>JASERS010000002.1:31580486-36580486 GCA_036711965.1 Onthophagus sagittarius | reverse complement strand
ATGGATACTACTCTTATACAACAGCTGGTTAAAACTGTTATTTACGCTGCAGCAAGCGTAAAATTATTATTTTAGTTTAGGGTATAATGAACATAAAGTGACAAAAGTATATTGTAAAAACAACAAAAAGTAATATGAAACGTTAAATTGAGTGTTTTATTGTTGCAATTTTGTGCAAATTGCACTGGTCTGCAAATTTTTTTCAGCTGCATGAGTTTATCTTGTTGAATTGTATATTTTAAAAATCATTTTTGCATGACTTCCATAACATCAAACTTAATTATAAACTTATTTTTTACTATAACCTAATTACAGCGCTCTCCGGTTAATTGGTTCGCCGGTCGATTGGTCCACCGGTTAATGGGTATGTCCCTTTAATCGGGACAAACATAGAAGATCGGAACTTGTACGTATTTTATATTCATTTAGTAGGTCCGATATTTCGATTAATCGGTCCAACTTGAAATGTGAAAAAAATCCTGTTTGCTAAAGATTGCTGATTTTCGTGTTCCATCTGATGATTCACTATGGTACTAGGAAGAGTCAAAGTGTGGTATAAACGAGCTATAGATACAATAACAATTTGATGTTACATGAATATGTCAGGAAACGAAAGAAACTTTTGATCAAAATAGTAAAACCTCGATGTTTTAAAGGCATGTCGTTATGTTTATATTTATTTGAATTGCTAATTTTAAAATGTCCCTAAAACATGTTGAGAAAAATGGAAATAAACGTCTTTTTTAAATATACACACTATTATTACAAATTTTCTTCCGATTAGTAAATATATCAACCATTATAATCTCTTTTTACCATAGATTATAAAAACAAATTTATGTAATTAATTTTTAGAAAAAATTTAATTATCAAAATCTTCTGCAATCAACTGCAAAGTTAATAAAAAAGAAAGATGTTTCTCTAGAAACAGTTTACTCAACTAACAAGCACAAACTAAACTTGCAATGATAAAAACCAACTCAACGTTACATTTCTTTATCACATAGTAAACCAATCAAACATTTTATTCCAAAGTATGGCTGTATCTGGAGATTTTTCGACGTACGTAGCGAATATTTTAATTTCGTCCATTTTGTCAAGTTTTATATCAACCTTTTTTGGAGGAATTGCTCAGCTGCTTTAATAAATCCCTTCCTATATCTTTTTTATAAATTGCGACTAAAACAGCAGTTTTTATACCATTTGGACCAGTATTTGAAATTCTGTTTGAAGTAAAATTTGCTATTATCTCTATATATACTGTTGTGGAGTATAAACAAACACGATCGCACATTTCTAATTTTTGCGTAATGTGGAAAAAATTTCTATCACAATATGTGAAATGAATGTCCTCTAATACGAAAGTATTCTTCTATTTTGTTAACTCTCAGTCTTTTGTCAAATCAAAATATTATCGTAGTTAATCGGGTATGTTGGTAAATTTGTATTTCTATACGAATAACACTGAACAAATGAATTTATGAATATTATCATGTTGGTCGTTTTTATGTAATAAAATTTCGTGTAATTGTTCCTACTGGTCTTTCATATTACAAATATAATAAAAAATGAGTGGTACTGGAGAGTTTACTGCCGCATATAAATAATACTTTAGTGAAAACGATGAAGACAAGAGCCAGGGCAATGACACATCAGACGGCGATGATGATCGGCTACATATTTCTGAGGCAGAAGATAATACGAAACATTTTTTTATTAGGTTGGAGTTATTTGCTGTAATGAAAAAGGGAAGGAGTTGGTTACCAACTTTATCTCAAAAGGTTATTATAATTACTGATATACACAAAAAAGAACGATCGAGAATACATGAAACAATTATTTAGTGTTATCAAAACTGAACCCGATTTGGTGATATCAAAGCCAAAATGATGTATGATGAAGAATTAGCTTGTCGAATGGAAAAAATATGGGCAGAGAAACGGCAGAGTAGTTACAAAATATAAAATTGGGTTTATCTTCTACAACATACCTGTTTGTCGTACATTTTTTTTTCTTTTTATACACGCGAGTGAAATAGGGTGTCAAATTCCCGAGACTAAAAATCTTTCGGAATTCGGTACAACGTTCTAAATATCGATACTAGTTTCTAGAACATTTGAAATAGTTCTAGAAAACCCTATACTGGCCTTGTAAGATTTGATACTGCTTGCAGAAAACACTATACTGCCCTTAAAAGACTTGATACTGCTTCTACAAAACTTGATATTGCATACAAAAACTTGAAATGCTTACAAAAGACTTGAAATGCTTCCAGAAAACCTGCAATGCTTCCAGACGACTTGTAATGCTTACAGTAGACTTGGTATTGCTTGTAGAAGACATAAAATGCTTCCAGAAAATTTGATACTGTTTCTAGAAGACTTGAAATGCTTCCAGAATACTTGTAATGATTTCAGCATAATTGATATTGCTTCTGTAAGACTTGATATTCCTTCCAGAAAATTTGATACTGTTTCTAGAAGACTTAAAATGCTTCTAAAAAACTTGATATTATTTCCAGAAAACTTGATACTGCTTCTAGAAGATTTGAAATGCTCCCAGAACACTTGATTTGCTTATGAAAGACCTGAAATGCTTTCCGAATGCTTTCGGGACAACGTTCTAAATATCGATATCAGTTTCTAGAACATTTGAAGTAGTTCTAGAAAACCCTATACTGGCCTTAAGAGACTTAAAAAAAGTGTTACAAAAAGCCATACAAGTAAATTTACGCAAATATTATCTCTTTATTATAAAGACGGATAGTTGAACTTTTGATGAATCGAGATAACGGTCTATGCCCAAAGGAGTTCTATAAGACCAAATTTAAAAACTGTATGAAACTGCCCCACCTTCCCCCACAGATTGTGTAAAGTCAAAGCAATTCGCAGAGAGTAAGGACGTCCAGTCATTGCAGCTCCTGTTAAAATAAAGCAGATGTGGTATCACCATTATCGAAGGAGTCGATATCGAGGAAGCGAAAGACGAAGATTAGAGATGTGCACGAATCAAGAACGGATCAAGGTCCGTCTTTTTCACTACTTGAATGTAAAAAGATTACAAGAAAAATTACTCCGAAGAAAAATACAAAAACTACTATATCTTGGTATTCTTGAACTGCGTTTTTTAAGCCAGATATCAGTTTTTCTGAAATATTATCATGTTTTCTTGTCTTATAATTCGATGTATTTGCTAACCAAAATATTCAGTTTTTTTAATTTGTATTCATTTCTCTTCATTTTTAGTAAACTTTTAAATAAGTTATAACTTTTTAGTTTTTACCATATGAAAGATGTCTCAAAATCGGTCTGAATCACTAAAAAGGAGAAAAATGATTTTTTCACACATAAGCTCACAAGCATATACTTATATTCTTTCTGCACTCGGCGATTCGTTTAAATAAAATATAAAACAATATGCTATTACGTCAAAAAAAAAGATATTGCTACAATTCAGTTAAACAAACAGTTATAAGAATGTTCAAGTCATAATTCCTGATACTCTTAAACTGAATAAAACTTCTTCTCCAGGAGCAAATTCTTGGCAACTGCTTTAAATTATTTGGTTTACCTTACTTTTCATTTGCTGTGCATTACACTATGCAATTTTACGGCTATGTAGTGGTATTTTTTTTTGACACTCTGCGAAACGGAGTTACAATATTTTTCTTGTAGCACGTGCTGTAATACTGATTACCTGTATTGTTTTGTAGTAATTTTTTTTATTGTGAATATACTCAAGGGAGGTAGGTGTAAAACAGCAAAGCAAGGTGATTATTTTTAGTTTTTTAAAATGAGTTCTGCAGCTCTGCTGATGTTTTAGTCCAGCTAATATGCAAATTATCTTTTTTTTTGCATTATAAAAAGGCTTCCATTTCCCTTGATACACCCCACGGATGAATCCCATACGTTGCAATGTTATGAAAATATGCAAAGTATGTGCTACGCTACCAAAATATCGTAACCTCGGGTTCCAGGTTCACAGAACTATGCTACGTTGTGTATCCGGTGGTAGATTACAACGTAGTCTCTTTAAGTCGGATATATGTTGGAACCATTCCAGTCTTTCGGAAATAGTCACACCTAAGAATTTTATAAATTTATGTGTTACCTCATAAGCTTGTTTATTCATTAATTTATTAAACCTGTATAAATAAAACAAAATATTGAAAAAGCACACCTTTTTTCAATATTTTGTTTATACATTAACTAATTTACATAGTTAATATGTATATAAAATACGAAATGTAATCTTTTACTAGTTAATATATACAATTACTAATGATGCCCAGTTAAAGTTTAAAGTAGGTTTAATAATATATTGGACAACGAAAGTTGTGAAAGTTGTTTTAAATAAAAAACGAAGTGAAGACCCTTAAATATAGAAAATCAATATAACCTATAACTCAAAAACTTCGAGTGATAGACTCGACTAAAAAGAGAGAAAATAAAATTAAGAAACTCATAGGTTAGGCTATATTATTTGTTTGCAATTGCTTTCGAGTAAGTTTATGAAAATCGTAATTTAGTAGCTGAAGCGTTATGATGTTACAATTAAGAATGTGGAAAAGGTAGTTGTACCAATTACAAATGATAAAATATTGTGCTATGTAGTTGTTGAACAATTATTTGATGTGTTACATGAAGTTCACAATAGGCGATGGTGGACATGACCAAATGAAGAAAGAAATTTAATATTGGTATAAAAATATTACAATACAAGGAATTGATGAAATGAAACAAAATTTAAAAAAAAAGATTTGTATCTTTTTAAATCTATGTGAATTATGATTGAAAAAGCGAAAAAACAAAAAGAGAGTGTTGTTTAAACCGATGACATTAAAAAAAAGCAAAGTAAAATTAATAGATTTTTTATCTTAATAGTCTTAATAGGGAGAATCATGGGAAATTAAATTTTTTTTCAGTCTATTAAAATCAAACCTCTTCATCTTTTTTCTTTGTTTTTAAGTTGTAGCCAAAAGTTAAATTTTTGCCATTTCCAAAAATTCTCATATTTCATTTACTTTGGAAATGAAAGAAAAGAGGTGAATATACATTCTTAAGGGTAAGACTTTGAACACTTTTGGAACAGAATAGTTTATGATATTATTCCCTTGTTGGGTGAGTTGGTATAAGAAATGATACCAAACCAACCCATCCCAACCCAAGATATTTTATTGATACCATTGGCTGGTATTATGGATTAGTATTAGATGTGATACTATCCCAAATACAACTCAACCCACCGTAATCCAACTTATGGGAATGATATCAGAAGTTCTTCGATTTATTGATATTACACTACAGATCGCTGATTTCGTCAAAAAAAAATTTTTTTTCTGCAAGTATGCTTTAATTTATTTTCTCTTGTTTTATATTTCTCCAGTTTGGCTAATAATGTAAAATGGTTCGCCGAATCAAATGCTTTTGAAAACAGAATGCAATTTGAGTGTACTTTTGTTTATCAGAACCGTAGCTTATAGCTTCTATTATGCTGTGTGCAGCAGTTATTGAAGACCTTTACTTCTGGTATCCATGTCAAAACAAATGTACATGGGCGTTATCAAAAATTTAAAAATGGAATATCTGGGAAAAATGTTGATGGTCAGTGGGGCAATGTAGGTAATTTTTGGTACTGGATGATAATCTTTCTTTATGTTACCGACATGTTTTCAATATTTTTTAATCGGTTATTTGCGATATCGTTCTTATAACTAACTAAAACTTTTTTTTTTCTTATGAAACATTTTCTTTTCTCTTTGATACTTCTAACACTTTTCTGATGTCTTTCTTTGGTTGCCCAATTAAGCAACCAACAGTTCTCGGTTAACATATTCCCGGAAAACATCCCGTTTTCTTCAGAAACATCTCTCAAAATTACGGTCACCTTGACGAAATCTTTCATCCTGTCAATAAAGGAGTATAAGAAATGAACTTTTAAGCTTATTTTGCATTCTTGAATATTCCAAGGAAACGTGTGCTCTGCATTCTTCTCACATTTCTTATTATTTCATTGCTTCCAAAAAAAAAGAGATCAGTTAGAAGTTTTTTTATGCCCGGGCCAATGAAAACTATCTCTTTTAACTTGGCTTTAGACAGTTTGGGGAACTTAGTACACAAATATCTTCTCAACAAACAATTCCCATCTCTTGATAGTGACTTGACAAACTAGTTTACAAGCTCCAATTCAATAAAAAACTTTTCTGGCGGAACCAATGGAGATATTCATGATTTTTTTCTCACTGCGAGTTAAATTGCCTCGAATGTGACTCTATTATCCCATAAATAAAGAAGTAAGGATATTCTGCAAAACCTCCCTGCCTACTCAACAACATGGTTATTATTTAGAATCTTCACAAACCGTTCACTGATGCTCGTGCTACTTGATTTTCTTAAGAATCATATAATATCCTTTCACATATAGGTTTTTTGCAATATAAAGTCAAATTTTATAATAACTACTACTTTGTTCACGACTACCATAAAATGTAATCTTAGAGAAGAAAATGAGTTTTCTAAAACAGAATGGTAGTCATGGTTTAGAGAGTGAGTAAAAGCGGTGGATCATCATTATTCCCTCCCTAAATATAGTGACGCATAATTACTATTCACTAGTTGACGAATAATCATTGTCAGATTAATAATTATTTGGAAAATAAAACCTGAATGAATATCTGATTTTGAATTTATAATTTGATTATTGACGTTGATATTTAAAAAAAAAACTTGCAAAAGAATTTAATAATCTTTCACCCTATTTTTTGCTATAGGCTCTCGTTTACAGAAAACAGTCAATACGGAAGTGTCAAAAATGAATGTTTAAGCTCATTCTTCATCGTTGAGGTTCATACACTGCCAGGATGCTTTGTACTATTGTTATTTAATAATCCCCAAAAACTTGTCAGTACATTCTTGAAAGAGTCTGACGCTTCTAGTTTTTATAAAAAAACGTTGTTTCCAAAAAGAGTAGATCAGCTCGAAGTTTTCTTATGTCCAGACTAATGTAAAGTACCTCTTTTAATTTGGCTTCAGACAGTTTCGGGAATTTGGAACACAGGTATCTGAAACAATTCCTATCGCTTGGCAGTGACTTAACAAACTGCTTTACAAGTATCAATTTAATATGAAGAGATGGTAATAACACTTTTTCTGGCAGAACTAATGTTGTATTTCTGACCGGTAGTTAAACTGCCTCGAAAAGGCCAGTCAAGTTTTTTATATATAAAAGAAGTAAGGATATTTTGTAAAAGCCTTCACAAACCATCCACTCATGCTCTTGATATTTGATTTTGTAAAGAATCGTAGCCAAGTCAATATAGTCTTCTTTCATATGTACCGAGTATTCCGTAGGAACACATGCAAACATGCAACAAGATAATATTATTACATGCAACATAATAATATGCAACAAGACTGCTTTGAAGCTGGTTTTAGACGAATCAATCAATATGTACCATTTTGATGAATCAAGCACTTCATGAGCCCATTAACGTCTTCACAATCAAAAGGATTTTCTTCGTTGGAGATAGACTGAGCAATTTCTCTCTCTCAGATTTTTATTCTTAGCGTTGATCCTGGTAGTTCGGCTGTATAACTCTGACAAAATGTTTGAGATGCTTTGTCAACAGAAAATATTTGAACTAGATTCTGGTATTTCAGAGCCATTGATCACTGGACGAATAATCAAAATAAGGTTAGGTTAACATATTTTCTTTTCAGTTTTTGCATTGAATCCTTGCACTTCTACCGAACAGAAATAGCAGTCGATTGAATAATGTTTGTGTTACCACTATATCATAAGAATGCCAAAATTAAATGAGGTTTTGTTATCCCTGAACCGTAAACGAAGATCTTCCTCGCATCATCTGTGCACCTTACATGAAGCTCATGTTTTATCTTGTTGAATTTTGGAGTTAATTTTAAAATAGCCGAAATAAAACTGCCTTGAGGTTCTTTGTTGTCTTATTCACCACAGACTTAAAAGAAGTTGTTAGTAGATATTATCCTAATAGTGCGTGTGCACCAGATTTAAAAATGGCGTAGGTTTTTTTGAAAAAATTTGTCTCGTTACTAACTCAACAAGGAGACGTATTTATATGAGAAAGTTTATTTTAACACCATTTTCTAAATACATAACGGAACACTAAATTTAAGGTTGATTGTACACTAACATTGAAATGTTACACTAACAATAATTACTAACAATAAGTGAAAAAAAATTTAATGACGTGATGGAATTTATTTTTGGTATTCTTTCGTTTTTATAAGTATAAAAATCCCATGCAGTTTTTCTTACGTGCAGACCTGTGTTATTGATTAAATCTAATCCTAAATCTTTAAACTCCTTACTAACTACACTTTAACACAGTTTTATCATTAGCTTGGTCGTTAATTTAATTTTCTTAAGATTAAGGACTCATTCCAACGCTTCTTTGAAGCTACTATATCTAATTTATCCACTCCGAGTTTTCGCCTATTTCTCTTCTGGTATGGTTTTATCAGATGGAAGTGATAACTTGCCTACTGTAAACACGTTAAATCGTGACATAAGACATAAAATATTTGTGGTGTCTTATTCGCAATTTGTATTCCGACAAACACTTTTCTGCGATGTGATCGAATCTTGCCAAGTTAAATTATTATCGATTTTGTCATTATTTCGCAACCTCCTCTTCCACTTTGCTATTATTCACTTTCAACTAATACAGTTATCGTCTATTAAGGTCACAGCAATGTACTTAGTATACGCGTTGGAAGAGAAGATTTATATAACCACGAAGTTTATAACGACTTTTACAACAAGATGTGACTGTAGATCGATGCATCGAAGAATTATATATTGTCCTCTTGAAGGAAATTCAAAAACTTGTATATTAGAAAAAGTTGCTATGAGGAATGGTGAAACTTTTCATACAATTCCAGAGAGAACTTTCGACCGGAATAAACTGAAAGAAAAATTGATGTTTAAAGAGACGACTAGATTTCTTATTTATGCGAGAATTAAAAGCGAAGAACAACTGGGAATTTAAAGGATTTAAAGCATAAGAATCAATAAATAACTGAATAAAGTAAATTCAGGAAGTTAAATTCAAATCGAAAAGTAGAACGGGAAAAAGGAATACTGTAACTGTTTGTCAGCTATAATGATGCTATATAAACGCTTCACTAAGGATTTAACCTATCCATCTAATCTCTTGACATATTTTACTGGGTTAAACTTTTTAATAATTGCGCAGTATTAAATTACAATTTCATTCCAAGCATTCCCCCATCCCCGCGGAATTGAAACTGAGAAGCCAAGAGCGTTATTAAATCTGCACTCGGAACAATAAGCCATACCAGAGAACGGAGAATTATTTGAGGTTCAAGCGACAAGAATCTTTATATGTATTGAGGAAAATCCAAATCCCCACTGCATATGCATAGGAATTTTCCAGCTATTGGAGCTTATTTTCCTATAAGCGATTAGAAATTGAATACGAATTTCGCTTATATTTTTCGATTTTGATAAATTCATTTACCAACTCAAACGTTTCATTAATATTAAACAAAGGTTAGATACCGGAATGAATTTTTGAACCGATTAATTGAAATCGAAATTGATGATATGAAATTCTCCCATTATGATAGCTCAGATATCCTAAGGGTTCGACCACATACTCACAACCCGAGAATACCATTGGTGCAAAACAACGAACCCGTTATCGATGACCTGGAATAATAAGGATGCCCCAAATGCTTTTCCTCTCTTTCTCGCATCATCTCTCTTTTTCCGTTTCCGCCTACCTTCACATGTTATCAATCATATACCCAGAAGGGGCGTAATCCTATTACTCGCGGACGAACTTTTTTTCAATAACCTTGCATTTAACACCTGTTGAGAGGCCCGTCGGGATTTATTAGACGCGATTTATCAGATCTGATATCGCCCCTTGTAATTATTTTAGTGCGAAAATGATCGATCTTTACGAAGCACTTCACGGCATCTCCGTCATAATTTCGCCAAAGGTTTCATTACCATCTTTTCAAAATTATCCCGCTAATAAGGCGCCTTTGTGTAGGGAGGCTCTTTCTCCAGACTTTTACAAAGTCTAAAATTTATTTCAATTACGCTCTTTTCGAGTTAAATAGCATCCGATGAAGCTCCCTAATTGCACGTCCCTTTCAATACTGTTTTTACAAAACCTTATACGGAATATTTCTGTAAGTCATAGCACAATTTTTATGATTAATACTAGAATAAAAATGCTGACGATTCGCATAAAAGTTTTTGCTTTAAAATAAAAAAAAGATAAATATTTTCTTAAATATCTTTTCAATATAATATGTCCTAGAAAGGTAAAATTTGCTAAGCAGGGTAATGTTAATATGAGAAATCGTTTAACATTGTTTTCATGCTATGCAGGATTTTCCAACTGTTCCTAAAAGCCTATGTTTTTCTAGAATTATTTTTACTCTTTAAAATTTCGTTTTCGAGTTGTTCCTAAAATATTCAAGCTCGTTTTTGAAACATTTTCGATATCATATTATCGAGTTAATGTCGTTAAGAGAGTAGGTTTGCTCGTCCTTTCCACATATTTATTAACAAGCTTCTGGTAAAAATGCATTTTACGGAAGAAAATATTTGACAACTGAAGAATTTATTTCACAATTCTGTTGATGAGCTAATAAAAAAAAGTCTCATTTTCATGCTTACGTGATTAATATTGTAAAAAGTCAATTTAAAGCAGAAATTAATGAATTGAAGCGAGAAACTGGGCCATTGAAGAGAGAAAGCAAGTTGATTTTAGATAAGCAGGATGATTTAGACTCTAAGTCATTGCTCTAAATTTTAGAGCAATACACTCGAAAAAATATTTTTTATGGTTTTGAGCTTCAGATATCCTAAAAACACGTACGTTTTTGAGATATCCGAATTAGCTTTGTTTGAAACGTGTTTGGATGAGGATACTTTTAAAATTGTGAAGATTTTGATTCTAGTAAATTCAGTTTTGTGCATAGAGTTCGTGGTTCTAGAAATGGACGTGTGCTTGGGTTGTGTGTATAAAACCCCTTCTGAGCATTATGAAAATTTCTTGGATGAATTGAAAAAATCGCAATCAGGTTGAGAGTGTTTGTTGAGTCGGAAGTCACATGTTTGGGTTGTGTATATAAACTCCCTTCTGAACAGTATAAAGATTTCTAGGATGAAGTGAAAAAATCGTTGTCAGATATATTGATGTAGCTAGACATCAATATGATGTAGACAGAGAATATTGTGCTGTGGAGCTCTTGTCTTTTTTCGACTCTCACTTTCTCACATTTGATGTATCCATAATAAATTGTACTGGTTTGTCTGTTGTCTTGTGAGTTATCTGATCCCGACTCAATGCACTGTGACTATAAGTTAAGCAATTTTATGCCTGTGCCTGTATATAAACAGGTCAGATCACTAAAGAATATTGATCAATTATTATCCAAACCGGACTTAAGTGATATAGCTTTCAACAGAGTATTTTATACGTCGGATATATAAGTGATAAGGTTTGCTTTTTTACTCAACATGTATTTAATCATTTTAACATTCATACTTCTTTACGAATATGCAAGTTCACAAAGCATAGTGTTCCTTAGGTAACGGATAATGCTAACATTATGATGCGCCTACGGGATAGATCAAAGTCTAAATTTAGCAGGACAGACAATATTTTACATTGAGACTATTATAAAGACTTACGAAATTTCACTATTAATGCTATTAACAAACTAAACACAGATGAAGAGGATTGAACATTTGCAAGTTAAATCTATGAATTACAATAATATCTAGTTGCCCATACAATTGCAGTATCCTATTGTATAAATAGTTTTTTGTGTTCAAAGTATCCTTGACGATATTGCGTCGGGGGACAGTAAAGAGACTATAAAATGTTTACAGCATTTACTCCAAATGTGTTTTCATTTCGTACGGTTACCAAGTCTGAGGTTATATACTTGGTTGGTATTAGTATGCTTCGGATGTGTTGTCCCGCTATTTTGTCGTATTGGACAGACATTTTAAATTCTTGTTTGATTGAAAATAGTTTTCAATATCAGTGGAAACGTGCTGTTGTGCATCCATTACCATAGAAAAATAATGCAGTTGATTATGGGGGCTTGCACCCGATCAGTATTTTGTCGAATCTTGGAAATGTAATGAAAAGTCAATTAATCCCTTATATCAAATGATCAACTTGCTATAGTTCAGCAATCCGGTTTTCGTGCTAATCATAGTTTCAACTATGATATAGCTATGTTAAGACTCACTGATGATATATTGGGTGTAGCTGATAAGGGTATTCTAAGGCATTTGACTCCATTGATCATGATACATTATTTTGTCGCATAATGGGGTTGTTCGGATTGGGTATCGTGGCACTATTTTAATAGGTAGAATACAAAAAATAAGAGTTGGTGACAGAGAGTTGCAAGAAGCTATTGTTAGTTCAGCTGTTCCGCAGGGTTTCGTAATATTTTTTCTGATATTAATATGTATGCTGATGATATTTAAATAATACCATTCTTTTCGCCGTCGTGGAAGCCCTGATGTTTAAATAGGAATTCATAAACTATCCATAAGAATGCTAATTATCATCAATTGAAACTTAACCCTATTAAATCCATGTGGATATGCTTTAGAAATTCTATCAAGAGTCCCCGAGTTAACATTCACCTTAAATTGGGAGATATACCTTTTCGGTGTGTGTAATATAAAGTGCTTGGGTTTAACATTTGATAATAAGTTTAGATATCGTGGGCAGATTAATGACGATATGAAGTTTACTGTCACATAATATCAAAAAATAATTGTATTATACTTATTTCTTTTCATAATTTAATTATATTGCACCAATTTAACACGCTGAATATAACTGACATGGATATGGATACGTACTGTGATGGACATATTTTAGTGTTCAAATTGCGTAACTTGTTATTGTAAAATAAATTGTTAATTAAACAGTTTTAATATATAACTAAGGTCAAGTAACGTCCAATGCACCTAGCAAACCGAAGTGTTAAGTTACACAGAGGAAATCGACGCGACGCTACAATAACGCTGAGCAATAGACTTGTTGGCACAAATGAAATAAGTAACCAATAATTCGGGGCGACAGTATTATTCGTAGTCAGGTGATTTTAAGTAGATAGTTAAGGAAGAACATGTAACATTAAGTCGTAATAACATAACAGGTTAAAAGATAAAAGTGTTTACATATTATAAAGATTTGGAGACCTCTGGACTAATACAGTATTATCGTATTCAAAAAGTGTTAAACTGCTGCCTCCGTATGTAAGTATGATCTAGTATCGTACAGGCTGAAAGATGTGAACCGCTCACTTTATTATGAGTGAACTCTATGACAAAATTACATTTAAGTCATAAGACGGAAGATATTTAACTATATTTTATTTTACAATTATACCATCTAAGTATAGAACGTCACTGTTTTTCACATACTATATTTCGGTAGCATTTTTTTACTAAAATCTATTATGTCCATTGGTTTGTGGTCGTGTATCGATGTGCGGTCCGAGATTGTATGTAAACATACATATCTTGCCCGTATGTGATATTTACTTTTTTCTTCTCTCATCCATTTTCACAACTCTCTTTATAGGTTGGAAGCAGTGCGTTCAGGATGAAAGGAATAAATTCAACAAAATTTTAGCTATAATTGTTCATTGGTAAAAATGTTACAACAGGTCAATTTTAAATTGTGATGGCGCAACTCAGCCCAACTAATATCTAAGCTATCTATCTAGTTTTATTGGATTGAGTTGAATTTAATGAATTCTCTCAAACCAACTAATATCTACTGCTAATTAGTGAGTTGGGTTGGGTTAAGATTAATGGATCAACCCAACCTAACTACTAGTTAGCGCTAGCAATAGATATTAGTTGACTTGGGTTGATCCATTAACATTAAACCACGTAACTGATTTGTTTTCTGACCAACCCAGCTACTAGTGTTTAGTCTTAACTAGATAGTTGGGTTAAGGTTAGTGGCTCAACGCAACCCAACCAGTAACTTCTAGAGTTGGGTTAAGAGCTTTAAATGATATCTAATGCAACCGTGCAATACCTACGAAAAAAAGAAATTGACCAATTACAGCATTTTTGTTGAAGACCAATTGCTATAAGAGTGCTGATGGAAAAAAATAAATAAAATTTGTTTTCTGATGCAAAATGTGTACAATCATTTTTAAAAAATAGTAGAAAATCAAATTTTTCAAACATCCTGATGATTCGTTTTTTAGATATCAACTTTTGAATTCAATCTAAATTTGTAACATTTCATAAATATGATGATTTCCTTAAATATGATGATTTTGAAATACCAAATTTTGAATTCACTGTAAATCTGTAGCATTTCATAAAAATAACAATTTCTTTAAGCATTTTTGAAAAATTGTAAATAATCTAACTCGTAAGACAGCACAATGGACTTTTCATAAAATCACAATTTATGTAGGGCTTTTATACGCACAAAGCTATACTTGAGTATCTCAATTAGTTTTTAAGATATTCAGTTTTTACCAAAATTTGTAGGGTTTCATAAAAATAATAATTTCCTTAATCATTTTTTAAAATCGTAGAGATAATTCTAAAATGAAATCGGCTTGTAGGTTCAGTTAGAATATCTAAGTTTACGACACAATAATTAAACCAGTTTTAAGTAAATAAACCTTGTGCTTTCACAAAGTATAGTAAAGATGAGCAATATTTCAGAAAATTAAGTTTTCACCGTTACTAAAAAGTCACGATTGGCAACGGTGACGTAAAATAAAAAGCACGGTAACCCGGTGAGATTGTATGTAGTGTCCATGCGTCCCGATATTATCATCATAGGCATAGTATGTGGGTTTCCACTTGGTTTAATCACGCCTAAGTGAAGGGTTTAATAAATAGACTTGCGATGCTTGTGCAAATTGCGATAACTCCCGTTCTCGTGGTCGTATATTTTCAAAAGTGATCTTAAACGACTTATATATTATATGTTATGTCCCGACCTATAAAATCATTCTGTATATTTAAACACTTCATCTTACAAATAAATAAAATGTAATTTTTACCGGCGCATCCACCGATTATGATTATTTTTTTATTATTCGTTATACATTTAATTTAGTTTTATTTGGTTTAGAGTATATTTAGCGTACCCTTTGTTAATGTATAAACGTTAAGTAATAGTGATAAATTGGACTTGATACCAGGTAACTGATGTTCTTCACAACAACGTAATGAAACGGGACCCGCCCATATGAAGTACTTTACTAATTGAATGAAACGAAACTTTTGTAGAGAAAGTGCCAGCTTGTCCATGTGGTCTAAATGGCCATTAACGTCGTAATGTCTCAAGTGCCTTAAATGAAATTGTCTCTAACTATTACAATAATAACTAATATAGTGGTTTCAAACAATAATGGACTAAATTGACTTACGTCAAACCAAATACCTATAATAAATTCAAGAATCTAAAATGTTAATAATATTTGAGATAAAGCTCAAATACAAGCTCAAATTTATATAATGTCATGTTACATGTCCTGGTAGGTTTAAACGAGCTCCCGATTATTTGAAAATGTAATTGTTTGCGACTAAGCTAACCGCATGATGTGCGAAATGGGCATTTCATAGGGATGTACAACAAATGGTACGCATTTCAAAATAATCCAGGCATAATAGAGCTCTTACATTAACAAAGCCACAACTGTACGTGTGGATTATCCCGTTTCAGTTTATAGTTAACAACAACGACGAACGTGTAATATCAGTTACCACATATTATCAAAGACCGCCAAAAACAAAGCATATCGCTAATGAATCGTATATCATATGCTATAATCACGCAAAATATACAATATTCGGTTACAAGCAATCAATTAAATTTGCGTTTCGGATTCGAGATTCTCGGGTCGAAACTCAATCATCTCAACCTGAGGATAAACACTAGCGTAATGCAGCCCGTTAAATCTAATATATGACGAACCTTCTTCATGAAATATTCATTACGTTCTCGCTTGCTCACTCTCGGCCCCTTCTGGTACAATTTACTTCAAGTTTTCAGATTTCCCCTTTTACTTCACTATTTTGTGAATAATCTTTAAATTATTATAAAACGATTATATCGTTAACTTTGATACATTAAAATAATCATTTACTATAAAACATCGATATAAAACATTAAGACGGGTAAGGTAATGTCAGTTATGTAAACAATTTTGATGCATAAAAAGTCGGAGACTACTTGACTTTATATTATACCTAGGACGGTAAAATCTAAGAGGATTTTTTCGTGATATCAGTGCTGAATAAGAATTAAAACTAGAACTAACACTCGACCTAGAACTAGAAATATTCGAGGTTACATATTCTTTACAGTTACAAAACTAATCGGAGGAATTTTTCTGTATTCATTGAACATATAAATCAGCTTTGTCGTACACCCAGAAAAATAATTCTTTACCATTAAGAATTTCTACGTGATACCACGGAAATATACGATATTCTCTTCATCCAAATTGATTTACGATTATTTCTAAACCATTACTCAAGTTTATGTGAATGAATTAATGTGAGACCTCAACATCGGTGTGTAGCGAAATATTTATTAATCTTACTGCAATACCCTAAATCTCACACTGGCCGAAATTTCCACGCATAATGTGTTGTGGGTAAGTATAAATGATCAACGCGTTGTGATTATTTCATGGTTACTCACAACGTGTTGTCGCATACAATTCAGTGTTTACATATAACAAGTTCCTCGAAATACATCAGACATTAAGACATTCATAATCTTATTAAGAGTTAGTTCAAGAATTATTAGACGCAATAAGAAACATATTTAAATGACCGTATAATACTAAGAAGACGTTGTGAATACATTTTGATGTACAAAACGTGTTCGAAAAAAACATTAAATACTCCCAATGTGTTCTAGGTATTTTTTGCTGTCCATCATAGACGCCGGATATGCCGGTGCTCTGGCTGTGCAAACATACACGCCAAACGTGGGTTCACTAGAAGCGGAAGAACATACATTGGTGGCTTTATCTGAATTAAAGTTATCATCTTAAGTAATTTTTTTAATTTTAATGTGCTATTAAGCTTTTTCTTTCCAATTTAGTCCCAGTATCTGCTCCGAATGGTTTTTGGACACAGGTATTTCAGCGGATATTTCGAATCGAGACTTAATACTACTTCTACAAGAACTGAAATGAAAATGATGTATCGCTTTTAGATACTTTAGTACTTGGTCTGTTTTTAGTAGAATTGATACTGCATCCAAAAGACTTAAAATGTTTCTAGTAGACTTAAGATGCTTGTACAAGACTTGAAATGGGTTTAAAAGACTTGATATTGCTTCCAGAAGACTTGAAATGCTTCCAAAAAAACGTGACCTGGCTCCAAAAGACTAGGCACTGCACCTGGAAGAATTGACACTGCTTCCACAAGACTTAAATGTTCCAGAAGTTTTAATATTGCCTCTGGAAGACTTAAAATGTTTCCAGAAGATTTAATATACTTCTAGAAGACTTGAAATGCTTCTAGAAGTGTTGATACTGCTTCAAACCTCAAATGCTTCCAAAAGACTTGAACTTCCAGAAAACTTGATAGCGCTTCAAGAGGACTTGATCTGCTTCCAGAGGGCTTGATATTGCTTCTAGATGACTTTATACTGCTTCCAAAAAAATTGAAATGCTGTAAGAAGACTTGATGTTGTTTCCAGAAGACCTGAAATGCTTTCAAAAGACTAGAACTGCTTCCAAAAGACTTAATACTGCCGTTAGAAGACAATACTGCTTTGAAAAGATTTGAAACTCTTCCAGATGGCTTGAACTGATTCCAAAATATTTGATACTGCCCCTGGTAGACTTGATACTGCTTCTAGAGGACTGCTATTGTTGCCAAAAGACTTGATATTAACTCTGAAAGACTTAAAATACTTTCACAAGACTTGAAATACTTTCAGAAGACTTTATACTGCTTGTAAAACGGCTAACAGAAAACATTTTCGTAAAAAAGAAATACTATTGATAAACCTTTTGACTTTGTTTCGAAAATATTAAATACTGTTGGATAAAACGTATAATCTTGGCATTGCCTCTGGAAGACTTGAAATACTTTCAGAAAACTTGATACTGCTTGTAAAACGGCTGACAGAAAACATTTTCGCAAAAGTACGATACTATTGATAAACCTTTTGACTTTCTTTCGAAAATATTAAAGACTGTTGGATAAAACGTTAAATCTTGACGTAAGTGAAAATCCGTTCATTAAAGACCAAATAGTATAAGCATACTATTTAGTCGTACTTTATTAGACTATTTAGACTTATTTTATTGCAAAAAGAAAGAAAGTGGTAATAATATCCAATCTCGCTTCCATATTATTAAATACTGTTGACAAAACGCACAATCCTCATGTCAAAAAATGAAAATCTATCAATTAACAACTAGATACTGCTGTAAAACTGTAAAAACTGCTGGCAGAAGACACTTCCATCTTTGATTATACATATATAGATAGCCCACCTAATGGTAAAATTGGGAAACAAATAATTGCATATAATGGGACGCGAGTATAACAGCTGTGGGACGCGAGTTAAAGTAGGATAAAGTAGGCAGTGTAATCGGCACTGAGACATACAAAGCTTCTCCTATTCAATACTAGATGTCTCTGCTTAAAAGTACTATTAAACATTCTGTTTTGAGTGGATTATGTAATACCTAAACCCACAAATAACACTTGATTCAGCCATTGCTTAATTTTTATTATTTTTATTTTATTTTTTTATATAGTTTTTAGTTTTTCATAAAAATGTATCCCGCTTAACGCGAGACAGCTTACTCTTTGGCGCGACGTATCGATCGATTCATGACATGGACCGGTATCGAGATTCGTTTCGGTTTTTTCGCCAGTTATGTATGCCTTAAATGCAAAAGTTGTCTTACGAGCCTTTGCCTCGTAAGACTTGTAAGTTCGTCAAATGCAATTCCTCATATGAAGTATTGTGATGAAATTCATTCACGTGTGATAGCATTACTTGATAACGTAGCTTATATTTATAGAATATTAATTGTTACAATTAGTTATTAAACCATAAAATGATTTATGATGATAAATTATAAAATAATAATTATTCATAATTTTATATGTTAGTTCTTTATGATTTTTTTTTATAAAAATAAAACGTGCCTACACAATTATTATTGTTTTATTAAAACAATAATAAAATAATAAATAACAATAACTTAATATTCAAATTATTAATAAACCTAAGCAACGTTATAAAAATATTTTCCAATGGTACTGAAACGACGCATTGACGTCGAATTCGAACTTGTAACGTTCTTACTTATTTTTCTATTATCTTACAAGGAAGTGACAACGTCTTCGCTGTTTGATTGGGAAGGTGTCCAGGCACCAGGAAAAAAGCATTAACTCGTTATTTGTGTATTAGTAGTTCAATTTATGCGAACGTCAAGTTTAGTTTAAAGAAATTTGAGTGTGATAATATTAAAATTATTAAAAATTAATTAATAATTTATTATTAATAAAAATAACGAATCAACGTCATAGTGGAAAAAACAACTGTCGCTATCGCTATTTTATTCCAGCCTAAATGCCTACCGAACAATGAAAATACAAATTATTCTTCCTGGTCTAAGTACCATAAGACGATGGGTAGGCTACGCAACCATCTTGCCCGGGTTCTATATTAGCATTAAAAAACAGCTACTGATGAAGACTCAGACAATGACTAAAATTCAAAAAGTTTGCGTTTTCTGAACTAAAATTAGAACTAATACTAGATCTAAAACTAGAAACCTTCGGGTTTTGACGTGTGTTTTTTGAAATACTGTTTGACGTTTCGGATGCTTCAACGTGGCACCTTCTTCAGAAGCTGGTTCGTGTGTTCAAAGTGTTATTGCGTTCTCTGTTTTGATGATATCTACACAAAATTTTTTAGAATACTCGAAGGCCCTTGATGTGATAGAGGGTTATGAAGCTTTAGGCTGCTTAGGACGACGTAACTTATACCCAAAGAAAGCAGTATTTATGATAAGTAGATTATTTGAAAAGCGAGAACCTACAGGAGTTAATTATTAATGCAATAGATTATATGGAAGATTGTGGTTTTTTTCTCAAGGTTATCACCTGTGATTAGGATCCAGGAAACACTTCAGTTATAAAAGAACTAAATGTTAGTACAAATAAACCTTATGCCGTACATAAAACAGTACAATATTTTGCATTTACTATGTACTACACCTGCTTAAACATTTTAGAAATAATTTTATAACCTGTTTGTTAATTTTGTCTTCAGGCTTTCACAGTTGACTATGGAATTTTCAATAATTTTAAGTAACATTAAAGAAATACATGTTTTTCTGAGCTGTCTTATCCAGCAGATACATGCATAAAATTGCTTGCCTTCTGTTTAAAGATCGATATCTTCGCAACAGCTCAACAAAAAAATATTCAGTAAACCTTGTTATAATAAGTGATCTTTTCTGCAGTTTTGACTTGAATTTGAGAATGGTTGGTACCTCAGTTCTTTCTTATGGCAAAATAAATATAAAAAACAGATTTTTTAGTTTCTTGTGCATGCCTCCACTTTATGAATTTTTTTAGCAAAAACTATAAGACGAAAAATTTGGTTGAATTTCAACAGGTGATAATGTTATATATTCTGAATGTGAGGTATACATCTTTTTTTGATATTTTGTCTAGATTCGCGAATTTTTGCAGTTTTCAACGACTTTTGCACTGAATTATGTAGAATAACTTTGTATGTCGAGTGACGATAATAGTTTTTCAAAATCAATTTTTTCTGATTTTTCAACATGAATAAAGTGTCACCCTCGAAGAATCCGATAAACCAGAATGGCCGCGGTGACTGAATGTCTGCTTCAGAGCCGAAGATACATATATGGTATGTATCTAGTTTGTATAGCATAAACACAAATTACAACAAATTATATTTGTGTGTTTAACATTTACAGTAATGTAAACAATATTTATCAACAAATTAATGTTATACCATGGATAATAACCTTGATATGCATCTTCGACACTGCATCAGACATTCAGTCACCTCAGTGATTCTGGTTTCTCGGGTTTCCTCAAGACGATTATCGCTGGCCCGTTACCCCGCACTGGCGTCTCTTAGCCTGTATAATTCTGGTTTCTTTCAAATACTTTAATCGCTCCAAAAAATCGGAAAAATTTTATTTTGAAAAACTATTACTGACGTTAAACATATCGATTTATTGCGTACAATTCAGTGTAAAAAGTGTTAAAATCCATCAAATCATTTTCAAAATAACAACATTCCCTTAATCTGCGAAAGTTCGCGAAACTGTACAAAATAAGAAAATGTTGACATACTAAATTTTTTGGTCTCATACTTTTTGAGAAAAAAATCATAAAGCGACGATATATACAGAAGTCTCAAAAACTGAATGTTTTTTTATGTTTAAATCTAGTACTTTTTTCCCGCGTAGGTATATTAAATAACTATAGTTTGATAAATGACATACAACATTACAGAAATATTTCGACTGTTAAAGAGGTATAGGGCTCGGACCAAATTTAATTTACAAAAGTCAAGTTTCCTTAAAATTGACCTTAGTTAATGAATTGATATTAATCGATATTATAATTACGATTAATATAAAATTGGCCGCAAAACATTAAAAACCCCTTGAGGTAAAATGAATCGATTTCGGAGGAAGATAGCAATAAAAACAATAATTCTTAGTTTTCGTCGTAAACACTGCTTGATAACTAAAATTAAAAACTTATTGAGCAAATTAAATTACGTATATAAAAATTGTGAATACAGGAGATTCACATAAGAACCGACACAGAGCAGGGATGTAGTAAGGACGATAAATTAAGATCATTTAATACAATTTACAAAGATGTGTCTCTGAGGAGTTATATGTCAATATCAATGTTAAAAAAATTATAATCCACCTTTGAAGGGCTGTAACTCCTCAGGAGTACAACTTAATACAGGAATAAAGTGCGTTAAATCATTAATTTATTGTCTTCTACATATCCCTGCTCTGTTTCGGTTCTTATGTGAATCATCCTGTGTAATTACCACTACTTATCTAGAATTTTAATAAAATTTAAATACTAAATGATAGTATTTTTTTACCCAAAAACAATCGATTTTGTCGCAAGATCATCTTGCTGTGTCTAACCGTGTACCGACATGGCTAGATCTGGCTGTACTCAATGGTTCCAGCTCAGATTACTTTTAGTATTCCACTCTGTCTGAGTAGCCATTGAGCCAGCACGGCGCGGCAGCTAGCGATATGAGACCGGACGTAAAATATTTACTATTGCGTTTTATAGCGCTTATCATTAGACTCAACAACAACTTTAAAGAAAAATTCAAAGTTTTACAATTATTTTAAATATTTATAATTTTTAAGTTTTTACTAAATAAATTATTACGTTTTAATCTTGTTATTGTTTAGCAAGCCATCTATACGCCAAATACCTAACCATAAGTTTCACATTTACCTATTAAACATAATCTAAAACTACCTAAAAATAATTATTTCCGCCAGAGCTTCGGCCACCCACATTACATTCTTGATTTCCAAATTTTAGCATTAGGTGAGCTATCTAGATATATATAATCAAAGCTTCCATTACAAATGAGAAATAGGCGCCAGGTACATGGATGTACTAGCTGCATAAGAGTCCATATAAAATTGATATCTGGAGTAGAGTTGTACCATTTTTAGTACAATGTTTTCTTCATATTTTTTTGAGAGCCGTCGCTAATCATTTGAGTTTATTTCCAATTCATTATTACTCGGCACCCAGCACCCATACGTATTTTTAAAAACTGACGGGTTCACAATGTCTAAAAATGATTAATTTCGGCTAATGCGTAAACTCGAAATACCCACAAGTCAAAATTTCGGGCAATGTCCAAATTCGGGTATTGTGAGTAACTTTTACAAAATGTACAGATTTCTCATATACTCGTGCAAAGAGCTCTATCTCGTAAACTGCTCATTGTAAAAATTTGCGGTAAAAGTTTTCGTAACTAAAGTTGCCAAAAAACAATGGCAACTTTATATGGCGATATTGATTGTTAGCGCCCTCTCAAAAGCCGTCTTGAGTTTAAAAATGTTGATTATCTCGAAATTCCACGATATTAACATAAGAGAATATTGACAGAAAATTATCAACCAATTATATACTTAATACGCTGGAGATATTCAGTTTCGAAACCCAAATTATTTTGTTGACATTGAAAATATCTACCTTGGTAGTGAGCTAATGGTATTAATTGTAGGCAAAGGGATAGGTTTAGATGACCAAGGTTTATTAGAATTTCGACGGAAATTTTTGGAGTTTTACATAGAAGACTGCTGCCAAATTTATAAAAGATTTAAATTTAGGGAAATTTTTCCCGGCTCTTTTAAGCTTCTGAAATTATTTCACCAGAGGAAGTCAAAAGTTGACGACATATTTCAATCGTTCGATTAAAAATAAAATTTCCCAACTTAATTCAAGGCAGTGTTATAAATGATTTAGATCGGGAGAGGAAAGTATTAAAGAAATATGATTTCTCTGCGGATTTTAATAATCTTAGTGTATATGAATTCTGGATAAAATGTTCACGTCAAAGTGAACACATTCTACATTACCTCATTCTAGCGTAAACGCTTTTTTCAGAAAGTATTTTTTCTCAAATCAATTTAAACAAAATAGAGATTCGGAATAGACCATCAAATTAAAATTTGAATGAAATAATGCTAAGCAAAAATTTACTAAAAAAATAGTTATACTAATTTTCTCCGTAGATAAGGAATTTTTACGTAAATTTAATAAGAAAATGTATCACACAAGCGATGAAAACTCTTACAGTATTTCTTTTTTGATTTGATAGATATATCTTATTTTGTAAAAATCGTTAATGAAAAATAAGAATAAATGTCCGCTTTTGTTATATTTGAATATTATTTCGCAACTATTAAAATCTAGTGAAATTTCACCAAGAAATCTAGGGAAAGTACTTCCACTTAACCTGGCAATACTGTTGGGATGACAATGTTGAAGCTGCGATGTTACTTTTGACTACAAGTACCAAATTCCCCTTACCCGTCCAGTCAGGTGCCTCTACACTTCATCAAGAAAGATTATCAACAATAATAATGAAATAATGCAATATTTCGAAGCCTCGTCAACTAGAAGACTTATCCTCCAAAAGGAGAATGAAGTTATCGACTATACTTGCTATGCCCAAACGATCTCTTGCCTCAACATTCAATGATGTCATTCCTACTTTTGTTTTGTACGAAAAATTATTAATTTATTTATTTATTATTAATTTAAGGAAAAATATACTCCAAACGATCTTACTTCTGACAAATAGGTGGAATATTTTGAACTCAACGCAAATGAGAACGAAATTCAAGAACAGCTGAAGATGGAGAAAAAGAAGAAAAATGAAATTCAGAAAAATAAAGTACAGGAAGCGCAACTGGCAAAGAAAGCGAAGAAGACGATGTTGACAATATTGAGTAATCAACAATCAATTGATATATATGGAGTTGCAGATTTACAAGAAGGTGATTACTTTTGGCAAGTATTCGGTATTTCTAAAAAATGGCACTGGATACCGGTATTAGCTAGGTTAGAATTAGAAACATTTTGCAACAGTAACATTTGTTAAGAATACTCAAACTTGTCTTATTATCATTTATTATCAATGATACGTACAAGTATATGTTTAGAAAGAGAAGTTTCTACTCCACATTTATTATATAACACAATTCGTTCATATTTTTTTATTTTTTAAAGGAGTGTCTTTTTGTCTTGAATAAATTAAAATATTTATTTAATTATTTTTGTACTTTTTGTACGAAACCGGTTTCAACCAGTTTCGGCCTTGTTTATGCCATCTTCAGGAAATCCATCTTTCGAGAATTGTTGATCTTATTTAAAATTTATTAAAATTTGTTGTTTTATATTGGCGTTTTTAAACAATGGAAAAAGAAGTTTACAATTCGTTCAGGATTAAACAACGAACCGTTAGATCATTTGTATATGCTTCAAGACCAAGATAGGTCCTCGACTACCAACAAGTACTGAGATTTTAAGTCTAGAAATTGTAAGTATTATGCAAACAATGTCAAGTTTTCTAGAAGCAATGTCAAGTTTTTAGAAGCAGTAACAAGTCTGCCAGGGGTAGTGATAAATCTTCTGGAAGTAGTTTAAGGCTTCTAGATGCAGATTAAGTCTTCTAGGAGCAAAATCATTTTAAGACCTTTGGAAACAGTATCAAGTCTCCTAGGGGCTATACCAAGTCTCAATCTAAAATAGGTGTTCTTCAAGAAATATTCGCGGTTGCTGGAACTGAATTGGGAAGAGAAAACTCAGTAGAACATTGAAATTAAAAAAAAATATGGTAACTACAATCCAGGTAAAACATTATTAACATTATTGTATGGGTGTTTGTACACCCAGAAAACCGACGTGTTTGATACCTGTTCCGTTAAAAATTTTGTATGAGTGCGCAGAGCACGATCGTATTCAACGCCTATAGATGAGTCAGTAACATTAAGGTACAAAAACTCAAACTACGTGTTGAAATGTATTTTTGCAAACGTATTTTGATTTTCGGGTATTTCGAACTTAGTCCCAAATCCCCAAAAATATAGCTTTATATTAGACTTTGATCACATAATATTTGAGAGAAATATGAACTATTTTTTTGTTTTATATTAGATATTTTAGATATTATTAAGATTTATTGACTCTATCTTCACCTTGTGTTAGTTAAGGTTTTTTTTTAATTAAATATACTTAGGTGATTGTTTTTATTTTCTTTGTTTCTATACCGGGTTTCGGGCCTCGCCCATCATCAGTAGAAAACCCTACAAGCATATTTAAAAAACTATCTTATTAAATTACAATTAAAAAATTAAATTAACTTACGTTTTATGTATTACAATAAAAGCGTGGTAAGCACATATTTTTAAAAGTTAGGTTGGATGTAGATAAGATAGAAAACTCGGATATGGATGCTTTTAGAAAGGTCATATGAACGTTGTGGATAAAAATATTAAAATACCCATGGCTCACAAATCAAAATGAAAGTGGTGGCAAACCAAAATGAAATTAAAACAAACGTATAACAAATAGAAAGAAATTCTTAAGAAATTTTAGGGTCACCTGAATGAATAAATAAAATTTGGGACTTTGGGGCTTGAAATTTAATTTTAATTGTAATTTAATAAGATAGTTTTTTAAATGTGCTTGTAGAGTTTTCTACTGATGATGGGCGAGGCCCAAAACCCGGTAGAGAAAGAAAGAAAATAAAAACAATCACCTACGTATATTTAATTAAAAAAAAATCTTTAACTATTTTAGATATTATTTTAGCGAAACACAAATGTATTGTATAATGCACCACACGAAGTGTGCCATGATGAAATTATTATAAGAACTTGCTTTTATAGAAAAGGATAATATACATAAAATAAAAAACAAAAAAACTACACACATATAATGTTGTAAATTAAAAAATTATTTTATTATTAAAAATATTGTACGTGCTCAAAAATACCAAATCAATCGACAATAATCTTTAATTTTTTTATTTATTTTAATCTTTAACAATAATTGAGTTACTTTATAAATAAAGAAATACGTATGTAGCTTTCGTTTCTTGTTTAACAGAAGAATATATGTTTCGAAATTATTGCGTTTGATACCGGTATTATCGGTAAGTACAGGTAATATATATATTTTTTTCGGTACTACCAGTAACATCAAAAACCAACAGCGATTATGGTGGCCATAACTAGGAAAATTGATATACTTTAAAAATTATTTTCATAAGCAAGATATCAATCAAATTTTGTTAATTTTCATTAAAATAATTACTACCATCAGATATAGCTTTTCTAAGAAAATTCACAATTTCTATTGTAATGTTGAAAAATGCGCACAATGGAGATATATCAAGTTACGTTTATTAGAAATACGGTATGATTTTTGATCCAATAAATTCTCTTTCCAACGATACCTAGCTTATCATATTCATTTACTACTATAATTTATCTAAATTTAAAAAAACATATACTTTTGTCTTATGTTATTACAACGGAATTTCAACATAATCCGCATTTATTAAATCACGATGGCGATCATCTTTGAAACCTGAAAATAATTGTCAGCATTTTCTCTTAGCCACTTTACTTTTATTTTTTTTACTGTAAGTCTGCAAGACACGGTACATTGCTGGATTATTTGGCCATTCTGTACATATTTTTTTAAATGTTAGGTCTATTGTAAGAAATAAAAGCAATACCATGTTGTTTAAATGTCAGACTTGTATATTATTTATTTTGCTTACGTGCGATGAAGGGCTGGCAGGTTGGTGGATGGGAGATGTTTGGCTGGCCGGGGGTGTAGATCTCTGTCGCAGTCGGGCTAAGGCCGTGCGGAGCCCCTCCGTTATAACGTTCTCGCCATCACCCCTGGAACAAAACACAACACATAATGGAAACCTTGAAAAGGAAACTTGTGCAATATCAAAAATTCACAACGGGAAGAAACACTACGAATACACCGTAATCGCTTTACCGGTTTTCTACGTTCAACATTGTTTGCCCCAAGACAGAAACTGCAGTAGCGTGGCATCGCATATTCCGCATGGAAAACCTTTTGGAAAAATGGTATTACGTCGTCTGGTAATGCAGACTGAGTATATTCGTTGTAAAATTTATTTAGAGGGTTTCATTTGATTTTAAAACACAGTACACCAAGGGCGGTATTTTTCAAGTTCAAATAAACTTTAATTTAGATTTTAAATCCACCTCCGCTTTTCTAGTTTGTAAATATCAACAGACAAAATTGTTTCCGCGCGCTTTGCAATATTAGTCTATAATACACATTTTAACTTTTTATTCTAATAAATTTTAATAAAGATTTCTTACCAAGTATCTCATAAAACTGTCTGTTATTCTGTGATTTCAACTCATTTAAAATTGCAAATTTAATGTTAAACTTTATAAACAGTTAAATAAGTTTTATATATTTTTTTATTACATTTTTATTTCAAAACGAACTTATTTTGAGAAATGTTCTTGTTCTAGTTAGCGGCAGAGTAATAATTATTTTAGCAAGGGGAGAGCTTCGTGAAAGAGATGTTGGTATTCTAACCATGAACTCAAATGCCTGGACAAATTGGCCTAACCCTCACAGCCTTTGATCCCGTAATAAATTTGATAAAACTATCTCGTACTGATTTCACGTAACGTGAACAGTTACAACATAGTCCTTACGAAGAAGTTGACCTTAATTCGACTTTTCATCCTATTGATTGAACGTAGCTTTACGGTTCAAAAATTTTATTTCAAACAAATTCTCTTTTGACACTATTTACAACCATCGATAAAACTTGTAAAATACAATGAATTTAATAATACTAGTATCAGAATATCTATTGATTAGTGCGGCTTTTGTAGGTATGGACTATTTTGTGGTGGAAAGCGTATTTGACTGTGTTGCGGTGAAGCTTAAAATTAATAATGAAAAGTGTTTCATAATGTGTGTTTATGGCAGTACTGGCAACGAAATTAGTGAATTTATCTCACACTTTAATGCTGCACGTATTTATGTATACAAAAGTGATTATAAATTAATTGTGTGTATTGATTTTATTTTAGATTCGCTTAAACCTAGCTGAGAAGTCAATATTCTGTTCAATTTGCTTTATATACATTATTTAATTGGTGATTTCGGTGCTCCGACCAAGGTTAGCTTGAATATAAATGGTAAGGTTATTATTAAGGAAATAGCTGGGAATATACTCTATCTACGATTGCTTGGATAAGTCATCATTACTACAGTCGTTTGAGGTGATTTGAGTTACGTAATGAAATTTATTACCGCACTCGTTTCATTATGTAGTGCATTTTTAGCCCAATTAGAATAGACTTAATTTATTGAAACGAGGAACAACACAAAAGAAAAAGTTATATTAAGAGAAATATTTAAATAGAAACAATACTATTTATTATAAACATTAATTGTCATAATTTTACATTTTGAAACATTTATTCCAGATGAGGATTTTAAATGAATGTTATTAAAACTGACGTTAATTCAAAATCGCCAACAATCATTTCAAAATATTGTTATAAATGTAAAAATAGACATTTTAAAAAAATGGTTTTAGTAATTTTTAGCTATGGTAGATAAAATATTGTATATCACACGTGCGCTAGAAACAGAGATAATTACATTACTCGTGTCGTTTTGTTTCTAGCTTACTTGTAATATAATTAACTATTATTTTATACTAATATTACGGGTTAAATTGCGGGTAAACTAGTAATGTGCAATTGTATAATTCCTTTCGTACTTTAAATGTTTTGAAGGCTAATCTTGGTCAAATAAACTGGTCATGTGCTCTTGATTGTGTGTGGTGATTTTAATTTAAATGTGCCTAGTTGGAAAAGCAATATTCTGTTCGATTTGCTTGATGTACATTATGATTTCAGAGCGCCGATCAAAGTTAGCTTAAATATAAATGATAAGGTGTTATAGTTTATATCATAACAAATTATGACAGAAATACCTGGGAATACAGTTTATCTACGACTGCTTTGATAAGTCAGCATTACCACAGTCATTTGATGTGATTTGAGATACGTAATGAAGTTTATTACTGCCAGTATTGTCAATCAGAACACACATAAATTATTGACACGAGAAAGGAGATCGAGGAGGTTAGGGAGTATGCTTACTTAGGGTATGGGTCAGGGGAAATAATGGGGAGGGGTCGCATATGAAAGCAACGGCAAAAAGAGCGAATAAGGTAGAGGACAAGTATGGGTTTGGGGGCAGAGAGTCTTTGGAAGGAATGTAGCAACGAGGAAGATTATGTTTGAAGCTCTGGTTATCAGTGAAATGATGTATGGGGCAGAGGTATGGGGATGGAGGGAGAAGGGAATGCTGGAGGAAGTGTTAACTAGATATTGGAGATGAGTACTTGGGGTGACGACAGAAACACCGAGGTATATATTGAAGGAGGACGTAAAGGTAGCTAAGGTTAGAGTAGAAACGGGCAGGAGGGCAATGAAATATGAAGAAGGAATAGAAGGAAGGCCAAACTGTGGGATCTTGGGACAGTGTTGGAGAGAAATTAGAGACGGAAAGGTCGGATTGTCATAGGAAAGAAGACAGAGACATTTATTACAGGAGTGTGGGCTATTTGGTAACCGAGATAAGTGGTAGAGGAAGGGTGGGTAGGGAGATGTGGAAGGAGTTGGGAGATAGGGACCGAGATGTCCAGAGACAGGAAGAAACGACACAAATAAAAGAAGGAAGGTATATCGAAAGGTATAGGGATATAATTACGTATGGGCTGCCTAGATACTTGGTATTGGAAGGAGATGAGGAAAAAAAATTGGTGGCTAGGTTCCGATGTGGAAACGAGGAGAGAGCTGATAGTTACTGGATGACTATGAGGAGAGGAGGTGTAGGCTGTACAAGAAGGAATGAAGGCTGTACATTGGAACATATGTTGAATGGGTGCAGTGAGTTGAGGAAGGAGAAGATGGACCGGGAGCGAATTTTGGTGATGAGAAGAGGGGAAAAGATGGATGAGAAGGGCGGTGGAGGTGAGTAAACAAAAGGCTGCTGGAGACGCGGAATAATAGGATAGGGGGTAATTGGGGGGCTACACCGTATTTTTTACTTAAACGCGTAACACCTTTTCCATCTTTCAATTCTTGAATCACAAGCGATTTCTAATGAACTGTAAAGCCGGATCCACATTACGTGTTATTTGACGGGTAGCTTATCTTGAAATAAACTCGGGAAGTACACGTCACAGACGAAGTAAATCGTACACATTACCCGTTTACTTGCCAAGTCACAAGTTTTTCGGGAAATTTAAGTCAAATGGCAATTAACTTTTAAAATTTGACGAAAATAATACTAGGAAGATGGATGCTTTATTGTGTCATTAAGCAAACTTCTTCAAACTTCTTGTACACTCGAAATGTCTCTAGCCTCAGAAAAGGATATCATTTTTCGTTATCTCTTATAGAATATTTCCATGCAAAGTTTGGTCCAACCTGTACATATTGTATGTATCAATAAAGTAATAAAGTATGTATGATTCCATACTTTATGTACACTGTGTACACAAGTATGGAATCAATTCGATATAAATGCTGGAAATATTCTAAATAAAAAGGCTTACACATCAATGATACATTTTAAATGTACAATTTAATTATCTGAACATTTTAAAAAATGTACGTTGATAAATATAACATAGATGTCCAGTACTTTTTTTAAGGAAGTTCCCGGAATTTATATCGAATTGATTCTATACTTCATATTGGAAGTTTTTAACAGATGTTCAGCGGGTGAGCACGCGTTTATTATGCTCCACATTATCTGTTTGCCTTTCTACCGTTTATCAAAGAAAATTGTAGTAGGTTGTTAAAATGACCGAGAAAACTCGTCTTGCTGTTGAGCGTCGGGAGTTAGTTAAATCGTGTATCATGGATATAATTAAAGATAACGAATTTATTAAAGTGTTGCGAGATTCCATTGCTAAGGAGGTGGACCGTGTGTTTGCGGACAAAATCCAGTCTTTAGAAGACAGAGTAAGCGATCTAGAAGAGAAGAACCGCAAACTGTCCGAGAAAAGTGACGCGCTAGAGCAGTACTCACGACGCACAAGCGTGCGGATCATTGGGATGAAACAATGCGATCCGGACCGAGTAGAAGAACACATCAAGGATTTATTCCGTGAAAAGCTGCAAATTAACATACGAGAAGAAACAATTAATTGATCGCTGCCATTCAATTGGTAAACCAAAAAATGGCACGCATAATTTAATAGTGAAATTTGTTAGCTATAGAGATAGAAGACTGGTAATGCAAAATAAAAGAAAACTTAAAGGTTCAAAAATTACAATTGTTGAAGATCTAACTAGAATGCGCTATAATCTTTATCGTGAGGCTTCAAATAAATTTGGTTATAAATCGATGTGGACAATGGACGGTGTGATTTATATACTAAGTAACGGTAAAAAAATGAAAATCACAACATCCTCAGATTTAAATAGCATTTAAAATATAGTACAGCTCTTGTTTATTTGTTGTTTTCGTTTGAGTCACTTAATGAGTTAAATTTAATTTTAATGTGGGGCGGAAGTTTAGGTGTCTAAGAGTTACACAATCAATTTTTTTTTGTTTTTTTTTCGATTTTTTCTCTTGCTTTTAATTATATCATTTAATTATCTCTGTTTTGATGAATTTTAAAGAATTTAGGATAGCACATCTTAATGTCCGGTCGTTGCAGCCAAAAATTGATCAAGTGAGTCTGCTACTTACGGAGCACAAGTTTGATATGTTTGCTATAACGGAAACCTGATTAGACCCTAGAGTTCCAAATAATAATGTTGCAGTGGAGGGTTATAATTTATATCGCCACGATAGATGTGGACGTGGTGGAGGCGTTTGTTGGTACATACGGTCTGATATCGATTGTGATGTTGTGGAGGTGGTGAGTACGTTAGAACAATTATGGTTAAGAATCTCTCTGAAAAGACTGTCGATATCTTGTGGAGTTATATACAAACCCCCAAATATAGCTTCAGGGGATTTTATTACGTGTCTCGAGGAAGTCTTAGCATAGGTTACTTTAATAGCTGATGAAGTCTTATGTGTAGGAGACTTTAACATCGATATGCTCAGATGTGATAGGGCTGCGTCAGAGTTGACCGAAGTGTTGGAGGTGTTTGGATTGCCACTCTGCTTGATGTTATTTTATTCTCGAATGATGAATTGGTATCAAATAGTGGTGTCTTGGAAAATGATTTCTCGGATCATTCTTTAGTTTTTGTTGAATTACAAATATTACAAGAACGAAATACTCCCCTTTTCAAAACATACAGAGATTTTAGAGGTTTTAGTGAGTTGGTGTTTTATGAACACTTAAAATCATTGCCCTGGCGAATACTGTATGAATTGCAGACAATAGATGAAAAAATAGAATTTCTAAACGATAACATATTATTACTTCTTGACATACATGCGCCGTTAAAAATTGCTCGAATCACTAAACCAAGTGCACCTTGGATCTCTGTTGAGTTAAAAGCGGCAATGCAAAATCGAGACAAATTACTTCAAGTCTTTAAGCGTTCTCGAAACCCCATACATTGGCAGCAATATAAATCATCTCGAAATTTAGTTACTATGTATCGTAAGTGTAAACGAGAATATTTGCAGGATACGTTAGAGTTAGGCAACGTTGCTAAAACCTGGCAAACGTTGAAAGCCACGAAATTAATTAGATCCAAGCGTGGATCGCTTCCAAATCACTTGACAGATGCTAATGTTATTAACGATTTCTTTATTGATTCGCTTCCTGTTACTAATGCCACAGTTGATAGTGACAGTTATTCTAAGTTAAATAAACAAGTTGTAAACACTCTTGCATTTTCGACTACATCTGAAAGTGATGTTCTAAAAGTGTTACAGTCAATCAGGTCTAACGCTGTAGGTTCCGATGGTGTATCAATTAAAACACTACTCTACTGTATGCCTTTTTTACTTCCTTATGTCACACATATTGTAAATTTTTGCATTCAATACAGTGTATTTCCTTCATCGTGGAAGACAGCGGTCGTGCGTCCGATACCAAAAGTTCCGAATCCAATTCTTGCTTCCGATCTGCGCCCGATAAGTATACTAACTGCAATGTCAAAAATATTGGAAAAGATTATTAATGTTCAACTGCAGCATCACTTGGAAATTAATGAAATCCTGCCAACGGTTCAGTCTGGATTTAGACAAGGTCATAGCTGTACGACTGCTTTAGCTTGTGTGGTTGACGATATTATAGGTGCAACTGATAGAGGGTACATGACAATACTTGTTCTGCTGGACTACACCAAAGCTTTTGATACGGTAAATCACAGACTCCTGCTGGCTATTCTTAAGCACTTCGGGCTGGAAGACTCAGCTATTGTATTCTTTGAAAAATTCCTGAACGCCCGACAGCAATACGTACAGTTGTCTAATTGTCAATCTAATGCTCGTCCTATCAGATCTGAGGTGGCGCAGGGTTCTGTACTCTCGCCTACTCTTTTTTCAATATATACTGCACCGTTGATTAATATCTTTAAACATTGTAAAGTACATTTTTACGCAGATGATACTCAGGTGTATATTTCATACAAACCGTCGGAACAACAGCATTTTCTTAGTATATTGAATGCAGAATTATCTAACCTAGTAAAAACAGCTGACCAACACAGCTTAATTATAAATCCCAACAAATCAAAAGTAATGATATTCGGGCGAAAAACTGATATTTTGTGTTATGGCGCTGACGTTAAGGTAACTATTCAAGGGTCAACTTTACCCATTCTTAGCGAAGCACGTAATTTAGGATTGGTGATAGATACGGATCTGAGATTCCGGAAACATGTGTCGACAATACTTCAGGGTGCATACGCCAAACTAAAATCTCTATACCCTTTTCGTCATCTACTCAATATTAAAACTAAAACACTACTTTGTAACTCTTTAATTCTATCTAAATTTAACTTTGGAGATGTGGTGTACGGGCCCTGTTTACTTCGAGTCGACGAGCAACGAATTCAAAAGGCACAGAACGCATGCCTGCGTTTCATTTACGGCATTAAAAAATTTGACAGAATTTCGCACAAGTTATTGGACGCAAAATGGCTAAGTATGTCACGAAGGACAAGATTACATAGTTGTGTGTTTTATTACAGTATCGTTCAGAAAGAAAAACCTCAATATCTATATCAGAAGATTCAGTATCGTACTGACATTCATAACTTGAATTTGAGATTTAGGGGGGCTATGACACCTCCTCTCCACCGCACAGAGCAGTTTAAACGGTGTTTTAGTCACCAGATTGTAACGATATACAATGCTTTGCCCCCGCAAATAAAGCTACTTGCAAGCGTCTCCACATTCAAGAAGCAGGTTTTCGATCGCTTACTTGATCAACAAACGGCTGCCATGACTAGATAGTATAAAAAGGATTTTTTTTTTCAATACTATTAACAGAGATATTTATTTACATTATGTACGTTGTTTTTTTTCCTCTTTTCATTATATTTAGTTTTATATTTTTATTATGTTTAGTTTCATTCTTTTGTTTTATTTTATTATTTTTTTTTTCCTCTCAATTTTCGCTCTCTTACTGAACGTTTAGAAAATTATTTTTAAGAGCGGTAATTGGTTAAGTTGAGCAGTGCATCAGTACTGAACTTCGCCAATTCGTACTTATTGTTCAGTATTATATATATATACTCTCTTGTATTCATTGTATTAGTACGAATAAAGGCATTATTATTATTATTATTATTATTATATACACACTGTACAGCACTGTAAATAGGGTATCCAGTCCAGGTATTTGATTCCGTCTCAGTCCCGGAATTTCATGAAAAAGATGATAGGTCCGAAATCAGTAAGACCTGTAATTTCAAAAATCCCGAAATGAAAAAAAATTTAAATATCTGGAATGATTTTTCTACCACCTATTGTTTTGTAATGAAAATACACTTGGTATTAAGAGACAAAACTTTAAAACCGACTTGGAGAATCTTTAAATCTACTTATTTTATTTTTTTAACTTCCTATTTTGTGTTTTAGTTATGCTTTTGGAAGCATTTTAAGTCTTCTAGAAACATTGCAAACCTTCTTAAAGCGTTTTAAATCTTTACAAGCAATATCAAATTTTCTAGCAATATCAAGTCTTGTGGAAGTATTGAAGTCTCCCATGTTGTAATGTTAAGTTTTTTGGAATCATTTGAAGTCCTCTATGAGCAATATCAAGTCTTCTAGGAGTAGATAAAATCTTCTAGAAGCACAGTCTTCTGGAAACATTGCATGCCTTCTGGACGCAGTATCAAATCTCCTAGAAACGTTTCAGGTCTTCTGGCAGCAGTATCAAGTTTCCTAGAAGCAGTATTAAGTCTTATTTCAAAATACGTGCTATTCGATAAAGACGTTCGCGGCAGATGGATTGAATTGGGAAGAAAGAGTTCGGATTGAAAATGACAACTTCAATCTAGACAAAATCATAAAAAAAATTGTATGGGTGCTTGCATACCCACGTATTCGGCGGCTATCGATAAATCCTGCAATAACATTAAAGTTAAAAAGCTCAATGCACGGTTTCAAATGTTGTTTTGAGTTTGGCCACATACGAACAGTACAACAACTAATAACGAACTGGCCATACTGGCCCATACAATCTACTGCGAATTCATTGTGAATGCAACGGCTTCACCGGAAAATTTGGATAAATACCAAATGTATCAGATATTTACACTCAAAGCAACGGCCCGCTATCGATTTTAAAAGTTACAAAAATTCGTTTCCATAAACCAAGGTTCAGTTTACAGTTTGTTTAATGTATACGGTGGCCTTGCATAAATATTTTGCTGTCCATTATGCGAGGCTTTCGCTATACGATGTTCACACTATCGCATCTCTGCTGTATTTAAGTAGAAACAATACTCTTCATTATAAACATTAATTTTTATGTTTTTACGTTTTGAAACGCTTATTCCAGATGAGGATTTTATATGAATGTTATTGAAACTGACGCTAATTCAAAATTAGCAATAATCATTACAAAATATCTTTATAGATGTCAAAATAGACAAAAAAAATTACTAATGGTTTTAGTAATTTGTAGCTATCGGCGATAAAATGTTGTATATCACACGTATGCTAGCTGTCTCTAGCATACGTCTAGATAATTACAGTGCTCATGTCATTTTGTTTCTAACCCACTTTTAATATAAATAACTGTTATTTCATTCTAATATTGCGGGTCAAATTCTGAAAACAAACTAATTAAGTTCCTTCAACTTCGTATCCTTTCCTATCGTATCGCATGTGCTCTTGAATATTTGTATGTTGTATAGACGATAAGTATTTCCTGTTTATTGATAAATTTCTACTGAATTATAACCTGCACTATCCGTATAAGCATGTCAGAGCTCCGGTGTATTCCATGTCCTGTAAAGGCTGGGTCATGCCAAGATTTGGGCAGCGCAGAAATGAATTGAACTATAATTTTTGACTTGCTCACGTAACTCAATTTCCAGTAATAATGGATAAGAAAAATTACGTGAAAAGAAAAACTACAAACAACTTGTTAAGCAAACTTTACAAGAGGATGTAAAAAATAAAGTGGCTAACTCGAACAATATCATTCTATCACAAAATAACAAAAAAGAACTTCTAAATCATATGCCATAAAAGAACAACGTCACACTCACCTCCAATGGCGATAGTAATCCCCGACAAATAATTAATTTTACATTCCTCCTGAATTGCCACTCAGATGTGCACAATCCAATCCAACCCCACCCCCAATGTAATGTTATTAGATAATTTATGTACTTGATAAGTAACATTTGTTTAAAAAAATTCTGTATTGTCCAGGCAGCGGTAAGGTTTTCTTATCAGACATCAGATTAAGGTTGCGTACATCCGTTCAATCGACCTTTTTGTGCCAACATTCTTCACTGCATATCTAACTAGATTATCTTCGAAAATTTACCAGTAAAATGATCTCTTCGCCTCAATCCAAATCGCAATCTTATACAACCGTTTTGTACTTTTACATTCTATATTTGCGTGTATGCAGTAAAAACGGATAATAAAAAAACAATCAGCAGAGTCGAAATGCGATAACACTATGCTATCGCATAACAAACGTTTTGATACTTTATTTATAAATTCTCTGCTAGAATAAATAAGCTTTAATGTCGCATATGCTCTCGTGTGAGTATTCGTTAGTATGTAAATCGAATTTTAAATCATTTTCCAATTCGACTAAAATTAGAACTAACACTAGCACTAATACTAGAACTATCACTAGGATTAACAGTAGATCTAAAACTAGAAACTTTCGGGTTCCGCCGTGCGTTTTTTGAAAAAATGTTGAAAAAAGTCACTTCGAACCAGTTTCTAAAGAAGGTTGCAATATGGCATCCGAAACGTCAAACATTTTTTCAAGAAACGCACGGCAAAACCCGAAAGTTTCTAGTTTTAGATCTAGTGTTAGTCCTAGTGATAGTTCTAGTGATCGTTCTAGTGATAGTTCTAGTGATAGTTCCAGTGATAGTTCTAGTGTTAGTGCTAGTGTTAGTTCTAATTTTAGTTCAGTTAACACCGGTCGTGAGCCTTAGCCGTAGTTATATTTTCCAATTCATCCATTTACCCATATCTTTGACCGATTTTTTAAGTAATAGTTGTCCCGATCTTAATTTTATTGTTTAAATGATGTCGAAGCTAAAATAGCACTAAATTCCTAGTTAAGGTTTAAAATTATAGGTTTAAAATTATACCGTGAAGGCCACCTTCTTTTGTTCCCCAGTTAAAGCGTGAAGAGCCTTTTGTTTACTCCTGTCAACTATATATTGTAATTCGAAAAAATGTTGAGATAGGTAGCTTCCTTTCGTTCCCTAATTAAAGCGTGAAGAGCCTTTTGTTTACACCTGTCAATAATCTATTGTAACATAAAGAAATGTTAAGATAGGTAGCTTGTTTTTGTTTCCCAATTATACCGTGAAGGTCGCCTTCTTTTGTTCTCCAAGAAAGCATATTTCGAACTGGTGTATAAAAGTAACTTAGAAAACTCTTTATTGAATAAATAAAAAACTTTAACATTCCAAATGAGTAATTAACAAAAAAAATGTGAACTCATTTTTGCGTTTCTTTGACAAAATTAATACCGCTTTCTTTTATTTCGTTAAAATTGAAAGCACGAATTTCTAATTGCTATGCGGTCGCCGAAGCTTTTGTTCTTTTGTATTAATTAGTACGGATTCCGGTTTGAAAAGGATTTTTTAATAAATCCTCCAACTTTTATCTTTTGTCCGTTATGTTGTATTTGTATTTGAAAACAGAAATTTTTCCTTAAAAATTTCTCACCGTGAAAACGAGCCCCTATAAAATCCATCTGGGAAATCATTCATAATTCATTGAGTGGGATAACCGGTTGGAAAAAGCTACCCATTTAATCGTTTTTCCCTTCAAGTTTTAGAAATGGTGAAAAGGAAATGATGGCCGAGGTAGAGATTAGGAGTTCTGCTACCGGTTTAAAAGGAAGGAAAGCATCAACGAAGTTTATCGGCTTTAGATCCGAGATTTTGTTTACTCGGCACGCCCTGTTCCTTCATCTCTTGCTGCCATTGGAATCCTTGGCCGTGTTCCGGAATAAGAAATGAACATCCCTGCTTTGGGACTATGGTAACTCGAACACCAAAGTATGAAGACCCTGCAGTTTCCGAGAAGTTGAAATGATTTGTTGCTATTACAAATATTTAATTTAATAACCAAAATTAAGTAACTGTTTGATGTTTTATTCAGAGTAGCAAACGTTTATATCCAGCTAAATTTGCTAACGAAATATTTACATTCTAAAATTTTCAGACATAGTCTATCCAGCCAATTAAACTTAAACACACAATGAAATCCATAGGGAAGGTGTATTAAAACCCCATCCTTGCAAGTCTACCAATAAAGTTAGATATAATATATAATACAGTTAAAACGAATATACCAGTTACATTTGAAATCATGATCGTGTAACAGACGTTTCCTCTTCTCTTTACAAACTCTACGTTATATCCGGGAGGTAAATTGTCCGTATTTGAAAGCTCGCCGATATATTTATCAGCTTAAGCGTCACTGTCACCCTTCAAAGTTAAACCGCTTAGATAGCGACGCTCAATACTACCTGAACCCTTGATTCTACTGTCGAGAACACGTGTCTTTATAAAACCCATATAGGACGTGACGCAGGTAATTAATGAAGCTTTACGTACATTCAACATTTCGAAACAGCAAGTAACGCGTCTGAAGTGAATTTCGATTTCATTATCTTTTTAGGTAACGTATTCTCTCCAATCCTACGACAATGACAAGCTGGTTTTCATTAGTCTCATTGCAAAACTGGGGATTATAGCAGCCTACATGACATACTCTAATTAACAAGCTACCGGGATTATTGATCAAATGTTTGGAATTCTGTTGGGTTATGTTACTATTAATGTAACAATCAAAACCACCATCCATCCTATGTCATGTATATCCGAATATTCAACGCATACAATGCTTTATGAATTAATTAGAAAAGTTGCGATGATAAATGACAGAAAAATATCTTCGGACAAGTGGTTAAATTGGCCTTGATAATAATCTAAAAATGACCTAGGATCTCGATGCGATTATCTTTCTGCGTCATTCGCTTTTAAATCGATAGATAACAGTGTACAGAAAAATTTATCACTACCTGTAATAAGATAGTTAGTGGGTGTCTTAAATTGCAGCAAAGGTTTGTAAATGTAAAATGCACTAAGAGATAAGACCTGTTGTATATTATTACCAGTAATGGGCGACAGATAAATACCCGGTGGGTAGGTATATATAAATTAGATACTTATCCAAGTATATACCCCGGAAATAAATAATAAAAAGACAATAAATTTAGGTAACAATACAATAATATTAGATGAAGTTGACGTAATTTAGATTAGATGAAGGTATTATGATTAGAATTTAATATATTATTTAGAGCAGTAATTCTCAAACTATGCGACATAGCTCCCCCACTTTCAACAAAACTAACAATTTAAGAAGAAATCGGATGTGTTAAGGATACCGCCGAGAAAAAAAAATCCGATTATTTATGGAACCGCAAACCGAAAAGAATTGGGAACCTTTGATTTAGACGATAAAGATGTACTGGGAACTTTTGATTTAGACGATAAATATGAACAATCAAGGAGTTCAGATTGATGATTTATGAGTGTTAAAGCTTTTTCAATGTCTATTGAACACAATAAGTACACATAATTTATCTTTGGCAATGAAAAAGAAAAGTTATTAAATTTTGCACATTTTTCGTGACGTAAGAAAGACTGCTTCTTAGGTCAACACTGATTTCTGAAGTAATTTAAGAAGAATTACTTAGAATTTACAACAATCTAGAATTAAATAAGAGTTAAAACTAAAACTAACAGTAAACCTAGAACTAGAAAGATTCAAGTTTTCCAAAACTTCTAGGTCTATTATTAGTTCTAGTTGTAGGTCGATATTATTATACAGGAATCTAAAACTAGAACTAACACTAGAATTAGTGCTAGAAATATTAGGGTTTAGTCGTCTAAAGAGATGTACGGCTAAATCGAATAACGTTGTATTATTGCATTTATATATATGCAATAATATACATATTTATAATAAATATATTATAATATATATATATATATACATTTATATAATATGTTGATTATTATTTTTTTTAATGATAATATTATTCGGAAAGTGTTTTATGACTTTCAAAGGACTTTCAAACCGAGGGGTTAGTAAAGGTTTGAAATGCGGTATTTCAAGAAAAACATAGTCTGAATCAAATACATTTTTATACATGAGAAAAGATGTCTTTCAAATTTGAATGTAATGGTTCCGCACTGGAAGAATTTTGGTAAGAATTGCAAAATTCTCCTGGTAGACGTAAGGGTTGTTCGTATCGAACATCTAAGTCCTAATAAGATAATGGGCAAATCGGTGCTCCATCGAGCGCTGTTCCCTTGAAAGATAAAAGCAGTTTTGAGCGTACGGTGAAAACGCTCCAAAATATCATTACTCTGAAGGTGGTAAGGAGTACAGTGGATCTGATCTGATGCTAAGCAAATATTGAATTGGCGGAACAATTTGGATTCAAACTGTCAGAATGTGGAATTTCAAATTTCGAATTTGCAGAAGCGGGGAGAGCTCAAATAAGATCGTTTTCAATGTGTTCAAATCTACCAGAGGGCAAGGAAAATTTTGAGGAAAAGATTTAGTGTAACGCGTAGTTTTAGACTTCTAGTAAGACAAGGAAGTCTTACATCAAGATTTGATTTGTTATGCCAGTGTGTGTTAATGAATGATTTTTTTGAGTTTATGGACGTTTCGTGCCAAAAACTAAAGTGTAATTTATGTTTTAATTTTAGAAAGTTTCGATGTTTTACATAATTTTGATTTATTGATTTTGTAAAAGCTGTTTTTTTTTCTGTGTCCGAATCTTGAGAATTTTTGATAATAATTTCTGATAGGTAAAGTTGATTTAAAGAATCAATTTTAATTGAGGACAAAGGGTCAGAATTGACATTATTTGTACCTTTAATATAAAATATATTACTGATGAATTGTGGAATGTTGTTCATAATCTGATTTGTCTAGAAGTCTTTTCTGAGTTAGTAAAGAATGAATGAATTAAAGGTTTGTGGTCAGTAAAAATGTTGAAGGAATTACCGTCAAAGAAATGTTTGAAATGTTTGACAGAATGGTACAAGGCTAAACGTTCTCTGTCAAAAGTGGAATATTTACACTGCCTAGAAGTCATTTTCTTAGAAAAAAACAACTGGAACAGTCATTCCATTTTTTAAGTAAGAAAATACAGCACCTTCAGCTGTTTCAGATGCCTCAGTATGCAAGGAATAAGATTTAGAGGGATTGGCGGGTTTTCAGGGAGGAAGAGTTTTCTTCTGCTGTAAAAGAGGTTATATTTTTCGATTTTTCGGAATTTAGTTTGTTAACTAACGTATGAAGAAGAGCTAGAATTTCAGAGATTTTATGGATATTTAGGAAGATTTTCAATTTAATTGATACATGGTCTCTAATCATTTGAATCATTCTTTGGGACCATATGTAAAAGGGATGCCACTGAAAAGGAAGACAGATGACAAATCCCAATTGAGACTATGATTTCAAATTCTTTCTTGACTATTAAAATTTTTTTTAAATCAGTCTTCTTGGTCGACTGAATTGAAGATGAGCATTGGTAATTATTTTGAGAGTCGTCATGTGATTGACTGCGGAACAAAAATCAAGACTTGAAAAAAGGTTTGAGTAATTTTTCAATAAATTAGTGAACTTGGTTTCGATGAAAAAAGGTTTTGGAGTGATGAAAACATGTTCGGGCGAAAATCCAATTGTAGAAATATTGGTTTCTGGCTCAATCAAACGTTTATGTTTTAAATCAGTTAACAAATTATCTCCTTAAAGAGAAACTGAAATTTTCTCCTTAAGTAAAGAGAAACTATGAGAAAGTTTCTTCCAAACATCTTAATAACTATGTTATTAGCTGCGGGTAAAAGAAAACTTGTTGGACGCTTGCAAGAAGAAAAATATTTGATCGGTAGAACTGAAATTTTTGCGCCAGAAACAGTTAAAAAATTTAGATTATTTATAGGATCAAAAATAAATTTATCCGATACTTGTATTAAGACGGATCCTAACGACAGTATATTCTACTAAAACAGTGTCTTAGAATGTATTAACCGATTTTCTTCAATTTCAAATATAAACGAAATACGAGTATTACTTGAAAATGCAAAACTGTGACTTTTTGGTTATAGCTTAAAAACAACAGGAGATAGAGGTTTTGTCTTTGCGGGATTGAATTTGTCTCGAAAAAGAAATCGGGACAAGGCACCTATTTTTTGTATCTCTTATAGTTTCTGAGGTAGCCACCATATACACTCATAAACCATATAATTTGGATAAGCTGAAAGGCACCATGCTACAAGAAGTTCTCACAATTGATTACCTAAGAGATAGATGATTTCATGCGGAAGACTGAAATCTCATTCAAGTGGATAGTCGTTACCTACATGAGATTATTTTTGGCACATCATGGTCTTTATTTTGACACAGATAAATTCCACCAAATTGAAAATTAACCAAATACCCTTTGTTTTAAGAATGTTCCAATTTGTCATGCATTAATACTATACCACTGTTTGTCATTTTTCCACTACCACTAAATTTCACTGCCACTGTCTTCAGTGGTAGTTAAAATGCAAAATCTACTATCACTGAAAATTTTGTGATAGTGTAAAAATGCATTATCAGTAAACTTTTAGTGAAACATGAAATTTAACTAAACAGATTTGAATTTACATTTTGTTAGCATTGATGCTTTGCACCGTTTCTTATCATAAAAAATGTTTGTTTTTAAATATAACACATCCCTGCCTTCTTCTGCACCAGTGGGAAGACTATTTTCTTTTGCTAGAATAATCGATCGTTAAGGTAAAAAATCACTGACCGCAGCTCGACCACAACCCAACTTAACTCGACCAGAATCCAACCCTACCCAACCCAACACGACCACAGTCCAACCCAATCCAAGTAGTAACATCCACTAAATATTTAGTGATATTGAATTCGTGTTTTAACTACCACTAAAGAAGTGGTGGTAGTGAAACTCTTATTGCATTTATTCTTTAGTACACTATGTCCAATCCTGTCCAAAAAGGTAATTAGAAAAGTATTTAATAATTTCTTTTTTTTTATGATATGTACTTTGTAATTGTAATTAATTGTTTTTTGAAAAAGTAATTTGTAATTGTAGTTAACACTTTTTTTGAAAAAGTACTTTGTAATTCTAATTATTTCTAAAGTACATGTAATTACCAATGCCATATAAAGGGATTTAATGCTTGTGAAATTGGTAAAGTTTCTACTTATTATGATAACAAATCCTAAGTTCCGAATGACTCTCTCTACTATGAATTCGATGTAAAGATGATATCTTAATTTGGCATCAAGTATAATGCCAAGATCGTTCATCTCTGTCAGTAGAGATTACAGCTTTACGATTAAAGTTGTAGTTAAATTAATAGGGTAACGTTTACATGTTAGCGGCAAAAAATAAGGATAAAGTTTATTAACGCGGCAATACTGATGCAGACGATCGAGTTCTTTCTGGAGCCTTAAGCAGTTAAGACTTGAGCTGACTGTGTAATATTTTATTATCATCGGCATAGAGCAGGAATTTAGAAAATTTAAAACAAGAAGAAATGTCGCTTATATAAAGTAAAATTAATGTGGCCCCAAGATGACGTCTCTGAGGTACGCCAGAGGAGATGGGTTTGTAATCAAATAGAAAGCTACCCATCTTAACTGCCTGACTTCTGTTCGAGAGATAAACCAATATCTAAATAAATACCATCAATCTTAACGAAGGCTTTAGAGTAATTGTTGTAAATTGCATCATCCTGTAAGTCTTTGTTCAAGGCAGAATTTATAAAGTTAATATAAGACACCAAGTTACACTCAGCCGATCGCTCAGACAAGAAACCATGTTGTTCGGTAATGAGAGAGTGAGCTAACACTTTTTTCAAAGATCTTGGGAATAAACGTTATTTTCCACGTGCTAAGGAATGTACCGTCCAGTAAGTACTTCGAACAAATAAAAAAAGTGGGGTCGACAGATAAACAGCAAACTCTCTCAAAAAAGAAGATGGAAAACCATCAGGGCCAGGGCTAGAAGAATTGTCAAGATAAGTGAAAACACCCAAGCCCCCGAAGACCATTGAACCGTCAATATAACTATCTACGAAAAACGAGACAAGATACTCTCCAAATGTATAACAAATATCAAAACCTATGTTCACCATGGACCCATTAGCGGAAAACATAGTACATGGCATGTCAGACGCACCTCCCGGACCTAACAAATACCAGATTTCTGTGGAGTTTTCCACAACTCTCACCTGAACTAAGTAATCTCTATAATCAGCCGCGATAAGTCAGATAATCCCTGTTATGGCCAGTAAATTTCTATTTTCTATGGTAATGTAACTTTTCCTTAAAAATTTTAATCGTTGAATGTTTGCACAAACAAGGAAAACGTTGCTTAGGTAGAATGCACTTAGGAACATCTCTACTCTAAAAAACCTGAACCAAGCTCTCCATGCCAATCTCAGCAAAACAGTACGCCAATGAACACTACTTCAGAAACACTTGATGGCTACGGAGTTTGCATTCTTAAAAAGTTTGTAGGTCTAGTATTAGTTACACTGTTAGTTCCAGAAGAATTTACAACAATCATGCATTGAATGGCTATTGAAACTAGAACTAAAACTAGACCTAGTACTAGGTATCCGAGATTTCCGGAAGCAGCTAACATCTTCGAAATCAAACATACGATAAACATTACGATTGTTATAGTATATTGCACTTAAAGTATTGAAACAGAAGAAAAATATAATTTCGGCTAATTTCAATGCCCTTCCTCAAAATTAAATTCGATCAAATTGAAATCTTCTGGTGTAAAGTCGGATTCGGGTTGGTGTCAGAAATTCTCAAAGTCAGCCGACGTTTTCGAAGCCGGCCGCGATCAGGTTTAAATTTGCCTTGCATTTCAATACACACCCAAAGATTAAGATATGGAACTGTGCTCATCAAACGTTGAAACATCGTTGCGGTTTTCATGTCTTAATATAACAGGTGCGGTAAAATCTTGCCCAAAGGCTGCTCTTGAAACTATACTCGGTCTCACACCACTCCATTTATATATACAAAAAAAAGCACCTTTTAGTGCTTTATCGCTGAAAAAATGCTCTTCACTCAAGCTGATGCATGTAACCTCAGAGAACACCTATAAATCTTCAAGAACTAAATCACCTGATCATCATGGATTTTTCAACATTGGTTAATTATTTCACAATTGCATTAGAACCATTTTGATGAAGACCAAGCAATATATTTTATAACCAAACAATTTATAGTTTTTGGAAAAATCCCATTTAATACTTTTCAATAGATTAACATTGATTAAGCAACTTAAAGATGTGTATAATCAATTGCAACCATATTGACTCATGATAAGATATTTTTTCTATATTTTGATATGTTAGAAGCTCTTTGAAAACTCGAAAAATTACGAATATTGTTTACTTTAACCGTTGAGTTCTGAGTTATCCTGCATTCGTTAGATCCGCATCTGCTTACGCATCCGCATCCGCGAAATTAGAATTTAAAAAATCCGGTTCCGCATCTACATCCGCTAAACCCACATCCGTAACATCACTACCCTTAAGACGGAACCTAATCCAATCCAACTCAACCTAGTTTCAGAACTAACACTAGACTTAGAACTAGAAGCATTAGGGTTTACCGATCTTAAAAGACGTACGGCAAAATCTTAATGTTTCTAGTTCTAGTGTTAATGCTAGACCTAGTGAATGCTAGACCTAGTAATCGAACCTTTCTAGTACTAGGTCTGGGTTAGTTATAGTTTGAAGCAAGTATACAATACTTTAAGACTAATTAACAATTTAAAATAGGGCCAACAATAACGGTAGAGCTAATACTAGACCTGGAATGAAAAACATTTAGATTTAACCGTACCTTTCATAAGACGGAACCCAATCCAACCCAACCCATCCTAGCTATAGAACTAAGATTAGACTGAGAATTAGAAACATTAGGGTTTAGCTGTTAAAGAAACGTACGGAAAGTTTTCCAAATTTCAAGAAAGTTAACAATTTAAATAATTATATGTTATTTAGGAAGCAATAAACCGAAAAAGATTGGGAACCTTTGATTTAGAGATTATTATATCATTTTTAAACAACACTTGTCTTAGCATCACATTTCAAAACATAACTACTCCAAGAAGCTCTTTCAGCTAGTGAAAAGAAACGACAACTTTAATTCAGGACTGTTAGGAATGTTTTTTTCAAAATTTCATTAAAATCGGTTCAACATTCTTTAACGAATCCTAGCGCCCACGTTCTTACGTAATGTGAGTGATTTTACTTAATAATACTGGACTCAATTTTAGTGATTTGTTCAGGTTTCCACGTCTATCCTTTGTCCTCCCTGACGAAGGATCGCCTAAATCGAAACTGACACTGATATATTTGAGATAGGGAGGAAGTACACCACATTAATTATTTTAACACCCGATCGTATTTCCTAAATGCTTCAATGTATAGGCTTAACAACTCATAATATTTGTAGTAACTGACATCAAACAAAGGATTTATAAAAAATCCTGACCATCAAACGACAACAATACTTTATTTCGAAATAACCAATACCATAAATGAAAATCATTTCAAATTCAATATGGTAGTTGGACATCGTTAGTTGCTGCATATGCTAAAACGTCGCTTTTCGGCAACTATTTGCTTACATACATAAATAATTTACCGCAAACTCGATTCGAATAAATAGTGAACGTGTGTAATTTCATCTCAGCTTAATGTTTGTTGTGTTAAATGCGTGAATCATTAAAGCAAATTTTATAATCTAATTTTTGGCAAAATTTTGTAAAGCACACAAACAAAATGTGAATATTTTAAGAAGGAGAAATACTGAAGTAATAAATCGAACTGGATGAAAACAGGAACAAAAAATTTCTTTGAATAGCGGGAGAACCAAGTTATCTCCACAAAATGTCAACATGTATAGAGTCATGCTTTAGCCTAGGGATGTTCAAACGTTCGAACGCAGATGTATGTAAATATAACAAATATATTCAGGGAATAACTCAGAGTAAAAATTGTTTTCTTTGATTCGGAAGTCAATTTACACATAAAACAACATACTATCTGGAATACATAAATAAATTTTTAATCTATCTAGTATCTGTCTCTTATAATTATTCATGTGATTATTAAATTGTTATGATAACTGTATAAATACTAAGTTTCAGCAAAAGGTTTTGACAACGTGCCAAAGTGAATGTAATACATAAATAAACTTCTTTTAATATCCAAGACAACAGGATTTGTTTACCTATCTCCAAGATTTATCTACGACGGTTTAAACATTCTACGTATAACAAGCATTTCAATGTCATTATTCTAGTCGTCGCATCAAATGGGCTTTTAACGTTTAAGATTCAGTTTCGTGCAGAGGAATTAAATAAATATTTACTTTCATAAATCTGCATTTAATGTTTATCGCTGAAGTAGAGATTATGAGTTATTTAATCTCCCTGGGAAATGCGCAACTTGCATTTCTTATGAGACAATTACTTCATTCGACTATATCGTTCATACCTCGTGCCTGACTAGCTTAATCTCACATGTCTTGCGTTGAGTTTCATTTCTTATTGAATATTTCCTATATCGTCTTGGAATGTCTTTTGCGAGTATATGTTAAAAACAATTGATCAGATAGATCAGAGAGTTATCCCAAATGACTGTAATTACAACACACACTATCGGAAATAATTGACAAGCAATATACACCCAATATAATCTGAACGTCTGTGTCTAGCGCAATGGGATTTAGTACAAAACTAAAGTAGTACAACTTACTCTCTCACATAAAGAGAATGAGTCAAAATTGGAAAGAAGTTTTGCTAATGATCCATTAAGAAGCAATGTATTTACTAAGAGATGTTCAATTTCTAGGTTTTTTGTAACAATTTTCAATATTCCTACGATGTTCAACGAGTTGGTAGAGCGTATCTTTCCTACTCTTCTTCAATGGAACCTAAACGATATGAAAACTAGAGATGATCGATATTTCAGTAACAGTAACATTTCACCGCCACTAAAAAAATCACGATTGGCAACGGTGACCTAAAATAACAAAGAACGGTGGTCGTGACTTTATACATAGTGTCCAAACGTCCCAGTATTATTTCCAATATCGTCATAGTCGTAGCATATGGGCTGTCACTTGGTTTAATCTCGCCTAAGTTCAGCATTTATCTATTTCTTCGACTATAACTTCTCGTAACCCTTGGAGATTTTGAACATGATTTGTTGGAGACCATACGGATAGATTCCAAAGACGTGGATTCTTTTGATGTAAAAACAGCAATACAAAATTATTAACGCCTCCAGAAGACTTGAAATGCTTTCAAAAGACTTCAAATGCATCCTGAACAGAAGACTTAAACTATTTTCAGAAGAGCTACTACTGTCCCTCAAAGACATAATACTGCTTCTAGCAAACTTGATATTGCTTGCAGAAGACTTGAAATTCTTCCAGAATACTTTATACTGCTTCTAGAAGACTTTACCTTGCTTCCAGAAACCTTGATGCTGTAGCTAGAAGACTTGAAATGCGTCCAGAAGACTTGAAATACTGCCATAACACTTAATACTGCATCTAGAATACTTGAAATGCTTCCAGCAGATTTGTAAAGCTTCTAGAAGACTTGATATTGTATTTAGAAGACTTGAAATACTTCCATAAGACTTGAAATTGCCTCAGATTCTAAAAGATTTACAATAGTTCTAAAAAACTTGATATTGCCTTTGAAAGACTTGCCATGATTTCAAATGACATGATACTGGCTTCTATAAGATTTAGAATACTTCTAAAAGACTTAACATTGACTCTGACTGAACTGCTTTCAAAAAATTAGAAATGCTTCCAAAAGAGCATCGATACATAATCGTTAATATAATGGTTAGTATTTTAAATAGTTTTTTTTTTAAATTTTAGTGTACTATTGAGCTTATTGTTTCCAATTGAGTGCCAGCACATTTTTTTTTGGGTTCAAGTAACATGTTTTAGTTTTAGTCGCAGTCATCGTCATAACAGCGACAAATTAAGTTGTTGTGTTGTAGTAGTACTGTTCATGCAACACCTTACGTCTAAATCAGTTTTTGTCCTAGTCGCAAGAGTTGGCCAACTTTTAACTTTTTACAGTTAAAACCCTCAGTTAAAACCTTTGAGAAATTTTTATAGCAGTTCTAAACGTTGAACTACCTTGCCAATAACCTTATTATGGTTATTGGTGACTTTACTGTTCCATCATATGCGAATCCCGCCGGAAGAAATCGCCTTGGTACAGCTCTCTTAAATTATATATCACTTTACAACTTCGCTCAAGCAAATAATATCCTTAATGCCAATATTCGTTTAATGGATCTGATATTTTGTAACTTCCTTTGTGCGATCTCCAGATATTTTAATTGATCTTGAATTCCATGCTACATCTAGTTTGCCGACTTTTAACTTTAAATGAGCGAATTTTCCTTTGCTCTACAATTTGTTATCTTTATAGATCATTAATTAAGGTCATTAATTTGTAATGAAACGGATGTGGAGGTTTACGCAACATTTTATGATCTCATTTATAAGACATATTATATCGCAAAATTTTGGATTTTTTACAACCTGGAAAAAGCAATACCCACTCTGGCTCACAAAAGATATTGAAGAAGCTCTTCGGGTTAAAGAAAGCAAAAATAATAAGAAGTACAAAAAGTATCGAAGAGCATATTACTTGAAATTGTTCAAGCATCAGCGAATGCTCACCAAAACTATTATAAGCGCTGCTTACAAAGAACATATAACTGATACTGAGAATACAATTTATAGTAATCTGAAGAGTTTTTGGGGCTATGTACAATCTAGAAAGGGCTCTGCTCGAATACCGAGTATTATGAACCATAGGCAAAATTGATATACTATGAGTTCCTCGATTCTTGATGGATTCGCTGAATACTTTGGTGAAGTCCACATTGATTCAGATCCTCACAGTTGGGTTGAATCTAATTCTGGGTTGACCAAATCCTTCAAATTAGTGGTTTCGTTCTTGAAAATGTAAATTCGGCATTGCGACATGCAAAAATAAACTTTCCGCAGGAGTTGATCGTACTTCCAGCCAGTCCTTCGTGCTAACAGATAGGATATACACCTACTACGTCTCTTCAACTTAATTCTCAATAATTGCGAGATTCTACGCACATATCAAGCTCTACATAACAGTTAGAACATAGTTTATTTTACACAATTTGTGTCTGATGTGCTGGATTATAGAGGCAAGGTAGATATTATCTACCTAGATATTCAAAAGGCCTTTGGCCTTTGACCAATTGGATCATTATGTGTTGTTGCGTAAATTGAGTTCTTTCGTCTTTTGATCTCTCCTTAGAGTCTTACATCGAACTAGAGAGCAGAGAATCAAATATTTCAATTGCAGTTCATATCCCATTCGCTCTATATCGGGAGTGTCTCAAGGTTCAAACCTGAGTCCACTACTATTTCTCATCTTCATCAACGACATTACGGACTCCATTGATTGCGGGAAACCACTTTTTGCTGATGATCTGAAAATTTTTATCTCAGTTCGTTCTTTAGCGGATAGTGTTGTGCTACTGTTGTGTCGAAGGGAAATAGGAAACATTCGAAATTATATCCGAGGCTTACAATGTGGACCTACAGTTCTGTAATAAAACCTATGAGAGCTCACAGAGCCACAAATTAGTATCAGCTCTGAAATATGCACACAAAGCTACATTGCTGCATCAATTACAATTACTGATCTGCCTGTAAATCACGGGTAGCATGAGATTTATAGCTACGATTGCAATGGAGACTGCTCAATGTGCTTCCACTAGATATTTTTGTCAGAGATGTTGCGTAATAGCGTTGTTTCTATTGCATGGAATGATAAACAGGGTGTTGAAATGTCCATAGCGACTCTACATCATACTTACATTCTTAAGCAACCCACACTTTAGCACTGAAACGATACCCCAAAGTAATCTGGGGTATCGTGACCATCTACACCACTGAATTAAAGAGGGCCACGGGCTCCTCACCCACTTCCTGACCGGATACCACAGGATACGTCAGCACATGTTCTGCACGAACCTGGCAAACAAATCACCCTTTAGAAGGTGTGACATGGACGAGACAGTGAGATTTTTGGAATATTTTTTCTGATATAAGGTACATACCTTTGTGTTCTATATTAACGTTGATGTAACCATTGTGCTGGTTTTATGACTCTTGAATATACTGTTAATTGAGGGAATGTACAAAGGGCCCGGATTCCATAATTGCGCTATACATACGCGTTCATAATATACAGGGTATGCTCGTTAATTACTTCCAGTAGTGTATTAGATTAAATAGCAGATATGTAATAACCAATCGACCGATTAGTTTTTCGTCGATATTTGAAAAAAAATTAATTTTGTCGTTTTAATATATATATATATATATTAAAAAGACAACTTAGACCGAGGCAGCTTTATAAAACTTAGTGGAGGCTTTATTTGATACCTTCCACGTCCTTTGAGAGGACGGCTTATCAAGACAGCGTAAAATCCTTCAAGGGAGAGAACACTCTTTTAAAACAATACTATGGGAAAAGTTATTCAATTATTTACAATGCACGTCTTCAAACTGAACATATGACACAGCTACATCATTTGAAAACTTTCACATTTCATTTCGATATCACCTTTTATTAGCAACTATTAGACATAAGTTTAATTAGAGATTATTTCAAGTGAAATACACAAAAATAAGTTGTAAAATATCTATCAAAATAATTCCTATCTAGGGTTAAGTCTTTGGAAGTGACACAAATAATCGCATTTGAATTACATCTACGTCATGCGGCGTTGAATGTCCCTGCTGGACATGGCACGGAGCAATCGAGCACCAATTATTACACTGTTGATGGGCTTCAGCTGCATATCGGCGGATCCCTTATGAATCGCGGATTGACAGTCGCTGCGGGATGAATGTTTCTCGCACAATAAACACAAATTAATTCGATCAACCACGCATTCGCCCGAATTAAACCTGGATGGAACATATTGTCACATCGACATGAGAATGTCAAGAATACATTAACGAGAGCGTCTAGTTCGGTTGGAGTGGGATTGGGTGTTTATAAAGATAAATTCTACCCGAAATTTTCACCCTAATTAAACGCTCGTGTCTGGTTAATTAAATGGTCAACTATACTATTGTTGATTTAATTACGGATGTAGTAAAGATAAATTTAGAAAGGATGGGTTTTGAAATGGTAACGTTTCTGGGTTGTTGATAACTTTTGTGGATTGATTGATTAAAAGCTTTGGGGGGTCATTACTTAACGTCGGGAGTTCCTGGAATCATTAAGACCTATAATCAATTTACACGCGTTTGCTTTCTCACCGATGGAGTTCAATTTACTTAACGTTTATAGAACGATTCTATTATATTTAAATACTTAGAAATTGTGTAACCACATCTCAATATAGTTTTATCCCATTACCTAAATCAAAATTATCTTTGACATTAACTTGCTAAAAAGGGCTATTGGAAACCTGAATCATGTACAAACGAATCATGTAACAATGAAGGTTAAAATTTTCTTATCACAATATAACTCTTGTAATTTGACATAGCTTCGATATTTCATTCGCGATACTAATTTAAAGTGGGAGACATCTTTTGTGCTATCGGTGGTAGCATTGTTCTGGTCACGTTAGTGTGTTGAATAATGAGTGAGGGACTCTATTAACTTTCTTGCCAAATGCTAACGGTTCCTTTTCAGTGAAACATTTTCAATGTGTGCTGCGACGGAACGAACGATCGATTTAACGACATCACCTCTTCTAAAATGTTTTTCAGGCCACCTTATTTACGTCGAAAACTGAATATTAATGACGTATTAAGGATATTATGCGAGACGTAAAAGATCTCTGGCTTCTAAAATTTTAGGGAGTAATTTTCATGTTTTTATCTTGGTGTAACTAAAACAGTTTTTCAACAGAAAAGAAATATGTTTTGATTTTTCAAATGTTGTTGATATGTATATTATATTAAACCAAGATAAGAAACATGCGAATAAAATGGAACGCGCTCTTACCCAGTCTGCAGTACAATGAACCTTTTATTTGCATTTTGAGCGGAGCACTTCTTGATCTCAAACACCGTGTAGAACCTCGTTTTAATTGCTTACGCGGCACTCCGTCCGCCGCTATACTTGCCGATGGACTTTCTGAAAGCCATGTTTCTTATTCTCGCGACAACGTTTAAAAGAGGGACACGATCTTGACCCGGAGAAAGGGTTGGATTTCTAGGCGGTAATAAAAAAAATAAACTAACTTAAATGGGAAATATTATGATGGGTAAAAAACCAAAAGGTAACATATTAAACTAACGGGCTACATTGGAAAATTGGAAGAATACCAAAACGAACGAAAAGCTTCGATGCGGTGTATCGTCGGGGTTTGTTTATTTTGGATCGTTGCCGGCCAAATAAGTTAGCGAGCTTTCGCGGTGCTTTTGTGCGCTGTTCGTGGCCGACGCGATCCCGACGTGTACTGAACTCGTGGGGATGCATATCCTGATAAAATCGGCCAGAATTTGTTCCGCTTCTGACGCAAGCGCCAGATAACGACGCCCTCCACGCCAACTGGATCTGAACAGAACTACGGCACGCAAAAGCTCCGGTACTTGGAGCTTTTGCGTATTAAGCCTAGATCATATTACACAGACTTGCTACGTCACGATCCAACTACAATAGTAGTAGACCATACTTTTACTATCGGTACGATCATCTAAACAAAAATCAATTTCTCATTAATAAATAATTTAAAAAGCTTTTTTTTAATTTAACATATACTGAAATATTAAAATTATAATTTATTTGTTTTGTATAAAATAAAGAAAAACAAATGATTAATTTCTACGACACACTTCTTTCTTGTAATAAAAGATTATTAAAAATCCTTTGAAATCAGGTCGCTGAAAAACCACCCTCATATTACGATGACATTTACGATGTTTCCCCGTTCTCGCAAGCTCCCATAGAGGTAATAAACAACCAAGCGTGCACAACAAGGCATTTACAACAGCGCAGCGTAGAGAATCCCCTTACGACAAACTGCATTATGGGTTCGCATGCCCTTAGATGTGCTGATGCACTTTCCGGCTGATGTAACCGGGGACGCAACGCGAAACTTTGTCGCGGTTTCGACTTGGAGAGCGTAAGATTCCGATGCAATTACGTCAGAAGAACACAGGGGATTTTATTGGGTTTGTCCGTCGCGAAACGAGGTGCGAAATTGTTTTATAACTTCGTTGTTACGCCCTCTTTGCTTCGTCGCGATTATATTACACCGAATGACGCACGGAAGAAGAAAATGATGACTACAGTTCTGGTTGCTAAAGGGGTAGATAACCCGAAGGCCTGATAAATCTTTTAGTGAGCGGTTTACAAAGGGTAAATTACCCCACGATGCAAGAACATGCAAACTATAGACTAGACCTACCTCAACAAAGGAACTTACTTATCTTCCGTGTCGTGACTTGCTTATCTGTGCTACAAATTTATAACGACTTTGGTTATATGCTAATGAATGAAAGAATCTTTGCTTCAGACGGAAATAGTCATTGAGAAATAAATTCCGTTTATTAAAACTGAAATTAAAATTATGTTTATTTCGATGGTCTTTGAATGAATACTTAATTTAATAATATTGATAATTGTGTCTATTCGCAACAAATACAGTATGTCCCCGTATCGAGTTAGACAGAGGGAAAAAATATTACTATTTTTTCAAACTTATCTAAGCATAATTAATGCATAGGAATAGTTCAAATCAGTATATCACATGAATTTTATACTCTAACTATAGAAGTTAATTTACATATTAATCTTTCCCACTTTTATGTAAAAATTGGACTTTTTTCTAAATTGAAAATTTTTCAAGTTCAATAATATGTAATCATAGAAACCCTAAAATGAAGTTTTTCCATACGATGTGAACTGTGAATGACCGTGAAAGAGAGAATTTATTAAACTAGAACTAATACTGAACTAGAATTAACATTAAATTTTGAACTACAAATATTTGAAAAAAAGGTGAATAATTAAAACCAAGGGATAACCTTAAAATATCTATCTTCGGAAAAATATAAATTAGTTACTTTACATATTAAATATTATGGCAGATATGTGGATGATATCCTTATCATATCCTTATCATATTTAACTGTAGTAATGTTAACTTAATCTCTCTCTTCAACTTATTTAATAATATCAACAATTTAGAGTTTACATTAGAGAAAGAAAATAATGCAGAAATCAATTTCTTGGATTTAAATATTAAAAGAGATAATGCTAATTTACGTTTTGATGTTTACAAGAAAAACACAGCTACTTATTCTGTAATTCCAAAGGGGTCATACCCAAGACTCAAGAGCAATCACCACAAAAAGAGACTTTTAGATTTTATAAATAGACCTAACAAAATTCCACTCGCAGATTCAAATTACATTAAAGGAATAAAAAACATAATGTAAATTGGTTTCAACAATGGATACAATGTAAATGATTTACAAAACATCTTTAACAACATTCACAATAATAAGAGAAAGACTTGAGAGAGATTTTTGGTCGTTATAGGTTAATACCAGCATTTAAAAGCTCTACAAAGATATCTTACTGACTAATAACAAACACACATTTAATTTCCTCTCAAAGAGTAGAATTTATAAAATTACTTGCTGGGATTGTGAAAAATTTTATATCGGGCAGACCAGAAAAAACTATAAAGAACATATATCGAACAGTTATCGAACAGTTCTTCAAATTTTCATAAACACCTTATCACAGAGAATCATAATACTGAATGTTAATAACATATAATCGCTACAACATATTAACAAGTCCAAACAAATAAGCTTGTATGAAGAATTCTTCAGTTCGAGCTTTTCGTCATTACTCAGATAACCGATATAAATAAACTTTTTATTAATTATGCATAATATGCTAATATACAATTGTTGGAATTTACCGTTTTGCACGTACCTTAATCCTTTTCTTTTTTCTTTTTCTCTGTTTTTGCAAACCACATGTTTTTGAGATTTTAAAGATCTCGTTGCGCTTAACGTCTCATTGAGTTTTAATCTGTTCTTATTTGTCTTCATTGTAATTTTTAAATTTGTCGGCCCTTATCTAAATTTTTTTTTAATTTATTTTATTTTATTCCGAAACATACAAAATTTACATTTGGGTGTAGCTTTTCTGTTTTTTAGAGTTTAGTTTATCTAATGTAAGAATGAATTGTTCAGGTAACTAAATTATACTGTTTTTGTTTTTATTGTTAATTTTTTTGGTTTGTTAACTGACACTTATATTTTATCGTAATTTTCTCGCGTCTGAACCATGTGGTACAGTTAAGCAATATTTGACGGTAATTACGTACATTTCTTTTGTGTTTTTAATTTTTAATTATTATTTTTTTTATAGTGTTATTATTATTATTATTATATATTTTATTATTTAACTTATTTTTAATTAAATAGTGTTTTTTTACATCTATATCCAGTTGTGTCTGAAGACTATTTTTAGTTGAAACACGTGTTACACATATTTTTAAATAAATTATAATCGATTCATTTTAAGGCCAACCCTTGGTTTTAATTCTTTACCTTTTTTTTGCAATACGATGAATCTGGAGAAAGAATTAGATTATCAACAACAAAAAAGGGTACATAGTACATATAAGATTACAATGTTTGTTTTACTCTGCGACTCTGAATACCACCCTAGTTCTAGCTTACATTCTGTTGGTTGTAATAAGTGTGTGCATCATAATACTGAAAAATATTTTCAAATTCATTTATATATTTCAAGAATAATTCAACATTTTATAATGGTATGTACAATTTTATAATGTTATAAGTATTCATGCGAGATGTTAAATTTGTGATTTTAGAGTAAAATAGAATATGAAAAAGACCGAGAAAGACCTTAAGGCAATTGTTAAAGATCTTGATCCCAACGCAATATTTGATATTTGTTATATTCCGCCCAAAGTTTACAATTTGACCAATGAGTAAGATACATATGAAGAATCTATGGGTGGAATACAAGATTTGCCATCTGATATTGTCGGTACATTTGAAATATTATTACCAGACAATGAAATTGCAACAATGCTGAATAACATTGAAGATGAAAAAGTCCCACGAAATTACGCAATTGAGATGAAAGTTGAGGCAGTAATTCAAGAAATACCGCTTACCACTCAATCAATCAAATTGCCGGTTATTGAAAATGTTATTTGGTGTAATACACCAATTGACCATGAGGAAGTTATTGTGTCAAATGAACTTGAAAATATAAAGAACATTTCCGCATCTTAGCATGCAAAATCCGTACTTGATTTTTTAAGCTTATGTTTAATGAAAGTGTCATGTAATGTATTATTTCAAATTCCATAAAATATTCATGATATGCTCGTCCGCAATTTAGTTTAGATCAAAACGATATAGATGCTTTCTAAGGTCTACTAATTCTTAGCGGCTATCACACACTTTCACAAAAGAAACTTTATTGGTCTTCCAATGAAGATAAGAGTGTCCAGTTCGTAAAGAATGGTATGTCCCGGAATAGATTCATTGAAATAAAGAAAAATATGCATTTAGCAAACAATGATCTATTGTATAAGAATGATTTGCTAAAGTTCGACCACTGATTACCTTTTCAATAAAAATTACTTGAAATATGGTGTATTTGTAAAACAGTTATGTATCTGGTACCATATTTCGGTCATCATTCGGCTAAAATACTCTTGAAATTGAAACCGATACGCTTTGGTTTTAAGACGTGATGTCTGGCGTCATATGATCGGTATCTCTTTCAGAAAATATTTGGACTTGGAGAAAAAGGCGACAGGGTTAAGACGGCTTAACCCTAATGATTCTAATTCTAGGTTCCACTATTAGTTCTGAAGCTATTTTCGGTTGGGTTCGGTTCCGTCTCAAGAGATGTACGTCTAAAGCCACATGTATCTAGTTGTAGGTCTAGTGTCACTTCTAGCGTTAGTTTTGGCTCTATTTTTAGTTCTACAATGTACAGTACTATGGTATTGCCGATTCATGCCTTTAGGTAGTTAGGTAAAATATTCGAACACAAAAATATCTCACGTTGGATCGGGTTTGGTTGAATTTATGGTTACATGCCATAAATTTAAATACCATCGAGAGGGTGTTGTAACAGGCATAAATGTTGTAACTAAATGACCTTCCAAATATAGTGGTCTTATAAGGAAAGACAATCAAAACCCTATTTCTAATATTGATCAAAATATCTATATCCATAATGTATTCAGAGTCCTCATATTGAATCAATTTAAACCTTTCTTAATCTAGCGAAATTCTATCAAACTTTCAGATGCCATACATATCCTCATACAAACTTTTAGATGCCATACTCAGGGGGTCCACCTGCAAGCAATAATTAAACTATGACAAAACCATAGAAATCCAAACTACACAAAATAGTTTTAAGTTTTGTCTTAAAAATGTTGTCGTAAGAGTAAAGCAACTCAAAATTGCAAAAGGCTGTTCCAATTTTCTTTTAAATATAAAATCGAAATTGAAAGCTGTTATCAATGATGAGACCAAGATTCTTCGCTATTAAGATAATTTGCATGCATAACCCATGTATAATGTTCAGTGAATCTTTTAACATTTCAACCCCGCTACGCTTCCTAAGAGATTAAGCTTTTATCGAGATAAAAATTGTCTAGGTTAGTATTAATCTTATCCACAGACAGTACTCCATCGTCAGTAATCTGTAGCACTGGAGCAGTGCTGCTATATTTAGGGACTAACCCGAAGATTGACAATGATAATATAAATATAAAATGATAATATAAATACGATATGATGATAATATAAATATAATAAATTGATAATGCATTATCATTAAGATATTCTCTTAGTTAAATATTTTCAATTTTTCCAGCACTGTACTGAGAGTCAGTAATATGCTTATGTGTCGTAAATCTTTATACTGTACTGGTGAATTTATTTAGTTTAATGGAACCACTACTACCGATTTCCAAGCAATAGGATAGTAATTTACTCGAATGCACTTGTTCACAATATGTGTAATATATTTCATAAGCTGAGAAATAACTAATTAAAGCATATTTACATTTGTAGCATTTTATCATGTCTGGCGGATCAAAGGATGTTTGGGATATATCATGTATAAAGATCTTGTATATTTGAGCAGGATTAGCAAGATGAATAGGAATCTCCATGACCTTATTGGGAATGATATTGAATTTTTTAAACGTTGTCAATAGAATGTTGAAACGAGAGTTTCAACTCCTTGTAATTTCTTCTCCAATGACCATTCCATTGGAGAAGAAACTCTTCTTCTCCATTTGTGTTCTTTTGAATCTAGTCTTAGCCCTATCCCTAAGTTGCTGCATACATCTGTCGTTATTAGTAAGCCATGGTGCTCTTGGTTTAGTACTTTTCATGGTTCTTATTGACGCAAACGTATTATAACAACACATTATTGAAAACATCAATTTTGTTTTAAGAAATTATACTGTCAAACGAAATTTCGGATAAATGTTACGGATAATTTAACGGTTAATTTATAATTAATAACATAAACCTTTTGAGTTAAACTCGAATGATTCTAGTTCTAAATCTAGTGTTATTTCAAAAGCTAGTGCTAATTCTTGCTTTAACTGTTATTCAGTACTTGAATAACATCGAAAAACATAAAGAAAATTTGTTTAATTCGGGATAAACGGTCCAAAGAATATGTTAATTAAAACAACTTTTTCACATGCTAATATTTCGTTTATTTATTCAATCTTCCTCAGAGCGAAATGGACCATTTTGTTTCTCCCAGATTTCGTGATGACCTTTTTACAATTTTAAAGTTTAAGTAAATTTTTAATAATTTTTAATGTGTTCACTATGTTTAAGTAATGTTGTGACGGTTTTTCATGATTGTTGACTTCAAGTAACATTTAAATGCTCTGAGGAAGATTGAAGAAACAATCGAAATATTAGCGTATGAAAAGGTTGTTTTAATTAACATATTCTTTGGACCGTTAATCCCGAATTAAACAAATTTTACTTGTTACCCACGTACGGTCGTTGGATACTTCTTGCTGTTCCAAAAAAATAAATGACTATAATACTGATAGGACTGAGATTTTGTACATTGTTTGATTCATTTATTACACAATATTACAGTAATCTTAAAATATACACAAAATTATTTTTTCGAAGACATCTGAATATCCAAATGCTCAGCTGAAACATATTCAGAATTTGACGTAAAATTCACTAATCCAACAAAAAATGGGAGTTCCTATTTAAAAATGTCTACTTAGCTATGGTTTCTCAATTTTGGGACACCTGTACATTTTAATTTTATTTCAGAAAACATGTATTAAAAGTTCAACATAGATGTCCAAGCCTTTTCTTTTTCTTACAATGTCTTTCGAAATTATATCAAATTGATTCCATACTTTATGTACACAAGTGAGTTCTTGTGTAGTCATTTTCTCAAAGATAGCTGAACATCAACGTAAGGTGTGCTACATTAAAATACTTAGAATTTAACGTAGAATCAAGAAAAAGTGGGGGTTTCTTTTTACGAATGTCAACTAAGGCATGGTATCTTAATTTTGGGACACACTCTAAAAAATATAGCATAGATCACTACGCTATTTTTCGCAATCTTCCTCGAATTTATATCGAATTGATTCCAAACTGTATTAATACACTGTATAAGGAAATTATGCGGTGGACACTAATATCTTTAATTATTGTATGTCCATGAATGATTTATAAATATATTTATAATAAGACCGCTAGGATTACTTCCATTGCATATTGACAGACTACACCCATTTAAGTAGTTCCATTGAATTGGATTGAGCTGAGTTGGGTGGTGTTGCGTTTTGGGTTGTATTACTAAATATTAGTAGGCCGTAAGTGACAGTGATCACTTTCTTTCTTTCTAACTCTGTGTACGTCCCCAGATACAGAAGTTATTAGTTGTTGCAGAAGGAGCCGATAGGAGAGAGCACGTACAAAAAAAGATATAGGAACGTAACTACGAAGTGGCTTACAAAATATCTTGTGAAGGAAGAAAGAACCTGATGAGATTTTGTTGTGACTGGGTTCGGTTGGATTAGCAATTTAGAGTTCAATGTACGACTAATTTGTATGTCTCGAAGATTTCAAGACGTACGACGTCCGATGATCTGATGCTTTTTATTATTATTTTCTTGTAATTAGTTCAGAAATAATACTAATATCAAAGTATCAGTATTTTTAAACACCGGTGAACAATACCGGTTTTCAATAATGCTAATAATTCGTTCGGGATCCCGGTATTGGAACCCCGGATAGTCGGTATTAAAAGCTCTACACATTTCTTCTGAAAATTCACAACCTGATTTGCTATGTTTTTGGATGCCTTTAATCATAATGTATTAAGTTATTCTGTCATTATCCTTGATGATTTTAATTTTCCAGATTATATTAAAGCACTTGGAAAATTATTCAAATGTGGAAGAACTGGAAGATCTTTGGAGTTTTTATGACTTTCTGAACCTTCATCAACTCAATCATATACTATACTGTAACAATCGTCTATTAGAATTGGTTCTGACAAATACTGATCATCAGTATGATCTTGTTCATAATGGCTGTTGTCCCATCTACGAAGATCAGTCGTTCAGATTACAATGCTTAAGTAACAGGAACAATACCTAGAGTGACCGATATCATCGAAATCGGACGAGGTTGTTTCTTGTAGTATTAGAACCAGTTTCGGCCGATTTCAAAAACGTCAACCGCCCAGGTAGTAAGAACAAAGCTAGAACGGCCGACGTCTTCGAAGTCTTCAACTTTGTTGAGAAGGGATTCTGTAAAATTTCAACAATCCATGTCGTTTGGCTCAAGAATTGTTCGTGATAAGAAATAATCTCGGTCGACTTCGATAACGTCGGTTGCCCAGGTAAAAGGAACGAAGGATAGACAGGCAGCTTGGATTTACGCCCAAAATTCCTCCAATGATCCGATATTGCCAATTTGCTGTATTCGAAATACAGCAAATTTCCGACAACCCAAGTCGGCCACTCAAATATTAGCCTAGGATGCAGGAACAATACTTAGAGCGACCGAAGACTCTTGTAATATCAGAACTAGTCTTAGCAAACTTCGAAGACGTCATCTTTTCTAAATATGTATATTAATACGAACAATGCTATGCATGATTTCTGTACAAAACCGCATTAGATTTTGGATCTATTTGTTTCTAAGAAATTATGTCGTAAATCCTTACATACAGAAATAAAGCTTCCATTAAAATTAAAAGAATATAGTAGGAAGAAACGGAAGAGATTTCTCTTCTATTTTTCTCTATTCTAATAGTATTTTCCATTCAGCGGACTGAGGTGTAGAAACCAAGGCTTTCACGGTCGGCGTTGATTTAACTAAAATTAGAACGGACAGTGGACTAAGGTGTATGACCGAACAGAAAATTTTTGATGCGCATACTTCCTTTACTATTAGTACTGATTAATCGCTTAGTTCTAATTCGTGTAACTTTGAAGTTATATAAGAAAGAAACAGCGACCTCTTGACTTCCTGGAAAGGTGATGTGTAATGGGCACACATACAGTGATCCTGATATAATAGTGAATGCTTTTGCAGATCAATTCTCTAGAGGAACATTTCTCAACCTTTTCTTTGCGACGACTTCCTATAAAAATTTTTATTGTTTCATCGACCCCATTAAAAGTTGAACGTTAAAAACAGACAATTTTATACGAGAGGTTTCGGGTTGCGCCCTTACATCCTATACATTATATTATTATTAGCGCTAAAAAAAAGTCAGTTGAAGTCGCTGATAGTTTAGGAGATTTCCAGAAAGTCAAGTGCAAAAGCCACAACAAGTAAAGCAGTGCATTCATAGTTTAACAATTAAAAAAAGTCGCATATCTCACAGGTTTATTGACCCCATATCGATCCTTAAAGCTCTATCGACCCCCAGCATTATTTATCGACCCCGTTAAGAAACGCTGCTCTAGAGTATATGTATACTTATATACTCAGCTTCATTTAATAAAACCTATCCTTAAACACTGACTTGTTTCCTAAACTTTGGAGGCGCCTACGCATTGTTCTTGTATTCAAACATAACAAATGTACCAACATTACTGATTATCGATCGATATCATTATGGTCCAATTTCGCATTATTTAATATGTACATGATCATTTATCCACAAGTTCAGCCGTTTGTATCACCTTATCTATATGCGTTTATGAAGCGTCGTTCTACGATTGCTAATCTAGCGGTTGTTGCTAAGGTTATTTGTGTCTATAGATGGGGACAGTCAGGTGGATGTGGTATACAATATTTTTTTAAAGCATTTAGTTTGTTTCATCATGAGGTCCTTTTGCATAAACTTTGTACTTTTGGATTGGATTGTCTCCTAAGTTTATGGAACTATATACCTATTACCTTTCGGATCGAATAAATTATTTATTTGGCGTTCCTGAAAGCTTAACTTTACTTCAGTCGGACTTTGACATGTTGGCGGAATGGTGTAAGCGTTATCAATTAAAGTTTAATGCCAATAAGTGTGGTGCTGTTAGTTTTACACACAAGGTGTCTTCGCTTCCATCTTCTTATAATACAAAAGGTGTTCTTCTTGAGAATCTACATTCAAGGATCTAGGAGTTTGATGTAATGAGGATCATCCATAATGAGGATGGTTGGTTTTGTTCTATGCCCTTCGTGTCCGTTTTCTGACATCAACGTACAAAACAAAGGTGGAATAAAAATGGAATATGGTTCTGTTTTTTGGCCAAAATATGTGTATCATAAACTTATGTTGGACCGAATTCAGAAGAGATTTCTCAAATATTTGACTCCACTCCTGGATAGATCTTACCCAGATCGAGGCATAAATTACGGATCCGCCTGTTCACAACATTTCTGCACTGAGCGTGAGAAGAAGATTGGTACAAGGTGACTCAGCCAACTCCCGGTTGCAAACAATGTAATTAACAAACTAACTAACAATAACAGAGTAGGAATATTTTGAGTTATATTTGTTTTATAGTTTGGGATATAACTCTTATTTTCTTATAACATTGTCCTGTAATTGCACATTGTTGGGCAATAAAGTGAATTATGACTGTTATTAGATTATTAACCTAGATTTTACTGTCGTTGACCCAAACATATTGAACCTAAACGCATCACATAAAAGGGAAAGAAAAAAGTTTTTTTCTGATGTACGATTTCTCGTGTACCCTTTCTAAAACATTCATCCGAAGCCGCAGATCTAATGGATAAAGTTTTGAGTTGCGTCAACTCAACCCCAAAAGTTCATTTATAACACATAGAAATAGAAAAAAAAAAGTTGTTACGAAATACACCTGAATTTCTTGTCACGACTGTAATGAAAACATATACACGTTCTTCATTTAATCAATATTTACGGACGCAGAACGCACCTCTCTAGGTACCATTTGGGTACGTTTGACTTTAACACCCCCTTCATCACTTTTATTGCTATTGATTTTCCTGGAGCCGTCGCGTGTAGGGCGCGTTTTGAAAGCTCGAAAATTTCCACTTTCATCCTTTGCGAAGGTCAAATGAAATTTTAAGTAAAACGCTTAATCGTAATTTTTAATTTGGATATTTTTAAACTAATGTATAAATTTTTGGGATTTCCTTCCGTTCGATGTGTCCAGTTAATAATGAATAAACGGACCTTTTTGTGTAATGGAAAATTCTGATTGGTGAAAATCCCTTTCGAGAGGGACCTTTTATTACGTTTTCCAATTTAAAGGCAACAAAAACGTCAATCTCGCACAACTTTGAGGGTTTAGGTTGAATACAATTTATCGTTAATGTTTAACTTTAAAGTAGTTATTATTTAACACACGGTTCTTCATATGTAAATTTATTCCTTTTGCGGATGAAATAGACTTTATAGAACCACACGAATTTGCTTAAAAATAGATAAGTCTGTAATGAGTACAATTCCTTTTATTAGACGAACACAAACATAATTCCGGTCTGGTCATCTAAAAATATTTTTCCCCACTTTCGAAACGGGCGCCGCGACGCCTGCTGGAAAAGCATTCAATCTAAGCGCCTGCGCCGTCGTCAGCATCGATCAGCACCGAACCGCCTCACATTGACTACCCATCGTGAAAATGTCAATTTGTTGTCACGGTTATCACCGGAAACAAACAGAAAATGCCAGATAGTACCAAACGAAAGTATCCGGTAAGTTTCCCGTTATCTTTTTATCGTATTAACAACTTCTGACAGTTTTTTACATTTTCGTAAAACCCGGCAAGAATGTTTCAGCTGAAACCGCCCATTTTTCCTTGTTTACTGCATGTACTTATCTCACTATAAAATTACTTTGTATTGTTAGTTAAAGTATGCTTAGTAAAATAACATAATTAATTTAAAATATATTGCAAGTCATGCGTGTTAGTTGTGAATTGTGCTCTGTAATTATTTAATTTACCCAAGACAACGACTATCTTGACCAAAACCATAATTTTTTTCATCATTTCTAAAAATAAGTAGAAATAATAATTATTTAGCATGCAACATAGTCGTTTAGTACTTGTAAGTTCAACAAGGTAATTATCTCGTTAACTTAACATACTTTCTTAAGTAAGCTTTTTTATGATGATATGTTGATAAAATTTGGTAGTTAGTGCAATGTCATCATGAGAAATCATTTAAGCCCAATTTTGAAAACATGCGACTACGGAAACTACATATGTTCTTCAAGTGTTTTTACTCTTTGCCTTTTTACGATCTTTCCATCATATTTAAGGCAATTGTTAATTTTATGAGATGCTACAAATTTAGGTTCAGTGCAAAAATTGATATTTCGATATGTAATTGAGCTATTCAAGTATAATTTTGAGCGTATAGAAGTACATATTTTTCATAGTAAATCATAAAAAATGTCATCAAGATATCTTACGAATTAAATTTTCTACGGCTCTTTCAAAAATTAGTAGGAAAATTGTTACTTTAATAAAATGCTACAAATCAAAAATCAATTGAGATACTCACTCATGGTTTTATTCTTGGAAAAGTGCACAGTTTCCCTTAAAAATCACAACATATTATATATTATATTTTAATAGTTAAGGAAATTTTTAATTCTATGAAATACTACAAATTTAAGTTAAGTTAAAAACTTAATATTTCAACAACAAATTGACATATTCAAGTATGGCTTTGTGTAAGTTCTGTTTTGTGTTAAGTTTAAAACTTGATATCTCAAAAACGAATTGAGATATTTAAGTATGGTTTTATGCATATAAAAGTACACGCTTTTCATAGTAAATTATAAATGAGTCGTCAACATATCTTAAGAATTTGACTTTCTATGGTTTCTTTTAAATAACTAGGGAAACTTTTACTCTTATAAAATGCTACAAATTTAGATCAAGTTCAAAACATGATATCTCAAAAAAATGACATACGCACGATTTTATTAGCGGAAAAGTTCATAGTTTCCTTTACAAATCACAAAAAATTCATCAAAATATATTAAGAGGTCGATTTTCTACGAGTTTTCAAAAACGATTAAGGAAATTTTTAATTTAATAAATTGCTACAAATTTAGGTTAACTTTAAAACTTGATATCTCAAAAACGAATTGAGATATTTAAGTATGGTTTTGTGCATATTAAAGTACATACTTTAATAGTAAATCATAGAAATGTCGTCAAGATATCTTAAGAATTTGATATTCTATGCTTTTTCCAAAAATAACTAGGGAGATTGACACTTTTATAAAATGCTAGAAATTTAGATCGAGTTCAGAACTTTATATCTCAAAAAACAATTGGGTTTTACCTACTATCGGAAAAGTGCGTACTTTCTTTTATAAGTAACTCAAAGATGAATTGAAATATTGATGTATGGTTTCATGCGTATTGAAGTACATACTTTGCTCTGTAAATCGTCAAAAGGTTCGTCAAGATATCTTAGGAATTTGAGTATCTACGATTTTTCAAATGTGATTAGAGTTAGGTATTGTTATTCTTATGAAATGGTATAAATTTAGGTCGAGTTCAAAACATGATATCATAAATAGCAATGGAATACTCACCTATAGTTTTATTTTCGGAAAAGTGCATATATTCCTTTATAAATCACAAAACATTTCATCAAGATATCTTAAGAATTCGAATTTCTACGGTCTCAATAACATTTCTGTGTAAATTATAAAAATTTTCATTGATACATTTTAATAATTCGATTTTCTACGATTTTTCAAAAACGATTAATGAAGTTTTTAATTTTATGAACTGCTATAAATGAAATCTAAGTATGGATTTGTTTTCGAAAAACTGCATACTTGTATTTGTAAATCACAGAAAAATTCTTCAAGATATCTTAAAAATTTGATTTTCTGCGATGTTTAAAAAATTATTAGGGAACTGTTGGAAATGTTATTTTTATGAAATAATACAAATTTAAATCTAGTCAAAAGATGATAACAGAAAACGCAATTGAGATCAGATTCAAGTGGGTGAAAATACTGGGGGGAACGTTATGTGATTTTTGACACCATTTAGTTTCGAGACGTTGAGAAAATGACGTCTGAATCTTTAAGACCTGAATAACACAGAGGTGGATAAGGAAACTAAAATAGTATGCATAAATTAAGGTTGGGTTGGTTTTAAAACAAGATGATCACAGTTTCTCGCAGACAGTACCTAATCTTCTGCCAGTAGTATTAAGATTTCTGTCATCAGTATCTACCCTTTTATTAGCAATAGATGATCTTGTATTAACTATATCTGAATTCCTTGATTGAAGTTCTTCAAGATTTGAAGAAGTGATGTTCAAAACAGTGACTGCTAAACATTCGAGCGCGATATATCAATTCATTCTTAAGATACGATTTTTCAAGGATTATATTCACGTTTATAACAAAAATACAAAATCTTCATTAAATTTGATTTAAGCTGCTTTCAATTTCATAACAATACCTCAATTAGTTTTTGAGATACGTCAAGATTAATTACCAAGATTAAATCATCAAAAGAGGTTAGTTTGAAGATATGACATTCAAAATTGTGACTATTAAGTAAACTCGCTTTAATTTGCTTCTTACCAGATCACGATATACCAATTCGTTCTCGAAATACGATATTATAAAAATTATTCACTTTTATTACAGTTAAATATGCAGACTTTGATATAAATAATCGAACCATCGGTGTTTATGGAAAATAAGAAATTGTTTATGGTAGACAAAAGATTCACTAAATTTGCTTTAAGCTGCTTTATGCTTCGTAACGATATCTCAATTTTTTTTGAGATACCTCAAGTTTAATTACTGTAACCTTTACGTTTAACGTAAAGCACAGCTGAAATCAACAAATCTTATCTTCGAAATTTGAGATTTGAAGAAGTGATATTCAAAACTTTAACTTCTATGTAGATTTGCTTTATTTTTCTTCTTATTTCATTGTTATATCTCAATTCGTTTTTGAGATACGATATTTTAAAGCATAAATTCACATCTATAACAATCAAATATGCAGACTTTGATTTAAGAAATCTTCACAGCGGCGTCTATGAAAAATAGGAAATTATTTGTGTAAATATGCGCAACGATTACATGATAAAACATCAAAAATATGATTGAATTGTTTAATAAATTTAAAATTTCCTCTTTCTGTTGTTTACCGTTGGTAAAAAATGGAAGTACTGACAAATATGTGGTGCAGACTTATCGGGAGCAGATGCTTGTCGATATTTAACTCGATGATTGAGGAAATTTGGTTGTAGGTTCTATGTTACTGGTAATTTGAGGTTGATTAGGCGTTATTTTAACATGAGGAATGACGGAATAGGCTTGAGAGTGGGTTGGCGAAGGTACATTCAGATGTCTTGTATAATTCTAATCTGATTGTGTTTAACCGAATAATACAAAAAAAATATATTAATTAAATTACACGCGTCCAACCACAACGACTATACAATTTCTTGAATATTCCCCCTTTTCTTACTATATGCATATGATACATATGACTTACAGTAAAACCACGATAATCCGAACTAATTGAGACCGAAGGTGGTAAATAGTTGATAATACAAATATTGAATACAAGTTGCAAGAATACAAGCCGTACGTCTATTAAGATGGCTAACTTTAATTTTTGTTTAGCTCTAGACTATTTTAAGTCCTTCTGGATCTAAAAGTATAACTAATACCAGAACAAGAAACATTAGGATTTAGCCATCTTATGAGACGTACGGCTAACCGGATCACTTATTTATGCTGAGATAAGTTTGAAAATCAGTAATTAATTTTTGTCACCCGTTCCGGGGACATACTGCGTAAATACATAAATGTGTATGTACAAACATACACAAGATGAAAATCATTGAAAATCTTTTGAACTGCTGTCGCAACTCTTTTCTTCACTGCGAAATCCCGAATTCGTTTATAAAAATTTCATTCTCGAGGTGTAAGAAGTCCTTATACCACTCTCTTAAACCTAACAATTGATTTTATAAAACAAAACCAAACTGTGCAACTCTCCGAGGGTATCCATTGTGTGCCACCCAACATCTTTAAGTTTGTATCTGATTCTGTCATACTTCCGGATTCCAAAAATGAATCTAAGGCAACTATTTTAAACTTTTTGTATACGATTCGATATAAACACATCTAAAGCTGGATAATACACAGGCACCATCAAGTTGAAGTGAGACAGCATAAGAAAATCACACAAACAAACTTTTTCATTTTACGTAAACCGTAGCAAAACCGACGTAGACCGTTGCTCAACGTTTCACAGATTGCATCGATACGCGATTCCAACTAAACGTACCCGTTCTTCAGTTATATATAAACGATGATTGAAGGTTACAGTATTGGGGTTAGTTGTAGTTTAGGAGCTTGTTATTGTTTTGAACAGAATAACGTTAGCCAATTTTCTACAATAATGTGTGGCCGCACAACAGAAAACTGGTATCGTGAGCGTAATTAATAGCGGAGAAGATTGCATTTACATGTTTAGTAGTACTATGTATATCATTTATGTATATTAGGAATAATACAGGACCCAGTATGCTGCCCTGCGGCAAACCTCTCAACATCGTGGTCAACATTTCCTATAATTCGTACATTTTGTTTTCTATTACATAGGTAAAGCATGTAATAGAAAAGCAAACCAGTCAAAAGTGATTCCCTTCTCCGACACCAGTACAATTTCGAGATTAGTATTTTATGGTTAATCATGTCGAATGCCTTCAATAAATTAATTTCCACTCTTCTCTGTTTCAGACAACCATGTTGGCGCTCACTCAGTAATTTGTGCTTTTCTAAATAATAATACAGTCTGTTGTAGAATACTTTTTCAAAGATCTTAGAGAAACCAGTTAGCAAATTGATTGGTCGGTAATTACCGACCAATCAAACGATATTGCCAATTGGCAATATCGTTTGAATCGCTTTTCTTATCTAGTGGAATAAGCATTGCCTTTTTTAGGTTCTCAGAAAGCATCCCGCACTGCAAATATTACTTTGTTCAATCTTACCTTTGAAATAATCAGTTTCTAGCGTAGGTACGTGTGTTGAAAGCTGTTGTTTTCACTCACTCTGCTAACATTCGTAGCACTCACTCTAATTTTCTTCATCCACTATCAGCGAAATTTAAAACCATTAAAGGTACAACTCTTTGGAAGTTAAGGGAAAATTAAATTAAACATTTCACTTTTATAAATTATTAATCTTAATTAAATTATTAATTTTATGCGTAATGATGACAATTAACAATTTGACACAATTTGTTGTTTACCAATTAAGAGCATGACAATGTCAAAAAGTGTCACAATTTGACACAACTGGTTATTTATCAATCAATTAAGAGCATGACAATGTCAAAAAGTGTTGTCTCCGACATATCGACATGACATTAGCCAGGAATGAACGAATTTTAAGACCGAGTTTTCTCTAAATAGTAGGATTGAACAAAACGCTATACAGCCCACGTGGGAAATCAATATTTTCCACTAACTTGGAAATCTGACATACGCGTGAGTGAAAAAAAGGTGATTGGTGTTCCATGAACACCACATCCCTTTGAGTAACTCAGCGTTTTTATAATTGAAACCAGTTCGTGTTTGCGAACTGGGGAAAAAATAAAACGTATGTGGACAACTACTGAAACATATGTCAAAACCTTTTTCAACTATATCAGACAAACCACCGACAATACCGTTTTCGATTAAATTAGTTAATTTCGGCGTCATAAAAATTTTTGTAAAAATTATAGGTTGATTGAAAGTCAGAGTCGAAAGTAACAACCGTCTGTACAGCCGAAACCACTTTTCGTAATTTTAGAAGTTAACTCGGTAAAATTTGTGTGCTGTGCTTATGTACCGGTACTCCTTTTACTGGAAAGAATCTATTAAAGTAATTTGTATAGGTCTTTAAACGAATTTGAAAATTTGTCATTAATATCGAGATCATCATCATCATCTATATCAACCCAGGTTTCATAATGTATTGCGCTTACAAAATTATTTGTTGAATTAATTACTCTTATTTCCTGAAGGGAGAAAACCACAGTAGAAGGTTCAAAAAAAATCTCTTTTTTATTTCATGAATCGTTAGTTTAAATATCCAAGAATATGCTGTCACAATTACAAACGGAAATTCGTATTATGGTTAATGGTATAATAAGGTCTATAAAGCACGTTTTAAGAGTAAGTGATGTTACAAAGCATTGAGAGCTAAAGCCTAAAACTAAGTAATTTATTTTATATGTACTGCTTTTTCTAATTCTGTTTCTGAAAGAGTTTCCATAGAGTTTTTATATCTAATAATAAGTTGTATCTGGATATGTTGTAAGCGTTTATGGTTCATTGCCTATAATATTCAAGCAAAAAGTAGATCTTATCTATTTTATTTTTTAAGTTGTGGTTGATTTTTATGCTGCAAATACGAAATTATGTTAGTTTGAAGATTTCTGTTGTACTCTTGCAATCTTCTCATATAATGATTGTAAATGGTTGGTGCATTACCACATCTTATGATCAATTTTCAGTTTTTCTAAGTTATTTCAGCTTCCAGTATTAAGTCCATAAAGAAATTTGTTCAGCTGCAGTCGGGAGTCAACCCAGTGTTCCTCATTTTACTAGTCAGCCTTTGTCGTCACGATTAGGGATGTTAGGGGTGTTCACTTTTCATAAGTTTACAAACCTTGATGTAGACTACAACAAGGCACTCTTCTTTCAAATACATATTTCTCAAAAGGATGTTTTTCACCTTTTCCGGAACTCTATCTTAAAATAGCCTGATCAATATGAAAATTGGTAGTATGACTCTTCATGAAATTGCGAAATATATGAACCAACCTCTGAGATGATATGATTTGAAGAGCGTATGTTTTTGTATAGGTAGTGTAAAAAAACTGTTAAACATTGAGTACATTTTAGAAATAAGACTTCTAATGTGGTTTCCTCCCTGAAATGACTGTTTCGGCATTATATTGACTTTATTTTATGATACAATATTAAATATAGTAGACATGTTCTCATTAATACGTCTCTGTGCTAGACTCTTATCATTTCCATGAAAAGGCAGATAACACTGTATATCATCAGCATAATCGGACTACTAACCTGCAAAGTATATAGCGAGAACCCGAACACCGAACCCTGTACTATACCATTCAAAACTCTAACTGTGTGAAACAAATCTGCACAGATCTATCACAGAGGTAGTCACCGATTAAAAATACTGTATCTGAACTTAGCCCCAAATCATATAGGATCTCACCCAAAACCACATGATTAACGGCGTCAAACTATTTAGAAAAATTTAAGGAGGCTACAGCAGTGTACAATCCCGTGTCCATATTCATAAGGACACAGTGCCACTTTTTCCAATTTTCTGTTTATACATTTTTTGAAAGCATGTTGCCATGCTGTTTATACTTAAGGGCACACATAATGTCCACGTTGGTGGGGCATATTTCACAGCAGATAACACAATAGTTGCCTACAGTTACCAACCCAACCCGAATATATCTGGTTTTACGATTTGTGGTACTTGAAATGCTAGTGTTCAATATTCGAGTTGGGTGAAATAAGGTTGGGTTGAGTTGAGTTCTAGGTTTCAACCCAACTGAGTGTTCTTGTATTGGTAATGATGATATTCCATAAGAAAGCGTTTTAAAGTTAATTGGAAATGGAAAACCTTTTTGGTATGGGTTAAAATTGTTCTAATGACAAGACACATCCGGAGGATACTTGATGAAAAGATACTTCATAAGTTCAATTATTTAAATAGCATGATGATTATAAACTTGAAATATAGATAATTGTCATTCTAACTTCATCGTTACCAAAATTAAATAAAAAAAAAGGCGTACGATTAAAAAAAGTTTTATTAAAAAAACTGACGAATCGGTGCTATAGTTGTTTCAGTATATTTAATACACCTTCCTCAGGTACGACTGAAAATTTATAACATTGTTAGGCGGTTAACTATATTAAAGAAAACTAAAATTACCGTCAAAATATGAAAATTTGCAAAAAGTTACACCTTTTTCATACACCGGAAACGTTCAGGAGGCAGTTGAATTGATTAACATTGACAATGTGAAGGCCAGAAGGGCATTAAAAAGATTGAAAGCTTGAAGAGCACGTGGTTTTTTAAAAAACTATAAGTCAGCAAATTTAACATTAATCATTTTATAAAAGTAGATAATAATTACCTGTTTTTCATAGTAAAATCTCTTTTTAAAAAACAAAATGTCGCAACAAACACAAAATTTTTTACTTTAAACAAAATGAACAAAAAGTAAAATAATTGAAAAATGAACTGAGTGCGTGTGCGTGAAGTGTGCGCTGTTATACGACTGGCGTGTTATATAGCGACTTTTTTTCATCGTACGCTTTTTGGTTATTTAATTCTTTTAATAAACTTGAAAAGTTCAGAAAACAATAATAATTGTGTACGTTGGTTCAAAATTGTTCTAAATGGTTATCAACATGTGTCTAATAGATGTTTAAGTCAAGTAGGACAACTAAATTGAAAATTTTTGTATGGCTTCTGAAAGTGTTTCAATATTGCCAAAAAATTAAGAAGCGCACTTTGGTGTGTGTCAAAATGGTTCTCAAAACCTAGAGAATATTTTTGAGTACATAGTAATTAAAATTGAAATTATGGTTTTTTTTTTAAATTTACTTCTGGTGATATTCAAATTTATTTATTCTAAACTAGTTTCGAGCTAGCCTGCTCTTCTTCAGTAGATATGTAATTATTAAAGAATTGGAAAAATTTTGAGTTTATGAACAATTGAAATGTTCATAAACTTGAAAAATTGGAATGTATTGATAATTTAAATTACAAATGGTTTAAAGTATTTCAATGGTATTTAAAACTAGAAAAACTGGATTGGAGTGGTTTTGTTTCTAGTTCTACGTCTAGGGTTAGTTCTAGTTTTGGTTGATTAAAAATATACATCAACCTAGCATTATCTAATGGATAATAATGGTTAGTTAGTGTTATCTACCACTGCCAATAGAACTAACACCAGGCATAGAACTAGACAAATTTGGATTTATTCCTTCGACTCTTAGACTCAACCGAATTCAACTCAGTCCAGATCAAACTCAACTTAAATCCAAATCTAAAGAATCCATTTAGAGGTCGGGAGAAGAGGTCCCAAAATTCAAATCCAAACCTAACTCAACCTAAGAACAACCCAATCCGAATAATTCTAAGTTCTACGGCTTGCGCTAATTCAATTGCGTAATAGTGTTCAACATTCAGATTAGTTTAAATTAGGTTGAATTGAATTGAGGTCATAAACAGTTTAAAACACCTCTGTAATATTTAAAACTAGAACTACTAGGTTGGGTTGGGTTTGTTTGGGTTTGATGTTGGTGTCTATGGGGTTATGTTAGGCCGGTTTTAAGAGAACTCCACAAAATACATGAGAGATATGCTAGGGAGACGAGTTATAATCCGTAATGTCGTTGTACAAACACTAGCTGATCTCCGACTAGCGCTGAAAGAAAAGGAGACATCCATTCATTCAAAAATGCATTAATTCAAAACATTATTCCATTTTTTAATTTACTTATCACAGATTAATTAAATTTCATCGACATTCATGATTTGTTTTAATTTCTGATGACGCTGCCAAACAAGGTGCATTATCTTTTAGAAACTTTCAAATATAGGAAGAAAATACGGATTAGCGGTTTTCAATATTGGTCAAATTGAAGAGTGCCAAAATGATGTTTCAAATACGAAAAAACAAGGTTTTATTTGTATATTCTTGTTTAATTTTAACTTGTCATATTTAACATATTTAACTTGTCATATGTAACATTTAAATCATTTTATGACCAATTCGAAAGCCAGACTGCTCTTGAGTCAACAAGCCATTACTCTCCACGTAACTCATCACCTGCTTCTTCATAATTTTTTGAAGCGATAACGATAACGTTGGAAGACTACTTATTCTAAGGAATAACTATCCCTTGTTTCCAAAACGTAGAAAATTTACTCTCCGAAAGAAAGTAATTGAGAAAATGACAACAGAGATATATCATTTCTATGAAAATACCATCACATCTATCTGAAACGTATGTGTTAGAAGTCAGAATTGACTGCACCTCTGCCTCATCTACATTTTTAAATACAAATTGATTTTGACATGAATTATGCTTCCAAATCCAAATTAGCAAACGGCAAACTATCTATAAGTTCGTTTACACCATCTACTTAGTAGCTGTTAATACGATCAGGGTTCTGAAAATACAACGGTGAGGACAGCGCTCTGCCATCTGTCATATCTGTCATATTTAAGTTCATTCCATAGCTGTTTAAAACTTCTTTTTTGTCAAATAAGCAAAATAAGCAGGTTTTTCGTTTATCACAGCTGCAGTGGTGTAGTTACGCCGAGATATGTAGTAATACCAATCACCCCAACTGTGAGTCATACTAAATTTCTCTAACTACTGAGTAGAGCATGAGCATCAAATAAGGCAGTTATGTTATCATTTAAGTACATACTTTTCTTTATAAATCATACAAAATGTCTTGATACGTATTAAGAGTTAGATTTTTTACGATTTTTTAAAACCGATTACGGAAATATTTGAGTTTATGAAATGGTACAAATTTAGAACCTGTCAAAGCATTATATCTTATAAACGAATTAAGAGATACCTACTCATGCTTTTAGTTTCGGAAAAGTGTGTGCTTTTCTTTAAAAATCATAAAAAACATCATCATGATATCACAAGAATTTTATTTTCTATGATTTTTCAAATAATTATTAACTTCACTTTCAATGAATTTAATATGCATCAAATTTACATTGTGAAAACAAATCATTACAGATCAGAATCATGAAAATGGGTTGCCTTTTTAATTCCTGCTTACAAATTTCTTTCAAACAATTTTTTTCATATATTGTCTTATGATTTTTATAATGGCCAAAGTTGCTGGTGCAACATAATTAAATGTCAAGTTTAATGTTATGTAGGTATATAAGTTTTTGGATTGGCTAGATTACGGTTGCATATTCTATCAGCATTAATCAGACCACCCTCATACTTAATGGAGATTAAGTATGAGGGTGGAAACCTCATGCATACGCGTAACACATCCCGATTGTGTACAAGATGGAAATCATTGCCATGATTTTGAAACTTGTTTGTTGCATACAAGATTTTTTAATTTTATGTGAATACTCACATACATAAGAACACTCAAAAGACAAATGCAAAGTATCTAAAAAAGTGAAATAAAACTTAATTACTTTTTTTTCACTGGCATACCAAGAATGCTCAACTCATAATTATATACTTATTACAAAGTAATATCAGTGAAGCATAAAACAGATTTTTTGCTTGGACATGTTAGAAAAATGGAAGGCGGGAGACTATCAAATAGATTTGTCGCCACTAAAACGCAAAAACAAAAAGCCATATACTTACGTACTCATTAGGGTGAGTATATAACACGACGCTTAGCAGCAAACAGAGGGAGATGGAAGCATGGTTCATTTTGAACTGTAGAATAATAGAAAGGAAGATATGTTTCTACAATAACTCTTTCAAATACTTTCATAATTCCATTTCAACTTTCTATCCGATTGAAATATGAATTACATCTGCATCATACATAATTGACATTTATTCATTTCATGTTTTCAATGAAATGTAATTTAATTTAAAATTCAATAATTTTAAATAACCTCTACAGAGCAATAAACGATTAAAGTTATATTCGAGGTATTTGTTTTAATTAACCAGAATATTTGTTTTTGCATATCAACTGAAAGAATGTTTTCTTTAATTATAATTTTAATTGTACAATATATGTAACTAAAACAAAATCAAAATCGATTTTATTTGTATATTACCACTTTTTACCGCAAATTCTTATAGCTAAAAGGACGTAATTACTTTATCTTTTGTCCTATTTTATGAATAAGAAAGTTTAAAGCACCTGGGATCTATATCCAACGAGCTAATTAATATTTAACACTAATCCATTTTACCAATTTCTCTCGAGCACCGACAGTAATGACTTTGGCCATTACGTTTTAATTATGCAGTTTCAAACTGCGTGCACCTGAACAACAGGTATAATATTATAAAAACGTAAACGGCGACCGTTCCTGTTTTGTATGATGCGCTTGAAACGTTAATAAAACCAAACTGCAGCACAGCTTAACTGTGGCAATTTCTTTGAATTGCCCAAGAGGAAACGCGATACTGGAATCTAAACTTATTTGATCCGGTTTTATTCGCGCGTACCGCTTCTTCGCAATAAAGCTTATCCGTGATCGCAAAACACAGGTTATATCGTATTATTTAAACGGTTGAAATGGGATATGTAAGTACGGGAAAATAGGAAAAAAGAGACGAACTAAATCTGAAGGGACAAGTGTACTTTTAAAACTTTTAAATTGAAAACGATTTAAGGGATTACTTCTTTTAGAAGCTATCGAAGTTTTCATATTACTATGCTAACGAACTAATCTGTTTAGGATATAATTTAATATATTTTTACTTAAAAGCTCTTTAAGGGATATTATAATTTAAAAAATATCGTTTTTGATTTACAGCGTTTAAAATGGCACAAAATCTCAAGGTGTAGCAGTGTTTCTTGACAGAAATGATACAAAACCCTGACAACATATCCAACAGATAGAATTAGTCGGGAGATCGTGGATTGGGCCGAAAAGTAGTGAAAATGGGCAGCGCCTCGTCCAAGTTTAAGAAATACATCCAACACGGGGACGAGTTCGCGGCCATGCAAATTTATCAGAACTCGCCAGAGCTGAGGAAAAATCTTGATCCAAACCTTAGCTATGGGGAGAATCATAACCATAACACTGCTCTACATTTTGCTGCCAAACATGGTAAGACTTTAAAAGACTTTAATCACATACTGACTTCCAAAAAAATTGCAACACCTAAAATTTGTTGAACTATTTTATTGAAATTTTTTGTTAACAATGTTTTTCATGAGAACAAATAAACGATTAGAATTTGAATAAAATCTAGCTAATATCAGCGTGTAATTAACCCAGATCGGATAGATCCTATTGTGCATGGAAGAACTATGCATGCCTCGATTGGTGGTTATTTTTCCAATACGGTTCCTATATTTACATTTTGTGGCCTATCATGAAAAACCAAATTCGCAGAACTACGTTGTCGGAAACGGAAGTAAAAGATAGCTTGAGTTGATAAGTTCAGATATTCTTCTGAAATACTTAATAATTACTTTACCAAGATTCATTTAAAGATAGTGGTTTCAATTTTTATTGTGAGTCCGAATTGTTTATCAAATTTATATTATTTATTAATATTTTTTTATAAAATTATTGTAGCGTTGTGTGGAATCCGCAGTACTCCATTTATATAAATAGATTGGAAAAAATCCAGAAACGATTTTTAAAGTATTTATGTTTTAAGAGTCATCGAGATTTTGTTAATTACGTACAGACTTTTTAATATTGTTCCCCTTAGTAAACGGCGATTCTGTAATGATGTCTTTATGCTTTACAAGATAATAAATAACCGGTGTGACTGTTGCGTTGGTTGCTGCCATAGATATACATAGTCCATCTCGTTCTCTACGTCATAAATACTTATTCTACACACATATATCACGCACAAATTATTTCTATAATTCACCGATCTTTCGTATGGCACGGGCATCCGACTATATGGATGTACCCTGTAAGGCACCAAATAAAGATAAAATAACTTCGAATTATGGTAGCAATCAACGAGACAATAAACATGTAAAGTTTAGAGTTTTCCTTTTCAAAATTTTATTTATCGAATCTCCGTCTCACACTCTTTCGCGGAACACTTACCACCTGTACGTAGAACACAGTTTAGGGATCGCTTTGCTAGAGTATCCTCATCTCTGGATTGCTCTAGGTTACTGTAGCTCAAACTATAAGGTGGTCTTCACACCTAAAAGCGGTAAGCGATCAGACGCCGACCCGAAAGTATGTAGACCAATCAGCGTAACATCCTTTTTCTAAACAGGAGTAGAAAAGTTAACTGACCAATACCTTAGAAGCGGAGTGTTACTCACCAATCTACTTCATCCAATATATGTTAAGAGCAAGTAAGAAGAACAAGTAAGAAGTTTTATTTACTAAAATTTAACATATATTAAAATTTTAACTTGCAACGTGGATTCCCAAATTAATTTACTTCATCCAAGTCAACATGCTTACCAGAAAGCAAAATCAATAATTACTGTTCGTCATGGTTTAACAAGCACCATAGAAAAAATAATTGCAACTAAAGAAATAACTTAACAAACTAGAGATAATCCCTTTCACTTGGAGTAAAAACTGCAATTGAGAGTACCCTCCTTTTAAGATAAAACTATGAACCTTCAAACAAAGGCTAACTACCTGGGAGTAAATCCACATAGCAAATTAAACTGGAAATTCCACTTACTCAAGCTGAGGAAAGAGACCATCATAGGCTCCTCGGAAGGAGTTGAAACTGAATTGTGGTCCCAAACCATGAATGGCTCATTGGGCCTACGTAGCAATAATTACACCTGTGATCGCCTATGCTTCACTGGTTTGCTGACCAACAATAAATCATAAGACAGCACAGCAGCTGTTGGCACGTATGCATCGGCTCGCATGTCTTAACAAAACAGGTGTAACGAGGTCATACTCAACGTCTGCTCTTGAAACTCTATTCAGTCTCACACCACTCCATCTATATATACAAAAGGAGGCAACCCAAGTTGATGAAGGGTGACCTCAAAGGATAGATTCTCACTAAATCACTTCATCAAGACGAACCTAATTCCAACAAAATATAATTTCGGCCAGCCATACAAGGTCATATGTAGAAGCAGGAATGATTCGACGAAGGGTGAGCCTCAATTAAAAAGAAGAGCCTTGCCTGATACACCGATGCTTTAAGGACAGTTGGATCCGGAGCAGGCATTGGCAATAGCAGATAAAACAGCCTCATTAAATTGCCGCTCAGCCATCAACACACTATCATTTTTCAGGCAGAAGGGATAACTAGGTGCATCCATAAACATTTTCACATACAATCTGACCGCAATCCAATCCAGATAATTCAATCTTTATGTTTTGGCTCGGCATTGATTAAAAAATGTGCCATCAATCAGAAAGAACTCGTTTCACTCTCTTACACTTCTTACACCACTTCACTGTCTACGCAAACAAGAATAGCGCAAATTAGTAGCAAAGCAAGAGCAAATTCGGGATCAGAATGGCATCGAATCGTGTTTAGTGACGAGTCCCAATTATGCTTGTGGATCCACAATGGTCGACGGATGCATGGAGAACGTAAAAATTACACAAGTAGTGATGATATGGAGTGCAATATGTTACGTTAGCAGATCACCCTTGGTCTTCATTCATGGCATCTTACACGCCACTTGTTATACTGCCAGTATGCTACAACCCGTTGCGCTGCCATATCATCAGGGGCTGAAAGATTTCATTTTCCATCACATTGTTTGGAAGAAGCTAACATTTCCGTCCTCCCATAGCCTACCGGTCGCTTTATCGTCACAGATCGTGCGAGAAAATTCCCACTCTGGAACCTCCAGTCTTCTTTAATCCATTAGTGCACATGGTCAGCCCAATCTTGGGTTGCTCTCAGGTATCGTTTAAAGCTCATACAGCTTCAAGGTGGGGTTCTTTACCAATAGCCGCGTTCCAAAGCTTACTCCGGACTATTCGCATTTTAATGGCCTGCGTATCATTCACGGATTCTAATCGAAACAGCGCCATCACAATCTCCTTCCCGATAAAAATATCTAAGATCATAGACATTCAGCATAGTCTCCATGGCGATCGTAGGTGTGGTTGCAATTGATGCAGCAATTTAGTTATATATATATATATATATATATGCATGTTCAATAATCAGGACCACCCTAAACGAAAGGCTAATAGCAGCCCTTGGTATCAACTCTTGAAGGGCACCTGTTTTTGCAATTAAATTTAATACGTGGTGTTTTTCTTTGATAGACAAAATGAAGTTAATCATATATATACCCAGTGTCCCCTCCTTAAAGCGGATCTTTTTTATAGATCCGATATATTATAAGATATATTTATCTTATTACGGCTCTATCAGTACTGAGCACCAAACTATGGATACGTAAACTACTAGTGGGTAAATTAGTACCCTCAGATAACTTACACCATCTCCGGCTACGAATTCAAGAAGCTTGGGTTGAAATACAGTTATACCCGACCTCAATTTGATTCCCCACTCCACGCACCATAAAATATTGTAGTTGGTTTAACGACAGCTTCTAACATGTTTGTTGCGCTCGGAAACGTTAAAGGGCTGATAAAGAAACTGTATCTTTATCCAGGATACTCAAGCTAATGATAGAACAAGACAGCTATACCAGCCAAACCATATTCAACATAGATTAAACTGTTTTTTTCTGATAAAAAATACCTAAAAGAACGTTTAGTACATTACAAATGATGGCAAAATAGCTAATTATTGAAAAAGAACGAAATCGTTCAATAAATTCTAGGTACTGCATTTTTTATGGATGTTAGTATATTTACCATGGAAGTTTGTGATTTAATTTTTAGGTATGAAACATTTGCTTCGCACGTTCCTAAACGACTTGGGTGGTAACCCGAATAAAAAAAATGGTTCAAACGAGTCCGTGCTACATTGCGCCTGCCAACTCAACCAAACTAAAAGTTTTAGCGCACAAGAAAGACGGGCTGCTTGTGTACAGCTTCTTCTATATTGGAAAGGCGTTCCTTTAGCTACCGGGGGTCGTGAGAAAGTTGATTTGCATGCACAAGATAAAGAAGGAAACACTGCCTTACACTGGGCTGCCAACACTGGACTAAAACGTTGCGTTGAGCTTTTACTGGCGCATGGAGCACCACTTTTCATTGAAAATAACGACAAGTTAACTCCCTGCGATATGGCAATGGTCACTCACCACGATATTGCTCGCCTTCTTGAAAGTAGAATGGTTTTCGTAAGTTTTCATATAAAAGTTTATCAATATGGTGATGTATTAACTTTTATAGGCTGATAATACTGATATGGTAAATGAAGATGAGTTGATGACGGAACAAGAGGAAGTATATAGCGGTTTAAGAAGCCAAGATCTTCAAGAAGCTAAAGATCAATTATTGGTTGATACCTCTGATATGCTAAAAATACCCCTTTTTACAGCTGAAGCTCTTTTAAGGAATAATGGTAATTTTATTGTTTAATTTTCTTTTAAGATTATTTAATAATATTTTAGAGTGGTCAAGAGAAGTTTTGTTAGAAAAATGGATGCGCGACCCAATTGAATGTTGCCAATTAGCTGGGGTACAAGCTCCAGCCTCCGTTTTACATCATAACGGATCTTTAGATTCGTCTAGCTCGCCTGATGCTTGTGATGAGTTCTCTTCAAGACCAGAAATAATGGTAAAATTTGTATTACTTTTTATTTAAATATAATAATTTCTTTTAGTGTGAAATATGTTATTTGCAAATTAATGAATGGGAGCAACCCATTATGATGTCCTGCAAACACGTTTTCTGCAAAACCTGCTGGGAAAGTTATTTAACAACAAAAATTCAAGATGGCGACGCCCACCACATTCTTTGCCCAGCTTACCAGTGTCACATTTTAGTTCCGGTTGAACTAATTGAAAAATTAGTGAGTCCCGAAATGGCACGGAGATATCTCCAATTCGATATAAAGGTAGCCTTATTACTTTGAGATGTGTTAAATCGAGAACGAAATGTTTGTTTTCCAGGCATTCGTCGAAAGCAACAAATCGATAAAATGGTGTCCGATACCCGGCTGCGGAAGGGCTGTTCGATTACCAGAAGCTGAACAAACCGGGGCTGTTGTTAACAAGACAGCTCCAGTAACTTCACATGCAGTGGATTGCGGAAACGCCCACTTTTTTTGCTGGGAATGCCTCGGTAAGTTTACTTCCCTTCACTGTTTTAAGCGAAAAACTTTTAATTATTATCCCGCTGGTCCATTAAAAGTTTTCAAACGATCTTTCTTGCTTTTTGTCCAACGATGTAATAGAACTCTTTAAAAGCTAATAGACAAAATGGATAATTTTCTTTCAACTTTAACAACTAGTTACTATCTTTATTGATTTTTAGGCGAAGCACATGCACCTTGCGGTTGTCAACAATGGCAAGAATGGCAACTGAAAATTGCTGAAGTTAAACCAGAAGAATTAAAAGCAGCTTGTAGTGGGAGCGAAGATGCTGCAAATTTTCTTTGGTTGGTTACGAACTCAAAACCTTGTCCACATTGCAAAAGTCCAATCCAAAAGAACGAAGGATGCAACCATATGAAATGTTCTAAAGTATTATGCTATTTATAATTTATTTGGGATTTTTATTGTTATTATTATTGTGCAGTGTAAATTTGATTTTTGCTGGGTGTGCCAAGAATCCTGGAAAAGACATAGTTCAGCAACTGGTGGGTACTTCAGATGTAATAGATTTGAAGCCGTAAGCAAAGCAGACGAGAAACAAGGATCATTAATATCTGAAGCACTCGACAAAAATAACCAGCTTCAAGAATCATCAAGGTTTTTGCACTTTTTCACTAGATACAAAAATCACGAAAACAGCCAAAAATTAGAAGAACCGTTATTAAATGGAGTTAGACAAAAAATGCAAATTTTAGCAAATAGTTTGGGGTTGAAAGGAACAGGTGGTAAGCTTTTTAATCACAAAAATACGCTTAGCTTCATAAACTTTAACCTTATAGCCGAATCAGGTGAAAAGGGAACCAAATTTATTGAAGATGGGGTTCGAGAATTATTAAAAGCTCGACGCGTTCTTTGTGGATCTTACGTTTATGGTTATTACCTAGAAGATGATGGCTACAACAAAACAATTTTTGAATTTATGCAGGTAAAAAGCATTTTATGCAGTAAAAGCAAAGATTTAACGCACGTTTCAGAATGAGCTAGAAGAGGTGACTGAAAAATTGAGCGAGATGATCGCGAGGCCCTATTTACGAACTCCAAAAACTGTAATTGTTCAAACAACGACATTGGCTCGACGAAAAAGACACGAATTTGTTAGAGCTGTTGCCCAAGGATTGATTCCGCCAGAAACTCCACCGTCGCAAAGAAAAGCCAAAAAGAGAAGATATTTAGATGTAAGATTACTATATTTTGGAGATTCATAGAAATAATTAATTTTTTTAGACCGATCTATCACAACCTTCAAATTGGTTACGAGCTTGTCAATGGCCTGAATACGACTCCGATTTAGAAGAAGGAGTGGAAGTTCCTCCAATGTTGCCGTTACTTCATCAAGAACAATCAAGTTCTTCTCCGAGAGATCATCAATGCAGCCATTCATACAAAAACTTAGGATGCACACAAAGTAATTATATATTAAATATTTATTTTCTTTTATAATTTTTTGTTCTAATCAGCCATTGGTTTAGGTGCTGATTATAACATGGAACTTGTGATAGCACTCGAAATGTCGCGATTACAAATGATAGAAGATAGCATTAAGCAAGCACAACAAGTTCGTCCTGCCATCACACCGGATCCAGGGTCCAACGTTTCGAACACAAGCAACGAAAGCTCAACCGACGACCAATTAAAGTTGGCCATTCAATTAAGTCTGCAAGAATCGACAGCTGCTATCGCCAGACAGTATGACCAAGAAATGGCGAATTGTAGTAAAGGGTACGAAAAAACAAGCGCAGACATAACGGTTGATTATTTCTTAAAATCCTTGGCAAATAAGAAAATAGATTTGAGAAATTTAGAAGTCGATGTAAACATGTTGGATTGGCATAAAAGTGAAAAAGAATGTTTCTTCAAACCATGCAATGGCAACGAAGATGGTAGATTCCAAATATCAGATATTCACGAAAAAGGTTTCGCTTTTGGAGATTCTGATGAATACGACGATCATGATGTAAGGCTAAAAAGGTCGCATTCAACTGGAGATCTTTGTATTAGAAAATCTAGCCGAGGTGCAAGAATTAGACCAAGTGGTGACGAGCCACGATATCATTTAGATTCAGATCATAGCAGCCAACACGATGATAAACCCGAGGATTTGACTCGAAGAATTCTAACCTTACCATCCAGTAATGTACGCACAAAACAATTTGTCCTTTTACATCAGACTTACCCTGAAGAGGAATCTTATCAAGGGCAAAGCTCGGTAGAAGATACAACCACCTCCGATTCGATCAACGTAGACATGGAGGTGTGTGGAATTTTAGAATCGATCACCGACGATGATATAGGAAGTAAAGCTTTAAACGACGACGAAGGGAAATGGTATGTTAATGTAATGAAAGAGAAACCAGCACAAAAACACGATAACATATCAAAACCCGAGGATGGGAAAAAACCAAACGCTTTTGCTTCGTTGAAGGCAAAAATTTGTTCCGCACATTTACCAAAAACTGGTTACCTAACAAGAATAGCCGTTAATAAAAGCATCGGATTGCTAAGTGAGAAGAAAAAAGATGAATTGGAAGATAAGAACCTCGACGTGCCGAGAAGGAATTCTGATCACCAACCGAGAACATCAGATTCACTACCTCAAAAAGCTCATCACTCTTGTATAGGTCACCGAGCTTCATTCTCAAAATCAACAGGTTTCTTACTAGATAAGCAACACCTCTCTTGCAAATCCGGCAATAATTTACGAATAAAAATTTGCAAAAGCCCAGAACCCAAACACAAATCCTACCCGCTCGAAACAGACAGTTCCAATGAGTACGAATCAGAAACCGGCATTCCAAAATCTCCGACTTTATTCATTTCCGGTGTTTCCATATCGAGAACCCCCGAACCTAAATCACCAGGAATTTGCCTGATCGCCACCAGTAGTGGAAGACAATCTAGATCTTCTAGTCTAAGTATCCCAGTCCCATTATCCACCTGCTCATTGAGTATATCCTCCACCAGTTTAAACACTAACAACAATAATAACAACCTTCCCCCCGAACCGTTTACACCATCTCTAATCCACTCGACGACTCCAGCAACATCCAGAACCAACATCCACCACGTGACCCCAAACACCAGTCCATCAAAATCCTCCAACAAAGAAAATACAAAATCAAAAAGTGCTAGCGAACCCGAACGAGAACGCGAGATGTTTAGGTTTCCAAAATCGTCCACGGACGGTGCCTTAAGCTCGGTTCTACATGTTCAAGAATCTAATTTAAGCTCGGACGATTTCCACGAAGCATTATTTTTATTAGAAAGATCACCCAAGACTAGAGATTCGAAGCGGCGTAAAAAGTCGAAGAAGAAAGATGAAAGAAAGGAGGAAGCCAGTTCGGCTTTGTAACTAAAGACTGTTCTTAGATATGCGCTCAGGCGCGTTTTTGTGATACAACTTTTCGTATAATTAGTGTATTTCGAAGACAATTAACAAAATATTTTGTGTGTTGTGTATTACGTATTGAAACAAATTAAGCAAAAAATGAAAATCTTGCAATTGAACTCACAAATATGTTTAACTACGTTATATTTATATTTAAGTTTGTTGGGTCTAATAGTAATAAAGAAATGTAATTAAGAAATTTCAAAAGATTATTGGAAATTGTTAATGCATCTTCTTTTATATGGTATTAAATCGAGAAAGTAAATAAACAGTAAACAAATCGCTTAAGGATCTTGATTAACTCTTACTCCAAGTATGTAACGTTGCACAAATTTTACGATGAATGTCAAAGGAATGTCTTATAACTTAGATATTACATGTTAAGCGATGTATCAATGAAAAAAATCAAGTATAATGAGTGTGTGTGTAAAACATAAAAATGGAAATATATTAGAGGTATTCAGGCCTAACTCAATACTAATTATTACGGATAGACGATTTATTTCGACTGGGTTTATATATACAAGAAAAAATTTATTACTTTTTTATATATATTTTTAGGTAGTTGTAGATTTATACCTAAATAGAACTGAAAATCAATTTGTTTCTTCTACTCACCGAAGGAAATGAAATGTTAAAATATTAAAATATTATCTTATGGCCAAAATTTAAATTAACAAATAAAAATTAATGAGAGAAGGAGTAAGAGATGAAAGAAGGGTATTTATTAAAATATAAACTCGTAAAACATTTGATGAATTTCATTTTCGCAATTAATTTTGTTTTGAATTTACTTAAATTTTCTTGGTAAAAGAAGCGTGTGACGAGTTTTAATTTTAAAGATACTTTATTTCTAGTATCGTTTCAATGAAAATCGTAATTACTCGGATTGAAAGAGCACATTTATGCAGAAAAACTCTTGTCGTGCCATTTTGTTGTATGTCCTTTAGTCATGTAACAACAAAAAAAAATGTAAACTGATTGTGATTTTTTTAGTAAATAAATTATTTAATAATGTTTCTTTTTGAATTACAATTGTCCAAAAATACCAATAATGTTGAAATATTTATGATAATTAGGCATTATTAATGATTTGGAGCGCCCAAAATTAATAAAAATATGTCCCAAAATTGTTCTTTATATATTTTTGGAAATTATACGAAGAAGTAAATATTGAATAGGTGTTGTTAATAAGGATGTTCATCCTCGAAAGAAAGGTTAATCTGAATATCATACATGAATCACGTATGATTCACGTGATCGAATGTATAAATTATGTTTGTTTAAGTAAGTGATGCAGAAGTTAGGTATGAACATAGGTGCCGGTTTTTGAAACCTTTTTTATTTTCTTTATGAGAGAGAATACATTTTTATTATGATATTGACCCACATTTGCAATTGTTTATAGTTTATATAGGGTATTCAGAAATTGACGAATAATCTATACTTGGTGATATTCTTCGCTTAACTCTGAATCGAAAAGCTTTTTTTTAATGTTCTATCATGCTTCGTATAACCTCAGGAAACACTTAAAGGAAACGTAAAGATGTGGCAACATTGTATTTGTATACTAGAAAAGGTATCTCAGGATGTGCCAAAATGATAACAATTCATTTTACATATCTTTAGGTTGTTGTTTTCCAGAAAAAACAACAACCTGAAGAAAATACAAAAATTTTGATGATGCTATGAAATATATTAATACTTAACCCACATTCAAAAAACTAAAATAATTGATTTTGAGACTTTTCAAAGAGGTCATAAGATGTGAAAAACCAAAAAAAGACCTCTGAGATTGTTTCAAAATGCAAACAAATCAAAATGCACTAAAAATCTCTGTGGGATTATTAAGCAAACTCAAAAAATTGAAAATAATTTATTTATTTATTTACAATAATTGGGCACGGTACAAGACAAACCTAATAAAAACCGTGCCACGGATAATCTAACGGAAACCATAATTAACAGTTATAAGTAATAACAGTTATAACTAATATAAAAAGAAAAGAAAATAAGACAATCAGAAAATTAGATTTAAATGCGAAAAAAAGACTAGTTTAAATAACAAAATAAAAATAATCAAACAACCCTAATTTAAATTATTATTTAAATTACGCCAAAAAACTAACGAAAATTCAAAAAGAATAAATACAAGCAAATAATAATTAAAGTCTTCAAAACGTGAGGGGTACAATCAATCGACGTAACAGAATTTTAAAAGAAACAAGAGAGCCAGAAAAATTAAAAATATCGAAATTTACGCGATCCGCAGCTCTAGCCATACGTAGCATAGAGGAATTTTGGAAAGCGTTAGTACGTGGTGTAGGAGTGGAAAATAAGTAATCAAAACGCAATAAACGCGGAGGAACATGTACACAGACAAGATTAAGTAAAGAAGGAGAATCGCATAGGTTACGTAGAAGTTTAAAGAAGAAGAGCACATCACTACAAAAACGACGCCGACTAAGGGTCATAATATGAAAATAATTACACGAGGAAACGTAGTCAATGTATTGAATAGAACTTTTATAGCAAAGGTATTTTAAAAATTTTGATTGTATTTTTTCAATTCGAGCTATATATGTTTGATATTGAGGGCTCCAGATAACACTACAATAATTAAGAACACTATTGACAAAAGCAAAATATAAAGTTTTTATTGCATTAACATTCCTGAATAGGGTAGTAGATCTAATAACAAAACCTAGAATACGCCAAGCTTTAGTAACAATAGAATGTATGTGTTCATTAAATAAAAGCTTAGTCTCAAGGATGACGCCCAAATCTTTTACAGACGAAACACAGGTGAGTGTCTGGTCTGCAAGCAAATAGTTGTAGTGTAAGGTGCTCAATTTCTTAGAGAAAGATATGACGTTACATTTGGATAGGTTTAGAGTAAGACGATTTTTAAGACAATACTCGTAAAGGTTAGAGAGATCACTTTGAAGCCTAGAACACTCGAGAGGTGAAGAGACACGGAGAAAGAGTTTAAGATCGTACGCCTACATCAAACAACATGAATGTTGGATGATCTCAAATAAATCATTTATGTAAATATTAAACAGTAATGGTCCAAGGTGACTGCCCTGAGGGTATGTACGTAGTAACAGAATGGAAACCATTGACCGAAACTATTTGACTTCTATCTTTTAGGTAAGAGGAGAACCTATGAAGCAACCTCCCATGAATATGAAACATTTGAAGTTTGGATAATAATATGCTATGATCAACACGATCAAAGGCCTTACTAAAGTCAGTATAAATAGAGTCGACTTGACAATGTTGATCAAAGGAGGAGAGAATATAATGTGTGTACTCCAATAGATTGCTTTCCACCGATCGACCAGCAAAGAACTCATGCTGTCTCGGGTCAATTTTAGATTTTACTGCAAAGAAAAGGCGGGCATATACAGGATGTCTCACGTAACTGGTTCATTAAAACTTCTTTGGGTTACACTATTCGTAGAGGCTTGAAATTTTGGTATCATGGGTTGTTCATTCCGATTTATTAATCTAAAATATTTTCAAGATGGCCACCACTTCTGGTCTACCGGAAGTAGACCTCAACTTCGTTATTTTAAATGGAATGCTATAGTTTTTATTACACCATTCAATTATACGTAAGAAAATATGTTGACTTTGATAACAGTTGTTCGTACCTACCGCTTTTTGTTTTCGAGTTATTTTGATTTTAAGTGTTTTTTGGCAAATATTACCATGGTCTTTACAAGCCCATATCTCAGCCAACGTTAATTCAAAAACGTTTTGCATTGGTACAATAACTCGTCATATGCTGTTAAATAGATTGTCACTTATTATATCATTGTACCTTATACAGCGTGGTCAAAAATTGAATTACCGTTTCGCTGTATTCAATTGCGAGAAAGTCGAAAATTTTAAACGGAACGCCCCATATCTTTTTAGCCTATCTAAACTGGAATTCAATTCTCTATAAATTATCTATAAACATTGCTATACCTATTTATTATAGTTTTCTTCATATTGAGTATTTTATCAAAATCCTACAGAAAATGCTGGAAGCCGTTCGTGTTTTTATTAGAAGGCTATGATATTTTGACAGTTTATCGTTTAATTTACTTAAATTATCATTGGTATTATTTATAGAATGATCTGCAATTGAATAATCTTTAGTTTGTTAGCTTTTATTTGCCAAAAATAACCAGCAGAAGAACGCATAAATGAAACAATGAAAAACAATAATATGGCGTAATATTCGATGTAATGATAGGCGAGATATTTCTAGAGAGTTCAGTTTATTTATTAACGGTGCTTTCTCGTAAAATATTATTCATCTAAATCGACCGAAGCACCTCTTACCGAAGAATTTGGTAAAGCAATAAAATATGACAAAACATTTATTCTATTATCTTAAGCTGCTGGTGATAGAAATTTATGGTTTCTTGTTATTTTGATCTTTCCAAAACTAAGAGATACGTCTCTTATATTATCCAAAACATTACTACACCCGCCATGAATATAAGACGAATTTAATGTTGGCGTGGAATAATTCGCCATGATATTCAAAGACATTAACAGCAGTAAGTGATGACACAACTAAGTAATGACAACAATAACATAAATATGATTGAAAAGCTATCAAAATTCTACGGCTTTTTAACATAAAAACAAGAAGCTTTCCAGCATTGCATGCGTTCATTAATTTCCAATGTGCGTTCATTTTTTTTAAATAAAAATATGAGGGCAACTACAACAAATGGGCACAGGAAAGTATCTAAATAGTTTGTAGAGAATTAAATTCCCATCATTTATTTTTTGTAATTTTAAGTTTTTCATTCTTTTATGTTATTGATTTCAATTTTTGTCATTAAATTGTTGTTCTTCATTGTTTCATTTATTCGGTTTTCTTTTGGGTATTTTTGGTAAATTACAGCTAGCAATCTAAAGTTTATTCAATCACAGTTCATTGTAGAAATAATACTAATAATAATTTAAATAAATTAAACAAAAAACTGTCAAAATGTCATGGCCTTCTAACAAAAAACACAGACGTTTTCTAGCATTTTACCTATGATTTTGATAAATTCCTCAATAGCATGAAAACTATAATAAATAGGTATAGTAACATTTATAGATAATTTGTAGAGAATTAAATTCCCTTTCTGATAGGGTATGAAAATGTGGGGCGTTCCATTTAAAATTTTCGACTTTCACGCAATTGAATACGGAAAAAGGGTAACACAATTTTTGACCAGCCTGTATTAGATATACTGATACAACAAGTAACAATCTATTTAACAGCATATCAAGAGTCATCGTACCAATGCAAAACGTTTTTCAGTTAACGTTGGCTGAGATATGGGCAGAAAACACTTAAAATCAAAATAACTCAAAAACAAAAAACGGTAGGTACCAACAACTGTTATGAAAGTCAACATATTTTCTTATGTATAATTGAATGGTGCAATAAAAACTATAGCATTCCATTTAAAATAACGAAGTTGAGGTCTACTTCCGGTAGACCTCAACTTCGTTATTAAATTTCACATTCACTTTCTCAATTAGAGAAAGTGAATGTGAGCATTGCTTTGTAAAAATCGAAGGTATGATATCAGTACATAAGTATTACTAATTTCAATAGACTTAAGCGCGTCCTCCACCTCGACCACCCCAAACTCCAAAGAACCCAAGGGACAAGGAGCATCATTGATAACAGCCTCAGGTAAATCACTGGAGGAAGTATGTACGTAGTAACAGAATGGAAACCATTAACTGAAACTATTTGACTTCTATCTTTTAGGTAAGAGGAGAACCACTGAAGCAACCTCCCATGAATACCAAACATTTGAAGTTTGGATAATAATATGCTAAGCTAAACACGATCAAATGCCTTACTAAAGTCAGTATAAATAGAGTCGACTTGACAATGTTGATCAAAGGAGTAGAGAATATAATGTGTGTACTCCAATAGATTGCTTTCCACCGATCGACCAGCAAAGAAACCATGCTGTCTCGGGTCAATTTTAGACTTTACCGCAAAGAAAAGGCGGGCATATATAAGTTTTTCAAATACTTTTCCAAAACTCGGCAATATAGATATGGGACGATAATTGGAGACATCACTACGACTCCCTGACTTATAAATAGGGGGGACATACGTACACTTCCATACATCAGGAAATTTACCCTGTATCAAAGAATTATTAAATAAAATTTTGAGAGGCAATGAAAGTGAATGTGAGCATTGCTTTGCAAAAATCGAAGGTATGATATCAGTACATAAGTATTACTAATTTTAATAGACTTAAGTGCGTCCTCCACCTCGACCACCCCAAACTCCAAAGAACCCAAGGGGCAAGAAGCATCACTGATAACAGCCTCAGGTAAATCACTGGAGGGAGTGATAAACACGGAGGAAAAAAGTCTGGAGAATAGCGAGCAAATTTCCTCACCATCCTCGGCAACTGTACCCTCGAAGCTCATCGTCGACGGAACCACGTTAACGCCCCACTCATCATGTACAAAAGACCAAAAATGTTTAGGATTCAAAGTAATACTGATCTCAACACTTCTGATATAGTGGGCATGATCCAAAACAATCATAAATTTGGCCCTACCTCTCAAAACTGAAAATGTAAGGTAATCAATTTGATTACCATACCTCTTCCAGCGACTGTGCGCTCTCATCTTCTCCTGAAGAACTCTGATAGTACCACGAAAAAACCATCGAGGATAGCCCTTGGAAGATTTTCGTTTAATAGCAACATAATTGGGGATCGCAATGTGTAAATGGTTATAAAATAAATTGACAGTGAGATTTACGTCACCGCCACTCAGAAGGGACACCCAGTCAATTTCATTAAAATAAGAATTAATATCATTAAAACGAGCTTTCGTGAAATTATAATTGATTTTGGTGTTTTTGAAAGTGTCAAAGATGACAAAAGCTAGAGGAAATTTGCTAGGATTCAGATTACTTATTGTACGCAAAATATAAATATCATAACTAATAAATCGAACGTTTCCAAGAAATCACAAAAATTTTTGAATATGAAATTATCCTTCTATATTGACCAAAACGGTTTTAATGCATCAATAATAGTATTCAGATGCACGGCTAAACCCGTATGTGTCTAGTTCTATGTCCACTCTTTGTTGTAGTGACAGTGCTTCTCAAACTATATAAAGAATTTTGTATTTATGCCAAATGAATATCTATTACATCACTAGTATTTATAAAATGACTATTTATCCAAGTATTTACTGATGTCTATGGTAAATACCCAAATGCGCGCGATGTTAACTAGTTAGCAAACAAAGTACAATGAAACAAGGTAAAGCGGATCCAAATTTTTAGTTTTTCAAGTATTTTGTAATGAAGCTTACGTAATAAAATTCTCAAAAAAATATGTGTTATTTCTATATTGTTTTTCCATCAGGTCATCAATCAGATAGATTATTGCTGAATATCAGAAATATGCTCGCTATTTTTATTTATTTTTGTGTGATCCGCTTTACTCCATATCTTGAGGTAAAATGAATCAATTATTTATTTCTCCGTAAAAATCACTTTACATAGACTTGAGCTAAAGGATACAAAGAAAATATAGGAATCAGTGCTTTTTTGACTTTTAATACGTATGAACATTTATAAAATATCAAATTTTCTTTCAAAATATTTATGAAGACACAAAAAGTTATATTATCAGATAAAACAACTTATAAAATATTCAACACAAAATAGAAAATAAAAAATGCATTCTTTGGCGAAATAAAACGATCGTTGATTATTCTTTGGCACATCAATTATTAAATGGCTGCTTAAATTGTACCCAACGATTACTTTGGGCGGTCTAAATATTGCATGTAAGGTAGGGCAATAGTCAGTCTTCACATGAACATGAATCGAACCAATCATTCAGTGTTCGGTTGTATCTTGAACCTGGATAGCATCCTTGTGTTCACTCACGAACTACCACATATGGTGGTAGTAACTTCCCATCTCCTCATTTGTCAAACATAACACTTATGCTAGATGCGTATATTATTCTATGGACATCTAATATATTTGTCGTTGGCACATCCTTGAAGCTGTTTTTCAATTCGGCAATGTATTTTTCTATATATCATAAGTCACGGTTGCTCGAACTCGTTTGGTGTTTTAAAAATATAATAATTAGTCTTGGAGGCCTGAGCATAAATGCCTAAAACCAATTCAAACTTGGAAAATAGTCGCCGAACCTTTTCCCCCGTTTCACTTCAAAGAAAATCCCCATTCTACACAAAATAAGAGACCTTCAATCAATATCTCCGCCTCCAAAGAGTCTAGAACTCGAGGTCTGCCATATGTCAAAAGGTCGTAATGTCGTATAGGGAACTGTAAACTGTTTAGATTGTTTGTATGCTCATGGTTTCTCGACGTACTGCTAATATCGCTCTTTTAAAATATTTTTGATCGTAAAATCGACCAATTTTTTTGTATATTTTATTGGCATTTTTCAACGAAATATACTACTTAAATCAAAGTTAAGGTTATGGCTGTGTTACAGAAGCCTTATTTAACAAGTATAAGTTTTTATGAGACCCACAGCTACCCTTATTTAATGTGCAGTTTGTTTTATATAAGTTTTTATGAGACCCACAGCTGTTCTTATTTAATGTGCAGTTTATTTTCAGAGTTTCGGCAAAAGTTACCCTAAGATTGAAGAATTATTTAGAAGCAACTTACCTCAGCTATCACACCACAAGTAACAATCAACAATCACCAAACAGACTAGTAACAATAATTCTTCACCGACTGCAAACTCACACCTCTATTATCCTGATCATATTTGGGTTACATAATCATAAGATAAAAATTGTACTAATGATTCCAATTTACCCAGTGTGATCCGCTTTACCTCATTCGACGATATAGTAAAAATGCCAAAACGCTTTGGGTTTTTATAAAACTGATGAAGTTTTCATGAAGTATTATATTCAAATATATTGTTTGTATTGTTATCCATATCACCAAATCGGTTAAATAATTAAAATAAAAGACATACTACGGTGATTATTTATTTGTTTTATAATCTTTACCGATTTTGGCACATTGCCGTCCGCAGAAGACCCTACAAAGATAAACGTACAAATTATATGTTCGATAAAAAAGAGCTAACAGACCAATGATAATTAAACACAAAAACATTTAAAAATTAAAAACTTACGTTGTAAATGTATAATCTAATACGTGAGTGAAATGTGCAATTGTGGTTAAGTATTAGAACGATTAGTAAATCTGTATTATCGATCATTAAAATTATAAAAGCCACACATAGACGTAGCAATCTCGGTAACAAAAATTTAAAAAATTAAAAAGTCTTAAAATTGACAAAACTAAAAACGAATTTTACAAAATATTTAGCAAAGGGTGTTCTGTTTTTATCTGTTGCTGCATTTAGCTCCTTAATCAAAGGGATTAAGGAGCTAAATGCTTATTACGATATCTCTGTGCTTGACATCTTTTAGGAAAGGGTCCTTCAAATAGCTGTAGAGGGGTGGTTGTAATTGGGTTAATTGTTTATGTAACAAAATAACTTCAGGTTTTGTGGCGATAAACTTTTTAATCTCGTAGGATTCCAATAATTCCATGTGTAGGCCTTTATTCGATTGATACAGCAAAGTGATGTTTTTACTCTTGGAAATCATTATTATTAAGAATGATATGTGTTCCAAATTTCGAATTTTCTCTCGTATTGTGTTCTTTCATACGTTGTGCTAGGTTTCTTCCTGTTTCGCCGATGTATGTGTCTACATGAATTGCTTTGTAATTCGTAAACTCCACTTCTCTGCATCAACTTTGTCCCATCCTTATTATTTATTAGTATTTTTTTATGTTATATTTTGTTTTAAAGAGTTAATTTTAAGTTAATTTTATATTGTTTGAAAAGTTTTTGAAGTTTATAGGAAATATGTCCAGGGTATGTAATGGCTCGGTTTATGTTGAATTTTCTTAATTAATTTGTTTGTCTGAATGATTCTGATGAGCTGAATGATTCTAATTTCTTTTTCCACTACTTCCTGTTTCAAATTGGAATTAAAGGCTTTCCATATACAGGCTTTAACATAAGCTAGCTTCTGACTATTGTGATCGTATGAGTCAAAGCGTATTATGCTGTCAGCTTGTGTGGGTTTCATTTAATATTTGTTCCTTTTCTAATTTATCAAGGAAAATGTTAGCGAGAATTCCACTCAGTGGTGATCCCATCGGTAAACCATCGGTAAAAGTCTTTTATTTTAATTATTGCAATCCGGCAATGTTAATAAAATGACAACTCATATTGATAAAAACTGTTTTCAATATTCATGGAATATATGCATTCTCATATAAATAAAAGAAAGTTAAAATCTGATTTGGGAAATTTTCACCATCACTTTTATGATACGTGGGTTTTCTTTGTGTACAAGCACCTATATGGAATTGTTCCAGAAGACTTGAAATATTTCCAGAGATGCTTGCAATGCTTCCAGACTTGAGATTGGCTTTGGAAGTCTTGAAATGCTTCAAAGAACTTGACACTGCTTTATAAACTGCAAGATACTGTTGATGAACTAATTACATTGTTTTAGAAAATACTATTGGAGAAAATGTAAAACTATTAATTAAAGACTAAATACTGCTGACAGAAGACATTTTTATTGCAAAAGGCAAGAAATACATCTTTAATGATTTCTGGATTGAAGTTACCACTTTTAACTATTTTTTAAATTTTAATGTACTATTGAGCGTGAAAAAATAAATATTGTGGAGGGTAGGTGAAAGGGGAGAGCCTTGAGGAGGTTTAGAGGAGGCAGAGAAGGTTTAGATTACGTATTGTTGATTTATATACATAAATATCCCACCTTATTCTCATCAGATATGGATTCACATTTAGTAGATTCATTTTGTAAATTATTCCTTCATGCATTACGCTGTCTAAAGTTTTATTGGTTAAGATTGAATATGGAAAGAAGGTAGAGTTTTTTGATTTAAACCCGAATTGCTTTGATTATTCTTTTACATATTTTTCCAATATATTTTTGTGATTTGAATGGTCGGTGTTAGGTTTGGGTATAGTACGAAAAGAATATTTATGCTTGTATGCAGTAATTAAAAAGGTCAAATCACTGGGTATTCCTCATGTTTATATGTACTATTATATTTATGATAAAATTGTATAGAAATAAAATTGAATTTACGACATTCGGTTAACATTTAATAACATCACATTTATTTCTTGACAAATGAATGATTATTTACTTCTTAAGACACGACTTTTTTTTTAAATTTATATATTCATTATGGAAAGAATGATGGATGACCAATGCCTTGGAGCGATTGGTTATAAATGATTTCTCCTCACTTTTAGGAGGTGGTGCAATTTAAAATTCTATTAGTGTGTTTTATTTTAATAAAATGACGTAAGTTTTAGTTCAAATGCTTCGAGAAAGAGACTAACTTTTTTATTGAAAGGTTGAGTTTTAAACCAAAAAATGTTTAAGAACCGCTTTAACCCATCATGTTTACGTTTTTTTTTGTGTTTCTCACCTCCACCACTTCTCACCGCACTAAAGTAAGGAGGGAATGTTAAGATATTTGATTGGCTAATAGCACATTTTAGTTGATATGTAGACATCTAACGGAAGTAAAGTAGTTCCGACCAATAAAATTTATTACGCGAATTAAGTGACAAATATATGTAATATATTGGTGACATTAGTGATGGTCGGAATCATCGGAAAGTTATTTTATGGATGTTAAAAGGTAGCGTATTTATTAATACTTTTTTACAATGATTTTTGAATTTATCTTTCCTCTCCAGCTGAGTTTCAAGAAAACAACATCTATACGGTGTGTCGATTCCAATTTATTTGTAAGGATCATTTCTCACAATTTTGTGTAGGTGTACTAAACATAAATCCGACAAGCTGAACCTTGTCACGCTAATTTGAGCTTAGTGGGAGAAATAAATGTAATCGATTTTAATTTAAAAGAAATATTTATTGAATCAAAAAATTGAATCATGCAATAAAGAAACAAAAGTAATTATTAGAATTAATATTGAAATTATTTAAATAATCAAAAATTAATTATGATACTATCTTGAAAGTTTAATATTATTTAATAACAAGAAGAACTATTATATAATTTCCCTGACTTTACTTTATATTATCTCTAACTAATTTAATTAATGTTATTTAAGTACAAGATACAAAACTGATAAAATAACAAAAACAATAATAAATATCAATATAAATATAAAAGCGAGGCAAGTGAGGAAGGAGGCAAGTGGTATACTGTATATACCACATAATTAAAAATTTAAAAAATAATACACCACGTTTTTTGGTCTCCCTGAAAATTTTTTTATTCTCCCTGAAAATGCTTAAGAAGAGAGACTTATAGAGATCTAACAAATAAAGAATGTAACTTTATTAATATGAAAATCAAAACATTAACGACTTACCAGGGGTTAAAAAACCTTTTTCGACGACGGTGATCTAGACTGATTTTGTCTTGGATATTCCAATTAACTGATGATGACTATTTTTAAGTTTACTCTTCCTCAATAGTTACACCTTCTTTATGGACGCTCTTAACTCTACTACCGTCAATGCAATATGTCAAGGTCCTTACAAGGCCCTATGCAGATAAAATGATATTTAAAATTTTACACACATTTATTTTATTACAAATTCAATAAATACGTTTCATTTTTATATACAGGGTGTCTCAGCCAAAGTAAAAATTTGAAGATTAAGATTTAAGTGCAATCAATCGCATTCTCTTTCACTAAAATATTTTCAGATTTCTAGTACTTCCGCTTACACCGAAAGTTGGAGTAGGCGGCAACTTTATTTTTTTAAATGGACTACTGTATAAAGAGTAATTCAAATTCGACCCCACCATTGGGATCTTAGAAACCATAATATAAACCATAATAAACTATAAGATACAAGATTCTATTCTAAGATTAGAGCTCATCATTTTTTAACTAAGTTTTTGGATGTAGCCGTTTTAATTTTTAAAATGTGGTCGAAAAACAAAAAAAAATACTTTTTCGTTTTTTGATTATAACTCCTTCATTCTTCATTTTTCCTTAATCTCAAAAAAATATTCTTAAGGCAACTTTTTAGGCAACTATCATCAGATTTATTTATTATTTCCAGATTTATTTTAAATAATCATTATTCACGGGGTAAACATAACGCCGGATATTCATTATTCATGGGTTGACGAATTATCATTGACAGATAAATAATTATTAAAAAACAAATTTTGAGTGAAAAATAACTGATTATACGCGAATATAATATTATAGTTTCTCCACAACCGCTATTAAATTTGATTATTAAAAAAGATTTTAAATAATTTTTGACATTTGTTTTTTGACAACAAAGTAGATTTTACTACTACGTAATAAAATTTACATAATTAACTGAATTATTTATTATATTTTTTTTATATTTTATAATATTTGAATTAAGAAAATTGAATTTGATATATTTGATATATTTACTGGTAAATTTTACTTAAAATTCTAAAATTTTTCACTTACCATTCGAAATGTCAGTAAATCTTAAAATATATTTTAATTTTAAACAAATAATTATAAATGGTGATTAATTCTTGCTTAAATAAAATTTTAACCGACTTTACCAAAAGATAAGTAAACTTAAGTTAAATGTATTTATTTAGTAACATTATTTAGTTAAATACATAATCGTATTAATGTTATGAATAAAAACTCAATTTTCAGTTAAAGTTTACTACTTTTTTTTTCTGTTTTAGTCCAAATTCTTCAATATACGTAATTGCATAAAGTATGCTTGGTTTAAAATCGTATTTAAGCAGTAATTAACCTTAATTTGTAAGTCTTTGTTTAAAATAAAAAATATTTTAAGGTTTCGTTAGAACTATAGTTCGTTTTCTTGAAGAGATTGGTCACTCTCGTCAATACGAGCCATAAGGACTATTGTAACTTTAACACTTCAAAGTTTTTGCTCCAGACTTGTTCCTTTATGTTGGTGGGTGTCAAAAGAACTGTACCAAAATTTTTGCTATTTCTGACCCGTCGTTACAAAGTCAACAAGTTTGGAGTTGTTTTCTTTTAATTGGAGTTATCATACCTTTCGCTTATCTGTGAGATGGAAGTTCTTTCCACCATGATGCTACTCTTGAGGTCTCCTAAGTGTTGTTACCTGTATTATATGACTTTTTTGAGGTTTTTACGTTTTTTCTTGTTTGGTCCATCTTCTCATTGCCCTCGATGTCAACTGGAATCTACTATAGAGTAACAATATCACCTCTCATGTTACTGGTACTATAAGCGCCAGATATGTGGGTTGGAGAGCACATCACCCATACTTCTCTGATTCACTCTAGAGTCTTTCTTCGTTCTAGATGTTCAAGAACTATCAATTAAGACAGAACATTTAGAAGAAGACATCTACATTGCAAACGCACTATATGTGCCCACTATATAAGTAGGTTGGGTGTACAAAAACCAATAAATTTTTTTATGATTTTATTTTAATTTAAGTTACAATTTTAATTTTTTTAATATTAATGTACTTTCGATCTTTTTCTTCCCAATTAAGCCCTAGCATCTACTGCGAACGATTTTTTCAGACCTTTTTTTGTGGAAAGCTGATATTCGTTGTTTTAAGTGTTTTCCCAATCCGAGGCCTATTTCTGGTACGTTCGCTGGTCAGTGCTGAGTCATACGTAAAGAACTAGAATGCTTTCAGGGCGGCAAGACTATCTGTGAAAGTGTTTAGGGATGTAGTAATTTATAGCAAAAACTCTCACCTGAAAATGGTTGTGTTCAAGCTGAGTGATAATTACACTCACTAAGAAGTGACATGTGGTTGTCACAAAAACCTCCCATTTAGTTCTTGAAGACACTTTTAAAAACGCAGTAATAAGCTAGGTAATAATTTATGATACATATTTTTATAACATCTAAAATCCACCAAGGAATTGTGAAAATAAAGCTTGTGAAAATGTTTTCTTGGAGTATTGCTTTCAATTAAGAAAATCAGGTCCAAAAATATATGGCAGTGTTTTCAGTAACACAAAGTCCGGGGTTTCTTATGTGGGAATTGTATATTATCCCATGGAAATCAAATTAAAATTTTCTTATAATTGCTACTATTACCGAGCTATTTATTATTAATGAAGTGTTTTACAAATCCAACATATCTAATCTATGTCTTAATATAACGAATGCAATAAGATCTTCTCTTGGAAGAACTGGAAACTCTTATTTCAGAACTCTTGTTCCAAGACCTCTCTTGAAACCCTACTCTACTATACATCACACCATCTCTATACTATCCAAACGGAGGTAGCTTTAAGTGCCTTATCACAGTACACCAGGTGTAATGAAGTCACATTATGGTGGGTTTCAGGTCAAAAGGAACTTAAAGTTAACAACGAAGAAGCCTCAAAGGTAGTCTTGTGCTGGCCGACCTTCCAAACATAGGCAGGCAAATATTAACTGTATCCCAGAAAAAACCAAACTGGTTTCGTGTCTCAGCAAATGTGACCCTAAAATACACACCCTTCAGACTACCTCTTCCATAGGGGATAAGTTTAGTATCAAACTGGTCGACTTTGCAACGACGGCTCAGAGCACACAGAAATTTTCTTAAAGGGTTTCCTGACACTTGGTTGCATAAAGAAACAAGACTTTGAAGCAATACTAAGTGTACATCGAGGACCTCAACTTGCCATAAGTTTTTGAAGAGTTGAAGTTATAATAGATCTTATAGGTCGTGATTGATGTGGGCAGGGGTCCATTTTTTAGGCTTTAGTATTTTCGTTTAAATAAAATTACTTGCACGGTTACTTTATATCACCTGAATATTATACGATCTTTGTTATTTATTTATAACGATTGCAATTGACTTTTCCCTACACTGAGTTTAAAAAACCACTATAGCCAAAATTTTAAATCTCTCCGTCTTTTTTAATTTCTTTGTTACAAAAAAATAATATCCCATTGATACCATAAAATAAAATACATATATTGATGTATTGTACTTTTCGTGCGAAATGTTAATAAATACCTCTAGAAGACGAAATATTTGATGTTTTTAACGTATGAGGTTTCGGGCTTAATAGAAAATATACTTCACCTTCTTGCTTCCGAACGTACGTCATCTGCGTCCATCAGAAACTGGGTAAAGTAGCATCTTAATTTTAATTTTTGGTTCGTAGATAAAATATTGTATAAAACTGCATGAATTGCTTTTTGCGCACTCACGCGATATATAGCACTTTTTAGAGCACGCTTTGCTAGTGCTCTAAACTTCACATTCGTGCGGAAAAAGCTAACTTTACGTACAATTTCATAAATAACTATTGTTATGCCTGATTAGATGGAGATCTTTTTTTCTGTACATCAATGGATTCAAAAAAAATGTCTTTCCGATAACGTGAACAAAAATTTGGCTTTGAAAAACCAAAGTTGGCATTCGCTTGATATTGAAGATGTCATTGAATAAAAATCATTAGTAGCATGAATCATTGTATTCATCAAGCGATTTAATTTGATATCTGGCTCATATGAACCGTAATGTAAATGACAGAGTTACAGCTTGGTGTGTTTTGTATGACAGCCTGTGTGTATATAGAAATAGTTGTATACACTGCAAAAGATCTTGGTTTGTTTCATACTATCGGACTATCCTATCATATCTTCTTGTCACCATTGAATGGCCCCCTTTAAACCCAACAAATGTTATCCGAAGCTTTTTTAGCCCGATGCGTAGTTCTTGAGATATTCCGTTTTGTCAAGTTAAATGGGACACCCGGTATAATTCGGCTGATTATCGCCGAACATTTCGATAACCGGGTGGATCGATAGTTCTTCTTTTAGAGCAGAATCTGATTCTCCGAGAAAAATTACGTTCATTTGACCTACAATTTTTATGGTTTTCCTCGCCTACAATGTGTCGAGATGCATCGAATAAAACATGCTTCTCCGACAATTACACCTGTCTTGCTTTCGAATTGTACAGGTGTCATTATTTCGAATATTCAATTTAATCTAATGCTGAGTTGAGACAATATAAACTAAAAATTAACGAAAGAAAAAATATGTCATGAAACTTTGTAGGCGAGAAAAACCTGTGAAGTGCGAAGTGAACGTGTAAACTGGGCAAGTATTTTTTCTTTCTTTCTTTTGTGTTTCATAAGGTTTTTTCGATAAATCTTAAAATAAATAAATGCAGTACTTATTGTTAAACTACTAAAATGGCGCACTTAAGTTGGAAAAATAAAAATCGTAGATCAAATCAACATGATTTTTCCCGGTGAATCTGATTCTGCTTTAAAAAAGGGGGTTCATTTTACAATTAGATTAAGAACAGATACGGTGTTGGATGAAGGCAATTATATGGAGATTATGAAAATTACATATACTGAAAAAATATGAGGAATTGTCCGGAATTGAGATAGATAATAATCCTGGGCGGTAGAAGAAAGGAGCAGCTAAAAGAGGTCAAATGCAACAGTAATGTCTCAAATAGAGCTACAAAAATTTGATTAAAACACAAATTTTAAATTTGTATATTATATATTTCCACAACGTACAGTCAGATATATTAAACACATGATTTTTTTCTTAAAAACAGTACATTTAGAAAGTTAAGAGATATATGCAAATTATTGTCGAAAAATTTTCCAGCAACGAAGGCAGTGTTGCTAGAAAATATTTCCCTAATCGATAGGTTACGACATCTTTTCTTTTCTAGCTTATAAATAGAGCCATTAATAATAATTCCACCCAGTAATTATCTAATGGACAGTTATCAGTGTAAAGAAATGATTGTATTGCAATTTATCGTTTACACTTTTCTTCTATTATTTTAAATGAAACTTATGGTCCCTAGCGTTATTTACTTTTTTTAATAATATTAAATACGATCATACAGGAAGAAGATACATAGAGCTAATTAGTTCTCTATGCGAACTCGCCGCGTTTATTGTCTTACCTTCTACACATATGTTTTGGACCAGCCAAATAAAGCGGATATTTATTGTTTATTTTTGTTGGACCCACACTTCAATATCTACGACTTAGCTAATTAAGCGTTCTAATACAACATATAAAGAATAAAAACTTTTTGTTCATCGTAAAATTATTTTGGCACGTAATGAGTTATACATTATTTATACAAATACGTAGGACTAGATACAAATTAAGAGTTTTAGTAATGCCGTTTCCCTGAATTAGTCAACTTAGTCGAAGGACGAAAGATGGTAAATATCCAACGACAAAGCTAGCCCTTGTGTACTAATTCAAGGAAACTTATCGCTTTTTATGGATTTCGAGTGGCAAAAACGTCCTTTAATCTTTATAAAGAACTAACGGGATATTTCTTTAAGTATCATCGGTACGACCAGCGCTCACCTCAATAAATACTAATAGCGATAACAAAGATATTACTTACAGCTTAAAACACTTACATTAAACATTTTTTTTCTTTTACTATGTAGTTACTCTATAAATGCAAATCCGATAAATACTATTGTGTTAACATTATAATTTTTTTTATTTTATCTACTTAAGATTAAATTGATCTGAATCTTTACACGAACAGCCAATGTTTTGCCTTAAATCTACTTACTATTCTACTTTCCCTTAACTGCTCGTGTTCTTCTTCAGGGGAAATGCAAATAGCCAATCTCTAAATTAAAAAAATATTGTTTTAGTATAATAAACTTTTTGTGTATAGGTTACGAACCTCTTTAAATGTACCAGGAGTTCGTATTAATTGTATGATAGCTACCAGTGGTATCATCAATACTGAAGATAACGTTAAACACCAACCAACCCATTCAGCCCAATTCGGATAAATATAATCAATGTATCTGAGCGGTTCGTGGAAAACTAATCCAAAGACTACAACACCCTAAAAATAAAACATTTTGTAATATTATTATGTATAAAAAGATAGGATTGCGTACAATTATAAATAAAGGACTTATAAATTTCCAACAAATCCTCCAAAATGGTCCTGGGGTTGATCCTAACATACCTTTTATGTCTTGCGTAAATCTGTCAAGTCCTAGAAAAATAATTAATGTATTATGGGATATTTGCAACGTTATTAATATTTATACAACATTCTGATGTTGGTTTCTGACAATATATTTTCAAATAACAAGGATATACATTCATATTGAATATTTTTGTGACCGAGTTTTCCATCGCATCACAGCCACACAACCTAATTGCGATTAGTTCTTTCACTCCACAAAAGAAGTTAAACTACACAGCTCAAGGTGACGGTCTAATTTTAATCAGATCGTAATGACAGAGTATCAGTCTTCGCCAACTTTTACTGCATCATGAAAATAGGTAAAATTGCTTATATTACATATTACTATTATGCAGCGCAGGAGATAATGATAAGGCACCAATAACTTTTAGTGGTTCCGACCGAAGGGTGAATAAAAATCAAAAGAGATATGAGAGATAAGAAAAGAGATCTGAGACAATATTATTTCCATGAGGGGCAAAAATCACGTGGACGCTCAATGCATTTCCTCGGCAGAAGGAATTTCAGCGGTGAATGATCGGTCATGTGTAAGGCACATTCTCGTCGTTGTTCAAACTGTCCATCCTACAGGATGAACACGGTCGATCATGCGATGCACCAGACCAGCCTCATTCCATTCATGAGGTGAAACCATGCCCACCAGCTGATATAACAACTAGACTATGCATGTCAGCACCTCCACCAAGGCATGATTTGTGGCCAAGAACATATCTGTACTTCCATAGCTGGCATTTTCCCCCGATAAAAACCCCATGGAGAACCTCTAGGGCATTCTGGTTCATCATGTGGATGAGGAGCCATGCCATCGGTTATTAATTTGTAGTTGAGCTGCTCTTGCTATGCAGAACTTTCGCTACACAGTAAAATAAATCGAATATTTCTCGGCGACAGAAAAATAAAATTTTTTAATACCTCGGCTATAGATCTCTTTTAATTTTCAATCACCATTCGGCTAAACCCACTAAAATGTAGGGGTGTCTTATCAATATATCCCGCAATGTAGTTCATCAATATTCCCTGATACTAAGAGAAATGCCGGTCGTACAATATATTCCTTTGTATAACTGAAACTAACTCTAATAATACCTTATATTGAATATGATATTCACAGCATTAGAATTACGGCATATCAGCCTCAGGAATAGACTTATGCTGAATTCTAACGAAGTTATAAGAACTCAGGTATTTGCCATACACATGTTATTTGCCACACACTACACGTGTGTACCATATAACTCATAACACTATAGAACATTTTCAAGGGCGTTGTCTTCAAGCATTATTTTATCTTACTTTTTTTTTGTTTATACGTATTTGACATTTTATTAACACAAACATAAAACATAAACATTCAATTAAAAGCGAAAAATTCTTAATAAACGTTTTGCACCAATATATGATCCAAGTTATGATTCCCCATATAATCCCGAACCATATATATCCAAATATTTTAAAAAATCAACATAAGCTAGATTCAATTGTTGTCAAATTAGACTCGACACAGTGCAATTCAGAAGAACTGGCTTCGCTTTTGAAATCAAATAATCTTTTAGCATCCAATCCAAAACCAACTTATCAAAGTCCTTAGACAACACTTCAATGTTTATTCGCTGTGAATGATAAATCTATGATGTACTACTTGTATTTTGCTCGGATGCCGGAAAATTGATGGACGCAATGAATATGAATTGTCAAACGGATGACTGCAGATAGTTTGTTAACGATTTAAAACTTGAAACTGATTTTACTGCTTAAGATCGATGAAAAACCTTTTGAACCAGTGGTTTATAGTACAGAAATGAAAGAAACATATGATGCACTAGAAAATATTTTTAAAATGGTTAGTTACACTAAATATACACTGTTGGAAATAATTCGCGAGCACACCATGAATAATCTGAATGCGTGTGTCTAGCGTAATAAAATTTGTTATAGTAGTAGTATTTAGGTAGTCTACGTTATCCTCACATGGAGAGCGGTGCAAAACTGCTGGAAGGGAATGCAGTAATGGCGAAAGTATCCCCCGTGAATAACGAATACCATCGCTACATTATGTGGCATAAAGTCGATATATGTTGTAGCGGAAGGGGTGCCGAACCATTTTGCTTCAACTAGCCTCTATAGCTCCTCAACATTTTACGGGGTACCGGATAACTTGAAGTCTCCGAATAACCATGACAAGCGGGTTCTTATCCGGAAAACTGTTCATCCATAAAGTTTTGTACAACACGCCTGATATGCGACCGGCCGTTGTCATGCGTGTATAGAAGACCTGTATAGAAGACCATAGCTGTATAGACCTTGTGGAAGAGTACCATATATATGCTTCTGTGGTAAAGTTCGTTCTCCGCATCTGCGTCTGATCGAACATGCTTAGGGTATGATGAATCGAAGATTCCAACATTATCAAAACGTTGAGGAGCTATGGAGGCACTACAATATAACTACTTATCAATTGCATGCCACATTGTGTAACGTTCATGCGCGCCGCTGAAGAAAGATATTTTCACCATTGCTGCATCCCCTTCCAGCAGGGTGGCACCGCTCTCTATGCGAGGGTGAGTTGTACTAATTTAGTATCGTAGACTTGTTAGGAAAGAATCTTTTAGTAGCTACGTTTAATGTTTTTGTGACAAGAATGTTTAATATCATTCTAAAAAATGACTTGAAAATTACTATTTACATTATCATCTGGACTACTTCAGCGGAGAATTAGCCACCAAATCTGATGAACAAGGCAAACTCTGTCATCAAATTGCTATCCCATTTCAAATTAGATATTAGTACGAACTATTACAGAGGGAATAAACCTACGGGTCCAATACTTGCGGAAATTTACTATTTTCAAAGGCACGGATGATCCTGATGATAGAGAATTTTCAGAAAATACAATAAGGGTCAGCAGTGGAGTCACCAATTGACCTTATGATGCCAGCGATGATTTTAATAGCGATGACTTTAGCTCCGAACAATCACAAGCGAAAAGGTCTAGACCAGCATATCCCAACCCAAACCACAATTCGAAATTTTTTTAGTGTTAGTACATGTATTGCTCTTTTGACGCGAATTTAATTTAGCACGTGTTAAAAAGAAAAAAGGATAGGTTGAGATCAAAACTTGATACCTCAAAAACGAATTGAGGTATTCAAGAAAGACTTTGTTTTCTAAGAATTATATACATTCCTTTATAAATCATATTATATTTCATCAAAATGAGTAAATAATTCGGTCGATTTTTCAAAAATAGTAAAGGAATTTTTTAATTTAAAAAATGCTAAAAAATTAAGATTTTTAAGAATGTGAAGATGAAGCAATCAACTTGAGCGAAAATTAAAGCTCCATTCTTATAGAATATTTATGACGAATTTCATTTCTTCACGATTTGCGCAGGAAATGAGATTGTCGAAATATATCACATCCCAACTTTGTTAAAATGTAATGTCAATTAATTTTAAGGATATTCATAGGTTTAATCTTAACGAAGACGAAAAGAATAACTTGACCTTAAATTAAGGCTCAATCCTTATAAAAATATTTATGATGAATTTCGTGTTTTCTACATTTCTAGAAGAGAAGCTGTGGTTTTCTAAAGATAACCCAACCCAAATTTGTTAAAACGCAATTTAAATTAGTTCAATTAGTTTAACGAGGACATTTGCGTCCCATTACAAATATTTCGTGACCCAATTTTGGGTCGCGACCCATCAGTTGGGAAATACTGATCTAGACTCTAGAGTCTAGCGCAATGTTTATGAAGAGATTTTCTTAAATTTTATTAATAGTTTCACATAATCAATTCTTTTTTATAGTTAAAATGAAATCAGAAATCATCAATCATTCTTCAATTATAACTAAGAAACTAAACAAATAAATATCAAGATTAGAATCAAATACAGGGTCTGATAAAATAATCTCCCACATTTTGCAACGCCACTGTCCGAATTACTGAAAAGAGGGGGAGTTTAGGGTATTTGGTTGCTAGCTCACCTCTTGCCATTTCGTCGTCATAAGTTGGACAGGCGAGCATCGGCCCTTCATTATGAAAACATTTATAAAAAGTAACGAAATATAATCTGAGATTACGACACAAAGATGTTTTCGTACTCAATACTTGCTTCGTACACATGACATGTACGAAGTATGTGTCACGCATGTGAGTTTCAAATTTTAGACCCAGAAGTGCTCGGGCACCTAAAAATATTGCAGCTGTAAGAGAAACAGTTGAACGATCTCTTACCCGCTCAGCTACTAAACATGTCTCTATTATCTCTATTATCAGATCATTCTGCCAGAAGAATTTTACATGCTGATATGGAGTTACTCCCATCCAAAATGATGAATATACAAGGATTTACTGAATGGGACTGGGAAAATCGCAGAGCATGTTCCAAACATATTCTTCAAAATATCTCACAAAATGCTCTTTTCACGACGAGTGACGAAGCTCATCTCCAGTTTTCTCGTAGTGTGAACAAGCAAAATTTTCGCTAGTAGGCACCAGGATATCTGTGACAGCTCTATAAAAGTCCCTATTTTTTGAGGAGGGAAGCGTAACGGTTACCGTAACTGCCCATCACTAAATATGTCGACATGCTACGCGGTTTTTTGTAACCAAAACTTAAAGAACTTGAACAACGGATGTGTGGTTTCAACAAGATGGAGCTACGGCTCATATGGCAAGAGCGACAATGGACATTTTAAGAAAATGGTTCCAGCACACGTCTCGATCTTGCCCCAGCCGACTTTTTCCTCTGGGGCTATCTGAAAGCGAAGATTTTTTAACACCAGGGATGCTGCAACACATAACAAATTGAAAGCATCAATACGCAAATTACAGGAATATCGCTTCAAGTTACTGCTCTAGTGATGGAAACTTTTAAAAATCGGGTTTGATGGTGTATTGGGAAAAATTGTCGCCACTAGGATTCTGTAATTTTCAAAAATTAATAAAAACAAATGACATAGCATTTGTTAAGCCTGCGTTAAACCCTTTGGACGTTTTGCTACACTGACCTAGTACTTTCACTCTGGCTTAAAAGTTCTCAACCCCCAGAACAACTGATGTACCGTGTAATTATACATCACAATAAACAAATAATTTCATGTTCGGTTTAAAGCCACATTTAGACAGTCACATAAGATTGACGATATTTGATTGGAGTCATGGATACATTTTATCGCTTTAAAAATTCCTAAATTAATTTATTTAATTACAGTATACATAATTAATTCATTACGTAATCGTGGTGAATTGTTTAAGATATATTTATCTTATTTAAAGTAAAAAATTTGGAAAGTTATTTTGCAAACAATGTGCTTAATTGAAACACATTGTAGCAAAGTTTCAAATATTTTTAGATTTATTGATGAATAACCCTGCCACAAAAGTCACTCAAATATAACAACCTTAACCTCTATCAGAATGATTTAAACTAAATAATTAATTAATTACCATAAAACCAAGATACTGCGATTGATTCAAAAAGAGCCGAACATAGTAAGGAAATTCCAGCTGAATATGTATCAAACAGATGGAACATATAAATACCACCCTGTAAAAAGCCCAATTAAATCACAAATATTTCTAAAAGAAAATTGCATATTACTGGAGTTATGTTGACCAAAGCGACACAGAATGACATCGTTATAACAATTAAAGTAAAAATTTCTCTTGATCTTTTCCATTTAAAATATTTATTAAATTCGTCCATTAATCCTGTTATAACACATTCCAAACCGCCCATCTATAACAAAAAATTTAATTAAAATGATATAAAAAAAATGTTGAGCTTTTTGTTCTTACTCCAGAATCTAATCCGAGCATAATTAACATGAAAAAGAACAGCACCGACCAGACATGTGATCCCGGCAAAGTTGCTACTGCTTCAGGATACACTTGAAACACTAGTCCAGGACCTTCGGCTGCTACAGAGCTAATTGGAACTTGTTGTTTATGAGACATATAGCCGAGGTATGTAAAAATTACGAATCCGGAAAAGAAGCTTGTGAAACTATTAACTGCCGTTGTTACCAAACAGTCTCTAAAAAATTATTGAATATTTAGGCTTTATTATAAAATTTTTTGAATGATTACTTTAGGCAATTATTATGAAACGTATTATAACTCGCGTATGATAAATGAACACCAAATCCAGCTCCAACGGAATAAAATATTTGAACGGCTGCATCTAGCCAGACCTACGAAAAAATGTATTAAATTTTTTTTCAATGCTTTTATAAGCCTCTTAGGGTTATTAAGGTAGATATTACGTTCACTCACGCAAAATCTATTGAATGGAAGAGTTATTAGGGCCATTAAATTAACTTACCTGCGTTTCTTTTAATTTGGAAAGCTCCGGATTGAGGTAGTAGGAAATACCCTTGAGGGCTCCCGGAAGCATCAGACCCCGTACCAATAAAATACTAAGAACGACATATGGCATTGTGGCCGTTACCCATACTACTTTTCCAGAAGATTTTACTCCTTTAAAAAGGGAAATGTACAGTGTGCAATAAACAGCTAAAAGGCAGAGGACAAGTTGCCATTTCGGGTAACCCATATCTGATAAACCTTCACTGTGTTGAATTTCTAATACGCTACGACTAAAATTGATATTTTTTTTATAATTTTGTTGGGTAAATAAAAAATGTGTATTTACGTAAAATATTCTGCCGCCGGTGTATGTCTTTTCATTTCATTTATTCCTAATGAAATAGAAACGTTTCCGACGGTGTGATTGTAGGGTTTATCCCAGCATAAAACCGAATTCCATGTATTATTGCAATGTATCCAGGGTAATTCCATACTAAAACTAGTTCCTAAGAAATAAAGCGACCAAGCTAAAAAAGAAATTGTTAAGATATGTTAAAACATATCGATTTCCAGATTATTACCGATAATCACATTGTAGTAAAAGGATACGTAGAATGCGACCAATACTGCACAGAAACCAACTCCTAAAATTTTTAAGTTATTAAAATAACGTATAAAATATCAGTCAATACTAAAATGATAATATTTAACTTTTATTTGGAACATAAAATGTCTTTGAACTCGAAAAAATAAATAATATATATAGGCATGAAGAATATTCGCCAAAAAGGAAAATATACAATATCTTGCATATTATTTATCGTTATTATCCTGTATACGGTTGTGTGATTTTATTTTCAAACAGTGCTTAAACATCTCAAAAAATATTGGTAACGAAAAAATGTTCACAAAGTTGTAAAATAACACAATATCTGTGTTATTTTATCAGATATTGTCTTGAATATCCGGCCATTTCGTTAAAGTTAGAAATTGGATATCTCGAAAACGAAGTGAGATAGTTTGAAAACGAAAAATTTCATCAAGCTATCTTAAGAATTCATTTTTTTACGATTTTTCAAAAATGATTAGGAAATTGTGTTTTATGATATGCTGCAAATTTGGGTGATATGACATGATATCTCAAAAACCAATTTAGATACGCACAATTTTGTTTTTGGAAAAGTGCATACTTTTCTCTATCAATTATAATCAATTTCATCAAGATATCTTAAGGATTAGATTCTTTACGGATTGTTAAAAATGATTAGTGAAATTGTTAATTTTATGAAATGCTAGATGGGTATACTTATATTTTCGGAAAAATGTATTCTTTTCTTTAAAAATAGCAAAAAATTTCATCAAGATATCTTTTAAGAAAATGATTAAGGTCATTTAGATTGACTTCAAATGATATCTCAAAAACAAGTTGAGATATTCATGTAATGTTTTGTGCAGTATAACAGTACATACTTTTTTCGGAAATCATAAACAAATTCATCAGTATATCTTAGGAATTTATGCTTCCGCGGCTTTTCAAAAATGATTAGAGAAATTGTTATTTTTATGAAATGCTATAAAGAAATGCTCTAAGAAAAGTGTCTACTTTCCTTATAAGAAAGGAATGTTTTGTTTGGGTTTAGTTCCACTGCTCACAACTAGGTGGCTCCAGAACCGGCATTATTACACTACTAACTTCAATGGTTTAGACCACTCCTTCAAGATCATTATTAATTCGCTCAATAGCTTGAGGAAACTCATCAACTGATGTATAAGTATAAATCTGCAGGTCATCCGCGTAAAATTAAAAATTTGAAGAAATATCCTTGTTGTTGGTGACACTATCAATGAAGAAAAACCCTGGGGTTGAATTGGCACGGAAACACAGCATGCCATGATAAAGGTATGATTCAAGCCATAATAGACTCGAGGAAGGAAAACAAATATATGAAAATAGAGAAAAAAGATCGTAACCGACAGAGTCAAAGGCTTTGCTGAAATCAAGTAGAACCAAAATAGAATAGTGAAACAACGACTATCACAAGCAAGTCTTATATCATCCGTGATCTTGATCAAGGAAGTAAGTAGTACTAAGACCCGTCAGAAACCAGACTGTTTGTCACTGATCAATTGATGTTTCCCCAGAAAATCGTAAACGTAATAATACACAATACGCCCAAGAAGCTTTGACATAACAGTAAGTCCTGAAGTAGGACAATAGCCGCTAGACAAAACTGGTGTTTTCAATTTGGGAATGGGAACAACCTGAGCATGTTTTTATATAGATCGAAAAGAGCAAAGAAAAACCATGTATATCATCCGTGCTCAGCTTCCCTGATTCACGATGGTTTGAGTTAAGGTAGCCTTCAGAGTAGCGTCAAGTGTGACCGGTGGTTCAGTAAAATAGCTGGCCAACAAATTAGGATCCTGAGTGGATTGCAGTCAGTAATGTCAATAGATCGCTAGCTAATCTATACTACTCAAGATCTTCAAAATGTAGTTGGTGTCGACATAGATAATTTCCAACAAAAATTTTTTTCCAACACTTTTGCATTTATTGTGAGTGTTATATAGTTATTTAGAGTGGTATATCCGTAGTTATCAACTGAAGGGGTACATCTATACAACTTTTTTTTGATCTATTACGATCGCTCACAAGTCATTAGTTAACCTAGGGAAAGGAAAAGTTTCATTCTCCTTTTACCTCATCGGAACATGTTTGTCATATAAACATGTTACTTTATTATTAAAATAATTAATTTCCGCGTCAATGTCCATCACAAGATACAACGATTTCGAGTCTATCTTTAGCGCATCCCATTTGAGTTATTGATAGTCAACATGTTTGAAATCATGGTATGAAAGATTACGCTTGGACGGACTTGGAGCGCAATAAATAAGATCATGGTTGGAAAATTGCAGAATAGGTAGTTGACCATGAACAAGAATCTTATCGGTGCAAGACGAGATGATCAAGTCAAGCAAATAGTCGGACGTAGGAAGGTGATGGGTTGACCGAGAAGAGATAATAGATTTGAGAAAGAAGTGATAAATCAAAGTTTATCACTACGCAGATCATCTCTCAATAAATATGTATGTATTGAAAACGCCCATTAATACTATGGTGCTGGTCTATCAAGGAAATCCTCCAATTGCTCGAAGTAATTCATTCTTTGAGGACCATAAAAAACACCTAATAGTAGTTTAGTATTAACACACTTAACCTCAATCAGAAGGAATTCCATTACTCACGAAAATCCATCGGACAATTCAACAGAGTCAATCTATAGGTGATTTTTGACATATGCAGCCACACCCCCTCCCCTTAGAATACACACGATCATTACTCAGAGGATGATAGCCCGGAAAAACAAACACTAAGAATATGACAAAAATACCAGATTCAAATGTGATGAAAAGGTCATTAAAATGGGTAGTTAAACTCAGGACATTGACATGACACAGAGTGATGTTGTTCGTAACATTAGAAAAGAGGTTAGACGGTATAATTCCTATTAATTTATATGAGTATGATTGCCATATGATTGCCTGAGTAATCCCATTGGAGTTTGAGAGAGTTAACCGAGGTAAATCCAAGAGTGAGCTTGTAAAAGAAGAGGATGAAAAACAAGAAGAGAATTGAGTTGAAGACGAATAACTAGCATTCGGTTCGAATAACTAGCGACCTTCCTCGGATCATTTTCAGTTTACCTACACGACGAACAATTTCTCTTAGTGAAAGTCAACAAACAATTTACAAAATTGACAGTTAATTTTAAACTGATTTGTTCAGTTATCCAAATTTATTGTTACTAATGGTAAGTGCAAAGGAAATAAAAAGAAACAGGGAACCTAAGAACCTATAATTTTAATTGTTTCTTTGTTCTAATGACATAGTTGACGACAATTTCTATAAAATCATTCAACAAATTCTAGGTGTTACAATTTTTATGAAAGTCAATATATTTAAGTCATTATGTAATTTTTGTGAAAATATTATTGCGCGTATAACATACTTTTTGATAATAAAATCACAAGACCATAAACATCCTGTACAAAATAAATTACATTTTTTTGAAATAAATGAAATCTGCTTTAATAGAAATTTGTACAATTTTAACCTGAGGGGAGAGAGACACATTTTAGAATGTTTGTTACGCTTGTATTGTCTCAAACTGAAAGAAAAGCTTTTACTACAGCAATTTAACAATTTGAACAGATAACAACTTACTTAAAAACATAGCGTGGTTGATTCAAAACAAAACAATTGTTTGAAAAGTTTTGATTATATGTAGGTGTATAGTATTTTTTCTGTAATTTATGTATATGAAAATCTTTATCTAGTTTTTCAAAGAAAAATTTGCCTTTTTTAACATGAATCATTTTAATTTTATTTAGTAATCTAAGTAGGTATCGGTTTACGACACCCTAGCGTCAGCCAAATTACACCTAGGGTTTAAGAGCAACCATGAAGTAATTATCAATATGAAATTAATTGAAATTATTTTCACACGCTACATTAATATATATTTTTAAAATTTTGTGCATAAACATTAAGTAAAGCAAAATAATTATTGATATACGAAAAAAGACTACGTTTCTTCGTGACGATAAAAATAAATAAACTAGGAAATACTCCTGTTACATTAAAAATGGGAAACTAAAAAAACATTATAATAATGGGGGACTTGAAATCACAAAATTTCAAAGAAACATCTTTGCTTCTTTGGAATTTTGTGATTAAACTTTGTGGTTTCTTCTTGATACCGGAATAAATACGTTAGATGTTAAATCATTAACCTTGGTCGAAATAGATTTGGAGTACCAATATACTATTAGGAAAATTAAAATGAGAAGTAACAGTAAATATTGCTTAGGTGGTTTTAAAAGAATACACGTATATAAACAAGCAACGAAATCGCTGAGCACTAGTATCTTTAATGTTAACTCCTTACATGAATAAAAAATGGTTCATATACGAAATATCAGAGTAGATTCCGATTAATCGGACCAGATCTCTACAAAGACAGTTTGTCAGAATTTACTCACACAATATTTCGCCTCTTTATCAGCAACTGAATGGATTTTTATATCATATGTTTCCTCGTCTGTTTCACCAACGATTTCCAGAACTGACTCATCTGCGAATTGTGTAATAATGTCGTCTTCATAATTACTTTTGTTTTGATTGACATACCCCAGCATAATCAATATTAATAAATTCTTTAAAATATTGTATTTTATGTAAATTTCAAAATCGTCACTGACAGAGCAATTTTATCAGCTTCTCGAGTATCAACGTTATTATCAGAATATAGTTTATTGTAACACTAAACCTACAAATACTTCATGTATTCATATTTCTACCAAACCGGGTCAAATTACCCTTCTTTATAGCGTTATGTATAGCGAAAGATACATAAATTAATGTTGCATAAAATGTTGCATTTGAATCAAATTTTCGAAGATTTGTTATTTTTGCAAAAAGCTATTAGGTACCTTTTTCGCATTTGACAAGAGAATCCGAACTTTAGTTTGTTGACGTTTCTTGTACATTTTCATTTCCTTTGTGTTGCTCTATGTTGAAAATCTTCCACAAATTTTTCGGCTAATTGAAACAAAAATTGTTATGTCGAAATTTTTTCGCCTATCAAAAATATTCTCACCACCTTTCGCTTGCTTGGCGAATTTTGTCACATCTCTTTTATTTCCGTGGATCGTTCCATCAATAGTGGTTCTATTTTCTAATCGACATTGAGCTAATGATACGCTGGTGAAGAAATTGTCTGTTGTGACGCTTCTTCCGCATCCACTGAATGGTTTCAGTAGTTTGAGAGCACAATATTTCCCAATCGTAAATATTACGATTAAATACATCCATTAATGATGTAATTGGTATATTCGCCCAAAAGTTAAATGGGTTTTATGGCTCCCCGTGCTGCTTACCGAACTCATTAAAAGGTAGTCAAACGGCTATCGCAAAGGAGCATAAAAATTTTTCGGAGTTGTTACCTGGGACCTTTGTCCAGAAAAATCCAGGGTGATATTCAAAACATATTAGCCAAAAACAATTTATTAAAAAAAACTTAAAAATAAATCAGACTCGGATACTACTATGTATGGTGTCAACTGTGAAATTTATGTTATCGGTATGTTTTACAACTCCTCCCTTTTATTTTAGTATACAATGCACGAAAGTCATAAAATCCATTTAACTTTTGGACTTAAGACACTAGCCACAATTTCATACCAAATTCATCTGGTTTATTTTTGTAAACCACATGAAAAAACCTCGCTTTGGTTGGGAAAACTGTTGTTTGGGGAACTGTTCATTTATAGTTACATATTCCTCAGACTTGTAACAATTTTGGCTATTCTTAATGAATTTGACTTAAACTGTTTGTTAACTTTAACTTAGTTAACCTTTCTTATCAAATCTGATAAACTCCATAATTTCACTAAAACCATGGGGGTTTTTGAAATAAAATGCGAGACCCTATTTACTGCTCCATAGTTACGAAATGATTGTTTGAATGATAGGCGCCATGTGCAATAGAAGAGCAATAAATATTTATATTATTGTAGGAGGAAGAGTCCATTGAGTTCTCAATTCTCTAGAGGCTTTTTTTCCTTGTATTTTCTTATACATTATTAATCAATAAGTCAATAATTGAATAAAATGCAGTTCTTAACGAACCCAAAGCACCCACATATCTGGCGATATGTACGATTTGTTCGTTTGCGAATATTTTCTGACAATGTGTTTAGTTTTACAAGCAGTAACTAGTCTTAAATTAACCGTCTTTGAACTTGTGATATGAAGATGTTATATTTTGTCAACAGTTTTTTGATATTTTAGAAGCAAAATATTTTCTACCAGCAGTTTTACAAACAGTATCAAATCTTCTGAATGTATTTCAACTCTTTTAGAAGCAATATCTTGTCTATTCTGGAAGCACTTCAAGTTTTTCAGAGATAATATAAAGTCTTCTAAAAGCATTTCAAGCCCTCTAGAAGCAGTATCAAATCGTTCAGGAGCGGTATCAGATCTTCTGGAAATACTTTTAAATCTTCTAGAAGCACTATCATGTGTTCTAGAAGCATTCATCATCTCTTCTAGAAGAAATATCTAGTCTTCTAAAAAAAGGCGTGTGGAACTACGTAGAATCTTCTAGAAACCTTTCAAGTTTTTCGGAGGTAATATCTTCAAATCTTCCAGAGGCAGAGTCTAGAATAGTCTTCTAGAATCATTTCATGTCTTTTGGAAGCAATATAAAGCCTAGAAATAGTACTTTAGAAATAGTATCAATTTTTTTGGAAGCATTGTAATTTCTCTGGAAATATTTTATGTCTTCTGGAAGCAATATGAAGTCATTTAGAAGCAATATCAAATCGTTCAGGAGTAGCATCAAGTATTCTAGCAGCATTCAAGTCTTCTAGAAACATTTCAAGTCTTTCAGAAATAATATTAAGTCTTCTAGAAACATTTGAAGCCTTTTAGAAACAGTATTAAATCTACTGGAAACATTTCAAGCCTTCTGGAAGCAGTATTAAGTCTTCTAGGAGAGAAATCAAGTCTTCTGATAAAATTTCAAATCTTCTAGAGGCATTTCAAGTCTTCTAGATGCATTTCAAGTCTTTCAGAAGTGATATTGGAAGAAAGGACGATGAAGCTGCCTTGATTGATACTAAAAGTGCAATCAGTCTTATTTGCATCAACGAGTACTTATGATTGAACCTATCACGGTATGAAGAAAAGTTTATAACACTTACTGGAATTGGAAAGAACAACATTAAGATTTTGGGTCAGCTTATGTGTTATATTACTATAGATGGTGATGTGTATCAAACTACAATACACATTGTACCTGAAAATGTTATGAGTTGCTTTGGGGTTTAAGGTACTTTTGGATGATTGTTTACTCTCACAGGCAGAGGTATGATTAGGTAGGCTACAATCCATTTCACGAAGATACAAGAAATATTTGAAATTATGGAAATTGGAAGAAATTATTGAAATTTGTTCCGTATATTTAAGTCCGAATGCTTTAGTCAATAAGAAGAATGGGAATACGGGAATACGGGAATTAATAACATCATCGTGAAATACCCATTGCCTAAAATCGGAGACATTCAGTGCGCTAGATTTGAAGAATGGTTTTATTTATATTTCCGTTGAAGAAGAAAGTAGAAAGTCTACATCGTTTGTGACTCCTGTTGGTCAATATTTGTTTCTTCAAACACCATTTGGGCTTTGCAATTCACCGATCATATTCCAAAGATTTATTAACAATACTTTCAGTGATTTGATAAGGAATGGAATTCTGACATACGTGGATGATTATAATGTTAACTAAAAATGAGGTGCAAGCTCTGGAAAGATTGAAAAGTATATTAAAAGGTGCTGAAGATCATGGATTAGAGATTAATTGGAAAAAACGTCAATTCTTGAAGTCAGAAATAGAAGTTATGAAATAAATTAAATTCGACTATCTCCCAGAAAAATAGAAGCAGAAACGAAATTTCCAGATCATAGAGATATGAAACAACCAATCATTTTTGGGTGTTGCTGGTTATTTTCGAAAGGATTCAGAGTGAGGCCTTTAAAAAAAAGAAGACCATATCGTCGGATCGCCCTGACCTTAGATCTACCAAAGTGATGCCAAAACAGAATAACATTGTATTACCTCAAAATTTGGGTTTGGTGCAATATTAATGGAGGAAAGCGAAGATGATTATAGTTACATCCTGTTTACTATATGAGTCAGAAGACTACACCCATTCAACAAAAGTATTCTAGTTACGAATTAGAGTTGCTGGCTGTCACTAAAGGCGTTAAAAGTTTTAGAGTTTATCTATTGGGCATTAATTTTAAAATTATTTACAGATTTTTCAGCATTTACTAAATCATTATAGAAGAAGATGCTATGTACTAGAGTTGCAGGATGGGCACTTTTGTTGGAGTAGTTTCGGTAGATCATTCGTCATGATTTACTTGCAAATGATCCATATAAAAACTATGCTGTTGAAGATAATGTGTTGTACAAATATGAAGATGTCAACGATTACTAGATAATGATGAAGGTTTTCTATTTTCAATCGAAAAAGGATCCACGCCGCTGGATACTCATCATATTGATCACCTTGGCCCTTCTTCTACCAACAAAAAATATGAGTATATATTTGCCGTCATAGATGCTTTCAGTAAATTCACTTGGTTATATCCTACAAAAACAGTGAAATATAATATTGATAGAAAGTCAACAGAAAATTTTTAGCAATCCGCGAAGGATTGCTTGAATTGGAATATCCGATAGAGAAGGAACATTTATATCAAAAGAATTTAAAAACTATTGTTCAAACGAAAATACTGATCATATTCAAATGATTAGTGGAGTACCGCGAAGGAAACGAACACGAACAGTTTTAGTTGAGAATAAATTTTTTAGGGGCTAATAAAGTAATTAAAAGAATGCTTAATAATCGTTATCAATTAAAGAAAATTGAAGGAGAAGGTCCGAGTTGTACTATGGCATCAGCAGATTATTTGAAACCATATCCACAAAATAATGATGTTTGGTCATCGGTCGAGTTGGATGAAGGTCAAGAATGGCCGAGATGTGAAATTGAGAATGAACACAATATAACGTAAGAAGACGAATGAAAAGATGTAAAGACGAACTTTGTAAAGAACGGTATGTTAAAATAAATTGAAAGACTAGAGATTTAATCTGACATGGTAATAATTTATCATTTTACATTATTAATAATAATAGTTTGGTTTATTGCTTTTAAAAGACATTAATTTAACAACAAATCCTACATGAATATAAGAAAAAAACAAAAGAATAAGGGAAATAAAAAAGAACATTGGCAGTAAAGTAATATTCTACATAGGACCCAGTATGCGTACCACCTAGATAGCAATTTTGAGAGCAACAGTTGAAATTACACCATGGTAAATAAAAAAGCTAGAAAATTTAGTTACAAGTCGAAATGAATTAATTAATTAATCGAGCTTATGTGCATATTGTATAAAATTATAATACAAATTATATTTCGTTTAAATCGATAATCCTTCGTAATCGGTGAAGCGGTCCATTTTGTGTAATTTATGTGATTGTGTAACTTGAGTTGCAGTTAAATCGCAAACACGAAATTTATGCAGTAATATAAAACCCAATAGAAAGGTTGTAACTTCAGATTTTTAGTGTCACAAGTCTTTATGAACGAAGTTTAATTCATTTTACCTTTCTTCACCAGTCTTAAGTCATGTAATCAAAGAGGTTAGCTTCCACAAATACAAGATTTAAATCTTGTAAAATGTTGTCTATAATATTATTATTTTCGAACTATTATTTGATTAAAATAATAACTCTGTCGGAATATAATTTAACCAAAAAACTATAACTGCATTTTAATTCAACAAATAATATTTTTCTCTGCAATATAAATAGAAAAAACGAGTTCACTTAAAAATTAAATTTCGAAAATATGATTACAGTTATCCCAAGCGCGCAATTTTCAACTAAAAAACAGAACCACTTTAACATCGTTTTAGTATCGTTAAAAATAAACTGAATCTAAACCATACGTTCGGAATAAAAATCGAAATTTTTGTTTAAAAATATAAAGCTTTTACCTTTAAATAACGGACAAATTCTCCAAACGCTAACAGGGCCTTGTCTGTTGAATTGCCCGAGGACGAGTTCCATGTAAAAAAGGGGGACGGCTCCAAAAATCAGCATTAAGAAGTATGGTATGAGAAAAGCCCCTATATATTCAAAAGAAAAAGGAATTTATTACATTATTTAATTTAATAATAACATAAAAGAAAGATGATTAAAGTTTGAAATAAAAAAAGTTTTTGTTGATTACCTCCTCCATTCCTATAACAGAGGTAAGGGAATCTCCAAACGTTGGCTAAGTCCACCGCAAAACCTATTATGGATAACAAAAAGTCCGCGTTAGATGTCCAAGTTTCCCTGTTATCATCGGGTAGACGTGGTGAGTTTAAATCCACTTCAGCTTGACTCGAACTTGTCGAAAGAGCGAACGTTTCGTAACCCCGCTTTTCATCTTCTTCCAGTTGAACATGAAGATCTATTAACAAAAAATAGGATTAAATGTAAATAGCGGAAAAATCCTTGACATTTTACTGAATATAGTGGGTTGGTAAGAAATCATTAAATTGAATAAACAATTGGATAAAAACACAACACTAAGAGTGTAATTAGTAAGTTTTAATAAGAACGTTTTGGTGCAAACTGACCTAAACCTATCGCTATCTGCATAAATAACAAGATTAATTAGATAATTATACAGACAGTGTTTAAAACCCACACTTTTAACAATTGGTGAGTCAATTTAGTGAATTAAAATTTCTCGTAAACATTTACATTAAGATACTTACTTTTCTTCGGAGTTGTAAGTGCCAAAGTCGACGAACTGTGTTTTCCTGATTTAGCATATCCTACAACAAAACAAGCATTGAGTCAAAAACTATCTTCTTAAATAGCTATAAAGTCAAAACGTGGAAAGTAATAAGATAAGAATTGAGTCTAAAAACACATCGAATATAAAAGTAAATTTTATCATTAACAGTGGATATTTTTTTGTCAATTCCCGATTAGTTAGTCAATTGGAAAGCGCACCGTGACGAATGTTATTGTCCGCAAATCCCTTTCAATTTATCGTCGCTCGACTATGCTATTTATCGCCCATCCACCAATGCCGAGTCTGGCTCACTGAGCAATAATTGAATGCATATTCAAAACAACTTTAACATCGACTTCTATTTAAAATAAGTCTAATTGGGCAAATAGAATTACTTAATATTTGTTATTCCTAACTATAAAAATTTAATAGTTCAAAAGTTCATTTAATGAAACTATTAAACGATCCAATTTAAACTAAAAATCAACAATTTAAGTCCTTAATCACCACGTTAATAGCATCGTTGCTTCTCAAATGAAAAAAAAAGATATTTGATTTAAAATGCTAGTCAAGTAGCCAAGAGTAACTTTAATCAACTTCACCGGTCCTTTTTCGAGGTCTTCATTTACCCGAGCAAACTTTCGACAAAGACTTTTAACGCGGTGACGGGCGTCTCCATTAAAGGGTCGAAAGTTGTGACGCTCTCCACGCGCAAGGTTTCTATTGCGTACAGCGTGGTAGCCGACAACGACGCGATCTGACGCTATAATGCAATTACATGTAAATGAATATCGGCTTCCTTTCCAGGTATTCCAATATCGGGCACCTGATAGGAATGACGGGCTCCGTCACCAATAAAGACGGACGAGCCGCCCGCGACGCCCCCAAGAATGTCCTCCTTCTGTATGGAACGCCAAGAATTTTACGCGTTTCCACTTTCGACCCTGTGATCGAAACTCATGACATATCCAAGTGGAACCGAATCGAGTCGATTTCAGTTTTACTTTTAAAAAGGATTACATTCAACGCATTCAAAACGACGGGACGAATTCTTGTATTCGAATTTTACAAGTTTTGCACAAGATACTTCAGTATGAATCAGATTAATATATTAATACTCATATTTTATATGCAAAATTTATAATTAGTCATTACAGTATGCGTTCTGTGGCTGTATGTATTTTTTTTTTATTATGGAAGACACACTTTTTGTGGAAATGTCTTTTATTTTTTCAAGACAATTGATTAATGTCTATATAATAACAAATGAAAATATATTTACCTGAATGATCTATTCGGATGACTTAATTGTATTGTGCTTGCTCATGTCGATAACTTGAAGATATTCTCTAAACATCCTCTAAAACTGTGTTATCTTAAACTGGCTCTTGTGCGATAGATGTATGGGTATTTGTGTATCGGGTATTTCGTTTGGATTGGCTGATGGCGGCCACGTGACGTCAGGACCTTCACCATCAGCTAATCCATTGCAACCCAATCTGAACATTACTGTACAGAATAGAATTCATCTTATATTGCAAAATGCATTGTATCTTACACAAGGTGTCACAACTCAATAACATTTAACTATTGTGGGAGTGGAGCTGGAGAGATTCGCAGAGAATGCGCCTATTCGTGATTTGAGTTTTTTATTCGATGACCAGGCGCAACTTAGAACCCATAATAATGCTATAATAATATCAGCCTCTGGTGCTTCGAGTTTTATCTTCAGACAAAGTAAAAAAATTGACAACGTAGTTACACTAACAGCACTTTTCTATTCGTTAGTTAGTACAAAATTAAAATATTGTTCACCAGTGCATAATCTAGAGAGTGCTAAAAGGTTCTTAAGTAATTGGGCCTTTCTGTTAAATAATAGTGATATATTAAATCATAATAAGTATCAATTAGATATAAATGACCTAAAGAAGTATTAGTAGTAAGGTAAAGTATGTTCAATAGAAATTCCAAAAATAAATTCAATTTTCATATCAGATTATCATGCACCGGGAGGAAGTATGGATCAGTTCTTGGAAATTTTAGAAGAGCTACTGTGCCATATAAAAGAAAAACATCCAAACAAAAACTACCACATTATGGGAGACTTTAATATATATGTTTTCACACATAAAAATCAACAGCGAATGACAAATTCTTATCTATAATGTCAGAGCAGGAACTGCATCCATGCTTCAATAGACCATCCAGAATAGAAGGAGAAAGATGCTTGGATAATATCTGTATAGAAAGATTTGAAGAAATAATGAATAAGAAAATATTGAGTAAGCATCTAGATCAAGTTCAATTACTAACCATAAATCGTTACACATGAAGATAGTTTTCAGAGAAAATTTACAACGTAAACAAACAAATTAATAAGCGCACAGCAGAAAATTTTAAAACTCAAATTAAAAATAGCGATTGGAGTATTTTATATGACAAAAACAAAAATACGTAAACCATGTACACCTTATTTCATCAAAATATCGGGTAGTGGTAAAAACTGAAAGCTAGGAAAAAACAACTAGACGCCGTATATACAATAATTGAGGTCAGGACAGTTTCAACATAAAGATATGTATAAAAGATTAAAAGCAAGGTTTAGAGAACACATAGAAAACACAAAAAGAGAAGCGTATAAAAATATTATGAATAATTTAGAGAACAAAGTAAGAGCAGTATGGAATGTGATCAGGAAAGAAATAGGAAGAAACACCGTAGGAAAAGATATTGAAACATCATTAAAGTTATTTATCAAGTTGATAAGCCAGATATCGGAGTCACATCTCAGAAGATTTTTTTGTCAAAAACTTTTGATGTACACAAAAATAAAAGACATCTATAGCTTTTCAAGGAAACCATTACAATATGTGGCTCCAGAAGTATCGAGTCAATATTAGTTATAAACAAGTGTCTAAATAAAGGTATCTTTCCAAATGAATTAAAATATGCAAAGGTTACTCCCATCAAAAAATCTGGTGATGCGAATGAAGTTGGGAATTATAGTCCTTTATTAATACTACCAATAATGTCCAAAGTTTTAGAAATTACATTTAGAAAAGAAATAATTCTAACATATCTCACAAAACACGCGCTCATAGAATACCAACATGAGAATCAAAAATATAAATCAACAACTACTACATTGCTAACCGTAATAGAAAGCATAGCTAACGGGTTTGATAACCATGAGTTTATGCAAATTGCTTTCTGCGATTTAAGCAAAGCATTTGATTCGATCAATCATAATGCTCTCTTACAGAAATTGGAAATGTATAGAGTAATAGATGGTATATTGAGAATGGTGTACTCATATCTGCAGGATAGATATCAACAAGTGTTCTCAGTGTTGGAAGATAACTGCGGGAATATCCCAGGGATCAACTTCATTATATTGTTTGAAAGTAATATCAAGAGTCTTACTGATTAAATAGTCAAGAAGAGTGTATTTCGCCTATTTGCACATTATAACCACATATGGCAATAAAATCTGAAGAGCCTTTGGCGATATTGAGGTCATTTTTAAAGCACAAAAAATAGCTGTCAGAATACTGGCAAAATTAGGTTCAAAAGAAAGTTGTTGAATAAATTTTAAGGCGTTGAAAATATCAATAATACCTTCTTGCTTTATTTTATAGAGGTTAGAATATGTAAACGAAAAAACGAAACTTATACCCAAGAATCCAGACACTTATCAAGACACAATCCACGCCAAGGAAGTGACATGTTAATACCATTAAACTTTATAACGTGCTGCCATCCAATATGAGAAAGGTAAACGCTGGGAGGTTTAGGAAAAAATAAAGCATATTCTTATGAAACAAGAATTTTACTCAATCGAGGAATATCTCCAAAACATAGATAATTTACAATTATAATATTCATTTATTAATGTGTTTTTTTTTTATTACTTAGCACTCTTGTTATTTCTTTTATTTTCTGACACAGTATGTCTAACACAGATGAATTAGTCCAAAATTACAGTCATATAAGTCAACAAATACTTAATTGTAATTATTATAGTTTGTCTGTCAAGCATCATTGATGCTATTGAGCATAGCCCTGAACTAATCGGGATCGTTTATACTCATTACTTCCTGGTAATTGAGAAAATAATAGTTGTTAAAGGTACAAGCTAGAATTAGATGCAAAATTTATGAAACAAGTGATGTTCTTCAACAATTTATATGTTGAAATTTAGAGAGAAAACAGTAATCTATACAAGGATAAGTAAAATTAGGTGTCAAAATCATTAAAAATCAAAGCGTGCAGAAAGTCAAGGCCCCTCACTTTAGAGATCGATATCTTCGTAATCGCTCAATGAAAAACGTTGAGGTTAAGTTTATTATAATCAGTGAACATTTCTGCATTTCTGTATCATGTTAAAGTAGAAATTGCCGGCTCTTTAGTTTTTCTTTTATCGCGAGTTTGAGGAAAATAGTACCCGATTTTATAGAGTACTGGCAACTTTGTCCACCTTGCGATTTTTTTCTCAAAAACCAATTAACCAAATAATTCAAAAATATTAACCAAATAGTTCCTAATATTTGAACTGGTGATAACATGATGTGTACTTAATGTGGAGCTTATTTTATTTTATCGATATTTCATATAGTTTAGATATTTCATATAGAAAATCGTGGTTTAAAACATATCAAATAATGTCGTTTGTCGGATTCCATTATCAATTTTTCAAAATTAGTTCTCCCTAATGAACATCACTTCCGGAGAGTTCATTTCTGTATCGATTTAATTTGAAACGGAATCCGACAAACGACACTATTTGACATATTTTGGCAAGAACTACTAAATTATTAAATCGCGATTTTCCGCGAAACTAAATGGAATATCGATCAAAGAAAATATGCTTCACATTAAAAATATCGATTTATTAGCAGTTCTAATTGAAATTTCTTGAAATAGTTTTTGAGAAATAAAAATCACAAAGTAGACAAATTTGCTGGTTCAAATTTGGTTTATGGAAATAAATCAAAAAAATGCCTGAAGTAATAGCGTAAGAAGCAATTAAGAAGGCAAGCCATTTTTATGATTTATTTTTTAACCAACATTCGTGGCTTTTCATGAAAAAAGAAACAGATTGAATTCTTAAGAAATTTCGATGAAACTTTATGATTTACAAACATACCTTCCATGTGCTTTCTTCTGAGCAAAACCATACTTCAGTAAAAAAAATAAAGATTTTTTTTAAGAATCGCAAAAAAAAGATTTCTTAAGATATCTTGTTAAAATTTTGCGGTTTATAAAAGAAAGTATCCAGTTTTCCACGAACAACACCATGCGTGAATATCTCAATTCGTTTTCGACATATCAATTTTTGAACAGATTTTTTTAATTTTGTAGCATTTTATGAAGAATTTTATTAACATTTACCTTAAAGAAATTTTTGAAAAATTATTGAATCGAAGATTAAAAATAATTTTAAAGACATATGTATAGATAGAATATATTAATAGATAGATTCTATTAAAAGACAAAGAAGGGAGTTGGATAAAATGGTATTAGATGACATTCATTATTAGACGGTTCAGCTTTGGCTGGTGAAGAGCTGAAAAGTATGCATTGGTTGCTAACTAATGGATTTCCAGAACTTCGTACGGAATACAATAATAAAAAAACATATAAGGCTTCGATCAAGCAAACAACCTCTTTAACCGATAGAATCAACAACTCACTAAACAAAGCACGAGTGCTTTGGTGCTGCATTAATGAGCAATTAGAACGTCTCAAACAGTGAAATAATGCACATATGTGACAGTAGGTGTCTGTCTAAATTCCTCTCTGTATTTTTCTGCAAAGGATACTAACGATCATTTTGCATCGATCTGTTGAATTAGGTTCTTTTCCAGACGCCTTGAATATGGCAAGAGTTCATGTTTTTAAAAAGGGAGATTCGAAAAGCGACTACTGGCCTATCTCAGTTTGCAGCGTCTCTTCGAAAACATTGAAAGAATAATTAAAAAAAGATTGCTTGATTTTTTTGACACGTATAAAGTTAACTGAAAATTGTTAACTGAGACTGCGACGGTCGAGTTCTTCTCCTATGATTATCGGCGTCTTGATAGAGGTGACTGACTATGTGGTTGGTCTCATCTTTGATCTTTCCCGCGCTATTGATTCTTTAACTCTTCACGTCAATGATCAAAAATTCTATAGTATTATAATCCGTGGAAATACACTTAAATGGCAACTGCCTTTATCACAAATCGTAGGTTAAGAGGAGTCCTTTCTGAGACAGTGTCGGAGGAGTCATCAATTGATCATGGGCCTCCACCGGGTTCAATTTTGGGTCCCTTAATTCTTCTAATATTTGTGAACCACTTGCTGAGTTTTTTGGAGCTCATGTTGTGATGTCTATAGCTGCTCATGACCCGGAGGAGCTTGCTGATAATGTGAAGAACACCAATCTGGTGTTCTGGAAATAGAATCATTTTAAATATTCAAAAAACGGTCTGAGTTAACTTTCATATTCGTAGTCCTCTTTATGTTGAATGTTTTGTAGCGTTGTCTTTACAGAAACAAACATGTTTCTTAGGCTTGACTAAAACTAATTCAGCATGTTTTGCGTTGCTAAAGCATAAATCATCCTTGGACAGTCAATTACTCTTAAACGCTTATTTATTTACGTTATTAACAGCCATTGTACAACCATCTTCTGTGTGGAGTAAGAGTACAGAACGGCTTTATGTATTTATTGCTCAGAAGCGAATAATTAAATTAATTTTTGGATTGCAAAGTAGCGATCCTTGTAGAGAAGTTTTAAATTTTCACGGCATTCTAACGTTTCTGTCCATTTACATTCTTAAAGCAGTAGTATACGTCAACATCAACAGCAATAGATACACAACAAATAGATATGTAAATCAAAATGAAACTAGACAACTTTACTTGCCATTAATCCAGCACCGCACAGTGTTTTTTGAGAAAAGCCTGGAATATGATTATAACTATTTAATAAGTAATAATAAAAAAAGACGTGACATGCTTTCACAAGGCTTTCAGACGACTTGATACTGTCCCTATACTGACTTCTAAAAGACTTGTAATAGTGTAGAAGACTTGACACAACATCTAGAAGACTTGATATAATTTCCAGAAGATTTGAAATACTTCTACAAGACTTCATACTGCTTCTAGAAGACTTATTACGCATTAAATACTTTTGAACAAATTGTAAAAGCTTGACGTAAGTCAAGAGTGAAATTTAAGTTCGTTTTCAAAATAGAAAATTCTGTTGGCAAAATACAAAATCTTCATATCAGAAATTCAAAAACTGCTAATTAAAAACTGGCAGGAGATTTTTTGTACATATACCCTATCCTTAATTAGGTCTTCCCCTTGGATAATAATGATATATTATTAATATTATAATTACTTATAATTCGAAGAGTAAGAGAATAAATAAGACAAGGAATCTTACAAAAAGGCTTCAAAGCTTCTGAATAATTCATAACTCTCCAAATACTTAATTGTAATAATTATAGTTGATTTCTCAATAAAACACTAAAATTGTTGTTACAGTGGGAGTAAATAAACATTAAATGGAATATTACTGAAGCATCATTAATGCTATATCAGCTTTTTACTTTCTGAGATTTTTGCATAAATGTAAACCCGTACTAATAGGGGTCTTTTATATGATTAGTTGATTCCCGGTAATTTACATGATTTTCGTAAGTCGACAACTATATCATTATTATATATAAATTACAGCAAAATTCCTCAGGTTGTCCTATTCCACGGGTGTTAAAATTAGTGAATCCAGCACTGAGCCTGGGGAAGCCATTGGTAAACGGCCTAATCTCATCTGCGTTTATAGTAAATGTGCTTGGTTTATTAAGAAGGAAGTCATGAGATAGGCTACTAAATGAATTCGTTAGATCATAAACAACCATCTCGAACAATTCGAACCAGTACTAGAACGGCATCCATCATTGATTTACTCCTTCTGAAGCCAAACGGTCTTGAATTCAACACATTATTTGAACTAATCAAGGAGCAATTGCATCAAAAATTTTCTTAAAAATAGGCAAAGTAGATATTGACTTAAAGTTGGAATACTCAATTTGTGGGTTTTTTTGTATATTTGTGAACAACTTAGTTATTTTCAGACAGTCGCGCTATAAGGATGCAGAATTAATTCATTAATTAATTTATACAACAATTATTATATTTAAAACTGTTTTAATTGACATAGTACTCAACAAATAGACATACCTGCACGAACACTAAGTTACTGGGTTAAATCCAAAGCTTTCAACATTAGGAACATCATAATTACTATTACCTATAGGAGATTTTAAATGAAGGTTTGAGAAATGAAAAAAAGAGACACCAAAAAGATAGAAATAGAAGCAATAATGTTTTCAGTCACATTAGCAAAATATGTATTCAATTCAACTTTCAGTATTCAATTCAGGCAATCAACATGTTGATTTGTAATCGCTCTCGATTATAAATTAAACAATTGTTGCTCTGAATAATTTGAGATGTAAATCAAATAATAAGTTTTTGTAACAAATACAAGTTGGGAGTAATGACAAAATTACTAAACAAGTGAAATTTTGAGAGAGAATAGTAATCTATACAAAGAAGCATAAAACCAGGCGACAAAATTATCGAAATATATAATTATTGAAATCGAAGAGTTTAAGCAGAAAGAATAACGTTAAAATATATGATTCACGATCACTGCCGATCTCAACCACTACTAAAATTCTCAAGACTTACTAATCTTTTCAACAAAAGAAGCAATTAGGCAACAATTGAACATAATCTTCAAATGAACATAAGCTTACTTATGTTCATCTCTTGTACATCATCTTTGGATCTCTTAACTTTATACATGACACTGTTATTGAACATGATACTTAACTTTATACAACATTTACTCGCTCGCTGCTTTTTTGCTCATGCTCAATTTGAAATCTGTAAATTCTTTTTCAGAGTGGCCAATCATTTGGCCAATCTCCTATTATCTGGATCCCTGGAACATAACTTCGAATCTCTTAATTTGTATTGAACATAAGATGAACATAATCTTCAAGAGATGTCATGAGATGACAAAATTATATGTATGTATATTCTATTGCATAAATAGCGACTATAAAGAAAAAAATAACTTTCACTTAATGCAATATTATTTGAAAATTTGGATAAATTTGGTAAATTCTTAGTAACCAAAATTGTTAAGCTCATGTCAACTTAGTCCAAACCCAACCCAATGCTATTTTTAACTCAAATTAAGGGAACGCATTTGTACCTTCTTTAGTCTTCCGATAAACGACACATCTACTCGTGACGTATTTGTGAAAATTAACACTTCATTTTGGTACATCTGTATAAATTTTCGATCATCTGAATCAAATATATATGCGAACATATTCGGGCTGTCTGGGATAAAAACGAAAACAACGGACAAATAATCATGAACACGAACGAATGTTTGTTTGTGTTCAATTTTTGGTAAATTTGTCCCTTAAGCGACCTAAAAGTTAAGCGAATCAATAGCAAAAGCGGATGGTATTTCGGATTCATCATAACAACATATATTTCCCCATGCATCCATGAAGCACAACTCATCATCATTTATCAAACCATCATCTGTTTTAGAAGTTATTATCTTTGTTGATCTGTTCACATTTCGAAAAGCAAGCTCCTTTAGCATGAAAGATTCTACTAATCTCTCAAAACACAGAAGAGATACACGACTAAACCTGAATGTTACTGGTTCTAAGACTAGATTTTGAACTAAAAACATTTTGGTTTAACCTTGCATCTCTCAAAACACAGTTCAGACGCACGATTAAACCTAAATATTTCTATCTTCAACTTCGAAGACGTCGAACTCCTCCAGAATTGTCCATAAGTCGGTAATCTTCGTAGTCGGCCAAGATTGCTCTTTATATCAGGAACAATCTTTGGGGCGCCTAACATCTTCGACGTGGGCCGAGATTGCTTCTATCACCAATCATCTTTGGAGCGGCCTATGTCTTCAAGGTTGGCTGAGATTGTTTCGTATATCGGCAATCATCTATGAGGAAACCGACGTCTTCAAAGTAGACCGAGATTATTCTTTATATCAGGAATAATATTTGGGGTGTCCAACGTCTTCGAAGTCTGTCGAACTTGTTTCTCATATCGACAATCGTCTTTTGGGCAATTGACGTCTTTGAAGTCAGCCGAGATTGTTTCTACGAATCCTGTTTGGGGCGACCGACGTCTTCGAACTCGGTCGAGATGATTTTTTATATCAGCAATCATCTTTGGGGCGACCAACATCCTCAAAGTCAACCGAGATTATTTCTTATATCTCGAATAATACTTGAGCGGCAGATACAATGAATTATTTCGGCCGACTTCAAGGATGTCGGCCCGCCCAAGTAATTTCTATCAGATTGTTCCTGTCAGAATTTGGGATCATGTTTGATTGATTAAAAATGAAATTGTTTATCAATATGTTAAATTGTTCTAATTTCATCTTTGATTATCAAGTCTTTAATTTGCTATACTACGAGTATGCACGTCAATGTTTATATTGTTGTAGCATTTGTAGCAATTTGATCATTATTACCATTTATTTCATAGTCAATGTATACAGTCGAGTAGTTCATTTCTTTTTTATTCGAATAAAAAATGGTACCTTTAAATCAACCCACAATGACTTCGCAAACAAAGCGAACTCGAGATACTTATCACTCTTAGGAATACTCCCAGGAAAAGTTTCTGAGAATGGAATATTGACCCCAACTTCAAGTTTCTAGATAAAACGCTCACTTCAATAATTCCCTAGAATTCACTCATAAATTAAAATTACAAATTGTTATATACGACGGAAAAAATTGACTAAAATAAATATTTCGATCTATTTCACAAAAGAATTGATAATAATTGTAAATGTCGTAATGAGTAATTTTATTAGTATCTTCTGGTAATAAATAAAACGAATCATTACAAAATTGGTCTTAAATAGTAAAGAATGATGTGTAATTGAAAAACATTTAAACGTAGGTATTAAAACAATTTTCAAATCAATTAATCAATTAAATACCATCGATTAGGCTTTATTGACGTACTGAAAAAAAAACTGGATACAAAATGCATTCTCTCGTGACCAATTCAATACTTAAATGTGCAAATTGATGGGCTCGTTCCAACAATTATCAACAAAAGAATATGCTAATCAAACCGAACAATATGATAAATTTTATAGTAGATATACAAAGTGATGATGTGCATATGCAATTTCCTATATAAACAGAATTCGATAACGTCATCAAGTACGTTGATGAATTACCTAGTGCTTCCAAAAACTTGAAATGGAAAAGTTAAATCGAGTGTACGGAACCAAATTAACCTATGCAGCTCGATTAGTTTCTGCTTGCGTCACCGTTGGAGGGTAATCCACCCTAATTAACGCCCTCGTTAAGGCCGAAACGATTAGCCGCGGCGAATATTTTAATCGCCTTGATTAATCCAATAACACTTTCGGTTTACAGGGTGAAATTGCCGGGCTTGAAATGATGTCGTCGTTTCTCTGCCACGATCGTAATGATTGCGAAAACGATATTTCGATCTTTTTAGGTTTAAGCAAAATAAAATTTTTAATTACTAATTAATGCATACTATTACTTAATAATTAATTTAACTGGATATACCGGGAATTTCACATAATTCGCAATATAGGAATGCAGTAACCATAGTTACGAAAATACTATGCGATTGCACGGTCCGATATAAAATGTAATAAAGCGTATTGTACAGCATTTGCTTAAATGGTGAAATTCAGTAGGATTCTAAAACTTAAGGTCGCTAATATCTCTGAGTATTCGGCCTCAAGAGACGACCGATGCTACTGTCGAAAAAAGTTAAGTAATAAAGTTAACAATAGAACATATTGTTCTGTTCTTGAATTGATTTCAGTTTTCAATTTCTTTGTATAGAAAATAATCAGCCTTGTATAGATTTTCAAATCTGAAGCAATGCTACTTTCCATTTTTCAAAAGTCTATAACCTTTTATGGTCTCACTGAATTTATGCTCCTCTTATAACCACTTTTACCACGTCTTGATAAATTTATCTAATAGATAAAAACCGACTCATAGTCAATGATAGCGCTTAAAATCGCAGTAACCACCGCTAATTAGTTTAACTGGCGGTTGGTAAAAGTAGATTTTAGACTTGCTAATTGGCTGGTAGGAAGTCGATAGATAATTTCGACTTTTAATTTCTTTAGATAGTTTAACTGGAGGTTGGTAATACTTTTACCTTGCTACTACCTGGTAGGAAGTCGATAGATAATTTTAATAATTTTAATTGATTGTTTCCACCTGATCAGTTCTTGAGGAATCTTCTACGTTTCCAATAAAATGATTCTACTCACCCTTTTAAATTTTGAAACTATTTTTGATATGGTTGTTTACTTAATCCCGATAAATACTATATCACTAACTGATTTTATTCTTGCTTTTGGTGCACTTTTTTTACTGTTAATTCTAAACTTATGTATATATCGCTCATTTGCTAGAATAAAGGGACAACTAAAATCTGCCAATTTTAAGATTTTTGCATCTACTTACGCGAAAATCTACATTCTTTTTACAGAAACTATGTCACTTACACTTTGTGATTTAAAAACAGCCATGAAAAAGTACAAAGGCCCATGAAGTAATGAAATAAACAATTTTTAAATTCAATTATTCCAAATTGACATTTGGAAAAGACGCAATTTGTCATAAGAAGATATTTATCCTCAAATCGCCCACAAACCAAACATAAATGGCAAAAGCATGGAACAAGCTTTTACCTAAATCATCAATCTAACCAATCTCTCAAGAATATTGCAACATGGTATCCTAAGCGTCAAGCTTATTTTCAAAGGACGCATGGAAAAACCCTATACCTTCTAGGACTAATATTAATATAAGTTCTAGAACTAGTCCTAGTAATAAATCTAGTATCAGTTCTAATTTTAGTTCTGCTCTAAACGTTTAACTATAGGAATCTATTTTCATACCTTGCCTTTGATAAGTAAAAAAAAACTTGTACAACTTGTATATTTTTTCACATGTTTAAATCTGCCCCACACCTGTTGTACATACATACAATTTACAACATTTTTCACATCTGCTTCATATATACAATGTATGAAAGTAACCCATAAGTAGGACACATCTTTATTATAAAGGCATGTAATTACACTCTTGATTTTTGATGAATCGAGATAGAAGTAAATATTCAAAGGAATATTATAAGACAAAATGTAAAAACTGTATGAAGCTGCCAAACTGTTTCCCTGACTATGCTGTAAGATTCTGTTTCTAGGACGAATTTATCGACTGAAATAAGGGATCCTAAGTAGCCAAGGGATCCTAAGGAGCTTGGAGAGTACTGTTATCTGCGGTAATTAAAGGTAACTCTTCCATTACTATTGGGCATCCTTTATCAACAACTATATATTAACAGGAGACAATGTGAATATAAAATGATTTTAATAAGTGTATCACTAATTTCATAACACTAAAGATCAACAGGAATTATATGAAGTAGGTGATTTTTACAGAGTGGAGATAGAGAATAGAGATCATTAAATTACATGTTTAAAATGAGGTATTAAGGTGTAATACCAGAACAATGGGCTACAAATGAGACCCATTTTTTTTTAACGAACTACAAAACAAAATTGAATTTCAGTGTTGAACATCTTATTAATACAGGTTTAGCACAGTGAAAAAATTGCTTCATAATAAAAACAATTTGAAAATGGCAGATTCTTCAGCCATTGACGAAAATGCTGCATTCGACACCGCCGAGTAGCCAGTCAATGGCTAACAGTAAAACTACCGTAAATTTTTGTCCGGAACAAAACACTTTTCATAAATATTTTCCTGACTAATATCTATAGAAGTAAGTAGCCGCTTTTAAAATATTGATGAAATTTGGAACATTTATATGGTTATAATTGCTGATTAATATGGTTAATCAGGAATTATTAAAAAGTTAATATGGTTACTATTATTTCAACAAATGTACAGATAGCCTTGTATAGCATAAAAAGTGTAGAATTTTAGTATTAAAAAGCTTTAACATAAAGATTACTTGAAACTATTTTCCGCTGTCTAGAAACACAATAAAAATAATGACAGCACTTTCAGTTACGACATGGTGAGAGTGTATTTTAAATGGAACACTCTGTATATTGTAACGTTTTTGGATTCCTTTTAATAAAATATTGAATTTTTTATTTAAAAAGATTTGATATAACGACAACCAAATTATGGCATCATTATGCGATTATTATGTGTTATTACGGTAACGAAGACCTTTTAAACATTTCTTTTAGTAATGGCTGATTTTGGAGATTGTACGAGAATGTCGAGAATGTAACATGAAGTTTGACTTTATTTAATGAAACATATCCAAATCCGCAACCAATTAGTCCATCGGTTGTTAGTAAAACTCCAAAACGTTTTAAGGAGGCGAGTCATGTAAAGAATATTCCTAAATGCGGTCCACAGAATATTACAACAAATAATCCACATACCTCGATTCATCAACAATTAAGGCTAGTTGAATTTCGATGATAGTGCAGGATCAAAACATTTTGAAAAAGAAAAAATAAGATGATTTTGATAAACAATTTTGTGAAAAAATGATAATTTCCGAATGAAAACAATCTCTGATTCCAAGAAGATGAGACACTACCTCATTTCCTTCATAGCTAAAGTCAGTAGAATCATTATTCTATACTTTTTATACAGTCGTACATATTTTGTTGGTAACTAATACATTGACATTGCAATGATATCTACTTTATCATCCTCTATGTTTTTAATTTGGTTAAGCACATTATTTTCTTCAATATTTTCTCAGGCAATAGTTTATGTTTAGGAATTATGTTTATCAAATTATTAATAATTTTATGTATTTTATCTGGAGCTACTCCTTGATTTCTCATATGACTCTGAGACTTCTCATATGAATATGAATTTCTTGGGGAAAATATTTAATTCTTTATATTGCTCATTAATTGTTAGTTATGAAACAGCATGTGAAGTTAGTTTTTCAGCGCGAACGAGATGTTTTTTATCACATTTGAAAAATCTTTTATTGTAAGTGATTAAAGTAATCGGCTGATATAAAAGGGCGACCCGATTCAAAAATTGTTAAAAGAAGTGACTGCTTCTGCTAGGAAATATTCTAAATTAATTGAAGGGTACAGGCAATAAACAGTGGTTGGTAAAATTAAAGCGAATCTTTTCGTCAATGTTCATAAAAAGGGGAAAAGACAGTTAGATGAAGAGAAAACACAGAACTTAAATTTGGTGCAGAGGGAATATACAGGCTAAGTCCTTAAAACAAGGAATAAACCGGATATAATAAGTCGCAGCGTCAACTACCAGACCTGTTTTTACTAACTCAGGGGAGTTGGTAAAAATTGGCTTTTTTGCGCTAACAATAATATCAAAGATGCTTCGAATTCCTAGAGTGAGTCGCCGTTTGTTTCTGTTGGTTTCTGGCAGTAAAGTGTTGTGTGGTGTTGTGCAAATAGTGCAAGATGAAACTAAAGAATCAATGAATGATCAGAGTACCAAAGAACGGAAAAAGTTTTCTCACGAAGTTCCCAAAAAGCTTAAGCTACAAAGAAACGAAATGGGTTCGGAATGTAAATGTCGTAAAAAGTGTTCGAAAACTTGAAGGAAGAAGTACGTAAAGAAATTCTACGCCAATTTAACTTGCTACTAACAGAAGATGAACAGAATTTATATTTGTGCGGGTTAATTTCCCTCGTACCAGTAGCAACGCGACGACCACGTCAACCTGAAGAATCCGCGAAACTTCGTGATGCTACATATTTCTACAGAATTCGTGCAAAAATAAATTATCGTATTGAAGAAGTATCTGTTTGCAGGGCGGCTTTTATGTCAATTCACGGAATTACTAAGTCAAAAATCGAACATCTCGTTCGTAGTTTAAAACGGACTGGCATACCTCCAAAGAATAAAAGAGGAAAGCATAACACACGTCCAAGAAAATTAAGTCCGGAAGTTCTAAATATCATTTATGATCACATAAAAAGCTTTCCGAATAGATCATCTCACTATGGCTTACGGGATTCTTCAAAAATTTACCTATCTGAAGACTTGAATATCAAAAAAATGCATAAATTATTTGAGGAAGTGCATCCATAAGTAAAGATGTCGTATGAAACTTACAGAACAGTTCTAGAAAGGGATTTTAACATCTCATTTGGATATCCAAGAACAGATACATGCAGTACTTGCGATCAATTTATGGCGAAGAAAAGGGTACTGCTCGCTGAGAAACTAAATAAATGAGACAATGAAACGGAAAAGCTAGAAAGATTAATTAAGAAGATTGAGCTGAAAAATATTCTTCACAAAAGCCAATCAGAACAGTTTTACATTCGGAAAAAAGCTTCTATATTAGAATCCAAAAAGTCAAAAGAAATTGAAGCCATATGTTTTGACTTTTCAAAAAATTTATCTGCCCCAAACTTATCAACCAACAATGATGACATCTTTTGGGAAATTCTCAAAGCGTGTTTTATGTTTATCCTGAGTTTGTGGGAAAAAAGGTCGTGACGATGTCGCTTCGTTAATTCACCACTTTGTGTACAACATCCTCGACGAGAAAGTTAAATCCTTATACTTATTCAGCGATTCGTGTTCGGGTCAGTATAAAAATTTTACAATTGTTCATTTCCTGCACCATCTGGTTAATATAGAAAATCGTTTAGACTTTATTAAAGTTATATTTCCAATTCGGGGACATTCATATTTGGAATGCAACAAGAATTTCGGCTTGGTAAATCAAAAAACCAAAGTAGAACATCCCAGGGAATGGATTGCAGCTTTTGAAAATGCTAGATCCAAATCAAACACATTTATCGTTTTGGATGTCCACCATTTTCGAGGGTGGACGAAGCATTTCGATACAATATACAAAAAAATGCCCCATTCTGTCCCGTCCTATTAAGGAAATAAAGGTGGAAAAAGAGCATCCACATCTACTATATTACTGCACTTCATATAATCGTGCATGGGAAAATTTTGTTATTACCAGCCCCAAGTCTCGAAAAACAAAGCTAAATAACAACGAATTTGAGTTTCCGGAGTGTTAGTATAGAGGTATGTTTAAAATTCTGCTACACTAAATGTTACTCTATATTTAGGAAAAATTTCAGATTTAATACAGATTTCCAAAGAGAAATTCGAAGATTTACAGCATCTAGTTTTACTTTTACACCCAGTTTTATGGACCTGAGGCAGCAAACTTTTATTCGTCAATACCCCATAAATGAATGTTTTAATGTTTTCTTGTTTCCTTATTTAATAAAATATTATAAAACTGTTGACGCTCGGACTAAGCTGTGTTATTCCCATCTTTTGGGGCAGTTACTGAGTAATTTTAAGTATTATCAACGTTATGCAACCGCAATGAAATTTGCCTTTATATTTTACCGTAGTATGAAGAGCTACATTTCCTTTAATAAAAAAAAATTCAGTTTACTTGAAACTTAATCAAATAAGTTTTTATTTGAACTTGCTGAAAAATTGGTTTTGTTAATAAAAACTGATTTTTTAATACATTAAAAAGGGTGTATGAAGAGGTTAAGTGGTTGCTATGTACGGGGCGAAGTGGTAGGTCCATGTTAGTTCCAAAAGATTGACAGCCGATGCCTAGATATTTTTTAAAATAAGCTTGGTATTTGATAAATTACCTCTGCAAACACTATTAGACTATTTTGTGCACGATGTAGCACCAGCACGTGCTACTCCAGAGCATACTTAAATGCATTCTATTCATAACCATCTCGTAATCAGATTTAGATTCGTTAGATTTTTGGTTTTGGAAGACTTCTAAAAGAAATAGATTTTTCTAGAGAAGGGTGCAAAATGTGCATGATTTGAAAAATCTAATTACTAAATGCATTTAATGTAGTAAAACAAATTACGTGTCTTTGAACGCATTACATCTTCGTTTAAAAAACATATCTGCTTGTATGCAGAAGTAAATGGTGCGCAAATTGAACATTTCTTGACATTATTCTACTCCGATTTGCAAATTATTAGTTTCTTTTATGCCGGTTGAAAGATTTTCTTCAACAATCTTTGTTACTTGTTTTAATAAATTATTAATAAACTGCAGTGGTTGTCTTACTATTAACTTATTATTTAACTTTTTGTTAACCAACAGTTACAACTAATGATGATAACAGTAGGTGAACTTATCGAACAAAAACTTTCAATATCTCCAAAACGGACTATTTTTAAAACTTATCCGACCTGAGAATACGTTGGTGAAGTATTGTATAATCGTTGCAAGACAGCCTGTATATTTCATCAGTGATTATTTTATTATTCATTTATTAAATCTGTAAACGTAGGTCTTTCAAGTTCAGCCGATTTTTTATGGCATTATGCATTTTAAAAGAATATGAAATAATTCATTAAATTCATTATAATAAAAAATAAAATACCCAGGTTTACAGACGAAGGGTTAAATATCGTTCGTAACCGTAATGGGTGGCATAACATGTCAAATAGTAATATGTATTCGTTACAAAACTAAAAAACCATAAATTTAGAGAAGAAACTGTACGCTATGAGGAGATTTTCAAAATTGCAATGTGTGGATACCGTATACGTATATATGAATACCGTATACCTACGGTGAAATTCAGGCAACATGCGGTGATTAAACTTAATGACTTTTCATGTGTTGGTATTATTACGGATATAGGCGATGGACTTATAAATAGTTTATGGAAAAATACTTAAAAAGGATCTAAATGAGGCTTTTTTTACATCTTTTTGGAATAGGTTTGAAATATTTCCCGCCATTTTTTAAGGAGTTATGATGTCTCCGATATTTTATCAGCTGGTAATCTGCCATTTTGATTACAGAATATGAGAGAGAACTTTTTCGAATCTAGTTAGCTTATATAATATGCACCCACACATGCAAATACTCTGAGAAGACTTAATACTGTCTCTGGATGACTTGATACTACTTCTAGAAAAGTTGATCGGCTTCCAGAAGAATTGATACTACTTCTAAATCACTAGATGCAGTTTTCAAAAAATTTGAATTGCTTCCAGAACAGTTGAAATGATTCCAAATGACTTAATCTGCTATTAGAACACTTGATGGTATCCATGGAAGTCTTAATATTATTTTTCTTGACTTAATTCAGAAAATTTTCCAGAAAACTGGCAAGCTACTACTTCTGGAAGAGATACTGCTTCTACAAGACTGGATACTTTTATAGTAAGAAATAAGATACTATTGATAAATCATTTCAGTTTGTTTCGAAAATATTAAATACTATTAGACAAAATGCAAGATATTGACATAATGTTAACATTAGTAGTCCACAAACTGTTAATTAAAGACTAAATACTACTGGCAAAAGACAGTTTTATTGCATAAGGCAAGAAACTGTTAATATCATTTGATTTTGCTTACAAAATAACAAATCAGGAGCCCATGTTCAAAACCGGATATATCCGTTATTAAAAAGTATCGGAAAATGGGAAACACTTTTGACAGTTTGCTTTTAAAGCAGACAACACATACCTTTATCAAGCTATCAGAGTGTGATATATCCACTTTTATCTATAATTTAAATTAACAGTAGAACCCATGAAATCTATGCGATTACATATGCCAAGAAAATTTCGTCAAAATAGCCAAGTGGATATAGCCGGTTTAACACGTGAGCTCCACGAATACTGTTGGAAAGGTACAAAAGCTTTATGTTAGATGTTTAAAAACCGCCAATTAAACATTGGGTACTGCTTGTAAAATTGTAAAGACTGCTAGCAGAAGACCAACCATAAACGCCATCATCCTATTGCAAACCAACCATAGACGCCATCATTCATCGTTTGAGTCTTTTTCCAATTCAGTTTTTTCAGCACTCAGCTCCCATACTTATTTTCAAAGACAGGTGCCTATGGTCAATACCAATATTGGTTATATAAGAAAATTTTCGAGAAAAATGTCGTTAAACTTTCTAAAGTTTTTTAAGACAATGTTTAATTTTTGGCATTCAAAACAGCTGGTTGTCATAGTTAAGCATAGCTGCTTCTATTTCTGTCTGAAATGTTTCTGTCTTATTGTTAGTCTCAAATGACTGGAAAATTATGAAATTTTAAGAATAAAAAAATAATAATGGTTAATAATACCATTATTAATATTAACTGTAATAGATTTAGAAAAATCCTCTAACATATTCCATAATATAAGTAGGCAATTGCCATTTGAAAAAAGTATGCATGTCGTAATAATTGGGTTAAGAATGGCAGGAAAAATTTGAAACCTACTCCAAAATGTTGCAAAAAAATACTTCCAGGGATTTCCCCAGGGACACGCTGTATATTTGTATGCATGCATATTTACATGTTGAATACATTTTAACGAAGTTTATATTTGTTAGTATATTTGTTAGTAGTGCATTTTTGAAAGGAGCCCTTAGCTTAAACATTTACAACAAATTGTGCGATCGGCACTGTATACTCGATTATTTAGTACACAAAATACTCATAAATAATTATTGAAATCAAAAGTTATGTGATTGTTGCGAATGGTGATTTTTGACTCGGTGTCACACTGTAGAAAGAGCAACCTTAAATAGACAATCGTAAAGGATGTAACAAGAAAAAAGTATCGAATAATGGTGCGATATTCCATCAGAAAGTGAGGACTGAATTTTCTGATGCTCACTATGAAGGTATAGCCGGAATTATATTTGGCTGACGTGTTGTGATACGTTGTACTTTGTTGCATCAGCAACGATCTCGACATCCGTTAGAGCAGTACACTGGGACGTGAAGCATAAAAATAGGTCAGACAAATTCAAACCTGTTTTAGGAGTCGTCAGATTTACGTTTCTTCTTTCTGAATTGGTACTAAACTCCGTTGAACTTTTCCTTATTGATGAAATCTTTCAGCATCGTTGTCAAGTTCTTTATCCAAGAAGTAAAATTCTATATAACATCATCCTAGGACATAGGTTATACATATTTCACTGTTGTAGTTGAATGACATTATAAAACCAATTATTTGGAAGACAATGATTCATGATGATTCCGATATCGCTATTATCCATATCGACTAACTATAATCGATATCGCGATTATAGTTTTAAGAAAAATTTGTTAAAGTTTTAATCTCTAATTTTATCTGTAGATTGAGAGCGAAAATTCTTTCAGTAATGATATGTGTACCTTCTATCTACTGCTACTCCAAGAAATGACGTTCATGAAATTACTTATTTAATGTGATGTACTTCGAGAATTCTTAAGAATGGTTTTTACTGGTAAAAGCCATTCTTATCATTAATTGTAATAGTTAATTTATCTCATGTTTCTTGCCCATTCCGTTTTAGCCGTTACTGAAAACGAGTTATAGCTCGAAATATATGTCACATTGAATAAATAATATCATCATAGTCATTTCTTGGAATTTTATTTTTTTGTAGAAATTATGTCTTTGGAAAGATGACTAGTTAAATAAGAATGCAGTATTTGTTATTCGGCTTCTACTTCTACCACTTCTTTTATTTCCATACTCAAAAAAATCATTCTACCACATTCGAAAATTTTACTATGAATTTTAATTATTCTGACTTTTCATAATTCAATGTGGAAAAGAGCAAAGTACATTTAGAGCATGTTGAAATCCATATTTTGTTAAACACAAAATGTTGATCTGTATTATACCAGCGTATGTTGGGAAATAAAATAGAATTCGATATAAAAGTCAAGTGATTTCAGGATTCGTATAAATATAATGTAAATAATAATGGTTCGTTCAATAAATGATTCAAGCAGGATTTCATTGGAACGATTAAAATTTTACAAGTGCTTTCATAGCTTTTTTATAATAACTGAAAATCGCCACTTTTAGTATACTATTATTTGGTAAATTTTTGTTAGAATTAATTTTTCAATATTCTAGTTATCATCTTTTAACACATACACAAGTATCGATGTCTAAATTTTGTCAACGGACTTCGATACGTCCGCCCGTAAATGGATACCATTAATTTCCTCCCGGCTCTTAATTGACCCTCCTGCGGTACGGACGAGTTATTTTCAAAGCAATTAATATCTTGACGAGCGCAGCTTCGCCTCGAAGCTTTTAATACCGAAACGACCATACCGCATCGGACGGGGATAAGAGCTTTGTACTTTGCCACTTGTTTACGCCAAGGTACTTATTACAGGGATCTCTTCAATAATGAAAAACAGCACTAAATTCAGTTGACTCCAGTGTACATAATTAACTTAAAAAGCATTAAATAGCAACATTAAGTAGTATTCTTTTTTCGACGTAATTGGAGTTGTAATTAAGAAATTAAATAACTTAAGAAGTAATGGCTATAAAAAAAATAAAAGGGATGACTTTTAGTTTTTTATTTCAAATTTTCCAAGCCTCTGATGTAATCACGTTATGATTACTGCGTAATTGACCGCGTCCCGTTAATAGAGTACCCCTTCACCAGCGGACAAATGAAATTTCCAGGCACAAGAATGCGCTATTTTCGTTATTAAAACCGTGCTAACTGTTACAGGAGGAAAAAATTCACCATTCACAAGGGATTGAAAATAAGCTCCGCAGAGACCACCATCCTTCAACTAAGGTGTAATGCCACAAAATTGATCCCATTATCCCTGTCATATCATCATGTTAACACATCATATTATTATCGTTTTTTAAATAATACGTATACCACCGTAACAGTAACAATTAATTTCCTTTTTTTGCGACCACAACCCGTAAAAATAATTTTCACAGCTTTAATTGTTTTCCCGGGGCTGTTTCTTCCATTATTTCTAGCCGGGGCAAGGCCTGAAGGGCCATTACAAAGGCATTCCTGTGAATCCCGTGGGACTGAGTGGATGACTCTCGACGGGGACTGCACATTATCGGATTCCAGGACGCCGATATTACTGAAAGATATGTCATGATACGTCTTTCTGGTTCTACGCGAAGGCATTACAAACAGGTGGATGTGTTTTTTAGCGGTTATTCGCAAACAGTTTCAATCATCGAATAAAGTATCGGAAAAACAGAGAAGATAAAAACAGACAAAATTAATTTTACAAACTTTATACTTCTATATATTTTTATTTCATTGTGTGTTGAAGGTAATAAGCTACGAAGCGGAGAGCTTACCTAAATTAACCTCTTAAATTCATGTAATTTAGTGAAATTTTTGCCAAAACTTTTCACTACAAAATACGAATATGTACTACTAATCCCTCTCGCGAGCTCCGCCGCGTGTATATATCGAGTTCTGGGGTCCCTCATTGTATTGTAGAACTCATGCAACTACATAATACCAAAAAATCGTTTACAATCGAAATTTTCGTATGAAACAACCAAATGTTTTATAATAACCACTCCAATTACTAAATGTTCCATAAATTGTAATCAATAAATTAAACGAATTGATAAATATATAAACAATATTAACTACGTTTGCTGTACCCTAATTTATATTCAATCAATTTATTCCTTACTTACTTAACTTCACGAAATTGTAGCAAACCTCAACTTGCCCGAAGCGTTTTTAGAACACGTAACTACATTAGTTCCCATTTACATGGTTGCACAAATGATAGGTGAACGAATTTGAACTTACTTTAAATAGAAACTAACGCGTTTTTTAGTGAATTAATAAAAATAAATTATACATTTAGCGGCATAAAAATGTATCACTTAAAATGATAATCAGATTCAAAGTACAATAACTTTTTAACGTGTTGCTCTATTTTAATAAGTTTTTTTTTGTATTTAAAAGATCTAACCGTTCCCAATATTTCTGTAGGTGCCTTCGCTAATAACAATAATACGTATTTTCTTCCTATATTTTGAAACTTCCTCAGGAATGCACTGACATAAAAATTTACTTTTAAATAAACGGAATCTGTTCGGCCCAATTATATTTTTTGTTGAATTTTCTACTGTTGTTAATACCAATGTTATAACCTCTAAAACATAACGTGGCTTCTATGGCCGCGCCATGGAAATTGACGAAACCGTTTCAGTGAGTTTCAACGATAATTTAGCGTCGTTAACGTCATTGCGTCCATCTACTTTGTTGATAGACCAGCATCTTCATCAGACGATCTAGGTTAGGAAGAAGACGTACCATATAACGCCATTATGATCAATATATTGTAATGGCAATGTTACAAAATCGACATCTCATAATTGGAGATAAGAAATCACCCAATCGAATTTTAAAGAAACATGGTTGGGATCACAGGAACCAGCAACTGAACTACAAATACTTCGAAAACATCGTGTTAGTAAGGTTCAGTGAACTAATGCAGGAGAACAAAACGTATTCTTTTCAAACGAGCCGAGGTCCGTCTTGTAGACTTCAATACCAAGCAGAATCTGTAATTTTTTATTTTAAAGAATGTAAAAATACTATTCCTATTTTGAAAAAGAATCCTATATTCATTAATTCCTAAGCACAGCTATATACCTGTTCTTATATTTACCAAGCTGAAGATCTGAATTTGCACTTTATAAATTCTATTCCCAGATTAAATATAAGCGATCATAATGGTTCCGAGGACCTCTCACTCTCTATTCTAACTCTGAATGTTTCCGGATTTTCTTTTCATACTGTCTACGGGTGGTAGTAGTTCTTGATAATTTACGATCTATTGCGGTAAGTTTCGATGATATTTCCTTACAAATTACTAAAATATCGTGCTCGTTTTTACTGAAATTCATTGTTCATTTGCGTAGCACTTCAATTTCTTAATAAATACATACATTTCCTTCCTGTTATAAAATCGCGGCTGTACAACCGATTCTTAAAGTCGATGATCCGAAATCATTTAATGATCTTATCTCCAATGTCTAAGCTATTCGAAAAGATATTGTGATCTTAACTCATTCAACATGTTCAATCTAATAATATTCTATCTACAGTTCAATCCGGGTTTAGACAAGGGTTTAGTTGTGTTACTGTCCTTTCGGCGATTACTGACGATATTGTTGGATTACTTACCATTCTGATTCTCCTGGATTTTAGTAAAGCCGTCGGCATTGTCTGCCACTCACTGCTGCTGTCAGTACCTCGACGGTCTGGCTTAGAAGAATCTGCTGTCTCGCTTATTCGAAGTTATTTGTCAGGTCACGAACAATATGTATGTCTGCATAATGGGTCATCACCTTTGCTTCAGCTAGTAACTGGGGTTGGCCAGGGGTCTATTTTAACCCCACTGTTTTTTTTTTTTTTTCATTTGCACCTCTCATCTGATCAAAATCTTCCATAGTAAAATTTACTTATATGCAGACGATACGCTGATATATCTTTCATTTCCTCCAAAAAATTAGACAGTAGTTCTGCAGTGATAAACAAGGAATTAGCAGCAGCTTTCTCTCGGATTCCAGCAAAGTATAACCTTAGATTAAACTCTGACAATTCTAGAGTTATGGTATTTGGGCGAAAGAATGTCGTTCATAAACATTCGAATACGGTCAATGTATTTATTAGTGGGCAGAAATCTGGGTTTGCACCTTGATACTAAATTGAGATTTTACAGGCACATTTCTGGTATTTTCCAATCGGCTCCTCTAGGCATTTATTAAGTGTATACACTAAAGCCATGTTGTGTCAATCTTTAGTTAGCAGATTGAGAAAGTATACAATATCATCCCCGATGATATAAAGATGTATCTTTCTCTGAACTCACAACAGAATCATCAGTGATCTAATCTTTTTCCTTCACTTTATGAGCGTCTCACAATCAATTTCATTTAATTTAATTGATATAAATGTTTTTCCTCTAATATAACCATATATTTGCTATGCCAGTAGGCGCTAGGGAATATTTCCATATATCCATGTATATATACTCTTCTCATATCTTATTAAGAGTACTTTTATCATATTCATGTTGTAATATTATTAAACAGGTTAAGTCTAAGAAGAACCTCTATGTTCTGAACTGATTAATAACAGAATGTATAGTCTGCCATCTACAGATTAAAAGTAGTAAAATTCCTTATTATTCTTCTTTTATATTTTTAATTTTAGTGAATCTGGTTTTTGTAAATGTTTTTATTTTTTCGATGGTGAAATAAAGTCATTATTATTATTATTCCTCAACTCCACAGCATGATTAAATTACACAAAATTATCTACCCCATCTTAATGATCTTTCTTAATCAAATTTATGCTTGAAATTTTTAAACAAATAAACTTCACTCCTAAATATACTATAAAAAACTCGATTAATCTGATAGATAGTATTAAGGATTCAAATATGACCAGTTCCCCTCTAGTTTCTTTTAATAACTAATTTGTATACTAATGTACACACAAATTATACTCTCAGTACTGTCCAAACACTATTTGAATACCAGTTTAAAAATAAAGGAATATCTCATGCCCTTTTAATTATTCTTAAATATATAATTACACAAAACTACTACCAACAAAATCTTTTAATCTGATAGAGATCTATCTATGGTTCTTCCAGTTTTAAAACTAATAATAACATTATTAAATTAGTAATCGGAAACTATAAGAGAGGGAAGGGCCCAGATTATTACAGTGGAATTTATTCTATTACATGCATCAATTGCAACGCTGTTTATAAGGCAAACAGGTAAAAAACTTTCTAAACTAAAACCAATTCCAAGGTTTTTGAGCACAAAATTCAAACAAGACGCAAAATTAATTTTAAAAATACTGCCCTACTGCACATATGCAATAAAGGCAAAAAACTGGAGCTACTAGAACTGAAATTGATGCCAGAAGAAAAGACCCGAGAATTAATTTAATCAATGATCAGATTAATCTCACAGAGACTCGTTTATATTCATTCCTATAAATAAAAAGAGAATTTGTTTACTTTGGAATTTTATACATTTTATAGAGGTGTCTCACGTAACTAAAATCAAAACAAATCGAAAACAAGAAAACGATAAGTACCAACAACTGTTATCAAAGTCAACATATTTTTTACGTACAATCAAAAGGTGTAATAAAATCGATAGCATTCCGTTTAAAATAACGAAATTATGAGCTACTTCCGGTAGACCGGAAGTGGCGGCCATCTTGAAAATATTTAAGATTGAAAGATCGGAATCAGCAACTCATTTTACCAAAATTCAAGCCTTTATGAATTGTAGAATCTAAAAAAGTTTTAATAAACTATTTATATATAAGTTTTTAAATTTTCTATTTTGAGTTACAAATTACATTTCTTTATCTCCTTGTACATTTTTAAAATTATTTTTGGGAAACCCGCTTGAATTTACTTTAACATTGTTCGTCGATATTTTAATGTGTTTGTATCATAATGTTGTAATCTTAGTTTTCAATTTTTATAAAATTTTTAATTTGTAAAACAAACCAGGCTATTTAATAATCTCATATGATTTTTCGCGGTTTTCTTCAAATTTTGACTGTGAGTATTCTTTTAAATTTCATTTTAAATTCTTTATAGGTACACAATTACATTTGTGTTTTGGTTGATCCGAGGTATCATCCGTTCATCTTCTTGGTTGTTCCCTGTGGACAGGGGCAGACATTTCGCCAAGATCTCACTTGGCATCTTCAGTGCTTTGTCGTAGTCTCCTGTTGACAGACTGTCAACAAAGAGACTGGCTTCTCCATCCGTGCAGCATTACGAATTACCACAATTACATTTATTTACATATAATTACAGTTTTAGATTTGGCTGATGATTATCAATTAATCGAAACCGGTCCCAAGTGAATTTTAATATGAAACAGCATGAAAAGTATTTAAGTAAAAAGTATTTTTTACTTATTAAAGTATTTATTTACCTTCATAATAGGATCTGTAACGGTAGCACGTACAGCGCTTTACTTTATCAACCACATGTAGACAGCAATCTAACATTGTTTATATTGAAGAAATTTTGGTTGAACACGTGGTTTCTTTCAGCTCATTTATTGATGACATAGCATTTGTTTATTAATCTTTTCGACTTTTGGCTAGTTGGGGATACTATGCAGTTATTATTTGATGACATAATTTAAAATTATTAAAGCATAGTATATTATTTTCTTGTTTTCAATATTATTTTGTTGATTATTGAATAAATATTGTTTGTTTCATATTTGAGAGCTATTAAAAACCACTCTATCGTAAAATGTTTTGTTAGCACTGACGCAATTCCTTTTAAGAAATACCACTGTAATTTTTACTTGATTTTAAATTGTATTTGTTTTTATTATTGTTGTTTGTAACACTTGGTATCTCAATAAGTGTGTTATTATTATTATTATGATGCCGCTATACAAACACTAGATGATCTCCAACTAGAGGATGATATTACAAAATGATATTCAAAACATGAGATTCTATGTTGTTTAATTTACTGATCATAATGTAATTAAAATTCATCAACATTCATGACTTGCTTTAATTTTAGATGACGCTGCCGAACAAGATACGTTATCATTTAGAGCTTGTAACTTTGATGTTAACAAAAGCAACTTGAACTAACAACACTCGTTTTTTTAGCACCTTCCGTCTGTAAACGTGGGTCTTTCAAGTTCAGCCGATTTTGTATGGCGTTATGCATTTTAAAAAGAAATATAAAACAATTGATTAAATTCATTATTGTAATCTTGTGAGTTCAAATTCCATCTCATATTACCTTCTTTTTAAGTGGAGGACCCCAAAATCAATTTATTAGGAAATTTTTTTACTTAAACAGTTTAGGTCGGAACACGAAATACCTAGGTTTACAGACAAAGGGTTAAATAGAAAAATTTGCGATGTTTACTGACAAATTACATTGATTGTTATGGAATCTTCATGGATATCCTGAAATTATTTAAATGTCGTACGAGCGATTATACGAACCGTATAATCGTTCTCCATGCTGACGGTCAAATAATCGCTGAAATACTCGCAATTGACAGAAAATCGCGAATTCTTATTGGTTGTTCGCGTTATGAGTGGAATAGTCATTAACATTTCCACCATTTATGATATTAAATAGCACCAAAATGTGTCAGACACCTGCAGGAGTGTTAGCAAACAGTCCACTCTTTTAAATAAAAACAACAACCTTATTGAAATCGAATATCCGGCTTTGGCCTGAAGACTTTTGATTTCCTTATTTAAGTGTTCATTAAGTATGATCTTCAGGGTGATTCAAAATCGATGTCGAATAAGTTATTTCGGAAACTATACTAGTTAGAAAATAAGTAGCTTACATGATCTCTTTCTAAATCTGCCTTTTTTTCTGATTTCAAAAATATAAAGTTCAACAGATTTATTTCTTCTTATATTAAAATAAAACTAAAAATATACCGGTTTATCATACTTATAAGCAAACAAACCAAACACCGCCATCTAGCATTATCTAATATAAATATTTTATTAACATAAAAATAGCAACCAAAATTAATAATTTTAATAACAGTTTATTCATCTTTGGTTAAATATAACTATTGGATATTTACCATAGTTACTGGTCATATAGCCAATCATGGCAAGTGACATTACAGTAACCATGGAAAATATCCAGTAGTTAAATTTAACGAAAGATGAATAAACCGGCCCTTAGAGATACATTGTTTAGGGTTTCTATTGGTATTGGCTAGGACCTAGCCAATACCAATAGAAACCTAGTAGCTAGTGATTTTAAATAAACGAACAGTTTAGGTTAAAATACTACATCATTTTGGGTAAATATGATTTTAACGAAGTACATATTTAATGTTACAAAGTTTATTACATTCCTAACCAGAGTCGTTGACGTTTATACTTCCTTTTCTGGTTGATCTTCCTCTATTCATCTTATGATGAGTGGAGGAAAATCTGTATAGCTTTAATCTGTATTATCTTATGAATATGCCAGGTTTTATTATTGATTTTAATTTTATTTTTATTATTTTACTTTTGAGTTTTCGAATAATGAATGCTCAAACAAACGTCAGGGACATTTATTTCAAAACATAATAAATCAAAGTTCCCTGATAATTCCACTAACTTTTCAACAATTTGACAATTATTATAGAAAAAACGAATGAGTTAGGTATTTAACTTAAGACTACCTTAACTTAAGCTAAACAGAAGTTGACAATTGCTTGAAATTGAAGATTGCGTTGCAAAAGAATTATTTGTAGCATGAGTCATAGTATTCATCACACCATTTCGTTTGACCTAGCTCATGAAAATCGGATTGTAAATGACACAGTTACAGCTTAGAACATACTTGTATGATAACCTCTATGTACAGATGCTTTTCTTTGCTAAAATTACGTTTAAAATAGATGTACTGTACATCAATGGATTTAGAACAAAAATCTATATTTGAGTATTTAAGCTTTTGGAGGATGGAGTATCACAATCCGAAATAGCTCGAAGATTATATTTTTCGAAAAATACAATCAATACTTTTGAAAAATAAGTACAGAATTGTTATGAGGTGAAGAATGGTACATCAATTAATACAATGGTAATTAGAGAAAGAGATGAGATTATTGTAGATGTAGAAAGATTATTATTAGTATGGATAGAAAATAAGGCAAGACGGCATATTCCACTAAGCCAGTCAAATATACAAAATAATGCTTTGAGTTTATTTAACGATTTAAAAGCCAAAAAAAGGAGAATCAACGGAAGATGTAACGTTTGTTGAATCGTAAATTTACACAACATCAATGTCCAAGGTTAAGCAGCTGCTGCAGACACTGACAGTGGAGCGAAATTCGTTGATGATCTAGAAAAAAATATAACAGGAGAAGGCTAGACTTCTGATCAAATATTTAATTTTGACACAGGTTTGTTTTGGAAAAAAATGCCTGCACGAACTTTTTTAGCTATAGAAGAAAAGTCTATGCCAGGTTATAAAGTAGCAAAAGAACGAATAACTCTTTTATTGGGCAGCAACGCCTCAGGTATGAAACTAATACCTACTACAATGCTAATTTCCTAAAGTGAAAACCCTAGAGCCCTGAAAAATTATGATAAGTGCAGTGTTCCTGTTTACTGTAGATTTATTTAAAAAACATGGGTAACTGCCGCTATTTTTCAAGAGTGGTTTAAAAACTGTTTTATACGTGAGTTTACTGGGTATTGTAAAAACAATAACATTCCCTTGAAGATTTTATTGTTGATAGACACCAATAATCCTCAACCATTAAATGAACTACACTCCGACATTCGCGTGGAATTCTTACCATCAAATACCACATCAATACTTCAACCTATCAATGTATCGATGACACATATCAATATGTCATAGCCAATTTTAAATTAAATTATATAAGACTAACTTTTAGTCAACGCATAGCGGCAATAGATAATGAAGAAGGTAGAGGTCTAGAAATCTTTAGAACGTTTTGGAAGAGTTTCAACATTTTAGACTGTATTAAAATAGTGTGCGATGCTTGGAAAGAAATTAAGAAAATTACGATATAGAAAGCCTGGAAAAGTTATGTACACGGTCAGTTGGCAATTTTTATGACAATGAAAATGTCTGTGACCCTATCATATTATCATAGAGACGTACATTGTAGAAAAGGTAAAAGAGTTAGATCTCGAAAAATCAGAAAATGTGAATGAACTCCTTGCCTCTCATGATAGGTCTCTGACTAACGAAGATCTGTTAAACCTTGAAATACAAGAACAAGTACAAAATGAAGATAGTGATACTGAACCATCTGAAGGATTAGCAACGAAAATACTTTCACAAGCATTTCAGCATCTTGGCAAAGCAATGGCCCTTTTTGAAAAGCATGACACTGACTTTGAAAAAAGTGCAAAAGTTAATGCAAATCTCCGAAATGGACTATAATGGCAGAATCGATTGAGATCTATTGGATTATTTCGTACTTATTTTGTAATTTGTACCGCCCATAAAGAACTTGTACCATGTGACATTAATGAGATACTCGTGGCGCTGCTGCCACTTTAATATCATTTGTAAGTTTAAAATTTGCGCTCTAATGTAGTCATCAGACTTGGGTTGATATGATATTAGTTAAGGAGCCTCGCCTACAAGCGACCTCGGCCCTATTTCAGTTTAGTCAGGATAACTTATCATTACGTATATCGATTACTTATAGACGTCGTTATATGATACCTACAGAGAATGTCAGTTGTGTTCCTTATTCCTATGAAATCAAGAGACATTCCTTATTTTAGCCTTAGGCTTAATATCGGTTCAAGAATGAAAAATTATATATTTCTCTTTCTAAGATTAGCCAATTTGAGTCCTTGATATAGGTTTATATGATATTAATTAAGAAGCCTCGCCCGCAAGCGACCTCGGCTCAAGATCTTCACCATTTCAGTTTAATCGGAGTTACTTGCGACTAACACGTAATGTGTAGAGTAGGATATGGGTAACAATATGTATCGAATAAACAATAAAATATTACTGACAGGAAGCTACCTGCCCTGTCCATGAAATAGGAGAAAGTAAAGTTATTATTAATAATCACTAGACTAGACTGCGGAAGCAATTATTATTTGACTTTAAAGATCTTGACTTATCGAAATGCGAATAGGTTTGATACCCGTTTGTGATTGAAAAAACCGATGATTTTCATCTTTCGACAGCAGAGCAAGAAATGATAATTGACTTAGTTTGTTATATCACATTAAAACAAATGTTTTAACAAGAAAATAATATTACTACGTTTGGACTTCGAGTAAAAAAGATTTTCCTGAAATCTTCGAAAAATCGTATTTTCTCATACAAAGATTAGTCAAGTTCGTTTACTATAGAGCGCTGTAATGCTTTGATTGATATGACGTTAATTGTACTCCATTGGCCCAAGGAAAGGAAATTATATATTTCTCGTTCTAAGTTTAATGATTTGGTTTTCGGACAAAGCGTTTAATATGTCCATCAGATATGGGTTGATATGATATTAATTAAGGAGCGTCGAATCAAGATCTCCCTTATTAACATATCATCCGCCGTGGGAGACGATAACATACTTACTTATTTTGTGGAAAAATAAAAGAAAATCTAAAAGAACCTTATTTTAATAAGGTTCTTTTAGATTGTGAGACAACTCATTTATGAGATGAAACTCATCCAAAAGATTGGCATGTGATGAAGAAACAGGTAGACCTCAAATCACAACATGATTAGAGGACAAAAATATTGCGGGATTGAACAAATCGAACGATGGACATTGGAAGAGAATTGTGGTGTGCAGATTAAGTCTAAATGGACGATGAAGAGAAGGCTAATCGTCCAAAGTAAGACTTATGGTTGATGTCTAGTAAAGAAACCATTCGTTTCAACTAAGAACCGAAAGGCTGTAATGTGTGCCTTTCGGTTCTGTAAGCGAAGATGCACCTAAGCTGAATCCGATAGTAGTGAGAGAAGAGTCTGTGCGAGGACGAGAGCATGTTCCTGCTGTTGGCATCTAATGAGATATCAAGAATACGTCGTCCAAGGATCGCTCGTTTCAATCTTCACGAATAAAAATACCATCTTCCTCACGATTAAGCACGGCGGTGTTTCTGTCATAGAGTCTGAATGCTTGGCACACCTCCTCCTTGGTCTCCTCGCACCGGTCCACACATCACAAGTGTAGGAACATTCTTTCTTTCTATATATCTCCAATCCTGGCGCTAGGGCTGAGTGCAAAAAAAATGACGCTTATGTCACATCTATAATATTAAGGTAGGTTTCCGCTCTTTCAATTTGTCCAAGCTGCTCATTTGCACAAATAATACTAAATTGATGTACCTATTTAACTGTCAGCTTTCTGCACAAATTTAGGTACTATCAACACAGTTGAGATTGTCATTGTGTTACCAAAATTCAAAGATGGACTACGATGAAAAATTATTAGCAATAGTTAGTGTTTGTTTAATTAAAAAGTTAAATCCGGTAAAATAAATTTTGCAAAATGTTGGATCGAAAAGAGAGCCACTTACACTTGTTTGACATTATGCGTAAATATAGGAAATGTATGCAGTCTGTGCCAACACGTAGATGACAATTTATTGAAAGTCCTCAGTGCCTCTACACATCTACGATATCTGCGTCGATTTTCAGTTCTACTCAGAAACTTGGACGAGAACTTATCATCAGCGATGGAAGGCGATGCCGTCTTAAGCTTGTTTATTTTGTGCAAAGAGAAAATAAAATCATATATTGTATGGTATAAGAGTTGGCTTCTGAAAAGAAAATCATATTCTCATATAAATTTATTAAATGAGTTAATATTCGCGTCAAAAGATTGGTATATCTATTAAAGGATGAATGTGAAGAAAAAACGGACTAGTGACCTCGAACTAAGTACAAACCACAACGAGGTTAAGCAGGTCGAATCTAGGGCTCAAGGCAATGAACAGTGGAAGAGAATTGTGGTGTGCTGAATGAATCTAAATGGACGATCAAGAGGAGGCTGTATAAGAGTATAAGACTTCTTGGTTGACATCTAGTACAGAATCTATTGATTTTGGCTAAGAATTGAAACGCGTAGAATGAGCGAAGGTTCAGATAAACTGGAGCCATGAGAGAAGATCCTGAATAAGGACGTTAGTATGTTCCTGCTGTTAACAATAGATAAGATATCCTAGTTACGTTCTACGAGCATTCGTTTCAAACCCAAATTCCTTCTTCCCACGATGAAGCACGACATAGAGTCGGAATTCTTCGCCATAATATGCTTCACCATTACCGCCCCTAGTCTAAAAATACACAAGTACAAGGATGTCGTTTTTCTTGAGGTGTCTTGCAATTCGTTCCGTTACACCGATTTCAACGCGGTTTCTACGGAACGTACTACAGAAAAATGGATATAGTTTGAAGGACATCAACCGAGCCACCAAGCAGCGGAAGCAGGGAGAAGAAGCTGCAGCAAGTACAGAACCAGCTGGTTTCATCTGTCTTCCTTACGTTTCCGGCTGACAAGAGAAGCCATAGAAATCCACCGACATAAAAACAACGTCAACAGAGAAGATGGCTGGGAACTCAGCAGAACATGGAAGATGGTGGTGAAGACGAACACGACTCCCAAACCGGATGCGGCGCGGTAATTAGTTAGTAATTAGCTTGTAATTAATATAAATTAATTATTAATTAGTTTTTCGATCTATATATTGTTTTACGATCCCCGATTTTGTCAGTTAGAACCAGTTTCTGAAGAAGGTTGCAACATGGCATCCGAAACGTCAAACATTTTTTCAAAGAACGCACGGCGAAATCCGAAAGTTTCTAGTTTTAGAACTAGTGTTAGTCCTAGTGATAGTTCTAGTGTTAGTGCTAGTGTTAGTTCTAATTTTAGTTCAATTAACACCGGTCGTGAAAGCCTTCGTACTTATATGATATGATATTAATTGTGGAAGGGAAATCGTACATCCCTCATTTAAATATAGCTGGATTCGCTTACGATTGTTGCAATATGTTGACTAAGCTTGAGTTAATATCTATTCATTGTGGTATCAAACCATCTGTCAGTATTTTATTAACAGCACATAGTACATATTTTTTATCGGTAGCACAAATTCAGATCTTTTTAAATCCACATTTGCTTTATGTTTTTACGTCTTTTTTTTTAAGTGGTAATGCTAGCTTAAGGCCAACTGGTAGCGTCACGAGTTCTCTGTAACCGTTACATCGAACATATTTAGCTCTTCTCAAATCCACCTCTTTTTAACACGTAGTTTAAAAGAAGCCCTGCTATCTTCATATTAAGTTAGCAGGGCCACTTTAAAATGTGGTACAAAATTTTATTAGAACAAAATAATTTAAAATAAAGTCTTCTTAAAGCCACCTTTATTTTACTTATTTTTTTACTTTTTTAAGTGGTCATGCTAGTTTAATATTAAGCCACGAGTATCTTTCACATATTACAATTTTTTTTATTGATCTCAATCGAGACTGCTAGCGTAAGAAAGGTTTTTTTTATCATTCCCATACATAATGTACATAATATAAAAATAGTATAGTTGAAAATAATTACATATAATAGACGGATTGGTATGATAGACAACCGAATATCCAGCGAAATATATCCGAGTTTTCATAAAATTACTATCCATTCCATCACTAGTCAAAAGGAATAAAATGAAAATGAAATGAACACAAGAAAAAATTGCAATTTAGTGACAATTGAACTAAACAAGGTGTAGATTCGAACTGACAGATTTAAAGCCAGACATCATCTCAGAACCGGAATTAATCATTCATCTTTGTAAAATATATAAGGTATTTTAGTAATTTAAAGACTAGCATATTCATATGGTTAATTCTTATTAACCACTTACGCACACAGTTATAACTATATCAAACAGCTTCTCAATAAATTATTAATACGTCATCAAACAGAAAATGATAAAAATCCTCACTAAAAAGTAATAAAAATTTATAAAAGCAATTTAAAATACAAGATATTTCATCATTTCCAGCAATACTCCCTCTTCCTATTGATATTTCACCCAATAAACGGTAACGAGCCCTAACAACTTCCGTTTCCTTCTGCGATTTTATGACATTTTACGATTTCACAACCATATTCTATATTTCCCATCATTTAAACCCTTTGCTAAAATGTATTGAGCCTAGAAAATTGGAAATTTAAAATTTTTCATGTCAAAAATCGAAAGGCGCGTTAAAACATTAGGGACAAACGCGCACTTCACTTTGCTTCACTTCACAAATGTATAGCATTGACCTTTGACAGACAAATTGAAAGTTATTTGTGTTGTAGCATAGAAGCAACAGGCTGTGCGAATCGAAGAATCGTAGTAGAACAAGACGAAACCGCTTTTAACAAAGTCACATGACGAATACTTTTTCAAGTTCATTGTTATTCTTTATTTCGAATTTATTTTCTTCCCATAAATCGCGTCCAGAGTTAATTCAAAGACGCGATTAAAATGGCAATAAATCAAACTGTAAGCGCATTCATTATAAAGCCTTTAAAAAGATTTTTAGAGGACGTAACAATTAGTAATTTTCTAAGCGATTAATAACCAATTTAAGTACTTATTTGCATTCCAACGTGAACAAAAAACGTATTTTAAATGATTAAGATTTTACATTTATCATTGAATCAAACGGATAAGGTTCGCTTTGAACGCGATTATCTTAAATAGGTGTTTGGATCGATTGGAAATTGCTCGTGTAATTAACTTTTATGCCAATTTACTTCATCGTCATAAAATAGGTTATTACAAAAACGGATAGAAAAAAGATAACGAATAAATAGATTTTTAATACATATTTTTTATAAAAAATAATTAGATTAAAATATTGTTTCGTCAATCCATATTAAAGCTAAAATAGTGTATTGATTAACTCGCATTAGATAATTTGATTTAAAGTACGTGTTTTGCGGTAATCGCAATTGATTTATATCGTTGAGAGGATATAACTATTTTCAGTAAGCACGCACAATTAATTATCTAATTGTCTCTCCGAATAGATACATTCTCGATTTTATAGTTTAATAATTGACTTTATTTCAAGTTATAATTAGCTAAAACAGATCAATTTGAGGTAATTTCATTAAAAGATGCATAATTGGATGACTAATAAAAACGATTCGCCGAATAATTCCTGCAATAGAAAGATTTATTCTTTGAAAACCCTTTCGTAGATTCGGTGAGTAATCAAAACTCTCCTCTAATTAAGTATAAGTCGATATTAACTTTTCGTTTAAAAGACAAATTTTGGTTTTGCGTGTGCTGGTTTTCATTAAAAAGCGCACCACTAACTTAAATTGAAATCTCAATCAGGCTTAGTGCAATAATTTCTTTCAAATGATGGTTGATGGAATCAGTTTGTTTCTTATACATGCAACTTTCGCGTATACTGAAAATTGCTCCATCGATTTTTTTTTCATTTCACACTGCCTCCAACCCGCAGAAGGGAGACTTTAAAACCCTCACGCGGTTATTAAACCCGTCAAGATTCGCGGCGAATGAAGACACATCTTGATCTTTTATCAGAAATTACTTTTTTCAGTACAATCGAAAGTGAACGTTTTATATCACTACGACTGTTTCAATTCTATAAATATTTAAATACATACATAGATTATCTTTATAAACACAAACACAAAACGTAATATATGTTTTATTTAAAATCTCAATGTCACACTAACGTAGTAATGTAAGTGGTTTTGCTGTCGAGTAAATCTGCCAGGTTAGTTATTTTAAATATGCATAGCGGAAGGTTTCTGGACCTTTGAAGTGACGCCAATTTTCGAATAATTTTTTTTTTTGAATTCGAAGGGAAACAAAAAATTGAGTGACACGTGCCAGCCTAGTTGCGAGTTTTCGTGAAATCGATGATGCTTTTAAACGGTCCATTTGTCTTCACTTCAAAACTGACTTGTTAAATTGTTTTGAAACATATTAATAAGATAAACAAAACGACCTTTCAAAATAAATTAGAATCATTTAATTATGCTGATTTTGGTAAAAAATAAAGCAGAAAAATGTTCTTGTTTGGGTTTACAATCAAGAAAGTTTTTGAAAACGGACTTCTTGGACTTCTTTTGTTCCATTATACAGGATGTTTCGCTACAGATGCAGATAACTTAAGATTGTATAGCTCATGTTATTTAACTCATTAAGCTACAATGTAGGAAAATGATAATGACATTTCAATATTATGTTGGGAAATGGAGTAGAACCAGACGAATTTTATAAAAGAGAGTCCTTGCAAAGCTTTCCGCAACAATAGCGTATGCCATAACATTAATGTCATCCAGGAAGAAATTAAAGACCTGTTGTGTTTGATGACCTAGCAAGCCAACAAACTGATCCACCAATTCAACACTGTTTACGTTTTTGATTTAAGTGTTCTTGCACAACATTGATATAATAGGCTAGGATATGATTATGTAAGTCATAGGGGCCAGATACATATACGCGCTACAGCACCCAACCAAAAGTTTTTATAGGTAGTGAGCACCCATACGTGTAAATGCCGAAGAGGTGGGTGGTTTGGAATTCAGCTATGTGATAAAAGAAATCACGCGAAGAGAGATACAATGTTCGAATCGAAAGAAATTGAAGACCAAATGGCCAAAGCACAGAAGATGCGAGAAGTAATAGAACAGAGTAAGGCTGAGGCGAGTGCTGAAACCACGAAGACATATTCTGGAGAAAGATTCCAGGAAGAAAATGAGTTGGGTTGGATTTGAATTGAGTTGGTTTAGGTTGTTCCTATCATCGATTTCGAAGACTTCGGTCGTCGAAAGTATTGTTCATCCAACTTGGAGGTTATTTCTTCGTCAAAATTGTTAATGGTTTATAAGATGTAATCTCTACTAGTTATTTAGCATAAAATATTGTTTAAATAATGAGAGCTGTGTTCCATTTTACCAGTTCATTTTCAGAGGACGTTAAATTACTAAACTTTTCGTTTTTGTACTTAAATTAGTTTATTGATTGAAAAAGAAACTTTGAGTCTGACTAGTTTCGGCCTCAGGCCATCCTCAAAGACTATTCTGTATAAAAGTTTTTTAAATCATATATCTATTAAACATTTATAGTTGTTGTTAATTAAGAATTAAAAACAACAGTATTTGTATTTTGTGAAAAAAAGGTTAATTGTTAATTAACAACAACTATAAATATTTAATTGATATGTGTTTTAAAAAAACTTTTGTACAGAATCGGCTCTGAGGATGGCCTGCGGCCAAAACAAGTCAATCTCAAAATTTATTTTTCAATCAATAAACCAGTTTATGTATAAAAACTAAAACTTTTGTAATTTAACATACTCTAAAACATTGTTCTTATATACTGTGGGATTGGGTTGTGCCACAAATCTTAACTCAGTTCACCCAACCCAACCCAACAAATCAGTTAATATTACTTATTGTTTAAGGCAAAAGAATCAAAGTATTGTTCATTTTACTTGAGGCGGCCGACATCGATCGACCGAGATTATTTTTTCCGAGATTGTTAACGATATAGATAATGTAATCCCAACTATCTATTTAGTATAAAATATTGTTGTTATATGTTGTTAGATTGGGTTGAGCCATGGCTCTTAACCCATTTCACTCAACCCAACCCAAGTACATTTGCTCATTTTGCTTAAAGCGGCTAACATTGATCATCGGAAAAAATTTTCTACATTAAAATTGTTAATGATAGTAACGTAATCCCAATTAGCTGTTTAGTATAAAATATTGTTGCTATATACTGTTGGGTTGAATCATCAATCTCAACCCAGCTCACCCAACTCAACTCAACTTGTTAACACTAGTTACTGTTTAAGGAAAAAGTATCAAAGTATTGTTCAATTTATTTGGGTCTGAGCTGTGAACCTTTTTTTGGAAGAAACTTTTTTTCCAAAACCCAGAACCCATACGTATTTTCAAACACTGGCGCCACAAGTTGATACCAAATTGAACTGCATATTCAATGTGGGATATACTCTTTCTCAAAACTTTCCGGTAGTAGTTCTTCTAAGAGGTTAAGTATTTCACCATCCAAACCCAATCCTACCCAACCCAAACCAAACCATGTTATTCCAACTTAACTCAACTCAATCCATGAAATGGTTACCGAGAACACTTAAAGTCCAACGAAGCCATAATAGTCTAAAATTTATAATCGACAAAAGACTTTCTTCGGTATTGGACAGGCAAACAACAGATATGCAATAAACTTTTTACAATCGGACTCTTTGGCAAACAAAGGAATCCCATAAAAACTTCCACTAGCCAATCCTCAACTTGAATTCCCGCAAATATTGTCGCCAGATAGTCCTAGAATAATTGCCGAAAACATCGGAACAACACCTTTCGAACTTCTATCTAGTTACGATAATCAGAAAGATAGAACTATCTTCAGCAACACAATAGACATTAACACGAAAACAGAGTTTAATTCCGGTAAACTATGCTTCCGATTCAATACCCCCGAAACAATAATTGCGAAGCTCGTCGTTACCTTATTTTACTTCTTGTTATCTAATAAAATATGTCTGGTAGTATTGCAACATCTAGCCCAACACATTCTCCGAGCTAATATGCGAAGTAGTGAGAGCATAAAACAGAGTAGTTAAAGCGCTACTAAAGAGCAGCAAACAACGCAACCCAACCTTACTCACTCCAACCTAACCCAAACTAAACCATCTCATCACAACCCCTCCCATGAGATGATTACCAAGATTACTGACCATACATTACTACATTACATATACATTACATATACAGTAATATACATTACATATATTACATACACCATACATTAATGAGAAATCGATTTTGTGAAACAAAAATCCGAATACCATACAAATTCTTCAATGCTCATACATGGGATTTATGAGCACTATAATATTTCTCCCCATTACCTTTCAAACGAAACAGTTACCTTTCTCACAGAAATTGCTCTGAATATATTGAAGTGTCATCGTGTAGATGCCCATTACTGCAATATTTCTCCATTCTTAGAGCTCTTTCAACATAATAAGTAATGAGAACACAAAACAGGGTTAATGAGTTTTCAAAGAACGGTAAAGAACCCAAAACAACCTTACTCAACCTAACCTAATCCAAACCAAATCATCTCATACCAAACCAACCTTAGCTTATAGTTAAGGATCATCTTTGATAACCTATAGCTTATCAAAGATGATCAAGGTATCCAACGAGAGAAAATAGAGGAATAAATGTGTGAAGATCTGGAGGAAGATATATGGAGAACAACTTATCAAATATTAACGGTAAACTTGAAAAAGGTAGGTAAACTTGAAAAAGATACAATACACAAACAGTATGAGAAGTATACCCAACGATACAGGAGATAGACAAGATGCGACAAGCAGTAACCTTAGATATATATGATGATCCCTTCACTAAAGACGAACTAATTGGGACAAACAGTCCACTAAAGACTAGAAAGGCACCAGGTCGAGATAGAACAACCAATGAAATATTGAAAACCTGTGTAGAAGCCGATCCAGAAACATTCTTACATGTGTGTAATGACTGCTTAATAGTATTAATTGATAAACAATCAAAGCCCGAGCTAACCACATCATATTGACCTCTATGCTTGTTGATCACGGTCGAAACGCTACTCTAACAGATGATAAACGGATGATTGACAAAGCAAATTGAGACAAGTAGTATAGTGTACATGATGACCTCTTCACTAAAGACGAGCTAATTGAAACGATCAGCATGCTAAAGCCTAGGAAGGCACCAAGTAGAGATAGAATAATCAATAAAATTTTGAAAACCTATGTAGAAACCGATCTAGAAACATTCTTACCAAGTAAATTTAGTATTAATTGATAAACCATCAAAGCCCAAGCTAACCACATCATATCGACCTCTGTGTCTACTGAGCGCAGTCGAAATCGAAAAGCTACTCCAGCAAATTATGAACGGAAGACTGATAGCTTCCACACATAACGGCAAAAAAACCCAACCCTACCCAACAAAATTTAAACCAAACTATTTCATCTCATACCAACCCAACTCATGAAATAGTCACCAAGATTGCCGACCTATAAATTCATGAGAAATCGATTTTGTGAAACAAAAATATGTAGTCTTCTTATCGAAATTGTTCCAAATATTTTGAAGTGTTATTGTGTCGATACGCATTTCATCATTTGTCCATTCCCCGCCGTCTTCTAATATACTTAGTAGTGAGAGTACAGAAACAGGTTAGTTAATGCGTTTTTAAAGAAAGGATGAATAACTTGAACGAGCTAACAACTTAATTATTAAATTTAAGTACAGTGTAAGCTGGTTATAACGCATACGGTTATAACGAATCAATTTTGTTGGTGTTCTGGTTATAACGAACTTCTAATAAAAGAAATATGTTACCACTAATTAATCTTCAGATTCTATGTCAATAATAAAGCAGAAATGTTTGATGGAGAAGAGGACATACCACTTATACAGTTTATTGCTAAAAGCTTTATTGGTGCTACCGAAATGAATTTTACACAAGACTACGTAAACTTTGATGTAAAAGTGGCAATTTCGAAATTTTTTAATGGATGACGAAATTACCGTTACAGTCCTATATAAAAAGACTTGCGAACGAAATGATAAAGGGGACGACATTGATGAGGAAGCTGAAAGATTGTCGAATAATAAGAACATTACAATATTGATTGATGCAACTCAAAATAACAAAATACAATAATGTATAAAATTAGATACGAAAGCAGTAAATATAGAGGGCATCAATCGTTCTAAATTATAAATGTTTTTTTATATAAAAGTATTTTAAGCAAATTTCAGTTATAACGAACGGATTTTCAGGTTGCTATATCCATATACTGCTTTTCAATAAAACAGACGCCATCTAGTTATAAAATCTTACTGATTGTTTTCAGCCGGTTTATTCGTAAATGCAAGTAGAACATAAATAAGTTAAATAAGTTAATTAAAAATATTCGTTAAGAAATGTGAAGGATAAAACACTTGAAATTTCTCGATTAGATGTTAAATGTACATTTATCTCGATTAAAATGCAAGAAACAGCTTTGATTCAAAATTATTAATGTTCCTTCATTAAGGTCAGAAGATAAAAGAAGACGGAACAAAAAATAGACTTAATATATCGAGCTGAATATTATTTATTCATCTTTTATAACCCAACTCAATAAAATTAATTAAGCATCATTGATTTGAAATAATAATACATTCGTTAAAATTTAAGTACCACTAAAAAACAAATTAACCGAATTAAGTCATAAATGTAAATTGATCGTATTGTATTCGAAACTTAAAGCATTCCAAATAAACATATAAGTCATACTGTAAAGTCAATAAAAGGAAATTGTAGTTGTAATGTAGTTGTATGTTTTAAAATAAATTCCATCTTGATTCTCTGTGTCTTTATTAAGTTTTTTTTCTGTTATTATTATTATTATTTAAGGAAATACGAATGGAATTTTGTTGCGGAATTCACACATCTCCGCGTTATTCGTTATTCTCAAAGCACAAAGAAACTTTGTTGCTGTGAATATTTTACGCGGATTATTTTCATCTTATACGAATGTTGTTTAAGGATCAAGGTGATCAAATTTTTTTTCTTTAATAAAAACATAATAACTATCGTTATTTTCACGAGTCGTATGCAAATTCATCAAAATATAATGAAGCGAAATAACATTCGATTAAAAATGTTATTTGAAAAATAATAAAATCCTCCATTCGTATTAAATCCAAACTGTATTATTTATTGCGTACAACTTAATAGAATGTTAGAATTGCATTCAAATTTGTAATTAGAAATAATTTCGCAAATGATAATGATGAAACTGATACTTTATTATAATTTATATTTTTGGATTAAACGAAATTGAGTAAAAAATTGATTGCCACACAATGTTAATAAAAGTTACAAAAATTCTTTTCTTACCAGATCCTTGTAAAGGGGTGCTATTATAAGATTCATAGCCATCATCAAAAGTTGATGTAGAATGCTTTTGATTTTTCACATCATCGTTTTTCCCATTTTCATCCTTCCTCACGCAATTACTTTCGTTTTCTTGTCCCAACAATCTCGTAGACTCTGTAACAATCTTCTCCGGCGTCGAATTATCACCAACTTCTTTCTCCCCATCTTTACCATCACCATTATTCAACAAACCTTCAGAAGCGCTCATCGTGCCTTTAATTTTTAAAGAGGAGGAATTTTTGGGCAACACTTCCGGGTTGCTTTTGCGTTTTTTCGCCGCGACTCGATCGCCGAAAAAAGTCGTCTGGATGGTGCGAATCTTCGACGGTAACATCGCTCTTTTTGAACTTGTTTCAATTCAAAGTTTCACTGCCGCGCATTTTTTGAGCGCCTGGACGATTGATGTCTTTGGAAATTTGGTGACATTTTTAAATTTCTTCTTTAGTTCCGGTCGAGATGAGAGTTCGAATCGAAATGAACCGGAAGCGATTCGGGATTTAGGTGGTTGGTTGTGTCTCGATTTATGATGGTTTGGTTGTGATGAGCGTCGCGCCGCGACTGAGTTGGCGCGATTCGCGGTGTCGACGCCGTCGCCGACGACGACGACTCCTCCTTTTAATAGGTGCGTGAGGATCTACACGCACGACGCGCACCACACTTCTATTTCATCTTTTCAGCTTCTTTTTCAGTTTCCTAATTAACAAATAAAAATTAATATTTCAAACAATCAATCAAAAAGAAGATCTTTTAAGGACAAAGAAGAAAAAGAAATGTTAAATGGCAACGTTTTGTAAACACGCTCATTAACTAATCGCCAAATTCTACCAGTAACAAGAAAATTGTGAAAGTGGCCCTTACGTGATTTGTTATACATATCACAAACTAAACTGTAAGTGATTATATGAAAGAATATTTATAAATATTTTAACTCGTCAATACTAAACTTTTCGTATCTAGCATAGTAAAGTGAACAAAAAATTAGATTAAAGTATACAACTCCCAAAGGATTAAATAATTTTCTATATAATTCATGTAAACCCACTACGCGGACTAATGTGGGCGTGTTTCAGAAATATGTTAACTGGTATACAAATGCCATCTAACACTGATATCAACGACAGAATGTTTTTTTCATGTTCCTTGAAATAACAACCTACGCAATACGCACTGAATGAGCTCACAACAAAAAAATACAAAAATAATGTATTGATTCCACAAAGTTATATGTACCATATTAAATATAATAAGTGGGTGTTATAATTTAAAAAGCAAATAATAATCCTTATCCATTATAATTAAATAAGTACAAATAAATTTATGGAAGTAGGTTAAATGAGAGCCATCAAACCAACATTCAGTTCACGAATAACCGGAAAAATGCACCCTTCCTTAATTACCGTATAACTACATAGTTCGCAATTCAACATTAAGATCAGGCGGTCGTAAATTGGCGCTCATTAGGATGGCTCTCTTTTCTGGGATAATTTATTGTGTTCGTATTGAGGGGTGGCGGCGGTTAAAACTGGGCCGGGGAGTTCATAAAACGACCCAAAGGGACAATGAGCACACCTCTGCGGCGCTCTTCTTAAACGGAGGGAGTCGCCAGCGGCGGCGACAACGATGGCGACCCAATGCACCCTTATTGAATTCCGACTGCATTTTACGAGCGAAAAACGCCGAGACCCGCGAAGAAAATTCGTATTCGGAATGAGCGTCGCGGCGTTTCCTCTCTCTTCTGGTCAAGGTTGAGGACGATAAAACCGATTTCTCAGCTATTCCGGTACCATCCAGAATCGCTAAACAGGCTCGTTTTAATCGTTCACATCTAGGAATTAGTTCATACTGGATTTTACTAAACGGTTACTTAGTATATTATTCTTGTAGATCATTTCAATAAAAATTAAAAATTTTCCATGGAAAGCAAGATTTTCTATTCAGATTTAAATAATACTGCATTAGGATTAATATCGAAGTTTATTTGTAGGGATACTCAAAAGGGAAATCAAATCATCAAGGAAGACAAAATTCACAAATTAAGGAAGATTAGAAACGGAAACCAATCATTAAAGAAAAATATTTTATTCAATACCAAAAATATGTCAAAATTTATAAGACTAAATTAACTTAATCAAAAATTCAAATTAATTTTTAATGACTATCCATAAACTGTAACTCTGAAAGCAACATTAAATTATTTGGAATCGGTTTATGTTGAGGTGAGAGCACAGTGATTGTTTGTCGTTCCATATCCACGTTAGACCTTCAAAAAAACTCAATAAATATACATACATATAAAGACAACACATTCCTAATAAAACTTACACACAAACAAATCCAGCCACATGAGACTTAATCATATCGTCATCATCCTTTTCAGCAAAACTAATCGTCAAGATATGATGTAACAACCCAGGGTTAGGAGTAACTTGAACTAATTTCGTCAAATGATCCTCAGCTTTCATCCCAAGAGGTAAGCAAGAATCTGGTAAAGCAGGAGCGCCGATTTTATAAATCTTAATTTCGCTCCATTTCAAATCGAACGAATGGGGATATAACGAATTTTTTGGTGATCCATAAAAGTATTCTCGGATGCGTTGGTCGCGAGTTTCGGAGCGTGCACTTTTTGAGCGTTCCACGACCTAACGATTAAGTGATTTAAAGGACTTAATAATTTAAATTTTTTATATTACATACCCCACCGCTTTTTGGTAAAAGAACAACTTTAACAAAATTAGGAATGTCTCTAACTAATTCATTATAAAGTCTTTCTTGATCTAATACTAAAATCACATCAACTTCAAATACTGTTGCAGCGTGTAAAAGCGATTTGTACCCTTCTCCTTTAATCCAACCGCATGTGTTGATGATGACACCAGACATTTTTGCTAAATAGAAACAGTTATTAAACATAATTTTTTTAATACAGTAAAATTTGTTATTTAGATTATATAGTGCTTCCTTTAGTAATGGATATATAAAGCCATTGAAAAGAATTTATGGAAGATACCCTGGAAAGGAACTAAACTTTTAGGTGTAGTTTTCAAAGTTTTCCGCGATTTTTAATCAAGTTGTGACGTCATCGATACTTTTATCAAATAGTAATGTCTCATTTTATTACAGAAATGAAAGATTTTCATTTCTGAATTCGGTAAAGTCAATATTAATATTGGTTATACAAAATTTCTTAAAAAAAATTGCTTTAAAGTTTCATAATTTTCCATTCATTTGAGAAAAATGTAGAAGTAATTGTGCGCCAAAACAATGATTAATTTGCAACTTGCAAGAGTTGATTACTAGTATTTCTCTACCTCAAATAAATCGAAATTATGAAACTTTAACATAATTTTTCTCAAAATTTTTCTTAAGCAATTAATATTAAGTTTGACTGCACTAAATGTAAAAAGCAGTCCTCTTTCGAATTGCGGGTTAAGAAATGGAATATTGTACTTAAAAAAATGTCATAACTCGTTTAAAAATAGTGGAAAAAAATTAAAATCTACTCCAAAAATTGCAAACAATTAAATCTTTAAGACGGATCTTAGCAATTTTTCTACAAATCAAATTCATCCGTTACTTTTAGGAAGCAATGTACAGAGGGTATTCAAAAATTGCGTCTGTATACAGGTATGTCAACGAGATCGTTCATTAAACGTTTATGGTATTCTGAGCAAAATACAAATTTAGATTGAAGTAGAATCAATTGCGTTCTCTTCGACTAAAATATTTTCAGATTTCTAGTACTTCGGGTTATACCGGAGTGCTTTTCTACTTTTTTCGATGGAACATCCTAAATATTTGGATTGGTGCATTTTCAAGGTGTATGACAACTTTACTTTTACAATTTCATTGGATCGTTCTCGCGTTGTTAGATTCTATTCTTAAAAAAATCTGCCTCTAACAGATTTATAACATACAGATATTTGTTTAAAAAAACTGAGAACACTCGATTTTGATTGGAGTATGTTTTGGTGCTAAGAACAGTCGTCTACATTTTAGATCATGTGGCCACTCTACTATGGCAGGATAACTTTTCAAAATTTAGAAGTACCATAACTTAATCTTACTTGACATCACCCATATTTTATAACTTAATTGTCTTCGGCGTGTAATTACTTCCTTCTTGCTTTATATGTCCAATAGCTAACGTTAACATCTTAGGAACTAATTATGGGATTTTAAACAAGGCACACATACATTAAATAAATATTTGTATACTTTCTAAAAGAACCTGTTGAATACTTGAGTAGTGTTTTATAACTATTTTTGTTGGCTAGAATATTTAGAACATATTTTAGGAAGCATTTTCAGATCGGAGTTCATATGAAATTTTCTTCATGATATTTTATGTACAATCTCCTCTTTAAATATACATGGTGTCTCCGAAATGCGTATACAACGGAAAACCACAGATTTCTTATCTCAAAATAGGTCGATTTAAGTTCTCTATATTCTTTAAAGTTAGCAAAATTCTATTATTCTTTATAATGAGTAAATCAATTTAAATCATTTTTGAAAAGTGAGTTCCCAAGTTCAATTAACATGTTTTTATGATTTTAGGTACAATTTTAATCGATATTAGTCCATCTTTTGCTGACCAAACAGCAACTACATAATTATAATTTCTGAATAGCAGAAAAAATATGGAGTAATATCCGCTGAACACATGACATTTCCATTATTTCTGTGTTTCTAAAATTATATCTAAAACCATAAATAGACGTTAAGGGATGAATCTCTTTTCTTTTCTATTAAATTCTCTTTTCAAGTCTTTCAATTTCACCTTTTGTCTAAAGGCGTCGTTATTGCGACGGAAAACTCCAGCTTCCGGAGTTTGGGGATTCATTCGGATTGGCTGATGGCGAACGTACTGGCGTCACGTGATGGCCATCAGCCAATACAAACCAATCCCCAAATTCTGAAATCCCCGGATTTCCGTAAAGTGTCTAAATCGTTGATTGTCACGATAACATCTACTACTGAGATGATATGTCTATATATATGGTGGATCAAAAAAAACCGTTGACAGACTCTTGGGACAGAAAATACATGAAAAATTAAGGCGAATAGTTTTAATATAAATGGGTTCTCAAATGCCTGTTTTATGATATAAGTTTTTAAAGTTTTTTAAAATTAAACATTATTTGCAATAAAAAAACCTTTTTTTAAAACATTCTCTACGCCACTGCTAATTTTGTCGTTTAATCGCCAGTTTGGCAGAATTTTTTGATAAAGTGTTATCAAGTATCTCTCAATTCTCTTACAAATGTTTGATTAAAGCAACAGTTTTTGAATAATTTACAGTTTTCTAAATAGTCATATGACCATTCCAGTATTGATGGATATTTTTACGGCAATAAATGTTGGACATGATGAAAATGATGCAATTGTTGTTCGTAAAGTATTGTCCATACAAATTACTATGGTGTTTAAATTTACAGAAATTTAATTAACAAATTTTCTTTAAGCCTGTTTTTCTTAAAAATCGTTGATGTAATCAAACTTTATTGACACATAATTTGGCAAATAATTGATTATTTTACACAAAAATGCTGTCCGTTAGACAAAATTGTATTGTCCGTAGTGGTGTAGAAAGAATTTTTAAAAAAGGCTTTTTTATTACAGATGTTTAATTTTAAAAAAACTTTGACGCCCCCCCCCCCATATACAGGTGTACCATCGGTTGTGGTATTGTTTTTTTTTGACGTCTAAACTTCAACTTTGTATTAAACCACCCTATTACTACGCCAGTTATAGCGTTATTTTTAACGATTATGATGCCATATGGTATAGTAGCCATAACCAAGTAGATTCACACCAACAAAATCCAATTTATTCGTTATTTACAACAAAAATTAAGAAAATGAAATGACAGTTAAATTTATGGTACTGTGGTTCGAGACTACTACCCTACTTGTTTATTGCCGGTGGAGTAATAAACCAACTGACAAGATCAGTGGGAACAGCATAAGACACAAAATCATTCACACCACTGAGCTGGTCAATTGGCTTACTCCTAGTAGCGACTCCTAGTAAAGGTAGTTTTGAACCATGGTACCATAAATTTAACTATCATTTCATTTTTCTTAATTTTTATACTATATAACGAATAATTCGCATTTTGTTTGGTGTGACTTCCACATTATATGGTATGAGAATCGATAAAAATTAAAACCATACATTTTATGAATTTAGACATATTTGTAAATTATTCGTAAATCGTGCCATAAAAAATTTAGTTGACATGATCACCACTTGGCCAAGGTGACTTAATACATATTGAATTTGGATTTGAACTGTCCATCTTAAAATTTAGATCTCAAAAAAAATACCACATCAGTACACCTGTATATTAATACGATTCACCTTAGATTTTCATGTAATGCCTGCTCCAGACGACTTTCAACGATTTTTTGAATCATCCTGTATATGTAATTATTGTTGTGGTTATTGTTATTGTCGCCTTTTTAAATTAAAATAACTGATTATGCTCTTAAAATACGCAAGTTTAGTGAAAAAAATATATATACATAAAATATCAGTTTCTCTGTAGGTCAAACGGTAGAAAGTTACTTTCTGAATGAACAGTTGAAATTTCAAGTCAATCGATTGAGTGGTTTTTTAGAAATCATGTCAACCAGATGTAAAAAGTGTGTTTCGACAAAAATGCATTTAATGCTTTTAGTACAATTTGTGAATTTATATTCAACTCCTCTCATCTGGTATATCAGATGAGAAGAATTTCTTCTTTTTACTTGCAGAAATTTTCTCTCTCCTGGAACAAAAATTATAACTAACACTATCACTAGGACTAATACTGGAATCTAAAACTAGAAACTTTCGGATTCTGCCATGCGTTTTTTGAAAAAATATTTGACTTTTCGGATGCCATGTCAGAAGCTGGTTCGCAGTGAATGGAAAATTTCTCTCCTGTTGTTGCATTTTTCTTGCACACGAGCTTTTTTCGTTGCTTGAAGAATTCGTCGGACGGATTGCTCAAAACCCTTTTTATTGCAAGGGTTTATATAAATCTTTGTTTGTTGATTTCGCAACTTTTATAATAGCAAAACAGACTTAATTAAAAATGCTGGCTACTACATTAGCAAATATTTCAACTGCTTTTTACGCCACACAGTAGATGGTTAGTGGTTAAACACCAAGCAGTTGAATTGAAGCTGTCATTATTATTTTGAGTTATACCATCCAAATAAGTTTCTAACAATTCTTTTAGAATTGTAGAAGACAAGTCTTTATACAGATGTCCCATAACGATTGTACAATACTTCACCAGCGTATTCTCTAGTCAAAGATAGACAAAAATGCCTAATATACATAGTTCCAAAAATGGTCCGTTTGCGAGATATTCAGTTTTATTTTGATAGGTACTTGGTATAAATATAATTAAGGATATAGATTCAGCAATTCTACAATTGGTGACCATGGTGACAATAGCAAACACAATCGAATAGGTTTTTTAAGTATACTTCTCAGTACATCTAATGCGTTCAAAGATAGCGGGAATTTGTTTTACTATGTTAAATAGGACATCCTCGCCCAATCCACTTATTGCCAAATCTGCCATTTACGTATGCTTGAGTAGCGCGTGCACAATTAAATAAATAAATGTACTAATTAAATGTGCTGTTACTCCATCATGCATAAAGTCGTAGTCTTGTAGTATTTGTAGAGGTAATTCATCAAATGCCTCTGTCAATCTTTTCGAAAAAAATTGGACCTAGTAAGTGGTCACTTACAACTCTGGCCCACACATTAATACTCATTATTGCATTATGAATATTAAAAAATTCGTTTTAAGTAAATATTGCTTCATCCGTAAATACAATGTTTATGGGAAAATCGACGTTTAATAACTCCCCCTGTATAACCCAACAACAAACATCTCTCGTTTTTCGTCATCATTCTCTGTTAAAGCTAGTAAACTTATTAAACTCCAATTTTGAATATCTGAACAATGGTCCACTTTCGGATAAACAGGGGTACCCGGAAATTACGTGTGTATACTGACTATCATGAAGAAAAGTTTATATAAAGGCCGGTCCGAAAATGCGTCCTTAGGGCGCTAGAGCCCTTTAAAAATGGTACCCGCAAAGTACTTTTTTCGGTATGTCTAAAAAACGAGAAGGTTTAGAATGCTCAAATTTGGTATGCAAGCATATTTTTATGTGACAAACAAGATAATCATATGAAAAAGAATAAACAATTTATAGATTCTAAGATAACAGGTAGGGGACGTGTTTAAGTACCATATCTTCTTTATCTTTATTTTTTCTGTCATTTTAATTACATAAATCTATTCAGCGGAAAAAACTACATAAAAAAGGTTCTACTCCAGAAATTACCTAAAACCAGTGGTTTACGAGAAAAGTTGCATTAAACGGTTTATGGTATTAAAATAAATTAAAAAAAAAAATCTAACTTCTTAGTAGGCTTCTTTCACTTACTCTTAAACAATGAATTAAGTACTTGTGACGACTTATCTTTGAATTCAAATTTCTGTTAAATCAACAAAATTGCTAAAGAATTTATAGTACTTTCTTTATAAACATTCAGCCATATTGAGTACTTCAAAAGTAAATTTAATTAAAAAATTAGTGATATTATTTTTTGATCGTCCTTTACTAGGATATTTGAAAAATATTTTAAAATTTATTTTAATACAGTAAATCCTGTAATGTAATTTTTCTTGGAAACTGTTTTAGGCTATTTTCTAAGTAGTACATTTTTTATACACTTTTTTCCGTAGAAATGATTGATGCAAATAAAATTGCAGAAAAGTCACAGATAAAAAAATATGGTGCTTTTAACATGCCCCCCTACCTATTATCGTGGAAGCTATAAATTATTTATTTTTCCTTTTTCATTATCCTATTTGTCACGTAAAAATATCTCTGCATACCAAGTTTCACCATTCTAAACATTCCCGTTTCTTAAAAATCGCTAAAAAAGAAATTTCTGCTATCTTTAACGGGCTCTTAGGCCGCCCTTAGGGACCATTTTCGGACTGGGCTTTATACTAACCTTTCTTCATGATTTTATATGTAGAATCACCCTTTTCAGTATATAGACATAATTTCCGGATACCTGTATATTTTCTATATTTGTTTGGTTTTTTCGTCCATTTTCGATCAAGTATTGTATAATCGTTGCGGGACACCTATATATATTAGCTTTATTGCGATAGCAACCTCCGGATGGAGTATCAGTTCGTGATCAAATTTATTAATTTTCCCTTGTGTCTGTGGATATTCGTTTGAAAACAATTTTATGGTAGTTATTCGCCCATACAACATTATACAAATATTCAACAGAATTTGGATGTCTCCTTATAGCTAACCCATAGTACATCATTAGTTCTTTTATTAATTTCTTTGTCAACTAATTATTTGCACCAAGTTTTTTATGTTTGCAACGTTCCTACACTCCTTTTTCCATTCTAATATTATCGCCATAACGATTAATAACCAACATTGCTTTAAAAGTTGCTACTTCGCCATTACCAATATAATTTGTATTTCTCCCTTCATATGACTGCCAAGATATTTGAAGCAGTTTCTTTATAGCATCTACTTCCATCATACCAACCAAACCTTCATGATTTACTAAACAATTTTCTTCATGCCATATATCCGAACATTGCATGTTCGGATGTATGCAAGTATTCTGTCCCAGTTCAATATAAGAGTGCCACGATTAAGTGCGTCCGTTTCTGATGTGTTTTCACCAAATTATGCTAACACCAACATAGGTTTTAATTCATCCGTTAATAAATTGATGCGAGCGGCTAATACGACTGAGCCTGTATTGTTTTTTTTGATATGTAGATATGTAAATCTCCAAGTCATACCTCATTGGTATAATGTTTCTGTTTTTTGTAATAGTATTTTTGATGTCTTGTGCGTGTTGCTTTTATTGCTTTGATTGCTTCAATATTACTTTAGTTTTGTTTTTTCTCCGCGCTTTCTCATTTTCAAAATTTAAATCATTGTAACTTTATATTATCTCCTTTTATGGAACAATGTATTTCCGTTGGGATAATAAAATTATTATTATTATTATTGCATTCCTCAGTACCAGATCTTGATTTCCATAGTTAACAAACCTGACCACGAGGATTTTTCTACAAGATCGATCAGTTAAAGAATTGAAGTCCCCCTTCTTCCAGATTCGATGGTCAGGCACAGTAATGTCTGTTGCTGAATTGCCATTTTCAGTATAATTCATCGCCATAACGATTAATAACCAACAATGCTTCAAAAGTTGCTACTTCGCCATCACCAATATAATTTGTATTTCTCACTTCATATGACTGTCAAGCTATTTGAAACAGCTCCATTATAGCATTCACTTCTCTGGCTCCTCCTAATGACTCCTCATGGCTCCTCCTAACTTCATGGCAACTCCTAATAATCTCATGATTTCTATTTACTTTATAAGGTTTGTTTTCAATCATCCTCCCATAATATGAAAGGATGTATTGACATTCCATTGATATATTAAATCCTAATCCAAGAACACTGGATTCACCAAACCTAATTCACAACAGATATAAACGTTATAATTCGGTAACCATTAGTTAGATTCAATATAATTTCTCGTGGCTAGTTACCAGTATTTTTGTAAATGTGGTTTCCTTTTTCTGCGTATATCTATTCCCGATAAACTTTTGTCTATCAACGCATTTAGTACTCCGCTTTGAATGTTTCCTATCCATTCTTAACTTCACACACACGTTCAAACAACATGTGTTTTTATCACAAACATAAATAAAACCTGATCAGACAAGGATAGGTTCAAATTTAAATTTATCTAAAGTAAATTTTTTTAAACGTATTGTTTCTTTATAATTTTGAATTAAAGGTATATTCCAAGCAATCCCGAGTAAGAAATCAGGTATTTGTTCGTTTTACTAATATAGTAGAAAAAAAGGGACAGAGTACTAAAAATCGATCTAGATTGTGAAGATTATAGCAACCTAAACTGCATCAGTTAAACGTTTAAAACATCTACAGTTTATTTTTTTAAATTATATTTCACAGCATAGGCACCGAATATGTGGGTGCTCTGGGTGCGTAAGCATACAAAAGTTTAATGGGTGCAAAGTACTCATATGGATGAGGACCAAACATGTAAGTTCTCTGGGTGTACAAACACCCATAGAAAATTGTTAAAGATTTTATCAGTATTTATTGCGATCGCTTTTATTGGAGAGCACATATTTGAAATTAAGACTTAATACTATTTCTAGAAGACTTGATACTGCTTCCGGAAAACCTGAAATGCTTCCAGAAGACTAGATACTGCATCCATAAGAATTAAATACTTCCTGAAGACTTGATATTGCATCTGAAAGAATTGAAATACATCTAGAAGACTTAATACTGTTTTGAGGTGACTTGAAATGCTTCCAGAAGACTCAACGCTGTTTCTAAATTATTTGATAGGGCTTCTAGAAAACTTGATATTATTTGCAGAATTTGGCGACTGTTGACTCCAGGTTCATTGTGTATATCAATAATAAAAGAAGAAGGAAAAAATCCTTTTTTCACATTTTTTTTTTTTTTTTTTTTTAATGACGAGAGTTCAAGATCATCCAATGTCTTCGCATTTTTCTCTTCGCTTAATTTCTTGCAACCTCTGATGTAACTGACGGTAATTATATCTTATTTCATAAAATCAACTTATTTTTAACTTTTCTAATTTTAATTTAATACAGTTGTACCTGATGACGCTTTTAAGAAAAAAGTGAAACACGTGTAGTACAGATTGAAAAGAAATAAATAAATATTTATATCATTGTGAAAAAAGGATTTTTTCCTTCTTTTATTATTATTTGCAGAAGACTTGAAATGCTTCTAGAAGACCTGATACTGTATCAATTAATTAAAATAAAACAACATTTAAAAACAAATTAAATGCTTCCAAGAGACTTAATATTGTGTCTGTAAGACTACATATAATATATGGAATTTTTTACAGATCCAATTCAGGCAATTATTAAAGAGCAGTTACTCGTCGTTTGAGTCTATTCCCAATTCACCCATACATATTTGCAAAAACCGACCCTTTGCTTCACAGAAATATTTTTCTGATCCTAAACTATAAGATTTTACAGTAAAAAAATCGATTAAAAAACACTCAACAATATTTTAAATTGATTCACGCATTTTTGAGTTATAAAGAATAAAATAACTTTGCTCGCTTTCAGCGGAATGAAGCAATTATGGATAGATATAGATTTAGATATAGATAACTTCAATTGACCTATTTTGAGCCAAGGAATCTATCGTCTTCCATTTTCCCCGCATTTCATAGACACCTTTATAGACACAATTTTTGATCACATTGTATTTGATTCTGTAACTCAATAAGGATTGTTCTATGAAACAATTTTTAAATAAATATTATTATAGAATGACACGGTTAATTATTTCCAAATTGAGTTGCAGTCTCATACAGCATATGATTTTTATCATTAAATTAATTACTTTTTTTGTTAACTTCAATTCTTTCTTTAACAGTTGTTGCTAATTGAGTTAAAATCATATTAAACAACGCCGTATTTGCGCTGGGCGTTTTATTTCCAAAATGATATACTAAAGGAGCCTCTTGGGAGAAGCCTTCGTCAATTGATGCAGGCCTTTCAATTAATAAAGCACCTAAATAAAAAATTATAACAGATTAGACAAAACGAAAATTTGTGTCTTTTATTATAAAATTGAAATCTTTTTACCAATTGTTCCTGGAATAGAAATTTGTCCTTGTCCTACATCTAAATCGACAAAAATAGGTCTCCGCGACATCCTGACTGCGTAGTTTAATAAAATCCTGCAAAGAGTGCTTTTCCCAACATCCATAGGCCCAACAATCATAGTTGTGGGTCCTTTTTTATTGTCTTTTTCAGCATTAATCCTCATTTTTTCCAATGCAGCATGGCAATTTGTGTAAATAACCATTGGAGTTTCTTTTGCTACATAATGAACATCAGTTTTTCCTTTCAATTCCAAAACGCAACCTTGCCAAGTAAATACGGCTACTTTAGCACCTGAGGAGAACTCGTACGTTTTTCCTTTAACAAGTTCTGTGCCAAAGACTTCGGCCATCCCCGATTTTAATATAAGGTACACTTTTTCATGTTTGGATTCTATTTCAAAACGGAGTTCGCTATCTGCTTCTAATTTACACTCTTGGACAACACTTTTCTTCTCACTCTCAGCTGCCATGGTTTATTTTGTAGGGGCAATAAAAAGATTTCGAAGTTAATTTTAAGTTTAAACAAAACATAACCTCAAATGATTGTAATGTAATCTAAAGTAGTGTTTATAGAGGGCGCTGGTGTTGAAGAAATATTCTCTGGAAATAAAATTAAAAAAATTAAAATGGTTATATTATTAAATTTAATTTAATGTTTATACAAAACTTATACATATATACTATTTATTAATAATTATTCTTAGTAACGTTTATAAGTAAATTATTTTTATAATGACTTTTCAAATTAATAGATGGCGCTTATATTTAAAGATATAATCGTGGTGTGCATTGCGCATATGTCAAATTTGTTACTAACATGTGAGGTTATAAAATTGTGTTCCGGTAAAATTCAAATTCGAGAAGAAAAAAATTCTCAATGTTACCATTAACGCACTATAAAACGTTGCTGTTTGACGGTCGTTTTCCAAAAACGTACCGCTACGTGAGCAAATACCTGAACAAGGATAGGTTATCAAAAAATGTGCGGCAAAAATTTTTAGATTATTACATAAATGATAACAGCCACAATTTCGTACGATCTAGCCCGGTTGTGCCGTTTTGTGATCCCACTGTGGCTTTTGTGAACGCCGGCATGAATCAAGTAGCTGTCATAATTTTAAAGTTGGAATTTCGGTACCTAATTTAATCTGCAATTTTTAGTTTAAAGGTATTTTACTTGGACAACAAATACCTACACATAAAAAAGTGGCCAATAGTCAGAAATGTGTGAGAGTTGGAGGCAAACACAATGATTTAAATGTTGTTGGAACTGATGGTTATCATCATACATTTTTTGAAATGTTGGGTAGTTGGTCGTTTGGGGCATATCATAAGGTTATTGTTGATATTATTTGTTATATCAAATTGAAAATATGGATTATTTTTTAGAAAAAAGCTTGCGAATTAGCTTGGAAATTATTGACTGACATATACAAAATTAATAAAAATATGCTTTATGTCACTTATTTTAAAGGTAATCCCAGTTTAAACTTAGAACCAGATTTGGAATGTAAAGAAATTTGGAAATCATTAGGGTAAAATATTTTATTTTCCTCTTCTTTTTATTTGAAATAATATATTTTTTAATATGGTTATTAGTATATCAGAAGATCGAATATTGCCATTTGGTATGGATGATAATTTTTGGGAAATGGGAGCTGTTGGACCTTGTGGTCCATGCACTGAGATTCATGTTGATATGAGAGGACCTACAAATAGGGCAAAATTTGTTAATAAAGGATTACATGATCTACAAGAAATTTGGAACATTGTATTTATTGAATATAAAAGGTATAAACAATTTTTTTACACCTTCATATTACCTTTTTTAATTTATTTTTTTAATAAAGAAATGAAAATGGTGCAATAGAAAAACTACCGTTAGCACACATTGATACTGGGATGGGTTTTGAACGACTTTGTGCCATTTTGCAAGGAAAAACTAGTAATTATGATACTGATTTATTTGCACCAATTTTTAATGTAATTCCAAAGGTAACTCCTTTTTTTAATTGAGTGTTGTAAAATAATATCTTGTTTACAGATAATTTTATAAACTACTTTTAAGCCCATATTCAGAGACGAGGATACATCATGTACTCGGGTACAATTGTAACTCCCGACCTGTTCGGGTTTGAGACGGCCAACGTCTTCTCGATTCACGAGCGCGCCTGAACAGATCGGAGGTTACAATTGTACCTGTGTACATGATGTATCCTCGTCTCTGAATATGGGCCTTAGTTGTAGTAATAGGTTAACTGAAGATTCAATATTTAAAACTGTGTTATCAACTATGGGTTTAATAATTGGTTCATTGGGTTTAAGTTCGCAAGGTTCATCACTTTTAAGTCACTTTATGAAAGATGATCATGCAAGGCAAAAACTGAGTGATTTCCCTATACAAGTCTAATTTTTTCCATTATGTACTCTTAATTCATGATGAAAGAAGTTTCAACAATTGCTCTTTGATAAGATGCTCTAACTGGTCACTTTTTGATTTCTGTTTTTTTGTATATACTAAATCTATTTTAAAGCTACATACTTCAAGGTGTAATTTCCAATTTAAAAAGTAATAAGTATTATATGAATGCAAAGTTATGACAATTTATTCTAATACATAACTATTCTCAAAATAAGTCCAATTTCAACTGAGTTGATTAAGTAATACAGTAAAAATTGATAATTGCAACAAGCTTAATTCTATTTGTCAAAAAAAAGTTGCTTCATCAAGTGAATCATTAAGTTTAAATGTGGTGTAATTTACTGACTGATTTTTGTAACCAATCTAGACTGACTTGAAATTTTATGCTTCAATTAAAAGTATTGTGAAATTCGATAACTTTCATTCTTAAATTATCATTCTCTATTATTATATAATAGAGTTATTCTTAATTCTCTCATTTAAAAACCTAGTATAATAATAATATGACTTTATTTGTCCCATTAGATATACATTGATTTAGTATATATAAAATAAAGAATATAAGTTAAACTTAGGACAAATTAGGCGGAGTTCAGGAACAGCCGTAACTGCACCTGCTCTTCCACTCAAACCTAATAAAACTAATTCTAAATATAAGAGAGAAAAAGATAAGAAAAACAAAAAGAAGCAGGAAAAGAGAAAGAAAAAGAACCGATACTGAGATCATAATAAATTATTAAATGTAAACTGCCCGCTTTCTGTCGCCCTACAATGCATCCTGAATCTGAAACAAGCGGCTCCTCACTCTATGACGAAATAACCTTAAAGAAGTGCTACGTTTTATAGTTGACGGCAAATCATTAAAAATATGTATTATCTGGTATGAAAAGCATTTCTTAAACAGCTGGTGATGATGGATCGGCGGTGTAAGAGTGCCCTTGAATCGAATATTCAAGGTGTGAACATCAGTACGAAATTTTATTTTATTGAACAAGTATGGAGGTCTCTTCAAAGTAATTATATTAAAGAAGAAAACTGCCAAATGAAGTATTAGCCTGTTTTTCATGTTAAGCCAACCCAAATTCTTCAGTTTATGCGAAACATGCTGACGCCCCCGCAAACCAAATATCAAACGCAAGCAAGAATTTTGAACTTTTTGAATCTTTCTCGTATTATTATACGAGATACACGGATCATACAATGTATCACAATAGTTAAAATGCGACAACACCAAGGCCTCGCACAAGAGCACCCGTGTTTTGCGATTAAGGAAAGACCGACCACCATAAATTAGCTTAAGAGCAGCGTATGCGGATGCAGTGCTCTTGTTTATGTGGCTATCAAAATTCAAATTATCATCCAATAAGACACCCAAGTTTCTCACACAATCCCTCAGCGGTAATACCTGATTGTCGACAACTATCCTGACCCTATCCCGAACAAAATTATCACTTATCAACTTCCTTGGGCCGAACAAAATCAGCTCAGTTTTAGCAGCATTCAGACAAAGGCAGTGACGCCTAGAAATCTGCTTCAAGACCTCTATATCCGAAGTCATACCAAGACAAGCATCATCGACATCCGATGGCAGAAAAGATATATATAATTGGGTGTCATCTGCATAGAAATGATGATTACAATTATTTATGTATTTGTTAAAATGCGATGTGTAAAGTGAGTATAGCAGTGGACCCAAAATTGAACCCTGAGGAACACCGGATGCCGTCGGAAGAAACGATGAAACGTGACCGTTCACCTTTACGCACTGCACTCTGCCCATCAAGTAATTGTACAAGAACCCCGATGCAAGATCATCAAACCCAATATAGCGAAGCATGACTTGGTATATGCCGATACCAAGTCATGATTTATAGTATCGAAAGCCTTTGAGTAATCTAAGAGACACATCAAAGTCAATCTCCCTTGGTCCGTACTTCTAATGATATCATCCACAATATTCGATAGAGCTGTATTACAACCATAATGTTTTCTAAAGCCTGACTGTGTAGGGGGTAAAAGGTTATATTCCGTAACATAATCCTTTAGTTGTGATTCGATTATTCTTTCCGTAATTTTTGCTAATATCGGTAAAATACTAATTGGACGAAAGTCTTTCAGGTGATTGACATTCGCTTTCTTTGGTAGGGGTAGAACCATGGATCTTTTCCAACAAGTGGGGAAATGACCTGCAGTATATTGTTTCAATATAAGGAACCCATAATTTTTTTATTCAATTTATATTATTACTAGAGACAGGATTTATATGCGATAAAATTAAGCAATATAAGTTTTTTATATGCGATTAGAATTGGTCGAAATATGCAATAAAAACAAAAAAAATGTACTTGCATTGGCAAGAATGATAAAAATACTGCATTTAATACTGCTCCTTGTTCAGAGCCTGATTGAAATACGTATAACTAATAATTATGTACAGGGTGGGCAAATTTTGTGGCAAAGACAAAATCTCTATCTTCTTTTGTTTTTAAGTTATAGCCAAAAAGTCATACTTTCGTCATTTCAAAAAATGCTCCTATTTGGTTTATTTTTGAAATTGAAGAAACGCGGTTAATACATTCTTAAGACACCGTTTTGAGTAGAATATAATGCCGTTGAAAAATTTTAAATAAAGTTGATAATTTTTTAGATATAACACAAAGTATAACTAAATTTATATTCGATAAAAATACAATATATTTAGTCCATCTTCAAAAATAATCATGCCAAGTGAAATCTGCTTATGAATGATCCTTTTTTAGTTCATTAAGACCAATTTTTATAAACAAAATTTTTCTCCATCAGTTTTAGTTCTTGACTTATGACGTATGTTTAAAAATTGAGTCCTTTATTTTGCAAATCCGGCGATTATAGCTTTCAGCTTGTGAATCATCCTTTTTATGTTCATTATGAAGTTATATACAAATGTATATAAATCCGGACTCTAATTATTAGTGTTTTTAAACATTTTGACTGGAAAATGGTAATATTTGCTTTATTAATTTTGGGTTATTTACCAAAAAAAAATATTTTTTCACATTTTTGTGTTAAATAAAAAAAACTGCCTGTATAATGGCATTGATTTGAATTATAATTGAAGGCCACCTCTTATATCTTTTGTTATAATTAACCCATTTGTGCCCACGGACATTATTTCACGCAAAAATCAACAAATTTTATAAATTTTAATTAGTCATGCCCCTAAGAGACTAACAAAAAAAAATTTGAAAATTTCGAAAATATACACTGAAAAGAATAGGTGTTCTCATATGAGTACACTGGGCACAAGTGCTGTTTGAAATTAAATATACAAGGTGTACTGATAAAATTTATAAATGCTAAAAGAAATAAAGTTGAAAATTAATACAACTTTATTAAGGATTTACCTAACTACTTACATGTTAATTATACATATATTAACGGTTGCTGTGAAATTGAATAAAGCAATTCCTGTCAATACACAACGTTACATTGCATTTTATACATTTCCAACGTGCTTTTAGGTGACACTGCCGACAGCGTAGTTGCTTTTCAATCTTCCCAGGAAAGTGACTTCCCTGGTTTTGTACAATAGTGATACATGTAGAGGCTGATGGTCTTCCTTTAGAATAAGTAGACTTCGTAAAGCATCTTAGATAATGACCTGCGACGCTACGAATGAATCCTAGCAGATCAACTTTATTTTTATTGTTTAGTGTGTAAAGCCTCCAAGCATTAACAAATGCAACATTTATCATGTGTGTAAAAATTGGCCACCATCACTTTTTGCCATGGATACTTATTCTATAATTATTGACTGCTTGATCTAAAAGATCTACTCCTCCCATTGATGAGTTATATGTAAAAAACAAAAGAGGCTGTGGCACATAGATTTTCTCTTTTTTAGCCAAAGACCAGCGCTTAACTTTTGCTTGTGGTTCAATGCTGTCGTAATTTGTTGCCATAGTAACTATATTATTATCTTTCCATTTGACAAATAATAAAGAATTTGTTGTATCAAAAGCGTATTGAAAATGTCCACGTTCGTTTTTATTCATTGCGTTTTTGGATGGCAAAGGACACCTTTTTGTCCGATTCTCTCTAACCGTTCCCGTTGCTCTAAAACCTTTTTCCTTTAACATTTTTAACAATTGATGACTTGTAAAATAATTATCGAAGAATACTGCATGGTCCTGAGGGTGGGTTACACATTCTAAAGGTCCCGTTACACGGCGTGTGGAGTGGCATGCCCGGCGCGTGAATTGTCACTTTCCACGCCGCGTGAGTGAACTGATCGACGTTTTTCACGCCGTGTGTTTAAGCATGTGGATAACCGACAGTTTTCAACAATCGCGCGCGGACGGAGTTTTTAAATTTACCTTGATCGACTTTTATTGTGCGGCGACATCCACCGCCGTTTCCTTTTTTTCTTTTTTTGGAAATCATCATCACTATTTAATAAAATGTAGCAAGCCGCAGCACAACCGGCCATTCGCTCCTGACGCCGCATTATTAAATGTGAAAATGTTTAGATGCGTGACAAGCCTGGGCGCGCGGCGTGAAACTCGTCATTCGTGACAGGCCGTCAGAACGCGATCGTTCAGACGAACCTACGACCGTCACTCGTCACTCTACACCACTCCACACCCCACGCGCCAGGACTGCCACTCCACGCGCCGTGTAACGGCACCTTTAAAGTTCCAGTACAACTCTAGAACCAAGAGGGTAATGCCGACTTGGTCTGTGTTTACAGTTGAAATGGTGGATGGTTTGGCACCGCAGTAAACATCAAAATTATAACAATATCCTGTCGAGCTGCAAAGCATCCATTCCTTGTATCCAAATCTTACTGGCTTGCCTTTGATACATTGCTTTGCGGAATGATAACCACAGTACTTTACCATCGCTTCGTCTATGGAAAAATGGGGGGGAAAGTTCCCCACTGCTGGAAGTTTTTATTGAGCATTTCCATTAGAGGTCTAACTTTATACATTTTGTCATTTTTGTTTATATTGGAATTGTCGGCAAAATGAAGATACTTTTTGATTTCATAATATCGATTCCTGGTCATTTCTGTGGAGATATACGGTACCGATAAATCTTCATCCAGGCTCCAGTACAATCGTTCCCTTGGCAGTGTATGGTAACCAGTAAAGATCAAAATACCTATTAATATCTTGAGATCGTCTTTAGTGACAGCAAATGTATGATTTTTTTGTGCTGCATATAACATAGTTTGGTCGACAATATGTGTAAATATCCTTTCATCAAATGTTCGTTCAAACACTTCCACTGGAGTGTCACTTTTTGTGCACTCTTTCAGATTATTCAGCCAATCAGTATAACCATGAGTCGCTTTCATTCCAATGTTGATTATGTCTTCACTCCATACAGGTTCGGGTTCATTGTTTGTTTTCTTTCTTTTTCGGGGATTCGAGGAACTCTGCTCGATTTGACTTTCAAATTTAGACCATGAACTAAATTTCTACATTTTCGCGACTCGCACTTGCAACATCATCTAGCGGAGTACCAAGTCTTTTGTAACGCCTGCCATAAAAAGCTACAGGACTTATAATCGAGAATTCATTAGCATCCATCGCAATATCGATCTGCAGCAATAAAATCACAATACATTTTTTACTCCGTACCTATGTGCCCGGCGTACTCATATGAGTACACCCACCTAACATGCAATAATTCAACGTTACAAATATAATAACGTACTACGTTATTTGTAGTCTACTGAAATACGTATCTGACAATATGTATTTAGCGACAGACTCCAAAAAAAAGGTTTTTTTTTACTAAAAATAACCGCATAAACACAAACAAAACATTTATGACTTCAACTACATATGAAACACGTGTTTCTTGAATTAGCTTCAGAGTCTCCTTCCGGCTATTGTACAAAATATTAACTCGATTCGTTTTAAATTGCTTTAGTTGACCTGTTAAGCGATAGGTGTTACTATATGTAACATTTGTAAGCTGTACCCATATGAGTAATAAAGGCAATTACAACGTCAAAAAAATCATTTACTCAGTACAGACACTAATTTTAAACCTCGGTGGTGAACACAGGCGTGCAAGCATTTGCTGAGTTCACTTTTAGTAATCTTTGAAGTAAAAGTCTCCCTCATTACTTCCGCTGCATTTATTATACGCTACCTCAACTCTTCCACGTGGTTTACTGGGGTTTGATACACAAGATCTTTCATGTATCCTCAGACATAAAGATCATACGAGGTTAAGTCGGGGCTTCTCGCAGGCCAAAGGATTGGCTCTCCTCTATCAATCCATTTATTCTCATACGTCTCATCCAGCCACTTGCGTATTCTAACTCTAAAATGTGCTGGACAGCCGTCGTGCATGAACATTATGTTCCTTCCAGTTTCCTCAGGAAGTCGTGCCAGCAACTCCTATAAATTGTTTCGTAAAAATTCTTTATAATTTTCGCCGTTTAATATGGGAGGTAAAAAATGTGGTCCAATTAGTTCGTGGTTGATTACACCTAAACATCCAGACGTTCAGCGAAAATCTTCGTTGTAAGTTGGTTGGTTTTACTTTTTAGGGTTTCCGTGGATCTTTGGAGCCCAATAGTGGAGGTTATGGTAATTAGTTACTCCGTCTTTGTCAAAATTACACTCATCTGTACATAAAATTTTTCTCAAAAAATCCTTATCTTCGACATCAGCATTTATCATAAAGCGGCAAAATTGTAAACACCTCAATGGATCACCCAAATGGAAAAGCTTCAAGCGTTTGCACTGGTTGGTAATGAAAAGGATACCGACCTGACTCGTGCAGTACATTCCATACCTTTCACTGCGATATCCCAATCTGGCGCGCCACTACGTTGGTTGAAGTTTTGTCTCTTCTTCGTCTTCAGAGGCATACATTTTTGGCCTTCCGGTATCTTTTTGTTGTCGTTGAACCATACTGGTTTCAGAAATTCTTTTATATGTGGAATTAAAGACGCTAACATGTGGACGTCGACGGTTCGGGAATCGATGATGGTATTCCCTCTGAGCTTCAGCGTCATTACCAACCATGCGAAAAAGGACAGCCCTAAAATAATGCCATTTTTCCTACACTAGGTGAAAACCAATTACTGATTGACATTCAATAGCTTTTTTTTGAACATTCATATCTTTTTAAAAAGCTAACAAAACAAGGAAATTTTTAAAGTATTTTGCACACTTGGTGTCAATAATTTATGAAATAAAGCGCCTGATTTAAAAAATAACTAATTTTTCTACAAAAAATATCAGACTTTGTCAATGATTAATTTTAAATTGATCAGCATGTTCGGACATTTGGTTATGAAAAAAGGTCTATGAGTTGGCTATCAGATAAAATTCAAATCGATGCCATTGTATAAATAGTTTTTCTTTATTTAAGAAAATAATGTGAATAAATGGGCATTTGGTAAATAACCTAAAATTCGTTTAAATTGATTCATTTTGGTTGCCATCTAACCTCCTGCAGGGAATACGTCGAGTTACCAGTAACCCTGTATAACTTAATACTTAGAAATATTATTAATTAATATTTCAGCTTGTTCACTCATAATTAACTATTTTCTCATCATTGTAATACGTTAACAATGTCACTTAACCTTAAATGTGAAACAGTGCAGTTATGGAAAACGATTGAAATCTAAATTGGTTGCTATTATTGAGTTACAATTAGGCAATGTTGTATTTATAGGAGTTGCATTTATCGAATGGTTACTGTAATACATCATTTGTTGCAACATCACTTCAAATTTTTAACTTTAGAAATATACTTTCGATTTTCGAAAAATCGAGATTGTTATCAAAATAAGATTTTATTATTTTAAGTAAAACAATCGATTACAAGTTTTTTTTATAAAAATGAAAATGAATTTGGGGTTGAACAGGTTGACTGCTGCAACTACTTTTATTGGATTGCTAAAATTATTTTGTGTTTTTGATGTTGCGACACGTTTCAATATCTTTTTCGAATTCATGAGTATCATTGTAAATGAAATATATTATGTTAATGAAAAATCAGTTCAACAACTGGCATAACAATATTAGGGACAAATACGTGAGATGTGTCTTGTTGAGCTACATTTCTTCCGTATTTGGTAGCAATACCTTTATAACATTGAGTACAAAGTTCCCTTTTCCATGAGTAGCATTGTAAATGAAATATATGATATTATGTTAATGAAAAATGAGTTTTGGGGCTTCACATACTCTTCTGGTGAGTTCAACAACTGGCATAACAATATTAAGGACGAATACTTGAGATGTGTCTTGTTGAGCTACATTTCTTTCGTATTTGGTAGCAATACCTTTATAACATTGAGTACAAAGTTCCCTTTTTTAAGTTGTCAGTTTTAAGAACTTGTTATAGTTTATAATGCATATCGTCAATAAGGCTCAAACTATTAACTCTCTAAACCAGGGGTTTCCAAAGTGCGGCCCGCAAATCCTGTGAATGTGACCCGCAATATACCCAGTCATCATTCAAACTGTGTTTACACATTCTGGAAACGCCACTGCGATGTATTTGTTTTTGCCCGCCAAATATTTCGTTAATATTATATTGGCCCGCATAACAAAAACTTTGGGAACTCTTACTCTAAACTTTTCCTGTAATAGTTGAGTAAATTTGGGTACTGAAAAAATAAATTGAATTGGAAAAAGACTCAAACCACGAATGATGGCCCTCAAAAAGAGATTTGAAAAAATTCGAAATGCTTTCTGTACTTTGTCTCTTTTTTCTTTTTCTTTTTTACAATTTACAATTAAATTTTGTGAGATCAAATAAAACAATCTGGCACCTATGGTTCGTTTACAACAGAAACGTCTTCTATCAGATGTCTTTAGTGTTGTACAGGGAGACCAAATAAGCGTGCAAAGTGCCATATCTCGGAGACTACTTATTGTAGAAACTTACGGTAAAAAAATGTATGACTAAAGTGTCCAAGAGAAAATGCTGGAAATTATTTTCAGGTTTCTAAGATGACCACTAGATTATCAAGGAATTATGCTGTATTAATATAACCCAAAAGCATACGCTTTTTAAAGTTTAGAAAAATTCTTGTTCTTTTTGTTACAACATTTTCGCTCTATCTCTAAAAATAAAGTGGTGAGAGGTGTTTGAAAATGTTTGTAAACAAATGCCACTCATTTCAAAATGGCTGAACGGAATTTAGTAAGCTTAGTATCTTTGAAAAGGGCTTTCCTTGGACTATAAATCCTACCTTATCCTACCTATTGAATGTAATTAATCCACCAGAGGGATTTTTTCCGGATTTACAGCAGAAATTGTAAGCGGTCATCTTAGAAACTTGAAAATAATTTTCAGCATTTTCTTGTAGCCACTTTAGTCATAAAAATTTTTACCGCAAGGTTTTTCAATGAGTATCTCTGAGTATCTAGTTTTTAATTTTGAATTTCTGACCTGCTAACATGAAGAATTTGAATTTTACCAACAGTATTACATATTTTTCAAGCAAAATCAAATGTTATTAATAATTTCCTGCCATTTACTATAAAAATGGCTTCAGTCAGGAGTTTTGGAAGAAATATCGAGTCTTTTGGAAGCGTTTCAAGTCTTCAAGAAGCAGTATCAAGTTTTATGAAAGCATTTCAAGTTCTCTAAGAAGTATTTCAAATCTTCTAGAAGGAGTATCAAGTCTTTTTAGAGCATTTAAAGTTTTCTGAGAGCAGTATTTAGTATTCTGGAAGTATTATTAAGTCTTTTGAAAGTAATATCAAGTCGGCTAGAAGTAGTATCAACTATTCTGGAAGCGTTTCAAGTTTTTCAGAAGCTATGTCAAGTCTTCTGGAAGCATTGCAAGTCTTCTGAAAATATTGCAAGACTTCTGGAAGCAGTTCACGTCTTCTGCAAGTATAGCAAGTCTTCTGGATGCCTTCCACGTTTTCTGGAACCAATATCAAGTTTTGTAGGTTTAGTATCAAGGCTTCTGGAAGCATTTGAAATCAGCTAGAAACAGTATCCAATCTTCTGCAAACATGTAAGTCTTCTGAATGCATTTTACGGCTACTGGAAGCAATATCAAGTCTTTTAGAAGCACTATCAAGTGTTTTAGAGGTAGTATTAAGGCTTTTGAAAATAGTTCAATTTTTTCTGGAAGCATTTCAAATCTTTTGAAAGTGGTTTAAAGACATTTAACATAACACATAACATTTAAAAGAAGTGTCAAGTCTTCTGAAAGCAATATCAAGTCGTATAGAAGCAGTATCAACTTCAGTCCTATACCGCCTTAAGAAGTTTTAGTGGGAGATGAGTTGGGTTGGGTTGTGACATCTATTTATAGTAGAATTTACCATTATTATAGTCGATTATTGCTGTTGTTGCTAAGTGTTTTTTGCTTAGCATTCGAACACCTTCACGGGTTCTCAATTTAATACCGTAACCGCTATTATCATTTTGTAAAATGCAAGTTCTCTTTTTTTTCTTTCTTTTTTGTAACATCCATTGCAGTTCCTTTTCGGTTTTCCTATAAGGTATGCAACTTTTTCTAATAGGCTTTCTGCCAACTTTATGCTGTTATACCAATTATCAGCATTCAGTATTTTGCCACAATATAAATATGGTTGTATTAATTCGATAATAAAGTTGTTAAGTGATCATGGTCATTAATAAAAAGCACCTAAGAAGAGATTGATCATAAAATGTATAAATATACATCATGGCATAAAGAACAATACTTGAAATGAAAACTAACGAATGTGTAGCAGAAACTTTTTGATTTCACTGAAAAGTTTTCATGAAAATGCTCGGGATATTGTGATTCCGAAAATCAAAATAATAAAATCTGATCAGTTAAAGCATTTTTTTGAAAGTGCAATTACTGAAATTTTATAGAATTCATCTTCCATCATGCACTTTGAATTTTCGCCAGATCAACAAGCTGAGGCTAAATAACTAAAACTAAACTAAACCTTATAGGTTTAGTCATTATTATTCTTATTAAGTATAACACAAAATAGAATTTGATTAATTATTTATGTTAAATTATGTTTATAATATTAAAAAGTAGTAACAATAATATTGTAAAGTCAATTTTAAACAATTTGTAGATATGTAAAAATATTCCATCATATAACAGTGTTTTTGGAGAAAAAGATTGGAATAATTTACACACAAATTACCGAATTTTAGCAGATCATACTCGAATGTTAACCGTTTGTTTATCGGATGGAATGATTCCAGAAGCTAAGTAAGAGGTGCACCTTAATATTTCCCCAACTTGTTAAACTATAAAATAATTGCTTGTTTATTTAGCCAGAAATTGCGAAGAATTATGCGAAAAGCTTTCTTCATAAGCGATTCCGTCTTTAAACAAGAATCCGGATTAGTTAAAGAACTATCGAATTTCGTCGTCGAAATATTGGGCGGTGCTTATCCAGAATTAGAAAGAAATATTCATTACGTACATCAAATATTAGATTACGAAGAGAATCTTTATCGGTATCTACGATCGTCTTCCACATCGGAATGGAAGATAATATTAGAAAGTGAACCAAATTTAACTGAATTAGATATTTTGGAAATGCCGGGACTTTTGGGGGCTTACAAAAACATTCGAGGGTGTAATTTGCAAGAAATAACTCCAGAATACGGATATAAACTTTACGACACTTTCGGTTTAGATGAAGATTCTATAATTAAATTAGCAATCGGGATGCAATTACCTATCGATGTAGATAAATTTAAACTAGCTTTAGAAACGTCCAAATCAAAAACGAAACAAAACTCCGACTCAGCAACGAATAATCTCCTAGAAAAACTTGAAAAACTCCAAGCGACCCCAACCGACGATAAATTCAAATACCGTTATGGAAAAATAGATCAAAATTACATTTTCCACGGTATTGAAGCAAAAATTTTATTTATTATAAAAGATGGCGTTTTGACCAATGATATTTCGCCGAATCAAGATTGCACGCTCATTTTCGATCGGACGACGCTTTACTGTGAAAGTGGTGGACAATTAAGCGATTCCGGTTATGCTATTTATAAAGACGGCGTTTTTGAAATTAACGAATTGGAAAATATAAACGGAATCATTCTTCATAAAGGCAAATTTAAGGGCACCCAAAATCTTTCGGTTGGTGAAATTTTAAAACTTAATGTTGACGAGGATAAACGACTGAAACATATGAGAAACCATACTGCAACGCATTTATTGAACTCCGTTTTGAAGAAAGTAAAAGGGGCGACTTGTCAGAAGTCAAGTAAAGTTTCAGACACATGTTTAAGCTTTGACGTAGGTGTTTTTGGAGATAAAGTGTCTGCCATCGATATTAAAAACGTTGAAAAAATTATCGGTGATGTTATACGGGAAGGTGTTCCTGTTAAAACTAGCGAGGTTGATAGCATGGAGTTATTAACGCATGATAATATTACTATGGTTCCTGGAGAAGTTTATCCTGAAACTGGGATTAGATTGGTTGAGATTAATGGAAGGGATATTATTTCAAGGTAGATTTAACGTCTAATCTGTTTCAATTATTTTCTGAATCTCTTGTTTTAGAGAACCTTGTTGCGGAACACACGTTTTAAACACTTCAGACATAATCGATTTTTGTATAACAGGTTGTAAATCTCTCGGCAGGAGTACAGCTTCAATTCAAGCTGTAACTGGTTACCGAGCCAAAATGGTGCGTGAGAATGGCGTTCAAATTATCGACGATTTAAACATTTTAAAGAAAAACATAAATAACAACAGTGATAAGGTAAAAAGTGAATTCCTAAAAACTAATTTAACATACTTATAGTTATAAAAAACGATTTAAACCTGAATACAATTTGTAACTAAAGTAGGGAGTTTTAGCCGGAATTATTTAATAATAAATTGGCTCATTTGAAAAGCCTTTTAAACGTTCATCCAATGGATGAAGATGCAATCCCGTTTATAGTTAAATTGTATGGATTGGATGAGTTGGAAAATTTGAATAAAAGGATTAAATCTGCTTCAAAGGATGCATTAAAGTAAGTTATTATTTAATATTTTCACGATTACTTTCAAAAATTAATTTCAACATTGAAGGGAAATAGTCGAAATGGAAATGAAAAACGCTTTAGAATTAAATTTAATGAAATCGAAATCCGATAAACAATTCATCGTTCATTATTTACGATCCTCAACGATGTTGGAATCAATCCCTTTGCAAAAAGCCACTAAAATCTGTTCAAACACTCCAGTATTGGTGATTTCTTATACAGATAGTACCGTTAAAGCTAGATGCTGTGTTCCAGAAGTATACCTTTTTTTATTATACTGTAATTATAATTCTATTTTTTTTGTTAATTTTAGAGCTTCCAATCTCAAGTTTTTAATGCTCAAACATGGTTGAATACTGTAAGCATGGTTTTTAAGAGTGTTGCTCAACCCCCTAAAGGACAAGACCCAAGGAACGTGTGCAATATGAAACCTAAGCATGTTAATATCCGCGAATGGGATACTTTGCTTAAAGAAGGTATTAATGTCGCGACCTCATTCGCTGAAGCTAAGCTTTAAAGAAGAATATTAGGAGAAATTTATTTGTCATTACTGCTTCGTTTGTACATTTTATTACTTTTATTGAAATGTTAATAAATCGACTATATTTAATTACAATGATATCCTTTTTCACGTTTTGTACTCATTGAATTATAAAGTTTATTATGTCGGGATCTCTTTAGATGTTACAATGTTTCAGTGAAATTTGAACAATTTAGTTTTCTTTCCACTTTTAGGTATAACCAACCTTAATGAACTTGTGATTTGATATAAATCGATTTTGATTTTGCTGTATAGTTTGGCTGGCTACAAAGGATGTCGTATCTCATTTTGTGGTACAAAATTAGTTTATACGCCTACCCAATATGTAATGCAATGTATTGGAATAATAAGAATAATGATGGTTTATTGATCATCAGATATATACAAAACAATCATAAATATAACAACAAAATACCTAAAATAAATATCAAGGATTATCAAACTTGTGATGAGGTTCGGCATCATAGAACAAAGGTGAAAAACAGAAACTAATTACTGTCGCGGAGAAAAAACATTTCTGAAGAATTCTATGAATCTTACAACTAAATCTTCTCACAATCTCCAATAAATATTTTTTTTATTGTTATTGTACCTATACAACTGCAGAAATAAGCTGCATTAAAGATACAAGCTTGTCATTTACATCTCATAGCAAATTGAAAACTATATATACGGTTTGAAACAATTTTTCAAGTTTACAATAAAATCGGTTATGATCTGTGATTTCATGCACTGCATAAACTTACTATCAATCACTAGATTGGAATGACTTCATTATGCTTCTTGTAGAACTAGTTAATGGCAAAGATAGATCAATATTCAGTTGGCTCCACCATGTTAACAATGCTAAAGTTGAAACATGATCTATTTTCAAAAAGTCAATATTAAAGTTACCCATTAAGATAACCAGATTTACTTGGTGTAGACTAATAACTACTGGCAAAACGCAATCCTAATTTTTGATGGATTTTTTTTATTATTATATTTATTAATTTTACAAAAATTAGATAATTTGTTGTTTCAGAAGTTTTTTGTTTTAGATAATACATAATTTGTTAAAAGAAATAAAAGATGTTAATAATAACGTGAATAATGTTATAAGTACGAAGGCTTTCACGACCGGTGTTAACTGAACTAAAATTAAAACTAACACAAGAAACTTTCGGGTTTTGCCCTGCGTTTTTTGAAAAAATGTTTGACGTTTCGGATGCCATGTCGGGAATTGTAAAACAATATATAGTCGAAAAACTAATTATTAATTAATTTTATATTAATTACAAGCTAATTGCTGCGTCGCGTCCGGTTTCGGAGTCGTATTCGTCTTCACCACCATCTTCCACGTTCTGCTGAGTCAGCATCTTCTCTGTTAACGTTGTTTTTATGTCGGTGGATTTCTATGGCTTCTCTTGTCAGCCGTTGATGATATTTATGAGTCCTAGCCAGAACCTTTGTTTTGTCGAAGTTTATTCGGTGACTTTCTGGATTCTCTTGTTCTGCGTTCGCTTCTCCTTGGGCCGTTTTCTTCATCATTGTTTTTCTCTGAGATTGCTGTATCTTCGTCTGTCACATGTTCTTGTTCTTCGTTAGTATCTTCTGTATTTACATGACCTTTGTCCCTGTCTTGTGTTGGAAGTGGTTGTAAATGTTTCCTGTTCCTACGAATATCCTCTTTTTCCGTTTCTACTATATATGATCTCGGTTCCGTTGTCATCTCTTTCACTATTCCCTCTCTTTGCATGTTCACTATCCATACTCTTTCACCAATTTCCAAGTGTTCGTTTGTTCTCACTCTATGTCTTCGGTTATATTGTTTTTTCTGTTTTTCTCTTTCGGTTTCAAATTCTTTTCTCAGTCTATTATGGTTTGCTGTTCTAGGGTCTAATTTTGATTTAAGTATTGGAATTTTATCCCTTAATCTTCTGCCAAAAAGCAATTGGGCTGGAGAAAACCCGCATTTTAAAGGGGTATTTCTATAGATTAATAGTGCAATGTGATAATCTTTATTCTTGCGAAAAATCTTTTTAATGATTTTTACAGCACTCTCCGCCTGTCCGTTTGCTTGCTGATATTCTGGGCTACTGGTTGTACTTTTGAACCCATAATCTTTAGCAAATTGCTTAAATTTATAGCTGACAAATTGTTTACCATTGTCTGATCTTATTTCTTTTGGAATTCCATGGTGAGATATGATATCTTTTAACTGCTCTATGATAGTTTCGCTATGCATGTTCTCCAATTTTCGAATCTCAGGGTATTTAGAATAATAATCCTGCACAACTAAATAATTTGCATTTTTGTAGGTAGCTATATCCATTCCCAACATTTCCCATGGTCTGTGTGGTACTTTCCTCGGAATCATTTTCTGATCGTAATCTTCTTTATTTATCCTATTAATATTTCCAATTGTTAATTCAAGATCGTTCCATTTAACTGTTTTTTATTTGCTTAAAGCTGGTCTACCCAATAAATTCTCGTTTGTATCAGCCACGAAATATTTAATTAATTTTGTTTGATTTTTCCACTGAACTGGTAACTTAACTTTACCGTAAACTTTCTTCTTAACTTTTTCGTAAACCAGTGTTGCATTTGTCGGTTTTAACTCATGTTCTGTGCTGAATTTATTTATATATGTTTTATGGCTTAAAATCGTCTCGTCCGCCCCTGTATCTATCTTGAAAATAGCCAATTTATTACTTACTCTTAATTCTATTTCCCACGGCTTATTTCTTTCGATTCTATTGACGCGAATAACACGCTTTAAATCTCGTCTTACTTCATATTCGCTATCTGAACTTTCTTCATCGTCTGTACTTTTTTTTGAATGCTCTTTCTTTACTTCTTTAATTTGTCTACTTTTTTTCGTTTTACACTGTGCCGCGAAATGTCCCATCATTTTACATTAATGACACGTTTGTTTATTTGCCGGACAATCTTCCCTTTTGTGTCCGTTTTTATCGCCGCACCGAAAACACTTTTTTCGAACCGTCTCGTTTTGTTTATATTTGCGTCGCCCAGATGTTGTATCGATCGATTGGCGCCCTTCGACCGGTCTTTGTAGTGGGTCGACTTGATACCGTTCTTCCCGTAATTCGGTATTTTCAGATTTTACTCGTTCTGTTTGCATTATTTTCATTATTGCGTTTTCTAAGGTCAAGTGCTCATCCAATTGTAAATTTTCAGAAAGTTTCTGATCTCTTATTCCGACGACTAGTTTGTCTCTTATTAACTCGTCTTCTAATGCACCGTAATTGCAATTTTTTGCTAGAGTAGTTATCGCCTTTACATAGTCTTCGGCCGCTTCCCCTTCTTTTTGATTCCGCAAATTAAATTTAGCTCTCGCATAAATAACATTATGCGTCTTTATAAATTTTTCTTTTAAAAACTCTTTTATTTCTTTGTACGTATTAAAACTTTCCTCTTTTTTAAATTGTGTTTCTAGAAATTTCGTTATTTCCGGACCCATGTGTAAACACAGAGAATTAACTTGAGTTTTTTCGTCGGTTTGATTTAAATTAGTTGCTATTCGGTACCTTTCGTAATGAGTAATCCATGATTGCCACTCTTCTTTTACAAAAGAAAACTTCTCTGGCGCTGATACGTGCGTTGTTACCACTGACGGCTCTTTTATTGTTTGCTTCTGCAGGTTTTTCACCAAATTTTGCAGGTCTTGTATTTGTTGTGTTAATTGTTGGACGTTCGCCATTATTTATTTTTGACTCTTTAATTTAATCACTTTTAGAATTTAATCGTTTTTGAATTTAATCACTTTTAGAATTTAATCGTTTTTGAACTTAATCACTTTTAGAATTTAATCCACGTATTTTTTTTCAATTTAATCTTGTTACTCGTCTCCGTATAACCCGATACCACCTGACACCATGTTGTATGCTCCGAGTCTCGTGAGTAACTGACTTTATTCACACATGTTATACAGGTTTATACCAACCTCCCAACAGTGACCTTCTGAGTGGCAATGTTCCGCAACCGCCGACTGTTGAATCTTCCTCGGCCTCACATCCCTCTCGTCTTCCTTGATACGGCATTCGATGTTTCGTCCGGTTTGGCGATAAAACTTCCCACAACTGCATAATAGCCGATAAACACCCGCTCCTTTTAAAAGAGGTAGCTTGTCCTTGACTATCGGTAGTGTATTTCAATCTTGGTGACCGTTCCGTATCGCACCACGATGTCGTTTTTCTTTAGGTGTCTTGCAATTCGTTCCGTTACACCGGAAACATAAGGAAGACAGATGAATCCAGCTGGTTCTGTACTTGCTGGAGCTTCTTCTCCTTGCTTCCGCTGCTTGGTGGCTCGGTTCTTTAAACTATATCCATTTTTCTGTAGTACGTTCCGTAGAAACCGTTCCTCCTTCTTTAGGTTGTCTCCTTTACATATTCTTGCTGCTCTCTGGAACAGAGTGCGAATGACGGACCCCTTCTGTTGGGGATAATGGTGTGATGTTGCCTCTAAATACCTATTAGTGTGGGTTTTCTTTCGATACTGGTTAGCGGACTCCGTTTCCGCTAACCAGTTGCCTTTCTTAGATGTATTGGTCACTAGAACAAAAAATTGTGACATGGAACTGGGGGTGTATCGAGGGGTACTAAAGCATACAGCACGTAGGCCCCAACGGGCCCCTTGCACATCCTCCTACAGTCTCTCCGGCTACATCAAGCAGCCTAAGGAATTTTCGAAGGCTAGGATACAGCTCAGGGGTGTGTTCCTGATGCCATCCGTGCTCGACCATTCCTCTCCAAAGTCTCTCATCCTGAGGTCTTGTAGAGTGGGGCAGTCACACAAGATGTGTCAAACAGTCTCCTTGCTCTCTTCACAAAAGCGACAGAGGGGACTAGTAGCAAGCTTAAGGTTGTAGAGATGCTTGTTTACCCCGCTACAATTCGTAGGGCGTCTTCCGAAAGACAAGGCTGTCTTTGCTGAAGGATAGCGCAGCAGTTCTTTAGACAGATAGCAGCTCTTCGTCCTATCCCACCAGTTTGTGAATTTTTGTGGGTGAAATCTTTAATAAGCTCAATTTGAGTTAATACGGACGGAGCGATTAATGGTTCAGGTGAACAGATGAGAACTGAAGAGCTCGCTTGGCAGCTCTTTTGGCAAGCCAATCAGCGTCATTGAAAACCTGAACAGGTCGGGTGTCCTTTTATCCACTGTGTAGGTAACAGATCCTGTATGGCAAACTATGCTGGGGATTCACCCAAGTATTAGGTAGAACCAACATAATTCGAACAGTAAGTTAACGCGAAAATACGAAATTTATATCTTAAATTCGTATTAAATTCGTACAATAGTTGCTATTATAAATAACAAATATAGTTGTTGTAAACTATTTTTATTTGTTTGATCTAATTACATTTTTGGTTTTGTTATATTTTCGGTTTACATCATATATATTCGGAATTCGCACCTCATTTCCATTAACGATTATACAGACTGCACGCGGCCGACCTGCGGATAGATGCATTAGCAATAGCTGGGCGACCGTAAGTGGGCGGAGCTTGCGCTCTCAGATATCGAAACCTTTAATGCTTTGAGAACGGGTGGTTTTTATTAAAGTTAGTTATCAATTGTTTTTACTAACCACAATTTGTAAAATTATGTAAAATAAGAAGGATTTGTTAAAATTAAAAAGAAATAAATCCCTGGTACACAGTACTAGTAATTTTCTTAGTTATGAAGCATCAGATCATTTTAGTGCAAAAATATTACAGCAACAAATTTTCATCATAACTTCATACCAATAAAAAAAAATATAAAACAAATAAAATGAAACATAATTCTCCTCATTTATTTAATAAATGTTCAAATAAACCACCCTCTTGAGCTGAACAATAACCCAACCGGTTGTACAAATTTATGTTATTTAAATTTAATTTACCGGTATTTATGCTTATGCAAAATTTTTAGCACTGTTGTTGCTTCAATACCAATTTCACGGGCAATTTCGCGAGAAGATTTGTGCGGATTCAATTCTGCTAATGCACATATTGCAATCTCCAAAGTGCTGATGTTATCTTCTGCTTCATTTTTGTTTTTATTATTTATTAATGTGAAATTTGATTCGAAATATTTCACTGTATTTCGTATGGTATTTGCAGAAGGAATTGGCCTTTCCGGATAGTTCACAGCAAATAAATCGCGACATACTTCCGCAGAATTACCACCATAAAATTGCTTTATCATAAACAACTTTTCTTCGGGCGTATAATACTCCATTTTGAGAAATTGTGCACTACAAATTTTAGCGAAATCGCTAGGCACACTAACCCAACCACAATCGCTAAACAAATGCAGTAAATGAGTAAAAACCAGTCTTTATCGTTCTTCTGGGATGATTTGACGCCTGTCTAGGAATGATGTCATAGCTCTGTGCGAAAAAGTAAGCGAATTTCGATTTTTTGTTAAAATAAAAATCAATTTTTTAGAACCTCTAAAGATTTCATTTTTAATAAAATTAAAAAGATAAATTCCCAATTTGTATAAAATCGCATTGTACCGCCCTCCGTACGAGTATCACGGCTAGAACGGTGCGGTTGATTACGTCTGTCTCCGTCGCACTACGAGTTTCGTGCGGTTGCAGCAACCTGCGGATAGGGCTTTTCAATGTGTTAGACAAGGCATAGGACTTTAATGAGTTAGATAAAGAAATACATATCAACTCCAATCGGCCTGAGAAGTAAACATAGTATATCTGTTCTGTGTTAACTAATAGAAACCTTATGCCGTTCTTTTCCCACTTACGTTAAGCCTATCCGCAGCTCGAGCGCGAGCAGTCTGTATAGCAAAAATAGTGCGTCTTAGTCAGCAGCTATTATTACTCCATATTAATAATCAAAATCTCATAAGAGACAAAAAAGTTTCAGAACTAAATGGGCTATTCAGATATTATAATTATGTAAGCGTAGTCTACTCACAAAACAAAATATGTACTAATATTCGCTAAACACATGGCTTTTCCATGAGTTCCGTGTTTTTAATATTTTATCCAAAATCAGAAAAAGACGTAGATTAAACCTAGAAACTCTCTTCTCAAATATGGTTTAGATTGCTTAACGTGTTCTCGAGTTATAAAGAATAGACGAATTTTTTTGCTAACTTTGAAGCCCTCTAGCGGCTAAACGATGCAACTTTGGATATAGATAAATTAACTTAAATCGACCTATGTTGAATTAAGGAATCTGTGGTATACCATTGTACAAGGATTTCAGACACACGCTGTATATCTCTTACAATTAGTAATGTTTTACAATAGTTGGTGTCACAAAACCAAATTGCTGAAGAAGTAGCGAAAGGTACCGCTCAAATTAAAGCAATTTTTAAATGTAGTTTGTAAATATTTTCAACTTTGGATTTGTTCACTCTACTTTACGAAACATGTTAGGTGCCGAAATGGCAGGAAAACTTATTTTCTTATACAGAATGATTCAAAAAGTCGCTGACAGATTTTATTTTGTGAAAACGTAATAATTGGAAATAATGTAAAATAAATAGGTGCTGGAGAGTTGTCTACTCTTCTTATTCTTTAAAAAATCTCGTGTTTTTTGATTATTACGAATTATTTGATAGGCATTTTGTATTGGTTTTGCTATAATTCATTAATCGAATATGCAGGAAAATTAAAATCGTAGAAAATGTTTGAAAACAAGGGTTATTTATTGCAGATAATGTTTAATTTTAAACAAACATTAACGCACTACATCTCATTAAGTAGGCATTTACGAGTCTGTCCATTAGGTACTCTATCTGCGGTTTTTTGAATTACCCTGCATAAATATTGTAATCAATGTTAATGTTTGGATTAAATATTTTGTCGTAAAGTGCATTTTTCTTTTCAATTTTATTTTTGATTGAAAGCATGATTTAAATCAGTTGAATTATGCTATTAAGTCTTCTAGAACTAGTATCAAGATTATATTGGAAGCATTTCAAGACATCTATGAGCAATTCAAATCTTCTGAAAGCATTTCAAGTCTTTTGGAAGCAGCATAAAGTAGTCTACAAGCAGTATTAAGTATTCTTGTAACAGATCAAGGCTTTTAAAAGCATTATCAAGTCTTCTGGAAGCGTTTTAAATCTTCTAGAAGCAATATCAAATCTAGAAGCGGTATCAAGACTCTTGGAATCATTGCAAATCTTCTGCAAGCATTCCAAGACTTCTGAGGTATTTCAAGACTTCTAGAAGCAGTTTCATATGTTCTGGAAACATTTCAAATGTTTTGGAAGTAGTATCAACTCTCCTGGAAGTATTTCACGTCTTCTATGTGGCAATGTTTGCTTTTTAAAATCCTAGAAAAGCAGTATCAAGTTCTAGGAGAAGCATTATAAAGTCTATATATGTCTATAATATGTACTCTCAAGAAAAAACAGTTCGCTGCAGATCTTAGGACTAAATTGGGAAGAAGAAGCTCAATAGTTCCTTAAAATAAATAGAATGATTGAAAATGGCAACTTCAATCCAGGAAAAGATAGAAACTAACAAATGTGCATGGATGTTTGCGCACCCAGAGTGTCCACATAATCGGCGTGTATCGATATGGGTCTTCACCCATTAAAGATTTTGTATGTGTGCTTACGCACTCACATATTCGTTGCCTATGTTAATACGTTTATTTTTTTTTATATTATAGTCCTTTATTTCCTCATTTTACATTTTAAATTTGTTTACATTAACATAACAAAAGGAGCATCTCATGCAACTCAAATAAAAACGAAAAAATAAGATTGCAAATATAATACTGGCATGTTGAGTGCACAAGATATACACCACTAACTCTGCTATGTAGCAGTGTTGCGCGTGGTTTTACAACTTACAACGCCAGCAAACGCTGATTAATTAAATAGTTTAAATACTTTAGCAAAACTAAACTAAAAAAGTAATATTTTACTATTTCTTCAATTAAGAAACATAAATATTTATATATAAATATGGAAAATAAAATTATTCAAATCAAGTTAAATTCAAAATGGTCGAGAGGATTGTGCCCTTAATAGTTTGAAGCCATGTTTTAATTGAAGATTTAAGACTGGTTTGACCCAAAGATAAACCATTTTCTAGTGCATATTTCATAAACTTATTATATATTTTAGGGGAAATGTACCTGAAAGAACGCTGTCCGATCGTTTTACGACACGTTACACACGAGTCAACTGCACAGACATGTAATTTTTAGATCTAGTATTATGTGAATAATCTATAACGCTCAGTGGCTCTTTACCGCCAAATATCCTGTCCAAGACAAGGCTTATATATAATAGAGGAACAGACAGCAGTTGTGAATCCCCGTAAACTGCCTCAGTAGGATAATTCCTAGGCACACCTAGCATGGCTTTCACTATCAACTTCTGCATGATTATAATTTTTTCTAAATGAGTATTCGCTGTCCCACTCCATACAATAAGACCGTATCGGATAGCAGATTCCGCCATTGCATAATAGTAAGCTCTTAAAAAGGATGGGGTGACATATGGTGCTAGTTTTTTTGATAAAAATAGAACTGATCTTAGTCGTTCTATTTTTCGTATTGATCACATGTTTATCCCACCTCATAAATTGGTCTATTATTATGCCAAGATACTTTACTGAGTAGGTTTTTGGATATTTTTGGACACCCACAGGTCGGAGACGAGTAGGCACAGGTAGCATAATGTATTTTAAGGTGATCTATATTTGTTGGTTGTGTATTCTGATAGATAGTAAAGTTAGAAAATGAGTTTTCTCGTAGTTAATAGTCAAACGATTTGTGTAAAGCCAACGCGTTATCTTAATTATATCATCTACACTCGCCCGTTCCACCCATCCCCAGTCCGTTTCATCCAAGTTAAGTGAAGTATCATCAGGAAAGGAAACCATTTTTCAGTTTAAAGGTAATTCCAACAAATCATTTATGTACAGCAGAAATAACATGGGACCGACGACTGTACTTTGCGGTACCCCGAAAGACATTTCTCCAGGAGAACTTTTCATAGAATTTATCTGAACCACCTGTTCTCGTTCCTAACCCAACCCTCTCACACCATAGTGCTCCAATTTATTAAGTAACAAGACATGATCCACAGAGTCAAATGCCGTTCTTAACCTTCCGGAAGTCTGGTGGGGTCTTACAGACAAAGAGGTATGTTAAATGTGTTGCATCGTGAAAACCAATCGCATGGCACAAGCTGGCATCCATGTTAGCTGCATCTAATGAGTCATTTTACCTGCAGTCCAGTGTAGTTTATGCCTCCCTGTACTAGAAGTGCTTCAAATCATAACCTAATTGATCATCGGGCTTCTCCGACCCCATCAGACTTAATACGTTAGAAGTGAGTTGACGGTATGTTAGTCTTTTTAGTTGTTATAAAACAAATTTTACGACAAAATAGTGTGATTTAATTAAATTTATTTACATATTTTATTATCAGAATTGCATCGTTATTAAAATGGGAGATTTTGAACGGGGGCAAGCTAGACTTCTTGCCTTGTGGGAAGATGTGCAGTCTGAAATTGGTGATTACGATGAAATTTCAAGTGATGAAGGTGAAATAGACAACTTGAATGAAAGTGATCATTACAGCGATACTGAACAAGACATCAGCGACGATGAAGAAGACGTAGATGATAATGATAATAACCAGATCAGCGCAGGTTTATTTTATTTGGGGAAGGACGGTACAACAGAATGGTTCAAACATCCACCTCGGCCAAATGTCAGAACAAGATCAGAAAATATTGTCACGCAATTACCTGTCGTTAGAAGAGGATATAGAGATGGTAAAACGGCGTTAGAATGCTGGAAATGTTTCTTCACTGATGAAATGTTAGAAGTAATTTTTAATAACGCAAACAAAAGAATTTTGATGAGGGCGTCTACTTATGGACAAAAAGATCAATATAAAGTAAAACAAACAGACAAGACGGAATTGCTAGCTTTATTTGGTCTTCTCTATTTAGGAGGCTACTACAAATCTGGACGTCAAAATGTAAAGGATTTATGGGCAACCGACGATACAGGAGTTCTGATATTCAGAAAAACTATGACCCTACAACGTTTCAATTTTCTTTTGTGTTGCTTGCCCTTTGACAGTTAGGAAACTCGTATTGAGAGAGTGGCACTCGATAAACTTGCAACGATTAGGACAATTTTTGATGCATTGAATGCACTGAACTGCAAACAGATTTATTCACCTAGCGTGTACCTTACCGTCGATGAACAATTGATAGCTTTTCGAGGAAACTGTCCATTCCGTCAGTTTATCCCCGGCAAACCCTCAAAATACGGCATAAAAATTTTTGCTCTAACTGATGCAAGGTGTTTTTATACTGTAAATTTAGTGGTTTATGTGGGTTTGCAACCTGAAGGACCTTTTAGAAAAAGCAATAAACCAGAAGATATTGTGCTTCGATTGATAGAACCAGTAACAAGAACTGGGAGAAATATTACATTTGATAACTGGTTTACCAGTTACAGCCTGATTCAACGATTACTAACAGAACATCGTTTAACAGCTGTTGGCACTGTTAGAAAAAATAAAAAAGAATTGCCAAAACCTTTAGTATCCACACCAGGAAGACCATTGCCATCAAGTATGTTTGGATTTCAAAAACAAATCACTATGGTATCGTACATGGAAAAAAAGAATAAGAACGTTTTAAAGTGGTCTTCGCTCCATCATGACGATAAAATTGATGAATCAACTCGACATCAAGAGAAGCCTAATATTGTAACATTTTACAACTTGACTAAAGGAGGTGTTGACACACTGGATAAGCTTTCAGCTTCCTATGACGTTTCAAGAAATTCACGGCAATGGCCACTAACAATATTTTATTTGATTCTCAATACTGCTGGGATAAATAGTGAAATTGTCTACAGAAATAATACAAGTGATTGTACCACCACCAGACGACACTTTTTGAAAAACTTGGGCAAGGAACTAATTGCAGAACACCAGGCACGTCGTCTCAAAAATAATAAGCTTCCCAAAGATCTTCGCTCCCAGCAATCTGGAAATTCAGGAACTAATCAAAATGAAACACCAAAAAGAAGACGATGTGAATTTTGTTCACGCAATTCAAAATCACAATATTTTTGCAAAACCAGTAAAAAACCATTTGCTTGTCACACGCAAATTTTCTTTACAATGAATGTATTAATAATAATTATGATGATTACGAAGAAGTGTAAGTGGTTCTAACGTTTATTTTGATAATTTTTGATTAGTTTAGAAAGAAAAGTATCAAATATAAATTTGTAGCTATTTTTGACTGTTAACTGTTAAGAATAAAATAATAATAAATGTATTCTATAAATTTAAGATTTTATTTCAAGTTTATTGATTATCTGTGTGCATTTCTAACCTAGGCTCTATAAAACTATTGGGGTCTGACATACCCCAACAGACTGAACTTGTCTGTTTGACTGACCAGACTTCCGAAAGGTTAAGTCTAAAAATATTCCCATAGAAACTTAGAATTATCTAATAATTCGTAAATCATCCCCGTTAGCTCAGCTATATCAGAAGCACCCTTGCCCTTTCTGAACCCAAATTGAAAATTCGATAAAATTTTATGCTTCGCCAAATAGTCATACAACCTAACGTAAATTATTTTCTCTAAAATTTTGGTGAAGCTAGTGATGAGTGAAATTGGGCGGTAATTATTTACATCCTCTGCGGATTCTTTTTTGAACAAAGGTTTGATAACTGATTCCACATCTTCCTCCCGTCTTTATTAGACTGCAATGCCAACTTTTCGTAATAATTAAATTTTAAGTGTTGTACTACAAGAGGTATAGTGGACTCGTAATATTTATAAAGTTCAAGTAATTGTTGTTTTTGTGGGTTCAAAATAATTTGTCTAAATAATTTATCCCTAACCGAAATATCACAACCAAGCCATTTGATATCCATAGTTTACGATTCCGACATTTGGAATTTATTTTTTTAATAATAATATATAATACGTATTACGTAACAATAATATTTATTATTTAGTTGTTACTCAAGATATTACATATTTCATCAATTGTTGAATATAAACCACAGAATGTATATTATCAAGAAACTAAACCTTCAGAACAAAACCTTTCGACGCTATCTTACCTATGTGTGTGAAGCAGCTTTTCAAAGAGTTTACTGGCGGTATGGAAAGCTGGTAGGTTCGTGGAGGGACTTTCTGACATTCTTTTTATTTATTAGTGCCGGCTTCAGTTTTGTTTTTCGTTTATTCAGGAAGTGTGCTTTGCACATTCTTTTCCTTTTCATGAAATTTCTCACTTTGAAGAAATAGTATCACAGGTTAAAGAAAAAAAGAAGGTTTCTTAACTGGATATATATTTCTAAAATTCTTCAATAAGTACAATATATTCTGTGATGCAACAACCAAGTGTTGACAATCAATTACAATAATAATAATCAATAAAAGTAAATAATAATAATGATATTAAAAAAGTGGAATGTATGTACCTATACAAGTATACGTCCAGAATGAAGGAAAAAAATTAAAAGAAAAAAAATCGGAATAATATTTATGTATACAATTTCATTACAGACTTATGATTAGCAGAGGCCTCTTTACGGACGGAGGAAATTCGAGTTACTCGTTATTCGCGGTTACTATTATTTTTTTTCAGTTTATTTTCATTTAGAAGGCACTATAATAGAATACTTTTGCTGTACTTAGCTCTTTTTTTAACAAAATCGGTAAATGTATAATAAATTTTAAAATACATAATTAAAGGTACACAAAGTATAAAATCTTAATAAACTGTTTATATACACGGAAAAAGAAGAGAAAGTTGAAATAAATTAAGAATCTAAAAGTAGGGTTTAAGTATTTTTAATAAAATGGAAGATATCAAATAATTTTTAAGCTTTAAAATAAGCAAAACCCTGTTTATCGGAATAGATAAATTTTTAATAATGATAAAATTTAATTTCATTTTAAAGCCACGATTAAAATCTTTAAAATTGTTTCTTTCTTGATATGTCTTAATTAATTAATATTCGATTAAAATAAATATAATACAAATACTTAAATACTGAATAAAGATATAAAGTGAAAAATAAAAAAAATAGTTTTTAAGTACATATGTTTCTCTCGTTTGAATTTCTATATATTTTTTTAACCAAGTAGATATGAATCGTCGATTCAATTCGTCAATCACTTTCTTTTTTAAATTAATTCCTAAATTTAAATAAATGGTAAGTACTCAAAAAAATACATTGTTACTATACTTTTTTTACTTATTAACATTACGGAATGTTGGAAAAAGTCTTATAGTTCCCATTTATAAGTATTAAATCAATTCAGTTAATTCAAACGATTTACGAATTAACTATTTAAGATGAAATAAAAAGAACTCACAAATTGAGCATTAAAAAAACATCTTATAAATGTAAAATTCCCCCCTCTTCCCTCGTAACAGTTTCGTCCAGTGTTAACCCAGCTGTTAAATCAACAATTTCATCATTATCGTATTTATCCTCGGGATCGGAGCCGGCCGTTGTTGCCGAATGTTGGGATCCACTAGATACTTGGGAATTTCGACTAAAACTGTTTCTTCGAACCGGTGGTCCGACGGTCCTTTGATTAGCCGGTTTTACGGTAATTATCAAATTCGAACTGTTCGCGACCATCATGTCGGTAACTTGATCCAATGTTTTACCAAAAACTTCGATTCCGTTTACCTCTAAGACTTCATCATTAACAGCTAATAGGCCCGTCGATTCCGCCAGACCACCAGGTACTAAACGGGAAATGAAAATCCCCGGAATTTTTTCCAATCCGTTTTGCGTGACTCGTACGCTCGTCCCGTCGCGAATATAAAAACCTAAGGGTTTATCGCAACCGTGTTTTAATAACCTTACCCTTCGACACGTTTCCGGTACGATATCAACATCTATGATTGCCGACACTTGACGAAAGTCATGAGGGTTTGAAATAGCTAAGGTTTTGTGTCGCGTTGGGGCTCCTCCTAGGATACTTGAAATTAAATTTCGCGGTTTCATCGTTCCATAACCGTTTAGTTCTTCTAAACTATCCCCTAAAAATAATGATTAAAAACAATTTCGTTTAAAATAATATTTTTATTTAATACCTTTTCTTTGAATAATAACTCTAAGGAGGGGTTTAGCATTAAGTAAGGCTCTGCGTAAGTTCTCGTCATTGTTAATTGGTAATAAGTCTTGGTCGCTTGGATCAATGTAAGACACTAAAAAGGCGATGTCTTTTAATTTGTGAAGACGTTCTAAAAGGGATCGGAATTGCTCGAATTGCGCTTGAGTGTCTCGGTCGACGGCAAAACGACGAAATTCTGCATCAAACTAAAACAAAAAAGAAATTAATGCAAATAAATTCTCCACATTCTTTCGGCACCGCTATGGTCTCATCTTCAGGCACAATCGAAGCCTGAGAAAAGTAACTTTATATTGTATCCGTCCTGAGGGATGGTATATAGTTTCGAAAAAACGATCTCATCTATTAATTTATGAAATACATATCATGTCATATGATCCAAATAATTTAAAAATTCCCTAAACTTAGAGATGAGCGATATTTCAGTAACAGTGATTGAAAAAAAAGTAACCGTGATTTATTATCAAAGGCGTAGAAAATAGGTGCGTGAAGTTCGCAGGACACTGAAAGCACTAACGAAGAAACATATCCCATTCGTTAGTGCCTCGTTAGTGCTCCTTAAATTAATGTCTCCAAGAAAACTTCAGCAGACATCCCATTCGGGCGATATTTTAATTTTTCAGTAGCCTGCCAACTTCGCACCTCATGAAAAGCACTAACGATGAAACTGGTGTCATTCGATAGACTTTCATAACACTATGTTAATGCCGTCAATAAAAATTCAGCAAAACACTCCCTTTTGAAATAAACGCTTTTTTCAGTTTTTTTTCACGTTTGAAGCAGTAACGTTGAAATTATAGTCAATCATTGGAGCTTTGCTAGCAGTTGATAATGGTGTAAACCGGAAGTTAGCGGGACGCGTAGTTCCCGAGATATAAGTTAAAATGTAAAAAATATATTTTCTTAAAAATCGGTATAACTCTCAAACGGTTGATTTTAGCACATAATCTTATTACTAAGAAGTTGCTCACAACGTCGTAAGCAATCGAAATCGACAATCGGCGATATTTCATATAACTGGAAGTCGCCCCTAGATTCATGAAAACGGAAGTACTAACGACGCCACTATCACCAATTGAAAGCATTAGATATGCTCTAACAGATAGCGAATTTTAGTGGAACATTTTCGGTATTAGTTACGCAATATTATATTTTCAGATAAAATTTTCGAAAAATCGATATAAATCCCAAACGGTTGATTGTAGCACATAATCTTATTACTAAAAAGATGTTCACAACGCCGTAGGCAATAGGAATCGAGAGTCGAAACTTCAAAAAATGTAACCGTTAAGATATTAAGTTTCGTCTAGAGTCAATCAAAACGGAAGCACTAATGACGGCACTATCATCAATCGAAAGCATTAGATAAACTCTGATATAAAGATAGGGAATAGCGAATTTTAGCGGAACATTTCAGCTATCAATTACGTAATACTATATTTTTGAATATTAATTTTTTATATAATCTTTTAGTATATTTTATAGTAATACATGAATATATTTTTTAATTCGAATGAATTAAGTTATTCACAAAGAAATAAAAATATCAGTTTGTGTAGTTAGTAAAGAAAAATATAAAAATGCAAAACATTACTAGCTCTAGTATTAGTTATGCATTTAGTTTCAAAAGAATTTACAACAATCAAGCACTGAATGGCAATTAAAACTAGAACTCACACTAGACCTAGTACTGGAAAGTTTCTAAAAATTTAGTAGTATAGAAAGGTCTACTATTAGTGATACTTTAATTCCAGAACTTAAAACAAAGTAGAGTTAAACAAGAACTAGAACTAACACTAGACAGAAAACTAAAACTAGAAAGATTCAGGTTTAGCCGTGCATCTGAAGACGTTTCTAATGCTAGGTTTTGTGTTAGTTCTAGTTTTCGTTTGATGCAAGTATACAAAAATTTAATAATGAATAACAGCTAAAAATAGAACCAACACTAACTAAAGCTAATACTAGACCCAGAACGAAATGGATTCAGGTTTAACCGTACCTCTCTTAAGATGTAACCCAATCCATCAACCGCAAACTGAAAAAGATTGGGAACCTCTGATTTAGAGATTATTATATTGTTTTTGAGTTTATGTATAAATAACTATTGTTATTGCTTTCTATTAAAAAAACTTGTATTATTTGGATTAAAAATGGTTACTTTTCTAGTGATTCCTTTGCCTTTGTTGTACTTTTCTTGAATTTTATAAATACCTCAAAATACCCATCTTAGGTAAATACCCCCAGGTCGACTCTAGACACACTGTGAATGTGGCACACTAACCCTTAAGTAACATCTGGGAGATATGTCATACTTTAATTGTTTAGGCACAAAAAAAGGCTGTTTGAATTTTTTGCCTCCTCGTCCAATATTAACAACCCTTACATTACCGATAATAATAAATTATCAAGTAAATGCTAATTTCTCTACCTTTTTATTTTTTAAAGTTTTCTTCATCATTTATGTTACTTATGAAGTAATAAAGTAACATTTGTTAACAAGTTCATGCCTAAAATCAACCGTTTGGGAGAGACATAATTTTTCTGAAAATTCTATCCCAAAATATTATATTGCGTAATTAATAGCTGAAATGTTTCGCTAAAATTCGCTATATTCGCGTCGTTAGTGCTTCAGTTTTCGTGAATCTAGAGGCGACTTCCGGTTATATGAAAAATCGCACTAAAATATTATAACCATTACATTTTTTGAAGTCTCGACTATCTATTGCCTACGGCGTTGTAACAACTTTTTAGTAATAAGATTATGTGCTAAAATCAACCGTTTGGGAGTTATATCGATTTTTCGAAAATTTTAGCTGAAAATATAATATTGCGTAACTAATACCGGAAATGTTCCGCTAAAATTCGCTATAGTAAATAAAATAATAAAATGAAAGTAGGAAAATACATTTTATTATTTATTTTATAAAATATATTTTTTACATTTTAACTTATATCTTGGGAACTATGCGTCCCGCTAACTTCCGGTTGACACCATTATCAACTGCTAGCAAAGCTCTAATGATTGACTATAATTTCGACGTTAGTGCTTCAAGTGTGAAAAAAAAACTGAAAAAAGCATTTATTTCAGAAACGGAATGTTTCGCTAAATTTCTATTGACGGCACTAACATAGTGTTATGAAAGTCTATTGAATGACACTGGTCTCGTCGTTAGTGCTTTTCATGAAGTGTGAAGTGGGCAGGCTACTGAAAAATTAAAATATTTCCCGAATAGGATGTTCCGTTGAAGTTTTTTTGGAGGCACTAACGAATGGGATATGTTTCATGGTTAGTGCTTTTAGTGTCCCGCCACCCTCACAGACCTGTAGAAAATGAGCAGTCACTTGGTATAATCATGCCAAAATTCACTTAACTTAGACATGATTATACCAAGTGACTTTTATCTATATTTTCGTCTATAATTTCTCGTATTCTTGGAGATTATGAATATGGTGTGGCTCCGATAATCCTTTCTTCTCTCAGAGCAGCATCATGTTGAACTAGATAGCCTCTTCCATGTCGATTTGAAAAATATCCAGATAATTCTCCAATTAAATTCTTCGATTCCCTCTTTTGTTATTCTGTAAATTGCCCAACTCCGCTTGTTATAAAAGTTTTGTAGCCAGTAAAATTTCTTTCTTTTGCTTTTCCAATTCACATACCGGGTGTCCCATTAAGCGTACGCATTGGCTGCATCTCAATAACAGTAAGGTGTACAAGTTTGGGAAAAAAATTCTTATTAGTAAAGCAACCAAGAGAAATGTCTGGAAATTATTTCGAAGTTCGCAATATGACCGCTAGGGGTGCCATAGAGAATCATAATTGATAGCTTGGATAACATCGCAACACTTTTATTTTGCAACATTTTTTATATCTGTCATGATAAAGGAGTGGGAAGCCAATGTGTTTTCAGACATTTAGGTTTTAATATCTTGTGCATCATTTAACCGATTTGAATATTCTTATTTGAAAGAGCATTTTATGTTCTTTCAAAAGATATTTTCAGTGTGATCGTTGCGTGTAAAACAAATAAAGTAGAGGGTGCCATTTGCAGTGATGTCATATTTTAGTGATTTTTGAAATAATGTTATAAGGAATGGTACTATTTACTTGACAGACTCTTAATGGCCATAAAATTTACTAAATATCAGTGAAAACCGCATCTCGATATTTCCATCCGTTCTCGAGTTATAATCGAAATGTTAGAAATTCGGGTCTCTTCAATTAGATTCAATCACCTTATCAGGAAGTTAGTTGTTACTAACAACTAACAGTAGTTGTTAGTTAGTTGAATAAAATGTAAATAAATCATATACCACGATTTGATGACATTACCTTAGTAACCAAATTACACAACATAAAATTTTATTATTTAGGAATGGTTCAAAGCAAAATTAACCAAAGCATTTAGAACTACTAAGATTTTAGCTAAAAATAGCTCACATATTAATAAATTAATAAATGTTTAAAATGTTTCCCATCATTATAAACTTGAACAGGGATGAGATTCAGTTTTTTCCACAGAAACTAGAATAACCAAATGCATCGAGAATGATTAACAATATTTTGAACATTTATAAGCAATATTTAGCAGAAATTTTAGTAGTTGAAAGTGTTTTGGTTTATTTTATTTTGAACCTGTCCTACGTCTGGATAAAACATGAAGGAAGGCTCTGCGTACCAAACTTTTATGTTCTGGAATATGGTATGGTCTTAATTTGTTTACTAAGGTAATGTAATGAGATTGTGATATACGAACTATTTACATTTTTTTGAACCGGTGCCCATAGTACCAATATTTTGCAAATATTATGGCGACTAAGGGTCTGTTTAGTAAATAGTACCATTCTATTTAACATTTTTCAATAACCACAAAAATATGGCATCGATGCACATAACGCCCTCTAGCTTATTTGTTTTACAACCTGATAGCTGGGTGGTACACTAAAAAAATGCCCCAGTTATTAATGTCTAAATATTTGAAAACATATTGATTTCCCCTTGAGAAATATGAAAAATGTTGCAAAACTAAAGTGATGCGGTGTTATCTAAGCTATCAAATTATGGTGTCAGTTACAACTCATCGTCCAACTTCTCGAGATAGCAGGAATTTTATGTTTCTCTATGACAGTTATGGCCCCAGTCGGATTGCGAACTCCAAAATAATTTCCAGATATTTCTCTTAGCCAATTTACCAATAAGGAAGTTTTTCACAAACCTCTAGGCTTTACCGTTATTAAGAAATAGCCGCTCCGTACGCTTAACGGAACACCCGGTTTTCCCAATCATTCCCATCTCTTCCTCCCCGAAGATGTTATATACATCTCAATTATTTCAGGCTTTTCATACTTAGGTTTCATTAAATTTACATATAGAAGGATTTGTTTTCTTTTCCTAGTTACGTCTTTTAACATGTAGTTGATATCTGATACTTTCCTTGGGCCTCCCGATTACATTTGTTTGTGTTTCTTTATTCTAGTTGGTTGACAGATCATACTAAAAGGTCTGAGTATTCTCTTAAACACTCCATCATAATTTTCTATTACATTTGACTGAGAATGATTTGTAGACCAGTAGATTCTTTTTGTACCACTTTGTTCCAAAAATTTTAATAAATAGTTACGTCACTAACAAACACCCCACGTCACCCCAGATCTGTTTGTATCTCTGAAGGAAAATCAGCATTATAAAATATGTTATATACAATATTTTTTTCACAACTCGTTCTGAGTCAGCTATTTGTAATGATGTTTTTAGCATACGTCTAGGGAAATGTGGACCTGTGTATGTAAGAGGTAAACACTGATCACTGTCGCCGTTTAAAATCAAGGGGATTGAGAAAGAACGGCCACCGATCACTACGTTCCTTAAAAATCCCAGGAACACTTCTCATTTCTCTCTAGAAATCACCATCTGACTGGTTGATCTCGTTGTGGTTACATTTCACCAAATAAGTCTCTAATTTTTTGCTAACTTTGAAGTCCTCTAACGGAGAAAAGAAGCAACGTTGCATATAGGTAACTAAAGTTCACTTTCCCACATCAGATTTATACAGTATGTAAAAAAATATGGAATCAATTCGATGTATTTCTTTCTTTACAATTCGATATCACTTTTGTCCATGCTCATAACTTAAAGCTCCGAGTATTCTCTTAAACACTCCATCAAATCTTCTTGCCGCATTTGACTAAGGATGGTATGCAGACCTGTGGATTATTTTAATACTACTTTGTACTAAAATTCTCCCAAGATCTATTTGTATCTCTAAATGAAAACTAACTCTTTAAATCAACTTTTCACTACTGATTCTGAGTTAGTTAATGGGGAGATGTTTTAACATAGTTCTGGGGAAATGTGGACACCTGTGGATGTAAAAGGTAAACGATGTTCACTGTCACGATGATTGAGAAAGAACGGTTACTGATCACTACGTTCCATAAAACTCATTGGATCGCTTAGCTCTAATTGAAATAACAAATTACATTAAATTCTCAAAACATGAAAGTGATACACTCTGCGTGCAAGAAACGATGAAATGACCTTCAATAAACAACCTCATGAAACGAAATAAACATGCCAAATTTACTATTATGAACTAGATTAAATCAAAGCTTAATTTATAATAAATTTAATTTACATAAGTTTCATTCACAATCAATGTTTCAATTCTTCGTAAAGATCTAGAGTTTTAATATTTTTAAACATTTGGTAATGTTGATGACTGGCTCATTGGGTTTAAAGGTGTCTACAAAATGCAGAATTTTTCTTGGTTATATGTTTTTTATATCTCATCACAATATTTCGTAGTATTTGACCGTAAAATAAGTAACATTGTTCACAATTATTGCATTTAATTTTATATAAATCACTTTTCTAGTGATGTTTATATAAAAAAATAATTAATTAGATAAAAAATAATTTGAAAAAGAAAATTGAATGCAAAACTGAATTTTTACGAAAAATACTACTTGAATGACATCATTGAATTCAACCAGACGAGTCTAGTTTATATTGTTAAATTTGGCGCCTCTTAATCAAACACGTCTATTTTGGTGAATTTATTTCATGAGGTTGTTTATTCAAGGTCATTTCATCGTTTTTTGTTCGCAGAGTACATCTCGTTTACGTTTTTAGAATTTAATGTGCGTAATTTATTATTTTAATGTATGATTGTTACTTTATTTAAATTGGATTCTTCGAATTTTGAAATTATGAGGGATCTATGACGTATATATGTCATAAATTAATAGATGAGATCGTTTTTTGGAATCCAATTTTTATATAATCCCTCACGATGGTAACAATATATTTAATTTTTATGTTTACATTTATATCTGTTTATTTCAGTCGTGCCTGACGACGGTGACAGTGGTACCGAAACATTTGTAGCACTGATATTCAATTAATATATTTTGCACCAGTTATATTAATCTAATTATTTAAAAAAGGAATTGTTAATATTATCATTATGTTAGTTAAATAACATTATCAATAATCATTAATTAATATGAATATGATAGATATCCCAAATTCGTTATAGACTATCTCCTAAACTAAAGCAGCTAGAAAAAAATTAACTTGCGTATAATCTGGCTTTTGGACCTTGATTATATATAGTGAAAGTTTTTGGAGGAAGTGCAGAAAACTTGAAATCTAACAGCTATCGTCTTTTCTTTTCATCCTATCAAGATAAACTGAAAAACTTGCGAATTTGACATTAAGTATATTCTTGGTTACTTTAATCAACAATAAAAAAATAACCCAAAAGTGGTGTAAGAATAGAAATATCTTTTAAGAAACAAGTTTTACTAAATCAGTGTATGATAACTAGGAAACTTAGACAATTTTCAAGCAAATATAAAGTAATTAAGCTTTAAAGTAATCTTTCTCGAAAATTTTGTTATGTAACCAATATTAACATCGATTATCCTAGGTTCAGAAGAACATCCCCTTTCAAGTTCCGTAACAAAAATGGGATATTGCATTTAAGAAAATTGTTGATGATGTCATAACTTGATTAAAAATCTCGAAAGAAATTTAAAAGCTACACCCAAAAAGAGATAAAAAGATTTAAAAAAAAAAATTTTTTTAAATTTAAATCTTTAGGGAGTCTAAAGATTTTCAGGGATTTTTTCATAAACCGTTTATGAAAAGCACCAGCTTGTCCGAAAATATGGAAAATCAAATATTAAAAAAGTCTATATACGCCACAACATTCTTTATTAAAAATTATCCATATAATGTTGTGATTATAAAACTCCATCTTTAGAATAAGTGAGATATTTGCGTTTTTAGCTTTTGCAAATTTTTCAATTTCTTAAATAGCCTATGCAGACAAATAATTTGGGACACCTGTACTAGAATCAATATAACCTTTTCCTTACAGTAATTAGGCGAGTTTATGAACATAAATATCAAGCTTCAACTTTGGTAAAATGTTGTTTTGCACCTCAACTCTAGAAGTTAATTCTTTCATTAAAGGTCATTTTTAAAATCTTAATGTTTTACTTATAAATAAAAATGTATGGGTACCTTCCTAGTAAGGAAAGGGTTAAAATAGATGATTGGTAATTAGGGATTGAACGGATATCCGGATACACTTTTAGCGGTATATTTAAAAAGGTGATTCTACATCAAACATGATGAAGAAACGTTTATACAGGGTCCTGCAATAATGCGTCAGGCATCCATAGGTCCTATACCAATTAGGTTAGGAATTTCTTTCAAACGCAGACTTGTACTATATAGAAGTACATGTTCAATATTTAATAATAATACTGATAACAAATTTTAAGTGATCCCATATTTCTTTTTAATGTTCACAAAAAGGATAATAACTTGACAACCATGCATTCAAAATTTGAAAATAAAATATGCAGTTATAACATTTAAGATAGCTGATCAATATATGTAAAAAAACAGGCGTTCCTTTTAAAAAAATTCAAGATGTTTAATTATTTATTTCAAGATGGACATCATCACCTGAAAATAATTTCCAGCATCTTCTCTTAGCTACTTTAGTCATACATTTTTTTTTACCGCAACTGTCTACAATGAGTAGTTTCAATTATAGTTTACGGCACTGTACACGCATATTTGGCCAACCTGTTCAACAATTTCAACATTCTAAATCTTGCTGAGATATCACTAAAAAAGTACTTTTTGAGTGCCATCTTTAAAGGTATAAGCCCTTGTACATACATAAAGAGTAATCAATTTCATGATAAATTTGGGGTATACTCTTAGAAAAAGACCTAGACATCTTTGTTATATTTTTCCGCTCATTTCTTGAGTTAAAACTGAAATGTACAGGTGTTCTGAAAATGCGATGCCATACCTAAGTCGACATTCCTAAATAGGAACCACATTTCTTGTTGCATTCATACAGGGTTTTTTTAGCGAAAACGATGACAATTCATTAAAAAAATCAAAATTATAACATATTAAGAAATTTTTTTAATGTCTAAAACACTATTTATGACAAAGCTTTAAATTTTGGTACATTTGGTACAGCGTAAACAAATATCAGGTAAAATCCCTGGCCAATTTATGAGTTGGATTGGTCTGCCAATACAATACTTTACAGGATGTTTCCGAAATTTGTTTGCTTAGAAGTTTGGTTATCGATAGTAACCCTACATATATTTTCGTAGTTTCAAATTTTTACCAAATTTAAAAGCTTTCTTATTGTTTGGGATATTTAAACAAATGCGAAACTTTAAAGTTAAACAATACTTGGTATATAGTTTTTTATTTTAAGTCTTTGAGCAATTTTTTTACAAGAATTGTCATCATTTTCACTCTAGTATATATGGTTAAAATTATAATATATTAATGAATTATATTAATTATAACATAAGATGCTCGATAAAATTATAACATAAATGACTAGGCCTTTTTTTTGTAAGTACTTCCGCCGAATGTATATACTGGACTTTATATAACTTTTTCTACATGATTCTTGATATAGAATCACCCCTTTAAAAATATAAGCGTAATTTCCGGACACCTGTTCATCATTTGAGGGGGAAAAATATGCTTTGTGGTTATCATTGCTGAAGTCCTTCGATTACAAAAGTACCGCGATTCATGAAACCTATATATTCAAACTACTTCAACCAAAATAGCGGTTTGACGGCAGTTTGCTTTTTTACAAAAAAATACGCTTATAACAATGCTGTTTTTTGTTTTTTGCTTCGGAGTTGCGAAAAGGCTTTGTGAAGTTTATTGTCAATAAACTCTTGATGAAATCACCATGTTGAGTTTAAAATTAATTAATGTAAAGGCAGCACTTGACTTACAACGGGGTTACATTCCAAAGACTTCGTCGTAAATCGATTTTGTCGTAGGTCAATAATCTATTTTAATTATTAATTTTAAAGAAAGCAAATGGTATAACTGTTATGACATGGTTTTACATATCTAAGCATCAATGAAATGCTTAAAAAAATTAAAAACGTTAATAAAAACATGTACAGGGTGGGCAAGCTTTGGTGTTATTATAGGGTATCTCGGAAACTGTAAGAGATACTAAAAAAGTAGGTGCAATGTCCAGGTCTCTTTTTCCGAGAAATAATCAATCCCGCAAAGACAAAACCTCTATCTTCTTTTGTTTTTAAGTTATAGCCAAAAAGTCATATTTTCACCATTTCAAAAAGGGTCGTTTATTTCTGAAATTGAAGAAAAGCTGTTAATACATTCTTAAGCCACTTTTTTAAGTAAAATATACTGCCGTTGAAAAATTTTAAATGCAGTTGATAATTTTTGAGATATAATACAAACTTTTTTTTTAATACAAGCTTTCCAATGATGTATCGTATGTACGGTATATTTTCGCAAAACAAGCGTAATTTTTTAATTTTAAGATATTAAAGGAAAAAGTTGAACATTTTTATAATAGTAGGCGTGGAAAACGTCATATGCCACTATATAGTTACTATAGTAACGAGAGGCTACTTGCCATTTCATTCATGATTTTATTCATCATGAGATTTCCGATTAATAAGTTTCGCATTATCTTTCAATGACACTATCACATTAAATAAAGAATATATTAGAGTCTTTAGACTTTTAATGTTTTTTTCTATGTTAAATTGGTTTAGTAAAACGTAGCAAATTTTCAAACTGTCCCCTGTTATTTTGTATACATAAAACACACGTCTTGTCTCTTATTATGTCGAAATCACGACATAATAAATAATAATAAATGAAATGACAAGTAATCACTCGTTACCATAGTAACTAAGTGGCACATCACTTTTCATCACGCCTACTATAAAAAGTTTTTATCCTTATCCTTTAATATCTTAAAATTGAAAAATAACGCTTATTTTCCGCAAATACACCATACATGCGATACATCATTGGAAAGCTAAAAATGTGTTCTTTTTAGTAACATCATAATCAACTATTGGTTGTATTTAAAAAATACAACTTTGTATTATATCTTAAAAATTATCAACGCATATTCTAGTCAAAAAAGTGTCTTAAGAATGTATTAACCTCCTTTCTTCAATTTCAAAAATAAATGAAATACGAGCATTTCTTGAAACAGCGAGAATGTGACTTGACCGGGACATGGCACCTACTTATTTCGTAGCCTCTTATAGTTTCTGAATTCGCCCTCGTTCACAATGAACGTAATACGTAATTCGTAATTATTAATTTTACGTATAATGTTCACATAGAATGTAACAGTTACATAAAATTAATGTCATTGTATCTACGTCAGTCTACATATTGTCTATTAAAAGGTTATGTGCATATTAAATACAAATTATATTTAAGATTTTCAAATAATGAATTCAGAAATAACGTCTTTGTTATTATTGTCACTATTGTGCAAAAAACGGAAGAAATAATGTCAATTAAAAAAAATACATATGTATCAAAATCGTGAAGAAAGTGGTGAATATAGAAGGTTACTTTTGGAAATGAAGATGCATTATGAGGAATGGTTTATCTTTGTACTTGAACTTTGTTACAGAAGAGTGTACGAAAGCGTTATTTGTTTTATAATATTTTATAGAAATCAAAACAAAGTACTATTGTTTCTACAACTGCAATATTCATCTACTATTCATATAACACCCGCAATATTTTCTCGACGCAAGTTAAACGTAAAGTTGAAATAATTCAACTTTACGTTCAAAAAAATGGGAACTTAAATAGGAACTATTTAAGAATATTAACTTAGGAATGGTATCACAATTTTACAATACATTTTAATTTTATGGGTGTCCAGTGTGGTCCGGGATTCATTCCGGAATTTCATGAAAAAAATAAGTCTGAGAGCACCAAGAAATCACAAAATTAAAATAAAAATTAAAACATCCGAAATGATTTTTCTACCACCTTTCATTTGCAAGGAAAATACGCTCAATATCAAATAAATTAGTCTTCTGGAGCATTTCAAGTCTTCTAGATGCAACATCAAGTCTTCTTGTAGTTTCCAAGACAGCCCATTTTGACATCAAATTTGAACCATCTGCACATATGTATACAACAGGATTTTATTGATCCAAGTCGAAGTCTACTTTGACTTGTAATTAAAATATAGGAAATTTGTGTGGATATTTTTAGCAGAAAAAGCCTTGTGATTTGTTATATTTTTTAGTGCGTAAATTTTGAGTTAAAATTGAAATGTGGAAGTGTCCCAACATTAAGATACTATGCTTAAATCGACATTTTTAAATAGGAATCCCCTTTTTTATAACATTTATGGATTCTACGTTAAATTCTGAGTATTTTTTCATATCTTCGAAAATCAATGCGATATAAATTCGGCGGATATTCTTAGAAAAAAAAAACCACATAGACGTCTATATTCTATTTTTTAATGCGCACTTTTTAAGATAAAAGTGAAATGTACAGATTCCTATTTAGAAATGTCAACGTAGGTATGGTATCTCAATTTTAGGACATTTTTTGCGTGTTAAAAAAATATAACATAGATTGCGACACCTTTTTTTCTAAAAACATCTTGCGAATTTACATCGAATTGATTCCATACTTTATGCACAGACGGTATGTATACAGATAATTCACAAAATACAGAGAAAACTAAAAGGATCCAAATTGAAGATATTTTCTTAATAATGTTTTGACCACAAGTTAGTGATCACAAAGATATAGAACGTACAAGCTAAATTATTTTTTGACCATTTCTTTCCATATACACCAATACGCTACAAATTCAAACTCAAATATTTCGAGGTTACTTAAACAATGCATAATTAATAAAAATAATAAAATCTTTGTAATGTAACAGATATTGTTATTTAAAAACTTGTTAAAACGCTCAAAAATAGATGTTAACTGCTGATATCATGTTTTCGGACATGTCATGATTAATGTCATGTAAATTGTCTCATTTTATAGCTCCTTCAAAACTGAAGTTTATAAGTATTTTAGTAACTCTTTATTGAAAATTAGACACTTTTAGTCTGCTTCGTGATTTATAGTCATAAATCACCCTGTAAATGATATAAAATTGACTTTGTTGAAACTAACAGTTACGCATAAAGGAACGAATTTCTACATTAGCAGAAAATGTGAAAGAACATGTTATTGTCGCATTAAAACAGGCTAAATATTTTGCTATTCAGCTTGATGAGACAACTGATTTTAGTAGCAATTCACAGCTAATGGTATATGTTCGCTACAAAGGTGCAGATAATTTTGAAGAGGAATTGCTGTTTTGTTCTCCTCTCGAGTTGAGATCTTGTGGAATTGATGTCTATAATAAAGTAAATGAATACTTCAATGCGCAAAGTTTAAAATGGGAAAAGCGTATTTCTGTATCTTTGGATGGAGCTCCAGCTATGCTGGGTCATATTAATGGTTTTTCAGCTGTATCTGACTGATCAGCTGTATCTCACTGTATAATACATCGCCGGGCCCTTATGGTCAAATATTTAGAACCTACACTGGAAGCCGTCATGCATAATGTTATCAAGATTGTAAATTGTGTCAAGGGACATGCACTAAACACGCGACTATTTCATGAATTATGTCAGGACGGTGACGCTGAATATACAGACTATTTTATTATACAGAAGTAAGGTGGCTCAATCGCGGAAATGTACTAAATCGAGTATGAACTTTCAAAACTGAAGTCGAATTTTTTTAGTTGATCAAAAAGATATTCTCGCAGATAAGTTTAAAAAGTCGTTGTGCAATTGCATATTTAAATTGCATATTTCGCATATTTAGCGGACATTTTTGAAAGTATAAATATATTAAACAAAGAATTGCAAGGAAAGAATATTAATACCATTTCAGCGAGAGAAATAGTGTCAGCGTTTGGGTTAAAGCTGCAATATTGGAGACAGAAAGTAGAACAGAACAAGATAGCTTCTTTTTTCAAGGTTAGCTTTGTTTTTGGAAGACTGCGAAAATATTACTTTTGCTGACATCAAGGATACAATTGTAAGACATCTTATCAAACTCAGAAAGCGGTTTTCAGGTTTGGCAGAAGCAATTCTTGAACCTCGATCTAATACTGAAGCACGAAGCAATTTGAGAGTAAAACAAATCTGTCGTCTTTTTGGATGTCAAAAGTTGCAAAGGCTTTCAAAATTGCACATGAAGAGGCGGTTAAAAAATTGTTGCCATTTAGAACAATATATTTGTGCGAACAAGGCTTTTCCACTCTAATGAACATAAAAACGAAGAACAGAAATCGATTAAACGCCGAAAACTGTATTCAAATCGTTCTTACATTAAAAAGTTCCAATTTTGAAGTAATTGTATCAAACATGAAACATCATTTCTTCAAAACGTGAAGAAAGAATGTTTTCAATTATTTTTTCTTTTTAATTTTTTCAATTCTAATTTTTGTTTGTACCACCATTATTATTATTATAATTTGTTACAGTGCACTAAAATGTCAACCCTCAATTTTACCCCAATAGGTTTCAATTTGTTATACAGGGGTCTCACGTAATGGTTCATTAGAAATCTTTTAGGTTCCAATACTCATAGATGCTTGAAATTTTGGTTTCATGAGTTGTTAATTCTGATCTTTTAACCTAAAATATTTTCAAGATGGCCATCACTTCCGGTCTACCGGAAGTAGACCTCACCGTCGTTATTTTAAACGGAACGCTATAGTTTTTATTACTCCATTCAATTATATGTAAAAAAATATGTTGACTTTACAAGCCCATATCTTAGCCAACGTTAATTCAAAAACGTTTTGTATTGGTATGATAACTCTTCATATGCTGTTAAATAGATTGTCATTTGTTGTATCAGTATCTCTTGTACAGGCTGGCCAAAAGTTGAGTTACTGTTTCTTTGTAATCAATTGGGTGAAAGTCGAAAATTTTAAATGGAACCCCCCATATTTTCATACCCTATCAAAAAGGGAATTTAATTCTCTACAAATTGTCTATGATCATGCTTATACCTATTAATTATAGTTTTCTTACTATTGAGGAATTTATGAAAATCATACGCAAAATGCTAGAAACCGTTTGAATTTTTGTTAGAAGGCCATGATATTTTGACAGTTTTTTGTTTAATTTATTTCAATTATTATTAGTATTATTTCTACAATGAACTGCGATTGAATAAACTTTAGATTGCTAGCTATTATTTACCAAAAATAACCAAAAGAAAACCGAATAAATGAAACAATGAAAAACAACAATTTAATGAAAAAAAAATTAAAATCAATAATATTAAAGAATCAAAAACTTGAAATTATAAAAGTAAATTAAGGGAATTTAATTCTCTACAAACTATCTAAAAACTTCCCTGTGCCTATTTGTTGTAGTTGCCCTCATATTTGGAAATTAATGGACGCATACAATGCTGGAAAGCTTCTAGTTTTTATGTTGGAAAGTCATCGAATTTAAACAACTTTTCATCCATATTTTACTTTTCATTTATATACAGGCTGTCTCTGTAAATGCGTGTACAACGGAATACCACAGATTTCTTGGCTAAAAATAGGCCGATTTAAGTTCACTTATCTATATCCAAAGTTGCTTCGTTTTGCCGCTAGAGGACCTCAAAGTTAGCAAAAAAATTCGTTTATTCTTCATAACTCGCAAACGCGATAATCAATCAAAACCATTTTTGCGATGTAAGTTCCTAGGTTCAATTAACGTCTTTTTATGGTTTTAGGTGAAGTTTTAAAAACACTCCCACTTCCGGTAGTTATGAGGAATAAACGAATTTTTTTTATTAACTTTTGAAGTCCTCCAGCGGCGAAACGAAGCAACTTTGGATATAGATAAGTAAACTTAAATCGGCCTATCTTGAGCCAAGGAATCTGTGGTATTCCGTTGTACACGCATTCCAGAGACACCTGTATATTGTTGTTCTACTGTCCAATATTTTAGCTGTTACACCATTCCACTTCTGTGTTGGTCTCCCTCTTTCTCTTCTACCACACGGCCTTGCTTCCCATACTTGCTTTACCGGTATCTCCTCTTTAAGTCTATTTAGGTGTCCCCACCAGCTCAGTTGTCTCTTCTCTATATACTCTTCTAGAGTTTCCATATTTAATTCTTTTCTGATATCTATGCTCTTTATTCTATCTCTGTACACTGGTCTATATATTGTTTTATACAGGGTGTTCCCGTGACTCGGGGCATAAAATTAACCACATATACTAGAGCAAAAATGATGATGATTCGTGAAAAAAAATTATTATAAAAGTCTTCAAATGGCCAAGATATGGGCCATCAAAGTTCAGAAATTTTAACACATTTTTCTAAATATTTTCAAAACCATTAATGGTAGAGGGTTGAAATTTGGTACAGAGTAAACAAACATCATGCAAAATCATTGAACCAATTTTGACTTTGGCCGGATGACGGCAACCATGTTATACAGGGTGTTCCTAAAATTTGTTGCTCAGATTTGCTTATTAACTGATAAGATGTCTTACAATTAGTTGCTCAGAACTTTTTTGTTTGTTCGTAACCCTACATTTATTTTTGTAGTTTTTAATAGAAAATTTATTTTCGAAACTTTTTTCACTCTTTGAAAATTTTGATTAATGTTACCGTTTGCGAGTTAAACGCGAAAATATTAAGCTTCGATTTCAATGGTAACACTAAACACAATAATTTTCGAAAAAGTTGGCCATGGCAATTAAAAAAAAAACAAATTGAGCCGTCAACTTGCTTATGTAGTTTAAACATAAAGTTGTTTGTTAATGAAGTTTTTATTAATTTTGCGTGTTCAAAATGGACAATTACACATTTAGTGAACAAACTGACATGATTTTGACATTGGGAGAATGTCATGGAAACGCCGTAGCAGCCGCTAACCGTTATCGGGAGAAATTTCCGAACCGCAGAGCGCCCAATCGAAAAACATTTTTAAGAATTGAAACCCGTTTAAGGGAAAATGGGACGTTTAAGCCGAATTTTAGTAACAACGGTAAAGTCAGATCAGTCCGAACAACCGAACTAGAAGAAGATATTCTAGACTACGTACAAGAAAATCCTACAGCTAGTACTTTGGATATGGCGAGGCATTTTTTAACGTCAAAAACAACTATCTGGCGTGTTCTTCACGAGCAACAGCTTTATCCATATCATAGTTATAAAGTTCAGGAAGTTCGACAGGCTGATTACCCACTACGACTGCAATATTGTCAAATAATGCAGCACAAAATCCAAATTGATGATCAATTTTTAGAAAAAATACTTTTTGCAGATGAATCGACATTTTCTAAAGATGGAATCATCAATTTGAGAAATTCACATAGTTGGGCGGACGAAAATCCAAGATTTAAGAAAGCTTGGAAATCGCAATGGAGGTTTTCTCTTAACGTTTGGGCTGGCATTGTGGGCGATGTCATTATAGGACCCGTTTTCTTGCCGTCAAGGCTGGATGGCCATACATACAGGGGACATTTAGAGCAATTAAATGATTTTTTAGATGACGTTCCTTTAAACACAAGACAAGAAATGTGGTATATGCATGATGGTGCTCCTGCGCATAGTACACATGCTGTCCAAGAATTTCTATGTGAACGGTTTCCGGAACGGTGGATTGGACGAGGAGTGGATGCACCGATAAGTTGGCCCCCCCGATCGCCGGATCTTACACCTCTAGATTTTTATTTATGGGGACGCATTAAATCGCTTGTGTACTGCGTTGAAATAACTTCAGTTGATCAACTGAGGTTACGAATTGTTGATTCATTTGATCAACTTCGAACTGAAATCAACGTCCTCAGCAGAGTGCGCTTTAATTTAAGACGGCGATATCAGGCGTGCATTGAAGCCGGCGGGAGTGTTTTTGAACATCTGCATAGTATTTTTTTTTGTTCTGTTTTATTTATTACCATTTGTTTATAATTTTATTGTTCTTGTTCATATTTTTGTTAGAATTTTTATTATGTTCTTGTTTGTTGTTACCGCGAAAATTAAATTTATTGTTTTGGAAATTACATTCTTTTATTCAATTAAAATAAATTAACACTGGATTTAACTAAATCTACACTGAGAAATTTATGCAAATAATGGTTATTAGATCAGTTCGTTTTTCAATTGTCATCGCCTTCTCAGATCTTGCGGAATATGTTTTATTTGTTACGATTGAATTCAAAGCTTAACAGTTTCGTGTATAACTCGAAAACAGTCAATGTTATCAAAATTTTCAAAGAGTGAAAAAAGTTTCGAAAATAAATTTTCTATTAAAAACTACAAAAATAAATGTAGGGTTACGAACAAACAAAAAAGTTCTGAGCAAACAAATTTTAGGAACACCTGTATAACATGGTTGCCGTCATCCGGCCAAAGTCAAAATTGGTTCAATGATTTTGCATGATGTTTGTTTACTCTGTACCAAATTTCAACCCTCTACCATTAATGGTTTTGAAAATATTTAGAAAAATGTGTTAAAATTTCTGAACTTTGATGGCCCATATCTTGGCCATTTGAAGACTTTTATAATAATTTTTTTTCACGAATCATCATCATTTTTGCTCTAGTATATGTGGTTAATTTTATGCCCCGAGTCACGGGAACACCCTGTATATGTTGAGTTTTGTGTTTCTCGTTACTTCCTTCTTATTTATCAGGGCTTTATTAATCTGGTAATACAATTTGTTGGTGTTTGATATCCTCTCTTCCAGTTCGCTAAACATTTTCCCATCTTGGGTGATTTTGACTCTGAGATATTTAAACTCCTATACTTGCTCTATTTTTATGTTAACTGCTTCTTCCTTCCCTATTATCATTACTTTTGTTTTCTCTTTGTTCATGCTCGTTCCGTATTTTTTCAAGGTTTCATTCCATTTCTCAATAGACACTAGAGACTATCTTGTAGTTCTATTGCCGAATTCCAAATTTGTACTATATCGTCCGCAAAAGCACCAATGTCGAGTTGTACCCTTTTTAGTTTCCTATAACCTATCGTTACTTGTTTCCTTGTTCTGTTCATTTCCTTTATAATTTCGTGCATATATGTGATGAACAGTGTTGGGCTCAATCCACCGCCCTGCCTTAGTCCTTCATTAGTATTGAAATATGGCGTATATGGCTCTTATTATTTGTATCAATTTTGTGCTAACTCCTCTCCGTCTCAAAATTGTCCATAATCATTCACGCAGTACCTTGTCAAAAGCCTTTTCTAGGTCTATAAATCCTAGGTATATTTCTTTTTGTTGCCTAACATTTTTTTCAATAATTTATTTGAGTATAAATATGTGGTCCTGTATACTTCTACCGTTCCTGAATCCACTCTGGTCTTGATCTAAGATAAGTTAAATGATAAACTGCCAAAATGTCATAGCCTTCTAATAAAAACACGAACGGCTTCCAGCATTTTTTGTAGGATTTTGATAAAATACTCAATATGAAGAAAACTATAATAAATAGGTATAACAATGTTTATAGATAATTTGTAGAGAATTAAATTCCCGTTTTGATAGGCTAAAAACATATGGCGTTCCATTTAAAATTTTCGACTTTCTTGCAATTGAAGTCAGTTAAACGGTAATTCAATCTTTGACCACGCCATATAAGGTACACTGATATAATAAGTGACAATCTATTTGACAGCATATAAAGTTATTGTACCAATGCAAAATGATTTTGGATTAACGTTGGCAGATACATGTGCTTTTAAAGAGCGTGGTGATATTTGCCAAAAAACACTTAAAATCAAAATAACTCGAAAACAAAAACGCTAGGTACCAACAACTGTTATCAAAGTCAACATATCTTTTTACATATAATTGAATGGTGTAATAAAAACAATAGCATTCCATTTAAAATAACGAAGTTGAGATCTACATCCGGTAGACAGGAAGTGGTGGCCATCTTAAAACTATTTTAGATTAATAGATCGGAATGAGAGATGTTCTAACATAAAAACAAAAAGCTTTCTAGCATTGCATGCGTCCATTAATTTTCAAATATGAGGGCAACTACAACAAATAAGCACAAGAAAGTATCTAAATAGTTTGTAGAGAATTATATTCCCATAATTTATTTTTATAATTTTAAGTTTCTCATTCTTTTATGTTATTGATTTTAATTTTTGTCATTAAATTGTTGTTTTTGAAAGCCTTCGTACTTAAATGACAATCTATTTAGCAACATATGAAGAGTTATCGTACCCATGCAAAACGTTTTTGAGTTAACGTTGGCTGAGATATGGGCTTGTAAAAGCATGGTGATGTTTGACAAGAAACACTTAAAATCAAAATAACCCGAAAACAAAAAAACGGTAGGCACCAACAACTGTTATCAAAGTCAACATATTTCCTTATGTGTAATTGAACGGTGTAATAAAAAGTATAGCATTCTATTTAAAATAACGAAGTTGAGGTCTACTTCCGGTAGACCGGAAGTGGTGATCATCTTGAAAATATTTTAGATTAATAGATCGGAATGAACAACACATGTTAAAAAAATTTCAAGCCTCTACGAATAGTGGAACCTAAAAAAGTTCTAATGAACCAGTTACGTGAGACACCTTGTATATATTACTTATATTACTATTATTACCATTATGTATTACAAGGTGTTACATTGATAAATTGAATAAATGATGTTTAAATTAAATTTTTAGTTATTGTTTTCTTTTCAAAATTATTATGTTGGCTATAATATGATGATGCTAAAAAGAGGCGATTTCGTTTTTTTTGCTCTTCCACATGGGATATTAACTTACAGAATAATATTTTGGTGTTATGATTTAAAAAGTTCGTCGACCATTGCTTTATACCAACTTGACACAATAAATAAATAAATATCAAAAATTAAAGTGAATCTGATTTAACTATCAAAATGAAGAGATATCAAAATATACAGGCTGTCCCGGATAAGAACCGACACAGAACAAGGGCATGTAGACCAACCTAAAATATGATGATTTAAGGCCACTTACCTTATACCAAGTTACACCCTAGAGAAGTTACAGGCCTTCAAAGTTGAGTCATAAATTTCGAAAAAAATTAATATTTCAGTAATGGATTAAGTTAGAAAAACCAAATTTGGTATACGTTATGAGTGTACCAAGGACATTAATCGGTAGAAAGTAGGGATCATTTAAAGCATTTCAAGGGGTTAATTAGGGATTTTGGTACCCTAAAATTTGAAAGACATTTTTAACCTATTAGCGGATTTAAACCCGAAAAACTAAAGATACGTATTTTACCAATCTTAACTACAATCATCGAAAATTGGTGATTTGAGGGAAAATGGTGGCCATTTTGAACAATACTTATAAATTACTTTGGTAATAGTAGCAGTTTTCTTTGTTTAAGTTGTTTGATTTTGTATTAAATTATTTTTTTACCATGTTATTTATTATTTTTATTTGTTTTACCTGTTGTATCTTTCTTATTTATTTATAAAAACTGTTTAAAGTAGTTTTTCTAAAACGTAATGTTATAAAAAAATTTTTAAAATGATATTCCCCACAAATTGTTTTAAATCCGTCCAAGCAATCACACGCGATACTCTTCAACACTTTTTCTGCAGTTTCTTTCACAGAAACTTAACATTAAATAACTTATTCGCTAAAAGAAAATTTACCAACTATTCCATGGTTTTAATTAAAATTGATAAAATACGCGTCTTTAGTTATTCGGGGTATTTATGAAAATGACTAGGATTTTTAAAAAATAATAAGAGTCAAACAAGTTTTAGAATTAAATTCCACATAAAATGAAATAATAAGATATTAAATCTGCCCATGGATTAAAAAAGTCTTTCAAATTTTAGAATACCATCATCCCTAACCAACCCCTTGAAATGCTTTAAATGATTCCTGCTTTCTACTGATTAATGCCCTTGGTACACTCATAACGTGTACCAAATTTGAGTTTTCTAACTTAATTCATTACTGAGATATTATTTTTTTTAGAAATTTAAGACTAATCTTTGAAGGCCTATAGCTTCTCAGGGATGCAACTTTGTATAAGGCAAATTGCGTTAAATCATCATATTTTAGATTGGTCTACATGCCACTGGTCTGTGTCGGTTCTTATGTGGGACATCCTGTATATTGGATGCTACAATTAAAACACGAAATTAAAAGTTTTGTTGATCATTAATTTTAAACATAAAAATCAACGTTTTTGCACGCCCCATTTAGCTATAATCACCCATATTAAATCGTATTTTTGGCATTAGCTAATCCTATATTATGTCACAAATTAGTAAAATTGTAAAAAAAGTATATAGACGAAAAGATAACAATAAATATAGGTTGCAATGCATAAATTATTTATTTAAAATGGTTTTACATTTCAGAAAGGAATTTTTGCTATTCAAATTAAGCAGAATTCACCTTATAATTAATTAATAATAACATTATGATGAAAATTTACTTTAATTAAATAACATACAAAATGTTATAATAATTTACCCAAATCTTTCATATTTGTTTCAGACAAATTTAAAAGATCTACAACAGATAACATACATACATTTAATTCTAGTGCAAACAATTTTATATCCTTTTTTAGCAGAAAATTTTCGAAATTTACCTGGTTATTTGCGTAGTTGCTATAATTTACAATGATGAAAATGAAATAATAAAATTAAATAAAACCAACACAAGAGATAAAATTCCTCACCTATCTTTTTGACTACATTATCATACAATTTTATCATTTTATGATTTATAAATTCAACAGTTATTCATTTTTTCCTTGTTACATTAAATTTTTGTTACTTTATTAAATTTTTATTTTGCTATAAGCTCCTTTTTTAACTCCCCATACTAAAGGAGCTAAAAGTGTTTTATTTAAATAGATAATAGAACAGGTTGCACCTGCTTACTTGATACCTACAATATCAATTAAATGATCATTAAAAATATGTAGAATTAATTGGGTGGTTTTAAAACCGTATAGAAATAGTTGTACGTGAGTTGATTAATAATGATTCATGCTCTCTTTGGTCAGAGGAGAGTCTAGTTTTTGGCTAGAAAGCAAGTAATAAATAATGACCAGGAACGAAGTTTATGTAGAGGAGTGAATGAACTCATTGAAGGAAATATTTGGCCGGATTTTTCGTTTATTAATCCGGTTATCCCTGAAAGTAGGGTTACTTTAAACTTACTTTACTTTTAACTTCCACTTTGTTGCTGTCATAATATGCACTTTTCATAACAATTTTATTTTTCGACATCTTCGAGGCACACACACGAACGCTTGAATGCAGGGTTCGCAAACCACCACTTTATCGTAACAAAACAATGAACACAAAACGGAGCCAAACATAAATTGATTGAAAAAAATCGCTCGAATTAAGTGGAGTTATTTACATTTGTACTTCATTCTTACAATGGCTAGTCACCGCAGCGACTTATTCATGAATACTCCTTCAAACAGTGGTGCCACAATTTACGCACCGCATTCCACACATTTTTATTTCAATTTTTTTGTCATTTAATTTACAAATTTATCAAAATTGAATCAACACCAACCCACAATTTCTAAATCACTAAAATCATTTAAATCCAATGTTTCAATTTTAAGTAATTTAATTTTTTTTATATCCATTTTGAGAACCGCTGCTAGACATAAACATGAAATCACGTACGGTCGGTATAACAGTTGTTAATAATTCACACCTGAAATTTAACCTATTTCTTGACATTTTTGACAGTTTGACAATTCGTTATGGGCCCGGTTTAAAATTAGTATTGTTTAAAATAAAAGTAAAATGAGAAACAACTTCGACCAAGAGAAACACAATCCGTGTTTAAAAGAGCAAGAATTAACGTTTAGGTGTTTCAACGAAAACAATTTTGTTAAAGAGAAATGTGTGGTAGAAATGGAAAATTACAAAATTTGTAAAGGATTTTGGGTTAGTATTGTTTAAATGGTTCATTCTTTTTAGGTTTACCTAATTTTGTAGTTCTCTGTTAAAGCCGATAGACGACAGAAAGGAATAAAGCCGTATTTACCTCCAGTTGAGGAAAGAGAACAGATCAAAAAAGACTATTTTGCTCAATTTAAACAGTAAGGTTAGTTATATAATAAAGAATAAAATTGTGATTCAATATTTTTGAGTTTAATAATAAAACTGTTTAATTGATGTTTAGTGAACTCAAAGGAAAGGTTGAAATTGGAAGGCCTTGTTGGGATTGAAGTGACGAAGCCTCTTAGCTTAGATGAGAGTTCATTTCTGATTTATGAATATGTTTCAAATTTTGTACTGATCAATTCTATAGTCAATAATTAATAAAAATTATATTTAAATGAAAAAATTGGGCTTTAACATGTACAGGTGGTTTAAATTTGATGTCTGAATATGCTACCTCAGCAACTATAAGAGTTAGAATAAAGTAGATTAATGATAGATGGTAATAGTAATTATACAAATAATAATAATAATTTATTGCTATAATAAAAAAAAAAAAAGGAAATTTATACATATGACAACTTGATATATACAGGGTGTTCCGTAATGATATGCGAATATTGAAGGGGGTGATTCTACATCGAAAATTAATGATAGTTTCTTATATAAACTATGGTCACAAAATGTTCCGTTATTAAAATACAGGGTGTTAAAGTTAAAAAAAAAGGTATTTACAAATAAGGTATTGACAGTAAACAGATTTTAACTACAAAGAGTTGTTTGAAATGTCAAATGTATGTAAAACAACAAATGATATGTACCGGGTGGGCCACTAAGAAAGGACGCCGGCTATATCTCTGAAACTGTTGACCGCACAGTTTTCAGATAAAAAAATTCTTATACAAAGTGACCCATAGAAACTGCTGGAAATTATTTTCAAGTTTGTAAAACTACCGCTAGGGGGCGTAATGCCAACGACAAAATTTAAAATGTAGATTTTCGTAAAATTTTGATAATAAACTTCATTCGGCTATAACATTTTCAGAATCTTTAGATAATTTCTGACAACTTTCGTTAGTCTTTTTGTTTGCATACTGATTAAATAAGTGAGGTACGGGGTGTTACATTTACTATTATAAAAGTAGCCCTAACTTTGGAATTGTTCATCCGAATACATCAAAATTGGTCTTGTTGGAAAGAGGAGGAATTTTTGTATTCGATGACATCCGAAATTAGCCGATTTACTTTCTATGCCAAACGCTAGGTGTCGTAATTTGACAGTTCTATTAATTTTTACAATTTTCTTGAAAAATTCAAATGGAAACGTATATTTTTGACAAGGTATGTAAAAAGAGCGTTAAAAAGTACGTCATACAGTGAAAACCGCAATATCGTACGTGTTTTAGTCTTAGAGATATTAAAAAAAAGAAAGATACATTAAAACGTAACTACATTTGGGTGATTATTTAATATCATAATAAGCTTTCAAAGAACACCTTCAACCAACTATCCTAAAAGAAATCAGTGATGTCTAAAATGTTCGAATTGTCTGCCATCAGTAGCAATGCACTGTTGTAGACGCTGGTACGTAGATAAGACGGCAGCCTCTATTTCCGGTAATGAAATATTGCGGATAACATTTCCTATCCGTTCGATCATGTCTTCTCGTGTCGTAGGCCTGGTTGTAAAACCAGGTCTTTTATTCGCCTCCACAAATAAAAATCTAAACATGTTAAATCGGGCGATCTAGAGAACAAAAATTAATAGTTGGATGTATCACAGAATCATAGGTACTACAGATTTGTAACGTTTAAAAACTACTAAGTAAGAGGTACCTCGCTGGCCAAGGATATAAACTTCCTCTGCCTATCCACTTATTAGGAAAAGTTTCGTTCAACTCATTGGGCACCCATTGTGCTGAAAAAACATGTCTCTGCGAATACATTAATTTGTGCTAAAGGCGATGTGCCTTCCTACATATTAGGCTATAACATTTTCAGAATCTTTAGATAATTTCTGACAACTTTCGTTAGTCATTTTTTTTGCATACTGTTTAAATAAGTGAGGTACGGGGTGTTACATTTACTATTATAAAAGTAGCCCTAACTTTGGAATTGTTCATCCGAATACATCAAAATTGGTCTTGTTGGAAAGAGGAGGAATTTTTGTATTCGATGACATCCGAAATTAGCCGATTTACTTTCTATGTCAAACGCTAGGTGGCAAATTCAAATAGAAACGTACACTCAGCAGCAGAAGTCTGCGTACAAAAAACTTGTAATACTTTAATTGAAAAAATAAGAGTCATAATCTAATGTGATAAACTTGATTTTTTTTTGTTTTGTATATTAACTACATATAATTCTATTAACAAAATATGCTTCAACAAAACAGAAACAGTAGTTACAGAAAAAAATCAAAACTAAAAATTCTACAAATAACGGGTATGCAAAAATCTGCGTACAAGTCAGGACAGTATTTATAAAAAATTCATAAATGAGATCATTGTTTCTATATTAATATGAGGTCGGATAACCTTTACGTTTAATGACCTCCCTTAAACGTTTAGGCATGGAGTGCACTAATTTCTTCGTTTCGTCCGAACTGATTTTGGCCCATTCCTCAATCATAACATTTTTTAACGTTTCCTTCGACGTTATGTTGTGTTGCCGAATCCTGCGTTCCAGTAAATCCCAGAGGTGTTCGATGGGATTCAAGTCCGGCGATTGTGGAGGTGTTTTAAGTTGCTTTGGGGTATTGTATAGTAGCCAAAGCTTAGTGTTGTGGGCGCAATGTTTGGGGTCATTATCTTGTTGAAAAAAGTCCCGAACCCCAAGCCCAAGTTTTCGATGCTAGGCTTCAAATTTTCTTTTAAAATGTCTATATACATTTTATGGTCCATTGTCGATGTTATGAAAACCAACCTTCCCACCCCTTTGGTGCACATACACCCCCAAACCATAACTCCACCACCTCTGTGTTTTACAGTCGCTTTCAAATTTTCGGGATTAAGGGCAGTATTAGGTTTTCTCCATACAAGTTGTTTACCCTTAATGCCGAAAATGCAAAATTTGCTCTCATCTGTAAAGAGAACTTCCTCCCAGAATTCAATGGGCTTGTCTAAGAGTTCTTTTGCAAAGGCGATCCGCTTCTGACGATTGACCTCTGACACAAATGGCTTTTTTCGTGCAACGCGACTGTGATAGTTAGCTTTTTTTAACGTCCTTCTCACCGTATCTTTGCTGATAGTTTTATGAAATTCTTCTTGTACATTTTCTACTATTTTTTTTTGCCGTCAGCCTAGGTTCTTTTCTAACCTGCTGTACAATTTTTCGCTTCTCTCGGTTTGTTAAAAAGGGGTGGTCTACCAGATCGCGGACGTGAGAGGTAATCTTCAGTGTCTTTATAATTATTAACTACTCTTTGAATGGAAGAGTGTGACCTGCCGACAGTTTCTCCTATTTTTCGAAAAGATTTTCCCTCTTTCCATAACTTTACAATAATTTTTCTCTCTCCCAATTCAATTTCCTTTCCTTTCGTGTCCATTCTAACTTTTAGCTTCTAAGCCTCTGTTAATATAATTGACACCGATTATCTTTTATTTAAATCGGAAAGCGTACATCGCCAACTACGTATTTAAGTAAATAAGTATATTTTGGAGAAGGCGTCTTTATTTGTACGCAGATTTTTGCATACGCATTATTTGGAGAATTTTTAATTTTAATTTTTTTTGTAACTAATATTTCTGTTTTATTGATGCATATTTTGTTAATAGAATTATATGTAGTTAATACACAAAATAAAAAAAAAATTGAAGTTTATCACATTAGATCATGACCCTTATTTTTTCAGTTAAAGTGTTAGAAGTTTTTTGTACGCAGACTTTTGCTGCTAAGTGTATATTTTTGACAAGGTATGTGAAAAGAACGTTAAAAAGTACGCCATACAATGAAAACCGCAATATCGTACGTGTTTTAGTCTTAGAGATATTGAAAAAAAGAGGGATAAATTAAAACGTAATTACGTTTGGGTGATTATTTAATATCATAGTAAGCTTTCCAAGAACAATTACCTACAACAAGTTATAACAATAATAACGTTTTATATGTAAAACTTACAAGGAAACAGTTTTACTACTTTTTTTGTTCACTTATATAATACGCTGAAGGGTGACCTGAGTAGGTAATATCAAAATATTCTCATTGATGTTAGCGGACCATGATAAAACATAATCCGATTGTTTAATTTTATGGCGCCAAGTCAAACTGTTGAAGAAGCGTACTGAAGAAGCGTATGATATATTTGCGAGTTACTTTGAATGCAACTATTGCTGCAAGACATTACGCAGTTCGTTATCCACAACGGCGGCATTATAACACAAAGGTTTTCATCCGTATAGCCCATCAGTTAAGGACTACATCATTCATCGTCCTATATATCGTAGAACACGCAAAATGTAATAAATGTTTTAGCGTATGTGGAATTCAATCCACAGCTTAGCACAAGAATAATCGCTGATGATTTAGGTGTTACTCGGACAACAGTCCGACGTATTTTAAGAGAATATAGATAGCTGTAAAAGAACATATGAAAATATTCCATGTTTTATGAAATCGGCCAGAGAGAATACGAACTAACACATTTTGATGTAGGATGCACCCGTACCACGTAGTTCTCCATGAGGCTCTGACTGCAAGAGATTATGATATTCGTCTCGATTACTGCTACTGGTTAACAAATATGTTAATAGAAGAGCCTCAACTGCTTTCAAGGATACTGTGGACTGACGAGGCCACATTCAATAGTGATGGTGGTGTAAACCTGCATAATATGCATTACTGGTCGCGTAACAACCCTCATTGGATGCGAGAAATACAGCATCAAGGCCGGTGGAGCGTAAACGTTTGGTGCGGGATTTTAAGAGGACGCATTATTGGTCCTTACATATTTAACAATAGACTAAATAGTGCAACGTACCTTAATTTTTTAAAAAATGAACTGCCAATTCTTTTGGAAGGCACATCGCCTTTAGCACAAATTAATGTATTCGCAGAGACATGTTTTTTCAGCACAATGGGTGCCCAATGAGTTGAACGAAACTTTTCCTAATAAGTGGATAGGTAGAGGAAGTTTATATCCTTGGCCAGCGAGGTACTTCTTACTTAGCAGTTTTTAAACGTTACAAGTCTGTAGTACCTATGATTCTGTGATACATCCAACTATTAATTTTTGTTCTCTAGATCGCCCGATAACATGTTTAGATTTTTATTTGTGGAGGCGAATAAAAGACCTCGTTTTTACAACCAGGCCTACAACACGAGAAGGAGGCCTAACTGGAAATAGAGGCTGCCGTCTTATCTACGCACCAGCGTCTACAGCAGTGCATTGCTACTGATGGCAGACAATTCGAACATTTTAGACATCACTGATTTCTTTTAGGATAGTTGGTTAAAGGTGTTCTTTGAAAGATTATTATGATATTAAATAATCACCCAAATGTAGTTACGTTTTAATGTATCTTTCTTTTTTTGAATATCTCTAAGACTAAAACACGTACGATATTGCGGTTTTCACTGTATGGCGAAAAGAGCGTTAAAAACGCTCTTTTCATATACCTTGTCAAAAATATACGTTTCCATTTGAATTTTTCAAGAAAATTGTAAAAATTAATAGAACTGTCAAATTACGACACCTAGCGTTTGGCATAGAAAGTAAATCGGCTAATTTCGGATGTCATCGAATACAAAAATTCCTTCTCTTTCCAACAAGACCAATTTTGATGTATTCGGATGAACAATTCCAAAGTTAGGGCTACTTTTATAATAGTAAATGTAACACCCCGTACCTCACTTATTTAAGCAGTATGCAAAAAAAATGACTAACGAAAGTTGTCAGAAATAATCTAAAGATTCTAAAAATGTTATAGCCGAATGAAATTTATTATCAAAATTTTACGAAAATCTACATTTTAAATTTTGTCGTTGGCATTATGCCCCCTAGCTTTGTATAAGAATTTTTTTGTCTGAAAACTATGCGATCAACGGTTTCTGAGATATAGCCGGCGTCCTTTCTTAGTGGCCCACCCGGTACATACATTTAGGCTCAGCCACCTAGATTTATTGCAAAATTGTATCTTTAATAATTACAATACGTACTATTTCTGTTGAGCAACCGACGGTTTTTAATTTTTCTCTCAAAAACGGCGCATTATAGTCCAAAAACTCAAGAGGGCTTTTATTTGTCAAATTGAAGGGAGAGTTCAAAAATATTTTTTATTTGGGAAAAAACCATTGACGTACCATTTTTTTCTTTAAAAATATTAAAGTCTGTGCTCGTACGCACGCCACTGTTAAAGATAGAGATTAGATTTGTATTGAAAGATATACGTCTTTATTAATAATCACTAAAGACCGGATTAAAAGGTACAAAAAAGACGGATAAAGGCACTTAAAAAGGCATGAAATTTTGGCAACAAAAGCATTAAAAAGGCATAAAAATTAGAAATCGAAAAAATTGCTATACCTAATTAATAATGTATTTTAATAACGTTTTCATTAAAAAATACATCGTTAAACTAAACATTCATATATAATTATTAAACCACTAATCACGAAAACAACTAATTATTAAATGCTGTTCTAAATGTTCCATTGTGAAGTTGTGTCTTCTCTCACTTAACATATTCTTGTAAGCCGAAAAACTTCTCTCCACGTTCACACTTGTAATTGGTGCATACTTGAACTTTGTAATTAATGCGGGATCCATAATAAATCCAGTAACAATTTCACCACTTAAAATGATGCAATTTTTTGTAATGTGGCAAATCCTTCATTTTTACACAGAACGTCATTAAATTTATTCGTAATTATTTGACCAATATGTCCTGGTACGCTATACGTGCTGTCTTGAAACTTTTTAATCATTTCTACTGCAGTCACTAAAGGTAAATCCTGTTTTTCAAGTGATTTTATAGATTCACTTATATAACTGTAATTGCTTTTTATAAATGCCAAATTATTTTGTAGCTCCACTTCTTTTAGGACGGCCTGGCAATCTTGTATTATTGCTATACTACTTGTAGCCGGAAATTCATTTATTAATTGTTTAAAATGATCTAAGGCGTTTGTGTAGTATATAGCGGCATCTAGCCATGTTCCCCATCTTGTTAGAACTGGTTGTGGTGGTAATGGGGTATTTGGTAACCTCTCTCTAAACAATTCTACCCTTAAAGGGGCTTTAACAAATATTTGTTTACCGCTTTTTATTAATTTATTAACTAATGGGAACTGTAACTTTATAGTTTCTGCTACTCGATTATGCCCGTGTGCTAAGTAAGTACTATGAATTAAATTAGGGTAAAATATCTTCATATTAGATGCAGCTTTTACCATGTATGCCGCTGCGTCTGACACCATCAGTAAAATTTTATCATTCGGTAAAATCTTGTTACCGTATTATTATTTGTTTTACTTAATTCTTTGGTACTTATTAGAAAACTGTTTGACGAATTTTCATCACTTAATACTCCAAGTATTAAATTTGCCACGTATCGTCCACATACATCAGTTGTTTCGTCTACACTTATCCAAATATAATTATTTCCAACTATATTTTTTATTTCTTGAATAACTTCTTTGTAGACTGAAGTAATATAATTTTTGCGGAGATGGCTTTCATCGGGAATATGCATTGTACAATATGTTTGTAAAAAAGTTTTGAAATATTTATTTGTCACTTTATGGATCAAAGCTTTGCAAAGATCAAAATTGAATTTTGATTGTTCAGTGTAGCCGGATGTTAATGCCACAGATTGTATAGCTGTACCTATAGTTTGTTGTTTTTTGGATTGACTTTTACTCAGTTTTAATTTTTCCTGATGCAATGATGTTTTGACATGCTGAATTATGTAGTATTTCTTGTCACAATTAATCTGTTAACAGTAATTTAATAACGTCAGTATTTTATAATATCTTCCATAATTATTAAACAATCAATATATTGTTTTATTAATTTTAGTGATTGAAGTAATATATTGAATCAATAGCGAATTTTATTTCTAGTGATTTTGGGACATGCTATTCTTTATGATTTCCAATTTTTACCGTAAAAAGATTTAAATTTCGGTTTTAAATATTTAAAAATCTTTGGTATTATACATAATTTAATCATTATTTAAAAATATAATTAATTGTTTTTCCTCGATTAACTCCATCAATACTTACGATTTTTGAACAGGCTTGGCAAAATAAACGATTGCGTTCATATTTCAATTCCTTGTAATCTTTAATCCATTCTTCTACGGTTGGCTTTTGTTTCGGCATTATATTACGCAAGAACTTCATACTGTCAATCAAGTAACTTTAATACAACTAAATGAATTGAAGACTCGACGCAAGTCAAACCACATACGGGGAATCCCTTGTAAGACGACACGGCACAACGGGGAATTCCAAAGCTGAAATTCGGATCGATGAAAAACGCGGATCTTACGTCAGACGGCACAACGAGGAAATGTACAGAGGCGCAGCGAAATATTTTTTCATACCAACCAATTTTTGGGGAAAAGACGCTAAAAAGTTGGAAAAAGGCTTTAAATAGGCATAAAAAAAATAATAGGCATGAAAATTCAAAAAAGGCAAAAAAAGCATAATTAACCTGGTCTTATTTCACATATTTTTAACTGATTCGTAAAGATATTTAAATATATTTGTAATGCCTTTAATTTTGAGCATAAGCATATTTTCTATAAATCCGGTCTTTAATAATCACTATATGCCAAATTTCATAAAAATACCTAAAGCGATTCCGAAAATATTAATTAATATCCTTTTTTTAAAAACTTTAACACCCTGTATTTTAATAACGGAACATTTTGGGACCATAGTTTATATAAGAAACTATCATTAATTTTCGATGTAGAATCACCCCGCGCATTTCATTACGGAACACCCTGTATATATCAAGTGGTCATATGTATAAATTTCCTTAGGACGTAGTTTTCTGAAGAATCCAAATTCTATTAAATTTTGTGTAAATGCAATTAAAAAGGCTTTTATTTATGTTTCGCTGACTCAGGGCACAAATTAAACCACATATAGTAGAGTAAAAATGATGATGATTCATGGAAAAGTTTTTGGTCTAAATCAAATGGTGGAGTTATAGGTCATTAAAGTAAGAATTTTTAACTGATTTTTCTAAATATTTTCAATACTGTTAAAGGTAGAGCGCTGAAATTTGGTACAGTGTATACCAGAAGCAAGTAGAATCATTAGTAATACAGGATGTTCCCAAAATTTATATTTTCAGAATTTTTTTATTCGTTCATAAACCTACATTTGTTTTTGCACTTTTCAATAGAAAATTTATTTTAGAAACTTTTATGACTTTTACGAAATTTAGATAAAATTCACCATTGTTAAGTTAAATCCACAAATGTTGGACTCCGACAATAACAACAGTAAAAAATCTAAACCAGCCATGACAATTGACCGACATATACTTGATATTGGTTTACACTGTACCAAATTTCAGCGCTCTACCTTTAATAGTATTGAAAATATATAGAAAAATCAGTTAAAATTTCTTGACTTTGATGACCTATAACTCCGCCATTTATTGGTTTAGACCAAAAATTTTTACACGAATCATCATCATTTTCACTCTAGTATACGTGGTTTAATTTGTGCCCCAAATCACCGAAACACTCTGTAGATACGGGCAAAAAAGAACGATTTATCGCATAAATGATATCTTCCAAAGGACCCAATCAATCAGCTGTATACTGTGTTATAAAAAAAATAAATTAAATGGCAAGCTTCAACATAAAATTTATGGTGACTAAACTGGTGCGTTATGTTAGTTGCTAGAATAAGAGAAGAAGAGAAGCAAAAGAAGAAGAAGAGAAGAAAAACAGCGGACCCAACACACTGCCCTGGGGTACACCACATCTAACATCACAAGTAGACAAGAGCTCAGAATCAGTACGTACCAAGATAAACATGAAGAAATAAATCCAAGGGCAGCCAGTGACGCTAACAAGAGATCATGATCAACCCAATCGAACGCTTTGCTGAAATCAAATAACACAAGGATGGTAACACAACGTTTGGCACATGCAGACCTAATATCATCTGTAACTTTAATAAGTGTCATAGTCATGCTATGACCCCTGCAAAAACCTGATTGAAAGTTGTTATGCAACAATGTAAACAAGGCGTTTGAAAGCTTTTGAAAGAACTGGTAAAATGGTAACAGGACGAAAATCGTTTAAACTTGAGGGACTCTTTGATTTAGGTATTGGGACAACATGAGCAACCTTCCAAATTGAAGGGAATGAGGATCGTTCAAGTGAAAAGTTAAAAATGTGAGTAATTAAATGAGGAGTAAGAACAATATCCAATATAGGAAGAAGAAGTTTGAGACCTACTCCATCAGCTCCCACATTAGTAGACTTAGAATAATTCAACACATCGCGGACTACTGATGCGTTGATCAGAACAAAGGAGAACGAGAAGGACTTAGGTGAAGCAAGAATTTCAATAATAGTAGTCGTCTTAGTCTCCCCATCAATAGATCAGAGGAGGGTCAGCGAAAAATCTTGCCAATGAGTCCCCATTGCAAGCAGTTCGAACAGAGGGAGACTCAACCGCCGTCCCGAAGGAACGCATAATCTTCCAAAATGTCCTCGGATTAGTATTGGATAGTCTCTGGTAGGAATCAAATTTTTTTTTGCAATCTTACATTGGTGATTGCAGCGGTTACGTAAGATCCTGCAGTTTTCTGGAGATAGAGTTTGTTAATTCACCAAACAAATCATCTGGAGGTATCCCAGCATGAGTAGTAATGTCATTTTCATCAACCTCACACGAGCGATCGGGACTAAAATCAGAAGTGGACAGAAGAGAAGAATCAACAGAAGAATTACAAGAGAAGAAAGAATGAGAAGCAAAATCAGTTGAGCAACCAACATCAGCATCCATTTTTATTTCAATTGAGTTACAGATACAAAATAAAGATAAAACAAAAATAAGCAGCGCCAATGACTAAATTTAGTCAGCCAAAACAATTCATTAAAGCTTTTTTTTAACAATTCATCACAGCCCATTAAAGCTTTGGCTTTGAGGTAGAGTTGTAGTCGACGGGCAGTAAGTTGTTCAGAAATGAAAGTTTTTTTACCTTTCAGTTGTTTCTTATTGGCTCATATCAGTCTCCGCATATTATAAGAGAAGAACTTTATAATAATCGGTCTAGGGGAGGACTTGGATGGCATACTCGGTTTTCTCCTGATAGGGCCGAGGCGATGACTTCTATCCAACATGTCAAAGGTGAATTTGATTTTATTTAATGCTAGATGTTCATTTAAGTCATCAATAACTAGAACATCGGTATTTTCATGTTCCGACTCAGGAATTCTATGGATAAGGAGACAGTTGCGACGGAAGTATATCTCCAAGTCATCAAGACGCTTATCAAGGGTGAAAATCGCAGAGCACACCTCATCTAAACAAGCGATGATATTTTTGCGGAATTCGTCGAAATCAGCCGCTAATTGATCAAGTAAAAGTTCACCCACCTCGTCTGCATTACGCGCAGTTCGAAGACGCACTTCGAATGGATCCCATTCTCTGGAGAAATTTAGACAGCAGATAACGCACTAGAACCGGTCTCCTCCATAATGCAGCGATGGACAAAGATAAGTCAAGGAGACAGAGAATCTTGCGTAAAATATTACAATAAAACTGATAATTAGTAAGCAATTACACAGGCAACAAGCCAATCAGCGCACATACTATTTTATATCCGAAGTCGAGAGCTTTAACATACATAGAGAAGCACAACAGCGCGAATTTCTACAAGAAAACTAGTATAAGAATGCACCAGCAACAAAGCACGACTACACTTTATGCGCCATATTTATGATGATATGCATATAATATTATTAATGATATGGATTCTAAAGATGATTTAAACAGATTTTTGTCTGAAAAGATCCCTTCTATCATTTTTAATTTTTGAGATATAATCCTTTATCGTATTGAAAATGTCAATTTTTGGTTCTTAACTATTTTTGAATCTTAAGCTGATAATGAATAATATACAAATATTATTACTGATATCTATTCTAGGGACGTTTTAAAAAGTTTTTTGTCTTAAAAGGTTTTTTATCGCATTTAATGTTTGATACACAAGTGTACGAAATAAATATTTTGTTGTGAAATGTTACATGTGAGGTTTTTAATAATTGTTGGTTAGTAACAATGAGCAATAAACGAATGCTATCAATAATATGCATTTTAGGAACGATTTAAAAAGTGTTTTGTCTGAAAAGATTCTTTCTGTCACATTTAATTTTAGAGATTCAATCCCTTTGGTATGAAATATGTCAAAGTTATGATTTTTAACCATTGTCAATTTTGGGTTGGATTGGGTAACAATGATTATTATAGGAAAGTTATTAATTATATGCATTTTAAGGATGAGTTAAAAAGTTTTTTGTCCGAAAAAATCCTTTATATCATTTTTAATTTTTGAGATATAATTATCTATTTTATTGAAAATGTCAATTTTCGGGTTTTCCTATTGTAACGGTCGTTGAGGGTCTAACCAAAACTCTCGTCACTGATTTTAATATTTTACTGGTTCAACGTTAGGTTGTTTGCATTATGCGGTTACAGACAATAACTTATTATTAGAACAAATATATTAACAAAAATCTGGTTTAAGACGGAACGAAAAACATTAAAGACGCGCACATAACCGAGGTCACTTAATGATTTGTTCTGATTCGTTGTGATTATGCACACATACACATCTTAGTTTCTTTTACTACTTGTAACGCCATTTATTGTTACGCTACACTATTTTTAAATCTTAAGCTGGTATTATCGTATAATATATTTTAATACCATTACTGATATCCACTTTAAGGACGTTTTAAAAAGTTTTTAGTCTTATAACATATATATGTCGTAGGTAAAAGCGCTAATCCGTAATTTCACGAAAAGCCTAGTCATTACACGTATTGCCGGCAAACGCTGTAATAAAATAATTATTCCCGTGTTTGACGGAAATTTTCCGTCATTCCGCGGAATGCCTTCATAAGATTAGGCGAACAGAGTAAACACACACACGATTGAGCATTACAGCGTCTGCCGATGGTTTGTTTAGTCATTTAGTGAAAATAACGTGACAAAATCAACTATAATATATAGGCCCATATTTGCTTGATCTTAACAGCCCTATTCATTAGTTACACAAAAGAAATATTTGTATATAACACACATTATGTTTGTTTTAACAAAATACTTTATTTACGTAAAAATTTGAACTAACAAAACATTTTTGATTCTTAAGAATAAAAACTAAAACTGCATGAGAAATACGTTCATCCTGTAGAATATTGGAAACTTATACACCAGAAAACTTTCTGTGTTTATTATAAATATCTTCTTTAACATATATTTTACTAGTTTTTATGTAAGCAAGTAGCACTATTATGGCATCTAGAATTACACAGAATTTTGCTTTTGAAACACGCGCATCGATTTGTTTGGCATTGCGTATTAGAAGGCTTGCAAGAACACTTGAAATGTCCTTGACCACGGCGCAATGAGACTCCAGAAACGGCTTCTCGGACTGAAACGAATTTATCAGGAACATCTTTAATCTCTAAAAACCGACTATCTGCTGCAACAAGGTCCAAACGATTATACCATCCCTTAATTTTACCGATTGCAGATCCTAACTGATACACTCCGCTTGCAATCGACGATTACACATATCAAATTCTGCATATCGCTTGGGCCTCGATCAATTTTCTCAACTGACAATAGCACGCAGTTACCAATTGTTAACGGCGGTAAGTTTTTAATGGTGTTTGTTAACATTTTTTCGACTGTTCTTTTTTGCCCTGAATGACATTCGTCTCTATTGGTGAGAATGGATTTTTGAAAAGAATACAACACACACAATGCATTCTTTTCTTTTGTGCAATCAATGCACATTACTACTTCTTGCGACTCGGTTACGTTATCTTGCAGACCAGAAAACGGAATTAGTTCAACGTTTGTAGTTTTCATTAATTCTGATACAGTATTTTCAGTATTGACTTGTTCATTTAACTGTTCAGGTTGTTCTTCGGCTATATTGACATCGGACATTGCAACAGGTAATTCACTTGTATCTTCAAGTTCCCTTTCTTCCGTTCTTAACAGTATTTCGTTAAGATCCTCTTCTGTACGTAAATTTTTAATGATGTCGCTTGATAAAATTGTTGAAGATAAACCAATTTTTGGGTTTGTTCCAAATAATGCATTGTATGGACTACGACCTATAATTCTGTGATGGGGACTGTTTTTTTGAAATTGAACGAAGTAACAGCCAATTGACCAACTGGTAGAATTGTTATCTAACATCCAGGCCCTCAACATATTTTCCACATCCTGGTTACATCGTTCTATGCTGCCTTGCGACTGTGGATGTCGTGGTCGTCCATGAAGAATGTTTAGATCAGGCCATAATTTTACTAATTCAGTAATTACACTCTTCACAAATTCGCGGCCATTATCGCTTTGCAGTATCGCAGGTGCTCCAAATTCGAGAAAAATTTTTAATACTTCTACAGCCACCTCAGTGGATATTTTTGAACGTAACGGACGGAGACAGATGAATTTTGTTAAATGGTCTTGGTAATTTAATAACCATTTGTACTATCCATCCTGACATGATTGGTAATCAACTAAATCTACTTGAGCCCGAGAACAAAATTCTTTTGAAATAATTGGCTTGTTTACCAGGTTTGCATGTTTATTGGTTTTTTTCTTGTGACATGTTTCACAAGCCTCTAAGAATATTTCAATTACAGGGCGAGAAATATGATATTTTGATTTCAAACTAAATATCATTTTATCCTTGGAACCATGTCCAACTGCAATGTGTGTTGAGTATAATACATCAAACAACTCTTCGTATGGCGTGATATAGATAATGTTGTTACTGTCTTCTAATCTTCTCTTAATTATCACCTGTTTATGTCCTATCTGCATTGTATCATAGAGAGTTAGTAAGTGGTACTGCCTACGGGGTTTTTTCCCTTTATTTTGCTTGGCAAGCAAAATGTTGCTTGCGGCCTAAAAAAAATCATTATTTGTATAAGTTAATAGTTTTCATTATTTTTATTAGCTGTGTTTCATGTTTGGTAATTCTGATCTATAAAAAAACATTAAAAAGCACCTCTATATTTACCTCTTTTATTTCATCATAATTCCATGGCTTTTCGCATTTTTATTCACTATATAATATTGGTCCAGTTTTTCATAAAATAAACGTTTATGAGTATCCATATTTCTTATGAAATTGCACACAACTAAATTAACCTATGAATACGCGCCAAACTCGACTATCACAGTAAGTGACTAAACAAAACATCGGCAGACGCTCTAATGGTGAATCATGTGTATGTTTAGGCTGTCTGACTAATCTTATGAAGGCATTCCGCGGAATGACGGAAAATTTCCGTCAAACACGGGAATAATTATTTTATTACAGCGTTTGCCGTCAATACGTGTAATGACTAGGCTTTTCGTGAAATGACGGATTACGGCTTTTACCTACGACATATACATATATCAAATTTGAGGTTATCTTTATACGGTGATTCGCTATAAGGACCTTCTCAAAATATATTCTATTTTGCTTTACGATGTATTGATTTACGGCCTAACTTCAGTGATACTACACTCAAACAACTCTAACCATTTTCGTTTTGAAACGAAAGAGTAACTTTGGAAGAAAATTTTGCTTCTCTTAGATAATGCTCCTGCACATCCCACCGTTATATCAGCCGTGTTAGAAGATGTGAAAATTAAATATTAAGCTCAAAACATTCATAGCAAAATGTCAGTTAATGAGATTTTGAAACAATTCGTAATAATAAATAAATATAAAAATAAATATTATAAACAATATTAGCATATTATGAGCTGAGCTCAGCAAATAGTACACTTATTACACTTGTTACACTTGTATTTCTCTACAAAGTAGAGAAATAACAGGTTTAAGATCATTTTAGTTTCAACAAACTGATATTCGATCCTGTTCGTGTCTGGTAGACTTTTATTTATGACCGTTATAAAAACCGATGTTGTTTGGAATTGTGATATAGTTTCAGATATTTTTGATGATCTTACAAACCTGAGAAATAATTTGGTAAAAAAAAAATTCTGAAAGATATTACTTTATTTAATAGAAAGAACGTAATATTTTGGACAGACCGTTATATTAGATTGGCTGTGGTGTGTCGAAATTTTGAACGAGTTTATAAACAGGTACCCGAACACCTTCGTCGTATTAAGATAAAAATTATTGATAAAAGACAACTTCACATTTTTCAACTTTTTTTTCACGCATGACCCATCGTGACCCGCTGTAACTCACGTAATTTGGACATCTCTACTACTACTCTATTCTGCTTCCAGAAGATATTGATATTGCTTCTACAAGACTTGAACTGCTTCTAGTAAACTTAATACTGTTTCTAGAAGGCTAAAATGCTTCTAGAGAAAGTGATATTGTCTCTGGAAGATTTGAAATAGTTTCAGAAAACTTGACATTGCTTCTAGAAGTTTTAAAATGCTTCCAGAAGACTTGCTATTGCCTCTGGAAGAGTTGAAATACTTTCAATACCCTTGACACTGGTTCAAGAATGTGAGGGAAGTAAAACCAATTTCGACTTAATGATATATGTTAAGTGTATAAATTTTCGGTGCTACACGTGTTTCACCCTTGAAGTCATCAACAGGCCTTCAGTTTGACGTCGGTCAAACTAACAAAAGTTAACAAGAGAGCATTGATTTTTTCGGTATATTGTATGAGAAGAAAGCTGGTGAAGAAGTTGAAGCAGTAATCCGTTGTTATTGTTTAAGTAAAAACTTTTTTTTTAACTTATTAGTGAAACACGTGTTTTCTGGTAGGAAATATACGTGGAGAAATGGTTGAAAATTGAGCCGAAAAATATTAACACATTAAAAAACGTTAAATTTTGAAAAATAATGCCGAAAAAGTTAAATTAAATTTTGATTTAAGATTATTATTAAGGTTATTAAATAAGACTTGATGTCGTCTCTGAGAGACTTGAAATGCTTCCAAAAGACCACCCATACAAAGTTGTTGTTGGTTTTATCTGGATTAAAGTTATCATTTGCAATTACTTTTTTAATTTTAAAGTACTATTGAAGTTATTCTTCTCAGTTCAGTACAAGCTTCTGCCTTCGAATTAAAATTAAACTAACTTTACGGTTTTGAAGGATAAAATAAAATAAAAAAAGGGTATTTGAAATAAAAATTGTATAAACAAATAAATGAAATTTCGTTTTACGGCCGATTTTCGAAAACATATCACTGCCGTATAACGAGGTATGAGTGAATTATATCATGGGTTTAATACAATGAATAATACACGAATATTATTAATTGTATGTATTCAAGAGACGATTTAAAAAGTTTTTTGTCTGAAAAGATTCTTTCAATCACATTTATTTTTTGAGATCCCATCCCTTCCCGTGATGAAATATATCAAATTTGGTACAAAATAAACCTGAGGAAAATACCAAATCAAGGTTAATACCTCAAGAGGTATTTTAACAATTATTGAGTTGGTAACAAAGAATAATATACGAATATTATTGATGGTATGCATGGTAGGGTCAATTTAAAAACTTTTTGTCTGAAAAGATTGTTTCTATCATATTAATTTTTTAATTTTTAGGATACATAGCCTTTTGATGTGAAACGTCCAATTTGAGATTTTTAACAAATATTGGGTTGGTAACAATGAATAATACTTACAATGAAGTACTTATACAATGAATAATAATTTAAAAAGTTCTGAAGAAGATATGCATCGTTCACAGAATCATATGCATTCTATGAACGATTTAAAAAGATTTTTGTTTGAAAAGATCCTTTCTATCACATATATTTTTTGGGATACATTTTTTATTACAACATCAAATTCTCTGAAAAAAGCGTCTATATAAGTACTTTGCGGTGGTGCGTCATCTTGAAGAAACCACATTCGTAGACGCACATTCAAAGTAGCTTACCTTTTTCAATAGTTCTGTAAGTTATTTTGCAAAAAAAGGTGATGCTTTCCAGTCAATAATTCGGCAACATACAGAAGCCAATAAGTGTCTATTGACCAATTTTTATCAAATCTGTGCTGAAAATGCATGTTGATATTCGACAGGCCCTAAATAGCTATCATTTGTATTATGATGGTTATTTATGTCTTTGCTTGTAAATGTTACTTTGTCACTCACCAATACAAGTGAAGAAAAGTTTGGAATTTCAGCGTGTTTTTGTACAAATTAGCAAAGTTGTCAACGTAACGGATGATCTTCAGGTTGTAAAGTTTGCACTTTTTGTGCGTGGAAAGGATTTATTCATTTTCGCATAGCGTTCGCCAGAAAATTTGATTTGAAAGATTTAATTAACGTGATACCTGTCGGGTACTATTAGGACTATCTGCAACGGTTCAAAAACAACCATTTAAATTAAAAAACTTTACGGGTTGTTCGGGTGCCTCATTTTAGTTATTCTCCTAAGGCTCGTTACTACCATCTTCTAGTTATTGCGATAATTTTTTCAATTCGTCATATAATTAATAAATAAATAAAAGGAAAAATCAACTATGATATTTTTTTATTATTTAAAATCGGTGCGACAGTGTTTCGATTGCCTAGCAATCTTCGACGGGCACGACTAAAAGTACAAACATGTAATTAACACATTAAAATATAATTATGTATATAAATACCGTCAAAATGATAAAAATGCAAAGAAAACATCAAAATAAAATACAAAAATGGCGACAACGAATCGAGAAACTTAAACGATTGAGGCTCACTCCAGTATATAGATGTCTGATAGAATTCTCGATATTCGGAACCCATTGGTAATCCAGCTTTCATTTGGTAAAAGTTGCAAACTTAAAAAATAAATTACGTCCCTTAGAAGGGGCATTGGATGAAAAGCTCTGGTAAAAGTGATACATATTTAATATAGATTCACCACAAAAAAAACATCAAAATTGGTGAAGAGTCAACTGCGATGTCTCCATGTAAGACATTTTAAGTTAATATCGAGAAGCTTAAACGATTGAGGCTCACTCCAATATATAGATGTCTGATAGAATTCCCGATATTCGGAACCCATTGGTAATCCAGCTTTCATTTGGCAAAAGTTTTTTTTCGAAAACGAAAAAGTTTTGATCGCAGACCAATTTTAGAATATTTATGAAATTATTGATTTCCATAATGTTTAGATTTAGTTCAGTTTGGCATGCAATTAAAAGAAAAATCAAACGAACTAGATCTTCTAGAGGAAATGTTCATACATAAACACAATAACATAAATAACGATTTTCTTCTGAACGATCTCACAGACAAATTCTATGAGACATCTATATAATTCAATATATTCTAATTAATGTTCGGGAATTCTATCAGACATCTATATACTGGAGTGAGCCTCAATCGTTTAAGCTTCTCGATTCGTTGTCGCCATTTCTGTATTTTATTTTGATATTTTATTTGTATTATTTTTCATTTTGACGGTATTTCTATACATAATTATATTTTAATGTGTTAATTACATGTTTGTACTTTTAGTCGTGCCCGTCGAAGATTGCTAGGTAGTCGAAACAGTGTCACACCGATTTTAAATAATAAAACGATATCATCGTTAATTTTTTCTTTTATTCATTTATCTTCTAGTTAAACTATCTAAGAGATTGCTACCATGATTACGACTATTGTACGCGCTCTGATTGGCTAGTAGATAAGTTTATCTATAACTTTAACTAAAAGAGGGTAGTAATGGGCCTAAGCGCAGACCGTTCTGCGACTTCCAGGTGGGGTCTAGTTTTTTTCAGTGGAAGAGTAGGTGACCAAAACACCGTATTCAATTAACGGTCTGTAGATAGACTTACAATTCTGGGTTGCTATCTGCAGCGATATACCATTACTTTTGTGTACTAGGGACTTAAAATGAGCAGCCCTAGTTTTACGTTTAATTTCTGTCTTTATTGCATGAACATTAAATTTAAGTTTGCTGTCCAATACCATGCTCAACTATTCCACCGTAGGTGAAGGAGATACATTCATACCAGAGATGAAAATGGTTGGCGATCTCTCGTGAATACGGTGGAACGGGATAATTCTCCATTTTTGAAACCAGTCTTCAGTCTTCTCCAACATATCTTGCATCTTGCTAATCAAGGTGTTTATGTTTTTAGCGTGAGCTATAATGGCAGTGTCGTCGGCGTATTTAAGGACGTAGGAGTTGATGTCAAAAAGGATAGGGTTGCCGTTGTAAATATCGTGACAACCTTTTTTTTGGCATAAGGACCCTGCTGCATAGAAAAGGATCTGGACAGGAAATTTAGGACTCTGATTTGTAATGTGCGATTTAATAGGAATTTGTGGATTATATTAAGAAGGTAAAACGGAACATTAAGTTGAGAAATCAATCAAAAGCTTTTTTGATATACTAACAAGGAGACGTCGCAGTTGACTCTTCACCAATTTTGATGAATTTTATAAGGTGAATCTATATTGAATATGTATCATTTCTACCAGAGGTTTTGATCCAATGCCCCTTCTAAGGGACGTAATTTATTTTTGAAGTTTCAATACGTTTAGGATATGCGCGCATTGGTACGGTTCGGACGGAACAGACAAAAATTGTTATTTACATTGTTTTAAGTAGCATAACGCACATTAGTGCGCGCCGGACGTATTCGGAATTCCGAATGCGATTTTGAAAAGAGAACAAAATCCGTCCGTCCGGACGTCACGCAAAAACCGGACCTGTAAGGTGTACGACAAATCAGGACATCAGCTAGAATAATTAATATTAATATATTATACTAAACCGTACTAATTATTATATTATATTAATATTAATTATATTGTTATTATTAATTATTAATAATTACTATTTTGTCTCTCGAAAGTTGGTTGCAACAATTTCAAGAGATTGCAAAATTTTCCGTACGACATTCATAAATATTGGAAAAACTTCATTTCATCTTGAATTAAATCATTGAATAACGTATGAAATTCCCCAAACAGCTTCCTCTTCAAATTAATATTATGAACGCAAACTCTTTTCTTGTTTTGCTTTTCCGTCCTTTCTTCCTCTTGAAATACACACGCAATTGCAAACATTTCTTCTTCAGAAGTACTCATTTTGTTTGTAAACACTACAAGATAGAAGATACGAACCCAACTAATTTCTTTGAATGAATTGCACCGAAAAATGCGGAGCCCGCAATCCGATATAATGCGCGTTGATAACACACGCATTACGATCCGTCCCAATGCGCGCATACCCTTAAAGTTCATTTTATATGTAACAAGGAAAAATCGATTTTTTTAACGACCTCGTGTAGCACGGTGGGTGATCGCCGAGTTTTGGTTCCGAAGCCCTAGGATCGAGACTCGAAATCGACCTATTTTTTTCAACTTACTATTTTTTTATGGTCTATATTCATTTTTGTAAATCAATAATTAAATTCAAAATTGCAGTTTATATAAATAATCATTTATTTCTTCCGAAATAAAGTATGAAAAGTAGTACTGTTAGTTTTTTTTGTAAGAAATGCGTATACAAAGGAAACACATTTTAATATTTTATTTATTTTCGAAGCTTTTATTTTAAAAATGGTTTGTTAGGTGTTGTATAGCATCGTTTGCAAACAATTCGAATATTATTAAACACAGACATGAAATAGATGAAGAAAAATACACGTTTGTGCAGTCTTACAATCACATTATTTTTGTGTATTATTTATATAAACTACAATTTTGAATTTTATTATTAATTTACAAACATCAATATAGGCTATAAAAAAGTAATAAATTGAAAAAAAATATTTCGAAAAATAGTAAATAAAATAAAAAATAGGTCGATTTCGATCCTAGGACTTCGGGACCGAAGCTCGGCGATCTCACCACGCATACGCAGTCATTGAAAATCGATTTTTCCTTGCAACATATAAAATGAACTTTAAACGTATTGAAAGTTAAAAAAATAAATTACATCCCTTAGAAGAGGCATTGGATCAAAACTTCTGGTAGAAGTGATACACATTCAATACAGATTCACCATAAAAAAATTCATCAAAATTGGTGAAGAGTCAACTGCGACGTCTCCTTGTTAGTAAACCTTGCATAATAAGAACAATATTACTGTTAAGTTGTCCAAGTAGCTCACGCACAGAAACTGCTGTCGGCCGTTTTATTCCTGGATATCAAAAAAGCTTTTAATTGATTTCCCAACTTAATGTTCCGTTTTACCTTCTTAATATAATCCACAAATTCCTATCAAATCGCACATTACAAATCAGAGTCTTAAATTTCCTATCCAGATCCTTTTCTATGTAGCAGGGCCCTTATGCCAAGAAAAGGTTGTCACGATATTTACAATGGCAACCCTATCCTTTTTGACATCATCACGCTAAAAACATAAACACCTTGATTAGCAAGATGCAAGATATGTTGGAGAAGAATGAAGACTGGTTTCAAAAATGGAGAATTATCCCGTTTCACTGTATTCACGAAAGGTCGCCAACCATTTTCATCTCTGGTATGAACATATAAAATGAACTTTAAACGTATTGAAACTTAAAAAATAAATTACGTCCCTTAGAAGGGGCATTGGATCAAAAGCTCTGGTAAAAGTGATGCATATTCAATATAGATTCACCACAAAAAAAAAAACATCAAAATTGGTGAAGAGTCAACTGCGATGTCTCCATGTAAGACATTTTAAGTTAATATCCTTCTTTGAAGATGTTTAAACACCCCTTGAAAATAAAATCACAAGACTGTAAACAGCCTGTATAATACTCCAACTATAGTAATTCCAAGATATTACACTTGCTGGCTTTGCAATATTTTCAATTTTGGTCTTTAGGAGAAAAAACAAAAAGCGATAGCATTTTGTAATTATTTATATTTTAATTTATTAAAAAAAAAAGAGATCGAGATATGAAAACTACTTTTTCTAGTTATTATAGTTTCCTAGATAGCCTGTTTTACATAAAAAAATAATATTTCCATATTACAAAACCTTCCGATTCAATTATCGTTCTTATGAGTTACATACAACTCCTACAATAGGGCATAGATAATCGTTGTCGCCCCATTTCAGCGATATATAGTTTGCAAAAAATTATCTTTAACTTGAGCGGACGAATCCAGAAAGTTCGATCAAGTTCTTATATTGGAAGAATACAGTGATTGATAATTTGGATTTGAAATATATTAATCTATTTGGTTGGTGTAAACACCAAATTTAAAAAGCCTAAAATTCTTAATAAATATTTATTTGCTCGGTTTTTTATAATAATAATCCATGATTACATATTTGTTTCATTAATTATTAACTATTGAGATTAAAATTTACAATAAACGTTGATAAATCACAGAAAAATTATTCAAGTTTAACTGAAATAATATTAATGCAGATGATTGATTAGATCTCTATACATTTGAGATTCATTTTAGAAAAATCACAAAAAGATAAGAAAATTACCCGCACAATTAAATTCCCTCAGAAACAAAAGGTAACAAATTTCAAAATAAAAAACCTTTTTTTAAAAAAATATACAAAAAGAAACTAAATTACAACCTAAATTATAACAACGCACATTGATCATTTACAAATCATTTCTATAAGAATCGTTAAAACAAAAACTTTTTAAGAAAAAAGTATTTCTCTTTTCAATATGTAAAAAAGTAATTAAAATTGAAATAAAGGCGTCCGAGGGACAACGCCGTTTTCTTACGCGTTGTCTTGTAGTAGTCAATCCGCATGTTGACGAATCTTGAAGCAATTTATATGAAAATGACCGCACATTTCTCGTACCTAAAATTAGATCAATGTTTATTCAAATAAATCTCATAAATCGTTATATAACTCCTTACCACACATGTTCCATAATGTATATGTGCTAATAAAGCTAGTAACAAAAGAGAATAAAGTAATGCCATATCCACTTGAGCGTATTGAGTCATTATAGAAGCGAATATACAAATTCCCGTTGGGTATAAAAGCCAGTTGTATAATTCGCATCTTGTACTACTCATTTGTGCAACGATTAATCGACACTAAAATTAATCAAAAATATCATCAAAGTTATGAATTTGTTTTTAAGAAAAACTTACGCAAATGTTGGAGAAGATAGTTCCGATTAGTATAAATAAAGCGTTTGGATCATCCTCTAAAATACTCGGTCTTTTAATAACCCACAATGTCGTCATGACGAAAAATAGTATTATCGATACGAATGGTCGAAATGACTCCGAAAAGGAACGCATGTATCCGGTTTTATCGCGATAAGAAGCGTACACGTTATAAAATACCACTGGCACATTAGTAATCGCCGACGATACGTACAACATTAATTCAAACATTCCACCTGATGATATATTTCCAGGGAGCGTAAAGTGCCATGCTTCATGACCCCATATCTAAAATAAATCACATAATAGTTATTTATGAAACAGTGCGTGAAATTTGCTTGTTTCCTCATAAACGCGATGTTTTTTAGTATTTAATGATGCACTTTACGAATTGAAAAAGTCTTCAAAATAACGATTTTACAAATGAGTGTAGATAATAGTTATTTATGAAACAGTGCAATAAGTTAACTTTTTCTGCACAAATGCGATGTTTAGAGTAAACGTTCGCTAATGACGTACTTTACGAATTAAAATGTCTTCAAAATAACGTTTTTACAAAGGAGTGCAGATAAGCCCTCGTTCATAATAATTAAACGTAATACGTAATTCGTAAAAAGTCGAATGACCTTATTTTATATTGTGATGTTCGATAAATTACGTGCACCTGTAACACATACCTAAAGTTATTGCATAGGGCAAATTATTGAATTTTGGGAAACCTTTTTTTCTTTAAAATTGGCAATAAAAAACGCGAAATCAATTTGATTAATTCTGAAAACCAAGCTAACGTCAAAAAACGGTTATTTCTTATTTTTCTATAATTTCTTTATTTTCAAAGCAGAAAATATTGCAGCTGTTATTTGAATAGTAAATAAAAATTGTAGTTGTAGAAAATATAGTACTTTGTTTTGATTTATATAAAAAATTACAAAAACAAATAAAACAAATAACTTGGACCAAGTAATTTTAATAATTCTTTAAATAATTCAGAGGTCATTCTTCTTTGCATAAACCATTTCTCATAACGCATTTTCATTTCCAAAACTAACCTTCTATATTTACCACATTCTTCACGATTTTGATTAATAGGATGTACCCACCAATGGCGATTTGTATTTGTACATATATATTTTTTTAATTGATTCAAGTCACTTCCGTTTTTGCATAGTAGTGACTATAACAATAAAGACGCTATTTCTGAATTCATTACTTGAATATCTTAAATACAATTTGTATTTAACAATATACTTTTTAATAGACAATACGTAGACTGACGTAGACACAATGACATCTATTTTATGTATGTTACGTTCCATGTGAACATCACACGTAAAATTAATAATTATGAGCTACGTATTATGTCTACGTTCATTGTGAACAAGGGCTAGTAGTTATTTATGAAACAGTGCGATGTTAGCTTTTTCCGCACGAACGCAATGTTTAAAGCACGAGTACAATAACAACTTACTTTACGAATTGAAAATGTCTTTAAAATAACGATTTTACATATGAGTGTAGATAATAGTTATTTATGAAACAGTGCGATAAACTGGCTTTATTCGCACGAACACGATGTTTAGAGTACAATAAAGACCATAGGCGCCAAACCCAACCAACCCCATACAAAATTTAAAAATTAGTACAGAGCACCCATACCAATAGACTCCAAACATCTAGATTCGCTGAGTGTATAAACACCAAAATTGTTAATGATTTTATGATCAATTTTTTATTGAAGAACTCGTGTTCTGCAGTGACGCTTAATTTCAGAAGATTTGATGTGCTTTCAAAAGACTTAAAATACTTGCAGAAAAATTAAATGCTTCCAGAGGACTCTATACTGCCTTTGGAAGATTAGATACTGCTTCCAAAAAACTTGAAATTCTTCCAGATTTGCTATTGCCGCTGGAACACTTGATACCAGAAAACTTGATACTGTATTTAGAAAACTTAAATGCTTCCAGAAGGCTACTAAGGATACTACTTTAGGACGACTTGAAATGCTTCCAGAAGACTTGAAATGCTTCCAGAAGACTTGATATACTTCCAGAAGGCTTAAACTGCTTCCAGAAGGCTTAAACTGCTTCCAGAAGGCTTAAATTGCTTCCAGAAGATATACTATTGAAGCTGAAAAACTTGATATTCCTTGCAGAAGACTTGAAACTCGCCCAGAAGACTTGTTACTGCATCCAGAAGACTTGAAATGCTTCAAGAAAACTTGATGCTTCGACCGGAAGACTTGATAACGTGTTCTGAAAACTTGATGCTTCCAGAAGATTTAATACTGCGTCTAGAAGATTTGAAATACTTCCAAAAGTCTTGATATTCCAATGAAAGACTTGAAATGCTTCAAGAAGACTCGATACTGTCTCTGGAAAACCTGATACTGTTTCCAAAAGACTTGAAATTCTTCCAGGATATTTACTATTGACGCTGGAACACTTAATACTGCTTCTAAAAAACTTGACATTGACTGCAGAAGGTTTAAATGATTCCAACACATTTGAAATGCTTCCAGAAGGTTTGAACTGCATCCAGAAAATTTACCATTGTCGCTTATATTATTGAAAACTTATATTGAAGATATATAGATATATAAGAAGACTTGGTATTGTTTTTAGCAGTTTTGAAAAACTTCCAAAAACTTTGATATTGCCACTGGAAGATTTGAACTACTTGCAGAAAAATTGAAATGGCTCCAAAAGACTTGATACTGCTTCTAGAAAACTTGGTATTGCTTGCAGAAGACTGAAATGCTTTCAAAAGATTTGAAATATTTCCAGAATACTTGATACTGCTTCCAAAAGACTTGCATTGCTCCCAGAAGATTTACTATTGTCGCTGGAAGACTTAATACTGCTTCTAAAAAGCTTGACATTGACTGCAGAAGGCTTAAATGATTCCAACACATTTGAAATGCTTCCAGAAGGTTTGAACTGCATCCAGAAAATATACCATTGTCGCTTATATTATTGAAAACTTATATTGAAGATATATAGATATATAAGAAAACTTGATATTGTTTTTAGCAGTTTTGAAAAACTTCCAAAAACTTTGATATTGCCACTGGAAGATTTGAACTACTTGCAGAAAAATTGAAATGGCTCCAAAAGACTTGATACTGCTTCTAGAAAACTTGGTATTGCTTGCAGAAGACTGAAATGCTTTCAAAAGATTTGAAATATTTCCAGAATACTTGATACTGCTTCCAAAAGACTTGCATTGCTCCCAGAAGATTTACTATTGTCGCTGGAAGATTTGAACATTTTAATGATAGGGTGATAAAGGTAGATATAAACATGAATTTAAACATATGTGACCACATAGTAATGAATTATATTATGTATTATAAATTCAAAGATAAAGGAATCAGAAAAATTAAATCGAATAGGAAAATATTTAATCTAAAGAGAAAATTAAAGCTTAAGTTGTGTCAGCGTGGTTATCAAATTGCAAATAATATTGATAATGACTTATTGCTTGCAGACAAATTGAAATGCTTCCAGAAGTCGCAATACTGCATCTAGAAGACTTGACATGTTTCGAGGAAACTTACTGCATACTAGAAGACTTGACATGTTTCGAGGAAACTTGATATTGCATCTAGAAGATTTTAAATGTTTCCCGAAAACTTGATGTTTCCTCTGGAAGACTTGATACGGCCTCTGGAATACTTGAAATGCTTCCAGAAGACTTAATACTGCTTCTAAAATCTGACAATGCTTTCAGAAGACTTGATGATGCTTTCACAGGACTTTACAATGCTTGTAGAAGATTTGAAATGCTTCCAAAACAGTTGATACTGCTTCCAGAAGATTTGAAATACTTCCAAAAGACTTGATATCGCTTCTGGAAGACTTGAAATGCTTCCAAAAGATTAGAAATACCTCCAAAAGAGCTATACATAACTGTTAACATAATGGCTATAATTTTCAATAATTTTTTAAAATTTTAGTGAACTATTAAGCTTATTGTTCCTAAATAAGTGCGAGCAGGTTTTTGTTTTTGGAGAGCTTGTTGTTTATGATCTTTTTTGCATTTTTTAGGCCTATTCAGACCTAATTCAGACATCTTTTTATGGTGGGTTCATGCAACGTGTTTTAGTTTTAATGGTAGTCATAACAGCGAAAAGTTCTGGTAGTAGTACCGTTCATACAACACCTTTTGACTAAAATGGTTGTTCTCCTAGTCACAAGAATTGCCCAACTTTTAACTTCCTACGGTACGTTCCCACAGCGACCCAGTATTACAGGACCGTTTTTTCTCCCATCCGTCAATGCTGGATGTGATGTTCACATATAATAATAATATTTATTAAATCACGTGGGCTACATAAATAGATGTGACAAGTCAGTACATAGAACATCAAAACAAAATACAACAGCAAATTATACAAACTGTTAAAGCTAACATAAGACACTACATCTCGAAAAATTCTCGTTTAGAGTAAAACACAGAATCCAAGAGATACCGTTTTACATCTTGTTTAAATTTCTTGAGACACCCCTGAGATCTGATCGTAAGGGATAATTTATTATACGTTTTGGGTAAGTCATAAAATGGACTTCTTTCAAATGTGGTAGTGACATGTTGAGAAAGAAGTAGGTTATCTCTACCACGGGTATTATATTCATGAGTGGACATTTCAAAACGGCTCATATTAGTCTTCACATAAAACAAAGACTTCAATAAGTAAATGGATGGCAAGATGAGTATCGAATGTCTCCTGAAAACTTCCCTACATGATTCCCTGCCATTTAAACCGAACATTAATCTAATGATGCGCTACTATGCCACAAGTACGCGTTTAAACTCAATATCAGTTGCAGCTCCCCACACCAGTATATTGTAGAAAATAGCAGAGTAGCACAGTGCGTAATACATACTTAATAGCGGATTTATATTCAAACCTTTTTTTCAATTTCAAAATGGCAAAATAGGCTGAGTTCAATTTCTTGCACACAGTTTCTATATGATTAACAAAAGAGAGTCTATCATCCACCACCAGACCAATAAATTGATTATGTTGGGTAAATAAAAATTTATTTCCAAAACTGGCCGGCAATGAGCGACGCTTGGAAAAACTAATGCAAACTGTTTTATCGACGTTTAACATAATCCCATTACGCTCACACTATACAGAAAACGTTTTAATAGTTGATGTAATAATTTAATTTTAACATATCCGCATCTGCAACAGATGAGTCATCAGCATACATAACCAGATGAGTATCGTCAAGAAAGTCATTAATGAAAAGTGTGAAAAGCAAAGGTCCAAAAATTGAACCCTGTGGAATCCCCATGTTAACAGATGACTCATCCGAGCTAACATTCGACAACACAACTCTGAGAGAACAGTCGGTTAAGAAAGAAAGAATCCAGTGCAGAATAGGACCGCAGATTCGGATTGAGGGAATCAAACGCCCTACTAATGTCAAAAAATAATCCAAGCATGTAATTTCCCTGATCAATATTATCATAAATATACTGGACGAACTCAATATATAGCTTACGTCTGAAACCGTGCAGGCAGCTACTAATTGTGCCCTGCTTGTCAAGAAAATCTAGAATCTTGTTACTAATTATTTTTTCGAATACTTGAGAAAGTATACTACAAATTGCTATTGGTCTATAGTTCTCAGTACAGGTCGTATTACCTTTTTTAGAATCGGTATCACTTTACCAACTTTAAGAGATGATGGGAAAACACCCGCTGTTATCGACCGATTTAAAATGAGTGCAAGAGGTTCCGCAATAACGCTGGCAACGTACTTGACAACTTTCACACCAATTCCATCAATACCCACACTGCTCACATTCTTTACAATACAACGGTTCCGTATTTACAGGATCAGACTATTGTTGATATTCATACTATTGAGAGGTCGATCATTGTACGACCAAAAATCGTTTAGAATGGATGTAAAGGAACACTGTTGTGTAGTTACATTTAAAACTAATGGGTAAGTTGCGACGCGCCGAAACAAAATTTTTTAATTATTTTTGGCTGTCGATGTCTACTTTTGATGACATTCACAAAAGATTAGAAAAAGGTTTAAGAAAAAATATATAAATTTGAAGAAAATTATCAGACCTGAAGAAAAACTAGCTATATAAAACGTTTATTATAATTATTTCAAAAAAATTAAGTATGGAATCAATTCGATATAAATTCAGAAAATTTTCTTGGAAAAAAAGGCCTAGTGATCTATGTTATATTTTACACACATTTTGAATTGAAATATACAGGTGTCCTAATATTGAGATACTATGCATAACTAACATTTTTAAATAGGCGCACCATTTTTACTACATTTATGGATTCTAAATTAAATTCGCAGTATTTTTCATGCTGTGAGTTCTTGTGTTCTATATAAATTCGAGGAATAAAAGATGTAACATAGATCACAAGGTCTTTTTCTTTCTATGACCATTCCTCGAATTTACACTGTGTCAAAAAAGTCTCCATTCACGTTGTATTATTTTTTAATTCCATTTATAACTTCCGTACTATGATATTTAGAACACAAATTTTAAGGTATGATATACTATATTAGGTAAGAAGGTGATTATAACAAAAATAAAACTTTATTTTGTAAAACATTAACAAACGAATGATTTATAACAGAAACATAAAATTAACACATTTCTAACGTAAAATGATCAAGATACTCGAACAATTTTATTTTTTTAATAGCTGGTACTACCTCCTTTGGCGTGTAGAACGTCTAATATTCGTTTTGGAATTCCATGAACCAATTTTCTCGTTACCTCTTCACCTATTTGATCCATTCTTGTAAGATTGCTGTCTTTAGCTGTTCTTTATTCCTAATTTCGTGTTTTCGAACCCTTCTTCCAATTTCATTCCAGAGATGTTCGATTGGATTCATATCTGGTGATTGCGGAGGTATATGGAGTTGTTTACCCATCCTAAATATCAACAATTCCTTTACACGTTTGGCGGTGTGTTTAGGGTTATTATCTTGCTGAAAGATAAATGACTCCCTTAACTTCAGTTTTTGAGCACTTACATGTAAATTTTCTTGTAAAATCTTTAAGTACATGTGTTGATCCATTATCCCTTCAACAAAAATTAAATTTCCAACTCCTGCAGCACTCATAAACCCCCAAACCAGTACATTTCCTCCTTCGTGCTTTACCGTAGCGCATAATTTTTTTTTCTTTAACTGTTCGTTCTTCTTTCGCCAAACCATAGTTCTCCCATCGGACCCAAACACGTTAAATTTTGATTCGTCGCTAAAAATGATAGATTCCCAGAATGATATCGGTTTATTTATGTGCGTTTTAGCGAATTCGTAACGTAACGATTGGTTCTTCTTGATTATGAAGGGCTTCTTTCTAGGAACTCGTCCATGTAAACCCTCTTCTCGTAACACATTTCTAACTGTTTCCGGTACAACTACTACGCCATAATCATCTTCTATCATTTTCGTAAGAATAGGTGCACTACATCACGGATTATCATGGATAACTTTTCGAATAGCACGTTTATGAATAGCGACTAATTTCTTTGGTCTACCCAAACGAGGCCTACTTTCATAATTTTGCAATTCTTTATGTCTATTATGTACTGTACTGTTGCATGAGATTTTTTGACAATCTTATCAATTTCTCTAAAAGATTTTCCTTCTTTTCTTAATGTAATAATTAATTTACGAATGGGTTGCGGAACCTCCATTTTTACTGAAATTATGGAATAGAAACGTTTCTACGTGGGTACACTATTATTTTTATATATAAATGTTATAATTAACATGTCCATCTGTTTATTTATGTGTTACACTATCTAATTGAGTAATAAGTTTGTTATAAATACAATATTACATGAACTAGAGCCGAAAATCCTTTTACGTGTATGAAGACTTTTTTGACCCAGTGTATATCGATTTGATTATGGAACCTTATAGATACACTGTATAAAAAATATTTTGTATAAATTTAGACACGAATAATAATTTAGCACCACTAAATTAGACATTAAATTAAAGTTTCTGAAAATCATTTTGATATGTTTTTAGACGTGGTTTTCTAAAGAATCCAAATTCCATTAAATTTTCTATAAATGCAATGAAAAAGTTTACCAAGCATAAAAATTTGTATTTTGAAACAGTTTAATATCGACTGTATACTTATTTTTACCGTTTCAACGTCCAATTTTTGTTGGCAAAACGGAACGACACATTTTAACGGATCAGTACTTTTTACAGGATCCCGTATACTGTCATATATTTGTACACACACGTTCAAATATATACGCCTTCGCCGGAATAAGAACGGTTCCGCGAAAAATGGTCCTGTAATCAGTATGTGTGTGAACGTACCCTAAGGGTACAGCTAAAACCCTGGGCCGCAACTTGACGCATGCGCACTTTTCTCGTTCGTGTCTTTAATACCAATATTTTGTTTTATTTTATAAATCGGGATTAGGTTGGTTAGCTTTTGTATTTTATTGCATTGTAATTATAAAAATAATTTCAATGGAATCAATCCAGATCAAATTGATTCGAAATTAATTAATATTTTAATTGGTACAAGGGTACCAATATCTTTATGATACAGGACACAAAGATCATAAAAATAAATGAATGTTTATTTTTTTATTCTTCAATCTTTGTGCGATTAATAAAGTCGTATTCAAGCACATTATACTAACAGTAACAACAATTTTGTCTTTATTCATGTTAAATAATGTTGGAAACAAAAGTTTTCTAATAAACAAAACGGTTTCTCTACATATTTCTTTTTATATTCTTAATTTTCGCAGCACTTTTTATATGTCAACATTTTGCTATAATGTACTGTGCTTAAATAATGCATGAATCAATAGCCTCCCTTACAACTACAGCTAACGCAAAATGTCAAGACTATAACAAACACAGGTTGCACGAACCCATCATTAGAGAGCCGTCATTCGTGGTTAATTCATTCAGTTTCAATTCAGTTTGTTTTTGCACCTATGCGTATTTTCAAAATCCAGCGAATATGATAATAATGTACTTTACGAATTGAAAATGTCTTCAAGCTAGAGATTTTACAAACGCGAGTAAATAAATTTTATTTAATTCAAATTTAAAGTAAATATAAAAATGATAATAAAAATAATGTAAATAAAAAGGTTAGACTCATTTAAAACACAAACTCGCACAAATTATCTACAGCGGTTGTAATAATTAAGAAAAAACCTTGGAACTTTAAACTTACTTATTATACAAGTAATTTTATGCAATTATTATTTCCAATGTCGCTGTTCACAAATTTTCTCGATTACTTTTTATTTACATTCAAAACAAAATCTAAATTTATTAAAACAAGTTAATTTAACTTACCCCTCCTACCAAAAAGACAAAAACGGCGCACCACATCGAAAAATCATACCCCCATGGTAAAAACAACAATCCTGTGTTATACTTTTCCCAATGTGTTAAATGAAAATTAATCAACACGTTCCATAATATCAAATACAATCGCCATGCAGTCAAACTGGTAATCTCGTGTCTTCCAAAAACGTGGTACATAATAATTGGAATTAACGATGCAGTAAATGAATCTAAACCGTGATCGAATAATTCTCCAATAGGACCGCTTGTTCCGGTTCTTCGTGCTTGTTTGCCATCAATACCATCTAAATTCAACGTGAGGTTATCAGAAGATCTTTCAATATTAATATTATTTAATTATACCTAAAGTGTAGGCAATAAAAATGTTGATTGCTGAAAGTAAAAACACCCATCTTGGTATTGGGGCGACAATAGAGTCTTTAGCTGAGGCATAAAATTCGTAATCGTAGTATGAAAGGAGTAGAAATGTGACAACGGTGAACAGAAATCCTAGGAAAGTAAGTAGATTCGGGGCAACCCATTTTGGACAAATCTATGAAATAATTTGTAATTAATTGTAATTTAACTAATTTGATATATTTTTTCTTTCTTACCAAAACGACTTTGTTCCAAAAGGGATGCATTATGTAATTACTTAAAGGACTGGTGTCTTTGCAGTTATACTGAAAATAAAGATATTATTTAATCAATTTTAATAAATGTTAAGACATTTTTTGTTTTTTTTTTCTGTTCAACTCGAACGAAAAAAAATTTTCAAAACTATATAATCAATATTTGGATAATATTTTGTTTCTTTTTAGACCTATCTCCTCTACGCATTAGAGTTTTTAATCTGCTATTGAAATTATCGTAACGCAAATGTACAAGCCAATCAATATCTTTAATCCCTTAACGTATATTTTTTGGTCAAAAGTAGGTAAAAAAAATAACTTTTTTTATTGTTAATAAATAATCTTTAATACATTTTGAAACCACACCTATATGGTATCTACTTTTTTTAGTATCTCCTATAGTTTTCTATAATAACACCCAAATTTGACGTTCATATAAATAGTGGAAAGGCAGATAGCGTAAATTGCCGGTTTATTCAGAGAAAAAATCAAGAAAAATAGTTTCATATATGTACTGAGACTAAAATGAAAAATGTAAGTGTGTATCAATATTACGCAGTAATCATAGGACACATTTCCGTCGCGCCTAAGTTCGAACTTGAAAATGTTTGAACACGTGGCGTGCCCAAACATTCACTAAATTCGCAATGTGTGCACTATTCGTAATTTACGTTGTAATGACAACATCTGCCTTTAAAAATTAAACTTTTAATTTCCGGAAAATTAAATTAAATTACCTTTATAAATGATTTAAAATTCTAAGAGATGAATATTTTAAAATTTCGATTTGTACTTGTTTATAAGTTAAAAAAAGTTTCGTAAATTTTTAAATATCAATTTTTTTGACTAAATACAACCTATGTACTTTTAAAAATATTTTAAGCGACAATCATTAAATAGTTCAGTGTTACCAAAGTTTCTCCACTTAGAAGTGGAGCGAGTCGCATCGAATTCATCAAATTTTCACATTTTCGTGTTTTGTCTGTATTGGCGCATCTGAGAACAAAGGTCCAAGAGAGCAATATTGTCAAAATTAAATTACCTACAACTTTTGAGAAGTTTGAGAAACTTTTCGCACAAGAAACTTTTGTGTGAAAGTTTTTTTCTAGAATGCTGAAATATCCAAACATGGTAGAAATAAACTTGGAAAAAATGACATTCATCAAATTTTCACATATTCATGTATTTCTGATATTGACGCACCTGATAGTAAAACTGTTAGTGAGCACTATTGTTCCAAAATTAATTTCCAACAACTTTTGTTTGAAAAGTTTTTTCTAAAACGCTTAGATTTGCAACTTAGAAAACAACGAAACATAATCAAATGATGACATTTTTGTGTTTGGTATTGACAAAAAAGTATAAGGAATTATGAACAATATTATTAAGAATTAAGTTTTTGTAATTTTTGATTGAATTTTTTTAGAACACTTAAATTCAATAGCATAACCACTACCAACTTAGAAAATAACGAGATTCCACAAATTTTCACATTTTTGTGTTTTGCTCGATATTGGTGCACCTGAGAGCAAAACTGTATGGGAGCAGTACTGTTCAAAATTAAATTTCCTATAGCTTGCGTTTGAAAAGTTGTTTTCTGTAATACTTAGAAGGATATAATCAATTAGTATATATGAGTACTGACTCTACACACTTAAGGACCAAGGTAATTTTTCTAGCTACCTCTGATGAAGTTTTTAAATAAAACGAAAGCTTAGGACGAATAAAAGGAGATTTAATTATCACCAACCATATCGGCTGCTTATCCTAAGAAAAATTACCTTGATATAATCAATATAGCAAGGAAAGCCTGAACGCTAAGCTAGAACCTAACAGGGGACGAAAGAGTCCAGAGAATTGAGAAGAGCTGTTTGCTCAAAATGAGATGGAGGATATTAACCCTTAATCTGACATACATGTACAATTTTACATTTCTATCTGTAACCATGCCGCCTTATGTCGGTCTTCCTTCCCATGAGGTATCCTCATTACGTAATATGAGATAACGTTTTGTCCAGTCAGTTGAGATTCATAGAATAAATCTTAAAAATTACTAGACGAAGATTCGTCATTTTGAGTTTCTATAGATAATTCAGATGATGACCCAGATTACAAAGATCAACCTAATAGTTATTGTACAATTGATAGTTCTGATGAACACGAATTTGATGAAGTTCCTAATGCATTGCCTGAGTTTGGGTACTATTTAAATGGTGTGGTTAAGGAATCTTTTGATTCACCAAGAAATACTCAGGGCGATTATGCACTGAATTATTAATTTGATAATGTTAAAGAAAAAGTAACAAATCTTCAAAAATTAATAACATACTGATGAAATGGAAATGAAAGCCTTTATAGGTCTTCTATGTTGTCAACAATTCACAAACCCAACTGTGAAGATATGTTATTACTTTGTTCAACAAAATGTATATTACTAACAACAAATATTTCTGAGTTAGTACTTGTATTGAAGACACGTACTTCCGGTAATAGACTAAAAGGAAATATTTCGGGTTAAGGCAACAATAAAAAAACTTGTGTACAGCCTCGGAATTGGATTGGAAATAATTAGAAAATTATGTGGTTTTAAGACGCTTTAAGACGCGTTTTTTACGAGACTACGTTTCTTTCAGTAGGTATATAGCAAGGTCTAAAACTTTCCGTTAAAGCTACATTTAAGTTATTGTTGACATAAAAGTGATTTTTTTTAAGCAACACATGTATATATTGCATATTCGCCGAGAGCATAACATTTCCTTTCCAAAAAATTTCCTCGTTCAAGCTTTTTTTGAAATATAAAACTTGAAAACTTTTAAGATTTTCAATTGCGTACTAAGTAGTTTGGCGGGTTTTGATAAAACAAAGAATCTCTGAATCTCTTTGTTTTATCAAAGCACCGTCAAAACATTTTGCATTGTTTATGAGTGTCTATCTGTCAAATTTTAATTTATTTGTAAGTTAAAGTATTTTTAGTTGTCATCAATTTTCATAATAACATTATATGAAATAATGAAAAATGGGACATGATGGTTTGTTCATCCTGAACGATATTCAGGAAGGCAGCAACTTTTTAATGATATGCTCGTGGAGGCTTTATGTTTGAAAATGAAGAATTGACTTGCATACCAAATTGAAGGTTGAACCTTCCACTTTATAACGATGTATAACTCGTACACTGTTTTTTCAGTAATAAATAGCTTTTTTTATAAATATGTCATATACATTTCATTATAACTTTTTTTAATACGATTTTCTTTTGCACGGTTTTTTAAGAAACGTATCTACCGTGTAAAAAAAGAGTTGGGTGTAGTATCTTCTCAGATTTAAGAAACATCAGCCGTTAACAAACATATTTTTTCTGTTGTGAGATAGGATGCCCATACAATTCTTACCATAATTGAATAATTTTTCTTATATCTAATAGTTTTTAATAATAGCGGTATACGTAAATTAATATTCATAAGCATATCTAGTAATTCTTCTATCACAAGTAGCCATGTAATCCTAGAGCATACATATGTTAATACGGCATGTTAACATTAAATATTTCCTATACTCCCCCATACGTCGAATAATTAAGAAGAACTGATACTTTGCATACAAATGGTACAACTTGCAGTTTTTAAATGAAGATAAACGTACAGATTTTTTAGTGGATACGGTCATATGGGAAGAATATATAGTCTTTTCCACGATCAATGAGTCGCACGTCATCAATACATCATAGCGTTGCTTTATTGACCAATAGTTTATGAATTTTGTAATAAATACGGATATTTAATTTACAATTTTTTAATACAGAGTTTAGTTGATTTCGTAACGATCAAATACGATAGGTTGAATAAATAGGTTGAACTTTCCACTTTATAACGATGTATAACTCGTTTCAATTTGATATCAAAATCAATTTGAAGTGATTATATGTTGACATATAATTATTGTTCTTTTATAATAAGTTTTATTAATTTAATCTGCTTCTTGCTTAATTTGCTTATGAATTTATTTTTTAATTCGTTGTAATCAACTAACTTGATTCTAGTTATACAGAGTATTCAAAAATTGATGGATAATCGATACGTAGCCACATTCTTCGTTATATTTTAAAGCGAAAATGTTATTGTTAAAATGTACCAACTTCATACCTTTTCAAGAGGTTCTCAAAGTTCGGATAATTTGTACAGGGTCAACCAAACTCGACATCCCAACTATTTTATGGAAAAGAAGTAAAATTTCGAAAAACAAATTTATACTATTCTAAATAGTATCTACTACGCGTTTTTTTCTCTTTAGTAATAGGATGCCCTAATAATTCTTAACAACATTGAATAAAAATGTTTTTTATCAGTCTATCTTACCCTTAACAGTTTTTAAGATAATGCAAGATACGTAAATTAATCTTGACGATTGCCATTCTGATATATCTTCTATCATACGTGTATCACATATTTAAAAATATAAAATATTTTAATAGATAAGGGAGCTGGTTTCCAAAATATTTTAATAAACTAAATAGTAACAAAATAATAACGAAAGAAAAGTATAGAACTTAGCATAGTATGTTGCATCTACAAAGTGTGCTCAAGCAGATCGCCGTTTGCCCCAAAACAGTGCTGAAACTGACTTCTTGCTTCATTATCAGTAACTTTTCTAAGAGTATCACGACTTATTCTATTATAAGCATCACAATTTTTTTATTTAACATGTTCACCGTTGTAGCAAAAGTACTGTATACAATATTCTTGATTGTGCCTAATAAAAAGAAGTCCATGCCGCTTAAGTCTGGTGATATAGCTGACCTGATGTTGCGAAAGAATTACAGAATTGTGATAGGGCGCTTCTAAGAAATGGCGAAAAATTGGTCCACTAAAATTGTAATCGAAAAAATATGTACCTGCTAAATATCGATTGATTATGCCGTACCATGCATTAATTCCAAAGTGGCTTTGGTTTTCGACTTCATTCATGACATAAGGCTATTCAGTTACTAATCGGCTCTCATCAGTTCATAAAATGTAATAATAATAAAAATAGCCTCGATGGATAAATGGATAATGCACCCAATTTGCAATTCGTTAATCTCTTTAAACCGCTTTTTTATCCGTAGTTTACGGTTATTGTAAATATCATAACCTTAAAGTATTGTTTTGAAGTTTAATATTGAAAACAGATTGCAGGCGTTCGTAAAGTGAACGGCAGCATGGCATTTTGCTTAATTTATCTAATTTACAGTACGTTTTATTTTATTTTTTTTAATGTGTATGAGTTATCGTATTTGATCATTACGAAATCAACTAAACTCTGTATTAAAAAATTGTAAATTAAATATCCGTATTTATTACAAAATTCATAAACTATTGGTCTATAAAGCAACGCTGTGATGTATTGATGACGTGCGACTCATTGATCGTGGAAAAGACTATATATTCTTCTATTGTAGTCTTCCCATATGACCGTATCCACTAAAAAATCTGTACGTTTATCTTCATTTAAAAACTGCAAGTTGTACCATTTGTATGCAAAGTATCAGTTCTTCTTAATTATTCGACGTATGGGGGAGTATAGGAAATATTTAATATTAACATGCCGCATTAACATATGTATGCTCTAGGATTACATGGCTACTTGTGATAGAAGAATTACTAGATATGCTTATGAATATTAATTTACGTATACCGCTATATATTAAAAACTATTAGATATAAGAAAAATTATTCAATTATGGTAAGAATTGTATGGGCATCCTATCTCACAACAGAAAAAATATGTTTGTTAACGGTTGATGTTTCTTAAATCTGAGAAGATACTACACCCAACTCTTTTTTTACACGGTAGATACGTTTCTTAAAAAACCGTGCAAAAGAAAATCGTGTTAAAAAAAGTTATAATGAAATGTATATGACATATTTATAAAAAAAGCTATTTATTACTGAAAAAAAAGTGTACAGTCAAAACTCCAATATAACAATAAAAACGTAAACTAAAATTAGAAAAAAAAATCAATTTAGTAAGTCTTAGTAAGATTTATTGGCACAATTGTTTAATTGCAACAGAAGTAAGTGTAATGCAATCCATAATCGTAAACTTTCTCCATGCTTCCAAAACACTCAAATTAAGTACTTTCGGGCATTTTCTTCCAAGACAATCCCGTTTTATCGGCATTAAATATTTGTTCTGGAGTATAATCACCCTCTTCAACGATTTTTGCTAGTTTACCTGGAAAGATTTTTGCAGCATTTTCCACTGCTGATGCTACTTCTCCCTTTATTTTTACATTGTGAAATGCGTGTCTTTTTATAAAACCTGTCAGCCATCCCTCACTTGCATTAAATGCCAGTTTCTTCGTTGCCAGAGGACTTGTTGATGGTTCCAATTCCTGAAGTCGGTTATATATTCTAAGTGCTTTTTCTTTTATATGTTTCCCATCAATAGGTATTCTTTTTGACTGTAAATCTTCTATCCGAAACACCATGTGTTTTTCCGTTTTCTCTAAGATAGGATTTCGACTATAAGATGATGTTTTGGAGCTTACTTTCGATCCAGAAATTACGGATTGTTGAATGGAATTCTCATTTTTTCTAATTGTTCTTATAGTCGCTTCGTTTAAACCAAAAGCTTTGCCAACAGATGTGGGACCTTCGCCTTTCTTTAGACAGTCTAAGTCTCTTCTTCCTCTCTTTTCGGAAAGTGTTGTTTAGGCACTTTATTAAACAATAAAGGTACTATAAAAAGAATCCAAAATAATAGTGCTTATAGAATTTTTCTAAAGCGACAATCTAATACAATATTACCTTTTTTAGTAGCAAAGAATTATCATCATTACAAATAATACACTGGAAATTTCACCATCGAATTAAAAATACTTTAATTGAAACATCCACTTTTAGAACTTTACCGAAATTATTTACTACGTCTCACAAACTAACCACTCTTCACACAAAATAAATACTGTTTAACGAAGTCATGTGTTCAAGTTGAAGCACAACGAGATAAAGAAAAAAAGTGATCATAAAATTCTGGTATTCCTCGTAGTAGACCAAGTTATAAACATGTGGACATAAACCGACCGATTTCTGACCACGGTATTCCCCCATTGTATTTTGTTACTGTATACTTAAGTCTCTGTAAGACGTTATCAAAATTAGAATTAAGATTTTTTTTGAGATTCGTGCTAATACAAAAAATTCGTGTAAAAAAATTTATTGGTGAACCGTGTTATTTCAAAATCGTGTTAAAAAAGACCGTGTAAAAAAAGAGTTGGGTCTATTTAAAATGGTATGTTTTTTTTTTAATTTTACCTGTTTCCCATAAAAGAAGTAGGGTGTCGAATTTGCTGACCTGTACATAATTATTGACTCCATATTTGTTGATAAATAAGACTTAATTTAGTATAAAAAGAATTTTGAAAACTAGTTTTTTGGTTAAATTAGTTTCTTCAGCTTATAGTTCGTTTTGAACATTTTTTAATATCACATTCATGAAAAATAAGTTTGACAACGTAGTAGAACAGGTATGTAATTTCTGATTTGATCGCCAGATTTGTATCTTTTTCATTCGAATCTAATTAAACTGTTGATTATTACACACGATTCCTCGCAGATTACATTTATGTTTAGACATATACGAATTTCAGTTTTAATCCAAACCATTGTTAAATGTAAAAGAAAATAATTGTGTTAAGTATGTATATGATGTGTGTTACTTTTAATAGATATTATTTTAACTATAAATAACCATTTAAATAGAAAAACGTTTGTCGGTTTTGTACTTTATTAAAGATTGGTATAAATATAAAGTATAAATAAACTTATTTATACTTAAACACATGTTGAACCGTAAGAAACATTTTTCGAAGATATTTAAATAAGTAACAAAAAAAAAATAGTTTTCTGATAGAATAGAAGGGATATTTATACAACACTCTGAAATCAACATTTGATATGTTCTCAAAGGTTCCTGAAGATGGTCTGATCGAGACCGAAACCAGCAGAACAAGAATATTTTTACCAATCTTTAATAAAGTACAAAACCAACAAACGTTTTTCTATTTAATTAAAAAGATTGAAAAAAGAAACAAACTCAACAACATAAATAATAATTTATCTGATACTGCAATACAACACGATGAAGAGTAAAATGTTTTCGTAGATTGAAATAAAATACGGTATCTATACTACACAATAATATTCAAATACAATGGTGCCACATATTTCTATTTCTTAGGTGCTTCCTGAGATCATACGAAGCATGATACAACATTTTAACATTAAGATTTTCGATTCAGAGTCGAGCGAAGAATGTCACTATGTATAGATTATCCATCAATTTCTGAACAGCCTGTATAAGATTAAATGTAGTGAATGTGAACAGATGTACAGAGGTGATTTAGGTGGTTTACTTAGTGGATTAAACTGGACGAAATATTGGGGTGAGATACAAGGACCATCTAACTAAGAAAAGTCAATGAAACGGACATCAATAGGATAAAAAATTCAAAAAAGTCAAAACTACTGAATATTTATAAAGAATACTGCATCGCATTTCACAAAAGAGATTTCCCCGATTTAATATTAACCCTTCGTCGGGCGCATTATTACTGCAAGCAAATTCAGGCGCAATGCGCTTGAGAGGCACACTTGTAACAATCGCAACACACATTCTTAATTAACTCTTTAAAATCATCTATTGATGTTCAATGGTAGTTTTAACCAAGAAAAAAAAGTATATTGAAAAGAAAACTAATATACATATGAAAAATTATAAAAAAATTTTTACTAACAAAAAGAAAGAATATTAGAAAAAATGAATTTATTTTCAAAATAATATGTAAAAATATATTAAAAAATTATTGTTGTCTTATTCATTCAGTCAGTTTCTTCGGCAGAAAGCCGACATTGACATGCAGCATAACAGGTAGCGCACACCATATTTACGTGATATGCAGATTGCAGACCGACATTTTTTACATTCATAATTTGTCATCCTTCTGAAATTCCTTTCATCTGTACAGGTTGAACACCGACGCCTCTTTGGAGGTGGAGGAGTTGAATTTTCTAAGTCATCAGCTTCATTGATGGGTTGGAACCGTTTTAGTCGCATTTGGAGCTGGGGATTGATTCCAACAGTCTTCATACTTCTCCGAGTAAGCTGTCCCATCGTCAGCTGATGGGACAAATTTTTAGAAAAATTCGTCTTTTTAATAGTTTCAATCGATTGCCGAGGTAAATTACTTAGGAGTTAATACCACTCACCGCTTCACATTTCGGTTCACGCTGTAAGTAGCACACATCTGATCTACAGTATCGACAGCGTCCTTGGTGGAATTATAAAAAGGGATTATCTCTGGCTTTTGTTTCTCTTAAGATTTAGGATCGATGATGTTGTCGTCATGTAGTGTAGATACGAGAATTACATTCTCCTTTGCTCGTGGTATGTAAGATGCTAATGTTTTTTCATTATTGAAAGCAAACATGCTGTTGTATTGTTCCCTTCCTTTGGCCAAGACAAATGGTGGTGGCAACTGTCTTTTATTTTTTCTCACAGTTCCAACGTATAACTTTATCTTTTTCAAAAAATCGATGAGATCTACATCGGTAAACCGGCTGTAATGTTACGACCGCTTCTAAATATCGTCATTCTTTTTACTACCTCATACGGCTTATTACTGACGGCGAAAACACCTTCAGGCTGTTTCCCAGCATAAATCTCCATATTCAACGTATAAGTCGTCTTGACATCAGCAAGGGCAAAACATTTTATGCCGTACTTGTTCGGTTTGGACGGTATGTACTGCCGAAATGCACACCTTCACGGAAACCTGGTAGCATCTCATCGATTGTCACGTTATCTCCGACGTTATAACTCTTTTGACAGGTTTCTACAAATTTTTTAAACACGTCCCGAATTGGAGCAAGACCAATTTCTTTTCGTTCTGCTCTAGTAGTAAAATCGTCAAATCGAAGACAACGCATCAGAGTTTTGAACCGTTTGATATTCATTACCAATCCAAATATCTCGATACCGTCGCCTTCTTTTCCCCAAAGTTCCTCTAAACTTTGACGATTTCCTCTCAATGCTTCTGCTAAGTATAATACACCAATGAAAGCCATTAGTTCGAATACGCGCGACGTCTCTTTCGCTGGAAAATGTATGCTTTATCGATTCAATATATTGGTTTGCATATCTAAGTATTGTATACAAAATGTCGTCTGTAAACAAATTATGCCAACAATTAACAGCAGTTTGAGTATTTTTAGCATTTCCTTTGACTCCAGAACGTTCAGTTATAACATTGTGACATCGTCTACGAACATTTCTTGGTGGCGGATTTTTATACCATTTGGTTGTTTTATTCTTTCCCAAAAAGCAATTGGCTTCAGTACCAGGTTCGCATTCATCTTGAAATTCCTCACCATTCTGCTCCGTTTCCGAATCGTCTTCACATTTTTCAATGAAATCTTCCAAATCAATATCACTTTGTTCTCCAAAATCCTCGTTTACTGAGGAATCTTCCTTGTCATCTTCGAGAAAATTTGTTATATCATCAAAATGATTTGAAAGATTTTGAGACATTTTAGCGGAAATAAAGGACACTCGGAACCAACAGCATTTTTAGAACTAATTTTACTTCAACATTATGTCCTTCTTTTATACCTTTTACTACTGGGAACAGCAACATTTGCAGCTGTGAGAATTCTTTATTTGGTTTGCAAAATATAAAGCATCTGGACGACTTTTTACTTCTAGTTAGGTTTCGAAGATAAGATTTGTTCTCACGAACAGTGAGAACTCTCTCAAAACTCGTCAATTACAATCTCTCATGTCAAGTAATGCAGTTATATTTCAAATAATTTATTTGCATTATTTGACATCGGTGATTGCGGGATCACGGACAAGTCTTAGCGTTGAGTGGAAAATAATATTTATTTTAGAACTTATTTTAATTCAGTAAATGTCCTTACTTTACATCTTTTTGACTGAGAACAACATTTTTAATTGTGGGAATTCTTTTTTATTTGATTTGAGAAATATAAAACGTCGCGACAACTTTTTACTATAACTAGGTTTTGCAGATAAAATATTTATTCTCACAAAAAACATACCAATAGAAGAAAAAATAATAAATAAAAGTATCATAGAGTATTACGTGATATGTGAAGAAACAACTAAAATAATCACATCATGAAAAAAATAATCGATTTATTGGCAAAAATATTTATGACGCATCCGGGCACAATGAGCTTATGAAATCAAGGTAATAATAAATCCATTCTAAAAAACGCGCGAGCTAACGGACTAGGTATACTGTAATCAGCAGGTAAAGAAAGTAGACTATAAAGAAGTACAGACTTCTACACGTTTTAAGACTCAAGAGAGGAGCGAAAACATTCTACTTGTGCCTGTCAGGCCAGTTGCGCCCGATGGAGGGTTAAACGACATACACTCAGCAGCAGAAGTCTGCGTACAAAAAACTTGTAATACTTTAATTGAAAAAATAAGAGTCATAATCTAATGTGATAAACTTAATTTTTTTTTTATTTTGTATATTAACTACATATAATTCTATTAACAAAATATGCTTCAACAAAACAGAAACAGTAGTTACAGAAAAAAATCAAAACTAAAAATTCTACAAATAACGGGTATGCAAAAATCTGCGTACAAGTCAGGACAGTATTTATAAAAAATTCATAAATGAGATCATTGTTTCTATATTAATATGAGGTCGGATAACCTTTACGTTTAATGACCTCCCTCCTTAAACGTTTAGGCATGGAGTGCACTAATTTCTTCGTTTCGTCCGAACTGATTTTGGCCCATTTCTCAATCATAACATTTTTTAACGTTTCCTTCGACGTTATGTTGTGTTGCCGAATCCTGCGTTCCAGTAAATCCCAGATGTGTTCGATGGGATTCAAGTCCGGCGATTGCGGAGGTGTTTTAAGTTGCTTTGGGGTATTGTATAGTAGCCAAAGCTTAGTGTTGTGGGCGCAATGTTTGGGGTCATTATCTTGTTGAAAAAAGTATTCGGGCCCCAAGCCCAAGTTTTCGATGCTAGGCTTCAAATTTTCTTTTAAAATGTCTATATACATTTTATGGTCCATTGTCGATGTTATGAAAACCAACTTGCCCACCCCTTTGGTGCACATACACCCCCAAACCATAACTCCATCACCACCGTGTTTTACAGTCGCTTTCAAATTTTCGGGATTAAGGGCAGTATTAGGTTTTCTCCATACAAGTTGTTTACCCTTAATGCCGAAAATGCAAAATTTGCTCTCATCTGTAAAGAGAACTTTCTCCCAGAATTCAATGGGCTTGTCTAAGAGTTTTTTTGCAAAGGCGATCCGCTTCTGACGATTGACCTCTGACACAAATGGCTTTTTTCGTGCAACGCGACTGTGATAGTTAGCTTTTTTTAACGTCCTTCTCACCGTATCTTTGCTGATAGTTTTATGAAATTCTTCTTGTACATTTTCTACTATTTCTTTTGCCGTCAGCCTAGGTTCTTTTCTAACCTGCTGTACAATTTTTCGCTTCTCTCAGTTTGTTAAAAGGGGTGGTCTACCAGATCGCGGACGTGAGAGGTAATCTTCAATGTCTTTATAATTATTAATTACTCTTTGAATGGAAGAGTGTGACCTGCCGACAGTTTCTCCTATTTTTCGAAAAGATTTTCCCTCTTTCCATAACATTACAATAATTTTTCTCTCTCCCAATTCAATTTCCTTTCCTTTCGTGTCCATTCTAACTTTTAGCTTCTAAGCCTCTGCTAATATAATTGACACCGATTATGTTTTATTTAAATCGGAAAGCGTACATCGCCAACTACGTATTTAAGTAAATAAGTATATTTTGGAGAAGGCGTCTTTATTTGTATACAGATTTTTGCATATGCATTATTTGGAGAATTTTTAATTTTAATTTCTTTTGTAACTAATATTTCTGTTTTATTGATGCATATTTTGTTAATAGAATTATATGTAGTTAATACACAAAATAAAAAAAATTGAAGTTTATCACATTAAATCATGACCCTTATTTTTTCAGTTAAAGTGTTAGAAGTTTTTTGTACGCAGACTTCTGCTGCTAAGTGTAACTGAATTCAACCAGTACTGATTGTTGAAACTTATTTAATAATGTTCTATATTTTTTATTATTTATCGTCCATATTTTAAAACTAAAACGGTTAGATCTAAGCACTTAGTTAAAGAATGATCAGCACTCAGATACGCAACTTTGCCCCTATAATTTCATTTCTGTAACTTTTATGGTTTCTGAGTTCCCAGTGCGGATCGGATTTGAATTACCTGGTATATTCAAACAGTATAGAACATTCTAAATCAACTTTTTTTTATATACTACTCTAACTGTTTACAAACTATCTTCAATCTATGATGTATTTGTTCTATTATATATAGTTGTACTTAACTTTTTTGAAAAATAGAAAACTATTTTGAAATCTTGCGATGTTCTTGAATTACAAATTGTCATCATAGAAATATTTTTTTGCAGAACAAATTTGTAATCAAATACATGAAGGGGAAATTACAAAGACTGATTGGAATAATAAACAGAAAGAATCGCCACTTCGCTGCACCCAAGGAAAGAAAATAAACAATTAATTTTAATTGCATGTCAAAGATTTCAAAAATTTTCATGGATTATAATCACTAAATTCAATCGCTGAATTAAAAAATAAAAATGATTTTACAACAAATAATAATGTTTTCATTCCAAGAACTTTCAAATCAATGTTTATTGATTGATATCATTGATACATTTTTCAATTGAAATTTGCGTTTCCACTTATATAGGTTCTTATGACAAATATTACCAAGAAATTGAAATCGAATACTATCATATTTTCTTTAATCCGATTACGAACTAAAAATTAAACGTGACACAGTTTCGAAAACGCAAGAGTGATAGCCTGAAAATCTATTTTTTACTAATGGTTTGCGGTACATCAAGTGACCTATGAACTTCTATCTCGCACTTATCAAAACAATTGAAGGCTGATGACTTAAAAGCGCTTTTAATTTAAGTAACGCATATAAGATTTTAAAAACTATTCGTCTTATATCCGAAATCAATTGCGTACAATTTATTAAATTTCAATTTTACGACGTTAAAACAATTAAAAAATGCGAGTACATTTTTAACCGGCGTTTATTTTATATAAAAAAAAAGACATAAAACAAAAGACGATCACCACGATTTTATAAACGCCGCGTGCTACATTAACTTTTATGTTTATATTTAAACAAATTTATTGCCTATTTAAATCTCACTAACCTTATATTTTTCAAATCCGGTTAAATGTTCCTCCTCCAGATACTTGAAGTCCATTTTAATCGATTTCAATGACTATAACCACTAAATAAGATTCAATTAATCATCTAAATTAAGAGATTTCGAAGATTTCAATCATAGTTTTCTTCACGATGCTGCGTGCTTTTTCTGTAAGCGGACAATTTTGTATTAAACTTATCGGCCGAATAATTGTAGCGTGAGTGACGCCATTGTTGTTTATGGATGTTGGTAGCGTAATCTGGTGGTTGACACAGAATTTACATGAAAGAAATTGATGAAGATTTGTATGAACTAGTTTTTCCGTTCTTTCAGAGATGGCACTAATATTTCTTTTAAGTTTATTTGAATAAGATTTTTTGCAATATTTATTTTTGTGTTTCATTTTTTAGTTATTACTATTATTAGGGGTACTTACGACAAACATGTTGATAAATTATTGTGGGATGTTGAATATCTTAAATTGTTTAATTTTTGAAGTAAGACAAATGACGTTTTATTGAGGAATGTATGTCAATAAAAAACGTTTTATTTTGTTAAAAGTAGGCCTACTTACTATGTTATTATCAATATTATTTTTGTTCAATATAAACTATTATATGATATTATTTAACCCTTCGTCGGGCGCAACCAGCCTGACAGGCACAAGTAGAATGTTTTCGCTCCTCTCTTCAGTCGTAAAACGTGTAGAAGTCTGTACTTCTTTATATTCTATTTTCTTTATTTGCTGATTACAGTATACCTAGTCCGTTAGCTCACGTGTTTTTCAGAATGGATTTATTATTACCTTGATTTCATCAACTCATTGCGCCCGGATGCATCATAAATATTTTTGCCAATAAATCGATTATTTCTTTCATCATGTGATTATTTTAGTTGTTTCTTCACATATCAGGTAATATTCTATGACTCTTCTACTTATTATATATATAGACTTCTACTTATTATACATAGACTACTTGTCCTTTTCATTACTGCGAGGGCGTTCCAAGTTTCTCATTCGGCGCGACTATGGGCAGTATGTTGGTGGTGTCGAGAGCAGTATTAAGGCTGATCCTAAATACTTTTGGTCTTATATTAAAAATAAGAGAGGTGCGGATACAATTCCCACACCTATGTCATTAAATGGTACTATTGCCGGGGACGGTAAGGGTATCTGCTCGCTATTCGCAACATATTTCTCTTCCGTGTATATTTCGCCCTCTGTTAATCCACTTAATTCTGCTAACATTGGCCTTAATGATACTACATTTTTGGGTCCGATACGCTTTGAGCAGTCTGAGGTTGTGGAGACACTTTCCTCCTTGAATATAAATAAAGGTCCGGGCACTGATGGAATCCCTCCTTTTCTAATAAAATCTTGTCTTGAATCTCTTTCTCTGCCTCTTGTCATTTTTTTTAATAAATCTTTAACGGAAGGTACGTTTCCCACTTTTTGGAAGCAAGCCTATATTTTGCCAATTTTTAAATCCGGTAGTCGTAACCTTATTTCTAACTATCGCCCGATATCTATATTGCCTGTGTTTGGTAAGGTTTTGGAGAAACTGGTTTATACTAGACTTTTCTTTACTCTTAAATCCAAAATTGATACCAGACAACATGGTTTCTTTACGAATCGGTCAGTGGAGAGCAACCTACTTGAATACACTAATTATATTTTAAAATCGTTTGACGAATATTGTCAAGTTGATTCAATTTACACAGATTTTAGCAAGGCTTTTGATCGTGTAGATCATAGCCTCCTTTTAACTAAACTTCATGGTTTTGGTATCCATGGTGGGTTGCTCCGCTGGTTTGATTCATACTTGAGAGGTAGGAGCCAGATTGTCTCTGTTAATGGATACTGCTCTGACCCTATTACAGTTCCCTCTGGCGTTCCTCAAGGCAGCCGCCTCGGTCCCTTGCTATTTAACATCTATATTAATGATATATTCAAGGTTGTGAAACATTGTGAATGTCTTATGTACGCTGATGATCTTAAGCTTTATCTGCGTGTTTCCTCTCCGTTGGACTGTTCAAAGCTGTAGACTGACCTTCTCAGGATTTCTGACTTTTGCACTGAGAATTATTTGACTTTAAATTTATCTAAATGTAACGTTATTTCTTTTTCGAGAAGAAAGAGTACTCTTCATTACGATTACAGCGTCGCTGGCGAAAACTTAACACGCGTTTCCTTCATTAGAGATCTTGGTGTGACTCTCGATTACAAGCTTCTCTACGCTCAGCATATTGACAACATTGTTAATAAGGCTTGGCGTATGCTTGGCTTTATTATGAGATCCACTTCGTCCTTGACAAACGTTGACGCTATCAAAAATTTGTATTTTGCCTATGTTTTCAGTGTTCTCAATTTTTGCACTGTAGTTTGGAATCCTCAATACCTTATTTATATTGATCGAATTGAGAAAATTCAATCTAGATTTGTGAAATATTTAAACTTTAAATCTTTCACACCTTACATTAAAGACGATTCGTCTTGCAGATCTTTTCGTTTAATGCCTCTTCGCCAGCGTCGTCTGTGTAATGACGCACAATTCTTCTACAAGGTCTTACACAATATGTGTGATTCCTCAGTTCTTTTGGAGTCGGTTAATATTCATGTTCCTCCCCGCCTACTTCGCTTTAATTTCTTGTTCTGTACGCTTATTCCGCGCACCAATGCTTTTCGGAACTCTCCTATGTTGCGAATGGCTCGCCTGACTGACAAACTTAATATTGATTTATTTCAGCACTCCTTTTTTACCTTCAGGCGATTAGTTCTTGATACCGTCAGCGAATTACCTCCTACGTTTTGATAGCTCGAGACTCTTATTAATTGAAGTACTTTAATTTAGCCGTTATTTTTTATTAGTAGGCATTGTTTATTTTGTTTTAAAGGTTTTTTAGTTTTGCTATGTTATTTTGTTTGTTTTATTTTATTATAATTTCTTTTTTCTTAATGACATTTATGTCCACTGTTAAGTTTAATTTGATTTTTAATTGTTTAATTAAGGCAATTTTTGATTTCTTTTGTTACACGTTTTCTTTTTCTTTGTTATTATAATTTTTTAGTGGTACAGAACTTTTGGGTTTGTCCTGTCTCTGTACCCATAAAATGTAAATAAATAAATAAATTATTTTTTCTTCTATTGATATGTTTTTTGTGAGAACAAATGAGGAACTCGCGTGCAAAACTGGTTATATCCACATTTTGATGAAATTTACCTGGCATATGTACCCGCATCAATTTCATGACCACTACCGTTTTCTGAATTCATTTGTATGTAAAAGCGGATATATCATACTCTAATAACTTGTTAAAGTCACTCGTTGTGTACAAAAGCGGTTATATCCAAATTAGAAAGCAAAAGCGGTTATGTCCATCCTTTGCGTTAGGGGGTACAGCTTTTTACCTGCAGATCGTGTATTCGGAAGAGTCGAAAAAATTTTAAAAAAGAATCCGACTGTAGCATCGAAGGAAGAATATGTGGAAATATAATGTTCAAAAACGTTGTCGTAAACTTCCCTATCAATATACGGCTTGTTATCTTTGAATTGCTTCAAGAATTTACGATTTCTATCATAGACATCAGTCTTTCCATCATAGCTTATTTTGTATGATCTTGGACGGTTCCGATCTACTTCTACTATTCTACCCGGTTTCCAAGTTTTATCTTTTTGTTGCACGACCACTCTTTCTCCCTTCTTTAGGTTATTAAGATCTTTTGATTTTTTGTTATAATAATTATTCTGAATAATTTGAGTATTTCTATAGTGGTTCCTGTACAATTTGTTTTTAGTGTTATTATTTAAAAGATTTTCAGATATAGGTATCAAAGTTTTTATTTTTCTGTTATACAGAATTTCAGCTGGAGAAGGCAATGATCTGTCCAAAGGTGTCGCTCTATATTCCAAAAGGACTAAATACATATCATTTCCCTCCTCTTTTGCCTTTTTCATTAGTTTTTTGATTGTTTGAATATGTCGTTCAATTAGACCGTTTAACTGTGGATAATTAGGGGTACTGGTTATGTGTCTAATCTCTCAGTCTTGTAAAAATTTTTGAAATTGTTGATTAACAAACTGAGGTCCGTTATCAGTGTATAAAATGTCTGGTATTCCATTTCTTGCTAATATTGTCTTAAAATTTTTTATTACATTTTGATTAGTGGTGTTGTTTTGCAAACAAACTATTTCCGGAAATTTGGAAAAGGCATCAATTATTATTAAATATTCTTTCCCTTCAAATTGAAAAAAATCTGCCGCTATTATTTCCCATGGTCTATTAGGAAGTTCTCGGTTGATAATTGTTTCTTTTGTGTTCGAATTTTGGAATTTTTCACAAGTATAACATTTTTTAATCAAATCTATTATTTGGTTATTAATGTTTGGCCAGTATATTAATTGTCTTGCTTTTAAAATAGTTTTATTTATGCCCATGTGACCATAGTGTAACTTATTCAGTATTTCCTTACGAAGGCAATTTGGTATTATTACTTGATCACCTTTATATAATATTCCTTTTATTTCTGTAATTTCAGCTCGAACTGACCAATATGGTTTAACTAATATGTTTACAGTTTTTTTTTGTTCCGGCCATCCCTCTTTTACAACTTTCAATAACTATTAATTCAGTATCTTTTTGTGTTTCTTCTTTGATTTTATCATACCTTTGGGGACTTATCTTTGAATATTGTATTAAATTTAAATGAAGTTCGATTTCTTTTTCTTTAAGATCAAACTGTTCATCATTGTAACTGCTTCTAGATAATGCATCAGCTAAGTATAACAATTTACCCGGTTTATATCTGACTTCAAATTCATAGTTTTGCAGATTTATTAAGATTCTCTGTAGTCTGAGTGGACAATTATTTAGTGGTTTCTTGAAGATTATTTCTAAAGGTTTATCATCAGTTTCCACTAAAAACTTCTTTCCGAACAAATACTGGTGAAATCTCTGGCAACCACAAAGAATTGCAAGAGCTTCTTTTTCAATTTGAGCGTATCGCATCTGTGTTTCCGTTAGTGATTTTGATGCATAACTAACTGGTTGGCCCTTTTGTAAAATAACTGCACCCATTCCTGATTTAGAGCTATCAACTGATAATGTGATTAATTCTTTTTCATCAAAGTACGCTAGTACTGGTTCTGTGACTAACAAATTCTTTAGTTTGCTAAATTCTTCATCATGTACCCTTGTCCAATCCCAAATTATATTTCTCTTTAGCAATTGTCTTAAATTGTGTGTAGTTTGTGATAAATTTGGTATGAATTTAGAAACATAAGTCACCATTCCTAAGAATCTGCTTAGTTCTTGTTTATTAGTTGGAATCGAAATTTCTTTGATTGCTTCAACTTTATGGATATCTGGTTGAATACCATTTTGTGTTAGAACATGACCAATATATTTTATTTCAGTTACCGCGAATTTACATTTTACTCTGTTAAATTTTACTCCCATTTCCTTGGCTCTTTGTAAAACCTTATTTAATATTTCATCATGCTCTTTTTTATCTTTTGCAAAAATTATCAAATCATCTATGTAAATGCTTACGCCTTGAATGTCTTTGAATACTTCCGCAAATGTATTTTGAAAAATTTCTGGTGCACATGCTAAACCGAATGGTAGTCTTAGAAATCGATATCTACCGTAAAGTGTTGCGAAAGTTGTTAATTTAGATGCTGATTCGTTTAGTGCAATCTGCCAAAATCCTTTATTTGCATCAAGTGTTGAAAAAATTTTAGCTCCATTCAATTTATGTGTCAGTTCCTCAAATGTGGGTATTTTATAATGAGAGATATATATTATAATCTCTCTTTATTGCCTGATTTAAATTTTTAGGGTCTAAACATATTCGATTATTGCTATCAATATTTTTCTTTACTAACACTAAGGGGTTTACGAATTCTGTTGGTTCACTAATAATTATTCCGTCTTTTATCATTTTTTTCAGTGCATTTTTTAAAGGTTCCATTAATTGAAATGGTACTTGTCTTGGTGGTACAACCACTGGAGTGTAATTTTCTTTTAACTTGAACTCATATGGCTTAATGTTTATTTTCCCTAGCCCTGAAAATACATCTTCATATTTTTGAACTATTTCTTTAGTATTATATTCTATTTTATCTATTACATTTATTGTCTCTAATAAATTTAGCTCTTGGATTGTTTTTATACCTAATATGGGCGTTGAATTTGCATGAGTGTTAATCACAAAAAACTGCATGTTATGTGGTTTATTGTCAATTTTTACATCTAACCTACATACGCCTATTACTTTTAATTTGTTACCTCCATAATTAGTTATGTTTGCAACACTTTCCTTAAGTTTAGAATTTAAATTTAATTGTTTAAAGATATAGCTTGGAATCACGTTTATCTGCGCTCCAGTATCGATTTTTGTTTTTAACGTTTTATGACAGTCTACAAGAGTAATGTTTTTCCAAAACGCATCTCTAAAATTATTAATCTGTCTACTAGATATACTATCTAAGACGTAGTTTTCAGTGTCAATTTTATCATTTTCAATTACTTCATTTAGTTTTTTACTTTTACATTTTTTTGCATAATGATTAGGTTTATTACAATTTTTCAAGACTTTACCATAGGCAGGACATTTTCTGCGTTCATGGTCAAATCCACAACGAGTACAATTGTTTATTACATTATTATTCATTACCTTATTGTCTAATACCTTATTTACCCTATGTGTTTGATGTCGAGCGTGATGTTTTTCACCTGACACCTCCCAAAGTTGACGATTGGCTGGATGTCTCACTTCTACGGCATTAACCTCTTGACCTTTTTGATATAGCTGTTTCATATGCTCTTCAGTTTGCTCCGCTGCTTTACAGATGGCTATTGCTTTCGTTAGGTCCAGATCCCTTTCTCTGAGTAGTTTGTCTCTAAGGTGGTTATCCCTTATACCGCAAATGATTCTGTCCATAATCAAGTCATCCTTCATACCGGCAAACTCACAGTTCTGTGCAAGCTTTCGTAGCTCTCCTAGGTATTGGTCAAAATTTTCACCATTTTGCTGTCCACGTGTATTGAACTTGTGTCTCTCTACAGTTTTGTTTTTCTTCGGTATAAAATATGCATCTAATTTTTGAATTATTCCACTAGTTCTTTGTTTTTCCTCTTTTGTGAGCTCCAATGTATCTAATATATCTCTAGTTTCCTGTCCCAGACAGTGTAGTAACGTTGCTGCCTGTACGTTTTCATCTTTCGTAGAACAACCTGTCGCTACTCTATATAATTCGAAATTTTCCTTGAATCTCTTCCATTACAAAACTACAAGCCACTTTTCTTATTCGTGTCGATGTCGCCATTGCACTTTCTGCATTCTTGTCGATTCATCGCGTCAGTGCTGACAACTGCGAAACTCGTCTTTTGTACATTGTTGATATATAAACAGATATATCATACTCTAATAACTTGTTAAAGTCACTCGTTGTATACAAAAGCGGTTATATCCAAATTAGAAAGCAAAAGCGGTTATGTCCATCCTTTGCGTTAGGGGGTACAGCTTTTTACCTGCAGATCGTGTATTCGGAAGAGTCGAAAAAATTTTAAAAAAGAATCCGACTGTATCGAAGGAAGAATATGTGGAAATATATTCCGAAATTGGGAAGGTAAAAACACTTGGCTCAGGTTGGCAAATGTATGATATTAAAGGTTTGGAAAAGATATATAAAAAAAATAAAAGGAATATCAGACTCTAAACAAATTTTCATAAAGAAAACTATACTCAATAAAAAAGTGAAGATAAATGTCGCCACAACTGAATTTTACCGTTTTCACGGAATTATACGGCAGTATTCATTTCAACTTCTTATCAAAAAGAGAAAATCGGACGACAGAATCCAGCTTAATAATTTGCCACTTGGGAATTCTATACCAGATAAAAAGAAAAAAAAGTTTGCGTTATCTGATGAATGCGTATTTTGGTGAGGCATGGGTAAAACAGGAAAACCTAGTATGGTACAAAAAATTGTTGAATCAAAATGAAGAAGTAAATGAGACATCTGACGTAACCGAAGAAGAAAATGATAGTGAGTTGTGTGATTGTCTGGAAGAAGAATAAGCAGTTCATATATAAATATTTGTATTGAATTTTTTTGTGACAATAAACCTTATTTTTATTAAAGAAGTGTCTTATTTGCGGACAAAACCGGACATATCCATTTTTATAATGCATGTAACATTAAAAGTTTTAAATTTACATTTTTCAGGTTTGCATATTTTGTTCACTTTACATATAACTATAAACCTACTTTAAGATTTTTAACATGTTTTACAAGGGCAAATTCTGATCAGTTTTTCCCGTTTTCTGAAACTTCTTTAGCGGATATATCGGATATATGGATCACGCGAGCTCCTCAAATATTTTATCTGCAAAACCTACTTATAGTAAAAAGTTGTCGCGACGTTTTATATTTCTCAAACCAAATAAAAAAGAATTCCCACAATTGCTAATGTTGTTCTCAGTCAAAAAGGTATAAAGTAAGGACATTTACTGAACTGAAATAAGTTCTAAAATAAATATTATTTTCCACTCAACGCTAAGACTTGTCCGTGATCCCTCAATCACCGATGTCAAATAATGCAAATAAATTTATTGAAATATAACTACATTAAATCTTATCTTCGAAGATTTTTACTACAAGTAAAAAGTCGTCGCGAAGTTTTATATTTTTCAAACCAAATAAAGAATTCTCACAACTGCAAATGTTGCTGTTCCCAGTAGTAAAAGGCATCATTTAGGTGATATAACAAATCTTCTCGAAGACGACAAGGAAGATTCCTCAGTGAACGAGGATATTGGAGTGAGAAAGTGATACTGATTCGGAAGATTTCGTTGAAAAACGTGAAGGCGATTCAGAAACGGAACAGGATGGTGAGGAATTTCAAAATGAATGCGAACCTGGTACAGAAGCCAATTGCTCTTTGAGAAAGGATAAAACAATCAAATGGTATAAAAATCCGCCATCAAGAAATGTTCGTAGACAATGTCACAATGTTATAACTGAGCGTTCTGGAGTCAAAGGAAAGCTAAAAATGCTCAAACTGCGGTTGATTGTTGGCATAATTTGTTCACAGACAACAGTTTGGATACAATAGTTAGATATACAAACCAATATATTGAATCGATAAAGCATAAATTTTCCAGAGAAAGAGACTTTTATTGGTTTATTATACTTAGCAGGAGCACTGAGAGGAAATCGTCAAATTTTTTAGGAACTTTGGGGAAAAGAAGGCGACGGTGTCGAGAAATGGTTCAAGGATTGGTAAAGAATATCAAATGGTTCAAAACTCTGATGCGTTGTCTTCGATTTGACGATTTTACTACCAGAGTAGAACGAAAAGAAATCGATCGTCTTGTTCCAATTCAGGACGTGTTTGGAAAATTTGTAGAAAACTGTCAAAAGAGTTATAACGTCGGAGAAAACGTGACAATCGATGAGATCCCCCATGTCCAAACCCCCTTGTTTTGCCCTTGCTGATGCAAAGACGACTTATACGTTGAATATGGAGATTTATGCCGGGAAACAGCCTGAAGGTATTTTCGCTGTCAGTATAAGCCGTGTGAGGTAGTAAAAAGTATGGGTAAACCGATATTTAGAAGCGGTCGTAACATTACAGACGATAATTGGTTTACCGATATAGATCTCATCGATTTTTAAAAAAGAAAAACTTATCATACGTTGGAACTGTGAGAAAAATAAAAGACATTGTAATAAAAACATTGTCCCATCAGCTGACGATGGGACAGCTTACTCAGAGAAGTATGAAGACTGTTGGAATCAATACCCAGCTTTAACCCATCAATGAAGCTGATGACTTAGAAAATTTAACTCCTTCACCTCCAAAAAGGCGTAGGTGTTCAACCTGTTCAGATGAAAGGAATTTCAGAAGGATGACAAATTATGAATGTAAAAAATGTCAGTCTGCAATCTGCATGTCTCACGTAAATATGGTGTGCGGTACCTGCTTTACTGCATGTTATTGTCGGCCTTATGCCGAAGAAACTGATTCTGAATGAACAAGACAACAATAATTTTTTAATATATTTTTTACATATTATTTTGCAAATAAATTCGTTTTTTCTAATATTCTTTCTTTTTCTGAGTTAAATTTTTTTTATAATTTTCATATATATTATTTTCTTTAATAAATGCGTTTTCTTTTCAATATATTTGTTGTTGATTGTTACAAGCGTGCCTCTCCGGCGCATTACGCCTAAATTTGTTTGCACTAATAATGCGCCCAACGAAGGGTTAATTCAATACTGTTGGGCTGCTCTAATTCGTGCTGGCTCTAACGGCAAACGAGAGCAACTACGTTTATGAATGAATTAGGAATTCAACTTGTAATATAGGTTGTATACTCAATCTAGAAAATCAATATGATTGAATATTTAAATTTTTACACAAAAGAGGCTTCTCATAAATAATAATGACTTGTTTTCTAAGGACTACAAATATATTTGTTATAAAAATAATGTTTTATTTAGACAATATTCGTCTAATTGCAAACTTATTTCAGACGTGGTAAGCGCCGAGCATTCTATTTCTATTACTTTATTTCCCGAGCGTTCCTTTGAGTAATCGATCGACACAGAATCAAAACGAGTAGGTAGATCAACAAAGTTTGTTGTAACTATTTGAGTTTCGATAAACATCTTTACGTCTACAAATTTTTCTTTCCAAAAATTGGAATAAACATGAACTAAAATTAGAACTAACACTAGCACTAACACTAGAACTATCACTAGAACTATCACTAGAACTAACACTAGATCTAAAACTAGAAACATTCGGGTTTTGCCGTGCGTTTTTTGAAAAAATGTTCTAGTGATAGTTCTAGTGTTAGTGCTAGTGTAAGTTCTAATTTTAGTTCAGTTAACACCGGTCGTGAAAGCCTTCATACTTATGAAATAAACATCGTTTACTCATTGACTTTTTTTATATATTATTCATATTAATATATGAATACTTAATACATTGTATTCATATATAGAAATTATTAATGTAGAGTATAAAAGTTGTTATAAAAAATTAAAATGTGATTATTCCATCTCACAAGGGCACCTTACGGGTTCGACATTACCGATTTTATTCATATTTGCAGAGACTGAGGATCAGTACTCGAATATCATATTCCTGAAGCAGTACGATGCAATGCTCAAAAATACACGAGAAAATCGACTTCAAAGTACTCAAAATACTTCGCAACAGTAGAAGTACTGTATCTTTTAATTTTCGTTTAATATGTCAATTAGCCTAAACTCCGTGCCAAAAGTCAGGCCCCCTCACTTTAGAGATCGATATCTTCGAAGTTGCTCGATGAAAAAAATTGCAGTAAAATTTATTGTAAACACTGAACATTTCTATATATTATAGGTTAATTAGGAAATTTTCGGATCCCCGATTATTACCTCCAGTTACCGCCACTATTCCACGAAATAATTTTAAATTTGAACTGTTGATAACCCTATGTGCTGTTAATGTGCGGCATATTTTATTTTATCGATATTCCATATAGTTTCGTGGAAAATCGCGGTTTTGTAAGATGCGGCTATTTTGAAAACGACCGGGTGGACAACGTGATTTTTATCAATGTGTTTAATGTCGTTTGTTGGACTCCGTTATTAGTTTTTCAAAATTAGGTTTCCCTATTTTCTTATGAGCGATTTAATGGATTAATGGTTTTAATGGAAGGTTCCGGCCAATCGAAGCGAAGTTGAAAAGAGGGTGCTGAGTGGTGCTGGCGTTCACTTCAGACGAAACGTGGCATCTTACCGTCTACGCATGATATGTAGATAAAACAATATTTTAAATTTTAGATAAAATTATTTTATTACAAATTCAATATTTTTTTATATATAAGACATAAACAATGCATATAAATTTAAACAAAACAGTGTGGAAATAATTTCTTTCAAATTTTGCTTTTAATATACATCAAGAATAATAATAATCAGAGCGCATCGAGTTTGGCTTATTGGCTTCAAAACTTACCTCACTCCGGGATCGATCTTTAGAGGCGTCTGAAGCTGTGTCTGTGTTGCTCTTTGTATCGCATAATTTTTTTGTTATGGTGGGGGACTGTAAGTCAAATTTGGCGCGCTCTGATAATAATGATTATTATAATAAAAATTGATAATACAAAATAACAGAATGTAATTCAAATCAGTTTCCTTTGCGTTATTTATCATGTATCACCTTTGCCCCTGCAACAATCATCAAGCCGGTAACTGCCTGAATAGCATTGCGGACTCTAGAAGGCCTAATGCCGATTACCACAAAGAAATTAATCGACAACATTACGAAGAGTAGTTCTGACATGTATTGTCCATTATTCCTGCAAGATCAGTTGTCATGATTGACCAGGATAGACCCCATACCATACTATGTTGGATCCTAATTTCAGAAATCCAACAACAGCATGGAAAAAAGGGGATATCGTCAGGTAGCTTCAGCAAAGAAATGCGTCGCTACCTGAAGCTTATACTTCATATTCATCGATGACCAGACCACAGCTTTTACAACTGTCACGTCCTCATCGTTATCAGACCCGTTATCTGTAAGATACTTTGGTACAAGAAGTTAGGGGCGACGAGTTAAAATTACTTTGGTTACACAAATCTGGCAAAATTGAAGAAGACTGAAGACAAATACAGAGAAAAGCAATATCTTGTTGATATCGTCATGTACGAAGAAGCTGTTAACATGGATGAAAGTGACAACAGTGCTTCATTAAACAAGTTTGATAAAACGATGTTTGATGAAGATAATGATGAAGATGTTCCGTTAATACCAGATTGCCTTTTTATTCGAATTTTTCGAAAAAGATGCTTTGAAAAAAAGCCAATGAAAATCAAAACGATGGCTTCGATATGTTTGTGAGATATCAACATGGCGGAGAACGACTCCAAGAGTTCGTAGACCACTTAAACGCTCAACATCGCGTGATCAAGTTCACCATGGAAACGGAAACTGCTAAATAGTTGTCCTTCTTAGATGGACAACTATTTATTTGTGTTGGTCACTAGGGCAACAAATGGTGACATGGAACTTGAACTGAATAACAGCTAAATTAGGGCTAATATCAAAACTAAAGCTAACACTAGATCTAGAAATAGACCTACCAAAATGTTTTGAGTTTAGCCGTAGGTTTCTTAAGACGGAACCGAACTTAACTTAATCTAGCTTCAGAACTAATCCTAGACCTACAGCTAGGATTTTTGAACACAAATGTTTCTATTATTGGATTCAAAAGATTTTACCCCTTACTTTGAACGCGGATAACAGAAAACTTACACCATAGAAAAAATCTAGACCGGTTTCATTGGAGGCGAAATTTAATTCTTTATAAAGTGGAGAAATTTGACATTTTTCCTCTCACTCGTATAGTAATTATCACAGGTGTAATGAAAAAGAAAAAATGTACCCGATTTCGGCCGGTCTGCAAAGAACCTCGACTTTGCGATTTTTTAACTCGGAAACAGTTTGTCGAAAAAATTCTAAATTTCGACCACACATTGCCCAAAGTATGCTAAACATGACAGTATAGTTATTTTTTGACTATTGCTACCCATTCTCAAATAAAATTACATTATGTGAAGTAGTGATATCTCGATAACGCATTATCGTATGGGATTGTCGCAAACATCATTCTAACCGCCTGATGAAACTGAATAAAAACTTAATCTGCACTATACAGCAAGTGTTCAATGCGATTTTATAATCAGAGTTAAATCAATCCGCGCGAAATTAATTCTGCGGGTGTGAGGAGTCGAGGGAAGGCTTCGCTGAGCCTCTTCGGTTTTATCCTTGTTTATATATATACAGGGTGTCTCACGTAACTGGTTCATTAGAACTTTTTTAGGTTACACTATTCGTAGAGGCTTGAAATTTTGGTAACATGTGTTGTTCATTCCGATCTACTAATCTAAAATATTTTCAAAATGGCTTCCACTTCCGGTCTACCGGAAGTAGACCTTAACTTCGTTATTTTAAATGGAATGCTATAGTTTTTATTACACCATTCAATTATACGTAAGAAAATATGTTTACTTTGATAACAGTTATTTGTACCAACCGGTTTTTGTTTTCGAGTTATTTTGATTTTAAGCGTTTTTTATCAAATATCACCATGCTCTTTAAAAGCACATATCTCGGCCAACGTTAATTCAAAAACGTTTTGCATTGGTACAATAACTCGTCATATGCTGTTAAATAGATTGTCATTTGTTATATCTGTGTACCTTATACAGCGTGGTCAAAAAATGAACTACCATTTTGCTGTATTCAATTGCGAGAAAGTCGAAAATTTTGAATGGAACGCCCCATATCTGTTTAGCCTATCAGAACGGGAATTTAATTCTCTACCAATTATCTATAAATATTGCTATACCTATTTATTACGGTTTTCTTCATATTGAGTATTTCATCAAAATCTTACACAAAATGCTGGAAGTCGTTTGTGTTTTTATTAGAAGGCTACGACATTTTGACAGATTATCGTTTAATTTATTTAAATTATCATTGGTATTATTTCTAGAATGATCTGCGATTGAATAAACTTTAGTTTGTTAGCTTTTATTTGCCAAAAATAACCAGCAAAAGAACGCATAAATGAAACAATGAAAAACAATAATATGGCGTAATATTCGACGTAATGATGGGCGAGATATTCCTACAGAGTTCAATTTATTTATTTATGGTGCTTTCTTGGAAAACATTGTTCATCTAAATCGACCGAAGCACCTCTTACCGAAGAATTTGGTAAAGCAATAAAATATGACAAAACATTTATTCTATTATCTTAAGCTGCTGGTGACAGAAATTTATGGTTTCTTGTTATTTTGATCTTTCCAAAACTAAGAAGCAGATCCTATCCAAAACTTTATTACATCCGCCATGAATATAAGACGAACTTAAAATGTTAGCGTTGGAATAATTCGCCATGATATTCAAAGACATTAAGAGAAATAAGTGATGGCACAACTAAGTAATGACAGCAATAACATAAATACATAGAAAATATTTAATACTTATATAGAAGCATTTCTCCCCTCTATTTTAACGACCAAGTTGAAAGCAGCGCCGCCAAGGGGATTGTTATAAAAGTAATTTCAATAAACCCCGAAATTTGAATGCTATATAGTTTACATATTTATGTATATTTAGATTTCTACTTCTAACTTTAATTGATAAAAACCAACAATGGTTTATTTAATAAGTTTTATTTTATTTCTCTTTAAAGTACAATGATTAACAACGATTACTGGAAGAACCGTTGTCATATTCTTGGACACGCTGTCTTTATCATATGCCTCCATAGTATGTAACAAAATTTTTGCAAGCAATTCACCTCTTCGCAAATACTCGTTGATCGTTGATTGTTTATATGCACCTCCAGTTATATAATTTCTTTGATATTACCTTTCCACACTTCTATCAATTACTGTAGACATAAACGAAATAAAATAAAAGTCAATTATGACAATTAATTATTAACGGTTGCTAACGTAGATTGCAAATTGCTGGTGAATTGTGTAGGCAGCACCATCTAATGGATTGTAATAATAAATAAAATTCCGTCGTTATTTTATACCTATTAAGAAAGCATACCCTGCATAAATATGGATGAAAAGTTGTCAAAACTCCATAGCTTTCTAACACAAAAACAAGAAGCTTTCCAACATTGCATGCGTCCATTAATTTCCAAATATGAGGACAGGCACAAATAGGCATAGGAAAGTATCTAAATAGTTTGTAGAGAATTAAATTTCCATAATTTATTTTTATAACTTTAAGTTTTTCATTCTTTTATGTTATTGATTTTAATTTTTGTCATTAAATTGTTGTTTCGCTGTTTCATTTATTCGGTTTCTTCATTGTAGAAATGATACTAATAATTTAAATCAATTAAACAAAAAACTGTCATAATGTCATGGCCTTCTAACAAAAACCCAAACGGTTTCTAGCATTTGACGTATGATTTTGATAAATTCCTCAATAGCAAGAAAACTATAATAAATAGGTATACGAATATTTATAGATAATTTGTAGAGAATTAAATTCTCTTTCTGATAGGGTATGAAAATATGGGGCGTTTTAAAATTTTCGACTTTCACGCAATTGAATACAGAGAAACGGTAACTCAATTTTTGACCAGTCTGTATAAGATATACTGATACAACAAGTGACAATCTATTTAACAGCATATGAAGAGTTATCGTACCAATGCAAAACGTTTTTGAATTAACGTTGGCTGAGATATGGGCTTGTAAAGAGCATGGTGATATTTGACAAAAAACATTTTAAATCAAAATAACTCGAAAACAAAAAACGGTAGGTACCAACAACTGTTATCAAAGTCAACATATTTTCTTACGTGTAATCGAATGGTGTAATAAAAACTACAGCATTCCATTTAAAATAACGAAGTTGAGGTCTACTTCCGGTAGACCGGAAGTGGTGGTCATCTTGAAAATATTTTAGATTAGTAGATAGGAATGAATAACCCATCTTACCAAAATTGCAAGCCTCTATGAATAGTGGAACCGAAAAAAGTTCTAATGAACCAGTTACGTGAGACACCCTGTATACTATATACTACTATATATATGTAGTATATATATGTTTTGGTTGATCCGAGGTATCATCCGTTCATCTTCTCAACCAGTTCCTGCTGTTGACAGACTGTCCAGTCTGTCAACAGGAGACTACGACAAAGCACTGAAGATGCCAAGTGAGATCTTGGCGAAACGTCTACCCCTGTCCACAGGGAACAACCAAGAAGATGAACGGATGATACCTCGGATCAACCAAAACACATACTTTTCCATCCGCGAAGCATTACGAATTACCAGTATATATATTCTGGTTGATCAGTGGTATCATCCTCTCATCATCTTGGTCATCATCAGCGGCAGACGTTTCGCCAAGATCTCACTTGACGTCTTCAGTGCTTTGTCGTAGTCTCCTGTTGACAGACTGAGGTGCTGCGGTGCTCTGGCTCCTTTTTATAGTAGGTCGTCTTGGTCGTAGGTGCGCAGGTAGGTAGCGATATATACAAAATAAAATTTAATTATTCTTGCTTGGAAACATACTTTCCATGGTTGGCATATTCCAGGCGCCATCATTTACTATAAGGCTAATGTTATCTTCACATAATGTACCTTCATTTGAAAATAGCTGGCAAAAATAATAAAATAAATATACTGTCATGTTTAGCACAATGTGTGATCGAAATATAGAATTTTTTCCACGAACCGTTTCCGAGTAAAAAAATCGCAAAGACGAGCTTCTTTCAGATCGGCCTAAATCGGATACTTTTCTTCATTACACCTGTGATAATTACTATACGAGTGGGAGGGAAAATTTAAAATTTCTCCACATTATAAAGAATTAAATTTTGCATCCAAAGAAACCGGTCTAGATTTTTTCTATGAAGTAGGTTTTCTGTTATTCGTGTTCAAATTGGGGGGTAAAATCTTTTGAATCCGATAATAGTTCCAAGTTTAATGGTAATCTAATGTATGGAAGAACTTAATTTTATAGTTTTTATGTTTACATATCATAAAATGAACTTGAATAAATTTTCAATTTAGAAAAAATGTAAATAAATATGGGAAAAATTAATAGTTAGAGTATAAAATTCGTGAAATTTTGTGATTTGAACATATTCGACGCATTATTTATGCTAAGATAAGCTTGAAAATCAATAATAATCTTTTCTCTCTCTTTGTAACTCGATCCGGGGACATACTACTGTCGCAACGCTTTTCTTCACTGGAAGATCCCGAATTCATTTATAAAAATTTCATTCGTAAGGAATAAGAATTTTTTACACTATTTTCTTAAACCCCAACAATTGCGGTTTGCAACATCAATTCATTGAAATTAACTAAAAAATAAAATCCCTTAATTCAGTTCAGATTACTGGGGTTTGGATTATCGAACTTCTACTGTACTTCCTTCCTGACTCTGATAGTGCTCTGGTAGCAAACGCCACAGGCTTCCTCTCCTGCAATAACACACCCCAGTTCATCCTTAGATGCATCCGTTTGTATCTGCATCTCTAATTTCACATCAGTTTTTAATAGTGGTACATTTGTGTTTTTCTCTGATGACTTGTATGTTTATCATTCCAATTAAACTCTATATCTTTAGTAATAAAATTTGATGTTAAGTCTGATAAATTTGAAATAAATGATCTAATAATTAATAGGATATCATATCCTATTAATCCTAATAACACTTGCAACTGTTTTTTTATATTCTAACTCAGATGCCGCTTCTATTTTATTTTTATCAACACTCATACCATCTTTGTTAAAATAAAGTTCTTCTTCCATTTGCTTTATCTTGTAAAAGCGGAAAATTTCATAAATAACATTCGCTTTTGGATTCATATACTTCTCAAACTCACTTATTACTCTATCGCCTCTTTTCATCAGATAAATTAAATTATTATAGATTTGAGCGGCGTCTTCGCCAATTGCATTTAACAATAATAATAATAATATTTATTTGAAAAGACACAATTACAGAATATTATAATACAAAACTTCGAATACTATTACTAGCAAAGAAAACAACCAATACTGTATCCTTCCAAAGGGGATTGAGTCAGCGCACCAGGTCAAACCAGGAATAACTGTTTTTCATCAACCCCAAAATAACAAAATTAAGAATTAATTTATAATAATAATAACAATGACAATGATCTAAGAAGACTTACGAGACGAAAGAGAAGAGAAAAGAAAGAGAAAAACAACAAAAAGGAAGGAAAGCAACATAAGAGAAACATGTACAAGAAAAGAAGGAAAGAGAAAGAAAGAGAACAAAAAAGAACAAAAAAAATGATAAGAGTCTATTGGCGCTGCTGCTGAAGCAAATGAGATCTGTAAGCTGATCTAAAGGATTGCTCACTCCGCTGCTTAATTTGCTCTGGGATGCTGTTGAGAACTTTGCAAACAGAATACGAAAAGGACCTTTTAAAAAGTTCAGTACGGTGAGCTGGTATCGTAAGCGTGAAACGATGACGAATTTTCAAATTATGAACATCACAGCAATATTAATTCATATAATATTAATAATGCAATATTAATTCTATCTCTTTTATTGTCTTTCTCAGTCGCTACAAAATAAATTTCAAATGCTTGTCTCTATCTAGTGTAATCATTTCTTCTATATTTTATGCAGTTTGGAAGACCATAACCTAATCTTCATGAAAAGAACTAAAATTAAGCTTTTAAGAAAATTCGATACTCAAAAATAAAATTTTGTTCTTTGCAATCCTTCGTAAGTTATCTAACGTTTATGATTGCAAAGAATTTGCGTATGTTATCATAAGACAACTTTAGATGAATCTCTTTTCCAGCAGAAGTAAATGTAGGCAAAATATTAACTAAGTAGTAAAAAAAAGCTCAAATAAAGTCAATATCCTGCACTTCCGTTAATGGGGACACCTTGGGCGTAATTTATCCCAATTAAACGATTTTCCAAATACCCGATTGTAAAAATATTCGCCAACAATATTTCTCCAACTGTCTGCTTCAAATTGTATCATTTATAGTAGCTCTTTAGCTCTCGATGAGGATGTCAAGAATGTTTGCGATATTACATTAAAATTCAACAGTGTAAGATTTTATTTTCAACCTTGATTACATTAAAATAATGAAAATGGAAGAATTAAAAATATTGTCATGCTAAAATAATGGAGATAATGGGATGAATCATGGCCTAAATTGAAAATGATGATGTCTTCTTTTAATGAAGTATGATAATCGCTGTTTTATTCAAAATAGATATTCATTATTGAGATAGAAACTCAAATGTGTAAGATTACGTTTCAACTTTATAATGGGATAATTTATGGTTCAAATTGAAGATGAAAGTGCCCTGTTTAAGGTGATGTATGATTATTGACGTATCAACGAGAAATTGTTGAGGTAGAAATTAAAATGTTTAATTGCGTTTCAACTTAGAAAACTGTAAAATAATAGAAATGGAAGAAATAAAAGAAATGCCATGGCTAAAATAATAGATGATTCATGGATCAAATTGACGATGAAAATACCGTCTTTAAAATGATAAAACGATAACTAACGCTTTAACCATATATTGGGATTCACAATTAAAACATGTGAAATTGCGATTCAAATTTATTAAACTTTAGCAATGCGCCTTTTCTTTAATAATCGAAATAAAGGAATGAATCATGCCTTAAATTGACGATGAAGATGTCTTCTTCGAAATGGTGTATTCGCTGTTTTATTTAAGAATTATTGAGATAGCAATTCAAAGGTGTAAGATTGCGTTTCAACTTGCACAATAGTAAAATAATAGAAATGTCAGAAATCAAAATGGATCGCCATGGGTAAAATAATAGATGTAAAGGGATGATTCATGAATTAAATTGGAGATGAAAATGTCCTCTTTAAAATAATGTAGGATAACTGACGCTTTAACCAGAAAGTACTGAGATAACAATAAAATGTGTTAGATTGCCTTTCAAATTAATTAAACTTCAAAAACTCGCTTAACTCACTTAAAGCGATTGCTTTAATAATCAAGGAATAAACCTTGACTTAAATTGAAGACGAAAATCTCTTCTTTAAAAGAGATGTAAGGTATTCGTTGTTTTATTCAAGAGTCAATGAGATAGAAATAAAAAAAATGTAAGATTTCGTTCCAACCTAGATATCAAAGTGGATGTAATAAAAGTGGAAGAATTTAAAAAATGGCCATGGCTAAAATAATGGAGATACTGGAACGATTTATGGATCAAATTGAAGATGAAAATGTTCTCTTTTAGATGATATATGATAACTGATTAAATTAAAAAAAATAATTGCTTTTATCATGCAGATATAGGACTGAACCATGGTTTAAATTGAAAATAATGATGTCTTCTTTAAAATGATGTATGATAATCGCTCTTTTATTCAAAAATTATTGAGATATAAATTCATATATGTAAGATTACGTTTCAACTTTAATAACAACGGAACTAAAATAATCGAGATACTGGAACGATTTATTGAACAAAAAGAGATGTAAATAGAAAATGGATCTCTTTAAGATGATATATGATTAAAATTGACCTCTTTAAAAAGATACAGAATAACTAACGTTTTAATCAGAAATTATTGAGACAACAATTAAAAAGTGTAAGACTTTGTTTCAAATTAAGTTCAAAAACCCGCCTTATCTTTAATAATCGAAATAAAGAAAGTAGATTTATCGTAATAGAGCATAAGGACGTCTTCTTTGAAATAGTGTACGATATTTGTTGTTTTATTCAAGATTTTTTGAGATAGAATTTCAAAAGCGTAAGATTTCATTTTCTCGTTGATTACATTAAAATAATAACAATGGAAGAATTAAAAAATTAGCCATGACTAAAATAATTGAGATAATGAATCAATAAATTTATGGATCAAATTAAAAATTAAAGTGCTCTCTTTAAAATGATAAGTATAGGATAACTAGGACTTGAACCAGAAAATATTAAATAAATTGTGTAAAATTGCACTTCAAATTGATTAAATTTCAAAAACTCTCCTTTGCTTTAATTATCCAGATGAAGGAATGAATGACATCTTAAATTGAAGAAGAGGATGCCTTCGTTAAAATGCAGATGTATGTTCTTTAATATGATATATGATAATCGCTGTTTTATTTAAGAATTATTGAAATGTAAATTCATATGTGTAAGATTACGTTTCAACTTTTATAATAATAGAGCTAAAATAATGGAGATACTGGGACGATTAATGAATCAAATTAAAGACGAAAATAGATGTAAATAGAAAATACATCTCGTTAAGATGATATATGCTTGAAATTGCCCTCTTTAAAAAGATAGCTGACATTTTAACCAGAAATTATTGAGACCACAATTAAAATGTGTAAGACTTCGTTTCAAATTAAGTTCAAAAATCCGCCTTATCTTTAATAATCGAAATAAAAAAATTAATCATGTCGTAATAGAGCACGTAGACGGACGTCTTCTTTAAAACGGTGTACGATATTCGTTGTTTTATTCAAGAATTTTTGAAATAGCGTAAAATTTCGTTTCCACGTTGATTACATTGAAATAATAAAAACTGAAGAATTAAAAATATAGCCATGACTAAAGTAATGGTGATAATGGATTAATAAATTTATGGATCGAATTAAAAATGAAAGTGCCCTCTTTAAAATGATATAAGATAACTGATACTTTAAGCAGAAAATATTGTGATAACAATTAAATTGCGTTAGATTGAATTTCAATTGATTAAACTCTTCTTTGCTTTAATAATCGAGATAAAGCAATGAATGACACCTTAAATTGAAGATGAGGATGTCTGCAATAAAATGATATTCGCTGTTTTTTTTCAAAATTATTAAGATAGAAATTTAAAAGTGTAAGATTTCGTTCCAACCTTGATAACAAAATGATAAAAACGCAAGAATTAAAAATATGGACATAACTAAAATAATGAATATAATGGGATGATTTCAAATTGTTTCAAATTCAAGGGAAGAATCCGTCTTTAGGACGATATATGATAACTTACTGATGAAATAATTATAATAATTTGGATTGATTAACCAAATTATTGGAACTAATAAGCGAACGTTAACAAGAATAATTAGCGAAAGGTTTTATACGTTTTGTCTGGATTAAGCGGAGTGTACTGTAGAACGAAAGATGTTAATCACTAATGATTCTGCGCATGATTTTACGAGGTTTTAAAATCTATTTTAAGCTAAAAAAACCCATAACATTTTTGTAATAAAATATTTATTAAAAACAATTAAATAATATTGTTTTCTTTTATTAATACAAAAAATAATAAAGAACTAATGTTGTTGGCACTGCACGGAATATTTTCCTATACATCTGGTTCGGCACACAGATTTTTTTTTAAATATGTCGCCCGAAGATTTCTTCCTCCTTTCTTTTCGATTATTTTTTTAATTTTTTTTCCAATTGCACCCTCGAACAACGAGCAGTTCATTAACTATAAACTAAATTAATTAACGTGGGGGGTTTGGAGAGGACATAGGGGGAAAAACAAAAACAAACACATCGAACGGCACATGAAATAAATTACACCCTTCGGAGAGCAAAAATTAAAAAAAAAATAAACAAACGGATCGTGAAATGTGTCTCTCTCTCGAAATATCTCAAAATCATCAGGATCACAACAACAAAATACACAACTTCACCGTGGTAGAAGAATACTGAATGTAATAAGCGGCACTTGTCCGTATGACGTGTCACTTTTTATCGTCCAGTTTTGCTTTATCTAATGAAGACGTCACTAACATCTGTTGTCCTTGCGCGTTCTGATTCGGATATAATTTGTCCAAATATTTTAACGATTCACTGAGAAAATTTTGAATCGCCGTCAAAGCGGCCACGATGGCCGGACTTCCAAAACCGTGACTAATTAACGAGAAATGCGTTAAATGACGCTGTATTGATGGATCTAATAAGAGTTGAGGCCTCGTATTACACAAAGGCGATCGATCTTGATTTAAGAGATCCATTAGTTCCTTGGTTACTTGTTTAGTCGCTTGTAAAAGTTCTTTCCTCCGCATCGATTCTCCGTGCTGCCGAAGAAGATACTCTGCAACTTGTCGCGCCGGAAATTCCGTTTCGCAAACGTAACCAAAATCTCTTGCTAAATGTATAGCTTCTCCTTCTACTAAAGAAGTTAACAACGTTACGTTGGCGGCTTTTCGTCTTCCTGCCGGTAGGTTAAGACCGATCTTCTCGAGTTTTTCGCGAAGGATTCTACCGCCGTTTTTGCTTTTTGCCCGTCGTAGAACTCCGCCGAGAAGAGAGGCGTTTAGACACTCGGGTGGCGATAAACGTCTTTGCACTTCTCCGACTGTCACTTTGTACTTTGAGGTCGAGGATAAGAGAGATAATCTTCCCGGAACTGAACAGAAGACATCACTTGGAGATACCACTGAGCCGCCTCCATGGTCTTTACCACCTTTCATACCTGCAACAATAGAATAATAAAATAATTTAAAATAACACGATAAAAAAAATTTTTAGAAAATATTAATATTAGAAAGTCATAAAACTTTTTTTACTTTCAAATTTTTTATGACCCTAATTCCGAATCAGTCATTTTTTTTTCAACGAATCATCATCATCAACTTTAACAAGGTTTTTCCCTTGTTAGAGAAGTGTCTAATCATAAGAGCAATTCGCAAAGAATATGATGACATAAACGAACGCGAACCGGCTTACAACTTTAATTAACCAACAATGGAATGCGTCTAGTCATATTTCATTAGCATTTTTTAGGCGAAATTGGGTTAACAAATTTTTTTCTGTTGTTAAGTCTGTCGCTTGACTGAACGTATTTTAAAAAACTCAATCTAATAAATTGGTCACGACGTGATACTTATTTGCCTGACTATTAGATTGGCCGGATAAACTCTGCTCCCTTTTCATATGGTGTTTTTTTACTTTCTTTGTAACATCTGTCGCATAAACATCCATTGAAAAGATGAGGGTTAACAAAGCAAACAAATATCCTGTCGTGCTAAATATATGGTACGGATATTTCAATGATGGTGTTTTAAAATCATTAACTTACTTTTGAGCAATGGTAGATCGGCAATAAATCCAGTATTATCATCGATTCCGCCTTGAGCTTCTTCAACTGCTTGTCCCAAAGCTTGATGGAGTGAAAGTGGATCTTCATGCGGTCTTTGTCCACTTGTAACACCATATTCCGGTCTACTACCTGGTCCTCCGCTATATGGAAAACTCGCCCCATGACTTAACTGCCCCTAAAAAACGAACACAAAGAAAATAAAAATTAGATACGATGAAATCTTTTTATCGAATAACGATTTGTGAAAATATGTCTAGTATGGGGAATCCTCCCGCTTCATCGTTCACCAAGGGGTAACTATCTGCGGTTTAGAAGGTGGGGGAGAAGAAGTTCCTTTCCGTCAGATAACTTACATTCCGGGGCGAAGTATTCCCCGCTGCAACTATGTCAAGACGTACCAAATATGCCCGGACCGTCGCTTTTAATCTTATCGTCACCGTGCAGTTATGACATCGACATCAGGAGGGCTTTCGCAACGTCTTCTTACCCTTCCTTCCTTCTTCTTGTAGATACGTTACTTTACATTTCGAGATTTCGCACATTTCAATTCAGAGGGGAGAAATTTTGTCGAGGGGAAATTATAATTACATTCTTATTGTTAGTGAAAAGATATTAGAAGATAAAAAATGTACTTACTACGTGGCTATGATTTGGATCTCCTTCTCTAGGTCTCAACCCCAATTGACTATAATGATGAAGCCCTGATAAACCACCATAAGGGTCATTAAGGTACTCAAGGTGTTGTTGAGGGGGTGGACTTGGTGGGTGATGAAACGGGGGCGGAAAATACGGCGGCTGAAAATCCGGTTGAGGCAGCTGGTGTTGCATCGCTGAGGAGTGGTGCAGGCTCCCGGAGCTCCTATGGTGCGCTCCGGAGCCTCCGGCTCCGTATCCTGGCGAACTACCGCTTAAAGCCAAACTTCCGTGTCCACTTGCCGCCGTTAGGCGTTCCTACAAAAACAAAACAAAAAATTACTAAAAATGTCTACAAACAAATGTGCTTATTACATCCATATACATATCGAGTTTGAAACCAATAAACTTAAGTAAACGAAAGGCGTGTAAGTAATGACGAGTTACGTAGCCTCGAGTTACACCTTAGGTTAATTGGTTGTAAATGTCTTTCTGGAATCGCGTGTACTCAATGGGTAATTAGGTAGGGGTACAATAATAATATATAGTTTGGTGAGGTTATAATATAATTAATATGTCGTTATCGTTTGTGAAATAATTAAAATAATGGAGATTGTCTTTCAACAAAATTTTATTATCAAAGCTTACTATATGAAAGAATTTAAATTCAAACATTTAGAAAATATAATTAATTGAATTAGTTTTTGATTAATAAGTAATACCTTAATCACATTGATTGTAACGTACAAAAATATCACAAATAAAAAATTGAACACCAGAATTCATAGCCATGTTAATCAGTGTACAAATACCGTTAAGCATATAAACATGTCGTCCGGTGCTAAATGTGCATGGAAAGAGCACGAGGAAAAGAAGATGAGATAATTGAAACCAAAATATAGAACGATGGATTGGCTGATAATCCATAAAGCCAATATTTAAAGATGATGACATCTTACTAAAAATTATTTACCAATAACATTAATTTCAATGTTAGCGAAGGTGAAAATTTTAAAGCGTACACTTGTAAAGTTTGTTGATAAAAATAATGTGATTTCCCCTAACCAATTAGGATTTAAGAAAGGGAAATCGATGGAGGAGGCAATTTGTGTCTCAACTAGGGAAATATATGAAGTTATAGATGATAAAACTTCCGCAATGTGCATCTTTATCTAATCTGCCAAAAGAGTTTGACACAGTTTCTCAGATAATATTGTTAAAAAAGCTATACGCATACGATATTTAAAAACATGTCGTCAATGAGTCTTAAACTAAAGGTATCGGTAATCAGCTTCGCTGATGACACCGCATTTATGAATCCCAATCGTCGGAACAACTAAAAATGGAGGGGATTTTCCAATGGTCAAAAAATGGTTTCATTTGAACAAATTAACGTTAAATACAAAAAAACTAAATACTTGAACTTGTGTAAATGTCTTGAATGTGGCAATCATCTATCAAAAGTTGGAAATCTTGTTATTGATGTATGATTGGATACTTTTATTTTACAACAAGCATCATTGGTTAATGGTTTTTATGCATAATCATTAATCAACATCTACGTTGGGATTACAGATTGATAACATTGTAAAGAAAATCACATAAAAGTTTCTAGACCGAACATTACAATTCTACCGTGGACTCATCGAAGCCATTGAAGAAACCATTTCAAACTGTACGCTACAATACGCATAAATTTGAAGTTGACACCATGGATCAATTGGTTGGCCGTTTAGCTCTGTTCTATCTGTTCAACGTGGCTGTCTTAGCTGAATTTATCATGTATGACATATTGGAGCAAGAGGACAGACTGAAAACGTGTCTTCCTTATGGAATTGACAGAGCAGCTGATAGTCCCTTAAATAGAGAAGAGAGCAATGCTCTCGAGGCGTTCAACGGGTCATACATGCGATGACGTTATTCAGAGTAGAGGTAAGCATGTATTGCAAAAAACCGCTGTTCCAACAGCATTAACATGCCAAGAACACGTGTATAATCTTTGCTTTTGCGTGATAAATACAATAGGGTACATTGTTACCTAAAAGATATAAAAATGATTTTATTGTTGGCCTTGTCTTTTTACTAGCACTAAATATACAGTTTTATGACCCTTATATATTCCCATACAAATCCTATATAGGTCTGCACAAACCTGGTTGTACCAGTTAGCGCCAAAAAATTCCAAAACTTTCTAGAATTAATGAATCAAATGGATAATCCTTATGACACAAGAAATAGGAACACAACTGAAAACTTTTAAAATATAACAAGAGAATAGGGCAGTTCTCGGCGCTACCCCCAAAAATAAAAAGATTATTATATTCCAACTTGCGTGATACCATAGGGAAAAACAACTAAAACACTGAATATGGCACGAAGGATGGCGGTTTTTTTTAAAATGAACAGCATCTAATTCAATGAGTCCAAAGACTAGGACAAATTACACCGACCAAGGTTGCACAAATTAGTTCATTGAAACTGCATACAATCGGTAACAATTTTCAGGAATTATTTATTCAGAAATTATAATTTTTATAACTCTTTGTATTATTTTCTTGAATTCTTTTTTTTTGTTGATTTCTTATTGAATGAATAATAAATATTTTATTATTTATTAAGATATATTTTCTCAGTATTTTTTTGTTAAAAAATCCATGTTTCGAGCTATTATTAAATTAAAACAGTTTGAGATGAAAAAAATAACATCAACATTATGCTAAGGTTCCAGAAGATTTTGGAAAGATCAAATTCAGAAGTAGGGTCATCTGGAAGAATCCGGATAGTTTGCAAACTATAAAGAACCAAATCATTTTAGTAGTTGTAGTAAAGTGCACGGAATGTGGACAAAGCACAAAAATTGTATGTTTGAAATTATCCTCATTAGTACACATAACAATTGTGCCCATCCAAAGTAATACAAAGTAATACAAAGTATCCGATATATTAAGTTCTTATCAGCGCTTTAGCTAAACCAAACGACCTATTTTTGATCTTTACCATAAATGGTTTAAAATGTTTTATTTTTTCGTACGTTAGTCACTGATGGTTAAGATATTTTACGGATTTGTACGCTATTATATTGTAATTTAACATAACCCTTACAAATCGTCAAAAACACGTTGAACATGTAAAATAAATTTCAGCATCTAACAAAGAAATTATCTAAAATTAGTATGTAGTGAGTTTTTAAATCAAATTATAACTGACATGTTTAAGGGTTACTGATGATGGCCTAAATAAGGCCGAAAAAGGTAGAACAAAAAACATTTTATCCATCTTAATAAAAAGTTTAATAAATTACATACTTTTCTTTATATAAAAATAGATGGAAAAAATCACCATTCACAATATTTTAAGTAATATGTACCAATACCAAGTGTTACCATTATTATCTTGTAAAGCCTTGAAATTCGTCAAATTTGGTATTTTAATAAATAATGCAAAACATGTTATTTTTCTCAATTTTGACGAACCTCTTTGTTGTTAATAAAGAGTGCGAGAGAGCAATGTTGTTGAGAAAAAATTTGCTACAACTTTTGTTCTAAAAATTTCTTTGTAATGCACCCCGTTTTCTAAATGTTACTTTAGAACATGTAAAGTAACGAAATTCGTAAAATTTTTATAATTTGGCATATAATAATATCTATGTGTCTACGAACAAGTGTAAAAGAGCAATATTGTTGATAATAACGTCTGCTATAACTTTTGCTCTAAAAGTTACGATTGCTACCGTTCTGTGATTAGATGTAAGACTTCAATAGCTAGGAGTACAATTAATGAGCCATTAACAGTTAACAAAACGTATTGCAAATATATTGCAAAAGAAATAATTATCGTTCAATGTAAGGTAAGTAATCCTAATAACAAATCATGTAACAATCGAACGTTGTCTTCAATAAAGTAAACTGAGCATGACTTACATTTAGCTAAAAATGTGGCAAATTAGTTTTCTTAATTTACTAATTTACAAAGTTAGAACTTTGACGTTTTCTTTCTTGCATCAAAACTATCTCTAATTACACCAAATCCTAACTGTCGATTTTTAACATCAATTTATCTGATATCACCATATGACGGGATATATCAGAAGCAAAACTCTCAAGATTACTTAAATACATTTATGTATGTGCAGTATTCTTGTTCTAATCAAAATTACGTCAGATTCGTCTGATATCAGTGTATTATTATTAAAAATTGTTGTGTTAGCAACAAAAAAATAAATTTTATTTAATTATTAATTTATCCCAACAAATCTGTTGGGCTTCAGAGTATCAATCTCTTGTTATATCTTCATTGTCAAGATCACATCTCGGAATATAGGTTGAGTTCAAAAAAAGATATCCCAAAAACGGATTGAGATATTCAAATATGGTTTTGTTCTCGAAAAATATATACTTTCCTTTACATATTTTTATCTTTTTTATTATATTTATATCTTATATTTTATTTTATTACCTTTTTACTTCATTACTTATTATCATTACGGATACAAATTAAAACAAAATGTATATCCTAATTTGATACTAAATTGGGCGCAATTTGATCAAAAATCGTAATGTTGTAATAAAAAATTAATAATGTGATAACAATCTGCCATCTTTGATAACAACTCTATTAAAATAATTATTATGTCGGGCAATAAACGAGATAAAATAATCTAGTTTTGCTCTTTTAAAAAAAAACTAATTTTTGCTTCGGTAAAAATCAATTTTATTTCAATCCGAGTTTTTACTATTATTATTACCTTTTTGAGGATGTCTTAAAACAAAATATATTTCTATCTATACCGAACAAATCGATTGAGTACCAAAGAATTCATGATTTTGTATTAATTTTGATCATTATTATTTTTATTACTATTTTGCTCCATTTCTTATTACTATCGAGGATATAAATTAATAACGTTTTGAATTCTGATTATTTTGATACCGAGTTGGAAATCAAATTATTGTTGATTATTAATATCTATATGGCAAAGTGTTTAGATATTATCAAAATCCTTGTTATTGTGATCTTTTATTTCTTCAGCCTCATTTTTCAAAAGGATTCTGAGTTTATTTTAATTTTATAACGAAGTCAACATGTTTACAACACAAATTGATGAAATTATTGTTTTTATTACCTTTTCACTTCATCACTTATTACCATTGTGGATAAACAAGTTAAAAAAGTTATATCTTGGATAATTTGATATCAAACTCGGTGCAATTTTATCAAAAATCGTAATGTTGTAATAAAAAACTAAGAATGTGGTAATAATCCTCCATCTTTGATAATAACTCTATTAAAATAATTATTACTCTATTAAAATAATTAATCATCGAATTTTGACTTTATTCTAGGAAAATTAAGTTTTGTTTCGCTTAAAATCAATTTTATTTCAATCCGAATTTCCATTATTATTATTATCTTTTTGAGAATGCCTTAATATAAAATATATTTCTATTTATGTAGACTAAATCCAGTTAGTACCAAACTGTTCGTGATTTCGTGGTAATTTTAATTATTATTAAAATTATTATTTTTATTATCTTATTTATTATTTCTTTATCTTTTTACCTTAGCGCTTATTTCCATTAAGGATGTAATGTAATTAAGGCTGTAATAAAATTTTTATTCCTGTTAATATGTTAATAATTACCGAACTCAGCGCATTTTGATTAAAAATTGTAAATGTTGCAATAAAAAAATAAGGAAATAATCCACCATCTTTGATAATAACTTGATTAAAAGAAATGTTATCTCGGGAAATAAGCGAGATAAAATGACATAATTCATCAAGATATCTATAGAATTTGTTTTTTTCAAAATAATTAGATAAATGATTAATTTTGTGAAATGCGACAAATTTAGGTCGAGTTCAAAATTTGATATCTCAAAAACGGATTGAGATATTCAAATATGATTTTATTCTTGAAAAAATACACATTTTCTTAACAAATAATACCTTAACAATTTGATTTTTACGATTTTTTCAAAATGATTGAGGGAATTGTTAGTTATTTGAAATGCTCTAAATTTACTTTGAGATCAAAGCATGATATCTCAAAAACGGATTGAGATGTTGAAATAGGGTTTAGTTCCTGAAAAAGTATATACTTTTCTCTATAAATGACTGAAAATTTCATCAAATTTCATATCTTAAGAATTCGGTTTTTTACGATTTTTTTTTATAATTATATAAAAAATAAATACGAGATAAATACCCATTTTATAAATACCTATCCACTGGCTATTTACTTGGCGCCCATCAGAGTGTATATGTGACATCAAACAACAGATTTAAATTGAAGATACATAATGACTCACGCATCACGATAGCATAACAATTCATATTACAATGGTGAATTTGTTGAAGGAGCAGTACCTCAGTTTTTCAGTACAAGAGGATCCTGTTAGTACAAGAAGCGGCCCCAACTTTCTAGTTTTTGACAGCATCTATTTTTAGCTTGCAAATATGTCGTGTAAATAAGTGCGATATACAAATCTGAGAGTACTTAATGGTAAGTTTTATAGAAAAAGTTCCTGTTTTAACTAAATTATATGTTCAATCCAGATTATGGGTAGGTATCATATTTCGGAGCTTAGTTTCTTTCTTTCTTATAATTCCTACTATTTATATATAAAGCAGAATTAATGCAGCAATTAGTAGGTGTAGATTAGTTTTCGCTCAAAGTTCTATGTCATAAACATCTATCACCAACATTGATGTCAGGTAAGATTATTTTTATAACTTTCGTTTAGTATGGCCTTTGTGTTAAAAAGAGTAGAAAGTTTTATTGTTATCTGAGAACAAAAACGTTGTTTCGAGTGCTGAATATGACTTGCTTGTATCTTTCTTATTAACATAAACTGTTTTATCTGATTGATGTATGGTTATTTTATATCGTTTATCCCAACGAATGGAGGAAATCGTGGAGAATGAAGTGATTACTCAATTATTTTGTGTTATTTATTTATTTAGTTCAGGTTTAATTTTTAAGTAATTAAGTTTAGATGAATTAGTTTGAAAATTAATCATGAAAGGTTCTTTTAATAATCGTTCATTCTTGTAAACTTCCTTAATTAATTCAAATCTCATTAAAATTCTTAAAAATGTTTATCCACAATTTACATATTAACTCTCTTTAAATTTAACTTTCCATTTTAACAGTTAATCACCACAATTACCTCGAAATTCCAACGAACCGAAAATTATAGGAATTTTGTTTGTGAAAACACAAACAACAGCTTTGGTCTTACATTCCGCTGCACGAATAATTGCACGTGAATTTTCATCGATTATTAAAATTGGCCCGTTCCTTTTCAGGAAAATGAACCGAGCTAACGGTAAACGGGTTGGACCGCGATGGAATTCTTTTGATTACTCGGGCCTCTTGTCGAAATTGCTCCTCCTTACACCGACTAATTCGGCTTCGCGCGTACAAAAAAGCGCAAAAAAAGCAACGAATGAAAGCAAAAAAAGTTAACCGTGGGCCGCTAATTATCGGATACGTAAAGTGATTAAAGGCACCGTTAACAAAGGATGGAAAGCGGTCAAGAAATGAAATTCGAAATTTCTTTGTACCGCACTTAATAGATGTTATCGTTAAAGGTTGTCCAAATAGGTGTGGTTTAATTATTTTGGCAATTTCTCCTCAACTATTTAGGCATTTAGTTTTCGCGAAAAAAACGTTACATTTTTATAAAATCTAAAAGTTGTGTATACGTGTATTTGTGTATACCTTGCGGTATGTGGTTACGTAATAACACGTTTTCTGGCCAGGTAGGAAAGAAACCAATGTTATTTCTTCTCTGTTATTAAGCTCTTTTAACCCTCTTCTTTCATAACGTGCCGACTGATGGGTTATTGTTTAAAAACCTTCGGGTTTTACTTCCCCATTCCAATTATAAAAGGAATTTGTTATTAACGGGAACACTTTTCACAATAAACAAAAAATATAAAGGAAATCGATACTTAAAATTATGATATTGAAAAGATATTTTTATGTTAAAAACGTGGTATTAAAGTTTAAAACGGTCATCGTAAAACATTATAGTTTGCCATTACGTTATGTTTTCTGAATCTATTTATCTCTTAAAAAAGATCTTCTCAAAGTTAATTACTTGTTACATGTTTTAACGATCACATAAACTTTTCAGTTTTACACAATTGTACGTGTTTTTAAATAAAAATATTGTATTAATACGATTTTTTATTCGTAAATTCAGAGATTGGAGGAACATCTTGCATATGTGTAATGTAACAACTATGAGTATTTAATCAATTAAAAATTTATAGCAATACAAAGAAATAAGCATATCAGTTTGTGTAGTTAGTAAAGAAAAGTATAAAAATACCAAAAGTTGAGGGTAATCGGCACATATTGCACACATTGTTTCGAACTGTTTGAAATGCCCAGAACATTCAAAAATATTCTTAAGAACTACGAAGTTGTTAGCCAGAAGAATGTTTATACTTTCCAGTATGGGAAAGCATTCTTATATAAATAAAATAAAGTTTAGATCTGAATTAGTAAATTTTGTACATAAATATGATTAAAAACCATTTTATGTGACGGACACTATTCCATGCTACTACTTTTATGAGAGGTAGTCTGAAGACATACGGTTAAATCCAAACTTTCTAGTACTAGGTCTAGTGTAGAACAACAATTTAAGACTGAATAACGAAGAGAAATAGAGCCGACAGTAACACTAGAGCTAATACTAGATCTAGAACGAAAAACATTTAGGTTTTGCCATACCTCTCTTAAGATGGAACCCAACCCAATCTATCTTCAGAACAAATACTAGACGTAGAACTGGAAAGAGTAAAGTTTAGCCGTCTAAAAAGTAGTACACCTAAATCCTAATGTTTCTACTAGGTTAACCATTTGCCCCTCGTTAAGATGACGACAATATATGCGTGACGTCATTTAAGGTCTGGTCATATAGAACGAGTTGCTAACCTGACAGTGAGCAGCTACTGCACCTTTGTACTCGCATGCGATAGTAACTCAACTCGCCACAACCGGTCACACTAAAATTGGTGTGAAAATAGACAGCAAGTATATCACTGCGAGTGTTGATTGCGAGGATTGTTCCAATTGTTTACAGTCACTGAAGACTATGGCGATGGAATAGATTCGGAAAGTAATGCGTGTATTTCATCTGTCGCATTAATGCTATTAATTGTAGGTAACTGTCTGAGCTGCAGAGCTGCATGTCTTCCAATTACATCACATTCATATTCCGTTTCTTTTGGACTCAGGACAGACATTGTTACAATTGATTTAGTTTCTTAAGTTCATTCACGGATGCTTGAATTTCAGACCTTTCTGGTGACAATTTCATCTTTGAACTTGGTTTCTTTGATGACTTTATTGGTTGTGTTTGAACGGTATTGTTGTTATTAGATATATTTCAAGGATTATTATACTATTGCTGTTGCATATAGTATCACGATCCTCGTTATTAATTTCTGAAGACTTGAAACAATTCGTTTCCTGATGTAGATGCATGATGTGGTTTCTGGCTTCCTAGCTACTGTCATTTCACAACACAAAATGACAAACAGGACCACTTTATCGAGGATTTGGAGATTATTGGTGAGTTCAACTTAAAATTTCATCTACTGTTTTGACCACTAACCCTTGGGATGAGGGAGTTTTTAAGACACATATTTCTTCCGTACAAATCTTAGTCATTTGAAGACAGCATAATCTTTGCTAATGTCTAATTATAAATTAATCCCAGACATTTTTAAGGTTATGATTGCATCCTTCCATTACAAATGTAAACAAATGATAGACATCACTAATTTTATTAACCATGCTGAGAGAAGGTATCGTATTGGATGAAGTGAAGAACATCGCGTTGGAAGTTTTGGATGGAAAGGTCAAAAGCAAGAGAGAAAGTGTGTCTAGCTTAGGATATAGGTATCACAATATGTTAAGAATCATGGTGAAACCCGAGAAAAAAATAAGAAACCACTCTTGTTCATACCTGGGGTCAAGAATTAAGCAATTTTACAACCAATTTCCGTTGGTAGGGCAAAACCACCACCTAACAAACACGGTGATTCGTTATGGCGAAATACCGATAAAATTGATCGGTTTTAATCTTTTGTAAAATTTACACATGTTTAAACGTTATATGCATATATTTTTCTCACTCTTTACTCCTAGTTATTTTTTTTTCCTTTCCAAGAAAAATTTGTTATGTGATCCTGAAAACACCACTAAAACACCTAAACATCCTACCGCGATCAGTCAATTTGACCGGTGGAAAATATATTTTACGTATTATTATAAATTTATATAGTCTGCGCAAATCAATTATGTCAGTACTGAGCATTGTCTCAACGTTTTTATGCAATGCTTTACAATTGATTATTTGAAGGAGAGAAAGTATTGTAGCAACACTTTTATGTCCAACTTTTAATCTTTACATAAAGTAATATTTAAGTAATATAATGATAAAGTAATATTTGAGGTAAATATTTATTCTAAAAAGTGTAAAGCGTTTCAAAATTACAAACTACATAAGAAAAATAAGGAACATAAAAACACCAAAGAACTAATTATAACATGTGAATTGGAGTCAGAGAATGATGAAGAGAAAAATATTATAATACACCGTCCAAAGCAGAAAATAAGAGGGTTTCATTGACATCCGAATATGAGACAGATTTACAGGATTTATACGTCGAAACTGCAGCTGATGGAATAGTTTGGAAAGAAATAAGCGAATGTCCAAAATCTGGCAGAATATTAGTGTACAGTATTTTTAGGAAAATGTTAGGATTAACAGCACACGCCAAACGACATATAATAGTGGCACAACTCAAAAATAATCATTGGAAGGTTTTGTTAGCAAATAAATATATATAATATACCGCATTGTTGAGTTATGTCACTGTTCTTTACGAGCGCTATAAGATCAAAGGACTAATGAAGGCAGCATTTCCTTTTCATTGATGGGCGTATAATGTATCATATCATAAATGTACAGAAGCTAGATGAACTAGATGCGTTTATTGCTTTGAATATGTATAGACAAAATGTCATGCTTCATTTCAAAAATATTCACTTTATATGTATTTAGCAACATATCAACTGTTATCTTCGCTGAAGAATAAAATATATCAATTTTTTAATTATCGATCAATTTGACCAAGCGTTGGTATACATGAACTGTCGATAGGTTTAGTGTTAAAAAAATTCTTTGAAAATGCCAAGGCCTTTATGTTATGGATCATGGACGCATATTAAAATGTCACTGCTATTCTGAGATCGGTCTGATTACTTTCTTTTGCAGATATAGGTCTTGGAGCAATCGGTTGTTTCAACAAGACTGAAAAGTACATAAGTCTGACATCTGGTGAATTAATGGAAGCGTGGCTTAATGGGAAGCACCATTAAAGCTAATAGCCAAGAATTCACCTGGTAGTGGATAAGGCTAATAAAACATGAGTACCTCAGTATCCTAAGCAGTTAATATAATAGTTACTTAATTAAACGAGGCGAAGAAAAATAAACTAGCATATGAATAAGCTCTTCAAATTTTTCACAGTATTAAAGAGATCTATCTAGAAGCTCGAGAGTTTACCTTCCACTCAAAAACATTTGCTGTCGTTAATGGGTCATGAGAAAGAAAAGACCCTATTCCAGACCAATAATGTTACTTGCATGTAGTCTGCAAGGAGATTCCAACATTGGAAATTGTTGCTGATACTCTTTTAAGCCACAATTGTTTATCTCAGCTAAAGATTGATAATAGATTACTTTGCTGGATGTATGTAAACATAAATGTAACATAAACTCAAAAAACCAACAACCTTGGCACAAAACCCTATTTTGGCATGGACAAATCAAGTTTCGGAAAGTGGATTGATAAAACCTCCTAAAGACAATTTATGGAACAATCACTGGGATGAGTCTAAAGATTTAGATTTGGTTTCGTAGTAGCTGTTGTTTGTATCGGTGTTTCTTTTTAATACAATATTGCTATTTCTTGTAACTGAATTCGAAAGATCTTGACGATGAGAAGATGAAGCCTTTAGATTCGTCTCAACGATTTTTCTATAAATTGGTTTTAATGAATTTATCAGTTATTTTTAAGAAGCCGTGATTCGTAATTGCCGCCAAAACTACTTTTTTTGTGTCATGCGCAGAACGATTGCTTTTTCAAATAGTTGAATATCCTACCTTATATTCAAATTTTAGTAAATTGTATAATGGTGTTAATACTAAAGCTCTACTAGTACTAAAGGTCTAATACGACAATCAAGTACTGAATGGAAATTAAAACTAAAATTAACACTAGGCCTAGTACTAGAAAGATTTAGGTTTAGCCGTACTTTTCTTAAGACGGAACCCAATCCAACCCAGCCTATTTTCAGAACTAACACTAGACTTAGACCTAGAAACATTAGGGATTGGCCGGCCAAAGAAACGTATGGCTAAATCCTAATGATTTAGGAGGTCTAGTGTTAATACTAAAGCTAGGTTGTAGGGTAGTATTAGTTATACTTTTAGTTATAGAAGAATTTACAATAATCAAGCACTGAATGACAGTTAAAAGTAGAACTAACACTAAACCTAGTACCAGAAAGTACTTTTGGGTTTAACTTTTGGGGAAACATTTGGGTTTAACGGATTATTTAGGCAAATCGAAAAAGATTGAACCTTCGCTTTAGAAATTACTATATTATTTTTGAGTTTATGTGTAGATATTGTTGTTACTCTTCATTAAGAAAGAACTCCTATTTTTTTGGATTAAAAATTTTTACGTTTATAGTGGTCTTTGACGAAAATGTCTTTGTTGTACATTTTTTTAAATTTTATAATTACCTAAAACTACCCATCTTGGGTAAATATTCCCTTAAAAATAAATACTCGGGTATTTAACAACACTGTGCATGGTGACTTCACATCAGAAAGGATATTAAGAGAGTTTAGATAACTTTTATAAGTCAGAAAACACCAATTTTAATAAATAAATTGACTTCAGATCGTCTAAATTCAAAATTATTCAGGGTCATTTCAAATTCTAATACAAACATGTTTTGCAAAGTATAAAAAACATTAATTTTTACTTTACATGTTGTTGTTAATGCATTGTTGATTGGTTGCACGAAATTAAAATAAACCAATATTTAAACCTCAAAAAATTACCCACAAAAAAATAACCTTACAATGTTAAATTACCTTGAGAAATGCAAGTAATAATTTATTACGTGTCATGAATAACAAGAACTAGGAAGTAAATATTACGCCAATAAAAATTGTACTAACGCAAGCATTACATTCGTATTTGATATTTAAATTTCATTTAAATCAAGATCTATTTTATCGGTTAATATAAATACATTAATTAAGTCTTATTTACCTTCAATACAACAATAACAAAATAAAGCAATAATCCTCCCGAAAACAATCACACAAATTGAGGAAAAAAATCACAACAAATTATGTGTTCACTCGAAACAATGACGATTAGCTCAAAAACGTGTCTACGCGAAGAAACGCGCACTCAATCAACGTTATCCCGCCACCTCAAGTCATAGAATGCCATATGATAAATGTCTATGGGCTTAGCCAAGGGCTAAAAGCACGTGTTCGCGAACTAAACCGAACGATGAAGTGAGCTTTACGAAGTGGGGGAACCCCCAAAGACTTCAAACACTAACCGAATGATGTGTGGAGGGGATCACCCGGAAAAGATTTCCAACTACTACACGCAACTCATTAGATGTCGACACTTGCTTTATTTTCTCAAATAATCGAAATTAAATCATTAAATCAAAAAAATCAAATAAATAAATTGTTTTTTTATATGAATAAGAAATACCCCAGGAATTTAAAATTCAAAATCCCCAAGTTCAATTTGTTCCCCTCCTATAGATAAAGTCGGCGTGTAATACGTTATTTCCTGTACATTTCCATTGGTTCGCTTCAAGAGGGCACCTTTCCGGTTAATTAAGTCTCTGAGAGGGGCCGCGAATGCATGCGTAAAACTTGTTACTTGTTTAAATCGTTCTGAATGAACGCCAATTTGTATGCATGCAAAGTGAGAAACTTATTTTTATTATTTATACACTTTTGCGGTCTTAATTGATATCGTTTCTATTTTATACTTGGACGTGGCTCGTTAAACTTTGCATAGCGACATAATAATATTCGTGTAATAAGAAATACGTCAGGAATTACTCCGTATAAGGTGAAAATTTCTCGTTCCGATAATTTCGAATTTATTTCTTTAAGATGGAGTTTTTTAAACAGATACGAAATGAGCTTGTTTCGTAAAGCTCTTCGTCCGAAAAGGAAACGAGGCGGGTTCGGGGAAATAATTAGTGATGATTAGGCGATATAATTTTGGCAGTTGAGGTCCTTCCTAAGCGATACATGGAAGGATGTTAAGTGACCTAACGGTGAAATAAACCTTGGTTTTCTAATGAAAGGTTTTCGTAATGGACTCGTTAAAGGTATTATTATCGTAGAAGCTTTTTTCTCTTCAGAATTTTATAATTGAATCACAAATTTATGATATAAATTATTTGTTTTAAAAAATATAGAGTTGGGGGAATTGACCTAAATATTTAACAAACTTTATCATAAAATTCTATATTCTAAATAGGAAAAGATATCGTATTCAAATGTTGTTGATACAAGGCAATAATAAATAAGAAAGTTGCTAGGAGCTTCGGGTTAAGAGTCTCTAAATTTAATGTCACTCAAATTTATTAATTATTATTAATTTACACCCATATCAACTTTTTATCATAGAACTCTCATCAATTCTTATATATTTTTAGTTATATTAGAGTAGATTGAGGACTGAAAGATTATTTGTGACCTGTAAAAATATATTTCACAGGTAGTTTAGTATGAAATTGTACTTAATATGACAAGAAACAATATTGCAAAGTCATAAAGAGAAAAAGAATTAAGCAAGGTTCCAATGGCCATAATTGGGTTAGATTGGGTTAGGCTGGGTTAATGAAGCATCGATGAATTGCTTCATTAACACTACATTGCAGATATGATATAAGTATACCTCTGAAAATAGTAAAAGATATCGAATTCAAATGTTTTTGATGTCTACACCAAAAATCAGATCATACAAGGCAATGATATGCAGTAAAGGTGCTCTGTTTCGAGTCTCTAAATTGAATGTCTCTCATAACACGTATGCTTCACATCCATATCAACTTTTTATCATAAAATCCTTATCAAATTGTAGACATATATAGTCTTATTACAGTTAAGGATTGCAAGATTATTCGCGATCTGCAAGAATATATTTCAGCTAGTTTAGTATGAAATTGTTGTTAATATGACAAAAGTACAATGTTGCAAGGTCTCAAAGAATAGGAGAATGGAGCAAAGTTTGCAATGGCAATAGTTGGGTTAGATTTTGTTGGGTTAGCGTCGTTAAATTGCTTTATTAAAACTACACTGTAGATATGATATAAACATACTTTTGGAAATAGGAAAAGATATCGAATTCAAATGTTGTTGATGTCTACAATGTCTACAAGTAGTGTTGATCAATGTATGGAAGCAATAAATAAGGAAGGCGCTAAGTGCTTCGTTTTTACAGTCTCTAATGTAATGTCACTAAAAAACACGCATGCTTCACGACCACATTAACTTTTTATCACAAAATTTGTATCAAATCTTAGATATCTGTAGTTATATAAGAGTTAAGATTGGCGCCTGCAAGATTATTTGCGATCTGGAAAATTATATTTCTGCTAGTTTAGTATGAAATATAGTTTAGTTAATATGTCAAAAACAGGATATTGCAAGGCCATAAAGAATTAGAGAGTTGAGCAAAAGGTTACTTATGGCCATAGTTGGGTTGGATTGAGTTGGGTTGGGTTGGGTTAATCATCGTTGATGTAAGAATGCTTTCGGTTACGCACCGTGGGAGAATATAATAGAAGCACTGTTCAGAAGAGCATATCAAACTACCTTCTCAACACAGCAAGTAGTTATTTAAGCGACCGATTCGTAAAATACCAGGGAAATAAATATGACATCAACAGAGTTCTCCCACAAGGATCAATATTGAGCCCTCTACTGTGGAATGTGTATTTCGATCAGATGCTAGGAAAAAAAAAATAGTGGGACAACCTTGATGAAGGTAAGCTTGTGGCTTTCGCAGACGATCTGGCAATTATGGTAAGCGGCTGGGTAATAAAGAAGTTGCAACTGAAGGAGAATACCATTGCCCCGGAAGAATACCAGGACAAACCTACTAAACAGCAGAAATGATGCAATGATCAACGCAAATGGATACGAAATATCTTCTAAAAAGATATTGAATTATCTCGAAGTTACCATAAGTAAAGGACATAACTTAGAAGGAGCATGTTAATAGACGCAGAAAATGGTTAATGTTCTATAATAGGTTGATGTGGGGAATGATGCAGAACGTTGTGCGAAGTACTCAAAGTTAAAAAATTGTTCGTGAGACTTTAGAAAGAACAGAGAAGAAAAGAAATCAAAAGAACAAGCTGTTATCAAGCTGTATCCGCCGAGGCACTTCTGGCAATGCGTGGCAGACTGTCTATTATGCCTTGTTAGTTAAAAGAAGAGACGAAACCTCTGCTGAAAGGAACGAAGTGCCTAACAGGCGATGAAAGTGTGGGAATCCAGATGGAGGAAAAGCACGGGCAAAGCAAAATGGATAAAGTAAGTGATACCAGTCACTCACAGCCTGAATAACCAGGAAATAAGGAAAAGTGATGTATGACCCAGTTTATGAGTGGGCACTGCTATTTTAGACAATACTTGTAGAAATTGTAGAAAAGATCAAACTATGAAACGTAACTGTATTGTAATGGCGGTGCAGACGACTCGGAATACTTCTTACTTCGTGTGCGAGAGATGAAGAGAAAGAGAATGGTAAGATTGGGAAAATATTCACACTTAATAAAATTGCATTGATACCATCATGCTTGAAATGGAAGAAAAATAGTATTGCACTGAGGGATATAAGGAAGGTGGTAGAGACGAAGGAAAAGGAGGAAGAAATGATGAGAGAGGCTAGGCATAGAAACATTATTCGGGAGGAATGAAGAACGCTCTGGAAGAAGTGGAGCCACTATGGCTTCATCTACCCGGTAATTATTGTAAATACAGTCATCTCAAAAAGATAATGGTATGTTTCTGGTTTTTACCTTGGAATCGTCGCTTAAGGGGGTTGATAGGTTATGGAAGAGGAAATGAAGATGATAGGAGGATGAAAGAGCAATGTCCTTGAAGAAGAGGTGTGGAGTCACAAGGACTCCCCCGATATGTACTGAAAGTATAAAACTCAATAAATTGATGGGAATTTTTTAATTGTATTGGCACCACCGATGTGAGGGAGAGGATAAACGTTCCTCCCGTCGAATACCGGAGAAGCCCAAGAAAGGATCTATCTACTCATTATCTAAGATTCATTTCACAAAAGTGCCCAACCCAACCTCACATTACCTGGGCTTCATTTCACAAAACTACAAGTTACAATTTACAGGTCTTTTTTATTATATTTGTAAAGAAATTTTATTAGAGCATTTTATTAAATCACAGTTGTAAACCTGTAAGTTATAGTAAATTATTGACAATTTTACAATAATATTCTTCAATTTTACAGGTGTTTCCCGCATATTCGTCCTATTTACAATTTTATTACTTTAAAAAACATTTAATTAAACCTAACTTCTGATTCATGTATTTTTTTAATGGCAAGTTTTTCTTTGAAAAAATGAAAATCTTTCGAAAAGGAAGAGGTAGATAACCAGTATCACGTACGAAGACTTTTTAGACAAAGGATTAATAGTAATTTTATGACGGTTTATGAATTCAATGTATGTTTTAGGATAATGTGCAGAAACTAGAAGAACTTCTTTGATCTATTAGACATAGGATATAGCTCTCCAAAGAAAGAAGACAAGCACTATCAGCTACAATATAGCTATGTATTCTTCTCCACTGGCAGAAAAGAATAAAGATAAGGAATAAAAGAAGAATAAAAAACCCTAAATTGTTGAAATAGTTGATTGCAATACTTCCAGAAGATTTCATACTAGTTATAGAAGACTTGAAATGCTTCTAGATGTCTTGATACTTCCTCTACTGGTTGTAGAACACTTAAAATGCTTCCAAAAGACTTGAAATTGCTTTTGGAAGACTTCAGGATATGACTGCAGGATATCAAACGGGATTCTTATAATTTCCACATCCCAGATCTATGGTTGTAACAGCAGGTATGAATATAAATTGGAGAAAATTCTTATTAGTTGTGTGAAAAAGCAATGGGTTGCAATAAAGTAGACAAAGAAACTCAAGCTCCTGGAAGATATAAACCTCACGAAAGAGGAAATTAACAATCCCCTTGGAGAGAGAAAGTTGGATACTTATTCCTTTCCTACAAGTAACAGCAGTGTAATAGCTCAGAAATTTAATAATAGAAATTATTACAATTACCGGAGGAGTCTTTTGATTATTTTCTAAGCGATTTGAGAAAGTTGGGTGTAAATTGTGATTTCGGAGAATATAACGAGCGACTTATAAAGGATGGAATCGCAAGTGGAATTATGGATGGAAAAGTATAAGACATATTGTTAAGAGATGTAATGGTTGATATAATAAATTAGAAGACTTGATACTGGTTTTAGAAGACTTCAAGGGTTTCCAGAAGATTAATACATTGGAAGATTTGATACTGGTTATAGAATCCTCGAAATGCCTCCAAAACACTTGGTATTGCCTCTGAAAGACTTGAAATGCTTTCAGAAGATTCGGCACTACCTCTGGAGGACATTAAAGTACTTTCAAAAGACTTGAAATGCTTCCAGAAGACTTGATATTCCTTCCAAACTTGAAACTGGTAATAACTTAAAAGGTTTGCAAAAGATTTGACAATGCATCTAGAAGACTTAAAATGTTCCCAGAATATTTAATAATCCTTCTGAAAGACTTGATACTGCTTCTAAAATACTTAAACTATTTCCAGAAGACTGGATATTGCTTCTAGAAGACTTAGTGAAATGCTTGCTGAAGACTTGATACTGCTGTCAGAAAGCATTTTCGTCGTAAAAAACAAGATAAATCATGTGAATTCATCAATCATGTATTTTGGAATTTACATTTATAAATTATTAAACACTAAATACTGCTGGAAGAAGATATTTTCAATACAAAAGGCAAGAAGCTCTTAATAATATTTGATTTTGCTTTAAAAATACTATATACTGTTGGCAATATATAAAAAAGTGCCAATTCAGGACTAGACACTGTTTGTAAAGCTGTAAACATTGCTGGCAGAAAAAATTTCATTTGCAACCGAACCATGGGCGCTAGATTATACAGGCTTTTTTGCCAATTCATTTGTTTTCATCATCGTACTCGTCGCGTAAAACCAAGTAGATACGTCAAATTTCGTGATTTTAACACTAACGGGTTTTTAATAATGGAATAAATAGGGATAAAAATAAATTGGTTTCTTTAAAGTATTTTAAGATACATCTTTATATGAAGTTTTCTTAATATTTTTTAATATAGAATCACCCTCTTAAATATATTGTAAACGCAATTTCCTGTATATAAAGAACAATTTTTCGTTATTTCCGCATATTCGATATTTCGACATGTTGGCTATTTCGATGCTTCGATACTCAAATAATTTCTATATATCGACATATTTGGTACTCAGATACTTTCGATATTTCGATACTGAACTGTTTCTTTTTATATTTTAATGCGAGGTGGCCCGCGAGGTAGTAATTTGTACGCCTCCATGCAGGAAGGTTGGAGACACATTCCCAATTCCATCCTTTTAGAAGGTCGTAATCTTGAGGTGTAACAGTGATCACTTTAGTAACTGTAAAATTGTAAATTGTAAGTTATAGTATTGTGAAATGGGGTCCTAACTGCTTATCATCCCGGGCCAGATGTCCCAGCAGACTTTCCCTGACCTCGTAAAAAAAGGGTTGGGTTGGCATCGTTATTGCTTTATTAAGACTACACTGCAGATATGACTTAAATATATATTGGGAAATAGGAAAAAAAAGATGTCGGTTCGAAGGCAATAAATAAGAAAGGTATTCCGAGTTTACAATCTCTAAATTTAATGTCATTCAGAACACGCATGTTTCACAACCACATTACCTTTTCTTCCCAGAAATTTGGAAGAGTAGTTTAATGAGTATTATGAGAAGCTTCACCAAGAAATGAGAAATAAAAGATTGAATGTAAAAGCATTGAGTCATACTGAAATAATATTATTAAAATGTTAATCTCGCTGAATTGATACAAGTTTACGTTCTCGATGTATGTTTGTGTTCATTATTATTAAAAATTTTTATTAGTAGATTTGGTTAAGATAAATAATGATATATTACTAATTTGAAATATAATCGTTAACTTTAATGATAAAAAAGTAAGTAATTAAGGTTTCGAAACAATTTAAGTTTGAAATAAAATTTAAACAAAACCGTTTCGAATTTCAATAAACAAACTTTAATTACTAACGACGTCCTCCGTGCGAGTAAACAATTTAATTGGTCCGGTATAGATTCAAGAACGTTTTGAGAAAGAGTTTGCCGTGTAAATGTCCATTAAAAGACCACTGACGGCGCTCCAAGTCGGAGGGATAATTCGAGCGCTCGCACCGCGGCTCGTAACTATAAAATTATCATTTTATATCGGCAATAAATTCGTGAGTGCAACTGTAGAACGGGCAGCGTATTTCAGCGCACGGACCACGTATATATCGAACGTTATTAATGTCGCACTTTGAATTACTAATGCTGGCGGAAGGTATATTATACGTTTCGCGATGTGTACGCGCCTTTAAGCGGTTCATTTCGATTCAATTCTAGATTCAATCCGTGCCACGATACCGATTCGGGAATTATTACGGAAGACGACGTCATAGAGAGAAAAAATTCATGTCGACATAAAAAAGGCGAAAGAAATAAATAAAGAAAGGACATGTTTAAAAGAAAGATACGTGCAAAAGAAATTATTGGAACCGTAAATGCGCACCTGCAAGCGATAATTTATGTGATGATTATTAATTTTCATTTATGTTAAATTTATGTTTGACTTGTGTCGCAAATACTATAAGGCGGTTCTGCATAAAATAACTTGGCGAATATCGAAAATTATTATGTAGGTACAGTTTTGGAACACCTGGTGACATACTTATTTACATAAACGTCCATTAATCTTCTTTAAAGATACAAAATGAGTTGTTTATTTTAACCCCGATGAATTTATTTACATTAAAATAACACTATATGGATCATTATTAATATTATCTATTTGATACATCACTACACCAAAGCATAATTATGTAGCACTCATATGTAGAACCCAATTGGGGTTATTCCCCAAGATGCTCTACCCCCTTTTGTATATTCATAGATAACTTCTTAGAACTAGAATCATTCAGGTGTTAGTTTTATGTTTGCTTTTATGTGAATATAACTACCATTAGCTGATCAATACCTTGAATCAGAAACATTCTGGTTTTAGCTGTACATCTCTTCAAACAGCCCAACCCAGCTCTACTTTTATCTCATACTTATTAAAGCTATCACTATACTATGTTCACTGAACAGATGCAGTAAATCTGAGTGAAGCACCGCCTGTCATTACTATTACTTACTAACCAGTTCCATACAAAATATTAAGAAAGAAGTTATGTCATTTCATTAGTTACTTAATTATATGAATATTATTATAAAATAATGATTACCAGCAGTTAAGATCCGTGTCAAAGTGTATTTCAAAGATTATTTGGAAATTTAATAATGTAAATCGTTAATTGTTAAAGTAATTTGTGACTAATAATTAAAATTTTACAAAATATATGTTATGAAAATAAAGAATAAATATGATGAGAAAAAGAAACTTGTCGTTCGAAACCTCGTTGTTGTGGCAATTTTAAACATTTCGTATAGACGTCTGAATTGATATTAGTAATACGAAATCGTCTATTTTGGAAGATTGTAGCGCCTCGCTGGTAAGTGAGAAAAACTAAACAGAAAACAGAAAACTAAACATCTCTATTAACATGTTGAAGAAGTGAATACACTCAAATTAACCATGTTTCGCATGAATTAGGCGCAAGCGATCGGCGGAGTGAGAATATAATCATCTTATAGATTTTGTATGAGACTAAACACCTTTATTAAGATGTAGCATCAAAACATTCGTAAACGTCCAGGAAAATAATAAAAGTTTCTTATTGACTTATCTTCTGTGCAACAAATACTGACACATTTCCACATGAAAACCAATCAGGTAGTGGATATCAATTCTTAATCAAACCAAGTGTAAAATAAGACGATCAACCTTGGCTGCTTATTCTTTTTAAATGCTTTAAGAGTACTGCTACATGAAATTGGTTTACCTCCAAATACAAAAAGTTAAGTTGAGCATGGCGTGGTGTCCCGTCACATAAATGTGCACAGTCGATGATTTTAGCCTTTAGCCGTCTTAAGAGACATAGAACTAAACCTAAATGTTTTTAGTTCTAAGTCTAATATTAGCTCCAGTTTTAGTGAATAGTCAGCATTAGATTTTAGTATATTCTGCATAAAGCCAAAACTAGAACTTGCACTAGACCCTGAACTAGAAACTTTCCGAATGAGTTGGATTCCTCGGCAAAGCTAACAGCAATCACTGGAAAAACTTATGAAATATATGGAAAGAGCAGTGTGGAATAAGCAAGTAAAAACAGCCAAAGAAAACGAAAAGCTAAAACAGAAGTTAATTACAGTAAATGTAACAGCTGAAAACGAGGTAGAGAAAACGCACGTCAAAGAGTGAGAATCATGAAACACAGGGAGAACTTAAAAAATAAACGAAAAAGGCGAAAATAGCCATATGGCAAAAACTGTGTGGTGAACTGTAAGAAAATACATGGGGAGACGCCTATGAAATTGCGATTAAAAGAACAAGGAATGCATCAAAAGTTACTCTAGAGCAAAAGTTTGTAGGAGCAACCCTTTTCTCGGATGGTAATGGTTCGGTGCCCTATTGAGGAGAACACAAAAATAAAGTACTTAGTGTGAGCTTTACTTTTAGTTCATTATACATGTATAACATATTTACACTGAATCACAATTTAAACTAGAACTAACACTAGATCTAGGACTATAAACATTTTGGTTTGGTCGTGCGTCTTCAGGCTGCTTGGTAGTTAAACTACTTTCTAATGAAAATAGTTAGTAGTTAGCCTAGCTCTGCCATCGTTGATGCTATTGAAGCAATCTTTGGGGAAGTCAACAGAAATTATAGGTTCAGACAAGGAAAGAAACGGAAATGTATGGTGATTGACGTAGACGTTAAGAATGGTTTTTTCAGAATACTTTCGCTTTAGAATACCTTAGTCTCAAAATACTTATTGAATATAATTAAGGATTATGTATCAGATAAAAAAATCGAATATGCTGGAGTAACGTATGAGATCACATGAAGGGTACCATAAGGAATAATACTAGGCCTAATACTATGGAACGTTTTCTTTGGTCAGTATTACAACAACAAAGAGATCAAGAGGTACTTACACTAATTGCATACGCAGACGACTTCGAGATAGTGGTAAATGGATGGTACATTGAGGGGATAGAGTATCAGCTCAGGATTTTCTTAGGGGGAGACGCACGGCTAAAACTCAAATGTTTCTAATTCTGGTTCTAGTATTAGTTTGAGCATTAGTTAACACCAAACCAAGAAATATAAACATTCAGATTTAACCGTGTGTTTCGTGAGAATACCCAACCCAACTCAAAGCCGGACTTTCGATTATACTCGACACTCCCTTCCCTGTATTAATCCGTTATACGGATAATTTCCTGTACAAACATTTTTTTTACAAATGCATTAATATACATCAAAATATATAACGAATCCCACATACAAAACACAAAACATATTTCTTGCGTTATCGCGATCTACACATCTACAAAACACATCTCTCTCTCCATCTTCCGAATACGAAAGCGACAAGACCACGAGGCACAGTTGTTACGAAACATGCGAGACGAAACAAAACTGAGACAAGTCACCGGATAACCGAACGAGAACCAACAACAACGAGTTGAGTTGAAGAGATCGAAGACATCGCGTCTACAATCGCGCGCGTAAATCAGCTCGATAATTACACGTGTATTGATGGGGGCCCCATTAGAAGTACAAAGGCGACCGCAAAAGGACGCGCGTCCAAGATTAATCTTCGCCCTGAACGCGCAACAAAACAAATTAACGGTTAATCTTGTGTCTCTATATACGTTCCAATACCTTACGCAACTAAACCGAATATAACACATATGATGATGAACAACAAGAAGAAAATGATGAAATACAATTGCGGTTGTTGCATGTAGAATATTGTTTGATGAACGCATCGGTTGTTGATTGATAGCTCGGTTTCTATCTATATACGATAAATAAATTATTTGTGGTATGAATTAAAAAAGAATAATACAATTACAATTACAACGTGTAATATTTTAAATTGAATCGTTTGAATGTGTCTGTTTAGTCTGGGATTCTTGGCGTCCACATCGCTAATTATTTACTCGTTAACGTACGCGCTTCCACGACCATCTAGCGACAATTTAATTAATACAATTACGTGGCTGTTCTTGGTACACGTGCCGTTTGGACGAGCCGGACGCTTCGGATCGACGTAAATTAATTTCGGTATACCCACTTCGCCACGGTCCGACGGCTTCGCATCCACGTCTGAAGACGAGATCAATTAATTGCAGATCTCCTCTCCGAGAACAACACAAACAAACCTTTTAATACAATATCAAACTCAAGACACGAATACATTTAATCAAAATGTAAATGACAGACGTACTTTAACGATCAAAAATGTATTTATGTTTTTTAGTTTTTAACCGTTTCGGCTTAAAATAATCCTCAGGAAATCACATTATGCGATTTTATATTTTCTTTTTATGATAATATTTTCGTTTCTTTACTTTTATTTTTTGTTCTATTGTTTCTAATGTCTAACATAAACTTCCATCTGTTTCTATTTATATCATACACATCATACATATGGGACAGGTCATAGATATGGTAGGCTATTGAGGCAGTTATATGTAAAAAAAATTGTTATGGAAACTCAACAAAAGTATTAAAATAAAAATGCCAGACACATGGGAATATAACAAGACAGCAGGTATCGACTAGCTAGTTTCTTGAGAGTTGAGTATTCATCAATCAGAAGGTTGTAGTATATCGAGGACAACATCATTCAATAAGTATAATGTATTTAGTTCTTTCGGCAACATAGAAAAGTCTTATAGACGTTCGGACAAATTAGTTGATGGAAATCGTATATTTAATCTTAACAAAACAGGAACAACGATGGCACTAAAATCAGCGAAAATTGGCTCTAAAAGGTCAAAAACAAGTTATTATAAGTGATTATGCTCCTTCAGGGGCATTAGGCCTTGCGAGTATAAGTGGGTGACTAGTGAGCTTTTTTCGTCAGTTATGAAACGCTTTATGTCATAGCAATTGGTACAACGATAATGTCAGTATCATTATTTATGACAACCACGAAAGTCACTTGACCAGTGAGACTTTCAACTTAGCCAAAGAAAATCACAATCACCTTACCACCTTATGGCAGTAATAAACTACAAACCCTTGATATCTCTGTGTTTTATTCATCATTAGTCATGTAATCGATCGGGATTTTGCCACTATTATCGCTGATGAAGAGATGGAAAAAGAACATATCATAGCTGAAAATTAAAAAAAAAGGGGACAACAGAACCCTTAGTCTTACGAATGAAGCTGCAAAGGCTACATTACCTAATGTTGCAAAGAATGATATTCTACATTCCTATTTTAGAACTAATGCAGGCCCAAGTAAACCGTCATTTATTTCTCCGCAGCAGTTTAAAGGGTACCCAAAAGCAGTAGAAGCAAAATCAAGAAAGCCATTGTTGAAGAACATAGTTACATTGCAACCGACACCATCACCAAAAGAATTTATTTGAGGCAAAAGAAATTGCAAATTTTAGCTAAAGAAAACTCCATTTAAGCGCCGAGTTCTAAAACTAATCCAGGCCCAAGTAAATAATCATTTATTTCTTTTCAACAGTTCAAAAGATGCCCAAAAGCAAAAGAAAGAAAGTAAAGAAAGCCAGAGTTAAAGAAGGTAGCTGCTTTGCAGCCAACACCACTACCAATAGAGTTTATTTGAGGCAAAATAAATTGGAAACTTTCCTTAGAGAAAAGTTCACATGTGTGCCAAAAGAAACCAATAATAGTTGACGTATCGTTGTCTGAAGATGAAGATATTGCAACTTTAAACTTTACGGTTAAAAATTCTGATGAGGTTGTGGAGTGGCCTCCGGCTTTAGTTTCATCTGCATTTGAGGAATTGGATCGAGATCCTATACTTGGTGATTTCGATCTAGTTAGGGTGTCTAGTCCCGGATCCCTCCTGGGATTTCATGAAAAAAATGATAGGTCCAGGATATTAAAAATCTCGAAATTAAGAGAAAATTAATAATATCCGGAATGATTTTTCTACCGCCTATTGTTTTGCAATGAAAATACTCATGGTCTTTAAAAATCTTTAAACGTAGATATTTTTTTCCCTGTTTTGTTATGGTTCCTTCATTCTATATAAATTTCTTTTATGCAATTGAATAAGTTCATAGGTGCGAAGTGACTGAACCAGTTTTTGAAGAAGGTTGGGTTGGCATAATTATATCGCCATTAAATTATTAGTAAATTATTTATTAATTTACTAATAATTTATTAGCAATTTTTACATCCCAAGTAAAATATAAATATAGACAGGTGTATAAAATTGTACTTTAACTACAATAAATAACTGCAATAAATACTTCTTCAACAAAATGTTTACTTTATATTTTATTTTTACGTCACCATTTACCATTAAGACAACAAAAGGGGTCCGTGGGCCAAAAGACTTTGGGAAACACTGGTTTAGATGAAACCATTAACAATTTAGTATGGATGTTCTTTTGGAAACATTTCTAGTCCGCTGGAAGCATTCCAAGTCTTCCAGAGGTAATATCAAGCCTATTGGAACCATTTCAAATATTTTAGAAACAGTAATAAGTCTTTTGTAAATATTTCAAGTATTCTGAAAGCATTGCAAATCTTCTGGAAGCATTTCAAATCTTTTGTAAGCAATATCAAGTTTTCTAGCAGCACTATCAAGTCTTCAAGAGGTAGTATCGGGGTTTTTTTAGAAACATTTCAATTCTGCTAGAAGCAGTATCAAATCTTCTTTAAGTATTTCGAGTTTTCTGGAAGTATTGCAAATTTTCTGGAAGCATTTTAAGTCTTCTGCAAGCAATATTAAGTTTTCTAGAAGCAGTGTTAAGTCTTCCAAAGGTAGTATCGAGCCTTTTGGAAGCAGTAACAATCTTCTAGAAACAGTATCAAAGGTTCTAGAAGCTTTTCAAATCTCCCAGAAGCTATATTAAGTTTCCTGACAGAATTTCAAATCTTCTAGAAATCGTATCAAGCCTTCCGAAAATATTGAAGATTTTGTAAGAGTGTTTGCGCACCCAGAGCACCCGTGTACTCGACGCCTATGAATAAGTCCTACAGTAACACAAATGTAAAAAACCCAATGTACGTTTTTAAATGAATATTTTGCAAACGTATTTTAATTTCGGGACCATTTTCGGTAATTTCGTTACCTTTTGCAAAAATAAACGTTTTTGGTCCCAGGAATTGGATACCTTTGTCATAGTAACATTCAAAACTAAAACAGAAGAAGTATTTTATATAGGGCAAGTTGTTAATGCGAAACATGTTGAGAAAATGATGTAGAAATAATTTTTTTGAGAAAAAGCTTGAGAAATTTTCTCAGCTAAAATTATATTGATAATGGATGTATCAATGCCATCAGTGAATACAAATCTCTATTCAATAACGAAAAGAACAAACATACCGACAAATTTTAAAAACAAAAGTTGATTATTGCTTGAAATTGAAGATGGCTTTGCAAAAAAATGTTTGTATCATAAATAATAGTATTCATCAAACCATTTCATTTAAAACCTAGATCATGAAAATCGGAATATAAATGACGAATTTTGATGGCTTATAGGAATATACTTAATATAAATCAACAAATCAATATAAAAAATATGCAAAACTGCTTTAACTTTTAAAACGGAGACATGAAGGATTTCTTCCAAAGAAAGTACTATATTTTCTTCCAATGAAATCAACAAATTTCTTATTGAAGCATGTGATACAAAAGATCTTGTTGTGAAGGTAAACAGTTAACTACATTAAAGAACTTGTTTAAATAATATTGATAATAGGAATAATGGGTGCATGCTGAGCAAATGAAATACATAATATATAAACGAAAAACATAAAAGACCTTAGATTCAGCCTTTTTGGTAAATGTGCCCAATACCAAAATTAAAATCAGTAGAAAATTAACAATTACTGTTCATTTTTTCCCGATATGTAAAAAAATATAACGATCCGCCATATGTAACTTCTCAAGCTTTTTTTTGAATTACCATAATGGCAAATGTATTTCTCAAAGAATCGGTTTTAACAAATTCACAAAAATCAAATAATCAAAATTTGAATTATTTACGAGAAATTGATATTAATTAATTAAAAACTTGAAATAATGTAATTAATTACTTTAAGTTTATTACCTAGTAATTTTAATTTTTTCAAAAATTAAATTAAATTGTTTCAAATTCAAATTTCATTGACGACTTAAATTATTTTTTGTTATAATATTCAATAGTAATCGTGGACAAACTATAGTATATTAACTATAGTATATTCGCATATAATCAGCTATTATTCACTCAGGTAATTATGCCGCGAGCATAGTGACTTTACCTACTTGAATAATAGCACTCATTATATGCTCATAAAATAATATACTATATTTTTTGAAAATTTGCCATTTCATCTCTGTTGACAGGTAAAAAAAACGAACTTTTTTCCTGTGGGCATTTTCAGATTTGAATTCGTATGACTTTTATTAAATTTTAAAGCGGGGTTAAATACAGTTTTGTACTTAACACGTTATTAAACTGATAATTTTGTTGAACTCACGCAATTCACAAAACTCTCAAATTAGTTTTTTCATAACTGGGTACGTAAAAAACTATTGTCTCACTGTGGACCACCTCTCCCTGCATTTATTCTTTAAAGGAATTGTAAAAACCTGAGGAAGTATAAAGCGTTTGTGTAATAATTTATTATCAAAGTTAAAAATCTGTATAAAGGAATGGTTAAAGTCGAAGAGAGTCAGTGCGTGAAATAAAGTAAACCTTTCTTGTAAGATGTCCGAAAGGTATTTACAGGATAAACGTCCGTACACCTAATTCGCCATTAAGTAACATTGAATGGAATCTCGGAAGAAACGGAGCGAGCAAAGAACTTGCATCTTCGGCACGTTCACGGTCGAGTTGAGTCGCGTTCATTCGTCAGACGAGCGCCGGGCACGCGATTACGTCCGCCCTGTATACCTTCAATATTTATCGAATTAAGAAATAAACGCGTAAATCGAGCGATCCGCGTCCGTTTTCTTGTATAATTAACGGGTGTTCCTCGTGGTCGCCGCCGCCGCCGTCGTTGCGATGCGATCTACGGGTAATCTATTACCACCGGCGAGAGGATCGCGGAATTGCCGATATTCACGATCTCAGAGCTTCGGCTTCGGCTTCGGCCGCGACCATAAACTTCGCGAACGCGAGCGGACGCCCGATTTTAATCTTTCCAACGGAGTCCTCGTAAATCTGGACCGTAATTACAGGGAGATCTGACCCGCTGCGAGCATTTGAATATTTCACGAGTGCGTTTGTACCGTTGTTTTTCGTTCGATCGGTGTCGACTTGGATTATCTTTGGTCGCTTGTCTTACCAAACTTGTCCGATTCTTAAAAGAATTTCCATAAATTTGTTTAAACGTCACTTCATTTTATGATTCAGGAAGTCTTGAAGGAAAATTGTTAATTACTGAAAGTTACAACTATGTCGTGAAGTGGTGAAGAACGCGTTAACATGGAAATGAATGATTGATTAAAATTCTTAGCTTGCTTATTTCTAGAGATCCTGGAAAAAATTCAAATTCCTATGATGAAGAAACTGGCAGAGATATCCATTAAAAATGTCATATTAATATATCAATTACTGTTTTGATGGCAAAAACCATGCTGTGAGAAAATAAATAAATAAACATGAAAACCAGCTTGAAGAAAAATGTCTTGAGTGTTCTATCATGTGTAGATGACATGGCTGAAGAACTTGTTATAGCGACATAAGAAAAGAAATACAGTTCTCGATTTTATAAAATACACCTTCATCATATTCTTCCTATTTTTATCTTCAACCGAATATCCGGTTATCCGGCATGTCTATCCGGTCATTGTGTGTAATTGTCGGTTTCAAGATCAATTTTATATCATATACAGGTCTTTATCTTTAAAGAATAATAATATCTCTTATAAAATCGTAAAAAATCTAATTCTTAAGCTATCTTGATCAAATTTGCTCTAATTTACAAAGAAAGTATCATTTTATATTATATACAGGTGTCCGATTTTTTTTATAGATCAGAGATACTGATGCAGAATATATCTTAGTGAATTTTTTCATGATCTATAAGGAAGAGTATGAATTTTCCGTAGAACTCAACCATACATGAATATCTCAATTTGTTTTTGAGATATCACTTGTAGCACTTCATAAATATAACAGCTTCCCTCATAATTTTTGAGAAAAAATCGAATCTTTCAAATAGCAGAATGAAATTTTGTTGTGATTTTAAAGGAGAGTATGTAGTTTTCCCAGAACAAAATCATGCACGAATATCTCATTTCATTTTTGAAATAATTAGTAAGATTTCATAAAACTTAAAATTTCCTTAAATTATTTATTAAAAATCTTAGTATAGAACTTAATAAAAAAACAAATAAGATAACCTTTTTGAACGTTCTGTATAGCATTACTCCCGTCGTTGCATAATAACATTGCACTAATTTACAAATTTTATCTTATATCTCCATATATCTCTATTAATTCTTGAGATATGACTTTTTAAAATATGACATCTATAATAAATAATAATGTTGTTTTCTGGACATTAAGCTTATATTAAATTGCCTTTAAAATGGCGCTAATATTATGATCATATCTTTATTAGATATCTTCTTGAGATTTGAGTTTTTCAAATTTGATATCAACAATAATGCTGTAAACTGACGTAGAAATAAATTTAAAAAAACGTAACATAAGAAGCTGTAGAAATGGACAAACAGCATTCTGCACAAACTGGTGGATATTTCATGGTGATATCTCCATTAATTCTTGAGATATGATTGTTTGAAATTTAATGTTTATCATAACATTATTAATTGAGATGGATTTAAAATAGAAGTTGTAAAACTCGAAAAACGGTGTCCTAGACATTAAATTTATATTAAATTATCTTTTAAAATTTAAAATGGTGGTAATTCTTGAGATATGACTTCTTCAAATTTAATACCAATAATATCGTTGTAAACTGACATAGAGATAAATTTAAAATAATAGTAACATAAGAAATTAAAGAAATGGAACAATTGTATTCTATGCATTAAATTTATATTAAAATATAAAGTCTTCAAAATGTTGGTTATTTCATGGTGATATCTCAATTCAGTCTGGAGATATGATTGTTTGAAATATAATACAATATAGCATTATTAACTGAGGTGGATTAAAAATATTGTAACATCAAAAGTTTTAGAACTGGATAAACGACGTTCTAGACATTAAATTTATATTAAATTATCTTTAAAATGGTAGCAATATTATGGTGATATCCCCATTAATTCTTGAGATATGACTTCTTCAAATTTGATATCTATAATAAGGTTGTAAACTGACATACAGATGAATTTTAAAAAAATCGTAACATCAGAGGTTGTAGAACTGGAAAGATGGTATTCTGGGCATAAAATTTTTATTAGTTTATCTTTACAATAGTGGTAATGTTATGGTGATACATCCAAAAATCCTTCAGATATGACATTTCAAATTTGATACCAATAATAACTTTGTTAACTGACGTAGAGTCGACTTTATATATGTTCTGCATATTAAATTTATATTAAATATTCTTCATAATGGTGGTGGTTAATCTTAGTTAATTCTTGAGATATAACTTTTTCAAATTTGAATCTATAATAAGGTAAGTTTATAATAAGGTGTAAACTGGCGTTGAGATAAATTTAAATAATCGTAACATCAGAAGTTGTGGAACTAGAAAGACGGTGTCCTGGATATTAAATTCATATTAAGTTATCTTTAAAATGGTGGTGATTTAAGGGTGATATCTCAATTAATTCTTGAGATATGATTGTTTGAAATGTGATAGTTATCATAACAGTATTATAAACTGATGTGGATTAAGAATATCGTAACATCAAAGGTTTTAGAACTGGAAAAACGATATTCCGGATATTAAATTTATATCAAATTGAATTTAAAATGTTGGTAATATTATGGTGATATTTCAATTAATTTTTGAGATATGATTTTTCCAATTTAATATCTATAATAAGATTGTAAACTGACGAAGAGATACATTTAAAAAATTTAATATCAGAAATTATAAAAACGGTAAAAAGTATTCAGCAAATTAATTTGCATTTAATAGTCTTCAAAATGGTGGTTATTTCAAGGTAATATCTCCCTTAATTCTTGAGATATAACTTTAAATTTGATATCTATTATAACGTTCTAAACTAACGTAGAGACGAATTTAAAAAAATCGTAAAGTCAGAAGTTGTAGAACAAGAAAGTCGGTATTCTGGGCGTTAAAGTTATATTAAATTATTTTTAAAATGGTGGTAATTTCATAGTGCTATCTCAATTAATTTTTGAGATATGATTGTTCGAAATTTGATGTTCATCATAACAGTATTAATTGAGGTAGCTAACATGGAAATGAATGACAGATTAAAATTCTTAGCCTGCTCGTTTCTGGAAATCCAAAAATAATGAAGAAACTGGCAGAGATATTCATTAGAAATGACATATTAATATATCAATTGGCTGAAGAACTTGTTATAACGATATTTTTACTTTTATTTAAATAGTCGAGTTAATAAGTCGAGTTAATAACTCGACTATTTTTAAGATAAGTATTTTTTAGTGATGAAACGGATAATAATTTTACAAAAAACCGGATACCAGATATCCAGCTCCATCTTCAGCCGAATATTCGGTTATCCGGCATATCTATTCGATCATTGTGTGTAACTGTCAGTTTAAAGATCAGTTTTATGTTTTTCCCAGAACAAAGCCATACATGAATATCTCAATTCGTTTTTGAGATATCTTTTGAGATATATTTATAACATTTCTTAAAATTAAAAATTTATAATATAATAGTAGAAAATCGAGTAAATATAATTTTAAAAAAATCTTTGTATAAATTATAATAAAAAAAAGGAGTTTAGAGGAGATAACTTTTTTTTGAACACTCTGTGATCTTAAATGATTGTTCATGATAACATTGCAGTAACTGTCAAACATTATGTTTCTAGACATACTTGAAAAATGTTGTAAAAATTTTTTAACTTTGAAGTCCCATATCTTAGTCATTTTTAGGTTTCGACCAACAATTTTTACACGAACCATAATCATTTTTACTCCAGTGTTTGTAAATACAATTATGCTCCCATTTACAAAAATACGTTGATTTTAATTTTTTTTATAAAAATATTGGAATTGGATTGGGTTTTGTTAAGTTGATTGGGTTTGGCTGGGTTGGGTTGGGTTCGGTTGGGCCATCATAAGATACATAACGTAATGTTTCTATTTCTAAGTCCATGTCAGTTTTAGTTCAATAAAAATTTACAACAAACTAGCACTGAATAACAATTAAAACCACAAATACTGTTCTTGATTTATACATCATATTTCTTATATACACCATCTTGAGAAACCCAGAACATTTATATTTAAATATACTGATGTTTTTTACTGTATTAATATGGATTTTATTAAGTACTTTATTATTTTTACTATTTTTACTGTATTAATATACTGCTTATATCGATAATAATTATATTACGAAAGGTGGGGCTTTAAGATCAACGGAGAGTTTTCCATTTGGTCGGAAATCGTACGAAGCGGATAATTAAGTGGATAAATTGCCCGACATTGAATCGCGTCGATGATTTATTATAGGTCGCCCAGCTATACACCTCACGGACTTAACTCACCTACGTGCTGCCGAGAGATTCATCTCTCGCCACACAGGCTAATCGAATAACCAGATAGAGAATTTATTCCAAATGATTGTGTACAAGCGAAATTATTGTTACCTACAGAACTAACGGTACGCTCATCGGAACACGTACGTAAACGCAATCTTAATGATGTATCCTTGGTGTTATTAATATTCCTACTAATAACTAATACTAATCCTAAATAGATTCAAACCCACACCCGTGCATCTGTTTCCCTTTTTTGATTTTTTTGTTTTTTGTCCGTTCGGTTCGTGCGGAGGCAAAAAGAGAACGGTACGGGGATCTCTCTGATCCCGGGCGTGTGCACTTGCCTGACGGCATTCCTCTGCCTCCGGCGATTCTCCTCTGGCAGACCTGAGGCCCCACATCCACGCCCGAGGCGTTCCTCTTCTCATATATGAGTTACTCTTTTTCGGAGTAAATTAGCCAGTAGCGAGTCTGCACTACTCCGCGCTATTATTAAGGGCACTTACCCAGTCAATTTGGCCCTCTTTATCTTGCTACTGCATCTTGTGTGGAAATTTATGTATTATACGTTACTGACCACCTAAGTGAAAAAGATTATGGCAGAAAGAATTAAAAAGAAAATAAGTAGAAAGTAGGAGGTGTAGTTAATTAATTTATAAAGGTTTTACTTTATCCATTTTTTTAAATGTATTAATATTGATTAAAGTATATTGAAGATTACATCGTTTATAAATTTATTAAGTTATAGTATAGTTGATGATGATAAAAAGAAAAATGAATTGAAAAATCACTCAAATATTTTTTAAAAACTTAAAAATAACTTGCATATGTTGATAAACAACTTTAAAATAGAACAATCTAGAGCAACTTGTATCCTCTTGGTCTTCTGATCTTAGGATTTTCTTGAGCATTGCATTCTGAATGCTCCTAATTCAGATAACCTTTAACTTCTTCCTTTATGACGATACTCACTAAAAGGAAAATTTTGGAATTCGTTTTACTCTCTGTTAATACCGACATTCCCGAATTCTAAAAATATTACTACACTTTACAACGTATCCCATCTCATCTCTTCAATCCATCCCATTTCAGCGCAATTCAACCCAAAACAAACCGAGAGTATGATTTAACTGGGACTTATCTGTCAGATCATTAGATAGAATAAATGCAATAAATAAGAAAACTTTTAGTGAACACAGAAAGTTCAACAGTTTGACATCATTTTTTAATAGAAACAAAAGGGCAATTGCTCATTGTAAACTTTGTTCCAAAGAAATAAATTGAACTAGAGGTTCGACTAGTTGTTTTCATACACATTTAAAAACTATTCATAGCCCTATTCTTGAAAAAAGAGATCATGACTCATGTGTGAACGATGAATATAATGCACCTGAACAATATAAGGTAGCAAAGTCGTTTAATAACAAATGTGAAAATTTGCCCTACTTCTCGTATAGTAGTTCGCAATTCGCGATGGCCTTAAAATTTTGTTGTTTATCGCCAACCATTGTTTCAGTTTGGACCAGTAAAAAATATATCGTAATTTTTACAATGCTCGATTTTTGTCGCTCGATTTCTAGTCCATATCATTGCATAAGCTGGTTCAACCTCGAAGTACCTTCCTAGTTAGTCTTGTGAACGTAAACTTTTTTAAATAATGTAGTGGATGATACCTAGTAAGAAAGGTCAATGTTTATACGCTTCTTATAAATTGCTAGATAATATCTCTTAGAAAATGAATTAAAAAAAATCTTTGTCTGACCTAGAATGGGAAAATGGAGTTGAAAAATAATGAACGGGCAGGATGATTTTGATTTAGACTTGGATATAGAGAGTGACTGGGCAGAACTACATAATTTGAAAGTTGAATATGATTATAGCGACAGTGTCTGATTTTAAAGAAAATGGGATTGTAGAAGAATAAGATCGTGTAGTAGAAAAACCAGAAGATGGCATGCCTTGCATTGTTACAATATGATCAATGCCTCCTGTATCAATTGTTCGTGTGTACTATTGCAATGCTATCAAAAATCATGACAAACCTGTGCAACGTTATGAATGTATGATCGACCTAAGCCACCAACTTACTAAACTCTAAAGAAATTCTGAAAATTGATGACCAACTTGATGAAGTTCATAAAGTTGATAACACACGAGCAACACGCTTTTATTATTTAAGCCGATTAAGGAGCATTAGCATCACATAGTGTTCTCAATGCAAAGACTCAATTTGAAGTGAGCACCTTTTACAGCTCTATTCCTTAAGATTTAATAAACATACGTTAATGTTTATTTAATAAATATTTAAAGTTTAGTCGATTTTGTCATGCATGTTTGAATAAGACGTAAAATTTAGAAATTACGTTAGTATTAGAAAGAACACTATTAGTATTGTAGGGCTAATTAAGTAATTCATTTTTATTTACTATAGCCGATTTTCACCAATAATTCCAATAATTCCCAGCAAAACGATATCAAATAAATCAATATCATCGATCAATATTAAATAATAATCGTTGTTCAAGATTCTTTGTGAAGTACCAAAATTCACTTCCATATATGCCAAATCTTTCAGTTTCAGATATTTAATTGTTGTTCTTAGATATCTAACACAGGCGATTCCTATTGGAGAGTATGTTTATAGAGTAAAATTAAAAAATACTAGGTGTGGTACGTATGTCTGGCAACTGTCCGGTATTCGACCATTTTTTAAAATCTGGTCAGATTCTGGAGTTTCTTCTTCAGTGTTTGGTCGGATGTCTTTAATATGTTCGCAGATGTGAATGCTATATTTTGCATTCATTTTCTTAAATTTAGTTTATAAATTTTTATTTATTTAATATTATTAACTATTAGTTGTGTTGGGTTAAACCATAAACCTTATCTGAACCCAACCCAACTAGTTAGCGCTAGATATTAATTTTGTTTGACTGAGCCATTAATTTTAATCCAACACAATCCAAGTAGCTCGTTAGCGCTGGATATTAGTTGGGCTGGGTTTGACCATTAATGTTAACCCAACCAAAGCCAACTTACTATTTGGCATTAAATATTAATTGGGTGAGCCATCAACTTGATTCCAATTAGCTAGTTAGCACTATATATTAGTCAAGATTTTATTGAATTTATTCCTTTCATTTCCACTGTATATGTATAAAGACCTACTTGTGCTATCACATCATCCCAGTTGAAAACTTTAAACTGTATCGTCGTCGCTGCTATAGCATTCATTGTATGTAATGATTAAAATACCCTTAGAAATTTGGTTTAATCAAATTTCGGATATCATAATAAATTTGAAAATAAACCGACTGTCAAAGGTTTCGACTGTCCGCGAACGTGTTAAAGGTTTTCGGTGACGATGTTACCATTACTATTAATTTAATTACTAATTACTAACTAATTTTACTACCAAAATCTTTATTAACAACGTTTTTAACTGTTTTATCAACCTTCTCAAATAGCAAGTCAAAATGGACATCACTCGAAAATTTATTTTATTTTGCATTCGAGAGTGTAAATGTTTGAATGCAGCATCGAAGGCAGAACAAAGTAAGTTTTCGAATGATGTCATTTTTGACTGTATCACAAAGACTCTATCACAAAGTTATCTAACTAAGACTTTTTTATTATTAATATTATTATAACTTTTCCAACTGATTTTAGTATCAGATTTCTTTTTAATATTATTATGTTTCGATTTTCTACGATTTTTCAAAATTTATTAAACAAATTGTAAATTTTATAAAATGATAATACTGCTGATAATAATGATAGCTAATAGCGAATAATAATAATACAAACTGGTTTTGTTCTCGGAAAAGTACGTACATAGTTTCCTTTCTAAATCACAACAAATTTCATCAAGATTTTTCAAAAATTAGATTTTTTATGCTTTTTCAAAATATTAATTATTTTTAATAAAAAAATGCTATAAATTTAGGATGAATTCAAAAATTGATATCTCAAAAAGGAATTGAGATACTCACGTATAGTTGTATTCTCGAAAACGTGGATAGTTTTCTTTATAAACTACAAACAAATTCATTAAGACATCTTTAACATTCGGTTTTATACGATTTTCAAGAATGATTAAGGAAATTGCTATTTTTATAAAATGCTAGAGATTTAGGTCGAGTTCAAAACTTAATATCTCAAAAACGAATTGAGATAGTTTAATATGGTTAATAAAAGTACATAATTTTCTTTATAAATTACAAGAAGTTTCGTTATGACATCTTAAGAATTAAATTTTCTATGATTTTTTCGAGATTATCTAGGAAATTGTTAAATTTATGCATATACAAATACTACAAATTTAGGTTGAGTTCAAAACTTCAAAGAATTCGATTTTCTGCGATATTTTCAAAATTATCAATGAGTATTAAAACCAGTGTTATTTCTAGTTTTTAATATTCTTCAGCTTTGGATGTATAGTCAAACCGTCGAATCTGTTCAGTGATAAATACCGTGACAGGTATTTACAAAAAAAAGGGGCTGGCAGGTTCCTTAATTATGTAATCGCCTACTTCCACCAGGGTCTATGAGTTGCTGTTACATTATACATTAATAAACCTTCCAATACAGTCTATAAGAATTTCAAAAAAAATTAATGAAAAGATAATAATTGAAATAACGATAATAACGATGAATAATTAGGTTAATGTCAAGAAACCGATTAAGATAGTTAATAACATACAAGTGCAGTGGTTTCTATGTTAATTTTACCTGAAAATTTGTATGAACGTCTGGAATTGAAATATATCAAAATTTGCTTTATCATGAAAAATTTATTGATATGAATTCGGTGCTACATATGTTTCCATCTAGAATAATATCGTCTTCAGGCACGACGTCGTAAGGTAGTTTTACAAAGCATATGGTAGTTGAAGTAGAAAGGAAATTATTTTATAATTGAAATTCATTAAAATTTACTAAATTGAAAATTAATAAGTCGAAAAATATTGCTATTAAATTTTTGAAAACTGTTTGAAAAGTGATAATGAATAATTGAATGAATTAAAATTTAAAAAAATAATCTCTAGAAACCTTAACAACAATAATTATTAATTATGAAAAAGAAGAACAAGAACAATGTATTATTTTTTAGAAAAATTCGATTATAATTATTAAAAATGAATAGAGATAAAAAATAAAATTACTTTATATCTCTTTCTTTCTAATAAAACAAACATTACAAAAATTCTAGAAAAATTGAAAACTTAACACATCTGATTCTTATGAAAGCATGTTGCAGATAATATCTGGGAACGTTATATAATAATGAGTTAAATATTTCTTTTTTAATACAATTTTTCCAAATTTAGTGGACTTGCGAGTAATCCTTAATGTATTTGAAACAATGCCTTTAATTCTAGTTATAAGAATTTACAACTTTTAGCAAACCTTCTGTATTTTAAGAAGAAAATGAACCGGAATCAGTGCCGTCCTAAACTAGTGCGCCTCTTTTCATATAGAATTTTTAAAAAATGATTCTAGTTCCAGGTCTAGTGTTAGTTCTAGTTCTACCTGAATTCAAATATACCGGGTTGCCAAATGAGGTAGTAAAGTACTGTATTTCAGAAACTATTCATTATAGCGGCCTCGTTGCGAAAATCTCTTCACATGCTGATCAGATGATATATGAAGTCAAGTAAAAGCTATAACTGACATTAGACGTAGAACTAGAATCATTCTTGTTTAACAATTGAGAGATGTACGACTAAACTCGATTGCTTCTTGTTCTAAAACAATCAAGATCTAAATCTAGAGTCCAATGATATAAAACTAGAAGTAACACTATACCTAGAGTGGAAAGATTTTAGCCTTCAGTCTTGAGTTACATTGCTAAAGTGCTACATTTCAGAAACTATTCATTCTAGAAACCTTTGTTGAAAAAATGTCTTCAAAGCCACGGCTAAACCAACCAACCTAACCTTGTATATTTGAATTAGAGCCGTCCTTAGCGCTGGCTTGCACGAACGAAATGAGTACACCCCTTTGCATACAAAAGTGAATGTCAAAAAGAAAAAGTAAGCATCTCAGAGGGGACATTGTGTACATGTATGATGGGAACACCATGTATTTGATTGTGAAAACAGGCACCTTGAGGAAATGATGCCTAGGGCTGCAGCCTTAGGTTAAGTACGGCGCTAATCCGAATAAAATATGACGATTTTAAAGGATTACTACTTGAACTATCATTAATCTCTCAAAATTTGCCAAGTAGATTAAAATAGAAATTAAATAAAACCTAATCACCTTTGAAATTTCATATTAAAAATCTGTTACACTAGTTACGCAAAGTAAAGCACCCATGTTTTACAATAACTACTGAGCTAATAACCAACTAGTGCAGGGGAAATATTCAATAGGCACAAAATCCTAGGGATTTTAAAAATTTTAAAAAATTTATTTAAAATTTATTAATTTATATTTAAAAAATTTTATCCCCACTAACACTAATCCGGCAAAGGGGACCGACGACACCAGAAATTTACCTACATATCATGGTAATTAATCATTGCGCAGATTCAACGGTTCGACTATAGATTACTGTACATTATTTTATTATAATCATACTTACTTTCTCTAAGCTGCTTAATAATTAGTATGTTTCCTCAGCAAAATGATTACCCTCCATTACACTACAACAAACACCTGTTACACGATAATTTTTATTTATTACAGAAAAAAAAATAAAATCTTAAAAATTATAAATAGAAAGAGAATATAATAGCATTATGAACACTTAATAGATCGTATCTACCTTTAATTTCCAAGAATTTTTTATGCTTTACTACTAGCACACAACAGTTTATCATCTTTAGATTTAATTCATTGAAATGCAAATTTAAACACCTGTAAGAATCATGTCTTCGACTTTCTTTTGCCGACATCTTGCATAAGATAACAATGACGCACGTCGATATTTATAAGCACCGTCACCGATTCCCTTCTTATAATAGGGTACACGTTCTTATGGTGCGTCCCCGGAGAGAAAAAAATCAATTAAAATTTTAAAATAACCGCGAGAGGTTAAGCACCTCGCCGAATAACGAAATCACAAAGCTCGCCGCTACAGATCGATTCGATCCGATTTTGCGAAATCACTTTGAACATGTTTGCGTGACAGCGTCGAATGGTCACATTTTGATTATGCGATAATGGGCGTGGTTAGATTTTGCCGTTATGTTATAGAAGAGATTTTAGCGACAACGCAAATCGAAACGCATATGTTAAACTATTACCGGTGTCTATCTCCTACTTGGTGGACACAACAGGTGCCGGTCAAGGTTAAAACATTGAACACGTGTACATGAAAGGAGTAATGATTTTAACAATTATTCTTTCCATTATTCTTATAAAATAAATAGTTGGATGTTATGTCGATTGAAACAATCTTAGAATCTTAAAGAGCGAAGTAGACAATATAGACAAGGAGAATTAATAGATCTTGGCTTAGAATTTTACCTCTTAACAAACCGTTCAATCATTGCAATTCTGTTTCAGTCAATTAATCACCACTCTTATCACCTCCTTCAAAATAGAAAATAGTGAACAAAAACGATCACATTTTAACGTTTGATTTATGGTGGGCTTTCACAAATACAAATACTTTTTTGCAAACTATGATAAGTTATGATATGGTTCGATCGTTACATCTTATCAGATTTTTCTTTTTTGAGCGGAAAGCACGGCATCTCTAAATCTTCATTCCAACGGAGATTAAACTTTATGATGACGACTTGTTTATGTTGGCCGAACCGGTTGAACGGGTATCATGGTTTTCCGTGCGATTTTTATCACTGCATAACACGATAAACGTCTTATTTATCTTTCATTTCTTCGTTAGATAACATCTTGTCTACAGGTAATATTTGCCCAGAAAATATTGAAGTGGTGGTGATGTTTGTTTTAAAGTTTGTATGATATTTTAGAATGATTCTGGAAGGTTTATGAAAATTTATGGGGCGTTTTAGAAATCGATAAAGCAATTTCATCAAATTAAGTAGTAGTTAATTTCGGATTGGTAATCTTGAAAGTTTCCTATAGTATTGGGGGAACATCCGGAAAAGCTCGAGGCTATGGTCGGTCGAATGCAGGGCAAAAGACTCACGCACGGCCCCCGAGGACTAAATGAGGAACAGCCTCTGGGCGCGGCCAAGTCATCATCAAGCCAGCAAGACAGCACGTGAAGAGAACGCTACCGGCTGCTGGAAGAACGCCTCAGAGTTCGCCTCCGGGCTGTAAGAGGTCATACTTTATGCCGTTAACGATTATCTCGCCGCATCGGGTCGTATTTCATAATTACGAAGCATTCATAAACTATTCGCCGCATGCGTGTCGGACTTCGACCTTATTATTATTTCTCTGGTGAAGTGTGCAACCGTAACGGAATTTCTTCCAATAACATGATTTTTTCCTTAAAAATTTGTTTATTTTCAGGAACATTAATTTCTTCATTTTGTGGTTCTCTTTATGAACACAGCATACACACCTAAAAGACATCAATCGTCATTGGACCGTGTTTAGAACGACCAGTCGTGTATAAACGTACACCGTTGAGGAGCGCGTACAATTCCACTAAACGCCATCCATAAATTTTAGTGGCGTTATAGACCGCGTAGTAACGTTGCCCAACACACCTAACGGAACGGTTTTCTGCGTTTGCACGTTTGCCGCCGACTGACGGCAGCAATTAGACCCGGAAAGGAAGCATAAAAAATCCGGGTGGACGTGTGAATCCATTAACTCGAACAGTCCCGGACAATTTCGATCGATACATAAACGGCTGCCCCGTGTTTTTTCCATGTTTTCGATAAGAACTATAAATGACGATTGCTACTAATGTCGAACGTGGTTAACGGTTTCAGATCGCATTTTTATATACTTTACTCCAGTTTTATTTTAACTCTTTTCATAGATTTAGACTATTTCGGAAATTCAATTCGACCAGCTTTCGGTGCACTATGCAATAAAACGAACGCGAATTGGATGGTGGTCGTTGATGACCCGTATAAGAAACACTGTTGATTATGATTACGCAAGCGGTTGTCGTGTCTTGGCTGTTAAAGTTTACCTACGCAACTTTCAACCCACTTTTCTAAAGTGATTTTAGGTGCTTTCTTACAAATTTGCATTTAGGAAGCGCTTTAAACCTACGTATTCGCTTTATTATTCTCTAAACACTGCAGATTTTTATGTTGCGATTGCTATCCTTAATCGATAATTTCTTTTAAAACTCGATTCTCTTAAAAAGTTAAATACGAACTCTTGTAATGTAAATGTTTAATGGCGTTTCCTCCGTATATACTTACGATTTTTATGTTTATGCATGACTGTGATATTATATTCTAATATATTCTTAACTATTAGGGGTGGAACGGATATAAAGCAACTATCCGGTATCCAACTTATCCTGCCATTCTTTAAAATCTGACCAGTTACCGGATAATTGCTGAATATCCGGTATCTGGTAAATTTTATATATACAGGTGTTCCTAAATTGATGCGAAAGATTTCAAGGAGCGAATCAATAAATTTATTTTGGAAGAATAATTGAAACGTGATAAATAACTATTACTAATAAAATGACATTTTCGGCGATTTTAGTAATCCTAAAATGTTATGTACGAGGAGGTGAAAAACCAAACTTAACACGTCTGCATTTTCTATTTTAAAACTTGATTTGAATAGAAGGATCCAATACACAACTTTTTTGGGTCTTCCCAGCTTTTCCTAATATCATTAATTTGTTCCTAAAAACATAATAAGTTTAAAGGGCTGTGATTTGGAAGAGAACGGGTTTTAAACGAAAAGTTATATAAAAGACAAGTAATTTTCGCTGAAAAATCACATCTTGAAATCTTTCGTATCAATTTTGAAACACCCTTTAATATACTGGGTGAGCCATTTAAATTGAGATGACCTTATAACTAAGAAAGCATCAATGTTATGGCAAAACTTTTTGCTTATTTATCACTGCATTTTTAAAGCGCCATCTATGTCTATCAATTATTAAGTAAGCTTGTATTTTGAACGCATGTATTTTTTTCATCACTATGTTGTTCCTTATGACAAAATACTTAACTTTTGTTTGAAACATTTCCCATTATTCCGTGAATATCTACTTTCTTATACTCTCTTATAAGCCATAAGAGGTAACAGTTATAACATAGATATCTGTCAAAAATTTGCTATAGCTGGAAAATAATTCGTTACGATTCATGCTTGAAAGACTTGGAATGGTTTTGGTTTATTAAAAAGAAGCTACAGCTATCAATTGTTGTGATTATCTAAGGAGCAAATTGGTAGCTAAGGGATATTTTCACAGATATGGATACTAAAACAACTGCTGTCTATTATAACCCTCTTACTATCTCCAGCCTACTTCTTGCTAATAGCAGTTTTACTTTACATTGTTACTACTCATAATATTGACTAAACAATTTTTTTTAACTTACTATTATTAATTTATTTATATTAAAAAAAATTGTATCCATTTAAAAAAACAAACTGAATAATTCAAAAGCATAGATGGCGCTTTTAAAACATAGTGGACTCAGGTTAATTGGGCCGCCGGTTGAACATCTGCTTAGTCGAGAAAAAGTGTTAAGATCGAAATGTATTTATAATCGGTCCAACTTGTCAAATTTGTCTTAATGTTATCTAAATTGAAACGCACCTTCACACACTTCAATTATTAACTGAATAATTTTCGTATAAAACAACGATTACTATATATTATTTTAAAGCAAACATCTTCATCTTGAATTTAAGCCATGATTCATTCCTTTATCTCCATTATTAAAGTAAAAGCGATTTTTGAAGCGCAATTTTATACATTTTAATTTCTATCTAAATAATTTCTCGCTCCATCTGTCAGTTATATATCATTATATATATCATTTTAGAGAGCGCATTTTCGTCGTCAATTTGATCCATGATGCATCCCATAATTACGTTTATTTTAGCCATGTCAATTCTCTTGAATTCTCCTATTATTTATTATTTTACTATTATCTAAGTTGAAATATAATCTTCCATACTTCAATTTTTATCTCAATAATATTTGAATAAAATAGCGGTCATCGTTTTAACTCGTCAGTAGTCGCGCCGGGTATACAAGACTCAGTGAATTGTGAATAAGCCATTACAAGCCTATAAATGAACCAACTATTTTGTATACTCGTTTAGCTTATTTTATTGTTCAAAGCTTTATGATAAATTGGTTGTTGCTGTACAATTCACAATTATATTTCACTTACAGTAAGTATTTTATATCAGACCCGGCGCGATCAAATCCGACCGGCCGTATGAGAGCAGAGCGTAAACTATACGATAAATTGGCTCCCATTCGAGACATTTTTGACTCATTTACAAAAAAATGTCAACAACACTTATACCATGACCGCATTTACGACAGTGGATGAAAAACTGGAAGCATTTAGAGGACGATGTGGCTTCAGACAGTATATACCATCGAAGCCAAGTAAATATGGAATTAAAATTTTCGCTTTAGTAGATGCAAAAATGTATTACACTTACAATCAAGAAGTATATGTTGGTCAACAACCTCCGGGACCTTACCAACTACCTAACAACCCAAAAAATGTGGTACTACGTTTGATTGAATCAATTTCAAAAACAGGTAGGAATGTTACAACCGATAACTGGTTCACCAGTTATCCGTTAGTTGAGGAGTTATTACAAAATCATAATCTAACACTTGTGGGTACCATAAGAAAAAATAAAAAGGAACTACCTCTTGACCTCGTGAACACAAAACAACGTCCAGTATTCTCCAGCATGTTCGCTTTTCAAAAAAATAAGATAATTGTGTCTTACATTCCTCGTAAAAGAAAAAATGTCAACCTCATTTCTAGCATGCATTACACGGATGATATAGATAGTGATACAGGAAATAAAAATAAACCGGCTATTATTTCGTTTTATAACAAAACTAAATCTGGCGTTGACAAAGTTGATGAGCTGTCTGCCAATTACAATTGCGCACGAAACACAAAACGATGGCCTATGGTTGTGCTATATTCACTTTTCAATACAGCAGGTATAAACTCCCATATAATATTTTCCGCAAATAATCCTACCGTAGATTTAACCAGAAGAAAATATTTGCTACAACTAGCACGTGACTTGACTAAGGAACATCAAAAATACAGGACAACATTGAAAAATTTACCTCATGCTGTTCGACAATACCGACAAGAGGCTAGTGGTAGTCACCACAATAAACTTGAACGCCCAGTAAGCGGAAAACGGAAACGCTGTGCGGAGTGTGTTGGTTCTGATAGTAAAACAAGCTACTTTTGTGGTGAATGTTTCAAGATTTTATGCCTTAAGCACGTATGTATACGTTGTAACGCCTGTACCAACAAAAATACTGTCGGTGACAATAAAAACACTACTGATGATTCCGATTAATTTAGTATTAAGTTTCTTTTTACATAAAAATTAATTTAGTAAATAAATTATTTTATTTATATGAATTATTATTTATAGGTACATTATTTGACAATATTCAAACCATAAAAACAAGTCCTACTCTTAAAATTATGAAAATACGTATATTGGGACTACTGGACCCAGCGCGACCACACATTCGCACAACTAATGCGCGACTACTGACGGGTTAAAGGAGACGTCTTCATCTTCAATTTAAGCTGTGATTCATACGTTTATTTCCATTATTAAAGTAAAGGCAATCTTTTGATCTTATACATTATAATTTCTATCTTAATAATTGTTTTCATGTTCAATTTTATCGATAAATCGTTACATTATCTCCATTATTTTAGACATGGGGATTATTTTTAGTTCCGATTATTATTGGTGATGAGTATTTTTACAATCGGTTATTTGAGACATTTGTTGTGTGAGGCCCAAAGTATCCCAACTAACCGGAGTACACTGTACAGTGAGAATCACACCAAATATTTTCCCCTTTATATGAAGAACATTTTATCTGAAACTCTTTTGGATAAAATCTATGGTTTATGATACATAAGGGCGTCTCAATTTTAGTACCTCACCCGGTATATAAAATTGATGTCTCGAAAACGAGTTGGGATATTCATGTATAGCTTCGTTCTTAGGAAACTACATTCTCTCCTTTGTGAAAGAAAAAAAATGATTAAATAAATTATTTTATGAAATGCTATATAGATAGTTAGATCGAGTTCAAAACCTGAAACGTATTGAGACAGTAAACATGGTTTTATTGGGCGAATGTGCATACTTTGCTTTATAAATCATAAAAAATTTCATTAAAATTTCTTAAGAGCTCGATTATTTACAATTTTTCAAAAATAATTGAGAAAATTTTTATTTTATGAAATGTAACAAACTTATCTCAAAAGATGTTTAAAAAACGAATTAAAATATGCATGTATGGTTTTACTCTGAGGAAAGTGCATGCTGTGAATTATAAATCACAAAAAAATTATCATATCTTGAGAATTCGTTATCTTACGATTTTTTAAGGAATGACCAAAGAAATTGTTATTTTTATTAAATGTTGCATTGTATAGGTTGAATTCAAAATATGGCATCTCAAATACTAATAGAGATATTCAGGTGTGGTTTTATTCTGAAAAAAGTGCTTTATAAATCATATAAAATTTCATTAAAATATCTTAAGCATTCGATTCTTTATGATTTTTTAAAAATTATTAATGAAATTTTTAATTTATGAAATGTAATAAATTTATCACAAAAGATATCTCAAAAACGACGTGAGATATTCATGTATGGTTTTATTCTGAGAAAAGCACATACTGTCAGTTATAAATCACAACAAATTGATTGACAAATTGAGAATTTCATCATTATATCTTAAGAACTCGAATTTTTACGATTGTTTCAGAAATGACTAAAGAATTAGTTACTTTTATGAAATGCTAGATGTATAGGTCGAGTTCAAAACGTAGTATCTCAACAACCAATTGAGATATTCAAGTATGGTTTTATTCTGAAGAAAGTTATTAATACTTATTACTTTATACTTTGCTTTATAAATCATAAAAAATGTCATCAAAATATCTTAAGAATTCAATTTTTACGATTTTTCAAAAATGATTTGTGATTTTATGAAATACAACAAATATATTTCAAAAGATATCTTAGAAACTATTTGAGATGTTTGTGTATAGTTTTATTGTGAGGAAAGTACATACTGTCCTTTATAAACAACAAAAGATTTCATCATAGTATCTTAAAAAATCGATTTTTTTAAGAATTCTTTTTTCATTTATTTATTGATTTATCGAAATTCACCCATTGAAGAGAGAATCTCGATATTTTCTAAGATTGAGTAATTTGGTGTTGTAGAATAAGTCCTTATAAATTGTTAGGTTATATTACTCTTCTTCATATAATAAAGAGTTGTGATGATTACAATTCTATGTTTGACCGTGGTTGGTCGTCGAAATTGTTTCGAATTTGGAAACCTGGAGAGGTCATCATTTTAAAGATAGTCAAGAACTTAATCTTTAAAAAGAAAACTTATTTTTTTTGTTTGTTAATCGAATTTTAATTTGGACTTCTCTTTCCAATAAGGTTTTTGGTAGGGCTAACTCACTAATTTTATTTTTTGGAAAATCGCCTCCTTAATTGATTTTTTGTCGCATTCTTGGAAAGCTTAGGTGTTTCCACTATTTCAAAGTTAGTGAGTGGTAAAACCCCATTGTATATATGCACAGTTGTCCGAATAGTTTGGTGTACGTTTCACAAGATATCTTCAAAATTCCATTTCTTAAGATTAAAAGACAGAAAATTTTTAATTTTATGAAATTGTACAAATTTAGGTTCTGTTAAAAACTTGAAATCTCAAAATCGAAGCGAAATACTTAAGTGTGGTTTGATTCTGAGGAAAGAGCATACTTTGCTTTATAAATCACGAAATTTCATCAGGATATCTTAAGAATTCGATTTCTTACGATTTTTCAAATATGATTAAGGAAATTTTTATTTTATGAAATGTTACAAATTTATCTTAAAAGATATCTCAAAAACGAATTGAGATATTCACGTATAGTTTTATTCTGACAAAAGTACATACACTCATTTATAAATCACAAAAAGAAATTCATTAAAATATATTCTTCATCCGTGTATAACTCTGATCCAAAAGATACTGGACACCTGTATATGACATAAAGCTAATGTTGAAACTGACAATTACGCATAATGGCCGGATATTCATCGGATAAGCAGCATGTGTAATTCCACTACTACATTCGCGATATCGCATAAATGTGTATAAAAGATTAGAAAAAGAAGAAAAATAATCCCCTCTTTAAATTCTCTAAATACCGGAGATATGTAAAATGCTACATCGAAGACACTTAAAGTTAAATAATAATAACGGAAATAGAATAATGTGATATAATGTTTAATGATTATACTTTAATTTCCTATGCAATTTCGAAGAAACGTTAAAAACCGTTCTGAAAATTGCAAATATTAGAGGTTATATTGTGGTTAGTAACAATAAACTCGCCAATGATTGTGCTCGATACGATCGAGTTTCTTAATCTTTACAAATAGAACTAACGGGAAGTTCGATCTTAGACGTTAAAGCGGGCAGATACCTTTTACGTGGTTTATCATTTTTTTAAATACACCAAAGTAATAGTTGCCACTCGGTAGTTATATCCGAAATTTTCGTTGAAAACAAAGATAGTTATTAACGAAAAAGAGAAGACTGAAAAATTCACATCGAAACGTGGTCACCCAAGAACAGTGAACGTTCCCAAAATGACACGCAACCAAAAAACTTTACCACAGAAACGGTTAAACTTAAAACGGCCATAAAAGGGTCGTCTAAAGAGGTATTAACAGAACCGCTTTTTATTGACTCGAAATGAATAAAATAAAAGATCTCTTAGTTTTTCAAGAAATAAAAGAAAGTTTGAAAAAAATTAATGATTTGAGTTGATCGTCCTGTATGTAATGAGTAAATAATAAGCTTTATTATGTTATAAGATGGTTCTCTTACACTCGTCATTAGAATTTATTGCATCACACTTATTACTAAGACCCATTCGAAACTAATAATTGTATCAGTTTACGTTTTATGGTAGGAGAGGGAAGTCTTCTGATATTCAATGGCAACTTATTAAATATCTTTTGATACATGTATATTGAATATTATTATGTAACACTCAATCTGCATATGTCAACATACACATCACAACGTTAACTTGTTGCGTACTTGTGACCATTAGCATGATTTAAAAACTCTTCTCATTTTATGGCAGGGTTAGAACAACTGTTAGGGTCCTAGGTTATAAACTAAAGACCCGTTTGCTAGCCGGAGTAATTTTGGCCACCCTGTATATATTAATTGAAGTAAAACTAGAACTAACACTAGACCTAGTTTTATGCCGTATGCCTCTTTAAGATTGCTTGAAAAGTGTCACGGAAAGTGTCCGCTTTCTAGAGTTCGTAAATAACCTTTAAGAGTCAACGAATACAGCTTATTCTAAAGAACCTAGATACATTTTTTTAAGTAGTTTATCACGTTGGGTTTAATAGTTGTTGCAACACTATCCTAAACATAAGGGCAAAGAAATGCATGGTGTCTCTATCATATATGTACCCAGTGAAGAATTGGTAATGGCAGACGTTCAGAAACGTTCTCAAAATGCACAAATAGTACCCCATATCTCTACTAGATACGACATTGAAAGCATTCCAGGTCGAAACTTGATAAATGATAATGTTGGAGAGGGAAGTGTAGTTGGTCAAGAATGTGATGCCAGTGGAAGGCTAACTCGTAAAATTTGTAGAGTCTGCACAAAACCCGTTTAGCTTAACACGCAAATGATGTAACCATCTGTATTCAATGTTACCATAAAATTACCAAAAAAGTTTCATTTATGTGTCAACATGATGATCGAACTCCAGTATTGAAGACTGGAGTGATTATGTAAGCTCTCAAGAATTTATCAAACGACAGATTATCAAACTTAGTAAAGTTAAAATTTTTCCGACTCAATATCATTCTAACTGTTTTCTTATTATTCAAATACAATTCATTCGCGACACACCATTTACATGCTCTATTTAGAACAAATTCTCTCTTAAAAAAGGGGCCAAGAAGGAGATGAGTTAAAGTGCTTATCTGAGGGACATAGTATGTCTAAAGAAGTATAAGATCTTATGGTACAATTATTAGACAAGAAATTATGCTGCACATACCAAGGATAGTCAAAAATTGACTTATCTGGAGCAGGGGTTCCCAAAGTTTTTCTTATTCGGGCCAAATTTAACATACAAAATAATATAACACACAAAAAATTTAAAAAAAAAAGTCACACGGGTTATATCGCTGGCCAAATTTACAGGCTTTATGAACTACATTACCATACGCATAGACGCCGGAAGCGTGGATGATGTGCTCATACAAAAGCTTTAATGGATGAGGAGAATATTATTGGTTTTATCTGGATTGAAGGCTGTTTTCAACAGTTTTCTTAATTTTTATATACTATTGATCTTTTTCTTACAGCATCTGCTGCGAACGTTCTTTTTTGTAGAGCACGTATTTTGAATTGGGACTTGATACTACTTCCAGAACAGCTGAAATGGTTCCACAAGATTTGATACTGATTCTAGAAGACTTGATCTTCTTCCACAAGGGTTGATACTGTTCTCAGAAAACTTGAAATGGTTCCAGAAAACTACACTATAGTGGTTTTATAAGACTTGATACGGCTTACAGAAGACTTGTTGCTGCTTCTAGAACAGTTGAAATGCTTACAGAAAACTTGATATTGTCCCTAGAAGAGTTAATGTTGCTTCCAGGAGACTGAAAATACTTCCAGAAGACTAGATATTACCCCTGGAAGACTTAATATTTATTCCAGAAGACCTGATACTGCTTCTAGATATTACTTGCAAATTGATATTACTTCCATAAGACTTGAAATGTTTCCAAACGGCGTGAACTGCTTCCAGCTGACCTGCTACTGTCCCCGGAAGACTTAATGCTGTTTCTAGAAAACTTGCAATGCTTTAATAAGACTTGACATTGCCTCTGGAAGATTTGAAATGCTTCCAGAAGACTTGATACTTCTTCTAGAACACTTAAAATGCTTCCAGAAGATTTGATCCGTCTTCTCAAAATCGTTAATGATTTTATCCAGTTTGAAGATACTATTGAGCTTTCTCTTAACAATTCAGTCCCAGCGTTTGCAGCAATCGTTTCTTTTTGGAGAACACAACTTTCAATTTCATTCATCATTTGAGTCTTTTCCCAAGTCAGTTTTTTTCGGCACCTAGCACCCATACGTACTTTCAAAAACCGGTGCCTATGACCAGAAGAACATTCAAGAAATTGCTAGATGACTTGGGTAAGTTCTTTAAATGGGACTAAATTGAGCGAGCTGGTTTTAATTGATTCGGATTTACGAAGCTTTCCTGTACTTGCGAGGGAGATATTTGATTTAACGTGTGAATTGTAAGTAAATGTTTGAAGAGACTAAGTTTTATCAGAATGTGCATTTGGTTAATGTTTAAATTTCCTATGGTATGGTGGCAGAATAACATGAGTTCTGGGACCATATCATATGATTGTGGTCATGTATGTTGTTTTCCTCTTTTATTATTAGTAAATAGTTTCATTGAATTAGTTTTTGTTTATAATAATTTTCTTTGTATAAGATTATATTTTGAGAATAATAAAATCTAAGTTGGTTTTACTATGGCTAGTACTCTGCAGCGACATGGGATGGTGCTGTACGCAGGGTACAATTTAATAAGGTAGAGTTAGTCATCTCTATTCTTATAAGTACGAAGGCTTTTACGACCGGTGTTAATTGAACTAAAATTAGAACTAACACTAGCACTAAACTAGAACTATCACTAGAACTACCACTAGGATTAACACTAGGTCTAAAACTAAAAACAAACCGGTTTTGTCGTGCGCTTTTTGAACAATATTTGAAGTTTCGGATGCCATGTTAAAACCTTCTTCAGAGACTGGTTCGAGGTCTCGAAATCTCTATCCTTCCTTAAAATATTATTAATGGTCCATTAGGCGAACCATTTAGGTCAGGGGTTTTCAAAGTTTTTTTTATACAGGCCAATTTAATATTACCAAAATATTTGCCGGACAAAGAAAATATAAAAATAAATAACGCAGTGTCGTTTCCAGGAAGTATAAACACAAAATAAATAATGACCGACTAAAAAAAAAGTTACACGGGTTATGATGCGGGCCACATTTACAGATTTCGCGGGCCGCAGTTTGGAAACCCCTGATCTAGAGCAAACAGATTTCCCAGATTGTTATGTTATGGATAATCAAGAAAAAAGACAGATGTCTTAAAGAAGAACAAAAGAAAAGAATCTTGGAAAATTATGAACTTGTTATTCCGACTATCAATGTCATAAAGATAATCATATTCAGAGATACTTCGATTAGTAACATCATAAATTTTGTTAACATAGAATTCAAAAGAATGTAAATCGCGGTCGCAAAGCTAAGAAACCTCAAACCTCTTTAGTATATGGTTAATGGATATAAAATCATAAAATAAAAAAAACCAACTATAGTTGTATATTTTTTTAAGATCTGACCACAATCGTGGCCACGAATAATATTGAATCGTTTCGGTTTCACAAATCAAATTATAAAACGCACGGAGAGACAGAGAGAGAGGGAAATACCAAAAACGAAAAAAAACAATTTTGAATAATATAAAAATTCACATTGTGTTATTTTGATACTGTATTAAATGAAAGTGTTAGCAGTTAAACGTTAACGTTTTTCTACAAATAAAACCGCAAATTTACATTTAACAATTAGGTCATAATTAAATATTACCTTTTACAATGAAGCATAAATTTAAAATAACTCTAAAATATCATAATAATCCATTACGATCGTATCCCGGATTATCCTACTATGTAATACCTCAGGAATCTAATGAGTCTGTTTGTTAGAATCAGATTTATTATTGGTGATGTGTCATTTAGTATGATTTTAAAAGCAATTTAATATCATAAAATGAATCGTATGAACTTTGAAGATATAGGTAGCGTGACTTCTGATCGGTAGGAGACCCACAGAGAGCTATTATCCTTGCTCTAATATGGTAGAATGTTAAATTGGACGCCGGTGGAGTGAGTAATTGCGTACGTGAACGTTAGACCGGATCGAATTCGGACAAATTACCAAAATGGATCCTCCCCACAGCATCCTAATTTGTCACGCATGTAAATTGGCGGATTTGAGTGGTATTAAGGTGATGCTATGCGGGTATTAGAATTGAAAAATTACTTTCTATACGAGGCGAAATGATTTATTTTTTCTTCTGGTAATATATCAAAGTTAAAAATGCATTCCTATCTCTTAAATAGTTAACACGCAGTACAATCACTTAAACTGGTATCGCAATAATATGCAGGTATAAGTAGCAATAAAAATCATAAAATTGCTGTTATTATCATACAATAGGGTCATTAATTTGTACGCAATGCACATACATATCAATAAATTTATTTATTCTCCTATAAATTTCTCCATATTCATTGACCACTGCTTTCGTATTTCGAGACTATTTAAAAAATAATTTTCTTTACCGCTAAATTTACGAGTAAAACTTATTGCATATAGACCGCATAGATACACGCACATTTTGCGGTATAAAGTAAGCAAACGAATATGGCTTGCGGCGAATATAGACAGGTTGATTAAAGCGATTAAGTTACTTTTTCGTTGTAAGTTCGTGACGAGAATATACTCACAGTTAGTGATGGGCGACAGGTATTTTTACCCTAGGTCGGGGTAAATACCCAAACAGTGGGTACTTAACCAATTAGAAATTTATGGTAATACATGAACATATCTTTTAACCCTTGTATTACTAACCAACCTTATTAATACAAATGCTAAACCAACATACCTGGGTATGCACAAATTATTTGTTCATAAAAAATTCCTTATTTTTCATTTATATTAGCATATTTGCCCTCCAAAACAAGTATTGTGCATTTTATTATTTTACAATTCCACCTGTTGTGTTTATTTACACAGGCCGTTTCCGGGTCCCAAAAATTGACAAGATCGCTTCCACAAAATAGTAACAATAAAGAGCACGAAGGTATAGTTTAGTGTAAGAAGTTCACATATTGGTTAAGAGCTTTGCTAGTTTAGTTCTTAAAATTAGCGAAAATTAATTCAATTAAAAAATGGCGACTTCATAGTTTAAAGGAACGGATCGAACTCAAATGGAGTTGTGTGAAGTCAGTACCGAAATAAGCATGCATTATCTATGAATAATATTGAGAGCGATATTAATTAAGTTTTTTTTTGTGAAATTTATACATAAAGAATTTTTTTAATTTGCGATTTTGTCATCTAGTAGTTGTTCTCAGATATTATTGATGGTACATACTTCTATGTTATTACTAAATTATATCTCTTAATGTCTATTAGTATTATTATTAGTACATTTAGAGCGAATATATGAATCATGGGTCATCAAGTACAGATAACGGCAAGGAACATGCCGAAGTCAAATCGTTGCTTATTGGAGACGATTCATACGTTTCAAAACCACATGCACCAGAAGATAATCCAGAAGATAGCGAAGCTGATGATGAAAGTGATGAGATACAAGAAACTATGTCGGCTGAAAATCAAATGAGTATAAAGCGAAAAACCGAACAGTTTGGACGGAAGTATATTCGCCATCTAGCAAATATCTGATTAACAATGTTTTTAAATTGCCATGAACTGGTCCTACTATTAAAACACCTGAGCTAAACATCCCAAATACGTTCAAATTACTAATAACCCAAGACATTTGTGATATTATCTTACGGAAGACAAATCGATAATGATCAGAAAGTTATAACACATGGAATGCTGCAAACCCTACGTTAAAACAACATATAGAGAAATCAATAAGTGCTTCCGAGTTAAACGCTTATCATGAAATGCTTTTGTTCGCTGGTGTTAGCCGTTCAAATTACGAACACACACATGATATTTGGAAAGCGTCTGCTCATCCACTTTACCGTGCTTCGATGAGTAGAGATCGTTTCCACATAATAAGTCGATACATTCACTTTGATGATGAATGCACTCGTCAGCAATATTACTTGCTGATAAAATAGCAGCTATTTCAGATATATGGTTTAAGTTTAATCATAAACTCCAAGATTGCTATATACCTGTAGAAAATATTACAATGGATGAACAACTATATCCCCATCGTGGCGGTAGTCATTTAACACAGTATATCCCATCTAAACCATTTTGTGGTCATTAGAGAGGATGTTAATTGATGATATAATATTCTTGAATATAATATTCTTGTAAGAAGTAATTAACAATGTTCGAGAATAATAAGGATACTCTTAAGAGATACCATTGACACTAATTAAAGTTTTCGAGAGCAATGTTTATAGAATGTTAAGATAGCGTAGTAAATACAGAGGGATTATGTTAGAAATGTCAAAGAGAATTTTGAAGATATCAGAAGGAGAATATCAGTGACAAAATTGGGGAATGTTAACAATGATATTAGAAGCTATCAGAAACAATGTTTGAGCTATTAAAGAGACGGTAAATTAATGATATGGATGTTCTTATAAGAATGAATCAACAATGTTCGAGAATAATAGGGATAATCTTGAGAGATATCATTGATATTAATTAGAGTTATCGATAATAATGTTGAAAGAATGTTAGGAAAACCTAAAGAATAATGGGATCACAGTGTGGTGAGTTTGTGAGTGCAACATCGTTTCAAGTAAAAGGCGAGATATATACTGGATTAGTGCCTTCTGAACAACGAGACAAACATCAAGGAGACCGTGTGGTGCAAGAATTATATAATATTTTCAAAGGAAGTGTGGTTTTACTAGCTACAATCTAGCGATTAGCTTGATATTGGACTACCGTTTATATTACGTACAGCAAACAAAGGGTAGTTGGTTTGATCCATCAGAACTTACAACTACAAAAAGTCGGACAGTATATTCTACCATTTTTGGATATAGTAACAATTACGTTATATTCATATATTCTGAAAAAACAACAAAACTATTCTTATGTTCTCCACAATGCACTATGACAAAAATGTTTCCGGATTAAATAATAAACCAGTCATGACCACGGATTAATTAATTAATCCAAAGGTGGTTTGGATAATATGGATAAGTTACTTGGAGAGTATACTTGTAGGAGACATTTATCATATACATGGATAATAATCTAAATCTTAAAAAGTCGACTAATCGTAGGCGCAAATTTTTGCAATTATTAAGTTAAGAATGGATAATGACAGAAGTCCAGAAACGTTCTCAAAATGCACAAATAATAAGAATGTGGCCAAGAACATGATAGCAGTGGAAGGCTAAAACAAAAAGAAAACTGCTATCTTTGTCTCAAACGCAGATGAACTCATAAAATTTGTAGAATCTGCATAAACCCGTTTGTGCTCAATACGCAAATGATGTAACCACTTGCATTCAATCTAACATCTAGGTTCAAATAAATATGATCGTAAAAATACTAAAAAAATTATTTATGTCCTATTTCATAGAATTACAGTTTAAAATTAACGATCTTTCAAAAAAATTCAAATCATTTTATAATACACTGCGATCAGAGCAGACGATCCATAAAATACTACTTTCCCAAGTCTTTATCTTATATAAGGATTTATTAAGATCCTTATTTTAAAGGAAGCGCTTGGGAAAGAAGTTTTTTATGTATCGGCTTTTTTGATCGCTCAGTAGCTATAATAATATATTACTGAAAGTCTGCTAATTCCAATATGTAACTCACTAGTTTCCACTCAATTTAGCTAGATTTGAGTTATTGTTGGTTTAATTTAGGTATCATTTTTACTTAGCACTTGAAAAAAGAAAATACATGAGAACAATTCTAAAAAAAATTTTTTAAGAAACTTTTCAAATATTCGTATCAGTTTTATTACTCATATTGTCGTTTAGATATATATCTAGAAACATTAAAAGATCGGGTCAGGTCGCTTCAGTTCGGAGATGCTTTCTATTTAGCACATGAAAATTAAAAAGATACCCACCTACCGTATGCGGATAAACTCAAGTATTAACTTATTCACAAAGATATAAAAGCATCAGATTGTGTAGTTAGTAAAAGTATAAATAAGCCAAAAATTGAGGAACCCAATCGAACCCAATTTATCTTCAGAACTAATACTAGACTTACAAGTAGAAACAGTAAGGTTTAGCTGTTAATAGATAATTACGGCTAAATCCTAATGTTTACAGCGCCAGGTCTAGTTAATACTAAAGCTAGGTTGTAGGTCTAGTATTAATTATGTTTCTAGTTCCAGAAGAATAGCAGTTAAAACTAGAACTAACACTAGCTTTAAAGTTCAAAGTATCGGTTTCATTTGAACACGCACGGCTAACCTGAATCTGTCTAGTACTAGGTCTAGTGTTAGTTCTAGTTTTAATTTGATACAGGTATATAACTATTTAAGATTGAATCACAACTAAAAATACACCAAACTGGAGCTAATACTAAACCTACAACGAAAATCATATAGGTTTAGCCATATCTCTCTTAAGATGAAACCTAATCCAACCCGACTCAAGCTATCTGCAGAACTAACACTAGGCTTAAAACTAGAAACATTAGGGTTTAGCCGTCTAAAGAGACGTACGGCTAAATCCTAATATTTCTAGTTCTAGGTCTAGTGCTAATACTAAAGCTAGTTTGTAGGTCAAGTATTAGTTAAACTTTTAGATCCAGAGGAATTTATAACAATCAAACACTGCATGGACTGACTTTAAATCATATCTTTACTTAGGATACTCACTTCTCAGCAACATTAGTTTTCTTGCCCTATTTACAAAAAATAATAAAACAATAGATGGTCAATATACCCACATTTATTTTCATTACTTCATAGAAGTTCTCAACATAACTACGTTGCTTGTCGAACTAACTATTATTTAGAAACGTTCATTCTAAAGAACCTGGCTAATTTTCATCAACGTTTTTTTTCCAGAATGTTCATTTATATCTTTATCCAGATTATGCCTACTGTTTTCACTTAGATGCTTCTAAAATGACAGTTTTAAGAGAATAAGTTAATTTATCTTAAGTCGCCTATTCGCTGCATTATCTTAATTGGTATTGGTTTGCGACCATTGGCTTAAAAGCGTCTTGTTAACATCACTTTTTAACAATATTAAAATACCTTGTTTTGCAATGTCAAAAATATTTTAACACCTTCCTTTAAAGCATGAAAGAGCATTACAATATTGTATTTGTTAAGGTGTAAAAGATGGCACGTCTAAAGGCTATATTGTTTTATTCAGGTTGTCTTTGACGTCATATGCATAATTATCCACGATGACTACGTTATTGCTTACTACTATATTACTTTATCTAAACACCTCACATGTGATAATAAGGTTGTCATAAAACAATCAAATCTTCAAAACAAAGCTTTAGAGATTTGTTTGCTTGATATACGATTCTTAGTCTATTCACACATTTTTGTAGTAACTACATCATCTTCTTTGACATAATCCAATTACACTAAAAATAATAAGGGTACTTTCAAGAATAGTTGCATAATAAAATCTTTAAGTATATGGACTTTTTGCTCAAGATGGTATAGGCTTATAGGTATAAATTAAGTTATTCATTAAATGAAGATGGATAAGAAATAATAATGATAAACGACCACACTATTTAAGGTATTAATTTCTTTTTATAAAAGATCTCTTTTATCTCATTAGCTTAGGTACGATGCTTTAAAACTCCTTTTTTTTAATAACCTTCATTCGTTTCATAAATTATTATTAATTAAGCATTTATGATGGTTATACAGAGACTGCATTGAGCGATGCAATTGTGTGCGCACACACACATACCACCTGTACCTGACATAGCCGTCTTCTTCTCGATGAAGAACAAAGATAATCCAACAATAAGTGCACAAGTCCTATTAAAAATTATGAATCAGCAGAGCTCGGGAACAATGGTCGCGCGTGTAAACACAGCGCGCAGATCGAAAATAAATCGTCCACGACCGAAAGTGATTTAATCGCCGACAAATTACCGTCGTAAGAAGGGGCATTACGTCCAACTGTTATCGGATCGAACGGCTCCTTAAGATTATGGGCTCATTGTTACCGGTGTGTCTCGATACTTTGTTGTTGTAAATTATCGCCCAATCCGCATGTAAATCCACTTCGGCGGCGCGGCGCCGATTTTTATTTCCATTTTAAAGCGGGGGAACTCCTCAATATATATTAAGTTCTTTATTGTTGATGCACCAATTCAAGGAAATATACCCGGGGGTACTGATTGTTGTAAATTCTTCTGTAACTAAAGGTGTAATTAATAGTAGTCCTACAACTTAGCTTTAGTATTAACATTAGACCTAGAACTGGAAACATTAGTACTTTTCTGTTTGTCCCTTTAGGCCCACTTTTACCAACCTCTAGTTAAACTAACTAGCGGTGGTTAAACCGATTTTAGGAGCTCTCATTGGTTATGAGCCGGTTTTGAACTGTTAGATAAATTTATCAAGAGGTGGTAAAAGTGATCCTAAAGGGACAACTAAACCCTAATATTTTTAATTCTAAGTCTAGTATTAGTTCTGAAGATAGGTTGGGTTGGGTTGAATTAGGTTTCGTCTTAAGAAAGGTACAGCTAAATCTAAACGTTTTTCCTTCCAGGTCTAGTATTAGCTCTAGCGGTAGTGTTAGCTCTATTTTCAGTTTTTATTAAGTCTTAAATTGCTGTATACTCATCCTCAAGTAGGTGTTCATTTTACGGAGGTTATTAACAAAAATTAAGGAAAAACAAAGTTTAAAGAAGACCATTTATCAGTTCATAAACATTGCTCTAGATCTTTCTGCTGCTAATTGCTCCAGGATAGTGTCATTGACACACAAAATGTCAATTTGTGACTCCTCTGCTGGCCTTACTACTGAAAATTCTTCATAATCATGCATGTCTTCAAACACTTATCTGCTCTAGCAGTAATACTGAAGCGGTAATACCGGTAATACTGAGCAATAACATATTCTTCGTGAATAATTTTGCATCTGACGTCAAAAACAACGTGAAGAAAGCAATAATGCATTGGTAAATCTACGCTTTTATGGCCACGTTTAGACGCAGCATCTTTTAACAATCTTAACAAATAGAATGGCATAATGTTCCTTCCTGCCCTAAAAAGGGGGCATTAATGTATTTCTGGCATTGCAAACCAAACTAGTTTAAAAATATAAAAAAGTGACTAATAGGATGTTAAAAAGACATTCTTAAGCAAATAGATACAAACCAATATCAAGCAGATAGGTGACTTTAGAAGCCTCTAGGTAAAATTAATAAAGCGCCAAAGAGACTGCATAATCCAGATAAAGATAAAGGGTCTTTCATTAAGTATTTCCTACTTTTAAGGTTACATAAAACAAACTATGTGAGATATCATCGAAATCCTTTGCTGGGTGGCCGGCATGCGAAATTCTAATTGTGTATGATTCTGGCGCATAGATTAGGCTAAATGTGACCGATAACATGAATTATTAGGCAGTTGTCGTTTGTGACTTCGTAGAGACCTGTGATTTAAGAAAACCCTTCCATCTCATCCAATGTTAGGGGAAAGGAAGTTCGTAATCATCTACACATAACGTTTGCGTTGATACTGATGGCTTGGAATGTGGTTCCAAAAGAAATATAGATCAATGGATTTTTTATGAAAATTGGGTCACTTTCCAACTGCTCCAGAGCCAATTTAGCAAACACACGTCGTTGTCTATAGTCGTTCACTTTCAGCTCTTGGACCAGTAAAATTTTATTGGGTTGTAGGCTCAAGTTACGACATAAAATTTCCCGAGTATGATCTACGAAAGGCCGGTATATCCTGAGCGACGCGACATCGACTGCTTTAGATTACTTTGCACACTTTCACGGACAGTGGCTATATTTTCAACGGATTTTACGTTTCGCCCTACAGAACATTCATTTTGATAAAACTCCCTACCGGTTGTCGAGGTTTAGAAATGTCTAAGCAAAAACCCTTTATAAACGAGAATTCTGGAAGAAACCTTGATATAAATTAGCCAGGTTTAAACAACAAACTTTCTGACTTTAAAATCTTCTACCACATATGTCTTTATATGAAGGTATCCCCATTATAACCTAAAATGCTTGAAGAAAAATCACAATAAAAATAACTAACCTTAACGAACTAACTCGTTGCGTAATGCGGGTATAATTGATGACTTTTCACAAACGAGTTCTATGCTGAGAATTTCTACGGAGTAATACCCGCAATGTTGGTATATTGACCATCTATTATTTTACCATCTTTTGTAAATAGGGGGAAGAAAACCAATGTTGTTGAGAAGTAAGTATTCTGAGTAATCTCAATTGATTTAAGCTCCTAAGTACATAATAATACTGAAACTTTATTTTTTTCTTTTTATTTAATGCCTTCATTAAAAACCTGCTGCTATTCTTTACGTATCCTGTCTTAACATATCATTATCGTTATTAAAATAATTTGCCACAATTTGGCGTTACTTGTGATCTAGTGTTAATCGTTAGATCAAAATGCAGATTTATTCATATTATACACCTAAAATGTGATTTGTCTCAATTATATAAATTAGAGGAATTTGTTTAGTAAACCGGTATGTATGCGAAGATAGTCCTCAATACCTTGCTATAAACGGGTTGTGTTTCAATTTTGCAATAAAATTAGCAGAACTTTAGATTATACGATTGAAGTACGCCTGTTCTTAACTCTAGATCTAGAACTAGAGACATTCGGGTTTAGCCATATATCTTTCAAAATGGCTAAATAAGGATGATTCTATTTCTAGGTCTAGTATTATTTCTAGTTTTACTTCAGTTTAAATATAACAAAAACAAAAAAGAGTCTGAGAGACATGATTAATAAAGCAAAGAGAGATGCCTGGAAGTTTCTATGCAAGGACTTGGAGGAGCATGTGTGGGGGGGACGCTAACAAAATAGCAATTAAGAGAATAGGAAATATCAGGAGAACCGAAACTGAACATAATCAAAGAGCCCAACTTACAAAGGAGCTCTTCCCGGAGAGTGTAGAGGTCACATGGGAAGCCGGCTGAACCAGGCATTTTTTGTCGACGTAACGGCGAGGGAAGTTACCACGATCGCGAAAAGTCTCAAAAATAGAGAGGCCCCTAGGTCAGACGGTATTATCCCAGAAATTGCGAAGGATGTTGTCATGATAGCATCGGCGAAGCTGGGCTATAGTGATCTACTGAGACGAGGCATTTTTCCCGCACAGTGGAAAAAAAGCAAACTTGGTTCTGATCGACAAGCCAGGCAGTTCAAACCGAAAGAAATCTGAACCAATCTGTCTTCGGAGCGTTTTTGGTAAGGTCTTTAAGTCCATCATTAAGGCCAGAATAAATGAGGAAGTATGTGAGTTAGGAGGATTATCGTGCGACTAGTATGGTTTCACCAGTGGAAGAACAACGGTTCATGCGATTGAGGAGGTCATTAAAGAGGCCCAATTATATGATAGATTTAGTAGAGGGAAGAAAAAAACGCTTCCTGATTACAGTGGACGTTCGAAATGCTTTCGGTACGGCGCCATGGACGGTAATCGTTCATGACGCAAGGAAGAAAGGTTATCCCCATACCAAGTCAAAATAACAAAGGTTTATTTAAGCGACCGATACATTCAAAGCGATGGTTCTAGTTAAGAGATGACGAGGGGAGTTTTACAGGGGTCTGTTCTTGGGCCGCTCCTCTGGAATATGTATGTTCTATGTACTATGTACTATGCAGTCTATGTTTTGATAAACTACTGCAAAACAAGTGTGTGATGGCGAGAGACAGTATGTCAGTATTTCAGTATGTCGCTGAAAAGGCCGGAGAAATGGTTCAGGGACTAAACAAAATTATGGGTTCCACCTATGGACCGAGAGAGGTGAAAAGAAGGCTGATAGGTACGACGATATACTCACAGATTTTGTATGCGTGCAGAGACTGGGGAGACACTTGCTATCTTAAGAGGAATGCTGTTAGACTAACCAGGCTGCAGAGGGCTATTATAATAAGAACCGGGAGTGCGTGCAGAACTAGTTCCACTGAGGCGCTTCAGGTGGTGGGCAGCACTTTGCCCATTGATCTAATGATTACGAGTAGAGCATCCGCCTGGAAGGAAGAGGATGGATATGAGAAGGGCGAAATGAACCAAGCGAATGACCACGGATTTCAGAAAATGGGAATCCAGAAGCTGATATTGAACATGTGTTCTATAAATGTGTCAGGTGGAGGGAAGAAAGAATTAGGATGGAGGAACTTATTGGGTCGGTGATTACGCCGGAAAAAACGGTAGGGCACATGTTGGAAAATGAGAACAAGTGGAAGCATATTACGCAAATCGTTGGTGAGGTTCTGACAAAGAAGGAAAAGGAAGGAAGGCTGACGCAAAAGGAAGAGCGGTTCCTGGTCAGGCCCCCCTTGCCTCCGTGAGTCTGTAATAAGTTTTACTTTTAGAAAGTCTGTTATGTTCTGTTGTTTATTTTGCGTTATTGTGGATTGTTACCGGCTCAAATGGGCTTTGACGAGTCCGGTATTGGCACCGCTGTGGTAACCTTCCCCGTCCAGGTATGTCATTATGGAGTTCAATTTTAAAAGTTTGTCGTGTGTTTATGTATGTTTTGGTTTCCTGGCAGAAATAGCTTGTGGGGGTCGCGATGCCCGGGGTGTTGTCAGTGTAGTGAGAGAGGTAAGAAGAGCGGAGAAGCCCTGGTCCCCACGTCCCGGTCGGTGAGTAACCTTGTGACTTAAAAATTTTTTTTTCGTGAGATGATGAAGAGTTGTGGAGGAAAGATCACGGTGAGCCGACGGCAAAGAATGTTAAAGCGTAGTACCAGCTCATCGTGTGGGATTAGAGGAAAGGGGTTTTTAGTGGGTCGGAGATCCAAAGGTTGACTCCAACCCCACACTATAAGGCCGATATCCCAAGCCGAATTTATGTTAGCACATTTTCCCCGACGATACAAAAAAAAGGTTTTTTTGTATCGATGTCTACAATGGTTAGTTTCTGAAATAGAGTACTTTACAAGCTGATTTGGCAACCCTGTATATTTCAATTTAAATAAAACTAGAACTAACACTAAACCTAGAAGTGCAAAGATTTGGATTTAGCGGTGCGTTTTATGTCATTAGATCTACTTCTTCTCTAGAAGAAATAGATCTAAGATAGTAGATCTAGAATCTAGAACCATTCGGGTTTAGTGACATGTCTCTTTAAGACGGGTAAACCCGAATGACTTTAGGTCATCATATAGTTCTAGGTCTAGTGTTAATAGTTTTTGAAATAAAGTACTTTACAAACTGATTAGGTAACCTACATATTTGGATTGAAGTAAAACTAGAACTAATATTACACCTAGAACTAGAATCTTTTTTTAAAATTTTGTATGAGAAGAGGCACTAGTTTCGTTTGTAAATAGGGGGAATGATACCATTACTATTGTGAAGTAAGTATCCTAAATAATCTCAATCGATTTAAGCTGCTAAGTACATAATAATATTGAATTTCTATTTTTTCTTTTTATTTAATGTCTTCATTAAAAACTTGCTGCTATTCTTTACATATCCTGTCTTAACATATCATTATTGTTATTATAATAATTTGCTACTATTTGGCGCTACTTGTAATCTAGTGTTAATCGTTTGATCATAATGCAGATTTATTCAAACACCTAAAATACGATTTGTCTCAATTATATAAATTGAAGGAATTCTTATAATAAACCGGTATGTATGCGAAGATAGTCCTCAATAGCCTGCTATAAATGGGTTGTGTTTCGATTTTACAAAAAATTCAGTACCACTTTAGACTACAAGATTGAAGTACGCCTGTTTCAATTGGAATCCATACTAAACCAGCCGTCGTTTATGTACTGAAAGAAGCATTTGCAATAGATTCTTGAAATACATTCTCCATCTTAATGGCATGTATCCGGCTATTGGTGTCGATCTTAGTTGCATCGAAGAGAAACCGGGACTTTCATCTCTACATGAAATGAGGTAGCTACTTGAAATTAATTGCATGGGGCTTTAACAAATTATTTAAGAATACTAATTATTACTATATTTTTTGGGTAAAAAATTTGTTTTATAAAAGAAATATAAGGTAACATTATGTTTGATATAATCCTATATTTTAGATATGTAGGTGTATGTGACATCTTTCATGCTATGATAAATCGTGAATATACACCTGTATAAAACGTTACATTCAGCATATCACGAAGATCTTGAGCAAACAAAAGACCTTCTGGCCATAGAAATCCGTACACGTCAGATTTATCTACCGACTTTACCAGTAACGTTTCTTGCATACTATCAATTTAATCTGGTCCAAAGTGTAGAATAATTTTTTGTTATTCAAAGCTTACGCAATAACAAATTAGTATATTTACATGCATGAATAACCAGATTATCCCACCAAGTAAATACTAATAATGTTGACACATAAATAGGTAACTGGTAGATATAATTCTTAGCGATTTGTCTAAACAGGGAAGTCATCGATTTAATGGTACAATTAAATATTGCCGGGAGGTAGCGGTTAATCTATTTTTACGTTAACGTAAGAAATAAACAGTTTCGGTTTAGAGTGTGATGATGTAATTTCGCTTCGCGTCGAAGAAGGTATTTGTGTGAACGAGCAGTGGGTTGGTAATCTAAGATAGGTACCGGTTGCTTCTAGTTTTAATTATCAACTCGTATTATTCAGTGTTATTGCGCCGTCTTCCGTAGGTTAAGTTAAACCGTGCACACGCATCGAGTATTTAAATGAAAATCGTGAGGTCCGAGTCATTAACGAGAACCAATTCGAGAAAGAGAAGGCGACACATCGGCCGTAGTTAAAATGACAAGAGTCTCGATGTTTGCGCCCGTAATTACCAGCAATGTCGTATTTATCGAGATTTATCATTTCGAAGTATAACATCGGAGGCTATGCGGTTTCTGTGAAGGTCGCGATAAATAGAACGGTAAGAGGAAAAGAGGTTACACAAATCAATTCTTTTTCATGATTTATAATGAAATGATGTCATATTTTTAAAATATTTAAATATGAAAACACTCAAAATGAAAATTGATATGAATTTAAAGGAGATATTTTTTTGATACGGATCTGTGAAGGTCAGAATCGTCACAGAAAACGGGTTCGTGGGCGTTGTCGAGGTCTGAATGCATCTGGTAACGGCAAAAGGCCGATGGCACGATATAGTCTGTATATATAGCTTATATCCTGCGGGAGGGTTCCCCAGTTAACCCCGGGCGAGTTTTACCTGATCGCGAATCGGCGAGTTGCCGTTCCGACTACTCGTTGAAGTCACCGACTTGAAACGCTATAAATTCAACCTGCAGGTCGCCGCGGGGTTCTTCCACTTCCCCTCTTCGTCTCCAAGCCATTTCTATAGCTTAACCATCGACTCTTTCTAGATCATACTTAACTGTTTTTACATAATAAATCAAAAATTCTTAGACAACAAAAATTTCCTTCTCAATAAATCATTCAATTTGGGCAATCTAATTAAACCAACAAAATTAACGATCCTTACTTTTTAACGACAAGACGCTTAAATGCAAAAGTCATAAATTGATTACGTTAATAGTTACATACTTTGTTGTTATTCCACGCGTGTGAAGGAAGAAATATCTTTAACAATCAGTTAAGCGATACAACCCATAACTATTTAACGTTTTACCCATTTACGGGGAACAATTTATAATCAAATTCTCTTTTAACTAATTCTAATAGATTGCAAAAATCTTCGTACACGTTTCTTATGTAGATTTTACTAACGGTGTGTTCTCAGAAACAAGATAAAAGCATTAACAGGCATCCTTACGAGGGATAAAATAAATGTGCCGTTTAGCGTGTTAATTTTATTACAGTAAAACCTCAATATAACGGACCAATATGGAGGATGACCTATTCGTTATAGACAAAAGTTTGCTAAGTTACACTTTAAACATGCAAACGTCTGAAGACATACGACTAAATTTGAAACCTTCTACTTCTAGCATTACAAGTGTTACTTTTAGTTTAGAATTAACACTGAAGCTAAATGTAACATTAGAAATAGAAATATAGTAGAACTTCGATTATCCGAACCCCAGTAATCCGAACGCTCAAAAACCAAAAATAAAAATAAGGGATTTTATTTTTTACTTAATTTCAATGAATTGATGTTGCAAGCCATAATTATTAGGTTTAAGAGAATAGGATAAAGACTTCTTACTCCTTGAGAATTTTTATAGACGAATTTGGGATCTTCCAGCGAAAGCGGCGATGGCAGTTCAAAAGAAGATTACCGATTATCCTGTCAACTAACGTTACGTATGTATGTATGTATCCACATATTTATGCATTTGTACAGTATGTCTCCGGATTTGGTTACAGGGAAAATGATGTTATTACTTGGAACTAGAAACGTTTGGATTTAATCATCCTAAGAGACATGTGGTTAAACCCAAATGTTTTAGTTCTAGGCCCAGTGTTAGCTTTAGTGTTGGTATTAGCTCCAATTTAGCTGTTGTTAGGTTTTAGATTATTATATACTTGTACCGAATTAATACTAAAGACGTCTGAAGACGCACGGCTAAACCTGAATCTTTCTAGTACTAGGTCTAGTGTTAGTTCTAGTTTTAACTGCCATTCAGTGCTTGATTTTTGTAAATCCTTCTGGAACTAAAAGTATAACTAGTTCTAGATTTACAACCTATCTTTAGTATTAACACTAGATTTAGAACTAGACCATTAGGGTTTAGCCGTCTAGAGAGATTTTCCATTCATTAAAAATATACAGCAATGTAATACTTATCAAATTCCTGAGCGTAGACTACCAATAACCTATCTTCAACGCAATGTTAAGACTATAATCATTTCCTCCTAACAAGTTTATTTTCCAAGCTGGTGGAAACACTCCCATGGCCTTATGTATCTAAAACCAGAAAAGCTCAGAAGCAACATCACTAGCTATCGGCCGACTAACCTGCTATCTGCATTGCTCAATATTTAAAAAAAAAACTAATTAAGTTCCGCCTATGTACAGTATTAAATGAATCGAATGTGATTCCACACATTCAATTTGAATTTAGAAACCAAGTTTTAATCAGTCATCAATTACAACGGTTATCGAACATACTAGAAATAAGCTTTGAAATGAAGCAATACGTATAGTGCCTTATTTCTCGATATTGCTCAAGATTTCGATTGTATCTTTTTAAATTATAAAATTTTACACTTCGATCTGGATATAAATATCAATCAAATACTAATATCCTTCCATAGAAACAGATCCTTCTTTCTTAAAATACTTGAATTCCTTTCTTAAAGAAAAAAATATTTGAAGGCGTACTCCAAGGCAGTGTACTTTCATCCACCCTGTTTAAGACTTACTTGTGTGATATTTCTCAACCTTATGTTAATAAGCTGGCGTATGGGGATGACACTGGCGTTTTACTTGCAGTTCGGTCGAAACCAACTTGTTGGAATATACGCACTATATTTTGAACTCTATCGATAATTCCTTTCGGGTTGAATCCATTTACACTGATTTTAGTAAGGCTTTCGACCGAGTCGATCATGCCCTGCTTCTTTCAAAGCTTTGTTTGTTTGATATTGATGAATATCTTGTACGTTAGTTTGCCTCCTATACACGCGAAATGACTCTCAAGGTGAATGTCAATGGTCACTTGTCGGACAGCATGATTTTTATTATTTCTATTCAATATTTATCTTAATGATATTTTTTCGATTATTAAAAATTCACATTTTTTAATGTACGCTGACAATTAAAAAATTTGTACTCACATTTCTTCACCTTTTGAGGCTACAACGTGACGTTGATGCACTTCGTCTTTATTGAAGCTCAAATTTCTTAACACTGAACCCTGCAAAATATAGTGTTGTTTCTTTTACAAGGAAAGCAAATATGATCACATACGAGTCCTTTGATAATAGCATTATACCTAGGGTGACTCAGGTGAGGGATTTGGGTGTTACTAACTAACATCTTATGACCATGTAGATACGGTTGTTGCTAAGGCTTGGCACATGCTCGGTTTCATTATGAGAGTCACGCAGAATTTTACAAATATTTAAATATCTCTGAATATTTAAAGGCTGTATTTTGAGTATGAGTTTGAGCTTTTGCAGCTGTGTTTGGAATCTCCAATATGAATATATTTCCAGAATTGAAAGGGTTCAAAACAAATTCATAAATTATTTATACTTTAAAACTAACTTAGCTTGCATGTGGCTACTTCAGCTTTTTATCGTTCCCTCAGTGTTGTTCTTGCAGAGATGCTTTAACATATCACAAAATCATTAATAGAACCATTGACTCTCCCAGCCTTCTTGAAATTGTCACCTATGTATACCATAGGTGTATCATATATACACCTAAGTATATATAATAATTTATTTTGTATGCCAATTTCTGGTACGAATGCCATTTATTGAAATCCGAATGTCAGAATTCTCCCATGCAAAAAGTTTTGCACTGAAACGAGTTTAAAGTCCACCGCAAATATCTATTAGATGGAACAAAATATATAAGCATATTCATGACTCAAGAATAACATGGAAGTACCATATACTTCAAAAAGCTAATCTAGGTTACGAATAGTGAAAACAGCTGTACGCCTTGATCAACAGAAGAATAAGTCTTAAATGCAAAAATACTGTTCTAATTATATCATCTGGGGAAACTCGGCTAAATCGATTCTTAACAAAATCCAGGTATTTCAAAACAAAATATTATGCATAGCAGTAATGGTATATCTCTAATGAACAAACACATAATGAATTACAAATTGACAGTATCACAGACTCTATATTCTTAAAAAAAGAATCACTTCCCAATAAAAAAACTCTCATTGATCAAAAGTGTTTGAGAAACTGTTGTTGAAGAGACTTCAGAGTATCATAGTAAGCAAAAAATTAATTCCAAAGTATTAATTTGGGTTTAGAAAACAGTATGGCACTATAGAACAAGTTGATAGTGTAGTGGGAACAGATAAAGATGTCCTAGAGGCCAAAAAATATTGTACAACAGCATGACGGTCACCAACTTAAACCTTATCCAATTTGTACACTACAGGAATCATATATAATACATACTATTCCTCAAGGTAGTACTTTGGGGCTAACCCTATACATTTTATACATAGTTGACTCGTCTACGATAAATAACATTATGACACCTTAAAATAGTATCTCAAAACCTACAAAACTACTTATTGTTGCCAGAAAAATGGCCTGAAACCTAAACAGAAGTGCATAACTCAATCAAGACAATAGGTTTGCTCGAGCGGTGGCAAACACTTTCAAGCAGTAAATAACCAATTCTGACTTTTCGGACTATCAGTCCTATGTTCGATTCGCATTTAGCATTCGCTTGCTACTGGTTGGGTACAGTTTTCACAATTTGCTGACTTTCGAAAAATTATTAACGTATTTTGTCTTGTCATGCGAAGTAGATACTTTGCGAGTTGATAATGAACTTATTACATTCAGAGGGTGATACAATCGATTTTTATGTGTAAAAACAGAATATCTTCTTTACATACTTGTAATTGTTCTTTAGTATCTAGTACAAAGAATCATAGACCTGTTTTGGGTCAAGATTTTTCTAAATCAGAACGGTACGGAACTATAAACCCTTGAAGCAAAATAATCCGATATATTACAGTCAAGTGAAGATGGCTCTTTCGTAAATTTTAAGTCAAGTGATGATGATCTTCTAGATGGTGAATTACTTGATATTCAAGTACATAATAATCAAATATAGGGTGAACCAAACATTTGACAGCTGTAGCGATTTCAGTCAAAAGTTTTCCGGCCTGAAACTTGACCAAAAGCGCCTGTTTTTGCAAAGAAATGTATGGCGCGTGAAGAAATCCGAGTCTTTCCATTTCTGGGTCTAATGCTTGTTCCAGCTTTATATCACTAGATCTCACTATAGATTTAGAACTAGAAACATTTGAGTTTAGCCATTCATCTCTCAAGATGGCTAAACTCGGATGATTCTAATTCTAGGTCTAGTGTTGACCTAGTACTATTAGTTGTAGATCTAGTATTAGTTATATTGTTAGTTCCAGAAGAATTTACAATAATCAAGCACTGAATGGCAATTAAAACTAGTACAAGGTCCAGTGTTAGTTCTAGTTTTAATTAGATACAAGTATACAACAATTTAAGACTGAATAACGAAGAGAAATAGAGCCAAAAGTAATGCTAGAGCTAATACTAAATTTAGAACGAAAAACATCTAGGTTTAGCCCCACCTCTCTCAAGACGGAATCTAATCCAACCCAACCCAACCTAACTTCAAAATTAACACTAGACATAGAACTGAAAGCATTAGGGTTTAGCAGTCTAAAGACACGTACGGTTAAATACCAATGTTTCTAGTTCTAGGGCTAGAGTTAACATTAAAGCTAGGTTGTAGGTCTAGTATTAGTTGTACTTTTAGTTTTTAGAAGTATTTACAACAATCAAGAACCGAATGGCTATTAAAACTAGAACTAACATTAAATGTAATTTGTGTTCTAGGACTAGTGCTAATTCTACTTTTCATTCAAAAACATACATTAGGTGTGCTTGATAGTATAGTACTATTCGAAAAAAAATGGCAGTTAATGAGTTAACATTATTCCCAAATCAATTTATTTCAAAATTTATTTCAATTAAAGCTATTTAATTAATCGAATTTAAAACGAATAAAACCCATGATAATTGAAGATTGAAACGAGTAAGATTTTATGTTTCAGGATGTTTGTGGTAAATTCAATTTCATTTATAATGGGTTGAAATGATTTTTTGGTTATAATGTGTAAAGTGAAACCGTGTTTATATCCATATTTCTTTCGCCTACACGCACTTCTTCTCCCCCCGTGGGACTTTGATGATGTAGAAGAAGAGGAATGAACGTAAAGTGTTTCTCGTGGAAGTTGGGAGCTTAATGGGTAATTAAATAATGTCGGTAACTTTGTGGTTGAGGTTTCTATACTTCGGTAAGATAGAAGTTTTACGATGTAAATCTACATTTAATTGTTATCCTATCTTTTTAAATTTTATTGCGGACGGGTGTAAAAAAATGAAAAGTACTTAATAAACAGATTTTGAGTGGACATTATTATTAGAATCCTTACAACATTTCAGGTTTGTTGTAAACATAATTTGTTATGCAAATGTTCGCCTTCGTAACATTCCTTTCCCGGTAAAGATAACACGTTAAGATATTCATTAAATTGTCACACGCGTAAATAAATTAAAGCAAGTGTATTGGTATTCATCCGTTTCAAGAACGTTTGCGTTTTATAAGAAAGTCTTTTCCGCATTGACGGTTTTCTGTTTACAATCGCGTTTAGTGTGGATACGATAATTATTTAAGTACTAAGTGTATATACGCTTCCGATGGTTCGTTCATTCAAGTTCCCGCGTGGTAAAGTGTGCCAATAGGTCAAAATATCCCATTCCGCGCAAAGGAGAGAAAGAAAAAAGAGCACGCCGTTAACATATACATACTTCGTCATCTTCTGCGTCTCCGTTTTCCGGCGTCGTTCCGTCTTCCATTAACACGAACTCGACATCATTATTGTTGTTATTATTGTTGTTGGATGCGTTCTTTAGCTCGGGAGTACCGGAAACATCGCGATGTTCAGCATCGTTCATCGTGACGTCCGCATGAAGAATTCTTCGTCTTTTGGCGGCACGAGGACTCAACAGGTCAACAGTTAATTGGTCACTGGATATCGAATCGGGGGAATCCGGATTATTATTATCCATATTATTTCGATATTTCGAAATAATACTTGGGCAATATAAAGTTTATAAACGATGGCCGACGTCGTTCGGATATAATAAATATGATTGTAAATAATGATATAGTAATAATAAACGCGACGTCACGGGTTAGTCACGGATGTGCGGGCACATGTTATGGCAAGAAGAGGTTGACTAGCAAAGACTGCTCGAGGCAAACTGACGTATTTGTGCCCGCCAGCAAGTGTCCGCATAAGAGAAGGAGGAGTAGCCGCCACAATCTGGTCGGATTCCCCCCGGGGCCCCCTCCGGACGGTGGTCCCCCACGACTCCGGGGCCTCTCTTTCTCTACTCAACCGCGGTCCGGTACCTGTTCAGATCGATTCGTTATATAATATGTATGTATATGTGTGGATTGGAAATTGTTTTCGAACGAGCCGTCGTTCCTGTTTCTTCTTAGAGCGCGCTGCGCCTCCTCGACACACCATCAAGATTTCTTTTTTGGCGAAGCTCTCAGATGGGGCCCCTACAAGGCAACTAATGCCCACGTGGTCCATATTTGGCACCGTAATTACGACTTTTTTCACTTTTATTCTTTTTCTTTTCTACCTCTTCCATCCATCCGTTAAGAGATGATGAAGAATTAGGAGAAATGTATAACGGTAAGGATATTAAAAAATTGTTCTAGTTTTGACTCTTAATCATGCAATGAACAAGGCATCATTCTTTATAAATGATAAATTAGGAAGAGCTGACCACTTTTAATTTTTTATACTTTACAAACAATTCCTCGAAATCATCTGAAAGCTTCTATAGAGTTTTTCTCTTCTTTGATTTTATCTTCTACACTATTTTTATTTGTTTCAAAACACTTATTCGGTTATAGCATTGCTACACATGTCGATATTGCTCAGAAAAATATGTGCAGATTCTGCAAAGAAATTGTTTCAATTGTTACTGATTTATTTCACTCCAACTGTAAAATCAGTTCGATTTTAATTGAACTCTAGTTCCATGCAACAACCATCATAAATGGAAGTCTGCAATATAGAAAGTCACGATACAGATAATTAAAAAAATAGAGATGATTGAAATGAGAAATTTGAGATCTGCCTCAATTAGTGATGGACAGAAATGTTTACCTAGCGGGTATGTAAATATTAGGTGGGAATTTACACGGTATTTACCCAAATTTATTATACTCACTCGTACTGTGGATAAGTACAGTAAACATGAATCCAGGAGTATGGTGGAAGGGCTTGTGTAACAACTTTAATCTGGCAACAAGTAAAGTTGCTGTAGGATTTTATTAGCCCTAGTGTATACAGCAGCCACAGAACGGACATTCAGCACATTTTCGTGAATACATAGTAAGAAAAGGAATATGCTGGAGACAGACGGGGTTGGAGAAATGGCTTTTAATGTCTATAATTGGAAATTAAGCAATTTTGACGTAATAGAAACGAGAAATATACAAGGATAGCTACAAACGAACCCAGAGAGGGAAGCACAATGGATAGAGATGGAGCTTGTGCCCCAAATAGCAAAGACAAAAAAGGAATTCTGTAAAATTTCTGAAAAATTTAATTTTTCATGGAAAATACATTTATTTTAATAGTCTTTGGAATTTATTTATCCGAATATAATTCTTTATTGGGTGAATGCTGGATATTTACGAAAAATATTTACCAGGTGTTTACCCATCATTAATCACAATGGATTCAATTCTAAATTTATAGCTCCGTTTAAAACGCAGAGTTGAGCTACAAAAAGAAAAAAAAATTGTTACTGATTTTTGGTGATTTCTTTTTGTTACAAACTTGGGTGGAGTTTGTCCCTAACTTTCCATCAACATAAGTTGTAACTTTTTTGATTTCCATGGTTATATTTTAATAGAAAAACTTTTAATTTAGAAAAAATAGTTCAATACTGCATAAAAGCAGGAATAATTCGTAAATTTTTATATTTTTTAGAATATTATAATTCTCGCGATTTAGTGGTTTGAACATATCCGACACATTATTTATGCTTAGATAAGTTTAGACAATAAGTAATAAAAATTTTTCCCCTCTTTATAACTCGATCCGAGGACATAGTGTATAGCAGTATATCTGTATAGCATACCATGATATACTGAAACCTAGACGTTATTGCCTCAACAAGGTTTATAGGAAATCGGCAAACTTTTATAGACGTTGCGCTTGTATTTTGCATATAACTTCTTATTTTGCATTTTGACCGCATCTAAATTTAGTTATCCATATACATCAGTATAATCGCATACAATTAAGTTAAGTTGCATATAAGCGCATGTTTCCACATTTATTCATCCATACTTCAATCAGGGTCTATTCACACTGAAAATTAGTTCGTAACCTGAAGATCAAAAAAAAATTATAATCAATTACTACTTTAAGTTTGCTTTTCTAATACTCCTCTTTCTAAACAATTGCTTATCGACAAAAATACTGGTCAAAGTTAATTTTTGATGGCTCAATCCAACCCAACTAGTATCTACCGCTAACTAGCTAGTTGGGTTGGGGTAAGTTGATAGCTCAATCCAACCCAACTATTATCTACCGCTAACTAGCTAGATGGGTTGGGGTAAGTTGATGGCTAAATCCAACCCAACCCAACTAATATTTAGTGCTAATTAGGTAATGATAAAGTGAATGGCACAATCCAATCCAACAAATATGTAGTGCTAACTAGCTAGTGAGGTTAGGATAATATTAGTGGCTCACTCCAAATCAATCTAATTAATATTTAGTGCTTGCTAGCTAGTTGGGTTGGAATAAAGTCGATGGCTTAACCAAACCCATCTTAACTAATATGTACCGTTAACTAGTCAGTTCCTAACCCAGGGTTGAGCTATCAACCCAGGGTTAGGAACTATTTTGGATTAAGGATTCCTATCCAATCCAAGAAAGTTGATGGCACAACTCAACCCGACCAATATGTAGTGCTAACTAGCTACTTGGGTTGGTTTGGAAATGTGAGAGTATGACAAAACAAGAGTTGGGTTCAGTCTTCAATCTTATCTCAATCCACCTAAATATTATTAAAAACAACTAACTTTAGTGATAACTAGTTGGTTTAAGCTTGCTAACTAAACCCAACCTAACCAATATCTACTGCTAACTAGCTGGTTGGGTTGGGTTAAGTTTGATTAAGGTCGTCAAGAAAATCTAATGCTAACCAAATGTTAATTGATCAGTTCCTGAATTTTTGTCGAAGAATAATTGCTAATTTTGCAAAGGTCAAGTTTTGGTAGTGGATGACCAGCCGGGCCCTAGGTTTCGTTGTTTGAAAATGGAGGTATTTCTTCACAACGTATTTTTTATGGGATATTACTTTAGCAAAAAAAAGTGTGAATATTGAGTGATTCCTTGTTCAGTACATCTTTTCTTCTGGCATCTCAACAATACTCATTACCATAATTGAAAAATTAAATCGCATTTCAGAAATGTTCGTCCGCCATTGATTTTAATCATTCGTGGAAGAGATTAAGGTTTTTTCGTTGTAGTTGGATCATAGTATAAATTTGACCAAACGGTCCACAATATTTTGAACAAGTTTGTCGACAATAAAATAATTTTAAAAAATCGGTTTCATGAAAAATTAAAATTTCTGCGTTGATATGCGAAGTTACTATAAATTCAAATGAGGGCGATGATGGTCCAAATTTATTTGTGACAAGAATCGAGTACTTGAAAGAAACAGGTTGTCCAAAAATTAGCCAAATTGATACAATACAAATCGTTCCGTTATAATGCTATGATTGGGTTCAAGACGATTGAGTTCACAAAAATTTTTTTAGTTCTAGATTGTTAGTGGCATCCTATTTCGTTAAGCAATTTTAGATACAAACTCTTATATCTTCATTTTAGATCACAGAAAGTCATTGAATAAATTTTAAATGAAATTTAAAACTCCTAAAGTCCTAACAGGAAATATCTACTCCAAAGGTGTAAGGAAACTACGTTCTTGTTAGTTTCATGTCTGTATTAATTGGTCATTATGCGTCCACACCATGCATAAAAATAGTACTAATCGACCAATTAGAATTCAGATTATGTAAACTTACCAAGCTAAAGCAGGAAACATCCTACTAAATTAACTGATAAAATTATTTAAAATAAAAAAAAAACTTAAAAACAGCATTTTCAAAATTGAGAAACCTTTCTTCGTAAATGCAGATTCTATAGTAAGCGGCAAAATAATGTAATACTAATCTAACTAATATTATAATTGAACAAAATATTTTTATGCAAAATCGGCGAAATAAATCTATTTTTGCCATATGTTTTGTAATTATGTAAATGTATTAACAATGTTTATGAAAGTTAACTATACATAAAATATACTGTACAGATGTTTTTCTTCATTTTTTAGGAGGGCAAAATCGATGTGAACCTATACAGTAACAGTGCATTATGTGCAAATTATAGAAGGAAGTTCCAGTTACCCCTTTCCATGAGGGTAATGGATCTTCTTACTCAATATTTTTATTATGTTTTTTTGACAAAGATTAACCGTTGAATTCAGATTTGTAGCTATGCAATTCATCGTTATTTAATTGAATACTTAATAAGAATGGAACCTTAAATTTGAATTTTCACCAGCAGAATTTGCAAGTTATTTGTAGTTAAGCTTTTGAAAAATGTTGAGTGTGTCTATTTCCTTCATCACATGCATATTAAATTTTCTGACAATTCTAATAGGTGCACATCCAATTTGTGGATCCACTTTTATTGGATACTGTTTGAGTTGTTTTACAAACCGAGAATACGTATGAACTGTTTATATGTTTCTACTAGATGCAGTAGGTGAGCATTTGAAAAATGGTGATTGTGCCTATTTCCTTGAATCATCACATGCAATTTAATTTTCCTGCCAATTCCAATTTTTGTTGAGTATTTCTTGGGTTGTTCTACAAGCGGAGAATACGTTTGAACTGCTTGTATGTTTCATTTGAAAGATGTTGATTGTGCCTATTTTCTTGAATCGTCACATCCAATTTAATTTTTCTGTAAATTTCAATAGATTTACATTCAATTTATGGACCCCCTTTTATTGGACACTTCTTGAGTTATTTCACCAGCGGAGAACTTATTTGAACTGTTTATATGTTTTAACCAGAAGCAGAAGATGAACATTAGAAAAATGTTGACTGTGTCTGTTTCCTTGAACCATCACATACAATTTATTTTTTCTGCAAATTCCAATAAATGCACAGCCATTTTGTGGGCCCATTTTTATTGGATACTTCTTGGATTGTTTTACAAGCGGAGAATATGTTTAAAACTGTTTATATGTTTCAACCAGGAGCAATAGATGAACATTAGAAAAATGTTGACTGTGCCTGTTTCCGTGAAGCATCACAAGCAATGCTTACCTCTTACATTTCGAACAGACGTTAAGCAAGTAAAGTGGATACTTTTATCTCTAAATGTGTTCGTTACGTCGGATGTACCACAGAGCGGTCTTCTTGGGCCGATTTTGTTCTTGGCTTACATCAATGATATTAATGAATCGTTGATGTTAATGTTTCTGAGATCGGGTCCTTGTCTGACTGTTTAACAGTTCAGCACGATCTGGAACGTTTTCAAGGGTGTTGCTCAAAAAATTACTTGTTTCTGAATTACGACAAAATTTCCTTATCAATACAATACTTTACGACAATACGATAAATACAATCATTTCCTTGAATGCAGTATGTTGGTAGTGTTTTGAATTTCACTTCGCTGTATATATTGATCGTTTGGAGGGTCCGCAGATACAGTTTCTTAGATACCTGGCTCACAAAATTTATCTTCCATATTATTCCTATATGATCGCTATATTATATTGCTCCTATATATATGATATACATTGGTTCGCGGTTTGGTTGATGCCATGGAGCTCATTCGGGAGGTTCGCTTTAATGCACCGGCTTATGTAACTCGAATGCAGCCACTTTATTTACCTATCTACCTGCCTCTAGGTCTTTAGCTTATGCGTACTCACCCTTATTACGTTTAATGCACTTTTTCAATACCCATTGTAACAATATTGATTTATTTATTGTGTCCTCTTGTTTTTAAGAAATATGTACGAAATTTGAGCATTTGTTTTTGATTTTGTTAAATTTATTATTATTATTAGCTTTTTATTCCTTTTAATCTGGTCTAAGCATTTTTTGATTTGATTACTTTTCCTTTACTTTTATTATGTATAAATATTGTTTTGTTAGAGGGTACTTGATTACGGTTACTCCTTGCATGTATCCTGAATAATAAATAAATAAATTTATTTTTTCGGCAAATTCCAATTTGTGGACTCCCTTTCCAGTATATTATAACTCAATTCATATATGTTGTAACTTTTACCAAATTCTAAAATTATGAAAATTGATGGTTATCGTTTAAAATGGTTAAAAACAACATACATTTTATATGAATCGCAGATAATTCCAAGAAACCTTAAAAATTTAACCTTGCTAGGTGTCATAGAGAAAAGAACAAAACAATTAATGTATTTTCTTGAAGATAGCCACAAATAATTAACGATTTCCAAACAAAATTTCATTAATAATAATAATAGAATGATGCAAGATCTATAACAAGCTCATGATCAGATGAAAACCCATTGATACACGTATTGTGGTAAGGAATAACGAGCTTCATAGAATATTGCATAAAAGGTCAAATGTGGTTTTATCAAACTACTATAATCTCAAAGATATTAACCTTTTTACACCTTTTTCCTTTACCATTATTCTTAGATTTTTCATCAACATTTTTACGATTTTTTTATTTCACCGCATATTTATTTACTTGTTGTTAAAGATTAAAGAATTTTAAACATAAATGAATGCGAGAATGAAATACTTGTGCAAGGTGTTTTTATAATTTCTTCTCGGACTCACGGCGATGGCGGCATTCTGTCTCTTTTCAACGCGATACACGTTACATTTGACGTAATCTTCGTCGGTACGGTGTCTGTGTGTGTGGTAATTTAATATCAAGGCTTTCGTTCCGACACGAATACGCCGCCGAACAACAAAAATGCCGATTCCCCTCATTAGTTTGCCGCGTTTAAGTCCATATCGTTGGCACATACGTGTCGCCCTATATTTTCAAATTTTATAGTTTCATTTCCAAAATGGCAAGACGTTTCGTAACTTGCAGAAATGATTATAATTTTTGTGTAAATACGTGAATAATAAATCTACCATAGCATAGGGAAATAAATACAAATACATTCAAGAGAACTTTGTAATTTTCTAATTTGCATCTGGCATTTATTTTATTGCAATTGTTGGAAGATCGTAAATCTTCTATCCGAGTATAAATGTTTTTTTGTTGATAACTGTGCCATCAATTTTTGTCAATTTTATTCTCTCACGTTTCGGAATAGTCGTAATTTTATCTGCCGTTACGCCTACGACTTTTCTTTTCTTCTTGAGTAACGTGGACAGGACTATAATTAGCATATTTGTGTGAAGTCGAAACGAAGTGATTTAACGTTGTCCCGTATAAGCAGTTATGAAATGTTAAATTAAGAAAGGAGCAACCGAGGAGAAGTAGTTAAAAAAACAAACGACAATCAGTAACTTTCGCCCCGTGCTATAGATAATAATTAAAAGCCGCTACATCGATCAATCAACAGCCCAATCTATTTCGAACCGCGATATCATCTCTTTGGTTTATAGTGTAGTATAGTTTGTCAGTGTTCCGGTATCTTTTTCTATTTTATCTTTTTCGTCGCGTCACAACGTTATATTGAGGAATCTTCCAAAGCTCTCATGGTCCACGTGGCAAATTGCAGTGAAAGGCTTGTTTTCAGTTCGTTACAATTTGAATGGGAACCTTAATCGATTTTTTTTTATCCACCCATAAGCGAGAGCGCCGGGGTCACTGAGAGACTTCGCCACGCTATTATGTACAGCCATCGAACATGAACAATGATACCAAGATACGAAGAAACGTTTTCATGCAAGAACGACTTCCAATAGGGGCGCGTGACCAACGGGCAAAGGAACACGCAAATCTCTAACGCGAAATAAACAAAATTAAACAGACAACTTAAAATTTCTTATCCCTATATCACACTCAACAAGATTAATTTTCAAGTGTTTATCGTAATTCGATTTAAGACAAATTTGTTCCAGCCATAACCACCAGTATATGATGATAAACGAGGTAATTAGTGCTAAAAGAAAAAATGGTAACGCGTTAACACAGACCGAAAACCGAGTAGCCATTAGCGAAGATGTTCTACAAGGAGTGGTACTTTGTCACTGACAATTAACTAACGAATTACAGATACAGCGTACCGATCGGCAGGTATCGCCCGGTATATGCAAATTTAAGTGCGGACGAGTTTCTCAGGTTCGATCCCGTTAGAAGAAAGATTATAAATGTGCACGCTGCAGGTTGTCCGGAATAGGTATCTACTAAATAGAAGGAAACTGGAACGACATTTGTATCTTAAATTAGTTTCGGTCAGTGATTTAGTTGAATGTGAAATAAAAAATAATGGTTTATGAATTAATTCAAAATTGTTTAAACTGTTAGTTTTAAACTGTAAATTTGACCACACTTTATTATTGATTTAAATTGGAGTTTGAAAGGTAAGCTTGAATAGCTTGGATTTGATACAGATTAATTTATCTTATGGAACGATATCAGAGATTGTAGGTATAATACGTTAATAATAGTATAGCTTATTACATAATGTCGAGAGAATCATAATTTCTTATGACTATGTTATACTACTTGATTGAGGGCATAAAAAACCACTATACAATTTATATGTTGGGTGAAGTTGATTAGAGTTCGGTTGACACAACAAATCTTTGCTTTATAGATGTTATCACGAAGGCCAAAATTTTTTACTACTTAACTTTTTTACTAAAAATGACTATGTTATAATTTTTGCAGATACAAATGACGGATTTGTTAGGTCAAGATTGCGTAATGATACCTTACATAAATAGAAATTTTAAATTAATCAGTTAACCCTCATCCGGATTACCATTAGATACGACTAGACATTTTGGCTCAGTGAAAAAGTTTTTGTTTATTTTACATTTCCATTTTTGTTTTTGCTATAATTCTTATCAAGAAGGTGGAAAAAGAAAAATTCTTAATCCGTACATCTTGTGTCAGATTGATACAGCGTACAATAACATATTTGTACATCCCTTGCAAGTAGGTGTTACAGGAGGCTCTTTTAGATTCAAATATATTGTTTTTTTCTACAAATAACATAATTCAATATTTCAGAAAATCAATGCCAATTGCTCGATTTATTAGTCCTATTGCTTTTATTTCCAAAGAAGGAGTATATTTTTTACTTCCGCAAACTATTTGAAAAATTGCTTGTGATATATGTCCAACATAATTTTCCACTGGTTGTATCTCAGACACATTGTCTACCTTCTTGTTACTTATTATTAGAAACCACAGTCATTGAAATGACGAGTTTATATGACGTTCGCTTCTATTGAGAGAAATCCGATATGTGCTTACTATAGATCGCTTTTATAAACTGATGTATTGTTCGAAGGGCGAATGTATTGAAGAATTTTATGATACGATAAACATAGCTGCCCAATTTTAGCTGCAACTATGACAATTCCTCGATTCAAAGAAATCAACTTTTGTCGACGATAAAGAGCAAAGAGAATACAAATGGTGGATGAGCAATCGCTACCATTTTCTGACCATGTATCATTCAAGCAGTACATCCCATCAAAAAAGGCTAAATATCACATCAAATTATGGGTTACAGTCGATTTTGATACGTACTATGCATATAATTGGTAGTGATACAAATCTTGCTCTTAAAACAAATCAGGATTAACGTGTTATTCTTGATATGTGTGAAGGTAATTTCTTTGTATATTTTTCTGTGTAACTTGTGTTGATGTTTTCACATCGCATCGCTTAGCATGTGAGTTGAAAAAATGCTAAAATATAATCGTCGGTACGATTCGTAAAAATCGAAACAAAATACTACCTATCTTACAATTAGTCAGTATAACAACATTTGCAATAGCATTATCTAGTCTTTAATTGCCAGTTTTTGAACTTCGAACATGAAGATATTGCATTTTGTCAACAATATTTAGTATTTTTGAGCAAAATGAAATTTTACATTTACTTCCAGTGGCCATATCAATTGTTCTAGAAGCACTTCAAGTTTCCTACAAGCAATATCAAGTCTTCTGGAAACATTTCAAGTCATGTAGAAGCAGTATCAAGTCTCCCAGAGGCAACATCAAGTTTTCTGAAAGTATGTCTTCTAGCAGCAGTATAATATATGTCTTCTGGACACATTTCTAAGCTTTTGGAAGTAATATCAAATCTTCCAGAAGCAGTATCAAATCTTTCTGGAAGCAGTTCAAGCCTTCTGAAAGCATCTACAGTCTTTTGGAAATAGTGCTAAATCTCCTTGAAGCAGTATCAGTCTTCCATGGGCAGCATCATCTCATCTGGAAGCAGCTCAAGCCATCTGCAAGCAGTTTATGTCTTCTGGAGGCATTTCAAGCAGTATCCAGTTCTCCAGAACCAGTATCGAGTCCGCTAGACCCATTACAAGTCTTCTGGAAGCAGTATCAAGTTTTCTAGAAGCATTAGCAAATCTTCTAGAAGCATTTCAGGTATTCTGGATGCATTTCAAGTCTTTTCGATACATTTCATATCTTTTGGAAGCAGTATCAGGCCATTTAGAAGTAGTACTAAGTCTTCTGGAAACATTTTAAGGTTTCTAGATGTAATATCAAGTCTTCTAAAAGCAGTATCAAGTCTTCTTAAAGCAACTTAATCCGTTTGGAAACAGTTTAAACCTTTTCGAAGCATTTCAAAACCTTTTTTCCATTTTTCCCTTCAACAAACCATTAAAAAAATAGATAGCAATGGACAAACAAATATTGTCTGACATTGTGTCAATTTGATACATGAAATCCGGATTTGATTCTAGAAACGAAATCCGGATGAAGGTTAATATATGAAATGTAGTTTATTTGAATACTGTATGAAACATGTAAATAAGGGTAAAGATCTAATTCTTGGATTGAATAATGTAGTTCAATAATGTAATTCGCCTAAATCTCTCATTTGAGCATTTAAAAAAAAAATTATGCGCTAATTAAAGTTTTTGATGTTCATAGGTGCTCATTGTTTTTTAATGATACAGTAGTGAATGGGACTTTAATATATGTAAATATTGTCCCGGAGTCCAAGTCGACTTGTGTTTAACAATGTGACTGACTTTGAGCCTGCCTTCACGAAAAGCTCACGCAATTCGATGATTTCTGTTTACATTTTTTTAACTTAAATACTCAAGGGCTATGACCTAAGATAGCAGAACTTGAGGTATTTCTTGAAACACATGAAACGATTTTTGATTTTGGTTGTGTAAGTAAATACTTTTACAAAATATAGACATTGTGCTCGGGATGCGGATTAGAAGGTGGATTGCTGACTCGTCTTTTGCTAGAACTACCCATCTTCATGGTGGAGTCGCGATTTTTACTAAAATTAATCGATAAATATTTTGGAAAATATAAATAAGTTCTCAGTTGAAGTTGATTGTGAGTTAGCGGCTTTGCGATGTGATATTACCAAGGTAGTCATCATTTGTATCTATATATCCCCATCCAGCTGTTTTGTGAGTTTTAAAAATATTATTGAGCATGTTCTGGCTAGTTTGGCCGACTGTAGGAATGTTATGGTCATGGATGATCAAATTATGTAATATCTTTTTCGTCTTTGCTTTTTCCGACAATCTCACTACCAACACGGGAAAAAACTGGGGGTTAATACTGAGTTCTCCGAAATTTGAATTTGAACTTTGTAGCTGACACGACGGAGATCGGAAGAAAAGATTGCGCGACACATTTTTTTATTGCACAGATTGGTTGGTTTGGTGTCCGTCGAGGTAGCTATTTCTCATTGATTTACTCAATCATGAGTTATAGTGTAATTGCATGCGGGGAACTACAGCTAGCTTCCACATATTTGATCTGCAGCGTAGAGCCCTGAAGGTTATTTCAGAGCTGGGCTATGCAAATAAATGTCGTCACGTCTTCAGACAGCTGAAAGTTTTGACGGTACCATCTGTGTTTATTTTAGAATGTCTTTTGTACACATACATGCTGATATGCACAATTATGGGACACCAACCTGCGGAAATATTTATGTAGAATATTGCCGACTGAGTCTTAAGTAATGAATTCAACAAAAATAAATTTTAAATATTATGAAGTAGTTTTTGCCTCCTATTCAGTGGTTGAATACCTAAGTAGCTGTGCTAATATGTAATTTAATTTATAGTGAGTATATTGTACCGATTTTTGTATTTTTGTATATGGCAGGTGTAAGTCTGGGCATTGACACGATTCTTTTCTACAGTATCGTCTCAAAGCAGGGTTTCCTTTGGATCTCCTTATTCAAGAAAGATTCAGGACCTGACGAAATAAGAACTGAGCCATGAAGAAACGATGAATCTGTTTAATTTTCATGGTTAACTTGGATTCGATTGTCATGGTGAAATTATTATTATCAAATAAAAGAAGTATAGATCATGAAAAATATACTTGAAAACAAATAAAACAGTGCTAACAATTCCTTTCATCAGCACAATTGAAAGAACAATAAAAAGATAAAAATAATTGTAATTAACATAGTCAATAACAATGCGGAAAATAATAAAATTAGTTAAAGAATTAAATATAATGACCGTTAAAAATAACAAGACGACAAGGTAAAGACATAAAGAAACACACGTTATTGTATACAATATTTTGTTCAGACTGGTCAGGTCTGAAAGAAAGAAAGGAAAGAGTTTTAGTTCAAAGAAAGGAAAGAGGTTCAAAACAATATATTAAAAATGTTAAAATTAAATGAATTTGGTAAAAATTTTCGAGATGTCCCATCTATAATTTCGTTGATTAGGTTGTCATTGATGTTGTAAGATCTTATGTAATATTCTTCATAAAGATCCATCATTTTGGATTTTTTTTAGATTTTTAATGAGTTTACGATATTAAAATTTTATATTATGTTGATGATCTTTAAATGTGTTTATGGACAGATGAAGTTTGTTTAGTTACGTGTTCTTTAAATCTCACAAATATGTATTGGTCTATCTGACCTATATCAGTTTTATTGCGAAACGGATAACCGATTCTATAAATGCCACAAAGTTCTTCATTTTTAAAGTTATGTGTGTTGTTTTTAGAAACAAGTTTAGGGTTATGTAACATTTATTGAGGATAAGTGATATCAGATGGATGATTGAAGGAATATAAGGTAAGGCTATAAATTTAACTACTAAATCTAGAATAATTAGATTTATTCAGTAAGTAAATCGTCATGGCTAAGCGGGACTGTATATAAACATTGTGAAAGAGTTTCTATGAATGATGATATCGGATGTGGTGGGTTTATGGAAAATATTTAATTGAATAATTGGTGTTCGCAATTATTTGTAAATCTGAAAAATTAAAGTTTTGGCTATTTTCCATTTCCATAGTAAAGGTGAAATTGTTGATGTAAAATATTCAAAAGGCCATATAATTTAGCAGGGTTAGCGTCATCTTTTTCCTTTGCTCCTTTCGCAACCCCACCCCATTCATACTTTTTAAGATGCAAATGACACCTACCCGACCAGTCTGAGTAAAACATTCCATACAATAAAGTATTGTAATTTAATATTTTGCGATTTTATATTTTGTGCTTCTTTATTTACTGTATTTTTACTTTCTCGTCTTACGATTTTTAACGGTAATTATATTTAAATCTTTAACTACTTTTATTGTATTTTTGCTTTGTTATTGTATACGTTCATTATAGTCATTTTTATTTTTTTATTGTACTTTCAGTTGCGCCTGAAGAAGGGGATTGTATACTTCGAAACATGTCGCATTTTGTCAGAAAAAAAATTAGAAATTTTCATCAGATGACTATTGGTTTGGATGTGGGAAACCCGCTACACCACATGACGAATGTTGCAGTTATTAACGGTTGTTTTTTATTTTTAGTTTTGTTTCTAGGTTGCCCTTATTTTGAGCATTTACTTTAACTTCTAAACATAACATTAAGTGTGTATTAAAAATTTATCAGTTTCGTTTTTTTTTCAAAATTTTTTCGAAGTCGATCACACATAAATAAGAAAACTTAATATCGATCAAAACACACTGACTTCGCTCACCCTTGCACTACACCATCTTTTGTTGTGATAGATTCCAGCAATTAATAAATTCAGCCGAAATAATGTTGGAAGAATCTGTCGCCGTTGAGAGTATCGCCTGTATGCTGGTTGGACCACAAAGTATCACTGCAACCGGTTTTCTGAATTAAGTGATTAGGATGGGAAAGGTTGCAAAATGAGAAAGAGTAGTAGAAAGTTCTGTTAGCGAAGAAATATGTTTTTTTGGTGGAATAAACATCAAAAGACTTGTGTTCGATTAGATTAGTTTTTGTTGGTTGTTGGATTAAATTGAATTAGGTTGAGTTGAGTCTTAAAATCTCCCTATCGAGTGAATAAGGGTAATAGTTAAAAGGATTAATGACAAAAGATTGCATTATCCACTTCTCATCCGAGTACCAATGATTCGTATTTTTGATGATGACGGAGCACCGTATGAATATCCAAACCAACCGAGACGAAAGAGAAGGGAAGGTCTTTAGTTGCCATGCCGGAGCCATTTCGAGGTTTTATATGATTTAATAAAGTTTTAATTATAATTTTATAAAAAAAAACTCACAGGTCATTCGTCCAATAAAACATACAAAAAATTTATAGTAATGTTGAGCAACATAAAAAATACTGAGAATTAAGTGTTAAAGAAGCAGTGTAAAGATAGAGACACTACATATACAATACGTGTCGTCCAATAGCAAGGGTGTATGCAAATTTGTAAACTACAGCAAACCCTTAAAATCTCAAATTTTTTAATCACTTAAAAACTCTTCAATACTGTAATGGTTGCCACGACTCCAATTCAAATATCCTGAACAGCTCATAAACTCTTCCTTTGGCATGTATATTAGATATATATCTGTTGACTGTATCTGTCTCGTACTTGGTGATACATAAAATCGAATACAAATGTGGATTGTTGACAAATGGTCTTTTACAGGTTATTTTTGCTATTTTAAGTTTTTCTACTTTGTGCTTCAATGTATTTAACTGTTCGCATAAAGAATTTCTGTATTACTTGAGAAATACAAACTTGGAGCTTCGTTACCCCGCAACCAACGTACCCGATCGCAACCTAACTTCAAAAAAATTTAGATATCAGAGTGTATTAACTCAAGTGTTTTGTGACTTTTCTAGAAGATCTAGAGTAAATTTCTACAATATAAATCTAAAACGTACGAGTAAGACCACATACGCACTTGTATAAACAGTCAAAACGTAATCCTAAGAACTATTAAAGACTTAAACTACGTGACAATGTAAGAAAATGATGTGCAAGATATAAAGTATATAAGAAGATGTTGTAGGAATTATGTTAGAAGGATGAGCGAAGAATAATTGGTAACGAAAAAACAAATGCAAAATCTAGACACCTGGCGATTCCCAAGATCACTACATAAGTTGGATAAGAATTAGACGTCGTGATTACAAGATAACAACCTATAGAAACGAAGAGAGGGAAGAGGTAAGTGGAGAGAAGAGAAAGGAAGTGAAGAAATGGAAAGGAACAGTTCCTAATGTACGACGAAGAACTAGAATAGAACGAATGATTTGTTTGCACATGATCAGATGGCTAAAAAAAATTCTGTCATTTGATGATCTGAAAACCTGAGAATCTTGAACATAGACAAAGAGTGAAGATAGATTTAACAATTATTTACCCAAAATTCAAAAACCTGAACAAGCTCCCAAGATTAATTGTAATATGACGAATGTGTGTTTACCATTAATAAAAGCTTTATAAAACCAGACTTAAGTAGTTGAATGAATAATTGAATGCAAGAATAAAACATGAATAAATATGTATGGTTAGTTATATATGACGCAATACCATCCGTTATGTTTTTTAAAAGGATTATCAAAGTTAGTTGAAGATGCGATTTACCATCAGCTGATGGATATATTAAGCTTTAAGAGGATAGCGTCTGCACGACTCGATTCATTTCTTAGAAGGTAAAGTGATATATTAACGCGTTTAAGCTTTATAGGGCATCCGAACGGCCTTAATCCGACCCTGATGGACAAGTCGGTGGAGAACGTGATTGGAGAAAGGAGCTTGCGAAGGCTGCCGGACTCTCGATCCCGAGTAGCAAGCAGCAGGTGCATCGGAGGAAAGGCGGCGAACTCGCGAAAAATTCGCGCGTGCATCACCCCGAAGACATCTTTATTAAACCGGAACTCAAGACGAGATTTCGTCGAAGAATCCACGCCGATTTCGCGTTCTTTTTTCACGCAACTAGACGACACGAAAAAGATAAAGAGGAAATTGATGAAAAAGAGGATGGTGAAGAAGGAGGTAAAGTAAAGACGAAGAAACACGGGCGCTCCTTAATAGCGACAAGTACTCGCGGCGGGGGATTATGTTTATTTAAATAATTCCGTTCTCGTGTGTGATGGCGATGTTTGATGTCAACGGAACCATGAAGATTGTGAAGATGAATCGTATCGACACGTTTGAGTAACTTAACAAAACGTAATCTACATAAGTATGTTTGCTAGTCGATGACGAAGAAATTTTTTGTCATTAACATAAACGGCTATTCAAAATTGAGTTTTTAGGTATACCAAATTGTTTAGAAGAGAACGTCTGATTAATCCGGCCCTGTTTACTGCGTCCTTGTTTGGCCTCACACAGTCTGGGAGTTGTGCAAATTTCGTAAGCGTCAGCCATGCCACTAATGACTAACGGTACCGAATTTTTCCAAGAAAGTATTGCCAAATCCAGGCGCGACGGTGGCGACGCAACGACTCAAAAGTAAACGAATCGCTAACGAGTCTTTGTTGTCGTCCTCGGGCACGTAAACGATAATTGTTCGGAATTTTAATGAGCCGAAGATGCTTCCAAGCACACTCTTCTTGCAACTTCGTGAACGTCGTTAGTTTCGTGAACGTTTCATCACTATTGTAAAATCAATAATTTAAATTTTAAACAAATTAAAAAAATTATACTTTCTTGTTTTCGTTTTACAAGAGATAAATCAAACAACTCTTCGCATGGGACGCCAAGTACCGTTAGTACAAATTCCCTAAGACACGTTGTGGTCGGGTACATTGGGCTTACTACTAACATACTTCGATGTCTTCCATCACGTGTGGCGACGAAGAAAACACCGAGGGCCCGACAACGACGGAACTGTAGCGAAACACAAGCGAACGTCCAGCTGCAACTTGTTATTGAATTCTCGGGCTAAATGGTAAAAATATACCACAACCACAACAAGACGACGGCGATGGATGGACAGTAAACAACATCTTCGATAGCGTCGTTAGGCCGTTACGATTACCATATTCCTCGGCGAAGTTGGAACCCATTCGATTCGTTCCATCGTGGCATCCGCTCTCTCGTCTTAGTACATACAGGAATTGCAAAGTCAATCCAGATGATTGCTCAACAAATTGGAGTGGATATCCTATTTTGATGATAAACAGTTAAGGACTTTAGCAAAATCTTTCAAATAAAATTATTTTTCAGCAAATTTACCAAACTCATTACAATCTAACGGTTAGAAGAGAAGTAATTTCTTTCATTTGGTAATAGCATGCGCAACAGAAACGGTAGAAATCCCTTCACGAAATTGTTTGCAAATTGACGTCATTATCGGCTATCATTATGTATTGTTGCCTTTGTAATTTTGCGATTTGTTATTACCTACGCTTTCAGCTGATCACTGCCAACTTCGTATGTGAATTGAAAAAGTCGGAAAAAGCAAGAAACATATCGTGAACTTGCAGGTATAAAAGAAAGCTTTGAAGAAGAACTTTTTTTAACTAAGATAAAAACGTTCATGACGTGAGGTTCTTTTTTACGTCAGTCTTCGCGTCTTAGGTAATTGCCAGCTTCCTTTCACTCTGGACCAACTACCGCTCGTTAAGAATTCATTAAATAAATTTATTTAATTAAGTGTAAACTTGAAAAAAAACTATGCAGGGGCGTGCACGTACCTGTAAACGTAAGATAATAATTATATATTAAATCCGATAGAAATTATTTTGATACATCACTCTGTAAATCACATTTTACATAACATACAAAGAGTTAATAAGAATAACCACCTGATGTTATGTTATGACTAAATAAGTGTAGATTACACCAGTAGGAATTGGGCGTGGTTTGGTCTTTTTAGACTCAACAGAGAAGGAAGCGTAAGCGATTATAAACTCATTAATTTTAAACTACCCAGAAAGCAGCGAAATAGGCAGTATAAACGAAAATAAATCAATCCTAGGAATTCGAGAAGTCGTGTAAAATTAACAACCTGATCCTTTAATGACTATACCAACTTAAAATGGGTATAACTAAAGTATGGTTTAGTTATCTTCGAAGGATTCTTAGCGGATAATTAACCTATTACTTAACTCGTTTGCGATTTCCCCGTTTTAATAAACTTTAATGAATATATGCATGGAGACACGCCAAACTGTTTTACCAAGCTATGTAAATCATTTTCCTACGCGAATTTAGCGTGGCTTTACAGAAGTTGATTATCGACTATATTAATTGAAAAAAAATCAAGCGTTTAGTGAAGATTATGTATTATTAAAATTTTCAATTATAAAGGTATTTTAAATATTTTCGTTTTTCATATTTAAGTCAAAATGTTTTCATTTATTTGCTAATTAAATATTAATTGTAATGGTTAATTATGTAATTAACCATTACATAATTACTCATACTTTATGAAGTTGTAGTACTATAAGGTAATTAGACTGATCCGATTGCAACGAACATTAACTTGATGTGGAACGAGAGAAAAGGTAAACAAAAACTAATTATTGTTTGTGCAATAAATGTATAGGGGAATAAAGTTTTGCTGCTAAAATGTATATGATATTAATATTTTTAGTCGTCTTTTCAAATATTTGATAAATTAAAATAAATACGAAGATGAGCTCTAAGTATCTTAAACGGTACAATATTATTGTATTATTTTTCAATACTTTATTAATATAATAATAATCTTTTTCTCCTTATATTTGGAAAGATATTGGTCGTAACATTTTTTTTTGTGTACATTATAGTATTCTTTGCTCTTTAACTTCCACAATGCAGGTAAAAAGTGATAAATTTTCTTAAACTTTCTCATCTTCTGTTGCTAACACCATATTTTTGATTCACCGCGTGAAGGTTTTCTCGTACTAACATTATCTATAGACGTTGCAAGTTAGTTCAAATTCTACAATTAAAATCAAACCCATTTTGATTTATTCTATATATGCACAACCTTTCAATACAATCATCAAACAGTTAAGATTACTGTGCAGTAGTCTATCCACAGGTTCCAAACCTGAATCTTTCTACTACAAGGTTTAGTGTTAGTTCTAGTTTTAATTCTTATTGAGCTCAAGATTATTGTAAACTCTTCTGGAACTAAAAGTATAACGAATACTAGATTTACAATCTAGATTTAGTACTTACACTAGAACTAGAAACATTAGGGTTTAGCCGTTTAATACGGCTAAACTCTAATGTTTCTAGGTTTAAGTCTAATGTTAGTTGTAAAGCTAAAGTCTTGGGTTGGGTTCCATCTTGAACAGATTACAAAATTGGTACTGATTCAGAACATAAAGAATGACGTAAATGGAAATCCAACTTACCGTTCAATCTGCTTGGAAAACACAATGGCTAAGCTGATGGAGGCGTTGATAAAGGAGAGGCTAAGCAGAGAAAAGAACGGCAACTACTTAGTGAAAATCAATTTGGTTTCCGAGCACGAAGGTCGACGATAAATGCCATTAAAAGGGTGCAAAGAATTGTGGAAAGGATGAAGGCCAAAGCCATACAACATCAGGAACTGTGCATTATAGTCATGTTAGACATCGAAAATGAGTTCAACTCCACGTCTTGGAAAGGTATAATTGCAGTGTTGGAAAAGGGAGGTGTATTTGAATATTTGATAAGGATGATAAGATCGCATCTACCAGACAGGAAGACTATAGCTCCAAACTGACAGGTATACGATGTGAGTAAATAGGAGCATACCACAAGGATCAATTTTGGGTCAAACACTATAGAACATCTTCTACAAGGAAATACTGAGAGAGAAAATGGAAAAGAGGAGAATGGAATTTGTGATACGCAGACGATCTCGCTATAACGATAAATGGAGAAATGAAAGAAGAAGTAGAAGACAAAACTAGTTACGTGGTGAGAAAGATTACGAGAAAGCCTCAAAACATGGACATTAAGATAAATGACGCAAAGCTCCTAAAATGGAGATGCTCGTTGAAAAGTCTACTGAAAGTCAGCCGATAGATAAATACCTGGGCGTTTATTTTAATAAAGACTTAAAAATGATTGCGAACGTTAAAAGAATAATACAGAAGGTTGTAAAAGTCAGTAACATTTTACGTAAAATAATGGAGGAAACATTAACATAGGATCACCGATTGGTAGTCAACGTAAATTAAAGCTATTTCCGCAGTATTGTATGCAGCACCAACGCGGAGTTGGGCCCTGAAATATAAACTTTACGCAAATATGTTGCAAGCAGTCAATAGAAGTCAACAATATGTTGCTAGTGGAAGAAAGGGAGTATATAGCAAGGACGAGCCTAATAAGGAAGTGGCAACTGAGGTAGGACGGATTTGGTGGATGGGCTGGAACAATGATACCAAACATAGAACGGAAGCACCTATTATATTATGTATATTGGGAGGCATCGACAGATGAGTGTTGGTTTTGTGGAGCAGGCAGATTTTGTGATACACCAGAACACATAATCTTTATTGCCTAAAATTTGAAACAGAAAGAGATAAATTTGAAACCTGACTAAAGATAACATCAATGATATTATAATGGAAAGCAGAGATAATTGGGAAGAAATACAATAATTAATTACATCTATCTTTAAAGCGAAACAACAAGAAGAATTCAGGAGGGAAGGGGTCGAAGCGACGGCGGTGCTTTTGAGGTGAGAAAATCTAAAGAAGAAAGAGGGGAGGACCATACTACCCTCCCCAAGGTAAAAGGTAAAGTAAGATTAAAACGTTTAAGGAATGTTTTTGTTTTGTTCCGAATGCTTTCCAGTCCAATGGCCGTAAGAGGGAGAAGACACGAGGATACAGAAAGCATGGTCTCAACTAATAGAGAAACAGAAGAGGCACGCGAGGAGGGCTTCTCTTCCCCTTATCCAGATAAACTAAGTTATAAAGAATTAGACAAAATGTAAGAGACGTCGTTTTTATGTTATTATCTCGATGGACGAATGAAGATGAGGGAAGAAAGTAGTGACGCTAAGCTCCGAAGAAATGCTCATCAGGCGGTTCCGGAGAAGAAGACGAGGAAAGGGGTTTTTAGTGGGTCGGGGTCTTTTTACCCCTTTTCCATACTATCTGTACGCCCATCACCTCAGCCCAGATGTCTGTTCGCAGTTTTTCCCCGACCTCACCAAAAAAGTAAAAAAAACCTATACCTGAGTCTATTTGATTCTAGATCTAGTGTTAGTTTTAATTCTTACCTAGCTTTAGATTGTTATAAATTCTTACGGAACTAAAAGTATAACCTACTACTATAAGTAGTATGTTATATATTAATACTACTTAGAAGTACTATAAACAACTTCAGAAATCAGTATTCGTTCAAAAAGACCCTAACACCCCAGAAAAAATTTTTAAATTCCAGTAACTTTTTGCATTTATTACCAAAGATAGATTATGTGTACTTATCTTGTTCAATAAATATTTGAGAAGGTTTAACACTCATAAATCATCAATTTATACTCCTTGATTGTGTATCTTTATCATCTAAACTGGAGGTTCTCCCAATCTTTTTTGGTTTGCGTCTCGCTAAATAACCGGAATTGTTTTCCGCGGCGCACAATTTGAGAATCACTGGTCTACTCTACCAATGTTTAGTAATTTTTAATAACTATTAATAAGGGAAACGCACGAACGCTAATGTTTCAAAAATATTAGTACCTACATATAGGAATGTTTCCATTCCATTGAAACGTTTGGAAAGTAATTTAAATTTTTTATCAATTTGTAATAAATGTATGACATTTAAGTCAATTGATCAAGTATTAAACATTTTGCAGCCATACAAGCTATATATGTGCTATCGAAGTATATCATCGCATGTATTTATTAAGAATAAATACCAGACAGCCACCCAGATAAAATTTGTAGATACTTCTTCTTCTTTTTCACTTTCTGCAAGTACCTTATCTTGGCATTTTAGAATGTCTTCGAATCTATCTTTTGCAGTTTTCGTATGATTTGGGTTTTATAATATTCATCCTACATTACCAAACTAAGACAGCTATTTGTTCTCATTTTCTCGAGAAAACGGCTGTTTTCTGCTCTGTCCTTTCGTGCCTTTCTGTTAACGCTTCTACTATAGTAAATCATGAAGATAAAATGTTGCAAAGTTGCATGTTAACAACCAAAGTTTAGAGGTTAACTTGAAAATTGACACTTCATGCATAGGATATAGGAGGAAAAGACGAAATTTGAACAAACTTTTAGATTTCAATGTAAATTTAAACTAGTCGTTTAAATATTACAAAATTATACTCAACCTCACTCAACTAAACCCAACCCAACTTCACCTAACTCAACCCTAATCCCACTAATTATTCAAGCAAAATTAAGAAACACTTAGACATATTTAATTGAACTAGCTGATGTAGCATCAACGGTAATAATTATAGTAGAATTCATCGTTTTGAATGAAAACTCTGAAAAAAGCACTCCGCATCATACCCCAAAGAGACGTCACCATAGACTTAAGAAACAATAAATCAAGAACTAGAACAATTTCCAATTGTAATTAAGACTCACCAAAGCCGGTCTAAGCTAGGTTAAAAAATAGTAGTCAATGCAAACATGTGCAATCGATGTATATCATGGAATGTATTTATTGAGAATGCCGAATAATCAAGATAAAATTTGTAGTATTTCCGAATTACATTTCTTCTTCTTTCTCATTTCCTGTGTATAACCTTTCATGGCATTAGGGAATGTCTTCGGATCTAACTTCTGCACTTAATATCGGATGAGCACAATCTCTCTATGCTGTCTTCTGTTTTCTTATTCTTCTTACCCTGCGTTTCAATCTCCATTCACACCCGTTTTTTCCTTCACCTTAAATTTTCTGACAGGCTCCATATTGATCTATTCTAGAAAATGACTGTTTCATACTCTGATCTTTCATGTCTTTCAGTTTTCCTCTACTTCATGCATAGGGTGTTGTAGAAAAAAATGAAGTGAGTTTGATACATTTTTGATTTTCAATGCAAATTTAAACTAATCATTCAAATATTACAAAATTCAAAACAGAATTTCAACCCAACTCAACCTCACTGAACTCAACCTCGCCCAACTAAACACAACTCAACTACACTATTTATATACGCAACATTGCTATTTCAAATATTATGATTTGAATATGTAGAAACACAATTGTTGAAAAGTGTTGAATGTCAATACCGATAGTTTAGGTGATAACTTATAAATGGATTTCTCATGAAGGAGAAAAAAACCCAGCCTAATCCCACTTATTATCCACGCACATTGCTAATTAAAAAAATATGAGTTCAAGAACGAACAGGACAATTGCAAATTCCAATAAAGTCTTCTCAAAGCCGGTACCACCTTTCGGATCTATTTTCCTATGGGTCGCCTGCTCTACTCTTCGATCTCCATATACATCCGTCTTTCCTCAACTTAATCATCTTCTTGGCACGCTGCATATTGACCTTTTCTAGAAAATGGCTGTGTCACACTTTTATCTTTCATATCTTTCCGTTTTCTTCTACTTCATCCATTTCATGCATAGGGTAATAAATATTATAAAATTCAAAACAGAATTTTAACCCAACGCAACCTCATGCAACTCAACCCAACCCAGTCTTAAGTTGCTAACATTGCTAATTATAAAATTATGATTTCAAGAACAAGAAGGACAATTTCAAATTCCAATTAAGTCTTCTTGAAGCTGGTATCATGTCAGGTTGAAAAGAATTGACCGAGGAGAAATCCTACTAGGATACGGCCAAACTACTTGTAAAAAAAATGTAACTTCTAGGGCTCTTTGCTTTCAAAATGATAATTTTAGAAAGTTGTATGCATCATATAATTTTTCCGTTTTAAAACTATATTACACAACACACGCTTATTTAATCAATAACACGTAATAAATTTATTTCATTAATATATAAGTCGAAATTCTTCTTTTACTTTAAGTTTGCAAAAAATGATGTAGAGTTCGGTTCTGTCTTAAACAGGTTCCGTTTGATCAACCGCACCTTCTTTAGGTTCTTCCGCTTTTTTCATTGAGATACGCATACCCATCGGTAAGACATCTGAGATCTTCCATCAGCCGATGTTGATGGACGATCCGATAAACAAATGGGAACTACCGAGAGTCTCGTATTGAGTCTGTCACTTCGGGGAAGTCGACCAATTAAATCCGCTCCTTACCCCCCAAGAAGCACACGCAGCTCGAAACGAAACACACAGCAACAGTTACTTTGTGCTTCATTTCGGCCTTAATTAAATTTGGAGGCATTCTCTCGCAATTTGCCCCCCTCAAAAGGCAATCTTCTTAACCAATCGCGATCGAATATTATAATTAGTTCGCGTTTTGCATATGAATAGGCGCGGCACGTTCGTTTTTCCCTTCGAGTCTTTCCTCTCTCGTCTACCAGTAGTAAATAGATAGGTCTCTACGAGTGCCATATATTAGCTGTTATTTAGCTGTCGACGCGTTTACAAAGAACTTGCTGCGTGTGGTACAAAAACGGACGTATACAAAAGCTGGTTTTCTTCTTCTTTCAAAAGAACGAATGGATTTGCCGCAGTTGAGAGCTTGGCGGGGAATATGTTTTGCACGACTTCTAATTACGTTTTATGTCCGATCTGGAATTAATTAAAATTTTTATTTTTCTTTACAACCTTGTAAATCTTGAAGAAATAGATAAAACTTTGCGATAATAAAATCCATCTTCGTCGAAGGCAAAAAAAGGAACGTTCAGTTCAATCCGTACCAAACCATTCATCCAAGCCTCTAATATAACTTTGCAATTCAAATAGACAATTCCACTTTACTTCTTCCGTCTTATAATAATATGACGTGACCTCAAAGTGCCAGATAGAGAGCTCTGCCGTTTATGCAGATTAATGTTAATTTCAAACCACCAGTCTAGAAGACTTATAAATTCTTATAAATTACACCGCGTTTGATACAAATAGATCCATTAGTTTCTTTTTATGCAAACAAAATAAACTTTTTGCTTTTACCTAACACACACTACTCCGAGAAAAAGTTGAAAGGGTCAATTTTATTCGAAAATCATCGGCTTTTGTCCGAAAGGCCGTGAGAACGACGTCGTGGCCGATTTTTAGGTAGACGAATACACATACAGGACGCGCTTATATCGTCGTATCCTGTACGGACATCTCCTGTTGTACTGTTAGTCGGTGCTGCCATGGCATGGTGTACAGGCGCAAAAAATCATTGTGGATGTGGGTCATCCGAAGCACCTCAGCCTTCTTCTTGTTCTTCTGGGCCCGGCCTTCTCTGATGCCTTGAATGCCGCCGCAGGACGATTTGGCCGGTTGTTGACCGAGCGGTCATCTCGCATATCTTACGAAACTCCGATGATGTTTCTTTAGGACAACAGAGACGTACTTAGGATAACAAAAAATCGTTGAACTTTCTAAAAATATGTTGCTTATTGTATACTTCATCTTCAAGCTCGATATGATTGTACCAAAAGCATAATTATGAATTACATCTTAATAGACTACACGTATGTACACATTTGTATCTTATACATTGTAACATTTTGAACCTATTTCAGAATTGTGTGACAACAAAGGATACACAAGCACGTTCGTAAATTATTGCACTACTTTTAGAGCTCATAACAGTTACAACAAAAGAGTGAAACGTTAAAACCTTTTTAAAAGTATTTCTAACAAAGCTTCCTTTAACAAGAGGATAAGCAGGTTTAGATGTGTTAATAAAGAAGTATGTTCCTCCCATAAAATGAAACATTGTCCATAGATTTCATCGGTTAAACGGGTGAAAACAAACTGAGAAATCATAAATTTGAAGGAAAGAATGAAGTGATAACAGAAACTTAACGAGATACATAGTTAATTAGACGAAACAATCAATTTCAATGATTTGTTTATCACTTCATTATCGTTAGACTTCAACTTCTTCACATACGTTGTATAGTAAAGAATCATAGATTACATCTCACTTGATTGACAGTTTTAAATCAGTTTTAGAATGCATTGTTGGCCTTTTATGAATATGTAAATAGAGTAAGTAGGAATACACTGCTCGTAATTGAAATAATGACTTTTCCAGTATTGCCAGGTGACAAACTGATTGCAGTGAGAGCATTAAATTCATGCGAATGTATTGAAGAGCCCCAGGAGATTTTTTGCTGTTGTAAAAACACGATTTATTTCATTGAGAGCACGATTATGTTCCCGAGTGTTGGGACGAAAAACATCACTCGTGCAATTATAAAATCGCTTTACTAACTTTAGAAACACCTAGAACTAGTGTATTGATTCCATGTTTTTAAGAAATGCATATGTTTGAAAAATATTCTTTACATTTTTTATACCTAATTTTAATTATAAACGTTACATTACATACATTACATATCGGGTAAGGGAACTAACCAAGCTTGCACTGCGCTCCTAATTTGTACTCTAATGTTATCAAATGTTATTAAATTTCACCGTGCAGTCCAATGCTCTTAACGAATAATAAAGAAATAACGAATATAAATATATAAATAACGAATAAAGTACCTAGGTACACTAGTGTTGCCAGATGAGAGATAAAAAATTTACCAAATTATAAGAAAATAGTTGCCAAATTTTCTAACTATTTTCAAACCTTCTTTTGCTCATGTACAAAATTTTATCGGTAAAGGTAAGATATATACATGGTGGTCCGTAACTAATGGGACAGCGTAACAGTGATTTCCTTGCATATTATTATTATGATTTAACACAATTTACCTTATTCCAATTATTAATAATAACGAAGATACAGATGGTTAAAGTTAATGCTTTATTTTCGTTTTTCTTAAATAATTTCGTATTCTCTTACAGTATGAACATGAAAATTGGTACATTAGCATTTTTTAAGACGATGAATAAAAATTTGGTATTAGTTTTGATCCATCGGTCAGATGGCGCGGTCTACTTCAAAAAGCTCCCTTAAAGTAGCTACAACATTTCATCGTTAAAGTTTTTAAAACTCACATAACTTAATCAAATATCTTAGACATTTTTACATAAATTTAGTATATTTATCAATATTCTCTAAAGTTCTCGGTTTCCAAAATAATTACCGTTCAAGCGCACACTGCAAAATTTGACCATACTCAATAAACTTAGTTGGCGGTGAAAAAGTCTTTATTTACAATTGGACTAAAATAAATTGGGTTAAATCATAGAATTATTGCGATTTTATTCAATTTCTCTTAGTCCAATTGTTAAATGATAAGGAAGATAGAGATGGTTAAAGTGAATGCATCATAGTCGTTTTTTCAATAATTTAGCTTTTTCTTAAATGATGAACATTAAATTGATATGTTATCACTTTTTGAGACAATAAATTTTAATATAAGTACAAAGACTTTCACGACCGTTGTTAACTGAACTAAAATTAGAAATAACACTAGAACTATCACCAGGACTAGGTTATTTCTAATTTTAGTTCAATAAATTGTAATTTGGTATTCATTCTGAAGCTTCTTTGTCAGCGCCAACTGATCTCATTGAGATGTTAGATTTTGCAAATTGTCATTAAACAGTGATTATCGGAAACGGAGAGTATTAAAGAAAATTGGTAAGTCTATCAAATTTATATAAAATGTTCGAAGAACTTGTTTAAGTTATGTGAATTGTAAAAATATTAGCAATGAAAAAGATATAACCACTTCAAAGTAGTGTTTTTAAAGAAGACAGCGTCTGGTTGATAGATCAAAACTAATAACAAATTATTATTTACCGTCTTAAAAGATGCTAATGTACCAATGTTCATGTTCGTATTGTAAGAGAAAACGAAAGTATTCAACAAAAGCGATAATAAAGTGTTCTCTTTAACCATCTACATCTTTGTTATTATTAATAACTGGACTAAAATAAATTGAGTTAAATCATAATAATTTGATGTAAGGAATTCACTGTTGCTCTGTGTCCCATTAGTAGTGGACCACTCTGTATAAAGGGTAAGTTGATACGTAATCAACTTACAGCAGAAATAAATCAACATTTCATTAATTGATTACCAACAATTCTAGTTAAGAAAGATTCTTGTTATCATTTTTCAGATATCATCATGATGAGCAAGGATTTTGGAGACACAATAGTTTATACTGTTAACAAATTGACAGTCTTTAAGATAATATATAGTCTGTGGAATACTAATAGCTGGCAGACTTCAAATTGATAAGCATGATATTGGAGACATAATAGCTCATACTATCAACAAATTAGCAGTCTTTAAGATAATGTTGCCGACAAGTTTCAAACTGATGAGCAGGACATTGAGGACACAGTAGTTATGCTGCCAACAAATTGTCAGTCTTTAAGATATAGTTATAGCTCGTGTTGCCAACAAGTTGGCAGACATCAAGTTGCTGAGCATTGCAGACATAATAGCTCATGCTGCCAATAAGTTAGTAGGCTTTAAAATAATGTACAGTATTTGGAGTAGTAATAGCTCATGTTGTCAACTAATTGACAGACTTCAAGCATGATGCAAGTGGCAGTATTTAAGATAATGTACAGTGTTTAAAGTAGTAATATCTCAAAATGACAACAAGTTGTCAGTCTTCAAACTGATGAGCAGAACTTTGAAGAGTTGAAAAATTACCAGAATTGTGAAATTTTTCTGTCGTTTTCACTACTTCGCCAAATCACGAAAAAATCATCGGACCTGATGAAATTTCACCAGACCTAGTAACAATGAGGTAACGCTAACGTGTCTGTAATTAATAATTCTGAGATTAATATTCTCAAACTTTCTTACGAGAGCATAAGGTAATGTCACTTCAGTTCATTAAGTGATCTGACCTCTGCTTCGAATAAGTGAAAATACATATTTAGTTCGATTGGGAAAATCTAGAGGAGGGAAAAGTCTTCGCATTCCCATCGACTTTGCCAAAGTGAGAGAAAGTGACAAAAATTTTAAGATAACAGTGCTATGGCTGCAATGGTTGTTGAAGATGGAAGACCGCGTCTAGAAAAACATAAGCCATGCTGCTTAAAAGCAGAAGATGAAAAGAGGAAGTGGAGCTAAAGATAAAGGGACACACCGTTAAGTCAAAGAGCGCAGTGAAATACCTCGCGATCATTATAAAGAAAGACTTAAAGTGTGAATAGATACATCACATGCAAAACGCAGAAAAATAATGAATGCTTTGAGATGGGCAAAGGATATGGAAAAGGCCCGCTGGACGAAGAGGCTAATTCCAAAACTGATGCCATAGATTGATAGAAGCTGGGGGGAAGTAAATTGTGCTTTACAGCTTACCTCTACATCCATAAGAGGAGGGTTGACGCAATGTGCGTATACTGCAAAGATAAGGTGGAACATACGTTCTTTGAATGTATGAGATGAAAAGAGAATATTGAACAACTCCATGTAAAATTGAGAATCGTTGTAACAAAAGAAAACTGTGTGGCCTTACACAAAAGGTAAAATATAATGGGTGTGTTCTTTTGTTATAGAAATTGGGTCAATTCCACGAGGATATGAAATGGAGAGATGTAAAAAAGACGAAGGACCTAAATTCCGAAGCAACGCAATTTTGGCGGTTCCTGAAAGAAGACGATTTTTTAGCAGATTTTCCTTGATCTCGTTAAAAAAAGGGTACCATCTTCAGGGAGGTACGGTAAACCCCAAATGTATTTTGGTCTAGGTCTAATGTTAGCTCTAGCGTTAGTGTGGGCTCTATCTTTAGTTGTTATTCAGTCTTAAATTGTCGTATACTTATATTGAGCTAAAACTAGAAGATGTGTTCAAGATTTAATTCTAATTAAGATCGTGATTGTTGTACTTTCTTCTTTAACTAACAGCATAACTAACACTACAGCTACAACCTATTAGACGATATGATAAGTACATATTTTTAGTTTTTAATTGGTATATATACCATGTTCTGTGTCAACCATTTCCAGCACTCCTTTCCATACCACCATAAATATTGAGCGTATTGAACACAACATTACATCAAATAAAAATTAAAGTATTTCAGATGAAAATTATTATGTGAAATCGGTGCTACACCACGAGATATATTTCGATTATAAAATAGTATTTATTTTGATTAAAATAAAGATAAAATTCATGCGAATAAGTCTTTCATAATCATAAATTAATTTATTTTAGACAATAATCATTAAATTATGTTCTACTTGGAGTGGTTTTACGAAAATAATCAATTGAATATTTATTGAAACATAATATAAGAAAAAAATGAGATCTATTGTTACAGTCCATCGAATTGATGAATATTATACGACTCAAAGTTAACAAAAGCGATGTTATGTCAGTATTTTTCTTAAACTAAAATATGTTATATGGTTAATAACATATTTTTATCCTTTAACTATTTCATATTGCTTTTAACTTTTAATGAAGGCACCTTGTACTCTTCAGAGAAAATTCGACAATATCAAGCGCAAACTTATAAAGCTCTAACGTGCACAGAAAAATGTTCCTTATGTACACGATAAATCAGATTTGATTTCTTGAAATTGCGTACACGTTAACATGTACTTAGACACTTCCATCGAACATTAATTTTTTCACCATAAAAATTTGTTCAGATAATCTGATACGATTGATAGCATTCAACCGTCTCCTCACCCTCCACATATAGGCGGCGTTCAACATCGTTGGCTATACTCAATAAGTGTCTTCAATCGACAGTGTCCAGAAAATCTGCAAAAGTCTGATGCTGCTGCGAGCAAGTTCTAAAAGATTACCGGGTTGTGGGAATCTTTTTTAAAAAGTTATTTATTGACAGTGGCGATGACAATAAATAACTTCGCAAGTCTCATGCTGGCCCACAGTAGATGAAGTCTTTCCTCAGCCCACAGTCCAGTCCTGTTTTTGTCCATCACTAATTCTGCATCAACTGCCTTCTCGTTCTATCTCATGTGCTACTTCATTGTTAGCAACTCCAGAGGTCAAAGAGACTCTATTATCATAACTCAGTGTGTTTAAAGCTTTCTTACAATCATTAAACGGAAAACCGCTTGACTGTTCGAGAACGATCTGATAAAAGGGTTTGAGCTTTCATGTCCGGTGTTTCATTTTAAACCAGGACTGCTACTTAGGCAATTTAATCCGGTATATAGCATTAAATACTGACAGTGATTCCGTTAAATCTGACGGGATTGATATATATATAATATTTAATCTATAATATTTAATCTAGGGCATTGATAGCATAGTATGATGGATGACTGTTTATGTGGGCAACGATTCACTCGTTCAGTTAGTAGTGAATCATCGTTAGGCAATAAGAAATTAATGTGCAGTGATGTAAGTCTTTCTGGAATTTGTTGGATTGGTAGAATGTGTGATAACCGTTTGTCAAAAGATATCCAAAAACCAAGATGGAAACTTTAACCTGTATAGCTGCCAGAATAGAGCCAGGGATCTGTTGATCTTTTGGTGCAAATCAAAGCTTTTTCTTCTGACTGTTTCAGATAATATGAGTATGAACAGACTTCAGCAACTAAAAGATGAGTATAATAAAATAAATCGAAACATAATTCTTAAAAACACGTGTGTAGTTTATTTCTTTGTCTATCTATTCATTTTGTTAATATAAAATCGAACATGAACCAAGAAGAAAGCATACAGTTTATTAAAATGTATAAAAATGATTACATTTTAGGTGATACACAAAATTAAGTTCATCATAATCGGACAAAAAAGGATGCTTGGAAAGTTCAATTTTTGGACCAATTAGCCTTACAAGGTATTCAAAGTCATCTGCACTCATGCGTATGAAATTGCTAATGGTATCTTGTATGGGTACCGCTCTCATTTCCCTCATTACTTGATTTCCATATTCGCATCGCCGTCGAAATAATTCCTTTGTCCACCAGCGAACGTAGATGCAGCAGTTGAAGATACTAATGACATGGCAGTCTCGTACTCACCGATGGCTCACCTTGTTTTCAGCTTGTTTTGCGCAACGTTTCGTTTTGTGTAAACGATTAAGGGTAAAACAAAAATTAAGCGAAACATTTTAATACTAATTGTTTGATCTAATACTGTTGAAGAATAATGTATTAACAATAATAAATCATTCTTAACCGCACATAATTTTCTATTTCAGTATGTAATTTAAGCAGAATTTAGACGCCCCCCTTGTCTTAGATATAATATATGAATTTAACTTCATAATTTTATAAGATTATTAATCTTATAAAATTAATTTTGTTTTTACACGATAGATCCCAAAAAATCGTTTACTAAAATCATGTAAAAAATATTAAAAAATTGTTGTCGAGTTCACTTAAGAATGAATTCGTGCTTTACAGGCTGTCTCTTTAAGTCGTGGACTATTTTAACCACTAAAATTAGAATAAAAATTATGACTACTAGGAAGGAAAAAAAATAGGAAGGCAACTAATTTTTATGATTTATTTTTTAAACGAAATTTGTGGCTTTTCATGAAAATAACCACTCTTGAATTATTTTATTCATGAAAATTGAAGGAATGATCCATGTTACAAGATTAATGATCAAATAAAAATCATAAAAAACTTCTAACTTGCGTTTATTTAATTATAGTCGTACTAGTTTCGGGTTACCCCATCATCAGCGACAACTACAACCGTAAAATCATAAAAAAAAGTAAACCACACCGATTCAATGAGATTAAAAATCAATTAATAACATTCATCAAATCAAAAAGAAAGAAAATCAACAAAGTTCAAATAAAAACAAAAATAAAATTAATCCTAACACATTACAGTGGAAACTTATAAAAAATATAAAACAAAAACTCGTTGAGGGTGATGGTATTTTTGTTAAAGCAGGTAAAGGCGCCGGTGTAGTGATAATTAACAAAAACGATTACATAAATAAAACACACGACTTTATGTCTGTGAACAATTATAATAAACTCAACACCAATCCACTTGAAAAGGTCATAAGAAAGACCAGAGAAACAATAAATCAATGTAAAGAGACTCTCTCTCTGATCGAATACACACCTTATCTACAAAACCAAAAATTTTTTAATAGTTCATATTTTATTCACATGAACCCCACAATATCTAAATTATACTCACTTACCAAGCTGCATAAGGAAGGCATGCCTATTCGACCCATTACCTCTTTTAATAACTCACCAACAGAAAAAATATCTAATTTTTTACTAAAAATTTTTAGAACTATAAATTTCAAACCTAAATATTCTATCAATAATTCCAAAAATTTCATAGAAAAACTAAAGACTTAAACTACAAAAACAAAATTTTAATATCGTTTGATGTAATTAATTTGTATACTAATGTTCCTATAAATTTCACTTTACAACTTGTCTCTGATATTTTTAAAATTCTTTCAATAATAATAACACTTCAAAACATCTTGAAATTTTACTTAAATACGTAGTTTCTCAAAATTATTGTTCTTTTAATAATGAATATTACCATATCAGTGAAGGTCTTCCTATGGGCATGCCTTTGTTAAAAACCATATCCACAAATGGATTAGATACGTCGACGATATTTTCTGTGTTTGCGAGGGGAATATAACTGATTTACATAATTTTCACAAATACTTGAATAATTTGTATCCAAAACTTAACTTTGCTATAGAAATTGAACAGGACAAAACACTTAATTTTCTCGATCTTGCTGTTACCAGAGATAACTGATTTTTTTTAAATATAACATTTTTAGGAAACCCACTGTAATTCCAACCACTATTCCTTATGACTTATGCCATCCCATGTCTCATCATAGCTAATTTTAGATTTCTAATAAATAGAGTCGTCGACTACATTCTATGTGATAAAGACGGAATCAAAGAATTTAATTACATTTATGAGTTAGCTTCACAATTCGGTTTTCCTTTCAATATTATTAATAAATTATATAACAGAATTCAACAACAAGAAGATCCTTTATTTACAAGAAGTCATATTGAATCTGTGTATAAACCTATTCCTTTCAATCACATTATCATGGAATCCAAACATATTTTTAAAAAATTTAGTATAAATTTTGCCTTTTCGAATAATAATTCATTACTTAAACTTTTGTCTAATTATCATCACAAACAATTTGATATATTAAAGGAGTGTGGGGTGTATTCGATCGGATGCTCTAATTGTAATGCTATATATGTGGGACAAACTGGCCGAAAACTTGAAAACAGAATTAACGAACACAAAACCAAACCTCAATCAAATGTCTACAAACATAAATTTGAAACTGGACACAACATAGATTTTAATAATATTTCTCTTATTCACAAATGTCAAAAGGGTTATAGGCTTGATTTAATGGAATTATTAGAAATCCATAAACATATTCAAAATAATGACCATACTTTACTTAATGACCAAATTCAAAATGTTTATAATTCTATTTTCAAATATTTAAAACTTGATTCATAATTTTGTCGCGGACTATTTTCCATCTTTTATTTGCTGTTTTCTTTTGTTTCCAAATCAACTTTTACTTTAAATGTCGATTTTTGCTTCAGTCTCACCTCTTCTCATTACGTTAACATAACTTTAATACGATCTTAAAGTTTTTTATTTCATTGTTCTAATTAATTTCGTAAGTAATTTTCTACTTTAAACACTTTTAATAGTCAACGTTTTTAATCTATATTTTTCTATTTCTAAATATTTCAACTTATCTTTTTTCTTTTAACTCCAGGTTTCATATTCGCAACAACGCCATTAAAACTTTTTTGCAATCTTCATTTTGTTTATCCATCAGATTACAAAATGCTTCACTTTATTAATTATTCGAGTCTACGTCTTTCGTAGCTCTTTTGATTGTAAGTATTTTTTGAATCTTGGTATGTTTTCATGTTTTTCCACGTTTTCCATTTTCCACATGGTCATTCTCAATTTTGAATTATAAATTTTAAAAAATTTTATAAACATTTGTTAAACTTAAACGCTTGTTCTCGCCTCGATGAATGTTTTATACATATGTTTTTTACTGTTTTTTTGCTATTTTTACTATTTTTACTTTTTTTTAATGATTTTACGGTTGTAGTTGTCGCTGATGATGGGGTAACCCGAAACTAGTACGACTATAAATAAATAAACGCAAGTTAGAAGTTTGTTTACGATTTTTATTTAATTTAATCATACTAGAAAAATCGTAATAAAATCGAACTCTTAAGATATCTTGATGAAATTTTGTGCGATATATAACGAAAAGCTTGTATTTTTACACGCAAATCATTTTTGAGATATCAGGTTTTGAAATCAACCTAAATTGAAAAATCGTAGGAAATTTAATTCTTAAGATATCTTGATGATTTCTTTTGTAGTTTATAAACAAAAGTATCTACTTTTACGAGAATAAATCAAGTTAAACGCAACTTAAATTTGTAACATTTTATAAATCGTAGGAAATTGAATTCTTAAGATATCTTGATGATTTAAAACGAAAAGTTTGTACTTTTATACGCTTAGAAACATAGTTGAATATCTCAAATCATTTTTGAGATACCAAGTTTTAAACACAGCCCAAATTTTTAAAAAATCATTTTTGAAAAATCGTATAGAATCAAATTCTTAAGATATCTTGGTGATATTTTCTGTGATTTAAATGAAATATTTGTACTTTTATACGGATACTTGAATATCTTAATCGTTTTTGAGATATCAAGTTTTACACTAACAATAAGCCTAAATTGGTATCATTTCATGAATATAACAATTTCTTTAATCATTTTTGAAAAATCGTTGAAAATTGAATTCTTAAGATATCTTAATGATTTCTTTTGCGGCTTATATAGGAAAGTATGTACTTTTACGAGGACAAAACCACAGTTGAGTATCTGAACCCGTTTTTTAAAAGTTTTAAACGTAACTTGAATTTGTATAATATATTATAAAAAGAAAAATTTAACTAATCACTTGTAAACATCGAATTCCTAAGATATCTTGATGAATGTTCTATAATTTATAATGACATATTTGTACTTTTATGCGCGCAGAATCATATTTGAATATCTCAAATCGTTTTTAAGATATCAAGTTTTAAACTCAACCTAAATTTGTAGCATTTCATAAAATTAACAATTTTCGAAAAATAGTAGAAAATTGATTCTTAAGATATGTTAATAAAATTTTCTGTGATTTATAATGAAAAATGTGTATGTACTTTTATACGCATAGTCATACTTGAATATCTCAAATCGTTTTTGAGATATCAAGTTTTAAACTCAACCTAAATTTGTAGCATTTCATAAAATTGACAATTTTCGAAAAACCCTAGAAAATTTTATTCTCAAGATATCTTAATGAAATTTTCTGTGATTTATAGCGAAAGGTTTACATTTTTATACGCATCGAAACATACTTGAATATCTCAAATCATTTTTGAGCTATCAAGTAAACTCAACATAATTTTGCAACATTTAGTAAATATAACAATTTCCTTAATCCTTCTGGAAAATCATAAAAAATTCAAAAGTCAAAATAATTTATAAAGAAATGGGATAATTATTTACTCTGGCGTTTGTAATTAAAATTATGCCACAACTTTTAAAAATATCCTGTATATAGTAAATTGTGTTAAACAATTCGTAACAATTCGTGTAAAAAGAGATTTTTTTATTTTTAAGTCGTAGAAAAAAATCGTGTAATAAGAGGATTAGGTGTATAGGTTAAACTTTTTCCTTTAATATCTTAGAATTGAGAATAACGTTTATTTTCCACAAATACACCATACATACGATACATTACTAGAAAGCTAAAAATGTACTCTGTTTAGTAACACCATAATTACTACTGGTTGTATGTAAAAAAACAAAAACAACTTTGTGTTATATCTAAAAAATTATCAACTTCTTAAGAAGAAGAAAAAACAGAAAAGAAAGTCTTAAGAATGTACTAACCGCGTTTCTTCAATTTCAAAAATAAACGAAATAGGAGCATTTTTTGAAATAGCGGAAATATGACTTTTTAACTATAACTTAAAAACAAAAGAAGATAGAGTTTTTCCCTTTACGGCATTGATTATTTCTCGAAAAAAGAGGCCTACTTTAGGTAGGTACCTACTTTTTTCGTATCTTTTATATTTTCTGAGATAGCCTGTAATTAAACCAAAATTAGCCCACACATAAACTAAAAGTATAGATAATGTTATTCCAGATAATAGAGTAAGTTTAAAAGAAATTCAAATAACCCACATTTATAATTTTCATTTATCAATCGTTATTAACGCGTATCCAATTGATCTTTTAAGCATTCCATATAAGTGGAGAAACATTGGGTAAAATAAGTTGCGCACATTAAATGTGATTACATTGCAAATTTAATCTTAATTGTTCAATTTACGAGTGGGTGGGATCCAATTATCGTTAAATATAATATGATTTTAAAAGGGCTTGGTGTTTGATGAAGACATAAGGACAACGACCTGTAACATAAACAACCGCAAATCTGACCTTTTACGGATGTTTCCGAAGAAAAATAGCAGCTATATGCTTTTTTTATTTTCCACTTTATTTAATAATTTTATTTAAAATTAATATAGCGTCCTGTTCATATACGCTTTTCACGATAGACAGATAATCTTGCAGCATTAAAAATTCTTTACGACCTTTTTATTTAACCGTTCGAGAAACGTATTACGACGAACAATAAAACCAGTGACAAATAAAAACCGCCGTTTTATTTATACTTAAGTTTTATAGAGATATTTTAACGATTTTACCTTCTTAACTAACTTCCCTTAGTTTGCCGCTCGATTCAATAAATATCGATTGGCGTAAGGTAGACAATATGCCGCCCAACAGATGGTTATATAAAATTGGAAAACGTTTAAGAATTTATATTAATCGGTTTTCTCTTCGCAAGATGATGATGACACTGGAATTATTATAAGACAACAAATGAGACGGCCAGATGATGGCAATATAATCTATAATCAATAATTTAAGGAGAGGAAGCAATTCTAGAAACAATAGGCATTAGTACCTAGGTTTTCTAAACGAAACGAAGTCGCTAACTCATTGTATATTATAGACGTTATAGAGGTTTACAGTTAGTTTTCTTCGAGAACCAACCACGCCTCAACACCGCGGCGTCATAGCTCTTTTTATTAATTACTAACGAAAAATAGGTACGAACCACGCCCATTGCACACTACATCGGTGTTTGGCAAAGGGAAAGAAAAGAAAAAACTACGACATGTGTCAAAAAAGGGGACAATATTGAATTGATGGGTGGTTGAGCCCTACGAACCAATTCCTCTCTGCTTGGGGTCCATGTACCAAGCCAATTATCAGAACCCCACTGGGCGCAATAGCTCGGTACGTTTCTTTCATTTTTTCATTCGAACGGAAGAACTGCGTAACGAAACTTAACCAAAAGCTAATTAATCATGCGAGATGTTCGTTGCGAAATCACCTTTCTGACCGGTCAAAGTCTCGAATGTGATTTAGATTAATGAGATTGTTAATGTTGTTTGCTGAGTAACCCAAATTAAAATCGACAGCGCATACTAGAGGAAGTTATTAGAAGAATTACGAAACGATGAAACGTAGAGAGAACCCAAATGAGAAGGACCTCCGTGAAGAAATTTGAAACGATATTGAATTATTGCGGGTTTTCGTGCATTAGATTTGTTGGAAAATAAGATGTTTAGATATAGAAAACGCTGTTATGACAAAAATTAGCATCATCTTATTCAGCGTGAATAACCATCTGGCATTTACGAATAACAACCAGCTGTTACATATGCATGAACAATCTTACATGGTGATTAGCATAATTGAGTGGTCCGGAAATGAATTAAGAGGTCTTAGTAATGGATTCACTGCATTCCTCCGAACATCTTTTACGTCACTCATCGTTCATTTCTTTATCGGACGACTATCGCTGTTTATTTTATGACCATCCGTATGAGAGTCATTTTAATAACAATTACGATTCACATAATTCGCGGTCAGATACTTCCATATATACACAGTAAAGTGGCTGTCAATCATCGATTTCCATTTACTGTTTCCTTATTAAGTTTTTTTTTGGCTGCCGGTCGTTATATCCCAAAAACTGGGACCGCAACCTTTAAATCATGTGACAGAGTTACATTAGTTTTCTTGGCTATCTATTTAGCATAGGTTCATCGTTTAATTTAACTCATCGAGAGGTGGTATCTTAATCGATTGGACGTCGGAGCGACCGTTAACTCATTAAAAGAGGAGAGTCAACGACGTTCGAAGTGTTTATTTCGGATTATTACAGAAATTAAAGATTATAATTTACGAATGAAATTGAAAATATAAAGATTTATTATCAATTTTAGATTTTATGTGGAACTACTTTGGAATTTATCATTTATATTAAATCAATTCTTCCTTATGGAATCTTTCAAAATGGAAAATCTTCCACAAACAAAAATTAAACGATGTGTCATTAGCAATCACCGTTTCTAATTCAGATCTTTGTTCGTGTATTATACCCATTGTTATGACAACATTAATTAGCAATAAAACAGCAATGAATGTCCGCAACTGATTAAATTAAACGCAAATTACTTTACGAATAAGAATATAATTGATGATACGTTAATATATTAGATGTTAACGGATACGACGATATACGGTTATATTCACGGTTTGAATTTATGGAGTTGACTTAAGATACGAATTACTTAAATGCTTTAAAATCCTGAATTTACAAATATTAATTTTGTAGTGTTGATAAACCAAGGCAAATAGGAACGAGAGTAGAAGGAACGTATACAACGGTATATGGACAAAGTATTTAGAAAGATTTAGAAATAAATGAAACTTTCTGCCAACAACCGTGAAACTATGAAATTGACATTAAAATAATGTGTACAAAAAATCTACAAGAAGATTAATATTTAGGGGCAGCATTAATGAGCATTGATGACATAATATAATAATGAATGTTGAATATGACGCAATGGGAGAAATATTAAGAAGTACACAAGAAGGTAGATAAGTTCTTTAGGAGAGTTCTTCGCACTAAACGTCTTAAATTCTAACATCCCACCTGGATTCTTGTATTCGATAATTTGCTGAACGATGCTGGCAAATATTTTCTTCTAGGACTATTAACTTGGTCAATTTGGGGAACAGCCTTTATTTTATGTATAATGTAAGGTGAGTTGTATTGGATTGCAACTGGAAAAGAACAACTGAGTAGGTATGAAGCATAACGGCTGAGAAGGAGAGGGACGAATTTCAAAAAGAAAGCAGAAAGATACAGGTGAAATGAATTACAGAGGGACTAATAGATGGAGAAACGGGGAGCTTTCATGAACACATTCACAAATACTTGTGACCGCTAAAAGGTAATCAGAAGCCGATCGAGGGAAGGGGGTACACCCTCCCTTCCCTATTTTTGGCACCTATTATTAAGATTACAAGGCAAAAAGATTGTGTGTTTTGTATCTAGGCAAATAATACGGAAAGGCAATGGATGGTGAAGTGGAAGACCAACCCGTTACTACTAGGCAGCTCAAGAACTTACTCCTGCTGTCTTGTAGCAGATTTTTCGGAAACGTTCATAAAAAATGTAAGAAATTGGCGAGACAAATACCTCCGAACGGAATATTACACCAGTCAAGCATACGTCACATGAGATTGATGACAGTCAAAATCATCATCAATCATGAATTATCATCATCATCATCAATCTTTGAATCATCATTCAAAGTCATAAAAGAAGATCAAGAGATTCGAATCCAACATCCGCTGGTTCAGTTGCCGAAACTCGGACATGTTTCAATACTCAATCTTCAAACTTGTACGCTTTGGAAATGAAGAATTGAGATAAGAGAAATGGACAATAGAATGTAAAAAGAAAGTAAAATAACATACCACGATGAAATTTCCCGAAAGGCGGCTCTAGGAAGAAAGGGTGTCAAGTAGCCGACGTTCTAAGCCTTTCTATATTAAAAATTCAAAAAAAAATGTTGAGTTGGAATGGTTTGGAATGGGTTGGTCTATTGACTTAATTTCCATAGCTCATGAAGTTCGTTGTTGTGTTGTACCCTCAAGGTACAACACGTATTTAGACTACAAATTCTTGTCAATATTTTGCTCAACTTTGTTCGACATCGAAACGTAATGAATGAAATAGCTTAGGAAGAATGGTGAGTCTGACTCTACAACTGTAATATGACTAAAACGACTGAATTATGGAAGATCAATACACTGACTAATAAAATCACTTTCTCTGTGTTTAAAGTCAAACAGAAAATAACTGTTTACACTGTTGTGTTTGCCTACAGACTTTGAGTTACCTTCAAGCTACCACAGGAAATTTAGGTTTGTAAAAAAATGTACAAATAAGCTGTTTTTGAAGCCTTATCACTGAGAAATGATGGAAAGTAACTTAAGTGGGCACATGAAAATCTTCAAAGACCCATGTGTCAATAATTTGATTGGAATTAAGATGGACCTTATACCAACAGAACACAAAGGGTTGGAATGGGTTGGGGTTGATTGGGATGGGTTCCTTTGTTGGCTTAGTTTGTATGTTAATTTGTAAAATCATGAACTGTATTTTTATGTTACATCTTCAAGTCTTAGTAGTCGTTTATAGATTATAAATTTTTCTGAGTATTTTCCTCTCAATTTGATTCATTGCTACACCTATTTAATTGCGATAGTTCACATTTCGTCTTCCTAACATAAATCGTACAAATTTTAAAATCCCACCGAAAATAACAGGAAATAGAATGCTGATGGCCCTTCGTTTTTGCATTTTCAGGGTCTCATCGTTTTCAGTATTTACTGTACTGTCCAAGGTGAAGTTAAACACTTTTTCGGAACTTCAGTCTCCAATTCAACACTCTGCCTAAAGCTGCCTTTTGTGCGAGGGAGTTTTACATAAAGTTGTTTCAACTTCAAGAAGATCAGCCGAGTTTTTGAACTTACGGCTTGCAGAATAAACTTTTGGTTTATGCTCTTTGCCTTATGAATTCTCTTGCAAAGATGTCATGCGTTTGCCATGCTCAAGTCCATTAAGGTGATGCCAAATTAAGCATCTTACCGTTGACATACGCTTATACCGTTTCTACCGTCTATGCCGTTGACATCAGCAATGAGTATATTAACATAACAGAATACGTTACTTCAACATAACAGAATATGTTGAGTCTCTGTCTTTCTTCCATGTCATTGTCTGTGGGTAATTTGCAATTTGAAAACCTGCTTCAAAGTACAATACCAATAGTCAGTATACTATTCTTTCACAAATATTTTAGTAATGGTGAAGATGTAAACTAATTATTGTCGAAATATAATTTCTAATATTGGTTGTGAGGTATTTCACATAACAGACGCATGACAACATTTGTGGATGCATTTAGATCAAGTTGGATGGGTAGTAGCAAACTTTCTGAACCAGTTTTAGGTTCGATTTTGTATGCATCCAGAGACTCCACTAAGAACGTAAACCTTTTAGCCCCATTTGGAAGCTTTATCGGGTCATATCTTTTCAAGATATTCGTTGCTTTCGTAGAGCATATTTGGTCATCAACACAAAGGTTACTCCAAAGGAATTTTGCCGAAGTTTTTGTTTAATTTTTAAATAATTGGTTTGTGTCTCTCAAATTTCGGATGGTCGCGGGGCAAGGTTTATAAATTGTCATTAAAATTAATGGATTAGTGAATTTTTTCAAACATTTTTACAGACATTATCTCTTGAATTATAGAAGTTCCAATAGTGCTATTCCAATGACTAATAACTCGTGGAAATAAATCGAAAACATGATATTATAATAAATTGCTGAATGTCTGTTGTGGAAAGTTGAAAACTATTATTGGGATCTTTTTGCACAATATATAAAATAGTCTGTGTTGCAATAAAATCAATAAATTTTTTTCTCGTCAATATTTTCTTGTTTTTGGAAAATAAAATCAAGGAAAACTGGTCAAGCTCTAAAATATCTCCTAGAAAGTTTTTATTCCATAGAAAACACAACTGTTACTTATTCCAAAGGAAACTTTTCCTCTTCCATTCCAAGTTGACTTTTTGTAGCTTTCCAGAACGTCCCACGGATTGGGTTGGTTGCAATTCAGTTTGTACTGCTGCAAAAATTTAGACGAATTAGGTTCACCGCCATCTGGGCTATAAATAATCTCATCAAGATTCACTTCATTGTCTTAATTTTCATCACTAGAAAAATTCTCTTGCTTCATTTCACTTTTAGCTTAGTTCTCAGCAGATTATTTGTATCTGCAACATCCATCTTCCATTGTCCATGCCATCTTCACCGTCTTCTTAAGTATTCAATATCTCGGCTATTTCGCCAACCCGTAGAGATCAAAAAGTAATTTAAATGAATGATATTATCAAACTCTCCACAAAGTAAATGTGATTTGTCCACGTTAGGTAATGTGATACCGAATCGACCCCAACCCAACGTATAGTTCGTTTTTTTCTATAATAGCTGTCCAGGTAAATTTTTTAGGGATTCTGTTGGTATTACATAGTACCCCTATAAAATATATTTTGTTTTCCTGATTTTTGGTAACATTATCGGTAACCAAATAGTTCAAGTTAAAATACTAACAAATTTTTAGGTAAATTCGATTTTATCGAAGTACATACCTAATATAGAAGTGAATTGAGGAAGTTTTAAAACTTTAACTTAAGTATTACCAATATGCATATGCTAATTTTTATTATTAATTTTAATTTTATTACTTTTGATTTTTTGAATAATGATAGGTGAAGCAAACGTCAGTGTCACATTTCCCAACCTTACAACAATTTGGAAGGTATTATAGAAAAAAAATTAACTACAGCCTCAGGTAATTTTTTGAACTAATACCAACACTGAAGCGATACGTCGAACCCAACCATGGGCGCCGAATATCTTAGGACGGTTCTGATTCAAATATACTGGGTTCGGTTGGTTTTAGCCGTACATCTAAAGACACTTTTTTAATGAAGACCTCTACAATGAATAGTTTCTGAAATAGAGTACTTTACAAACTGATTTGGCAACCTTGTATATTTGAATTGCAGAAAAACTTTGAGTTTAAAGTTAAATAATAATTAAAACTAGAACTAAAACTAGACAGAAAACTAGAAAGATTTAGGGTGTGTTTAGACGCACGGCTAAACCCAAACTTTCTAGTTCTAGGTCTAATGTTAGTTCTAGTTGTAGTTTGATGGAAGTATATATTAGTCTAAAACCGAATATCAGCTAAATTTGAACTAATACCAACACTAAAGTTAACACTAGACCTAGAACTAGAAACATTAGGGTTTAAAGGGGCGTCTCTTGAGATGGCTAAACTCTAAAGTTTATTCTAGTTTCAGTATTATTTCTAGTTTTAATAAATTCTCTCTTTCACGGTCAGAGGTTATTTTATGGTTTCTCTGGTTACATACAATAAATTGAACTTGAAAAATTTGTAATATAGAAAAAGTTCAGTTTTTTCATAAAAATGGGAACATTAATTAACTACTATGGTAGAGTATAAAATTCGTGTGATTAAGTGATTTGAACATATCCGAAGCACTATTTATATTTAGATAAGTCTGAAAAATCGGTAATAAATTTTTCCCCCTCTTTGTAACTCGATCCGAAAACTTGAAGTTTGATCAAATTGATACATTTATAACGAACTTAGGTAAATGTGTCATTAAGATATAATGAATTTATGTATCACATAACACACAGATCGGTTGTAGTTTCTATGAATTTAAAAATCGATCAATCCAAACAACGTTATTGGAAACCTTTACCGTAATAATCATAAATCAAATCATCCGATAGAGGGAAAACCGCCCAAACGAAAGAATCGAAGAAAAGAAAGGACCCTTTGTCTCTGACGTAGCCGTATCGGTAAACAATAATAGCAGATCTAATGTGATCTACGGCAATAGATAGAGCTCGCACGTGTTACCACTGTTTTAATTGTTTAAAGCGGCGAAGACGGGCGCCAACATTTCCGGAAGTATCGACCAGGGAGTATATCGCAAATCGAAAACGACGCAGCCTTCGAAGACGAACGGCGGCGCGGCTCGGCGCGGTGCGGCGGATACGTTTTGCGCAGGTGGACAACCACCGGAGGCGGTCGCGATCACGTCAAATCAATTACGATTTCGAGGAGCGAGGTGAATCGTCGAACAATGTCGGACGGCCGTAAAACGTTTTAAAGTCCGGTTCGTTTTATTGCGGTAGCGTGGTACGGCATTCGACGGCAATTTATGTTTTATCATTACGCAGGTACGTAGTACGTTGCGCGACTCGTCTACGCGTTCAAATACAAGAGAACAAAACAAAATAAGAAAGGAAAGGGATGCCGTGTGGAAAAAATACAGGACTGGACTATAATCGTTTTGATATCAAAATCATCTTCTACAGACAATACCTTAACAATATCGACTATAAAGGTGCCGTTAGTGCAAAGGAGATTTGGCGATTTAGGTATTTGTAGATTCGATCTGATTGGCTGATGAGGGCTCGTCATCGCAATATCGAAATCTCCCTCTCACAAAAGGCAGCTTAAGTAATCTAATAACCATACATTTTCATTAACTAAAAGGATAATTACGATGGTGTTTTCGAGTTTATTTTTTATCGTTCTGAGTGCGTTCCTGTTTTTAAAACAATGCAATATAAACCCGTCCTGTCGGTTTGTGTATCCAGGAAGTAAAAAGGGTAGAAAAAGAAGATGACGGACCCGCGTACACTAGAATCGCGCGTTTCGATCCACGAGAAAGAGAGAAAAATTTCAATTCGCTTCGGCTGGCCATGGAGAAGACGTAGTAAAAACAATTCGCGACAAGAATCGCGCCAGGCGCACGCGTACCGGATGCAAATGCGCCTTAACGGCAGTTTTATTGCACTTGCAACGCCGACGCTGCTATGACGGTTAACTGCTTGAATTAATGACACGCGGATAATTAAACGCTTTGTACGTGTCGACGAACAAGAAAACGAGTTTGTATACATTGTTAATAATCGTTATGGTAGTAGGAAATATAAATAATATAACACTAATTTATTGAAGAGTGCAAGTTTAATTTCTATATCATTTAAAAAATTAGATAACATCAAGAATATTGTATACTATGAATAATAAGTCAGCCAAAAACTATTTATTATTAATGTTTCACCTGTACAATCAACGTACACAGCCATAAGTTAACCCACCTGCGTTGTGTGTTTTACTTGTAATTAAGGAGTTAATGGTAATTGCGGTCAGTAATGGTTCGGTACATTAATACAGTTTGATATATTAGCACACCGAGACATTTTTGTATATTAAAGACAAATATATGTTGTGTGTGCTTCGTTAAATTTCATATTTTATTATTCATATTTTAACGGTTGAGCCAAAATTTGTTCAGCATGTAAAAAAAAGGGAACAAAAATAAGGACGAATAAGACAGGTTAGGAAGAACGACGAGTCTGGTTCTGTAACTGTAAAGAATCAAGTTGCTGTTGTGACTAAAATGAATTATGGAATATGAATACAATGGCAAACAAAATTATTTTCTATTTGATTCAAGCAGAAGGGAAAATGAATGTTTGAAGAGTTGTGTTTGCCTATGGAGATTAAATTATCTTGAAGTCTCTACAGAAAATTCAGGTTTACAAAAAAAAAATTGTATAAAGAAGTTGTTCTTCATGCCTTATCACTGAGAATATGCTCTTCTCTCAAGCTGATTCATAATAATTTCAGTAGTCACATCGAGATCCTCGAGGAGTCATGTGGATCTCAATCATGTAAAAGTAGGAATTTTTGCCTGGTACTACGATGCTTCATTGTGGATTGCAAAAAAAAGCATATAAAACATGTAATCAACAGCTAGAAGTTCTCAAGGATAGTCTCATGCTGGTACGGATTTCCAGGTCAGCTTCCAGACAAGGGAAAAGTGACAATTCCGCCACAAAACAAAACCCAAGACGTTTTATACGTATATAGAGCATATATAGTAGGACATTTATTAGTATATTAGTGTACACAAGTTACTAATGTCGAATGACATTATTATTGTGTATTTGGGTATATTTCGCTGTTTAATTCTTTCAACAAAATCATGTCTGATTTTAATACTATATTTAGATGTGAATATATGTTTTTTTTGGAGAAATTTACCAGAAAATTTGAAATTTTGTATGTAGATGTTATTATCGGTCTTATAAGATGTCCTTCCTTATGTAATTTAATCAGAGTACATTCTAGGTGTTTTAGCGCTCAGAGGGATGTATGTTTGGGATGAATTTTATTAGTGTCATCACTTTCATTAATAATGCTTCTGTTTTCTTTGTTAATGGAATACATTGGTATAGTAGTTTTGTTATATATTTATCCTTTCTCATCAAAATCATACCTGAGTTCTTATCTGCCTTTGTCATTATTATGTGGTGTTCCATATTTTCTTCTTAATACTCCACAGTGTTCCTTCCTGTGGTCTTCCCTTTCGACTGTTATGTTCTTTGCTTTCTTGATTGTTTGTTTTCTTCATTTTGTATGTCTCTTTTCAAATTCTCTTCGTCATCCTCATTGACCGTATGGATCGCTGTTTCCAATTCTATTGCCAAATGAGATAGATTTGATCTTTCGGTTGAGTTTCTTCTCTTTCGAATCTGATGTTACTTAGATTGGTGCATCTAGTATAGAAATCGTGGACATATTTATGATTTCTTTCATGTTTTTTTACTGCCACGTTTCTTAATCTGTTTGTTCTTTTTGGTTTCTTCAATATAATGGCTAGCTTCGATCTGTATTAGTGTAGTCGTTATAATGTCCTCGATTTCCAAATGGTTTAGTATTTTCGTAAGTTCTTGATACATGTAATATTTATGTCTATTCATATTGTTTAAGTTTTTATAATGTCTACGTATTTCACTATTTATATGCTCTCTCCTCAGTTTAGCAATTTCCTTCTATTTCAAATGTGTCGGATACATTTTATTTGTGAATGCTAGTTTTAAGTTATCTCGTTTACAAGTTATGAAAAATGTAATATTAAATTTTTCTTTATTCTATTTATGCATCATTTTCTTATGGGTGTGGATTCAGAGGGTACTCTTTTAGATAACAATATGTTCTCTTTTAGATCGTTTAACTAGCGGTTAGTAACAGAGTGCCTAAGACCCAATTTATTTATCTTTGGTTACAATTAACTATTGAATATTTTCCATGATTACTGTAATTTCATTTATCATGATTACTGATTAGATAGATTAGTGCTTGTTACTGGCAATTTGACCAGTCACTATGGTAAATATCTGATAGTTACATGTAACCAAACGTGAACAGTCTTGGCCTAAGAGTATCGCTGTGGTAACGTCTACTTGTGGTTTTGCATCGGTAGTAGCAACAAAAAAGGTTGTACTGTGTATGTTCGTTTTTCGCTATGTCTAAGCGAAAAGCTTTAAGTGTTGCTGACAAAAATTCCCATTTTAAAGGATGTCGACAGTGGTAAGCAGAAAATCTTGTAGCACAAAAGCATATGATTCCTACAAGTACACTCTCAACAATAATTATAATTCGGGACACAGTTTTAAAAAGCTTGAGGAAAAAGAAGAAAAAAGTTAAAATTGTGTAAGTTCAGTTTTATAGACGAAGCAGTGCTAACAATAAGGTGTAATTGTGTAAGGTGGCTAACACTTGAACTAAGCAAAAATTTACTGGTTTCTGTACCATTTATTAAAGAAAAAGCATTGGAGGGCTTTATGATTTTCAAGCGTATCAGAAACGGCCTATGATCAATGGAAATTAAATTGTTGTCGATTTTGGAAGAATATCAGCCTGATGTGTTTAATATGGACGATTATGTACTTTATAATAAATGCCCTCCCAATAAGACACAGTAGAGAACAGATAACTATGTAGAGTATCAATATAATGGTAACGGAAAAACTAAAGCTTTTAGTAACAGGAAAAAGCAACCAGCCGAGGTGCTATAAAGAAATAAATTCGTTTTAGAAGTGGACTACGATTAAAATAAAAAATCCTAAATGATCAACAAAATTTTCGAGAAAAAATGTTATGGTAAGATAAAATAATGCTCCGTTTCGTGGATAAATGCCCTGTCTCGTAGCTGAAATCCTCGTTTGTAGCTGAAATTATTAGCAATTTTTAACTTGTATTCTTTAGTCTAAATACAACATCGAAATTGCAACCCATGGATCAAGGTGTGATTAAAATTCTAAAAGTACCTTATAGGAAACAGGTCTTAAGAAGAATGATTTTTGCATTGGAAAATAAACAGTCTATTGATAAACTTGTTGATCTGCATGTTTCCATAAAGGATCTGGCGAAGGATTAGCAATATGATGTCACGGAAAAAACTATAAAAATTTGTTTTAACAGGGTTAGATTTGCTGAAAATTTTAGAGGACCTAGTGGACGATTTACGAGATATCGACTTTTGCTGGAATACATTTCAATTAAGCGCTGCAGTAAATGACGACATAAAGTTGATGGAATATTAGGGGTAGGAAGGATATAATAGTGACAAATTATCTCACTGGTGGTGAAATAACAGAATCGGTAAAAGATCATAAAAACTAAAAGAAATTACCAAAATGATGGTCGTATTTGAAACCATTAGGTATGGCTTCTGGTATATTAAAGAAGTGCCATACAATGTTTTTCGTATATTAAATGCATGTGAACATTTTTTTGAGAAATCGTTGGTATTCAGCAAATGTTAATTTGTCAACATATAAACACCTTACTTTAAGAATTATGTATTAACCATTTTTTCTAAATACATATGTACATAACACAAATATATGTAGGTATTAATTTTTTTTTGCCTTATAATGCGTTTTAATTTTATTATTTACGTATACTACTCCGATTTTTCAATACGATAATTCATAAAAGTAAAGGTTAGTGACAAATTTATTTAAAATTTGAAACAGTGGGAAGAAAAGTCATTTTCTTATTAAGGGAGTTTCTATAAAACGACTTTTTTTAGAACCTCCAGTTTCGTTTTATGGAGGTCTTACTGTATAATTGCGTTCTCAGAGCCCACCAAAGACACAAAATTTTCATATAGAGGAATAAGATCTTGGATCAATATTAAGATTCCTTAAGGACCTACGTTTGCCCTAACCTTCAGGGCTAAAATTACAATATATCTCATAGGTCGCAAGAAGGCCGCTCCCCTCAGCTCGTCAACAGTAATAATAATAATGGTGCAAAAAAACCAAAATTATACGCACGTCATAAAAATCACAACAATAAACAACATTAAGGGCCGGTTGTACAATATGACAATAAACTTCCTGATAGCGTTATCTGATCGATAAGTTAGTTTGTACTGTATTACAATGTAAGAATATTTTTGTCGAGAAGATTATCGGCAGGATAACTTATGGGGTATACAGAGATGCCGATAAGACAGCTATACGCCAGATACGTATGTTATAAAGATTTTTTTATAACAAAAAACCTGACAAACCTTGTCTGAGGTGATTTTTTTATTTAAATAATCATGCAAGGCAGAAAAATTAAATGTGTTAGTAATTGTATACAAGGGCTAATATATATATTATATCAATCTTTAATATATTATATTATATTTGTGACTATTCCACTCATAACGTGAACAACCAATAAGAATTCGCGATTTTCTGTCAATTGCGAGTATTTCAGCGGCTATTTTTGTGTCACCATGGAAAACGATTATACGAACCTTTGTATTACAGCAATTATACAAACCTTTGTATAATTGCTGTAATACAAAGGTTCGTATAATCGCTCGTATAACATTTAAATAATTTCAGGATATCCATGAAGTTTCCATAAAAAATCAATGCAATTTGTCAATAAACATCGCAAATTTTTCTATTTAAAATTCTACAAATATATCTTTTATTCGTGAAATAGTCTACCCGTATACATCTCGTCAATCGAAAATGCCCGAATCTAAACGTATTGCCTTTTTCAAATACCACTCGACCTTCGGTCTCGTGGTGTTTCAGACAATACGCCTGACATTATCGGATATTTTTGATCGTCTTGTTGTATAATATTTGAGAATTTTCAAGTACATAACACCTTTTTATTAATTGAAACCGTCAAACAAATCGGTTTCATTCCATTATTCCATGTAATTAGGTCTGTGTCTAATTTCTATTTCCTTTCATTTATTTACACAATAACCAAAAAATCGTTTTCAAACTTGCAGTCGTCACTGGTATCGTTCAAATAAAACATTACTTCAATATTTTTGTAGATGCTATGTGCACAATTTTCAAAAATGTCAAAATCATAATTAATATTACAAATAATGTACTCGGTACTACTAACTCTCCTACACAAATTATTGGATGTAGGAATAGGCCAGATAGTTGTTTGACAGATTTATCGGTATATTGACATGCCGATCTAGCTGCAGAATCTGCAACCCTAAGTAACACCTAAAAACTAAACAAACACTGAACATTGAAGCATCCAGTTCAAGTTATCGGTTATATCATATATTATAATTTAATCAAGCACATCTTATCGTTAAGCACATCTGATTAGATTTGATGGTCGCGCATAATTTAAGTTACTCGGTTAGTAATTCTCAGCATTAGGATTGATAAAATAAATAATAACTAGCAAACCCGGTAAAAATTCAGTATATGCTCAACATCATTCACTAATTCATTCCATATAAATTTGTATAAAAAAGTAGATAGAGTGAATACTAAAAAAATATATATAAAGTTACGATAGAAACTAAATAAGAACTGTATACAAGAAAAAGTTATTTTCATAAAAATTCAAAGCAGATAATAAAGCTACAAAATGAAGTTTAGCAAAAACAGGTAATCTTAAAACTTGATGGAAATCTTAATACATGCAAAATTTTTCCAAGATTGAGAGAAAGTTAGATTGTCTGAAAGTTACTGTTATTTGAAACTTTACGACTGAAACAATTTAATTATGTTTGCTGGATTCAATGGACCAGTAAATTACAAAATGTAATTCAAATTTCACATATATTTTTAAACTTTATAACTACCTAATCTGAAACATCTTCACTTAATAACACCTTATTGTCTGTTAAAAAGGAAAGCTTTACCACGATAATGTTGGTAAGATTAATTTATTATGCAATCAATCATAAAAAATAATAATAAAATTTTATGCAATACTCTTTGAATCCTTTTTGTAATAATTTTTTGTAAATTCCTCCATCACTCAAAACGACCGACACGTGAATCGATTACAAACCAACCGCAACACCTCTAGCCGACCCGAGCTTTTGTTGAACTTTTGTTGGTTTTACACCGTCCGATAGTGTAAACCGCGCCGCGTACCGCGACCATGTAAAAGCCGAGGTGCTGCTCGCTTGCCAATTTTTTTTGCCTTAACGCGTTTCGAATAAAGCGCACCCACCGTGCCGCGCGGTTCTACGTCGAAACCGCTCTAGTCCATCTATTGAATGCCAGTGTGCGATAACCGCCATACATACTGAAGAAGAACGTTCGACCCTATTCAAAGAGTTATCGCTTCTCCGGTCGCCTTATGGATATTCCAATTTCCTAAAACGCTTTCGTCTTCCTGAAACCTCAAGTTTTAGATAAGCCGACAACAACCCCATAACAAACAAGCTGATAAAAATATCATATTATCATGTTTTATGATGATGTGTTCATAAAAAGATGTTTGTTGTATAAAAAATAAATTTATTATGATTCAAATTTTCTTTGTAATATGTAGTTTTAAAAAAGTAAAGCAACTTTTAATTTTTGTAAATAAAATTTTAAATGAATGCTTTTCTTTAAGGTTTATTTGTAACTTAGTTAGAATCAGATGTATAAATAGAGAACAGTCCTGGCTCCATTAGTAACAGCCAGCACTCTATACCTGACCCTTAATTTTCACAACCTGAGACATATCCGACAAAAATGACATCAAAATTAAAGCTAAATTTAAGATTTCCACGACCATTTGTAGACTTGAAAAGAAAAAGTCTGGATGTACCAAAAGTAGTAAGATTGCAAACCAAGCTAAAAAAATCCGTATTAACATGTATAAATAAGATACGATACGCAATATATATAAACTATTTGCTCGAAGACTAGCAAAAAAACATTTCTTGTTTGCACGCACCCATCAAGGTTGACAAACAACTAATGGAAAATAGTATTGTTTAGTGATGAATCCAAGATTGACTTATTTAAAAGTGATGGACTGCAATACGTGAGATGTCTGACAGGAAAAAGGTTGAGTTCTAAGTATTTGCAGCGAACATTAAAACATGAATGTGATTCTATGATGCTTTGGGGATGTTTCTCTGGTTTTGGTGTAGGCTCTATACACTTATATGTTATGGCAATAATGAACAGATTAAAGTGTATATTAATGTGTTATATTAAGAAATATTATGGAACGTTATGCCGATGGAAATCTGTGTATCTTTTAAAAATTTCAACGATCCAAAGCACACATCAAAGGAATGGATTGACCAAAATAAAATAAATTTGATGACTTGCTCATCACAGTTGTCAGACTTAAATCCTACAAAACTCATATGGAGAATAGTTGACGATAAAATTAGTAAGAAAATTTACAAAAATGGTGACGAATTCTTCGCTAGTCTTCAAAATGAGTGGTCTAAAATATCGAAAGAAACCAATGGTTGAATGATACACTCAATTTACGAATATTACGAAAACCATAATCAAAAAGAAAACAATATAATGCTGTATATGACCTAGACTACCTATGGTTAGAAATCAAGTTTTCGTCACGTTTGTTCTTCCCCTTCTACCTGTTCTTTTTTCGTGTTACCCTAGGCTCTCCGCCTGTCTTTAGACTTCCACTATACAGTGGTGCTTATACATTAAATATTTTTTTACCTTATTCAAGTGATATCCCCTAAACAGTTAATTTTGTGAACGTTGAAATAGGTGGAATAATACCTGCTGCTTTTCTTATCATTCTATTTTCAAATCGTGGTTTTTCATTCTTTTGCAGCTGATTTAAACTTGTTTCAGTTTGTGAAAGTGTAGAATTGCTTTAGAAGAAAAATTTAAAGCAGTGAAGAAACAATATATTGCGAATTGTAATAAAGATTACGAAGATCAAGGTGGAGGTGCAGGTGTTAGTAACATTGTACCAGATGAAGTTCGAAAACATGGCAGTTTAAATAAACCTTGTTCCAGACCAACAAGAAATAAACAAAGTAGTATAATTTTTTAAATCTGTTGCTGATCTTATCGCTCTTTCGTTTCCAGGAAGGTTACCAAAATTCAAGGACTACAAAATAATCAAATTACAACTCTTGATTCCGATGAAAGGAAAATAAGCAAGAGATCTGACAACTGGGGCAACTATATCAAACAATTTAAAAACGCATTGGTTGATATTACTTTGTAAGATTATTTTAAAATTTCAAGGTGAGCTTGAAATGAAACTGTTTGTTCTGAAGATACTGCTGAATTTGAATTACTGCTAAGTCCAGTAGATATTTTAATGCCAACTGTTATTATTTCTGAAGGTCTCAGTAAGGCAAGACATTGATATATTTATAATAATTTGAGAGGTTTAGTTAACGAGAAAGTAACCAGCAGCCAACACAGAAAATACATCAAAGAAAGAATGCAGCATCCACACCAACAAAGAAAATATCCAAGTCAACGAAAAAGATGAAAATCCGCGACAAAAAAAATTGAACCAAATAAAGATTTTAAAAAAATCCAAAGAAAGAGAAAACATCGAAAAAAGTTAAAAGGAAAAAAAATATTGGACTAGCGTAACTTGTCAAAATAAAAATAGGAATTTATGGTTTGTTGAATGGAAAAGGATATTCAATTTTCTACAAATTTTCATTAAAAACCATCGATTTTCGGGCCTCAAGTGCAAAAGATCAAAAAAAGCAATTCTTAATCTATTTACAATTTTCTGTCCGATTTGCTAGCAAAAATTTCAAACTTAGGAGTCTAGGGTTTGTTCCATAAAAATATACGTTCAATTTTCTATAAATTTAGATCAAAATATAGTTTAAAATTCAGATAAGATACAAAGTTTGATATTGTCAAGACACAAATCTAAAGAATCTTTCACCACATCCGGACCAAAAACCATAACGCACGACATAGTATAATTAATTGTAAAACAGTGGCTGATATAAACAGTGCATACATATTTCTGCATCCCGAACATTGTCCTTATCATAGGTATAATAACCTAGCGTATCATCTGCATCATACATATGACTTTTGCAGAATTTTAATATACTAGTGAGATTAAATGATCATATCAAATATAATAATGGGCTAAGAGTAGACCCTTGAGGCACGCCGAATATCATAGGGATTATCACAGAACACTTGTCATCTACTTTTACGAATTGAGATATGATAATTTCTTATCAGATGAACAGCTAACGGTGCGAACACAATATAGAGCAGAAGTTATGTATAAAAGTTATGTGTTGTAGAGCAGAGATGACCACAAACGGCAAATTTTGAATGACACACATCCATTGAGACAAGATCATTTTCTTTGTGATGATTTCTTGTCAATAAATAGATGTGTCCTGATCTATAAAAAGGGAGCTTACGTTTTCGAGTTTTCGTTAAAACAACTAATAAAGATAAACAAATCGTTGCGTCAGTTTTTATTTAGCTATTCTCTTTTTTCTGTGTTGGCCGTCAAGGTATTGTTTCAGAATCAACGAGCGCTTTATCAAAATTTATGTGGAAATACTGATGACTCACGTGGTTCATTGCTTTAACCATATTGAGGTGTGAAAGACACCGTTATAGACACCGTTTTTTTGAAAATAAGTATGGGTGCTGAAAAAAATTAGTTGGGCTTTCGAACGTCGTTTTTTTTAAACGACAAATGACGGTTTTCAAAGAAGAGTAAAAAACGCCCATGTATTAATCGCCTATGGTTCATTTGCAATGAAAATGCTTTCTAGCAGTAGTGTTTACAGTTTTACAAGCAGTATCTAGTCTTTAATTGGCACTATTTAAACTTTTGACGTGGACATTTTGTATACCAACAGTATTTCAAATGTTGGAAGCACAATCAAATTTTGCAATAAAAATGTCTTCTTCAAACTTTTGCATTTTGTCCAATAAACAACATTTTCTCCCAGCAGTTTTACAAACAATATCAACTCTTTTGGAATCATTTCATACCTTCTAGAAGCAGTATTAAATCTTTTGAAAACATTTCAAGTCTTCCAGAGGAAATATCATGTCTTCTGAAAGTATTTCAAGTTTTTTAGAGGCAACATCAGGTTTTCTGTAGCATTACTGGTTTTTAGAAACACTTCAAGTATTCTAAAAGCAGCATTAAGCCTTCCAGGGGTAGTATTAAGTTAAACCTTCTGAAAGCATTTCACGTCTTGTAAAAACTGCATTAAGTCTTATCACGGCAGTATTGAGTGTTCTGGAAGCAGCTCAAGTTTCCTCGAAGTAATACCAAGTCTTTTGGAAGCAGTATCTATTCTACTTAATGCAGTAGAATGGATACTGCTTCTTTCTTTTCTTTAGTAATTCTTCTAAAAGCAATAGCAAGTTTTCTTGAAGCATTTTAGGTCTTCTAAAAGCAATATCAAGTCTTCCAAAGGCAGTATCGAGCCTTTTGCAAAGCATGTCAAGGCTGCTAGAAGCTGTATCAAGTGTTGTGGACACACTTCAAGTCTTCTGGAAGCATATTAAGTCTGTTGGAAGCAGTATCAATCGTGGAAGAAAAACTGTAATATACCCACCATTAATTCCGCCATATCAAAAAGAATAAATGTTCAACTAAATCCGCTTCGAAAACGCTTCGAAAAAAAGTTATTTATACTGATAATATCAGTACAAGCATAAATCGATTGGAATCTCCCACGAGCAATGCCAAACTTCCATAACGAATTCCAAAGTTGTCATAAAATCGTACAAAGTTCCATCAGATTTTTCTGAGTAAATTGTTTTCAGATATAAAACTACAAGTAACCGAATCCAAATAGTGGTCAGCAATGTCATGCAACATACTACAACTGGATTACTGAATAAGAGGATTCAAGTCAGTTATGGTAAAATCAATCAAGGTAGCAGAAGCGGAAGTAATTCGGGTAGGAGATGTAATTATTTGCTGAAGACTAAATTGTTCGATCATCGGAATAAAACGCTTACCGTACACACCATTAACGATAAACTCGTTAATACGAAAATCGCCCTGACATACAATACACTCAGAACAGGGAACAAACAAGGAAGGGACATCCTCAAATGCAGAGAGAAACTCGGAGACATTAGCAACAGATCTATTTACAACGCCAACAATCATACGTTTATCACAGGTAATTAGGTCAATCTATAGATGCTTACAGCGATTAAGCATCTATAGATTAACTTCCCGAAATAAGATATCATATTTTTCCTTACATAAATTCCGTCATTACTGATGAACTGAACTGAACTAAATGGTTGTCTTTTGTCAAGAAATTAATTAAAAAATTAAGCTTACCCCATGGAAAGGAGTAATTAGAACTTCCTGCTATATTTTTCACACAAAAAGAATGTACTGTGCATTGGGGTAATTACATCGATTCCTGCACTCCTAAAAAATGAAGGAAAACATACCTAGAATCTATTCAGTGATTTTCAGAGATCTAAAATTGGAGAAATGAATGCTACTAGTATATACATGTATTAGTAAAATCTCCAGGTTTTAGTATGTCCTTGATATCTGCCGTAAAATTCAAAGGTTCATCTTCAATGTAACGTTATTTTATTAGCTTTTTGAATCAATGATTTAGACCACATGTCCAAAAACTTTAACACTGCAACTGGTCTTCACTGAAATCCAGTTCCTCCAAGCATGGGCCCAGTTCTCCCAAATAATGTATCCAGTTCTCCCAAGCATAGTCCAGTTCCTTCTTGCTGTTTGCATGTTCATGGTTAATTAGGACCCAATGAGCGGTATTTATGACTTTAATGAAACGACCATGAACAGCGCATATAATTCTTCCTTTCAATGTGTATTTGTGGTGAAACATACAAAAATGAGAATTCTACTTACCCAAAATAAAGAATTTGCGTGTAACTAACAGTCTCTCACACTTTGTAATACAAAAAATCGAATACAGTTACCCCATTTCACCTTAGTAAAATTAAAAATGGTGGTTATCAGGAACAGTTTTCAGCCGAAAAGCAAATAAAAATCGGGACTTTTATGTCATCATTGATAACCTTGCTGCAAATTTAAATAGACGTTTGGACGCTTACCACCGTATCTATGAGTGATATTATATCCTTACAAAATGTTATGGACACGAAAAATGAAAGAATATTTAAAGAAGTAGAGAAGTTAATTAGTACTACAGAAAGATATAGATACTTCCTCAATGAAGATATTAATTTAAGGGCACATTTAGAAAACTAGAACAAGTCACCTCTATCAATTTCCAAGTATTTAAGAGAAAGCGAGCTAAAGGAAATTTCGACATAACAATGCTATCATTAATGCCTTAATGATATGACAATTATTTAGAGGTTTCATTTACTAATACACCGTCGGAGAGGTTATTATGAAATCAAATACAATTTTAAACCTACCATGACGCAATAACGTTTAAATGAGTGATCGATATTGTCATTGAAACGCGATGTAACAAAAAATATGATTTTACCAAAGAAAAGTGCAAGAAACTTTTTGTGTATTAGAATATTTATTTTATGTATATTTTGTATAAGTAATTTATTTATAATGTTACATGGTTTTGTTTAAAGAGTTTTTTGTTGCTAATAAAGGTTTACAGTTGTATAAAATCAATTTTCATTTATCAATTAGGGACGGTAAAAATGCCTAGGGCGACAACATGTTTTAACGCGACACAGTGTAGTAAAGTTATATTAACTCAATTCCAATAAGGTTTTGAAGATTTATGAAAAGGTAAAGAACCAATCACCAATATATAATCCAAGCATTCTGAAAGTAAGAATTCTAAATGACCATTGAAGCATGAATATTCTCAAGTATGAATTAACTCATACAATTTTATAATGTTTTCATGATTTAATAGCGGATATATTCAAAAATTAATTGGCGATGAAGTATTAAATGAGGATGATTTACTCAACGATTTATAAGATAAATGGTGGTTACAATGTTCCATATCTTGATGAAAAAGACGACGAAAAAGCATGATCTTATTGTTTTTTACAAAAAAGGTTAATTGTGGAAAAAACTAAGTAATCATTTTGTATAAAATCGAGCTCTGCGGAATATAAGCAAATGTAAAATAAACATAAAACCAAGAAGGTGCAACTGTTATCATATAATTTATTACAATGTATCTTTAAAACGTTATATTATTCCGTCTTATAAGTAACATTAGAAAAAAATTTTGGGATGTTCAGATCCTCTCAATCTAAGAATTACAGCAGTGAGTTCAATTTAAATTATATAAAAGAAAATTTGCATTGAAAAGTTAAATAAAATTAACGAAAAGAAAAAAAAAACATTAAAAAAATATTTAATTAATATCCCAGCTAATATAAATATGAACATTTAAAAAAAAATGTGTTTTTATAATATAAGATAGAACATGCACCGCCATCTAACGGGAAGAAGTTGAACTGCTTAAAGCTACTGAAGTGGTCCACTCAGCATCCGTTTAGCGCTAAGCAGCGAATGCGGCGGATAGAGGAACTTTACTACTAGAAAATCGATTTATATCGGAACTTTCCGTAAATTTATCAATTTTTGTCTTTTTTACCATTCATTACATTTTAAATATTTTCTTTTTCTTACCCATGATACGTTGTAGTCTCCAGACGGAAGGGATGAGACACTTCGGTATGACATCTTGTCTAGTATCATGAAGGCGTCAATTTGAGTGCGCGTTCTCCCTCAGACAATTAAATTTCTTCACTTACCTAAAACAAAAAAAAAGAAACAATTTTTAATTAATCTTAATTTAAATTTTAATTAAGGGTTTTGTTAATGCAATGTAAATTTAATACAACTGAATGTTGAAAGACATTACAAACTTCGTAATTATCTTTTAATTTTAATGCATAATGAGGAAAATTTAACAATTTTATGATGACTTTCACTGAAATACAAATGAAGACAATATTGTGCAATCTTGTAACATAATTTTTTGAAAATTCCTTCTGGTTTATTAACCAGATCTAATACGCTATAAAACAAATTATGTACACGCGATCACTATGTATCATTACCCGATATCACACCGTCAATCATCCGAAGCCATGACATAGTTCTGATTGCGGTTGGGGGCACGATCATTATTCCTAATTAAACTGGGATAGCGCAATATAAATACCATATCCAATGGATCCGGGATAATAATACATATTACAGGTGAGATTATGAGATAATTGCCCAAATAACAGTGATTTTCGGGGCTATTTTCCCGTGGAGAGCCTCACTTAAATCACGGGGCGTACCAAATTGCGAAATGATTGAGGGTGTCGTATTGTTTAGCCGATTGAAGTTCTCTGTGTTCTTCTCACTAAATCGATTAGTTAGAGACAGGTGAAATTCTTTAGAATTATTTATGGCGTTTAATATTTTTTTAAATCATAATCCAATTAGGTATATAATTATTGATCAAATGAAAAGTAGTGTTAGAAATAAAATTGTACGTTTTTTTTGAAACAAAAAAAATTATGACAAGGTTCGTTCATCATTTCCATAATTACTGTTAATCATCAGCGGAACATGTCGTAGAAGCATACAAAAAACATGTTACACAACGTTAAATTGTTCGTAAGTATAGTTCAAGTTTAATAAAAATTGTTAGACATTACATATCTTAACTCACTATAAATACCGTATAAATCTTGTGATGAATAATTCACTACCCACACCATATTGACAATATTTATTATTCTCATATAGCATGCACATATTTTATTGGTTAGAATATCTCGTCACCAAGCTTTTCTTTTCTTTATGAATAAGAACAGTTTCTCGTACCTAATGAGAGAAATCTAGCAATAAAACATCGCCAATTAGCAATTAGCATGCGTGCATACTCGTAGATGATTTATGGTTTTAAAATGGGATTGTGAAACGTTTACTGGTAATTGGTATTTATGTTTGTAAGCTGCTTCCATTGGATGTACATAGCAAACGAGTTCTCTTTAACAAGTTCTTGTAAGAATTTTTTTTAAGGTTTAAATCATATATTTTCATGCATAAACAAAAAGTTAAATCTATAAAAATTGTAATGATGAGTGGTATGATGAAAGGTATTTTTTTTAAATTGATATGAATTAGTAATAAATAAATTCTAATTTCCCTAATTTGTGTTGATGAATAACGTCAATCTAATGCATTGGCGATAGAACAATGCGAAATTATATTTTGTTATTCAAGAGCAGTTAGCCTGCGGGGCCAGTTGTTTAGCACCGAGTTTTCAAAATAGATCCATTTTCAAATATCCAAGAGGATTTCGTGTATATCAACGCAATTTTCAACTGAACCAGATTCAAATATCAACGATGAGAGCTATAGTATCAAACTGAATTGGTATACTTATTTCAACATCACTTTTAAAATTTTATTTTAGATTCAAATACTATATTACTTATAATACTATACATGTAACCATTAAAAGTTGCAAATAAAAATTTTAATGGTTTCGTTTATTTCTTTTAAAACTGATCTTGAGATCAGGATCATAGTATTCAAGCAAGCTCTAAGTTTCCCTTAAAATATTATTTAAGGTATTGGACCACATATACAAGGTCGCGGATTAATTAAAAAGAACCTTTATATATTCATAAAATTTATCACCGACCTTTGTTATTGTTAAAAAAACAATTAGATTAATATAAGATGATACATTATTTTAAATTTATGAGTATTGAGAAAAGTGGCAGTTAAGATAGGAGGCAAGATACTATTTAAGTGTTATTGTTGGTCGAATAATTATTTAATTTTTAAATGACGGATGCGACGAAATAGTTGCATAATCCATATTAACATCAATACTTGCATTAAAATAAGTCATATTATGGATTATAATGTAAAAAACTTCGAGATTTATCGTTTAATTTTATTAAAGAAAACATAAACAAGTCTAAAGATTCGCTTAATTCATAATGCCTATAAAGTGCAAATGTGTAAATTGCTTTTTAAATTCATTTGAAAAAAATATATATCTCATTAGATCAGATATATAATATATATCTCATTATATCATTAATATTATGTGAAAATAGTCTTGCAAAATTGTTAGTTGTGTTGTGTAAATTGTGTTGTATTGAAAAAATACGCAATATTGCTAATTTCGAGCGGTTTTTTAATTTTTTTCTAAGATACTATCTCTCAGAAAAAAATTTAAGAAAATTGTTGTAATAATATGATTTATAAACATCAAAAATGCTCATTTTTTAAAGATCGTAGTGATCGGTATCGCTCTTTCTCAATCACTGTGATTTTAAAAGGTGACAATGATTCCCGGATGACGATAATTCCGCAGGGAAAATATAGCACATTCCTCGTTAAATTAATTATATTAATTAATCGGTCATCGACGTTTCGAGCTGCTGTGGTCCATCATCAGGACTTGAAGTAAGTCAAAAGGTTGAATAAAACATTTACAAATGTTTCATTATTGTCTTATAAATTCTTTAGTCACGATCAAGTTTTCAACTGTTCAAAAATTACAACTGCACAATATTTATTATAAGTATTTTTGAAATTTGTTTAAATAAACACTGAACAACTCATTAATGATTTATTCACTGCGAATTGAAACAATTTTATTTAATTTTTTCCGAAAATTTCAAAATTTACACAGCAATTTGCATAATATGTATATACGATAATACATATAAATTTATTTAAATAAATAGTATAATACTATAATGTAAATTACTAATTAACAGTCAACAAATAAATAATTAATAATTTATTGGTTACAAAATAAAACGATTTTGTTTAATTTCCGACGAATTGGCGACCGATTGGTGCAAATTAAAAATTTTATTAATATAATGTAGTCTAATTTTTATGTACAAATGAGCAATATTTTTGATGAGTTGTACTATATACATCAATTGAAACAAAGTCTTGGTCCATTACATGTTTAGACAATTCTGTGAATGTCTGAAGGTGTTCAGGCTGATGATTTATGAGTGTTAAAGCTTCTCCAATGCCTTTTGTACACGATAAGTATATATAACCTATCTTTGGCAATGAAGCAAAATAGTTACTCGATTTTGAAAATTTCTTTCTAGGTTATACGTTCCAGAAGAATCTACAACAATCTAGAGCTAAATAAGAATTAAAACTGAAACTAATACTAGATCTATAATTAGAAAGATTCAGGTTAAACCGAAACACACTAGTTCTAGGTCTAATGCTGGTTTTAGTTAGTCCTAGTTAGAGCTATAGTTTGAGAACTAGAGCTATTACTAAAGCGGGTTTAGTTGTACGTCTCTTAAGACGAAACCCAATCTCACCTAGTTTTAAAACTAACACTAGAGTTAGAACTAGAAACATTAAAGTTTAGCCATCTTAAGAGACGTACGGCTAAAGAAAGAATCACTGGACCTAGTACTAGAAACCAGGTTTAACCGAATCTTTTTAGTGTTAGTTCTAATTTTAGTTCGATGCAGTTTAAAACTTAATAACTACTTTAAATTCAGCCAATACTAACGCTAGAGCTAATATCAGACCTACAACCAAAAACATTAGAGTTTGACCATAGCTCTCTTAAGGCACAACTCAACCCAGGTCAATTCAACCCAACTTCAAACTAAACGTAATACTAAAATTACTTGGCTTTATCCGTCTTCAGAAGCGCACGGAAAGATTTTCAATTTTTCAAGAAAGTTAATAATTTAGAAAGAAATCGGATATATTTAGGGCACCGTGGAAAAAAAATTCCTTTTATTAATGATCCGCAATCCGAAAAAGATTGGGAACCTTTGCAAGTTAAGTTTTCAAGAGTAGTAACGTATTACGTAGTAAAGAGAATTAAAATCTATCAGGTGAGTGTAACGAAAGGGTACATTACTATATAAAGTTTGAATATTGTGTTATTATTGCAAATAAAATACTGAACAACTTTTGTACGAAGACTTTTTTAAAGTTGATAGTTATGCAGATATATGCTATATTTCATACATAATGGGCATCCTGTGTACACAGCAGTATTGCTCGACACTAAAACAATAACAAACTGAAAAAATGGTTAAGACACAGTTTAACAACAGACACAAAATTTTAACGTTCAAAATACAACAGGTATTGCGACGTATCCGAGTATTTCCAACATGTTGTCCTTTTGGTGTTACACCCACTACCATTATATCTACAATCCATCTATATCGATGCAGTTGTCACAACAACCACTTTAATCCGATTCAAGCTTGTTAATAATAAGTTTTGATGATGAGACGCAGCAGCTCGAAACGTCGATAACAGATTAATTAATATAATTAATTGGAAGAAGAATGTATATTATTTTCCCAACGGAATTGTCGTCGTAGTAAAATAAAAAATCCTCTTAATTGATAATCATATACAGATTATTGAACATATTTTCTAAAGTTAGTTTTCCTTCAGAAATACAAACACATCGGAGAGAATGTTTAGTTAGTAATCTAATTATGGAATTTTTGGAACAAAGTGATATTAAAATAATTCACAGGTCTGCATATCATCCTCAGTCAAATGCTGAGAACTTACTAAGTTACGAATATGGAAAAGAGTGGAACGAAGATATTGGTCAATTTGCAACACATGTGGTGCATGGTTTCATGGGCAGACATGGTTTCGATCCTGTCGGGTTATGTTATTGGGGCCAAATTAAATCTCAGTTAAGTATGTTAAAAGATATGGCAGAGATTACTACAACGGTTGAAAAACATGCAAGAAATTATATAATATTGTAATAATATTATAAAAATATAATATTATGAAAGAGCAAAAGAAATTATTTACAAAGAAGATTATAAAGTAATCATATGTCATTCAGATAGAATCAACAAATGCAATGGGGAGATCCAAGGAAAGCAGAAAAAGGAAAAAAATATCAAATACCAGCTACATACTAAAAGAAAACAGTGCAAGAAAACAGCAAATCCTTGTAATGAAAATTTTTTGAATCTTTACTATGAAAAGCTAATGTTGAGAAGTATGTAGCTTCTTTTGGGGGAGGAACAGAGGAATAAATTGATTATATGAATTGAAAAAGGAAAAGAAAGAAAAGATACTGGCTACAGTAGTTTTACAACAAACAAAAGGAATTGCACAATTTACAGAAAAACAAGAATTTAATTGGAGAACATCCAGGATTACTTTCCAGGATTACTTTTGACCTGGAAGAACCAATTTGGTTCAATGGTTCAGAGCAATATCACTGCTCTAAAAGAAGAAAGGATTATCCGAACCAAACTATTACATTATTACCTATACGTACCTTTTGTAGAAAAGAAATACTTTTGAGACTTAATTTCCTTAGAGAAACTTTACAATTATCTTATTTAGGTCCCCTTTTACCAACCTCTTATTAAACTATCTAGAGAATAGTTACCATGGTTACACTAAATTTAAGTGCTGTCATTGCCTAAGAGGTGCATATAACTATTTAATAAATTTATGAAGAGATGGTAAAAGTGGCCCTTAAGATAGCTTAAGAATTTCAATCAATATGTAAAAATTAAAGTGAATAACTAGCTTCTCAAAAAACGGAAGTGGCGATATTAGAGGGTGGAAAAAAGCATCAGGATGTCCAAAAATTATGTGCTGTGGTTAAATCAACAGAATTAAAAGTTTAACGGAGTACTGTACAGATAGATCGGGAACTACAGAGAATGGATATGGGCTTTTCAAAAAACGGAAGTGGTGATATTGGAAGTTGGAAGAAAGTTTTACGATGTTCAAAGAGCAGTAAAAAAGTTAAATGTGGGTGGTATTCCAGTAGATAGTGAAAAACCTGTGAAGTACCTGGGAATTAACATCGATCAAGACTTGCGAAAAGGGCTTAATTAGACAAATAGAAAACTAATAGCAACAGTAGTACAATCGATATTTCTATGTGTAGCACCAACATATGTAGTAGTGCCAAGACATGACAAATATAATAAAATATTAAAATCATTAAAAAGCGGAGCAATTATCTACATCACCTCTACGTACAGAATAATACCTATGGAAGCTTTTGTAGCCTTGGCGAGGTCTCTTCCGTATAACCTTTTAGTATGGAAAAGGTTAGGAAACTGAGACACAAGGAGAGAGAACCGCATGACAGCGAAGAACAACAACGAAGATGGCAGGAAAGATAGGAGAAATGCACCGGACAGGCAATACATTTTATAAAAGATGTTTGCTAATGCAGAGAGATAAGATGTTTGCCTAGATATGAAACCAAGCTAACCCAACCTAAGTCAAGCTGAACCGTACAAAACCCAATCTAGGCCAAGCCAAGCCACCGTCCGCGATATGAATTTCTGTGTGTTCTCGACGACGATCTTTCGTACTCTAAACATGATAAATGATTCCTACCACTATAAAAGATTCGTTGAAAAAAAATTGTTATATATATTGTACAAAATCGACAAGTTGTTAGGTAACATAAATCAAATATTATGTTTTACTATGTGCAGTTAAAGGAAAAGAATAAGGTTTAATGTGATGACCATTCAAACAGAACCGCTATATAAAGAACAACCATAGAAAGCAAAATTACAAAATTTTATTTAAATAATTATGCAATCAATTTTGGAAGTGTTTTTCAGTGATTTTGTATGTGTTGTCTAAATATTAAAGTAAACTTGTCATTGAGTTAGGTTGAGCCATAGAAATTTTGTGAATTTGTACAGATTTAAACCTGTAGAATTAAACACACAAAAACAAAACAGTTCGGATGGGATTCGTGCATAACGTGACGATGTATTAATCACAGTTTGCATCATCATGGTAATTTCGAACTAGTTCAACAACACAATTGAAGGTAATTTCCAATGGATTATCTCCAAAATTAAATGGCGAAAAACCGTAAAATGAAAACTATTGACTATCTGGATAGGTTTAACCAGACGATTGGTTTTCGCCGATTTGTGACAACGAGCGCTTATTCCCAATGATTTCGCGATTTGCTACAATTGAAGAAAAAAATAGAAAATTGACTGACATCCATTAAATTTCATGAAGTTGTTGCTGGTGGTGCGTTTTATGTGTACTTAATACTTCAATACTTGAAGACATTCCTCGTTTAAGTTTACAATGATTTTATGAAGGCACTTTCATCGATATGCAGGTATGCCAAAAAACTTATAGGATTTAGTGGGTAACAAACTCTTACCATTAATTTATATCATCATATTATTTCTACCACAACCAATCTAGTCGTTTTATTTACTAATACATTCCCAAATTCGTTTTATTGTGTTAGGTTGAGAAAATGATTCAAGATCTTGTATACTTCCACTACCCCTCTATTAGAAAAATTCTTATTTACATCATGGCCATAGATTTTTAGCAGACATTATATTCTGTATTACGGTTTTCTTAAGTCGTCATCCATCATTGCTTATTTTAATCTCTACATTGAATGTCATTCGAGAGACTTCCATATCGAAGAAAAATCATTTAAGAATTTTACAAGAGCATTAAGAAAATTTCCAATCAACACAAATCTTAATTAAATCTTATTAAAGATGGGCGATTCTTAAAAGCTCAATAATGAAGCTATCATTAAAACGTCTACCATGATATATAAACTTGATTAAGATTATTTGCTTTATCTGGTTATTATTCACTCCTTATTTTATGTATAGTACATCATACCACAAAAAATTAAAATTAACCAACATCAATGTAAAGGCATTTATACCATAAATTATATCTATAGTACACATCAAACGTTTTCAACAAAACCAAATCAAACTTATTTGCACCCAACGTACAATTATAAACAGTAAATATCGGTTTGGTATTTAATGAAAACGGCGAACACGGTTAACCGTTCCGTACCAGTTCTTCCTATTAAGCAACCACAAAACCGTATTTAAATCGTTAAAACAATAAAGTTGAGCGATTCACGCCCTCGCGTCTTTTAACGATTGGTTAATTTCGCACTTTCTAGAGCTCGTAAATAACCTTTAAGAGTCCGCGAATGAAGCTCATTCTAAAGAGAAAAAATTATTTAAAAATTTATCTCGTTGGGTTTAATGGTTGTTGCAGGACCGTCTTAAACCTAAGGGCAAAGAAATGCATGGTGTCCCCATCATAAACGTACTCAGTGTCCCCTCTGAGGTGTGAACCTTTTTTTTTGGCGTTGAAAAAAAAGTTGACGGTTTTGGTTCAAATATACAGGGTTGGATTGGGTTAGCCGTGTATCTGAAGACATTTTCTTAACAAAAGCCTCTATAATGAATACTTTCTGAAATAGAGTACTTTACAGAATAATTTGGTAATAAACATTGATCGAATATTTCAATTGAAAAAAAAACTAAAACTAACAGTAGACCTAGAAATGGAAAGATACTTTCCACTTCTAGTTCTAGTTTTAAATCATTTGATCTCACTCTAGATATAGTACTAGAAACATTCGGCTTTAGTCGTACATCTCTCAAGACTAGAATTTGTTGTTCAACTTTACTGCCATAACATAACATATATAGTAAACTACTGTATTACTATAAATGTTTTTCCAGAGGCATGAAAAAAAAACAGTTGTACTAACTTAACCTAAAAATAGTGAGTGTTTTGCCGGTGTTGTCGAATCTCTTGGAAAAAAAATATGAAGTTGCAAATGTTGGATTAAGTTGAATGTAACAACTTATTACTACAAGAACAGACGGCGTTTCAAAAGGGATACAGATGTACCACGGCAATGCTAAGTTTAACGGATGACATTTTTGGACGTTTTTTTTTGGATTTTTCTAGGGCTTTGGACACCGTGAATCACGGAATACTGTACCGCACCTTCAGATGTTTAGGCTTTTCAGATGAAGCCGTAAGTTTCTTGAATAGTTATCTTGAAAATATAACATAAGTGTTTAAAGTAGGGGAAAAAGTGACTAATGAGATGAGAACTTCTACTGAACCTATCCAAAGATCAGTTCTTGGACCAACATCATTTACTATTTCCACATCACAGTTGTAGAAATGTTTGTATCACAGCCAAATTAACATGTATGCAGACGATTTGCAGTTGTATTTTTCGTATTCTAGTATTAACTATCAGGATGTCTAGTTTAAAGTTAATAGTGATCTACACAAAATTTATAGTTTGGCAACAAGCTATCAGTTGAAACTTAATTCTACTAAATCTATGTGGATGTGTTTTGGAAGTGATAGAGCTGCGTTTAAACTTGTACTAAATATACAAATGCATGGTGAAGCAATTAATCTTGTTCAGGAATCTAAATATTTAGGTTTGAGAATCGATAATACATTTAGGTATGCGCCCTAATTAAATTGGAATTCACATTAGAAATTCGTTATATTTACATGCGCTCTGCCCCCACCGCTCTTATTTTACAATAGATCTAAAAAATCACCTCTGTGAGTCTTTTATTTTATCTCAATTTAATTACATGGCGCTGCTTTACCACCCTGCTATCGACGTAATGACTAGTAAATATATACAGAGGGTACAAAACAGTTGCCTAAGGTATATTTATGGCATACGAAAGTTTGAAAGAATTTCTCATATGCTAAATGATATAAACTGTCTGTCTAACAAAGTACAATAGACGTGATCTTCACAGCTTATGTCTCTTTTATATGGTTATAACTATTTCTAAGCCAGAATACCACCATAAAAAAGTTAAATTTAAGCTATCCTTAAATCCGTACTACACAAGATATATCTGTCATGGCCACATGGCGAAATCAGTCAGTTCCCGAAAATTCTAGGCAGTTTATGAAGTGTTGGCATTTTGTGTAAATGTTAAGGATTTCGTTTTCTGACGAGGCTGTTCGTAAAACGTCCGATCATATTCTGAAAATCCCGTACTCCATTTCGGTACACAATCTGTCGCAATAAATGTATCGAAGTTCACGAAACGACCAGCACTAACTAACTTAGCAAGTATGGGCAACTATTTGAAAGGTTATTAGATATTCATATTAGTTGTGGCCTTGAGTAGAAATGTTCTTGAAGGCATGTAAATATTGTCAAACAAAAAAGAATAATATTGTATCAAAAACCGATTACTTCTGAATATTTTATGATCAGAGGTCAAGCAGATTTAATCGATTTTCAATCTATACCCGACGGTGAGTATAAATGGCTATTGAACTATCAAGACCTTTTCACAAAGTACGTTCAAAACACGCTGTAAACGTTGCGGAAGAACTTTTGAAGATTTTGTGTCTTACTGAATATTGATCCCGTAGACCACAGTCCAGGCGATCCACCTAATCTTCTTACAGTTGTTACTGACAATCGAAATGGTGTTTACCAAGTTGGAACTGTTAATGGGATCATAAAATCTTGGTTCAGTAGATCAGATCCGAATATTGCCACCAGCAAATTTATTTTAAATTGACTAAAATTAGTTTGAATATCAATTTTACTAGTAACGAGTAATGAATTAAATACAAAAAAAAAGTCTTTACTTTGTACTTTAATTGGTCCTTTATTTTAAAATACTGTCTGACTAGTTTCGGCTAATCTCCATTCTCAGAAACAAAGTCAATATAAGAAATTAATTCGAAACAGTAAGTCGGTTTTCATAATCACATAAATAGTATCAGTTAATTAAAACAAGTTAAAATATAATAAAAACGTGAAACACAATTTACAAAGTTGACGAACGTGTGTTAATAAAAAATGATTTTTTATTTATCACACGTTCGTCAACTTTACTATTACTAAGACAGTGTAAGTGTAAGTTTATTTGAATTTATGACTTTGTTTAGGTATTAATGGATTGTTTAGAATTGACGTTTTACTTTGTTTTTATTTTGCACTTACAGTAATATTATGTTCAATATACCATTAACATAATTCCAAACAAGTAAGTCAGTTTTCATAAACACTTAGACTGTATCAGTTAATTAAAACAAGTTAAAATATAATAAAAACGTGGAACATAACTCACAAAGTTGACGAACGTGTGATAAATAAAAAATTACTTTATTATTTTTATCATTTATTTATTATTAAGCTTATTTGAATTTATAACTTTGTTTAGGTATTAATGAATTGTTTAGAATTGACATTTAATTTGGTTTCTATTACCAATGTACCATGATATCATGTTCAATGTACCATTAATAAACTGGGTTAGTATGAGCAGACTTTATCTGAAACTCACCCTTTGTGTCTTCCTTCATGTTGTTTATTTTTTTGTTTGATTGTTTTTAATCTTGCCACTTCTAGGTCTAGTGTTAGTTCTAGTTTTATATAATTAGATCTAACTATAGATCTAGTACTAGAAACATGCAGAATTAACCGTACTTCCTTCAAGATGGCTAAACCAAGATGATTCTAGATCTAGATCTAGTGTTAGTTCAAGATTTACTTCGGTTCAAATATACAGGGTTGAATTAGGTTTGGTTTAGCCGTGCATCTGAAGACATCTTCTTAACAAAGGCCTCTAACAATGAATACTTTCTGAAATAGAGTACTTTTTAGACTGATTTGACAACCCTGTATGTTTCAATGGAAGTAAAACTAGAACTAATACTAAACCTTGAATCTTTTTTAATTTTGTATGAAAAGGGGCGCACTCATTTCATTTGTCCAATCCAGCCTTAGGGCGCCAAATATCCTAGGACGGCACTGAGTTGTCGAGTAATTTCCATTGCAATTATCGAGTTTACGAAAATTCATTGCCTCTTGAAAATTCAAAACACAAACGTTGCTATAATATTAATCGATTGGATTGGTCGATTTTACGATTGTCGACAATTATGTATAATTTTCGAACGAACCGTTACGAAATTCATTGCATAACAGTTCGATCAAATAGAGAAACGATTAATTACAAAGCACCACCTACTCTGGGTCTTAGAATGGAGTAGATATATAAGTGGTAATTTTATGGAAGAAGTGAAGAACCGTTTAATTATAGGTAACTGACGACCAAATTCTTTCTTACATATAAGAAAGCATGGTGATAATTTGCTGGGTACAGATTAGTACCAGTAGTCAGATTGGGTCTAATTATTGGTTGCTTGGAAATTATTGGACTACCGAAAATAACAGACGCAGTCACGATTACAACGCTACCAATCTTCTTCAACTCTTTGATGTACTTGATTGGGAAATCGCAGGGCACGGGAATTATTAGGGTCTCGAATGACCGGTTTTAAAACCGGGAATTGATCTTGAATTAATCCTGTTATTATTAAATTGACTTAGTAATTACGTCAATCAAAAAAAGAAAACAACGGGTAATTCGTGATTTCGTACATTCTCTTATTATCTTATCATTTTTTATTGATACCTTAGCGGCAAATGTACAAAAATTAGGGTGGTGTCACGACAGTCGGAAAGGAATATACCCGAGATTTAATTGATGACGGCCGGTCGGAATGTAGATAATTACCGAGTAGCGTTCCTTCTTCGACTTAGGACGCATAAGAAGACTTTCAAGACAGGTGCTGCCTCGACCGTTGTTGTTGGTCCTTTTTAGCTACCAGCAACCACCACCGTTCTGAAAGACTTGTAGACCGAAACGTATTTTTTTGTACGTTTTTGCATATTTTCAGTTAGTATCGTGGCTACTTTAACCCGCCGTGAAAGGTCGTTAAAAAATATCTGGGCCGAACAAATTCCTCAGGAATCGATCTTAAGATATATTAAGTTGTCCTCACCAAGAGGAAATTCTTTGTTCGTATGTAGTAATCATTGGATTAAGAAATGTTTTTATTAATTATTTTTAGCAGTAAGTAGAATTTGCTTAGAATATATAACGTGTTGGGTGTGATGCAATTTAATAAGGATTTAGAGGTAATTACCATTCAATAACCTTAGCCGATATTAATTTATTAACATGTTTAATTTATTAGGACCTGTCCACTATAATTAGTGATTTAGAATGTTCTCCTCGGAGAAAGTACAAAGTAAATTATTGCTTTATTGGTATTAATAAAAATTCTTATGGATATGAATAAAAAGATAATTTAGCTTAAATTAATTTGTTATAATAATTGTAATATTAAAAATTAATGTGTGAAAGCCTTAATCATTGAGAAAACGCAATCAATTAAATTAATCACATCAATTAAATTAAAATTAATCAAGGTATCTTAAGAATTTAATTTTTACGTTTTTTTTTCAAAATGATTAAGGAAATAATTATTTTTGTAACTTGAGTTCAGAACTTAATATCTCAAAAATGAATTGAGACATTCAAATATGGTTTTGTTCCTAAAAAATACATAATATAAATGGCCGAATATTTCATCAAGATATCTTAAGAACTCGATTTTTTGCGATTTTTTCAAAATGCTTAAGGAGATCATTTATTTTGTGAAATGCCACAAATTTAAGTTGAGTTCAAAATTTCATCTCTCAAAAACGGACGGTTTTGTTCCGGAAAAGTACATACTACAATTTTGTATCTATCTATGATATTTAGCTTCTGATCACTCAATTTTGTTGCGCAAATGACTTAGATACTATTTGCATATAATTCATATTCTCTGCCTACGATATATTGCTCCTGTTTTTGTTATTTTGTTTTTGCTCACGTTTTATGGAAATTATCATGATATCGTTTTCACCCATGCATGTTGCATCTGTACATAATAGCTAGTCTATCACAATGATATTTAGTTCAACATCTTTGATATTTTGCTTCCCCTCATGCTTAGTCCATCGTAATTTATATATGCACACAATATCCCTTTTAATGTATTAATTTCTATTACATTTTGCAGCATAGAATAGTTAGTGTCATCCTGTGGTATATTACTAATAGATCTGTTATTTGTTCCTGCTCATAATGTTCTACTGTGTCAGGATAAGATTATTTTAGCTCATCATATTTTGCATTTGGACAAAAGAGTTTGCCTTTGCGTAAGATATATTGTTCCTATCTATGATATATAGCATCCTATCAAATCGTTTTGATTTGCAAAGGACATGATTGCAAATGACTTGATTTTTTCGAAATGATTAAGGAAGCCATAAATTTTGTTAAATGCCACAAATTTTGTTTGAGTTCAAAACTGCATATCTCCAGATTGAGATATGAACTAACATACTTTCCTACAAAATATTACATCAAGATATCTTAAGAATCAGATTTTTAAAAACGAAAAACGTACTTTCCTTTTTTTCGATTTTTTCAAAATGATAAAGAAAATCATAAATTTTATGAAATGTCTCAATTTAAGTTGAAACATGATATCTTAAAAACGGATTCAGATATCGAAATATGGTTTTACTCTCGAAAAAGAACATACTTTCCTTTATAAATAACTAAACATTTATTCAAGATATATGTTAAGAAGTCGATTTTTACGATTTTTTTTAAATAATTAAGAAAATCTTTAATTTTATGAAATATAAGGTTAATTTAGGTTGAGTTTAAATATGACATCTCAAAAACAGATTGAGATATTGAAATATTGTTTTATTCTCAACAAAATACATATAATATAATAGTCATCCTACAAATAACTGAAAATTTCTTCAAGATATCTTAAAGATTCAATTCTTTATGATTTTTTCGAAATGATTAAATCGTTAATTTTATGAAATGTTACAAATTTAGGTTTAGTTCAAAACATGATATCTCAAAGACGGATTGAGATATTGAAATATGGTTCTATTCCTAAAAAAGTACATACTTTCCTTTATAAATAACAGAAAATATCATCATATATATTTAGAATTAGATATTTTACGACTGTTTCTTCTATAAATACCTACTGTTTGGGTATTCACCCTGGGCTGGAGTAAATACCCTAAATACCCATTTTATAAAAACCCACCTAACGGGTATTTACCTGTCACCCATCACTGCTTTCTAGGAAGAAGTTTTAAGCACTGATAATGTCTAATTGAAGAAGGCATGTTGAAATAATTCAAATATAAGAGAATGTGATTTTGCATCACGAAAATTGAAAAATTTTTACATTTTAATTAGTTAAAATTTTGAAAAACTTTGTGATGGTGACATTTTTTGGGGTGTTGATAGGGTAAGACATAAATTTTTCAAAAATCAAGATACGTTATAGAGAACTAAGATTGCAAGAAAAGGGATAATTTACGCATATCTTAATATATGATAGTTTATAGTTATAGTTTTGAGATCATTTATGGCTGATACAGGAAGCCTTTCACCGCACGCTGGGCTGAATCCTGATTTTAGTTGAACAAAAATAAAAAAAAAAAAATGTCAAAATTACGGTTTGTAAACATATGAAGTTTTTCTTGAGGTAGTATTATTATAGCAAACCGTGGTTAGTAAGAAGTTACTGTGAGGCTTTTAAAGGGGCACAGGATATAAAGTATTCAGAACCCAAAAGCCCAAAGTTCTAAATTTTATTCTTAAATCTCATGAGTTTTGGAGATTTTTGACAATTCACCCAGTTTTCTAGAGACAGAGAGTAATAAGCTTATAATTTTGCTATCTGGTGCTATCAGTTTTTGAGTTGTGGTTGATTTTCGTGCTGAAAATTTAAAATTATAATACTTTGAAAATATTTGCTAAATTCATGCAAATAATAATAATAACTTTATTGCCCATCAAGTAGAAGAAAAAGAAATAATATAATAAAATAAACATAAATCGTTCATGAGGCAAGTCGCGAGGTGCCGGTTCAGGAAGTTAAAATTTAACCCCTGTTCTTCCACCAGAAACCTCGAAATATAAAGAAAAACAAAAATAAATCTATTTCACATAAAAGGAAAAACGCACACACACAAAAACAACAACAAAAATAAACTTAAAATCAAATTAACAATAAAAACTCAGAAAACATACTTATAATTCAAATTATAATTCCGTGACGTGCGCGACGCAATTAGATAAACGAACACCCCGCAATATAAAATCATTCTGATTAAAAAGTATTGTATTAAATAACCGAGACCTAAAAGCACCAACACTCAATAATCTATCAGACGCAGAAATACGATTGTATGATTTATAAATGTGGTAAGAAAAGCATCTTTCAAATAAAGATGTTCTATGGGCCGGTGGCGCAATAAGAAAACTACACCTTGTCGAGCGATCATTGATATTCCATCCAAATTTAACCCTTTCAAATAGCTTATGTTTAGGTTGTAGCTGATTATTATTGTGCTTTTTCACATCATTATGGACAATCTTACCATTTTATCCATTTTGGTTTTCGAGTTATGCAACTTTTGCGATAACAATCATCAATTATGATATTTTAGGGATTATACTGTTATTACTGCCCAACTGTAATAGCCAAATTCTAATGAGTTATAGATTATGAATCCTTAGGTCATAACGAATGTTTTCATGCATAAGGCTTCTCTCCATGGATTTCAATTTTTGCGTTTCACTTAATATTTACACAAAGACTCTTAAATAATGACATGTTGGAGATTTTGACAATTCCCCCAGAATCCTCATATCTACATTGAATTTGGGTATGAATGATTAGTCTTTGTTTCACTATAAATGCTCTGAGATTTTGCTATCTGTTTAGTTTAGTTGTTTAGTTACGATTGACTTTAAGCTGGTATTTTTGCTGTATTCCTGCAATCTACTAGGTTGTGACCGATTATGAATTATGCTTGTCTGGTTCGTTGTGAAAACTTAGTGCACAGACTCATTAGATTTTGTTATCTTATTATTTTTTAACACTTTCGCGGACACTATGTAGACATGTCCCTATTAATCAACGTAAAGTTTACTGCATATGTAGTTCTATCCACGAATGTTAAGCTTTTCTAGCTTTTTAGTCATTATTAGGCCAATAAAATAGTTTTGTCCAGTTAGAATCGGGATTCAGCTTAGTGTGCATCGTTATCTTCACCACAGTTTTTGCTATCAAGACCATATATGCCTAGTGACAAATGTTTCCCTTCAACTTTGTGGAACCCTCAAAATCACATAGAACGACTTATAATTGTAAACTGCTTGCTGAATTTGACGGTGGAACATACATGATAAGAGGATATTATGTATAAGAGAAGTAACTTAAGTCAAAAATATCCTAATCAAGAATACCGCACAATTTGAAAGCATTATACATGCTGTTAGTCATAGCATAATTTTAATCATCAATCATTATCTTTTTTGTACCTTTAAACTTCTTAAATATTTTCTTTATGGTTTGCCCTAGTATGATAAAATTTGCTAAACAGTGCAATGTTATTATAAAAAATCGTTTAAGATAATTTTTAAAGATATGAAATTTTAGAAAATACGAAAAGATGAGAAACGTTAATAAAAGTTAATTGTCATTGCATTTTTTAAATTATTTTTACTCTTATAAATTTTAGAGTAAAACTACTGTTTTCGCGTCGCTATTAAAATATTCAAGCTTGCCTTTATATTATCTGTCTTTTCATGGGTAGATATCTCATTCTTTACTCCGTACGAAAATAACAGATTTGTAATAAAAAGTTTTTAGGGCATTTTACACTTTTTTATATCAGACACATTCTTCATTATCCTTTATTTTTGTTGCAGAATTAAGCTTTTTATGTGATACACAGAAAATAATTTTACTTCTGCCTTTATTGATGTTATTGATTCACAATCAGATAAAAAAATGTATAAAATACAACGAAAAAACATATTGTACAAAAAGCTTTATTTATATTTCAATGTAAACAGTGGCGTCATGATTTTTGTGCGAGACTTTTTTATACAACAAAAAAATAGGAAATTTGAAAACAGTAGAGTGATTAAAAGAGAGAGTCAACAAATTAGATTAAAAGTAGTAACACTCTGAAATCATTGATGAAAAAAAGCAGATTAATATTGATAAATTTTTTGCTTTAATTAACATTTTGACTCAATTCAGTTTTTCATTTCTTTGTCATCGCACTGAATTCGCGAATTTAACGATCGGAAAATTTCCATATCCGCGTTCATTGTGAACCACACTTTCGATTCCAAATCCATGATCATAAATATAGTAGTTATATACAGTGCTTCACAAAAGTAAAATATAGATCATCTTTCATTTGAGATTAAGAAACTATTAGCAGCCATGCATAAACATGATAATCAATTGATTTATTGATATATTACTAGACATAATGATTAATTTTAGATATCTGGAACAATTTGCTGTTATGGCTACTATTATTTTTAAAATGTACTCTAACCTGTTAAATCTTCTTTGACGAAATCTTTGAAATAGTTCATTTTGCTCACACTCTAATTGATATTGGTATAGTTGTATTTTCTTCGAGCAATTTGAGATATTTTAGCTTTTGATGATAGCTTTTTATGTTTGTAATTTAAGTTAGCAATAAATTTATTATTATTGTTGTATAATAATAGGAGCATTGTAGACTACGGGTGTCTCCTAAATGCCTGTACAACGGAAGATCACAGATTCCTTCGTTTCGTCGCTAGAGGCCTTCAAAATTAGCAAGAAAATTCTTTTATTCTTTTTAACTCGAAGATGCGTTAAACAATCTAAATCATTTTTAAGATGCGAGTTATTAGGTTCTTCTTTAAAATCTTATCAACCTCTTTTTATTATTTTAGATACAATTTTAAAGACACAAAAATGATGGAAATGTCATGTCTTCAAAGGATATTATTCCGTATTTTATTTTTGCTGACTAGGCGACAATTACATAATCATAATCTTTGAATAGCCCATTTTCAATGTGATCGAAGTTAGGAATTGGATACTAGGGAAATTTTTCTTTATAATTTCTCTACGCTGACTTCAATGCCCGCCAGAGAAATCAGTGCCAATTACGATTAGATTTTGCAATTGCAATGATGTAAAAAAGCTTGCAGATATTGAAATTACAATTTTCTGGCTTAACCACTTATGTAATCAAAATCTTTTAACAGACGAAAAGTTTCATAAGTAAATGGGTTATTACAACTGCACATGAACACATGTATCCAATACCATAAAGAGATGTTGATTGAATCTAAAAACGCGCATTTCAAGAATCGTTTGAATTGATTAACGTTTTTTCGAGTTATACAAAATAAAATAATTTTGCTTGTGTCTCGCAATGATCGTACAAAGCTTCTTCACTGTATTCTCTGCTCAATAATAAATCAAAGAAGTCAAGTAAACATAGGTCCAAAAACCGCCCATTTTCCAGATATTTAATGATTTAGTTTGATAAATTCACCGACTGTTAAAATTATTAGTTATATACTGTAATTATGTCATTACCATGGTTAGGATGATTAACAAAACATTAAATAAACAGTTAATATTAAGATCTCTGCTAATTTCACTTATTGCCAAATTTCTATCACTTAAGTATGCTCGATTAGTGCGTGCATTATGTGCTGGTTCTCTACCAAATACTTTGTTGTTCCATTTTTTAAAAAATATGTAAGCATCAGCTGAAAATAATTGGTAATCTAGAACTCCTAGTGTGTACATAAAGGGGTTATATTATAAAAATAGAATTAATAATATTAACAACAGGTTAATGTATGAAAAACTTTGAATATCTTGAGATATGGTCCATTTTCGGAACTATATTTATTTAGCTTTTTTTCTATTTTCAGTCAGAGAATACGTTGTTAAGGTATTGTACCATCGTTGTAGGACAGACTGTAGATAACTTAAAAATTGACCTATCTTGCACCAAGGAATCTGCGGTCATCCATTGTACATGCATTCCGGAGATCTATATACAGGGTATTTCAGTTTCTGTAGCAGGATAAAAGTCGATAATAAATCGACCAATAGCTAGTCTACTATATTCTATTCTAATATTCAACTCAAGTTTTGCAGCGTGTTGTACGGAAATCGTGTTATAAAAATCGCAAACTTAGTGACGTATAATATCGAAATCGTAATATGCGCTAAAGTTAATTGTTTTCAAGATAATCCGATTTTTATTGTTGGATGTACATAAAATGTTTTAGGAGATGGTTAAAGTATGTGCGTCATAGAAATTTTTAGTAACATTGTATGCAAACAGTTTAGGTTGGATTTTTTTAACAAAAATAAAGTAAATTTTTACAATTTTTCAGCAGTAAATCTTAACACCTATATTGTCAAGATTTATTTTATTTACGTTTAAAAAACTAGAGTAAAACGCAAATTACAAAAAATAGCAAACTCGTTTCATAAGACTTAAAGCACCCATTCATTAAAAAAATCGTGGCTTCGCCACTCGTTTTTCAATTTCAATTCGTGCGTTTCAAACGTGTCTTACGAAACTTGTTTTTTAATACTAATACTATAACGTCTCAATTTATTAATGTTACTTAATCTGAATTATACAAGAAAAAAATTGAAGAAATTTATAAAAATGTAAACCATTTTTCTGCATTTAACTATCCTTAAAAAATGTATAAATCGAATAATAAACAGTGAATTATCTTTATATCTTTAACAAGAAAACCCTCTTTGTTCAAAATGGCATAGATACTAATAATTTTTATTAAAAAAGTATACTATCAGAAATGATATGGTTACTTCATTTTGGAAAGAAACTACACGAAGAAAACAATATTATTATAAAATAAGTATATAAAAACTTGTTGTTGAGACTTAAATCAAATGACTATCAAGAAGTAAATATGTACTCAAATTGGATGTTTTGAAAACCCACAATTGACCTGACACATCGTTTTTGTAATATAAAATTTATAAGTAATTTATTGAAGTTATTCCATAACTTTGTTGCATAATGAACAATGTGTGACAAAACTATGTTAATGCTGCGTATAAACCACCTAATTTGTCTTTTATTATGTTAAAAAATAGGCATTAATTAATAAGGAGTAAAAGTGTGCAGTGTGTTCCCGTAAGGTATAATTGACGATAAATTTGTGAATTCAAATTCCATCTTTTACAATTAAAGTCTTGATGTCATAAAACGAAATATAACCAAGGTGTACGTCAAATATCCTCAAAGTACCAAAGTTAACGCAAGAATTTTGTGAACCGTTGAAGTTTTTGTTTTAAACGGCCTAAATTGTAATTAAAATTTCCAATATACACTTTTTGCTTTGCATAACCCCAAAAATACAAATCCATAATAGATAAATCTAGATTTCTTGGGGGTTATGGTTGCGGATCCTATCTGACAATCCATCATTTCTCTAAATCAACGCCGTGAAAATTATTAAATACACAATTTTCTAGTATTTCCAAATATAGGTGTTGATTCAAATTGCCGTTTATGAAGTCTTTATGTTGAATTGCCTTTATGAAGTTTATGAAGCCGTTTGTATCCAATAACATAGTCCCACGAAACAGCACACCACACAATCACTTTCTAGGAATACTGACGTTTAGAAACTATGCGATAATGTGGATTAGTCTTTGACCAGAATGCCAGATCAAAGTGATGTAACCACTCCATTAGTTGCGAAGGATGTTTCCTTCGAAAATATTATGTTTCTCTTTTTTAACTCATTTTATCTCAAACCATAATCGATATGTTTTGCTTCATCACCTAATTCGATAGTGTAGTTAGATTTTGGTTTACACGGTAATAATTTATTTTCTCGATAAATTCTTTGTAAACGGAATTTACTTATACCGACTTGAACTGTCCTTTTTCTTAACAACACCTTACCGTAATTCATTACGCCATGTTCATCTAGCTTTTTTTCCTTCCTTTTATTTTCCATATTGCCCGTTTCAGAACATTTTCTATCCACTAAAAATCCAATTTTTTTCTTAACTATAAATATCTTAACACTGAACTATAAATATTTTTTGTTCAATCCTACCTTTGAAATTGCCAGTTTCTAGCGTAGATACGAGTGTTGAAAGTTGTTATTATCACACTCTGTTAACATTCATAGCAACGGGTGAGTGAAAATATTTTTCACTCCCTCTAATTTTCTTCATCCACTATTAGCGAAATTTAAACCTTTACAGGTACAACTCTTTGTTTAAACGTAACGGATGTGAACTAAAAAACGGTAGAGAGCACACAAGGAAAATTAAATGAAGTATTTCACTTGTATAAATTATTAATCTTAATTAATTTGCGAAATGATGACAATTAACAATTTGACACAACTAGCTGTTTATCAATCAATTACGAGGATAACAATGTCAAAAAGTGTCGTCTCCGACATATCGACATGACATTAGCCAAGAATTAACGAATTTTAAGACCGAATTTTCTCTAAATAGTAGGATTGAACAAAACGCTATACAGCACACGTGAGAAACCAATATGTTCCACTCACTTGTATGTCTTTCCACACTCGCTTACGGCTCGTGTGTAAATCTAACATACGCGTGAGTGAAAAACCTTAGTTTCCTCACTTGTACTGTAATATACTAAGGTTGTAATGAGCATTTATTTTTATTGTAAATTTTCAACAAATTTTCAAGGAAAAATTAATTTCTTCTTTTATTTAGCGTATAAAAGAAGAAATTAATTAATTATTAAAATTCGGCATAATAGCGATATGCCGAATTTAAGAATTAATTTTTAGTTATATTAATAATTTAATATAACAAATATTTTATCTTAATCAACTTTTGTTCTACATTGCTCAGAAAGACCATTTTGCGTGCAATGGTTCACAAACTTCTTGCCTTAACTTTTGTACTTGGTACTATTGGTTATATTCCGTTTTATGACATGCAGACTTTAATAGCATAAGTTTGCATAAGAATTTAAGTTCAAAAACTTATCGTCAATTATACCTTACAGGAACACAATCCGGGGACACACTGTATACAGTATAGCTGATATGTGTGGAAACGGGTAGTTATTTTTCTCCAAGTAGCTGGCGAAAATGTTAAGGGGTAACACCACTGTAGAATTAAAAAAAAATATTTTTTTATTATTGTCGATGTCAAAACGTAAACATGTTTATCTCGAAACACGACAATCGATTTAAACTTTTTACCACATCTTTAAAAGTACATTCTATAGGGAAGTACGTAGGGGATTTTCGATAAGTTGATTTCTGAATTAATTATTGACAAAATGAAAAAAAAAAATGTTCACTTTTGTTGAAAAAGGTTAACTTTTTTTCAAATGCTCATAAATCGGCAAAAAATTAACATTTTTAAAATCCCTTACATAATTCTGTAGCCATACTCATGTGCATTAAGATTTAAGAGTTTTTGTTTCATTTTAATCAAATTTAAGTTGCAACCCCTACACTGCATGCCGCAGAATTATACACGATTTACGAGACAGCCCTGCCGTTTAGTATTATTTTTGTAATATAAAGTATTCTGTGTGTTCTTCCATAGATGCTTGATAACGTACCATATTATTATTCTCCTCTAACTGTATCTTCCATTAGTAAAAAAAAAATCGCAAAAAGCGCTTTATTTTAGATTTCTACAATGACGTTACCCCTTAAAGTTTAAAAATTTAATAGTAAAATTTTAGTATTTTAAATTTATCACAATAAAGATTAATTTCGTTCTGTTATGGAATACCCTGTATATTAACTCATATTTTAGTTCGTTTCGAAATTGTAGGCAAAATTCATACTAATTGTATGAATTTATCTAATTAGTTACGGAATTTATCTTTATGCGAAAATGATTAAAAAACTAAATGTATACAAGCCAAGTTTACATGACATACGTAAAGTTACTGCGTTGCTATGGAAACTGAAATATTCAAAGGTAATTTATTGAATGGGGAACTTTATCGGCTAATAGTTATTTTATGCATAGTTTCATACAATATTTTATCTACGAACTAAAAATTACTTATAATAATTATTTACAATTTTTGAAACAGTCAAGAAATTAGTAGTGCAAAAGCGTGCGTTAAAGAAAATCCCATTTGAAATACATTGTTACTTTACGCACTCTTTCGTTACTTTTACGCACTGCTATCTATAACGATGTACTTTACGAATCAAAAATATCTTCAAAATAACGATTTTAGAAAGGTGAGTAGATAAAATATTTTTGTATATTTTTAAAAATGTGCTATATGAATTTACATTAAGATTCCGAGTTAAACTGAAATATGGAGTAATATACAGAATGTTTTATCATATAACTTTTTGATTGACCCTGTATACTTAAATTGTTTTTATTATATATCAGCGATTTTGAGTATGCTATATAAAAATAAATGATTGAAAAAAGTACTTACAAGTTCATCCCCAATTCATCATAAACAAATCACGTTATGAACTATTCGTCACAAAATAACAAAGCAAGGAAAAACCCAACCGAAAATATCGATGTTCTCGGTATCTTTTAATGTTATAATATAAATTTATATATATATTTGTTTTTGAATAAATTTATTTTTATGAGAGGCACACGCGTCGATTCACCTTTCACTTAATCGGGCACGCATGCGTCGCGACGCGTCGAAATAAATGCCAACGGCGTATTCGTTACTCACGGATACCGGCCTCGTGCTATAACTAGTACTAGGAGTAAATAGTGACGTTCCCGGTCGTTATCGTAGAGCAGCGACGCGACCAGACGCAACTTTACGGCAACCAGTGTACGTCCGTTTGAAGAGGACGCGATCTGGATCTATTCACTCGGCTACCGACGGCTATGGCCAGCGATTGAGTGTGCCGGGGGTAAGACTGGCGGCCATTGGACCGTACGGCGACCGACGCGAACACGCCATTGGTTCGCGAACGACGCACCCGACGTGCACGACGTGCCCGACGTGCCCGACGACGTCGCGTTCGCCCGGGCCACATGATTTTACTCCTTCACAAGAACGACGCTAAGAAGATACGCGGAGGAACGCGTGCTGGGTTCACAAGGAACTATTTGATATGTTGCTAGAGATTGGTAAAAAAATATATATCTACTTAAAATCTTCTATATAAAATAGTAACTTTAGGTTCAATAGGTCGTCGCTAACCTTTTTGATCTGTACGTATACCTATTTTAATAATGAAAAAAATATATGAGTCAATTAAACCACATTCAAAACAGTCATCTTCGTTTGAGATAGAAAAATAGCGGTAGTTATGCGTAACCATGGCAACAAATTATTTCAGATATTCTACTAAAAACATTAATCACGGGAGACGAAGCTTAAGAAACGATCTCATCGAGTTACTCAAAACAACTGAAAGAAAACATAACAAAAACAACTGTACAGGGTGCGCAAATTTTGGTGTTATTTAGGGTATCTCTGAAACTATAAGAGATACCAAAAAAATAAGTGCCATGTCCCGATCTCTTTTTTCGAGAAATATTCAATGCCCGAAAGACAAAACATCTATCTTCTTTTGTTTTCAAGTTATAGCCAAAAAGTCATATTTTTGCCATTTCAAAAAATGCTCCTATTTCGTTTATTTTTGAAATTGAAGAAACGCGGTTAATACATTCTTAAGACACTTTTTTGAGTAGAATGTAATGCCGTTGAAAAATTTTAAATAAAGTTGATAATTTTTGAGATATAACAAAGTTGTGTTTTTTTAAATACAATCAATAGTTGATTATGGTATTACTAAAAAGAACATATTTTTAGCTTTCTAATGAGGTATCGTATGTATGGTGTTATTGCGGAAAATAAGCGTTATTCTTCAATTTTAAGATATTACAGGATAATGATTGAAATTTTTTTTATAGTAGGCGTGAAAAACATCATATGCCACTTAGTTACCATGGTAACGAGAGTTTACTTGCTATTTCATTCATGATTGTTCGTGATTTCGACATAAGATGAGACAAGAGGTGCAATTAATGTATCTAAAATAACAGGGGACAATTTGAAAATTTGGTGTGATTTAACCAAAAAATTTAATAGTTAATCTTTGGTTGAATGTTTGAGAAGCTCCACTATAAAATTAGCCTAATCTGTTAGGTCAAATTTTACAATAATAAAACACTGAATTAACACTAAGTAAAACAGTAAAATTAACAAATTATTTTTTATGACTAAGGTGAAATATCTTCCCTATTTTTAACACCTACACTTAGCAGCAGAAGTCTGCGTACAAAAAACTTGTAACACTTTAACTGAAAAAATAAGGGTCATGATCTAATGTGATAAACTTCAATTTTTTTTTATTTTGTGTATTAACTACATATAATTCTATTAACAAAATATGCATCAATAAAACAGAAATATTAGTTACAAAGAAAATTAAAATTAAAAATTCTCCAAATAATGCGTATGCAAAAATCTGCGTACAAATAAAGACGCCTTCTCCAAAATATATTTATTTACTTAAATACGTAGTTGATGATGTACGCTTTAAATAAAAGATAATCGGTGTCAATTATATTAGCAGAGGCTTAGAAGCTAAAAGTTAGAATGGACACGAAAGGAAAGGAAATTGAATTGGGAGAGAGAAAAATTATTGTAAAGTTATGGAAAGAGGGAAAATCTTTTCGAAAAATAGGAGAAATTGTCAGCAGGTCTCACTCTTACATTCAAAGCGTAATTAATAATTATAAAGACACTGAAGATAACCTCTCACGTCCGCGATCTGGTAGACCACCCCTTTTAACAAACCGAGAGAAGCGAAAAATTGTACAGCAGGTTAGAAAAGAACCTAGGCTGACGGCAAAAAAAATAGTAGAAAATGTACAAGAAGAATTTCATAAAACTATCAGCAAAGATACGGTGAGAAGGACGTTAAAAAAGCTAACTATCACAGTCGCGTTGCACGAAAAAAGCCATTTGTGTCAGAGGTCAATCGTCAGAAGCGGATCGCCTTTGCAAAAACTCTTAGACAAGCCCATTGAATTCTGGGAGAAAGTTCTCTTTACAGATGAGAGCAAATTTTGCATTTTCGGCATTAAGGGTAAACAACTTGTATGGAGAAAACCTAATACTGCCCTTAATCCCGAAAATTTGAAAGCGACTGTAAAACTGGAGGTGGTGGAGTTATGGTTTGGGGGTGTATGTGCACCAAAGGGGTGGGAAGGTTGGTTTTCATAACATCGACAATGGACCATAAAATGTATATAGACATTTTAAAAGAAAATTTGAAGCCCAGCATCGAAAACTTGGGCTTGGGGCCCGAATACTTTTTTCAACAAGATAATGACCCCAAACATTGCGCCCACAACACTAAGCTTTGGCTACTATACAATACCCCAAAGCAACTTAAAACACCTCCACAATCGGCGGACTTGAATCCCATCGAACACCTCTGGCATTTACTGGAACGCAGGATTAGGCAACACAACATAACGTCGAAGGAAACGTTAAAAAATGTTATGATTGAGGAATGGGCCAAAATCAATTCGGACGAAACGAAGAAATAAGTGCACTCCATGCCTAAACGTTTAAGGGAGGTCATTAAACGTAAAGATTATCCGACCTCATATTAATATAGAAACAATGATCTCATTTATGAATTTTTTATAAATACTGTCCTGACTTGTACGCAGATTTTTGCATACCCGTTATTTGTAGAATTTTTAGTTTTGATTTTTTTCTGCAACTACTGTTTCTGTTTTGTTGAAGCATATTTTGTTAATAGAATTATATGTAGTTAATATACAAAATAAAAAAAAATCAAGTTTATCACATTAGATTATGACTCTTATTTTTTCAATTAAAGTATTACAAGTTTTTTGTACGCAGACTTCTGCTGCTGAGCGTATGTCTTACTAAACCATTTTAATCAATAAAAAGACATTAAAAGTTTAAAGACTCTAAAATATTCTTTATTTAATTTGATCGTTTTATTTAAAGATAATGTGGAACTTATTAATCGTAAATCTCATGTCGATAGAAAACATGAATGAAATGACAAGTAACCTCTCGTTACTATAGTAACTAAGTGACATATGATGTTTTCCACGCCCACTATTATAAAAATTTTCATCTTTTTCCTTTAATATCTTAAAAATGAAAAATAACGCTTATTTTCCGCAATAATACCATACTCTCAATAATACTCTTTTTAGTAACACCACAATCAACTATTAATTGTATTTAAAAAAACGCAACTTTGTGTTATATCTCCAAACTCATCAACTTTATTTAAAATTTTTCAAAGGCATTACATTCTACTCAAAAAAGTGTCTTAAGAGTGTATTAACCGCGTTTCTTCAATTTCAAAAATAAACGAAATAGGAGCATTTTTGAAATTTCGAAAATATGACTTCTTGGCTATAACTTAAAAACAAAAGAAGATAGAGGTTTTGTTTTTGCGGCATTGAATATTTCTCGAAAAAGGAGATCGGGACATGGCACCTATTTTTTTCGTATCTCTTATAGTTTCTGAGATACCCTTTAATAACATCAAAATTTGCCCACCCTGTACACACAGACCTGATTGGGAAGAAGAAAAAACTTTACGTAAGATTAAAAACAAAATTAAAGATAATTCATTAATAGTAACAAATGCAAATAAAAATGTAGGTCTAGTAATTTTAGAAAAACCAATGTATATTTCAAAAACATTAAATTTTTTCAATGATAATAACTTCACTGAAATTAAGAAAAACCCTACTACCACATTTCATAATAAGGTTAAAAAGATAATTAAAAACTCTGAAGAATTCTTTAAAGAACAAAACATCTATACAGAGTGTCAATGAACGACATATACATATTTCAGGGGGCGGTAATACTCGATAAAATAGGAAAAAATTATAATAAATATGTGGTCAAAAATGCGTCATGTGGTCACTACGGAGTAGTAATTATAATTTTTTTTTAATTTTACGTTTTTCTCTGGTAGAAGTTGAAAACAATAATTTATTGATTAGTTTTAGTGGATAACCATTGTTAATAAAATTACTTCTAAGAAATTCTAAGTTTTCCTTTAAAAAATCCTTTTCACAAATGTGAGTAACTCTATGCTTCATGCACAAAACTGTAGAAATTTTGTGTTTAAAATTGTGATTTGAATAATAGTTTAAGTAACGTCCGGAGTATGTTGGTTTCACGTACCAATTAAATTGAATTTTATTAACAGAATTTCGTATAACTGTTGTATCTAAAAAAGGTAAGCTATTATTAGTTTCCATTTCTATGGTAAACTGAATGCTCGGATGAAAATTATTAAAAGACTGCAAAATTACATTAACATCAATCATCTTGTGAACTCCCAAAATTAAATCATCTAGATATTTCTTAATAAAATTTATGCGAAACTTTGAACCATTATCAGTCAGTGTCTCATCCAACGCGTAATCCATCACAATCAAAGCCAAAACTGGTGATATTTTTGATCCCATTGGGGTACCCTCAATCTGGTGATAAGTAACATTGTTGAAAGTAAAAATTGAGCTGTCAAAGATTAATTTTAACCAAGAAGGAAAGTGTCCTTATCCCATATACGATTATCAGCAATAATGTCCCATTTTTCATTCACAATGTGATTAACCAAATCCAACGGAATGACCGTAAATAAACTTACAACATCTAAAGATATCAAAATGTGGTCCTCTGGAAGGCTGTAACCCCTGAACTCATCTACGAAACGAAAAGTGTTGATGTTATAGTCCATTCTATTACTAAAAGTACGGTACTAAATTACTACAAATAAGTTTCCTTTTTTTCTATTTCAGTTATGTATTGTTTAGCATACAACATTTTAATATAATCATTGATTTTTATTTGAACAGATGTTATTGGATTTGTATTTAAAATTTTGTAAATTTTATCATCGTTAAGCATAATTTTTGATTTTTCTAGATAGTCATCTCTGTTAATGATAACTGTAGTAGAACCTTTATCAGCTTTTGTAATCATTAAGGTAGGGTTTTCCATCAGGAAAATTTTAGTTTTTTGTAAAAGTTTATGAAGTAAATTGTGCATCCTATCACACGTTCTGCCGGTATTCATAAAATTAGTGTTATAAAATGTTTACGAATCTCTACAATACAATGACAAAATCATCATCCACACTACCAGGGATGTCCCATTTTTTCGTGGTTCTAATGCTTATACTAACCGCAAGTTTTTGTTTGAACACCCTGAATTTTGATATGGTATTTAAACTTCCTATACTTTTCCTCAACTTCTCGGTACATTATTTTCGTATCTGCCACCGTTTTCAAGATATCTGAGAAAAAGAGTCACAAATACAAACAAGCTTAAAACACAAAATCTGTTAAAAGAATAGTCGGTATTAATTTTGTTCAGCGACAATTGATATAAACTTATTTGCTTAGCGTCAGTTAGCATCGTTAACGTATAAAGCGTCTAACTTTCTTTTTAATTCTTAGTAAAAAAATAAATTAAAAAATAAATTATGAATTTAGTAATCGAAAATGTGCAGAAATGTATTTAGTGTATGGACTTGCCCATGGCAATTCCTGTGAAGACAAAAGAATGTATCAAAATAAGTATCCAGATCAAGTAACCCCTAATGCCCGAACATTTACCAATGTACATAATCGGCTATGTAAACACGGGAGCTTCATAAAATCGAATCATTTAACAGGAACAAAAAAACTTTAAGAACTCCTGAAATAGAGGAAGCTGTTCTTCATGAAGTTGAAAATGACCCAACTACAAGCACTAGAAAATTAGCACAAATATTTAACATTTCTCATGTACTTGTCTGGAAGATTTTGGTAGAAAACTTACTTTATCCTTACCATATTCAAAGGGTCAAAGCTTTACTCCCACGCGACTTTCAATTTCGTTTTTACTTTTGGAGTGGTTTGTAAACATGTTGACCGAAAATCCATTATTTAGGGGTAGAATTTTATTTAGTGATGAAGCAAGTTTCACTAGAAATGCCATTCGAAATGTTCATAATAACCATTTCTGGGCTGAATGATACTAATGATACTAATCATCAAGTTCGGTTTTCGTTAAATGTGTGGGCCGGCATTATTGGTGATTACTTGATAGGACCATTTTTCTTACCAACAAGGCTAAATGCACAATATTATCGTTATTTGCTGGAGAATGAATTGCCAGTGCTATTAGAAGACGTGCCGCCACTTTTAAGAAATCAAATGTGGTTCATGCACGATGGTGCGCCAGCTCATTTTAGTTTGGAAGTCAGGAATTTTTTAAATCAATGTTTCACTAATCGTTGGATAGGTCGAGGAGCAGACTTAAACTGTCTAGATTTTTTTTGGGACATTTAAAATCGCTTATTTACGACACTCCAACCGACACAGTGGAACAACTACAAAATAGAATAAGTGACGCATTATTCAACACTATTAGAAATACGCCTCGCATCTTTGAGAGAGTTCGCCAGTCCATGAGATGAAGAGTAGATGCGTGCATCTTGGCAAGAGGGTAATATCCTGTCCTCTACCCATACCCTTTTTTCATTTCTTCATTCTTTTCAAAAAACCCTACGTTTTAATTTTTCTATTTTAATAATTAGTTTAGGAAATACTAGAATTTATAAATTGAAATTTAAAATATCATCCCCATCTTTCATGATAAAAATATATGGCAACAATGCAAAAATTCGATATCAAAACGCGCCATAGTAACCTATTAAAACACTGTATTTTACCATTTTTTTATTCCAATTGTTTCTCCAGAGATTTTTATTAGAATATTTGATTTTTGTGAATTCTGGGTGTCCAACAAACAATAAAAAACGAAATAATGGAAAAGACGAAAAAAACTAAAAAAGTTAAAGCAAATCAACATCTCGAAAAAAAACGGTCGGTTTAATCAATACGGTTTAATTTTTGAGAGACAATAACTATTTAAGTATTCTCAGAGAAAGAAAATGATAAGTGCTGATAGTGCAATTTCAAGCGATAAGTGGAGGTAGTACTTTACAAGAGAAGACGAAGAAAAGCAACAGAAAACACGAGTTAAGCTTCAAGGAAAAGTATCAAAACATAGACAAATATATGACAAAATGGATCCTGTAAAAATTATAACAAAAAACAAAAAGGTAGTCTGTGCGGTATGTGCAGAAATTTGAAATGTCCAATGACGTGGACTATGATAAATAGGAAAACATTAATTATGTCCTACGTGATAAATGGTTTGATAAATAAATCAAAAAATATTATCAAAAAGTCTGGAAAATCATAGTTGCTTACTATTGAGAACTCATTAAAAATATTTAGTTATGTTTTTATACGTTATCACCAATATGTTATAGAAATATAGATATTACTATATACTAAGTGATATTTAAATTTATTTTCGTCTTAACCGGTTTTGGTAATTATATTACCATCTTCAGAAGACATGTCAGTTAACAATTTAAACAGTTAAAATAATCAATCAAGAAAAGTTTTATTTGTCCTCGTGATACCACTGTGTTGTTGTATTTTAAGAAATGTATGTTTGTGTGCGCTTGAAAATGTATAGTGATTGTTTTAACTTTTTAAATTGTTAATTGACATGTCTGAAGATGGTAATATAATTACCGAAACCGGTTAAGACGAAAATAAATTTAAATATCACTTAGTACATGGTAATATTTATATTTCATTAAAAATAGTCCAAGATTAGGTTTAATAAAATTAGATTTTTTCTATATAAAGGCTGTCTCTGAAATGTGTATACAACGAAAAACCGCAGATTCCGAAAAAAAGTCGCTTCGCAGAGGACTTCAAAGTTAGCAAAAAAATTCGATGTAATTGTAACTTAGTCAGAAAAATAATAAGGAGTAATAACTACTAATCATATGTTTCTTCTGTAACTTCTGTGTTTCTAAAAATATATCCAAAACCATAAAAAGACATTAATTGAACTTAGGAACTCATTTCCCAAAATGGTTTAAATTGATTAACGCGTTTTCGAGTTATACAAAATAAAAAATATATTTTACCAACTTTGGATGAAGCAACATTGGATATTAAGTAAGAATCTGTGGTCTTCGGTTGTACACGTATTTCCGAGACATCTGTATAGAATATATTCAAAGTCGATGTTTTTGTTAACTGGTCGAGAACCATCGAGAACCATAGGTTGGTTTTCTATTGTTCTAGATTGTTAAGAAGTTGTTCTACATCATTCCAAAGCAGCAAAGAAGAAATATAAACTGAGCAAGAAAACCCAAAAAAAGCTGTTTTTTTGCTAGTCCTCCATTTCTGAAAAAATCAGATTATCTTTGTTATTCTTGTTGTTCTAGTTGTTGTTCCATAAAATCAAAATTATGGGATACAATATTACGAAGTTGTCACTTAATTGTTGATCATGGTTTTTCTATTTTTATTTCCATATTACAAACCTATACTTATTATACCTAAAGCAATCAAGAACAGCTATTATTTCCACTAGAACAAGTCTACAAAGGTCACTTCATTTTTTGAAATTTAAAGTTTTTGGTGATTATCAGTCAGTAATTTTTGCCTCTGTGGTTTTAAATTACACCGCAGCAATTAAAAAAACATAGAACACTCTAAACTAACTCAACCTTTATTGATTCGAATGGTTTTAGATGTGTTTAGTGTAGAAAGAAAAATTTTTTTACGCACGGCAAAGCCCGAAAGATTCTAGTTTTAGTGTTAGTTCTAATCTTAGTTCAATGAGGAACATCTTGGTAATATTCACTATTTGACTAAAAACTGGCACAAACTAGATTTTAACTGATTATTGACTAACAGAGGTGCATTTTGACAATATTTACATTACAAGTGATTATGCATTATACATTTTGGTTTAATATGAATAATTTTTCTTTTGTTTTATGGTGTCCTATGGGTTGTATTATTTGCTGCAATCATGTTTATTGATGACCAACAAAAACTTAAATTTTTAAAGACTAAAATATCCCTTAGAGACTTATTCTAGTGAAAATGATAGCAGTTCCAGATTGCTTTAGGAATAATAAATATATATTTTTGTAACATGGAATTGAGAATAGTGAAAGTATGGTCACAGCAATGAAACTAAGCATTGTGGCAGCTAAAGCGATTTTTAATTATAATTTCATAATGTTGAATCCTACAGTTTTGATTTCTTGGAACAGTAAGTAGAACAACTAGAACCAGGTTGATGAAAATTTAATTTTTTTCAGAAACGAGGTGCTAGCCATAAAACCGGTTCTTTTCGAGTTTTCTCGCTCAGTTTTTATTTTTCTATTGGCCACTTTAGAACAATGTAGCACAATTCTAGAACAACATAAAACAAGAATGACTCAGTTGACAACACTCCGAAAAATTCCCATTCATTTGAGATAGAAAAATAGCAGTAGTCATATAGCAACGAATTATTTCAGATATTTTATTAAAGATTCCTAGTCTCCAACAAGATTCGCATAAATGTATTGATTTATTTATTTATTAAAGACCAGACGCAATTTGCCATTGATGAAAGTTGACAATAACTCAATGTTAATTTCTGGGAAAAGTGCAGAAACAAATGATAATATCAGTGAAGTTTATGAAAACGTTTAATACGAAATTTGAAGAAAAGCTTCAAGCTAGGAACTATTTCTACTTGGTGTTTGTATAATTGATGAGGTTTTGCTCTCAAAAGTCCAATTTTCTATCGATGCTGCCTAGTCGTTTATGCAAAAACTGAATGAAATCGTATTATATACTTCTGTACTTTTTACTTCTGGTAATATTTATTTAAACGACAGTACTAGTTTAGAAGAAATGCGTTCATCAACAGCTGTCTTACCGTAAAGTAATCAGGAAAAACTACATAATTGATAGTAATTGATCATAATACTAATCAATATGATAGTAAACAAACAAATGATAGTATCAGTACGGTTTTATTGAAATCTTAAAAATGAAATTTGATAGAATACATCAAGCCAGAATTTGTTTACATTTCAGGCTTATGTTAATACTGCCCAGCCAAAACGGCATAGTTCTTGTATTACCAAACATAAGAACAAATTGTTTAGTACTGGTACAAAGAAATGCTTTCATCATTAGCTATCTTATCGTAAAATAATCACAAAGGACTACATAACATGTTAAATTGGCAACAGTTATGATAAAATTGATACAGTTTGATCATACTACCTTTATTGTTGACCTTTTAACATGTTCTTCAGATAATGAACGTATTTATTCTAAACTAATACTGTGGTTTAAATAACTATTACCGGAATTACAGAGTTTTTGCACTCAACAGTTTAAGCGACATAACCTTACTTTAATAGATACAATATTCACAAAGCTTGTTGCCGTCAAGTTTTAATGTTACTGCTTCTATATATAAGTATCTTACCCTCTACTATCTTACTTCTCTTATTGTATCAACACTCCTTCATTGATGAAAATCGTTCAACGTTACATAAGTCACCAACACCTTCATCAGCTACGTCTATATCACCAAAATCATATACAAATATATAACGTAAGCAGAAAAAGTAAAATGGACAGTTATTAGGTTAAGTCGCTAAAAACTATTTAAATTTATTTATTTATTAGTACTGTTTCCATTATTCAGCTATTTTTAAAAAAATATTTGATCGAATTGAAGATATTTGATTGAAGAAAGAAGGAAAGAACTTCTTTCTTTATCTTCACGATAGTAGTGTGAATTAAATATAAATCATGTTGCTGTATTACATTCATTATGGTAAACAAGTTGTAACTCTATGAAACTGATACTAAAACTGACAAATAAATTTGAACCGTGTGTTCCATTATTTTTGTTTCACATTAGCTTGCATATAAACATGCTTCAATTGGGCATCACCGTATACGGTCCCCTTAATTACGAAAGCTATCAAGGTCGGTGTTAATTGAAATAATAACAGATCTAACATTAGTATTAATTTCTGGTTCACTTCGAATCAATTTTTGAAGAAAGTTGCAAACATTTTTCAAAACACGTAAGGCAAAACTCGAAATCTTTTAATAGTAGTTTTGATTGCGGTGTTAGTTTTAATTATATCCAGAAGTCGTTTAAACAATAAAATTAGTTGCTTAAAAAGTTAGTTTATGGCAGAACCACCACACAGCGACGAAGTAAATCAGTGGGTTGAGTTTATTTCACCAGTCAAGTGTGGTAAGTTTCATGAACTTTCCAGTGAATGCTAATTAAATTTAGGAACATTCTCATCTTTTCTTTAAAGATTAAATCACTCATCGAGTTGCAATTAAAAATAATTATATAAAACTGTTTTAATAATCAATACGTTTCATTGCTGTATTAGCACAAAATTGCACGAGTTTAAGGCACAACTTATCTAGTCTTGGTTTTTATTACTAATATCCATAAACCCAATCAGTTTTACTTTCAAACTAAACGCAGGTATCTGTGGTGATATCAGCGGCATATCATTGGTACCAATAGTCATTATTTCGTTTTATTATACTATGTTATGAAATTATGTAAAAGAACAGACCTTTAGATTTATTAAAATTATTCTTACTATTTAGCTACTCGTTGTTCCCTATTACTACGTTATAGCCGAATAGGATTTTGCATCTCAAAATAAAAAACGATATTTACATAAAGCTTATTTTCGAATTTTCGGCGAATTTCTCACGATATTAATATTATATTAATATCGTATAAATGATTATTAATAATAAATGATTATTAATAACCATTTTTAACAATTTCATTAACAAAGGAAACTTTGTTAATTGATTTCTCTACCATACAATGAACTATTGAAATATTCGTGTACTTTGTTTTAGATTTGTTCGTAAAATTGAAATTGAGATTTTTATGATCAAACTTCAACGACAATTTTCACTCAGATATAAAGACACAATTTTTTATTTTAAATATTTTAGAAAGTTAAGTTTCAAAAAACTTTGGGTATAATAAGTTCAAAATCAGTTCTTATTGGTGAGTAGCAAAAGTTTAATCTCTTTACCTTCAAACGCTTTATTTAAATCACACATGCAACATTGAAAGTAACAAGAATAAACACGTTTGAGACTTCGTCTCACCGATTCCATCGATTTATCCGGGGCGTCTGCCTATCGGGCGCCAATCTTGTTTATTCCCATATAAAAATCGATGAAGATAAACGAATAACAAATTTTTACTTCACATTCGAGGTTAAATTTTATCTGAACACTTTGTATTTAGCTGTTTTTTTACATCTTAGCTCTTTTCAAATCTTCGAAATGGTATCATCTCCTTTTCTATATTAACTGTTGTAAACAAGAACAAAAGTAATGGAAGATTTACTTTTTAACTAATTTTTATGAAATTACTGCAAAATTAATTTATTTGCATTCCGACAACTTGAATTTTAAGATACAATGTTATTATGTTTTTCAGAAGCAAATTCAAGTAAAAGACACGTATGAATTTAAATAATATCTTGTCTACTCGATACCAATTTGATTATGTGGCTACTAAGATACTATTTTCCTATTTTTGGAAGAATAAGATCTATTAGTAATCTGATAGATCAATAAGACATTGCTGCAAACATGTTGACACTGCAAGCTCGCATTTGACCTTACATTTCCCTCAATATTTTTGTACTTTCCCGAGCTAGGTAAAGGTCATTTATAGAATAGGAAGTTAAATTAATTGCTATGCATTTTATTTTAGAAGAAAGTCAATTACGCGCATCACCATCAAGTGAAACAACTTGAACAATTTATTTACTTACAAAACCGAAGCATTAAATTTATTTACATTAAATCGAAGCACTTCAAACCAGTTTGTGAAGAAGGTTGCAACATGACATCCGAAACGTCAAACATTTTTTTAAAAAACGCACGGCAAAATCTGAAAGTTTCTAATTTTAGATCTAATTTTAGTCCTAGTGATAGTTCTAATGATACTTCTAGTGTTAGTTCTAATTTTAGTTCTGGTAATAGCTAGGTTTGAACCGGTTACGGATTATTCTGGTATGTTTCAAAACAACCATTTTTCTTAATTATCACTGATCGGTTATATCTTTTGAGCAGTTTTAGTTTTTAATTTGATCAGTGTTTTTCTATTTATTTCCATAGCTGGGATCGACGTGATTAATAAATTGGCAAAAAATGAAACAAATTTCACTCTCAAATACTACAAGCGATGTTAAAACTGAAAGTTGTAAAAAAGGAGCAATACATTGTAAGATGAAATAACAATTTTAAGGTCAATAGTAGGAAATGCTAAAGTACTATTAATGTAATGTATTTTGAAGGAAATATACTAATATATTCGCAGATTCCCAATTTGCATCTAAATGTGTAACTGTCCGGTCACATTATTAAACCGCAACCGACCGTTATCATCTATTTCCATACACTTATAGCCTATAAAGACTTTTGAAAATTACAAACCCCACCTTTGCTTCTATTACCGTCATTAGATCACTATCCCTTTCCAATATCGGCGCCATTGAAAGCTTTCTTTTTGCTCGTTTGGCATTCTCCTTAAATTTACACGTTTGCTAAAAAAAGTGAGGAAGCAACTATTTCTAAAGGAGTGAATTACACGAAAAAGAAATTAACTCGTAACGTTCATATTTGTTACTGTTTACAGATTTGCTTAAACGTACATCTTAAAACGGTAGAATCATGTGGGAGGTGTCTCAAGGAAATTGTTTTTGCGGTGGTAAGGGCCCGCAGGGTGCGCAGGTGAAACGAGTCCATCCCTCGGGGGTGAGTGCGAAATCGTGCTTGCCTCGTTTCGAAAATTATCACCTTAGCACGGCGATGCACGGTGCTCGTTGAATAATTAGCGACCGTGCGCTTATTCGCTCCGTTGTGAGAAAAACTTTTAAGCTCTACGCTTGGAGCTTTCGTGAAAACTCGCCGGCAACATGCAACGAAACAATGCGACGCCAATTTTCAGGATAATTTGAGTCGGATACCGCTCGGTGAACCACACCGCGTTTTCATGCAAAATAGGGAAAGTCGAACCGGGTTAATTGGATAGTAAGTGAGAGGAGGTCGACCCTGTTTACTCCTTCATCGCATTATTAGGTAAGTACCTCGTTTAAGTGAAGTGTATTTTCAGCTGGAGATGATTTTGAAGAGGGGGTTAAATGTTATCTGAATATTATTAAAAATTGTTTCGTTCGAATGAATTGTTAGTAAAGCACTAGAGAATTTCTTGTAATTTGTTATGTATTCATCCGGAGCGAATATTCATCGGTTAGTCTGTCTTCGCATAAATTCATCATCAATCACTTTTGTGGACCGTCTCGGGGGCATCGAGAAGGGCGAGCATACAATATATTCGTCGGGTCGGGCAACTTTGTCGGCTTACCGGGCCCGGCAAGAAAGAAGAACGAACGGCAGTTCGACATTGTTCCAAGTTTGGTAGTGCAACAATGAGTAGTCCGCCATATTGACTACTCAAGAAGCCATGTTGTGACCCGCGGCGGACCAAGTCCAAGACGCCTACGACAACTGCACTTGATCACAGGACCCCGAAGCCGCGCATTCCGGTAAGTCCACGTGCTCCCCTCTTCCTCGGGCTCCTTTCCTCTCTTCTGCTCCTTCTTCTACTTCGAAGACCGCGTTCGATCCCCGGTTCACTGTCGTATCCGACCCGCCTCCTCTCTCCCTCTCTTTCTCCTTTTTAGCCGCCTCGAGCGAAGCAGTCTTCTTTCGTGTTTTCGCCTTCCTTTTTCTACTTCTCCTTCGCTTTACCGGTTCTTCAGAACCGTGGTATGCCCCCGCCTATGGACCGCGCAAGACTCGTCCTCAACAATGCAACCAGCGCCAAAGGAGAGGTCTGTGAGCGCACACGAGTGGGATGGTAATAAGGGTATCGTTGAAGACTTTCAAAGTTGTGGTTATAAACGAATGCTAACGCAATTGGAAAAGGAGAAGGAGGAAAAGGTTTGTTCTTCGATGGATGATTCTAACTGTGGTTAATTGTGCATCTACATTCCATGACTATAAAATGAATTGACTGTCATTGGTTACATCCAGAAGATTTATGACTAATTAACTTGCCCCTATCAAGATGCAATTTTCGTTAATTATATTGGCATGAATAAAATTCGTCAATTTATTTACTCTCACTTTCACGTGAAATGCACCACCCATTAAGAATTGGACTAGAACTTTGAAACTTCATTAAAATAATGCTATATTATCAACTAAGAAACAATGAACCTTTAGTTGAAAAAAACAAAAATTAAAATATTTCCAGAAAAAAGCTACTAATGGGTTGCATCTCCACGTGTACCTATGCATTAACTGTTCCATCCATGCTCTCTATTAAGTAGTCGATGTCCTTCTGGGGTTTCTTGCTCCATGTAACCTCTACATGATGTCGAAGTTCAACCAGATTCTCAGACGGCCTAGGTACTTTTCCAAGTCATATCCCAGACAAGTTCAATCGGCAGCTAGTCCAGTGACCGTGCAAGCCTTGTAACTACAACACTATGAGGTCTTGAATTATCCTGTTGGAAAGTGGCATTCTGTAACGTCTGCATGAAGGGTATAAACACCGGTCCCAGAACGTTGTCGATGTAATTATGTGCATTTAATGTGCCTGGAATGAACGTTTGGGGCGCCCCCGAACCATAAGCCCAGGCAACCATCTTCATTCACCCATAAATAAATCTTTTAATCATTTTGAAGACGATGTCATCTATTGATAAACTCATCCTTACCAATCTTGACACCATGCAAGTCTGGCTACCTTATGGCGAGGTTTTAATAGAAGCCCAAGGTAAGGACGCTATGAATGAATCAAAAACATGTGGAGTGGCGCAAAATGAAATGATATAAGTAACATCTCACTCTCTTAACAAAGAAGCTTAAATCATTTAATCTGCTGCTATAGTGTATATAAAAATAAAAATAAATCAATTGAAGCTCACGCTCTTATTGATAAAGGCAGCGAAACTAATTATGTAATGAATGCTTTAACGAAAAAATTGAACGTTATCCAACGAGACATAGATCCAAGAACAATAGTCAATCTTACTGGGTCTACGTCGCAAGTTTTCAAACAAACTGATATGATAAAATGACAAAATGATATGAAACTGATAAAATCAAAATATAATAATTATCAAGAGACTTTATCATTTTTAATTCTAAATTGCATTACAGAAAGAATTCCAACAATAAAGTTGAATCAACTACAACTAAAAATTCCAATGGGAATAAAATTAGCAGATCCTAAATGAAATACGCCAGGTGAAATTGATTTACTTATTGATGTCGAAGTTTCCTATGAATTGATTCTTCATGGCAAATTAAGTTTAGGAGGGAATAGCTCCTGAATGCTTAGACCAAGATAGCATGAAAAGGATGCACAATTTGACTCTGAGTAACACTGAGTAACACGATTTTGGATATTAGATGAATGCCCTTTTGAATGATTGATATCTTCAGAAGAGTGAAGAAAATTTCATCAAGTATACCGCCAGCGATGAAAATGGGTGTATACGGTAGCATTACCATTCAATGAGAAAAAGGAGCAGTTAGGAAATAATTTACCGTTAATAATTTACCAGATTAAGTGTCGAGATAGTACGAAACATTAGAACATATGAATAGAATTGGGGATTTATACAGTAAATACCTAAGCATAATAGCATAATAGAATCTTCTGGAAGTATTGCAAGTCTTCCACAAGCAATATCAAGTTTTTTAGAAGCATTTCATGTCCTCTATAAGCAGTACTAAGTGTTTTGAGGCATTATAAGTATTCTGAAAACATTTCAAGTCTTTTGGAAGCAATATCTTAAAAAATAATAAAAGTATTAAGTTTTCTATGGGCAGTATCTAGTCTTCTTGAAGCACTATCAAGTATTGTACAAGCAGTCTAATAGTATTTCAAGTTCTGGGAGCAACGTCATGTCTTCTAGATGCAGTATCAAACCTTCTGGAAACATTTCAGGTGGTCCAGGGGCAGTAAAAGGTCGTTTGAAAGCAATATCAAGTCTTCTGAAAGCAGTATCAAGTTTTCGAAAAACAGTATGAAATCTTCTGGATCATTTCAAATCTCTCAAAGTAATATCAAGTTTTCTGGAAGCATTACAAGTTTTCTGAAAATATTTCAAACTTAATTCTGCTTTGGAAGCAATATCAGCTCCTCTAAAAGCACTATTAAGTGCTTTTATGGGCAGTATAAAGACTTTTGGAACCATTTTAAGTTTTATGAGAGAACCCACAAAGTTTATGCTTTTTCTGTAATTCATTTCGACATATTCCAATGCACTATCTAATCGTCCCTGATTAACATTTGCTTCACAAAATTGATGTTTTTGTATATTCTCTAAAGTAATGAGTGGGGGTTAATGTCATTTCTAAACGAGCTTGACTTTTGACACACGCATTTAGTTAAAATCACCTATATTTTATTATCCTTTACATTTTAACTTTGTATCCAAAAAATGGCACGCTATTACCTTTATATCCAAAAATAGCACGTTATTAGAAGTAAGGATAATAAAATGATGATTGATTGGTACACTAAACCCACATTCGACCCACTACGATATGTTTATACAATTTGTTTCATTGCACACAATGAAACATAAAATCAATACTAGCTAGAATCTATGGACCATAGAATTTTAAACATATCAGATCCGTCCTTTTTGCAAATTAATTTGAACCAGTTGAGAATTTTTTTAAAGAACAATTAACTAAAAATTAACCAGAAATTATTAAAAAAGCTTATTTTCAATGGTTACGTTGAGTACTGGAATAATCAACCATCCATTTGATTGATTATCCCAGTACTCAACGTAACCTTTAAACATATACAACCACTTAGGAGTAGTGGTTGACTCCCCTTATTTTCAATGTTTCCCCTGATAGAGATGTCGATTTGGAGCAGTCTGCCCTCTCGTTACAATATAAATAGTTGACGTACTTTCCCAACATTACCGATAAGCTAATAAATATTTTTTACAGGAGTCTCCCTCTTAAATCCATCTCACGTTTTTCTACATTAAAAGACAGAGTACTTATAGATTACCAGTCTGGTGTTATAGGTAGGTATATTAGGTACAATGTGGTGGTTGTAATGGCTCAAAAAAGATTGAGTAAATATATATGGAAGTTAATTACCAAGGTAGGCCCATGGGAGAACAATTAACTTTAGAACTGAACTCTGTCCCTCAGCACTATTTATATAATTAAAATGTAAATATGTTGTATTATTTGTATGCGCTTTATTTTACGCAAGAGCTTGATAGTTGGGTGAATACTTGTTAGTTATCTGTCGCACCTGCTTTTATAATTTTAGTGGTTTTGATATCGACTTTCCTTTGTTCAAAGCGTGACTTCTTCAGACTGTTAGTTGATTTTAATTCATGAGATTATGCTATTGATTGCCATTTATTTTGTAGAGCCATCAGGCCCTGACGATGCATTAATTATATGCGAAATATTGGTTCAATAATTCAGTCGTTTTTTAAGTTTTTGATTCTACTTCTGTGATAAATAATGTTTTATTTGTATCTATATAACTATATATTATATCATCTATGATTAAGAGTACTTTTAATGGGTTGAAAGTAATTTAAAGTTGGTTCAATTTTTTAAGATGCACTCTTGTCCAACTAAAATTAATAAATATCCCAATGTGTGGGGGGCCTCTAAATACCTTAAAACCATAAAGACCATATCCAGGCAACTGTAGTATGGTGCTGACTCAACCGTGTCCCAATCTCTCGGAATGATGGACTCGCCTCTTTTGACGTCGCACAGTTGGACAATTAAGCTTATATTTTAAAAGTTTGTGATAACAATGATACAGGAAACATAACAATTGAGTTTCTTCATCGAAACTTTCATCGTTTCGTAATTGATAATAAAGCATTATTTTACTTCGGTAAAATAATTCAAAATTGTAGTTTGAATTGAAATGGGTGGTGGCTGTCATATTAAAGTAGCATATTTCAGTGTCAAGTCAAAATTATTTCTAAATTGCCGTTTCAAAATCTCATAAATTGCCAGTGAAAATTCATTAAAAGTAATCGTTTAAATTTAACAAAATTAACAATGTCAACTGAAACATACCGAAAATGGTGGATACTCTCCAAAAAGCAATTGGAACGCCTTCAAGAATATGACGAATTCATAAAAAACAATACCCAAAAAGAAAAATCTCGGGTTAAAGCTAACCATATCGTTTCTGGATTGTACACCAAGTACTGTATGTTAGTAAAAAACATTGATATATGCTTAGATCAAACCATTCAGGTACGTATTAAAAGATTTATACATCCATAACACTTTGAATCTTATCAATAGCCTCAAAAACGAGTTACCATCCGAAAGTTAGTGGATTCAGCTACCACCAGGTTAAATGAAATCAACAATCTTTTAAGAGATATCGACATCTCCGAAATTCATTATGTAGATGGCACTCTGATTGAGCAAAAACTTATCCCCCATAGCATCGAATTTCTAAATCCAACTTTATTTTTCCCCAGACCCATAGAAATTGAAGATATGTGGCAGAGAATACAAGTAAGAATACCAAAATTAAACAATTTATTCTCTCTGTTATATTTACCACAATAAAATTGATGTTATAGAATGGAGAAAGAATCTATATTCCATCCCCAACATTATCACCAAGCGCCTCAAAAATTGGCGAGCAAACAGAAGGTGAAAAACAAGAAGGTGAAAAGAAAGAAGGTGAAGGTGAAGATGCAAAAAAGGAAGGGGAGGGTGAGAAAAAAGAAGGTGAAGGTGGAGATGAAAAGAAGGAAGGTGAAGGTGAGAAAAAAGAAGGTGAAGGTGGAGATGAAAAAAAAGAAGGGGAAGGCGAGAAACAAGAAGGTGAGAAAAAAGAAGGTGAGAAAAAAGAAGGTGAAGCTGCTGGTGAAAAAAAGGAAGGCGAAGGTGAGAAAAAAAAGGAAGCTCAAGATGAGAGTAAAAGTAAAGATGCAGTGAAAGAAGATAAGAAAAAGAGGTAGATCCCCTTACTAATTTTTGAAATCGTTTATGTTTATCAATAACTCTATGATTAGGAAAGCATCAGCTAAGAAATTAATCATAGAGAAAAAGGAATTAAGCCTTGAAGAAATTGAAGCAGCTAGGCAAAAAGAAATACTAATCAATGCAGTCAAATTAATACAAGTGTCCGAAAGAGGACGTCAAGCTCGTTTGTATTGTTCGGACCTATTAGGCGCAAAAGGCCCCGACCCCAGTGAGGCTTCACGTGCAAAAAAACAAGAGATAGAAGTGACCCCCGAAGATCTTGATAATGCAGCCACAGGATTTCAAAAATTGTATCGAGGGTACATGGCAAGAAAAGAACAAAAACAAAGAGAATTAAAACGCAGATATTTAATCGGTACTATTCACATACATAAATTCTTTTTATAAATTAACCAACATCAATAAATTAATAGGAATGTATGAGCCAAGTTGGAAAAGCATGGAAGAATTTGACAAATTAAAAATGAACGCTGAAATTCGCCGCCAAATTGTAAGCCAAAAATTCAAAGAATACGTCGATTCAATGGACAAAGAAAAGGAGCGAATAATGCGAGTTGTAGCTCCCGGCTTATTGGAAGATATTAGCGATGAAATAAGAGAGTGGTTTCACGAATGGTATACGGAAATACAATGTTTCGATAAAATACCGCCAGCTTCTAAAGGAGGTACTTGTCTCGTTGTGAGATGCGAAACGTTTACACCGAAAGAATATTTAGCAGATTTAGAAAGCAAAAAGGCTGAAAAAGAAAAAGGTGGGAAAGCCGCTAAAGAAAAGGCGGCAAAAGAAAAGAAAAAGAAAGAGGAAGAAAAGAAGAAAAAAGAGGCTGAGAAAAAGAAGAAGGAGGCAGAGAAAAAGGCGAAAAAAGCGGCGGGAGATTGGGAGTTCGAATTTCCGAAAGATGAAGATGAACCCCCTGCGATGAAAAATATGATAGCCGCTCTAGAAGAGTACATAGCTCTTTGGCGCGAAAAAAAGATGATCGATAATCCGTTAGATGATATCTATATGGATTTAATTATCGACCAGGTGTGTTACGAAATGCAATTGGAAGTGAGACAAAATGTTGATGAACTAATGAAATTGGAATGGAGACTGTTGAACCAAGCACTTGTCGCAGATTTAAAAAAAGCAGGCAAGAAAAAAGCAAAGATGCCCAAGGAGAAGAAAGAAAAAGTGAAAAAACCGAAAGTCGATAAAAAAGATTTAACTAGGAATCGTCGAACCGAAGACATTTTCCAAGAACTTATTGATAATGGAATTATAAGAACGTACCCCAAAGTCCATCTTGATGAATTTTTAGGAGATTTCAGTTATGCTAATTGGGATAAAAGAGAGGAAGAGTGCGACACTTTGCCTTGTTTGGGTGATATTCGACATGAAGTTGCGGTTAATTGTATTTTGCCATTGGGGGTGGAAACTATGATTAAACCTAAATCTGTTCTTATTGCTGGACCTAAACAATCTGGAAAACATCTTCTTGCTAATGCTATTTTTACAGAAACAAAAGCTGTGTTGTTTGATCTTACACCTACAAATCTAATTGGAAAATATGAGGGAAAACCTGTAAGTAATTATTAACCTTTATGGTTAAGTAATTAGTATTTTCATTTTTAATTATAAAAAGTTGGTAGAAATGGTGGAAATTGAATATTATTAGTTGGATCAGTTTTCTTCTTTTCTATGATTTTTTGGCATATTGTATTTTGTGTACATATAACTTTAATTTTTTTTCAATTTTAACTGTTCATATAAAACATCCAAATTGAATCGACAACAAGCAAATTGATTTACTTTTATTGAAAGGCGCACACATCAGATATGTATTGGTTATATGTGTCCACTAAAATGAACAATTCACTTTTAGGGGAAAATATCTGCGAATCAGATCGTACGGTTGAAAATAATCTTAATTTGTGATTTGTTTATGATTTAATTAAGGAATTAACAATAAATAAATAAAAGCCGTTGGTGGATGCGACTATGGATACTGTTAAGAGGACAGATCTTTGGAGCTTCAAACCGAAAACTGAGACAGTTGGAAGAAGATTCATTCAACAATCATCTTCAGATGAATAAAACTAAATTTGAAGAACTTCTAAAAATTTTAATTCAGAAAGAAAATACCGTGATGAGAGATGCTCTATCAGCATCAATAAAATGTCCTCAAACATTTCGTCCTCAAAAAATCGTCCTCAAACATTTTGTTTTAAAAACAGATGCTATGACACTTCCTAACGTCTTCTCATTAAACTGTGATATAGTAGAATTAATATGGACTAAATCGTGCACGTCGAAGTCTTTATCAATCACGTTGAATAATAAACCAAAACTATTAAACTAGCCCAATTCTTTCAACGTGATTGCACAATCACATTGAACAATTCATTTCTATGTTTACATAATTCAATATAGTTGCGACCGAAATCGAATAAAAATCCAAATAAAAAGCTAGAAGTGAACCATATAATTGCCTTATTGCTCAACATTTTAAGATGTTGTAAGTCCATGGTCAGGTTCATGTGATTGATTGAAGTCAACACAATTCTTCCTTCAGAATCACCTAGGCAGTTACATGTCCACAAGGCTACTTTCTGTATTGATGCTGAACATCATTACTCTGTGGACTTGGTCGGTATTTTATTTCTGTTTGTATTCCTTGGAACAATTTTTCACTGTCAATGCTTTTTGTAACACAACCATACCAACATCACTTTTTAACTGGTGTAGAATTTCAGTGTCAGTTAGGTATATTTATGTGATTAACTTTGAACATCAAAGCTTACGGGAATCATGTCGGTGAAGCATATTGGAACTTCTTGCTATGTGTATGTTGCATATAGACTAGGTTTGAAACTGCCCGGTACCATCCCGGTAGGAGCTTGTACAGTAAAACTTCTTACAAGCGATTACAAAACAGTATTGGGAAAATGGACGTTAAAGGGAGGTGGTCGTTATTGAGAGGTAACAAATAAGTAAATAAATCGTGTTGATTATTTCATTTAATGCAAAACTATAATTACATTTTCTTGAAATACTGTTCATTGCTTTCAGTTTCGAATTGTTTTTGTGACACTTGAGATTCACATTTTGCTAAAATGTTAATAATTTCTACAGCAAGTTCGCCTTTGTGGGATGTACAAAGTTGTTTATTACAAAATAAACAACTTTGTACATCCCATAGTTTTGCACATACTCTAGCCATTTTATTAATATTTGACGCATATCTTTCAGATTCTACAAGATCACTTTCACTGTTTATCATATTTGCTTTATCATCACTTAATTCGTGGATTATGTCTCAGATGTGTATATTGGTGTTTTCAGTTAACACATCAGAGTCATTAAGGCCAATTTCCAGGTTTATCTTTGGTCCTAATGGTCCAGGTATATTTTCGGCATATTTTGAAACCTGAAAAAGGCTTGGCTGGTAGAATTTCATAATCTTTTTCAAAATCGTCATCTTTTATACCATATTCTTGTGTACCATATTCCCAGATTTTTCTCAATATGACTTTGTTGGTTGTATGTTTATGCAGTATGCCAAGTACTGATGCCAACTAATGAATAATAAGTTAATAAATAAATTCCTTAGTCATCATATCACTAGCGATGGTATTCAACCTTGCAGCTTTACGATTGATACTATTTCAAAATTTCCAAAATCAAAAACGTTAAAGAAACTACAAAGGTTTTTGGGCATGATAAATTTTTATCATCGATTTTTACGGAATATTTACAATGTTCTATCACCTAAATCATCTATCCCCTCATGCTTCGTCATTGATTGCTTGTAACAGGCATAGGTACAACCAATAGACAGTTCGACAAAAACCTATTAGCAATATATTTCGCTATACAATTCAACAACAGAAAAAACCCTAAGACAAACTAGGTACTCAAAGTACATAACACGCTAAACGTCAGATGTGAGATACATTAAAGGTATCTCAATACTTTTGCAGACACTTTGTCTAGGAAAAATATTAATCTCTAAATTCCCAGTTACCCAAATCCCAGATACACTTACACTTTAAAAAGCTCAACTGATATCGAATTGTGGTATCTATTACAGAAACAATTTTCTTACACTTACAATACTCCCCATAATTTACTAACCTATTTCTACAACCAATTCCATTAACTGATATCAAATTATTCATTCATTTAGTGAAAACAAAATTCTTCTGGCCTCATATGTCAAAACAAATTTGTATTTGGACAAAATCATGTCTATAATGCCAATAGGTAAAATGTAGACATACAAAATTAATTTTTCTCAAAATTAAGATACCAACGGTTCGCTTTAAACAGATTCATATTTATTTGGTTGCTCACTAGCTCCATTCTTTAGATGCACTTATCTGCTTAGTCATTGACCGTATAACTCGGTTTCACCCAGAGGCTCTCATATAACCCTCATCCTCCTACCTATTCTTCTCACAATAACTACCAGGTGGGGTGTATTTGTACCCCAACGTTTGAAGGTCTAAAACTGATTAAAATAGCTTTTTTTGTTATTGCAAGGACACTGAACTGTTATTGACAACGCCATGGAATGAAAACTTTAATTTGCAGAAATATCAAATACATTTAAAAAGTTAAGTATTACAAATTTGACAAAACATTTCATTTTTTTGAGTAGTATCCAGCACAAACTTTTTGCAATGTGGTCTTGTCTATAGCAGAGATAACACCGGTCTTGTACATCTATAATTACTATTGTCTACTTGTTGTCAGTGGGTTAGTTACTTTGTAGTTCTGGTATAACTTGTATCATCACCTCTTTTAGCTGGCGTTATACGTGTTTGTACTTGTAACGATAAATGATGCCAAATCTTTCCCAATTGCGGGAGAAATTTTCTTCGTTCACCTTTATCATCCTCTTACCAACTGGGATTAGCGAGTATCCATACTTTAAATGCATTGACGGCAGCTATATCCAGAATATGATAAAGTAGGACAATGGGCCATATATTGGTTTTGCTTTGTATTAAATCTTGTTGAGCAAGTTGATCACCTACATCAACAGCTCCTTTGGTTTTGTTGTATGATAATATAAATTGAGGCCCTTGTAACATTCATCTTCTCTTCCTACCTTATCACCTTATCATCGGTATGTCGGCTCGATAGCAATATTACTGCCCTATTTCTTTTGACACGTATACCAAAGCATGATTGTTTCTGGACGCAAACATAGAAGAATTTATAGGTTTATATGGTATAGAAAGCAATTCGGCTGGCATGAATGATTTGTTTCCTAAGGATACCTCGCAGAGCTTTCAGCCAAAGTTTATCCGATGATTGCAAGTTTGTGAAAAAATGATCAGTAGTTATTCTATATTCTGTTGGTAAGTGGTTTACTAAGTATGGTACGACTCTCTACCCTGGGTTCTTTTCTGGTAGTTTAGTGATTTTTCAAATTATGTCAAAAAAATACTGACCTATTTTTTTGGTGATCAGCTATACGCATATTGAATTTTATCTCTATGTGCTTTATTTGGAAGCACCCACTGTAATTTGTGCAGGCGGGGTTCTTGAATTCAATGACACATTCATGAAATTAAGAAAAAAAGTTAGGAACGGAAGAAGTAATTGCTATGAATAGAAAAAGCTGATGATTTTAAAATAGAAAAACAAGAAAGATATAAATATGGTTAATGATTAGTGCTGTTCTAATTGTTCCTAAACCCAAAGTGACTAGAATTTGAATATGGGATGAGTTGACTTAACCAATTGTTATTTAATTTCATGGCGTTATATTGAAGAATTAATTGAACAAATTATTCAAAACAATGTAAAAAATGTAAGATACCTACATTACTAAAGAAAAGTCATGCATACAAATTTTATCATACAGTTTTTTGTCAAGCTAACTGTATTTTGGACGAAATCACACAAAAGAATAATATACTTTTGTTTACTTTTTCTTATTAAAAAGTTTTTCTGTAATATTTTAATTTTTGTGCTGTAACTCTTTGGCAGTACAAAAGATATAGCTTCGGTTCATAAATCTGTTAACGGATTAAGTGGTCGCTATTCTCCTGATGTATCTCCTTCCATCTAACCTCTAAATGGTGTCGAAATTTATCCAGATTTCCAAGAAATCTGTATACTTGCCTTAATCGCCGACCCATTATATCCCAGATATGTTCAATTAGTGACAGGTACGCGATCATAAGCGCCGAATACGTGACTGCTTATACAAAATTTTCAGTGGAAGCAAAGCACCTATATGGCTAAGCAACGAAGACATGGGTTCTCAGGGTGTCCAAGCCTTGACACTGCTTCTAGATAACTTAACACCTCCTCCAATAGACTTCCGAAAAGACTTCCGATCCTTTCATAAAACTTGCTACATTGCTTCCAGAATACTTGATTCTGCATCTAAAAAACTTGAAAATGCTTTCAGAAGACTTGACGTTGCCTCTGGTAAACTTGAAATGCTTCCAGCAGACATGATTTTGGCTCTGGTAAACTTGAAACGTGAAATCAACGTGAAAATGAAAAATATATATCCTCAGGATCTGCGACTCCCATGTACGTTTGCATGAGAGCCCTCGGTATCCTGTGGGAAAGGTTTTGACAAAGATTTATAAATTGGAATAACGGAATAAGATACTTGATCATTGAGACAATCTAATTCTGTTTTGAGATTTTTGTGTCTCTCTATCATATTTTTCGAGTAAATTGAGTTTGTAGCTTTTGTTAATTCGATGTAAAAGTTTCACATTTTTGTCTTTATAAAAAACATGTTTGTGAGTGGATATGTGGTTGCCAAAGTTGGATTCTTCTCTTTGTATGTGTTCCCTTATCCGAGTTTTTAAAGGGCGACCTGTTTCTCCAATGTAATAAGCTCTGCAAGAATCACATTCTAGCTTATATACACCGTTACTGTCTAGTATATCTATGTGGTCTTTAGCATTAAAAAGTAGTTTCTGTAAGGTGTTATTATTTGTGAAGGATAAATTGATGTCATGTTTTTGAAGGTTTGTTTTATTTTGTATGCTATATTACCTGGATAAGGGATAGATCTGTAATATTGGCGTATGGACTGTAATGGTTTCAAAGTAGTTAGGTTTTTGTTATTTTGTCGGGTTCTGATAATATTTAGTTCTTTATCTTTATCTTCATTTGAAAGAGGTGTGAAATACCATCTATATAGATATGCTCTAAAAGCTGCAATTTTGTGTGAATGATCATGAAAAGAATTGTTGGGAATGATAGCATCAGTTTGAGTATTTTTCCTATAAATATTAAAGTCTATGGAGTAACTATTGTTTATTAAGGTTATGTCTAGATAGTTTAATTTATTATGTTTTTCTATTTCCATCGTGAATTTGATTTTAGGATGTAAAGTATTAATATGTTGGTAAAAATCATCAATAAGGTTAAGTCCATCATCATTCCATACAACCAATATGTCATCTACATATCTTTGCCATAATATGATATTGTCGTTAATGTTGTTTTTATGGTTAAGTAAGTTTTGTTCTAAGTGATCTAAGAATATGTCTGAAAGGAGGCCACTTAAGGGAGAGCCCATTGGTAAACCTTCATTAAATTTATAATATTTATGATTAAATTGGCAGAAATTCTGTTCCAAACATATTTTTAATAGGTCATATATATATGTAGCAATTTTTGTACCTAATTTGTCAATTAATAGTTGTTTGGTAATGTTTAGAGTCTCATTTATCGGTATGTTGGTATAGAGATTTGTAACATCAAAAGAAAGTATAGTGAAATTATGTGGATAATTCATGTTCTGCAAAATATTAATCAAATCGAAGCGATTATTGACAGTGTATTTACCCTTAAACTGTATGTTATTCTTGAAAAATTGAATTAAGAACTTTGCAATTTTATAAGTACTAGAATTAACACAAGAAATAATAGGTCTGATAGGGTTGTCAATTTTATGTAATTTTATTAACCAATAAGCTAGAGGTATTTGAGGGTTCATGGGTAATATGGAATAACTGGGATAATCATTAGCTTTCAGAAATTCTAATGAGTTTTTAATTACTTGTTTAACTCTAGCATGAAAACTGAATGTAGGGTTTCTTTTTATTTCAACAAAATTATTTTCATTGAAAAACTTTAAGGTTTTATCAATATAGTCTTTCTTATCTAAAATAACAAGACCAGCGTTCTTGTCTGCATTAGTAAGTGTTAGTGAATTGTTCTTAATCTTAGATTTAATCTTACTAATAAGAAGTTTTTCTTCTTTTTTCTTCTTTATATTGTTATGTGTTTGTTGACCTCTTTTCCGTTCTTCTCTTTTTAGTATCTCGATCAAATCTTTTTTCAAGGTTTCTTCTTCTCGTGCTCCTCTTGTCGCATCTTCGATATGGATGGCCAGTTTAGGTAGGTTCGTACATGCAGGGGTAGGTGTATATTTATGTCCCTTTTCGAGTAAATTAAATTCTTGTTGTGTGAATTGGATCTGAGACAAATTAGTTATTCTAGGGTGAAAATTGTAAGAATTTAAATCCTTGATTGCTGAAAGTTGTGTATTGGAACGATCTTTGATATCCCTCAATTAATTCAACTTATTCTCCTTCTTCCTCCACGTTTCAGTTTCTAGAAGACTTGATGTTGCCTCTGCAAGACTTGAAATTCTTCTAGAAGACTTGATATTGCCTATAGAAGACTTGCTATTGCTTCCAGAAGCCTTCATACTGCTTGTAGAATACTTGAAACGCTTCTAAAAGAACACCCGTACAAATTTGGTAATGGTTTCATCTGGATTAAAATTAACATTTTCAATTAATTTTTTAATTTTAATATGTTATATAGGTTTTTCCTCCCAATTCAGTACCGATAATGAACTAAGCTGGTTTGGATCTGGTTTGGTTGGTTTGGTTTAGGTTGAGCTGTTTAAGGAATATGGTTTAAAGTTTGGTAAATAATGAATTTAGTAGGGATTTAATTGAGTTTGTTGGGTCTGGTTTAGTAAGGTTGAGCTATTTAAGGGCTAAGGAACGCCGTTTAATGTTAAGGGTAGTTTCTGAGCCGAGCACCTGGGCAAAATATTAGCTTTAGAGCGTTTATAGAGGGATCTACGGCTGGACCATCTTATTTCAGACAAGAATTTGAACTTTAAACCAAATATATTGGATACATAGGATGTACAAATTCTCCATCGATTAATAGATGATGAAACAAAAATTATATAACTCTTGTGCAATGTTAAAAAAACCAATCGTTTCAATATTTGCAACGCAATATTAACTGGATAGGAGGATTTTATTAAATAATTCGTTTATTGCAGTGCTGTGTTTTTATCACGCATATTGGTCCATTGTTATATTCCTGTCCCATTAAAATCTTGTTCTTTTCTAAGATAACTTATTGAATACATAAACCAGGATCTTCTAAATTAAGTATAAACTCCTCTTCAAATCTTTTGAATATTGTTGCTATTGCAACCGTTGTTCTTTGAGTTGGCACTAAAACCATTAGTAATAAAAATTTCGTTGTTGTTTGAAATAGATTCTAAGACAGTTCAGTTTTTCTTTTTTTGGAGGACAAACATCCGGATTTTCAGTTTTATTTCCATGTATTTTTCTAATTTCTGCAAGCAATCTTCCCAAGTCGATCGCGCTTTAGTAAATGTCGATCAAACTACTACTAAGTTTGGTCACCTCTGCTCTATATGGATTGCAGCTAATTTTATATTTTGCAACAAATATATCAAATATCTTTCTAATCGCAGCCAGTTTGCCGTTTCCTCTTCGTTCTTCTCCAGTTTCGAAATTGTCAAAACGAAGAAATCCCGTGAGTTCGAGGCACAGTATCATCAACATTTCCTCTTCGGTTCTTACATAACTCTCCCGCTCTACAAAAATTAATTTGTTTGATTGAATTGATTATATTTGATAAAATGAAGCGACTCGAAAGACCAGGCCTCAAAAAAATTTTAAAATAGTTTATTTTTGAAAAAATCATGTTTGGGGTGCAAGTCCATCCCGGTAGGGATGAAGGTTTGAAGATATATATATGCAGCATCTATTGCGGATAGTCATTTCAGGCTCTACTTCAGCCGTTTCGGTATTCGTACCACGATTATTCACGATTAAAGACGTCAATTCGAATCACTATTATTTTCAAAATTCCAATCACTTTTAGGTACATATCAAAAACATGCTTTCTCTTATTATCTACAAAGTAACAGTATGGTAGAACAATTTTCATCAAGTGGAACCATTCGATATTTCTTGATTTTAGATAATCTTTGAAGAAGGCCTTAGTTTGCTCATCTGCTGGTATATGGTCAACCACTCAGTTACTAGGAAAATTTTTCAAACATACCCAACCAACAATTGAATCTGAACAATTATTATTAAATTGGAAATCATACTTTACTGACATTAAACCAGTTCAGTCAACCTTACATACCAGCCAAAAACTTTTATACACAAAGAATTATTAAATCCATACTTCGTTTTTATTAATATCGTTGGTATTAAAATTACAACTTTGTCTCAAACATAAAGGTCATATAAAACCACAGTTCATATTTTAATCATTTCCAACTATAATCTTTTCATCCATATACGTTTGCTCCAAGTAAGACATCTACTCAAATATATTGCCTAATTATATAACACCTAACGTGATAATAAAATGAAATATTTCAAATAACTTATAATATGGTAATAATAACAAACAAATAATTTCAAACAAACATAACCCCTAAAACAATATTTTATCAGTATAGTTCTAAAATTGATTTTGAAATAGTATTTGACTGTAATTTGTAATTTATTTATTGGACGTTTCGTTTATTAAAGAGTAACACATGGAAATAACAAATTATAACGTATCAAATCAAAGCTATTTTATTAGTTTGTATTAATTAACTTGTTCAAATTATTGCTTTCGATGACTAATAATAGAGAGGCCAATTTCATCTAATAACATAAAATGTTGAAAACTTTGTTATGATTAATAATTACACACGTCACCGCTAACCGTTGTTGTATTTCACAGGGACAGAAAATGTTGGTACACCTAATAAATAAAATGAGCCGTTTGTTGCAACCATCGATTATATATTTTGACGGGGGTGAAAAACCGTTTTACAAAAAAGTTCCGAAAGAAGAAAAAGATGACAATCCCAAGAGATTTGGAAGTTCACTTCAGAAAATGATTGTTAAACCCATTACGCCTAAGGACAGAGTCTTGGTTTTGGCCATTACAAATCAGCCGTGGGCAGCCAAGCCGAGTGGACTGAAAAAGGCTTTCGAAAGGGTAGAAATTTTATACTCTATAGTTATTCATACAAAATTACTAAAAATTATTACTTTACAAGGTAATATTGATCCCTCGTACCGATTACGGTTCGGCATACATATTCTGGAAGCATTATTTAATGAAGCATCATGGCGTTCATAGAACCTTTGACTTATCCTGTTTAGCCAAGCTCTCCGTTAATTATCCTGCGAGCGTTATTAAGGAAGTGGTCGATACCGTAATGACCCCAAGAAGAATCATCGCACTGAGCTATTTACCTTTACAGGAAATTGAACTTTATGATGTATTGATTCAAAATGAAAAAGGACCTATAACGGATAAAGATTTTACTAAGCTAATGAAGTGGTATAATAAGACCCCAATTGGACAAGCTAGGGCTAAGTATCAAGTTGAAATCGATAAGGCTAAACAAGCTTTGGCTGATCAAGCTGCAAAACAACAAAACAAAAAATAATCATGAAAGATCGATTGCTTAAAAAGTTTTTTATTTTATGTATCGTGTTGAATATAAGCAGTGTTGTTAAATTCTAGGGTGTTTATATTTAAATTTTTTTTAATTAAGAAAAAATACAACAAAGACAAGGACTACTAAAAACGTAACTAAATTTAGTCCAAAAGCACAAGTACTTCAATGGCAATAACAATAATTATTTCCACATAAACACACAAAAATGATATAATAAACTCTAAATAGATTCTTCAATTTAATTTTTCATATATATATAAAGCCAACACTAATGCTAGAGCTAATACTAGACCTAGAACGAAAAACAGTTGGGTTTAGCCGTACCTTTCTTAAGACGGAACCCAACACAACTCAACCTATTTTTAGAGCTAACACTAAACTTAGAACAAGAAACATTAAGGTTTAGCCATTTCTGGTTCTACGTCTAGTGTTAGTACAAATTAGGTTGTAGGTCTAGTATTAGTTCCAGAAGTTAGTGGTTCCAGAAGAATTTACAACAATCTACAGCTAAACAAGAATTAAAAGTATAACTAACACTATATGTGAAACTCCCACATATAATTGGTGATCTCGTCATTTGAAGACATATCTCGACATATGGAAGCGAACAACTACAATTAAATCGTATTATTACTATTGGAAAGTTGTAATTGGAAAGAAAAAACATTTTTTGAATAGAGAAGAGCTGTGAATTAATTAAATTTTCATTGTATTTTTTTGATCAGTGGAGGTTGATCTCTCGCTTACATTGCAGGCAAATTCCGGTAATTTTTATATTGAAACACTCGAGTTGTTATGCAACATCAAATATTGAATTAATCAAAATTTTCATGTTGTCATTACTATAAAATCAAAATTAAAATGGATGGAGAAAACATTAACAGTCAAACACAAAATTAATAATCAATTAATAGCAAATTTAAGTCATATCAAATTATCAGCATTTTGGTCATTTCAGCCATGTATTTGGTTTAAGCAAGTTCACTATTTCGAAAGTCATGAGCAATAGAAGTAAATGCAATTTAGTTATTGTTCAGTTGCCTCCTGAAATACTGTCAATTATTTATGATGTAATTAATAATCCACCTGAAAGAGATTTATACGCTTTTCTGAAAAGAATTTTATTACAAAGACTTTCTCTTTCGAATGAGAAACGTCTTGATGATCTCTTCTCTGGTACTCAGATGGGTGACTAACGTCCGTCTGACCTTTATAGAGGCATGGTGTCGTCAGTTGGTGGTTTTGTATGATTAGTTAGAGTTTATTACTTAAACTCTGGCAGAGAAGGTTACAACGAACTATTTCGGTAACATTACTTGACTTAGGAAAGTAGGAAGAACATGATCTTTTACCAAGTGCTGATAAGATTTGGGAATCATTGTACTTCAACGAGTCATGTTCTTTATCAATTTCTAACGTGGGATCAAAATTATCTGTCAATAATTCTCCGCCATCATCATTTTTTAATTCTAATACTAATAACACTGACATTCTTAAAACATTACAACATTTCTCTAATTCTTGTGAAACGAACTGAACAGAACTGACATTAGAACTAGAAACATTAGGGTTAAGCCGTACATCTTTTAAGACGGCTAAATTATTATTGTAGGTCTGGTATGTGTTCAGAAGCTAGATTGGTTGGGTTCGGTTCCGTTTTAGGAGACGTACAACTAAACCCAAATGATTCTAGTTGCAGTGTTAGCTCTAACGCTAATGTTGGCTCTATTTTTAGTTGTATAGTGTACAATGCTATGGTACTGGTGGATCATACTTTCGTGTAGTTAGACAAAAATTCCAGCTAAAAATTATCCGAATACAAGATATCTCACCTTGGCTCATGCAAACTTATAAAAGTTTTGAAAACGTATTTTAAATAGCTATTATTCTGTATTTTTGCCATGTAGATTACAAATCTGTTCTGCATACGTTTAGCATTCTGTACTGAGAAACCAACCAGTATTTATACTAGTGTTTTATATTTTAATGCAATTTTTCACAAGATAACGCACGGTTTGGTTCAAACAGATCGATAGTAACCTTTATGGGCGCACATTCGATTTCGGTCATGTTTAGACCAGAATACAGTCCAAACCGAAACTTCGCCGAAATCCCTATTTTAGGCCAAAACTAGCCGAAACAGAAACCGAAATTTTCAGTCGGACACAAAAGGATTCTAATGATTGTCGATTTTGTGGCGATTATCGCAGATTGAATTTAATTACAGTTCCTGATCGACATCCATTGCCACACATTCAAGATTTCAATCTGCACTTGTATGGATATAACATTTTTACAAAAATGGATTAGTACGTACATATCACCAAATACCAACTCATGAGAATGATATATTCAAAACTACACCTTTTGGATTATTTGAATTTATCCGAATGAATTTTGGTCTGCGAAATGCTGCCCAAACTTTTCAGCGGTTCATAGATGGAATTTTAACAGGTCTCAATCATCTTCTTCTCAAAGAAATTGTCACCAAGCCAAATCAAATATTCCACTTTTGATCGTGAATTACTCGAAGTATATTCTGCAACAAATTGTTTCCAACATTTTCTTTCGACCAACTCAATATATCATTATATCACCCAATTTACTTCTGATGTAAGATTTATTAAAGGTGGTACAAATATAGTTGCCGATACTTTTTCAAGAATCGACATGATCTTTATTTATCTTGTCTCTACTTAATCGAAAACGATTAATCCACAGATACAAAATTAAAACATTTAATTAATAAGGATCAACGAAAAGCAGTGTTAGCAAATTATCATAAAATTCTTTCATTTTCAAATTTATCGGTTTGGTATGAGAAAATTTCTACTCGTCCAAGACTCTACATTTCAGAAATAATTCGTTGCAGTATATTTGCAAAATGTCATAATTTCTGTCATTCCGGATTTCGTGCAACTCTTCATTATCTCAAAACACATTTATTGTGGTCTCATGTGACGAAAAATATTAAATTATGAATCAAAACTTGTCTTTCTTGCCAAAGAACTAAAATTACCAACTGCACCAAATCTCCTGTTTTGAAGATCCCAATTTCGAAAGACAGATTTGGATATGTTCATATTGATCTTGTTGCTTCTCTTACTTCTTCTTTAGGATGCTCTTACGTTTTGACAGTCATTGATAGATTTATACGCTGGCCGGAAGCATATTCTCTTAAAGATATAACTGCGGCCTCTGTAGCAAATGCTATATACCATAGTAATATCTCAAGATTTGGTGTTCCACACAAAATTACTCATGATCGTGAGAAATGATTTGAATCCCAACTTTTCTCACAATTTAGCAAACTAATTGGGTCTTCTGGGATTTGTACTTCCCCCATCATGTGCAAAGGAATGAAATGTTGGAAAGATTCCGTAAATCTTATAAAACGTCCATTGCTAGTAGAGTAAGCACTAACAGGTGGAACAACGATCTCCGGATGTGAGTGGATGTTGTTCCGCTGAACAGGTTTATGTTCTCTTCGTTTACCTGAAGATTTTATTGTTGATTGCTATGCCTCTCTAGATACTGAATTACGTCTTGTGAGCTTACGAGAAACATTTTCTAACTACAAACCAATTTCTGCATCACATCACTCTTCAAAAAAACCTACTATTCATAAAGACCTCCGTACTTCTAAATTTGTTGTTATAAAAACTGCAGGTTTTAAGCTTAATATTTCTCCTCAATTTGAGGAACCATATAAAGTTATTAAAAAGTAAAAAAAATTGTTATTTCTCACAACAATAAAGAAACAACTGTAAGCATTGATTGTGTAAAACCTGCATTCTTATTGAATACCATTAGTTGTTGTGACATGATCAATGATAATGGTTTAATGCATTCTAAAAAGAAAGAAGTTCGTTTCAATTTTCCGATTTGATGTTGTTGGCTCGTTTAGCGGTACCTTTCTTAAGACAAGACCCAACCCAATCTAGCTTTAGAACTAACTCTGGACTTAGAACTTGAAACATTAGGGTTTAGCCCCAGTTTAATTAGGGTTTAGTTTGATTATGGGTAAGGTGTTAATTCTAAAGCTAGGTTGTATGTCTATTATTAGTTGTATGTCTATTATCAGTTATACCAGTGCTTCCCAAACTGTGCGCCGCGGCTTCCTAGTCGATTTAAAAAAAGTCGATTTACCAAAACACAATCTAGGCTAATTCTTTTTATCTCTTATTACTTCCAAAACATTAGAGCTCAATAAAATATATCATTTGTATATCATTTATGTATGTACTTGTTTACTTAACTAGAACCTCTCAAAGTGAAACTAAAGTGACACAAAAATCGACAATTTTGTACTGCAACTTTAGCTTGCTTTTTTTAAGGCCACGCAATCATTACCCCAATCTGTTAATGTTATTTTATCAAGCTATATTTGTTAAAGTTAATATTAAAGAAGTATAAATCGTCATCAATTTTAATAGTAGTATAAATCGCTCCTACTACAGAGTTGATTAGAAATTACACCCTCATTAAAAGATTTGTGTATCAAATTCAGCTACACTTGCCTTCACTTAGTAACATATACCAATGGGTGCTTTATATATTTCTTTATTATCTCTAAAAATTTCATTTTTCCCTGATCACTACTTTCAGAGTAATCGTAGTTGAAGTATAAAGTATAAAAAAATTCTCGAGTGCACCGATCGTTCTAAACGCTATAAAAGATCGTGAATGCGGAACATGTTTTCTCAAGAAAAAATAAATTATGCGTCAATATGGGTTGCTCTGTACAACTAGGCTACATACTGATTCTGATTTTTATCAGAATCAATATGTTTGAATCAATACATAATGAGATTCAAGGTTCATGCAAGCCAAATTATCAAAATATCCGTGCGAAGTTTTGAGGCAAGATCTTAAAGACTATCGATATAACATCTTCCCACCGTCTTATAAGGTACTGCAAGCGAAAAGTAGATGCTATCCGAAAGAGATACGATCATACGGCTACAAGGCTGTTAGAAACAAAAGCAGAGCAAGAACTTAATGCAGTAGAGGAAGGGTCATTAACGTTGTACACTAAATGGGGTTGTGATACTGCTTCTGGATAAATGAATGTCATTAAAAATTCTCCAACAGTGAAAATGTTTATGACGTCTTTGATGCCGCTAAAATTAATTTTAAAAGAAAATGAAGATTATATTATGGGGAGCAACTACCGATCATTCAACAAGGTATTGCAGAATCCTACAATTTCCATTTGAAAAGGAAACTACTGAAGTTATATAGACTGAAAAACTCAAAATCGATGAAGAAATTTACGATATGATTGAGACTGTTGATGAGATAGACGTTCATGGGTAAACATATATTAAGGTTTACTATGACGATAACCGGAACTTCCGCAGCTTCTTCGAGTTTCATTTGTGATGTGACCACTTCACAGATAAACAAGTTATCCGAAATAAAGGAAAGATCCATCAACAAGGAAACCATAAAATTTGGAATGTCTCTGTATACGTACGCATCAAATTTATGGAGTGCATTCTCCATCTATTATATAATTTAAAATTTTCAGCATGAAAAACAAACAGTGTAACACGACCGTTGAGATGAAGGCATTGATACTTTAAACTTCATTTACTTTGATATGATTGCATATTTAGTGCCTCGCCCGCTTCGCGACCTCGGCGAAGTTACATGATATCGTTCATTTGATGTTTTAACAAGTAATGCATACAATTCTTAAACGAAAAATCGTTTATTTTCATTCTGCGAAGGTCGCGAAGCGGGCGAGGCACAGGCATTGATACTTTAAACTTCATTTACATTGATATTGTTGTATATCCAGTGCCTCGCCCGCTTCGCGACCTCGGCAAAGTTGAATAATATCGCTCATTTGATATCTTAACAAATAATGCATACAATTCTTGAATGAAAAAATCGTTTATCTTAACTCTGTCTAGGTCGCGAAGCGGGCGAGGTACAGGCATTGATACTTTAAACTTTATCTACATTGATATGATTGTATATTCAGCGCCTCGCCCGCTTCGCGACCTCGGCGAAGTTGAGTGATATCGTTCATTTGATGTCTTAACAAGTACTGCATACAATCATTGAACGAAAAATCGTTTATCTTCACTCTGCCGAGGTCGCGAAGCGGGCGAGGCACAGACATTGATACTTTAAACTTCATTTACATTGATATGATTGCATATTCAGTGCCTCGCCCGCTTCGCGACCTCGGCGAAGTTAAATGATATCCTTCATTTGATGTCTTAACAAGTACTGCATGCAATTCTTGAACGAAAAATTGCTTATTTTCACTCTGCCGAGGTCGCAAAGCACAAGCATTGATACTTTAAACTTCATTTGCATTGATATGTTTGCATATCCAGTGCCTCGTCCGCTTCGCGACCTCGGCAAAGTTGAATGATATTGTTCATTCATGTGCAAAGGAATGAAATGTTGGAAAGATTCCGTAAATCTTATAAAACGTCCATTGCTAGTAGAGTAAGCACTAACAGGTGGAACAACGATCTCCGGATGTGAGTGGATGTTGTTCCGCTGAACAGGTTTATGTTCTCTTCGTTTACCTGAAGATTTTATTGTTGATTGCTATGCCTCTCTAGATACTGAATTACGTCTTGTGAGCTTACGAGAAACATTTTCTAACTACAAACCAATTTCTGCATCACATCACTCTTCAAAAAAACCTACTATTCATAAAGACCTCCGTACTTCTAAATTTGTTGTTATAAAAACTGCAGGTTTTAAGCTTAATATTTCTCCTCAATTTGAGGAACCATATAAAGTTATTAAAAAGTAAAAAAAATTGTTATTTCTCACAACAATAAAGAAACAACTGTAAGCATTGATTGTGTAAAACCTGCATTCTTATTGAATACCATTAGTTGTTGTGACATGATCAATGATAATGGTTTAATGCATTCTAAAAAGAAAGAAGTTCGTTTCAATTTTCCGATTTGATGTTGTTGGCTCGTTTAGCGGTACCTTTCTTAAGACAAGACCCAACCCAATCTAGCTTTAGAACTAACTCTGGACTTAGAACTTGAAACATTAGGGTTTAGCCCCAGTTTAATTAGGGTTTAGTTTGATTATGGGTAAGGTGTTAATTCTAAAGCTAGGTTGTATGTCTATTATTAGTTGTATGTCTATTATCAGTTATACCAGTGCTTCCCAAACTGTGCGCCGCGGCTTCCTAGTCGATTTAAAAAAAGTCGATTTACCAAAACACAATCTAGGCTAATTCTTTTTATCTCTTATTACTTCCAAAACATTAGAGCTCAATAAAATATATCATTTGTATATCATTTATGTATGTACTTGTTTACTTAACTAGAACCTCTCAAAGTGAAACTAAAGTGACACAAAAATCGACAATTTTGTACTGCAACTTTAGCTTGCTTTTTTTAAGGCCACGCAATCATTACCCCAATCTGTTAATGTTATTTTATCAAGCTATATTTGTTAAAGTTAATATTAAAGAAGTATAAATCGTCATCAATTTTAATAGTAGTATAAATCGCTCCTACTACAGAGTTGATTAGAAATTACACCCTCATTAAAAGATTTGTGTATCAAATTCAGCTACACTTGCCTTCACTTAGTAACATATACCAATGGGTGCTTTATATATTTCTTTATTATCTCTAAAAATTTCATTTTTCCCTGATCACTACTTTCAGAGTAATCGTAGTTGAAGTATAAAGTATAAAAAAATTCTCGAGTGCACCGATCGTTCTAAACGCTATAAAAGATCGTGAATGCGGAACATGTTTTCTCAAGAAAAAATAAATTATGCGTCAATATGGGTTGCTCTGTACAACTAGGCTACATACTGATTCTGATTTTTATCAGAATCAATATGTTTGAATCAATACATAATCAGATTCAAGGTTCATGCAAGCCAAATTATCAAAATATCCGTGCGAAGTTTTGAGGCAAGATCTTAAAGACTATCGATATAACATCTTCCCACCGTCTTATAAGGTACTGCAAGCGAAAAGTAGATGCTATCCGAAAGAGATACGATCATACGGCTACAAGGCTGTTAGAAACAAAAGCAGAGCAAGAACTTAATGCAGTAGAGGAAGGGTCATTAACGTTGTACACTAAATGGGGTTGTGATACTGCTTCTGGATAAATGAATGTCATTAAAAATTCTCCAACAGTGAAAATGTTTATGACGTCTTTGATGCCGCTAAAATTAATTTTAAAAGAAAATGAAGATTATATTATGGGGAGCAACTACCGATCATTCAACAAGGTATTGCAGAATCCTACAATTTCCATTTGAAAAGGAAACTACTGAAGTTATATAGACTGAAAAACTCAAAATCGATGAAGAAATTTACGATATGATTGAGACTGTTGATGAGATAGACGTTCATGGGTAAACATATATTAAGGTTTACTATGACGATAACCGGAACTTCCGCAGCTTCTTCGAGTTTCATTTGTGATGTGACCACTTCACAGATAAACAAGTTATCCGAAATAAAGGAAAGATCCATCAACAAGGAAACCATAAAATTTGGAATGTCTCTGTATACGTACGCATCAAATTTATGGAGTGCATTCTCCATCTATTATATAATTTAAAATTTTCAGCATGAAAAACAAACAGTGTAACACGACCGTTGAGATGCACGAAAAAATTACTGCAAGAAAAGTTTCGAGAAATATTGGGGATTAGTGTCGGTATGGCAAAGCAAGGAACAGGAACAAGTAATGATGGTAACACATCGAGAAAATTTTTTGCCCATTCAGCTTTAACGGTAAAAATAACCGATCTAAATGAGGACTTGATTCGACGATTTTCTGTCATTTTAGAAACAATAACCCGCAGTGAAGAGGTCCTCTAGGCTTGTTCTCGGAGAAAACCAAGGAATGCAGAAATAAGGATTATAAACGTTACCGCAGTTAACATTCAAGTTTGTAGCAGAATAACTACAAACAAACACATCATGCACACGATTCTTATTTTTTCCGATCTGGTTATCAAAAATCTAGGACCAAAACCAAAAAATATATAAAAACCCATAGACGACGAAACTTCAAATTTTAAGTGATGTTATAAAAGGAATAGAATTAACATAAACGTATTGCCCTGAAAAAATAGTTATTGATGATATAGTACTTATAGTTCATACAATAAATTATTTGAGAAATAAACTTGTTTCATTACTTATCTGATTAAAGATACATTTAATTATTTAAAGATTAAAGACATAGAATAAAAACATAAAGATATGATTAAATTTTATTTAATTATCATTACAAAGCCTATACATTATGTGAAAAATCGCGTATTGGTGTTCAATAAGTATAATTTTCGATTATGTAAATTACATTAAGGTAATTTATTCCCAATTGAAAGAGCCAATTTATATCATTTCCGGTTTTGCGATTTGTTCGGTATTTACCATAACACCTTTAAGTACTAAGTCTGAATCAGCTTTATAAGAAAGGTTGGGTATCTTGTCGGATAAAGTACCACTTCGATTATGCAATTTGACATTTAATATCTAAATGCTGTTCATCACTACAAGAAGTTGTACAACATATTATTCATTTATGATAATTTTAGATAACAGTTTATATGCAAATGGGTGGTTCAGGTAAATTACAATTTCCGGTTGCGCGATTTGATTAAAACATAATATTTTAATGTTTTTCATGATTACAAAGTCTTGTATAAATTTCATTCATTTATTTCTCTTTAAAGTACTAGTTAACACAACACATATTTGGTGTGTTTAGGTAAAGCGAGACTTTCGGTTGACGAATTTGGTTTAAACGTCGATAAAAAAGGACTTTAAGAACTACATAAACTATTTCATCCATATACACCTTTTCTACTAAAAAATATTTTTCAGCAAACATGCAATGCTGAACCACTTAAAGGATTTCAATTTTTCAAAACAGTTAACGATTTAAAAGGGAGTTGTAAAGTGAAAAAGGAAAATCTCTGGTCTAACAATTAAGTCGTTGTTAAGAATATTTTTTAAATGTTGTGATTTTAAACAGTTTTTAACAATATGAGTTGATATTTTATTAACATTGTCGATCATCAGTTTTAAAAAGCTCAAAGCTTTACCCTTAGCTTTTGGCATTTTTAATCTTTTCTTTACTATACAATCTGATATTTTTAGTTCATTGTGATTAAATTAATATATTCGAATTAAAAAATATACATATATTACTATAAATTTTTAATTGGTTAAATACCTACTTACTTTGGGTATTTACCCTAGGCTCGGCTAATAAATACCCATTTTATAAGTACCTATCCACCGGGTATTTACCTGACGCCCATCACTGTGAATAATAAAAAGTGTACCGTACTTGATTCACCTTTATATTTCTTTATGTTAATTTTTACTGTTACATATTTGCTAGGGACATTTCAGGATCGAGTTGTCCTGGTCCAAGGACGATGGTTTCGCGATTAGCATAAGTTGTTCCGTTTGGATTAGGGATCGCACGATACGCACGTCCCCGTAGTGGTTTTACGGGGTTCCCCTTAATCTACTATGAATCTGTGAGTCGTGAGCCGTGGGCGTGTACCACAGGTTACGCCTGTGGCCACGCCCAGGCAAAGAGTGCCGCGCCGCGGCGCGCCACGCTGTCGTCGTTGTTCGTGGACACCCTGTGATTACCCTAATAAATAGACACTTTGGCGGTTCACCATCCCGGCGCGGCGCCGGCCGTCTTGACCGCCTAATCACAGGTCAATCGGACAAAATTATAGCGAGGGTGGCCAAGATGAAAAACCCCTTCGACTCCACATCGTCCCCAGGTCTCGAACAACTAGCCCCAAGAACTACTCAAGGTGTGTGTTTTAAAGTATTTCCCTCTTTAGTGGGAGGTTTTTTTATTCATTTTTTACGTTATAAATGACTCGGAAACCGCGTTGATAGGTGATCATTAAAGGGTTAAATAATAACACCGTTGTTGAGTCGACTTTTCGGTCGAGACGAGAAAGAGAACGAAAAGGAGAATACGAAATTTATACATATAGTACATGAAACGAGCGAGTGAATGAGTGTTCGATAAATTTGCGGATGGTTTCGAGCCGTTCGGTCGAGGAGGCAGCCCGAGGGCGACGGTCCTCCACGTTTCAAAGTTAGTTAGACACGCGACACAGAAAATCAATCAAATGTGATGCGAAACGGCGGCTGCAGTTCGGTTGGCAAACAGCCTCCAGTCCTAATAACGGGCCCGTTGGACTACCGCCGCCGGCAACATCCCTTTCAACAAATAGGGTGCACCTACGATAGAGAACATCAAAGATGTGTGTAAACTATCTCGTAGTGTTACAACGGTATCAGAATTATCTTCAGAAAATCTAGATGAATTTCTCCAAATAATGGAATACATGTTAATACGTAAAATCAGAAGTAGTAAACGATTGCTTCTTAATTACTTTGATGGTTTCTCAATTAACAAACAGGTGTTACTCTTACACAAGGTGATTTTAAACGATCCGTCTGAGATATTTCAGATATCAAAAGGAAATTGAAAATTTCCGAAAACAGATCCACTTATATTTCAAGGGGAAAACATATGATTCAATTGCAGGGGAAGTAAATCCTGTGGATAATATGCAAGTTGATCCACTCTTCAGGTTAAGAAAAGTTACTTTAATTGAATTGCGAAATATCATTTTTGATTTAAAAAACAGTTCAAGCTGAGATGTCTTTCCACTTATAAAACATATAAAAAGTTTAATCGTTCTCCCGCTATGTAATCTAATAAATAAATGCATAAAAGCTTCAATCTTTTCTGATTGCTTGAAAACCTCCTTCCTGTCTTTAAAAGGGAACATAAAAACGACGTAGGTAATTATAGACTATACCAATTCGATTGAGTGTTGGATAAGTTATTTGAAATCGGCAACGGTGGTTAAAGTACTGTTTGATCATATACAACGGTGTTTTGAGAACAAATTATTTGAGGAAACCTGTTTTTATGACTTAACCAAGGCTTTTGCCTGCATGTCTTACAGACTGTGTCTACGGAGACTCCGCATTTATAACATTACAGATGAATGTTAAAATTTGTTGGGTTCTTATTTGTGAAATCGTGTTCAATATGTTTGGTACAACACAAAAATATCTGAAAAGCTGCTTGTTGAGTGTGTAATTCCCCTAGGATCGATACTGAGATATTTACTATTCATTATTTTCATGAATCTATTCATCATATTGTATGCAGATCGACTACCGTCCATTTCCATAAACTAACCGATGATCTTAAAAGGCAATCCGCGAAGTCACGTACGCATAACGTAATCAATTCCCTTAATCGAGAACAACTATATCGTGACTTCCATAAAATATGTTGCAGTTAAGGGAAGGTGGGGAAGCTTTATAGAGTTTTTACATTTTGTCTTATAGAATTTTTTTGAGTACTGACTTCTAGCTTAATCAAAAAATAATAGTTTTTATAATAATAATTATATAACATTGGCGTAAATTTACTTGCATGCTTTTTTATGACACTTTCCCAAAAATTGAAAAATGTATAGAAGTATCCCTTATGTGTAGCACTTTCATACAGGTATGGGGTGCTTTGTATATGTGAATAAAATATAGAAGTTACAGATACAATATTTTTTATTACTTTTCAAAATCATGGTATGAAAAGAGATTTCTCTAGATAAGCATCTAAAAAAGAACTAGCATTAGAACAAAGACTGGAACTATTACTAGGACTAATACTAGAACTAAAAGTTTTGCTATACGCCATTGAAAAAATGTTTGACATTTGGGATGTTATGTTGCAACCTTCTTGAGAAACTAGATCAATTGATTCAAATGATTCATTTAATGCTATGATATTGATGTCTTGGATAGGCTTGGCTAATTATGTCTTAATCACTCGACGCAATGCGAACCTATTGAAGACGTTCCTGGAACAATGTTTCAGATTGTTGGAACATCGAATCCCATTTCATGTTTTTGTTATTTGTGTTTGGTTTGTGGGCGATTTAAGAATAAATATCTTCTTATAACAAATGTTGTGTCTTCCAAACCACATAAACTACGATTTAACGTCAAATTGTCGTGGTCACCTGCAGGTAAAAATATTTGCAAGTATGTTGATCAGTCTTGATGATGTGGAGTTATCCCACACTATAATAGTTATATTGAAGTGCTTTACTGTAGGCACATGGTACTTGACGTCAAAGTAGCTATCAGAATGACGATGTATCCACAACATGCCATCATTTGTAAACATCAAACTTGCTCTCGTTGCATCACATAATTTGCTCCCACAGAGGTTTTGTCTAGTTGGGAAAAGCTTTGGTTCACTTAAACAAGATTGTGAAGAAAGTTTCAACATGGCAATTGAAACGTCAAACATTCTTTCAGAAGGTACACGATAAAACCTAAAAACTTTTAGTGTTTGGCTCTAGTATTGTCCTAATATTAGTTCTAATTTTAATTCAATAAACACCATGGAAGCCTTCGTACTAAAATCATTAATTGCTGTTTTGTTAAATCTTAATGATCTAGCAACATTCTTTTTGCAATTTCTGACCATAATCATCAGACGGCATCACTCTAACATCAGAAACAAAAACAAGAAACTGGAAATGAAATTTTGCTAGAAAATTGAATATTGTATTATTCATAGATCAATTCACAAACTTGACATCTCTATCTTTTACATAAAATAATACTGATTGATCTAGAAAGTATTATTTAGTAAATAAAGGGGTTCAAAGTGAAATTGGAAATATTACTAATGCATGGCTAAATCATGTTTTCTCTGTGTCCCTTGTATGAATCTGACCCAGATTCATTACATTAGATTCTAAATTAACATAGGAGAGTAACATAATGGAATTAGTAAAAAAATAAACAGAAACGTGCTCTGGGGAAATTTAATGGGTATGGTGTCACCTAATGTATTAATTATGGCGTATAATGGAAACTTTAATTGTCACATGTCTTATGGTGTCTTGTGTTGGGGATATTCTATGCATGTACATCAAAGGAAACAAAGAAAACGTGTGCGAGTGAAGGGTCGTATGGGGTTCATAGAGAGGTGTACAAACAAATTTATTCAGTAGGTTATTCTGACCTTTAGTATTCTTTATTCTCAGATATTCTTGTATGTCCGGTGAACACATATTTGAATGAACATAATATATAATGATATTTACTAATATAACACAAGAAATGGGGTAATGAGTTGTCGATAATTCGATTTTATACACAGCATACGATTTTTTAACGAATTGACTTCTCATATTTAGAACTTGAACATCAAGTGTTTTAAATCTATTATAAAAATTCTTGGTTGCTATAGTAATTGCTCAAAATGACCACCATTAATAATAAAAACATGAATCCAACTATTGAATCACCTAGTATTCCTGTCCAAACAGGAATGTTTTAAGTCTCAGGACAAAATTTCCAATTTCTTTCCATCCATGTTTTAAAGGATTGCCTCCTCATGTTCAAAACTTGGATATCAAGTGTTTTAAATCTGTTATAAAAAGTTCTTGGTTGCTAAAGGAACTGCTAAAAATGACCGCCATTAATAATATATGGACATTGAATGGATATTGAATCACGTAGTATGTCCAAACAGTAATGTTTGATGTCTCACGAGGTCTCAGGTCAAAATTTTTAATTTCTTTCGTCGCCACTAGTTCATCTACTACTTTATTAGCATGTCTTTTCTTGTTCTCTACCGCTCTAATTACTTCAAATTTTGGCACAAGTTCACGAATGTGTTTATAATTCACATGCTTATTTGGATACATTTTATTAAAAACTCTTGTAGGGGTACAAGCATATTGCTTGGCACCATGATGTGAATATATTTCACCCTTGCAGCAAATAAAAGTAAAAATTCTCAATTCACCATTTTACTGAAACTAATGTAGACGAAAATTATAAACTTGACAAGCATCTATCAATCTATCATCTTAACAAGCATCTAATCAATCAGTTTTTATAAGTAAGCTTTAAAGTTTGTCGGATAATTTTACACAAACATTTTAGTTGCACAAACCGCTTCATGGTGGATTGAATTTGAATTATACAAGCTAGGGCTAGCAAAACGAGGCGTATGTATCAAGAACTTGTCAGTTGTTCCAACATGTCAATCGATCGGAAAAATACCAATCGGGTATTACTCGAAGAAATTATTCGCCCATACAAATCACCTATATCTTTCACGAATTAAATCACTAGAGTATCATGAGGAAAGATGCAGCATATGATATGTTATTATAAAATAAAAATGTGATTGTTAGGAAGTTAAATGCATTGAGAATTAATTATAGAAGAGAAAAGAAAAAAGTCGAAGTTTGTTATCACTCTGGGATTGGTACAGACCAAACATGAGCGATCACTGTGGTACTGCCATTTCTTTGATTTCTCGGGAGGAAATATTTCAGGAAGGAAGAATAAATGTCGGGGTAGATTTTTCTTCTCATTAACTACTCTTTACATCATATGTCACGTTTTTTGTGTTCCAAGCTCGACATAGTCCAAGTACATACTGGCGATTGTTCAAGTATACTTGTATCCTGTGGTGTCAAAGGCAAATTTTCCATGTTTGTTCAAAAATATTGGTTATGCATATTTGTCATGTTTACAGTTACGTGTGTAGCCATCCTTAGATAAAATGTCAACGGCTTGCTTTAGTTTGTTTCCACGCCTAACTGATTCAAATTAGGTTTCGATAGCGCTTACCGTTGTTATCAAGTGGCAAAGATAAACTTTCTCATAAACTGTATGAGAAAGTAGGAAATGTGGGCAAGATACTACGCGACTTTTTAGATCACACATATTATAATTTTACACGCCACTGTATATGTATGCAGTAGAATCTCAAGGATCTCGTTTGTAACGAACAAAATATTTTTAAGTAACAGTTTTTAAATATGTATAAACGTAAATGCTAGTAGATTCTAATTATTTCTCAAGTTGCTTTTACTATGCTCATAGATAATCGTATAGACAACTCGGGGAATACCCGAGTTACAATAGTACTTAGGACCTAAAGTAGAACTAATCTAAAGTCTAGATCTAATGTTAGTCTAATGTAGTAAGTAATCATTCCGTTATATTAAAGATTTACTGCAATAAAATATCCATTACTGCATAATTAGAAACATCCCTAAAAAATATAAATTTCCACTTTTTCAATATCTTAATACATTCCATCTTTTTCTATGGTCATTAGTTAAGCTTAACTAATAACCCATATTACATTAAACCAGATACGTTCAAACATCTGGAAGGTGATCGGTGATGAACTGATGGCGAAGAAACCGACGTGATCAATCACTGCCCGGTCATCCTCGATTGATTGAGGCATACCTCTCGTCTCTCTTTCTAGGGCTTCTTCACCTCGTCACCTTTTCAGTGGATTCCTGCGGAGTGGAAACGCGGTAGCAACGTTGTCCCAGTGGGAGTTGAAAACCCCGCAGAGGGGCCCCGCTGCGACAGTGGCGACCCCTGCTGATGCGACAACGCATCGATCGTGCTCCGGGCGTCTTTTCCACGAGAAACGGGTCTTTGCGAAAAAGGAAACGGCCACTTTTATTACGTTTTATGTGTTGGTTGAGTAATAAAATTTTCGGAAATTGTCATATAAAGTTTTTCATATATCTTTCATTTCTTTACATTGTCGTATTTCGTAGAATTCCAAGGGTAAGTGTATAATAGAGAGGCTGCGTGGAGGTCGTATACGAAGATGATCGCGTGTGTTTTGTAAAGCCTGAGGGTTAGAAAAGAGCCCTGCGACGATGCGTCCAACCTAAAAGGTCCATCTCTTACACCCGCTCCTCGTCGGCGTCGCATTACCATAACTAATTATACAGGTGGTCACCGATTGCCGGCGAAACACACCGTATAGTTTTAAATAAGTCGCCAAGGATTCTCTCGACCCTAGTAATATTACGTCGTGTCGTCACGATTCCCATGTTAAACGAAACAACTAACCAAAGTTGTCTCCAACAGTATATCATTCAATTTCCCCCTTCAATTTCAGTTGAAATGGTTTTCAAAAAAAAAAGAAGTAACTTAAAGGATCTGTCAGGTGCATATCGCATATCGAAAAATCGTCTACATTTAAAATCCCATTTACCTACCTCGTCTCCTCGCGGTACAATTTTGAGGAAACACATCTTTCGTGGCGTGTCCATTACATGGGGAATTATTCAAATTGGGCAGCACTGATGAGAAACAAATGAAAAGTCAGGACGGGCCATTATAAAGGAATGTACAAATAACGCGGTCCCGCTCCCGCTAATTCGTTTCATTTGTGCCCTCGCCTTTTTTTTCGAAGCGTCCCTGTTTTAAAAAAAGATACAACGGCCAATCGTGTCCGACTTATTTCGGTTTGCGTGTTCCGACACAGTTACATGTCCCTGAGGCAAGAGACATACGTTCTTCATGTAAAGAACGTTAATTATTTCAAAATCGTAACTTTATCTTGAAACAATTTTGATGGTTTTAATATCTGTCTCTCGGATCATAATCATCATTTTGGTCTTTAAAAATTTCCTAGATGTTAATATATTATTGTTAAGCAGAGTTCGCTTGCGGCTGAGGTGTAACATCAATTGCGCCTTGTTAAACTTAAACTATGCTCATAGTCTTGCTGTTTCTTTATGACCAAGAATATAAGTTCGATCGCTTGCCTAACATTTCATTGATGATTTCTTGCGTTTAACAGTCTCTACTCTATCAACTACAAGGGCAGCAGGAACGATATAAACCTAGGTCGCTTATGTTATATGAATTCCGTTTTGTTTACTCTTAAATGGTCATCATTGTAGTTAGTGATGGGCCAACTAGAGGTTTCGTCAAACCGAGTTGAATATTTGCGTAAACCGAGTGCAAGCCTAGTTACCCAAATCGAGTTGATAACAAAAATTTCAAATCTGCAAATTCGCAAAGCTTGCACTAATTTGAATTGATGGATGTAGGTGGTCGTTTTTGTTCGACTTGCGATAAACGATAAAGATGTCTCAAGCGATCTGTGCGATTTGAGGCGAAACTATTATCGCTTATATGATGATATTTATCCTCAAATCGCCAAGATCGTTTTGTGCAGAGGCGCTAGATTTGGTATATCAACGCGAAATCGTCATCTCAAAAATTATAGCGCCTTTCTTTCTTTGGAGAGACCAAGTAAAGTTATACGTATATTTTTTTGAAAAATACATGTGGCCAGTGTACCTAACTCAACCCATGTTTTATCGTCGTAGCTGTTGACTAATTTGTAGTGGAGTTGAACTTCACGATGATTTCTGATATTTTCTGGTCTATAACGCTCCTAATATAATCCTCATTAGTAGAAGTAGGAACAGCGCCAAAAACAGTGGATATAGAAATGATGGTTTCTGAACGGTATGCTGATTTATATCGCAGATGATGGAAAGTCGTGAAACATCATGGAACTTGTGCTACTATTCTATTAAACCCATCGTAAAATCTCGTCTCTATTATAATAGCAAAAGTTTCTTATAAGTGCTTACTTGGCTATGTCATTGGAGTTTTGCTATTTATGTATCTAACCTGACTCGAGTTAGTACCAGTCTAACTCGAATCGAACAGTTGAGGCATCCCTAATTGTAGTTATCCAACCATATCCATACACTTTCATTACGTTTTAGCGTTTCCATTAATAATAAAGTACTGCAAAAAGGACCTAAGTAATTTTTAAGAGTTGTTTTTAAGTTTGGGTTGCATTCGGATAGGTGGACTTGGATTTTCTTGAGATAAGTGTTGTTTAGCGCAATATGCTTGGACTTAAATAACGTCAAAATACACATTCATGGTAATTTGTGGTACAGAAAGCAAAATAGTTAGTCGTCTGGGCAGCTTTCACTTCTGAAACTTTATTAAAAATGCAACGATACACGCTTCAACAATGGATTGAAATTATTAAAATTCATTACACTTTAATGTTGAAAATTTTGCAGTCACAGTTCGCAAAACTAGAACACTTTTGGGTCGTTGTGAAGTACCTTCTCGGTCAGCAATGGGAAAATGGTTAAAAAATTTGAGCTGTTGGGACAACTTAGTGATGTGAAGAATCGAAACCGTGTGCGTCGATCAAGAATAATTGAGAATATTGTAGTTGTAGCCCATGGTATTGGCGTAAACACAGGACATTTTACTAGGCATTTTTCTGTAGTGGTGGTGTTTTGCATATAGACCTAGGTTTTAAGGCTTTTAAAGTTCAGTTAACACAAGAACTCAAGCCGATTGATCCCCAGCAACATTGTATCTTAGCTGATTGGATCCTTGAAATGCATCAAAATGACCCGAATTTTCACCGAAAAAGCGTTTCCAGTAACGAAGCCCATTCTTACCTCGGAGGCTATGTGAATAAGCAGAATTGTTCCATTTGCGGCTCGGAAAATCCAAGAAGGCTTCTTGAAAGCCTCTCCATCCTCAACTTGTCACTGCTTGGTGCGGTTTCTGGACTGACGGTGAGATTGGATCTTACCTATTGCGTTATCGATCTATGATTAATGATTTTTTATGGCCGAAAGTTGAAGATATTGATGTGAACGAGACGGTGCTACTTGTATGGCACACAAGCAACGAAACAATCGGAATTTTACAAAAAAATTTTCCTGGCCGTGTTATTTCTCGAAGAGGTCATTACAATTAGTCACCAAGATCTTGTGATGAAGTCTGATGGTATTAACTTCAGACGTTTTTCTTTGGGGGCTCGTGAAAGACAACGTCTATGCCAATGCTCCACAATCAATATAAGACCTTAAAGATGGAATTCGTGGTGTTATCGAGAACACATAGCCGTAAATGTGCAAATTGGTACTAGAAAATTTTCTGAAAAGAATATGTCGCTGCAACAGTGGCCATCGCGGCCATTGACTGATTTTCCATCGTTTATGGCATACTTATAAAATGAAACCTATAGAAGGAAAACACTTTAAATGGAATTTGTATTACGAAATTGAAGAAATGTTGTGGATAGTGTTGAATGTTAAATTGAATCACCATTGAAGTCAATATCTTTTCGCAAGTTTTTCGGTGTTTTTCAGTTTCATTTTCTTTACATTCATTTCCTTATATATCATCTAAACACTTACAGAAAAATGAAGACTCCGAAGACACAAAGTATTTAGGATTTATAACAATTTATCTTAATCTACAACAAAATACCATTGAATGTTTTAGAGATATTAGGCTGGGTTGCATTCGATCGGGTGGGGTTGGGTTAGGTTGGGTTGCGGGTAAGCAACAAATCCACACCGTGCGAAGAAAGTTGTAAGGGAACAATGAATAGTGGTCATAATACAGAGGCTGGGCATTAATTTTCATCAAAGATGTTTGAGCATGGCAGAAGAGAGGCCCAACTAGCGACTATTATACGACACAAGCCATAATAGGTCCATGGAGTATTTTATAGTTGTCTCAAGGAGGAAAAAAATATCATTAGATGAGTGTTGGCTTGGATGTGGAAATTCTAATACACTATTAAACAGTATCTTTCAATGTAACCTATTCCAACAGCTGAAAATTTTAACTGTATGAAGGGTGGGAGAAGAGATAAACCTAGATAGTATCGTTCATATATTGGTTGAATCACAAAGCACCATCGCGATGGATTTCTCTAGACAAGTAATCATGGTCGAAGAGGCTATTTTCCCAGAAAAGGTGATAGAGGAAGATCTAAGAGGAGGAAGATCCATTTTCTGCATGCAGTGCGGACAGTAAAGTCATATTGAATCACCATTAAGGGCAATATCTTCCCACAAGTTGTTGCAGTGTTTTCAAGCTTCATCCTGAATATTCATTTCTAAAAGACATTCCTTTAAATATGATCCAATCACTTACAGAAAAAACAAAACTCCGAAGACACAAAATAATTATGTTTCAAACAATTTCTATTATATCCACAAGAAATCAAAAACCTGTCGACCATTAAATGACACAAAACATGTAAGCTTTATAACAATTTTAATTATATTCACCATATATAGCAACATATATTGCACCATGGAGTGTTCTAGAGATATGAGATTGGGTTGCATACGGTTGGGGAGGTTCGGTTGCCTTGGATTGACTATGTTCAATTATGACGAAATTTGCAAACTTCTATTTAATTAGTATGCCTGGACTTAAACATCGTCTAAATAAACTTTTCTAGTGATTTGTGGTACAGGAAAGCAAAATAGCATGCTTATCGCAAATGAAATATGTATTGCGAAATCAGAGAAATCCTTAAAATCCTGCCTTATACATATCACGATTGTAGTTGTGGATAGTGTTGAATGAAGCTTCAGTGTTTTTCTGCCTTCTGCATACAGTGCAGATATTAACGTTAAATTAAATCACCATTGAAGGCAATATCATTTCGCAAGTTGTTGTGACTTTTTTCAGTTTCACCTTGCGCATTAATTTCTAAAAGACATCCTCTTAAATATTTTCCAAATAATCACATAAAAATTAAACAAGACATAAATTATTAAAATTTAGATATTGTATTGCTCTATTGTAGAAAGCTACAAGTTCTATAGTAGGGACGACCAAACTCAGTATTGTATTGTTATATCGGATTCTGCAACAGTGCAACATTGATGAGTACAATCTTGATGATTGATGACAAGCTGCATATCTTGTTTTCAAATTTTTAATGCAAGGTTATCAAGTTATCAACCTTCTTGTGAAAATTTTTGAAAAAAAACATGAGATCACTTAAAATCAGTTATTAGCATTGTTATAAATATTGAAGATTGGAATTTGACATCTTGATAAACATAGCATGGGTCTTTGGAACGCAGTCTGTGTATAGAAGAAATTCCTAACTTAATTGATATTGGAGCTTTGGATGAGTGAAGGACTGGTTTAGGACTCTGTATACGTGTAATCGACTACGAGAGACGGCCTGCACATTCTCACAAATTACAGTGGGACACCAACAAAATTCCAAAAACCTCTGTTTTAAAAGATAACGCAGCTTAATCAACAGCGTCATCAGAAACTAAAGTAGGTCAACTGTAGTAAACTGTTACTCAATCACTAAGCAATACGCTATCATATACGATGATCTCGAAACAAGTGCAGTCCAGTTACTGGTTTCTGTGATCTAATTCCTATTTCTTTCCTTTTTTATCTCCAATCTGAGCGTTTACTTATGTTCATCTGAGACACTTATTCCAGATGATTTCTTATCTCAACTGTTGTGGTATGTTGCTTTTGTAACACGGTCGTGTTTTGCGTTTTGTTCCCGATTCAGATCGCGTAATGAAGGTTTGCCGACATGTTTGTCAGCCTCCATCTTGCACCAAAGCCACTGCCTAAGCAACTTCTACACGACTTGAAAACATTTTTGTTCTTTGGTAACAGTTAACGACACTAAACGCCACTGAATGTTTTTGTCAACTTCCATAGCGCTTCCGACGAAGCTTTTCCTTTCAAGCATAGAGCTTATGGTGTTACCAATAGAAAATTCAACAAAAAAACAGAAGGAATCAGGACAGACGAGCCTACAAGTTCCTCATGTTTAAAACTAAAACCTTAGGTCAGCATGCCCTACAGGAAGTTTCAATGTAGTAAGAAAACACGCATTAGCGTTATTCTCCGTGGCTGAAATTGAAGAGCGTCAAAATGGGGAAGGCACCTATAGAAATATTATCAAAGGATACAAGAACCGCACTATAATCGAGCAATACGTTTAAAGCTATTGTAGTTTCAATCTGGCCATCATTTATTTGACGCGTTCTTTATGCCGCTAGGTGTATCATCCAAACACTTACAGAAAAACCAAAACCCCGAAGACGAAAACATTTAAATTTTATAATAATTTTTATTATATCAATAGAAAATCAAAAAGTCTTTCCAATTTTTTTAAATATTGAATGTTCAACCATTAGTTATTGTTTAAAATTAAAATTCAAGTATTTCTTGATTGTGGGGGAGACCTCTATCGTCATCATCTCACGATTAATTAGGCAATACCCACCGCGACAGAGGGTGGGTTATATGTAAATACCGCTCCGGGACAATTTCAAGCTCTTTTACCCGCGGACCGACAATTACTTCGCAATTTAGATACGCATCGCATTAGAAAATGATTGGGGAGGGCGAATGCTTAACCCTCCTGTTTCGGTCGACGATCCGATAATATCAAATGCAACAAACGGGCAGAATAGACCAGACGGTCGAACCTGCCCTAGAGATTAATTAATTTATGACGACGAATGAAATTATCTTTGAAGTTGAAGATCAAAGGTACTTTATGAAAACAAAAAAAAGTTTATAGGTTAATTTTTAAAAAGCTTACTTATTCGATGTCGCAACGTACAAGCAGGTTGTTAGGTTTTAGCCTTTAACGCATTCGCCGCTTGTAATTGAAACAAGCCTTTGTATACTGGACATAATACCCCAGTTCAATTCGGTTTTGGACGGCTCCATTTAGCGGGCGAGTTTAAAAAAAACACCCCACAGTAATTACAGTCTATAACCCCTCGGTAATCACACGTTGAATCGCTGATGCGACCGGCCGTAAAATAGACCAAACACTTTTGAAACGACCCGTCTTTCTGTCTCCCTCTCTCACACACACTTATTTTGCCACACTCCCTTTTTAAAATAATGTAAATTACGATATCAAAAAGTTCTATACGGATCTGCCTATTAGCATTGTATGTGAAAAGGGTCGCGAAGGGCACCCTGACGAAACGAGTTGGGGTGGCATGAAGCCGCAATGTGTACTTTATCCTTTCGTCTCTGCTTTTCATGCTATTATCATGAAATGTGTTATTATTTTTAAGAGCGGGGAATTATATACTGTGAAATGTTAATAAAACGGATATACAATTAATGTTATGTATTCAATACATCAGTAATGTTAGCATAAATAGAATCTAACTTGGATTGTTCCTCACGTTGATCAATTCTATGTTTATAGATAAAATCGGGGAATACTCTGAGTTGTTTATACGGTATATGAATCTATGTTGGTACTTCTGGTATTAATTGTTATATTAAATTATTACATATTTTTCGTTGAACTAAAACTAGAACTAACACTAAACCTAGAATTAGATTCTGGTTTAGCCGTACGTCTAATTCTAGGTGTAGTGTTGGTTCTAGTTTTACTTGTCATATAATGCTAGATTATTGTAAATTTTTATTGAAACAGAAGTAGAAGACTAAACCTAGAATTAGTAATAATTTGGTTGGATTGAATGTAATCTACAAATCTAGTTGCATAGATTTCCATAGTTGCACAATCAGGTAAGAGAAGAAACGACAAAACTTAACAGACCGGTGATTAACAGGACAGTACCACACTGTCCTCACAAATCTGTGTCTCAAGTTTAAATTATGTATCTCTGTCCTAAATTTTATTTTATGAAAAACGTATGGAGGTTTCTTTGTTAATTCTATAAATTAGAGACAGATATTGCACACGGAATCTCTATTTCATATTCAGCCAACCACTAGACATTAGAACGGGGGAAATATGATCTCTTCGTTTAATGTCATAAATAAAGCGCAAGCAAAAATTGTGAACAACTTATACCTTGCGCATTAATTCAAAAGACAAACAAGAGCTAAAAACAACACTACAATGTCGTTGGACATAGCTGGGCTATCACACAATATACGCTTATGCTTAACAGACAATAATTTACGACATGGGTACAAACGCTTTAAGGCACCAAATGCACGCGCACGAAGAATCCACATATATAATAATAATAACGACTTTAATCATAAACAAACAAATTTATTTATAACAAAAAAAGAAATTATAATGCACAGAGCGGGGGTAGGAGCCTTTAGCTCTTTTATGCCACAAAACTCTACTATGTAACTAAGTTAAAATAAAATTAAAATAATAATGAAAGTAATAAAAAGATGAAGAACGTCAAAAACAAACATACTTATAACTTAAAAAATTAAAAAGAAAACAAAAGAAAAGACTTACCAAAATTCAATTGACCCTGAGTTTTAACAGGATTTATCCTTAACCCATGATTACTAATCATCGTACACAGAATTTTTAAGTCACCAGTAATAATACGACACATAGAAGGAACTTCATCGGGTTTAGAGCTGTAATAACATTGCGAGTCGTCCTCATACAGATGACAAGAACAATCCTAAATTTGGAAAATAGATTACAAGTGTCAAGGAAGCTTGAGGAACGCCAAAAAAGCAGATCACAGAATCTGATAACAGAATTCAGCTTAACCGACTGAACACTTTTTCGATAAATAGCTATCAGATAGCTTGTCCGCATAAACATTTAATCTACTAAATTTCAAAATGCACAACAGGAGACTATGATAAAGGATATCAAAGGGCTTAGTGAAATCAAGTAAGATTAATATTGTGGATTTACCCTGGTCGAGAGACCTGAGTACATCATCAATCAAATCCAAGAGCGGAGGAGCATAACTGAACTGTATTCTTAACCCGGACTGCTTAAGAGGCAAAATGCAAAGTGTTTCCAGATAAATACTTAACTATTCTATCATAGGTCTTTCTAAGATCTTTGAATGAATCGGCAGAATTGTAATGGGCCTCATATCTCTGCAACTAGTGATAGCAACAGCTTTGGGACTGGGAATAATAAAACTATACTTTTAGGAATCCGGAAATACTGAATGAATCAAACAAAAATTGAAAAGATAGACATTGTTTATGGTGCCCTTCTCTGTGTTTATTAAAGGGTTTCTTATCCATGATGGTTAGTTCGCTTAATGATCTGGCAGTTTAGTCTCACTTATGTCGTTGAGTTGGATTAGGATAGATTGGGCTGAGTTGGGTTGGGTTGTGTTGTGTTGACTACAAAATTGTCTCCACGGAAACACTGCAAGAGATCACTACTAATTGAGTTAGTGACTAGAAGGAAGGTGTACGCAAGGGCAGCAAATGAGGACATATTTCAGGATTAAAACAACGGATGAAAAGGCCAGATTGCCGGGGAAGCAAACTACTTTATCGGTCAACTATGTACAACTACACAGTTGACAGTTGACAATTTTTTGAGTATGCAAGCTTGTAAGATTAAATACAGGAAACCTGGAGGAAATTATGAACAGTATTAACCCCAAGAAACTGTATTACAGTTATGGTGGAATATTAGGAAAGGTGAAATACAGTAGAGTTGTGTTGGATTATGTTAGTAATTATTGGGGGAGGTAAGTGACAGGAATAGTGAGGTACAGACCTAGAAAGAACGCTTATATGATAGGAAAGATATAATGAAAAATATGGGACGTAATTACAAAGTAGCTTCCAAAACACCTTGTGAAGAAAGGGAGTGAGGAAAAAAAGTTGGTGAGCAGATTCTGTTGTGGCAATGAGTAGAGAATAAACAGGTTGGGTTGGGTTGGATTGGATTAGGTTGGGTTGGCCTTATTGTTTTTGTATTTAGTTTAGTAGTTATAATACTAATATCGAAATACTGGTATTTTGCCTTCGATGCCGATTTTTAATACCAGACAAAAATTGTCCGGGGTTGTAAGCTCTAAGTGATAATAATCTTTATTTGATGTAAATACACAAGATATTACAACATGTCATAATGTCACCTAACTAGGATATGATATTGACGTGCAAAACAAAACAAGAAAAAAGAAAAGAAGACAAAATGATTTATTCTATACATCTTTTGAAAAATTCGTGTATCCTATACAGGGTGTTCCCGTGACTCGGGGCATAAAATTAACCACATATACTAGAGCAAAAATGATGATGATTCGTGAAAAAAAATTATTATAAAAGTCCTCAAATGGCCAAGATATGGGCCATCAAAGTTCAGAAATTTTAACACATTTTTCTAAATATTTTCAAAACCATTAATGGTAGAGGGTTGAAATTTGGTACAGAGTAAACAAACATCATGCAAAATCATTGAACCAATTTTGACTTTGGCCGGATGACGGCAACCATGTTATACAGGGTGTTCCTAAAATTTGTTTGCTCAGAACTTTTTTGTTTGTTCGTAACCCTACATTTATTTTTGTAGTTTTTAATAGAAAATTTATTTTCGAAACTTTTTTCACTCTTTGAAAATTTTGATAACATTAACCGTTTGCGAGTTAAACGCGAAAATATTAAGCTTCGATTTCAATGGTAACACTAAACACAATAATTTTCGAAAAAGTTGGCCATGGCAATTAAAAAAAAAACAAATTGAGCCGTCAACTTGCTTATGTAGTTTAAACATAAAGTTGTTTGTTAATGAAGTTTTTATTAATTTTGCGTGTTCAAAATGGACAATTACACATTTAGTGAACAAACTGACATGATTTTGACATTGGGAGAATGTCATGGAAACGCCGTAGCGGCCGCTAACCGTTATCGGGAGAAATTTCCGAACCGCAGAGCGCCCAATCGAAAAACATTTTTAAGAATTGAAACCCGTTTAAGGGAAAATGGGACGTTTAAGCCGAATTTTAGTAACAACGGTAAAGTCAGATCAGTCCGAACAACCGAACTAGAAGAAGATATTCTAGACTACGTACAAGAAAATCCTACAGCTAGTACTTTGGATATGGCGAGGCATTTTTTAACGTCAAAAACAACTATCTGGCGTGTTCTTCACGAGCAACAGCTTTATCCATATCATAGTTATAAAGTTCAGGAAGTTCGACAGGCTGATTACCCACTACGACTGCAATATTGTCAAATAATGCAGCACAAAATCCAAATTGATGATCAATTTTTAGAAAAAATACTTTTTGCAGATGAATCGACATTTTCTAAAGATGGAATCATCAATTTGAGAAATTCACATAGTTGGGCGGACGAAAATCCAAGATTTAAGAAAGCTTGGAAATCGCAATGGAGGTTTTCTCTTAACGTTTGGGCTGACATTGTGGGCGATGTCATTATAGGACCCGTTTTCTTGCCGTCAAGGCTGGATGGCCATACATACAGGGGACATTTAGAGCAATTAAATGATTTTTTAGATGACGTTCCTTTAAACACAAGACAAGAAATGTGGTATATGCATGATGGTGCTCCTGCGCATAGTACACATGCTGTCCAAGAATTTCTATGTGAACGGTTTCCGGAACGGTGGATTGGACGAGGAGTGGATGCACCGATAAGTTGGCCCCCCCGATCGCCGGATCTTACACCTCTAGATTTTTATTTATGGGGACGCATTAAATCGCTTGTGTACTGCGTTGAAATAACTTCAGTTGATCAACTGAGGTTACGAATTGTTGATTCATTTGATCAACTTCGAACTGAAATCAACGTCCTCAGCAGAGTGCGCTTTAATTTAAGACGGCGATATCAGGCGTGCATTGAAGCCGGCGGGAGTGTTTTTGAACATCTGCTTTAGTATTTTTTTTTGTTCTGTTTTATTTATTACCATTTGTTTATAATTTTATTGTTCTTGTTCATATTTTTGTTAGAATTTTTATTATGTTCTTGTTTGTTGTTACCGCGAAAATTAAATTTATTGTTTTGGAAATTACATTCTTTTATTCAATTAAAATAAATTAACACTGGATTTAACTAAATCTACACTGAGAAATTTATGCAAATAATGGTTATTAGATCAGTTCGTTTTTCAATTGTCATCGCCTTCTCAGATCTTGCGGAATATGTTTTATTTGTTACGATTGAAATCAAAGCTTAACAGTTTCGCGTATAACTCGAAAACAGTCAATGTTATCAAAATTTTCAAAGAGTGAAAAAAGTTTCGAAAATAAATTTTCTATTAAAAACTACAAAAATAAATGTAGGGTTACGAACAAACAAAAAAGTTCTGAGCAAACAAATTTTAGGAACACCCTGTATAACATGGTTGCCGTCATCCGGCCAAAGTCAAAATTGGTTCAATGATTTTGCATGATGTTTGTTTACTCTGTACCAAATTTCAACCCTCTACCATAAATGGTTTTGAAAATATTTAGAAAAATGTGTTAAAATTTCTGAACTTTGATGGCCCATATCTTGGCCATTTGAAGACTTTTATAATAATTTTTTTTCACGAATCATCATCATTTTTGCTCTAGTATATGTGGTTAATTTTATGCCCCGAGTCACGGGAACACCCTGTATATTGGGTTTTGCGCTGGGCAGTTCTTAACTAATGAGTTCATTCTTCTAGAAAACAATTGTCTAACTGACTATGGTAAGGATATATCATCAATGAGTGCAAAATATTCTCTAACAGCTATCTCTACACTTTAGATTGAAAAGTGCTCGAATTGTCCTCTTTTGTAATAGAAAAATTCACCCTAAAGATATGGTCTAAAACAGGATGGCATACGTTGCTACGCTGTGGAAACTGGCATAATACGTGAGTTTAGCTGCTTCTATGGTACTGATAGCATTTTTAAGTTATACTCTAGCAGTATAACTTAAAAATGCATTATTCATTAAATCAAAAGTTGTTGGTGATTAACATTAAAACAATTTTTTGTACGTAACACAAAGAAGGGCTTTGCATTCTATGCAATTTTCTAACGTGGGAATTTTTTTCTTTTAGTCCGTTCTGATAAATAAAGAGGAAAATAGAATAATAATAGGTAAATAATAATAAACACAATATTACAAGAAAACAAAAGAAATAACACATACCTTGAAACAAATGTAACTCAAAACTATTATTGTTAGTTTACACATCTTTTACACCGAAGAGTTTGTTTCCTCAGATAAAACTCATTGGTATTCCTTAATCCATTCAACAAATTTTTGATAAATTTCTTCTGAATTCACTTAAATAACATAACCCTATGACACACATATTTTGGTTACCAAGGCCAAAATAATATATAATTATATTATATTCCATTTTGACAAAATGAAGGTCATAAACAGGGATTTGTACACATTGATGTTAGAAAACCTATTTTGTCTAGAAGGCCATTCAAGATGATAACAAATAGAAGGGGGCCTGGATTTGAGTCTTGAAGAACGCGAGACCTAGCAGTAAATTCCATAGATGCATAACCATTGTAGTAGGCACATATAATTTACACGACTTGACGTAGTAAGAGGTAAATATCTTCATAAGCTTAGGAGAAAAGTCCAAAAGCAAAGCTAAGTTTATATAAGAGGGCGTCATGATAAATCATATCAAATGTTTTAGAAAAATCAGTGTAAAATCAGGGCAACACCACCTGACCGTCAAATTCTCCGTACACAGTAAATTGGGCCATTGAGCTTATTAGCTAAATAAATTATATATGATCTATATGAGATCTAAAATGTAATTGTATGATCTATATGGGTGAGCCATTTAACTTCCGATCTAAAAATTTTAGAGATTTATTTTCAGAATTGCTACGTCCGTTGTTAAAGGTAATGTATTGTGTTTTTTCTTCGTTTACTGTTAGACCATTATCATATAAACTATTCATTTGTAGCGTGCATGTATTTGCTAAAGTTACTTTGAACATTCTATATTGATTCGCTCGTTGAAACAATAGCTGTATCGTCTGCATAGAGGCAAAGCTCTACATGTGGTGTAATGCTTAGCATGTAATTTATGTAAATGATAAACAACAAAGGACTCAATACCGAACCCCAAGGAACACCTACTGAAAACTCTGTAGCACCACATCTTCACCCATTCACCACCACGATTTGCATCCTAGCATTCAAGTATGATATAAGAATGTTGTGAGCTATACGGTAGTTACAGCTTATCTAGGGGTATGGCACTATCAAATGTTTTTGATAGATCAACTACACAACTACTAATATCAACTACTAACTCTACACAAATTTTCTTTAATCTATTGCTTCCAGTATTTTATTTATCGTATCTTGTATACCTGTGTCTTCAAATTTATCTTTACAGTAGCCATGTTGATATTTAGTGAAAAACTTTCTCTTTTCAAAAAAAGTAAAAATTCTCTCTGCTATATCGCATTCCAAAACATCGAAGTAACTGGAAGAATTTTCTTTTCTACATTCCCTTTTTTGTATGGGAATGATTTTTGCTAACTTCAATTCGTTTGGAAATACTCCATGTTTGAGGCACATCTTACTAAGATACATTAATTGTGCAGATAGACCTTTTATTGGTCTTTTCAAAAGAACAACAGACATTCCATAAATATCTTCAGTTGTTTGTGATTTAAAAATTTTCACTAGCGTTTTTACTACTGTATTATCAATCGGTCTTAGAAAACAGTAGTCTTTGAAGTTCACAATTAATACCATTTACAGTATTTTCATAATCATTAAATGAAAAACTATAATACAGTTGAGTATCATCCGCATAGGAAAAAAATCCTCCTAGAAGTAATGTTATCATATTGACTATCTGGAACATTATATACAAATGCTGAGTTTATGTCATTAACGTTTCTTCAATAAACTGAAAAGCTATTGTTTTTTAATTCACAACGTAAGACACTACCTTAACACTTGATTAGAGTTTTTTGTGTAAATGCTAAAAATATGCTTTCGTTTTAACGTCAATAGCAAAATTAGTATATATTCTCAGTTTTGCTTGCTATGTTAACACTTTTTTATCTTTCAAATTTTATAACAACTTAATATTATCTTTTATGAAAGATAGGTTTTGAAATTCTAACCGTTCTCACTGAAGCATGACTGTTAAACAAATTCAATAATTGATCAAGTCGGAGTTATTCCTCAAGTTAATCGGTTCCATGTTTAGTTGTCGTTTTAGTTATTATTGAGTAATCTCCCATGTAATCCCAAAAGAAAAGGATATTATTCCCTGATTTACAAGGTTTCCATAAATATATATCTTTATTAAACTAAAATTAGAACTAATATAGAATTTATTTATTATAGCTTCAAAGAAATTAAAATAACATTTGTACAATTAATATTATGAATTCAAAACATAGTTAGCATAAATAGAATCTAGCTTGGCCTGGGTTATTCCTCAACTTGATCTATGTATACAGATAAAATCGAGAAATACCCTGAGTTGTCTATACGATATATAAACCAATGACGGTACTTCTAGTATTAATTACTGTATTAAATTATTGCACATTTCTCGTTGAACTAAAACTGGAACTAACAATAAACCTAGAACTAGAAACATTTGGGATTAGCCGTGCATCTGCAGACACGTTTTAAATTTTTATTGATATAGAAGTAGAATTAAAATTAAACCTAAAGTTAATAATAATTCAGTTGGGTTGAATGTGATCTGTAGATTTAATGTTAGTTTTAGTTGTTATTCAGTTCTAATTTATTGATTTATTGTACTAAAATTAGAACTAATACAGTATTTCTTATTGCTTTAAGAGAAAATGTCTCCGTCCATTTGAAAAAGTTTTATACAGATCGTCTTATTTATTTTATTATATCAAGAATAAACTAAAAAAGAAGAGATATACAATAGCACAGCCCTTTATTTAGTTTTTAAGAAAAATAATAACCAACATAAAACGAGAAGCCTTTCATTTCGTTTCTTCTTATCCCAGTAAAAGAACGAAACATCTGGCAGTCGGTTGTTTGTTGACCTGGGAAGCAATAAAAAGAACGAAAGAAAGAAAGAAAGAGAAAAGGAATAGATATACGCGTTCTCCTAGCCCTGAGGGATGGATGGATGGATGGTTGGCAGAAATTCATTTAGGAAATCGCGAGAAAGCCACCTGGGAATCACCTGCCACGACGACGGCTCCTATAACTGCCGTCGATGCCGCCCTTTCTTGAACGGGAGGAGGCGGTCGTGTTAGCCCGGTGATTGTTTGATGTAGTTACGCCCTTCGGTGAACCCTCAATTAACCGGTAGCTAGTTAGTTAACTCTAATCACGTCTGATAGCTACCTGTTCACGCCCGGCCGGCCACGAATTAATACGCCGATTTCACGTCTCAATTAAGAGATACACATAAGTTATTGGACAATTTCAATAGTTACTCATTCTGTTAAAGAAAAATATTTCTATTTAACAGTTTTACGATCAAAATGATTGCACAAACAATGATGACCATAACAGATCAGCTTGAGCACACTTTTATTGCTCAAACTATAAACACATTGTGTGCTTCAATGTCCAACTAATAATATGCTGCATAGATGATGAAAGTATCACATATTTTTCTAAGTAATGTCAATTCTCCGAAGGTTTTCAACTAATGATATCCACCATATTTCACTATCATTTTACAAAATTCACAGAAGTTCTGATAACGATCTTACTACTTGTTGTCCTTGATTTTTGTCAACTTTCATAACCTCTCTACAATTTATATGAAAAATGGAAATCAATTTCTCCTAGAGGTGGGAGATTCATGTCTCAAGCTTGATGCCTATTTTATCGAACCCTATGAATTGTTCAACAACTTGATCTCACAATTCAATTTTTTGACTCTGAATAATATAGTAAATTTTTGGGATGAAGACGAAGAACTAATCAAAATAGTTTCAAAACTGGCTCCCGCCCGGCAACAGACGTCGGTCGGCAAACTTTGGTTCGTTGCAACGTATAGACATAGACAGTCCGAAAACACATAGCCCATTAAAATATCCGTCCAATTTAACGGCGTTAATTGTGAAACGGTCCCGCGTCCTCGAAAACAAAAAACGAAGTCAGTTCAGAGACGATGATCGTTCCTCTTCCTCGTCGCACCTTCCGTCTTGCCCTGTGCCGTACGGACGCGTATATACCACCGCTTGGCATTTCATTTCCACCCGTATGACAGATTCCTGTTACTAATTCATTTTTTAATTAACCCGTGGACGGGTGCGGACCCTCTCGACTGTTAACAGAACGTATAATGAACTCGAAGACCCGTCCAAGTTGCGGTGGTAAGGTCCGTTCTCGAACAGGATTGGACTGGCACAAGTTGTGGATAATAAAACAAAATATGTAGATTTCAATAATTGTCATAACAATCATATTAAAGAAAAATTTATAATCCAGATTAAAGAATGAATTACTAAAATTTGAACTAACACTAATACTAGAACTCAAAGTAGTTTCAGAAACTAAAAAACTTCAGAAACTGATTCGAAGTCTGAAGAAGGTTTCAAGGAACTAAATAAGAAGCATCTTCCTTCCAAAATGTGCAGTAACTACAATGTGCTTAATAGTGATCAATCATACTGACACAAATGATGAGATAAATGATTTCGATGTAGATGTCAATAATAATGATGAAACTTCGCTTTTGAACAGTAACTCATGCGACATACTGCCTATCCAAAGATATGTTAGTACGATTAACAGTACTGAAGATGAAGAAGGTGAAACTTTTATAAATAATACGTAAACACAAGACTGGGTTTGGGAAGATATAGATAGATAATAATGCCTCTATACATCATATCTCCGAAGTGTCTGGAATAAACCCACAAGCTTTAGAAAGATTAGGAAATACTTGATGTAGAAAGTTTTTCATTTAATCATCAAATTAGCTGTTTGGGTTTTTATGATACTCATCATCTTATTACATCGTATAAAAGTAAATATAGAAAATTCTAAAGTTGCAACTATAGTGTTTATCTAAATCATATGCAGTGTAAATATTAGATACGTCGTGATACCATGAACATTGGACTCTATCGACTATCGTAACACTATATTTGGTAATGATTTCTGGCAGATATTGGCATCGGAAATCAATCGATATCACCAAGAAACATTCGAAAATGAAGAATACGACAATAAAAAAATTGATGATAAATGGGGAAATTTATGGAAGTATTTTTTGCTTTATAATGTCCCAAGTATAAAAATCAACAATTGAAGGCTATTGATCACAACGTAGATTAATTCAAACTCCCATATTTTGGAAAATAATGTCATTATCAAGATTTCTATTATTGTCTCGGTACTTATATTTTAGTAACAATGATGATGCAAGCAGAATGGATCAACTTCACAAAAAACGAAGTTTACAAAAACTGTATATTTACACACAGACTTTTTCGAAATTTATACATAGCAAGAAAACATAGCAATAAACGATGATAAAATTCAAGTCTACCTTATGTACAGTATAATTCAGGAAAGAGAATACTTTTTGATTTGGTATAAAATTTCAGAAGCTATGTGAATCAAACTCTGGATATTGTAGTAAATTCAAAATTTATACTGGACGTCCTATTCAGCACGTAATATATATTGTATAATATATAATTGTTAATTGTAACATATATTTCAAGCCTTAATTTGCTTTGAAATGTCTCTTATATGTTTGAAAAGTTTCACAACAGATTTTGGGACTGACTTGGGAGGAAAAAGCTCAATTGTATGTATATTAAAATAAAATAATAATTGCAAATGATAAGTTCGTTTCAAAGAACGGAAGGAAGCATTTCAACTCCTCTAAAAGTATTCTAGGTTGTCTGGAAGCAATATCAAGTTTTTTAGAAGCAGTTAAGTCTTTCATCATTTCAAGTATTCCGGATGCAATATTAAGTCTACTGGAAGCACTTCAAATCTTCTAGATGCAGTATTAAGTATTCTGGGAATATTTCAAGTCTTCTGAACGCAACATCAAGTTTTCTAAAATCAAGATCAAGCTTCTGGAGCATTTCAAGTCACCAGGAAGCATTTTGTCTTTTGGAGAGAGGACGCGTCAGAGAATGCATTGTGGGATGATTCAAGCCAACCTGTTGGAGAAAGAGGTGGTGATTCTGAACGGAAAAGAATGGGACACCAACAGCGGGGTTCCACAAGACTTGATACTGACTTTACATTGTAGAATATATCTTACAACGAGATACTGCCAATGGATACGTAGCGTGGGTTGAGACTGGTAGCATATGCCGATGATTTTCTTCTCATCATATGTGCCAAAATAAAGGAAGTGGTGGAGGACAAAGCTTGCTACGCGAACGAGAGGGTCATAAGAGGGCTGAACGAGATAGGTCAGGGCGGCGGGTAAAAAGACCGAAGTGGTAGTCCTACAAGGAAGACGGAAGCTGCCAGAAATGAAGGTGGTTATTTAAGGCCAAACGATGGAAAGTTCACCAATGGTAAAATATCTCAATAAGGATATGATAATGACGACGCATATTAGGAAGACCATTGAAAAGGCTCTGAAGATATCTAATGTAGGAACCTTATGCCAAACGTAGGGTGATCAGTAAACACTAAAAGGAGAATGATAGCCACTGCCGTTACGTTGGTTTTGTTGTATGTGGCGCCCACCTGGAGTAGAATGTTAAAATATAAGTGCTATAAGAAAATTCTCAAAGCAGTAAATAGGAAGCTAGCGATAGATGTAACGAGAGACCTTACATGAAAGAGTCTCCCTACATGACAGAGGGTGAGAGAGCAAGATGGAAAGATCTAAGAGAATGTGGGAGAAAGTTGAATACTTCTTATGTAAAATGGGGAAAGCACCATCGGCACAGTGAAACAGTAACCAAACCGTGGCACCGTGACCGAGGTTCACGGTGAAGATGAGTGAGGAAGAGAAGAGGAGGATGTTATCCCGTCGAGCGAGTAAAACATTTTAGTGAAACATTCTAAAAACTTTATGGATTGCTTATTTATTTACATGTTGGATCGCATAACCACTGTCAAGACGAGGAATGTAGAAGAAGAGGAGGAGATAGGCTGCTTGCTTGATGAATTTCAAAAAGTTGATGTTTTATTTTACCATTTAATGATATAAGCACTTAAATTATGAGGGCGATATTTCACACAAAATGTATGGATTGGCAATAGAGTTGAGAGCGAAAGTGAAGGCAACTCCGAAGAAATACCCGGAAGTCGGTCGGCTATCCCAAGAGAGATGCAAACCCGACACAACCTGACCGCATGATAACTTAGGTTAGGTGTCTGTTTAGCAATTTCCTAATCCCCTCTAAAACAAATCATCAGTAAATAATACCAAGTCTCTTAGAAGCAGTATCAAGTTTTTTGAAAGCATTTCAAACATTTTAGATGCAATATCAAGTTTTCTAGAGTATCATGTCTTCTGGAAACATTTTAAGTTTATCAGAGGCAATATCAAGTCTGCAAGCATTTCAAATCGTCTAGATGCAGTATCATATCTTCCTAAAGTATTTCAAATCTTCTAGATGCAGTATCATGTTTCCTGGAAGTATTTCAAGCCTTTTAGAAGCAATATCAAGTCTTTTCTAAAGATTTCAAGCCTTCTATAATCAGTATCAAGTTAAAAAAAGAAAAATTGCCAGTCTTAAAGATATAAGATAAAATAAAGATACACTATCAAGTCTTCTGGAAACCATTCAAGTCGTAATTCAAAATACGAGCTCTCTAGAAACGTTCGCAGCACATGCTGTGACTAAATTGGAAGAAAATATTTAATACTATATTAAATTTAAAAAAATAATTGAAAATGTCTACTTCAATGCAGATAATATCATTAGCAAATTTGTATGGATGTTTGGGCACCCAGAGTATCCTCATATTCGGTGTCTATGCTATATAGGTAATTGGTACTCTCCACCAAAAATTGTAGACTAATTTACATGCCAAAACAGTCAACGTTGTTGGGACAGTACGACCGAACAAGAAATATATGCTGAAGAAATTAGTTACCATATAATTGAAGAAAGGGGAAGAAACACACAAAGAAATAGTGAAGTTGAAGTAGTAACAAAAACCACAATACGTTAGAATACAACATCGGCATAGGAGGAGGAGATCGTCAAGACCAATTTTCAGCATGTTTTGCTATTATGCGACAGTATATGAAAAGGTATAGAAATTTTTTTTTCTATGCGACTCATATGCCCCCTATTCAATTCGTACGCTGTATATGATCGATTGAGAAAAAGGACAATGCGCTATATGAAGTTTCGTTTGGATATCGCCGAACAAATATTGAGTATTGTTAAGTTGCTCAATTACAAAACTCGTGGAAGACCATCTGTTGGCGATACTCCATTACGACTGCAGGTAACGACTTGGGCACATTTTTCAAGACATGTTCCACCAACAGCAAACAAAGCAAAAGCGTCCAGAACGTGTAAAGTATGCTATAAAAGGTGCAAACGAATCAAAACAGCCTGGGGATGCAAACTATGTTTTGTTAGCTTAACATAAATTTTCAAGATTTTTTAATGCTATTATATGCAATGAAAAAATAAATAGATACTCTTCCTTTGGCATAACTTGAATAACTTGATTAATTTCCCGATCAAGGGGATAATGAAATAAGAAATTTCAGATGTATTATTATTATTATGTAAGTTGTTCCTTCCCTGGAACATTCATTTATATTTAATGAATAAATCGTTGATTTTTGTAGTCCAACTTTATGATTTTTTCACGAACCAATCGGTTCTGTTTTGATCGTAGGTAATTTATTGGGTGTCCTAATGAGGCAAACCCGGCCGACGTAGGTTCGATGATGATCATCATCCCGTTCGATCATTATCGTCATTAAAACGTACCGAAGTTATTAGATCGCGTTCGCTTTCACATTTATCGTGGTCGTCGTCAGATGCACGATTGGATTCCATTTAGTCCTGATCTCGTTTCGTATACGAAACCGATAATATTCACGCAACGTGGGCGAACGATTTTAATTTATATCCTTCGATGATGTTAACATAATTATCAGTGCAATAATAATTAATTATCGTATTGACAACTTGGCGGTTACGTTCGTCTGCTACTAGATATCGCCTATGGGGTTTGTGAGTCGTCTCCTGGGAGACTTGTCGTTGATTAATTAATTACGTCGATGGTCGCCGCGAGGCTCGTCACGCGCTATTCCGTATGTTGATCGGGGTCGAGGGCAATCTAACAAATTAATTCGGCCGTCCTGAAGGAAGATTAGTGGGGAAATCATCAGGACCCGGCCGAGGAGTCATCACGCAATCGCAGTCCGTAAAATAAGGGTGTCGGTATCTTCAAAAGTGGCCCGGGACCGACGATAAATCTTTTCGTTCTCCCCCACACACACACACATAACTATGGACTAATTTAGACCGATTTTTTTTATAATTTCATCCCAACAGTACCACGCGAATATGGGCATTGCATATAAACAGGAAGGCATCAACGCACGTTTAAGTTTGAAAATGCTGAAGAAACCTCACCGTTTTGACCTAAGGGAACAAAGCTCTTGGCTTTTACCGCGTTGGTAAACCGCAGTTTATGGTTTTCGGGGCAATTTTCATGACAAAACGTGATAGATTGATTAGCAGATTAAGCCAGTTTCGTGCCCATCAATCCACGAGCGCGCACACACACAGACATGCTCGTCGCCCGGCTTTTGTTGCGTCCCTTACCCCACTTAATACTGTTTGTACTACTCGTGATGGATGGCGCACTTATCACGCAATTATGGGCAGTTTTAAACTCCTTTTTCTTCCTTTCGCCGGACCGGCCCGTTCTCTTCGACGACTAAAGGAAGGGTCTCGAACGAAAATTGGGGCCCCGTACCTGCTTCGGCCGCCGCGGCCTGCTTTTAATTGTCCATCTCTCGTACTTTACTGCTCTCTTCTCTAATATTGGAAAGGTCGGTCGGTCGGTTCTCTTGATTTATATCCACGTTCTCAAACTAACCTGCCCGACGTGAAACAATACGAAACCGATTTAGATATGATTATTTTCATCGATCGTAAATCATTTAATGCAAAACTAACCGTTAAACTTCAACCTTGATCTATACTCAATTAATGTTTGAAATTTATGAAAAAATATTAAGGATGATGTCAAGGTTATGTTACTTCATCACATGTAACAAAATCTGCACATCTATCAATATTTTAGTTGCATTGCTGTATGACAAACTACACAGTTTATCCAGTAGCATTAACATCTCCTCTCCGTTAAGGTTCTTTGGAGCACATTTTTATTTCTAGAACAGCGTTCATAACAAAAGCCCCAACAGAAATCAATACGAAATGTACAACACAAGTAATGAAGTCAAATTGAAATACGTGGTCAAGTAGAATTTTGTAGTATCAGTATAATACGTTGGTTGCTAAGTAACTCATAATTTCTTATAAATCGTCTAGATTTTAGTGAATCTGGAATCAAAGTAGCGCCTCGCCCACATTAGACCTTGGCTTAGGTGACTAATAAGTGCTTCAAAATTGTTTTTCGGTTTGATGTAATTTCAATGTAAGGCCTCGGCTAAGTAACTTCTAGTCTCGTATAATAGATCTATATATATAAGTTCTTTAAAATTGTATTTTGGTTTGATATAGTATCAATACAATACCTCGGGCGCAAGCGACCTAGCCTTAGGTGACTAATAAGTGCTTCAAAATTATGTGTTTGGTTCGATGTAGTATCAATGTAATGCCTCAGTCACAAATGACCTCCACTTAAGTAACTCATAGTCTCTCATAAACTGTCTAGATTTTAATAAATCTGTAATCAATTTAGCGCCTTGGCCGCATGCGATCTCGGTTTAAGTGACTACTAAGTCAGAAAGACTGGAAGTCGACTTAAGTGGCTTATAGCTACTTCCCGATTGTATGATTTTGGTTCGAGGTAATATGAATGTAATAGCTCAGCCGCAAGCGACCTTGACTTCAGTAGTATTCCAAAAATTTTTGATGGAATGACCTATCGTGTGGTATCTTAAATGAAATGCTTATTTAATAAGCATATAATCATCTCCAATTTTACTAGTTGTATAATACTTGTCATACAAATTCTATTCTAATGTTGATCCTTCCTTCATACAAAACACATTTTTAGCTGATGGTGTTACTTATTTATTAATTGAAACAAACAGTTTATCCTAATACATGTTTCAACTAGCTTAATAGTAAAAGAACTAAAATCTGTTCGAAATATAAAATAGTAATTAACAGTCTAAACTTAATCTGTTGAGCGCCATAAAACTTTTACTTCTGTACTCCTTGTAAAATACAGGTTATGAGTTTCCTACTGATACTTTATTATACTGGGCGAGGCATTTAAATTGAGACTACCTCATAACCCATAAACTCTGAAGTTTATTAAAGAAAATTTAGATAAAACTTTCATCATATGAAGGGGGAAAACATTTATTATTATGCTACTTTATTTGAAACATTTATTCATTTAGTAGAAATGCGAAAATATGAAAATTTCATGAATTCCATTGTTTTCCAAGATCCTAGGAGTAACACATATGGTTAGAAAAAAACTTTTACAACAAAAGTTGTAGTAAATATTATTTTCAATCATACTGCTCTCTTTAACTTTTGTAACTAGATGCATCGATATTGAGAAAAATACGAACATCTGAAAATTTTGTAAATTTGCTTTGGTTAAAATTACCACGGGTTGCACTTGGGAATCGAGACGTGTTACAAAAAAAAACGTTTAGAACAAAAGTTGTCGCATTATCTTACTGTTAACAATATTGCTCTCTAGTAATCCCATTAAATTTAACATTGAGGTTCGAAATCACTTTTTATCCCCACCACTACCTTATTTCGAGGTGCTGGCCACGTCTAACATTTAAATTTAATCAATCAAAATGCAGTGTTTTCAACAACCTCTTGTTGGCTGGAAATTTGAACTAGATCGACGGACCTTATGGGTCCGTCCATACGGGTTGGGTGCTGCCGGTGGGTTACTGCATACCAATTTCCACTACCTAAAATTTGCAGCGTACAGGAGGAATCGTTTTGGAAAGTGTTGTGAAATGGTAACCAAAGATAACATTAGAGCTCTAATGTTTGCCGATGGAAGAACCTGAGAAATTGGTACCTCAGAAATATTATGAAGACCAAACAAGAAGAGTACTGGAGAAGAGAAAGGTCAGAGACGGAGACGGATGACACTATGATCACCAGAGTTCTGGATCACGACAAGGACAACTCCCATCGTGATTGGCAACCAATATTGCAGAAAGATAAAAGCTCAAGTTTAGTCAACCTCAAGTGTTCTAGAACCATGGCAACTTTTCAAGAATTTTTTTAAAGTTTCTGGACGGAATATCAAGTCTTCTAGAGGCAGTATCAAGTTTTCTAGAATAATTGCAAACCTTCTGGAAGCATTTTAAGTCTTTGGAACCGGTATCAAGTTATCTAGAAGCAGAACCAAGTCTTATAGATGCAGATAAAGGCATCTAGAAAGTATCAAATTTTTGCAAATACATCAGGTTTCCTGTAAGCATTACAAGTGTTCTGGAAGCATTTCCGGTCTTCTGGAAGCATTACCATCCTTTGAGAAGCAGTAACAAGAGTCTTTCAGAGGCAGTATCGAGACTTTTAAAAGCATTTAAAATATGCTGGATGTATTTTAAGCTTTCTGGAAGCATTAAAATTTTCTGGAAGTAGATCAAGGCGCCTAGAAGTGGTATCAAGTCTTCCAGGAGCATTCAAATTTTTTAAAAGCATATCATGTTATTTTGAGGCAGTATCGAGATTTCTGGTAGAACTTAAAGTCATTCGAAGCCCGTATCAACTGTTTTGGAAGCATTTCAAGTCTTCTTAAAGCAACTCATGTTTTGTTGAAGCATTACAAGTCTTCTAAAAACAGTATCAAGTTTTCTAGGGATAGTAGTAAATCTTTTAGTAGGATCTCAAGTCATTTGGAAGCAGTATCAAGTCTTCCAGAGGAAGTATCGAGAATCTTCTAGAGGCATTTCAATCTTCTGGATACATTTCAAGTCTTCTGACAGTATTTCAAGTCTTTTGGAAACAGATCAAGATTTCCAGAGGCAGTATTAAGTCTCCTAGACACATTTAAAGTCTTTTGGAAGCAATATCAAGTCATCTAGAAGCAGAATCAAGCCTTCTAGAAGCAGATCAAGTCTTTTAGAAGTGGCATCAAGTCTTCTGGAAGCGCTTCATGTCAACTGCAAGCAGTATCAAGCTTCAATTTAATATACATGCTCTCCAAAGAAACATTCGTAGCAGATGTTGGGACTGATAACACATTAAAATTAAATAGTTATTTGAAGATAATAACTTCAATCCAGATAAAGTCATCAACAATTCCATATGTGCACCAAGAGTAACCTTAGTAGAGAAACGCTTTAAAGTTTACTTTTAAAGAAGATTTAAAATTCTACTTTAAGATATTAAACAATGTCTTAGGTGGATCAGAATATGCAGGGACATACCAACTAATACATCTCAAAACTGATGGAGTATCCACTTTCTTGTTTGGTATCTTATCGGATCACCACGACTTATCACCCCCGGCCTAACCGACAATTTTGTCATATTAAACATATCCGAGAGAATTCATAAGACTCAGAATCAATCTATTGTATTATTGGTAGAAAATATATTTAATAGATTTATTTTGTAGTGTCTCAATGATATTCGAATGATAGGCTGTCCCAGAGTTGCCTACTACAACACAAAAATCTCTTTACAATCGTTTCCGATGTAAGGACGTGTATTATCTGGTCCTTGTGCCTTTCTTAACTTTAACTTTCTTATTGCTTTCAATATTTTATTATTCGAAATGGAATTGAATGTAAACATTTTCACCGAGTTAGTTTGTAGTGATACATCACATTTTATTAAGTATATAAGCAAAAACGTTATAAAAAATAAAACTGAAATATTCACCAAATACCATACTTATATTATCTGCAAAATAAAGTGTTGAACCATGTTATTGAAAACGCGTTGCTTCATCTACGTTTCTTTTTTTGTTAGAAATAAAATTCCAAAAAGAATTTGGCTTATTCTTAATATCTTGTTCTGCTTTACCCCTGAAACTATTGTACAGCATTGCCATATCTTATGGTAGCTAGCTGTTAACTCTTTTTACTATATCATAGTTAAACCAAACAGGATACTTCCTAGAACAATCTCATCTCATTGGTGTATACTTTCCAATTTAAATAAGTATGTTATAGAATGCGTCTATAGCGTCATTCACGTACAGACAGAATCTATATAGACAGTTATGACAGAACCTATACAGACATCTTATTTATCTCGGAGAAAGAAGAAGACTGCAACTGAAAGGCAAATAGAAAAAAGGAGTCTCAAAATTACAGATCAACATTCAGCCCTCTGGGCAAAGTGCATAATCTTAAAGAAGATTGTTAAAAATCATACTAAAGAAAGAATATGTTTGCAGTTTGCAGAAACGACATTAAGTTAAAGTAATAGAGTGGCTAATTATATCGGTAAACACCAGTAATAATGTAAGGTTGTTTATAGTACTACATCAATCAGGTGATCTTTAAAGAAAACTCATAAGGGCTAAATTGAAGGAGATAAAATATTTAATATAGTGACTAAATACAAAATACTACATAAAAACGTTTGTGCAAAAGTTAATTAAAAGGTTGGTTTGGTTTATAACATAAACACAGCATAAGTTTGTCAGTATACATCGGTGACGAAGAGCCGCTGGGACTAAAATTAAAACGTTCCCTCCTGCATATTATTTTCTCTTACTTCCACATCGTCCTGAGGCGCTAAATCACGGGGATAGATTACGGTCCGTTTCTTCGGTTGGAGAGAAGCGGAAGACATATATAATGGAGCTGGCAGCGCCGGCGATGCTGGGAGCAGCCATAGCGTTCTTGCGTAGGTAGCCCGAGGTGCGCGTATGCACTTTTGAACGCGAAGAAACGTCCGAACGTCCGCCCACACCTTATATTGTACCTACCAGCACCTGCCGGTTCACAAAACTACGCCAATTTATTTCTAGTTATTCCACCGGTAAATTTCTTCTTGCGCGTCAACCTTCGGTAATTTTCGAGGAAGCGGTTTGAGAATAACACGACGGGTTAATTAAATGTCCGAAAGTAGTATAAGTAAAAGAGCGTGGTGCAATTCGTCGGTTCGATTGCCCCCTTAAGGGAAAAACTTGTAATTGAATAATTGTGGCAGCATGGAGTCGAACGAAGATCTCGCGTGACTTCAAGAAGGGCGTCGGTTGTCGGAATTCAACTCGCGTGCAGAACGTGTGCTGAACTGGGTTTTGAGTATGTCTGCCAGAGTTAGATCTGTCTATTAGCACACGTGGCGATAGCTTGAAGGCGACTATTGAAAACTAGCTAAAGGAGATAAGCATTACTGCTAATACAGATCTTCGTATATCATCGTGATAATCATAATATGACATTCACATATGATACCTATCGTATTATGATCTAAAGCGGTAGTTAATTTCTTTTCAAAGAAGCTGGTTGATTAAATCAAGTTGAATCACCGACAAATTTATCTTCGTGGATCGTGGAACGTGACGTGGCGAGCGAGTATCGATGACACTTTAAGTATGTGTTTCCTTCACGATCCCACATGGAACTGGCAATTTGTATTTAATTGAGTGAAGCCGTTTTAAGACCGGCAGCACCGTGACCGATCCTCGCGTCCCGCGTATTGATGAGTACGAAACAATTAGCGAGTAATTTGGCGAAATGACGAGTTGATGATGATGGCGAGCGCGTCCGATCGCCGGTAATGTCTGTAATTAAACGCCGGATCCGTGTTATTCCAGAGCGCTTGTGGAACGATGCAATTAACCCTCTGTTAACGTGATAGTTGGGGCCGACAATCGATAGATGATAAATCACCTATGGCAAGAGCCGTTGCCAAATGTTGGTTACAATAACCTCAAGGTTTCTACTAATTAATTATCACCATATACGACACATCAAGAAGATTTATAAACGCCCACGGTTAATAATCTATTTCGAACCTATCCAGTATTGAGATGATGTTCGAGACGGTACTTTACCGATATTAATATTTCCGTTTAAAGAATGGAATTCTAATGGAAGGAAGAACAAGAGGAGAGAAAGAGATAAACCTAAGGGAAAGAAAAGAGGTACCAACACCTGTACGTCGGTTTTCGACGCCCACGGCGGTTATTATTACAGAGCCCAGCGTTCACGTAAATTATATAACTGTTTGATAAACGAATTCTCTATACCCCCACCATGGGTCCAATTTTAATGGCATGCAACATCAGGACGACCTCGGCTCGTGCACTCCATAAGAGCTCTTACTGGAACTTATTACAGTGGTTCGATGTGGTAACGTTGAAAAATTACACATTTTCAACGTAAACCCGAAAGGAATTTTTATTGACAGAAATTTGAGGGTAGCGAAACGACCAAAGCATAAGATAGGACCGGACCTATAGTGTAAAATATGTTATTTTTATGAATTTGATCAGAAAGTTAATACAGTAAAACAACATTCAGATTTAATTACAACGAAACTATAATCCTAGATTCTAATTTATTGTCAGTTGAAGTTTTTGATGTTATTCAACGCATGCATACATCCGAATATTTCTAGTTCTAGATTTAATTATTGCTATTTATTAGCTATTTATTAATTATTAGTTTTAATTATTGCTCATCGTTTAATTGCTATTTATTATGATTAACTTAATGTGGAACTAACACTAAGCCTAGAATTAGTAACATTTGTATTTAGCCCCACGTTTTTTAAGGGTTATAATTTAGTTCAAAGTTTAGTGTTAGTACTAATGCTAGTGTTGGTTTCAATGTAATTTATTATTTTGTGTTAGATTGTTATTTAGCGTTGTTGTATATTTCATTGAAATAACGTTTCAGATTTGGTTGGGTTGGTACGCTTACTTTCTATATAAAAGGTCGTACCCGATTCTGGAGGAACTGAGAGATAACTGCGAAAGAAACAAAATCAAGAGAGAATACTAAGAACAGAGGTAGGATCAACGGAAAGTGAATTATGGGAAAATACAACAACAATAAAAGAGAGGGTGTCATAGTTGGAGAGAATATCGTATGCCCTGATGGTAGAAAATCAAAAAAAAAACGTTCGAGAAATCTGTCAGATAAATACAGACACATACAGGTAAGAAAGAAGTGAAGATTATAAAAACCAACAGATAAACAAGAGACGGGAAAGTACCCCGATCCGGGCACTCTGATCCATTAAAGAAAACTCTAATAATTAAAAGAGACCCTACAATAGTTTCCACTAAAAGACTAAAACTCTTATTAAAACCTGTTCAAATTTATATAACCTCATCCATATGAACGTTAAAACACCCAGATTGTATTCATTGATTAAACTACATAAAGATGGACACCCTATAAGACCAATAATAACATCTATGGTGTCAAGCACTTATAAGATTTCACTTATAAGTTTCTAGTAGACTTTTTTAAGAAACACATGAAACGCATAAAATTTACAACTAAATACAGTATTAAGGATAGACAAGAATTTCTTGAAAAAATAAAACACAAAAGCATACCCAACGACTCGATAATGATGTCTTTCGACATCAACAATCTTTACACTTATATACCCATTAAGGACTCCCTTACAATTATTAAAGGTTTACTAGCAAAACATCTCAACAATGATAAGGATGGTGAAAACATAAAAAGTTTTCTGAAACACGTGCACTGATTAAAATTTCTGCAAAGTCAACAATTCTATTTACACCTTCGAAGATAACTCATTACATATTTAAAACCCATTTCATGAAGATATCATATGGTTAAGATATGTCGATGATATATTCGTTATTATAGATAAACCTACTACAGCAAAAATCAACCACATTCGTTCATACGATTGTGTTGATGACATATATCAACGGATTTTATATCAATATAAAATCGGATTTATATCAACCCAGAAGAACGAGGTGTGTTGACTAAAGATGGCAGTAAACACACGCAACTTATGGGTCACCATAGTCATCACCTTAATAAAAGAATAACATCTGACGACGTTTTCGTTTGCCATTTGAATAGATATATTCACGGATCTGTTTTATAATACACATTGTGATGTCATTGACAACCGCTGTGAAATTATGTGTAAATTTCTAACACGTTTGTTTTAAGAATTTTTATATTTTAATGTGTTTACAATTTTGTTAAAATAACGTAAATTATTTAAGTTTTGGATTTTGATCTATATAATGTTATACATTAGTAGATTGTAGTCGTTCCTCTGAGAATGATCTTTAAAAAAATCGAAGTGGATTGGGACTCAAATAAAAAGTTATCACTGAATATATAATTTCCTTTATTTCTTTATTAAGGAAGATCAAGATTCAGATTCTTCAGATTTTCAGGAAGATCAAGAAGGATCCTACAGACAAGATCGTAAGGTACATGGATCCTCAGGATCCATGTTCAAAGGAAGTTGAGAAAGGATTGTTCCACCATCCGCATTAATTTCACAGGAATACCAGAAAGGATTGTTTGGCGCCGGTGCCCGCAAGAATTTATGGACTACCGAAGCTCCATAAACCAGACGTCCTATCATCGTCCTATCATCAGTGTCATCTACTCCCCAACCTGCCTACTGGACAAACATCTCGCGAAAATTCTCTCTTCTTTTACAGGCAACACGGAATCATATATAAGGGATTCTACACCTTTTGTGGAATCGGTAAAAAGTGTAAAGTTTGATGCGTAGGATGTTTTGGTTAGTTTCTATGTGGTATCTCTTTTTACTAGGGTACCAATTAAGGATGCTGCAGACGGTCTTTATCAGATACTCATTCCAGAAGGATTACCAGAATATATGCTAGATCTAGTGGAGTAGTGTTAATCGTTGACCCATTATGGTTGAAAAGGAGAATTTTATGAGTAGTTTGCTAGGAGCTACTTAATAGCTAATTTCTACATGGAATTATTCGAAGAAGATGCTTTGAAGAAGAGCCAGTGGAAATCAAATCTATGGTAACATGGTAAGGAACGCTTTCAAGAATTCTTAGATCACTTAAACGTTCAGCATCCCATGATTAAGTTTACCAATGAAACGGAATCTGCAAAGTAGTTGCCCTTCCTAGGTGTATTGGTCACTAGGACGACAAATAGTGACATGGAACTTGGAATGTATCGAAAGAAACCCACACCAACAGGTATTTAGAGGCAATATCACATCATCATCTCCAAGAGATGTGCCCCGTGATCCGAACTTTGTATCAAAGAGCAGCAAGAATTTGTGAAGAAGACAGCCTTCAGGACACAGCCAGGAGTACTGTAGAAGAATAGATATACTTTGAGGGACATATAGAACCAGCTAGTATTTATCTGCCTTCCTTATGATTCTGGTGTAGCTCTTACTGGAACTTATTACAGTGGTTCGATGTGGTAACGTTGAAAAATTACACATTTTCAACATAAACCCGAAAGGAATTTTTATTGACAGAAATTTGAGGGTAGCGAAACGACCAAAACATAAGATAGGACCGGACCTATAATGTAAAATACGTTATTTTTATGAATTTGTTCAGAAAGTTAATACAGTACCAGCTAGTATTTATCTGCCTTCCTTATGATTCTGGTGTAACGGAACGAATAGCAAGACATCTTAAGAAAAATGACATTCATGGTGATTTCCAAAATTTGGAATGCACTCCCGATAGTCAAGAACAAGCTGGGAAGTTGTACATTGGCCAAACCAGGCGTAACATCGAATGTGGTGTCAATGAGCATGAGACATTGCCATTGAGAGAGACTCCAAATAGATTTCAACATTATTTCATTAATTTCATCATACGACTGAAGAGATACTTGAAAGACTGAGAAGAGATGCCGTAGAAATCCAACGGCATATAAACAGCGTCAATAGAGAAGATGACTGGGAATTCAGCAGAACATAAAAGATGGTGGTGAAAACGAACACAACTCCCAAACCAGACGCGACGCAGTAATTAGTTAATAATTAGGTTATAATTAGTATAAATTCATTACTATAACTTTTGATAACTTTTGATTAAAGTAGGCAATATGAGATCGTACACAAAATGCGGAAAGCAATAACGGTAGGAATTAGCAATGTGGGATGGAACGTCTTATAAATGATAGAAGGCTCCGAGTTGGGCTCGGGGTCTGCCGAGTAGAGGAAAGAACTAAAATAAAGAAATGGACTAAGTGTTGGCCGATAATACACCTGCCAAGGAGTGTGCAAAGGAATATTGAGGATCCTGGTGCAACAATTGTGGGGAGCTTTATCGCAAAACTAAGGAGTAAAGGACACCATTAAAATGCCTAGATTGTCAAATAACTGGGCGCATAGCATGCACAAAAACATGCCCAATGTATAGGAAGGAGATGACAAGAAACTGGATGGTGATAGAGAAGGAGAGAAAGAAAATGAAATAGATAATCGGAGACAACGAACAGGCACCTGATGAAAGTACAGATGAAAAATATATAGATATTACAGGAATGGAAATCAAGGACGTAGTTAAGGAGTCAAATAAACAAGAGTCTACTACAGTTGTACCGAAGGATAATGGAAAAGGAAATAATACTAAAAAATGAAATAATAATATAATACTCATGAATTAATGGCAGACATCAAGTAACAAATTCTGTGATAGAAATAGCGATGTTTTTATTAGTGTATGTGGCAAGTTTGTTGTGTTAGATAGTATCTCTGGATCCAGTATGGTGTGTGTTGTGTTGACATCGTTCATAGTTGTGTCGTACCATTTCCTTTCCTAACGATGATTTTTAAGAATTCGAAAAGATGTTGTATGATATACAAATGGCAATTATACTCATGAAAACATCAGCACTCATTAGGGAAGGCGTAATAGAAGAAGAATACTAGAAGATTGATTGGCTACCACCAATAATCTGGTGGTGAATAAAGAATGTTGAATAAAGTGTAAGTTTGTAAGCTCACAATGTACCTTCTTCGCCGTGTCCGAGTTCTTATGGAACAAGATGCACTGTACACATTACAGTGTCTGTGAAGAGGAAAATTTGAGTAACCATCGAATGATTAGAATGGAAATTAAGGACGCAAATTACAACGCAGGCATGAGAAAAGTACAAGGATGGACAAGGATGGACAGTAAGGACTAATCGTTGAGAAGATATGCCAAGATTTGGCTATATATATATATATATATACCTAGTCTATCAACAGGCGACTACGACAAAGCACTGAAGATGCCAAGTGAGATCTTGGCGAAACGTCTACCCCGGGGAACAACCAAGAAGAAGAACGGATGATACCTCAGATCAAGCAGAAGAACACAATATATATATATGATAGAACAAATGTTTAATTATGTTGTCGTCAAGAGACGCGCAGAATAAACGGACGCGCAGAATAAACGGACGTGCATAATAAACGGTCACTCTGTTGGCGGAACTAGAGCCTTTAATACCGATATTCCGGGATTCCAAATACGGGGATTCCGGGCAAATAATGAGTAGAGATGGGTCAACTCGATTCTTCAAATCGAGTTAACTTGAGTTCAGATTATTCCAAGTTAATCCAAGTTAGATAGAGTATGTAAACCTAACTTGAGTTAGGTTTACATACAAAAATAGCAAAACTCCTTTGAGACAGCCAGGCAAGCACTTACAAAGAATTTTTCCAGTTATAATAGAGGTCCTCGAGGTTTCTGTGATCCGCGATACAATAAATCAGCAGCCACAACGATAAAAGTATATATTCACATCACGATACGTAGACAGAAAACCAGATCTCTTGCAATTCTGGAGCATGTCATGCCATTTGTTTATATTAAATTTTGTCAATTGCAGGGTCCAAGGGGTGACAATTTTTCTCAATACACCAGGGCAGTACTTTGAGGCGATATTCGTGTAATTTCTTGGTGTGTTGCAAGATTACGTGGGGACATTTCCCTTAACAGATTGGAGTCCATTCTGCCATCCTGCTAAACCGCACATCCGTATCTTCAATTTTATAAGTTGTAGTTCCAAAAATTGCGTTGCATGTCGACATATCAGTTGGCAGTTACGGTAACCGTTACACCTCCCTCCTTAAAAATAGGGACCCCAAATGTCAAAAGATCCAACAGCAACTAAACGGTATCAGGTGGGTTGTGTTCATGTATCAGTGGCTTTTCATGGAGCTCCTGCTAGTTTTTTGGTGCTCACTGCCGAACCCTCTATTTAATTTACTGCATACGGTACAATTCGAATAACAATATGCGACACTCAAACAATACGATAATGAGAGTCAAAGAATGCAATAAACGATCAGAGCAGCGATAATCGCAGTGCAGAGCATATGAGTTTAAAATAATGTAATCATTTTCTTTGCTGTGATAGTTCTGTCGATTTTATTCTTTATCGCAGCTGCTACATAAACGGAGCCTTGCATCCATCAATTCACACCAGACAGATTTAGATTTTTGTTGTCAACCCAGTTTGAAGTTGGTTTACGCAAATTTTCAACTCGGTTAACTCAGTTTGCTCCAAACCCCGAGTTAGTCCACAGTTCTACTAGTGGTTTTCAAAATAAAGCATATCCCATGGGTTCAGAGCAGTTCCCACATTTACGTTAGTACACCTAAACAAAGTAAGGTTGTTTAATCTTAATTAAACAAATAAAATATAAAAAAAATTAATATTAGAAATAAATTAAGAAACAATTAAAAAGGTGACAACGCATGGTTCGAATCGAGGCAGATAGCGGTCGCAATAACTCCTGACGAAGCGCTGCAACTCAGCAGGTCCCTCGATCAATTGCCGATTAAAGATCAATATCGATCAGCACTGCTCAAACAAGAATCTAGGACGCAAAATAATTGTTAATTTAAATTTGTAAATAGAACACGATTGTTTTGGAATCAATCGCAAATTTTAGTAATAAGGTTTTGTATATGAACTGAAAATTTTTATAATAAAAATCAGTATGAATTAATTGTCTACTCGCTTTACTTCATCACCTTCCTACAACAAATAACCAGGCATAATCCGAATCTGTTCAAAGGTAACAAATTCATTTAACAATAAAACTCAAACGCACAAGACAGCTGACAATGGCTTATCATTTATTATTTATGATCATTCTTTAATTATGGACTAGTAAAAATCATTAAACTAATACCGGTATTAATACCGGTGTCCCGGTTTTAAAATAATAGGAATTCCGAAAACCGGTATTAAGATTCCGGTATTGGTCCGGTATTAGAAGCGCAAGTTGGAATGGAGAAATTGTGGACCGAAAAGAGTACATGGAGCAGATATAGAATAACATGCAGTAAGGTATAAATATGTAAGAAAAAATTGTTTAGGGGAAGTCCTACTGGATTATGGCAAGAAAGTTAAAACTTACTTAGAAACGGAAAGCGGTTGGATGCGAAAAAACAAATATATTGAAAAACTACATGTACGAAAAAATGGAATGGAACGTCACACATAACATATGGTGATATACCGGAGGTTACAATATCAAAAAAAAGGATTCGCGCAAATAATTGTCGTTTTAATATTATAGTGGTATTATTGTGTCAGTTATAATGCCTGTGTAATTCTAGTTTAAGTTTCTATAGACCTTCAACTAGAATCATTTGTGTTTAAGCGTAAGTCGCTTAAGACGGTGAAACCCGAGTGTTTCTAGTTGTAGATCTAGTGATAATTCTAATCTCAGTGTTAGTTCTAGTTTTGATTGTTATTTAGTGTTAGACTATTGTTTTGAATAGATATTAAAAACACTTATGCAGCTATAAAGTGATGCTTCACGAAATATTGCATCTTAAAATAACTTGATTTTAATAGTACTAATAACTTTCAAAGTTGGTAAAAGATGTAAATTTGAAAGGGTTATAACAGGCCGGCGGTTAATCGGAAAACTACTCAGGGAAGTACTACAATTTTCGAAGATTTACTCGCCCACGTACACGGACTATAAATTCAGGGAATTTCCCCTCCAATTAAAAGTTATAACGACCCCGTTCTTCGTTCGGATTACAACTTTACACCGCATTTTCCCCGTACACCGTCTTAAACCAGGTAAATTTCCTTTCTCGAGAAGGTTCTGCCCCACAAGCTTTATCAGCGTCACTCTATTTTCCTCTTTAATATTCCGGTTAAAAATTACCCGGTATCAAATTACCACGGAAAGAGGACAAACAAGCTGATCCGTGAAGCAGCCGGCAGCTTTCGAAAGCTTTTTACGGATTACAGCCGCCGTCTAATGAACGACACGCGACCAACAAAAAGGTCCTCGACGCTGACGAAGTTCTCTTGATTTCGTCAGTTATGTGATTAGAAGCGTCGGTCTTTAACACTAACAATGAAACGTGGGGTGGTTTATTTTCGGCTCTGTTCTCATTTTTTGTTATTCAAAACATTGACGATGGAAAGACGTGAAAAGCGAGGGTTGATATAATGAACTTTGTGTATCAATGTATGCGAGGCACGTGCATGTTTATTTTTCGAATGGATCCAATAACGTTGTTATATAATAGGTAAATTTCAAGAACTCTATATTAAAACTTGAGACACCGTCCGATAATATTGCGTTCAATATTGGACCAAAATCTTAATACCGGTTTTCAGTATTTCCATTATTTTAAAACTAACCGGTGTTAATATCGGTTTTAGTTAGTATACTATTTTTGCAGTCTAACATTGAAGAATTGTAATAAAAAATGTTTGGCAAACTTTTGACTAGTTGTTAAATGAATTTGTTACCTACTAGTTTATGTGCTTTATGATCATACATGTGTCATGTTTTCTTTTAGGTATACGTAAATGAATGATTTTTAAATGTTTAAATTGAAGGTTTTTTATCCATGATGTTTCTTTTTCTAATGATCTGACAGATTAGTCCCATTTAAGTCATGCCATTGAATCGGCGTGGGTTGGATTGGGCTGAGTTGGATTGTGTTGTGTTGCCTACAGAACTGCCCCCACGAAAGTAGTGATGGCAAACTCTCTACAGATTGAGCTAATGGATATTTATAATAGGATATCCGCTGGAGCAGCAAAGGAAGATCGAAGCTTCCCGAAAGAGGAAATAGTTTGAGATTGGAAGAACCGGTGAATAGGCCAGATGGACTAAACGGATAATACCAGAATTGGAAACATGGCTATTTCGACGAACGGGGAAAGCAAACTATTTTATCAGTCTACTGTGAGTGGACACGGCTGCTTCAGAGACTATCTCTTTAAGCATAACATGGACGATGTGGAGTATCGTCTATGTATATTCTGAGTGTGCAAGAACGGCTTCCAAAACACCTTGTTAAGGAACGGAGTGTGGAAACGAAGACACTGGTGGCCAGATTCTGTTTTGGCAATGAGTAGAGAGCAAACAGGTACTGACAAATGAAAAAAAAATGGAGCTTCCGTTAGAACAATTTGCAAAGGCGTTCTAAGCGGCTTCATGGACATTTTTACTACAAATCATGACAATGAGAAGGAAGAAGTGATACCGCACAAGAAATCAGAAATTACATCTCATGATGATAACGATATGAATATCTCTTTAGCTATGCTCTTTAAGAAAGAATTGAGAGATAAAGAAATTAGGAATAATATAAATACACGAAAATTTGAAGTAAGAAACTTCATTAGGAAATCAGATCAAGTTAAAATTTCTACAGCACCTAATTTTGTGAAAAAAATAAAGGATGAAAATCTACAACCTATCGATATTTTAAAAATATTTTATAATGAAGAATTTATGAGATTTGGTTGCAATGAAATTGAAAAATATGTAACTTTCAAAGGTGTCCACGAATTTCGCATCACGACTGATGGTCTATATGAATGTTTTGCTATTCTTCTTTTGTCAGATTACAACAATATTCTTAATCGTAGGCTGTATTGGGAAACAAAGGCCAGTTTGGTGAGTAATAGCATTTCATGTTATAGATTTGAGTTTTTGCACAAATTGACAACTCCAATACTTATCCTGGCAATAAACTTTTCAAACTTGTCACTACTGCAACATGAAACGATTTATAAAAGGAAAGCCTATAAGATAGGGTTTTCAACGTTGGTGTCTAACGAGTTCTAAAGGTTATCTACTAAAATTTAGTCTGTATTATGGAGTAGGTGATAAAATTCAAGGAAAGACTTTGGTTTCTAGTGTATGCGAAACAGCTGTGCATATAATAATCACCGTGGTGACCTTGCCGACAAATATTCTAGATTGTGACTTATGTTTTTCAAACGGCAGTTGTAAGCAATGGTCGAAAAAAGAAATCATTTTATTTACCACAGTCGATCAACCAGCACTGACAAGTTTGTATAACCAAGAAATGGGCGGGGTTGATTTATTCGACAAGCAACCAGGTTATGATAGAATCAGAGTGAGATCGGTGAAATGGTATTGGCTAAATGTATGATTTTGCCTAAATGATTCTATAGTAAACGTGTGCTTGCTATACCGATTCGCAAATCATAAAACAAAGCTACTCGACATTATAAGAATAATAGTACTAGCAACTCTAACTGCTCCAAATTATGTAGCTGGTCCGAAGCCTAAATCTTCAAAAGTGTTGTCTTCTAAATTGTTGAATATGTGAAAAATACATTTGCATCAAATGTAACATTGCTTTGCACACTGATCATTGTTTTAGACTTTATCATACAAAGCACAAAAAAATATTTTACTTCAAATATACGCTAAAACAAAAACACATTTCTTATTATGTATTTTACTCTAGATTTTTTGTCATTCAGATGGTTTATTTACTCGAGTCCAATTGCCATTACCTAGTGCGACGAAAAACATACATATATAACATACATACATTGAAATAAAATAACTGATCTTTCTTGTAATTATCCTTTATATTGACTCTAATCAAGTAATATTCTTAAAGAAATTGTTTAAATAAAAAAAAACTACCCGGGCATCAATGGATTAAAACGGCCAACCCTAATGTTTCTAGCTAAGTCTAGTTTTGAAGCTAGGTAGGGTTGGGTTAGGTTCCGTCTTAAGAGACATACTGTTAAACAAAAATCTTGTTCCTTTTATGTCTAGTGTTAGCTCCATTTTTTACTTGTTATTCAGTCTTAAATTATTGTATACTTGTATCGGACTAAAAGTATAACTAATACTAGACTTAGAACTAGAAAGTTCCGGTTTAGCAATGCGTCTTCAGACGCATGGCTAAACCTAAATCTTTTTAATTCTAAGTCAAGTGTTAATTCTAGTTTTAGTTTTTATTTAGCTCTAGATTGTTGTAAATTCTTCTGGAACTAAAAGTATAACTAATATTAGACTTACAACTTTCACTAGAATCTTGTTTTTACGGCTCTTTCACCGTTTCATGTTTGTTCTGTTCTTGTTGTGATAAACTACCATCCTAACTTGGCCATTACCCTTGGTATAATATACAAGAAAGTTTTACGTCTTTGGTTTCGCTACCAATCTTAACCTCGACAATGTAAGTTTGGTTATGTTATAAATTGTAATTGCATGTTATATTGTTTGAATTTAAGTTTTGTAAACACCTTGCTTTCTCTCTTGTAGCGTTCTCTGATGAAGAATTTAATAAAATTAGAAAGCTAAGGTTACAATAAAAGATGTTTATTTGATGTAAATTTGTTGTCACTAGAACTATCACTAGGACTAATACTAGATCTAAAACTAAAACTATCGGGTTTTGCCGTGCGTTTTTTGAAAAAAATTTTGACGTCTTGGATGCCATGTTGGAACTTCTTCAGAAATTGGTTTAAAGTGACGACAAAACCCGAAAGTTTCTAGTTTTAGATCTAATATTAGTTCTAGTGATAGTTATAGTGTTAGTGCTGGTGTTAGTTCTAATTTTAGTTAAACGGTTAGTGTTAGTTCTAAGCTAGGATGGGTTGGGTTGGCTTGGGCTTCGTCTTACGAGACGTGCGGCTAAACCCGAATGATTCTAGTTCTAGATCTAACGTTAGTTCTAGTTTTAAAATTAGCTCTACTTCTCGTTGTTATTCAATCTTAAATTGTTGTACACCCTAGTGTCAGTTCTAAAGCTAGGTTGGATTGAATTGGGTTCTATCTTAAGAGACGTACGGCTAAAACTCTACAACTGAATGATTCTTGTTCTAGATCTAGTGTTAGTTCTACTTTTAATATTAACTCTACTTCTCGTTGTTATTCTGACTTAGATTGTAGTATACTTGTATCGAACTAAAACTAGAACTAACACTAGACCTAAAATTAGTTAGTTTTGGTTTCGCCATAAGTAAGTAGTTTTGCCCCTTGCAAGTACACTTTCTGGATATGCCATTGCTAGTAATTGATGAAAACAAAAGTCTGACTGAATACTACAGTACGGATTAACATAGAAACTACAATCCTATCGATTTCGTTCATGTTGGACGAGTATAAATTTGTAGCAGTTAACAAAGCAAATGATTTGATGCCTTTTTTGAGTATTTTTGTAGCTGATTTACAGACACAAATCGTAATGAACATTAATTTATAATAAATTTTTATTTATAACTTTATAAGTAAAGTTTGACTTTAGATTCTTTAATTGTGCGTCGTGACGAATAGTTTGAAAATTTTGTTACCAGTTCCTTGCCATTTGCAATAAAAATGACTTCTGCTTTAATCTTTAATTAACAGTTGTTGTATTTAACAATATTAACAAATTAAATTTTTTAACAATATTAAATTTTATCAAAATTAAAATTTTTTTAAATTATTTAACAATAATACAACTATTTAACAATAGTATTTAATATTATTGAAACAATCTCAAATGATTTATTAATAATATCTTGTCTTTCGCGAAGAAAATGACTTTTTGCCATCAGTTCTGCAAGCGGTATCAAGTTTTCTGGAAGCATTTCAGGTCTTTTGGAAGTATTTCAAGTCGTTTGGAGGCATTTTAACTCTTCTAGAAGCATATTGAACTCTTTTAGAAGCATTTCAAGTCTTCTTGATCCAGTATCAAGTCTTTATGAAGCAATATCAATTGTCCTAGAAGCAGTAGTAAACTTGTTTGAAGCAGTATTAAGTCTTCTGGAAGCATTTCAAGTCTTCTACCAGCAGTATCAAATCTTTTGGAAGCATTTCAAGTCTTCGGCAAGCATTTCAATTCTTTTAGAAGCATTTCAAGTCTTCTAGAAGCAGTATCAAGTGTTCTGGAAGTATTTAAAGGCTTCCAGAAGCAACCTTGCAGGAGTATTTCGATTCTTCTGGACCCACTTCAAGTCCGATGAGCGCATGTCAAGTCTTCTGAAAGCTGATCAAGTTTTCTAGAAGCGGTATTAAGTCTTCTGGAAATAGTAATTTTGTACTCTTCTGAAGTAGTAATTTTGCACCTCAGAGGGGACACTGCAGTACACGTATGATGGGGACACCATTAATTTCATTGCGAAAACTCTGCACAGTCTTAACACCTGGGGTTATGGTTTGGGGCGATATTAACGTTAGTATTAAATCTCAAACAAAATACGTGCTCTCCAAAACAATTTCTATAACAAATGATGGGACTGAATTGTGAAGAAAATCTGAAGAGTGCATTAAATGTAAACATTTATAACGTAATGATAAGGTAATGATGATAACTTCCTCACCTATGAACACTCGTTAAGACCGATTCCTTTGGCGGACGCCAGCAGGGATAGATTTCAAAGAACAAGGTCGATTAGTGTGAATTGGACGAGGGCTTTGAACCGACACTTGTCGATGGCTACTCTTTACAGAAGAATTTCTTTCTGTGGGCTTCATTCAACGCTTCCCCATCAAGCAGTCAAACTTGCATAGTGTCAAGAACTGCATAGGTGGGTTCAAACGGAATGACATCGTCTTCAGTGATGAATCAAGGTTTTATTTATGGTATGGGAAAGACGAAATTTGGAGTTCGTTTAAAGACGACACACAGCCTTAGAGCCGTATCTAGGATATTCGGCGCCCCAGAGATGCGTTAGACGAACAAAACGAGTGCGCTTTTTATACAAAATTCAATGCTAGACAAAAAAAATTTGCACCTCAGAGGAGACACTGTGTAAATGTATAATGGGGACACCATTTATTTCATTGCAAACACTCTGCACAATCTTAACACCTGGGGTTATGATTTGGGGGCGATATTAACGTTCTGGAACCGATGTTTGTAACTTTCACGCAAACGTAGCGAAATGCCACTTTCCAACAGGACAATGCAAGACCTCATAAATTAACTTATCGCCGATTGAACATGTTTAAACTTAGACACCATGTAGAACTTGCATGGAACGAAATACGCATGTGGGGATCCTTGAAATATATTAATTTTTGTTTTTTTTCAACTAAACTTAAATCGTTTCTTAGTTGATTATAAAGCATTATTTTACCGATGTTTCAAAATTGTAGTCTAATTTTTAATCGGTGGTGTATTTCATGTGAAAGCGAGTGTAAATAGGAATTATTAATGTGGTGGTTTTGTATTAATTTATAATACGATATGTGGATCATTACAAATTAACAAATAAACTCAATTAATTTAATACATAGTAATTAAATATGCGTCGAAGATTTCGTTAACCGTTAAGGTCATAATAAAATCATGAATTATAGATATTTATAATAATTAACAGCTCGCAACTGCACGAATAAATAATGCCTACAAATTGTTTAATTAATATCCGGTACTAATTTAATGGAGTTCTTTTAAAGCGTCCGATCCCTTTATGACAGACGTATCCGCCCATCTTATACCATATATAACCACCAGTTATTTTATAATTGCGGACGTGATAACGGAAGGCTCAACCGTACGACAATGGACTGAGTGAGTATTGTCACGTGGCCGTGTTTGTTCTACTAACGAGAATAGTCGAGGACCCTCCTCTCAGCGACCTGTAAGCAACGGCTTGGGTCCTTGTTACAGGCATTGTCCCGAGCTTTGGCAATGGAACCTCCACCGGAATAACAACCTACGGGCGAAGAAGAGCAAACACAACCCTTAACCTATCGGGTTTATATCATCTAACAATAGTCCAACGGGGAGATGTAAGCATCATGATTTAAATAAATAATCAGTCATTAATAAATCAAGGGAATGTATAAAGAAAATCTACGTACTTGACAGTATGCCACACCAAGTTTTAACATTCTAGTCGTTTTTCAAACAATCAGATATTTGCGTTGGTGGTATCATCTATCTTGTAGAAAATTATTCTGAGAACTCGTTCAGGGTCGGCTTCATAAAGAAGTTAATATAGCGAGGGGTCACGTGTCATAAATGTGTACAGAGCGAAGTGGCCGAAGCCTTTGAAGTATTTGAAATAAGGCCATGTTGACAGAGGCCTCGTGCGAGCTGAGTCAAAAGCCACAACGACCAACCACCGCTATACACTCGACCTAGTATTGTACACGTTTCGTGTCACTTCAAATTGAGCGAGGCGAATCGCCGACGCCTGTCCCATCCTTTTTATGACAAAAAAGAGATCTATAAAAATGCCAAAATTTTAATATGTAGGTATGTGGTTTAACATCCTTTTGTTGGGTTATCTTTTATAAGGTCTACCATTTTGTAGAAAATTTATTCCCAAAAAATAATATTCTAAATACAGTCCCCCAGAAAAAAAGAGAACTCCATCAATAGACGCCGACCATGGAAAATTTAATAACGGGGGTCCCGGTGGAATGGAATGGAATGGAATAGAAAGGAAAAGGAAAGGGGAGAGAGCCGCGCCGAATCGAGTTACCTCCTCTAACGAAGACGTCATTCCCAAACCGAGACAATATTAAATGTTTTTCGTTGTCTTGTTTGCAGCAGCGAGTTTCTTTGACGTTTCGCCCAGACAATATTTGAATGGAGCTTCTTTATTTCAAACTTTGCATAATTTCCTCCAAAACGACCGCAGACTCACCCAACAAGCTAAATATTAGTATCTCGTTAACTTTCTTCCACACCAACGTTTCTCACACTTCAACGAGATCATGCGCATAATCTAAGTAACAAGTACACCCATGTACTTACATCGGTTATGTGAATTTCCTTTGTTTTCACGATATTTATATTTAGAGTTCGTTAGCGCCAGCTTTTAAATCAGAAACGTACGCCCACGCGTCTTGAAGAGTGCCCAACAAATTGAAACGTACGCAGCGTGTTATTTAAAATTATGGAAATTAGGATTGGGAAAGGGCACCTGCCTCACAACCCTATAATTATCGTTATGTAATTGGTTTCGAATAAGAAAAAGGTTTCAAACGTATTCAACCGCTTAAGTTTAATCAAAATTCTGAATCGCACAACACACTAGACACGCATCCTCCAACTTTTTTGTTTTGTCTTTATCCCAAAATATTTTCTAATTTATAAATAGTTTTTTATCTTTAAATTGAAAACCCTTGTTAACAAATTTTAATTGTTACAACACTATAATTAAGTGCGTTAATAAGATTTTATCGAAACGTAACTCACAATCATACATTTTACTACCAAAAAGAGAAAAATTTGTTTTTTTCTGTTTGCATTGTTTGTTTTGTTTGTTAGAATGAAAACAAATTAGAAATACTAAGTATAATACCGTATTCGATCTTATTAAGACGCACCCTATTTTCATGATTGAAAAATAATACATCTTAGAATTGTGTTGATAAATATATTAAAATATTAGGCAATATTGTTTAACTTAACTTTCAGTACTCGCGCTTTGTTGACTGGCACGAATACACGCATCAGACCGATTTTTGTCGATTTTGTCGATTATTATAATTGACCTTTAAATACCGAATAACTCATATAAATACGAAGGCTTTCACGACCGGTGTTAATCGAACTAAAATTAAAACTAACAATAGGACTAACACTAGAACTATCACTAGGACTAACACTAGACTCTAAAACTAGAAATTTTCGGGTTTTGCCGTGCGTTTTTTGAAAAAATGTTTGACGTTTCGGATGCTATGTTTCAACCTTTTCCAGAAACTGGTTCGAGAACCAGTTTTGAACCAGTTTCAACCTTTTTCAGAAACTGGTTCGAGAACCAGTTTTTGAACCAGTTTCTGAAGAAGGTTGCAACATGGCATCCGAAACGGCAAACATTTTTTCAAAAAACGCACGGCAAAACCTTAAAGTTTCTAGTTTTAGATCTAGTGTTAGTGCTTGTGTTAGTTCTAATTTTAGTTCAAAGAATAACTCATGTTGCCAACAAGTTCAAACTAATGAGTAGGGGTTTGGAGACGTAATAGCTCATGATACCAACAAGTTGGCAGACTTCACAATCATGAAGGGAAGTTTGGAGGTATAATAGCTCAAGTTGCCAACGTTGTGGCAGATTTCAAGCAGATGAGCAGGAGTAATGGCTCATATTACCAACAAGGTAAAAGGCTTCAAAATGGTGACCTGAAGTTTAAAGACATAGTAACTCATCCTGTTAACAAGTTGTCAGACTTCAAATTAATGAGCAGGAGTTTGGCGATATTATAGCTAATACTACTAAGAAGTTGACAGGCTTTCACACCAAATGCTTTGTTTCGAACAGTAATATCTCATATTGCCAATAATTTGGCAGACTTTAAAGTGATAAAAGGGAGTTTGGCAAGATAGCTCATGCTGCCATCAACATGTTCAACTTTAAGATGATGAAGTGTAGTTTGGAGATGTAGTAGCTCATGCTTCCAACAAGGTGACAGACTACACGCCGATGAGCATGAGTTTCATTTATCTTATTCATCTTAATATTCAACTCTGTTATACACTAACAATAAAGAGTTTTTGTCTTGTTTGATGAACATGACTTAAATTAAATTACATTGCTATCTTAGTAATAAAGTTATCTTTCCTTCTTAACAACAGATGGCGCTGAACCAGCACTAATAGGTAACTACACAAAGGAAGATCACAGATTCCTTCGCTCAAAATCAGTCAATTTACGATATCTACATCTAAAGCTGCTTCGTTTCACCGCTAGAAGTCTTCATAGTTAACTCTAGATAACTCGAAAACGTGTTAATCAATCTAAACCATTTTTGAATTATATGTATTCGAAATAGGTTCGAATTTAAGGCACACTAGATTCTAAAATGTGTGTGACAAGAATAATGCGTCTTAGATTCGAACGAATACAGTATATTAGATCTGACACCCTCAGGTGTAATCACTTTCTGATGTTTGAGATAAAGTTAGGGGATAGAAAATGATAATTGCTTATCCCATGAAGTGTTTACATTTTATTGCCCAAAAGTGAAGGTAAATATCATCAATATTTGTAATCGGTGGGGTGACCGCGGCACGACAATAGTAGGTCTAAAAATTATTGATCGATCATTTTAGACTCGAACCAAGTAAATCTAAAAAGCGTAGAGAGTATCTTCATTGGTAAAGCAATACATAGACAAGAAGAGTTTCTTTTCTAGATTATTGTGGTGAATGAGTTTATGATCTATTTCTGTTCAGATTCTATGCCATATTTTATGGACATGGAAACTTTGCAAAATTTTGTTCCGATTGTGTTTGAAAGGCATCAACATTAACGGATTTATACAAATATTTTATATTAACAGGTTAATTTTTAATATGAAAGAAATCCTATTCTTATTGATGCAGCAATACAAAAATCAGAGGCGTTTTTTATTCAGTATGGTGAATGACTTTATGACTAGATGTGTCTAGGTTGTGTGCCAAAGGTTATAGTCATTGAAGCTTTGTAAATGGATGAGTTCATGTTACGTTTAAAACATATTAATAAAAGATAACAAGAGAGAGTTCACATAACTGTTTCATATAAAACAGTCTAATTTTAAGAACGAAAAAAATCATATACTTATTGGTAAGCAATACATAGTTCAGAGGCGTTTTTGATTTGTTATGGTGAATGAGTCTATGATCAAATGTGTCCAGATTATATGCCAACATTCAACAAAGTAAATTGACGAGTTCCAGCTATGTTTAAAAGATATCTGCAATGATGGGTTCTTATGTATAAATATTTCACAAAATTGTAGCTGATTTTAAGAACGAAAGACATCTTATCGTTATTAGTGGAGTAATACAAATATCAGAAGCGTTTTTAATGTATTATGGTATGCATTATGACTTTATGACCAGATATGTCCAGATTATACGCTAAAAAGCACATAATCAAATAACAAAAGTGTCTAAAAAATATCTGCAATGGCGGATTCATATGAATGTTTTATATAAACAAGCTAATTTTAAGAACGAATGAAATCCTATCCTTATTAGTAAAGCGGTACAAAGATCTGACGCGTATGAGACCAAATTCTATCATACCAACCCAGCAACTTTGTTAATTGATGACATTCAGTTGTGCCTAAAAGATATCTACAATATTGAATTAGGACGAGATAAGTTTTGCGTCATGGCGTCCATGTGGTCCAAATTTCCAAGAAAGCTAAAAATTCAACCATAATGATAAAAAGTAATGCTTTAAGAAAATAAAGCTATATTTTGAAATGTTGATTTCAGTCATTTCTGAGATATTGCTGGTATGTCTGTATTATAGTTCCATTGCGTTGATTAACAGTAGAAGAAGCTAGATATCATAATGATTAGGTTCGGGGTTGGGTTGGGTCAGGTTGTGTTAGCATTTGGATTACCACTTGTCTTTCGTACAGCAAGCTTTTGATAGGAAGAATGTTGGAGCTTGTAGGTAGCAGTTTTTGGTAATGTAATTTTAATATATGAAATTGATACTTATATTAAACGGTTGTCTCGTCAATTTCCTCACACTCTTGATCCATTTACGAATGAAGACATTCAAATTTATTGACAGAAGAACTAAGTTGCTTATTTGCAAAAAGATGTATTTATAAGAAATTTTAAATGAGATGACAATTTTGTCTAGGAACATGATTTAGTTTGGATATAGAATAAATCCAAATTAAGAATAAGAAAAGCTCAAAACCATTCAATGGAAACATTTTCTAAACACGCTAATTTTAAGAACGAAACGTATCACACCCTCAATTGTAAAGCAGTGCAACGATCAGACGAGTTTTTGAACTTCTCATACTATTGGTCCATTTGGTTCTATGCAGAAAGAAATGGTAATGCAGAATTAATGAAAGAAGAACTTAATGAATATTAGCAAGAAGAGGTTGTATTAACATCTGTTTCTGCGTCTTCAGACGCACGGCTGAACGCAAACTTTCCACTTTTAGATCTCGTGTTAGTTCTTGTATATTTGAATTAAAATAAAACTAGAAGTAGCACTAGACCTAGAAGTGGAAAGCTTTGGGTTTAGTCGTTCGTCTGAAGAAGATGGCAACACAAGCACCCATACAAAATATTTAATAAATACAGAGCACCTATACGCACAAGCGCCGAATAAGTGGGTTCGCTGGCTGCTGTAAGAGACATGACACTGCTTCCAAAAAATTTGATACTGCCCCTGGAAGACTTGAAATATTTCTAGAAAACTTGATACTATATCTAGAAGACTTAATGTTGCTCCCAGAATACTTGAAATACCTTTAGAAGACTTGATGTCGCTTCCAAAAGGCTTGATACTGTCCCTGGAAGACTTGATAGTGCTTATAGAATACTTGGTATCCCTTCCAGAAGACTTGTAATAGTTCCAGAAGAAATTAATTTCTTCTAAAAGACTTGATACAGCCCCAAGAAGACCTGATATTGATTCCAACGACTTGAAATGTTTAATGAATACTTTTAATGCCTCAGAAGACTTGTTACTGCTTATAAAACTGGTGGCAGAAAGAAAGTATTTAAGATGTACTTATTTGTTTTTAAAACAGTTTTCAAAACAACAAGAGATAATGTTAGAAACCGCTTGGGTTTTTAACATTATTCTGGGTTCCTTATCCAGGCTAAGGAGTTTTTTAGCTCTTTGAATACTATTACATTAAAGTTACTTCAACACTTACAAACGATGTAATTTGATGTGACACTTTTTTCTTGCAATACAGACATTAAGCAATAGATTCAGAAGTGATAAAACAACAGAAGTAGTATGCATATTTCAAGAGTTAAATGAAGTAACTGTTGCATCTAGCGGAAACGACTAACGATTTTTGTTAAAGTTTTACCTCAGTTTTTAACCACATTTTAAGCTTTAGTTTTAATATAGGTTTGGTTACAATAAATGTACATAAATAAAAACAATTGTTTTAAACAATATTTCATGTTTTAAAATAGCTTTTGAACTAATTTGGTTTAAAACACATCATACAATATTAAACATATTTAAAACAGTTTGGTATAAACACTTTGTTTAAAACATAATAACCCTGAACGTGATTTAATTTAGATCTAAAAATATGAAAATTGGGCAAAAAAATTCAATAGAAACATTTTCCATTATAGTTAAACGAACCACTTGTATATTAAATCACGCTTTAAAGATCCCACAGGTGACTAACGGAAACTACTCGGAAATACAGCAAAGTCGTCCGCAAATTGAATCACCATTGGGGTCATCCATTCCGGATCCTTCTGCGCCCTAACAACGTTCGTCCATTTCCTCGATCATTTTATCTTGGCTAAAACCTTCAGCTATCTCGTTACTTTAACTATTATTGTATTCTGACCAAGTATACATAGAGAATGTCTTTTTTAAATTATAATAGTACATTTTATTCTTGTTATTTTACCCACATAGCCTGTGGCCTTTGCTTTTTTTTTGTTTTTACGGAGGGGAGTACCGATTGAAATGGTTTGAGGAAGGAGTTGGGAAATCAATGCGCGGTGTATGCGTAGATGTGGGGGAGGGTCGTTTTGCTTGACGACCCTCAGGTAATTCAGATTTCAATCTAAGTCGGTGGTATTTGGGGTGTGAGTGGTCGGCGCTGTGATCAACGTACCGTGACACCCGCCGTTTCACGCTCGGCGAACTGTCTAAAAGGCTCGAGTACCCTTTAACTTTTACAGTTTATTTTTGCTGATTTTGTAATTTCTTTTTAAAAAAATGTTTTAATTTCGATTTTTTTAATATTAAACCTTACCTGCCACGTATTCGAATCCAGGGTGGCCAGGAAGGACATCGCTTTCCTGCACTCCAGCAGGAATTGACTCAGTTTTGATTCCACCTGATTGTAATCTAGAAAGAAATATAAAATCAATTCCAAATTGTAACAACTAACGATCAATAATAATATTATAACAATATTGATCTATACAAAGAGAAGAAGTAGAAAGACGAAAGGGTAGTACGTGTGTCTTCGGTTGGAACCAAAACTCTCTTTTGTACCACACAATCTCAAAACTATCCGGTCCAACTAGATTATGGTATGATAGTAATCAATTACAAATAACAAATTGGATACAGTTTAAGACTGCGATTTGTCTTGATTTTCTCACATTGATTGATAATGCATATTTGTACTATAAGTTGCCAAAGAGAAAGAAAAGATTTAATGAGTCTCATGAAAATTATATGTAGAATAACATGAAATCCATAGCAAGTAAAGGCACGACTGGTGAAAAAGCAATTGTATAGTATATCATAAACGGTATCAATGATAAAGATTTAGCGGAAACACTTGGTATATATGGTGTTGATATTGTGTTATAAAAATGACGCCGTTTGATCAGCAACCAAATGTTCTTCAAAAATCCAATAAGAAAAAAATGAGGAAATTGAAACGCATGAAAGAAAATGTTGTAATTGTAATGATATGGGACATATTTCAGCTAAATGTCCAAAACCGCAAAAGAAAGGAAGATATTTTAGTCACATCGCCAGAGATTACAAAGAATGAAAGACAGTGAACAAAATTAAAAAGATTGATATGCCGGACGTTTATCGCAACGAACTGTAAGTTGATGAAAAATCGTTGAAGGCATTTGTTGATTTAGGAAATGAAGTTGTGACATTTTGCCAGAAGGGATTTGGAGATGGATTAGGAAGAACGAGTGGACGATGTCAAAGTTTATTGCACATTGATGGAGTTGAAATCTATGTGGTTCCAGATCATTGTCAAGAAGACGCTATGATAGTAGGAAACAGTCCTTTCTGCGACCACAACATTAAAATAACAACTCCTAACGTGAGAGGTAACAATGATGAATTACGAAGAAGATGAAAAATATGACAGCAAAGAAGCAGGCAAAGAATACGACACCAACGAGGATAACGAAAAAAACTCACAAGTCTGTTACGATTCAAGAACACAACGACAGAATGAGAGACGAAGATATAAAAATGAATGCTTGATATCATGTAGGTCCATACAAAGGTTGCAAAGGTTGACATATCTTATCCAAGAAAATGAATTCTATTTCGCAAGCAATTTCAAGCAGATTGGTGTGACCGACAAACTTGAAATGAACGTTGAATTAACATTAGCTGATCCAGCGACATCACGACTAGGAGTTGCAACACCGAACCAAAACCTCAATGACGGTACTCGGTATTCAAAATATTTAAAACTGGGATACCGGTATTTATTTTGTAATTTATGGGTTGGGTTAGGTTGGGTTTGAAAAAAAAGGCATGAAGGCGATAAAATGTGAAGATCTGATTAAGGAGGGGTCACTAGGACTCCATGTCTGGTTAAGGTAAGGGTCAAAAGTCAGTAAAGTCTTTCGTATATTATGTTTTTTGTTGGTGGACGAACATGTGGCTCTCGAGAAGAAAAAGGACGACGACAGGGTAAAGTGAAAATGGGATTGATAATTTCCGTGTTACGTGTCTGACCATAGATTTTTCCCAGCCTTCCAAACAAAAAGGATTAGGTTGGGTTGGGCTATGATTGTAAAAGGTCGATGATTTTCTTTGACTTGACTCGATGATTTGGCGCTTTTTAAATTCTTTTTGTGTTTAGTTATAATTTTTTCGAATCCCGGTATTGTAAGTTCTAGTGACGACCCTACAGGTTACTATAAGTACAACGTAACATTGTCAAAAAATGGTAAATGAAGTACCAGAAGCTGGAATAGTGCGCGAATCTCAATCCTGATACCCAAGCAATGTGCATGGATTATAGACGTCAGTTGTTGAACATTCGAAATACTTTACAACGTTTCCGAAAACAGACGGGCAATTTGATTTCAATCGAATGCCATTCGGACTTATAATGTTAAAAATAATTTCTGCCAAACTTGGACCAGATGTTGTAACCGTTTATATCGATGACCTAATGATCCCGAGTACTACTATAGATGAGGGATTTGAAAACCTGAATAAGTGTAATTTTCTGATGGAGAACGTTGAATATTTAGGTTTTGAAATAGACGGAAATGGAGTACGACCAGGAAAAAACAATGTGAAAACCATAGAAAATTATAGATCTAGAAAAGGAACACGATGTGCGAAGACTTTTGGGATTTTCCCGAAAGTTTGTTAAAATTCATTTGTTATTAATTAGAAACAATGCTGTATAGAAATTGGAAGAAGAGGGGTATAGTGCGTTCAAAGAGATAAAAGAAGAACTAACCAAGAGACCAGTTTTAACGATGGTTCAGTAGATTTTAAAATTTATAACGATGCCTGCAAGATAGCAATAGCTGGAATAGTATTTCAAAAGACGAAAAATGAACCAAAAGGTTTATTGAAGCCAATAGCCTGTTTCAGCTACGAACTGGAAAGTCTAGCCGTTATGGAGACCTTAGAAAGATTTAGAACATACGTGCTAGGTCGAGAATTCAAAGTAGTAAGCAATTGTAATTCTTAAAAAAACCATCATCAATACGAAAGACTTGATGCCGAGAATAGCACAATGGGTACTGAAACTGCAATAGCACGACTTTAAAATTGAATATTGCCCAGGAATTCATATGGCTCATTCTATATAGCTCCATTCATTTAGTAGGAATCCAAATGATGAATCTGAAGAGGCTATGAAAGCTGATTTGAATGTATTGACAGTACACATAATATCAATACGTTCAAACTAGAAATAAAACCATATAGAAAATAAAAACTACGTTGCAAAAGTATCATATATTATAATATATTCAGTCTGTCAACAGGAGACTACGACAAAGCACTGAAGATGCCAAGTGAGATCTTGTCAAAACGTCTACCCCTGTCCACAGAGAACAACCAAGAAGATGAATGGATGATACCTCGGATCAAGCAGAATACATACTTCTCCATCGGCGAAGCACTACGTATTACCTATAATATATTATATAGATAGGCAACTCTAAACGTTTGGTTAGAATGCGTCATCAGTTTTGGATAGTGTCAGCACTGGCAGGAAATGAAGATTAAATTTATTTTACAGTTTTATCCATGTTTTTTCGACAACATTGAATAAAACATTATGAAGTCTATCAAGGCGGTTGTAAATGAATTGTACCGAAAATGAGTATATGCAACATAACATGGGGAAGTCACGACAATATGGGTCATTAAGCTCTAGAAAAGACGTTTGGTCATCTAAAACGATATTTCTGGTTTTTGAAGACGAGAAAACGGAAAATAAATTACGTAAAATCCTATACTAAATGTGTATATCATAAAGTTACAGGGAAAAGGGAGATAGATTTACATAACATAGAACAACTGCAAATACCTTTTCATACCATTGACGTTGATGTAAGCTTTTCCCATAAGTAGAAAAAAAAATACTTACCTGTGAAAATAATTTTACAAAATATCTCATTATCCGAGCTGTGATAAATACGACGAGTAATCCGACGATAAAAATTATGAAAGAAATTCATAATTTTCAGTATATCAAGAATGCAACTCCTAGAGCCAACGGACAAGTAGAAAGATTCAACCGAAGAATAATGACAGCAGTAACGACTATACATTACGAAGAAGAACGAGGATGGGACACGAAGCTGCGAGAAATTCAGTTTGCTTTAAACATTGTGAAGAACAGAAGTACCAAGAAGACGCCTCACGTATTATTATTTGGATTTCTGCCACGACACCTATTAGATATTGAAAAGACATAACAGTATCGATCGATAAAAAGAGAAGAAGTAGAGAGACGATACAGAAAAGACTAGTAGTACGTGTGTGCATTGTTGCCAGATCTGGTGAAATTTCCCCACATTTGATGATTTTCTTGTGATCTGGTGAAAATTTCAGAGAAATTTAACATTTCTGGTGATTTTTCAACTATGAATTTCTTGGTTGAAATTTCGAATAAAGTATTAGCTAAACAAAACAATAACTGCCAACTTATTGGCAGTATGAGCTATTATGTCTCCAAAGTATTGCTCATTGATTTGAAGTCTGCCAACTCGTTGGCAGCGTGACCTATTATTATTTCACAAATTATATGTTATTTTGAAAACAGCCATGTTGTTGGCAGCATGAGGTATTATGTCTCTAAAGTCCTGTTCATGAATATAATGTTTGTCAACTTGTTGGCAGCATGAGCTATTTTGTCTCTAAAGTCCTGTTCATGAATATAATGTTTGTCAACTTGTTGGCAGCATAAGCTATCACTGTCCCACAGACTATATATTATCTTAATGACTGCCATCTTGTTGGCAGCATGAGTTAGTACGGTTCCGAACAATGTACATTATCTTAAAGACTGCCGACTTATTGGCAGCATGAGCATTTATGTCTCCAAAGTAGTGCTCATCAGTGTAAAGTCTCTCATCTGTTGACAGCATAAGCTATTATTGTTCTACATACTATGTATTATTTTAAAGACTGCTTGCTGGCATTAAATAGTTGTAGATAAGGTATAGTATTCAACTTGCGTATAATGCTGTTACAGACCATTATACGTTTCTTGAATATTGCACTACTATTGTTGTAAAATATATGTAAAAAATATAATATAAGTATAATAACAAACAAGAGAAACTACAACACTGAACCTTATCCTACAGTTCATTATTATACAGGGTGAGTCAATAGTGCGAGGACGGAAAATTGTGGCCTTACTGTTGAAAATAAAAACAAATGTTTTTATGTCTCATATATTACAATTAAAGTTGCATCGATTAAAATTATTTTCCGCTATACAGGGTGTTTCACTATTCTAGGACTCTACTAAACTTCATTTTTTTTAATGGAGCCCTATGCATCTTACATATGTCGATTACCTGTCTTAATAAATACAAACGCGTATCTTGTTTTCAAAATTTGCATGCAAGATTGCCAAGTTATTAATCATTTTGTGAAAATTGTTGAAAAATTATGTGATGACTTAAAATTCGTTATCATTATTATTATTTATTACTGAAGATTGTAATTTGGTATAGCGATAAACAAAACTTAGGTCTTTCAAACCCCACTAATACTATTGGATAACATTATACAGGATGGTTACCAGAACTGGTTAATTTATGAAATGTTTAGGGGACCATACTTTGTTTAAATGGAACACCCTATATTTTTTCAATGCTTCAGAAGGCTTCATTAATTACCTTTCATTTTTATTAAACATATGGTATATCTAACATGTGTAGTTTTTGAGATAATTAGACTATTTCAAAAATACATAGTAAGATACATAGTGTTACATTTAAAAAAATGAAGTTGAATACGGGACTGTAATAGTGGAACACCTGTATAGTTGAAAATAATGTTAATGAATGCAGCTTTGACAGTAATGTATGATGATATAAAACCATTTTTTTTTTATTTTCAATGGTAAAGCCACAATCTTCCGTCCCCGCACTATTGACTTACCCTGTATATGTATAGTGTGTGCAACATTTGACAGTAGTTCATGCTGCCAACAAGTTGGCAAATTTCAAATTGACGAGCATTACTTGGAGACATAATAGCTTAACAGAGTAGTTAAACAAGCAGTTAGCAATCTTTAAGACAATGTATCATTAAGACAAAGTAAGTAACAATTTTGTAGAATTTTGGCCATGAAAGTTTTCGTACTTATAATGTATTAATGAATTCAAAATGTTGAAGAAAACTTCAGTAAATTATGTTGAACCTGTTTAAGGTGGTAATAACATCATCAGTGTCAAAAAAATCATTCGTAAGATCGCTTCCGATCCGACCAACAAGATATTTTATACAGTCACACTTGAGGCTAATTCATTAACATTCGAGACACGTGTTCGCGCATCTCGACTTTTTGTTTACACGCGGCCGAAGTGCAAAGATGACGCGCGCTCACCCGCCGGCAGATGTCGCCCGTCGAAATTTTCAACGAGAACCGACCTCTAGGGCGCACATCCATTATTAATAGTTTGTCATTAGTGCCGATTACCGTTCAATTATCGGCAATTTAAAGCGCATTAATCAATACATTGTCATAAATTTGCATTGATTTTCTTGGCGAGGGGCCGCGGTGGCCAAAGAGAGGCCTCTATTGACGGCTCTCGCGGCCAAATGAAATATTTATTACCGGCCAATTTGAATTGTAAAGTACCGAGCGCGAATTTAATTAACCAAAACGGGCATCAGTCGGTTGTCAGAGTGTTGTCGGTTGTTTGTGTTATTGTTTTCCGGTTTTCAAAATATAATTAACTCAACAGGAATTAATTTTTTTTTTCTACAACAAAGATTAAAGCTTTATGGTATTAGCGTATTTAACATTTAGTGAAGTTGTAACGAATACTCGTAGCACTTTATGTTTACTATTTTGATTTATCCGGCAATTAAACTTAACAATCTCAACCCGATCCGAATAATTTTGAATCAAAAAGCTTCATACTTAGTTAGTAGGCGTAAATTATCAATTCAAGGTTGTAATTTCAGCTCAGCTTTATAAGTGATGAACGAACAATGTCAAACAACAAGGAACTTTATCATCATTAATATTACTTTATATTGGAATGGTCAACATTAATTGCTCTCCGAATGCAACTTACAAAACGGCAACTCGTCACGCCCATTTAATTGATTCGTCAATAAATAATCCTTCGGCTTAAATTAATAGAATAATAACCGTGTGTCCAAGAGTCTAATAGAATATCCACGTGTTCGTGTTATATAAATTTTCGCGTTAGGTACGCCGCAAAATACCGAGAAATCTATCTTATTGCGATATTATCGCGGATGCAGGAACAATGCCCGCAATTACTGACCATAACCGCCAATTCTAAGCGCGTTGCGGTGTCGTAGATACGACTCGAAATGGTCATTATACATTATGTTATTTGTACTACGCATATGTTATTATCATTCTTACGTCTTGTGCCATATCATAAAATAAATAGGTATAGTACCTACTTACATATTTTCTTAAACGCTGTTATAGTGATAATTTATCAATGATTTAAATTATACTTAAGTTGCAATTAAACTTTCAATAGTACATTAGAATTTTAATAAATATTCTCGTTGCTATTTTAATCATACGAATGTGATATCTCTCAATAAATTGAGTTGGGCTTAGTATTTGTACATAATAATAATAATATACTTTATTGCCCAAAAGCATACCAAATTAAGGGTAAATTACAAATATGTAGCATATTTATATGCATCAGAAAAACGTAAACTGAATGTATAACAAAATAAAATAAGATAATAGCTAAATCAAAATCAAAACTCTTATGAATGAGAAAATATGAATTCAACATCCATATAAATTAATAATTTAAAAGTTCATTTATGTTGGATATCATGTGGGATATCGGCGCCTTTCATAAAATATTAGTCCTACAAAAGGGTGGATAAAAACACATGTGAGCTCGAGAATTAATCCGCGGAACCACCAAATTAACTCGCGACAATAACCATGTACAATCCCTCTCACCACACTACAACTTTTGTAAGTACGATGCACTCTGGTCCATTCTTCTAGTCTGTAAAAATATAAATTCATGACGATGCTGTAGGTCCAAGTAGTTCACCACTCTTGGCGGACACTAAGCATCTATGCGATAAGAAAGAAACTTCAAAAAGCAGTGCTGAACCTTCTCAATCTTCAGCTGATGTTACGTATAAATAGGATACCATATTACTAAGGCATATTGAAGTTGAGATACACAAGGTGATAAATAGTGCTTTTAGGGTACTTGAATTGCCAAAGTGACCCATGATTCTAAGGATACGATCGAAAGTGCTCCAGACTCGCGAGCACTTCTCTTCCATATGTAGCAAGAAAGGGAGTTCGAAATCAAATATCGCACCCAGATCTATCACAGTATATACTCTAACTCACGGACTTGAAACCGTCGTATAAATCGTATCGATTTTATTCAATTATTTGATAAATGGCATATAACAGCATCTACTGATACTTAATGAAAGGGACTTAGATTGACACTACTCCTGAATCACATCTATAGTGTCCTGTAACATTCGAGCGTTTTCCAATGATTCGACTCTTCCAAATATCTTCAAATCATCAGCATAAGCGAGCACTGGACTGGTAAGTGAATCCAATAAATCATTTATGTAAAGAATAAGTACATAACAACGGTCCTAAGTCGCTCCTTGAGATACTCCAAATCTAGGTGAATAGTCATGGAAGTGAAAACCATTATAAAATATACAACACACTCTATCACTGAGGTACGTATTCATTCAGCTTAATGAATCAGAAGTCAGTCCAAAATAACTCAACTTCTTCAATAACATGTTGTAAATTCGATCAAACACCTTCTCAAAATCAGTGTATACAACGTCGACTTGCCCACCTACATCCATCACCTCTGCAATGTATTGGGTAAGACAACATAAATTAGTAACCGTCGACAGTTTAGGAACAAATCTATGTTGATAAGGGGATATAAACGGCTTGGTGTGGTGATAAATAGTATTACAAATCAACTGTACGTATACTTTTGCGAAATTGGATGAAATAGCTAAATTAGCTATCACGGATTTGTCACCCTTCCTAAATACTGGCATAATTCTAGTTATCTTCCATCTCTGCGGGAAAACAGAATTGACTATTGAGTGATTAATAATAAGTGTCAATGGCTTAACTACAGCATAGAGTACAAGAAATCTAGGTATTTGTTCCTCGCCTGCAGTCAATTTGGTGGTAAAATCTCTCATTACAGTAATCAATTCATTTTCAGTCGCTTGCTGGATGTTAAATAATGGCAAAGTAGGTGCTGTGCCTTTTTTAGAAAAAAATTAAGCAAAAGCATTTACTATGTCTGTCGATGCAGTATACTCTTCCATATCATCCCTAAGAATCGACGGTATATTGCTAGTGCCTCTCTTCTGTCGGACAAAGTACCAGAAATCACGAGGATCATGTTTTAAGTGATCAGAGGCATGTTGCAGAAAAGTTTCATAAGCGGCATTGATCTGATCGTTCACTAGTACACTCATTCTAATAAAATCATCACAGTATGTAGATTACGGCTTTGCTGAATACATAGTATTGATGTTTGTATTAAACCATAAAGAACATAATGAAATACATCCAACATTTCATCAACATCTTCAATATCCTCCAAAAATCACCAATTCATGAGAGCAATATCATTATATAAAACAGGAAAATTGGCTTTTCTAAAATTATACTGAGGGATAGCGGCTTTTGGAAATACCATAAAAGATCTCGTAGTATTAATTGGCAGAACACCAGATAACGTCGGGTGGCGATTGTTTTCAGGAATGAAAGCATACAAATCCCTCTGAATACTGACTTGTCAGTTTAAATTAGTAAAGCCTATGTTAAGAAATCGATTATTGGTGTACCCATTGGTGTTTTAATTTTTGTTTTGTTCTAGATTACTTTAAATTCTTCTGGAACTAAAAGTATAACTACTACTAGAACTAGAAACATTAGGATTTTAGTTCTAGTATACAGATGTGTTATTTCTTGTATCCAATATTTGTTTTGTCAGTTATTTAGCAGCAATATCTGATAATCCGAACCACTTTCGGTCCCAATTAGTTCGCATTATCCAGACTCTACTGTAAATATAGGTATATTTAGTATAATATATTGCTACCTCTTGACTATCTTGTTTTAATATGTATCTAAAATTTTACAATGAAAGCTATATATGATTGATTAAATGAAGAAGTCAAATTCCAGGAGAAATAGTAATACCATGATCATTGGCATACCAAAGAAATAAGTGTTAAAGACAGTAATAAGATATTAGCAAAGGTACGAAGATTTTTAGAATTTGACATTAATTTTGATCATGTCAAAACACGTTTAAGAATTTATAATAGGTCATATATCAGGTCGTAAATGGGTCGGTAGATATTAATGAGGGCAAAATAGTAAGCTAAATGGCAAACTTATTTCTACTAAAAAATTCGCCTTTTCTCTCATTCATTTTTATATTACATATGTTTTGTTTTTTGACATATTTAATTTGATGTCAGAGTAGTGTTACCAAATGATAATCTTTAAAATAATGTACAGTATTTGGAACAGCAATATCTTTAAAAAATAAAAAATCGACTTTGGCTTAAACGTTGTTTATTAAAATTTAATTTCACAGACAGTTTAAACGCACAGAAATTAAACATTAATAAAAATAATTTAAGCCAAAGTCGATTGTTTACTTTTTTAAATTAAAACGATGCTACTGGGAAATATCATTTAAGTATTAGCAATCATTAAAATAATTTATAGTCTGTGGAACAGTCATTGAACTGCCATCATCAGTTGTCATCAGTGTGCCATCAAGTTCATGGTGCTGCCAACAAAGTTTGTTCCTGCTCATATCGTTATTTTCATAGTCACTATTCAGCAAAACATTAAAAAGCTTTGTGACATGTCTTTTGTTTTTCGACAGTTTTTAACATTAGTACCAAAAGTACTATTATATACTTATAAATGGTAAAGGGATGTAACGCTACTGAATGTTCTTAGTTACACATTGTTCATTATTTTCATTGCCGGTGTTTATCAAAATTTTACAACGTTTCTTTAGATACTTTACGTTTTTAAATATGTTTTATCTTAAATCATATAACTAATGATATTACATGTATTTATACACATAACATCATCTTCGCTATTAATGAGGGCAAGAATAAAATTGATAAACTAATTCTTGCTGACCTATTCCTCCATTCAGTTTTGCTTTAATCTTAAATTTGATCGTCAGTTGCCATTGAACTATATACTTTAAATATTAAATTTTTTTGTTTGAATTACCACAAATGATATTACATACAGTAAAGTTTATTACGAACAAAATTAAATAATATAAAATTTGCATTGTATCCCTCGTAGTCCGAATTGACAAAGGATTCACTAATCGGAATTAACAGATTTTTATTGATTTATTTGTCTATTAAAATTGCTGAGTTTATACTTCCTAATGTTTGCCAATCCTTGCAATTCATTAGCAAACTGCTAGAGAAATGTATTTGGATAGTCAGATGAGGAAGAGGAATAGCGCAATTTTAAACCAACCTAATAAAGTACTTTACAAACTGATTTGGCAATCCTGTATATTTCAAAGTGAAGTAGCTTTAGGGTTTAACAGTACATCGGAAGACATTTTTAATGAAGGCCTCTACAATGAATAGTTTCTGAAATATTTGAACTGAAGTAAAACTAGAAATAATACTAGATCTAGAAATAGAAGCATCCGGATTTAGCCATCTAGAAAGATGTATGGCTAAACCCGAATGTCTCTAGTTCTAGATCTAGAGTTAGAAACAGGTGCATCTTATAATCTAAAGTGGCACTATTTTTTTTTTACAAAATCATTTATAGCAAGCTATTAAGAACTATCTTCGCATACATACCGGTTTACAATACAAATTCCTCTAATTTATATAATTGAGATATAATCCTTCTTTTTGAATTTTGTATAAAAAGGCGCGCAACCGTTTCGTTAGTCCAACCCAGCGGTGGGGTCCAAACATTTTAAAACGCCCGTGAAGAGGAAGCTAATGACGCCATTCAATTGTTCAATCAACAATTAAAAGAAATCGGTATTATGCTACAACAAATTAGGCAGTTCTCTACATGAAGACGCTGGGGCAAACGATTTTAAAAGTGAGGAAGCTGGTAAAAGCTGCAGTGCATCATATGTATTGCGAGATAAACTGAGAAAGTGTTTATAAGATTTTTTGATAACATCCAAGTATGTCCTCAATAATCCGCATGCTATATATCATAGGTTAAAAGAATCATGATATTAAAAAGCCAGAAATAAGAGAGATACTATGATAATTTGCATGCCAAAGAAATAAATATCAAAGGCAATAATAAAGAAATATGCGAAGATGTTGAGAGGTAGATACGTCAAAAGATGTTTATAAATTTATAATAATCAGATTGTGGATGAGTTGGCACCTATTAATGAGGGCTAAAATATAACTGATAAGCTGATTCCTGCTGTAAATCGCCCTTTCCATAATTCATTCTTGCTTTAATCTAATTTCATCGTCATATGCCATTAAATGTTTATCTATATCACAAAAAGGGTACAACTGCTTGAAAACCTATAGTGACCCAACCTTATAGCCAAAATAACCAAGTATGATCAGAAACTACATACCTTATTCAATTTGAGCAGTATTTGACCAATAATATAGAATATTAGTGTCTGTCATCATTATTTTGCGAAAGCGACATGCCAAATATTATTGTACCTTGATTTCGATAACCAACCAGATAAACTGTAGATTTGTAAGCTTTCTGATATTAATAAAATGTTTGACTGATTATATGTTATCAGTTGTATGTATGCTTTCAATATCAACAGAAAGGAAATATTTCCCAACATATTAAAAATTAAATTATGAAAAGTTTTATAGTTGCATTTCAGAAGAACGTTTTTGTTAGCAATCCAAAATAACATAGAAATTAAAAACAATCATTTATTGAGGAAATGTAGGAAAAACTATTAGCTAGCCAAAAGTCAGCAATGCAAGTATGTATTATCATAGTTATGATACTTTTGTAGATTTACATTATTGATGTGAAATTTAATGTCAAGATTTCAACTATCAATTCACTCAAATTTCGATAACCCATCGTCAGATTAACATAGACTGTGATTTTTGTCAAATCCGGGCCAAACTCGATTTGATAACTATTATATTTGAAAAGTATAATTCGTTTATACTTTTTTTATTTAAAGATAATTACTTTTTTAAATATGCTTTAAATGCACAAGAAAAAATAATTATTAGAAAATTTTAAAAATTTCCAAAATTAAACTAAACTGCTTAACAGATTTTCCCATTATCTTTATTATCAGATAAAAAAAGATTAATATGGAGTAGATATCAAATAGAAATAAAAAATGTTGATATACTTTAATTAGTAATCCTCTATAAACAATATAAATTTGTTGAAAAGGCTTTAATATTTCTATTTATTTATGAGAGGTTACATCGTCCCTCAATTTCACATCAACCTATCGTAGGCGGTCTGATTAAAATTCCAAACGAATTGCTCCCCAAAACGGCCGAAGGCAAACCGATAATGAATATTAATCGTCCTCCCTCCCAATTAATACGCTCCCAATTCGGTTTTAGTGTATATTTGTAACAACACACCAAAATCACTTTCGAACGTTCGCAACCAGACGAAACTCGTGGCAACAGGAATATTATTTAGATTAGACAGAACTTACATGTGAAGAATCCTGCGATCGTCTGAGTGTGTTCCTGTTGCGAGACTCAAGACTCAACGAATTGTTGTAATAACGCGATTCTCACGGGCCGTATGTCGATTATCGTCGGTCGCTTCTTCCCCAAACAAAAGCTGCAGGGAAACTGGCCCGCAGGACGGCCCCAGGCGTAGGGACCCTTCGCCGCTACGGCCGCTACAGCCGCTACGGCAGGTTAAGACTCCGCCCACGGGTCCCTTCCTGCAGCCAATGGCGGCCTCAGGACACGCCCTGCCCCAGGCAAATGCCCCTCATCTCTACTACTCCCGTCCACAACGGGGCCTTTTCCGTCTATCAGTGTGTGTGTCTGTGTCTGTGTCCCTGGATCGGAGAATCGAGATGATATCCTCCTGCTACCCTCTGTCTTTCTCCCTCTAACAACGCGTTTAAATATTCTATTGTTTGTACGAGACCGTGCTGGATAAGCAAATGGTTTTCCTAAGAAGAAGGACTCTTAAGAGAACGAAATACTCTACTATAGCAACTTGATCGCCAACGGTTGTGTTTAAAGGGATGTTGATTTAAACGAAAGGGTTAAGGGAGGGTATAAAACGATGGTTTTCATAGGATCTCTTTGAATTATACGTTTATAGATTTCTTGAACATATATTTATAAAATTTCTTTTTTATTAAATAACACTTTTATATAAAGTTATAATAACTAATTTACAAAGGTATAAAGGAATATTTTCCAAGAAATCTTTTTGATGTTGAGAATATTTGAGAACGAATATTTTGCAAACCTTGGCTTACACACTTACACAACCTGGAACTTTCAACGTTAAACCAAATTCCAAAATAAAACAATTCTTTGATTTTTGAGAGTACTATTAGAAGCGTATATCTCCGCTGTTAATATAGATATCAGAAAACAGTCGAAGGAATAAGAAAGGGAATCGTATGTGCCATTTGTATCGTTTTGCGATATCACTATTAATAACGGGGACACACACTTTTAGCCGTATTCACAAAAATCAAATAAACAAAAGTGGTACAAACGATTCTCTCTCTAACTCAATCGGCCGTTTTGTGATATTTCTATTAATAACGAAGATACACACTTCCAACAGTATTCTAAATAATCAAAAAATGGCTGTATTTTGGAATGGGTTGATTTCCAAACGAAAATAACTGATGCACAAGCGATTCTCTTTTCAGCTCTATGAACCGTTTTGCGATATTTCTTTAATAACGGAGATACACACTCTTAGCAGTATTCACAAAAATAAAAAGAATGCTGTATTTTGGAATCGGTTGAGGTACAAACGAAAATAAAAGAGGTACGAATGGGTTCAAACGATTCTCTTTCTAACTCCATCGACCGTTTTGTGGTTTTCTATTGATAACGGAGATATACACTTCCAACAGTATTTTAAAAAATCAAAAAATTGCTGTATTTTGGAATGGGTTAATGTTTAAACGAAAACAAATGTGATATAAACCATTCTCTTTTCAGCTCCATGGATCATTTTACGATATCTCTATTAATAACGGAGGTACACACTTTTAGCGGTATTTACAAAATTCAAAAAAAAATGCTGTATTTTGGAATCGGTTGGGGTATAAACGAAAACAAAGTGGTACAGACGGGTACAAACGATTCTCTTTCTATCTCCTTCGGCCGTTTTGTGATATTTCTATTAATAACAGAGATACACACTTCCAGCGATATTCTCAAAAATCAAAAAAAAATGTTGTACCTTGGAACATTCAAAATCGAAAGTGGTACAAATGGGTACAAACGACTCTCTATCGAATTCCATCAACTGTTGTGCGATATCTCTATTAATAACGGAGATACACACTTTTAGCTGTATTCACAAAAATTCATAGACCGTTTTGCAATATCTGTATTAATAACGAAGATAGCTACTTTCAGCGAAGAATCCGACCTTACTAATGCGATTTTACAACAGCCAATTTCTTTTTGTAATAGCTTTATGTCAACAATCTAACAACGTTGAAGAGGTTTAGAGCGGCGCTATATAATTGGCTTAGACAGCGCCGTTTTAGAGAGTTAGATGGACTTGATATCAGTAAGATGTAGTTCCAACAACAAGGTGTTACGTGTCATCCAGCTAGTGTTACATTTGATCTCTGATGTTTGGTAACTTTGAACAAACTTAACTCAACCTTTTTTGAGTTCGGAGAAAATCTACTATTCAGACATCTGGCCTATACTGATATGTAGTTAGATAGTATAAGGTTTAAAGGCCTCGACATTACTGCGGAGTGTAAACTACTATAGTTTTTTACTATAGTCTTTGTCTGCCCTGCGTTTCTAAATTTCTTTCAAAAGTCTCTTTCATCTTGATTGTATTAGTTACCATGCCGTGTACAGCCTTCCATTTATCTTCTCCGATGAATTGTTTTGTCCACAAAAACAGTAATTCCTGCTCTTTTTTCAGCAATATTCCACTTTTTTTAACCCAATGGAGAAAATTTTTATTAATCGCATGCCCACCAGCTTTTATTTATCCATTCTGTCTCGCCGTCAGCATTTCAATTTTCCTCAGATTTTAGTAGTAGCCTTCCTACATTTTCTATGTTCGGTGTTTCACAGCATTCCATTTGGCAAGAGACGAAACGCCGGTCTTTCAAACTCTTTACATTGGAATATTGTGTGTTCCACAATATGACTGAACTGAACCTAACTCAATCCAAATCACACCAAAGTCTTTTTTTTTTCGATTGATGCAATAGTTCTCTCCAGGCCCACCGTTAATTTCTTTTTCAATAGATACAAAGTGGTAGCGATGAAACAAAATGTTTATTATGATTACGGTGCTTAAGTACTCCTAAGCTTCTATGCTCCGAAGCAACTATGTACTGAAATCATAATAAACATTTCGTTATCTCCTCACAACTTTGTTTTTTTTTAGAGTTTGGGAAAAACTGCGAGTACCTGAAATGTTGGGCGGCCAGATAGTATGGGGTTAGAGCCAAACTTAATCCCAATTTACTAAAAACAAAGGTCTCGTCTTTTTTGAAAACACTCTCCCTAGTTTTCTTCGGAGTTAAAACATTTGCTGAGATCCCGAATCGTGCTCGGCAGCCATGTGATGATTACTCGGATGCACTTTTTTAACTTACCTGACTAAGGGGGTGGACTCTCGTGTTTTTGCCGTCCTGCTAATACTCTCTTTTGATTCGCCTGCATAGAAAAAACATGAAATAGGTTGTTTCAGTTTTTTTATATAAGTAATAGTTTAACATAACTGGCTAATGGAGACCTGTGTCAAACCCTCGTCTCTTCCTCTTCTCTCCCCGTAACTTTCCTTGATGAAATTTTCCATGCTCACACAATTTTCTTCGCTTCCGACCGTCGTCATTAGACAGTGTTCGGAGGCAGTTCGTCTGCCAACCTTCCTCTCCATTACCATTCTTGCGGCATCCTACATGTCATACCGGAAAAATGTGTGTTTAGTATTATCGATCATTTCGAAGTTACTGTACCTACCTTCCAATCTCTTTTGCTATTCCGCTTCGGTACAGTCCACGGTCTGGTTTTTGTTGTGGCCCAACCTTTTCGTAATATGTAAATCTATCTCCTAATAAATGCAGAGTGGCATTTGACGTAGTCATGTATACGCTAGTAACTTATCAGTTACACAGTTTTTATTGCCTTTTTACGATTTTTTTTTGACATGGTCCACACGTTGCTCCTATAATCTTATAAAGTATACTAGTGATTTTTTTGGTCTTTTGTACCACTTATTAAATGTGTTCGTCCCATTTTTCATCCCTTCCAATTATCACCCCCAGGTACATAATGGCTTGACCTGTTTTTATGCTGCAGTTTCCCACCTCACGTTTTATCTTGCGTCTTGTTTTTCTGCTCTTCATCAGTCATCAGCTTCCTGTTCTTGGGCCTTCATCGCATGTACAGTATTAGTGTGAGCATCCTATAGTCGTATCTTCAATCCATCCGGTTATGATCAGTGCTAGGTCGTGCTCATATACGATTAATCTTATGTTGCCATTTCCTTCCTGAAATCTGATGATTCTGTCGAAGGTCACACTACCACAAGGTCAGTCTGAGTACTGATGCCTGAGAGATACCATTTTTTATTTTAAATCTTCTTCGTTCGTATACCACCATACTTTCCGACAGGTACTCCTTGATTACATTTATTAAACCTACTACCATTTTACTTCATTCCGTTCCAGGTAGCCATTCCAAATGCTTTTCTTACATCGATGGTGATCGGTAAACACTTCTTCTTTTTGCACCTGTTAATTTCTAAGTTTCTTCCTCTTGCTTTAGCATGTCTTTTATGAAGTTTATCCTTTTTTTGTATTGAGGTTGGAGAAAAATCTGTGAGCAGATATCTGGCCTGGGATAATGAGGTAGATAGTGTGGGGTCATAGACCTCGACTCACCAAAGAAACTCTTTCTCCATGTCGCGTCCTTGGGAGCACTCGTTTGTCCAGAGCGAAAATGAGAATAAAAAGGGTTTTCTTGCCTTTTTGTTATTTAATTGTTACCTACCGTTTACCTGGACAAGTCCCCCCCCTAGTTCAACTTTTTCTTTTCTTAGTAGTTCCATTTTCGCCGTTTGATGTTATATACGTCCCCTCATAGTATCCAATCCTCACTTTCTTCATTTAATGTCCAGAACAGAAAGAAACATACTCATTTTATTAATTTTATCTAGATATAACTTTTGAGTTTTTCCTGACAGATGGGAGGATTGGTCTACCCCACTTTCCTCTTCTGCTTTTCTCACCAGGACCCTTCAATCTCACTTATACTTGCAACTTCCCTTGCGATCTCTTCCTTCTGCTTTGTTGGGAAGATCTCCTTATATAGAGTCTTTATTGCCATCCATCTCACTTCCCTTTCCAATATCAACCGGCTTACCGACTTTGACAGCACTTTCTTGCACATAGTTCTCTCTTCCTTTCGAACTTTTCGCACACAAAATATAGTATGTCCAGGTGAGTCCTCCTGATCGCAAAACCGGTAAACTGCCATCTCAGCCTTTTTGATTTTATGGAGGTAGCTGCCAAAAATACCATGCTCCATAAAAGATTGGGACATATAGACTACCCCACCCCACTTACTTACTTTTTACCCACTTTTTCTTGCATTCCTTACCCTTCTCATATAACGTCGTTCGCTCTTCCACCAGCAGATCAAACGGACGCATGGCCGCTCTCACTTCTACACTGATGGAGAGGAAAATTCCACCTCTCTTTCTCGGAGAGGTATGATTTTAAAATCTAAATCAGGTACTCGCTGATGTTACCTGCCTTAAGGGTTCTAATAATCCTCAATCATGGGGCGGAGTTAAATGCGTTTCGTATGTTCAAATCTGTGTGTTCAACCATAACACACAGATTTTGATGCTGTACTGACTTCTTTTTCATATTATCCACTGTTTTGTATACCCTGCTCTTAGTATCTGTGGTTTATTTCCCCTCTCTGAAACCATCCTGGTCCTTGTGCAGCATACCTTACTCTTAAGTTTCTATTTTAAGTCGTGTCTTTAATCGTAGTTCTAGAAGCTTTCCCATAGTATCATCTAGATAGATCGGTCTATAAAAGACCTCACCATTCATTCCGTTGCTTGGCTTTTCAACTACTGTCTCGGAAAATATCCTCGGGTGAGACAGGGATCAACTGTCGTAATAAAGATTTCTGGTGTAATACCATCTGGGCCATGTGGCCTATTGTTGCATACCTTTGCCACTGCAACTTCCAGCTCTTCCATTGATAACAAAGGTATATTTTTCACTGGTTCCTTGAGGGGTATTCCATTGATGTTTTCTTTTTCATTTTAATCTGCATGTTGACCGCTCGGCTTCTATTAAAATTAAATTGTGCAAACTGTATCGCTATTTTCTCTGATTTACTGCTTATGTTCTTGTCTACATTAAGCTGTGGTGTTTACCTAACCCAACGCAACTCAATCATGCAACCCAAATTGTCACTTGAAGGTAACAATTAAACAGTTCTGGTGATGTTGATGAATAAACAACATCAATGAATTGGAAGAAGAAATTTCTTATTTTGAATCTTTAGTAAGACTAAATTCGGCAACATACCAAACTGCTTCCATATATTCAAGAACCTTTATGGCGTTTACACAACCCAACGCAACCCAACCATCCAAAACAATATTGAAAACTATATAAATATCATGAATAAATTAGCAGAAGAAATTTCTTCTCAAGTTACATCTCTTCAGCTTCCAATTACTGAAGAGAAGTTTTATTCAAGGATTATTCATACACTTTTATTAACAGTAATAGAATTAATACCCATATCATGTTAAATGGTAGATTTAAGGTCTTGTAACTTATAAAAGAAATCTATTAAAAGAATTAAAACGATATTCATAGAGATCATCATACAAGGTCACCTCGTTAGTTTTCCCCACAAGAAGACAAAGTGTAAATCCTTCTTAGTAGTAGTAATAAATATGCCATCATGTAAAACGACCAAACGGGCCCGAAGATAAAATATGCTTCGATAACGAGGGTGAGGTAGAGACGGAAGAGGAGAACAGAAAGCGCGACTGTTTGCCGTGCACAAAGCTCTCGGTTAAAACCGGTAAACAAACGCGACGAACAACATCCGTCAAAACCTTTTTAATTGCCAGACGAAACATCGAAACTACGAAACGGTTTCCGCGTTGCCGAAAGAGAATGAAAAAAGGGAAGGTCGGTGGAGAAAGACAAGATGAGGAGAGACACGGTTCAAAGACGGAAGGATAACAGAGGGTCTCCTGTGTAAATTTAAATTAGGAGGAGGTTTTCAGAAGAGAAACGCCGCTTTTGTTGTTGTTCTCCGGAGGAAGGAAATTTTCTTTTTTAAATTACTTAGAGTTTATTTTATATAACATGATCTAATCGAAAAAATGAAGGAACAATTTTTAATAGGATCCGATTTTTTTAATGTTATACATTAAGATGATTGGAAGATGATGTAGTTGATTAATCACGTGATGAAGTAATTTTTAACAAAAAAATTAAGAACGTTTAAATGTTTACGATGAAGATTAGTCACAGCAATCGGTTGCGCAGCGTATAATTTGCGGTGAGCAACAAAGTGAAATGACTAAACTAATAAAATTTAATGAGCCCGTTGTTACTCCCTAAACAAATCTGTTACCCGGTTTACCAAGAAATCCATTTTCTTTTTTTAGAGATGTTATTTCCGCGCTAATATAGTATCTTTGATAAATTAATTCGGAGATTACTCTCCCCTTTGTCATCGTACTGTATTCTCCTTGCGCGTTGTTTATCCTCTTAGAAGCGGGTGCCATAAAGGTGGTTGGCGCATCAAGTTAATTGAATGCTAAGAACACTCTTCAGGCATTAATTCAGATCAGTGATCAAAGTGGTCCCACGTCATTTCCAAACGAATTAGCTTGGCCCCTAACTGTAGTAAGGTATACAGCGCAGGTGTCACCACCATGAACGTTGAATTCTAATTAGCGTAATGGTTCTTTAATATTTACTTTTATTCGTTTACACTTTAATATGTAAAGATGGTTATGCGTATCTATAATTTTATTCAAAGAATTTTATAAAAATTTAAATCAGAACTTAATATAGGTGCTGTTTTGAATTATATTTAGATATTTAAACAGATTGTACCTAAGATTTCCCGTTTTTTTAATAAATTATGAAATATGTTTATATATCATATCTGAAAGGTAATTGAGCAGTTTTATTGCTATTAGGTTCATTTTTGAGTAATCAAAGAATGTTAACACACATGAATAATGTATATCTATTGAGGATGAGAGATAGTCGCTCCTGGACGACCTACACTAATGCTGCGGTAATATTCATTAGCGCCGTTAGCATGCGCATGCATAATTGGTAATTAATACACATGTTCCGATAAATTACACCCATGTTGGTGTAATCGTGTCAGTTCCTAATTACAAAAATGGTCTGATATAATCATGAGCACACTCAATAGCTTTATTCTCACAAATTGTTAAATAAATTCATTTATTCTTTATTTAAAATTAAGTACAGTACGTTCAATATGTGCAATAGTTTTTACTCAACTCTGAATTGTTGTATCTTTTATTAATAGGTGCATGATATGGCAGGGCATTCCTTAGCTTACGGGAACTTAAATTTACCGGATGTGAAGGCATTGCTCAAAATATTACACGACAGAGATTTTAATAATTTCAGTGTAGAATTGTTTTCAACCAATTTAGTAGCAATGCCCAAAGTCCGATATATGTTTACTTGAAGAACCTTGGCAATACAGTGGCAAAAAAATGTTAAACTTAACAATATTAACGATAAGTCTCTTTAATACCCACGCTCCAACGCGGATTATTACAACTAGAAAAAATTTTTCGCACACAAAATTTTAGAAAACAAGAAATCCAGAAAATTTTAAATACTGTAAGTAGTTATGAAATTTTGTTATTTCTATTCAAATAATAAAAATTTTCTTAAATTATGGCGGAGATTTCGGTCAATGAGTAGTGTTAGTGTCAAGCAACGAATAATTCCTGAACTTCTAGTTAATTACTTTTTCCTTAAATCACAGGTCATTACGATGGGAGTACCACTTCAATTCGGCATTGTCAATCTAGTACCATATCCGGGTGTTACCGAATCACTGATCCTTTTTCTTGATTCTAAAGAGGAAGTATTGGAAATTCTTTGTAACATTAAGGGCTCTTTCACATTTGTCAGATGTCGGAACAACGACAAAATAAGCATGTTTTGAGCAGATCTTGGACGAAAAATGAACATGTTTTTTGAAAACAGGGCGACAGTGCAAGCTAATCATTCAATGCTTTGCTTTTTTAAAGGTCTTCTACCGGTAATAATGTCGTTTGATGAAGATGATACATTAGAATTTCAATCAGGTGTATTGTTATTAATTCAAATAATAAAAATATACGGACAAATGAAGGTACGCACCAGATTATGCTATGGATACAGAATCAAAACAAAATCAGAATATATTTTTATAATTTTATTTATAATTCTTCAGCTTATATTCGGCATATCACACGGAACCAGCATATAGAACCAGCATATACATGAAGTAGAAGGCCAGCACCTTCTACATCATCACCATTTCAATATAGTTTAGATATTAGTTTTGATTATAATTTTTGATATATTTCGATTTACTATTTCCATTAAATAAATAAATAGAATATCAAATAATACTAATGTCTCCTTCTTTAATAATGTACTGAAACTCTTGTCAGTAGATCATTGAATACTATTATGGATACGATGTGAAATAGCCCTAAGACAACTACAGTTGTATTGACGGAATGAATGCTAAAATGTTGAATATATGTTGCCCAAAAATTATACCATACATGTCATATTGTGGAGTATGCTATAGAAATATGCTCAAATCACACCAATTCCAAAAATATTCAGCTCTCGAAGGGAATTTAAAGATCTCCGTCCAATAAATATTTTACCTATATTGTCCAAGATTCTAGAAAAAGCAGTAGTTACTAGACTGTCACAGCATCTAAATAAATTTAATATTCTATCAGTTCGTCCTACGATCCTGACTTTCTTGAACTACTCTAAGACCTTTAGTAACATTCACTACCCAATGTGTTCAAGTACAATAATTTCATTTAGCAGTGACCTCTTGAATCGGTGTATGTTGTGAATCGGTGTGAATACTTTTAGTAATTTCTGGCGTAATCGGAACTTGTATGGAGACACCGACTTCAGACGACTAGTTGGTAGTTGAAACGGTCGGCACACAGACAAAAACTCCTAGACCTGCTGATATCATATCAGCCCTGCTGTGGTGAGATTTGGATGAAGTGGTGCCTCATCTAAGGAATATCTTTCAGGGTTTTTGGCGTTTCGTTACATTCCCAGCTATTAGCCCAAGGTTTTGCTAAACTGTGCGATCGTTACATAAGGCATATCTGTCTTGTTGATATACTCTTAGATTCCAATTAACATGGTTATACCCAAGTCGACACTGGCAACTCTTTACTGTGTGACTAGCTTTATTGAGAAAGCCTTGGATTCTAAAGAGTTTGCCTTAGGAGTATTCATGGACATAGTGGGCGTATTTGATAAGACGATCTTCTCTGGTATTAGCGACGCTTTGGCTGATCACAATGTTCCTCTTACCATACTGACTTGATACAGAACTGCCTCAGACAGAGATTTATTAAGCAAAGAGCTGGCAATGCCACCCCTAGAAAGGTAGTGTCTATATGATATCCTCAAGCAGGTGTTCTTTCACCACTTTTATAGGCCTCATTTTGGACAGCCTTATTAAGCGCCTCAAAGAGTAAAATTCTGTTACCGTCGGCAATGTTGATGATCATACTATCCTTGTCAGGGGGAAACATGTTATGTGACAGGATACAAGAAACTCTTAATATAGTAGAGGCAGGGTGCAAAAGGCGGAAGATGTCGGTAAACCCCGATAAGACTGACAAGGATATGAGATGATTCTCTTCACAAGGTTGAGAAAAATTGATAATCTTCCACTACCCTAGTTCTCCAAATGTCCACTGAATTTGTATCTCCCTAGACATGTATATATTATTTAAAAATAAATATGAATTATCTTATGGTGCTCCACCAAATGGTACTACTTTACCAACACCTTTCCAACCTCCCCTAACCCTCCCATAAGCGTCATTTTGCATGCAAGCTGGCAAAAGCGTTTAAAAGAATACAAATATCAAAAGAAAGCAAAGTCATGACACAGTCCCGGAAATCAAACTTTATAATTATTTTTTATCAATGAATTTCTTTGAGAAATCATTAAATATAGTCTACCACTCAATTATTTTATTTATTTTATTTATTTCATCAGTATTTCTAGGCCAACATAGGCCTTTACTTAATAATTTAATCTCTAATCTACTTCCGTTTTCGAATTTATTCACACGCTTGAACAACACATGAACAGAATTTCCAACTTCGCCACAACCGCATTGTAAGGAGTCACGTTTACCGATTCTATTAAGATATTTTTCAAAGTTACCATGACCAGTAATCAATTCTACTGTTTCTGGATACAGAAAATTATAAGCAATGCCAAATTTCGACATAAACTGGTATGTCAATCTACGATTCGTTGACTTATCCCATCTTTCCTGCCAAACTCCCATAAAATTTTTTCTAATCTTATTCTTAAGACTTCGTCTAGAAATAAAATTAAATCCAATATGGGAATTCTCCAGCAAAGATGCTTCCTTTGCCAATTGGTCCGCTCTTTCATTTCCTTTAATACCAGAGTGTCCTTTAATCCAATAGAAATTGATCCTGTTCTTTAGATCTCTGATCATATTCCATGTCTCCTTTTGCAAATGATTTGGTCTGTTCACATTTTTCAAGCCTTCTAAAACAGAAGCACTATCACTAAATATATCACACTTAACAATATCGTCTTTAATAACATATTTTAAAGCACTATTAACCGCAATTAATTCCGCATGAAAATTATTACATTATCTCCCTAGACAGCAATCTATTGCGGAAATCACACCCACACAAAGAAGGCTAGTGTCGCCTTCGACCAGTGACGTAGGGCGATTGAGAAGCAATGGGGCTTGTCATCAAAACCTGCCCTCTGGATCTATAATAAGACCTATGCTTATGCTTACTAAATTTATATTTGCAAGAAAATACCTCGCCCATCCTGGTTTCACAGATATAGTTGGAAATAACAACATAAAAATGTACACTGATTGATCTCGTAGACAGACTGGTGCAGAAGCAGGAACTTTTATAATGATACAGCTCCATTTCCTAATATCACTCAGAAAAGGCATCACCGTCATGTAGGCCGAATTAGTTGCTATAAAATCTGCTGCCGACTGTATCGTAGCTCCAATTTCAGTGGTAAGACCTTTAAAATCTATTGCAGCTGTAAGTAGGGATAAATTTACTTTACCTTAGGTTTCGGCAATTTCCTTAGCTGATTGATACAGCTACCTGATATAGCTAGAGTGAGTGCTGGGAAGATATATAATGGGCGCATTGGAATCCAATTACTACTTGTGTATACATACCTTCTCCTCTTACATACACACATATAACTAAATAAATAGCTATATTAAAAATACACTAACCGTACGTCTTTTAAGACAGTTAACTCGAATGATTCTAGTTGTACGTTTAGTATTAGTTCTAATGCTAATGTAAGTCCTAGTTTTAATTGTTATTCAGATTTACATTGCTGTATACTTTTGATTAAATTAAAACTAGACTTAGAAAGATTTGGTTTTAACCATCTTAAGAACCATAGAGACGAAAGCAAAGTGTTAATGTAATATGGATGGAGTAGTATTTGACTAGACTCTAACTAAGCTGTGACAGCGTCTTATTAAACAGTTTATAACTCTATAGGTATTTTGTAGAGTTTATTGTTTTAGACGTATTAGATAGTGTTTGCAATCTTTTGATAAGTTTGAGGTCAAAATAATTATTTGTACTTCTGCTTTATGGTACATAACACTTTAGAAAAGAAATCAAGCGGTACTACACATCATCAATTTTTATCTTAAAAGAACATTGTTAATTCCCTCTTGCCTTTCTAACCCTATCAGTCATTATCTTCGAATATCACTCTTAGATTTCTCTGCTTAGTATTCTCATATTATGGAACTATGTATTCGATGTATTTTATAAATTGGTGACACCGATTCACATAAAGTTATTTTAAATTATATCCTGTTCTGATGATCTGCAAAAATTAGATGTATCTGTATCTTTCAACTTTTCTTTCAACTGCTTTCGCTGCTTGGTACTAGATCGGTTGATATCCGGTCTTCTGCAGCACGTCCCGTAGAAACTATTCCTCCTTTTTTAGGTTATTCCCTTCACATATCTTGCTGTTCTCTGAAAGAAAATACGGATCACGGAGCTCTTATGTTTGGGATAATGATGTGATGTTGCCTTCAAATATTTGTTGGTGTGGGTCTTCTTTCGATAAATCCCAAGTTTCATGTCACCATTTTTCGTCCTAGTGATTAATACATCTAGGAAAGGCAACTGTTTGGCAGTTTCAGTTTCCATGGTATGAGATGTTGAGCGTTGAAATGATCTAAGTATTCTTGGAGGTGATGTTGCCATACTACAAATATTTCGTCCACATATCGATACCATAGCTTTGGTTTCCACTGGCTCTTCTTCAAAGCATTTGCTTGGAATAATTTCATGTAGAAATTAGCTATAATTGGCGCGCCAATAGAGATCCCATGGTTACGCGCATACGTTGAAGATAAATAGTACTCTACTAGATTTGGAACGTATTCTGGTAATCCGTAAGGAATAAGTTTCTGGCGAAGGCCGGTTATAGCACCTAGTAAAAAAAGATTCCACATAGAAACTTACCAAAATATCCTCAACATCTAACTTAATATGTTTTACCGATTCCACAAAATATGTAGAAACTCTTACATATTATTACGTGTTGTCTGTAAAATGAAATCTGATCTTACATGCATGGGTCCTTCTCGATCTTCTTGAAGGGGACTGGGTCCAGTGGGTCCATCATTTTGGCGTCATATTCTTCCTTGCCCATAACAATGGTGGCATTCCTCTTGTCTGCTGGTAATACGACGATTTTTGATGTTTCTTTAATCGAAAAATGGCATTCTATTCACCAATTACCAAATTGGATTTTGGTGGTTTTATTGATTTTAGTACACTCGCAACCTCTCGTCAGGTCTCTTCCGTTTTCTGTGCGGGCTTCCCTCAAATGGCTGCTTTGACTTTGCAAACCATTACTACGTTGTTCAGTTATGTAGCCAGTACCATGATTTATTCCTTCGTTAGTGGGATCTGTTGATGACGATTAAAATCGTGAATGCCGTACTCAAACTAACGTAAATTAACTGCTTTCGAGTATTCTTCTTATTTTCTTTTCACATTGTTTAGACATATTCTGTCTGATTTTCTACCACAACCTACACTACAACCTCTCTTTAGTCTATCTTGTCAATTCTTTTTTGTAGTACTTAATTTTTTAAATACAAAATTAAGCCATTGTAAATTTTAGCTTTAATTTTTTCCTTTCCTTTACAATTTTCTTCTACCCACCTTCCTTCTGTACCTGTTTTTTCACCTTTTCTATCTCAGTATCTTGTTTTGTTATCAGTTTTTACTAATCATAATATTTAAGCACTAGTGCCTAATCTAAAAAACACACCTAAACTGGAAACTTTCTATTTTGAGGTGCGTATTGTTTCTAATTCAGGTTGTTATTCAGGCTATTCAAACCATTCTGCTTTAGCCACAATTTGTTATATAACGGACTGTTATGAATTATGGCAAAAGCAAGCTCTTCATATAAATGTTTTGTTATATAACAAAGTAATCTGAGATAATTACTTTAGACATTAACTTGTTTATATTTTAAAAGGCCAATATTATTCATTAGAAGGATGAGGAGTCTTTAACTTAAACCTATTTAAGTTCAACGCAACTTTTTTAAGCCATGTAGACTTAAACTGAATGTATTTGCTTTTGCCAATGGTCGCTATGAACTCGTCGCGTATTTTACGAGGTCGTTAGGGTTGGACGTAGTACTCGGTTTAGTGTGCAATAAAAATCGAGAGCGGAGAGTTATGGGCCATAAGGCCGCAGGTAAAATTTTCGAATGGTTGCAGGAAAAAGAGGCCGGAAAAGCAATGATGTACAGCTATTCGAAATTTATGGATTATCTCAAGTTCGTTAGTGTAACCGGAAACAACTCGTTCTTAATAGCCTATCTAATCACAACAAATTTTTACTACCAATATTGTGAACGAGTTGTACAAGTTGGTGTAATATATCAAAACGAAGGGCGATGTTGTTACAAAGCACAACCGAGACTGGCGTCGCCGTCGTCGTAAATTGATTCAGAGGCGTTAACAATGAACGCGGCCTCGCGGTTACATACATTTAGTGGCGTGTCCAAGACAAAAGGAAAACGAAGAGTAAGAGCGTACGAAAAGCGAACGCGAATGCGAAGCGGCGTCCGCGAGAAATCGTCTTCGACACGGCAATTATGAAGTCCGTGAGCGAACAAGTCGTCGTTCGTTTTTCGCTTCTTCAGGATCTGAAACATTTGCTTCCTTATTACACCTATTAAAATCAATTTTCGAACAAAACAACAATTATAAATGAAAGCATTTAATTAATATCAAAAATAATTGATCCCTATAAGAAATAGTTTGATTTACACCTTACACAAAGCATAGGTGAAGTACTCTCCGAGTAGCTCACCTATGCGAGGTTAGTCTCCAATTTTTCTAGCCCCAATTAGATAGGATTTTACGTGTATAGTACTTAGATTATAACAAGAGAACCACTCAACCATTCGTGATAAATAATGTCTTATTCGAAAGTTTGTATGTAGGAAACTGGAGGGTAAGCTTACGCACCATGAGTACAGTATCTAGGCCCCAATGGGCCCCTTGTATATCTTCGTCGTGACCAGTCTCAATACAATTCGTAGAGCGTTTCTACCAAGCCTTACTAAAGGCAACGCTGAGGGGCAACGTAGCAGTTCTTTAGACAGATGTAAACGAAATCTTTAATTATCTCCAGTTGAGTTGATAAAAATGGATATGGGTTCAGGAGGTTCAGCGTGCTTGGTATCTGGACAGGTCGAGTATCTCTTTGTTCATTGAAATATAACACAGTTATGCTCTGTGACTTTTTTCAATGTTACTTTTCCTTTTGTAGAACTTGGATGGATGAGATAATTCCAAAATGTGTTGTAAGGGTGTAAAGTTCATTTTACTTTCCAGAATTGGCGAGTAACCTACCATCATTTCAGAGTACGACATTTTTACTCGAATCGAATCATTTAGTCGAATCATGATCACCAGTGCCTCCACTTGAATGAACAGATGAAGTTATGTTCAACATGTTTTGTAATGCCCAGATATTTGACATCTTTTGACAAAATGGATGTCAAATATCCATTCCAAATATAATAATGGAATTTTAGCAACAGTATGCCCATAATACAATCCAATACAATACAACTTTATGTTGTTAGGGTTCACAGAGAGTTTTTGTCGGTTACATCAAGACTTAATCAATTTCAGAGCCATTTATATCCCATCAAAGAGCACATTTATCTGCTTACCTCTGATAAGAATGTTTAGGTAATCCGCATTATCACCTATTGTAAAGTTGGCTTTAGTGAGGCATTTCAAGAGGGTGAGTTTTCATAAAAGTGGGAAAAGTACACCCCCTTGTGTAGATCCTCGAATAGTTCCTTCAAAACAGAGGTCGCCCTAATCCTAAGCTTCTATCCTATGTTTAAGTGTAGTATTCCAAGTACTCCAACCACAGTATTAGTGAAATATTATGCTCTAACAAAACATCGTTGATACCAGAGAAAGTTATTTTGTAAAAGACTCCCTCTATATCTTTTTCTACTAATTGATGATTTATTGAATTTGTTGCAAAACCGAAATCTCTAATATAGCGATCACACAGTCCCTCGAAGGTTTTCAAAAGAAAGGAAAAGGGACTGACAGGTCTAAACGATTTCAGTATGAAATAGTCTAGGTTATCTAGTGGCTTACCTGGAAGATTTCCACTAGGTGAAATACAAAATCCCCCAACCCCCTTGTAAAAGCACAGGTATAGTACCATCTGGTCCCGGTGTTTTGAACGGCGTATTTTTTAGGTATATTTTCCTCTCTGCACATCTCTTCGCCTGAAAACCAATTCTCTACAACAAGGTCATAATTGGGATCCTAATACAGACACATGGAACTTCTGGAACCTGCGTAATGCACCTTCATTCACCCACGAAATCTATCCAAAAGGTTTTTGGTATAAGAACCGTCAGCCATTTTTAGTAACCTAATTCGTCGTTTAGTATTAGAAGCCAGTTTCTGAGTTCAGGATCCAGTTCAGGATCGATTTAGACAGGGGACTTTGCGAGAATTCGAAGACTAAATCCTTGTCCAATACGAAAGCAAAATTCGATTCGAAGAATTTTCCGAATTCTGTTCAGAAGCCAAAATATTACAAATATACATGAAAATAACACAAAAAATTACAATTTTTAAGATGATTTCATAGTTCCTTCTTCGAAATCACAAAATGTACGATTTTAATGATCCCCCCGTTACAGCCCAAGATAGATGAATATATTGAAGAATGTTTCAATGATAAATCTTTGTGTCGTTCAATTACCTTTTGATACCTCTTTTCTATCTTGAATCGGTCGGACGTATGTTCGTCCATATTAAGGAATTTATATTTTATGACTGTGGGCCTATCGCTCACAGTCATAAAACTCGCTACCCGGTTGAAAATGTTTTATGGCCCTCAAAAATCCATATGCCTTAGGACTTGTACTTCGTAAAGATATATCATCTGACAATCTCTTGATATATCGCTTACCTGTCTTTTTATTTGTCCAAGCAAAAAGCATTTTTGTAGAATCATTTAAATACACTATTAAATACACATAGTTTCTGATTATAATTTGATAGTGCCTGCATCACCTGTTAGTCTTGAAAGCAGGGTTCCTAAAACACTTGAAATGCTTTCAGAAGAGTTGATACTGTATCTAGAAGGCTTAATGTTGCTCCTAGAAGACTTGAAACGCTTTTAGAAGATTTAATGCTGCTTCCAGAAGAGTTAAAATGTTTCTAGAAGGCTTGAAATTGCCCCTGGAAGACTTGGTACTGCTTCTAGAACACTTGATATTTTTTCCAGAAGACTTGAAATACTTCCAGAAGACTTGAAATACTTTCAGAAGACTTGCAATAGTTTCAAAAATCTTGAATTGCTGCCAAGAGAAATGATACTGCCTCTGGAAGACTTAATACTGCTTCCAAAAGACTAGATACTAGAAATAGCCAGAAAACTTGCAATGATTTCAAATGAATTTACTCCAAAAGACTTGATATTGCCTTTGGAAGGCTAGATACTGCTTCCAAACTACTTGAAACTGTCCCTGGAAAAGTTCAACTGCCAGTTACTGCACCTAGAAGTCTTGCAATGGTGCCAGAAGACTTGATAGTTCTTCTAGTTGACGTAATATTGCTTCCAAAAGATTTGAAATGTTACCAGAATACTTGCAATGTTTCAGTCTTCTGAGACATTACAAGTACTGCTTGATACTGCTTCTAGATAACTTGACATGTTTGCAAAAGACTTGAAATGCTTCCAGAAGATTTAAAATGCTTCCTGATGACTTTATACTACTTTTAAAACTGCTGGTAGAAAATAAACAAGATGGATGGAGACACTAGATTTTCATCGGTAAAACCTAGATGCTGTTGATAATGTGTTTGAGTTTGCTTCGAAAATATTAAATACTACAGGACAAGATGTAGAATCTTGTTTTAATTGTTAATTAAATACTAAATATTGCTGGCAGCAGATATTATTGCTGCAAAAGGTAAGTAACTGCAAAATTTGATTTTGCTTCTTAAATACACATATACTGTTGACAAAATAAAAAATCTTCATATCAGAAATTCAAAAATTGCTAATTAAAAACTAGATACTGCTCCGTTGCAAAATCGAAAAAAATCGTCGACTGTCATGAATTTCTTGGCAAATACTCCACGATTTAAAATGTACTTAGATGTTTTCAAATCTGTTAAGAGATAATATCAAACCCATCGCCTGGCGGAATTTTTTTTAGCTCTTGGGTTACATTACAATAAAATTAGTTCGACAACTAGATACGATGCGGTTGCATCATTTGCTAATATTGAGCAATTTTTTTCTTCCTAAGACTTAATTCCATATTAAGCAATAGATTAGGAAAATTTAAAGTAGCAATTGTAGTCAGCAAAACGAGTAACAATTTTTCTTTAAGTTTTGCCTTTGATTTAACCAAATAGTATGTTTTAGTTTTAATGTAGGTTTGACACTAAATATACATAAAGGAAAATAGAACATGCTAATATTTAAACCAAACTATTCTTTTAAACCACATTCCATATTATTAAACAGTTTTTGAACACATCACATAGTTTTAAACATGCTTGAACAACTCTGCTTGAAAGTATCCTACAAAATGCAAATCTAGATATTTAGTCTAATTAAGTACAATAAGCCACATTCTTTGAAATGTATTAAATATATTAAATCTGTACTATATGAACAATGATTATTAACAAAGCACACTTTTACAAGTATATTAAACAATTGAATAAATCAATAATAAATTAATCCATTGATAATATACCTTGAGCAAAATCAATTGGAAATTTAAAATAGTGTCTTTGCCTTTTGTTGTGAAGCTGTGATTTTTTGTTGTGACGCAAGCTTTCGATTAAGATATAGTCGACTATCGTGTGTATCAGTGCAAAAATAGCGAGCTGAACACGATGTCATTTCGACGGCTGTACAAGGTTAACGGAATAGAATTGAGATCGGGGAAATTCCTGTCGTAAACAAAAAGATCAAATTCCAAAATATGGAAATAGAGCATCTAAAAATACTATAAAAACGTTTTACGCTTGGACAAATAAAAATACAGGCAAGTTTTATACCAGTCGTCACTTTATGTACCCTCTACAATATTATTGTGAAGTATAAGTCCAGAGGCATATCGATATTTAAAGATCACAAAGGATACCTTTTAACAGCATTATCAATATTGCGACGTTGACTTTCAATGCAAAGTTTTCAACCCGTCATACTATAAGGTGTGCTCACAGTTATAAAATATAAATCTTTTGATATGGGAGAGAAGAAGAAAGTTTATGTCCTTTCATTTAACGCAGTGCATATATCCATCCGAATCATGATTGAAAGTCGATATCAAAAGGTTGTTGGACCACATAGAGCTGCACAGACAATATATTTATCAGTATATATACCTTGGGCTGTACACGTTTAACGGGAGAGAATTGAGATCCGGCATTTCGTAATTTCGGAAGAAAAACTACAAGCGAATGACATATAGATCTTGCCGATAGGGTACATTATTTACATATCATGCCAACTCCGAAATAGTCATCCTTTCTCTTTCAGTATTGTGTTATTTTTGTGAACTTTCGCAATATTTTGACTTTATAGCGGAATTCGAATCAGACTTCGCTTCGGGCATTTCCACTTTCGCATTGGTCAAGGATTAAGCTTTTAAATGAGACATTTTTGTCAAAATTGGTTGAGAGATTCTCTTGTGATATCAATGCATACTGTAATATACACGTAAAATCCTATCTAATTAGGGGTTACAAAAATTGGAGGCTAACTTCACATAGGTCAGCTCAATCATATGGGATACAATATTGCTAGAATGGTTGTTTAACAGAATGATTGATTAAAAAAATGTCAATTCAAATTAATTCAAATTATGCATACATTTGTGACTCAAAATTGTTTTCAAAGTTCTTAATTGATCAATTTAGAGTTTAGTAAAGGTATAACGGTTTAATTCGTGTAACGGTGTGAGTGGGCAATTGAATGAAAAGGCCATTCAAGGTATTAAGACATGTCAAGAGTAGCAGCGGGAGGTTTTAGTGTCATCGCACCCCCTCTGGGTATGCAGCTCTTGATCTATTTGGTTAGGGCGACCTCGCCATCGGCTCTAAATCGCTGATGTTGTATTTGTATGGGACAAGCATATTGTTATCTGTGCCCATCCCTTGTTATTGTTGAAGAGTGCTATTGTACTAGAAAAAGAATATTTCTAATTGCTCAATGTCCAACATTTTAAAACACCACAAAGAATGTCCTCCTATACTTTCATATGTATATATGTATAAAATAGTGTTTTTAAATAAATTAAGTGTTGTACAGTTATTTAATTAATTGTTTAGTGTTAACGTTTCAGGAGTTTTTATAAAAGTAGAGAACACAGAAGAAGAAGAGAAGCAGAACTGGTCGACATAAATGGTAAAGTGGCGGGCACGCCGTGGCCCGCATTAAGCACCACGCTGGAAGAACCTACAATATTTTATAATAAAGCTACCACCCCCGCGGCGGGCGGTCGCGTGTTTCAAACCGTACCGGCTCCTCTGCTTCTCTGCCCGGCAATCTGCAGAGGGGCAAAGGCATGATGGCCCCTGGCCCTCGTGCTCAGCCGCTCTTCTTCTCCTTCCTCGGGACGGAACCGGCCGTGTTCCGAAGCCACGAATGTCCCCCCGAGCTAAATCGTCGTAGCATTCTTTATCAGAGCCTCCGATGGCCCCGCCGGACCCCCCGAATGATCGCAGGAGGAAGACCCAGAGAAGAACAAGAAGAAGAAGGCCCCGTCACGATGCGTAGACGTCGTACCTATATGCAATGGGTGCGCAAAAGTAATGTATTCAACAGGATGGGGGCGAAAAAAGAGGAACACGGACCGAATTCGGTCTCCACGCGAACCAAATACCGGGCTTCGGTAGCGAACCGGCGCGGTACATCAGGGAAAACACCTCGGGGTTTTTCACATTGACGGGTCCCAACATGGCCCCACGCTATGAAGAGGCTAATGATACGGTTTTTTCGACTTTCCGGAATAACGTGACGCCCGTTTACCCGAAATTGGGAACCGAAAATCATATACAATAGTACGAACGTATAAACGCAACTACAATGGAAGTTTCGCTAATTGGAAGGCATGTTGTTCCGGCAAGAAAAAAAGGAATTGATACGACAAAAAAGTAATAATGTATATTGTTGACTATACACTTCGATATTTTCTTGCCCATTTACAGTTAGGTTTTTTGTTTTCACGAATCAAGTTCTAATTACTTTTAAAATAATTCTCAGCCCTCTTGAGAGGTACGACTAAACCCGAATGTTCTGGTTCTAGAAATAGAGTTCTTGAAAAGATCTCGTTTTACAAAACTAAAATTAACACTAGACCTAGAAATGGAAAGTTTTGGGTTTCACCGTTCGTCTTCAGAGACACTAGTCTTCAGACGCACGGCTTCTTGGTATAGTGTTAGTTCTAGTTCTACAGCAAGTCAAATGTACAAGGTTGCCTAATCAGTTTGTAAAGCGTTCTATATCAGAAGCTATTCATTTTAGAGACCTTCATTTTAAAAATGTCTTCAGATGCATAGCAAAACCCAACTCAACACACACCTGTATATTTGAAGCAGTCGTAAGATATTCGGTGCCCTAGGCTTGGGTTAGACGAACGAAACAAAAGGAAAACTAAACTAAACTAAACTAAAGGAAAAGGTCTGAGGAGATACTGGGTACATGTGTGATAGAAACATCATGCGGCGCCTGTTTCTGTAATGAATACAGAAACAGGCGCCTTAAGCCATGAGTTGGCGCCTTAAGCCATGAGTTGGGGCCTTAAGACTGTAGTTCTATTAGTATACGATGACGCGACACTGATTCTTCCTCCATACAGTTGTACACAACATAACACAATCAAAGATATTACTGTGTCAAACCTGGTCAAATCGGTCAAATTGACAATTCTCACTTCAAAAATAGTTCTGTTATAGGTTCCTCTGTTAGAACTATCAAAATACGTTTTGTAATGGAAAGCGCTATAAGTGACAGTATCCAGATTTAAACGCAGGTTCCTCAATTCAATTACGAGGGAATCGGGCATGAGATATAGTCTGTATCACGAGAAGTCAGAGTGACTCATCGCCCAAATGTATATGACGTAGACGTACGCGCTAAAAATTATTTCACTCTAATACACGTAAACGTACAGGCATAATATTTGTAACGTACGCGCAAAATTCTTACGGAAATCGATGAGTCACTCTCACTTCTCGTGGTACAGGCTATAAGAGCAATACATAATTAGTTTCTATGGATTTGTATACAGCAACGCGTGCTTTAATTGTTCGTTCCAACATTCCTTTCAATGTATTTGACTTCCTACGTTAGTATCGTCGATGCAGGTTGGTGAAAAAAATGTAATTGGGAAAATACTCAAACGTGGAATGACGACTCTTCAAAGAAATGGTTTGAAGAAAAATTGGCAGTAGATACTTGCACCGAATTGAAAAGAAAAAGCTCAGTAGTACAGTAAAATTCAATCTTCTTGTCCGGAATGGTTTCATCAACTGCAGGACATATTGTCTCAAGCATTCACGTCTGTGAATTTCTTTTTTTTCATCACCATCAGCATCAGAATGATAGTTATAATACGTCACTGCAGCAACACCTAAAGCAACAGTAGCAGCATCCAAATTGTCTATAACATAGTCGTTGTTGTCCCATATCCTTCTAGCTTCTTTCTCTAGAAAGTAGAGGATCTCTAGAATAAAACCTATTGAGGGAGTCGGTTTTAGGGTATTTTATGAAATCACTTGATATATCAACCGACGTTAGTAGGCACATTCCTAAGTAGAAAAATTGTTTACGTATTACAATGATAACATGTGGTTTGATATTTTAACTTATAAATGTCACGAAGTTATACACAGTTTTATACACCTTGGGGTCATTTTTGACCCTGTGTGCCTAGTTAAGGGTTAAACATTTTGTATGGATGCTTATACACTCAGTACACCCATCTGCCTGATTAGAGTTTTATAAGCAATATCTATTCCTTGACAGTTTTTTTCCATTTTTTTTTAGCAGGAGCATTTAGTCTTTGAATAACAGTTTTTGGACTGCTTACCTCAAAGTGTGGCATTTGGTCCACTAGTATTTAATATTTTTATCAATGGTAGGTTTATCAATAGCATATAACGATAGTATCAAGTCCTTTGGAAGCATTTTAAGTCTTCTATAAGTAATATCAAGTTTACTGGTTGCAATATCAAGTTGTCTGGATGCATTTTAAGTCTTCTGGAAGCAGTATCAAGTCTCCTAAAAGCAACAGTCTTCTAGAAATATTTCAAGTCTTCTAGGTGCATAGCAATTCTTTTAAACGCATTTTAAGTCTTATGGTTGCAGTATCAAATAATCTAGAAGCAGTATCAAGTCTTCTGGAAGCTGATCACCTTTTCCAGAAGCGGTATCAAGTCTTCTGGAAGCAATATCAAGTTTTCTGAATGCAATATCAAGTTTGCTGGAAACATTTCAAGTCTTCTGGAAGCAGTATCAAGTCTCAATTCAAAATATGTACTCTCCAAAAAATCATTTGTGGCAGATGGTGGGATTAAATTGTGAAGAATAAGCTTCAATCCATCAACAATTAATGATTCGAATGGGAGCTCGTACACTCAGAGTACCCACGTACTCGTCGGATATGCGTATGGCTGCTCTGCACCCATTAAAAATTTGTATGCACTCACGTATCTGGCACCTATGACTCTGAGTACTTGCTATCTCGAAAAAGACAAGATTTGATGCAGACTTGATTCTAAATAAATTTGGCTAAGTAGAAATACTTTATATTAATACCTAATGTAATTTTATAAAAGACGTACGTAGATTTTCTAAATGCGGTTTTGTCGTAGAGTTCATAGAGATAAGAGGCAGGCTTGATGAAATATTTACTCTACACAAACTTATAATAATGGTAAATTTTTGGAAACTTTATGCAAATAAAGCTTTTAAGTGAGGATTTGTTAACCTAAATTGATTAATTTCTCGTTATGGCTCTAATGGTATAAATGTAAAACCCTATTCCATTTTAGGCTGTAATGAATTGGTGGCCAATTTCGAATTGATTTCGAAATAGTAATTAGCTCTTCAAATGCTTTGAAACAACTACTCATATATGGCTACTTTCAAAAACTTGATTACTTTTGACAACAAACAAATCACGTTTTATATTTATACATTCTTCTTTTATATCCTTTCATTTAGTTATTAATTGCTAAAGGTTTTCAATTTTATAATTACGCTGAGAAAATTAATTTGTAATGATTTTTGCTTCTATTCAACATCTGTTCACTAATGATTATGTTATGTATATTTATCGTTTACAATTAATTAATAAAGACACCAAACAAATACATTGTAATTTAATCTACAACAAATCCCTGTAGGAAATTAAATCATAAATAATTTTTTTATGTTAATTCTAAAGCCTAGAAAATAAAATTTCAAATTTGATCCTTTCAAAACTTACGTATCGTTTTTGTTTTGAAACTGGATGGTATGTTGTACAAGAATTGTAAGGTTCTAGCAGCCGGCAAGTAAAACCATACGTGGGGACGATGCAGACTATGTACGGAGATAAATGAAATGAACGCCATGGATAAGAAATAAAGTAAACAACACTTGTCGCCCGCGGGCTTGCATTGTAATGTTGCAGAACGGTCGGTTAGATCAACCAAAGGGGCGAACCGAGTATGGCACAAACCGGAGGGAGACGGAGCTGTTATTTTATCGAGCCGTCGGGATCGACCGACAATATGGCCGTCTATGACCCTTATTATTACCTCTGCATTGATATACTACCAAAGTGTATTAGATTGGAAGACTTCGTTTTACGACTACTCATAAATAATGTATTTTTTCTTTTTAAAACACACACAATACAACTAACTAAACATAATCGAATTTTTTTTTTGTAGCTAATTTCCCGTTACGCGTCGAAATCGTCTCCTAACGAATTGTTTAATTAATTTCCCCAAACAAGGCAAAGTTACCGCATCTTGGCCGACCGCCTTCGGGGAAGTTTTAATTATTTCCCCTCCTGGATGTCGAACAAGTAGTGATTATCGATCACGTTCGGATCCCGTAATAACGAGCTGTAATATTTTCCCGGCAAGTTTTCCCCGGCTATGGTGGTGGCGGCGGCGGCGGCGATAGTCCACCCCCGGAGGGGCGGACGCCGTGTTGGCACGACAACACCAACCCGGAGGCTGCGTTCGATACGCCCGGAGTCTGCGCCTTCGGAAAACACCCCAAGGCAGACATTTCACGATCCCGACCACCCCAGCTACGACGATCCTTTACGCCGAAGGGAAACTTTCGATACACATTTTATACAACGATGCAATTCGAATAGAATGAATATAGAAATTAAACTTTTATTAAAACTTATTAGTTGCCTTAAACATTTTTTAATACATGTATAAAGGAGGTTATAACCCATTTCATAATAACATAAGTGTGGCCATTAATTTAATAACAGTCTTAATTACGCGTCAGCGTCCTGTAATTTGATTTAACAATTTATTTCCGTTCGCTAGATAATGCCTCTTTTAGCCATAATATCCTATGTTCGTAATCAAATAAAAATGCTTTTTCATTAAACTCAATGTATTAAACTCTTTTTTTTTATTTTCCTGGATGTGGATTATTACGAATATGGATATATAGAGGAAAAAAATACAAAAAGAGTCCTTTTTCCAGGTATTTAGAATTACAAATGTATATAAAAGATTTAAATTATTACGGTTTAGTTATTGTATGCGTTAAGATTTTATGCAATATTCTATATGCAAATATTTGTAACCAATTTTATTGGAGTTTTTGTAAACGTTAACAATTTACAACGATAAATGTGTACGATATAAAGAGAAACGAAGAAGCAAGATTTTATTTCTAGTTATTGTTTTCAGGAAAACTCTACACAGAAGAGAAAAATATGACATGCAAATGTAAAGTAGTTGACTTTAAAAAGGAAAGAACTTGCATAACAAATTTTCTAATCATAACAGAAAAACACTTCCTATTAATATGTAATTATAAAATATATTCATTTAAAAGAACGACGAAAATTATCGTATTCTCATATCTTTTTGTTGTCATATAAACATAATATGTTGTTAACATATTTAATAACATTTTTAACCTAGAATTTACCTTCGAGTTGGAAACAAACCAATCCTTAAACTTTTTGGATTTACCGATTCATACAAAAATGTGGATTACGCCATAAAATTTTCAGGAAACCTACCTCCACAGACAGTATCTTCATTAGTAAAACTTTTGTTACAGAAACGCCTTTAATAATAAATTAAAGAAGATTATCAATAATATTAAAGAGACCCTAGCTAATCTCGACTATTTTCGATGAACGCAAAATCCCCACGTTCATACGCGCTACATAAATTACATAAAACACCATACACAACCTATTAGGCCCATAATCAGCTCTCTACAACCCACTACAAACAAAATCTCAAAAATGTTGCTGAATATATTTAAAGATATCACGGTTTTCAAAAATTGGCACACTATTACTTATAGGAAAGAAGTAATTTCAAAACATAACATAGATTTACCCGATAATTATCTGATAATATCCTATGAGTGAAGTTATACAGGAATATACATATACCTACACGATACACAATAGAAATAATTAAAGACATCCTAAGCGAAAGAACTAATAATCATGAAGACTGCGATAATATAATGAAGATGTTCAAATTTGTGTTGAAAAAAATTTCTGTATTTTTGTTCAAAAACAATATACCTAGATGGTTCGCCTATGGCATATCCACTAAGCAGTTTATTAGCAGATTTTTTTCTTGACAAACTCGAGAATGATAAAATTATCAACCAAAAAACCCATACAATAAGAATATAATATTTTGGAAGAGATACGCTGTCGACATCTTCGCCACTGTAAACATCATTGACAAGGATACAATCAATTACTTTCTTACATACATAAAATTAAATATACTATGGAAACTGAACAACTAAATAAATTGAAGATCTTGAACTTAAACATACAAAAGAAGGCAAGAAACTAACATTTGACATCTACCGAAAAAGACAGGAACTGATTTATTAATCCCATATGGTCCACATCATAATTGTTTCCAGAAATTTTCCACTTTCCATGCTCTAATAGACAGAACCCTTACCTCGTACCTAGGACAGGGAAAATAGAAACAGAAATAAATATAATAAAACAAACAACACAACAACAAATTTCTCCAGGAAAAATAGAAAAATTTATAAATAAGAAACTTAAAAAATACAACCTATCCAACAAAATTGCTCTAATATTAAATTTGACTCAAGAAAATAAATTTTTAGAGTTAAAGAGAAATAATCAAAGAGAAATAAACAAGAAAATAACAAAGATGAAAACAATAGATTAGAAGACAGCAATATATATAAGTTGCAATGGCATATGTAAGGCAACTTACATAAGACAAACGGGAAGAAAATTAGAAGCCTATATTAACACAAAACTAAGGAAAGCTCTAACTTTGGAAAACACCTGATGTTTAACACAAAACACGAATTTAACGATAAAGAAAATGCTATACATAAAACAAAATGCTATTACATAAAAATGCTGCTAAATAAAATAAATAAAGGACACTTGATGAAAATTATAGAGTTTTCGAAACAAACAAATTAAAGAACAATTTTCTCGACCAGATATGCCTTTATGAACAAATAAAAACTAGAAAAAAGCCATTACATAGTCTGTACCGCGAGAAGTGATAGTATTCAAACTGTTTCACTCTAAACACGTCACTTTAGCGTCATAATATTGGTACCGTATGACGAAAATAATAACAAAAATCATCGAATCACTATCACTTCTCGTGGTGCAGGCTATGCTTATATTTACAAACACTCTTCACACCACCAAAGAAAAAACGCAAATCACCAGACGAAGGAGGGTAACTAAATAGTAGCTATTGGTTTAAAATTTTAAGTTTTACGTCTTCACAGAACGTGGCCTGCCTGTTCCAAACGTTCGAAGAAAACGAAAAGACTTAACACCTAAATTCGTCGATCATTTCTTTAAACAATTTCTCCTCGTAGTTGAAGGGTTGAAACTCCTCCCGGAGATGCTCGACAAGGTCTGTCCACCCAAGAAAACCCTTCGTTGAAAGTCTGTACCAACGCTTCCCAACCTTTCTTATATTGCGACCCATAAGACATGAGAAAATGTTACACGACCTATAATTCGAAATTTTTGATATTGTAACATTTAATTCTGTTTTTACAAAAATTATTTTTACACGAGTTAAAAAAAAATCTTTTACAAGAATTATTAATTTTATGAAACATTTAGGTTGAGTCCAAATTGATATCTCGAAAACAACTTAAGATATTCAAAAATCGTTTTGTATGCTAAAGAGTATACACTTTCCTTAATAAAATATAAAAAATTTCATCAAGATATCTTATGAATTCGGTTAATTTTTTAAAAGTATAAGTACGAAGGCTTTCACGACCGGTGTTAACTGAACTAAAATTAGAACTAACACTAGCACTAGTTAGTGGACTAACACTACATCTAGTGTTAGACTTAGTGGTAGTTCTAGTGTTACTGCTAGTGTTAGTTCTATTGTTAGTTCAGTTTTTAAAAATAGTTAAAGAAAATTTCAATATTATCAAATACTACAAATTTATGCTGAGTTAAAAACTTGATATCTCAAAAACGAATTGAGATACTCACCCAGAGTTTTATTTACGGAAAAGTGCACACTCTCTTTTTTAAATCACAACAAAAATCATCAAAATATCTTAAGAATTCGATATTTACGATTTCTCAAAAATGATTAAGAAAATTTTTAACCCGTAGGTACTATCGTTGTTTTAATACATGTAAATGCTATCGTGGGGTGTTTAAACACCCCAACATATATTTAAAAATAATAAAATATCTTTTGCAATTTTCATGTAATTATAGATGTTCACGTTGACTGTGTATAGAAACATTATAAACAAAATAAAATTTATTGTCACTACAGGTGATCGAAGTGAATAAACTTTAATAACGTCGTATAAACACAAACAAAATAAAACGTTGTCTTTTGTAATATAGAAATACTACATAATAAAGTAAAAATATTGTTTTGTGGTGTATTGCATATGACTTTAGGAACATGTACCCTAGTCTTTGTAAAAAAAATAAGGTTAATGTAAAAAATAAGAAAAAGAACGAACATGTTTGAACGGGAAAAAAATCGCCGAAAAATCGCTAATACTACACTACCGTTTGTCGTTACAATTATTACAATGCACAAAACTGTTAGAATGGCTTTAAGAAATATTCCTTCCTGCATGTTATACATGTTGTTTTGACTTCATGATCTTGCTTCCTAGAACACATATAGTAACGACCATAAGAACTAGAACGGTGAATACACCGTTTACTGGTACGGGTTGATTAGGAAGTTCGAGTTGGTTGTTGTTAGGTACACCATCATCCAGTATATTTTTGATTATACACCTCAGATCCTAGTCAGTTCTTTTGCTTCAAGCCTACGTTTGATGTATGATGATTAAACGATCAAATGATCATGTATTATAGATTTAGCAAGATAAATTGTGAGTTTACATCGTGATGTTTTGATATTTGCTTGGGAAGCCGTTAGGTAAAGTATAAAACTGTTCGATCTTGGAATGTCAATAATAGCACCCAATATAGCCATAGGTCACCTTTTAGTTCTTCTTTGACAAGAGTAAGTAGCGCAGTGTTAATCTAGAGCGTCTCTTCTACTCCACCCTTTGTAGGATTATAAAAATTAATGATTTCAGGCTTCCCATTTTCTTCTACATTTGCCGCATTGTTTGTGCATTGTTGAAACCGGTATAGCCAATCTACTCATTTCGGTACATATGATACTATTATATCATTACGAGTAAATCCAAAAAAAGATTACCCCTATTCACAGGAATTGCCGACATACCTTAGACCAATATCTCGTATTCATTAATTCAATGGAACTACTAAATCAGTTGTCTACCGTAACATTTCGGTTGGTATTCCTAATAGGTTCTACTAACTTTAGAGTAATCTGTGTGGAACTGATACTTTCTTTGGATTTGGTTTACACTGTACCAAATTTTAGCGCTCTACTTTATATAGTACAGAAAATATTTAGAAAAATCACTTAAAAGTTCTTACCTTTGATGACCTATAACTCCGCCGTTTATTGGTTTAGACCAATATACGTGGTTTAATTTGTGCCCCGAGTCACCGAAACACCGTGTATATATAGAAATTTAACTAATAATATGTTTTTGTATCGCATAAGCACATTATTTTCAATCCATATTTTCTTGGTTTACTTTTGGAGTTCATCTACCACAACATATTCACTACATATATATTTTTTTACATTGGGTATTGAATATATCATATATCTTGGAAATTGCAGCTAGTTTGTCCCGACTTTCAATTCTTTCCTGTCAGGAATTCCAGTCATCAAACCTCAAAGCGATTAACAGAAATAAGAACCTCCCTTGGGCATGTCTCGCGAAATATATCTCTCAGATTTAAGTTTACACTTAAATCTGTAATTTTCGAGTTGGTGTGTTCCAAAATTTCAGATATGATCTCATCTGTTATCAAAAATGACTAACATTCTAATGGGCTTTTAGGGGGTTTCACAGATGCGTTACCTTTTAGGCCTGGAAGATGTATTACGTTTTCCTGTCGAATTCTGGGAGAAGCCGGTGAAACTTCTGACCACTTACATCCATTTTTCCCACAAAAATAATTTACTTTCCCTTTGAGATCGTAAACTGCTTTACTAGTATTATTTACTTTATCTTCTTCTTCATCCGTGTCGGTATTGGGACTGATAAGTTCACTCGATGCATCACTAATCTTGTTCATTTTCAAGTTCATCTTCAACATTCACATCATTATAAAAGTTGATTGGCCAATAAATGAAGTGGAACGTCCTGGTCGCTTTATATACATAAAGCTCAATTATGATAATATTTCACTGGTCTAATAGTGTTGGCTCCGAAGTAAGAGAGCGCTAATTATAAACAATCGAAAGAAATTTTAAAGTTGAAAAGAAATAAAATTGAAAAAAATAACAAATAATATAAATAAAATTAATTTACGTTTCTTCGTTAGTAAGTAAAAAGTGTAACTGAGTCACATAGATACAATTATAAATCCCTTTAAAAAAATCTAATGTAACTGCTATAGTGGGGTATCAGACCACCCTAAACGTCGCTTTTCTCAAAAATGGTTAAAAATAAAAAATTCATGTTAATGTTTTATTGAACATATTAATGCTGTTGAAGAATACCTGAAACCAAATAATTGTAAAAAAATTGGCTTTAAAGAAATGAAGCAAGAACTGTCTGTTGAAGATGTTCATTTTCAAGTTCATCTTCAACATTTACATCATTATAAAAGTTGATTGGCCAACAAATGAAGTGGAACGTCCTGGTCGCTTTATATACATAAAGCTCAATTATAATAATATTGCACTGGTCTAATGGTCTTGGCTCCGAAGTAAGAGAGCGCTAATTATAAACAATCGAAAGAAATTTTAAAGTTGAAAAGAAATAAAAATGAAAAAAAATACAAATAATGTAAATAAAATTAATTTACGTTTCTTCGTTAGTAAGTAAAAAGTGTAACTGAGTCACATATATACAATTATAAATCCCTTTAAAAAAATCTAATGTAATTGCTATAGTGGGGTATCAGACCACCCTAAACGTCGCTTTTCTCAAAAATGGTTAAAAATAAAAAAAATATGTTAATGTTTTATTGAACATATTAATGCTGTTGAAGAATACCTGAAACCAAATAATTGTAAATAAATGGCTTTAAAGAAATGAAGCAAGAACTGTCTGGGGTATCTAAACATCCCAGAATAGCGGTTGAAGGTTAATTTTATGAAATACCATAAATTTAGGATGAGAACAAAACTTGATATCTCAAAAACGAATAGAGATACTCACGCATAGTTTTGTTCTCAGAAAAGCGAACATTTTTCTTTATAAATCATAAAAAAATATCAAGATATCTTAAGAATTCGATTTTTCTGCAGACGAACGGATAAACCGAAACTTTTTAGCACTTGGTCTAGTGTTAGTTCTAGTTTAGTTTGATACAAGTATACAACAATTTAAGACTGAATAAAAACTAAAAATAGAGCCAACACTAGAGCTAATACTAGACCTAAAACGAAAAACATTTATGTTTAGACATACATGCCAATCTATTTACAGAAGGACAAATACTAGACTCAGAACTAGAAACATTAGGGTTTAATGAAGAGAAGTACGGATAAGTCCTAATGTTTCTAGTGTTAACAGCAAAGCTAGGTTGTAGGTCTAGTATTAATTATACAATTAGTTCCCGAAGTATTTACAACAATCAAGAACTGAATGACAATTAAAATTAGAAGTAACACCAGGTCTAGTATTAGAAAGATTCTGCTTTAGCCATGTGTCTGAAGACCGAAACTTTCTAGTACTAGCTCTAGTGTTAGTCCTTGTTTTAATTTGATACGAGTACGCATTTATATTTTTTACAATTCAAGACTGAATACTGACAAAAATTGAGCCAATACTAACGCTAGAGCTAATACTACACCTAGAACGAAAAACATTTAGGTTTAGTGGTATATCTCTTAGGAAAGAAGCAAAACCCAACCTAACTTTAGAACTAACACAAACATGGTTTCTTTTATAAGTACGAAGGCTTTCACGACCGATGTTAATCGAACTAAAATTGGAACTAACACTAGCACTATCACTAGAACTATCACTAGGACTAACACTAGATCTAAAACTAGAAACTTTCGAGTTTTGCCGTGCGTTTTTTGAAAAAATATTTGACGTTTCGGATGCCATGTTGAACCTTCTACAGAAACTGGTTCGAAGTGAGTTGAATTTGTTTAAAATGAAAAAGAAAAAATGTTTTTTTCCAACCGGATTTCATTGGAATCAAATCCAGATCAAATTGATTCAAAATTAATGGTGTACCAATATATTTATGATACAGAACACAAAGATCATAAAAATAAATTAATCGTTATTTTTTATCTTTGTGCGATTAATAACGCTGTATTCAAGTTAGGGATTATAATCTCTCAGCAAATATACAAACTCAGGAATTTTGGGATCACATTATATAAAGCCGGGATTGATTTCGAGATTTGTTTATACGTGTTCAAGTGTTTCTTTAAATGACTTCGTTTTCTCCTGGTCCACTTTCTTCTCCAGAAGAAGAAGGTTGGTGAAATATCGCATTCTTCTTCATGGTCGACTTTGTCATCTTCACCTTCATTTCCTCCAAATATTTCTGTTATATTTTTAATCTCTTTCACCAGTACATTTCGAGTACTCTTGTTATTGTTAGTGTTATTAAGCTTTAAATATTAACCAAGGCTGAACAAAGACGAATACAGACTTATGCTGTTGAATCATCGAAATCAAACAATCTTCAAAGGTCTTTCCTAAAGGGGCATTGTCTTTTTTAATTTCTTGCAGCATGCATTCTAAAGCAACATTTGCTTTATTAAGATTCATGTCTCGATCTAAAAGTTAAACCAACTTCTCATAATTTGAAACTCCCTGTCATTATTGCATATAATGAAGTATTTCAAACTGTTATATGGCTTTAACATGATTAAAAGCCTATTTCATCCTGTTTTGTAGTCAAATTGAAGTTTTAGTTCTTTTCCGCGTTCTTCTTTCACATATTTTTGAAGAACTTTTTTTTTGTTGGATATTTTCGGTATCTTCTGACCATCATTTATTAACAACATATTAATCCCAGATTTCAGGGATCCTGATATCCCGAGATTGTATTCTCTAATTCAAGCGCATTACGCTAGCAGTGATAACAATTTTCTTTCTATTCATATTAAATAATGTTAGAATGTGTTAGAAACAATTCTTTTCTATTAAACAAAATGGTTTCACTCCAAATTTCTTTTTGTATTTTTGTGCTGTGCTTAAATATTGCACGAACTAATACCTTTTCTTACAGCTAAAGCTAACACAAACAGTTAAGACTATGACTACGACCAAAACTAAAACACATTACATGAACCCACTATTACTTGTGCTTACTATATGCAAGTTAATCACATAGTCTTTTAGAGCTTAACAGACTTGTATAATTTTCGTTTCTTTTCTATCTCGAATTCAATCTTAATATTTTATCAACATGGTTTTAATTTTTTAATTACATAACGATGTATTCCCTGGCGTTAGTCGATTTGAATTCATGATTATTAATTAAAAATCAATAAGATGTTGCAATCCATATTTTATAATACTTTCTGTATTAGAAAGGGTACATAATACACGTCCGCCCACCGTGTATATTAATGAGCCAAAATTCGGATCGAAAATTCGTCTATCCTCCGAATTATCCCAATTTTGCATATAAATTCGTTGTCGATAATGGTAGTTTCGGCAAAATGCACGTTTTTCAATTACGTGATTTATACGTCACGGTGTGGACGCGACGTTCCGCCGCTATTATAGTTATCTATATCGTATTTTACCTGTCTAATATGTAGTTAAGGTCCTGGCCGATTTATGGCCAAGTCATAAATCTCTTGGCGCACTTGTCGACTGGCTGTATGGTGGCGCTGCGCCCGTTGTTTCTACATCATTACTTCATCCGGCGAGTCGTTTAATTTCATGGGGTTAGGTGTAACAACCCCTCACGGCTATCTACGCTTATGAACGTTCAGTTTGAGTACGTAATGATCTGTTTGCTCGAACTATTTAGTTATTAATAGTGCACAAAGAATGTACATATAAAAAAGGACATTATTATTTTTTTCGGTTCTAACCGTTTATGAATTTCTATTGGGGTTGGGTTGGAACTATGTTAAATTACGAATAGCCCTGTAACACATGAGAGCCTCAACTCAGATCTGTCTCCGTTTTTTTTACGAGACAGATGGTTCCCGCCCACCAATGAATATTGATAAGGAATCGACTCTTCTAATTTAGCGTGTAGCCAGGTCCGTAGTTTTGGACCCTCGCAGGAAGCGTCGAAAAAAAAACCTGCATTATTTATCGAAAGTGTACCGAATCGGGTTGAGCGGAGCTGCATATCGCACATCTATCCGTCGTCCGAACTCAATTACGTACCCGCGATAATAAGCGGTTCTATATGCAAAACTCCTTTAGACGTCCCAATTATATCGTTGGATAGCGCAGATTGACTAAAATTAACTAGTAGCGTTGAATTGAAATTAGGAAACTTCTCTATTTGAAAATTGATTTATATCGTATCAATAATCAATACTTTAGTTTAAAATATTCAAATGATCTAGATCCTATTTAGTCAATCTCTAGTTTCTCCTTCTTTCTTATTTGACTATTAACTCTTTCAACCAATAATTCAAGCAATTCTTACCCGATTAGTACGAAATTTTGGTTACTACTGTTTTTACATAAGTACGAAAATTTTTACACCCGATGTTGATTGAACTAAAATAAAACTAACACTAGAGCTATTACTATGACTAATACCAAATCCAAACCTAGAAACTTTCGGGTTTTGCCGTGCGTCTTCCGAAAAAGGGTTTCATATAATGATGGAGGACGAATTGTTATGGAATAACATATGTTTTAATTTATAAAATATTTTAATAAATTGCATGGTACACATTTATAATACCATGCAAACAACACGTCATCTTTACATATTTAAATCTAACTATTAATATAAAATAGACCACAAAATAATTATTGTTTTTATGGTCATCTTTAAAACAATTTCTCCTCTTGTTTAAGTATAGTGGGACATTGCATGTTGAACATTTTCGAAGAAATATTCCGATGGCGCTTAGGAACGTTATGTGGCTGCAGCAGGATGGCGCACCTGCTGTTAACGCTCGTAAACTTAGACAATATCTGGATTATTGATCTGGATTAAAAGGGCTCCAAAATCTCCAGACTTATCACCAGTCGATTTTTTTCTATAAGGGGCCCAAAAAAATGAAATGTACAAAACAAGATCTAACGATTTAGAACACCTGAAAGCGAAGATTAAAAATGCCTGCCAAAATTTTAGGTAGTTTTGTTAAAATCTACTGCAATCGAAGCTGCTAAACGTCTAAGATCATGTTTAGATAATAATGGAGCTCATATTAAACATTTATAATTTTTTTAAATTGTTTTTTAATGTTTCTTTAACGTTTACTAATTGTAAATTAATCATAAATTTTACAATCTGAAAACTTTACATTTATTATAGGTCTATTTCAAGATATTTTATGTTATAACTTTTGAGCGGGTAGAAATAGAAGAAAACGATGAAGAACTGTAAACTTAGAAAAAAATTAGCTGTCAGAATCAGTCTTTAAAAGTATAGGTATCAGAGCAAACCACTAATCTGACCGTCGCGACACTCAGCAGTGGTGGAACAAAAATTTTCAACTTATGTCATTTCATAGAATACGTTGGTTCAAAAAATATCCAATTATGCTATTTCTTAAAACACATAGGGCGTCGAGTTTGAATCACAGTAAAAACGACAAATTTTAATGTTTTAAACGTTTTTGAAAAATGGCAAAAAACCGAATAATTATATCTCTTGACGAATATCCGGCTACAGTCGGTTTCTAAAGACAGTTTTTGTTTTCCCGGTATAAATGTCAAGTTTCCAGCAATGACCAGCATCATCAACCAGCATCCAAACTTTATAACCTCGTTTGATGGGTTTTCTAGACATATATTGCTTTAGACACACTTTCTCTTAAATCGGATCATAGACTCATTGGTAGCTATATTGAGCGTTGATGTTTAACATTTATTTTTAAATTATCTTAAAGCACACCTAACAAACATCTAACCTTATACAACTAATCATATCTCGGCGAATTTCTTGGAGTCATGGTCTGATTATTATTGCAATGCAAATTGCAATAATAATTGATGACAACAAATTCTTTCAGTTCCACTTCAGTGACAGGAGTTTATGGGTATCCTCGCTACTCTGCTTACGTGATTGTTTCAGAAACAATGTGCGAAATGATATTTTTGGGAAAGAAGACATCAAAGAGAATCACTGGTGTTAGTTTTGTTTCCCGAGAAAGCTGCTAGTTCGTTTATTTTGGAGAACTTATATTAGTATGGAATTCGATGTCAAAAATTGAAAGAAAACTGAAATAAGAAAAGACTCAAACGAAAAATTGTAACTTGAGCCTTGATAAAATCACTAAAAATGTGGTACGGGTGCTGTATTGAAAACATTTTAGGTCTTCTGGAAACAGTAACATGAGGGAAGAATTTCAAGTCTTTTAAGGCAGTATAAAGTCTTCTGAAAACATTTCAAGTCTTCAGGAAACATTATCAAATGTTGTACAAGCAGAAATGGATAAAAGCACCAACAATGAACTGCAATTCCTGATTAAACAATTAACAATTTTGTGTGGATGCTCTTTTGGAAACATTTTAAGTCTTCTGGAAACAATATCAATAGTTCTATAAGCAGTATGAAGAATTCTGCAAGAATTTCAAGTCTTTTAGAAGCAGTATCAAGTCTTCTGACAGCATTTCAAGTCTCTCGTCTAGGCAGTAGCGAGTCTTCTGGAAGAATATCAAGCCTTCCAGCGGCAGTATTAAGTCTTCTGGAAGGAATTTAAGTTTGCCAACGGCAATATCAAGTCTTTGCAATTGCAAGTATTGTAGAAGCATTCCAAGTCTTTCATATGCTGTATCAAGCCTTCTGGAAACTTTTCAAGTCTTCTAGAAGTAGTGTTAAGTCTTTTGGAAACATTTTAAGCCCTCCAGGAGCAGTATTAAGTCTTCTGAACGTAGATTAAGTCTTCCAAAGCCAACATCAGGTCTTCTTGAAACATGTCATGTCTTTCAGAGGCAATATCAAGTCTTCTGGAAGGTATAGTAAGCCTTGTAGAAGCACTTGAAGTCTTTCAGAAACAGGGTCAAGTCTTATGGAAGAATGTCATGCCTTCCAGCGGAAGTATTAAGTATTCAAGAGTAATTCAAGTGTCTCAAAGGCAATATCAAGTCTTTTTGAAACATTTCAAGTCTTCCAAATGCAATCTCCAGTCTTCCGGAAGTATTGCAAGCCTTTAGAAGTATTTCAAGTCTTTCAGATGCAGTATCAAGCCTTCTGGAAGCATTTCAAGTCTTCCAGAGATAATATCAAATCCTCCTAAACCCTCCAGGAATACTACTCCTGGAGTATGTCTTCTGGACGTAGTTCAAGTCTTCCAAATTCTTCTTGAAACATTTTATATATTCCATGCATTTCACTCTTGTGAAAGCACTTCAAGTCTATCAGGGGTAATATCAAGTCTTCTGAAAGCATTTCATGTCTTCCAGGAGCAGTATTAATTCTTCTGGATGCAATTCAAGACTTCCAAAATCAATACCAAGTCTATTTGAAACATTTCAAGTCTACTGAAGCATTTCATGTCCTCCAGAAGCAATATCAAGTCTTCTCGAAATATAGCAAGCCTTGTTGAAGCATTTTAAGTTTTTTAGAAGCAGTATCGAGTCCTTTGAAAGCATTTTAAGTCTTATGAAAGAATTTCAGGTCATCTGAAAACAGTCTCAAGTACTTAATACAGCTTCTATATAGAAGCTGTATTAAGTCTTCTGCAAACAATTCAAGTCTTCTGAAAGCAGTATCAAATATTTTAGAAGCATTATCAAGTTTCAATTTAACATGAGTGCTGTCCAAGAGGGTTCCCAGCTGATACTGGGATTGAATTGGAAAGAAAATAGGCTGAATAGTTCATCAAAATTTAAAAATTAATTGAAAATGGCAATTTTAATTCAAATAAAACTATGAACAGTTCTGTATGGGTGCTTGTGCACCCAGAGAACTCACATATTCGGCGTCTATCTATATGTGTAGTCTACACCCATCCAAAATTATGTATGAGCACCTCAAATTATACCCGTCATTACAATCGTCAAGTATATTTTCAGTATCATCAGATGGAATGTCTGTTTCATTAAACTCGGCAAGTGTCACTCCAACTAAGCTGAACGTTCAGAGAATATCGATTCATTCTACAATAAAAAAATAATTTATCACATAACTTGTACAATGGTACATATTTACATTAACTACTACTTAGTTCATGTAAACCATGAATATATTAATGTTTTACGTGAATTACCTATAATTGATTCATTAATTTTTTTAGTGTTGTAATGAATACACAGCAATGATCTTACAAAAATAGTTTACGTGGGTTAACAATAAATAGTCTCATGTTGATAAAATTGTTAATATTTTTCAGAATTTCGTTAATGGATAAACAAATAACACGTTATGGAAATATCAGAAGGTACGCATTCAGTGTACATTTTGCATGGACATTTATGTAACATTTTTGTATGTTCACTATTAAATGTATGGATATCATTAACAAACACGCTTGCTATATGAATGCTTTCGTGGATTTGTTGTAACGTGTAATAAATACGAGTGCTGCGCTTGCGTTAGCAAAGTACGAAATGTATGAAATTAGACATTGTGCTAGTGACTCTACAAAAATGTACAGCTACTTATCGTTATCTAAGTTGTTGAATAAATTTGAAAAATATTTCTTCTATTTCGTTATTTTTAGTTAAATACGGATTTCAATGTCGCATTTGATAATAAAGACGGACATATACGTAAATGGGACAATAGTTTTAATGATCTTTTTAATATTGTAGCAGATGGTAGAATAAATGATAAGCCGACAAAATATATTACAAAAGCTGAAAGTCACGAGGGATTTAAACGAGAGTAAGTATACATACCATTCATTGTTAACTATGTAGATTAGTAGAAGGTTACCTAAAAGAATGTATATGCAGCTATATTTACAATAATAGTATAAACACTATAATATTATAACTAGTAACTAGTTATATCTACCAAGTAATTAATCTAACTAACTATAACTAATAAAATTATGTAGGTGCTGGAGGGAGAATAGCTCTAGGTGTATGTCACATTCCCTATGACACGATAAAAAGCTTGCTTCACGTTTTATAGCAGGACTTTAACAGTCGATAGATTTGTTAAAATTAACACAAAAAATTTGTGTAAACATAGGTTGGCAACATATTTAAATTGAAGTTCTTCTTTAATTGACTGTTAAAGTTCAGCCACAAAACCTGAAAAAGCCTCGTATATATTGTAATAGCATATTGTTCCCTGCGAGACGAGAAATAAAGATTTTAATTTTAAAAGATTTATCGATTTAACAACAACAAAAAATAGTAACAGTAACAGAAACAAAAAATAGTAACAACAACAGATTAATAGTAAAAAACTATTCGCAAGAATCATTTGGTTCAGTTGGAAAAAGATTACAAGTACAGGACCATATTGTTCATTAAAAAACCGTTAATAAAGTAAAAATTTGCATTTGTTGTGTAGGGGATGGTTTGTTAAATATGACAGAAGTTGCTGTTTAATGTGATGACGTTATGCATATAGTTGGTATATGCGACTTATATCAGTGATTTATATTTGTTTTAAAATATTTTGATTATAATATAAATATGTTAACAAATCTGTAGTTGTAATATTTAAATATACGCTATAAACTTATATCATGAGTTTTCTTTTTATGCATCATATGAAGATTAACGTATTAAGGTAAGTGTATGCCGCAACAATGTAGCAACAATGCAAATTTTAATAAACTTGTTGTATATCACGAAATTTATTTATATTCGCAACGATTAGCAATAATGCCCAACATAAAAACACTTATGATTATTATAAAAGCAAATAATGAACACATAATTATGTTAATAATAAACAGAATTAATGTTTATCATGAACGAATTCATGACAGTTTTACCTTAATTTGATAATTTCGTTTATGTTGTTCATAAAAATGCACATTGGCGTGACGAACTGTATTAATGATATCAACGTCCCTGTTCATAAACCCCACGAATATTTTACATAACATCTATACTTATATTAATTGATCAATAAACTAGTGTTCGTGTTTATCATAAACTTGTTCGCTGGACAAATTTTAAACAAATTTTTTATATTTTGCATGAACTATTTTATTAATATTACGTACCTTTTTCGGTCAGTGTATGAAGATTGGTTCCAAAATTTACAAAAAAAAAAATACACAACATATTACAGAAATATTAATGAGCAAGAGGAAACTTATCTTTTAAGATACTAAGGCAACAAAAACAACAACTTTTACTCAATAAAAATTTTCGCTACTACGATTTTATATTTTTGTAGAACCTCAACAGCTAGTTATAACAGTTTCTCCCGATGTTGATTGGATTCCTTTATTGGCAGAACCCAAATGAAAAAGTTTGACACTGAAAAACAGAAAAAGTTAGTGATACATTATTGTACCATTATGCATCACAAGATAAATTTAAGGTGGTACACATTTGTACCACTATGTTTGAAAGGGTTAAATAAAGTATATTTTTTGCGTAAATTTTGTTTTGTTTTTTGGTAGTGAATAAAGTATAGCCGGAGGTTGATTTAAGAGTGGGGTTAGCAACGAGATCCCTATGTAAGTCAGTAATTGGCACGTGACTGATTGCGGTATAAGTGGAGGAGACGTTACGACGCGGTTTGACAAATTATGGCGCCCCTCTCCTAGTTACGGCCCATTATTCATACAGTGTACATCACAAAAGGCCGAGCTTACATCCTTTTAGGTCGTTAATATCCTCAAGGATCGTCAGATGAGGTCCTACTTGCGAGATACGGCAAAAAAAATCCTATTAACCGATTACATTAACCAAAGACAACAAACTCAAAACGCGAGAAAAAAAAGAGCAACTCCGTCTTCAGATTTGACGAGATAATCCATCCGGTTTACACCTCATTATATCACGTCATAATCTCTTGAAGTTCTTTTATTATTCCCGGGCGATAATTAATTAACTTCGAGTCCGTTTTCGTAATTAAAATTAAATTAATGTCGAGAGTGCGGATTGCCGCGCTCTCGTCGGTGCATTATCTCCCAAAATTAGATTTAAATTTCTTGGCAGCCGAGCAGCACAGAGTGCAGGTTCCTTCTGTGGACGTTCCGGTTGATTTATTGCGCAAGGAAACGCGTGAAATTTTTTTCTAATGGGGTGATTTCACACGGACCCTGATACCTTTCGCCCTTTTCGTGATTTATTTTTATCTTCGCTAATTCCTTCTTTAATTTCCACGGCAACCCTCCTCAATATAATTAAATAAATCCCTCCCCTTGGGTTGATAAGGCTCAAAATAAAGTAAAATCCTTTCGTAATTTCATTATGAAGTTGACGTAAACTTCTTCAAGAAGGAATGAAAATGCCGGTTAAGAAGAAGAAACCGATAAAGGAGAAGGAGAAAAAGGCCAATTACAAAGCTCTACGGTGAGGTGTGCGAGGAACGGCGTTGAGGCACCAAAGGAGAAGAACAAGGGGATGCGCGTGCCGAGTCCGTGAGGGTCACGAAGGGTCATCGGGCACACAGCGTCTCCGCCCAGCACGAGAACGGACGCTCGCGCCGAAGACTCGACCGCCGCCACCTCCTCAAGAAACTATCCTCACCTTTGGACCGAGTGACCCCTCATTATCCGAATTATGAGCACGACCAAGCCCGACGTGCCTTATCAAAACGTCCTAACGCCAACGTAAATCTCTTCAACACCGTTTATGTTCATTCCTTTTTAAAAATTTGGTAATTTGATTCATATCTCACCTTATTTAAATATCCATAAGAAGTATATGTACTACATTATTTTCTTTTATATTAACAATCTAATATATTCATGAATTATAAAATCTTGTAAAATACAACAATAATTAATAAAATAACAAACGTTGTAAATAAAGGTGATATAATCGTCTTCAATGAAAATTGCTTTGTTTACAACATCAATTACAATAGTTTACAAGAAAAATCTCAAAGACTTGCGATATTTTTTTTATAGTGTAGAATGTTGTGCTGATTCTGAAACTGTCTTCAGTTTTTCTCCATCACAGGTATATCTCGAAAACTGAACATGATATTTGATAATTGATTAAAATTTGCAAAGTAGTGTTATTATACAGTGAGTACATAAAGTATGGAATCAAATCGATATAAATTCAGGGGATATTCTTAGAAAAAACGAGGTAGTGTGATAAGTTGTATTTTTAGCGCGTATTTTTTGTATTAAAATTCACGTGTACAGGTGTCCTAAAATTGAGATATCATGTCTAGGTTGACATTTTTAAATAGGAACTCTCATTTTTCGATACATTTCTGGATTTTACGTAAAATTCTGAGTATTTTGTACGTAGGTAGCACCCCTTTTGTTGATATTCAGCTGTCTGCGACAAAGTGGCAGTGTGTTTCTGTATACATAAAGTATGTAATCAATTCGATATTGTTTCAAGTGGTATTGTAAGAAAAAAAGGCTTGAACACCTGTGTTATATTTTTTAACGCGCATTTTCTGACATAAAATTAAAATGTGCAGAAGTCTCAAAATTAAGAAACCACACCTCAGTTGATATTTTCGAATAGGAACCCCTCTTGTTTATTGCATTTCCGATTCTAGTTTAATTTCTACGTGAAGTTAGTATTATAGATTCTATATTAATTTCTGAGTATTTTTCAACTGAGCATTTCTATATTCAGATGTGTATTAAATGAATCAAATTAAAGTTACTATAGAAAGAAATAAATCAATATACAATAATGCCAGTTCTATCAGTATTATAACTTTTTTTGTAAATAAATACAATTTTTATCAACGCCATTTTTTCGAGGACAGCTTAACCGGCATAGGCTATTGATATAAACATACATGAAAAATATTTAAAATTTAACGTAGAATCCGTATACGCAATAAAAAATGGCGGTTCCTATTTAAAAATGTAATCACTAGTTTATTTCTAGGAACATTCCTCAAATTTATATCGAATTGATTCAATACTTTATGTACACACTGTATACTTTAAATTAAATTTGCAATTATAAGAACGTTGATATGACAAGCGATCTTGTCAAATTTATTGTAACAAACAATAGCAAGAGACAAAACAGGCAAAAAGTAGGGCCTAACGAAGAGTGGAACTGATATCCAGCAACTGTATAATATCTGGCCTATCCAGACATTTTTTATAATCCGATTATTATCCGAAGTTATATCATATCTTCTGAAAGCATTTCAAGTCTTCTGGAAAAAATAGCAAGTCTTCTAGAAGCAATTTCAAGACTTCCAGCAGCAGTATCAAGGTTTCCAGAGGTAATTTCAAGCCTTCTGGTAGCACTTCAGATCTTCAAGATACAGTATCAAGTCTTCTGGAAGCAGTTCAAGTGTTCTGGAAGTATATCATATCTTCTGGAAGCATTTCAAGCCTTTTATAAGCAGTATCAATTCTTCCTGAGGCAGTATAGAGACTTCTGGAAGTATTTAATACCGTTCAGATGCAGTATCAAATCTGCTGGAAGTATTTCAAACCTTCTGGAAGCAATATCAAGTCTTCTAAACATTTCAAATATTCTAGTAGCAGTATCAAGTATTCTTGAAGCATTTCAAGTCTTCCAGAACTAATATTAAGCCTTTTGGAAGCATTTCGAATCTGCCAAGTACAGTATCAAGTGTTTTAGAAACAGTTCAAGTCTTTTGTAAGCAATATAAAGTTTTCCAGGAACCGTACCAAGTCTTTCAGGAGCCGTAAAAAATCTTTTGGTCAAGATTTTCTTCAAAATCTTCTGGAAGCATATTAAGATTTCTGGAAGTATTTCAAGCCTTTTGGAAACAGTATCAAGTCTTACAGAGGCAGTTTAGAGTTTACTGGAGGTATTTCAAGAAATACCAAATCTTCTGGAAGGCATCTGGAAACATTTCAAATTTTCTAGAAGTAGTATTAAGTTTTCTGGAAGCATTTCAAGTCTTCTAGAAGCAGTATCAATTGTTCAAGAGGCAATAGTAAATCTTCTGGAAGTAGTTCAAGTACCTATGTTTTTAAATGTTTCTTTTACTCCAATTACTGGAATTTATAACTTAATCCGAATTAACTCGAATCCCGAAAATATTTTTGGTTCCGGGAATTGGATTCCCTATTCAACACGAGTGTACAAAAAGAAAAAATAACATACCATAAACAAGTATATTGTGGAAGATAAACTCGATATGTCATTATGAAAGATGGCTAATATGATAATATTCATAAACTCATAATATTACTCGTATAAAAATCCAATTTGAGCAATTTACCTGATTAACAATGATGATATTTTAAGTTGAAACAACACTTTGATATACTTCAACGGCGGCCAATACACAAAAAAGATAATAAGTAAGGATAGCTGACGAAACAAGTAGTTTATCTTTGTTAGATGTTTTCTCGATAACTATCTTTTGAACGTAAGCCCCATTTCAATAGACCAAGACAAAACTTAATATAATATAAAATATGAATTAGGCTAAACAAAATCTGTTGTTAACATTTTTAACTTGCTATTATTCAATAGCACTATAAATCAAATTGAACATTATTTAAAAGTTTATTTTATTTTACATTCGAGAGTGTAAATGTTTTGATGAACCATCGAATGCAGAACAAAATAAGATATTCAAAAACATCAATTCGACGCTGCATCTTGAAATGTGTGATAGTTAAGAAAATATATATCGAGTGATGCATCTAAATTGAGATTACCTTATAATTTGATTGTGATTGATATAATTAGTGGAATAGTTATTCCCTGAATAATTTATTCTCGGCATTAATTTAACGAATGCGTCTTATAAAGCCTTTCTGATGCTAGAATAGTTATTCCAATGATTGGCTAAAATTTGGTAATTCAGAGTACAACAGTAACGTCAGTTTACGTTTGGCGACTGTGAAATTAGTCCCTATAAATATGAATGTGGACGTAGGTATGTTTGACTCCGATGATGATAACGAGATTAGGTACAGAAGGCGACAGTTTAGACGTGCGAAACAATATAAAATATGGTGAGTGCCTTATTACAGTCTGTATCACAAAAAGTGAGAGTGACTCATCGCCTCAAAGTGAACGAAACAGACGTGCGCGCTAGAAACCATTTTAGTCTAACAGACGTCAATACAATGTTACGAACAGACACAATATTTGTAACGTATGCGCAAAATACTTACGGAAATCCATGAGTCACTCTCACTTCTCGTGGTACAGACTTTATGGTATGGTCGCACTTCTTCTCAGAGTAAATTATTTGGAAACCTTATTAGAAGACTAGTTTAATATGCGGTTTGAGTTAACCAAAAATATAACTCATGTAATTTTTGATCAAATTAGAGGACGAATGTTATCCAGAACTTATAGAAACATGGCGATTACCAGTGAAGTAAAGCTCCTGCTGATGTTACGGTTTTATGCTGCTGGTTCTATGCTCCTTACAAGGCAGATTTTATTGGCATCAGCAAAGAATCTGCTAGTCTGATCGAAAAGGCTGTAACGTTGCAGTCGCATCGTTAAGGCTACGATATATTTTTATGCCTCAAAATGAAGAACTGGATTGTGTTAAGATGCAATTTGATCGCATAAGCGAGATTTCCATTGGTCATAGATGCTATTGTCTCTAACCATGTGCGCATTCTGTCCCCAGGTGGTGAAAATGCGGAATTATATCGTAATTGCAAGGAAAAAAATAAGGAATTTGGTAAGTGGATATGCTATGCAACAGCATATCCAATTTGTACAACTTGTTAATCATCAAACACTATAAATTGTGTTTGATTGTCCAAACACAATCTATAGTGTAAAAGAAGATTTCCAATCTTATCATTAGGCCATCGATTAAAGGAAGAGGTGTCAAAGGTTGTAATTGTCGCTGTAGCTGTTCTTCACAATCGGAGCCTACGATATTAAATAAATAAGTAATATCGTAGGCTCCGTCACAATACATCTGTACGAAAACGGCCACTGGGACGAAGACGAGGAAGAACAACATTTACAAGTAAATAATGGGTTAATTGCTGTCGAAGAAAACGTTCAAAATAAGAATATTCGATGTTTAAATATAATTAACAATTGTTTTGCTACATTAACTTAACACAATCAAACTATATTACTAATATTTGTAATATGATTTTAGAATACTACTATTTTTTCTTTTAAAATCCTAATTTCTAAACCAATAAAGATTCGGTAATAACCTACAAATAGTCTCTGACTTATTTCTAGTATAAACTATTCTCATTAAATTGCAAGGAATAATTATCCTGCATCTTATACTATTGCTTATGCTCTACACCGGTATTGTTAAACGTCTTACAATACCTTCTACCGTTTATACAATAGTTATTCTTGGTATACGGAGCGGTATAAACTGTTTTGTAAGATCGGCCCTAAGTATGAGTAATTAATTAAAATGGGGGAAGATTAAAAGAATGTTATTTTAATGTTATATGTAACAATAAAACCAAAAAAGGATTAATAATTAATAAGAATTAATATAGTATTTAGAAGTGAGCTATATGAATTACTCAGTATTATACAGTGTCCGCCAAAAAGTCATAAACTTCCGCTTTTCTTTTATACCGCTGCATCTGCATTTCTGAAATTTAGTTTTAATGAGAAGTTTATCACGATTTTGCGATCTAAAACGTTTCAAGTTGTTTTTCGACCATCTTCAAGTCTACCGGAAGCAGACCACAGTTAAGCGCCGGTTTTTAAAAATACGTATCAGAAGAAACACTGGTATTTACACTGGTTACATTGTTGCCAAAACAATTAAATGGCAATTTCATCGACAATTGTTTGGTCTCTCTGAAAAAGAATCCGTATGTCTGAATTTCAAACCACCCTATTCGGCGTTTATGCGTATGGGTGTTGGGTGCACACACGTATCCGACGCCTATAAGACCACAATTTCGTTATTTTAAATTTAATGTTATACTTTTTATTACACCATTTAGTGATATGTGGAAAAGTAAGTTACCTTTGATAAAAGATATTGGTTCCTAGCGTTTTTCGTTTTCAAGTGATTTTGATTTTAAATATTTTTGAACTTAATGTGTTTCGTTTCAATCGTATTTCTCAGCCTCTGCACAAGCAGCAATGTTGAAAATATTCAAATATTCACAAAAACGTAATTAGTTATATTGTTCTATCATATAGAGGTGATCATAAATTAAATTAGGAAAATATTTTTATTTGTTATCGGTTTGGCAATGGAATTTTAATGCTTTTATTATGCCACTACCATTAAAGAACCTTGTAAAGTTTCTTAACTGCATTGATACAGTTTCTACTATTTATGAAAAGCATAATACCGTATTCTTTCCAATCTTAGATACACAGCTATTCCTAATAATAATAAGGTGCGTCTTAGATTCGAACCTTTTACGAATATACCGGGTAACTTATTAGTATCCAGGCGGACGATAGTCACTAAACCGTTTGACAAGGAAGAAAAAGATTTATACAAAAGTTATTTGACTCACCACTTTCTATTACTACATCGAGTTTATGGTATTATATTGCAGTATCTTTATAAAATGACATAAACACGACATTTTTTCAGATATTTCTTTGAATCTATGCCAGATAATAGTTAAAGCCAATAGGTAAATGACACTATCGAAAGATATCAGATACGCTATACAACGTGTTCATAAAGTTAGCTATTTTTGATGTTTTTCAAATGGCTTCTTCTTAAGTTGTTTGAATAGAACACCCTGTATATTGTATGCTGGTTGAATTGCCCATCAAACTCCCTTTAATGAATGGTAAGTATGATATGTGTCTAACTTTAATAGTTTTCCTGATATTTAGAATTTAAAGCAAAATGTGTGATAAAATAAGCCATTATTGCATATACAGAATATAATATAATATAAGGTGCCGAAGGGTAATAAGGCCCACCGAAAACTAAGGCCACATACGAATTTCCCGGCTACTATGAATTGAGAGGATTCTGCTAGTAACATATGGTCGGTAGCTTCACTTGCTGTATACTTGCGAACACATGTGTGTATTTACCGTTATAAAAGTGTTATTGTCTTGTACTTCACAATAAATAGCACTTACGTATAATCTTTACTTAAAGGTAACTTTAATTGTTTATTGTTAAGTTATATGATACATTGTTTTTGGTTATATTAATACAATATTCATTTTAAGGACATGATACATCTCCATGTTTAAGTTTAGATTATGTTGCTATTTGGTACAAATTATGAAATTTTGCTACAAATATGCATTCCGGAAAATAAGGCTCGGGCCGTATTACCCGACATTCAATCGTGGATCTTATTTGAAGGTAATTATATTTCAGATGGTTAAATATAAATGTCGCAAGTTACGAGGGAACTTGGTTTAAAATAAGGACATTCGCAGAGGGCAGTGGAACAACGAACTGGAATTCCGCGAGGTACCTTAAGAAACAAGAAGGTGATTTGGAAAAGAGAATAATTCGATTAGCAACTATAGGTCTTCCTCTTACCCCAAAAGCTCTAAGAAGAAGTGTTTTTAATTTTATAGAAGCAAATCGAATTGGCTTGCGTCAAAAGCGAAAGGGGAAAGCAATCTTTGGTCAAGATTGGTACGCTGCATGTTTAAAGCATCATCCAAATATTTCAAAACGAAAAACACAATCAATGAATCCAGCAAGGTCTCAAAAATTAAACCGTTTTATAGTAAAAGATTATTAACTCAAAATTAAACGACTTACTTGAAAAATATGATTTTAAATATGCACTCGAAAAGATATTCAATATGGATAAAAGGGGTTATCGTTTGACTATACATCATCAACAGTCAGTATTGGCATTAAAAGGAACAAGAAGGGTCCACTTGGCGTCACAAGAACATGCAGAAAATATCACGATTGTAGCATGTGTTAATGGTTTAGGTAATGCAATACCGCCAATAATATTATTTAAAGGCGTCTGTCAAAAACCTACATTTTCTGACAAACTATCCGTTGGATCAACAGTTTCCGTGAACCCAAAAGAAAGTATGACAAGTGAGCTGTTCTGCAATTGGCTCGACCATTTTGCTAAGTATAAACCTGTTGGAAAAGTGTTGCTCATATTTGATGGAGCCGCTTGCCATCTTAATATTATAATTGCAGACAAAGCTGAACATAATGATATTGTGCTGTTGTGTCTTTCAATCAATACAACGCACGAGCTTCAGCATCTCGACAAGGCAGTATTTAGATCATTCGAACACTACTGGGACGATGAGTTATTACAATATTGGGACCAAAATCCAGATCGTCGTTTAAACAAAGACAGATTTTCCGCTGTTTTTATACAAGCTTGGGAAAAAAGTATGACGGTTGGAAACATAACAAGTGGATTTAGAAGTACCGGCATTTACCCATACAATCCCAGCGCTATATCAGATGAAGCCATTGCCTCTAAAGAAGACATACCATTATCAAAATTGCGTTTGAAAATTATTGGGTCCAATAATAAAACCACGGAAGTCACAAATAACAAACACAGAAACTATTATTCATGAGAAAATAGAAGAAAACACCTTATGAAAAAAAATCAAAGCAAGACTTTTAAGGAAATTTTAAAGACCCCCGATTTCCCGACGTCGACCAAAAGAAGAAAAGCCTTCAATTATAAATATATATATCATTTTATCTTTTGAGTTTAATAAATACGTTATTTTGTTATCTTATATTTAAGAGTCCAAGTTATATTAGTCAAAAATGTTATAAGGGCAAACTATTAGTTTCCAAATTAAATGCAAAATAATTCTTCTGTCATATACCAAATTTTAATGCGACTTGGCACTTTATAAAATTTGCAAAGAATTATGCAAAAAAATATGTTATTGCGGTATTTAATAAATATAAATTTATATTTTTATCAGGTTTTGCTTATTTTTAAAATTAAGTCAACACTACATTTAAACTACATGTGGTCCTGTTGGTTTCGCCATAGATGTAGATCAAGTTAATTAATTCTTCATTTTTTGCAAAATATTTGTAATAAATAAATGATCTATACATGATAAAAATACGGAAAATTTTTCTGTAAATTGTAAATATCAGAAAAATTATTAAACTTAGACATATGATATACTTATTATTAATTAAAGGAAACTTGATGGGTTATTTAACCAACACAAAACATACAAGGTTTTCAATTTAAAAAAATTAAGAAAACGTTATTTGCAAAACATCAAAAGTAAGTGAAGTTTATGAACACGCTGTACAGTGTATCTAATATCATTGGACACTGTTATATACCTCTTATATACATAGATGATTGGATAGCAGCTTTTGGCACTCTTCATAAGAATTTAATTTTAAACATAAAGAGTTTGTAGTCTAGTCTGTGCTGATCATGTTTTGTATAATTGTCTATCGTTGTTTACATGGTACAAGCTCTAAAGCATAACACAATTTCTTAAGCAATTTTTTTCATGATGCTGGAAATTGACGAAAACGTTTCATAAACTTTAGTATCGTAAACGTCGGCGACTGTAGCTAGAGAAAAAAGATTTGATTTTACAGATGCTTCCTTTAGATTTTTCAGAAGGTGCTCGGTAGCTTTGTTGAAAAATGGGCGCAATACTCGCTATGCTACTCGTGTTCTTTATTCAAACATTGGTCAGATTGATATCTTCATTAGACGACCAAGGTCAGGAAGAACTTAATTAGGTCAGTGAGAAGACACAACCTTACACAATCATGTGATGACCGATATGTTGTACAGTATAAAGGAAATTTGAAGAAGCGGGATTGAGATTGCAGAGATCATGAAGCGGACCACAATTGCTTCGAAATCATTATTTTGCTTGATTACAATTTATATGAAATCATGTTTAGTGGACCAACATAACGGGACAAAAAGTACTGTTTTCAAACGAGTCGAGGTCGGCTTGTACTCTCCAGAGTTTTGCTTAGTGCAACGTCTCTGTAAGATTACAATACCAGGCAGGATCTATAATGGTTTGGGTAGGACTCTGCTTCATAGCACGTACGAAGCTTTATGGTTCCTTTGGCCCATTTATTGGTAACAAGTTTTTGCACATACACGATAATGCACGTTTCCAAAATCCCGTATTGTCTTGCAATAATTAGGTATATATTCCAATTTGATATAGCTGATATTTCAACATCTAGATAATAGTATATCAGTACAATGAAATGATCTTCAAGCTTTAAACCCCTTAGATCGATTTAAAATCCCTTTTAGCGCTATATCGAATAGCGCTAAAAGAAGAGCCGATTTCATTTTGGTTGGTTTACTGTCATAAATTAAACTACAACTATAATATTTCTATAATATTCATAAACAAAATAATTTATGTTTTAAAGATTATTACGTAATATTTTAATTAATTTATTTATTAACACAATTTTAAGACATACTATTTTTTTATCATATTTACAACCATGAATATAGGGTACGTTTTAGATTCGAACGAATACAGTATTTTTAAAATCTTGTTTATTTTCAAAATTTATAAAATCTTCAAATTTTGATTTCTGGTTTAAACATTGAATTATCGATGTTTACCAAGCTAAGGTTATCGAAAATCTTTTTGTAACATGCTTTGATTCCCAAGTATCTTACAATTAGTAAGTTAAGATGAAATCTAATTACGGTGAACTTATAAAATCATTTCTCAAATTCAAAAATAAAACTACACGTATAGTTCGGTAACATTAGTAATTATGTATTTTATACTATGTAATTGATTAAAAGGAAGACCGGTGGAAATAGAAAGGTGTTGGATAATTCATCTTGGAAAATAACCAAAAGAATTTAACATTTTTTGAAACAGATATGCGAAGGAGTTCAAAATACATAACAAATTCAATGAAATTCTGGAATATACGTTGGGATAAATATAGCAGAAAAATAATAATTAGATTTGGTTTATTTATGGAGAAAATAGAAAGCAAAAATAGCATCGCCTGCTCAGAATCTTTCATTTTTAAGACGTATAGTCACCTACAATACGAAGAATTTAATGTATTAGTCTAACAAGTTCACCCGAATATTTAAAAACGTCATAATTGAGTAACTTTTTGCTTATTATTTCCATTGAGCTTCATACTTTTGGAAAATAATTATAACAATCCTAAACTTCCCTAAATTGATATTTACACTCAGTTATTCGCACAAATTAAGTACCAAGTTAAAGAACGGGTTGAAAATTTTTTTGTCAATTAATTTCTGTAAAAAATTTTGCTCAAATAAAGTAAAAAGAGACAAAAAAGATTGTAGATTGTAAGAAAGGTCACGGAACAAAACATAAAGGGAAATATTTTTTCTTTGAAAAGCACTGCCGCCGATGTGGGTGTATCCGTCAGCGTTTATAATTGCCGCTTGTGAACTTAGAATCAGCAATTAAAACGTCTAAATTATAGCTGTTAATATGTTGCTCGTTGTTCGTCGGACTTTGGGTAATTGTATACTATTGCATGGATAAAGTATAGGTTTGTCCGCGGGATAGGGCCACAGTCTATTCGTGGAAACTAACCGAAGATTTATCATACCCCTTAAAAAACCGTATTCGCAGACGTAAACAACAATTTGGTTCAACTAAGACACTTTTTTACTTGTAATAGTATATTAAAGGACAAAAATTGATATTTATTATTATTATATGATGCGTCCAACACGCTTGGCGATTACGAAGTCTTGGAATTCTATTTGCGTGGAGAATCAAGTCTAATTTCGTAAATATTAGGATAAGCTAATACATCATTATACGTCCAAGGCCCCACCCATCACTGAAGAATCCAGCATCATGTTATAAGCAGGTATGAATCTGTCTGCGTCAACGGCTGAAACCATCCAAAGTATCCGAGAACTCGTTTTAATAAACAATCTCTAATAACGTATAAATTACGTGTAATGGCCGCGGCGAACCCCGTCATTATTCCGTACCCTGAGTAATTTTTCCGGAGCAGCGCGCACTTTTGATTTAAACGCGAGTCGTCCGGGTTGTAATTTCGTCATTATATAAACGTAAAAACTTATTCTGCTGCGCCCGTTTTGCCAATACGCAGATCGCCGATATTGTCTTCGACAAGATGATAGCTTGATTAGTCTTACTACCTTTTCAATCAATTATATTTGATCACTTAATAAGTTTTTTTATATGAATCAAATTTTTCAATGATGAACACAAAAGTTCACAACACACTGGACCTTGTACTACAAATATTCGTATTTAGAAGTACGTCTCTTAAGATGGCAAAATCCCAATGATTTTGGTTAACCCTAATGTTGGATCTAGTTGTAGTTCTATAGAAATACAAGAATCTAAAGCTGAATAACCATTACAACTAGTACTAATATGATGTGAAACTTGAAATATTCAAGTTTAGCCGAGTGTCTATTCAGATGGCTAAACCAGAATAATTCTACTGTTAGGTCTAGTTTTAATTCTAGTATTAATTCAGTGAAAAATTTATAACAATTAAACACTGACAATGAGTATATATGAAACTAGAATTAAGACTAGCACTAGAGCTATACTACAAACATTTTGGTTTGCCTTTTATAGATTACCTTTTAAAATCTTTGTTATGGCCTTTTTGAGTCTTTTCAGTCAAGTGGCCAATGGGCAATAAAACGGGCTATAATTTCTAGTCTGGGAATAAAAAATTTGTACAGAGGTGGAGACAAGCAGTACCATGGAATTTTTCTACAAAATGTCTGGTTGTATCATGAGCACATTCTCGAAATTTATTCACATTAATTGAACGACCAGATGATACAGCTTGTGGCTGTTTGAGCCAACAATATTTTTTAAAATTATTTTTTTAATTTTTAACGATGTTATAAAAACTATATACTTCTTCTATTTTTTATTTTTATTTCTTTTTTAAGCAATAACAACTATTATGATTTTTTATAAATTTAAAATAAATGAATTATAATAAATGAAATGATGTAGACGGAAGTCGCTACACTTATCTCCCCCTTTAAAGAAAGAACGAAATCAAACTTAAATAACGAATCGAACTTTTTTAAGTATTTTTAAGTATTTTTACTTTATCAATATCATAGTAATGGAAACATCTTCTTTTAAACAAAATGCTGATTTTAGCTTGGTTTACGCGGACTGTCAGAACTTCTTTTGTGTGTTTTTGAATTTTGATACCTTGACATTGTAAACAGGCTTTTGTCCACAATTGGATGTCCTTTGACATGTATGGCCAAAAGAATCTTGTTTTAATTGAGTGAAGAGTTGTTCGAAAAACTGAATGAGTTAGTGAATGAAAATTTTGAAAATGCGTTGACGAAGGTTTTGTGGTATATACAGGGTGTTCCCGTGACTCGGGGCATAAAATTAACCACATATACTAGAGCAAAAATGATGATGATTCGTGAAAAAAAATTATTATAAAAGTCTTCAAATGGCCAAGATATGGGCCATCAAAGTTCAGAAATTTTAACACATTTTTCTAAATATTTTCAAAACCATTAATGGTAGAGGGTTGAAATTTGGTACAGAGTAAACAAACATCATGCAAAATCATTGAACCAATTTTGACTTTGGCCGGATGACGGCAACCATGTTATACAGGGTGTTCCTAAAATTTGTTTGCTCAGAACTTTTTTGTTTGTTCGTAACCCTACATTTATTTTTGTAGTTTTTAATAGAAAATTTATTTTCGAAACTTTTTTCACTCTGAAAATTTTGATAACATTGACTGTTTTCGAGTTATACGCGAAACTGTTAAGCTTTGATTTCAATCGTAACAAATAAAACATATTCCGCAAGATCTGAGAAGGCGATGACAATTGAAAAACGAACTGATCTAATAACCATTATTTGCATAAATTTCTCAGTGTAGATTTAGTTAAATCCAGTGTTAATTTATTTTAATTGAATAAAAGAATGTAATTTCCAAAACAATAAATTTAATTTTCGCGGTAACAACAAACAAGAACATAATAAAAATTCTAACAAAAATATGAACAAGAACAATAAAATTATAAACAAATGGTAATAAATAAAACAGAACAAAAAAAAATACTAAAGCAGATGTTCAAAAACACTCCCGCCGGCTTCAATGCACGCCTGATATCGCCGTCTTAAATTAAAGCGCACTCTGCTGAGGACGTTGATTTCAGTTCGAAGTTGATCAAATGAATCAACAATTCGTAACCTCAGTTGATCAACTGAAGTTATTTCAACGCAGTACACAAGCGATTTAATGCGTCCCCATAAATAAAAATCTAGAGGTGTAAGATCCGGCGATCGGGGGGGCCAACTTATCGGTGCATCCACTCCTCGTCCAATCCACCGTTCCGGAAACCGTTCACATAGAAATTCTTGGACAGCATGTGTACTATGCGCAGGAGCACCATCATGCATATACCACATTTCTTGTCTTGTGTTTAAAGGAACGTCATCTAAAAAATCATTTAATTGCTCTAAATGTCCCCTGTATGTAAGGCCATCCAGCCTTGACGGCAAGAAAACGGGTCCTATAATGACATCGCCCACAATGCCAGCCCAAACGTTAAGAGAAAACCTCCATTGCGATTTCCAAGCTTTCTTAAATCTTGGATTTTCGTCCGCCCAACTATGTGAATTTCTCAAATTGATGATTCCATCTTTAGAAAATGTCGATTCATCTGCAAAAAGTATTTTTTCTAAAAATTGATCATCAATTTGGATTTTGTGCTGCATTATTTGACAATATTGCAGTCGTAGTGGGTAATCAGCCTGTCGAACTTCCTGAACTTTATAACTATGATATGGATAAAGCTGTTGCTCGTGAAGAACACGCCAGATAGTTGTTTTTGACGTTAAAAAATGCCTCGCCATATCCAAAGTACTAGCTGTAGGATTTTCTTGTACGTAGTCTAGAATATCTTCTTCTAGTTCGGTTGTTCGGACTGATCTGACTTTACCGTTGTTACTAAAATTCGGCTTAAACGTCCCATTTTCCCTTAAACGGGTTTCAATTCTTAAAAATGTTTTTCGATTGGGCGCTCTGCGGTTCGGAAATTTCTCCCGATAACGGTTAGCGGCTGCTACGGCGTTTCCATGACATTCTCCCAATGTCAAAATCATGTCAGTTTGTTCACTAAATGTGTAATTGTCCATTTTGAACACGCAAAATTAATAAAAACTTCATTAACAAACAACTTTATGTTTAAACTACATAAGCAAGTTGACGGCTCAATTTGTTTTTTTTTTAATTGCCATGGCCAACTTTTTCGAAAATTATTGTGTTTAGTGTTACCATTGAAATCGAAGCTTAATATTTTCGCGTTTAACTCGCAAACGGTTAATGTTATCAAAATTTTCAAAGAGTGAAAAAAGTTTCGAAAATAAATTTTCTATTAAAAAGTACAAAAAAAATGTAGGGTTACGAACAAACAAAAAAGTTCTGAGCAAACAAATTTTAGGAACATCCTGTATAACATGGTTGCCGTCATCCGGCCAAAGTCAAAATTGGTTCAATGATTTTGCATGATGTTTGTTTACTCTGTACCAAATTTCAACCCTCTACCATTAATGGTTTTGAAAATATTTAGAAAAATGTGTTAAAATTTCTGAACTTTGATGGCCCATATCTTGGCCATTTGAAGACTTTTATAATAATTTTTTTTCACGAATCATCATCATTTTTGCTCTAGTATATGTGGTTAATTTTATGCCCCGAGTCACGGGAACACCCTGTATATGCGTGGATTACTGTGAAAAATTTCACACCACAACTTGACGTTGTTTAGTTGAATAATTCGTTGCGTAAGATGAATTTTGATGTTGTAAGTCATCGAAAATTGTTTGTTTAGAAGATGATTTAATTCTGTATCTGTAAATTGTTCTTGTTGTATCGCTTCTGCATCAGGATAATGCGTGGTTATATGTTCAACATGAACTCTTGATAGAGTATCAACTACTACGTTGGAATCACCTTTTATAAATAAATAAATAAATCTTTATTTCCATAATGCTATCTGCAGGGAAAAAAGTCAGACAAAAAAAAAGGAAAAATATAATACAATGTCGTAACAAAAATACGGACTCAATGTTTAATATAAACAGGCTAGAAACGTAAACAGGTTAAGTAAAGGTTAGTATAAACAGGTTAGAAAAGAAATCATCTACTCTAGAGAAGGTCCCTTCGATTAAATAAACTCGTAAACATTTTTTAGATTGCTTTGTAAGTAAAATTTTTAAATTCATTGGTAAAAAACTGTATTGTAATTTTATACAAAAATATACAACACTCTTTTGTATTCTAGTGTAACTTGTCTTAGGTGGCATTAACTGCTCAGTACCTCGCGTTTGGTGAGAGTGATAGAATTCATATTGTGAGAAAAGTGCACACAATTATTTTTAACAAAAAGTTCACATTCCAAGACAAACAACGACGGAAACGTAGTATATTTTGTTGTTTAAAAATAGGTTTACATGATTCACGCGGACACAGGTGAAATATCGCTCACATATATTGTTTCTGTAGGATGAAAACGCGTTCAGCATTTGGAATATTTCAGCCCAAGGAACTTAATTTCTCGGTCAAAATAAGTATTTCCTCTTAAAAGTTTATCTTTATTTCTGGTGGATTGTTTCCAAAGGTCATAAAACTTGTTTCTTCAATATTGAGATGTAAGTTATTTCCTGTAAACCATTGCTTCAATTTTTTTAAAGTGTCTTGCTTTTCTTTAGACATCTTCTACGTTTCTTCCAGTTACATCACACGTGGAATTATCAGCAATTAGCACCAATAGGCTGTCCAACATTTCAAGAAAATCATTAATGTATAGAAAAAACAGGAATGGTCCAAGAATAGATCCCTGGGGTACCCCGTGAACCACTTCTCTCCACTTCGATTTCACTTCTTCACCGAATGCGTTGTAAGACACAACGTGTTGGTTTCTGCCAGACAAATAAGATTTGAACCACTTTAAGACTATACCACGGAATCCCATGAACTCCATTTTACAGTCGAACGCTTTGGTCAAATTCATAAAAATACAGCCAGTAATGTCATTATTCCCAATAGAAGATGTATTTTTTCCAATAGTTGAAATATTGCTTCGGTGGTTGAACGTCTTTTAATGTAGCCATTCTGGGTATCATTAAGAATCTTATTTTTAGCTATAAAATCAGCCATTCTATTTAACGTAATATTTTCAAATACTTTTGCAATATTTGGAATTAAAGCAATAGGTCTGTAATTCATTAGGACAGATCGATCACCTTTCTTATATAATGGTTTTATTATTGTTTGTTTCAGAGCTTGTGAAACACATCCGTTATAAATGACATGTTGATGACATCACTCAAAGGTTCAGCAAGAATATCTGCACATGCTTTAAGTACGGTCACCGGGATTACTATTATTCAAGTTTCTTATTGTATTTTCTACTTCTGCTCGGTCGGTTAAATAAAAAGCAAATTATTTTGACATTTGTTTGTTCATTACATTCACAGTGTTATTAGATGTTTTTATAATATCAGTAAAATGTATATTAATTGCATTAAGAATATTTACGTCATTAGTATGTATAGATTTAAAATCATTTAGAATGAAACCACTCATCCGCTTTAGTCCCTGAAGTGCATTAAGAGTTTTCCATGTAGATTTGTTATTGGAATGTTCAATATAATTGGAATATGATAATCGTTTAGATATTGCAATCTCGTTCTTAAGATGTTGACAATAATGTTTATACAGTTCTGTTGTAACTTTTCGATTTAATAGTTCTTCATATAGTTGCCTCTTGATCGCAGATTTATTCTTTATCTCGTTTGTTAGCGATGATTTCTTCTCAGATCCTTTAGAAATATCAATTTTTTAAAATTTGGTATGATTGTTGAGGCTATTTTGAATAGTGCTCAAAAAAGTGTCATAACAATCTTCTGTATCATTCTTATTTTTTATAAAGGACCAATTCATTTATATCAGCATTTATATCTAGTTGAATATTTGCTAAAGCAGTTAAAAATACGTTTTGTTACTTTTCTACTGATTTTCTTTTCATCAGCATATACAAGAAAAATTAGCTGTAGCGACAAGTAATCTGACAATACGGACACCACCGTCTTTTTCTCATACAAATCTAAATTGGTAAAGAGATTGTAGTGCGATTGCAGTATGATAATAGTACAAGATCGATTGGTTTTTCTAGTTGGTTCCATTATTGAAGGGTATAGATTATATCTTAAAAGAATATCCAATAATTTAAACGAATTCTTGTCATGTATCCCTATATCGATGTTAAAATCACCAGCTAGGAAAATGGTGTAGGTTAAGAGTGTTGATAAATGATATAGTATATTTTCCAATATGAAGCGAATCTCAAGAATATTGTGCTATATAATTAAAATAATGTGACTGGCGACGAGATTTTTCAGTGGTTGAGAAAATAGTTGTTATTAACGGTTTGTGATCTGTATATATCGTAAATTCATGTCCATGCAGGAAATCTTAAAAGAATTTAATTGAACTATATATAGCCAGTAATTCTCTATCAAAAGTCGAATACTTTTATCGGATAGTCGTCAACTTTTGAGAATAAGATCTTAGTGGTTGTGAGTGAGTAATGATTGTTTGAGACAAGATGGCTCCTATTCCAACGTTGGACGCGTCTGTTGTCAGTGTATATGTTGCATTATGAAAAGGATGTGCAAGTGTGTTGCAATTTATTAAAATTTGCTTGGAGGTCGAAAAAGAATTTTCGTGTTCTTCTGACCAACAAGTTATTGTTTTTAAATTTTATTTGTTTAGTGAATTGAATAATTCATGAAGTGGAGCTAAAATTGTTGATATTTTAAGCAAAAAACGATGATAAAAATTTATCATGCTTAAATACCTTTGAAGTTGTTTGAGGGAGTTTGGCTTTGGGTAATTTTTGATCGCTTTAATTTTAATTTCGGAAGGTTGGATACCATCAATAGATACTTTGTTACTGAGGAAATCTAAAGTTGGCACACCAAAAACACATTTAGATGTTTGTATATTTATGTTGAAAGAGTTTAATCTTTCAATATAATTTTTAATATATAATTATATTTTTTTATGGTGTTCAACTTCATTTTTACTAACCACAAGAATGTCGTCAATGTATGCAAAAATAAAATTGAAATCTGATCTGTCTGTGCAGCATTTCTAAGACCGAATGGCATCCTAGTAAACTCAAAAAGACCAAAAAGATGTGTTATGGACATCCTTTTCTTCAACTGGAATTTGATGATATGCCCGTACCAGATCAATTTTTGAAAAAATTGTGCAACCATGTAAATTTAAATTAAAATCATGTATATGTGGAAGCGGGTATCGATCATTGACGGTAACATTATTTAATCATTTGACCTTGTGACGATAATCGCCACAAGGTCGCCAATCATTTGAATCCTTTTTAGCAACAATGTACAATGGCGATGCAGCCGCAGAAGAAGATGGCCTGCATATTACAAGTTGAACGATGTGTTCAAACTCCTTTTTGGTTACTTTCAATTAAAATGTGTCCAAACGCACGCGTATTGGTTCAGAAAAATCGGGTATTGAAGTTTAATTTGGAAATTGTGGTAATAAATTAACATATATAGTCGCAAATGCAAAAAATGTTGGGGTAGGTATTGTAGTTGATGTGATTTCACCAATAGTATATAATCTAGTGGCTAACTTTTTATTTGTTACATCAACTAGTAAATCAAACTGTTGTAAAAAATCTGCCCCAATAATTGCCTTAGTAACGTCAGCAATTGTAAACACGTATGCAAAATTTCTACGTAAATTTAATGATACTGGGATTAATCTTTTTCCATACATGTTTATTCGCGTGCTATTTGCGGCTGATAAGTTTGAAAAAGAATGTTTAAAAGATGACAGGAAAGATATTTAGGAATAACTGAAATATCTGCTTCCGTGTCTATTAAAAAGTCAATATTGCTTTTTTTATAGAAAATAAATAAACGATTTGAAATAGATTGTATCGAAAGCTTTGATGAGAATTTATCTCTAATTTGGAATGTATAAAATTGATATTTTTTTTTATTTGGGACTTTTAATCGTTCTTTTTCAGAAACGTTTGATTGTTGGGCAATAAAAAATTTATAAAATGAGCATTCGGTCCTTTTCATTTTTTTGAATTGTCCCCGAATTTATTATGATACTAACATATTAAATTCTCTTCGTTCGAACAAGATCTATTTCTAGAACTGTTTCTAGATGTTTAGATGAATTTATTCCTCATTATGATACAATTATGATCGCAACAACGAGATTGATATTTATTAGGTAAGGTATTTTTTAGTTTCATATCTAAAGAATACATTTGCTGTTCTAAATTTCTCATTGTTTCGTTATGTGTTTCTTTATTTTATGTTACTGTGTCTAACAATGTTTAACACATTAACGCCAATTTATCAATCGACTGTTGTAAATCAACCGATTTTAATTCGGGTGTCTGTAAACGTTTTTCGGTCGTCCGAATGAAGGTGTTGTGCAAATTGTAGTGTCCCAAATATTATCAACGAGGGAAAGAAGCTCACGGAGATCTTTTTCCCGAAGGAGAGAAGCGGGATGAGGATAGATTGGGGTAAGCGACGTTCCCATATTTTTATAAGTAAATCAGCGACCATTGCAGCAAGTTCACTATAGAATTCGGATGGTCGCTGGTTAACCATTTGTCTGCCCGTAAGAAGGTCATCAAGCCTTTTATGTTCTCTTGAAGATAATCGCTGAATTAACGCGTCTTTTAGCGCGGTGTAAGGAGTATCTGGATGTGGCGAATGAATTAGGTCAGATGTAATAATGTAGTAATGTAGTAATTAATAATGTAGTAATTATGTCCGATGATAAATTGGCTAAAATGTGCGTGAATTTAGTTTGTTCCGTTTTTTATCCTTTTAATTGAGAATTGTGCATCTACTTGCATGAACCAAATGGCTGGATTATTCGCCCAGAAAGGTGGTAGTTTTATATTTGAAATTTGTTCAAGTTTCGTATGACAGTCAACGTCACCTTTTTCTGACGTGATTTTATATTTAATTTTGATATTTTATTTGCTTTTTGTAATGCTACCAACAATGATAAATTTAAATTTGTAAATAATGTATTTAATAATAAAAATAATTAAATGAACGTATTAATTGTCTTATTTTAAACTTAATAAAGTGTATATTAATAAAGTGATTGCAGAATATTGATTGGATAATAAAAAATTTTGATAAATAACTCTTTAGTCTCAGGACTTCTGCTTGATGAATCGATTTTGGCTTGTACCAATTTGTTTATTGCGTCGTGCTTCTTTGTTGAGAAATTCTATGTAGCTTCGTGTTTCTTCGTCGGGTATTTCTATGTTGTTTCGTGTTTCTTCGTCGGGAATTTCTTTGTCGGGAATGTTTCGTCGTCGTGGTCACCAAAATGTGGCTGTTTCAGCCAACAATATTTGTTAAAATTATTTTTTAAATTTTTAACGATGTTACAAAAACGACATATTTCTTCTATTTTTTATTTGCCCGACCAAAATAATTAAAAAACTTAACTTACCAAAACAGGGTCAACCGTGACCCTTTCTTTATATCACTTGACCGTATACAAAATATATGTATTTTATATATTTTTGTATTAATATCATTTTCCACCAATTTTTAAATAAAACACTGTTAATTTATTTAATCCATACTTTTAATGATTATACTATCTACATATATATACATACATATATATATGGTAATTCATAATGCTTCACGGATGGAGAAGTATGTGTTTTGGTGGATCCGAGGTATCATCCGTTCATCTTATTGGTTGTTCCCTGTGGACAGGGGCAGACGTTTCGCCAAGATCTCACTTGGCATCTTCAGTGCTTTGTCGTAGTCTCCTGTTGACAGACGAGGTACTGCGGTGCTCTGGCTCCTTTTTATAGTAGGTCGTCTTGGTCGTTGGTGATAGCGATTAGTCGGGGGTGTGGTGGTGGGGTTGTTTATGTCCGACGTGACGTGAGTCGTGGGTGGTGGGGGGAGATCATTGACCTGTCGTACGGCGATTAACGGTCCTGGGGATTTTCCACCGGATATGGCTTTGGTGACGTCATCCATGGGCGAGAAGAGGCCACTGATCCGCTGTCCGGTGATTGCTGGACCTGGGCTGCTCCCACTGGGCACTTCAGGTATGATAGGCAGCTCGGCGCCCTGCCGTTCCGAATTGGATGGTCCTTGCCTCAGGAAAGCAGCCCTGGGCCTGGAGTGCTCTAGGACCGTCCTCCACGCTGCTGACAAGTGTAGGGCATCATCCCTCTTGTTGAGGGTGCCGTTCTTCGCTATTTCAATAGATTCCCGGATCAATCTGGTTCTCCAATGCGGAACGTTGGCTACCTGCTTGCAACCCTCGAAATTGCTGGTATGGCCTGTGTCCAGATGATGGCCTTTTGGATTCCTGAGAGAAGCTCCTATAGTCTTGTCGGGTCTGTAGGTGGTACTGATGTCGTGTTTCCGTAGAAGTCTTCCTATGCGATCAGTTGTTCCTTTGATGTAGGGTAGTACGACGTTGGGTCTTCTGGTCTCTTCTTGTGGATGTGGGTCCACCATGTATTTGGAGTAGCCGTTTTGAGCAAGAGCCAAGGTGACTTTCGTCATTTCTTCTGATCTGTTATCGTTATCTATAAGTCGAATGGATCTTGAGATTAGTGAGTTGGCGACCGATTCGATCTGTGAAGGATGATGATGAGAAGATGCAGTTTGGCTGTTGAGAGATTTAAACTAATTATGACTTACTGTTAACGTCCTCTTTTCATACCTTGTCTAGCGGTATCATCTTTACAAGTTTTCTTTATTTTTCATCCAGTATTTTCTATAGCTGTGGTCATTGACTTTATTGTTTTCATCAGCAATTTCATGTTCGTGATGGGTAGAGGAAAGCAAAATCACAAATTTTCTTGGTTTAGTAATATAGGACACTAATGTTAAGTCTTTAGTAAAGAGAAAATAAAACGAATATACAGCACGTGATTTTATATTAAAAAATTCTTTGGTAAGTCCTTCCTATTTTTGCACATAGTTAGTCATTTTTATCTTAGAAGCTCTTCCGCAGGGGTTAAATCAGTGAAAAAATTGTCTGTCGTTATATTGCGGCCACTTCCATACCAATGATTCGCAAGTCTTTACTACTCGCGACCCTTGATTTTGTTCAGGTGTTCCTCCCACTTTTCCTAGGTATACTTCTAAATTACAGCAATAAAATGTTGTTGCATCACACAATGTCCAAACTTTTATACCGTATTTTCCGGGCTTGCTGGGTATATAAACTATGAATAGACAACGGCCTATAGACGCTTACCAGCTGCTCATCTATTGTTCCATATGCTGACGGGCAGTATGAATCACTACAATTTTTTGTGAAAATATCAACAATATCGCGAATATGAGCAAGTTTGTCTAGACTTTTTCTCTCTGTTCTTGTGGAAATGTCGTCAAAACGAAGGAAACGTAAAATATTGCAGAATCTATTTCGGCTCATACACGCCTGATATATTGGTCCTGATAAAGATGTATTTGTTGACGACCACAAATTAATTGGATTTTCTTTTGCTTCTCTAAATCTTCCCGATAAAATTAGTACTGCGAAAAAACTACGTATTTCCATAAAATCAACGTCTTGCCATGATTTGTTTAAATTATCGTCGCGAGTCTCATTATACTTATCTATAACTTCTTTTGCTCTTTGATTTGTAAACTTTATAGTAATTTCAATAACTTCGTCGGATATAAATAAAAAAAAGAATCCAGAATCGATTCGATATCCTTGCTTTTCTCTGTCAAACCTTTTCCATTACGAATAAAATCCACTGCTGTTGTTTTGCCTTTTTTTGGAGATAAATATTTCCATTTACGACCACAAAAATCAATATTATCACTAGACAAAATAATGTCGTCATTAGTGTACATAATGTCTTCAGAAGCGTCACTAAATACTTCCCAATCATCAATTCTCTTTCATTTTCGTCTTCCGAATCATTCATAAGGTTTTGAAAAACTTCTTCTTTGAAAACACCGTATTATATGCTATTTTACTACGTTGCAACCATGAATAATAGATACTACTGTACACTAGCACGTACCAAAGTAAACTGGATCGAAAAACATGTCTAAACTTGCAAGAAAATAAGTTTATTGGAATAAAAAATAATTAAAATACGATATACTAAAATCGGGTCATTGCTGACCCATACCAAAAATTAGGAAAACATCAAAATTATGTGTAATATAGCATTTTAGGATAATTCACAAAAGGAAAAAAGAATTTAAAATATTTGGCTAGTTACAAGGAAAAAAATTAAATTTTGGGTCAACGCTGACCCGGTTTCAGTCAAGCGAGGGTTAAACAACAATTATTATTGATATGATTTTTTTATAAATTTAAAATAAATGAATAATAATAAATGAAATGATGTAGTCGGAAGTCGCTACACAGCTATTAATATGACGTGCTTTCATTTAATCAAATTAATCCTCCGATGATCAATTAGGTTCAAAATTAACCCTAATTTTGACCCCAAACCAATGCAAAAGTCCATGCAAGAAAAAGGTTGGTTATCCGAGGGTTAATGTCTGCCTTCGTAATTTCCGCAGAATACGCTATTTCTATTTTGAAATACTGGTTGGGGTATATCTACCATTAAACCAGATTTGTCCCTAAAGAGTTTTTGAATATTTCTTTTGGTTTGCACTACAACTAATTTATCATTACTTCCAGCTTACTACTTTTTTTATGGGAATTTTATAAGATAAATGCAAAATGCATAAAAAAAATCGAAACCAACCAAGATCATTTGGTCAGTACAATTAAAGCTTTTCAATGTTGCGCAACAAATATAGCATTTCTGCGTAGAAAAGTTTTTTGCCATCAGTCATCGAAAAAATCTAGTTATTACTGACTGAAATAATTTTTCAATATAAGTTAAATCACTGTTCTGTAAATTTCTGATATCTTTATCAAGTCCACCTATTTTCTAGAATGGGAAATGAAGACTCTTTAATAAAGTTGATTTTTAAAGGTATGCAGAATCTTTAGATAATGGGCGATGATTTTGCCAAATTATTTCAGAGCTATCGCATAGCAAACAAAGCGTACTGCTATAAATAAGCGACGTTATAAGTACAGATGAATCATCGTCATCAAATCCATAAAACACTTCTTTGAAGAAACTGTGGCCGGAGCTATATACCATCCATACCGCATTTGGTTATTAAACAAGTTTACTTAAATTCTTATCATCTAATTAATTAATGACATCCTTTTGTATAGTAATCAAACGTTCTACGGTATGTTGGAAAATGGATAATAAAAACTTCCTAACTTGTTAATAAATCCGCCGAATCTGTATAAAATTGAAATCATATTATATTCATAAAGTAAAAAGTATAAAATAAATTTAAACTTACTGTCAAAGTTAAAATATTAAGTTATATGACAAAACACACATAGAACTGTGAATAAAATTAAAATATCATAATAAAACTATTTATACACAATAACAAAACTGTTCTTTAAAATATTTAACGAGGATTATTATAATATTTATAGAGGACGACATTACAACACAGATTGAAAATAACAAACTTGAAATTGAGCGTAAAAACAGAAAAAGAGACGCGGTTACGAGAACAAGTTAATCCTTCTCACTTCTTTATATGTTTTTAGAACGTAAATATATAAATAAAGGTTTGTAATCAACATCAATCTGATTATTGGGAAGTGTGTATTTACCATTTCTGTTGTATTTATTAATTTCTAATTGTTCAAGTAGATCAAGATTATAACCTTTTCTTATATCCAGTTTCTGTTTGATGTTTATGGACATTTGAAGTGGCTCTATTTTTATGTTCATTTATTCCCGTACTTAACTTCCTCCCAGTCTGGCCGATGTAAATACCATCACAGTTACAACATTCAGTAGAATATACTCCAGATTTTTCGAGAATGTCTCTGTGTTCAATGTGATTATCTCGAAATTCTATGCTTTACCTAAAATTCACAAACAAGACATACCTATCCGTCCAATAAGTTCATTTAACAATACATCAACATCCAAATTAGCAAATTTCATGTTTAACATTTTCAAGCAAACATCGATCTAAACAACAAGATGCTTATATCATATGATATTACGAATCTATACTCGAACGTGCCAATAGATTTTACTCTTCAATTGACTTCAGATGTAATTAAAAAATTCTCTGACAACGATAAGATCAGTAATCAATTGAATACTATATTGACGCATGTCGTTACACAAAATTATTGCTCTTTCGATGGAAATGTTTACAAGATCACTAAAGGTCTCCCAATGGGCATGCCATTATCAGGCCTATTATCTGAAATATTCATTGATCAAATTGAAAACACTTTTATCATCAATGGTAATAATCCCTTTAAAAAACACATAGTCACTTGGATTAGGTACGTTGATGATATTTTTTGCCTGTGGGAACGAGATGGTTTGTTACTGGAAATGTTTCATATATTAATCAACTTCATTCCAACTTAAACTTCAAAATTGAGATAGAAAAACAAAAATCTTAAAATTTTCTCGATATGCATCTAACAAAATGGTTTCTGATATTTTTAGAAAAGACCCACCACCGTACCATGTTCCCACCACCGTACCATATGATTCAGCTCACCCACTGACACAAATATTAGCAAATTTTCGATTTTTGATCAATAGAGCCTTTAATTATCCTTTAACTGAAGAAAGTAGAACAAAAGAATTCAAATATATATAATCTAGCCCAGATGAACAAATTTACATCTAAAATCATAGATAAACTTCTTTATAAAATCACACTTAGTAAACTTAGTAAAGATCCTCTTTATTCTAAAGAAAAACTCGCAACTACCTATAAATCAGTGCCTTATTACACAGTTTCCGCTCAAGCTACCAAGATTTTATTAAAATACAATGTTACCTTAGGTTTCTCCAATCATAACACCATATTGAGTATATTTTCCAACTATCACATTGAACATACAGACATTCTGGAAAAATCTGAAGTATATTCTATTGAATGTTGTAACTGTGACGGTATTTACATCGGCTAGACTGGGAGGAAGTTAAGTACGAGAATAAATGAACATAAAAATAGAGCCACTTCAAATGTCCATAAACATCATATAGAAACTGGACATGTCATACATTTCAAAAACACGAAACTTATTCATGAATGTAAAAAAGGATATAAACTTGGTAAACAAAAAAAAAAACAAAGATTCTCTGCTCGTGCTTACTCATGTTGAAGAAGTACTAGTAATTTCTTGTACCAATCTTTACACCTTTTTTGTTTCCGACAGCTCGTAAACCCATTTAAAAAGCATAACTCACTTCTGCAACGGATTTAGACCTATGTGGTTCTTCTATTTCTATTAATTTAGTGCGGTCATTACACTTCTTAACTTTAAACGCTTTCACGTTTAAAGAATCTTTCACATTTAGAGAATTATAGCGAGAAAAAGAAAGTATAGTTTGTAACCATCATGATATTTCTTTAAAAACAAATTTTCTGCCCGTACCCTTCCATTTAACTGGAAAATATATCGCTTGTGAATATATTAAAATTTTATTACATTTTTTATAACATTTCTATACATATATATTTATCTAACATATACAAACTTAAGCTGAATTGAAAAAATATCTATTTATCTAATATCTAAAAACTAAAAGCGATTTCGAAGAAAAATGAGGCTCTCTGACTTAATGTGAGATACTGAAAACAAGAACTCAACATCGGAAAATACAAATTTATTTTTTCCCTTCTTTTGATTCCTTAGGTAGATAATATACAATTCTTGTCTCAACTCATATTCTATTGGAATATGTCCTACTGTAATAAATCTTGTTCTCCGATTTACCTGTAAATTCGACAAGCACAAAATTTTTTATTTTTGGGCTAACATTTCTATTCACATATATTTATCATTAACATTTAACTGCAAAAAATTTCTAGATTTCATCCTTTCGTTAAAAACTTGTTTTATTAATTTTTTTAAATATATCTATATTTAAGCTATAAGAGCAAAATATTATATTTTTTTCTTAAAAATACAAGAAATAAGGATTGAATATGTGCACATCAGTGCTTGATCAGCTTTGGAACTGAAATAAAACTTTACTCCCTCTTGGACGTTGCATATGATAAGCTACTCTGCAGTTCATAGTCGTTTATATCAACTTCGAAGACCTGGAAAACTAATTGGCAGGGATAAAATAATGGTATTTTATCCCTGCCATTTAGTATGATGTCATTTAGCAGGAATTTTCTTCTTGTTTTCAATGGCCGTCTTATGTGCAATTTTTCTATAAGTAGTAACTGCCAATTTATAAAGCATTCTTTAGTTAAAAGTCAATCTAGTTTGGTTTGCATCTCCAGCCTGCTTAGCTTTATTGGACATATCTAGCCAACGTCTGAAAAAGGTTAAAAAAAATAAAATATCGGAAAAAAATATCGGATATATTTTTAAAATTGTTTCTCAAACTTCCACCATCTAAAACCAGAATTACAACACATTTTTTTTCAACACAATTTAATAGATGCAGTTGAAGATTTGCAGTTCATATTTTTAGCTGGAAATTAAATTAGTATTGACATAACGAATAGAAATATCAAAGTGTAAAGTATTTGATGACCCAACTTTATGCTCTTTAACTTTAATAAAATACTCGTTCAGTTTTATGTTCGTTTATTATAACTGGATTTATTCTAACCATTACACACGATTGCCGCCTCTATAGTTAGTTCTTCTATACTAAATCATTCGCTTGTTACCCCATCATCCATATTAATATATATGCTACTCAAAACAACAATTTGCTATAATTTTTGTTCTAATTCTTTTTTGTAATATTCCCCTTTTCCCAAGTGTTATTATTAGAATTTTTAAAGCAACGAAATTCTTAAAATTTTTAAATTTTTGTATTTCTCTCAATATCTACGCATCTAAGAACGAAAGTACAAGAGAGTAATATTGTTAATAATAAAATTTACTACGACTTTCACAAAATTTTCACATTTCAACAAGTACAATCGTATAACTGAGCAATATTGTTAATACCGTATTCTCTCGAATCTAATACATATCAGTTTTACGAATTTTATGTGCTCAAAAGGATTAAAATTAAAATCGGATGCGGATTAGATTCGCAGTTGTATATTTGAAATTTAGAGAAAGCTAAATAAGTCACTCATTATAACAATAAAGCTTTAAGGGGTTTAGAATGATATTTACATTTTTGTACTCTACCATTTTTATCAGTGATACCCTTAATCGTACTCTCCGGTGAGTCAAAGTCAACTATTTCAGTGTTATCTTCCCATATTCCGGCATCTTCATCTGAAAAATAGACATACGACGAATGGAGGCACATCAAAAAAAAGATCTAAAAGAAACGTTCGCAGCATATGCTGGAAATGAATTAGGAAGAAAAAGAATCATAAGCAAGCTTTTGAATATATTTCCTTCTTTTCAAAGCAATATCAAGTCTTCTAGAAGCAGTATCAAGTTATTTGGAAACAGTTCAACTGTTCCATACGTAATGTCAATTATTCTGGAGACATTTGAAGTCTTCCAGAGGTAGTATTGAGTCTTCTGGAAGGAGTTCTATAAATCTGGAAGCAATATCATCATTATGATGATGCTTCATCATCAATAAACATACATTATTATTATTATTATATTGATTACGTCTACTCGAAGCATTTCAGGTCATCTGGAAGCAGTATCAAGTCTCAATTCAAAACACATACTCTCCAAAAAACATATGCAGCAGGTGTTGGGACTGAAATGAGAAGAAAAAGTTGTATATTAAAATTAAACAATTAATTCAATGTAAAAGATAACTTTAATCCATACAAAACCATCAACAATTTCATATGGGTGTCTGTGCACTCAGAGAATCCACATATTCGAGGACCATACGTATAGGTGTTCTGCACACATTAAGAATTTTTTATGGGTGCTTGTGCATCCAAATCACCCGCGTATCCGGAGAATATACCTCCGACTTCATATTTGGATTAACCATCTAACTTCAGCTCTTCCGTTATCAATCCTTTTTGTTGCACCCTGACCATGACATCTTTTTGGAAGTCTCTGATTGTAGAATAGTTTTTTTATCAATATCAATAGCGATAACATTGTCCTATCACCAGTGTCTGTCAACATCACTGTTACGCGCAATTCTTCACAACCACTGGTTTTTAAAAAAAACTTTCCTCACACCTTTTTTCCAGTGTGTAGTTGGGACCACATCGATAAGCTCAGTTCTTTTTTCTCTAATTTACATACATATATTTACATACCATTGATAATTTAATAATTTTTCTTGAAAGTCATTAGCAAGCTTTTGCCAAATTGTAGTTTGACACCTAACCATAGTCCTACTCGGCGCGTGAACCACACAGTTCAAGTTGTGGATGGTAAAATGGATTAAAGTTGTTATTATTATTATATTAAAATGGATGGTAACTTGCATACAGTCCTTCCTTTCATCTTTCTTGAAAGACCTGGAAAACTTCCTCCACAATTTCAGGGAGTTGCCCATTGGTTGGTCCTGTAAACTTTTTGCACGATACCTCACAGACTGTAATAGGTACCTTATCAATGTCAAAAATTTTATCAATTTTTTTGATTTTCTTCTTTTCACGCCAACCGATTAACATCGCGTTTGAACTTAGTCGGATAGGAGAATCTCTCCGATTTTTGCTCTTTCTCCTATAATGACGCTGTTAATTATACCCATATAGTATAATTAAACACACAACTCGTTCAAACTACTATGAAGGAGAGAACTGAATTCGTATTAGGGTAATGGCAAAAAGTCTTTAAAATAATATTAATTTTATCATTCTTTTTTCTGGATTGGTAAATATACCCATTAAGTGCATCGGAGTCAATCGACTAAAATATATATGTGGATATAATATGGGTCTTGTCACTTTGCCGCCGTCGGGTTGTACAAAGTTGCGGATTACATTCGCAAGCTAACTTTTTCTACCATAATGCATTCTTAAAATCAAGGTGTGGAATACATTTGAGTATGGATAAGACTCGACAAAATAAGGTAATAAAATTTACTACAACCATTGATTTAAAGATTTTTTGTAACATGTATCAATTCCCAAATGTTACCGTTAGCAACTTTTAAAGAAACGAAACTCATCAATCTTTCATTTTCGTATTTTGTCCGATATTGACTCATGTGAGAGCAAAAGTACAACAAAGTTTTCAACATTTCTTATAACTTTTGTTCCAATAGTTTTTTATAACATGCTCCAATTTCCCTTAGCATCTTGTAAACAAAGGAAAAACATCAAAATTTTATATTATTGTGTTTCTCTCAATATCTAGCATCTGAGTGTAAACTTATAAGAGAGCAATATTGTTTAAAATAGAATTTGCTATAACTTTTGTTGTAAAATTTTATTAAGATCTTGTAATGCAACGACATTTTTCGCATTTATATTTTTCCCATTTTCGTATTTCTATTAAAATCTCGGACAAACTATTTGAAAACTATTTCGGACAAAAGTACAAGGGAGTCAATATTGTTTAAATAAAATTTGCTATATTTTTTGTTGTAACATTTTTTCGATTCCGAAGTGTTAATTAGATCTTGTAAATAGAATATCTGGATCTCTGTAATCACTGTCATCTTTTAGTTAAATTTATATAATAGATAACTCATCAAATAGCCAACCAAAGCGCGTAAAATAGCGTAACCAATGGTAATAATCCCTTAGATAGTTTAATCAGATTGATGGTAATAACGAGCCTAAGAGGAATAACTATCTTAAAAGAAATATTTTATCTTGAAAAGTAAACCCAATTCATTTAAGATAGTAACACAGTAGCAAAGATCTCCTATAATCTTTCAATTGATTCTTTTACTACAATACAGTCTGATTACCTTTAATCAGAACGTAATTCGGTCAAAATTGTCGAAACGTTTCGATTTATTGAGATGAACCGAAAAGATGGTCCACTCGAAATTAGGGTGTTTGTGCAATGGGCAACGAGACGGATTCCCACACGGACATCAGCCGCATTCTGGACCTAACCCGTCATTAGGTCGAAGGGTCGGCACTCTCCGTTTGTTGTACAATCGGCTTGAGCTATAATTTATTATTAAATTCGGCATAAGGAACTTTCGGGTCGGCGCATTAATTCGAGGGTGGTATTCCTGGGAAAAGCGTGTTCTGTGCGCGCTAAGCGGCGTTAATCGACTTTTGCACGAAATCATAGATCTACAATTCGTTCGGAATTTAAATCGTTCGTCGAGAAGAAATCAATGATGAGTAGGAATTAGAGATGTTAATATCGGAATGAGTGCTTTACCGGCTGAATCTATAAGTTAGGAATATATAACCGCAAATGTATTCATCCGCGACCATTATTAAGTTTTGTATTGGATTCGCTATGTGGGGAACGAACGATCTCTGGGGAGATACACGGAGGCGTTGCCCTTAAGCTATATACCCCTATATATATACCCCGGTGGTTGTAACTTGGCTGAGTCATACTGCAAAATATTGTATGTTTTTTTTTTGGATGCGAGATCTAATTTGTAACTATTATAAAAAAACAGTTAAGTTGCGTAAGTATTAAAAAACCTGCGATTAAACTGACTGATGAGGCAGCAGCAAATCAATCAAATGAGAGAAAACAAACAGTTAATTATAGACACGTAATTATAGTACACACGTAACAGGTTTCGAGTTTTTTTTTTCATTGAAACCTATTGCGACACTGGCAGCCGGTCGAAATGATTGAAAACGAGAAGTATATGTAACAGGGTTCAGATAGTGATTTTTTAATTATAATAATCGAACGACTCTCGATTAGATTTACGCTGTCGTTCTGCTGGCAGAAGAGTCGCGCTCGTAATTATAGTCTTCCGAGGACAATATAAGGTATACACAATGGCGCGGAGGGCGCTCGGTTAGTCACTACTCTTTCGCCGTAATTTGGGGCCCACCCACCGGGGCAGTTGTGGGGCGAAATAATTGGTATATCGGCGCATTTGCCTATTGTTCCGTCATGCACGCATTTCTGTGTGAGTTTTTCCACCGGCACAGATCCCTATCTAATCGTTACGTTTCGATCGGAATTCGAACTTGGAACAACCCATTCGAATACAACTACAAGGTGTATTGTTTTATATTGATGGATATTATATTTTGCAGTGAAAACTTAATTTTTTTCTATTTATTTTTTATTAAACTCTCTCAATTAAATCGTTAATAAGCTATAAGTAATGGTTGTTTTCTAACTGTAATAAACTAACAATGGTCACTACTTCATCCTGTCCAAAACCGTAAACGAATGCGAATATTTATGTCCGATTAAAACAAAGAGCACGGCTTATTATTATTATTATATTACACCAACTACGATTATCAAGTATCAGATATCAGAAACCGTCACAAATGGTCTTTATCCCATAAATAACTGCATGCAAATGAGATAGGTTCGCTAAATGGGTCTACTAAAAGAGCAATTGTTCGCAGATAGAATGAACCGACACCGTGGGATCTAACGCACTGCGACAGATCCGATCTGCAAATAGTGCCCCGCTAATTTGGACCGTAATCTCGTTGCGGTGATAAAGCTTCGTCGGGTCTGGGGAGAACGGGATTACTCCGGGAACGCAAACGGGACGCGTTCAAACAGAAGGACGTCCGTCACGTCACATGCGACGGACGCATCGATATGATTTGATTAAGAGTTTGAAATTAGTCACCAACCCGATAAGAAGCAACGCGAGGCTAATACATTAAAACTTCAATATAGCGAACTATTAGATTACGCTTTAAAACAATTAATGTATTATATACTAGCATTGAAACGAACACTTAATTTAGAACTAGAAACATTCAGGTTTAGCCTTATTAAAAATGCGAATGATTCTATTTCTGGGTGTAGTGTTAGTTTCGCTTTTATGTAAAAGAACAACTAAATACCAACTAAAACTGGAGCTAATACGAGCATTACAACTATCATTAGATCTGCAGATCACATTCAACCCAATCGACTTGTTATTAACTCTAGGTTTAGTGTTGGTTCTACTTTTATTTCAATAAAAATCTATAACAATATAGCACCGTGTAACAAGTAGAACTAGAACTAATACTAGCACAAGAACTAACACTAGATCTATAAATCACATTCAACCCAAACGTATTGTTAGTAATTTTAAGTTTAGTGTTAGTTCTACTTGCATTTCAATAAAAATTTACAACAATGTAACACTGTATAACAACTAAAACCAGAACAAACACCAGACCTAGAACTCGAACGATTCGGGTCTCTAATTCTAGGTCTAGTATTAGTTCTAGTTTTAGTTCAATGAGAAACATTAGAATATTAGAAGTGCCAATATAGATTTATAAATCACATATATCAACAATTCTCAACCGCTGATCCGTCGGACCTGCACCGGTCCGCAGCGGAATTAGCACCGGTAACTGGACGATTTATTCGTCCAAACATTTTTTTTTAATATATTATTATTGTTCAAAAATTAATATCATTTCACTCGACATAACTTACATTTGGTTAAAAGTTTTTGAAATACAATTAAGAAGAGCAATTAACACTTTCCTTCGCTAGATCCCAAATTGCGCATACTTCTTGCAATGCATTCAACTTTGGCCCATTAACTTGTTTGTGTTGTCGAATCCGTTCTCAAATCTATCCCCCAGGTAGCACTGAATTTTAAGAGGACCAGAGCCACGAACCGCATTACTAATCATATTTATGGGGAAAGAACTAATAGTCTTCCCATGGCTGCTCTGATCCCTCGCCTGAAAGCGAAAACGGGACTCTTCTTAAAACAAAGCTGACCGGATTTCCTCATTGTGGTTTCTGCTGATAAGGGACAAGTGACAGCGATTATCCAGTCCCAGTATATTGATAGATCGGTGGTTTTGCAAAATGACTTGATAACCTATACCGTCCATCCAAAAGAAATTCTGAGAAGCATTACTTCACAGGGAATACATTTCTAGAGAGTCCCTTACGTGTCATAATGGCACCGTTTCAAAGTTTTGTGGTCTACCAAAAATGCAAGGTCAGAACACCACTTAGACCACTTAGACTATAATTTCGTTTATTAGCTCCCATATGTACCGGTCGACCGGTTATCTGGCCACCATACTGTGTTTGGCCATCACCAATAAGACCAAGTACAACATCAGCAACTCCTTCGTTTTTGCTGAAAAGATAAAGAATGTAACGCTATCCCTTTGCAATTGATAATGGAAAGGTCGTCGGATATTCGCAAAGATTTCTTTCTTGAGGTCCTCAAGTTCTTGTTCAATTCTTCTACATTCCCCTTCCAGAACATGTTTTGTAAACAGAAGTTAAAATCTGAGCCGCCATAGTCATGGATTGGATCTTGGACAGGTGTATTCCTCGGCTTCCCTTTTGGTTACTATTTATTTACAAATATATCGATGACATTATTTGTTGTGTATCATATGACAAATTACTATACGTTCAGTGTAAATTCTCTTTTTTTAAACTTTTAAACTCTGTTGATCGTCACATCCTTGTGACGATTGTGTGTCATCATTGTGTGTCCTTTCTGGACTCTCTTGTCATCACAAAAACTGACCAACAGAGCGTTTTGGATATAGAAAGCCCACATTTTCAAGTCGTTTTATCAATTTGTTTACAGTGTCCGATGTACACCTGCAAACCGTTGAACAGTATTTTCACTTGGTTAAAAAAGTTCCCTTCTACGTACGTACCACTTCTCAGCACCTCAAATTCAGAGATTTCTTCTTTCATGATTAATTAATGTTTAATTTGTAAAAATACAGTTTTTAAATCTCTGTTCCCTCAAGTTCTCTCGGTTCTGTGTTGTCTTAATTATTTTGGTTTTAGAGATTGATTCTGTTGGATCTTAACTATAACTTTCAAGATTGAAATCTTGTTAAGTTTTCCACAGAAATGGACGTCAAACTAGTCAGGTTTGCGCCATATTTTAACAAGTGTTGTTCATCTATGCACGCTAAGATTAATTGTTGTCTTTTGTGTGTTTTGGACTAGTTACTGATTCCTTAGTTTAAATTTGTTTTTGTGGGGATGAGGATTATAATAAATGATCGAAAGCTTGGTTCTATTAAAGGAGGTTCTTAATTCTTACCCCCTTAGTTGCAGTCCCAAACACCGTTAACCAATCTTATATTAATATAAATAACTTTTGGAATCATTTTTTCACCAATTATTGATTACAGGTTTAAAAAATTTACTTTTGGTGATATTAGTTATATTTATTTATTCCAAACTAGCTTCGAGTCTCGCTCTTCATCAGTAGAAACCTACAAGTTTACAACATACGAAACATAGCCACCGAACACCTAACTCTCTTTCAACAAGTTTATTGAAAAAAAACAATAATATTATATGCCTTAATGAACAAATTATCCCGACCCAAAAACCTATCTACAGTTGCCTAAGAGACCAGTACCTAAAATACAAAAATAAAGCACAAAAAAAATAACTATTTTCATGTACAAATGGAAGAGAGTTAGGTGTTTGGCGGCATAATAATAACAATCAAGTTTTGGGTCGTTTACATTGTTCGATTTTCAAATTTTGTTTTAACGTTTAACGTATTACCGACCTAACGTCACATAATAACGTTTAACGTACATTTTGTAAACTCAATTAATTTTTCTAATTCTTTAAAAATTGAATTATAACCAAATAATTACGTAAGATTTCACTATTTTATGTTTGTATTAATATGTATCATTTATGTTTCGTATGTTGTAATCTTGTAGGTTTCTACTCAAGAAGAGCAAGGCCCGAAATTAGTTTGGAATAAATAAATATAACTAATATCACCAAAAGTAAATTTTTTAAACCTCTAATCTTATATTATACAACTAATATCCTTACACCATCACTAATAATTTACAACTAACAGAACATTGTTCCAAATAATCCACCGGTCCACGCAATTTTTAGTCAAAATTTTTTATAAGGAAGCTTGTATAAAAAGCTTGTATAGATAGCTCAGGGCATTGTCTGATTTTTTTATAAACATGGAATCGATTAACATGAACCATAACTCCGACTTAGATTATATTTATGTTAACATTACTGATGTATTTTCTGAACTAATATTACAACTAACATTAGCACTGACACTACAACAATCACTTGGACCAACACTAGATCTAAACGTAGAAACTTTCGGTTTTGCTGTGCGTCTTTTGAGAAAATGTTTTCAACCTTCTTCAAAAACTGGTTCGAAGTATTCATTTACTTAACATTCATCCAGGTCTATAAATTCAGATGTTGTAAATTCTAGATTTAATGTTAATATTAATGTTTAGTACTATTAGATTACGCTTAAAAATTGAATTAATACTAGCACCGAAACTAACACCAGAAGTAGAAATATTCGACGCTAGCCGCCTTAAATCCGAACATGTTCTAAAATCCGGCCGGATATCGGATAGTCGCTGGATATTCGGCATTAGCCGCATATTAAGATAAATTTTTCTTCTACAAGTGCTGTGTAGGAATGCCACCGGTGTAGTATACCAAGAGTACTTGTCGAATCAACATAAAATTTAAAATGTGAATTTGACTAAACAAAGTGTTTTGTTAACAACATTCTCAACTGTTTAGCTATCTAACTTTTCAAGATGCAACGCCAACTATAAATGATTTTTTCAATACCACTAATTGTCAAAATCAGATAAAATAAGTCTTCGATGATGTTAATTTTGACTATAATGCAAAGGTTATTACTCGTGCATTCAATACCGGACCAAAATCTATCGGTTTTCGGTATTTCCATTCTTTTAAAACTTGAATTTAGAAAGAAACATTAAAGAATGGTGTTAAATAATAAGTAATAGGATAACGTGCATATTCCTAGCGTTCCCACATCCTTTATGAATACGCCTATAAATGTTCCTTAAATATGTGTGGACAAAACTAATAGAATTTCAAGTATATATTATTTTGTTTCTATTCTCTCGAATACACTACATATTTATGTCATTATACATTACGTACATTATGTCAATCGTTATGCATTCATATCTCGGCAGACTTCGTGGACATCGGCCACCCAGGCAATCATTAGTTTGGATTCGGCTATCCAAAGTGTTATTTTTGATACTTGGGACGGCCGAAGTCTTTGAAGTCTTAGGTTGGATTAAAATTTCGAAGTTCAACCCAACCCTGTGATACTTTTGGGCGGCTTACGTCTTCGAGGTCGGCCGAGTGATTTGGAGAATGTTAAAGTTGAGCAAAAGTTTTTATGTCGAAAGAAATAATTTGGCCACCACAAGTGATACACTGCTCATAATCGTCTTGTAATCATATCTCGGTCGATTTCGAAAACGTCGGCCACCCAAAGTATCATTGGATTGAATTGCGTTGAATTGGACTACGAAATTCGAAGCGAACCTAAGATTTCGAAAACTTCGACCGCCCAAAATATTTGTTGTTTATGATATTTTGGACAGCCGATCTCTTCGAAAGCTAAGGTTGGATGAGAATTTGGAAGTTCAATACAATGAAAAATATAGGCACATGATTACGGAACGGCTTCCAAAATACCTTAAGAAGGATGAAAGTGAGGCGCCCGATAATCCAACGCTTTTTGTTATATTGTTTTTTGTAATTAATTTAGAAATAATATTAATATCAAAATACTTTTTTTTAATTTTATTTTATTATAAATTTCATAACTGCTTTCAAAAACCGTTTTATTTTTACCTCTCAATTTTTGACAATAGGTTGAATTCAAAAATTGATATTCCAAAAACGAACACTTTCCTTTATACACTCCAAACTCACCTCTTGAAATCTTTTGCATCAATTTATAAACATTCTATATTCTATATATATAAGAAAGTGAGAAAAATACGTGCAAAGGATTTCAGATAATCTGCTTACATTAAGAACTGGAAGTATTTTATGACATGACAATGCCATTGATTGACGGATATTACATCAGAACAAGAGCTATTAATGGATACTCCTGAATTCGACCACATATTTAAGGAGCACTCAATTGCAACGAATAGTTATCAATTCGATCAACGCGATGGAGAGCCTCTTTGAGTTGCTTGATCAAGAGAAATAAAAATATAATTATAGTACTCGAGCAAGTTACGCTCGATCGAGCGACCTGATAAAAAAGTTCATAAAAGTTAGTTTTCTAAGGATTTTACTCAATATGAGTAAAATATGAGTGAAAAACGATTTTACTCAATACAGATAATATTGACCGCTAACTTGATACATCGCCTCTATTGCCACTTCTAATTGAGCCTTGAATTTGATCCCCGATCCACTAAAAACATTTCCTCGTATTTTCCGGAACCGCCAGAAAACATTTCTTCAGAGTTCCACTCGGACTTTTCTTCTTTCACCGTTTTATGAAACGGTGAAAGAAGAAACGAAAGGTGAAGTGTAAACCAAAAAAGAAGGTTAATTTTATGTACACTTACTTCTTTTATTCATGCCTGGTTAAGGGTGGTCGGCCTTCCCCTCTGTTCTTCTCACCTGATCTTTATTACTTACTGGTCTCTCTCGGCTTCTCTCTTAGTCCTCTTTTATAGTGAGAAACTGTGTTAGGTGGTAGTTAGTCTCTCCTTGTTTTTACTGATAACATGATTTGATATCTCGTATGAGTAACGCCGCCACAGTGGGTCAAGAGCAGAAAGAAAATACATTTTTTCAAATGTTGAAAATGTTTCCATTTTCATATACTTTCATTCTATAATAGTTGAAGTATCTAATACAATGAAAGAAATCTCTCTATTTTGTGTGGTAGAGCAGACAAATAGAAATAGAATAGAAAAATAGAATGTAGTTTATTATTTGAAAAATAAAAGTTGAACTAGGCATAATCAGGATAATAATAAATCAGGATTGGTTCAAAGGTATCGTGTTGATAACTAAAACAGAAGAATCAATCCCAAATGATAAACCATAAACTTCAAAACACATTTGGAGTGGACACCCAGAAAAATCCGTTGAAGATTGCTGCCATCGAACTAAGCGATATAAAATACAAAATTTCTGTAACAGTTTTTGTGTTGACCTAGTTACTGCTTCTGCCAGCAAAATTCATGACGAAGAAGGGGACGAGAGACAACACAAAACAACTATTAAAAACACAAGAAAAATTTAATAAAATGCTCGGATTCAAAGTCGATTTTGTACAACGGCATGGGCACAAGTACTACTTATGACTGTTATGTAAAAATGATTGAAACGTAAAATACAATAATGTTGTGATATTTTTTATTTATATTTTTTCCTAAAGTCCCACGTAAACTTGTCAACAAAAAAAAACATTTTTTTTTTCATTTTTGTGTAGACAAATAATTATTTCCGTACACTTATAAGACCTGACCCACTGTGCGCTGTCCAACACTTTACGTTTTTCATCTTGCTTACCGCTGGTCCATGACTTTGTGTTTGCGGCTGCCTTGTATTCTTTTCCATTTTGCGTATATTTATTCTTTCCTCGGCCAGTAAGTGAAAGGGGGGCATGCGGCTATCACTTCGATACTTGTGGTGGATTCTGTGCAATAAGTCGACACCACTCCTATTACCAATTTTCGGTTTATGCAGTTAAGCATGTTCTTATAGTAATGTAGTTAGTAACAATTAGGAGCACACTTCAATGTTGGTGCACTATAAGTCATAGCACCGCACCAACACTTTTCTTGGGACTCCTCAAATTTCATATTATTGATCGGAGTATGTTGGTCATCCATCATTGTTAGGAGTATACATACTCCTAAATAGTTAAATTTGTGAAGTTTTCTTATCATCGTATGAGTAAATAAAAGACGCTGAGAAAAAGGTTGCACTTGCACGATGAAATATTTTTTTTATATAATTTAGATTTCTACCGGTTTCGACCTTATATTCGTCATCCTCGGGAAATTTACTTAAAAAAGGTTTCGAGAACAAACGTTACCCCCAAAGAACAAACGTGGAACTGTTTAATTCCACGCTTTCGGGCCTGTTAGCAAAAGTCGGGCAGAGACAACCAGCGGATAACCGCAGCACAGACAAATATTGTACTTCTTTAAACGGGATCCTGCTCAGTTCTTACAAAAAGGCCTGTCCCCTCCGCAAAGAGTCGTCCTCCGGACGTACCACCGCTTGGTGGTGCCCCGAACTGGAGGCTCTCAAACGTGAGGCGAGGACGGCCTTCAACAGGTAAGCTGTCAGAGTTTAAGAAAGCCGTCCGTCAGAAGAAGCGAGCGGCGTGGAGGTGCTACTGTGAGGAAGTCAACTCCCTCACCGAGATATCTCGTTTGAAGAAGGTACTCGCTTCTGAACCAGACAAACGTATTGGCTTGTTGAAGAGGGAAGACGGCTCTTATACCGACAACCTTCTTGAAAGTTTACAGCTCTTAATGTCTGTTCATTTCTCAGGTTCTGGCAACCCCATCACTGTCCAACTCATCTGAGTCTGGCCAAACTCATCTGCGAGGAAGAAAAAATAAGGTGGGCCGTTAATTCCTTCGCACCGTTCAAAACTCCAGGACCGGATGGGATCGCTCCGGCCCTCTTACAATGGGGGCTGGAATGGATCCTACCGCACCTAAAGAGAATATTCCAGGGCTGCTTGGGAACACGTTACTTGCCGTGGATTTGGCGTGATGTTACAGTTAACTTCATACCGAAACCGGGCAAGCAGGACTACTTCCTCCCGAAGTCTTACAGACCTATCAGCCTCTCCTCTTTTCTTCTGAAAACTTTAGAGAGACTGTGTGACAGATACAACAGAGACCACTGCCTGATCACCAGACCACTGGACTCTGATCAACATGCTTACACACAGGGTAAGTCAACGCTGACGGCTTTCAGCACTGTGGTAGCACCTTACAAGGTACCGTTACTAGGGGCTGCCCACAAGGGGGTGTTCTCTCACCTCTATTGTGGAATCTTACATTCGAGAGCCTCTTAAAACGATTAAAACTAGCCCGCTTTAAAACCGTTGGCTACGCTGATGACCTGACCATCTTCGTCAGGGGGGCACACATAAATGTACTCTCTGAAAGGATGCAGGTAGCACTCAACATAATTGAGACCTGGTGTAATAAACAAACTCTCTCAGTCAATGCCAAGAAGACCGAGATGGTAATTTTTACCCGCTTACGCAGCCTAGGCGGATTTAATCTACCAACGCTTGCGAACACTCCACTTAAACTTTCCAATGAGGTTAAGTACTTGGGCTTAATTATGGATAGTAAGTTAACGTGGAAAGCCCACCTAGATTATAGAGTAAAAAAAGCATACGTTGCTCTTGGCCAATGCCGGAGGGCTGTTGGGAGGACATGGGGGTTGTCCCCCCAAGTAGCCCTTTGGATCTACACTACCGTTATTCGACCCATGCTAACTTATGGTGCTGTGGTGTGGTGGAATAGAACTTCAAAAATCACCACCATCGCAGCACTCAAAAGTATACAGAGACTTGCGTGTCTGTTTTGTTTTGTTACAGGTGCGATGCGCTCTACTCCCACCGCAACCATGGAGGTCATGTTAAACCTGCCACCTCTACATCTCTACATACAAGAGGTGGCACTGGTAACCATGAAAAGACTACAATCACTAGCTACCAAAAAGGTGGAGGTCACTGGTGAACGAACGTCTCTCTGGAGGGAAGCAGTCGAGGACTCACCCCTTCTGGAGTGTAAAGCGGATGATATACCGGCCAAATTCATCTTCTCTAGAAAGTACCTCACCAATAGCAGTAGAGCAAAAACTGCTCAGTATTTCATTGGGTTGGGCAAAACCACCCTTACAGTAGCTACAGGTCTCCTCACGGGACACTGTAAGGTAAACAAGCATCTTCATAACTTGAGGATTGCTAATTCTCCTCTCTGTGAACAGGACGACGAGACTGTAATTCACATTTTGTGTGACTGCCCCTCCTTAACCGACCTCAGAAAGAGGTTACTCGGGGAGAAGTGGCCGTCCACAAATGATATCAGGAACCTCCCTCTAAGTGACGTCCTGACCTTCGGAAAAACCTTAGGCTGGTTGATGTGAACAGAGGTAGAGTGGGAGTTAAACAAGTGGGCCCCTTGTTTGTTGTTAGGGCCTAAGTGTGGTGTGCGTTCATTCGCACACTCTCCCGGGTCCTTACATACAAGGTTTCGAGAAAAGTTAACTGAAATTAGACTAACCGCATATTTCAATTTACAACTCAACCATTTTATATATTTTTACAAGTTTTTGGTTAAGACTTTTCCATACCTAAAAAAATAAACATTTTTTTAAGTGGATATGTCCGGTACTGATACTGAAAATGGCATTTGTCCTGTTTTGATAACTAGATCTTAATTTTCATGAATTACTGTTCAAAAAGCGATATGAAATTGGATCGGCATCTGATTAGATATGTTTAATGAATGTGGCAATATACTTCTAATGGTCCTTGATTTTAAAAAAATTACCAAAAACAAAGTGCCCTGTTCTTGAAAAATAGCATGGTATTCCGAGGGATCTACGATCGAGACCATCGTAGATCCCTTTTTGAACTTTTTTCTAACATTCCAAAAACACGATCAAAATGCATGAACGAATGTCCAGTTATAGGAAACACTATTTCCACCTTTTTAACCTGCTTTGGAGCTTGTAAGTAACCATTTCATTACCATTGCCAAAATAATAGTGTTTTTATTTTGGCCTGCACAGCCGTTGGATACCAACCGAACTGTATTAATACCTGCCATTTCCGATTCATTACGTTTTAGACAATGATACAAGGCTTATGCTATTTCGTTAGAACCCTTCGGACTTACAGTTGCTAACCACGAGTATGTGAAAACATTTTCTTGTCGAAGTGGGTCTTTTGACAAACCCTTGACTATACAAAAGTTATAGCAATATAGCTGACCTTCCGCAAAACTAAATTTTTTTAACAATCATAAGAAAATGTCAGTAATCCTTGCTTTTTCTCGTTTAAAAGGTGATAAAAACCTTTTAAACGAAAAACCTTTTTTCTATCTTTTTTTTTATTTTTAGGCTCTCTACATGCTTAGGCTACTGATACCTAAGCACGTAGAATAATCTGCTTTGGGAGAGCCGGAACCAATATTAAAGAATGTAACAAAAACGTGTCGAAAGTATTTATTTTATAGTTGCCAACTCGCCGTTTGTGTTTTCAGAAAGAAACATGTCTTTTCTCTGCAATAATGTGACTCTAGTGCTTTTCGTTATTTTATGAATCCTTTAGCAACTTCTAGCTTTTTAGAATAAAAGCGGTTTTTGCGATAACCGGCTCGGTTTTCTAATACCTTCCCAGTTTTATAAAAGCGATCGAGACACCCAAAACTCTATGTTTACTCACCTTTGTACCATCCTGTTTTTTTAACAAAATATGCAATCGACATACTTTTGGTTTTTTTATTTTCCTTGCCACGTGTTTTAGCAGGTGAAAAACAAACACAAAATCTTGTAATTAACTGGTCTTGTTGCAATTTGTTTTGCATTTTTATAGAATATATCTTTGAAAATTTGAATATCGGGAATTGTAAGCGAAGGACACTTAAATGTACCATTACCATGGTTACAATTTATCAACTGCGACAGTAAATTCTTGCAGAATTACCTTTAATTGCAAAAACGGCAGTGGAAAATGTAATAACAATGTGTAACATGCATTACCGTTTTTTTTTTGTACTTTAATCTTCCAATGTTGTTTATTAATACCTTTCTTTCGCGCACATTTTGAATTTACTACTTCCTTTATAAATAACGCCATAGTAATTCATAAACCACAATATACGAAAAAGATACACCAAATATGCAGTTCCGAACACGTGCTGTTGGGTGTAAAAATGTCATCTTACACTTTTCCACTCCTAAATATTCTAGCATTGGAAGACTTTTACCTTTTAATAACCCAACCCAACCGAAATATATCTACTCCCTGGTGTAATGTTAGTACTAGTTTTATTGCAAGGGAACATATGTAACAATCTAACGATGAATAACAACTATAACTCGAACTAGCACTAGCATCTGAACTAGCACTGGATCTAGTATTAGTTGTCGTTAAGAGATGCTCGGCTAAAACCAAATGTTTTTAAATCTAATTGTAAGTTAAGCGTTAGTTCTACTCTTATTTCATTAAACATATACCAGAATCTATGAAATCTGATATATCGAGGCTGCAGTACGGTTATGTGTCTTAATCGATTTAGAATATATTAATATAAAAGGCAAAGAAAAAAATTGAGGACAAAAAGACATCGTCGTTTAAAACGTTGCAAAACAAAGCAGGAATTGACGCCGACCGAATAGATAGCGCTGTCCGTGAGGTCAATTATTTAGCCGTGCGGCGTCCACAAAAAAGCATCCCGAAACTATTGATAATTACGGGCTTTGCCTTGGACCCGACCGGCCGCCGTTATTATAAATCGGTACAACACGGGACCGGCGAGAGTCTCGGCCATACGACCCGATAGACACCTACGTAGATTTATGCGAGAACACGGGTAGATCAAATCAGTTGCGCATAACAAATGAGCATCGTGGGCCCGAGGTGCGATTGTTTCGGACGACTGAACACCATGTTGGACGACCGTGGCTGAACGTTATGCTTCGACCAGGATGCATATTTACGAACCTCCGCTTCGGGACCTTCTTTTCCATTCCCTCATAAGCTACCGGAATTTTAAATTCAAAACGGTTACCCAAATATTTTCGCAAATACCATTATCTCGAATATCATGAGAAAATCTTTGTTTATTTTAATTCTATATCGAAAGATTTTCATCTTTCTAACTTCCTTTAAACCTTAAAACAAAAAATATTTCTCATTGTCCGAAACACCTAAAGAGTGATAATACAAAAGGTTACAGTTCGCGTTAATTATCCTGAGGGGATAACTAATTGCCGAAGCGTAGATCGTACAGATCCTAAGGCTATAACTATATGTAGTATCGAACCAACTGGTCATCGCATGAACTCTTTGCCAGGAACATACAAATCCCGGTCGATCGGTCATTGAAGGTATGTTGTATCCGTCCATTCGTCGATCCTGCCCCCGGACTCGGAGACCATACGCAAATGGTATTGTCCTGGCGGGGTCTTTGGCGGGCGGCGACGGTGATGCTCGGCGGTGGGCAGGATGCAATATCTGGCGGTTGGCATACGCTCGTCGGTGCGGTGCGGCCCCGTACCCGCTGGAAGTGGAGATCTAATTGGAATGTCCTCGGGCCATATACCCTCTCTTCTCTCTCCACTTGCGATGCGCCGAACGCTCTTGCTCTTCGCCACGGGACGGGATACGATCAATACGCACACACGACGACCGCCGCAGCAGCCGCAACCGATTGCGTCTCTTGTTCTCTACTCTTCCAGCAACTCCACTGGAAAAACGCTGCCAACCGAGCCTGAAGAAATCCACTTGCAATTCGTTTTCGGTGACAAGTTATTATATGCGATAATGAGGTGCTCGTGTAGGATAATTAATGTTTTCTTTAACAAAAAACATTTTTACCATTTATTACAACCCTTCACCTATTATGATTCGCCGTTGTAATAAAATAAGTATTTATATATTTATGTATTATTACCATTTATACTCAGCGCCCATACATACTTCGCCAAAAGACAATCTTCAATACATAAATTCATGCATTACTGTTTTGATTATGTGAGAAAACTCAGCCAGAAGAGATCATTTTAAGTTCGATTCACTTAAATGTTAACCACGCTAAAAGCAATTGGGTATTTTGTCATTTATGATGGGTTCATGCAACGTGTTTTAATTTTAGTCGTAGTCATAGTCTTAACCATTTACGTTAGTTTTAGTTGTAAGGAAAGGTATTGGTTCGCGCAATACTTATGCACAGCAAATTAAAGCAATATAAGGACATATATACAGTCGCGCCAAATTAGAAATACAAAAAAAATCTGGAGTGAAACCGTTTTGTTTATTAGAAATATTTTGTTTCTAACATTATTTAATATGAACAAAAAGAAAATTGTTGTCGCTGCTAGCAAAATGTGCCTTAAGCTTTAGCTTAGTGCTTCAACTAATTTTTCCGAATCTGGAATTAATATGTCGTTGATCAATGATAGTTACAAAGTTCAGAAAATCTCCAATAAAAAGCGAAGTTCGTCAACAATATATGGAAAAGGAAAACACGGGAAAGAACTGAAACTTCAATTTGACTGCAAAACAACCCGGAACAGCCTCTTAATCATGTTAAAGCGATGCAATAGCCTAAAATAACGCATTATATGCATTAGTGACAGTGAGTTTCAAATTATGAGGAGTTGGTTTGACTTATAGATCTGGTCAAAGTAACTGTTTAAGATATTTGTTATTGAGACATGAATTTTAATAAAGCAGATAGTGCTTTAGAATGCTTGTTGCAAGAAAGTTAAAAAAAATTCATGTTCCTTTAGGAAAGACCATTGAAGACGGCGTAAGACTGTAAGACAGCCTTCGTTGAGATTTAAACGACTCAAAGTGAATTTCTAGTACCAACAACCCTTTGCTCAATAAAAATAACAATAATAAGAGTACAAGAAACGTACTGGCGAAACAGATTAAAAATATAATAGATAGACTTAGAGGAAATGAAGGTGAAGGTGACAGAGTCGATCATGAAGAAGACGGCGATATTTCGTTTCTTGACCTGAAAAAGAACCTTGTCCGGAGAAACCGAAGTCTTTTAAAGAAACCCTTGTAAACGCATAAACCAATCCCGCGATCGTGGTTTTATATAAAGTGATCGCAAAATTCCCGGAATTGTGTATTCGCTTCGGAATTGTAATACAAAGATAGAAGATATGATGTAGATATGATATAGAAAATAGAATATGATCTTTGTGTCCTGTATCATAAATATATTGCTACTCTTGTACCAATTCCATTAATTTTGAATCAATTTGATCTCGGTTTGATTCCACTGAAATCAAGGTTAGAAAAAAACATGTCTTTTTTTTACATTTTAAACAAATACATGTTTTTTATTGTTTTAAACTGTTCTTGTTTTGTTTTAAACAATTTTTGTGTACTAGTTTAAGGATTGTGTTTTAAACAAATAAAACTCGTTTATATACTATATATCTTTAAACAAGCAACCGCAAACCTGTTTATGTAAGAAATCAATATTTTTCGGGGAATTCCGTTATAAAGCTAAAAAATCATTACTTAAACTGAACTAAAATTAGAACTAACGCTAAGACTCACTAGGACTAATACTAGATCTAAAACTAGAAACTTTCGGGTTATACCGCGCGTCTTTTGAAATAATGCTTGATGTTTCGGATGCCATGTTGCAGCCTTCTTCAGAAACTGGTTTGAAGTCACTTCGAACCAGTTTCGACTTGTTTTAGATCTAGTATTAGTTCTAGTGTGAGTGCTAGTTCTAATTTTAGATCAATGATCACCGGTTGTGAAAGCCTTCATATTTACATTACTAAAACTATTAAAATCATTTAAAGAAGAACATATTAATAAGAAATGACGTTAACTCCCGGTCATCACTTGGCCAATCATCGATTTTGATTGGCAAATATTAATCATATTGCTTCTTCCAGAAAAGTCTTTAAGAAGTTAATAGTTTCTAAAAAGTCTAAATAAAGTTGGGCAACTTTTGTGACTAGGATAAAAACTATTTTCGTCGGAAGGTGTTGCTTAAACAGTACTACTATAATACAATACCGTAACTTTTAACTCTTATGACTATGACTACGATCAAGACTTAAACACGTTGCATGAACCTACCATTACTACAACATCGCCAACATAGGTATACGATGTAACATTTCCACTTTCAATCAATATGGTATTTTACTGTGTTTCTAAGAACAAAAAATTCTCTTGCACTCGTTAGTCATTACAAAAATAAAATGAAAAATTACGATTAAATATTTAAATATTAAATTTCACATTTAAAAAAATTTGAAGACTGTAGAATGCATTATCAGTTAAAAAAAGGCTTTAGACGCTTTTTCAGAGCTAAATTTGATAAACGCCGGGTGTACAGAGAAAATCGATTAACAATGCTGGGATGTGAAGTCCGCCCCCCGTTGTGATATATTCAAACGGCAGAATGTGAGCTCAAAGTTGTGCCACTTACTAGTCCCGTATCTATATACCTCATAGTGAACTTAGTACATTGACATGTTGTTGATCGCATAAAGAATAAACTTAAGTATAAACTCACAAGAAACAGTAAGGAAATTGAGCTTCCTGTATAAAAATCTAATCACCCCTGTAACGTACATAGCTCAGGTTTCGAAGAGCACGTCAAAAATTTCTTCAATCTTCTTATCGCCAGATAGTTACAATATACCTCTGTAATACAGTCAAAAACAGAAAGGAATTGATAGAAGCAATTTCTAACATCAACCTCCCTCATAATAGACAAATGCACTTGTTGACATCACTAAGCTCTATACCAATATAACCATCTAAACACTTCTAAACTAAACCAATACTGAACACTTATCTACATTAATAAAACACTGCACTGAACTTAATGTTTGGTCATTTAATTCGATGAAGAAATTTTTAAATACAATAGTAGACTCCAAATATGTTCACTAATTGCAGAGCTACATCACTGCTTAAACCTACTAATCAATTCAAGAGATACATTTTGCTGCGGAAAAGATATTGATGCTTCACTGAAATCCTAAGCTGTAGGAGTTCAGTGAATCAATACTTTCCACAGCAAAATTAACATAATAGAAATTACAAAGAATGAATCTCTTAATTTCTTGGATATTACTCTAAAGAGGGTTGAAAACAAGATAGAATACAACATACACAGAAAATCTACTCAACCATATGCAGTAATACCTGCAGACTGATTTCAGCCTGATAGTGCAAGTAGTACTCGACTTACGATGGAGTTTCGTTCCAATTAATTCGTCGTAAATTGATTTTGACGAATCGTGGAATCGTGGTAGTTTTATTTTAAAAAATTAAGAAATAGCTTATACATGAAATCGAAAGTTGAACTTTCCTTTTTCAAATGACGTATCAGCCATTGTTTCAATTTGAAATCGATTCCACTCAAGGAATATTAAGGATGATGTGTTTTTGACATATTAATGGAATAAATAATGAAATTTGAAAGATCGTGGTCTTATTATTGAAAAGGAAGAAATTAATTATATATCAAATTGTGGGTTGGACCTTCCTTTTTCAAATAATGTATAACTCGTTGTTTCAATTTGAAATCGATTCCACCTAAGAGATGTTAAAGGATGATGTATTTTTCACGTTTTAATAAAATTAAAAAGATCGTGGAGATTTTATTTTTGAAAATGAAGGAATGAACTATAGTATATCAAATTGAAGGTTGAACATCCTCTTTCAAATGATGTATCATTAATATTCAATATCTGTTGATGGAATCCGCTGTAATAAAATGTATAAAGAAATTTAAATTGATTTTTTTATTCGGGTTATTTTATTTAGGCCTGAAAGTTTGTTTTTATCGTTTCTTAATTAAGATGTTAATTAGAGAAGAAGATAAATAAGATGTTAATTAACATATATTTTCGAAAAATACAGTTGGCAATATTGTTTACAGTTTTGTCATTCAAAAGTCATTTAAATATTTCTTTCACATTTAAAACAAAATATGAATAATTTTTTTAATGAATTTAATTAATAATATTGTCATTTTGATTATTACTTTAAGATTAATTGCCGAGAAAATGTATTCATAGAATGATTTTCAGAAAGTTACAGCATCTGACAGTGTACAAATGCAATGTTGCCACATATTTTCATTTCTTCTAACTACTTCCTGAAACCATACGAAGCATGATACAACATTTTAACATTAAGATTTCGATTCATAGACTATCGAAGAATGTCGCCACTTGTAGATTATCTGCCAATTTCTGAACATCCTGTATGTTGGGGGAAAAAAGTTACTAATATTAATTTTGTTTTTACAATCTGTCATTAAAATATAACAATATTGATAAAAAACCATTTACCTATTAGCTCAACAAAGTATCTATTTACAAGATTAAAATAAATGAATGATTTTCCTTGTTGATTGATATTGGTATTTATCATTTCTCAGGTGGTCTTTGACTTGTTATTTGATTTCTGAATATATTGACTAGCAGAAAGTTTTTTATAATTTATTAATGCTTTTCGATAGTCTGATCGTATTTTACTCTTTAAGGTCAGCAAAGTTCTACGTTTAGTTCTAAGCTTTCTATAAAGCTCCGAAACAAAAACTACTTTAATCTGCCATATAAAAAATTAGTTCAGAAAGCAATATTTAAATGTGGATAATATATTTGAACTATTATGAATGTAAATTTTGAACTCAACAAATCAAACTTCTACACTACTCTCCAAAATTATCGCACCACCTAAATTATGCATTAAGTTTAAAACTATATAATTTTTTAATCAACGGATCCATTTTGATGATTCCTTCTTCACGGTATAGATTGACTTTTAAGGAAGAAATGTGTTGATGGTTTCTGACAATTATCAACGTTTTGCCCATATGCGGGGTGTAAAAAGAAATTTATGTTTCTTCTACTAATTTTGCAACACCCTATGGAATTTATCCGAAAGAACCGCAACATTCCATTTACATTACATTAGAATGGCATCCCTGCTCTACATTTTTGTCCAAGAATCATCTCGATATCTCTTTTATCAAGGAAGATACACATTTTTTAAGATTCACACGTAGCAGATGTTCATAATATTCGAATTCCTGCCAGAGCAGGAAATTTAAACACAAATCAACGTAGAAGGAGATTGCAATTTGCCAAAGAACATCTTGACTGAAATGCTGATGACTGGGAACAAGTACTGTTCACAGATTAATCAAGTTTTTGTTTATACAGCTCAGATAAACGTTTAAGGCCCACTTTTACCAATCTCCAGTTAAACTATCTAGCGGTGGTTATATCGATTTTATGCACTTCCATTGGTTATGAGCCGGTTTTTAATTGTTAGATTTATCAAGAGGTGGTAAAAGTGGCCCTAAGAGTAATTCGACGGTCTAATGAACGCTACGCATAGTGCAACATACGACAGACAACTTTATTTAATGCAGGATTCGTAATGGTTTTGGATAGAATTTCGCTTACAACATGAACAGGCCTTGTTTCTTTGCGAAAAGGTTCATTAACAGGTGAAAGGTATATTACAGACATTTTATCGGAACACGTGGTACCCTTTGCTACTTACATAGGAACTAATTTTTTATTAATAGATGAAGATGTAAGACCTCATATTGCCCGTACGGTCCGTGGCTATTTGGATGAAGTTGGAATACAAACCATGGACTGACAACCCTGTGGGACTGACAACCCTGTGGTCCATGGTTTGTATACTTTCCCTGATCTCAATTAGTTAAGGGGCCGACATCCACCACCTATCGTTTTAGACGACGTTAAGTTGTTGACTTAAGTATGCCTCGTCACTGTCAAGAAGTGATTCGTAATAGAGGCGGAAATAAACGTTATTAGGTGATTTTGAGAGAATTGATTAAGGGTTATGTAGTGTTTTTTAGTTTTTACTAACTTGTTTAAAATGTTAATAAAGATTCCTTACATTTAAACTTATGTATCTTCCTTGATAAAAGAGATATCGAGATGATTCTTGAACGAAAATGTAGAGAAGGGTTGCCATTCTAACCTAATGTAGATGGAATGTTGCGATTCTTTCTGATAAATTCCACAGGGTGTTGTAAAATTAGAAGAAAAAACATGAATTTATTTTTATATCCCGTATATGGGTAAAACGTTGACAATTGTCAGAAACCATCAACACATTTCTTCCTTAAAAATCAAGCTATACTGTGAAAAAAGAATCATCAAAATCCATTAGTTGATTCAAAAACAAAACACCTTTAAATTTAATGCATAATATAGGTGGTGCGATAATTTTGGAGAGTAGTGTATATCTACTGTTTCTGGCGTTATTCCTACTACTACTATTGAAAATGATATTAAGGGCATTATAGACCGAAAAATATCAGAAACAGTCGTGAAGTCTAACTCCACTACAACTTGTTTAGCATCCACGACCATAATACGTGGTCAGAAAACTAAACATGTTTGTTAACATCTAGGAGAAAATAGATCTAGTTACTTTTTCAATAGAAATCTAATTTGAAAAATGAAAATTGACTTAGGGTAGGTTTTTGTTGGAGCTGCGATAAACGATAAGAGCAGCTCTAAATTCGTTTCTATGTATACAACAACGAGTCCTTTAATTGGCCGCTCCAATGTTCGCTTCAATATTATTGGCTTTCTATGTTAGTATTATCGTTCTTATCGTTTATCGCAGCTCCAACATAAACCTACCCTTAATCATTATTTAAAGGCTGTAGCATCACATATAAGCTGTAAGCATCCGCTATTTGAGTACATCTATTAGAAAATAGATCTAGTTACTTTTTCAATACCAACCTAATTTGAAAAATGAAAACTGACTTAGGGTAGGTTTATGTTGGAGCTGCGATAAACGATAAGAGCAGCTCTAAATTCGTTTCTATGTATACAACAATGAGTCCTTTAATTAGCCGCTCGAATGTTCGCTTCAATATTATTGGCTTTCTATGTTAGTATTGTCGCTCTTGTCGTTTATCGCAGCTCCAACATAAACCTACCCTTAATCGTTATTTAAAGGCTGTAGCACGACATATAAACTGTAAGCATCAGCTATTTGAGTGTAAATATCATTTTATAAAAGATATATTTTTATAAGATTACATTTATACTTAAATCGGCAAGATCACTTACGAGCAAGACGTTACAACCATTGCATTGTAATCTTGGCGATTTGAAAATAAATATCATCCTTTAAGCGATTTTGGACCTACACTAAATTATTTAGTAAATAGTTTCGCTTCAAGTCAAGAGAGATTTGGGTATTTGGTGATTCGTTTGGATTGGCTGAAGCCGAACGTATTGACGAACGATTGAAATATTTTAAAATCTTATTAAAATATACATATATATGTTTTGATAAAATCTGGTGTTATTATTGGATAGAATCATCAGAGATGCACCCTATTTTCAAAAATAAAACCCTTAAAAAGCAAATCGACGAATCTCGACAAGTGATTTTTACGTTTTTCAGGGGAGGGTTGGTCTCTGGTGGCATTGAATTGTAAAGTGCCGCCGCCGGAGATCCAGATTTGATCGGATCGAGCGATAGGGGTCGTCGTCAGCGGAATTTAAGCGTGCGCACGACGTCGCGATACCGCCGCCAGATAGTGCTCGCAGCGGTACTTTGTATTTAAAATTACAGTGCTTGGTTATTTATGGGTCGTCGATGGCCCTTGCTCGGTGTTCTCGAGAACCCTTCCAAGACCCCCAAAATATTATTCCTCCACTTCTACTCTACTCGAAAATAAAAAAATATGTAGATGCAGTAATGGTTTTGACCTATAATGGTTTCAACAAAAGTTATTCACGACTCCCACAAAATTGCCTATTACCCAGGGCTTCGGTAAAATCTTAAGCATTCTCATTAACCATCGCCGGTCGGTCGGCTTCCACGGACGACGGAACAAATGGATTCGTGTTTGAGGAAGACTATGACTGAAGATCCACTGATGGATTCGTCGACAGGTCTGTTACGTGAGTCTTTCCAAACGGAGGAATGTTAACACGTGCCTTACTCATTTCGAAGTCGTCGCCATTCATCATCTGCCAATAGTTGAAAGACAGCAATTACTTTCTTTGTTTAAGTTCTTTTTCTAGTGCCCTTTGTTGAAACAAACTTTTTTGACACAACAATTATGATAAAGCGAGAAATTATCTAAATGATTCCTATAACTCAAGGTACAGCAGGAATTTTGGCGTGATGTGATCCTAATTGTAGGTGTGTAGAGATGAAGCATTTTTTGTGAGAAATAACTTGGACGATGATTGGCGCCGAATTGCGTGCTAGCCGCATCTCCCACACAACGGATCGTAATTACCGTTGACGAAACCGACATATACACGCACATGGCGCATACCTAAAGTTCTTCTTTGATTGCCTTAATATCGCCCTTATGCACTATTCATGAGATGATTTATTCTTCGAAGATAAAGTTAAGTTTTTCAATATAATGTAAATAAAAACAAACTTTGCAAATATCTCACATATGAATAATTTCGCTTCTCGATATACATATCTAAACAATTAGTTCGATTTGCGTGACGATGTCGGTTCGTATAAGATCAATTTAAATAATTCACCGATCCTCGACATGCACGATCGTGCGGACTCCATAAAAATTCGTATCTTGGAACACTTTCTCACAACTAAACTGGCATCACCAAAATCGATGTCGATTTTCCCGCTTAGCATAAACAACGTTGGGAATCGATCTTGCTACCGAATATTTCGGATTCCTATGCAAAGCGAAATTATGGGGTCGTCACGCAGAGCATCCTTATTAGGAAGCACGAATTCCCCATTAACGAATACCGACCCTACATATTTCTTTTTGCAAAATTCCGGTAGCGTTCACAAAAGCTATGTAAAATATACAATTTTGATAACAAAAAATTTAAATCAGAAATAATTTTGATTTAAATCTTCTGTACCTTATTTCTTGTGTTACGAATCCACGAAAAAGCACTTAAAGCGAGAGTATAAAAGTACATTATGGTGAGCTAAAAAAAGATTGTAGGATGATTAAAAGAACACTTGGAAAGATTAATAGATTCAAAGAATAATACTAATTTGAGTAACCAGCTCCTGTAAGACAGTGTCTATACTAGCTTTACTTACGGGAAATGCATTATTTTTTTTATTTATATGTATTAATTGTATATTACTTCTATGTATTAACTTATAATTAACTTATATGTATATAATAATAATAACAATGCCTTTTATTCCAAAAAATAAGTATACAGCATTCATATATTTATGAGGCAATATCCAGCTTCATCTGTAGATACAGCTGCGCAATCTAACTTTTGATGAAGTTAAAAAAAGAAAAAACAATAAGAAAAACCAGTAAAACAACACAACCAATCAAAATAATTTGAATTAATCACGCAATTGCAATTGTAATATACGCCAAACACTAATATAGAAAAAAGCAAAAACTGAACAAACAAAAATCATCAATTTCATTGTACATTTTGTAAATTTGATATATAAATGATCTCTGAAAGATTAGTAATCTGTGAGTAGGTGGAGAAAGGCGACCCCGGAATCGGATATTAATCACATGCACATCAGTCCGAAATTGAATAAGATTATAAAGATATTATATAAACGATAATCTTATAATACGATAGACTTCGAGATTGTAGTTTTCTTCTATTACGCATATTCAACCAGCTAAATTATAAGTCTTTCAATTTATAAGATACTCATTCAAATTTACGTACTCCATATGTAATGCAAACAGAAATTTTGAACCCTCTGGACTCTGATAAAAGACTAAACCTCTAAAAGAATATAAGTTTCTTAATCTTAAATAAAAATTAGAAACATGCTTTGAAGGCATCCTTTGAGGGCATCCTCGTAATTTCGCTGTTCAAAAGATATATTTGTAGATCATTTGCATACATATGATACTTTATGTGCCTCAACTAATCTGGAAGTTGGGAGGTGTATAATGAAAACAATAGTGGACCTAATATGCCACCTTGCGGTATTCCTCTGCTAGCTCGTCTAGAATAGACAGGCAATTATCAGTCTTCATCATCTGAAATCTAACAGTCAAATAATTACGTATCAACAACAGGAGCTCCCTCCCAATGCCCAGATACCGCAAAACTGAACATGAGACATGAGCCTGCAAGAGTGTTAAAAAAGACCGTGTAAAAAAAGAGAGATCAGCACCTACCGCTCCAGATGATGTAGATTGTACAGCATTCAGCACGTCAATGTCACAAATTAATTTTAGATTAAAATTGTTATTAGAATATACCTTGTTTGGTAATTCATCGTATAAGTAAGATGAATCAGAGGATACATCAGGAATCGAGCATACAAAGTAATCATTAAACCTATTGGGATCCCGTATTCCATCTCTCTCAAGCGGTATCCATAGTATACGTGAATATTGCACTCTTATTGGCAATAAATTGAAAATAAGCTTTCCTTTCATTACGAATAGCTCCTGTAGTAATGTTACGAAGATCCCTATAATACCGGCGAATCCGATTTCAGTTTATATCTTCTAAATTTTAATTTAGCATTATCCCTTAGCCTCATTAAATATTTAATATTGCAATGATCCATGGTTTATAAGGTTTAGTAGCTCGTTATATCAGCAAGAAAGCGTGGTTATCAAAAAGCTGCAATATCATGGCATAGAAGCAAGTTAACTTATTTCAAAGATTTTGTGGTGTGGCAACTGCTGGAAATCAGAGTCAAAGAGCTGTTTGTTAATTGAATGTAAAGAACAATTAATAAGAGAGAATTTATATCCCATTGCAATAAATATTCTTAGCCTGCAACGGATATGTTTTCTGTCAGCAGAGTTTACAGTTTTACAAGCTGAATCTAGTCATTAATTAGCAGTTTTTGAATTTCTGACATGAAGATTTTGTATTTTGCCAACAGTATAATTGGTATTTAAGAAGCAAAATCAAAATTAATAAATAGTTACTTGTTTTTGTAGTAAAAATATCTTCTGCCAGCAGTATTTAATATTTAATTAACTTGAATTATACTATTGAAATTATAGTTTCTTGGTATTTGCGATGAAAATATTTTCTTCCAGTAGTTTTAAAAGTAGTATTAAGCCTTCTGGAAGCATTTCAAGTCTTCTGGAAGCAAAATCAAGTATTCTATAAGCACTATCACGTCTTACAAGGGTAGAATCACGTCTTATAGCAACTTACTACTTAATAGATACTTAATACAAAAGACTTGTCTTTTAGAAGCAGTATTAAATTCTTCGCAGCACCCAGCAAATCGAATTAAAAAATTTGTATGTGTGCTTATACACCCAAAGCACTATCCGCATCAGAGGCCTTCGTTAAGAAAGTATCTTCAGATGCACGGCTAAATCCAACCCGACCCTCTATATGTGCATTAAAGTAAAAGAACTAACACTAGTCCGAGAAATAGAATCATTTGGGTTTGGCCGTTTTGAAATCAGAATGTATCTAGTTCCAGATCTAGATTTAAATCTAATGATATAAAATTAGAACTAACACTAGAAGACGCACGGCTAAACCTAAAATTTTTCATTTCTAGGTCTAGTGTTAGTTCTAGTTTTACTTTAATTCAAATATACGGGTTGCCAAATCAGTTTATAAAGTACTCTATTTCAAAAACTATTCATTGTAGATTTTAACATAAATTGCGGTTGCTCGTTTAAAACAAGTTTTATTTGTTTAAAACACAATCCTTAAACTAGTACATAAAAATAATTTAAAGCAAAAAAGCAGTTTAAAACAAGAATAAACAAGTATATTGTTTAAAATAAAAAAAAAACATGTTTTTTTAGACACAAGAAAAACATTAAGGAGATGTGTATGCACTACGCTCACAAAGAAAATTTGCACTGCAATTTAGTCAAAGGTAAAAAATGAAGTACCATCAAGGCATATGTCGTACAAAGTGTATGTATTGTAAAACCCCAAAAACTGTACAGTTGTTTTAGATAACATGGGTTGGAGAGGGATGAGTTTTAAAAAAATTAATAGAATTATTTTTTTGTAATGAGTACTGCGGTCTAGAAGTCCGGAAGAAGAAGAAAACCAACAAGGAAAATTTTTTTCTTTGTTTTCTCTCCACCATAACAAACTCGGCTGAGTAAGAGGTGTGAAGACCAAGAGATTCATGAAAACAGAAAATTTAAGGAAGAGAAGAGTATGCCTTTTCGGCGGTTCCAAAGAAGACAAGAAAAGTCGTCCAACATATCATACCAGGTGATTGGTTGCAGATTTTCCTTGAACTTGTTAAAAAGGAGTGTTGGGTTGAGTTGTGTTAGGATGGGTTGAATTTGATTGGGTTTGTGAATCACCAGCGCCTACAGAATAGTCCCCATGAAAGCACTGTAATTGATAGCAAGCTCACTACCAATTGAGCTAGAGGAAGGATGACCGCGGAAGCAGCAGAAGAAGATCGAACTTCCCTGAAGGAGGAAATAGTTCGAGATTGGACTACCGATGAGGAGGAGACACGGAGAAGGCCAGTTGGAATAAACGGATAATACCAAAATTGGAAACATGGCTATCTCGACAATGGGAGAAAGTAAACTACTTTATCAGTCAATCATTATTATATGGACATATATATATTGGATATATATGTATATTGGACACTGCTGCTTCAGAACCTATATTTTTAAGCACAACAGCAGCAATGATGGAATATGCGTTTACAGCAAGAATAAAATAGACGTGGAACCACCTTTTTTGCATGTGCAAGATGGAGGATAAAAGGTAGGAAATCGAGAATACGTTAAGAAGAATATTAACGTCAAGAAACTACATTGAAGTGATAGTGGAAAGTGTTTGAGAAAGGATATAGTCGCGAAGTAGCAGATGATAGAGCGTAACATAAAAGTATGGTGATGAAATAATGTCATAGTGGACGATAAAAGGGGAATGGGCAATGGAGGGGTGCTCCCGAAAAGCCCCCTTCCTTTGACCAGGTACGGTCTGCATTAATTTTTAATAGCAAATGGTGAATGGTCTCGATTTTCTTCCTCTTTTCCAGTCGCTGTCTTAATAAATATGGCAAGAGGAGAGCGTAAGAGTCCGAGATGTGGAATGATCAGGAGTGGAGTCAAGATATCCGAAGCGACGCCTCTCGGGGGATTCGAACAAATATTCTTCGTCCTTTTCGTTCTCGGAAAAGGTAACCCCTTTAGTGGATTTAGTTGTGTTGGATCTAATGCCCAATTCTTGATTGTTATTAAGCGTTACATTATTGCATATTTTTGAAAATAGAACTAAAACTTACGTAGAATGAGAAACATTTGTGTTTAATAAGTTGTAACTGCCTGCTATCTGAACGCCCATCATCCTAAGCCAAATGCCATCTAGCAGATTTTTCCTGACTTGGATTGGGTTGAGATGGGTTGAATTGGGACTCCATCGATGCTTCATCAGCAATATTGGGTTGAGCACCACTTGATCTTCTAGTACCGGAGAGAACTCATATTATGGAAAAGTCAGGATGTGAAAAAAAGAGGTATGCCCAGTCATGATGGATAAATGGCAAGCAAGATGGAGACAGTACAGGGGATGGGCGCGTCATTTGTAAGAGATGTGAGAGAGTGGAAGGAAAAGGGTCCTCTCTCTTCAGGGAAAAAAGGTTAGCCTGGACATGGAATTTTCAGAAATCACTTAAAGAACATCAAAAAGTTGTGAGAATTTGGTCACATCCGATTTTGAATATCGGAAGTTTCTTAACGCGAGAAAAGGATTGGTGAGAGCAGTGGAGGAAATAATTAGAAGGACAATGTCATCCATACATGATGACATGGAATAGTCGTGGATTTTTTGAAGATGGTGATGAGGACAAAAAAGAAAAGGCAACGAATGATGAAAAGCAACCTATTTCGTGAAGGGAATGTGGAGAAGCGGAAATGGGATAAGTGAGCTTCTTACAGAAGAAAGGAGAAGAATGAGACGCCCATTTGCTGGTATGAATTCAGTATTGTTAATATATTAAAAAGCAAAAATATTGTTTGATGGAAAGAAATTTATTGGAAGTGTGGAGACAAGCAGTGGACAACTACCGCTCTTCAAATTTTAAATGTGAAAATCAAGGAGGAAAGAAGAGGAGGAAATACTCCCCCTATTTAGATATGAAGTCTGTGTAACTATCTAAATAAAAAATTATGTGATATTTTCGATTTGTGAGAGACCGGATCAGGCGATGATAATGAAAGAAGGAAGCAGAAGCACTAGGTAATGGAAAAAAAGTACTCTGGTAAACTGTCTACCGATCCGTTCCAGGGAAGAAAGAGAAAGGGTTTTTACTGGGTCGGGGTCTTGGGCCTCAACCCACTAAAAAACAATCTGACCTCAAAAAAAAAGAAGTTGGATTGGGTTGGGTTGGGTTATATTAGGGGAATGTCATACAAGGTATTTTGCATACCAACTATTTAACTTCGCTTTTTGGAGGAAAATGTTGTCTGTGTATGGTACCACTGCGACAGTATTATTCTCTGTGCGATGTACCACGTTAGACACGTTGAAAGTTACCTCCATTGTTATTACAGCAATTTATTAAAATATACGTTTCAAGAACAAAGTAAATTGAAAATTTACATCATAACTATGTCCTAATTGTACCAGCAACTTATTCAATTCTAGTCTGCTACACCCATTATTGTTTGTCTTTCTATTGCCGTTGAATATAGTCGCCTACCTACATAGTCATTCTAACCAAGAAATCGGTTTAATCATAACTAGAAGGCATATGGACAAAATGACGCATAGAGTGTGTCCATTTTGCCTTACATATTATTCGGAGTGTGTTATTTTGTCTTATGTCAATTTTGTAATTGTCTTTTCGTTTCAGATTATTTCTAATTACAAGAAAAAATCAAATCATACTCCTGGTCGAGTGAAGACATGCAGAAGGCTATAGAAACCTTGAGGCTATGGAATAAAAGGATGGGATGGAAAAAAGTTTTTGAGGAGATCGTTTAATGTACCTCAAGCAACATTGCGGAGGCACATCTACGATAAAAATGTTAAAAATGTTAAAAACTAGCATACAGTGAAACGCAGTGGATGTAAGCACCAATTTAATAAAACTATAAAAAGAGCTAGTAGGCAATGGATTCACGGCTTTATTTCTCGGCATTAGAACATTTCCTTAATAGTCCGTGAAGCTACTTTAGGTGCAAGAGCACAAGCCTTCAAGAGGCCTTAGGTTCAGCGATATTTCACAAAGTTAGAACAAATTATTCAAGCTCATAATATATAGCCAACAATGGTTTTCAAGATGGACGAGACTAAACTCTGAACTGTACAAAAACTTAGAGAATAATCGCTAAGAGTGGTAAAAAGCAAGTTGACGTAATTAGTAGTGCTAAAAACGGTATTCATACGACAGGTGATATGTATGAGTAATGTTGGAACTTCTATTCCACTAGCATTGATTTTTCTGAGAAAAAATTCAATCATGATTTGTATATTTGATGAATCAGCGTATATGACTGGAGAGCTCTTCTTGAAATAGATTAAACATTTCGTGGCGTTCATAAATCCGACCAATGAAAATTATTAAAATAAAAAATTATTAATTTTCACAAACACCGGGAGTCTCTTAAATATGCTAAGAAAAATCAGGTCGTATTATTTTGTGCCCCAACCCTTTGCAGGCACCGACTTCAGCCCTTGGATGTCGCATTTTTAGGATCTTTAGCAACCTACTAAGAAGAAGAGGTCACTATATGGATGAAGGCACATCTAGGGAGAACTGAGTCAATATACCAAATAGCTTCATTATTCACTAGAGCCTAAGTCTGAGCCTGAAAGCTGCTACCGTTGGAGTAACTTTTAGTGGATTTAAAGCCACCAGCATTTTTCAATTAAACGCTAATGTCCTATTCCCTCACCATTTATATCTAACCACCACTGCCACTGATATTTTTGAAGATAACAAAATACGAACATAAACGAACAGCAGTTAGCAAATAAAGAAAAAATGGTTACTAACTCACTAAATAGCGATGATATTGCATCAACTTCTGGTAATGACAATATTTCTGTATTGCTGAACGAATTGTCTCCAGTTCCGGTAGTAAGTGTATCATCATTCTCATGTCGCTAGAATAAAAATAAATATCGAAGTGTTCTTACCAAGAGTTCGTCTTTAAATAAATTATGAGCAACTGAAGCCGAAAAGAATGAAAAAGAAAGAAGAAACAGTGATGGAACTAGAATTACGAGATGTCTTGTAAACTATTTTGATGACGAACCCATAATGTCAAACGATAATGACAATAACTGATGTTGGTTGTTTGTTTTGCTACGAACTGTTCAGCCAATCTAAACGAGAGCAATGGATCCATGGCCAGCAGAATCGTCAATGGGCCCATGCTTACTATGGTGGAGTATTTAAAATGATTAAACAATTAACTTAATTAAACAATTAATTAGGCACTTGCCGTTTTTGTTTGTAAAATTTGTTATATTCACATAAAGTATTTGTTTGTAAGTTTCAGTAGATATGTTGTTTGTCAAATAAATAAAGCATTCAAAACTCAAAGCTGCATTTGTTTAATGTAATCCATAAGTAAATATTTTGAGACGATTTGCCTTGCGAGAAAGTGCCTTAATCTCCTATACTGTATTAACTATCTGGAAGCAATAAAATTATTATACAGATAAAAGAAGTTAAGAAAAACTTAGGACAGAAAGAACAGAAAATCTCTCAAAATTAACAACTAATATAACAACTAAAGCTGACCTAGTTTTTAACAGAGTGTTATATGAGTCAGAAATTAAGAAGCCCTAAATGTGAATTTAGGTAGTTTAAAAACTAATTGCAAGTGAAATCGATAATCAACAAACACCACCATGAAACAAGTAAAAAAAATTGTATTTGGGTGGGAATATAACAAGCACTCTCAATAGAAACACAACCAATACTAAGAGTATTTAATTAAGAATAGTAGAATGGAAGACATTGAGGTTAATCTCAAAAAAAGACCAAATAAGGATTAATAACCCTGACATCAATAATTAAAACTGTGTTGACGTCATTATGTCTGTAACCAGGCGGCCAAAAATATAGAGAGACAGCTGGTAGTCAATTTGTCAGGATGTCAGATCTTATCAAGAAGAACATACCCAATGATCTAGAAAAAGAGAAAGGTAAACAAGAATAAAGTGCTATATTTGACAGGAAAGATATTATTTAAATCCAACACTCATCAAATCAATTACTAAGTACCTCTCAATGCATTTCTCTTATCGGTGCAATATCCAAGTCAACTTGTGCAACACCAATATACCAATATCAACGAATCGGGATCATATTACTCGAACAATACATTAGGGTGCAAGTTCCTTGCAGTAAATACAAAAGATATAAAATATATATTATTCGATAAAAAATATTTTACATATTAGTACATCAATTATTAATATATTTATATTAAGTTTTAAAGAATTTACGAAGACTGTTAATAAACATAACTTGTCACGTAACAGGATGAACCAAGGGTACGTAACGAGAAGCACATTGAACGAACACCGTAAATATATTTTCCCTCTTGTAACAAGATATATGCAGATGCCATATAATTTTTGCCCTCGCGTTCAGAAACGCATTTTTATCCGTCGCGTAGTTAGTTAACAGAACCACAAGGGAATTATTTATCGTTCACACTTTAGGCAGTACAACTTTATTCGAGACGGGTAGAAAGAAATTGATGGGAAAGACCCTCCCTTATTTATGTTCGGCGTATAATTGCCCGATAATCGTTGAGCAGGTGGATTGCGGTCCAATTGAAAATAATGATTCCAGGCGAACTTGAAGGTGTTTAATTTGCCTAAAACGGAGTATTTTTAATTTTCAATTCGTCTCGTTATCCTCGTTTTTTGTCTCATTATGATTAAGAGAGGGTTTAGAAGAAATTCGTGCCAAATACAATGGGAGACCGTTCGTTTGAAAAATCGACGCTCGTGCGACCACACACGGTCACATATGTTATTTTCTCCCGGTTTCACATTTTGGGGACCACAATGGTTTCGGCACGTCCCCACAAACTAGGGTGCCTTTCACAGAGCTAATAATCCTAATAACCGCCCCTCGATGCGTATCTAACCGGAAAATAGAGGCGTTTAGAAAGCAAGCGATCCCAACCCGTCTACTTTTTGAATGATCAATTTACATGTCATTATATTTTTTGACGTCTTGTTTTCTAAGTTTAAAATAGATTTTTTTTCACTAAAGAAATGCTCATTCGATCTTTTCCTTAAAAAACTTTTATACAATTTTTTAAGGTAGCTTATACAGGTACTTCATCTAAAAAGGTCCTCTCTAAATCGAGTCGATGTGGCATCATGAGTTCATAACAAAACCACAATTGGATTTTACACTTGTCTTCGACAACCCGCATAAGAAAAGGTATAAGAGAAACCTTTCACGTAAACAAGTTGATTTGTAAAAAGATCAATTTTGCACGCTTTGGTAGGTGTAGGTAAACACGCGTGGTTACCAAGTTTCATGGGAAAATGTTTCTCTTGTGAGGCACCTAACCGTTTTAACAATAGCAATTGTTCACGCACAATTGGTTTAATCACAACCAAGCGAGCTCTATATATTGTCATGTTGAGATGTTTGCGTTTAAAGAGTTTTAACTCAAATGTTGCAACAATTTTCTTTAAACGGGTTAAATGCGAAAATTCATTTATTAATCGGGCTTAGTACGATAACTATTCTAATATTGGTATTTCAAATATTTAGTATCAAAAAAGATGAACCAATCTCACAAACATTACGTTTTGGTAAGTTTCTGTTAATATACAAATCAATGTTAAATCGTTTTTTTAGGTATTGTTAATCCCTGGTTTTATAATGTAAGTCGAAACACGACAGATTACGTCCATCCCGATAAAAGTACAACCATTTTATTACCAAAAGACTTCTGCAAATCAAAATTGGATGTTTTAATAATCATTGTATCGGCTCCTAATAATTTCAAAATAAGGAAAGCTATCAGAGAAACGTGGGGATTAAACAAAAATGCTTTAAATTCTACAATCGAGGTTTATTATTTATTAGGAACCCCAACTAATGAAACAATACAAGTACATAAATATTTTTATCTACGACTGCTTCGATAAGTCATTATTACCACACTCATTTGAAGTGATTTGAGTTACGTTATAAAGTTCATTACCGTACTGGTTTCATTACATAACGCATTTTTAACCTAATAGGACATAATTTATTAAAATAATACAAAAGAAAAAGTACTACCCATTTAAAGAGAAAATTAATTAATTGTTTAATGTTAATTGCATTTAATCGAATTAAATGTTAATTGAAACTGATATTAATTCAAAATTGTCAACAATCATTTCAAAATATTTTTATAAATGTTAACTAGGCCTTTTTAAAAAATAATTTTTAAATAACTTTTAGCAGTCGGAGATAAAATGTGTATATCATACGTGGATTAGAACATAATAACAGTACTCGTATTATTACACACTCGTACAGTAATTATGTTTAAAAATAAGTAATTATTTCGTTTTAATACCTTACTATAACTTTTTTTAACAGAAAAAAATCGAACTGACATTACTAACATTAATTTTAAATTGTCAACAATCATTTCAATTATTTTTATAAATGGCAACGTTTTTAAAGAAATGATTTTTAAGTAATTTTAAACAGTCGTAGATAAAAAGTTGTGTATATCACTCGTGGGCTAGAAAATAATTACAGTACTAGTATTATTACACACTCGTACAGTAATTATGTTTAAAAATAAGTAATTATTTCGTTTTAATACCTTACTATAACTTTTTTTAACAGTTAAAAATCGAACTGACATTACTAACATTAATTCTAAATTGTCAACAATCAATTAAATTATTTCTATAAATGGCAACGTTTTTAAATAAATGATTTTTAAATAATTTTAAGCAGTCGTAGATAAAAAGTTGTGTATATCACACGTGAGCTAGAACATAATTACATTACTCGTATTATTACACACTCGTACAGTAATTATGTTTAAAAATAAGCAACTATTTCGTTTTAATTTTCTATTATAATCTTTTTTTAACAGAAAAAAATCGAAAGAGAGTTCGATCTGTACCAAGATCTAATCCAAGAAGATTTTATCGACACCTACCATAACTTAACCATAAAATCAGTGATGTTACTAAAATTGGTAACAACACATTGTTCTCGTCGCGTTCATTATACAATGAAAAGTGACGACGATGTTTACATTTACGTCCCAACGTTAATTAAAACATTAAACAGCATCAAACTGAAAAGCAACCTATTATTAGGTGACATCACAAAAAGACCAAGACCTTTTAGATCTTTAGAAAGTAAATGGTGAGTTTGTTAAATTACTTTATTAAATTTTCGGAACAAAATTTATATTTCATCTTAATCATTTATATTGAATAGGTTCACTCCGTATTATTTATACCAAAAGAAATTTTACCCAAATTTCTTAGCTGGGGCTAGTTACGTGATGAGCGTGGATATCTTAATTAAATTGTACAAAACAGCTTTACAAACCCCGATTTATCATTTAGAAGATGTTTACATCACCGGAATTTTGGCGGAAAAATCGAAAATTATTCCTCGATATCATCCGGGATTCACCAGACTTAAACGAAAACTTGACCCGTGTTTATACAAGTCGTTTATTAATAGTCATCGATGTAGCGCTAATGATTTACGAAAAATACATGAATTAATTATGAAGACAGATTTTGAAAAATGTCCTGTGAAGAAGAAAAATTAAGGTAATTGTGTTTGTTGATGAGAGTAATTATTAATTTTTGATTTATAGATATGAATAAGATCGAAAAGGAAGTGCTAAAGGCGGATATAAGATAAATGCATGATTGAAAAACTAAACAGTTTAAAGATTTACTTTAATGCATTATTTACGGTGGTATTGCCATCTTGGGTTTATAAGATAAACTTAATATAGAATTATCAGTGTATTTCCTGTTATCTTGAGGCGCTACCTATGTTTCAGAAGATAAACTTCTTATAAATACAATTTATTTCGATCGAGTCGATATCTGCAAAATATATTTTTTTTTTCATTTTGACCGCTTTTAATGAGATGCCAGATTATGCCAGATATATTACTGGAGAGAATTTAAATAAGTTTAATAACTCATTTTAGATTGGAGATTATTAATTATTACTGCTTAAAACATATACTTTCTATATAAAAGAGCTTATTAGTACACACTTACTTCCCTAATCGAAATAAGAGGGGTTTTGTTTCGATTTACAACTTAACCTGTGATACCACAAAATACGTAGCACCAATTCTATGGTAATACTACAGTCAAACAACTCTAACCGCTTTTGTCTTGAAGCAAAAGAATACCTTTAGAAGAAAGATTTCAGCCAAAATATTTTGTTTCTCTTGTATAATATTCCCGCACATCCCACCAAGTCATCATATCGGATCTGTTTGAAGGTGTGAAAATTAAATATCTACCTAAATACACAAATGTCATGATTCAGCTAATGAAGCAATTCAATACAAAAGATGTTGTAGACTATCTGTGTTAGTTGCGCAACTGACAATAATAGCATTGACCTATTTCCAATTAGGCACAGCATATTACGGTTAGCAAAAGGAGTTGATTTTTGGAAGATCATGTGAATTTGTTGGATCCCTAGTCACTTCAATTAATTCAGCATGCGAGTTAATTGAACTTGCAAAGTTTCGCTCTTTGTCAATTCAAACGACAAAAGAAATAGTTACAATACAATCTCACCATTTTCAGATTTGAAAATTGTTATGCAATTTCTTCAAAATGATCACAAATAAAAGCGCGTTTATCGTGGTAGTACCGCAGTTGTAAGTTGCTACCAGGAATTGAAAAGCGAAGTATTGCTATGTTGGTCTACAAACAACACAGGCGCTAGATACGTGGGTTCTCTGAAGGCGCAAGCATACTGATACTGCGTATAGAAGACTTAATCAGCTTCCAGAACTCGTAATATTGCGTTCCAAAAAGGTTTATATTTTCTCTGGGCACCTTGAAATAGTTCCAGAAGACCTGATACTGCTTCCAGAAGACTGAAATACTTCCAGAAGGCTTGATATTGCTTCCAGAAGACTTGAAATGCTTCCACCATACTTTAAATATTTACAAAAGACATGATATTGCCTCTGAAAGAGTTGAAAGGCATCCAGAAGATTTGATATTGCCTCTGGAAGATTTGAAATGCTTCTACAAGACTTGCAATGCTTCCAGAAGGCTTGATACTGCATCCAGAACATTTGAATACTTTTGGAAGATTTTACTTCCAAAAGATTAGAAATATTTCCAGAAGACTTCATACTGTTTCTAGAAGATTTGCAATCCAGAAAACTTGATACTACATCCAGAAGAATTGGTATTGCTTCCAGAAAACTTGATACTACTGCTAGAAGATTTGAAATATTTTCAGAAAACTTGATATTGCCTTTGGAAGATTTGAAATATCTCTAGAAGGCTTAAAATGCCTCCAAAAGAGCACCCATACAAAATCATTAATGGCTTTATCTGGATTAAGTTATCATTATACTCCAAATCTGTTCCATTTACTGACGTTATTATAGCAACATGATATGAAGTTAAAGCCCAACCCAATGCACCCATAGAAGGACATAATACATTATGGAATATTTACAAAAATAACAGTTATTTACGCAACCAGTTATGAAAAGACTAATTTTGATTAACGAACGCAATATTTGTCAAAACGAACGAGCGAAGTGAACGAGTACTACTACTTAATAATATGTTAGTACTATAAAAACATCATAGTGATACGTAACACCTGACATTTCCTAGCGGCGTTAGATAAAAGATATTTCCAAATTTGGAGTTTGATTGTTTTGGATTGGATTGAACTTTAATTTCATACCATCCTTCATATAAAGAAAATCAAACCCAACATTTTTTTGAAGACTTGAAATATTTCTAGAAGACTTAAAATGTTTCCAAAAGAACACCCATACAAAATTATTAATGATTTTAACTGGATTGACGTTTTCACCTATTTTTTTATTTCATTTTAATATATCTAGTATAACATGGAAATCATGGAATAGCTATAAAAAATAATAATATTTCGTATGAAGTTGAAGCACAACCCAACCCAACGCAACCATAGAAAGAAAAAAATCATGGAATATTTACAAAAATTATAAACATTTCCAAATTTTGGGTTTGATTTTTTCTTGGATCGGATTGAACTTCAACTTTATACCATCCTTCATGTAAGACAATCAAACCCATAATTCTTCCCTGATTAGGTTGGGTTGAGCTTCAACTACATACCGTTTAACATGAAGGGTGGTGTGAAGTTGAAGCTCAACCCAACCCAACCCAACTATATATAATTTTGGCTTTGATTGGCTTACATGAAGGATGGTAGGATCTTGAAGTTCAATCCGGTCAACGAAAAAGCCAAACCCAAATTTGGAAATATTCTTTGGAAATTTCCTAACTAGTGGGAGAGTAATATTTTCCATTAACTTAATATGCTATTGTTCAATCCTACCTTCGAAATTATCAATTTCTAGCGTAGATACGAGAGTTGAAAGTTGTTTTTTGCATTCACTCTAATAACAGTCATAGCAACGAGTGAGTGAAAACTTTTTCTCAAGACAATATCAAGTCTTTTAAAGGCAATATTTAGTCTTCTGGAAGCTGACAAATTTTCTACAAGCAGTATCAGTATGCTTGTGCCTTTAGAGAACCCACGTATCCAGCGCCCGTGTTATTTGTAGACCAACATAGAAATACTTTTCTCTTTTCAACTGCTGATAGTAGCTTACATATTGTAAGCTACTATACGTAAGCGTTTCTTCGTATCATTTCGAAGAAAGATTAATTGGATAACACTTTTAAAATCAATTGTGGGATTGTGATGTTAACTATTTTTCTGCCGTCTCAATTGTTTTGCTTTTTGAAAGTTCAATTAACTTAACATGCGAGTTAATTGAGATAGCCAGGGATTTAACAAATTCACGATATCATCTTCCAAAAATCAACTTCTTTTGGTAACCGTAATACGCTGCGTGTAATTGGAAGGGGATCAGTGCTATTGCTGTCCCTCATATTGAATGGTATGAAGATTGAGTTCAACCCAACCCAACTTTTTTAAAGATTTGTTTTGGGGTTCATATTATTTTTCAAATAAAGTCACGATTTATTTGCGAAAATATTAATATTTCCAAATTTTGGGTTTGATTCTTCTATGGTTGAGATATATTGAGCTTCAACTTTATATCATATTGCTTATAATAACTTCATTGAATGGTATCAAGTTGGAGTAATGTGAAATATTTTTATTTTTGGATATTATTCCATGATTTCCCTGCTATAATATATATCTTACAGAAGTCGCTAGAAAATCGAATAATTTATCTAAACCAGTAAAAGTTAAGCAAACTTTAATATGGTGCCCCCTTTATAACAATCGTACATAGTTATTCCATGATTTCGTTGATATACTTGGAAAACCACTAGAAAAACAAAACACTTTAGAGAAAACGGTTTTTACTATCGTTTTCCATTTCATTTAATTATATAATTTCAGCGAAATTAGAGTCAAGTCGATTTCTCAGACAAATTTCATCCCCTGCCCTCCCCCCTTTCTCTTTTTTTCAAGTATTAGTTTAAATTTTTTGGAGAAACTAAACGCTTTAGCGAAAAACGATGGTGAATCGTTTTCCACTTCATTTAATGATATAATAACTTGAGTTGTAACGTGACTTAAACGTGACTGTATTACGTTTTGGTCAGTTACCATATTTTAAAGGCGTTCTTTCAACTTCGGAAAAATTATGGTAACTGGATGGCCAATTTTATTCATGATGCAAGCAAAAATAACCATTTTCAAATGTTATGTGCTAGAACAGAGCTAATGTGGGCATCTATTGACATAAAGCTCTAATAATACACGATTCTAGTAATAGACAAAAGAATAATTTCGTTAAATTAAAATCGTTGAGTTATCGAGTACAAAATAACCAAAAAAGGGTTAATGAACGTAGGTCAAAAAATGAACAATATCGGAGATATGGCTCTCACAATTATTAATCTTTCTGAAGAGATGATTTGGTAGAATGATGCTCATTTTTTGATTATGGGTTTGATTATACCATGGCCTGCAATGCCATGATCGCTTGACTTTGAACTCTCTCATTTTATGGGGATATTCGAAATCATTACTCCGTGGTACTTGTGAAAATACCCTCGGAAAGTTGCAGTTAACGAATTAATTAACTATGTCGACAAATTGTAGCCAATGGGGAATCAATTATCATTCGGCCAATTTTTTTTCCACCTGTTTAAATATTTTACATTCTTTTTTTAACACTGTATGATTTAAGAGTTTGTCCACATGATATAATTACTTTGTAATTTTAATAAATAGAAAAAATTAAAACACAAAATAAAATTTTTAGACTAAATTACAGGAAAAGTAATTCTTTCGATACAGTGGGATCCCTAATGGAATTGTGGGGTAAATGAACATCGAAAATGACATTATAATTGAATTTCTGCTCGAAATTGATCAATCTAGTTATTTTCTGGGTATAAAAGCTTGAAGGATTTAGATGAAAAATCAGAACAAGCTTCACCAACCAAGAGAAAACATCAACTAATACAAAACAAACAAAACAAAAATCGTAAGTAATAATAAAAAAAATCAAATAATTCATCTTTGTACTAACTCAGATTTATATTTTGTTACAACAGATCATGCAAACCAACTTCGTAAAACTTTTCATGTTCGTTGTTGTCGTCGTCTTCGTGGTTGCTTTAATTGAAAATGTTGATGCTACTTATAGAAAGCCACCCTTTAATGGATCAATTTTTGGAAAAAGAAGTTCCACCATCGGTGAGTATAAAATAAAAATTAATAGTAGTACATTTTCTTATTCATTAATTTTAGATTACGATAATGCTGGAAAAGCTTTATCCTCTATGTGTGAAATTGCAAGTGAGGCTTGCCAAGCATGGTTCCCAGCTCAAGATAAATAATTCCCTAAATAATTTATGAAGAACAAGAACGGATCCTGGAATAACAACTTTTTGTAATTATAATTATATATTGTAATCGCATAAATGGAAAATATGTAATAAATGCATAGTAAAATGATTTATTTTGTTTCAATTTTTTCAAATTGTAAATTGCGTTCCACCTGTCCGGCCTTGTATATGATCACATTGTTCTCCATATAAAATTTTTTAACCTATACTATAAACAATTAAAATAAAAGACTTATACTGTGGTGATTATTTATTTGTTTTATAATCTTTACCGGTTTCGGCACATTGCCGTCTTCAGAAGTCCCTACAAAGACAATCGTACCAATTATTATAAATGTTCGATATAAAAAAGAGGAAGAAGACCAATGAAAATAAACAAAAATATGGCGAAAATGATCTTGTTCATTAGGTCTTTTAAATGTAATTATTATAATTAAACATAAAAACATTTAAAATTGAAAACTTACGTCAAATTTTCTACAAATAAAATCCAAAATGTAAAAGTATTTAAATGTTTTTGATTAATTATAATAATTACATTTATAAGACCTATTGAACAAACTCATTTTCGCCTTTTGTTGATTTTCATTGGTCTTTTTGTTCTTGTTTATATCGAAGATATACTATAATTTGCACGTTTATCTTTGTAGACCCTATAAAGACAAACTTTGATGACGGCAATGTGCCGAAACTGGTAAAGATTATAAAGCAGATAAATTAAATTAATTTAATCAATTTGGTGATATGGATAACAATACAAACAATATTTACTTTAAACGACGGCAAGCTCAACATTTTTAATGATTGGGGTAACCTATTATAAAATTTAGGTAAGTTGTAAGAAAATGATTTCTCAAATAATGTATAGTGACATGTAGAAGTGGACATCAAGAATGTGAGAACACCAGTGCGGAATGTAATCTTATCATACAAATAAGACGAACATTTAAGCAACAGTAACTTATGATAAAATTAAACCATATAGTATCGACCAAGATCGATCAGCCTGTGGGAATCATCCTGGTCGAAACGTGAAAATAATTCGGAGACATGAATTTTGATCACGCTGAATCTTTTAGGATGTCTTTGAGTTAATAATAATAATCTTTATTATCCCAACGGTTTACAATCCAGTGTAGAGATAATCGTATAAAAATAACAGAAACGATCGATTCTAACAAAAAGAAAAAGGGAAAAAAGAAAACAAGAATAAAGTGTCACTCAACTAAATTTGCTGCACACAATAGTTTGTTTATTGGTGAGTTTAGACCCATATTTGTGTTAGCGCGATTGGGCATATAGGCACTATACACTCGCGCACTTATTGGCGGCACCCTAACATTTAATTAAGCTAAAATTTCCGATTTCCGAAAATTTCCGATTTCCGAAAATTCCGCAACTAGCACACCCGACATCACATCCTGCACAAACCTCGCAGACAGCAATCTTCTACGCTCTTCAAGGCTCTGCAGGCCGTAACGCTGTATAGTATTTCTCCTGATAAATCCTAACGTTCTGAGGGCACCAACCGACATTCTGTCGATGTGTTCATTGAACGACAAACCATACCCCAAGATCTTTTATTATTGAGATACGTGATAAGTGCTTCACTCCAAGCATATAATCAAAAAGCATGGTACTGCGTTTATGGCTGTATGTCATCACCTGACATTTAAGAATGTTTAGAGTTAGCTTGTTGTCAAAACACCAAACGTAAACTTTGTCAAAATCTATCTGAAGTGACGCACACTGCTGCTCACAATTAACAGATCTAAATAGTTTCAGGTCGTCTGCATATAGAAGTGAATTAGTGTTGAAAATCGTTGGCAAATCATTTATGTAGATGTTGAACAGCAAAGGGCCAAGTATAGATCCTTGGGGCACGCCACTAGTAACATGAATTTACCTAGACTTCAAACCACTTAACTCGACGTATTGCCTGCGATCCGTTATATACGAAACCAGAAGTCGCGTGAGAAAGTGATCACATCCAAATCTCTCCAACTTTTCACGCAACAAACCATGGGCCAAGCAATCAAAAGCACGAGAAAAATCAGTATATATTTACATTCACCTGCCCTCGACAGTCTAGTGCATTCGATACGTACTGAGTGAAACTAAGTAGGTTGGTTGCTGTGGATTTACCTTTGCAAAACCCATGCTGTTGGTCAGATATGCGAGCTTTAGTATAAAATTCGATTTTGCGTGTCACGATCTGCTCAAATAGCTTGGAGATATTATTTATGATATCCCTATAGCTATAGGGCGATAATTTGTTACGCAGCACTTATCACCTTTCTTAAAAACAGGACAAACTCTACTCAAGATTCCGCTTCCAGATTTTCGGGAATTCAGCATTTTTTATTATTAGGTTGAAAATATGCTGCAGAGGCTGTAATAATATAGGCGCACAGTCTTTGACTATATAAGGGGGGATACCATCTGGACCAGTCGTAGTTTTTGCCTTAAACTTCTTAAATGCCTCCATCATCTCATCATTACTAACTTCTGAAATACCGAAAGAGACACCATCCCAGCCATTTCCAATTTGAGCATTGTCAAGATTGACATCTGAACCATGAAGGTACATTCCTCAAAATGATCGGCAAACATATTGACCACAGTCTGTAGATCAGAAACAATTTCGTCATCGTGTTTAAAAATATTTGGTGAGACAGTACTATTTCTTGTCGTATTAAGGAATCTCCAAAAACTCTTTGGGTCTACTTTTATATTCTGCTCCAGGGACCTTACGTATTGCCGACGATCTTCATATGATTCAATACTGTATATGTGATTCACAGTCCCGGCGGAGCCGAATATATCTTGTTCGATAAAAAGAATTATTATTTCGTTTAGACAATTTGTGGTAATGTTTTTTTAGTTTAAGCATTCGTTTTAGATTAGGAGAGTACCACCAAGGATATGTAGTCTTTATGTGTTTCCCGTGAACATAATTGGAACATAATTATCTAATACGCTATATAATGTTGTATAGAAAACATCATACGAGACTTCAACTGATGACAAAGATAGCAAGTAATTCAAGTTTATACTCAACATTGCACTGTATAGACTGGGCAGGTTTGCTCTTTTGAAACAATACTGGACATCTCGGTATATATTTCGAACCGTTGAAAACTGAGGTGCAGGCATATTTAGAGTTCCCAACAATGCTGGATGGTAATTATCTTCGCGAACCAAAGCAAAATCAGTGTGTTTCACGTTAAGTTTTATACGTGTTGAAGCAAGTATCAGATCGAGTATGCTATCTATGATATTACCCACGTTATTCAATTGAACAAGATTGTTAAAACTAAGAAAGTTAAGAAGACTAGCAGCTCGTTCATCGTTTATGGTAGCAAGTGATGGAATATTAAAGTCACCTAGGATCAAATATCTAATGACATATCTCTGGTGATGATTCAATATGATCGAATGTACGACCATACATTTCTCCAGGTGTGCCAGACGGGATGTAGCAAACAACAACATTCAGTGCGTATTTAGATTTTTTTAAATTCAATTCTTGCAGCTAACAAATCAATTATTTCAATTGGCCAAGAGGTCAACACAACCTTTGAGATTGCAATATCAGAGTCAATGGCCAGCAAAACTCCGCCACCCCTACGGTGAGGTCGATCACATCTAAAAACATCGTATCTGTGCGGGAAAAGCTCGCGGTCAAAAACTGTCTCTTTGAGCCATGTTTCACTAAGCGCGACAATGTCGAAATCTGAGGCATCAACTGATGTAAAAAAGTCTTTAATTTTAGTGTTAAAACCGCGAGTATTCTGATAGTAAAGCGCATACTGTATTCGTTGGGAGACAGCTAGTTTTTTCTTTTAACAATTCGAGGATATCCATTAAAGAATTGTAAACGCAAGTCTTTTTCACCATTCTCAATACGAGACTTCAATTCGGTGCACATTTTACGCTCTAACTCCTGTTGACGTGAAATTTGCAGAGTTTCGCAACGCCTTAGCTCGTCTCAATACCATTTCCGCTTCAGACCTATTCTCAAATACCACTTTAACAAGTCTCGGGCGCGATTGTGCAGATGAGAGTTTTCCTAATCTAAAAACCTTCACAATGTTGGAAGGTTACCCAACAACATCCTTTAGTATAGTTTGAACCACATCTTTGCGTATGCTATCTTCAGTCTCAACAACATTAGAAATTATTACATTTTGCGCCCTCCGCTCACGGTCATTGATCTCATTAATTATGTCGTCAATAGCGTTCTCCTGAGGTTGTGTCTTTATACGCTGTTCATCCCGTAATTCAGCTAACGAATCGGATAATTGCTTCATTTGGGTCATAAGATCGTGTATGGTAGCATTGAGAGCTTGGAGAGGGTTTTCACAATTAGCACAAGCATTGCAAGTCCATTTAAAACTTGCGCGCGAACGCAGAAAGCGCGTATCGCAGGGTAGTAAGCGCGCGCAAGCATTGGCAAAAGTATTATTACAAATAAAACATAATATATATTCGCCGTCCTTGCATTACAACTTACAACATTTACAATGAACTGGCATGATTATATTTAAACTAAAAGATTCGAGGTATATTTTAGGGAAAGAAAAGAAAGTTTTTAACAAGGTGCAAGACAAAAAGGAAAACAAAAAATTTTTATCAAAAATATCAAGGGTCACAGATTTCACTCCAACGGGGCCCGTCGTGGAGACTTTGATATAGACACAAACAAGTTGGGCCACGGCCGGGAAAAAACAGAGGAATATCGAAGTAAACAGAAATTATTCCAGTTTCGAAAATAAAAATTAAAAATCCTTTTAAATCTTTCGAATAGACAGTTAAATCCTATGTTAATTATTGACTCGGTATATCATTTAACAGAAATGAGATTTCTGAAATACTTTACTGATGACGGTTAAATCAAGTTGTAAAAACTCTCTAAAGAATCGATAAAAGCACGGAGCACAACGAAGCACGTGCACACCGCACCACGCACAACTCGAATCCAACTATGATCACTATGATCAGACAACTATGATGAATCAGAAAAGTTAAAATGGTTCAGTACTAAGGAATCGCAAAGCAAAACGTTTGCGCTGCGATTTAAAATAGCTCTCATGCTGTATATGAGCTTCAAACCATGCAAATGAAGCAAATGAAATTTTTGTTTTGTTCAGGATGTGCTTTTCAAACTTAACATTCGCATCGAGCTATAATCCTAAATTTTTAGCACACTCCCTAACAGCAATACATATTCACCACCAATATTGATTTTAAAATGTTCTGCAAGACAGTCTCTTGCCAGTGTTGCCGTTTTTTTTTCATTTTCAGTACGCATTTTCAGTACACTTTTTTTTCTTTGCTACGGCTACACTGTCTCTTGTATCCCGCCTGCCAAGGATTATAACGACTGATTTATTTAAATCTGTCCATAGCAAGTGTTTAAAGGAGACATCTACCAGATTCCTCACTAGATTCAAGTTGAGCATTGGCCATGTCCGTAGACAAGATAGATTTAGGAATCACCGGCATAAAAATATGACTCTGAATATTTAAAAGCTGTCGAAAGATTAGAAGTTTAGATATAAAACAGCAGTGGCCCTGAAATGTAAGCTTTGTCACTCCTGACTTCAAGTCGCAGTTCAGATCTCCGTGCACCCGATTTACCCGCTTGTTGTCTGCCAGACACATAATTATCAAAAAAGGAATAGCAGAATCATTGAATCCAATGAAGGATAAGATAGCTGATAACATCCTAAGATTGATAGTATCAAAGGCCCTACTTTATTAGTCCAGCAGAACTAATTCATTAAGCTTATATTGATTAACCACAAAGAATATGTTATCAACTATATATGTTAATGCTGTATCGCAATTATAGTTAGCACGAAATCTAGACTGTGACCTAGGCAAAATATTAAGTTTATCCGACAAATTCTCAAATTTGATCATTCATAATTCTTTCTAACGCTTTAGACAAAACAGGTAAAATATTAATTGGTTGTAGATCCGAAAATGTCACACGATTTTTAGTCTTTACTAAAGATGTTACTAAAGATGTCTTCCAACATTTTGGAAAGATTGACCTCAATAAGCATATATTAATAACATGTGGGATATAAAGAATGATGAAACGACAACAGCATTGTATCATCACAACCGAAACTTTATCATATCCCACACTGCTAGATTTGGCAGTGTGAAATAGGCATAATAGCAAACAATTCACTAATGGTAGAATTAGTGAATCACTTTTTAGTATCATTGAGCTTTCAGCAGCCTGTAAAAAATTATCATTAATGAGTTCAACGACATTCTAATGTTGTGAAAATACCTGCTCTTTTGATTTGATAGCAACAGTGGTAGCCTTTTGTATGTTTTACCCTCTTTACAGGTACATGAGCATCGAATAATGCTAAAATTAAATGGTTAAAGTATTGTAATTTCACTTCAGCATTATCAATTTCATACAGCAAGTCAAACGATTGCGATGGCAAAATCTCTGTAGGTTTTGATCACCGGGGTCCTTCCCTCATCCGGAACGCTAAGGCAAAAATATCATGGACTGAACATGATCACTAAGATCATGAAGAGAAAGATGTAACCACAACATCAATAACTGTCTCAGGCGCAGGAAAATGCGTGTTGTATGCTACTGCAAACCATAACATTCAAGTATCTTTGAAAAAGCAATGACGTGACCATGACTGGGATATATCAAATCAATATTAATATTTCTAGCATGGTAGATCTCCTTGTTCGGCCTTCTCACAATGCACCAATACAGTAAGTAAGTGACATTTTTAAAAACGACTGAAATTCACAACTGTTTCAAATGCTCAAAACTGGAAACACCAAGTCTATGAAACTTATAACCAGCTTTAATGTACCAACACCACCACCAATTGTAGGTATGAAAGAGACGAGTCTTCCAATCCGAAGAATTGGGAGAACGCTGAATCAGGACCACACTATAATAGCTCGGATATGGCCTTTATAGTCCGAAAAAAGTGTTTAAGGCGCTGTTCTGCTGGAAGATCCGTCCGAAAAAGCAATCTATACATAAAGACCGGCTATCTATCAGGGATCGATTTCAAACAGCAATCTTCAGCATATTTTCTTCCTTTGGACTTTATTCATACCGTCCTAACCTTCAACTTCCATTAACACCTCTCCATAAATCATTCAAACTTACATGGCGTCAAGTAACGTCAAAGGTGGCTTCATCGGAGGGATGACATCGTCTTTAGATTGGAAAGTTTTGTTTATGGGAAGAGGAAAGAGAAAATTTTTAATTCGTTCAAAGACACCTGGCCTTGTTCATTTCAGGCACATTAAATGCTCGTCGTTGTATTGACAACGTTCCGAAACTAGTCGTCTTTTCATGCAGACGTTGCAGAATGCCACTTTTCAACAGGATAATGCAAGACCCCATACTGCTGTGGTTACCACAAGGTTCCTGCAGCAGGTTGGATTGCAGATTTTGCCCTGGCGTGCACGGTCAGGGCAAAAACCATGACTGTGATTGAATATGTCTAGGATATGATGGAATACCGATCACTTAACAGAGAGAATGGGCTACGCGTGGAGATGCAACCCACTACAAGTTATTTCTGGAAAAATGTTAATTGTGTAATTTTTGGTTTGTTATTTTAACTAAACTTTTATCGTTTCTTAGTTGATTCTAAAGCATTATTTAACCAACGTTTCAAAATTGTAGTTTAATTATTATTTAATCGGGAAATATCTCGTTTTGTATAACCTTCTTTTTAACTCGGAGACTTTAACAAGATATATTACTTATCGACATTTTTAGTTTTAATAAGTACTTTTTCTTTGATGCCGCCCAATCTGAACGGGTTTGTACATACATTGCATTGGTTGTAATACATACAGAAATGGCATTCACAAGATATCGTTTAAAGTCTAATTTTCAGAACATTTCAGAGAGAATGCTGAAGAAATCGCCCACTACATTATGTGGTCTTCAAATATGAGTAAACATGAATTCTCCATTTTAAGTAAACTTACCAGCTAACTATGTATATTCAGAAAAACTGTGTTAGAAGATAGGTTTGAGTTATGAAAAAAAGCACAACCAAGTGCTATTGTCGTCTTATCTTGTTGTTTGTTTAATTAGTTTTTCAGCTATAATTCAAAAACCATTGATGATTTCACATTTCACTCTTCAGCAAAATTTTAGCTAAGACTAATAATAATAATGTACAATTTCTATAAATATATCCATGTATCTTTAAAAAATTGACAAATTATTTAGGAAAACTTGTCTCTATGAAAAATTACGTCTTTAAACCAGTTCGGCAAATTGTAAATACAGGGTGGGGCAGATGGAGGGTTTCTTTGATATGAGAATTTATTTATTGTTTGTGATAGCTTCTGTCAACTCTTGCAAATTTTTAAGTTTATCAACCTTCGCCTTTAGTTGTCCTTGTAAAAAATAATCAAGAACAGTTGCAATCAGAATAGTCCAGGGAAAATAAGATGCACATCTTCCATTGAAATTCTACTGTGATACCACTTGCTGGAATCAAATATTTGTTGTATTAATTCTCCGTCGGTACAATTCTCAATATTCAGAGCTTATTTAAATAATTTTAGTTTTTTGTTGTTAAAATCGTAACTTTAATTTTTTAAAAACTTTTTTTGTGATTAAACAAGTGAAATGAGAATAACCATTTCAAAATTGCGCTTTCATTTTCTCCCGCCCTATATAAAAAAGTATTGATTTTATGAAAGTTATTAAATAAATCAAGACAAAAACGAAGTTTAGAGAAGAATAAAGTTTTTGATTTGAATTGTTCTAGACCTTTTCGATGATGAGTATAATTGCTCGCATATAACGTATATTTGGGACTTCATACTTTTGAAAATATGCTTGCTGAGAAAACTGAATGGGGAATAGACTCATAAGTGGAATGACGGCTCTCCAAGAAAAAAAGGGTGAATAACAATCACATATCTGGCGCCAATGGTTCGTTTGCAATGGAAATATCTTCTGCAGTGTTTACTGTTTTACAAGCAGTATCCACTTTTTACAGTTTTACAGCAGTATTTGAGATTTTGGCGGTAAAATCAAATTTTATCAATGATATCTTGTTTTTTGCGATGAAACATTGTTTGCCAACAGATTTATACGCAGTATTGTCTTCTGGAAGAATGTCAAGTCCTTTAGAAGTAACATTAAGTCTTTTGGAAGCATTTAAAGTGTTCTAGAAGCAGTACCAAGTCTTTTAAATGCATTTCAAGTCTTCTAGAAGCAGTATTAAGTTATCTGGATGCATTTCAGATTTTCTAGAAACAATATCAAGTCTTCTCTAAACATTTCAAGTTTTCTTCTGAAAACAGTTCAACGCTTCAGAAAGCATATCAAATTTTCTGAAAGCATTTCGTGTCTTTTACAAGCAATATGAAGTATTCCAGAAACATATCAAGTATTTGAGAAGCAGTATCAAATCATCTATAAGCTATTCCGGATGTAGATGATTAAGCCTTGCATAAATAGTATCATGTCTTCTGGAAGCATTGCAAGTCTTTTAGAAGCAGTAGCTAGTCACTTAGAAACAGTGTCATGTCTCAATTCAAAATATATACTTTCCATGAAACATTCGCAGCAGATACTGGAACTCAATTAAGAAGGGATAGCTCAACAAAACATTAAAATTAAAAAATTAATTGAAGATGAACACTTCAATCCATATAAAACCGTATACTCGGCGGTTATGTGTTGCAAAATTCTGACGCCTATATGTAACTTCACTGCTGGCTCTACAAATGAAAATTAACAGATATGTTAAAAGAAATTATTTATTTCAGCCTTAGCTACAATACTCCTGAAGAATAAAATGAGAAATCATCAATGGTTCCTGAGTTATAACTAAAAAATTAAACAAACAAACATCGAAATAAGGAAACAATATGATACGTCATAAATCAAAATTTTGCTCTGAGAATGTCAAACCCTTTGGAGGCTTTTCTGTACTGGCCTAGTACTTTTACCCTAACTTGGAATTTGTTACCCTCTAGAATAGCTGCTGCACTGTGTGATTAATAGTAATTGCACGTGTTTTTCAAGAAAAAATAAACTTCGATTATTATTTGGTCTGTAATTTTTTTGTTCATTAAAAGTTTTTAGACAACTTGTCGCTGAATGTCGAATAATACCTGTTATTATTCAAAAAAAGATACAATCTTTTCTATTATTTTATATTTTAATATTTTTATATTTTGTATATTTTAACATCAATAAATACTTATATTTTTTGTCCACTTAATCTCTCAAGTTAAATATCTTGTGAAAGAACAAATAAGAACAATTGCATCTAATATTTTTTTGTTGCTAAAGTTGTGGTGTATGTAGCATAAAAATGAAATCTTGCTCCAAAAATTACTTAATTGCAGATCTTATAATTATTATTCTTGTTGTGATTTCGATATTTTGACGCTATGTTTTGTCTATTATATTTGTAATTTTCAAAGATAATTTTAAAATGTAGTTTCGAAATCGGAAAAATCACAACAATCTCGACTGACTGCTGAAGAAGGTCTTAATTTACTAGTGCCTCGTAATTGAACTAAAACTTAAAAAAACTTTGAGAGTGTGCCAATAGACATGGACGTGATTTATAGCATCCATACGGTGATGTTTAAAAATATAAGAAAGAAGCATACCCAGAAGGAATGAAAATCATTGAAATAGTTTGCGACATAGGTTTACAAGAGTTTATTGAATAACTCCTATGAAAAAATATTTAAATATTCAAATGTGGGATCAGACATAAAATGTAATTTTACGTTACATTTAAATGAAGATTTGATGGTCACTATTCCTTTGCGCATAGAAGATAGTAATCAGGATATTGTGGAAGCATCCGCGAACATCATCCATATCGTTTTCATGCACTTGATAGAGAGTAGCTATTACCAATTGGAAAGTTATTCAAAGAGACTCAAGAGTCCAAAAACAAGTCCGCAAGTTCAGAGAGTGTCGCATAAGATAACTTAACAAAATTTAAACAAACGACGATTTATTTAAAAGACTTTTACTCAATTTCGATCCATTAATTGCTAACTTCCATAAAATAAGTACAAACAAAAAATAAAAAAAGTGAATCAAGAAGCAAAAAGTTTGATTATATTGGACGAACCTCCAGAAGAAAATGCTAAAGAAGATGATGATGATGAAGAAAGTGAGGAAGAACATGATAATGATGAGGAAGAAAACCAAGAGAACGAAGAAGAAATCAAATAGAAATAAATTGTATTACATTTACATTACATTATATTACATCATAGAAAATATCGTAATTATTGTTGAATAATCAAATGTTTTTATACTACTCAATGTCTTGGAATACTTTTACTATGAGTAAGCTTCAAACCTACGAGCAATGGTTTCCAACATCACTTGAAATATGTTATATATAACTGTTATATTTTGCCACATTTTTATATTTTTTCAATGTTATTTCCACTCAGTATTGTATTGAGTTTATTATTAATATTGCTTGTATTTGAACCAACGATGATACAGCATATTATATAGAATTTGATCCGACATTTCAAATTATATATATTATGAATAATTTATATAGTAACATTATATAATAACATATATTACATAATTTCTAATCAATAACAATTATATCTTTATAGTTGATTAATAATAACAGTTGTCTAAAATGTTCAGAAGTATCTAAAATATGTTTCTAATAGTCTAAATATGGTTAACATTATCTGAAATCTTTGAGAATAGGGGAAGATGAAGCAGCTTCATATAGTTTTTACATTTTGTCTTATAGAAATCCTTTGAGTATTGACATCTATCTCGATTTATCAAACATCAATAGTCTAATTAACTAGAAATATTATATTAGAGATATATTTTAGACAAATTTTGGATGATTTTAGACAAATTTAGACTCAAATAATAAGTTTATAGCTCTTTTATGTACTAATTTTGACTCTTACACATACGTCCGGCATAAGAAGAGATTTCTTAAATTAATAAGAAGTTAAAAGTAAAAGAGGCGGCCGACTTCGAAGACGTCGACCCCCAAAGATATTTTCGTAATATAAAAACTAATCCTGCTTACTGACTGACAAACTTGAGGATCTATTTCAGCACTCAACACTCATTCTTTTCATTTAGGCGCTTACCTTTTAAAGCTGTGGAATTGACTTCTATGTTTTGGTAGTTTAGATTTTTCGTTATCTCAGTTTGTAAAACCGATATATTCGAAGTCATCTGAGATCATTTCTTATAACATGTTCGCAAGGTAAACGACTTGGGTTATCGATAATTTTGCAGAATTCTAATCAGCGCTTGAGAATTTAAGGCTGAACCCAAATTTACCCTCCATAGGGTTTATGGGAAAAGTCTCAGCTTCAAAGAAGTCAGTCGCTTTAAGTATTGTTCCTGCGCCTGGATTGGCAGACATCTTCGATGACGGCAGAGAATATTCCTTATATCATGTTTGCAAGGTGTAACCCAACCCTACTTACCCCCCTTAGTTATTTTCATAATAGAAGAAGTAATCATGCTTAAATGTAGGATTTCTTCAAGTAATCCTGCTGCGTCGATGCAAAAAGTATCTCGGCTTCAAGGAAGTTGGTCGCTCTAATTATTGTTCATGCGCCCGAAGTAGCAGACATCTTCGATGTCGGCCGAGACTATTTCTTATGTCATGATTTGCAGAATTCGTTATCAATGCTCAGATTTTGAGGGTGAACCCAAGTTTGCCCTACTTAGGGTTTATGAAAAAAGTAACTGGGCTGACTTTAAAGATGACAGCTGCCCCAAGTTATGTTCGTGATATATAAAGTAATCCTGCTTAGGGTTTACGGAAAAAGTATGTTGGCTTCGAAGAAGTCGGCCGCTCTAAGCGTTATTTCTTCTGCTATGGCAGCCGATAACTTCGAAGTTCTCTGAAATTAATACTTATATCTTGTTCTCAGAGTAAGCGGCTTGCTTTGTCGAAAAGTTTGCAGAATTCATAATCAGCACTCGGGATTTTGAGGCTAAACCCAAGTTTATCCTGCTTTGGGTTTACGGAAAAAGTATCTCGATCTAAGTTATGTTCGTGTTAACCTGCTACTCCACTTCTTGATATTTTTGATTAATAATGTTATCTACTTCTAGAAGGTCAACTGGTATCATTTTGATCACCTTTACATATAAACAACATTAGCTAATATAACAGAAGTTACTATTTTATTATTTATATATTATTTGTTTTATCATTTATTTATTGTTTATTTTATTTTTTTTACTAATTTAGCACCTTTTATATATTTAACAAAAACCAAATGACATTTTATTTTCTATTCGCTTTTTTATGGCAGAAATATCATATGCAAATGAACTTGTCCTTTAAAACATTTTTTAATCAATCCGAACCTGTTAGTTTATTATACTAATTAATTTTGTTTCTTTTTTATTATTTGATTTTTCTTAATCTCCTTTTTGCATTAATTAGCTGTCACCTTCAGCGTCTGGTGCAGAAAAAAAATTCTTGCATTTTGTAAAAGATGTTTCTCATAACAACAACTCTAATATTTACGATCACCATGTTTTCTGTATCGTTAACGCAATTTAGTGAAGATTTAGACGAAATTGAAAGATTTAGTATTACAGATGATGATGGATTTGTTGATATGGATAAAAGTTCCGATGAAAACAGTAAGAAATTGAATAGTTTTAATAATTAAAGTAATATATGGTGTTTAAATATTCTTAGCCGTAGATGTTAGTAGTGTTGAAGTTCCTTGTAAGTGATTCCTTTGTTTTTTATTCCATAATTATCTTTATTTGTGTTTATTAGCAAAATACGGGAAAGATTTTCGGGGGCAACCTCTTAATCAAAATAACACCTATAATAGAGTGTAAATGGTTGAGATGATGAAGGACAGGAAGAAATGACATTAATTTGAGATTGAGTATCAAGGAAAGTAAATGATTTATTTTGGAAATGTTTCGACGGCATTCAGCAGCCAGTATCATTTTGATCTTACTATACTGTTATTCTTCATTTAGTCTAGATATCTATTCGTCATGCATATCTCATGTAGTATAAGATATGGCTCGAGTATTTTTTAATATGGTACAAAATCATAGGAATCTATAAATGTTAATTAAAAATACACATAGAGATGTCAAATTGTTTTGTTTCAGATTTTCTTTTTTTTCTATTCGCTATTTTTATGGCAGAACGGAATAAATGTATGTATACAAATGAAATAATTTGACTTTTTATAATAATTTGATCATTTTACTCATCGTCTAATCTTTTATATTAAGTAATCGTAACCTTCAGCATCTGGCGAAGAATATCATTCATCATAAAACCACTAATTAGGTTTCCTTTTTAATTTACTTAGTCGTCCTTTTGTATTAAGTAGCAGTCACCTTCACCGTCTGGTGCAGAATAAAAATTCTTTCATTTTGTAAAAAATGTTTCTCGTAACAAGCGCAACTCTCATAGTTGCTATCAGTATTTTTTCTGTGTCGTTAACGCAATGTGATGAAGAATTAGACGAATGTGGGGGATCTGGTATTACATATGATGACGGATTTGCTGATATGGAGACAAGTTCCAAAAGAAGCGGTAAGAAATTGATTAGTTTTAATAATTGAAATAATATGGTGTATAAATATTTACAGAAGATGTATATATTACTCCAAGTGCACTAAATTTGGCTGAGATAAAACCATGGACTAGTTTTGGAATTCCTAGTAAGTGATTTGTTTAATTCATATTCCATAAATATCATTATGTGTTTGTATTTTGGGAAAACCTCTTAATAAAAATAACACGTTTAATAAATAATGGTTTCACTTAGGGGACTAAGATTAATTACCATCAATTTCTGGTTCTTGTACAGTTAGCAAAAATGTGGTTTACCTCAGTTGCGATGTATTTAAGTGGTCACGTCCTTGATATATAATAATTTTTGCATAAAAATCCGGATCTGTTTATTTTTTCGATTTTGAAAGTATTAAATTTAGTGTTTCGATCTTTACTTAGTCGTTTTGCATTAATTAGTCGTCACCTTCAACGACAAATAAAGAACCAGACATTCATTTAATAAACGATGTTTCCAATAACCGTTCTTATATTTACTTATATCATTATTTCTGCGTCCTCACCCCAAATTGACTGCGAATTAGATGAATTTGATACGAATTTGAGTATGATTATGATTTTGTACATCTCACAAAAATGTGGCTCAAATTTATCTTTGATAATATGAGCATAAGAGGCTGTTACAAAACATTCTTTGTTTAACATTTTCATTATATATATTTACATTACAAATCTTTTAATCCGATCATTTATAACTCATATAATTATAGATGATAAGAAACCATATAATAAGCAATTTATTACATGATCTAGACATGATGATATTTTTGGTATGCTTGACACAGAAAATTTAACAATAATCAGTGAATTTTATCTTTACTTAAATTCAATACATGATCTAAGATTCACACTCGAAACAGAACAAAATAATAGCATTAACTTCTTTGACCTTGAAACTAGAGATGTGCAAATTATGTGAGTCCCGCCGGGTCACGATGGGCCATGCTGACGCACCAATTGCTCTTGGACAGAAATGATGCACCAAACCAATTTAAACGTTAATATTAACGTTAATTATTAGTAGAAGACCTTAACCCAACCCAAATAGTTAGTTAGCATAAAATATTAGTTGGGTTGGGTTCATCAACCTCAGGACTGCTGTGTAAGCGGTTGGACAATGTTTTCTAAAAACATGATAGACATAGATATAGTTTTCCCATAGCATTATCCATTAGATCGGATCTTCAATTTAACTGACAATGAAATTAAGGAAATTATTTGAGTCTGAAGAGTATCAAAAAGTATTTTCCATTATGCAGTTGTGCGCCATGTACAAAAATAAGGAAAAGACTAAACCTTTACTAAAAAACGGGAAATTTTTGCTAAAATTAAGCTTTTCTAGTACTAACATGATATTAGTAATGTCATTTGGCTAAGATTATGACAGGCGTGCAGAATGCTATAAGTGATACAATAACATAGTGCTGCTTAAAGTATCAAAATAAAAATTAAGCACAAATTAAAAAAAAATACAATAGACTATTTCATTTTATAAAAAATATGCAACTATTATGCTTAATAAAAAAAAAAGATATTTGTTGAGGAGTTACTCGAGGCAGTCCACAAGGGGGTGTACTTTCCCCATTGTTGTGGAATCTTACCCTGGATAGCCTCTTGAAATCTCTCGCTAAAGCCAATTTCACAACAGTGGGTTATGCAGATGATCTAACCATCCTTGTCAAAGGTAAGCACATAAACGTACTTTTTGATAGGATACAAATGGCTCTCAAGTTGATTGAGTCTTGGTGTGACCGACAAGGGCTCTCTGTGAATCCTCGGAAGACAGAGTTTATTCTTTTGCACACGATTGAGGAAGGTTGGCAAGCCCAGTTTGCCATCTTTTGCTAAAACTCCATTAGTTTTGTCTAAAGAAGTTAAATATCTGGGCATTATACTTGACAACAAAATGACATGGAAGGCTCACCTAGACAATAGAGTGAAGAAAGCGTATGTTGCATTCAGCCAGTGTCGGAGGACTATAGGTAAGACATGGGGGCTGTCACCTAAAACTGCCCACTGGATCTACACAGCTGTAATTCGACCTATGCTTACATGGTGCAGTAGTTTGGTGGTCAAAAACCTTAAAATTTATTTCCACTGCTGCACTAAATAAAGTACAGAGACTTGCGTGTTTGTATGTTACAGGTGCGCTGCGATCTACCCCCACCGCAGCCATGGAAAACATGTTGAACCTACCGCCAGTTCATTTGTTCATTCAAGAAGTGGCACTGTGACCATGTTTCGACTGCGTACATCAGGAATCTTTATGGGTGAGAGGAATAGTAAAAATGCCGTACTCTGGAATGAAATGGTCGGTTACTCGCCAATTCTGGAACGTAAGACGCACTTCATACCCCTACAACACATTTTTACTAAGACTTATCTCACCTATCCAAGTTCCACAGAAATAGAAGTATATAAAAGTAACAAAATCTACACTGATGGTTCGGTTGGTCGGGAAGGAGCTGGAGCTGAAGTTTTCTCGTACGATCTCCAACTCCACATATCTACTCCATTAGGTAAAGGTACCACCGTCATACAGGCAGAATTAATCGCCACTCTACTTGCTGCTGACTTTATTGTCAGATCCAACTTGCAAGGTAAGACTTTCACAATTTATACTGACAGTAGAGAATCCATTTCAGCCCTGAGTAGAATAAGTATTACCTCAGGACTTGTCATGGACTGTCACCTAACATTGGAGAAGGCTGCAGTACATAACTGTATTTCACTTCAATGGATAAAAGGACCCTCGATCTGTTCAGGTAATAAGCACGCTGATAGGCTTGCCAAAAGAGCTGCTAAGCGAGCTATCTGTTCACCTGAACCGTTAATCGCTCCGTCCATATCAACTCAAATTGAGCTTATTAAAGATTTTACCCACAGGAAATTCACAGACTAGTGGGATAGGACAAAGGGCTGCTATCTGTCTAAAGAACTGTTGTGTTATCCTTCAGCAAAGACAGCCTTGTCTTTCGTAAGACTCGGTAGAAGCGCCCTACGTATTTTAACGGGACTCATCACGGATCACTTTAAGGTAAACAAGCATCTCTACAACCTTAAGCTTGCTACTAGTCCCCTCTGTCGCTTTTGTCAAGAGAGCGAGGAGACTGTTCGACACATCTTGTGTGAATGCCCAACTCTACAAGACCTCAGATTGAGAGACTTTGGAGAGGAATGGCCGAGCACAGATGGCATCAGGAACATACCTCTGAGCTGTATCCTAGCCTTCGGAAATTCCTTAGGCTGGTTGATGTAGCCGGAGAGAGTGTAGGAGGATGTACAAGGGGCCCGTTGGGGCCTAGGTGCTGTATGCTTTTGCGTACCCTCCGCTTTCCTACATACATACAAGATATTTGTGTTAAAAAAAATTTTCTATCTCCTATGTCATTAACCAACTCTGTCAAAAATGTCGGACTAATTGGAAGTAATTATCAGAGTTAATTGATCGAGCTTATAGCTCATTATAATTTATATACACCAATATTCATAGTATCGATTGGTACACTAAAAAGCTTTTTTTGAGACTCTGGTATTGTCACCTTTGGGCGTTTTTGGAGTCAAAACAGAATTTCAGAAGTCAAAAGCTTCAAAACTTGTGAATATGTATAATTTCATTCTGACAGAATATGATCGTGTGTCTTTTGGTTTTAAATAGTTAAACTAGCTAAACATAAAATCTGGGAAATATATCCACAACGGTTGTTTGCATTATAGAGTCATCATTGAAGCTACTCCTCCATACAAAAATGCTCTAATTCACAATAAACGTACATAATGTCAATGTTCGCTTCAGAAGTTAAGTTGGGTTGGGTTGATAGATAATTGGCACCTTTACGCGAAAATTCTGCCCATTTGACAATATTACTAGTACCGTAGAAATCAAAATTGGCAGTATATCTTTAAGAAAGGTTTTTTTTATTACAGATCATTATCTGTAATAAAAATTACAGATTTACAGATTTAATTAACACAATCAAATAAGACCCGGCTAATTTATAACATTCTTATCAAAAAGATTATACTAAGACATATAATATTCGTAAGTTATGGTGCATTTTTGATAATTTCAAAGTATTGAAAGTATGATGTAAAAGGAGGTAACAGCACACATTGCGCAGATCAAATCCTCCAGAATATCGTTCGTGAGTTTCACCATTAGACTTTCAATGTCAGATTTTACTTGCTCTTTTACGACCCAAGTAGTTAATTAGCGTTAGATATTAATTATTTTGGGTTGAGCAATCAAAATTAAAAATTAACCAGACGAGCATTCAGAATTTTATTGAGTTTATTCCTTTCATTGTGAACACAATGTATTATTATTGTTCAAAAATTAGTATCATTTCATTTTACAGAATTTACAATTAATAGGACATAGTTCAAAATAATTAACAGGTCCTTGCAATTTTTGGACAAATTCTATAGGTCCGCAGGTCAAAAAAGGTGGAGAAACGCTGTTCTATACCGGAGTTTTTAAAGGTTTACAACTTCTGCACTATACGTGATTTTTTTCTATAATACTTGTTGATTCAAGAAAAATCGGATGTTTTCCACATTATTAGTAACATTTTCAGGTACTAAATGTTCAGATCAAAATTCTAAACAATTTTTAAGTAAATACGATTTTAGCGAAGTGCAAAATTTAATGTAAATTTATGGTGAATGGAGGAAAATCTTTAAAACGTTAAAGGTAGTATTCCATAAGAAAATTCTAGCATTTAGGTATTATTTATTTTAACTTTATCACAGTCTCATTTATTTCAGAACATGATAAATAAAACTAAACACTGTGTTAATTCTGCCATTCTGTCAAACACGATTAATTAATAATCAAACATGATTCATACTTTTGATCACCTGATCAAAATCTGAATATCATAGATGAATCACGTGAGTCACGTGATTCATCTATGATATTCACGTGAATGGCGTGCGTGTGCGGGCATAAAAAGTCACTCACGCGCACATTTCTATTTAAAATCTCTATAATGAACAACATTCTCAACTGTGATGTATACGGAAAACCGACACAAACTGACTATTTACCGTTTGATTTTCGTGTTACACAAATTTCGTTTCACACAAAATAGCTGTATATAGCTGCCTAACTCTGAACTTAATAACGATAGTTTTAACGGTGAGATTAACACCATTAAGCAGAAAGTTTCGACGATTTCCCTATAAATACAACAAGCAGGCTTGCAAAAGATGGAACCAGATTCTTATTAATAATTCACATTGTTAAAAATAAAGATTGCTATAACTTTTGTTTTAAAATTTTTTATGTAACATTCCTCGATTCCCAAGTGTTACCCTTAGCAATGAAAACAATAGTAATTTATCAACTTTTGAGAGAAATACGAAAATATAGAAATTTTACGAATTCCGTTGTTTTACAAGATCTTAAACACTCCGTAATCGGAGTATATTACAAAAAAGTTTTAGAACAAAAGTTGTAGCAAATTTTATTGTTAGCAATATGGTTTTCTTGTATTTTTCTTGCGAAAAGTTCGAAAATATGTCTCTTCAAAGGTATGTATGAATATCTCAAAATAGTTTATTAGTGTTTTACCATTAAGATCTTGTAAAACAACGAAATTCACCAAGTTTCTATATTTTCGTAATAATCTCAAAATTTATAGATCTAAAGCACAATATTATTAAACAAAAATTAAAATTTGCTACAACTTTTTTTCAACATATTTTTTATCATGCTTATTTGGTCAAATTTCATATTTTCGAATATTTCTCGATATCGATGAATCTAACAGCAATTGTACTCCAGAACAATATTATTCAGAATAAAATTGGTATTGGTGCGATAGCTTAAATAGTGTAGATAATTATTTTCTAATACGCTCTGGATGTTTCACATTTAAAAAATTGTTGAGAATTGTGAAAGTGTTGTCAATATTTGTAAGCAAAATACTCTTTTGAAGTTTCTTATTTAACTCTAGGAGTTTCTCTAGGAGAACACTTTAAGATATCGCATAATTTTTGAATAATGCGTTTATTATTCTTGTGTATCCAAAGTACCCACGCAGCAGGCAGCTATGGATCGTGTGCAATTCGAATGTTTTCTACCAGCAGTACTTACAGTTTCACAAGCAGTGTCTACTCTTTAATGGCAGTTTTTGAACTTCTCATATGAAGATTTTGTATTTTACCAACAGTATTTTGGAAGCAAAATCTAATTTTATTACAGCTTTTAGACTATTTACTTTTAGACTTTGCATTTTGTCCAACAGTATTTAATATGCTCAAAGCAAATTCAACAGTTTTATCAGTATCTTGTATGTATGTATGTAGGAAAGCGAAGGGTACGCTAAAACATACAGCACCTAGGCCCCAACGGGCCCCTTGTACATCCTCCTACACTCTCTCCGGCTACATCAACCAGCCTAAGGAATTTCCGAAGGCTAGGATACAGCTCAGAGGTGTGTTCCTGATGCCATCTGTGCTCGGCCATTCCTCTCCAAAGTCTCTCATTCTGAGGTCTTGTAGAGTGGGGCATTCACACAAGATGTGTCGAACAGTCTCCTCGCTCTCTTGACAAAAGCGACAGAGGGGATTAGTAGCAAGCTTAAGGTTGTAGAGATGCTTGTTTACCTTACAGTGACCCGTGATGAGTCCCGTTAAAATACGTAGGGCGCTTCTACCGAGTCTTACGAAGGACAAGATCGTCTTTGCTGAAGGATAACGCAACAGTTCTTTAGACAAATAGCAGCCCTTTGTCCTATCCCACCAGTCTGTGAATTTCCTGTGGGTGAAATCTTTAATAAGCTCAATTTGAGTTGATACGGACGGAGCGATTAACGGTTCAGGTGAACAGATAGCTCGCTTGGCAGCTCTTTTGGCAAGCCTATCAGCGTGCTTATTACCTGCACAGATCGAGTGTCCTTTTATCCATTGAAGTGAAACACAGTTGTGTGCTGCGGCCTTCTCCAATGTTAGGTGACAGTCCATGGTAAGTCCTGAGGTAATAGTTACTCTACTCAGGGCTGAAATGGATCCTCTACTGTCAGTATAAATTGTGAAAGTCTTACCTTGCAAGTTGGATCTGACAATAAAGTCAGCGGCAAGTAGAATGGCGATTAATTCTGCCTGTATGACGGTGGTACCTTTACCTAGAGGAGTAGATATGTGGAGTTGGAGATCGTACGAGAAAACTCCAGCTCCAGCTCCTTCCCGACTAACTGAACCATCAGTGTAGATTTTGTTACTTTTATTTACTTCTACTTCTGTGGAACTTGGGTAGGTGAGATAACTCTTAGTAAAAATGTGTTGTAGGGGTATGAAGTCCGTCTTACGTTCCAGAATTGGCGAGTAACCGACCATTTCATTCCAGAGTACGGCATTTTTACTGTTTCTCTCACCCATAAGGATTCCTGCTGTACGCAGTCGAAACATGGTCACCAGTGCCACTTCTTGTATGAACAAATGAAGTGGCGGTAGGTTCAACATATTTTCCATGGCTGCGGTGGGGGTAGATCGCAGCGCACCTGTAACATACAAACACGCAAGTCTCTGTACTTTATTTAGTGCAGCAGTGGAAATAAATTTTAAGGTTTTTGACCACCAGACTACTGCACCATACGTAAGCATAGGTCGAATTACAGCTGTGTAGATCCAGAGGGCAGTTTTAGGTGACAGCCCCCATGTCTTACCTATAGTGCTCCGGCACTGGCTGAATGCAACATACGCTTTCTTAACTCTATTGTCTAGGTGAGCCTTCCATGTCATTTTGTTGTCAAGTATAATACCCAGATATTTGACTTCTTTTGACAAAACTAATGGAGTATTAGCAAGGGATGGCAAACTGGGCTTGCCAACCTTCCTCAATCGTGTGAAAAGAATCAACTCTGTCTTCCGAGGATTCACAGAGAGCCCTTGTCGGTCACACCAAGACTCAATCAACTTGAGAGCCACCTGCATCCTATCAAAAAGTACATTTATGTGCTTACCTTTGACAAGGATGGTTAGATCATCTGCATAACCTACTGTTGTGAAGTTGGCTTTAGCGAGGGATTTCAAGAGGCTATCCAGGGTGAGATTCCACAACAATGGGGAGAGTACACCTCCTTGTGGACAGCCTCGAGTAACTCCTCCATGAAGACTGACGTCGCCAGCCCTAATCTTAACTATCCTATGCTTGAGAGCGTTCTCAATCCAACCGCAAAGAGTCGGTGGAACTTTATGCTCAAGCAAGGCATCGTTAATACCAGAGAAAGTTGTTTTATCAAAAGCTCCCTCTATATCTATGAACACACCAAGGGCGGACTCCTTTGAGTCCAGCACCCCACCAACAAAACTGGTCACCGAGTGAAGAGCTGTTAGGTGGACTTGCCCTGAGTGTAGGCATGCTGATTAGGATTTACTGGTGCATTTGGAAGTGGAATCAGTATCTTATTCTCTCAGTTTTACAAGCAGAATCAAATCTTCTAAAAGCATTTCAAGTCTTCTAAAAGCATTTCAAATCATCTAGAAGCATTTCAAGTCATCTAGAAGCATTTCAAGTTTTCTAGAAACAATATCAAGTATTTTAGAAACAGTATTTAGTATTTTAGTGCTATTTCAAGTACTCCACAAGCAATATCAAGTCTTTTAGAAGCATTTCAAGTTTTGTAGCAGCATTTCTGCTCTTCTAGAAGCAGTATCAAGTCTCTCAGTCTTTTGAAAGAAGTAGTAACCTTCTGGAAGCATTTCAAATTTTTTGGAAGCAGAATCAAGAAGAATCTGAAAGTATTTCAAGTGTCTTAGAAACAGTATCAAGTCTTCTGGATGCAGATCAAGTCTTCTAGATGCTTTTCTGGATGTTTTAGTTTAATTTTTTATTTAATTCCCATTACTATAGGCATAGAAATGGGACGAACCCACAGATTCTGTACCACAAAATAATACAAAAACGAATGCAAAGAAAACAATATTAAACCAAACTTAAATTGACAACGCAACGAGTTATTTAATATAAGTACGAAAAAATAAAAAGATAGACATTAAAAATAAAGGTATAGATAATAATAACAAAAGAAGTTACAAAAAAAAGAAAAAACAATGCAAATTATACAGCATTAACGAATAACTAAAATTAATTGAGCAGCTTTAGGCTTTAAATATCCAATTACTACTTACTTAAATTCCCTGCGTGAATTACTGAAAACACCCCCGCGTTACGATGGAAATGATCACATATGAGAAGGTGTAAAATATATAATTTAATCGAAGCAGTCGGGGAGGTATGATAAAGGTACTTTAAGAATTTATTTTGAATTCTTTTAATTCTCGAATATTGCGGATTCCAAACAGAGCTACAAAAATTTAGAATACTATGAACATAAGCAAAATATAGAGTTTTCCAGAGTGGTTCTCATAACGAATCCAAGCATAGCGAAGTCAGAATAGGCTATCTGGAAAACTATAAGAGTTAGACAAAAAGATGATGACTTTTATTAAGAAAAATCCAATGCTAAAAACCTCTAAGCTCTATCGTCTTTTGGTTTTTACTAGGCGCCAAAAGTGAAAATATCGTAAAATCAGCAACTGCTTTTTTCTTGGTTATTATTATTGGTAGAGTATAACTACTAATACATTATATGGACGCATTTTTACGGAGAATTTGATGACCTAGTTGACATTTTTTTCGCTTTTAGATTTTAAAATATCCTTGATTTCTCGCTTATTATATGTATATACAGGGCTAACATCCTGTACATCAAACACTGTGTGCTTTGAGTCACCTCAAAGACGTTATTAACGTAAATATTAAACAGGAAACGATCTAAGTGCCTACCCTGCGGTACATCAGAAGAAATGTTGAAAAAATGACCACCGATCGAGACTCCCATAGTTCTTCCACGCACAGAGGAGGCAAACAATCGATACCAAATTGTCGAAGTTTAGCAAGCAAAGTTTATCAATAAAGTAGAATCAACTTGATAAAAATCATCAATTGGTTTTAATATGGAGTGAGTATATTCCAACAAGTTACTCTCAACCGAGCAAAAAAGCCATGTTGCCTGCGATCTAATCTACTTTTCACAACGAAAAATAATCTTTCATGAATAAGCGTTTCAAATGTTTTACTAATGCATCCACGATCTCCAGATTTAACAATAGGATTTATATTAGCCTGTTTCCAAATGCGTGAAAAATTCCCAGATTGAAACGGCCGGTTGTATATAAAAATTAAGGGATGTGACAATGATACCGAACATTTACTAATTATAATAGCTGGAATACGGTCCGCTTTCTATCCCTTAGACGTATCGATAAATACCTCTCGACGATTTCTCAACCGCTGAACGCTTAAAATACATTGCATAGACGCCATCACTATAAAAATGATGGTCGGACACAATTGCAGGTCGAGCTGGGATAAATACTGAGTGAAGGAAGGTGGCAAATAATGAACCACCAAACACCAAAAAAAGAGAGAGAGAGACTCTTTAAAAACAAGAAGAAGAGAAAGATACTCTCTTTTTTTTGTGTTTTGCTCGTTCATTTTATAAACATTTTTACAATTAATGTTGATTACGTTTTTGTATTGAATGTATCTATGTATATTTAAAAAAGGAAAATTTCCTTTTTGTATTTTCTGGAAAACATCCCATGTAGTATTTATAATTATTTTGCGTGCATTAAACAACCTGAAACTGTATCTAACCAATTAGTACTATTTTAACTCACCCTAGCAATTTTTTTTGGTGTTTTCAAAAACACCAAAATTAATTACTTTCAATGTTTGACGTCGATTGAGTATCCCACATATAATTTTATTACTAACTTTATGTTAATTGGGTGTTAATTAAGTTCGTTTAAACTCTGTTAATGTTATTACTCTGTTATGTTAACCCTAACTAAATACTTGGATTTTTGTGGAAAGCAACATAAAAATGTTGTATCCTATCTGAAAGGTAAGTAATATTGAAACCTGATCAACTTGGAATGTGAAAGCATAAAAACGGGTTCTAGTAGGTATTCGGGATTGCTGGAGGCGGCTGACATATTCGAAGTTGGCCGTGGTCAGGTTTAAACTTGGCTTGTCCAACGTTTGTAAACCCAAACATTAGGATTTTTACCGAACTTTACACTTAACGTATTGCATCTTGCTCGATGCAGAAGGAAAATACAATTTCGACCGCCTTAGCAAATGGTTGAAAATACCAAACCAACTCTTTGAACTTTACGAATTCGGTACTAATTAAGTTTGTTGGAATTCTGTTTACATCTCAACAAGAACTAAATATTTGGATTTTTTTTGAAGCCAACATAAAAATATTGCATCCTGCTTGAAATGGAAAGAAAAGTTAAACTCGACCACTTTGGAATGTTGAAGCATAAAGTTGTATTTGGGTTGGTATCCAAGATTTTCAGACGTGATGAGAATGACCTCGGCTGTTTTATTTTATTAAATTATTGTTATTTTGACACGTACCTAAACATTAGGTTTTTATGGGACTTTGTATGTTCAGATTGAAACTGAGACAATGACAAGTATCGGAATAAAGAAGAGCCTGCAGGAGAAGCTGCAGAAAAAAGAACAGATTATGAACTATGTATTTAAAACAAAAATGAAAAAGAAAAGACGCAAATGATTCATTGACAGTTCATGTGAAAATTCCTGACATTGACAGAGATAGAAGTGATTTTTGCAACGGTTATACTTAAATGTAATGACGATAGGTTGTATAAATTGAATAGAGAACATCTTACGATAGAAAAAGGTTGCATCAATTCATATACATGCCATATCTTTTCAGCATACACACTGCAGAGAGACAGACATTCTGCACTTGAAGGGTCAAGTACAGTGTGTCATACACTGCAATCACATTGTTTAGTATGAAAGAACATCCGAAACAAACTGAGAAACCTTGCAAGAGAAAAGACAAGCTGCTATGCACCCCAGAACTATAAGGGTGTTTTAGTATCAGCTGCTGAAATGAAATTTGGTTGCAAGAAAACTTGTAGATAAAGTGCTGTACAGTTACTATTGAAAAAAGACTCTAAATTTTCAAAGCTTATTATCAGCGAGATTATTAGTCAGCAAGATTTTATTAACCCAAATATAATTGATAATACATAATCATATTTTATTGCATTTTTTCAACAACATCTGATTGTTTTTTAATTGTTTTGCATGGATTTTGCAACCCAAATGTGTAAGATAAATCTTTTGTCATTTTGATAAGAAGTGCACTTTAGTGAAGAGCAATTAATATATTTCATAACCCAAAAGTTTCGTATTTTCTGAAAAACATCCCATTTATTTTCGAAGTGCTTCGAACAAACATTTTTTCAAAAAACGCACGGCAAAACCCGAAAGTTTCTAGTGTTAGTCCTAGTGATAGTTCTAGTGATAGTTCAAGTGATAGTTCTAGTGTTAGTGCTAGTGTTAGTTCTAATTTTAGTTCAGTTAACTCCGGTCGTGAAAACCTTCGTATTTATATGTTTGAACCATATTAATTGCAGATCAGATGTTAATTTACATGATTTTGTTGCAAACATGGCAATATTGTCTGCTTTGTACAAAGTTTTTCAACGGTTGGTCTAAATTTACCAATAGTCTAACCAATAGTCTCTTGCAGAACTATTAATAAAGGTGACTGTACATCGTTGGCAGAAATGGTTGGCTGAATAATGTAGCTGATGAAATTCGTCGATCGTCAACTGAATTACCACTAATGTAGCGTACAATAATAATACAAATTTTAAAATTAATAATACATCACTACTCGTAGTGATGAGTTTCCATGATTTGTTACTGTTAGGGATAGTTCTTGATATGAATCGTTTTTCTAGAAAAACAAAATATCCTCATTTCTTACATTTCTTTGTAATTGTTTGTAAGTTTTAACAAGGATGTACAATTTTTTAAAAATGTTTGTGTCCGCCATTTCGAATTCTCAAAAACGGACATTAGATTCGTCATCAGCGACCTGAAAACCCCCCTAGTGACATGATTTCGCAAGAATCGTAAAAATAATTCGTAGAATAATCGAGCATATCTCTAAAATAGGAAAGGGAAGATATGATGATATACTGTTACGAGGTGCGAATTGGAGACGCATATAAAATATACCAACCAATTCCTGGAAATTAAGGAAGATAACCGGGAAGATATAAAAAGAGAGAATCTTCATTTCATGAAGAGTTAGTAACCGGTCGCGCTCCAAATCGCACGTCTCTGTTCTAGTATCATTATCGTAATTTTAATTTTATAATTCATTTTAAATTTTATAACTTGTAATCGATTGTTTTATTTCAAAATAATAAAATCTTATTTTTTTTAAACAAAGTAAGATAGTTACTACGGACATTTGTGAATTAAATACGTCACGAGTGAACGGTGGATTTTAATCCTTTAAGGACTATCCGAACCAACGAGGAAGTCGACCAGTCGAGGAAGACCCTAAAATTGGAAAATCCCTGAATCGATTCACCAGCGAGAAAGTCGACCAGTCGAGGAGGACCCTAAAATTGGAAAATCTTTGGATCGATTCACTAACGAGAAAATCAACCAGTCGAGGGGGACCCTAAAATTGGAAAATCCCTGGACCGATTAACCAGCGGGAAGATCAACCAGTCGAGGAGGAACCTAAAATTGGAAAATCCCTGGATTGATGAACCAAATGAAAACAACAGCAACAATCATACTATACGGAATCCTTCACTGAAACGCAAACGGAAAAGTAATCATGACAAAATTAGAGGATCCACTTTTTCCACTCTATTTGGGAAAAGCCGTTAATAAAGTAGGAACATGTGATTTAATTATACAACTCGACCTATTGACTCTGCCTACAACCTATTGGCATAGAAGTAATTAATTTGAATGAAAGATATCAGGAAATACAACAATTATCGAACAAAGTAAAGATTCAAAATTGGTAAGACAAGAATTATCAGGAATCTACATTGACTACAAAATAAGAACCTATTGAACGAGTGATGGCTGCAATTAATTCCTAAGGTGAGAAAAAAGAAAAGAAGCAATAAATTTTGTTGGAAACATAATTAAAGCTATAGCAGCAAAATCTAGCAAATGAATATGCAGAAAGATATGACCAAGCAATTGAACAATTGAGAAAAAAATCAAGAAAAAATTATGAATGTTAACAAGCAACATCTTGCGCCGTCTTTTAAAGCAATAAAAGAATTCGAAGTAAATGTGAAAGCACTTGCAAAGAACCAAATCGTGATCAAATCAAGGATTCTACAATTAGGTGCTACTATTGAAACACCGATACAATGGTACTGGATGTTTTTACAAGATAGGAAAAGAAGTCGAAATGATGCAACAATTAAGAAACAATGAATGGCTACTATCTGTATTAAGGGAAGAGAGTACAACAATCAATTGTGAAGATAAGAAAGAAGACAAGGAAACTTCCTAGTGCAAATATCGCAAGGATGCATGGTAACCGTAAAGGAAGAAAAGATGGAAGCCCATATAACTTCGATAGAAGATCGATGCTATCAAATCCATGCAGTATAGCTAAAGAAGATAGCAGATGCTGAGACTGAATTGAAAACTATTGAGTAGAAAAAGCTCAATAGTACATTAAAATCAAAAAAATAATTGAAGATGATAATTTCAATTAAAATAAAAATGTCTACTTTTGTGTACTTTTGTATGGGCTTTGAGTATATATAATATAGAGAGCCCAGGCTTACGTGAGCTAGTCTTGCATGGTTGGTAGGCTAATCTAAATGTTTTCATTTTATTTGTTAGCTCGTTCTCAAACCTTCTAAATAGTATCGAAGAGAGTGGTGCTTCAGCTTTTCGTGTATAGAGGGCTAATGAATAAAAATTAAGATAATTCGATTACACTTAATTTAATTATTTAATAGTGTTTAATAGGGGTCAACTGAAACTGCCGCTTATTAGAGACAAATGTGAAAAACAACGACATTCCCACTAATTGGAATTGGTTGTCAGCTATTCTAAATAAATAAAATTTTGAAAGTTTCTTATCGGACGCCTCATAGTTGACGACTTATAGTCGTCGTCTAGGCCGATGACTAATGAATAACACTATTATGATCACGACACGATATGAATTCTTTGAACACGAATTCATTGACTTTAAATAAAAAATAAGGCCTACTGTCCACTGAGGCGTCATTTGACGAATGCATATAAACTACAAATGACGACAGGCGTAATTTGCATGTTAGATATGTCCACGCAATCGTCATATAATCGTCCTGCAAACTACAAAACGGACTCTCATGTTCAGCATCGTAAGCACGTTTTTATTTCACTGCGAAAATATCATCAAGCGATTGTAGATTTGTAGATTATTTGTTGCGGCAAGAGAGCTATCAGAAGATGATTCCTCTTTTCAATCATTTTACCGAATGACTAAAAATACGTATCAAATATTAGTCTCTATTGTTGGACCTTTAATACAACGACAAAATACTGTAATGTGAGATTGCGTCAGCCCGGAAGAAAGGATACTTATAACTTTGAGGTAAGTTTTAAACAGTTTTTTTTCTATGTGTATAGTATTTATTGCTATAAAATGAAAATAACACAAAGTAAAATAGAATATGCTTTATTAAAGAAAAAACAGTCATCGGATATACAAAGTTAGGTCAGATCACAAGTTTTCAAGGTTTTGTAGTTGTAGTAAATCACCAGTAAAATTTGTATTTGTAGTATAATTTACTGGAGAGACTGGGTTATTTGAATTAGATCCTACAGAAGAAATTGGCGAATAATTGTCTCTGTATTGTAACTGCTGAGTTGACGAATAATCCCTGTATTGTTCCGAATGCTGTATTGGTGAATAATTGTCTTCCCATTGTTGTGATGAGCCCGGCTGAATATCCTCGAGTAATAATAGCACCTTAATTCTAAACCTTCGCATTTGTTCCTCAGACAAACTTTCAACATCTGACAATAAACTAAGTAAAAACATTTTTCTTGGATTGTCCTGCTTTGTTTCTTTTTTTTTTCATCCAGTCCACAAATGCTTTATCAGCTTCGTTAGTAACTTTTCTTATTTTGGTACGTTTAAATTTGGTTAAGACCGATTCAGAAGATTCCCCGGCAGCAATTTTAGCAGATTCAGCAGGTTCTTCGTTGGGTGTAGAATTTGATATGTTTTCAGAGGTGGGGACCTCTAGAAAAAAAGGGACATTGCGTGGTTCATCAGTGTGAACAGTTGCTTTTACAAAAGGGAGAACAAACTGTAATTCATCATGTAGATAGTATAATTTCTTTTGCTTCGTTGATGAGCCACTAGGAGTTGGTTTTAGGCTGCGAACAAATCAATTCCTTATATTTCTCCACCTGGTTTGACAATCACTCACTGCAAAGAAACATAAATATCATGTCTTTTCTTCCAGATACCTATCAACTGGGTGTAGTTTTCGAGCACTAGGATTTTACTTTGCTCGAGGAGAATGCACTATATCACGAGTTCTAGCAGAAACATCATCCGAACAAATTTGGCTGCCGAGGCCGCCATTTTGTAGACACAGACGTGTTTGCATCTCGAAGTACGTTTGAGTAGTGGCAAGCTGCCGCACGCGCTGCATGACGAACGTATGACGACACGCAAATGCGACTATGCCGCACCGTAGACACAGCTTCGTCCCTTTCTAAGCAAGAAGCAAGCAAGCTACACACAAGCGTAAAATGACGATGTTGTGTGTATGACGTGCGGCTACGTGGACAGTAGGCCTAAAAGTGTTTTTTGAGCGTAAGGTTGAGATGATCGGATTACTACGATTTGGATAATGGAGGCTATAAAAAAAATAATGTAAAGAACAATTTAAAAAACTTAATTACAGGTTTTTATAATTTAGTAACTTTTGGAGAGACTTGCGGATAATATCATTTTTTACGGTATGTACCTTACACAAATTATGTAATTTCACTCTTATAAGTAAATTAATAAAATAACTACGATGATCAAGATACATATTTCTAGCATTACTGAAAACGTCTCTACTTTCTTATTTTTTTTGTTATTATGGCGCAAATGTTTTTTAAATGTGGTTGAACGTCGACGATAGAATTCAATGCATCAAGACATGTTCTGTAATTTTAACTATTTCTAATTTTGGAGTTTTTAAGACATTATGTAGACTGTAAGGGAACGTGCATTATCGTGCATGAAATAAAATTTGTCACCAATATATGGGTGAAACGGAAGTATATGTTCAACTAAAATTTCTTCAATATACCCAGCCTTGATTAAATTGCCGTTGATAAAGTAATGCTCCGCACGTGCTTCGAACCAGATTCCGACCCAAATAATTACAGATCCTGCCTGACATCGTAACCTTTCTGAGAAGCTGCACTACGCACAAGGCTCTTCTGCTTGAGAGTACAAGGAACCTTGACTCATCTGAGAACAGCACGTTTTATCCCGGACACTGACCGGAACACGCTGGTTTCAGAGATCTCTACTCTGCTTCTTCGTATCGTTTCCATACTATGTATTCACTTACATTCATCTAACATACTTAGATACGATTTCAGATTACTTTTCTCAACTGTTGTGATATGTTGATTTTATAACACGATCGTTACAATATATCAATCACCACGGGTGTGGTGCGTCCATCTTCCACCAAAGCTTTATTGAATAATTTCTTCAGAAATTAATGGCAGTTTTCTTCTCTAGCAACAGTCAACGACTTTTGATGTCAATAACAATGAAAATTTGAACAAAAAATAGAAGTAATCATGACAGACTTATGATTAAAATTATTTTCTTGTATGTTCTTGTATCTTGTTCTTCTTTTATCTCTCACAGCGAGCTTCAAAGTGTAGGAAGTAAACAGGCATTAGCGTTATTCACCGTTATTGAAATTGAAGGGCGGCAAAATGGGGAAGACGCCTGCTTATATATTGGCAAAAGGTTGACCTTTCAATTATAAAGAATCTTATTTAACCTTCCGTTAGGCACGCATGTATTCAGCAGATACACGCATAAAATTGTTTGCCCTTTGTTTAGAGATCGATATCTTTACAACGGATTGATGATTAGTGATCTTATTGGGTTTGAAAATTTTTGGCTCCTCAGTTTTCTTTTATAGCGAGTTAAACATAAAACCGTCACTTTATGATTTTTATATGTAGATATAATATAGATTTTAATATGTTTTGCACACAAGGCATATTTTATTTTTTTCATATTTTGTACAGTTTCGCGAATTTCCGCGGTTTAAGGAGATGCTGTTATTTTGAAAATGGTTTGACGGATTTCAACGTTTTTTGCACAGAATTGTGCGCAATAAATCGGTATGTCGAGCTCCAGTAATAGTTTTTCAAAATAAAATTTTCCCGATTTTTGGGGCGAGTACAGCGTTTGAAAGAAACCAGAATTAGGCAGGATAAGGGGCGCCGGTGCGGAGTAACGGGCGAGCGACAATCGTCCTCAGAGAACCCGAGAAACCAGGATAACTGAGGTGACTGAATGTCTGGCACAGTATCGAAGATGCATACCAAGTTTATTATCCATGGTACATGGTATTAATTTGTTGATAAACATTGTTTACATTGTTCTAAATGTTAAACATACAAATACAATTTGTTGTAATTTGCGTTTATACAATACAAAATAGATATGGTATGCATCTTCGGCTCTGAAGCAGACACTCAGTCACCAATGCCATTCTGGTTTCTCGAGTTGTTCGAGGGCGACTATCGCACGCCCGCTACTTTGCACCAGCGTCGCGTAACCTGTGTAACTCAGTTTTACACTTTTTTTTTACACACAAAAATTTAATTTTGAAAAACTATTACCGTCATTCGATATACAGAATTATTCTCCATAATTCAGTGCAAAGTTCATTGAAAACCGTCAAAACCTACCAGACCGTCAAAAGGTTCTGAGCTGAGATGTGGTCCCATCAGCTGATATTATATGGTCCCATTTGGTTCTCGAAACCGCTGCCACTTTTTACTATTGACGTGGACTATCTATACTATTATATATTAAGTTGGCAACTCTGTTATTTAAATTACTGAGTGTAAACCGAAGGAAGGAAATATAAATTCATATATAGAAAGGTTAGAGCAACTCTTTCTCTGTATCGATGTGGAAGAGGAAAAGAAGGTTCCAATGTTGATTACGTTAATAGGAGAAGAAACGTATAACATAATAAAAGATCTGCTGTCTCCAGAAATCCCAAGTAGCAAAAACTATAACGAGTTAAAAAGGTTAATATTAAACCATTTTTCACCACAAAAGTTAGTTATAGCAGAGAGATACAAGTTTTACAGCGCACAACAGGAGTTCGGAGAGAATATCAGTACATATATGGTCAGTACATATATGTCGACAATAAGTTTCATGGTAAAAGAGTCCAGGCGTCCAAGTTGACTCAAAAGAGAAATGAAAAAGAAGAGTCCAGGTGTAGATGATGTCACAGATCGCATAAAATAGAAGTCCAGTGTCCGGCGAAGAATTGGAAGTGTTTCGCATGTACATGAAGCTCAAATGGAAGGTCAAATGGGTCATATAGCAAAGTCAAAGATGTGTAAATCAAGAACGGTTCATCACATAGAAGAGTTAGAAGAGAAGAATCAAGAGTCACCTACTGAAACAGAGTCAAATGAAGAGGAAGAAGAAACGTATTGGACGGAAATAGTCAATAATATCGAAAGTCATAAAGTAAAACCAGTAGTAAGTAGTAAGAGTATTAATAGAAAATAAATTAGTTAATTTTGAAGTTGATACTGGTTCAGATAGTACAATTATTCCTTTAAAATTATTTAAAGAAATGTTTAAAGAAGTTAAGATTGTTCCCGATAGTGTTACGGTTTGTACATTATTTGGAAATGTAAACAAAGTCAGTTACCATGCTATGGTTAAAGTTAGTTATAATAAACAGTTAGTAAGGTTAATGGTTAGGATTTTAGATTATGAATCAAATATATGTTTGTTGGGTAGATCATGGTTAAAAAAATTGTGTCCGGGATGGAAAAACTATTTTGATAGGTTTTCAGAAAATGTTAATTATGTTAATACCAATCAATTATAAATATTACAACAGCGATATACTGATGTTTTTAACAAGAACAGTTACATAAAAGATTTTGAGGTTGGAATAACGGTAAAGGATGGTGTAACACCAAAATTTTGCAAACCATACAGAATTCCATATGCTTTAAAAGAAGTAAGCCAAGAAATTAATGATTTAGTTAAACAAGACATATTAGAACCACTTGAATTTTCTGAGTGGGCGAGTCCTATTGTAGTTGTACCCAAAGCTAACGGTAAAATAAGAATATGTGGCGATTTTCAAAATACTATTAATCCAGTTTTGGAAAATCAATATTATCCATTGCCAACGGTGGAAGAAATTTTGACATCACTTTCTAATGGAAAATTGTTTACAGTGATTGATTTAAAGAATGCCTATGTTCAATTGAAAGTAAATGAAAAAACTAAAAAATTGTTAGCAGTAAACACACCTGTAGGTTTATTTTGTTACAAACGCTTAGCATTTGGCATAAAGTCAGCACCTATTATTTTTCAATCAGTTATTGATCAAATATTGAGAGATATACCAGGTATTCAATGTTACCTAGATGATTGTTTAATTACAGCCAAATCAGAAGATGAAATGTTCCATAAATTAAATAAAGTTTTAGAACGTTTTAAAAAATTTAATGTCAGGGTGAATCTCGAGAAAAGCAAATTTCTCTTGAAGGAAGTTGAATTCTTAGGTCATAAGATATCGGCAGAAGGTATTCAGCCATGTAAATCAAAAGTTGAAGCTATTGAAAAAGCACCTACAACCCAGCACCTAAACATAAACAACAATTACAATCTTATTTGGGCTTATTACATTATTATACAAAATTTATTCCGATGTTGACAAATAAAGTGAGGTTATTGTATGATTTATTGAAAGTAGACATACCATGGAATTGGTCGAAAATGGTTGATAAATGTTTTCAACAAAGCAAACAATTGTTGACGAGTAATACGGTTCTCATACAATTCGGTGAGAAGTTACCTATTTCATTGACATGTGACGCATCTCCTTATGGAGTTGGAGCTGTTTTAGAACATATTTTACCTGATGTCAGCGAAAAGCCTATAATGTACGCCTCTGCAACATTAAGTAAAACGGAAGAAAGATATAGTCAGTTGGAGAAAGAAGCTTTAAGCATTATAGTTGGGGTAAAGAAATTCCACAATTATATATATGGTCACAAATTTTATTTATTTAATGATCACAAACCATTACAATCACTACCGTCGAATGTTAAAGCGTTACCATCTTTGGCAGCCGCTAGAATACAGAGATGAGCTGTTACTTTGTCCAGTTCAAAACGCAGATGCTTTATCTCGTTTACCTTTGGAATCAGAAAATACTGGAGAAGATGTTAAGTATTTTTCTGTGGTAAAAGAGTTTCCTTTGGCTTATCGAAAGGTAGCAAAACAAACGGAGAAAGATTTGATTTTGCGTGAAGTGAAAGATTATATAATGAACGGTTGGCCAAGTATTAAATTTAAAGATGATGGTATATTAGCTTATTCAAAGATTAAGGAACAATTATATTTGGATCAGAAATGTGTTATGTTTAACAACAGAGTGGTAATTCCGAAAAGATTACAAGGAAGAATTTTACGACTGTTGCATGAACAACATCCAGGTATAGTTAAAATGAAAATGTTGGCCAGAGAATATGTTTACTGGAATGGAATCGGAACGGATTTGGAGAAAGTGGTGAAAGGATGTGAATCCTGCCAAATGAATAGAGGAAGCATGCACCTTTAAGTTCTTGGACGTGGTGTGCCAGGAAATGGCAACGATTACATTTAGATTTAGCGGAGAAGAATAATATTAATTTTTTGATAATAATAGATGCTCATAGTAAATGGATAGATGCGTTTGTGTTGGATTCAACAAAGGCGTCATATGTTATCGAATGTTTGAGGAAATCATTTGCGATATTTGGTTTACCTGATGAACTTCATTCTGATAATGGTCCACCATTCTCCTCAGAAGAATTTGTTAAATTTTGTGCTTACAATGGCATCAAAGTAATGACGTCACCGCCAGTGCACCAGCATCCAACGGAATGGCAGAACGTTGCATTCAGACATTTAAAAGCAATTTGATGAAACAGATGTTTGACGATAAAAATAATATTTTGTCGTCTCAAGAGAAATTGGATAATTTTTTGTTCTTCTACAGAAACATACCACATAGTACTACACAAATGTCTCCAGCAGAAATTATGTTAAAACAGAAACCAAAGACCGGGTTGTCATTAATAAAACCGAATTTGAATAAATATATTCAAGATAAACAAAAAGACAAATTAGAGACAAGAAACATGAAAATGCCACAAAGTAAATATTATATTTTTGAAGAAAATGATAAGATTTACGTAAAAAATGTCAGAGGGGAAAGAGATAAGTGGTCAAAAGGTATTATAAAAGTTAAAGTTAGTCCGGTAATATACATAGTTCTAGTAGATGAAAAAGCTAGATATGTCCACGTTGCTCACATTAGGAAATATTATAATAATCAAGAATATAATGAAAATGTTGAAGGTAACAATTTTGATAATGAAGTGATAGATAATAACGTACTACCAAATGTAGAAATGAATATTGCTAATGATTATGTAATGGGAAATGAAACTGAACCACCTCTGATAACTGTTGAAACGAGTCCTGAAAAGACTAAGAATGAAATGGCTAATAAAAGTCCTGAGAAAGAAATGAGTGACCGAAAACTGAAACCGAGTTCACCTGTTAGACACCCTCCTACCATTGAAATTTCACCTAACATACCTAGACCAAAAAGAACTATTATAAAACCAGCTAGATATAGAGTTTAAAATTAAGCGGAGAGAAATATTATATATTAAGTTGGCAACTCTGTTATAGATTAACAATGTAAGGTTAAGAAAAAATGGCCGTAGGTAGTCGGCGTCAAGGTCTATAAAACATAAGGTTACCCAATGCCGATTCTTCTCCTTAGAAAGGCAAGATGAGTCAGTGACGTATCTGGTTCTATGAACTGTGCGCATGCACATATACAAATATATGATATAAATTCAAATGAAAATATGTAGCAACATTGCTAATATTACGATAAAGTTTTTTTTTCGATGTTATAAAGTTATGATAGTATATTAAACAACAAGTTTCATAAAGCATGTTTAAAATTTACGTTCAAATTCACATTCTTATTAATTAAAAAAACAAAATTAAAAATCAATTGACTTTATGCAGTAATGGTTTAATATTAAATTATCTCTGTTTTGTAATTAAGCTCTATTAAAGAACTTAATTACAAAATAAAACCAATAGAATGAAACAAGGAATAGAGTAGAAAATACTAACTTTATAACAACAAAACATGCAGAAAATAATAAATGAAAAAAGGTAATAAAAGTGAACGCGAATTGTATAATCAAATCGAGTTAAATTAATAATAATAGTAGTACTCAGTAATAAATTTATTTTATTATAAGAAATATTGTACAATAATTTTTAATGTTTTGGAAATTTTGTTTTCATTTTTTCCATTTTCCTTTGAAAGGCTCTGGATTTTTTTAATTCGTCATATTTTTATTTAAAAAAATTGTTCTTATAAACACACGTTGTCTTAAAAAACGTTAATAATATTAAGTAATTCTTTATCAAACATAGGTGATATTTTATTAAATAATTTTTTTGTAACTGTTTTGGAGTAATCAATTTCGCTTTTTCCCGATATTTCCCGGTTATCAATGTTAAATATTCTTGTGATGGCATTGTAAGACCGCCAAGTGATAATTGTTTTACCCACGTTGGTTAACAGTAATTATCCAGTTTTTAATTTCTTTTGTATCTGTATTCTCCCGAATTTGGAAATGAATGTTATATCCAACCAGCTAAATATTGCAGTCCATCTTCTTCTAATAACAGAGTGTTATTTTTAAATGATTTGTTTAATTCCTCATCAATATTTTTGTCTGATAATGATGACGTTGTTGACTCATTACCTATGGGGATTTCTGCACTTCCAAACACAGTCCCTACTAAACATTCTTTTTGATTTTCTTGATCTTTAGTATTTGAATTTGATGCTAATAGGGCTGAATTACTAAGTACAATTACCCGTATTCTTCCTAAGGCACCGAATGGTGTTGGATGATCATTCAAACCACCCCTACTTCTTATTTGTCCAAAGAAGTTTTCTAACACATCTTAATTTAATCTATATGTTAAGATGTATTGGATATTATATCGACTTTTCATATCCTTACATGAATATATATCTTCAATGAATTTATGAACATCAAAATTTCTTTTTGAAATGTCTACAACATTCTTTTATTTTTGCATCTCAATTCCGATATGACATAGTGCATAGAATTCAAAATTTGATTTTGACGATCTACCTCTTTACCATAGTCACTGTTTAATGTAATTAACTAAAATAAAGCTATAAATTCACTTAACATCAATGCGTTTTTTTAGTTAAATAATAACGTTTTAAAGCTGTCGCTGTGGTCCTTGACAGTAGTTGGGCTGCTAATTTAACATTTTGTCTTCTAGGCCCCTCACATCTAATATGGTTTGCATTTATTTTATAGCAACTGTTAACTGATGGATGTATTGCATTCTTTAATTAATTTTTCCAAATAATATTTATTTATTGTCTCTTCTTTTAAAATAAATTCAGAATCTACCAACCAGTTTCTAATTAATTTTAATAAATGTGGAGTGTGTGCAAAAAGATACATATTATTTTTAGTGCACGGATGACTGATATAAGTGTTTATGTAATTAAGCTACAAATCCCACCATAAGCCTACATTTGGTGAACCAAATGTCATATAATTTTGTTATTAACATTTTTAAAATGTCTTCAGTAATCCGTGTATCAAAATCAACAAAAATTGGTTATTTCCACGAACCAAACAATCCCCTTGTCATAATCACTTGCATTTGAGAGTGTGCGCCAATAATTTGATCTCTTTTTGTATCATATTCGTATGATTCTGTCATTTTCATTTCGTCAGACGAAAGAACAACAACTGTTTCCATTTCATTGAAATTTTGTACTGCCACTGACAAAAAAAGAAACATTGAATGATGTACAACTTCTCGCATGTTTATTTTTGAACACCAGTTTCGCAATGTTGATAAACCTGCATAAACATAAAATTCTTGAAAACAATACTATCTAAATGCCATATTTACATAATATTTAAATATATGTTGTTACCTGGTAGAGGATAATTTAAATAATTTCTTAAATATAAGTAACATCTTTTACTTAAATATCTTAAGGTGAATGCATTACTAATATCCGCTTGATTCCAACGTACTTTCTTTTTAGATCTTTTTTTGTGTTGATCTACAAACATTTTGGAATTTTTCCTTAATTTTTATATTTAAATTTGCATTTGTCAAAGTATTCTGCTGTTGCCTTTTTGATAAAATATTTATTTGAGTTTTATATTTTTTTTATCAATCTTGTTTTTCAATCAAAATGCCCTTTATCATTTTCTGTTGTAAGTGAATCAATTTTTATATTCATCTCTTTAATTGCGTCAATAACATTACAAAGAAAAATATTTATAGATATTTCAGTCTGAGTTGTCACAGTTGATCTATATATTTCCTGTTTGGATTATGGCAGTACAACCAGATTGAATATTGTCATTGGCTAAATCTTGTATATTCTCATTAAGAGAAGCTTGTAAATTACTTCCCAATCTTAGTGATGGAAAAGGCAATTTCTTTAACATTTTTTTTTGTTTTGATCCTAATATCTCTGACTTTAAATCCCGTTCAAAATTGTCTCTTACAAAATGTAAGGAACATATCCTTGAAGTTTTTGGATCTGTCTCTAATTTACAATTCTCAAGCCAACGTTTACAAATACTCTCATCCTTTGGATATCGAAAGAATGAAATTTCCAATCCTTCTTTCCTGCATGTATCATACTTGGAAGTGCAATTTTTTATTACACAATGAGGGCTCATTTGAAATATTAATCATTTTTTAATACACATAATTGCAAACAAAAAATGTATTCAATTAAAAATTATTCAGTCAAAATATCAACAATACAAAAAGTGTTTTTTTTTGGAGCGCTTTTTTGAAGCGCTGTTCCAACAAGCGCTCAAACTCGTCGCGAAGTCGTCAAATGCAATTGCACATGTCTAGTACTGTCGTTCCACTTAAGCAGATTGGCCTGCATCACTTGATATGGGCGATTGCATTTGACGAGTCCGCGACGAGTCGGAGCGCTGGTTGGAACAAAGCTAATGACTGTACCATTGTATAGTACCATTGTATCTTTTACTCAACTCTTTACTCTGACTGTATCGATGACCAGTGACGTCAATCTGCGGGGTAATATTCGATACTACAGAGGCATACGGAATTAGGTAACCTTATGTTCTATGGACCTTGACTCGGCGTCACCTAGTTGTAAAACTCTAAGTGGCTATGATAATTACAGGTAAAGAAACAAAGTTTATGACTGAAAATAATATGAAACTCCAACTCAGGTGAGAAGGGTTATTAATTTAATTATTTATGTTTCATAGTTTCTCTCTCATAAACCCATAAAATAAAAATATTACTAAAATCTTCAATATAACAGCATCTACAATGTTGTAACTTTGGAACAACATCCTGTCATTTTATACTTTGGTTTTTCTAATTCAAGGTAAATTAATTGGATTTAACATAAGGACATGTTAATATTTTTCAAGATTCAAATTTTATTTTTGATTTGTTTTAAGTACTAACTTTTAAGCTCTCAAATTGGAAATATAAAATAACCATACGATATATTTAATTTAAAATGTGTATGTTTAGGTTAACTTTGTTAAAGCGAATCACAGTTTTGCTCTTTTTTTTTTGAACACTTTCTACGCACCTACTTATTTCATTTATAATCCTCTTTAAAAGATTATCACAATGTGTGTGCATCATATTTTTTAACTCATTCATAAACATTACAAATCAGTAAAAAAAACTTAAATTATGTTTTATTAATAAACGGTTCTTTTTCATAAATCTAAAGTCTATCAATGCGTTGTATTAAATGATCTCGTAAATTTTTAATATATTCAAACATCATGTTCACAAAAGCTCCTTGTAAAACAATTGTTGGTATTTTTCCTTTCAGATCTGAATTCAAAATCCATTCTAATTTACATGATCCTGTTGTACAAATAGTTATTATTTGACAAGCTGCACCATTCCATCCTCTAATATTAAAAAAAAAAAATAAAATATTGCACTGAAATTTAAGAATGTAAATGAAAGATTACCTAATATATTTTTCATTAGGAGGAATTAATGGAAGTTCAACCCCAACACTAGCAATAACATAAGAATTAGTTTGTTGCTGCCATCTTCGAAGGGTAACAAAATCTCTACTTGAAATATAGCCTTTGGCAGCGCTTTTAGAAATTTGATAGATTATATCTGTGTGTTGATCAATAACTTGAACTTTGTGCGATTCTAGTAAAGTAGTATTCCACTCTGTCATCTTATCCACATTGTGGTAAAGTTCTTCAAATAAAAAGCTGGCTGCTACATTCACTTTGCACTGAAAAATTAATGGAATTTAAGAATTATTTTAAGTAATAAGAAACAAAATTTACAGTCAGTTTGTAAATATTTCCAATTCCTGGAACGTTTTGGACGCAAACTACATCGTCGTTGCTCACTTTATATTTTTTCCAATTTTTTGAATTCAAAAATACAGCAGCGTCGCGATAAGCTTTAGTACCTAATTGTTTATATTTTTCAATCTAAAATTGTTATTTTTAATGTTCCGTCCATTTTTAATTATTCTTTTGGTTACATTACTTGTTCATAAGATAATTGCATAGATGGAAATCTTTGTTGTGTTTCGCCAAACCGGCTTAAAGACCCGGTTGGAGATCCTTGAACAGAATGAAAATTTCCAACGCTTTCTGTGTACTCGGAAGGTTGTACCACATGTTGTCCTTGGATAAATCTTCTCAACAATGGCGTCCTTTCGGTATTAGGGCTTGCTAATAAATAAAACATTATAAAAAGTCACTTAATTAAACAAAAAAAACCTTACAAATAATGATTTGTCTAGCTTGAGTTTCTTGCGGAATAACTCGAGAGTCAAGAAACCAAACTTCAACCCAAGAAAGTACGAATGAAGTCAACACCAGCAAAACTTGAAAAACGGGCTGAGACGAATCTTGGAACTGAAAATTGATTTTATTAAAATTCAGTAAAATTTCGACAATTGCAACAATCCTGCTTTCAACTAATATTGCTTTTATCGAATTGTTGATATGTTTAAGGTGCAATTTACTGACTGAATTTTGTATTCAACCTACACTGTTTTTTTGACATTTTATGCTTGAATAAACTTTTATGCAATGCGATAACTTTCATTATTAATATCGTCAGTAATAGTTTTATTTTTAATTCTTTCATTTAAAAACCAGTATGCAGGTGATTCATATAAGAACAGACGTAGAGCAAGAACATGTAGAGGACCAATAAAATAAAATAATTTAATGATCTAATTGTAAGTTGTACCCCTGACAGAGATGTGCAAATTACGAGTCCCGCCGAGTCAGCATAGGTCATGCGTGACCCACCGTGAGCGAGCATCAATTGTTGTACCACTCACGTGAACGTGCGAGGATAAGGTAATATAAAGGCTTTTCTTTCTTCTAGACGTATTATCAACTCTTCTGGAACTATTTCAAATCTGCGGAAAGCAATATTAAATCATCTGGAAGCATTTTAAATTTTCAAGAAGCTGTATTAAGTCTTAAGAATTCTAAATGCAACATCAAGTCTTTTGAAAGCATTTCCAGCATTCTGCAAGCAATATCCTGAATTGGGTATGAGAAAATCTAAAAAAAAATTCGTATGTGCTCTCCGAAAAACGTAAAAACGTAGCAGATGCTGACATTGAATTGGGAAGAATAAGAAACAGTATCAAGTCTTCTGGAGCTTTGCAAATTTTCTGAAAGTATTTCAATCCGTCTGCAAGCAATATCAAGTTTCAAAACGTTCGCAGCACTATGCGGGGACTGACTTAGGAACGCAAAGCTCAATAGTACATTCAAAATTAAATGAAAATGGTAACTTCAATCCAAATAAAATCATTAACAAATCTATATGAGTATTTGTGCTCTCAGAGAACCTATGTGTGGTGAAAACCCATGAACAGCGCGCTGCGGATTTTGGGTGTAAATTTGACTGTGATTTATAGGAATATTTAGAGAGTGTCTTTAAAATTTCATATGAAAGGAGTGTAAAAGAATGTTCTTTCGTACGATGAAAAAAATTTTATTTTTAATTTTCGGTTTCTACCGGTTTCAGCTTTTTGAAATCATCAGGAAACCACGTTATATAGATTTCTCGAATTTTATCTTATTTACACTGTTTTTCCCACCTTTATTACTATTTTATGTATTTGTTTCTGATTGTGTTTGTTATTTTATTTCTTGTGATTGATTGTTTTTTATAAACTGTTTTGTTGAAGGCGCTAACTGTTTATATAGAAATATATTCTAATATAAATATACACCTAATCTAAAAGAACAAAAATTCAAAAACAATATATGTTTTTGATATTGTTCGAACAAAAATTCAAACAATATCAGAAACAAATACATAAAATAGTAATAAAGATAGGAAAATACAATGTAAATAAGGCACAGAAGTGCCCATCGGAGTCAAACTCACTTCGATATGAGACTTCCATTCTCACTTCGAGGAAAAAAATTACGGTAAAGTTTGTTGTAATCAGTAAAGCGCGACGATTGTAGCTTACACGTCAGAAAGAACTTATGCTACACAAAGAGAGCCTCACACGCCTCTAAAGATCGAAGCCGGAGTGGGACGAATTTTGGAGCCGTTAAGCTAAACACGCCGTGCTCTGGTAATCGGTGTATTATATGTATCATATGTTAATTTGGAAATTTTCGAAACGATTTGGAAACGAGTACCTGATTTTTAAGGGTGCCGGCAACATTGTCTACTTTGCGATTTTTATTTCTCAAAAACCATTCGACGAAAAAAATTTCAAGTTTGAACTGGTGATAACCTGAAGTGTTCTTAATGTGGGGCATATTTTATTTTATCAATATTCCATGTAGTTTCTTGGAAAATCGTGGTTTAGTAAGATACGCTTATTTTGAAAACGACTCGGCAGATTTCAACGCGGTTTTTACCAAAATGTGTTGAATAATATTGTTTGCTGGATTCCGTAATTAGTTTTTCAAAGCTAATTTTTTATGGGAAATTTAATGGAATTATAAATTAAAGAGAAACAGAAATAAATCGGGGGGGAGGTTGCGAGCAATCGGAACAGAGTTAAAACGACTGTTCTGTGTACGGCGTGTGTGTTGACGGGACGTGGCGTCTTTCCGTGTACGTATATTAAATACGTATATTGATTGATTAGTACGTTTCATTAGATTAGATTAGTATGTGTAAGACATAAATGATATACATTTACACCAAAAGGCATGATAATGTGGGATAGATTACGCAAATAAATAAAAAATATTTTGGATTTGAATGATGATAATTGATTATAAAACGTTATAATTAAAGTTTTATTATTCTTGGTGTATATTAAATCAAACTTAAATATTTTGAAGGAAGTAGTTCCACGTAATTTTGTTTAAATGTATATACATTATTTATGCCTTATTTACAAAAATGAAACATTACTGTTCCATTTGCAATAAATTAATTTTACAGTAGCTAAAATTTTAAATACATTTTACCTATGTAGACAAAAAGATGCCATGTCCCGTCTAAACTGGACGTCACACAGAACGTAATGTAGCGCCAGCACCATATCTTTTCACGTTCGATCGCATTGTTCGGAACCCTCCCACTCCCCGCACAGCTTATTTCTGTTTCTGTTTACTTTAGTTTTTCAAAGCTACCTTTAAAAAACTGATTACGGAATCCGGTAAACGACATTAATTGACACATTTTGGTTAAAACTGCGATGAAATCCATCCGGTCGTTTTCGAAATAACAGCATACTACTAAACCGCGATTTTCCGCGAAATTGCGTCGAATATAAATAAAAAGAGTCTCATATTAAGAACACTTCGGGTTACCTTCAGTTCAAATTTGAAAATTTTTCGTCAAATAGGTTTAAATAATAGGTCAAATAGGTAAAAAATCAGGTACTCTTTTCACTTAACTGGTGATAAAATAAAAATCGCGGATCCGAAAATTTCCAAATTAACATATGATACGCAGAAATATTCACTGATTACAATAATCTTTGCCACATTTTTTGTTGTCGAAGGGTTACTCTAAAAAGGGTATCTCTAAAGCGAGGGGGCCTGACTTTTTGCACGCATAGTAGTAGCTTGGAACGATTACGTTCTCGCATAAAGAGACTTTATTATCATCATTTAACCATGGCGTAGGGAAATATGTCACCCTGCGCCGCTTAACCTTGGCATGGTTGTCATAAAGATCAATAATCTTAGAATTCAAATATTCCACTTTACCATCAAAATCCTCCGATCTAGAGAGGGGTTGCCAATCAATCCCACGTGCATCAAACAGTAAACTGTTGTCTATACACCCAAGATCACGACTGGTAACGACCCGCCTCAAGGAACTTTGCCGTTTTAGCCAGAGAGCACAATAAGTCCAATCATGGTTAGAGAACTGAATGGCAGAAAACCTACCGTGCATAAGCACACACTCCGATGTAAAGTCCAAAAATAATATATAAGAGGGAATGGGAAGAGGGAAAATGATGAGTAGGCTGAGAAGGCAGGATAGCCAAATTCAAAGATGAGATAATGAATTTTAGTCTCTCACTACGCATATCATCCCTCAAAGGGCATGTGTTAAAATCGCCCATTAAAAGTGTTAACTCATGGTTGACTGCGCATCTCTCAAGAGCTCTTCCAAATGATTAAAATAATTTGTAATAATTTGCAATTTGGTTTGGAACTTCAAAGTAATAAAAAAGTTAGGGGTTGTTATAATCTACTTCTGTGTGTCACCCCCGCGGACCCTTCGCAAGTCCAATTTTTTTTCGCGAAATATATTCTAAATACACATAGAACACCTGTACGCAATTTGGTTCGGAACTTCGAAGTACTAAAGTTAGGGGTTGTTATAATCTACTGCTGGATGTTTCACCCCCGCGGACCCTTTGCAAGTTCAATTTTTTTCGCGAAATCTATTCTAAATACACATAGAATACCTGTACGCAATTTGGTTCGGAACTTCAAAGTAATCAAAAAGTTAGGGGTTGTTATAATCTACTGCTGGGTGTTTCACACCCGCGGACTCTTTGCAAGTCCAATTTCTTTTCGCGAAACATATTCTAAATACACATAGAACACCTGTACGTAATTTGGTTCGGAACTTCGACGTAATAAGAAAGTTAAAGGTTTTTATTGGTATCGTTTCTGGTATTAAATACGGGTGTCTCACGTAACTGGTTCATTAGAACTTTTTTAGGTTCCACTATTCGTAGAGGCTTGAAATTTTGGTAACATGGGTTGTTCATTCCGAACTATTAATCTAAAATATTTTCAAGATGGCCACCACTTCCGGTCTACAGGAAGTAGACCTCAACTTGGTTATTTTAAATGGTATGCTATAGTTTTTATCACACCATTCAATTATACTTAAGAAAATATGTTGACTTTGATAACAGTTATTGGTACCGTTTTTTGTTTTTGAGTTATTTTGATTTTAAGTATTTTTTGTCAAATATCTCCATGCTCTTTACAAGCCCATATCTTAACCAACATTAATTCAAAAACGTTTTGCATTGGTACCATAACTCTTCATAGGCTGTTAAATAGATTTGTCATGTGTTGTATTAGTATATCTTATACAGGCTGGTCAAAAATTGAGTTACCGTTACTCTGTATTCAATTGTGTGAAAGTCGAAAATTTTAAATGGAACGCCCCATATTTTGTTAGCCTATCAGAAAGGGAATTTAATTCTCTACAAATTATCTATAAACATTCCTATACCTATTTATTATAGTTTTCTTGCTATTGAAGAATTTAACAAAATCATCCGTAAAATGCTAGAAACCGTTTGTGTTTTTGTAAGAAGGCTATGACATTGTGACAGTTTTTTGTTTAATTTATTTAAATTATTATTAGTATTATTTCTACAATGATGGTGGGTTCATGCAACGTGTTTTAATCTTAGTCGTAGTTATAGTCATAAGAGTGAAAAGTTAAGGTAGTGCGTTATAGTAGTACTGTTCATGCAACATCTTACGACTAAAACGGTTTTTGTCCTAGTCACAATAGTTCCCAACTTTTAACTTCTTAAAGCTAAAACCCTCGGTCGCAACTTAACGCATGTGCACTTTTCTCATTCGTGCCTTTAAAGGCAGTGTTTCGTTTTATTTTATAAATAAAAGTTAAGTTGGTTAACTTTTTATTTTATTATATTGCAATTGAGGCGTTGAGAATAGAAAGGGCGAATTCAACAAAGTATGATTTTGAGAAACCCCTGTTTTTGATATTTTGCATAAGGACGAATTTTTCAAAATAAATGTTTTTTAATAATCATTTTTTAGTTATGAGGTAAAAAATCAACTCAAATCCGGCAGTTTTCAGTTTTTTCTAAATAAACTACCTAACGTTATTTAATAGTTTTTAATACTTTGATATTTTGTATCATTACCAAAGACATTACTTTTCACCAAAGACAGACTTTAATTACTTAAAAAAAAAAGATTATTCTATTTGATTCAATACAATAAACAAATTATATTAATATTATTCATAATTCAAAATGAAACCGGTGGTTAGACGTGTTGTGTTTGCCGTTTGTACTCTTAGCCGTATTGCTTAAAATCAAACATCGGTTTTGAGTGATATTCCATTTTTGAAGGGAAAGAAGGGCAAACTTAATATAATTGTTAGATAGAACAAATCGTAAACATTCAAATTAATGAAAAATGCACCAGCACCTCAATTATAATAATAATTTCAATCAGGGTTGTTATATTTTAAATAAAGTGTTTAAAACAAACATTTCTAAAACTGTGTGATATGTTTTAAAATATTCAAACAGTTCAAAAATGAGTAATAAAAAATCATTACTCGTTTCTGCTAGATGCACTATTTACTCCATTTTACTCTTGAAATATGCAGACTGTTTTTGCTGCTTTATCAATTCCTAATCTATTACTTAAAGTAAATCGTGTTAAATCTTAGGAAGAAAACGTCGCTTAGCATCGGATGTAGCTATTAAAATAATTTTTATGTAATAGTATCCAAAGAGTTAAAAAAAATCCACAGTTCAAAATTGCCTAGATCAATCTGCCAGTCAAGATAACTCAAATAGTTTATCAACAATATCGTGTTGTTTATGCAATGAAAATATTTCTTTGTCAAAAGTTTTAAAAACAATATCAAGTCTTCTGGAACCAATATCAAGTCTTTTGGAAGCATCTCAATTCTTCTAAAAGCAGCAACAATGTTTTCAGAAGCTATATAGACTTTTCTGGAAGAAGTTCAAGCATTCTAGAAACATATCAAGTTTTTTCATCAAGCATTTCAAGTCTTCCAAAAGCAATATCAAGTTTTCTGGAAGAACTTCAAGTCTTCTAGAAGCAGTATTAAATCTTTTAAATCATTACAAGTATTTTGAACATTTCTTCTTTCTATTTTGACAAGTCTTTTGGAAGCAATATCAGGTTCTTTAGAAACAGTATTACGTCTGCTATGGGCCTATCAAATCTTTTGGAAGCAGTGTAAGACTTTTGTAAGCAAAAGAAAAACAGTATTAAGTCTTCAAAGAGCAGTATCAAGCCTTCTAGAAGCAATCCATGTCTGCTGGAAGCGACATCAAATCTCCTGAATGCAGTATCAAGTTTTCTGGAAGCATTTCAAGTTGCCCAGGAGCAGTATTAAGTCGCTTCGAGGCAATATCAAGTCTTTTGAAAGTTTTCGAAAAGTAGTATGAAATTTTCTGGAAACATTTTTAGTCTTCCAAAGGCAATGTCCAGTTTTCTGGAAGCATTCCTTTGAAGTATTCTGGACACATTTCAAATCCTTTTTAAGCAGTATAAGGTCCTCTATAAGCAGTATTAAGTTTTCTATGGACAGTATCAAGTCTTTTGGAAGCAATATCGGCTTTATTAAGATTTATGTCTCGATGACAAATAAGACCCGATCTAAAAGTCAAACTAACTTCTCATAATTTGAAGCTCACTGTCACTAATGATGACATTAATGAACTTGGTTTTTTGTTGGTGATATTTGTTATTTTCTGACCATTTCCTATACTAAAAAATTGTAAATCGTCCTCTTTCTTTTGTAACATATTTCTAATAAGAGTGGCATAATTCCCCTCTAATTCTCGATTCTTATTGACCGGCCTTCTATCAAAACGCCGTCGTCTTTTATTCTTCAATCTTTGTACGATTAATAATGCTGCATTCAAACACATTGCACTAGTAGAGACAACAATTTTCTTTTTATTCATATTAAATCACGATCACCATTAAATAATATTAGAAACAAAATATTTCTAAAAAACAAAACTGTTTCACTCCTGATCCCCCAGATTTCCTTTTGTATTTTTAATTTGGCACGACTGTTTATATGTCAAAATTTTGCTTTAATATATTGTGCTTAAATATTGCATGAACCAATACATTTCCTTACAACTAAAGCTAACGCAAACGTTTAAGACTAAAACTATGACTAAAACTAAAACACGTTGTATGAACCCACCATGAACTGTGATTGAATAAACTTTAGATTGCTAGCTGTTATTTATCAAAAATAACCAAAAGATAACTGAATAAATGAAACAATGAAAAACAATAATTTAATGACAAAAATTAAAATCAATAACACAAAAGAATAAAAAACTTAAAATTATAAAAATAAATTAAGAGAATTTAATTCTCTACAAACTATCTAGAAACTTTCCTGTGCCTATTTGTTGTAGTTGCCCTGATATTTGGAAATTAATGGAGGTATAGGTACCAGCAACTGTTATCAAAGTCAACATATTTTCTTACGTATAATTGAATGGTGTGATAAAAACTATAGCATACCATTTAAAATAACGAAGTTGAGGTCTACTTCCTGTAGACCGGCAGTGGTGGCCATCTTGAAAATATTTTAGATTAATAGTTCGGAATGAACAACCCATGTTACTAAAATTTCAAGCCTCTACGAATAGTGTAACCTAAAAAGTTCTAATGAACCAGTTACGTGAGACACCCTGTATATTATGTTGATATTAAAAAAAATATAATCTTGTCTAATTACTGTTAATATAGTATAAATTGCACCGGTAATCAATATTGCAATAGTATATTACATTAAAAAAATACGGCCTCGGCTACGGACGTCTATCGATGGTCGTGTATCTTCAGAAATTTCTACTGCTATCTTTTACCGCTGTCTTCACACCGGGCAAAATATTCAAAGTAATTTAACAAAATATATGCAGTAATAGTATTATTTGTTCACATGCTATTACTTATTCGAATTTTTCTATATAAATGACAAAGTATTTTTAGAATAATAAGAGTGAAAAACGTATTAAGTAAGTACCATCACTCTTAATTAACCCTTTGAAATGCCTCAATAGACCACAACTTCCTACCAATTAATACCCTTGCTACCCTCATAACTTATACCAAATTTGGTTATTCTAGCTTAATCTACTAAGATATTGAATATATCAATTAATAATACACCAAGTTAACGATGAAATAACTTTATTAAATGTTGATTCAGTGCTACATGTTTCGACTATTAATGTTAGTCTTTTTCAAGCACGACTAAAAAGAATTGAAAAAATTTATGAAAACAACCATATTACACAAAACTATAAAAAATTTTATAAAAATTAAAATAATTACCGTCAGGTGTAGATAAAAAACATTTCTTGTCATAATATAGTTGAAAGACAATGAGACAATGAGTTTTTACATAATAAATTTTTACTATAATATCGATAAAATTAAATTAAAATGCCGCTGCATGTGTATTAGCAATATATAAACACTAACCATTAAAAATATAAAAACAAAGTAAAACACTTTATTCACCAAGAGAATGCAAAAGTGACATTGCTGCATTGAAGGGTAAAAAACGGCGAAACAAATCGAACATGATTAAGTGAGATGCGCAGGAAATAACGTAAGATCGTATTTAAATTTGAATTACTTACAAAAATCTTAAGAAGTGTCGATTATTGTTGAAATCTAACAGGTCGTTAATCAATTTATGAGATTTACTCTTTTTATAATGTTGTATATAATATTCTTCATACAGATCAAGTTCTCTAGATTTCTTTAAATTTTTTAATAAGGTTACATTAGAGAAATTAGTTTTATGTTTAGAGCTATGGATGTGTTTGTAAACAGCGGATGAATCTTTTTTATTGTGTTCATTATATCTAACGCGTAGATTACGACCTGTCTGTCCGATGTAGATACCATTACAATCATCACAATGTATAGAATAAACTCCACTAAGATCTTCCTTGTCTGTTTTATCCCTACTATTTATAAGCATAGAGCTGAGTTTACATTTAGAGATAAATTCAGGAATTAAATTAAATTTAGCAAGATTTTTTGTAAACTGTTCTTGAAGTGATGGGTGAAACGGTACAGATATATGTTTTTGTTTGTAATTGTAATGTGGGTAGATAATATTATTAATGTGGGCTGAATGTGATTTGTAAAAGATTTTTTGTATTTCTTTAATATTATAGCCATTATTAAGACCTATTTTTATGATGTTTTTCATTTCTTTGTGAAAATTGTTGTTATTAAGAGGGATATTCATTATGTGGTTGAAGAAATATCTAAAACTGGCGTGTTTGTGTTGATGTGAGTGATAAGAACTATTCGGTATGATAGCATCTGTATAAGAATCTTTCCTGTATATATCGAATTCTAGTTTTTTGTTGACATTATCTTTATATATTTGCAAGTCTAAAAAATTTATACTATTATTGATTTCTGTTTCAATAGTGAACTCTAGGTTGCTTATATTTTTAAATAAATTATACAAAACGTTTAGTTCTGTAGTGGAGCCTGAATAAATAAGGAAAATATTATCTATGTATCTGCCATAGTATTTAATATTTTTGGTGATATTAAGGTATTTGTCAGAAAAAAGCTTATTTTCCAGGTCATTGACGTAAATGTCTGCTAAGATACCAGAGATTGGTGAACCCATTGGTAGACCTTTGTTCATTTGGTATATTTCGTTATCAAATTTAAAGAAATTCTGTTTGCAAACAATATGGAGAATGTCAATGAAGCTATCAATTTCAAAGATATTTAGGTTAAGGTTAACTTTATTTTGGATAAAATATTCTTTAATTATTTGGAGGGTTGGTATGATAGGAATGTTGTTATAAAGATTTTTTATGTCAAACGAAACTAATTTAAAGTTGTTTTCTATGGTGATATTTTTTATTTTATTTATTAATTCTGTGGAATTTTTCAGGTTGTATTTTAATGAACCTTGAAATGTTTTAAATAAGTATCTCTGCAGAATTTTTGATATTTTATTAGTTGGGGTATTTATATTTCCTATAATAGGTCGTATACTTTTATCTACTTTATGTAATTTTATTAAAGATTTGAGGTTGGGTATTAATGGGTTCATTTCAATTGAATTAAAAACGTTGATGTTAAATTTTTCCAAAAACAACAAGTTTACTTTAACTAAAGCTTTGAGTTGATTGTTATAGGATGATGTTGGGTTTCTTTTTATGTTTGTAATATTGTTATCTTCAAAGAAATTTAATGTTTTATTAATATATTCAGCCCTATTTAAGAGAACATAACCAGCGTTCTTCTATTCTATACATTGTGATGATTGTAATGGTATCTACATCGGACAGACAAGTCGTAATCTACGCGTTAGATATAATGAACACAATAAAAAAGATTCATCCGCTGTTTACAAACACATGCATAGCTCTAAACATAAAACTAATTTTTCTAATGTAACCTTATTAAAAAATTTAAAGAAATCTAGAAAACTTGATCTGTATGAAGAATATTATATACAACATTATAAAAAGAGTAAATCTCATAAATTGATTAACGACCTGTCAGATTTCAACAATAATGGACACTTCTTAAGATTTTTGTAACTCAAATTTAAATACGATATTACGTTATTTCCTACGCATCTCACTTAATCCTGTTCGATTTGTTTCGCTGTTTTTTACCCTTCAATGCAGCAATGTCACTTTTGCATTCTCTTGGTGAATAAAGTGTTTTACTTTGTTTTTATATTTTTAATGGTTAGTATGTGTTTTGGTTGATCCGAGGTATCATCTGTTCATCTTCTTGGTTGTTCCTTATGGACAGGGGCAGACGTTTCGCCAAGATCTCACTTGGCATCTTCAGTGCTTTGTCGTAGTCTCCTGTTGACAGACTGAGGTACTGCGGTGCTCTGGCTCCTTTTTATAGTAGGTCGTCTTGGTCGTTGGTGATAGCGATTGGTCGGGGGTGTGGTGGTGGGGTTGTTTATGTCCGACGTGACGTTAGTCGTGGGTGGTGGGGGGAGGTCATTGACCTGTCGTACGGCGATTAACGGTCCTGGGGATTTTCCACCGGATATGGCTTTGGTGACGTCATCCATGGGCGAGAAGAAGCCACTGACCCGCTGTCCGGTGATTGCTGGACCTGGGCTGCTCCCACTGGACGCTTCAGGTATGATAGGCAGCTCGGCGCCCTGCCGTTCCGAATTGGATGGTCCTTGCCTCAGGAAAGCAGCCCTGGGCCTGGAGTGCTCTAGGACCGTCCTCCACGCTACTGACAAGTGTAGGGCATCATCCCTCTTGTTGAGGGTGCCGTTCTTCGCTATTTGAATAGATTCCCGGATCAATCTGGTTCTCCAATGCGGAACGTTGGCTACCTGCTTGCAACCCTCGAAATTGCTGGTATGGCCTGTGTCCAGATGATGGCGGAAGAGAGCAGAAGTGAGCTGTTTGTTTCGGATGCTCAGCTTGTGTTCTTCTACTCTGGCAGCTATTCTTCTGTTGGTCTGCCCCACGTAGTTCTTATCGCATGAGCCGCAGGGGATGGAATAAGCTCCTAGATTTTCCAATTTTATTTGGTCTTTTGGATTTCTGAGAGAAGCTCCTATAGTCTTGTCGGGTCTGTAGGTGGTACTGATGTCGTGTTTCCGTAGAAGTCTTCCTATGCGATCAGTTGTTCCTTTGATGTAGGGTAGTACGACGTTGGGTCTTCTGGTCTCTTCTTGTGGATGTGGGTCCACCATGTATTTGGAGTAGCCGTTTTGAGCAAGAGCCAAGGTGACTTTCGTCATTTCTTCTGATCTGTTATCGTTATCTGTAAGTCGAATGGATCTTGAGATTAGTGAGTTGGCGACCGATTCGATCTGTGAAGGATGATGATGAGAAGATGCATTTAAGTATCGATTCGTGTGGGTAGGTTTTCTGTATACAGTATGCTGCAGGCTGTTGCGAGATTTCTTTACTAATACGTCGAGAAAAGGTAGCTGTCCGTTTTCTTCTATTTCCGTGGTGAACTGGATCTTTGGACGAATGGTATTCAAATATTCTTGAAATTCCTGGAGCTTTTCTTTTCCAAAGGACCAAATGACGAAGATGTCATCAACGTACCGGATCCATAACTTCGGTTTGTATTTGGCCTCCCTTAACGCTTTCTTCTCGAGGTAAATCATGAACAGGTTGGCGATGACCGGGGACAGTGAAGAACCCATAGCTGCTCTTTCTACCTGCTTGTAAATCTGACCGTCAAACAGAAAATAAGCATTGTTGAGACAGTGTTTGGCGAGGTCTACGATGTGGCTGGGCAAGTCTTCGTTTTCTCTGATCTGCTTGAGGGCCTCTTCGATCGGGATACTAGGATAGAGAGACTTGACATCGAAGCTCGCCAAGATGTCACTATTTTCAATTTGGACGTTGTCCAGAATTTGAACGAAATGTTCAGAATTTCGCACGTAGGAGTCGGCTTGTTGTGTAATAGGCTGCATGATCTTCGCCAGGTACTTTTCAAGTTTTTGTACCGGTGAGTTGAAGGCACTCACAATGTGTCTAAGTGGAACGTCCGGCTTGTGTATCTTGGGAAGACCATAAAGTTTAGGGCACCTGCTTGATTTCTCTCGAGGGATTAGAGTTTTCTTTATCTCCGGATCTATTGGAGATGCCTCTATTTTCGACTTGGTTGTCTTTTCTAGGTAAGTTGTAGGGTCTCTTGCTGCTGGTTTGTAGGCCGTATCTTTGAGTAAGTCCATGATCTTCTGCTTGTAATCCACCGAGTCCATAACCACTGTGGCACTACCCTTGTCCGCCGGAAGTATGATGATATTGTGGTTGTTTTTAAGTTGCTTCAGGGCCTGGATTTCACTTGGATCTAAATTCGACTTCGGTGGTTTAGCTAAACGTAAAATCCTGGAGATGTCCATTCTTAAAATTTCGGCTTTTTGTTTCTCCATTGATGTTAAGCTGGATTCCACGTTAGCAATGATTTCTTCATCCGGAACGGATGATACCTCGGATCAACCAAAACACATACTTTTCCATCCGCGAAGCATTACGAATTACCATTAATGGTTAGTGTTTATATATTGCTAATACACATGCAGCGGCATTTTAATTTAATTTTATCGATATTATAGTAAAAATTTATTGTGTAAAAACGTGTATCCCAGTTTTAATGTGTGATTATTTGTAAAATATTTGTCTCATTGTCTTTTAACTATATTATGACAAGAAATGTTTTTTATCTACACCTGACGGTAATTATTTTTATTTTTATAAAATTTTTTATAGTTTTGTATAATATGGTTGTTTTCATAATTTTTTTCAATTCTTTTTAGTCATGCTTGAAAAAGACTAACATTAATAGTCGAAACATGTAGCACTGAATCAACATTTAATAAAGTTATTTCATCATTAACTTGGTGTATTATTAATTGATATATTTATAAATGATGAAAGATGGAATCACAATTGGCTATAAGATATTGAATGCTTTAAAATTTAAGATCTAACTTTGAAGGGTTATAACTTCTTAACTTTCTATAGAGATATGTTTCATTAAATCATTCTATTTTATTGTCTTGATCCTACTCTGTGTTGGTTACTATCCAGAACCAATATGTTCTTTATTATTTTACATTTTATCATTTTTTTTCATAATTTTGAACCAAAAATAATTTCTATATTTTTTTTTGTTATTTTTTATGAGTACACTTTACTTAGTAATATGTTAAATTTATTAGTACTTTAAATGCAAAACAAAAATCATTAATTTAGCATTGTTTTGCAATTTAATTAATATTTTAGCTTTTTCATATATATTTAATTATTTTCTCATCGTTGTAGTAAGTTAACTAAGTCATTTAATCATTGATTAATTATGAAAATAATATGAAATCAAAACTGGTTAATATTTATATTATATAATATAAAGAATTGCAAGTAAGCAATGTTGCATTTATCAAAATTTTACTGTATGTTTTACTCTATCCATAAAAATCTAATTTTCAACTTACATTGTACACGAACACTTTTGATATTAAGAAAGCACACGTTCCTGCTGTTGATAAAGCTATAATAATCCAATGATTAATGTGTAATAACCCATAAAATAAAAGTAAGATTGTAAAACGACACATTGCAGCTAATACTATGTCGAATAAAGATTTATGTATGTTGTAATGGTAAATTTCTTTGTTAATTGCAACCCAAATACTATCTCCATTAAGCTAAAAGTTACTCATTAATTTCTTATCATATTAATTAAAAAACAACTCACCATAATGCAAATTAACCACATTAAAGAGGTAAATAAAAGATCGAACGTAACAAATAAACAAAAAAATCTTCTAACACTAGACATTCTTCCATCGGAATGGTGTTCACCTAAAATGCTCTCTGAGATCACATAATCTTGACACACAATTGATGAAGAATTGATACTATTCGCTATTAAAATAAAAAAAAATACGTTAATAATTTATTTTTATCAAACATAAATAAAGATATAAAATATTTCAAAATACTCACAAATGTCTATGGAGGAAGGTGGGATAACCGCCGTGCTACCAGTACCAGAACCTAGGAGAGCACTGTTTAAAACTGCTCTCAGATCTTCGTTAGGGTGCATGTTATATTATTTATAAAACTAATTAAAAAATACTGAAAGATCAGAAGACAATGCACAGTTAAAGTCCTTCATATACTTGTTTGTAAACAAAAATGGTTTTGAGATAATAAAGTCCGTTGAAATGCGGTAAATTTAAAGATGGGTGCGACACTAAATGTATTGAGAATCATCACGAAAATTGACGATAGAATAACAATAAATTCTTATCATTGTTCAAGTTATATTATTATTAAAACTGATTAACCTGATTAAACTTACTATCTATACATTTTCGATTGACTCATACTTCACAACAAATAATCTATTAAAACTAAGAAAATTTATTATTATTAAGATACATTATAGAATTTATGATTCAAATATAATAAATAATATTAATTAATTAAATATTCATGATATCCAATTTAAATTTAAAGTGTAAATTATTTGCGCAATCGAAAATTTCTTATCACCCATCAGATTTTGACATAAGACATAACCTCATTGTTTTTTTACATTAGAAGTTTATATTGAAAATTTAATACAAGCAAAGACAATATTTCATCTTGAATAATTCGATAATAGAAAATGAATTGATGTTGAATATATGAATAACTCAAACAATGATGTAAGGACCCTTTAGAAGCAGAAAGTTTTCCTTCATAAATAATGAAGTATTAATCTCGTAAGTTGTAATTGCATTCATGGTTACATGTACCCTGATGTACCCTAAGATTGGCATATTCTTTGTTTATCGTAACTTCCCTTGACATTGGAACTTAGTACTCATTATTGTCCTAGGAAAATAATGAAAATTGTCAAAATTGACATACACTTAGCAGCAGAAGTCTGCGTACAAAAAACTTCTAACACTTTAACTGAAAAAATAAGGGTCATGATCTAATGTGATAAACTTCAATTTTTTTTATTTTGTTTATTAACTACATATAATTCTATTAACAAAATATGCATCAATAAAACAGAAATATTAGTTACAAAAAAAATTAAAATTAAAAATTCTCCAAATAATGCGTATGCAAAAATCTGCGTACAAATAAAGACGCCTTCTCCAAAATATACTTATTTACTTAAATATGTAGTTGGCGATGTACGCTTTCCGATTTAAATAAAAGATAATCGGTGTCAATTATATTAGCAGAGGCTTAGAAGCTAAAAGTTAGAATGGACACGAAAGGAAAGGAAATTGAATTGGGAGAGAGAAAAATTATTGTAAAGTTAAGAGGGAAAATCTTTTCGAAAAATAGGAGAAACTGTCGGCAGGTCACACTCTTCCATTCAAAGAGTAATTAATAATTATAAAGACACTGAAGATTACCTCTCACGTGCGCGATCTGGTAGACCACCCCTTTTAACAAACCGAGAGAAGGGAAAAATTGTACAGCAGGTTAGAAAAGTACCTAGGCTGACGGCAAAAGAAATAGTAGAAAATGTACAAGAAGAATTTCATAAAACTATCAGCAAAGATACGGTGAGAAGGACGTTAAAAAAAGCTAACTATCACAGTCGCGTTGCACGAAAAAAGCCATTTGTGTCAGAGGTCAATCGTCAGAAGCGGATCGCCTTTGCAAAAAAAACTCTTAGACAAGCCCATTGAATTCTGGGAGAAAGTTCTCTTTACAGATGAGAGCAAATTTTGCATTTTCGGCATTAAGGATAAACAACTTGTATGGAGAAAACCTAATACTGCCCTTAATCCCGAAAATTTGAAAGCGACTGTAAAACACGGAGGTGGTGGAGTTATGGTTTGGGGATGTATGTGCACCAAAGGGGTGGGAAGGTTGGTTTTCATAACATCGACAATGGGCCATAAAATGTATATAGACATTTTAAAAGAAAATTTGAAGCCTAGCATCGAAAACTTGGGCTTGGGGCCCGAATACTTTTTTCAACAAGATAATGACCCCAAACATTGCACCCACAACACTAAGCTTTGGCTACTATACAATACCCCAAAGCAACTTAAAACACCTCCACAATCGCCGGACTTGAATCCCATCGAACACCTCTGGGATTTACTGGAACGCAGGATTCGGCAACACAACATAACGTCGAAGGAAACGTTAAAAAATGTTATGATTGAGGAATGGGCCAAAATCAGTTCGGACGAAACGAAGAAATTAGTGCACTCCATGCCTAAACGTTTAAGGGAGGTCATTAAACGTAAAGGTTATCCGACCTCATATTAATATAGAAACAATGATCTCATTTATGAATTTTTATAAATACTGTCCTGACTTGTACGCAGATTCTTGCATACCCGTTATTTGTAGAATTTTTAGTTTTGATTTTTTTCTGTAACTACTGTTTCTGTTTTGTTGAAGCATATTTTGTTAATAGAATTATATGTAGTTAATATACAAAATAAAAAAAAAATCAAGTTTATCACATTAGATTATGACTCATATTTTTTCAATTAAAGTATTACAAGTTTTTTGTACGCAGACTTCTGCTGCTGAGTGTAGATCATTTTTTCAATGAAATCGATGCTTGAAATGAGTGTATATACCTTCAAAATACTTTAGATACTTGAAGGGTAATATATTTTCACATTTTTTCTTTTTTTAAAGCATTACTTGTAACAAGTTATGACAAATTGTACAACAAATGTTATTGTAGACATGACATCTTATGGTTTCTCAATTATTTGAGTTTCTCTAGCAAGGAAACTTTGGATATTTTGTAGGATATTGACTTCCGCCAGTGGGGAAAACGTAATAAGCCATGTGGCATGTAAGAACTAACATTTCTAAGAATAATCACGGGCCTTGGTTCCCATGGCCAACAATTTTTCCTCATGTGTTATAGTGTCCTTATGTGTCTCATAGCTTAAATAATTGGTATTATTAATAGTATATATTAATGGTATATTAATGGTATGCTGTAAATCTTTAATATATATATATATATATATATATATACGTAACGTTTTAGTGAAAGTATTTACTAATCATAGAGTGTATACATTTACTAGTGAATGTGTACATATACTAGGTAGTGTATACATTTGCTAACAAATATCTGTAAAAGTTGTTCCAAAGGACGGTATAATTTTCTTAATAGACGGAATTGCATGTGATGCAAGTGGTAAGTAAGTACAGTAATAAATACATTTTTGAAATAATATCAAAAAACAGAAAAATAATTGGAAGCTTTTTTGTACTAAGATAAGTAACAAAAATTTAAATACGGATTTTTTTAATACAAATATCTATTTCTTAAAATAAAAATACAAAAACAAACAATATAAAGAACAAATCCGTTCATCTATTAATGCAAATACAATTTTATTTATTACAACATGGTAAACTTTAGTGGCACTTCGAATTCCACAAAATTTTTTTCTTTACACATGTGCATCTATTACCATTACATTTTGTTTTACAATTGCATTTTACAAATCCCTGTCCACTTCCTACCGATTGCTCTGTGGCCACTGTTCTAAGAGGTAATTGTTGTGGTGGAATACCATCAATGTTTAGTATCTTCTCTGGACATACACTAAATTAGGATCTAGTGTAAAGACCTTTCAAAATACCATTCCTTGTTCCCATTTGAAAATAACCATCATCGGTTTTTTTCATTATACATCCTAAGATTGAACGAGAATCTCCTCTTCCCCTGTCTACATCTGGTACTTTAATCCGGACAGTCATTCCGTTTTCTGCTGGCATATGAGAAGCATCAGATATTGTTTTCATACGTGTAGCTTGAAGTTTTAAATTTTCTTTGGCCTCATTTCTGTTATTATTAATTTCATGTAGACGCACGCAAACATTACAAATGGAATTATCTTCCGACAATAACAAAACCTCACATTTTCTACACTTCTTCTCTTTCAATATATCGTTATTTTCTTTATCAACGCACGTTGTTGCTATTTCCTCTACTAGCAAAATTTCTTCTTGTAAAGCTTCTTCTAAGGTTTCTAAAGAACTTTCTCGGATAGATTCCTGTAAAATAGCAACATTGCTATGAAAAGTGATTTCAATTTCACCTTGTTCTTCTGTATTAGACGCATTAGAAGCTTTTATTAATATGTCCAAGTCATCCTCGGTATTAATTTCTTTAATAACATCTCGTGGTAGTGAAGAAGAAGTAAGTCCAACCTTCGCTGTCTCTCCAAACATTACTTCATATGGACTTCTTTTGATTCCTCCATGAAGCGCCCTATTTTTCATAAATTGCACGAAACCCAAACCTGAAAAAAGATTTACATGATACCGCTTTTTATTGTAGAAAAAAAAAGAAAGATTTGATTGAAAGGTTTTTACCTTTACTCCAATGGTTAGATTTTTCTTGTAGCATCCAAGTGTTCAATATATTTTCTACATCTTGATTGGCGCGTTCTACACTGCCTTGCGATTGACTATGTCGCGTTTACCATGAACAATTTTTAATTCAGGCCATAGTTGTTTTAAATCTTGTATTATTGTTTACAAATTCTCGTCCATTATCAGACTGCAGTATGGATGGGGCACCAAATAATAAGGTTATACTAAGTAGTTGATCTGCTACTTCCAATCCCTGCCTACTTTTAAGTGCTCTAAGTATCACGAATTTCGTCAAATGATCTTGATAGACTAATATAAATTTAAATTCTTCGTCAGGTTGTGATTGAAAGTCTATGAAGTCTACTTGGCATCTAGAGTTAAAGTGTGAAAATATTGTCGGTTTAACCACCAACCCTTTCTTTTCGTTTTTTCGCTTTTTCAAACATAATTCGCATAAATTTAGAAATAGTTGTATTTCTTGAGTTGTAATATTTTTATACCTTTGTTGAATTTCCTTCTTCATATTGTCACGTCCACCATGGCCTATTGATTCGTGAACTTCATACAACACATCAAATAATTCTTCAACAACAACATAATACAACACTTTATCATTTGTAATTGGTACAACTAGCTTTTCCACATTTTTAATTGTAACGACATCGTAATGTTTTAGCAACCAAAAATGACGGTTTGCCTTCCGAGCTGAGGCCTTTGCAATTTTTACTTCATCTACTAAATTACGGTATTTTGATAAACTCATTCGAAAGCTATTACTCTTTTGTGAAATATTTTCAATACAACTATGAAATTTAATTTTCATTTCATTTTTATCCATTTTACTAACTTAACAAGTTAACCGAAAGATAAAGCCTTATTTTGAAACTTCCTAAGAACTACTGTGTCTTTTTTACATTGATTTTAAAGCGAACAAATATTATAACCTAACCTATTTTACCATTCAACAGAACTGTTAAAGAATATGTTAAGTTGGTTGGTTGGTTACCTATCGTTGTCTACGTTGTCTATCGATCGAAGTTTTTTAGTTATACGTTCTTTTGATTTTTTATATTTCAGAGTCTTCGCTTCGTTTTTTATTTAAAACAACTTCTACAACTTTTGTTATATAATACATTTTAAACGTATATTAAACTTTAACTGAGTATCGTTAGTAATTGTATACATTAACTAGTAAAAGTTTACATTTTGTATTTTATATACACATTAACTAGGTAAATTAGTTATTGTATGCATTGTCTAGGTAGTGTATACATTCACGTAATGAATGCTTTAACTGTAACATATATACCTTCAAAATACTTTAGATACTTGAAGGGTAATATATTTTCACATTTTTTCTTTTTCTTAAAGCATTGCTTGTTACAAGTTATGACAAATTGTACAACAAATGTTATTGTAGACATGACATCTTACGGTTTCTCAATTATTTGAGTTTCTCTAGTAAGGAAACTTTGGATATTTTGTAGGATATTGACTTCCGCCAGTGGGGAAAACGTAATAAGCCATGTGGCATGTAAGAACTAACATTTCTAAGAATAATCACTGGCCTTGGTTCCCACGGCCAACAATTTTTCCTCATGTGTTATAGTGTCCTTGTCTCATAGCTTAAATAATTGTATTAATGGTATGCTGTAAATCTTTAATATATATAATTCTAATAAACATCTTGAAAAGTCCATACCAAGAGTTTATTACAATGTAATGCAACAACCCTTTTTTCACTTAAAATTTGTAACAATTTGGGGACACTTTTAAACTTTTAGAAGAGTGTAATTGATGTGTTATTTTTGTTATTTTGATTTGTTATTAAGGATTTTAGAGGGAAGTCCTTAGTCTATTACCTTTGATTATATACAGTGCGCGCGTAAAGTACGGAAACATGAAAAAATCTTTTCAACACCTTAACCAATTTCGACAAAAAATTATTGAAAAAATGGTTATGTAATCTCACGAACTGAAATTTTTTGTTGACAATTTTATAGTTGGCCAGTTTATAGCCTCTCAGATAAAATTAAAAAACCTCTTTCTTTAACCTTTCAGAGATAACGTGCTGAAATCAGACATAAAGTATAACGTGCGGAGCGATACTCCGCACCTATTTTCTCCTAAGTTAATATGAAGAAAAGGAGGCTGGTGGGCCTATTTTGTTTTCTGTCGCACTGAAAATATCTGCCTTTCTGAGCCTCAGGGTTAATTGGTTTTAAATCCTGCTGATCATTGATACGTAATATTTCCTTGAGACGAATTCTAATATTTCATGGGATCCTCCTTTTGTTCTATTATAATCGAAAATGACTTCAGGTTTTCCAGTTTCCTCGTTAATAGAATCGTCTTCGAAGTGCATTGTAGATAACAAAAGAACAACCTTATTTTTTTTTTGGGAATATAAGAACAAATCGTAGCTTTTTCCTTGGAATCCAAACATGCTTGTTTTCTCCGAGGAACAGGCTGAGCGAACTCCAACGGTAATTCTTTTCTGTTTTTCCTTATGGTTGCAAGAATTGTTAGTTGATGATCGGAGTGTATTCGCCACAGCCATACTTGTAAAGAAATTGTCCATCGTCACGTTTCTTCTACTACCGCAAATTGGTTGACAAAGACGAGATAAAAGGGAGACATTATCTGTTTGCACTTTAAAGGGTCCAGGGGGTTGCTACCCAGTATAAATTTCCAAGTTTGTTGTATAATACATTTTTGCGTCTATTAAAGAATATATTTTAATACCGTATCGATTTGGCATATAAACACGAAATCCACATTTTCCACGAAACGCTGCTAACATTTCGTTCACTGTTGTATATTCAGACAAGCTAAAGTATTTAGGTAAGTTGGAATTAAATGCATCAACTACTTCTCGAATTGGCGCCAACTTATCATGCCTTTAATGTAAATATCTTTTTGAAATCCTTTTTCCACCAATTATTAATTAGGGTTTTTTTTTAAATTACTTTTGGTGATATTCAAATTTATTTATTCTAAACTAGTCCCGAGCTAGCCTGCTCTTCTTCAGTAGATATCTACAAGTTTACAACATATTAAACATAAATGATATATATTAATACAACAGAGAAATCTTCGTAATTATTAAAGAATTATTAATTGAAATTTTTCAAAATGTATGTTAAACGTTATTATGTGACGTTAGTTGGTATTACAGAACGTTAAAACAAAATTTGAAAATTTAACAGTGTAGACAACCCAAAACTTGATTATTATTACGTTGCCAAACACCGTCATCAAACACATAACTCTCTTCCCCTTGTACATGAAATAGTTATCTTTGTTTGTGTTCTTTATTTTTGTATTGTATGTATTGTATGTATGTAGTATGTATTCAATACAGTATGGATCTCCCAGGCAACTATAGATTGGTTTTTGGGTCGGGATGATTTGTTCATTAAGGCTTATAATATTACTGTTAGTTTCAATAAATATAATATCATGTTAATGTTAATATCATGCCTTTGACGTTCCTCACGAGTAGTTTTATCGTCAAATTGAATATGACGTAATAGAAATTTGAACCTTTGAAGGGACATAGTGAGACGGAAAATCTCCATAGAGGTTCCATTCGTTCTAACTAAATCAGCCGCATTAATATGATTATTCTTTGACATTGCTGTAATATGTAGCAACCCAAAAAGTGCCTTCAATTTAATAATGTCGGTTGGCCTTGCTGTTCGATTAGATGTATCATAATTCCCCCTACCAATAAAAGTATTTGTGTTTTCTACAATAACATTTAGAATATTGTCATTGAAGAAAAGGCTCCAGATTTCTAGCGGACTTTTTATTCCTTTTGCGCTTTTTTTACACCAGGAAGAAAATTGTCTGCACGAGTTCTTACTTGTTTATTTTCAGGATGCTTACACCAGTGTGTCTTTCCGTCTTTTCCTATATAAAATGTAGTAGACTGTTGCCCCTTGTTTTTCCCTGACAGTGGAACAATCGAATTATCGATGGACTCAATTGTTTGTTCGTCATCGGTGTTATGACCTTGGATTTCTTCGTGGTCACTTGTCAAACTCGCATCATCATCATCAATATCGATCTCCACCTCTTCAAAGAGCCTTTGAAGATATTCCTGGTCCTTTTCGTAATCCATATCTAACTCTGGAACTAGATAATTATCCATAATAATTAAGCAAACAAATAATAAAAAACCAATAACTTACCTTTAATGTTTTGCAAAAAGGATAACGTGAGGAGTATCACTCCGCAAGCGGCTAAAATACCAGAACCAAGAGCACCCGAACAGTATATTTAACACTAATTTCAAGACGCTAAGAGCAACGGGTGCTGAACCGCCGAGCATTAAAGTCGAAAGAGTTCGTTAAATATTGGAAAAATTACGAAAGTGCGGAGCGAGACTCCGCATGTTATCCCTGGAAGGTTAAATGGGACACCTATATAATTTTACATTTTCTGAGAGATATTACTATTACCTCTTCAATGATATATTTATATACCTAGGTTTGTACATGCATTTACTTAGAAATTACGATTTACAATTCTTTGTTCCTCAACAAATGCCATGAAAGAAAAATAAACGATTCTAAAACTTGTTTTTGCAATAAAAACCACTTTGGTAGACTGCTGATGCGTATATTTATTTATACAGGGTTACTAGTAAGTCGACGTATTCCCTGCAAGAGGTTAAAGAGCAGCCAAAATGCAATAATTTAAACCTCTATATGTATATCCGAAAATTAATATTTTCAAGATATTTGGAATTTTAGGTTATTTACCACAAAAAAACATTTATTCACATTTTTGTCTTAAATAAAAAAAACTGATTGTATAATGGCATCGATTTGAATTGTAATTGAAGGCCACTCTTATCATATCTTTTGTCATAATTAATAATCCGAACATGCTCAACAGTTCAAAATAAATCAATAGTAAACACAGATATTTTTTGAACAAAAATTGATAATCTTGAACTCATGCCTTCTATCTCAAATCAATTATTTATTTTATCAATTATCTCAATTATTGACACCAAGTGTGCGAATTGCTAAAATAATTTCCTTGATTTGTTAGCTTTTTAAAAACGTATGATTGTTCAAAGAATAAGGCAATTACAACGTCAAAAAGATCATTTAACTCAGTACCTATTACGTAGAGGTAAAAGTATTTTGTAAAAAAATTAAACAAAAAATAAGAGATAACACTAGTTTTAAATTTAAATTCACGCAAGTCGGGGCTTCTCGCAGGCCAAGGGATTAGCCCTCCTCTACCAATCCATTTATTCTGATACGTCTCGTCCAGCCACTCGCACATTCTAACTCTAAAATGTGCTGGATAGCCATCGTGCCTGAACATTATGTTTCTTCCAGTTTCCTCCGGAAATCGTGTCAGCAACCCCCACAAATTGTTCCGTAAAAATTCTTCATAATTTTCGCCGTTTAATATAGGAAGTAAAAAATGTGATCCAATTAGTTCGTCGTTAATTACACCAAATCAGACGTTCAGCGAAAATCTTCTTTGTGAGTTGGTTGGTTTTACTTTTTTAGGGTTTCCGTGGATCTTTGGATTCTTTCGGGATCGGCATTTATCATAAAGCGGCAAAATTGTAAGCGCCTCAATGGTCTCCATCTTCAAGCGTTTGCACCTGTTTCTTAATGAAAAGGATAGCGACCTGACTCGCGCAGTACATTCTATACCTTCCACTGCGATATCCCAAACTGGCGCACCACTACGTTGATTGAAGTGTTAGGGTCTTCGTGGAAATATATCGAACTATCTCTTCTTCGTCTTCAAGGGCATACACTTTTGGCCTTCCGGTGTCTTTTTGTTGTCGTTGAACTATACCGGTTTCAGAAATTCTTCGATAGGTGGAACCAAAGACGCTAACATGTGGACATCGACGGTTCGGGAATCGACGATGGTATTTCCTCTGGGCTTCAGCGGCATTACCGTCGCAAAGTCCGTTGCAACACATAATATCGGCATATTTAGAGTTGGAGTACGTAGCCATGATATCGATGCCAAGAAAAACAGTACTGAACAACAGCGAAATAATGCAAAGGATAGCAGTCAGATGACAAAATTTGTGATTGAGTGACTTAAAGTCGTAACTAAGTAAATAAGTTGTATAGCAATGAATCACAAAACGTCTAAGCAAGTAAAAAAGGACAGCCCCCAAATCATGCCATTTTTCCTACACTAGGCGAAAACCAGTTACTGAATGACATTTAATAGCTTTTTTTGAACATTCATATCTTTCTGGGAAGCTAACACAACAAGGAAATTATTAAAGCAATATTTAAAGCGACATTTGTCAAAATATGTGGCTTAAATACTACAAGTTACAGAATCTTTATGTCTTAAATTTTGCAGTTGGCGATAAAATGTTATATGCACCACGCCAGCAAAATGTTTTTATCGAACTCGCCTTTTAGCTCAGGCTCGTTCGATAAAAATTCACTTTGCTGCCTTGGTACATAAATAACTATCATAAATTAGTTTTAATTTTGTATAATAATATTTGTATAATAATTGTAAATTTATTTAAGAAAATAATGTGAATAAATGGGCATTTTGGTAAATAACCTAAAATTCCATATATCTTGAAACCTATTAATTGTGGGATATACACATTTAAGGAGGTTTAAATTGATGCATTTTGGTTGCCCTTTAACCTCCTGCAGGGAATACGTCGAGTTACTAGTAACCCTGTATACATATTCGGGATGTAAACAGGGAGAATATCCCCAACAAAGCATCCTCTTTAAAAATAAAACGAAAATTAGTATATGAATACTAATATAAACTGAAATAAATACAATAGTAATTCTATCAATAAGAAAAACATCCGCTATAAATTAGACGTTACACTTTCTCTAAAAGATCGCAAAGAAATGTCGAAGAGAGGCATGTTTGAAGTTCAGATTATAGGAATTAAGAATACGAACTAATGGCGAGTTTTGATACAGGTTAGTGGTAGCTCATTTGATACAGGTAGTACATTGAAGCTCAACCCAGGCAAAAGATCGGGGGTATCCAACATGCCATTTGCAAGTTTAAAGAGAAGGATCAAATAAGAAACAACTCGACGTTGCTACAAAGACAATAAGCTGAAAAGCATCCAATGTTCATGAAAATTGCAAATCGTCGTTGAATGGCTTCAATTGACAATGATTACGATACACCGCATACAAAGGGTTCCATATTACGGAACCGTAACACAGCACACTGTTGACAAATGCCAAATAGAGGGTTCTTATACACCAAAAATTTGTAAAATTCTTACTGATTCTGATAACAAACCCCAAAATACGTAGAGGCATCATAAGTTCAACACGATGATGAAATCGCAACTTGGAATCTAATATAATACCATGGCCCTTTACGTCATCCGTAGACCGGATACCGATACTGTTAGTTATACGGAAAGTTGAAAGGGTAACGTTTCCAAGCTTGTTCTTCTTCCAAGTTTGTTGAGACGACAATAATCGTGCAGACGGTCAGGATCCTCCTGCAATCTTAGACAATCCAAACTCTACCCACTTCATGCGAATATTTTATTATCGTCGGCATAGAGTAAAAATTTAAAAGAAATTTAAAAAAAGAAGAAATATCGTTTATGTACTTTATAAATAGTAGGGGTCCAAGATGACTACCTTGAGGCAAACCGGATGTGATACGTTTGTAAGTAGATATAAAGCTACCAATCTTGACCGCCTGACTTCTGTTAGATAAATACGACATATCAAGTGAACAAGACCATCAGCAATGTGAAAGGAGAAAAATTTTTGTACGAGAATTGTATGATCGATTTTGTCAAAGACCTTAGAATAGCAAACCAGAAGGAATAAAGCTTATATACGATACAAGATGAGACTCTACCTATCGCCCAAGCAAGAATCCATGTTGTTCATTGATTATAGATTGAGAAATAGAGAGACAAAAATTCTGGTGTACATTTTTTTCAAATTAGGAATAGGCATTGCTGATAGAATTGAAATAGGACGATAACTAGAAGCCAATTGTTTATCACTGGATTTAAATATTGGAATTATTATTTTCACATACTAGAAAAACACCTTTAAGTAAGGATCTCGAAAATAAATGAAATAATGACACAGACAGTTCAGCAGCAGACTTGTTTAAGAATAAAGTTGAAACGGTAAAATTGCAGCGCCGTGAGTAACAACAGAACTGTCGAATGTGCCACTTTCAAAAACAGACGAGAAGTAATGCGAGAAAGCACTGGAATTTACCATGTCCCGTAAATTCCAGTGTCAACCATAGTGTCATCAATTAAAGTCATTGATGCTGGCATGCCGGAAGGGAAACCCTCTTTGTTCTTAACAAACGACAAAATCTTCTTTGGTTTCCCTACTACATCAGCCTGATTAGAGTTCATATAAGCTTTGGAATCAGCACCAATTAATTTTTTAGCTCTACAACGCAAAGTTGAAAAAATTAGATAATCACAGTTGCATTTACTAGACTTCCACTTTCTGTGGAATTTATTAGTTTTTTCTTAATAATACGAATGGTAAAATGGGTATACCAGCGAGAGAACCGTTGTTTAGATGAGATTAGTTTCGGAACGTATCTGTCAACAGCAAAGTTAATATGCGCGTAAAGGACTTCAACAATGCTTTCCACGTGCATCCCTTCCAATACAGACCTCCAGTCAGTATTATTTAAATAATACTTTATACCTAGTGAATTTGCTTTCTTGAAAAGAAAACAAGTATTCGGACCATCGGTCAAGCAAGTTGATGTACCCGATATAACAAATACAAAAGGCGGGTGGTGTCTGTCAGGATCCACTAGTAAATCATTGCAGGGGTGAACGCTCTTAACACGACCGTTCGCGCATAATGTAAGATCCAAAATTCTGTCATTTTCGTTTACAATATTTTCAATTGATTAAAATTGCACCAATGCACCGTCAGATTCAGATAAAGTCTATGTGATGGATGGTTGATTAGTCATCCACGATAATGATCTTGGGTATTTAAAGGATGTGTGTGAACCCTTCTTTAGAATTCTGCAGAAGTCGTACTCTTTGACAGATTCTAAGAACTGTGGTATATATATACGATTGTATTTCTTGAAAACATTTTCGTGTATTTCATGTACTTTTTTAAATAGAACACCCTGTATATTTCTACATATGCTGATTAGCTATCTTAAATGCTATAGATGCATATTTTGTTCTAAAAGTTTTAGTGCAAGGTTACAAAGGTATTAACCATTTTGTGAAAAATTTAGATAATTTATTTAGTCACTTAAAATTCATTATCAGCATTATTATTAAATATTAAAGATTGCAATTTGGCATATTGATAAACGAAGCTTTGGATATTCAAACCCCACTAATACTACAGGATATTACTATACAGGATGTTACCAGAACCGGTTAATTTATGAAATGTTTGGGGAACCATAAATTTGTTGTTTGATGTGCACCATCGTGCTGAGATTACATTCTTAGTCAAACGTCTAGTGAAACATCTTCTAAAAGGTCTCGAATTCAAAAAGATTCTTCATTAACGGTTGACTAGAAAAAATGCGGCCGATCAGATAAGATACTACAATCTCTACCCAGACGTTTCAGGACCATCGATGTTAGTGGGCTATTTCTTGTACAAAATTAGTGTTGACAGTATCGTAATAATGAAGATTAAGGCGGTTAACATAGTTATTCTTATCAAATATCGCATATGCGCTGAAAAGAAGACAAAGAGTAGGCATGTTTTGGGTTGCTTCAAATTTAATCTGAAAACTTATCGATCCTCGTACAAGAAAAGTACCGAGAAAGATATGTATAGAGATTTTATTCCAACGACCTTTTTTTAGGCAACTCTACATTGCAGGATTCTCAGAAAAGAAGGGGGCGTTGAAAAAGTCACCGCTCCTCAGAGGGGCGGGCGGTTAGCTTTAAACAGTTTGGGAATCAGTGCTATAGATATTAGAATGGGTATATAGAGATACTCATTCATAATATAGAGATATTTTTAAAACGGTCTAATTGTCTCAAAAAGTACACGTGTTAAATATACCCTTTGCTTAACAAAAATAAAAGGTAGTTAATAAAGCCTTTCGAAGTCTTCGAAAATAACTCTTACTCGTGCTGCCTTGGTAAACGAGAGAAACTTTATTTATGAATGAATTGTAAATTCAACTTATAGTGTAAGTCACATACTCAAAGTAAAATAACTAAATAGATAGAAACATAACATAACGTAAATAAGGCTCGCAGATATTGAAAATAGTTATTTTTGATTTTAGATAGCGAAATGACACTTTTGCATCTTGAACGAAAGCTCTATTTGCGAGCTTTAGCGAGCAAAAACAACAAATCGATACAAACGTCAAAACATGTACAAAAACACGTCAGTGAACGTTGAAAAATATCGTCGCCGACATAGTTTTATTTTCACGGCGTTGACAATAATGTAATAGTGACGGCAAAAATCGTCGTTCTACCGGACGTGTGTTGTATATGTTTATTTAAAATAATGGTGACGATATTATTTATCACTAATATGGATGCATTGACACGTTACGGAACTGACACATTGGTGATGTGATGTGTGTAAATAGACTATTGATCCGCTTCTGCAGAAAATGCTAAAACACAAAATAGAAGGAAACTGTGATTTACTTAACACAGCGACTGTCATAAATGTGTTCGTTACAGCACCACTGTAATTAACCTCCAGCAATGCTGGATCTTTCTGTTAGATTACTGCAGTTTCATATTTAAATTGTAAGAATTGTAAGAATAAGCTTTCCAATACAAACTAACTGAACTATTTGAGCGATAGCGTTTAAACCGAGTTCTATAAAATATAATAATAATCTTTATTGAGAAAGTAAAGAGATAAACAAAAATAAAAGAAAAAGTGCACATCTCATTACTACTCTACTAGCGTCAAAAGGAAAGGAAAAAATTTAAACGTTATTATAAAATTCATCAAGCGAATAAGGCTCTAAACTACAAAGTAAATGTTGCATACTTTTCTTAAATGAGTTCAATCTACTTATTGATTTAATTGCTGTAGGGATGTAATTCCAGATTTTCACGCATGAATAAAAGGGACCCCTTTCATATAGGTTTAACCTATGTTTAGGTAGCATCAAGATATGATTATATCTGGTATCATATTGGTTTGTCTTGACCAGTTGTCGGAAACAGCTCTTATGTTTAAAAACAAATATTGAGCATTCGAAGATGTAAATCGCTGTTAACGTTAAGAGATTCTCTTCTCGGAATCGTTGTCTACATGATTCAGTATATTTCAGACTACACAAGACTCTTATTGCTTTTTTCTGAAGTTTAAATACATTATCGAACTGAACAGATGGTCCCCAAGTCATTATTAAATATCTTAAGTGTGATTCGATGTTACTTGAATAAAATATCTTGGCAATCTTTTTGTTAGTAGTGTTTATAATCACTCTAAGACCAAATATGGATTTTGATAACTTACAACAAAGTTTTTCGATGTGACTCTTAAATTTCATGGAACCATCGAGATGAACGCCCAAAATCTTGATCTCCTGTCGTACCTTAATATCACAGATTAAAGAAGGTTTACTAACCAATTTATTGTCAAATACTAACACACCACTTTTATCTTCGTTCATAATTAGCTTGTTACTGTCAAACCACTTTCCAAGTACATTCAACGTATTTCCAGCTTTATCCATCATTTGGTTTAAAGTTGAACCAGTAACTAAAGCGGTAGTGTCGTCTGCAAAACTTGATAGATAACAAGTCATGTCCTGCAATAACAGGTCATTTATAAAAATGACGAAAAGTAGAGGGCCCAGTATACTACCCTGTGGTATACCATGCCTTGTATACTTCATAGTTGATATTACTGAAGTACCTTCATAGCTTATTACTTTAGTTGAATGTGAGCTATTATTTAAATAAGAAGTTATTATGTTTTTGGCGGGACCCCTAAAACCATACCGCTCAAGTTTGGCTACCAACAATTGTTTATCTATACAATTAAATGCCTTAGAGAGGTCCAAGCTTATCACACACACACATGTTCGTTTTTTTCGTAGGCATCTAGAATATTTGTACAGAGTTCGAAAAGAGCCATATCAGTACCACGGCCAGGTATGTACCCATTCTGCCGTTCACTGAGTAAAGACTTATCTTTTATATAACCCAAGAAACGCACATAAATAACTCTCTCGATAATTTTCGATAAAGAAGAGAGTATGCTAACTGGTCTATAGCTACCAAGTTCCAATATATTACCTTTTTGTAAATAGGCGTTATAATTGAGTGTTTCAGTGAGTTTGGAAATATTCCATGTGCAAGGCAATTGTTCACAATAGAGCATAAAGGGGCTAAAATATATGAAATACTTTCTTTAATTATTTTTATCGGGATTTCATCATAACCATAGCTTCGATTATTTTTAAAACTGTGTACAATATTAAAAAGTTCACTCTCTGTTACAGGCTGTTTAAATCGCGATTGATTAAATCGCGATCGTTACATACTGTTTAAATCGCGGTTTATCAAGACATGTTTTGATAAGAACTAAAAACTAATAAATTCTAAAATGACTCACCAAACGGATGTTGTTTCCAGAGCTCAGCTGAAAAATACAATAGTTTTATTGAAGCAGTAACTAAATTAATATCATTTAATGTACTATTTAACATCCGTAAAATAGTAATCGATAATGTCAACATCACTAGAATAGTATTCATATTAATGTCAAAAAATACGCGTAACAACAAATATAATCGTCCTTTTACACAACCCCACACATCAATTAAAATCACATTTTATCACACAATCTAACGGATGTTGATTTACTTGGTTTCCTCCTCATAACTCACCTGAAGAAAAACCAACAAAGTAGTTTATTGCAACAAAAAATAAATTAATATAATATTACTTAACATCGGTAAAATAGTAATCCAATGTTCCCAACACCATTGGAAATGTCTTCATATTAATAACATAAAACACCAGCACTCTCGTAATAAGTTTTATTTTTAACAATTACTTGATCGGTCAAAGCCAGTAGATATTATGGCTACTAGATATTACGGACAAGAAGTAGATATTATGTTAACATATGTCAGAAACGATTTTAACTATATCACATCAGAGTAACAAGAGCCGCTAGGTACCAAAAACTGTTATCAAAATCATCATATTTTTGACGAATAATTGAATGGTGTAATAAAAACTATAACATTTCATTTATAATAACGAAGTTGAGGTCTACTTGCGGTAGACCGGAATTGATGGCCATCTTGAAATTATTTTAGATTAAAAGATCGGAATGAACAACCTATGATACCAAAGTTTCAAGCCATTACGAATAGTGGAACGTAAAAAAGTTCTAATGAACCAGTTACGTGCGACAGTGTGATACCAAAAAAAAATATTGGTAAAAAAAGAACAAAATTTTCATATAAATTAAGAAAATCAAAAGGTAAGTACAAATGTTCAATTTAATCGGTATTTTAAATAAGCTATATAAAAGGCAAGTATTCAATAAATATAATCAACTTAAAACTTATTTGCTTTTCCAGGCCCAATAAACCAACTTGTTCCTTAACTAATTCGAAACGCAACCCACAAAATAAAGATTAATAAAAAAACAGGTTTATACGGAAAATTCGGAAATCCGGCGTCTATATACTGAAAGGAAAATTCTACATCTAAAATAATGAAGAAAAGTTTATATAAAGCCCGGTCCAAAAATGCTTCCTAAGGGCGCTAGAACACTTTAAAGATGGCACTCAAACAGTAGTTTTTCAGCGATACCTCAAAAAACGGGAAGGTTTGGAATGCTAAGATTTAGTATACAGGGCTTTTTTTCGTGACAAATAAGTAGAAGCAAAAGAAAAAAATAAATAATGTATAGGTTCCTAGATAACAGGTAGGAGGCGTGTTTAAAGTACCATATCATTTTTATATTTATTTTTTCTGCCGTTTTAACTACAACAATCAATTTTGCGGAAAAAATACATAAAGGAGTCATTACTTAGAGTACTACCTAAAATAGTTACCAAGAAAAATGGCATTAAACAATTCACGGTATTAAAATAAATTTAAAAAAATCTAAAATTCTGATAGACACATCACAATTTTTACTGTTAAACGATGAATTAAGCACTTATGACGACTTATCTTTGAATTCAAATTGCTATAAAAAAACAAAATTGGTCAATTCAGCCATGTTGAGTACTTCAATAATAAATTTAATTAAAAAATTGGTGATAAGCATTAATTTTGAATCGTCTAACAGTAAAAATTGTAGTGTAATAAAATCCTACTAAGATTTTTGAAAAATATTTTAAAATTTATTTTAATGCCATAAATCGTTTATTTTAATTTTTGTTGGAAACTACTGGTTTTAGGCAATTTTTAAGTAGTTCCTTTTTTTAGGTATTTTTTCCCTTAGAAATGATTGATGCAATTCAAATAGAATACTCAAAGATAAAAAACATGATACTTTAAACACGCCTTATCCTTCCTGTTATCTTGGAATCTATAAATTATTTATCTCTTCTCTTTTGATTATCTTATTTGTCACGTAGAAATATCCCAGCATACCAAATTTCAACATTCTAAACCTTCCCATTTCTGACTAATCGCTAAAAAAGTACTTTCTGAGTGCCATCCTTAAAGGGCTCTAAGTAGTGAGAATCAAAAAGAAAAGGAATTTGAGGAAAAGGGTTTCAAAATACTTGCTGTCTTTTTTTAAATTGGTGACTGTAGTGGATGATAAAGAAAAGCTTGATGACTGGAAATGAAGACCAAATGGATGTTGGTTGCATGGTCGGACGGATGTTATTCCAATGACTCCTTCGGTTGAAAGTATTCAACGATGTTTCGAAAATCTTATCGAGATGTAAATTAATGCAAAAATAAACGCTCGTACCAAATTTAAAACCGAAAAGAAAACGATCTCAAGACAACCTTCCACTTTATATCCAACTGTCTATCCAAAAAACTTGAAACCGGTCCACACGACAAACGGAAATTTTATTAAAAGCCAAAATGCCGAAAAATAAAAATAAAATTATAATAAAACTAAATTAAAGCAAGAAAATAAAACAATCAAATTAATGAATTAGTACCTCATAGAAAAACTAAACAAAGTCAAAAAATAAAAAAAAAAACAATTTTTCATTCTTCAAGTGGAAATGCAGCCGTAACACCTTAGATGTGGAATATTTGGGGTTTGAATTGGGTTAAACCCCAATCTTCCACTTTTAGATCTAGTATTATTCTACTTTCATATCATTAGATCTAATTCTAGAACTAGAAATATTCGGGTTTAGCTGTATATGTCTCAAGACGGCTAAACCCGAATAATTCTAGTTCTAGGTTTAGTGATAGTTCTTTTCTTCAATTCAAATATACAGGAATGGGTTGGCTTGGGTTTAGCCGTACAGCTAAAGGATTTCATTTGAATTTGATTGAAGTAAAAGTAGAGGCTAACATTAGAGCTAAAACTTCAATAACCAAACTTTGCTTTTCTATTAAACATCCCTTCAGTAGCCTTGAAGCTCACTATGCAAGCCATTACTAATATGTTTTCCGATTTAGTTCAAAGGAAAAGAGAGCTACTATCTTCATTGCGTTATGTTATATTTAATCGATGATAGCTATTCACGGTAATTTAAATTTATGACATACATTTTTATAATATTTTTGTTATGCAAAATGTGCAAAAATCTGTTTTTAAAATCTATTCCCGCTAAATCTGTTAATCATAACATTTAAATAATAATAACATTTAATAGATTTTATTTAATTGCCTAATATTGTGTAAATAAAAATAAACTGTTCAACGTAAAAGTAATCAAATTGTTTTTAAACAATTTTGGAAAAGATTTTTAGTTCAGATAATCCGTTTCCCGAATAGCATTTAAATCGGTTTTAATTCCGAAACAGTATTTCTTTGCATATTTCTTTGAATTCAAAATTCTTGTACATCGTGAGTTATCTAGATATGTTTTGGTAAAAATTCAGAAATTGAAAACTGCTCACCGAACGGATGTTGTTTCCTTGGTTTCTTCCGCACAACTCAGCTGAAAAAGACCAACAATTTGTTTTATTACAGCAAAAATTAAATTAATACTGTTTAATATACCATTTAACATCCGTAACATAACAATCCGAAGATTCCATCAACATCACAAGAATAGTCTTAGTATTAATCACATAAAACATAGATGGCTTAACACTTATTGCTAATTAACCTAATAAGTTTCAGTTTTAACATCCTCATACTTGATCAACATCAACTAAAAACACATTTTTAATCACGCACTAGAGTCCTAACGTCTTTAGGTTTTATGCAAATGAAAGCTTGCTATATATATCACTTAATTCGCGTAATAAATTTGTTTTTAATGACAACGCGATCGGTCCGAGTACCGCACATCAACTAAATTGTGCTAATAGGGTACCAACGTCTTAACATCCCCTCTTTAATTTATTGTGTGGAAAATGCATATTGGAGGTGAACTGACAAAAAACGTAGAGATAGAAAGCCAACTGATAAAAAAGTTTATGACAAAAAAAAATTTAAATCTGCATTTGCGCTTATTTCGTTGTTTGATTTTTAAAATGTTTTATTTTAAAATTCAAATACAACAGTAAATCGTATTAAATTTAGTTTTACAATAAACTAAAAGATTTATTCGCGTAGTGCATTCTGTTTATAATTTTAGAGTTCTATTTATTATTTTGTCTTATTTACCTCTATTTATTAATAATCACAACTTATTTGTTACAATTTTTCTTAACTTCAATAATATCTTTTTCGTTTTAATGCGATAGTAACATCGCTTTTTATTGTTGAGTTTTCGCAGATGCGACCGTTGCCCCTAGCAACTTTACCTGGACATAAAACTTTACTCGTTTCATCAAAATGTTTCAACTTATTCTGTTAAAATAAAACTGTTTTTATAGTTGAATTATATAATGTTGAATTATTATAAGAAAAACATTGTTGTGCTCTTATCTAGCATGACGATGATCTAACGATGATGACAATAATAATGATCTTAATGATGATGATCAAGGAATGATTTAATTTAATGTTACTTTTTTCTTCATATAGCTTTTCCTGTTTCTGATGTTTCTGACCCTATGACATAATTGATGGTAAGTAGTATGCGATTAAGGCACTTACGACACATCAGTCAGTGGCGGATCCAAGGGAGCTTTGGAGGGTTAAACTCTATATTCCTGATTCAATTTATTTTTTTTTCGACGTCAATTAGGGCGTAGATATTCATAGATAGGGCTTTAGATATTCGGAAGGTAATAAATACTAACAAGCAGCGTCCATTATTTCTTCAATTTTATTTTTCTTTCAATCGTAAAGCACCACATGTAACAAGGATGACAAATTTTATTTGTTTGACAACAAATGCCACTGTAGACATGATAACTTACGACTTCTCAATTATTTGTGTTTACGAACTTGGCAAGGAAGCTTTAGATATTCTGAAGAATATTAATTTTTGCTGGTGGGAAAACGTAATACACCATGCGGTACGTAACTAACATTCCTCGGAAGAATCACAGGCCTCGGTTCCCTCGGCCCGTACAATTTATCCTCGCAGGTTATAAGTTATTTAAGCCTCATGGCTTAAATAACTATATTGTATCCATTTGCACCAGTAAAGTTACATTTTATGTTACAGTCTAGTAAACTGAGCATTTAGCGGTAGACAATAGTTATTTACGTAACCAGTTATGAAAAGACTAATTTTGTTTAACGGACGTAATATTTTCCAAAACGAGCGAGCGAATTTTGTAAATTGCATGAGTCTAACCCGGTTCAAAATTGAACGAAATTACGAATTTAATTAATTTGACAACACTTATGTGTCAAATGAATTTAAATTGAAAGGATTTACTTCGGCATTGCTACGAATATCCATAGTAACATCCAAAACAAATCAATATTCAGTTAGGTAATGATTCATTACACCACTAGTGATGTAATGAAACGGCACTTATGTAATGGTGGGTTCATGCAACATGTTTTAGTTTTAGTCGTAGTCATTGTCTTAACCGATTGCATTAGCTTTAGTTGTAAGGAATTTGTTCATGGATTGGTTCATGCAATATTTAAGCACAGTCGTGCCAAATTAAAAATACAAAAAGGAATCTGGAGTGAAATTATTTTATTTATGCATGTCAATGTTCAGTCGATCTTTAACAAGTTTAACAAAATAGAATTATTAACTATTGAACATGCTCCACATATCTTATGTATTAGCGAGCATTGGGCGACGTCTGCTGCACAGAAGGCCATTAATGTACCGGGTTACCAGCTTGTAAGTATTTATTCTCGTTCTGCTGGAGCGCATGGTGGTACTCTTATACTCGCGAGATCTGACTTTCATGTGAACTCAGTTGAGTTGGATAGATTCGCTAAGGATATGTTGTTTGAGTGTTGTGCGATCCGGTTTAAACACTCAAATCAGAGTTATGTTTGCGCTTGTGTTTATAGGCCTCCCTCAAGTTGCTTTGACGCTTTTATAGATATTTTAGCTTCAATGCTGGAGTTTTTGTATTGTAATAATGATTTTGTCGTGCTTTGCGGGGATTTGAATGTTGATATAAACAATGATACTATGGAATCTAAAATCCTCGGCGATTTGTTTCATTCTTATGAACTGCGCGGAGATACGACGAAATATACTAGAATTTGTTGTAACTTAAATGAAGCAGTAAGTAGGTCAACACTTGACTATATTGTAACAAATTTATCGCCGTCTTTATGTTCTTTTGATGTTTTTGACGGAAATATAGCAGACCATTTTGTCTGCTCCTTGGTCTATACTGCTCAAAGTTTGCAAATTGAGGATTCCAACCGAACGGTTTCCATTTCTAAGCGGAGATTTTCCTATAATAATTTATCTTTCTTAAATCATAAACTAATTTTGTTCGATTGGGATTCTCTCCTTGCTGTGAATTTGAATGATGTAAATTCCTTGTACGCCAGTTTTTTTGAGACATTTCAGTATTATTATAACTTATATTGTCCGACTGTTAGAAGGGATACTCCCGTAAAAAGTGGTTCACATAAAAGATGGGTAACATCTGCGATCGTACAAGCCGGGCAGGAACTAAAAAATTTCCATTGGTTACTAACAAATGGTTTTTCGGAACTTCGAGCGGAATATAACAATAAAAAAAGAACATATAGAGATTTAATTAACCAGGCAAAGAGAGATTTTTTAGTAAATAAAATTAATAATTCTTCAAACAAATGTAGAATGCTGTGGTGTTGCATCAACGAGCAGTTGGGGCGTCATCCGCAGAGTAGTCCTGTGGTGTTGTCTATTAATGACAGGTTGATAGATGATGTGTCAGAGTGTTGCAATCATTTTGGCGAGTATTTTTCATCTGTAGTTCAGGACAGATTGGTGGCTACTTACGGGTCATCTTTGTCACTATCTTGTACGCTGGGTGACTGTGTGGGCTCTTCTTTGTATTTTGCTCCCGTTACGGATACAGAGGTCTTCGATGCTATTAAAGGCTTGAAAAATGTTAAAGCTGTTGGATGGGATGATGTTACTGTTGAATGCGTCAAATTTGTGAGTGATAGCTTATGCGTGCCTTTGGCCAAGATTTTGAATCGGTCAATTGAGTTAGGGGTTTTTCCTGACTTACTGAAGGTGGGAAGGGTAACGCCTGTTTTCAAAAAGGGTGATGCGCATAGTATTGAGAACTACAGGCCTATTTCTATTTGTAGCGTGTTTTCAAAAATATTCGAAAGCGTTGTTAAGCGGAGATTGTTGAGTTTTTTTGATGCATTTCGAGTAATGTGTCGATCGCAGCACGGATTTCGAAGGGGCTTATCAACTGAGACCGCTACTGTCGATTTCTTTTCATATGTCTATGAACACCTTGACAAAGGTAATTATGTGGTTGGTCTTTTTTTTGACCTTTCCCGAGCTTTCGATTCGTTGCCTCCACACTTCATCAAGGAAAGGTTATACAATGTGGGTATTCGTGGAAGTCTGCTTAAATGGTTAACTTCTTTCGTTACAAGTCGTAGTTTGAGAGTGGTTCTGTCGGGAATAGCCTCGGAGGACTCACCTGTAAATCTTGGCGTACCTCAGGGTTCCATACTGGGTCCCTTACTGTTCTTAATTTTTGTAAATGATTTACCAAGTTTTTTCGAGAATATTCATGTGGTGATGTATGCGGATGACACCTCTATCGCTATTGCTGCTCGTGATCGGAGTGAGCTTGATAGGTTGGTTGGTAGCACTGTAGAGCGTTTTGTGGATTGGTACACCCGAAACAGAATAATCTTGAATGTACAGAAAACAGTCTGCGTAAATTTTCATGTTCGGCGACCGCTTTCCATAGAACATCTTGCTGGGATTCCTTTACAGAAGGAAGCCAACTTTTTGGGCTTGAGCATTGATACCGAAATGAGTTTTGGACCACATATAAATAACGTATGTAAAAGATTAAATTCGTCGTATTTTGCGTTGCTCAAGGTCAAATATTCGTTGGACAGGACGTCACTCCTGGACGCATATTACGCGCTTTGCTACTCACATATTTCATACAATATTCTTTTGTGGGGCAGAAGTTCTCAGTGGCGGCGTGTATTTGTGACTCAGAAACGAATAATCAGATTAATTTTTCAATTACAATGTGGTGAATCCTGCAAGGAAGTTTTTAAAAATAATAGTATTCTTACCTTCCCTTGTATCTATATTCTCAAAGCTGTGGTGTTTGTCAACGGAAATCGTGAAAGATTTTTGGGCTCTGTTAGCCAGTATGAGACGAGACGTGTTGATTTGCCGTTGTTGCGACACAAAACAGCATTTTTTGAGAAAAGTCCGCAATACGATTTTGTAAAACTATATAATAAGTTACCTGTCTCAATAAAAAGCATCACCGCTCCTCGTGCATTCAAAAATAAAGTTAAGGCGTACTTGATCGAGAATGTTTTTTATAGTTTACGGGAGTATCTCTGTGGGGTCACGGACTTACCATAGGCATAAAGATGTATTTAGCTTTTTCTTTTTTTTTTTTTTTCTTTGTGTATTTTGTTATGTGTAATAATGTATTGTATGACTTATCTCCATCTACAGTTATGTGGCACTGAGACTAATAAATTATTATTATTATTAGAAACATTTTGTTTCTAACATAATTTAATGTGATTAATAAAATTGAAAAAGAAAATTGTTGTCACTGCTAGTGTAATGTGTTTGAATTATGGATTACAGTCCCGGGATGCCGGGGTAACAAGGATGCGGAAAAATTTGGTATTCCGTGTTAGCTTCTATATTAATCAGTTAACGATCCCGGGATCCCGAATAATAAAAAGACGTTGCTAACTATTAACATGTCGTTGATCAATGATGGTCAAATAAAAAAACACGTTATAAAAGATCAAGAAACCCTACACATTTTCAGTATTATAAACAACTGCGTAATTTTGTTACAGGCGCTCTACGGCGTGAGAAAAGAGCTTTCATTGAACATAACTGTGTGCTTGATGGATCTCGTATCATGTGGAATACATTGAAAAAGTATAATGTTGTTGGGTCTGGTATTAATGATTTACCTCCTCATTTGGCTGCTCCTGAAAGTATCAACTTATTTTTTGCTAAATCTACTGTTGATATGATCATTGAGCCTGACATGGACTTACTGAATTTTTATGATATTAACAGACTAAATATTGACACTACTCCTTTTACTTTTGATGAGGTCTCCGTGGATTTTATTGAGCGACTTTTGCTTTCGTCGAAGTCTACTAGTGTTGGCTCGGATAGAATTTCTTTAGATATGGTTAGATTGTGTTGTCCTAGAATTTTGGATGTTCTTTGTCACATTTTCAATTTCTGTTTGCGAATGGCAGTTTACCCCAAAGTATGGAAGTTGGGTTTGGTGACACCTGTTCCTAAAGCTAAACCAATTAAAGAGTTCAAAGAGTTGAGGCCTATTACTATTCTTTCAGTTCTATCTAAGGTATTGGAGAAGATCATTGCTATTCAATTAAATTCCTTCTTAGATATGAATAATATATTATCCGCCAAACAATCTGGCTTTAGGAGTCAGTACAGATGCGCCACGGCGCTTCTTGACTTAACAGATGATGTATTTAGATCTCTTGATATGGATAGGTCAACTATTCTTGTGTTGCTTGACTTCAGTAAAGCGTTTGACATATTGAATCATAACCTTCTATTGGCTATTCTTAAGTTTGTTGGTGTATTAGATGGTGCTGTTTCCTTGTTTAGAAGCTACCTTTCTGACAGATCGCAGGTGGTTAAGATGAAGTCGTGTTCTAGCCCTACAAAAGTTGATTCTGGCGTGCCGCAGGGTTCGATTCTTGGTCCAATTTTGTTTACCATCTACACTAGTAATCTGTTTTCAAAATTAAGTTATTGTTCCTATCATCTATATGCCGACGATTCCCAGCTTTATCTCGATTTCCTGCCTGGAGAGTTGGTTGAGGCTTGTGAAAGGATAACAGAGGACTTATGTAACTTATGTGTGGAGATAGAAAAGCATGCTCTTGTTGTCAACCCCGATAAGACCCAATGTATTTTATTTACAAAGAAGGGCAGATTATCTGTTAATAAAAATGATATTAATATAAACATGCTTGGTGTACAGTTACAATCATCGAGTTTGGTTAAAAGTTTGGGTCTTCTCATTGATGATCAACTTGCCTTTGCTGATCATGTTAATTTATTGTGTAGGCGTACGTATGGTCTATTAAGAATGCTCTACTTCAGTAAAATGCTATTATCGAGGAGTATGAAGAGACTTTTGTGCGATTCTCTGGTTCTGTCTCATTTTAATTATTGTAATGTTATGTTTGGTTCATGTTTGTCTTATGAGAGTTTGCGAAAGATTCAGGTTGTGCAGAATTCGTGTCTTCGCTTCGTTTTTTAATCTTCGTAGGGGTGATCATGTCTCTCAGGCTTTATTAGATAGTGGTTAGCTGACTATGAGGCAGAGATATGTTTTTCATTATTTGTCTTTTATCTATGGGATTATCTCAACGGGTAAGCCACCTTACCTCTGCCGTAAGATTACTTTCCGGACGGATATTCATCATCTGAATCTCAGGCATAGATTTTGTGTTAACGTCCCTCTTCATTCATCTGCCAGGTTTCAGCGTTCGTTTTCCTGTCAGGTGCCTCGTCTTTGGAATTTGATTCCCGTTTCTGCGAGGTGTGCCGGCTCGGCTCGTGTTTTCAGACGTATTGTTTTGCGTGAGAGGATTTTTGACTTATTTTTATAATGCGCTATTTGTTTTGAGTTTTATTTTAGTTTTATTTTATTTTATGTTTAATTAGTTTAAATCTATTTTTTGTTTGCTGTAGAGTGATATTTGCTGTTCTGATTGTGTGTAGGTAAAATCAATGGCAGTTTGTCTTTTTTGCTCCTGTACCCTTTGGGCTTGGAATAAGAATTAGTATTATAGTGTTTTTTTTTTGTTCTTTTTTTGGATTTATTGTATATTTTTCTTTTCTGTTTATTCTTGGCTCAATAAAGTTATTATTATTATTATTATTGAAATGTTCAAAAAATTTCCAACAAAAAATGATCTTCAAAAATATGTGAAAGAAGAACACAGAAAATAACTGAAACTTCAACTTGACTGCAAAACAATATGGAATAGCCTCTTAATTATGTCAAAGCGATATAACAGTCTGAAAAACTGTATTATAAAAGCAATGATTGATTGGCGAAGTTCCATTATTAGTGACAGTGAATTTCAAATTATTAGGAGTTGGTTAGCCTTTTAGGTTCGATCAAAGTGGAATGCATGGTTCAAGTAATTAAATAAATTAATGCTGCTTTAGGAAAGTCCTTAGAGAATTGTTTGATTGTTCACCCTTCGTCGATATTTAAGTGACCCAAACTAGATTTCCAGTAACAATGAACTTTTACTTAATAAATGAAAGAATAATGGGAGACGTACTGGTGAAAGAGATAAAATATATAATAAAAGAAAGTAGAAGAAATGATGGTGAAGGAAGTCGACCAGGAAGACGCAGGCGATATTTCATTTTCTGAGTTGCAGAAGAAAGTTGACCAGGAGAAACCAAAGTCTTTTAAAAACACCCTTGAAAACGCATAAAACTATCCCCAAATCAATCACGGGATTGATTATCCCAAAATTTCCGTTATTGTGTATTTGCTGCAAAATTGTAATCCCTAGCTTGAATGCATTCTTTCTTAATCGCACAAAGATCGAAGAAAATATTAATTTAGTTTTATGATCTTTGTGTTCTGTATCATAAAGATATTGGTACGCTTGTACCATTAATTTCAAATCTATTTCATCTGGGTTTGATTCCGTTGAAATTATTGTTATAATTATAATAAAGTAAAATACAAATGCTTATCAATTTAGCTTCAATTTATAAAATAGGACAAAATACTGCCATTAAAGGTACGAAAACGAAAAGTGCGCATGCGTCAAGTTGTGACCGAGGGTTTAGCTTTAAGAAGTTAAAAGTTGGGCAACTCTTGTGACTAGGACAAAAAACCGTTTTAGTCATAAGGTGTTGCATGAACAGTACTACTACAACACAATACCTTAACTTTTCTCGCTTATGACTACGACTACAACTAAAACACGTTGCATGAACCCACCATAAAATGTGACGTTACAAAACGTCAAAATGACATGTAAAGTCTGATATTTCCTAGCGGGGTTAGGTAAAGTACTTTATCTGCCGCAAATGAGTCAGACAAAGTACTTTACCTGCCGCTAATTGCTGTAAATTTGAAGAAAATCTTAGCAAACAACTAGATTCGAACGTACCGGGTTCTTTGACATGACAGCTGAACGACTTGCCACTGAACTACTGACCTTCTATATTAAATCAATCTTTGTCGAGGTATATTAATGAAACACACAGTTTGTTACATATTTTGACATCTGTCAAACCTGGGTACCTGTAGGTGACCTCGTCAATTTTATTGTATTTTATATGTTTCAGAAAAGACACAGTTTGTCATAAGAAGTAATTTATCCTCAAACCGAACACAAATTGCAAAAATAGGGAATATTGTTCAAGGGACGTCCTTAACAGGTCGAGTGATTAAAACCTCACTGGCCAAGCTTGCCCTAAAACATCAATTCCCCTAGTTCCAATGATCGATTTAAACCAGTTGAACCAGTTTCTGAAGAAGTTGCAACATTGAATCCGAAACATCAGATACTTTTTCAAAAGGCGAACACAAAACACAAAAGCTTCTAGTTTTAATTCTAATTCTAGTATTAATCCAAGTAATAGTACTAGTGTGTTAGTTCCAATTTTAGTTTAGTGAATGATTTCTTTATGACGGTCAACACCCAAAGGAGTTCTATAAGACGAAATGTAAAAACTGTATGAACCTAATAGGGTCTCATTTTTTTTAAGGCAATTTGACGGGAGATATGTATGCGAACTTCATTCAAAATGAATTAGATAATTATTTAGAGGACATTCCGTTTTAAATATGGCAAATAATAAATAATTTGTGGATGCAGCAAGATGGGGCTCCTGCTCATTGGTTCAGAAATGCGGCAGATGCTGTCCACCAAAAATTTCCCGAAAGATGAATAGGACGTGACGGTCCGATTTGTAGGCCAGCGTGTGCACCGGATTTAACGCCGATGGATTTCTTTGTGTGGGGTACGGTGAAAAACATTGTTTATCAAAGAGTACCAACAACGCGAGAAGATATGCAGTAACATATTGTTGTTGCGTTTCATGACAATTGATTAGAAATGTGTATTAATCAAGGATATCATTTCGAAAATGTTATTTAAAATAAAGAAACTTTTTATTACTAATGTTGTTGTTTAATTTTCTACAAATTAGGTGACAATCTTGTCCAGGTAAAATCTTCATTTAAAGCTTTTTGACAATAAGATTTTATTACATTGATCAAATTTATTTAGGTAGCTTAATATTAAATTATGATGTTGATTTAAACATAAGTTTAATATTAAGCCTGATCAGGTTAAGAGAAAAATTCATCATTGAGCTGCTCGGTTGGTTTATTAACCTACCGGCATTAAAAAAGCGGCTCATGGTAAGGGTAATAGTCTCGAACCATGGTACCATAAATTTAAGTGTAATTACTTAATTATTGTCCAAAATAATGAATAAATCCCATTTTTTGTGTGAATTTACTTTACTATAACTCCCACACAATATGGTATAAGAATCGTTAAAAAATAAAACCATAAATTTTGTCATTTTTTATATTTTTGCAAATTATTCACAAACCGTGCAATAAAAAGAAATATGATCACCACCTGGCCAAGTAGGGTCTTAATATTTAGACGTCAAAAAAGCCAATACCACAACCGATGGTACACCCTGCATATCTACAAACAAGACTTCCATCCCAAAACCCATACAAACAATGACAAGGCACAAATACAAAATTATTGGAAAATCGACCTTGAAATTTGGAAAAAAATTGTAAAATTAATGTTTCCGTCTCTTTACCTTTTGGGTTGTTTATATTAGTAACACAACTGTATATATCTATCCAAGATACTGAAATAACAAAACAGTATATAGAAAACTATAAAAATAGAATTTTATTAGAAAAATTGTGACTGAATTAAAAATCAAATAAATCAATAACTCAAAAAAATAAATAAATAAAAAGATGAAATAATGTTTAAACTTAGAAAATCACTCTGCTTCATTAATAATTTCAGGTTCCTCTGTTTCTTCAGCACTTTCATTTAGTTTCGGCTGTAAATTTTTAAAAAAAAATGATTATAGTATTGGTGCGCGAACTCTTTTTTATGTTTCTAAGTATAGGTGTAAAATTTAAAAAACCTTTCCGCATCATAACTATGACTGCAAAAGGTGTTTTTTGTTTGATCGCCGTATAATATCGTACCATTCATTTGAACAAAAAACTTGTGGTACATACCTTCGGTGTCGCTTTTCTATAAGTGCAAAGTCCCTATAAGAAGGAAGATGAGTATGACCACTTACGAGAAAGTGGTGTGATATTGCTTTAAATTTATTCTCCTTTACTATTTGTAATCATATATATATGATAACTCATCATATATATATAAACTCATGATTAGCCAACTTTAATTTTGCCCTGAGCAATTATTTGTAAATATGGCTAGCTGGTTAATTTTGGTCTTCGCCATAAGAAATTTTAGGAGGATTGAAGCGACTTCAACACTTTCTCTTTTTGTTATACCTAATGATTGGTAATGCCTAAGTCAAATAAAATTACCAACGTTCTATTTATTGGTGTTTTTTGATTCTTGAGTCGAGTTATTTAACAAATTCTGTATTCCATTCGCTTTTTCCTGATTTTCATTTAATTTTGTTGCAGAGTCTATTCTGATGTTAAGTTGATCTCAAGTTTTGCAAGTGTCAGATTTGGGTAATTTAAAGCCGGTATTGTATTCTGTACAATATATCTGCTTATATGTGTGCTCCAGAACATGTTTGATATGATGTTGTTGACACCACGGAACATAATACTCAGAATAAAGATGCGATATGGTCATATCACAGTTAAGGTATACTTTCCTTAGATTTTCAGCCCTGCTATAGTGACTTTGGTATTTAGGTATTAAATCTATATGCTGTTTAACACTCTGCTTTTGCTGGTAACTAATTTGATTGCGTATGTTCGAATGTCGGCCACGTTTATCTCTTTTTTTAGTACAGGAGTTCTTATTTTCTTTGAAACGATATTGTTTAGTCTACCGTTTAATTTTTGCAGACCGTGAACATTCAGAAACTTGGTTTTACATACGTTTACTGTTTGGCTTTGACAGATTAAATCGCATTGCAAGTTCTACTTGCTTCTTGTCGCTTTTGCCTTGTTTTGTAAGATCTCCTTTTCTTTGCTATAGCAATGAATTCAAAGAGATAACCATTCTGCAATTCCCACGATCGAAAATTCCAAAATCCAATCAAAATACGGCTTTCATTACCATCTAGTTTCTCTCTACATCTTTTTTTACACTCACAAGGCGGTGCTAACCCCCGAGCTGCAACAGTCTTTTTGGTTATGTCACTAATATACTGCTGTCCCAGATTTCTTCTTATTTTTCTTTTTGATCGTGGATATTTGTCTTCTTTTCTGTGTTTCCAGCTACATCTAGGGGCAGGTTCAGGTGTAGCAGCCCTAATCCGTTTAATGTTCTGCTCTTGTTTCCCCATCTGATTCTTTTTACCATCTTTCTATATTGAAAAAGCAATACTAAACTAGCCACCTAATAACAACCTAATTTGCAACATGCCACATAAAAGAAAAAGTCATTTACCTGTTCATTTGCATCTAACTTTTCTGCATCACTAGGTACATAATCATCACTAAGTACACTGCTCATTATATTAAAATTATTCGATCCACATGCACTTAAGTCACGACGCGTTAAATTTTTTTTGTTTTGTTTGCTTGTGTGACCTGTCATTGTTTATTTTCACAAAACAAATGTGTATGTAGCAACGCAAGATCATTATATACTACGAAATTGTGGTGCTATGCTTTGGAATATTTTGAACCTATTTCATCCGTAACTTATTATACTTTTGTAGAACTCGAAAATAAGCAAAAGTCATATTTGAAAAGAATTGATTGAAAAGACTTGTCATCTCCAATTTTATTTAAAATGGCTCATTTTTTATCGTACAACAAATCATTTTTAATTGAAATATCCTTTCACATTAATTGTAAATGTGTAACAACATTCATGCCCGGTTTCTCGTACGTTATAGTATTGAGTAGATATCGGAGCGACAGTTATTGGATCGATATCGTCTATTGGTGTTCTGGTAGGAACTGATCGACAGATATTGCATACAATAGTTATTGAACGTTTTTTGACAATTTTGCCAAAAAATCGATTACTTGCTTATTGCCGTCGATAGGTTCGCCACCTACCTAAAATTTTTTAATAACAATTCGTAAAATTATTTATTTATTATATTTGAGATGAAAACTGGACAAGCTTGGAGGTCTTGTCCAGTACTTGTAGGTAAATTATATTTATTATTAATTTCAAATAATTACAAAAAATCAGGTCAACTTAAATAATCTATATCTCTAAAGCGAATAAAGATTTTCTAATTTAAATAAATGAAGGTTATGGAAACTTCTTTCTCGCTAATTAATAAATTTTATTATTTACTCAAAGAACCGGTTTTCGACCATAATCAGGTCATCATCAGTTTGAATAGTCAAATATTAAAAAGAACGACGAACCATGACAAACATAACTTGCAAAGACCATTAGATAACTAACAGTATGCTAAAAACAAATATCTTAACACTTAAAACAATTAAACACAAAAACAACTATTAGGTAAAATATTATAATATTTTAAGGTAACATGTGTGGAAGATCGAATAAAGAACTAAAAAGTTCTTTAAACTAAAAAAATCTTTTACTTTTTTTTTCGTGTATTTTTTTAAACATGATTATTAATTTCAAAAAATCATAAAAAATAGATTCACTTAAATAAACTTTATCACAAAAGCGAATAAAGATTTTCTAATTTGGTTCTCACCATGACAAAATAGACACATACCTCTATAAATTTTGCATGTTTCATTAAAATATCTCAAGAATTCGATTTTTGGTGATTTTTAATTAACTTGAGATAGCCATAAATGTTCGCGTTGAATTTAATGATTTATATCTCAAAAACGAATAAATATTTTCAAGATCCGGTTTCATCACGGTAAAGTAGACACTTTCCCCTATAAATCATGAATAATTCTTTAAGATATCTTAAGAATTAGATTTTTCTTGATTTTTTTAAAACAAGATTATTAATTTCAAAAAAATCATAAAAAAATAGATTAATTTAAATAATCTTTATCTCAAAAACAAATAAAGATTTTTTAATTTGGTTCTTACCATGACAAAATAGGCACTTACCTCCATAAATTTTGTATATTTCATTAAAAGATCTCAAGAATTCGATTTTTGGTGATTTTTGATTAACTTGAGATAGCCATAAATGTTCGCGTTAAATTTAATGATTTATATCTCAAAAACGAATAAATATTTTCAAGATCCGGTTTCATCACGAGAAAATAGACACTTTCCCCCTATAAATGATGAATAATTCATTAAGGTATATTAAGAATTACATTTTTCGTGATTTTTAAAACAAAATTATTAATTTCAAAAAATCATAAAAAGTTAAGTTAACTTAAATAATCTTTAACTCAAAAACAAATAAAGATTTTCTAATTTGGTTCTCACCATGACAAAATAGACACTTACCTCTATAAATTTTGTATGTTTCACTAAAATATCTCAAGAATTCGATTTTTGATGATTTTTGATTAACTTGAAATAACCGTAAATGTTCGCGTTGAATTTAATGATTTATATCTCATAAACGAATAAATATTTTCAAGACCCGGTTTCATCACGAGAAAGTAGACACTTTCCCCCTATAAATTATGAATAATTCATTACGATACCTTAAGAATTCGATTTTTCAAAAATTATAAAAAATTAGGTTAATTTAAATAATCTTTATCTCAAAAACGAATAAAAATTTCCTAATTTGGTTTTCAGCATGACAAAATAGACACTTGCCTCTATAAATTTTGTATGTTTCATTAAAATATCTCAAGAATTCGATTTTTGGTGATTTTTAATTAACTTGAGATAGCCATAAATGTTCACGTTGAATTTAATGAATGATATCTCAAAAACGAATAAATATGCTCAAGATCCGGATTCATCACGAGAAAGTAGTCACTCTCCTCTATAAATCATGAATAGTTCATTAAGATATCTTAAGAATTCGATTTTTTGTGGTTTTTTAAAACAAGATTATTAATTTCAAAAAATCGAAAAATTAGGTTAACTTAAATAAACATTATCTCAAAAGCGAATAAAGATTTTCTAATTTGATTCTCACCATGACAAAATAGACACTTACGTCTATAAATTTTGTATGTTTCATTAAAATATCTCAAGAACTCGATTTTTGGTGATTTTTGATTAACTTGAAATAGCCATAAATGTTCGCGTTGAATTTAATGATTTATATCTCAAAAACGAATAAATATTTTCAAAATCCGGTTTCATCACGAGAAAGTAGACACTTTCCCCTATAAATCATGAATAATTCATTAAGATATCTTAAGGATTAGATTTTTCTTGATTTTTTAAAACAAGATTATTAATTTCAAAAAATCATAAAACAATAGATTAACTTAAATAATCTTTATCTCAAATACAAATAAAGATATTCTAATTTGGTTCTCACCATGACAAAATAGACACTTACGTCTATAAATTTTGTATGTTTCATTAAAATGTCTCAAGAACTCGATTTTTGGTGATTTTTGATTAACTTGAAATAGCCATAAATGTTCGCGTTGAATTTAATGATTTATATCTCAAAAACGAATAAATATTTTCAAGATCCGGTTTCATCACGAGAAAGTAGACACTTTCCCCTATAAATCATGAATAATTCATTAAGATATCTTAAGGATTAGATTTTTCTTGATTTTTTAAAACAAGATTATTAATTTCAAAAAATCATAAAACAATAGATTAACTTAAATAATCTTTATCTCAAAAACAAATAAAGATTTTCTAATTTGGTTCTCAGCATGACAAAATAGACACTTGCCTTTACAAATTTTGAATGTATCATTAAAATATCTCAAGAATTCGATTTTTGGTGATTTTTAATTAACTTGAGATAGCCATAAATGTTCACGTTGAATTTAATGAATGATATCTCAAAAACGAATAAATATGCTCAAGATCCGGATTCATCACGAGAAAGTAGTCACTCTCCTCTATAAATCATGAATAGTTCATTAAGATATGTTAAGAATTCGATTTTTTGTGGTTTTTTAAAACAAGATTATTAATTTCAAAAAATCGAAAAATTAGGTTAACTTAAATAAACATTATCTCAAAAGCGAATAAAGATTTTCTAATTTGATTCTCACCATGACAAAATAGACATTTACGTCTATAAATTTTGTATGTTTCATTAAAATATCTCAAGAACTCGATTTTTGGTGATTTTTGATTAACTTGAAATAGCCATAAATGTTCGCGTTGAATTTAATGATTTATATCTCAAAAACGAATAAATATTTTCAAAATCCGGTTTCATCACGAGAAAGTAGACACTTTCCCCTATAAATCATGAATAATTCATTAAGATATCTTAAGGATTAGATTTTTCTTGATTTTTTAAAACAAGATTATTAATTTCAAAAAATCATAAAACAATAGATTAACTTAAATAATCTTTAACTCAAAAACGAATAAAAATTTTCTAATTTGGTTCTCAACATGACAAAATAGACACTTGCCTTTACAAATTTTGAATGTATCATTAAAATATCTCAAGAATTCGAATTTTAGTGATTTTTAATTACATTGAGATAGCCATAAATGTCCAGGTTTGAATTTAAGGATTTATATCTCAAAAACGAATAAATATTTTCGTGATCCGGTTCCATCACGAGAAAGTAGACACTTTCATCTATAAATCATGAATAGTTCATTAAGATGCCTTAAGAATTCGATTTTTCATGATTAAAAAAAAATTATTAATTTAAAAAAATCATAAAAAATTAGGTTAATTTAAATAATCTTTATCTCAAAAACGAATACAGATTTTCTAATTTGGTTTTCAGCATGACAAAATAGACACTTGCCTTTACAAATTTTGAATATATCATTAAAATATCTCAAGAATTCGATTTTTGGTGATTTTTAATTAACTTGAGATAGCCATAAATGTTCACGTTGAATTTAATGAATGATATCTCAAAAACGAATAAATATGCTCAAGATCCGGATTCATCACGAGAAAGTAGTCACTCTCCTCTATAAATCATGAATAGTTCATTAAGATATCTTAAGAATTCGATTTTTTGTGGTTTCTTAAAACAAGATTATTAATTTCAAAAAATCAAAAAATTAGGTTAACTTAAATAAACATTATCTCAAAAGCGAATAAAGATTTTCTAATTTGGTTCTCACCATGACAAAATAGACACATACCTCTATAAAAATTGCATGTTTCATTAAAGTATCTCAAGAATTCGATTTTTGGTGATTTTTGATTAACTTGATGTAGCCATAAATGTTCGCGTTGAATTTAATGATTTATATCTTAAAAACGAATATATATCTTCAAGATCCGGTTTCATCACGAGAAAGTAGTCATTTTCCTCTATAAATCACGAATAGTTCATTAAGATATCTTAAGGTTAATTTAAAATAGGTTAACTTACATAATCTTTATCTCAAAAACGAATAGATTTTCTAATCTGGTTCTCAGCATGATAAAATAGACAAAATAGCTATTATTATAATGAATCATCATAGGTGAGTTTGGTTAATGTCTAGAATTTTTAGAATATGGGTGTTTGGATGAACTTGAAATTAATAAAATCGACCTGAATCTTTTGAGATACAATTTTGTAAGAAGATGTTCGAATTTTATCTAATACATGTAATTATGTTTTTGCCAAATTTTATCTTCATACAATTAATATATTAATAAAACCAAGTACTATTAAAATATCGCACGAAGAATTCGAAGTTCTTACGGTTCGTACCCATTTTTTATTACGTAACAAACAGAGGAAATTTAGCTATACTTGGTTAGGTGGCTCTCCGGGCGTAGTTGGCAAAAATTCAGAACGAGATTTGCTCGAGAATACCTGTGAATAAGGGTGTGAATTTTGTTATAAATTCTTCATTTAAAAATTAAAATTTGTACATCATTGGAAAAAATATCGACAGATGGCGCATCGATCGCGATCAACCAATCCCTTTTTGATGAATTATTACATAAAGTAAACTGATAAATCGATTATTTAAACTGAAATTATTATTGTGATAAAATAAAATATATATACTTAACATAATAATCAATAAAATTTTCCATATTAGTTAATCGAACACTTCTTATATCAATTGATGTTTGGTTATGTCAAAAAAATTAACCCAAAAAATTACGTCGTAAAAAAATTTTTGACAGATCTGTCAATTTGTATAGCAACAACGTGATGTGTTTTATTTTTATGGTGATCGTGTAATTTTCAACAATTTTTAGTTAACTATTGTGTTAAAAAAAAACTTTAATGTGTATTTTATACGTGTTTTTCGTTGTATGATTGGAAACAATTTTTTTTCGATAATCTAATATAAAAGTATAGGAAAAAAATGTCGGAGAAAACGGCTCAAGGTTTTCAGCCCCCCGTAAAAATTGGCCATTACATATTGGGGCAAACGTTGGGCGTGGGTACGTTTGGTAAAGTAAAAATCGGCGAACATCAATTGACGAAGCACAAGGTTGCAATTAAAATCCTGAATCGACAAAAAATAAAAAGCTTGGATGTTGTGGGAAAAATTCGTCGGGAAATACAAAATTTAAAGTTGTTTCGACATCCTCATATAATTAAATTATATCAGGTTATTAGCACACCTACCGATATCTTTATGATTATGGAATATGTGTCTGGTGGAGAACTTTTTGATTACATCGTTAAACATGGGAAATTACAAGAACATGAAGCTCGAAGATTTTTCCAACAAATCATTTCAGGAGTTGATTATTGCCATAGGCACATGATAGTTCACCGTGATTTAAAACCTGAAAATCTCCTTCTTGATCATAATATGCACGTAAAAATCGCTGATTTTGGCTTATCAAACATGATGATGGATGGGGAATTTTTAAGAACAAGTTGTGGTTCACCCAATTATGCAGCCCCCGAAGTTATTTCAGGAAAACTTTATGCCGGTCCTGAAGTCGATATTTGGTCATGCGGAGTAATTCTTTATGCATTACTTTGTGGAACCTTACCTTTTGATGATGAACATGTACCCACTTTATTTAGAAAAATCAAGTCAGGAATTTTCCCAATTCCTGAGTACTTAAATAAATCAGTGGTTGATTTATTGTGTCAAATGTTACAAATTGATCCAATGAAACGAGCATCAATTGAAGATATTAAAAAACATGAATGGTTCCAAAAAGATTGCCCTGCATATTTATTTCCTTCTCCAGTCGAACAAGATTCCTCTGTTATTGATACTGATGCCGTATATGAGGTTAAATTAAAAAAAAATCTTCAATTCAATCTTTAATTCATTTAAGTATATTATTTTTAGGTTTGTGATAAATTTGGTGTAAAAGAAAACGAAGTTCACAGCGCTCTTTTAAGTGGAGATCCTCACGATCAACTCGCAATAGCTTATCACTTAATAATTGATAACAAAAGGATTGCAGACGAAGCTGCCAAAGCTGAAATGAAAGATTTTTTCGTTGCCGGTAGTCCACCTCCTGTTAGTATGAGTCCAAGCCCATGCGATTTTAGTTCAAGTCCATTAAAACCACACCCTGAACGTATTGCTCCCTTACGAGACAAAGTCATTGCATCTGGGCAAATTGGTGCAACCGAGCGTGGAAGAGGTAATTTAAAAGATAAGTTATAAAATAAATTATTTATGTTTTTGTTATTAGTTAAAAGGGCTAAATGGCACTTGGGAATACGTTCCCAAAGTAAACCAAACGACATTATGATGGAGGTTTATAGAGCAATGAAACATTTAAATTTCGAATGGAAAGTAATTAATCCATATCACGTGAGGGTTAGGGAAAGAAATAAGTTGCATGATAGATACGCTATGATGTCTTTACAGTTGTATCAGGTAAAAACATTTTTTTAACAACTAAAATTGAAGTTATGTTTTAACAATGTGAAGTATTTATTTAATTGAGCTAACAACCGTAAGATGGAGCTACTTAACGCTTGTGCAGTTATCCATATATTCCAGCCATAGATTTTAAAATTGGAAAATGACAAAGTTCTGCAATTTGAAACCTAAATTAAAATTCAGATTCGCGTTTAGCTCCCTTAGAGGAACCCTTACACAAAAATTTGCGAGGGGGTCTTTTCATTTAAGGGAGAAAAAAATACCGAAAGTTATGAATCATGTGGGCCATATATCGCCCGACTAAAATCAAAAAATAAACAACTTCCGCAACTCGAAACCAAAATTAAAATTTAGATTCGCGTTTAGCACTCTTAGAAGAATCCCTACACAAAAATTTGCTAGGGAGTGTTTCCATTTAAGTTAGAAAAATATTCCCAAAGTTATGAATATTACGTGCGCCAAATACCGCTCGACAAAATTCGAAAAATGACCAATTTCTGGAACTGGAAACCAAAATTAAAATTCAGATTCGCGTTTAGCACTCCTAGAAGAATCCCTACACAAAAATTTGCAAGGGTGTGTTTTCATTTAAGGGAGAAAAAATCCCAAAGTTATGAATATTATGTGCGCCAAATATCGTTCGACATAAATCGAACGAAAATACTTCTAAATATTACTATTAAGGTACTCGAGAAAAATGGAATAAGAGAAAATCAGTGGATCATACATATTTTAAAGCTACTACTTGGAAACCAAAATTAAAATTCAAATTAGCGTTTAGCACTCTTAGAAGAACCTCTACGCAAAAGTTTGCGAGTGGATGTTTTCATTTAAGGGAGAACAACATTCCCAAAGTTATGAATATTATGTGCGCCAAATACCGTTCGATATAAATCGAAAAATGACCAATTTATGGAACTAGAAACCAAAATTAAAATTCAGATTCACGCTTAGCACTCTTAGAAGAATCCCTACACAAAAGTTTGCGAGGGGATGGTTTCACTTAAGGGAGAACAAAATTCTCAAAGTTATGAATATCACGAGCGCCATATACTGCTCGACAAAAGTCGAAAAATGACCAATTTCTGCAACTCGAAACCTAAATTAAAATTCAGATTCGCGTTTAGCACTCTTAGAAAAACCCCTACACGAATGTTTGCTAGGGGATATTTTCATTTAAGGTAGAACAAAATTCCCAAAGTTATGGATATTATGTGCGCCAAATACCGTTCGACATAAATCGAAAAATGACCAATTTCTGGAACTGGAAACCAATATTAAAATTCAGATTCACGTTTAGCACTCTTAGAAGAACCCCTTCACAAAAGTTTGCGAGAGGATGTTTTCATTTAAGGGAGAACAAAATTCCCAAAGTTATGAATATTATGTGCGCCAAATACCATTCGACATAAATCGAAATATGACCAGTTTCTGGAACTGGAAACCAAAATTAAAATTCAAATTCGCGTTTAGCGTTCTTGGAAGACTTCACTCTTAGAAAAACCCCTACACGAATGTTTGCTAGGGGTTATTTTCATTTAAGAGAGAAAAAAATTCCCAAAGTTATGTATATTATGTGCGCCAAATACCGTTCGACATAAATCGAAAAATGACCAATTTCTGGAACTGGAAACCAATATTAAAATTCAGATTCACGTTTAGCACTGTTAGAGGAACCTCTACGCAAAAGTTTGCGAGAGGATGTTTTCATTTAAGGGAGAACAAAATTCCCAAAGTTATGAATATCACGTGCGCCATATACCGCTCGACAAAAATTCGAAAAATGACCAATTTCTGCAACTCGAAACCTAAATTAAAATTCAGATTCGCGTTTAGCACTCTTAGAAAAACACCTACACGAATGTTTGCTAGGGGTTATTTTCATTTAAGAGAGAAAAAAATTCCCAAGGTTATGTATATTATGTGCGCCAAATACCGTTCGACATAAATCGAAAAATGACCAATTTCTGGAACTGGAAACCAATATTAAAATTCAGATTCACGTTTAGCACTCTTAGAAGAACCCCTACACAAAAGTTTGCGAGAGGATGTTTTCATTTAAGGGAGAACAAAATTCCCAAAGTTATGAATATTATGTGCGCTAAATACCGTTCGACATAAATCGAAAAATTACCAATTTCTGGAACTGGAAACCAAAATTAAAATTCAAATTCGCGTTTAGCGTTCTTGGAAGAACCCCTATACAAAAATTTGCGAGGGGGTGTTTTCATTTAAGGTAGAACAAAATTCCCAAAGTTATGACTATTATGTGCGCCAAATACCGTTTGACATAAATCGAAAAATGACCAATTTCTGGAACTGGAAACCAAAATTAAAATTCAGATTCACGTTTAGCACTCTTAGAGGAACCTCTACGCAAAAGTTTGCGAGAGGATGTTTTCATTTAAGGGAGAACAAAATTCCCAAAGTTATGAATATCACGTGCGCCATATACCGCTCGACAAAAATTCGAAAAATGACCAATTTCTGCAACTCGAAACCTAAATTAAAATTCAGATTCGCGTTTAGCACTCTTAGAAAAACCCCTACACGAATGTTTGCTAGGGGTTATTTTCATTTAAGAGAGAAAAAAATTCCCAAAGTTATGTATATTATGTGCGCTAAATACCGTTCGACATAAATCGAAAAATGACCAATTTCTGGAACTGGAAACCAAAATTAAAATTCAGATTCGCGTTTAGCACTCTTAGAAGAACCCCTATACAAAAATTTGCGAGAGGGTGTTTTCATTTAAGAGAGAACAAAATTCCCAAAGTTATGAATATTATGTCCGCCAAATACCGTTCGATATAAATCGAAAAATGACCAATTTCTGGAATTGGAAACCAAAATTAAAATTCAGATTCCCGCTTAGCACTCTTAGAAGAACCCCTACATAAAAATTTGCGAGGAGGTTGTTTTCATTTACGGGAGAAAAAAATCCCAAAGTTATTTGGAATATTACGTGCGCCATATACCACTAGACGAAAATCGAAATATGATCAATTTCTGCAACTCGAAACCAAAATTAACATTCAGATTCGCGTTTAGCACTCTTAGAAGAATCCCTACACAAAAGTTTGCGAGGGGATGTTTTCATTTAAGTGAGAACAAAATTCCCAAAGTTATGAATATCACGTGCGCCATATACAGCTCGACAAAAATCGAAAAATGACCAATTTCTGCTACTCGAAACCTAAATTAAAATTCAGATTTGCGTTTAGCACTCTTAGAAAAACCCCTACACGAATGTTTGCTAGGGGTTATTTTCATTTAAGGTAGAACAAAATTCCCAAAGTTATGACTATTATGTGCGCCAAATACCGTTCGACATAAATCGAAAAATGACCAATTTCTGGAACTGGACACCAAAATTAAAATTCAGATTCACGTTTAGCACTCTTAAAAGAACCCCTAACCAAAAGTTTGCGAGAGGATGTTTTCATTTAAGGGAGAACAATATTCCCAAAGTTATGAATATTATGTGCGCCCAATACCGTTCGACATAAATTAAAAATATTTGCGAATTTGCGAAAAATCCCCTAGCAAACTTTTGTGTAGGGGTTCTTCTAAGAGTGCTAAACGTGAATCTGAATTTTAATTTTGGTTTCCAGTTCCAGAAATTGGTCATTTTTCGATTTATGTCGAACGGTATTTGGCGCACAAAATATTCATAACTTTGGGAATTTTGTTCTCCCTTAAATGAAAACATCCCCTCGCAAACTTTTGTGTAGAGGTTCTTCTAAGAGTGCTAAACGTAAAATAAAAGTTCAGATTCCCGTTTAACACTCTTAGAAGAACCCCTACACAAAAGTTTGCGAGGCCGCGTTTTCATTTAAGGGAGAAAAATATTCCCAAAGTTATGAATTATTATGTGCGCCAAATACCGTTCGACATAAATCGAAGAATGACCAATTTCAAAGTTAGAGACTTTGTTCTTAATGAATACTGCGAAAACAAAGACAATATTCCAAGAAAACGTTGCGCTACTATTAAGGTACTCGAGAAAAATGGAATAAGAGAAAATCAGTGAATCATACATATTTTAATGCTAGTACTTTAGAAAAACTGAGTAGTAACTACCCAAGGGTAATAGCCAAAAAGACTATTCAGTATTTGCACACCTCCCCACAAGTTCCAAACCTATGTAGAAATTATGTTATAACTTTGAAATTGGTCATTTTTCCATTTTAGTCGAGCGGTATATGGTGCACGTGATATTCATAACTTTGGGAATTTTTTTCTCCCTTAAATGAAAACACCCCCTCGCAAATTTTTGTGTAGGGGTTCTTCTAAGAGTGCTAAACGCGAATCTGAATTTTAATTTTGGTTTCAAGTTGCAGAAGTTGTTTGTTTTTCGATTTTAGTCGAGCGGTATATGGCCCACGTGATATTCATAACTTTCGGTATTTTTTTCTCTTAAATGAAAACACCCCTTCGCGAATTTTTGAGTAGGGGTCGTTCTAGGAAAGTTAAGCTCAAACATGAACTTTAATTTTAATTTCGAGTCGCAGAAATTGATCGTTTTTCGATTTTAAAATTTATGGCTGGAATCTATGGCTAATTTCACAACCGTAGCTACTTATGGTTCAAAATTAAACATTTAATTTACGAAATTATATTGAACTATTTGAATTCAATTTGCGATCAAAATAGATTTAGAATTGTAGAACAAATAATAATTACTTTACTAAAATTTTTTATACAGGTTAAATAATTTCAAATTGATAAGAAATATTTCAAGGGGTGATTTTTCAGCGAAAATTAAAGGGTTCTCTTTTCTTTTCCAAGTTAGAGCACTCTAAAGTTAGGAGAAAGAATTGTTTTTATTTAATAAATAAAAAGCTTGCCTTATAAGTATTACTAACAAAATGACATTTTTTAATGATTTTTATAACTCTAACATGTTACTACAAGAGGTTGAAAAAATTCTTCCCGATAATTGCATCAACATTTTTTAATGTGTCTATATTTTTCTATTTAAAAAATTTAATTTAAATACAGGGATTCAATATGTAACTTTTTGTCTCTTAATATTTTCTCCTAAAATCCGTAGTTTCTTCATGGTAAAATAAAATAATATTTAGACTTATTTGGCATAAATTCATAGATAGATTATTGTTGAAATATTATAGAAAAATGAAGATGACAAATATTGTTTGAAGGTAAAGACTGATGATTTGAGTACTGACATATCTAATAGTGAGCATTGGAACGCTCGTCAGAAGATTTAGTGGACGATAAGATGCTTCTTTTACGTTTAAAATGGCATCTTATCCCCAAAAAAATCTACAGCGAATTTAAAGCAGACATTGCAGATTTTTTGATAATTTTTGTAAATTATTTTTCTTAAAAAAAATATAAATTGAAAGTGTTAATCCTAATGTTACTATATAGTTAGCTTATTAGTTTGTTTTGTTACTAGTTAAATGCAATCATCCATGTGAAGTAATGCAATGAAATCCATTTAGTTGATACATAATAGACGATACATAATCTTGTTTTTGCAACAAAAATCACCTTTGATACCACTTGGCTCCCCTTAATTTTTTCAAGAAACTAATCATTAGTGGGATAGCCCCCATAGAGTACTAGAGTTTTCTGTAGAAATAAAAGCTAGTCCCTTGGTGTTCTAAACTTTCTCTCAAATCCCGAATCCCAAGAATATGAGATTTTGAAGTTCTGTATAAAAATGTTTTTTCATGTTTCCATACATTACCCCTGCACTGTATTACTATTATTTATTATAACAAAAAGTTTTCTTCCGGATCGGAGGTATATAGTGATGTAGAGTACATTAATGTAATTAATTAATAGCGATTCCTGGGAAACGACTGATGAGGTGATAAATTAATCTCAGGTAATTGGTCCAACCCCCCCCCCCCACTGTTTCTTACGCGTTTATTTAGGGAATAACAATGAACATATTTTAATTTTTTAATTACAATAATTCAATAAGTTATGTGTTATGAATATGTAAGAGCAAACTAAACACGTAAGAGAGGAGTGACGCGGGGGTGGGGCCGACTACCTGGGAATGATTTACTACCTCCTCAGTCGTTTCACAGGAATCACCTTTTCAACATGCCTAAGATACCGGACATCCTGTATATACTATATTCGTTGTTTTGGGTACCAGGTAATTCTTTTAATCACAAAAAAAGAAAATAATACACAACATATTGCAGTACTAATAACAATTATCAAAATTACAAAATCAAGTAATAACAATGATTTGCAGATATCTTTTATTTGGCAAAGGAATTCGGACTCACAATTTAAATTTCTAAATTATAAATAGACGTTATAAATGCTGAAAATAGGCAATATTTTCCTCAACACAAACTCACGATTCTAAGGTTCGCCTAATTAAATTTCTTAATCTTTTATAATAGGATGGTTTTATGGCAACTCCAAATACAAAAATTTAATGGATTAAAGTCTGTAGGTTTGGCTGTCCAATTGTGAAAACCACCACACCACCAATTTAACGATTTGTATAAATTTCGTCTAACAATAAATAGTGAAAGCATTATTACTAAAGATCGGTTTTATATACAGGGTGTCTCACGTAACTGGTTCATTAGAACTTTTTTAGGTTCCACTATTCATAGAGGCTTGAAATTTTGGTAACATGAGTTATTCATTCCGATCTATTAATCTAAAATATTTTCAAGATGGTCACCACTTCCGGTCTACCGGAAGTAGACCTCAACTTCGTTATCTTAAATGGAATGCTATAGTTTTTATTACACCATTCGATTAAACGTAAGAAAATATGTTGACTTTGATAACTGTTGTTGGTAACTACCGTTTTTTGTTTTCGAGTTATTTTGATTTAAAGTGTTTTTTGTCAAATATCACCATGCTCTTTACAAGCCCATATCTCAGCCAACGTTAATTCAAAAACGTTTTGCATTGGTACGATAACTCTTCATATGCTGTTCAATAGATGATCACTTGTTGTATCAGTATATCTTATACAGGCTGGTCAAAAATTGAGTTACCGTTTCTTTGTATTCAATTGCGTGAAAGTCGAAAATTTTAAATGCTACGCCCCATATTTTCATACGCTATCAGAAAGGGAATTTAATTCACTACAAATTATCTATAAATATTCCTGTACTTATTTATTATAGTTTTCTTGCTATTGAGGAATTTATCAAAATCATTCGTAAAATGCTAGAAACCGTTTGTGTTTTTGTTAGAAGGCCATGACATTTTGACAGTTTTTTGTTTAATTTATTTAAATTATTATTAGTATTATTTCTACAATGAACTGTGATTGAATAAACATTAGATTGCTAGCTGTTATTTACCAAAAATAACCAAAAGAAAACCGAACAAATGAAACAATGAAAAATAACAATTTAATGACAAAAATTAAAATCAATAACATAAAAGAATGAAAAACTTAAAGTTATAAAAATAATTTATGGGCATTTAATTCTCTACCAACTATTTAGATATATATTTGTTGTAGATGCCCTCATATTTGGAAATTAATGGACGCATGCAATGCTGAAAAGCTTCTTGTTTTTATGTTAGACAGCTATGGAGTTTTGACAACTTTTCATCCATATTTATGTTATTGTTATCATTACTTAGTTGTGTCATCACTTACTCCTGTTAATGTCTTTGAATATCATGGCGAATTATTCCATCGCCAACATTTTAAATTCGTCTTATATTCATGGCGGATGTAATAAAGTTTTGGATAGGATCTGCTTCTTAGTTTTGGAGAGATCAAAATAACAGGAAACCATAAATTTCTATCACCAGCAGCTTAAGATAGTAGAATAATTGTTTTGACATATTTTATTGCATTACCAAATTCTTTGGAAAGAGGTGCTTCGATCGATTTAGATGAATAATATTTTACAAGGAAGTACCGTAAATAAATAAACTGAACTCTCTAGGAACATCTCGCCCATCATTACGTCGAATATTACGTCATGTTATTGTTTTTCATTGTTTCACTTATGCGTTCTTCTGCTGGTTATTTTTGGCAAATAAAAGCTAACAAACTAAAGTTTATTCAATCGCGGATCATTCTAGTAATAATACCAATGATAATTTAAATAAATTAAACGGTAAACTGTCAAAACGTCATAGCCTTCTAATAAAAACACGAACGGCTTCCAGCATTTTGTGTAGGATTTTGATAAAATGCTCAATATGAAGAAAACTATAGTAAATAGCTATAGCAATGTTTATAGATAATTTAGAGAATTAAATTTCCGTTTAGATAGGCTAAAAAGATATGGGGCGTTCCATTTAAAATTTTCTATACAGCGAACCGGTAATTCAATTTTTGACCACGCTGTATAAGGTACACTGATGTAACAAGTGGCAATCTATTTAACAGCATATGATGAGTTATTGTACTAATGTAAAACGTTTTTGAATTAACATTGTCTGAGATATGGGCTTGTAAAGAACATGGTGATATTTGCCAAAAAATACTTAAAATCAAAATAACTCGAAAACAAAATACGATAGGTACCAACAATTGTTATCAAAGTCAACATATTTTCTTACGTATAATTGAATGGAGTAATAAAATCTATAGCATTCCATTTAAAATGACGAAGTTGAGGTCTACTTCCGGTAGACCGGAAGTGGTGGCCATCTTGAAAATATTTTAGATTAATAGATCGGAATGAACAACCCATGTTACCAAAATTTCAAGTCTCTACGAATAGTGTAACCCAAAAAAGTTCTAATGAACCAGTTACGTGAGACACCTGTATATTTGCATATAACTTCATATTTTGCATTTTTAATGCATATAAATTTAGTTATTCATTTACTTTGATATAATCGTATGTAATTAAATAAACCAATGAATAATGGCAAAAACAGTATTTTTAGAGGCTCTTTTGCGCATACAGCGACACCGGGAATTATTCTGAGAATGGTACATCAAATAGTCGTTAAGAGACAAAAATGTTGCGTATTGAATCCTTCTATATAAATCAAGTTTTCAAATAGAAAAATGTTCTGATACATGGTACGAGTAATTTTTTTCGACCGCTTGCAATAAGAATTTAGGGTTATATAAAACATAAAAAAAAATTTATTATAATAGTTTCTTCATATTGAATTAATTGAATAAAAAAAATTCCCCTAAATTTAGAGGGCTGTAACCGAGAGGAGAAGGGGTTTTGAAGAAAATATTATTTCAAAAACCCCCTTAATTTTCGTTGAAAAATGATCCCTTTAAATCTTTCGCATTAATCTAAAAACAGCTGTATAAGATTTTTTCCACATTGACACTTTAACCCTTAGCCAGACGCGCATGTATCCAGCAGATACTTACTACTTCGAAATCACTTGATGCAAAAATTTGCAGCAAACTTTATTATAATAACTGATCATTTTTATTGTATTAACGCGAATTTTAAAATGTTTGGCTTCTCAGTTCTTTTTTATAGTGTGTGTAAAAAAAACTCGATTTTTGAGGTTACCGTACATTTTTGTGAGGAGGATTTTTGTGGTTTAAGAGGACTGTTATTTCGGAAATGGCTGGACGGATTTCAAAGGTTTTGCATTGAGGCAGCTTTATACCACTTTTTACATTTCGACGTATAGATTTCTTTCAAGTATTTGCATCTATATCGATTCATCAAAAATCAATACTTTAATTATCTATTTTTATAATAAAAGCACACAAAATTTGTAAATTGACTTGTACGGTTACACTTTTCAATAAGTGAAGAATGTGTGAAAGTACACCATGTGTGGCATTTTCATTCAGGTATGTTACAAATCAACGTGAGTAATATGAAATGTATAAAACTATAAATATCTTCAAAGGAAAAATTGAACTAAATACGTTACTATTATCGGATTCAAAAGATTTTACCCCTCACTTTGAACGCGAATAACAGAAAAACTACCCTATAGAAAAAATCGAGACTGGTTTCGTTGGAGAGTAAATTTAATTCTTTACAAAGTGGAGAAATTTCAAATTTTTGCTCCTACTCGTATAATAATTAGCACAGGTGTAATGAAAAATTCTAAATTTCGACCACACATTGTCGAAAGTGTGCTAAACATGACAGTATTGTTATTTTTTGATTTTTGCTACCCCTTTTCAAATAAAATTACATTATGTGAAGTAGTGATATCTCAATAACGCGTTATCTTCTGGGATTGTCGCAAACATGATTCTAACCGCCTGATGAAACTGAATAAAAACATAATCTGCATTATACAGCAAGTGTTCAATGCGATTTTATAATTAGAGTTAAATCAATCCGCGCGAATTGATGTAAAGAAATTTTTTTTCGTGCGAAAAATTTAAAGAATAATTAAAAAAAAAATTTTCGAGCAAAGTCCAAAAATAAATATACTGTCATGTTTAGCACATTTTGTGCAATGTGTGGTCGAAATATAGAATTTTTTCGACGAACCGTTTCCGAGTAAAAAAAATCGCAAAGACGAGCTTCTTCATAGATTGGCCTAAATCGGGTACTTTTTTTCATTACACCTGTGATAATTATTATACGAGTGGGAGGAAAAATTTTAAATTTCTCCATATTATAAAGAATTAAATTTCGCGTCCAACGAAACCGGTCTAGATTTTTTCTGTGGAGTAGGTTTTCTGTTATTCGCGTTCAAAGTGAGGGGTACAATTTTTTGAATTCGATAATAGAGTAATATTATTGCAATTTTCTTACTATTCCAATTTATAGGATATTTAATCTTCTTAATCTCACTGTAGCGGGGCTGTGTTAGGCAGCCAATACTACATTATGTGTGACGTAATATAGGATACGAGTTGTAACAAGTATTCAATAAAGAAGTAGCAGAGAACTAGCACGTACCACAAACAAGAAACTAAATTTATCAGAGAGTTACTAAGAAAAGATCGAGAATTTAAATGGATGATCGAACATGATAAAGAATTCGAAAAATTGAAAAAAAAAACGATCGCATTCGATATATGACGACTAACGTGAGTATCCAGCGATGCATCATCGTACGGGATGGGTGCGGTTCTCGAACAAGAACACGAAACAGGCATGTGGAAACCAGTGTATTTTTGTTTAAAGACATTAAACGAGACGCAATGTTGTTACGCGCAGATTGGAAAGGACGCGTACGCGATTACGTGGGCGTGTAAAAGACTCGAACAGTTCTTGATGGGTAAACAATTTTTAATAGTGACGGATCATAAACCCTTAACCGCGATGCTCGCGACTAAAGAATTGAATAAATTATCTAACAGATTACAAAGATTCCGCATGCGATTAGCTAAATTTTACTATGATATTGTGTATACGCCGGGAAAAGACCTAATAATGCCGGATGCACTATCGCGAGCTCTGTTGTGCACCGAATCCGATAAAGACATTTTACTTGAAGACGCAGACATATACGTAAACTCTATTATCAAGGAAGTATCAGTAGATTTTATGCCCGAAGAAAAGATGAAGAAGGAACAAGATTGCGACGAAGGACTACAATGTGTAAAATAATACATCAAAAATCGATGGCCTAAAAAGAACAAAGTGAATGACTTAGCAAAAGAATACATCAAATTTGCGAACGAGTTAAAGACGGTCGATACTACACTTACATACTGACACCGTATAGTAATACCCAGAGAAACAAAAAGATGGTGTCTCAATCTAATCCACGCAGGACATCAAGGTTTGACTTATCTTGTGGTTCAGGATTATTATTCTAAGTACCCCGAGATGCGTAAACTAAGAACAATAACAAGTCAGGAAGTTATTGAACACTGTCAGGACATTATGTCACATACCATGACACGTACCATGAGTATACCAATTGAGCTAAGAACAGATAATGGTAGACAGTTTAACAGCTACGAATTTAGAAGATTTACAAAGAACTATGGGTTCAAACGGACAAGTAGTAGTCCTGGATATCAACAAGCTAACGGTCGAAGAGGAATTACGACAATCGAGTATGGATTATAGATAAGAAACGGGAAGGTATAATGAAGGAAATAGCTGACGAACCAACGTCTTACATTGTGGAAACGGAAAAAGAAGATTTGAGAAGAAATAGAAGACATCTCCAAGAACTACCAATCAATGAACAGATCCCTGATGATCCGAGCGAACCTCAAAGTTTGGAAGAGCCCAAAACCAGATCACAGATAAATGAAGAACCTCGGAGAAGCGGGCGTGAAAGAAGGGCTCCGTTAAAACTAAAAGACTTTGTTAAATAAACTTTATTGTGAGCTTTAGAAAGGGGGATGTAGCGGGGCCGTGTTAGGCAGCCAATAATACTTTATGTGTGACGTAATATAGGATACGAGTCGTAACAAGTATTCAACAAAGAAATGTTGCTCAGAGAACCAACACGTACCACACTCACCAAATTGATACCGCAGTTTTTTAACCTGTACACATGTCAGTCTGTAATGCATCCCAGAGCTCTGTAAGATATGCTTATTTAACCCTCGTCCGGACATTGTATTAAATTGACATACATAATTTTCAGAATTAATTGATGATACTTTTGTTATTTACGATCGAATCGAGTAAGGGCCGGTTGTATGAAAGTAGACGTTGACCGGCGGTTATCACGCCTTCGGCTGAGATCTGTCAGCCAAAGGTTGAACATCGTCACGTTTTATGTCAGCATTTTAACCTCCGGTTTATTAACTTGTCGTCAACCGTCCCCGGTCAATGTTGGCTGCACTGCAGACTAATTTTCAACCAATGAAATGCGTCTATTCGAAAACGTTAACATGGTTAATTGATTATTTTGTGTTATTAATGTAATATTTATGTTCGCATAAAAATATTACAGCTACTTTTTATACTTTTGGATGCTGTATAACTACATAAAAACAAATTGGACCTTGTAAATATTTTATTTTTTATTGAGCTCTTTCTTAAAATTTCAATTTCCATCTTCATTTTTGAACCTTTTTACTTCAACTCTTATATCATGCAATTTCCTTTCCATTTCAAAGACGTAATTTTTGGAGTTCTTTCTCTCGTTTGTTTTTTTTATTTAAAAAATCTTTTTAATAAGAGGACACAACTTTTTAATTCAGAAATTAATGTGTTTCCTATAATAGTACATTACAGTACAAGTGAGGAAAGTAAGATTTTTCATTAACGCGCACATTAGGAAACATTAAATTTTTACACTAGGAAACATTGAAAACATTAGTTTCCCATGTGTGCTGTGCACGAGTAAGCGGTATCGTCTCCTGATCAGAGATATTTCTCAGAACACCTCGAGTCTCCTAGGGAGGTTGTACAAAGAGTCCCGTTGAGAGGCCTAAGTGCAGCATGCCTTGCATGCCCTCCTCGTTCCATACATACAAGGCTGTTCTATAAAATCACTATCTCCTACTGATGGTTCTAAGCCAACCGCTGCTTACTTAGTCAAGCTCTTATTTCTTCGTAAATAATTCGTTGATTCGCCTTTTTTTTGCAGTTTTCAAATTTGTTGCAGCATTATAATGATTCGCATTTTTTTCTAAGCGTATTCTAAATTAAATAGTAAACATTTTTTAAAATAGTCAGGTTTTCAAGTCTTAGCTGTACCTTTCCCTTCCACGTGATTGATAAGTGACGATAATATCCACTGGTAGAATGGATATTAATATGGTTTTAATTCATTTATGCACCGGTTAACCTATTATTACTACTACTATTACGTGTATGCTGATGACCTCCAAATTTACACTGCAACAAGTATTGATAAATTTCCGGAAGCAATTGCACGACTCAGTCTTGATCTTTCTAATATTTTGGATTGGTCTAAACGCGCCCTCTAAACTACGCCCTTAAATTAAATACTGCTAAAACTCGAGCAATTGCGTTTGGCAGTCCACCTTTACTTGCGAAGCTTAATGATTTTTCATCCATTTACTTAATGCTTGACGGTAATGTTATTCAGCTAGCTGATGCGGTTAGAAACTTTGGGGTGGTTATGGACTCCACAATGTCCTGGAAACCACAAATTCAATCCGTTTGCAAAAAAGTCTATCATTGTTTCCACTCGTTGAAAAAACTCCGTTGTTTCCTTCCTCCCACGGTCCATTGTAATCTTTGCAATTCCGTTATTTTCCCCCATATAGATTATGCGGATACCGCATATCCTGATCTTTCGGTAACACTCCGAAACAAACTGCAAAGACTTCAGAACAACTGCATACGGTATATTTTTGATCTCTTTTTTTGCAGTTCGATTTTTGCAGTTCTCTAGTTTATACACACAAACCATGCACACATTCTCCGACACAGCGGCTATCTTCAGCCAAAGCTGCTCAATATTATCGGAAGAATCGACAACCGAACACACAAGTCAGTACGAGATAGAAATGCAACCTCTATGCACAAAATTGAAATTACCAAAACCAAAGTTTTATACGATTTCGAGCTTAGTCTCATCCAACCAAGTTTCTGACAATGCCAATGCATTCACGTTATTGTCCTCAAGAAGAGACTTTACAAAATGTAGTTTTGATATAAGTGATTTAGATGTGCAATCCTGATATGAGTTCCGTAGTTATACAAGTAGTTCAACAATACTACTACAGTTATACAGTTTCCGAATTGATTAATTATTAAAGAATTTGATTATAATTAAAGAATTGATATTACTTGGCGTTGTTGCGTGCAAAGTAACAACGCCAATAAGTATATTACATTATGTAAGAAAAAAAAGAAAGAACAGCCAAAAACGAAGACAAAAAAATGCGTCTACAGCGATAGCGAAAAGTCTGCGTCAACCGAAGTAACTCGACTCTCCTTCCCCTTACCTCTCTTGGTTTATAATTAGATCATCGTTGCTCCTAATTAGAAGTTCCATCCCATTGTCCCTAGCGAAAATTCTTCCATCCCTCGTCTAACATTGTCTGTGTCCATACCTCTCACACGCCTGCTTGAATAACTTATAATTTCTCGCCGATAAATCCTCATGAATTACAATTTTTTTAATTTCAATTTATTACGGGATTTACAAACCAAGTCCCTTGTTTTGTAACTGATTAATTTAACAATTACAAATTATATACAATTTCTTTATTCAGAATAATTAGGCTATCATCTATTGAAACACAAAATGTTTGCACTAGAGATTAAATTTTCTAATTTACATTAATATGGTGGAAATGATCAGTGATTATAATAAAGTTTATTGCAAAATTTGTGGTTCGCGAGCCTATCGAAGGGTTAACGTTATCTATCCTCAAAAAAAAGTTAATGACTTATAAAAAATGTTTCTTTTAGGTTGATAATAAAAATTATTTATTGGATTTTAAAAGTTTAAGTAATGAAGAATCCGAACAGAACTCGGCCGTTTTGGCTTCGGTCGCAACACCAGTACAAATGGGTCAACAGGTAACAGCTCCCTTAAAAACCAGTGGTCATCATACAATGGAATTTTTTGAAATGTGCGCTGCTCTTATTATTCAATTGGCCCGTTAAGATTTAAAATACCTGTCCCAACAATTTTTCTTTAATTTTTTTAGTAGCAATTTTTAACTAATAGGATCAGAAATCCTTAAAAATATCTTATAAATTTAAAAAGCATATTTTTATTTCTGTGCTGTCCGTTTAGATTTTTTAGATGAACATGAAAGTGTATATAGAAAAGAAAATGTAGAGGTGTAAGTTTATTTAATTTTTATTTTTGATTTTCAAGAAGGCTTGTATAAAAATATATATATATATATATGCATAATTCAATCTATCTTAACCTATATTAATTATAACCCAGAAATAAATTATAATCGAAAATTTGAATACATTTCAAACCTTTTCACATACTCCAACCCACATAAATACAAAAATCGGAATTGTTCCACCTCGCGCACAAATTCTTTTCTACTGTATCGTACAGTTCTCACAGCGAGACAAACATCACAAATTTGTTCGAGTTTCATCTTATCAATAAGAAAACATAATGCGGTGTATAACCCACATGATCTTACCCCATCGCTGAAAATGATTTAAGTAGCATAAAATTGATTTTGATTTTTAATTATAATTTACTAGCAACTAATCAATATTTGGTCTGCTTGCTTTCCATAACGATTCATTTCCTCAAAAAGAGACACCAAAAGATTTGGATTATCTGGACACACTTGCTGGTAAGTCCAATTTTTGAGATGGATTAAGGTTATTTTTTGGGGATTTCCCTTCTAAAAAGTTAATGTTATATCAGAAATAACGAGACAAAAAAAGTGATTAAATACATTTCTTAAATTAACTAGATTTAACGTGTAAATGTGTAAGATGTCGGTATCATTGACTGAAACGAAATTAACGTTTAAAAATGGAACTGGAGTTAATGTCTCCTTAGGTTTTGTTGGGAAAAAAACTGCTGAAATCTACAAACACAAATTTAAGGCAATGTTAATATCATAATAATTATCTTTACATCATCGTTCAAACATAATTCGTTTAAACAAACAACCATAGTTATTTCTTGTTCTGATATAAGTCTCCAAAAGTCCCCAACGGTGTTTTTTAACGGATATTGGGTTACTATAAATTTCCCTGTGGCTTGAAAACCATTTACTGTTACTGCATTAATGTACATAGATGATTCATCGGTAGGTGGATATGCCGTTAAGATTATTCTTGAATATTCATCTAAAAAAAGAATAGTGTTTTTAAAGTTGTTTCAAAAAAAAATTTTTTTTTGACTTGGTGTAATATTCATAAATCGATTTTTTTCATTAACAATCGGAAGAGTAACTTTTGTCGCAGTTGTATGCATTGCTTCTTCTTGCCAACTACTATCCTCCAAATATTTCATCTGCTCCATAACTTCTTTCGACGCCAAAACTTCCTCAATAATGATATTCATATTTTCTGTACAAACAATTCCAGTTTCCGGTGCAATTAAAGAATGCAATAAAAGAAGATGAACCAATTTGTATTGTTCGACATTATCTACCATGTTCGGCCGCTGTTCTCGCAATTTGTATTGATGATACAATACGTCTATGTAACCTTCTTTTGCAGCCATTCTTAAACAAATGTCTGCCAAAATAAGTGTACCAGTACGGCCAACGCCAGCACTAACAACAAATTAAATTAACTTTGTTTATTTTTAATTTATTATTATTTTATTACCTGCAATGAACAACTATTGGAGTATCTTGAGGAAGAGATAAAATTTTTTTTAAAAACGGCGCTAAACTTTGTGCGTACATTGGAACACCGTGGTCTGGCCAAGAAGTAAAATGAAATTGTTTGATCTAAAAGTATATTTGAAGTGAGATTATTCTTATTGTTTCAAGATGTCTGGGTTTTTTCCTCTTCTGTGCTTAGAGGCACTACACTACAGAATTGCCCCGAAAGGAAGAATATCAACGACGCATAAAGTTTTAGTTATAACTAGGGTGTCCATAGTTTTCACAGATTTTTTTCATTTTATCTGTGTTGACTCGACTTCCCGAGTACTTTCGTGATAGCTAATTGTCCCGGTTTTCAACTTCCAAATTAAAAAAAGTTAAATTTTTGGTCCTTTGTCCCGGTTGGAGTGTGAGAAAATATGGACACCCTAGTTACATATTGTGGTGGTAATACCGTAAGTGGTATCCCAGTAGTTATTATTAAAATAATTACGAGAAGTTGACACAACATCTTGTGGTGGAACACAGGATCCACAACAACAAAATATGTAGGTATCAGTAGGAAACATTGCAAATAAAATCATCGGGCCTTTCTTCATAAATGGAAATTTAAACGACAATAAATCATACTACACATTTTTTTGTGTGTCCAGCGAATTTAGTTATAAGGAAAAACGATTGAAGTAAGAAATACCGCTTGATGGATTTTGGTTTTCTATATTTTTTCTTATTAGTATGAAGTTGTGATCAAAGTTGGTGTGATTTCTTAGTGAATTGACCTGATACTAGGGATTAATTTCTTTTTAATTTTATCTAAATTTTTCCTTTTTTTGAAAACCACCCGTTCTCAAGCCATTAAAGCTTTTGATATATTATAGCGAAGTTTCGCCCACATACAGTCGCCCAGCTATTGCTAATGCATATATCTGCAGGTCAACCGGGTACATACTGTGTAGACAAACCTAAGCTATAATATAAAATAGCATAGCAAATATAGGCTTATTTAACGTCTAAGTTTCAAAATAGAAATTCTAAATTCGGTATGAATTAAGTCACCCTACATGGCCAGGTGGTGAGTATATTATTTTTTAACGATTCTGATACTATGCGATATGGGACACGTAATAAAGTAAATTCAATAAAAAAATGCGATTTATTCATTATTTATGGCAAAAATTAAGAAAAATAATTGACAGCAAAATTTATGGTACCATGTTGCTAGACTACGGTGCTACTATTTATTGCCAATGGGGTAATAAAGCAACCAACCAGTTCTCTGGTGTGTATGATTTTGTCTCTTGCGCTGGTCCCACTGGTCATTTGGTTTATTACCTCACCGGCAATAAATGGGCGACTACTAGTAAGTAGTAATTTTTGCCCTAATTAATGAATAATTCGCAAATCGTTTGATGTGAATTTAGTTTACTATCACTCCCACATCATATATTGTGAGAATTGAAAAAAAAATAAAGTCATAAATTTAGTCAGTTTTGACATTTTTGCAAATTATTTGACATAATCACCACCTGGCCAAGCAGGGTTGTTTAATACATATTGAATTTGGATTTTTTATCTTGAAATTTAGACATAAAAAAATGCCAATACCACAACCGATCATACAAGCTGTACAGGTGTCATGCAACGATTGGATCTTAGGGTGGGCCACTAAGAAAGGACGCCGGCTATTTCTCAGAAACCGTTGATCGCATAGTTTTCAGATAAAAAAATTCTAATACAAAGTGACCCATAGAAACTGCTGGAAATTATTTTCAAGTTTGTAAAACTACCGCTAGGGGGCATAATGCCAACGACAAAATTTAAAATGTAGATTTTCGTAAAATTTTGATAATAAACTTCATTCGGCTATAACATTTTTAGAATCTTTAGATAATTTCTGACAACTTTCGTTAGTCATTTTTTTTGCATACAGCTTAAATAAGTGAGGTTATTGTGTGTTACATTTACTGTTATAAAAGTAACTTTGGAATTGTTCATCCGAATACTTTAAAATTGGTCTTGTTGGAAAGAGGAGGGTGATTTTTGTATTCGATGACATCCGAAATTAGCCGATTTACTTTCTATGTCAAACGCTAGGTGTCGAAATTTGACAGTTCTATTAATTTTTACAATTTTGGTAGGTGAAAAGAGCGTTAAAAAGTACGCCATACAGTGAAAACCGCAATATCGTACGAGTTTTAGTCTTAGAGATATTTAAAAAAAAGGGATAAATTAAAACGTAACAACGTTTGGGCGATTATTTAATATCATAATAAGCTTTCAAAGAACACCTTTAACCAACTATCCTAAAAGAAATCAGTGATGTCTTAAATGTTCAAATTGTCTGCCATCAGCAGCAATGCACTGCTGTAGACGCTGGTGCGTAGATAAGACGGCAGCCTCTATTTCGGGTAATGAAATATTGCGGATAACATTTCCTATCCGTTCGATCATGTCTTCTCGTGTCGTAGGCCTGGTTGTAAAAACGAGGTCTTTTATTCGCCCACACAAATAAAAATCTAAACATGTTAAATCGGGCGATGTATCAAAGAACCATAGGTACTACAGACTTGTAACGTTTAAAAACTACTAAGTAAGATGTACCTCGCTGGCCAAGGATATAAACTTCATCTGCCTATCCACTTATTAGGAAAAGTTTCGTTCAAAAATTGTCGCACATTTGCGGAGAAATGTGCCGGGCACCCATCGTGCTGAAAAAACATGTCTCTGCGAATAGCTAAAGGCACATCTTCCAAAAGAATTGGCAGTTCATTTTTTAAAAAATTGAGATACGTTGCACCATTTAGTCTATTGTTAAATATGTAAGGACCAATAATGCGTCCTCTTAAAATCCCGCACCAAACGTTTACGTTCCACCGGCCTTGATGCTGCATTTCTCGCATCCAATGAGGGTTGTTGCGCGACCAGTAATGCATATTATGCAGATTTACACCACCATCACTATTGAATGTGGTCTCGTCAGCCCACAGTATCCTTGAAAGCAGTTGAGGATCTTCTATTAACATGTTTGTTAACCAGTAGCAGTAATCGAGACGAATATCATAATCTCTTGCAGTCAGAGCCTGATGGAGAACTACGTGGTACGGGTGCATCCTACATTAAAATGTGTTAGTTCGTATTCTCTCTGGCCGATTTCATAAAACATGTAATATTTTCATATATTCTTTTATACCTACCTATATTCTCTTAAAATACGTCGGACTGTTGTCCGAGTAACACCTAAATCATCAGCGATTGTTCTTGTGCTAAGCTGTGGATTGAATTCCACATACGCTAAAATATTTATTACGTTTTCTTCAGTGCGAGTTTTACGTGTTGTGCGATATATAGGACGATGAATACTTCCTGTAGTCCTTAATTGATGGGCTATACGGATGAAAACCTTTGTGTTATAATGCCGCCGTTGTGGATAACGAACTGCGTAATGTCTTGCAGCAATAGTTGCATTCTGCATGCATTCAAAATAACTCGCAAGCACATCATACGCTTCTTCATTGGTCGACATTTTTAAAATAGCTAAATTAATTTACTCACACTACAGAGAAAACACTAAATGACAGTAACAACAGTTTGACTTGGCGCCATAAAATTAAACAATCGGATTATGTTTTATCATGGCCGGCTAAGATCAATGAGAATATTTCAAAAAAAGTAGTAAAATTGTTTCCTTGTAAGTTTTACATATGTATAAAACGTTATTATTGTTATAACTTGTAGGTAATTGTTCTTTGAAAGATTACTATGATATTAAATAATCACCCAAACGTAGTTACGTTTTAATTTATGCCTCTTTTTTTGAATATCTCTAAGACTAAAACACCTATGATATTGCGGTTTTCACTGTATGGCGTACTTTTTAACGCTCTTTTCACATACCTTGTCAAAAATATACGTTTTCATTTGAATTTTTCAAGAAAATTGTAAAAATTAATAGAATTGTCAAATTATGCCACCTAGCGTTTGACATAGAAAGTAAATCGGCTAATTTCGGATGTCATCGAATACAAAAATTCCTCCTCTTTCCAACAAGACCAATTTTGATGTATTCGGATGAATAATTCCAAAGTTAGGGCTACTTTTATAATAGTAGATGTAACACCCCGTACCTCACTTATTTAAACAGTATGCAAAAAAAAAATGACTAACGAAATTGTCAGAAATTATCTAAAGATTCTGAAAATGTTATAGCCGAATGAAGTTTACTATCAAAATTTTACGAAAATCTACATTTTAAATTTTGTCGTTGGCATTACGCCCCTAGCGATAGTTTTACAAACTTGAAAATAATTTCCAGCAATTTCTATGGGTCACTTTGTATAAGATTTTTTTTATCTGAAAACTGTGCGGTCAACAGTTTCAGAGATATAGCCGGTGTCCTTTCTTAGTGGCCCACCCGGTATAATACATCCCCGCCGTATTCTCTGATCGCAAATAGACAAAAAGGAAAATAACCATTGGTCCGAAAATGACCCGTTGTTAATTTTATCATTAGTTAACATCATTAATTTTACTTTTTCTTATAATATAACACATTCATGTACATACTGGATTTTTAGGCAACGAACATGAAGGAGTTAAGTGATTACTATCAGTTGTTAATACTGATAACTGCTATTTAATTGAATAAACCTGTTAAGTATGCCTCTATTAATAACTCTAAGGAAGAGGTAGCGATTGCATAATAGTCAAGCAAGTGTAACCAGCTATTCCACGGATAACCTTTGCACAAGGCCGATGGAATTAGATGAAGCTGTTTTGAGAAGAATTGATAAAAATGTTTCGACCAGCATTAGAAGGATTTTTGCACAAGAATCAAACCGTTTATGGCGTTTTAACCGCTTAAGACGACAAAATTGTCGTTATGAACGTGACCCTCTCCCGTGATAAAAGTGTTCCGATTTGTGCTAACCCGAGTCCTACTCCCGAGTAATGTGTTCTGTTTCTCGCTAGAACAAGAGAATATTGCTGGTTTAGGTTTCAGTTTTTCAGTGCGTAAATTGAACTAGTGTATTATCTATGATTTTTTGTATATATGTTTACTGTGCTACACTTTGATTAGGGGAGAGTGGGGCAGCTTCATACAGTTTTTACATTTCGTCTTATAGAATTCGTTCTGGCATTGACATCTAGTCCCATTCATCATAAATCAATAGTTAACTATCTGGCTTTATAATAAAAGTAAGAAAATTGCGTAAATTAAGTTGTACGGTTTTCTGTAACACTTTTTTCAAAAAATGAAAAATGTATGAAAATACCCCTTATGCGGGGCACTTTCAAATAAAATAGGTATGAAACAGTTTTATACATGTGAAAAAACACAGGCTGTATAAGAGATGTTTCTTTATAGCTTAAAAAAAATATCAACATAAGTAATAATAATAAGTATTAAAAACTACACAACTTTGAATTGTATTTACTAAAATATTATTGTATGTAATAAGAAGAGATATAGCATAGCAAATATAGGCTTATTTAACGTCTAAGTTTCAAAATAGAAATTCTAAATTCGGTATGAATTAAGTCACCCTACATGGCCAGGTGGTGAGTATATTATTTTTTAACGATTCTGATACTATGCGATATGGGACACGTAATAAAGTAAATTCAATAAAAAAATGCGATTTATTCATTATTTATGGCAAAAATTAAGAAAAATAATTGACAGCAAAATTTATGGTACCATGTTGCTAGACTACGGTGCTACTATTTATTGCCAATGGGGTAATAAAGCAACCAACCAGTTCTCTGGTGTGTATGATTTTGTCTCTTGCGCTGGTCCCACTGGTCATTTGGTTTATTACCTCACCGGCAATAAATGGGCGACTACTAGTAAGTAGTAATTTTTGCCCTAATTAATGAATAATTCGCAAATCGTTTGATGTGAATTTAGTTTACTATCACTCCCACATCATATATTGTGAGAATTGAAAAAACAGACACAGGCTGTATAAGAGATGTTTCTTTATAGCTTAAAAAAAATATCAACATAAGTAATAATAATAAGTATTAAAAACTACACAACTTTGAATTGTATTTACTAAAATATTATTGTATGTAATAAGAAGAGATATCTTTCTTTAAACTAAAAGTATTGGCGATCTCAGCTGTTGTAGCCGATTTAAGATCCGGTAGTATCATAACTACGTCTAATAGATCTACCGATCCTTCATCTTTGACATTTAGAAAGACAAAATTCATTGAAGATTTCTTTCTTAAAAATGAAACCATTACTACTGATAAAGAATAACGATTGATGATTTGTGCTACATAATAAAGACCGGCCTTCTTTCTTTCAAATTTTACAACTACAAATGCACCATCTTTGAAATTATCAAATTCGAGAGGGACGTCACGAATATCACCTTCTTCGTTTTCATCAAAAACATCGAAAGGTGACACAGAACTTTCTCTTAGACTGATGTTCGTTTCAGTATCACTACTGCTGGTTACTTCTTTTATTTTATTTCTTTTTTGTTCACTTGATTTCAAGGTGGTAATAACTTCAACGTCCGCTTCATTTCTCTTGAATTACTTTTTCGTTCTTTTTCTAATCTCTTCATCTCTTTGCTATTCTCCAATTCTTCAATTCTATTCTTATCAGGAAATTCTCAATTTTCCAAGCGATCGACCTTCTTTTATTGGTGTACTTCTTTGAACTTTCGTAAGTGGTCTTATCGTTTCCTGTGTATTCAATGAAGGTGAGGATAAAGCTAGAGATGTTCGACTAGGTACTTTAGCAAATTCAGTACCCATTGTAACAACCTCATCACCAGCTATTTCAAGCTCAGCACCACCTATGTTTTCATTGGGATTTATTACAGGATTTGAACGGTAAACTCCTACCGGCGCAAAATCATCATCATTGAAAATCAAGTTATTAAAGGGCCATATCCCTATTTTTCATAAGCACTGGTAATATTTCTACAGTTAAATGATTCTAAATAAAGTATCTTACTCAATTTTGGGATGTTATAAATATTAAGCGTTTTGCCTTGGTAGGAGAGATGCCAATCATTGAATGATGTTTTTAATTTTGCTTTGAATGGTCCAAATATGGGTGTGGTGGAAATGAAAGGTACACCAGTCCCATTGTCGCGGCGGTTGTTGATTGCATCAATAGAAATGTGACTTTCTTGATTGTCACATAAAAGTAATATCAGTTTTTCTTTTGAACATGAGGTGTGCTTTTGGATATGCCTTAAAACATCAACAAAAATATTCGAGTTTATCCAACCATTTTTTTATGCTTGCACTTCGATGCTCGAACCTTGACACGTACTCTAGGAAAAATGAATAAGGGCGGAATGGTGTTTCCGCTTGCCGATATAATACCACCAAAAGTGACTAACTCTCCTCTTTCAGCAGACACTATTTGACTAACTCGCTTTGTATTTTTTGAGCAAAAATTTTAGGCGTGTTTAACACAGTTGAGATCCAAGATTCGTCGTAGTTAAAAATACGATCAGCAGTAAAATTATATGTGCGGTATATATTGTGAAAGTTCTGAAAGAAATCAGTCACTGCAGTTTTGTTAAACCCGAATGATCTGGTAACACTTGTGCTTTCAGTTTTACGTAAACTTAAGTTTGTGTGGCATTTGCGGAAACTTACTAACCAGCCTGTTCCCGTCATCTTGTTATTGTTCTACCTTGCAGCATGTTTAATCTTATTTACCTTAGCAAATTGATACGCTAGTTTTCTAATTTGAATGCATGTCAGTCCGTAGTTCATCTTAGAACACTGTAATATATATTTATACAAGAAATTCTCTTCTTCCGTTGTAAAAACTTGCTGTGATGCAAATTTAGATCTAAAAACACGAATTTTCCTACCAAGTACTTGTGTTTTGTAAATTTTTTTGACACGGCTTTGTAGAGTTTGTGCATTAATTCTATATGTTAAAGCAGCTTTTCGAAGAGAGAGTTTACTTTCCAACACTTCGGCTATAGCTGATAATATTGCCTGTTCATCCACCTCACCACTCTTCGTTCCTGTTTTTCAAAAAATGGAATTGTTTTGCAAAAATAGGGCTCTTTCATACAGTATGAATGTGCCCCGTATAATATGGAGCGAAAAGTAAGAGTAAGAAAAGGCGTTTGAAATAAAATTAAAAAATTACTTATAACGAGGAATTTTCATCTTTCACGAAACCCTTCGAATTTTTTAATTATTTTATTACCGACAAATTTGTTCAAAATGTTGTAGACCAAACAAATTTATACTATAATCAAACTAATGATCGACCTCTTCCATGTGTGATGAAAATCAATGACGGACGAACATTTCTGAATTGCGATTTCTTTTTGCAATTACTGTGGTAATGAGTATTGTACTGAAGCCAGAAGAAAAGATGTACTGGACAAAGAAACACTCAATATTCACACCTTTTTTTTCCAAAGTGATGTAGCATACAAATTACGTTTTCATAAAAAGAATTCCGTTTTTCAAACAACGAAACATACGACCCGGCTGTTCACCTACAACATAAACTTAATAAAATTTGACCTATCTATTTTCATTTGAATAATAAGTTTCAAGAGGTATACAACCCACATTAGCACATGACCATTGATGAGAGTCTTATGTTATACACAGGAAGGCTGGGTTGGGTGCAATATATTCCAATTAAACATTTGGTATTCGCTTATATATACGGAGAAAGGTAAAATTATCGGTGATATTGAATACCAATGTCAACGCAATTAGTGATGAGCCTGATGAAACTACTTTTGAACAAAAGTTATTGCCTATCCGTAGATAATTTTTTATGCGTCCGTGGAGTTAGCAGATCTCATTATACACTCTACAGACACATATGAAACGATGAAGTCAAACCGATAAGGAAATCCAAAATATTTGACTGAGCCAAAAAACTCAGGCCTGGGTTTATATCAGCGTACTGAAAAAGGAAAGTAATAGTATTTTTTCTTTCAACAACTCATGGGACCAATTCTATTAAAATAACAAAGAGGGACATTAGAAAAAGTAAACCCAAAGTAGTAATTGATTACAATTTGGTTACAATTTCTTTCCAACTATCCACTGATTCGCAAAAGGGAAAGAAATATAAGATGTTTTTCCATTTTCTGGAACAAGTATTATGGAATGCTTTTATTTTACATAAGTACGGGCAATTTCAAATATAGATCTCAATCCTGAACATGCATCAAAAAGTGGTCGTCCAAGTAAGACCCCAAACTCACTGAGATTAACTGAAGGTCATATTTTGGGGGCAATTCCAAGTACCGAGAAAAAAACGGCGCCGACAAAAAGATGTGCAGTATGTTGTACAAAACATATTTAAAAATATATCATACCGTACTAAATTTTTGATTACTTTTGTTTCTTTTCATTTTGGAAATTTACATTTGTATAATTCGTTTTAAACATGACTAAACTTAAATAAAAACAAAAAAGAACGATGTTTTTGCGACCCCTTTTCGTAAAAAATCCTAGCATTAAGTGATTAAAACAGCTGTTGCTATATTCGTATGACTATATAACACTGCTGACGTTTTAACAGAGAATGATGGCGAAACAAAGAGATTTTTGTAGATGGGCTATACAAGAAGGAACTAAAACATCGACTTTCCCATAGCATTGTATATGCAGATGAATTATATTTACAATATTTACTCACAACGGAATTTTTAATACAGTGGTACCTCGGGTTACGAGCGTCTCCGTTTACGAGTTTTCCGGTTTACGAATTTTGAACCGGCAAAATTTTTTTTTGCCTCGGCTTACGAACAAATTTTCGGTTTACGACCTGCTAGAGTCTAGAGTCTAGACTATACCCTGCAACCTTGACGCGTGGTTTGATTGTAGTCACAGCGAAGCATTCATTAGCGGAGCAGCTTTTGGAAAATTTTATTATTGTATTTAAATTTATTTATTGTATGTTTAAAAATTTTGTATTTCTGGTGGTTTTCAATTTCAAAAAGAAAAAATGCGACTACAAAATGTTTTTGTGAAGTTTTGAAAACCATGTTTTACAGGTTAACAGAAAAAATGCCCATGAAGAAAAAATCTGGCGTTGATGGAATGGAGAAAGAAGCTATCACTCTGGAAGTGAAAAAGAAAATCATTAAAAATTATGAAGAAGGTATGCGTGTTATCGATTTAGTAAAGCGGTATAATAAGTCAACATCGACCATCTGTACCATTCTTAAAAACAAACAGAAAATTAAAAGCATAGATGCAGCAAAGCGTCTCACAGTGAACGTTTATCAACGAAGCAAAGACCACGTCTGATGGAAGAAGTTGCAAAATTGTTATTAGTGTGGATAAACGAAAAACAAATAGCAAGCGATAGCATTACCGAAGGCATTATCTGCGAAAAGGCCAAGATGTTGCATGCCAATTTATTACAAGATTTGCCAGGTTCTTCAAGTGATTCTGCAGAATTTAAAGCAAGTCGAGGATGGTTTGAAAAATTTAAGAGAAGAACGCGAATACATAGCATCTTCCGTCTCGGAGAAGCAGCCAGTGCCGATGTAATATCAGCAGAGAAATTCATAAGTGAATTCAAAACACTTATTAAGACGGAGCAGTACATTTCTGAGCAAGTCTTTAATTGCGATGAAACAGGGCTCTTCTGAAAAAAATGCCAAATAGGACGTTTGTCACACAGGAGGAGACCAAGGTACCAGTTCATAAACCAATGAAAGACCGTTTGACACTGCTCCTTTGTGCAAATGCGAGCGGCGACAAGAAGATAAAGCCGCCCTTAGTTTACTCTTCGGAAAACCCGAGAGCGTTTAAGAGATTCAAACTGCAAAAAAATAGACTACCCGTAATGTGGAGGTCAAACAGGAGAGCATGGGTCGATGAAGTGGTTTTTACAGAATGGATAAACTCTACTGCTGGTCCTGAAATAAGACAGTATCTGCTTGATAATAACCTTCCGTTAAAAGCAATGTTGTTTATGGATAATGCGCCTATTCATAGAAAAAGGATTCAGGATATATTAAGGAAGAATTTAATTTCATAAAAGTAACTTCTCTTCCCCCCAACACTACTTCGCTCTTGCAGCCAATGGACCAACAGGTTACTTCGAACTTTAAAAAATTGTATACAAAGGGCCTTTTCAAGCTTTGTTTTGACATAATTGAAACTACGCATCTTACCCTAAAAGAGTTTTGGAAGCACCACTTTGATATTGTTGCAGGTTTGAAATTAATTGACGAAGCTTGGAAGGGAGTAACAATAAGAACACTAATCTCTGCTTGGAGGAAGTTGTAGCCTGATATGGTTCAAAATCATAAAATGGAACCAATTTCAAACGAAACACAGCATTATGAAGAAATCATGTCTCTGGGAAGATCTATTGGACTTGAAGTAAATGAGTCAGATATTAATGAACTCATTGCAGAACATAGTGAGAAACTCAGCATTGATGAGTTGAAGGACTTGCATATGCAACAATATGAGCTAAAAGAGGTAGACGAAGACCAAGAAATAGAAAGTGAGAAAAAAAGACTGACATTGGCTGAGAGTAAAGATCATACTTCAATGTGGCTAAAATTAAAGACGTTTGTAGAGGATCATCATCCAGATAAAGCAGCAGCTTTTAGAGCAATCGATTTATTCGATGATGTTGCCATGGCTCATTTTAATAACGTATTGAGAAGCCGCCAAAAACACGACTATCAATGATTTTTCTAAGAGAAAAGTGCAAGAAACCGACTACACATTAGCTAAAAAGGCGAAGAAAACTGAAGAAGAGATACTAATCAGCGAATAAAACCACTGCACGACCATCAAAATAAAAAAAAATTAAAGAATATTAATTTTTTGTTATTACCCTTATTGTAGTTATAACTAAATAAATTTGATTATTGTTGGACAGATGTTGTTCTTTTCTTTACCATTTTTTTAGTCTGGATCGAATTAATTGCATTTACATATGTACATTGTTTCTTATGTGAAAACTCGTTTCGGGTTACGAGCAATCTGCCAGAACGAATTAAACTCGTAACCCGAGGTTCCACTGTATTAATAATGCGGACGATTCAGTGTTAATGTATGGGCCGAATTATGCACCAGTTATTAGGTCCACTGTTTCTTTCAAAGAAATTGACAGCCGATGCTTATATAAGTTCGTTTTTTTTTTATAATAAATATCAAGATAAATTTCATTTTTAATTAGTCTTGAGGGAGTTTACCTGTGGGGTTTTGTGAAATTTCACGTTTTGTTTTTTGCGATCTCAAGGACAAGATCCAATGCATCATTGATGCGTAAACTCGGCGCTGCAATTCTGCAGAAACGACATTGAATATTTGGCGAAAGGAGCAATGGAAGCCATTTGCCGAATATTTTATTTCATACTTCATCGCAACGTGTCTACTTTATAATGCAGTAAAATTCTCACGCTCAGAAATGTTCAGTTTTATTGTTAAATTAACTCGGGAATTCTTATTGAGATACATTTATTAGGTCAAATTAAAAGTATGTATTATTTCTCATTAAGAGCGTCATATAGTTTTTAATATTTCTCGAATAGGAGATTTTTAGACGTCTCTTTAAATCATGAAGAGCATTTGAAGACAAACTGTTGAAGCTTTAGTGCAAAATTTTGAAACAACTTATCCATTGCATAATGTTCCAACGGCTGTGCGACGACGCCATGTTCAAAGTGAAGAAAATGTTTTGATCGTTTGAGAGAGTTTGCATGAGCATCAGTATGACCCATTTCTTGCGGTTTTTTACAGAAGTAATTGGCTCCTTTTCCCTATAAGATTGCGTTAACTGGAGAACCAAAATTATCTCTTTGGAGAAGTTCACTTTTGGGCTTGATGATTTTGTTAACGAGCAAAAATTGTTGACAAAATTATTCGTATTTCAATTGTAAATCAGTTGTATTTTTACTAATTTATGATTTTATCGTAACTTAGGCAGAAGGAATACATCAAGCACAACTTTATCTGAAAAAATAAACTGTTCGGTGCAAAATTACTGGTACTTCGGCCTATTTGTGCTCGAATCATGGAAAATTGAAGAAAAAAATTCATCGTTCTTAATGAAAGATTTGATAATTTTAAATCATATTGTTCATTTAAATAAAAACAACTTCCTAAATCACGTTTAATTAAACAGTACTGTGTCGAATGGACTCCACACACAATCACAACTTTATGACGTTGAGGTGAAGACGAAAAGTAATCACCACTCACCCTATACTAGAGTACAACAAGAACATGTCCCGTATAGTGACTTTAAGAATTTTAGTTCGATTTTTTTTCAAATTAGTTTTCTTACCATTCTGTGTTCCTCTTCTAATTCAACTTTAAAAATCCTCTCCTCGTGATTAGCAAAAACTGTAGAAGCTACATATTTAACAGTAATATTATCAAAATTTAAATTTTCGTTGATTTCGGGCCAATATTTTGCGACTTTTTTCTTTCCACCTTCAACAAGGTTAGCTATCATGATGATAAACTTAACTTGTTCCTGCCAAATCATTCTCCAAAAGTCGTTTAATGTGTTGACTTTTGGACCTTGGGTAGCTATAAAAGCTTTTTCACAATTATACCCCTAAAACGATTTAATTTAATTAATCGACTAAAATCCGTGCCAAAAATCAGGACCCCTCGCTTTAGAGATCGATATCTTCGCAATCGTCCGATGAAAAAATTGTGGTAAAGTTTATTGTAATCAGTGAACATTTTTGCGTATCATATGTAAATTTGGAAATCTTCGGATCTGCGGTTTTACTTTTATCGCGAGTTAAGTGAAAATTGTACTCGATTTTTGAGAGTGCCAGCAACTTTGTCTAAATTGCGATTTTTTTTCTAAAAAATTGTTCGACGAATAAATTTCAAATTTGAACTGGTGGTAATCCCAACTGATCTTAATGTGAAGCATATTTTGTTTTATCAATATCTCTTTATAGTTTCGCGGAAAATCGCGGTTAAGTTATATGCCTTTATTTCGAAAACGAAATGCAGCGCGGTTTTTATTAAAATATATCAATTAATATCGTTTATCGGATTCCGTAATCAGTTTTTAAAAGTTAGCTCTCTCAATTTTTTTACAAGCGATTTTTTTGGATTTATAAAGTAAAGAGAAATAGAAATAAGTCATGCGAGGAAAGGGGGGTTCCAAAAAAATTTTCAAATTAATATATGATATACAGAAATATTCACTGATTACAATAAACTTTACCGCATTTTTTTTCATCGAGTGATTTCGAAGATATCGATCTCTAAAGTGAGGGGCCTTGACTTCTGGCAAGGACAATAGTTTAGATAATTTTTTAGTCCTTACATCGATGTAGTTAGCATTTATGTATTCAGAATTTTGATCTGAATTAATAATTTCTAATCGCACTCTAGAATGATCATCTTAAACATAATTAATTAATTTTTTGGTAAAATGATAAAAAAGACTTACAAGCAGCGAGATTAGCGTAACGATTTTTTGATTTATTTTCGGGTTTTGTACCGAATTCCCATGGTTTTGTTTGGCCTCTGGAGAATAGCTACAAAAAAGGATTTTAATTGTAAAAAAAATAATTTAAAAGAATTGTATCAAACCGCATGTTGCCTTTCAAATTCCTCTGTTCTTAAAGATTCCTTTATATAATTTTCTAAATCTGGAATACGCACGGGTTTTGAAAACTTTTTTTCTTCTAAGATATCCTCCATGTTTTGATAAATCTAAGGATAATCAAAAGATAAAATAATATTATTTTAGTTTTAATTTTCTACCGTTGGCTTAGGTTTTAATTTAATGGGCACTAAAAGTTGGGCTTCGGTGCGTGAAGTTGAGTTATTGGTAGCATTTTCTCTTCTAGAATTGTTTATTAGTGGGATACTAATCGTAAATCGTATACCTTTAGATCTAAAATTTAATCATTATCCAAAAAATGATAAGTAATATAGTTAATCATAAAAATACCTCAAAAATAGAAAGAAGGCGATAGCTAATAGCGGTAATAATAAAAGTATAAGAAGTAGGAGTAAGTTTGACCCCGACTCTTGATAATTTAATGTTTTGGTCATATGTGATGAGGTGAAAAAAGTACTTTTGTCGTAAAATATGTGTTTAATAAAAATGGTAATTTTATATTCCGTGTTGGGAAGAAGTGCCCTATTCATCGTATCATCTCCTATTACGATTGAATTAATTTTATCTGTTTCCGAAATATTTTTTTTCCAAGCAACCCAACTGAAAAAATCCTGGGAAACTCCGACTTCTCTCAAAATTTTTTGATCATCACTCTCATAGTTATTGAAGGCACTATGGGGAGGTGATGATAGTTTTGTCACAATCATTGCCATAAAACTGAAAGAAAATGAATTAATATAATTAATATATTACTAAAAATTAAAAAAAAATACCATATAACGTTTTCATATTTAACAATCCCAGGGAACCGTATCGTTACGTTTGTTAAGTTAGGTTCTATAACAACTTGTTTCATATTTAAATATGGCATAGGAGGAGGAGTAGTTGTAAAATTGTGAATGCCATTTGAACCAGCTTTTCCATTAAACACTTTAACAGTAATTGTTAAATTTTCGGCTGGTGGTAAATCTTGTAACTAAAAATTAAATCATATTGAAAATAAAGATAATATTATGGTGGTGACGATTTAAACAATAAATATGTGCTCAAATTCAACGCGAAGTCTACAAGACATAAATATACCATGTTCGCGGTATTTTACTGTAGCAGTTTATTAGGTTTCTACTTTGAAAGTTCCCTAATCCTTTCAAAAGATTTTCATTTTATGATTTATACTGATGGCTAAAAGCGTTTTTCATTTTATTTTATTTCATTTACATTCGAGATGCATACAGGGATTGACTCTCACTCGACCAAAGCATCCGCATGAAATCCAAACAATAAATAACTAAAATATTTAAAAGTATAAATAAAATAGTATTGTAAATCAAAAAGTAAATTAAAATCAAAAGCAATACACAAAAAAGAACAATTATATGTAAAATCGAAAAGGTGAAAGAAGATATATTGCATGTTTACTATTGCTAATCTAGTAACAACGATTTTTCCACACCAATGCCCCGCACAAAACGTTTGAAAACAACCAACGAAATTAAGATGTCAATGTTTGCAGATTAAGAGTCATAAGCATTTATTATTCTCACAAGAGGAGTGTAAACATGAACACAAATCAAAACACAATTCACTGACTAATTCCGAGGTTTTGTACAGGAATTAGAAATATTGTACAGGAAGGAGGAGCCCCTACTTTGTACACAGATGATTCAAAGACAATTGAACAGAAGTTCTTGTTTTTAACTTTTGCACTGGTTTGAACCTCCAAAAGGGACAAATAAGTGCATCCTTATGGATAAAATGTTTATACATTTTCACAAGCAGTCCGACCTGAAAGCAATTCAGCCCTTTACGTGTGGCTCTGAACTGATTAGAGAATGTACCAACATCCTGAAAGGACTCGTTCCAGGTCACATTAAGGGCAACGAGAATACGGTAAAGCTGGCAAAGAAGACAGCGAAAACGCTCCAGGCGTCTGTGGTGCGAACAAAGATAAACAAACGAGCAAAAAATGTCACGTACCATTATGCAAATTAGGCGGCACGACCAGAAAGAAAAAAGGGATTCAGTAACTTGAATATTTCGGCATTATTAAGGTTTATTTGTACGAAAATTCCGGAGCGTTTCACTGCTTATAAAATATAGTTCTTTTCTAGAACTTAAAGAGGAGAAGTATATAAAAGGAGAGTTCGTTGAGTTCATTCAGCCTGAGTAATTTTGTGAATTATTGGGTCGGCGAAATGTAAACAAATAAATACCTAGTGTTCGACTTTAAAATAAATTACGCGACTTATTAGTAAGTTTATGTACGAATTATGAATAATGGAGAACAATTGCACAGACGTTGGCTAGTTTACAGCAAATGTACTGATAAAGCATTTTGTTTTCGCTGCAAATTATATGGAAATGACACTGGATCTCAATTAGTTAACGATGGGTATGGGACATTTAGATACGTTTAGCTGCAGCGTCCACTATTGATAAGCAACATTTGAAATTAATAAACAAAGGAAACAATCATTGGCGTGAGGTTCTTAAAAGAATTGTTAATGGCATTAAATATTTAGCACAGTACAATATTGCTTTCAGGGGATCGAACTCTAAACTGTATGAGCCAAACAATGGCAAATTTTTAGGACTTATTGAAGTGATACCTATTTTTGATCCAATCAGCAAGAGCATTTGAGGCGAATCAGATCATCTGAGATACACGATCTCTATCTTGGAGCAAATATTCAAAATGAGTTGATTAAACTGTTATCTGAAAAGGTGAAGGAGAAAATTGTTTCAGACATTAAGGCAGCTAAATAATTTTCTGTACTACTAAACTGCACTTCCGATCTCAGCTACCAAGAGCAGTTGCCTTTGGTGATACGTTTTGTTAAGACTGAAAACAATGTAACTGCTACATCTACTAAGAATAAAAGTGGGGGTGTGACTGTCGAAGCCCATTTTCACGAATTCTTAGACGTTAGTCAACTAAATAAAACGAGCTTAGTGATTAAGGTCTGCAAAGGCCAAGGATATGATAATGGTTCAAATATGAAAGGGTCGTATTCTGGAGTTGCCAGATTAAGGAAGTATACGATGCTTTCGATCAGTGGTTCCCAAAGTAGTCCATACGGACCCCAAGGGCTCCCTAGGGTCATTCATGGGGTCCTCGGAAAATTAAAATCGATTTGGGGGTCACTGAATAACGTCAGGGGGTCTGCGCAAGGTTTAATAGAAAATAAATAAATTGAGAAACATTTTTTTAAATACGGAAGTTAAGATAATAATAAAAAATCGCCAATAAATTATTAGTAAATTATTTATTAATTTATTAATAAATTATTAGCAATTTTTACATCCCAAGTAAAATATAAATATAGATAGGTGCATAAAATTGTATTTTATTGTACTTTATCGTACAATATAATATATTACGTACAATTTAGGTACGTAATTGTATTTTATAGAAGTAATAACAGGCATCGCGATGCAGGCTTATGCCTGCTCGATCTTGTATAAGCAGGAATAGCGTCGATCCCTGCACCAACTAGTGAGTGTATACAACAATTTAATTCTGTCTTGTGCGTAATGTGAAGTGCATACAACAAATTTTGCGAGTGTTGGATAAAAAGAAGTGTAATTTTTTGTATTGTTACACAGATAGTGTACTTTCGTTGCGTAAGTATATTTGAATAAAACTGGTATCTCTTAAATTTAAATTTATTACAAAAAAGTTCAGCTGTTAATTTAGTTTTAAATTTAAGAATTCGATTCGTGATTGGACAAAAGATAAATAATGTGTTCACCCAACTGTCGATTTCTTAAATTTACAGTTAATTTTTTTGTATAAACCTGGCTTCTCTTGTTTAAGTTGTTTAAATAAATTATGTATCACAGTAACATTTACTAAGGGTTTCTTTTTTATTAAAATTTTTGAAGGAATTTTAAGTTTCTACAGTTAATGTTTCGAATTACTGTGTTTTAGTGTATTCCGTTGTTAATTAATTCTGAATTATTTATTATAATTATAGATATATATATAAGTACTTTCCTGTATCGTTTTGTGCCCTTTTTCAGATAACAGTAGGAGTGAACCGAAGAAAAAATGCAGACAATACAGTGTTGAATATACTAAATTTGGCTTTATTCCGTCACTAGGAAATAGTACTTTACGTTTCTGTCTTCTATGTAATAAAACGCTGTCAAACGATTCAATGAAACCTTCTAAGCTTAAGGAACATTTAATAAAAATCCATAGTGACAAAAAAGATAAGGATTTAACGTTTTTTCAAACAGAAACAGAAAAATATTTGAAAACATCGAAATTGCAAGAACTGCATAGAGACAACATCTCAGAGAGATGACGATGAACTGCGTACTTCTTATAATATATCTTTAACGATTGCGAAATCCGGACACTATTGCCGCACAGTATTGGCGAACAACTTATTCTACCAGCTATAAGTGAGATAATACGCACCGTGATGCATAAATCAGCTTACTGCGTGATTAGTAGCGTTTCAAGTGGTGACTACTTAAAAATATCTCAATTCTCTATACAGCTTGACGAGTCAACAATACCTGGAAATGAGGCTTTACTTTTAGCTTCTGTGAGATTTGTGAAAGAAGGAAAAATTTCCCAAGAATTTTTATTTGCTAAATGTTTTGAAACTGATACGAAAGGTGAAACATTATTTACTGAATTAAAAAGATTTCTTGATGTAAAAGCTATACCCTTGACTAGTATCATCTCTGTTGCTACTGATGGTGCTCCGGCAATGGTAGGACGACACCGAGGCTTTCTGGCGTACTTAAAACAAGTCATACCGAATGTACTATCGGTAGATTGTGAATAACACAATCGACATCATTTGGTGGCAAAAAACCTTAGTGGAAGTTTGCATGAATCACTACATTATGTCATTAGAGCAGTTAATAAAATCAAAAGGAATGCCTTAAATGAGAGATTATTTGCTCAACTTTGTTTGGAAAATGATGATGATTATAATCGTTTACTACTTAACACAGAAGTACGATGGTTGTCTAAAGGTGCGTGTTTCAATCGCTTCTATTCGCTTTTCGATTCAGTGTTGGAATTCCTGGAGAGTAAAGACAATGATTTGCGTCATAATTTAATTATCTCGAAAAATGACATCGCTTATAGGACTGATTTATTTGCCAGATTCAACGAGACTAATTTGAAACTACAAGGTGACACATTAAATTTAATCAAAACTAAAAGTGTAATATCTGCCCTTGTTGCAAAACTTTTGCTATACAAACAAAACTTGGGAAGAGGAGAATGTTCTCAGTTTCCAAATCTTTCAAAATTGCAAAATAGAAACGAAGATTTGCTTGCTTATTGTCAACACTTAACTGCACTCCATTCGGACCTTACTCAAAGATTTGAACATTCTTCACTTGGATACTCCCGACTGGGTGTTGAACCCTTTTGTAAGTAGTCAAACTCAGAGCACAAATGCAGATGAGTACATGCCAGTACAGGAGCAACTTATTGAATTGTCCACAAATGAGGAACTGAAACCAATGTTTAAGCAAGGATACGAAAATTTCTGGTTACAAAAACAGATCCCAATTTTATATCCAGCATTATGGGTTATTGTACAGAAGCTGTTGATTGCTTTTCCGTCTTCGTATTTGGTAGAACGTGGATTCAGTGCCGTTATGAGCCTCGTCACAAAGAAAAGAAACAGACTAAAAATTAGTAATCGGGGGGTTTGAGGTTGCTACTGACAAACATCGAGGTTCATACAAGCCATTAATATTTTATTGCATTTTAGTACAAAAGTTATAATCAATAAATACTTCTTCAACAAAATGTTTACTTTATATTTTATTTTTACGTCACCATTTACCATTAAGACAACAAAGTTAAAGTCTTCATTTTTCTATTATGTATTTTATGTAGTTTTTCACCCTGGGGGTCCGTCGGCAAGGTTTGACTAAGAAAAGGGGTCCGTGGGCCACTAAGTTTGAAATAGTGAAGCAAAGGAAGAAACGGAAAATGTTTGATTACGAAGTTGATGTTTTAGAATCTGTTGAACAAATTTTCAAAGTTGAGTATTTATATTACATTGTGATTGTATATCACAATACTTTTCAATAAGATTTTACCGAATTGCTAGTTACATTAATCTGCTTGGATTCTTGTATAGTGTAAAAGAATTAAAATCAATTGAACAAAGTCGTTGTTTTTTGTTAATGGGACCTCAACAAATTCTATATTATTTCTATATAAACCAAAGATTCTCACGATCATGCACGTTCACGTGAATAGTACAAAAATTGATGCCTACTCACGGCGAGTTACGCATGACCCATCGTGACCTGGCGAGACTCATGTATATACAAATCTATTAGCTCATGATTATTTCTGGAGTTATCGAAGTTATTGAAACTGTGTAAACACATTTGATCATATGAAAAGTAAACTGTTTTAAAATGGCCCTTGTAGTTTAAAGTGCACGTTACTTTTTTGAAGAATTCCTCTCTTACTAACAATAAGCTTAAATTCGGTATATTTTATATTATGGTGCATTTTAATATATTACTTATTACCTCGTATGAATACAACCGTTTTTCCATATTGCTAATATCTTCAGTACCCATTATTATATTATTAACATATACAGAAAACGATTCAAGCTGTCCGTTTGTTTTATTTGGATGTGGAAATTCAATACGAAGAAGTTTATTTTCATCCCAGATTAATGAAACAAACTGAGGATTTTCTGGTTCTAAAATGAAATTTATTGATTTAATACTGACTATTTGATACCATTTTTATTGTATTCTGTTATACCTTCTTGTCGAGTTAATCCTGTAATTGTTGCAAGATAACCTTCCAGGTTTGGCTCATTTACAGCAATCACCTAAGACAATAAAAACAATTATCTCTTCCATACACACTTAAGTAAACATTAGCATTATTTTTTATTAATTTTTAACTAACTTCTATATAGTAACGTATATTTGAATGTAGACCATTTAATTCAATGCAATGATAGTTATCCCACAATTTACAAGGCGATATATTGTAATTTAAATATTGCGGGCTGCTGTAATATCCAGTGCTATATTGGATTTTGTAATGATTCAATTTTCCCATTGGTGGATTTGGCGGTTTAAATCTCAAATAAAATTTGTTGTTTGTTTTGCTGTATATATCCAAATTTAAGACAGGTCCTGGCGCTGTTAAATGAATTTTTAATTTACTTTACACATTATAAATATAAACAAAAAATACCTGATTGATCGGTGATGTAATCGTAATACGTAACATTTTCAATGTTATCTCTTTTAACAGTTCTTATTACTTTGTATTTTGTCAACCCACTCACAGTGAAGAAAACATTGAAATCAACATTTTTTCCATCATGTGCTCCTTCATTTTGTTTTGTTTCATTATAGCACCATTCGCTTACACATTGAATTTCAATAGTTACATTTAAAGGACCCTTTATGTATTTACAATCAATTCTTGATGTTATTTTAAGATTTCTGTTGTTTTGAATGAATGATAAATCAAGAAGTTCATTAGTGCTAATATTATCTAAAATGTAACAATACAAAAATTTTGTGTTTTCTGGTTAATTAATATACATTACGTGATGGTTTTGTTTCGATTGCTTTCCTTCGCAGTATTTGTTGAGTATCGATTGATGCAATGGAAACATCGTATGTTGAATATGGTCTTAAATTTAGTAATATAATTTCTGATATATTAGTTGTAGTTTGATTCTTATCTGGTGGGAGTATACATTCTCGATATATAGAACTAATAAACTACAGAGTTAAAGAAAAGTTAAATTATAGTAAACAATCGAATAATTAAGTTTTATACTTCATATTGCACTATGTACGTTAATATATCCGGATTATTTATCCACCTGATAGTACTGGTAGTATCCGTTTCGAATGTTGTTAGACATTGTATGGTTTGTTCTAACAAAAATTTTAAATACATGTTTTACTTAATATATGTATAGGAAGATTCACGCAAGAACTGACACAGAACAGGGACGTGGGTTATCTCTTTCATGTTATTCTGCGTCAATTTTTGTGAATCATCCTGTATATATTATCCAGTCAATATTAAAATTTTTCGACTAAATTAAATCTATGTAAACATTTTGTGTAATGTTGTAGGCGATTGTAATGTTGACTGATTTAGCGTTTTAAAACAGAAAGGAACAAAATTTTTCTTACGATTTTCTCCTGTTTGAACCATATGATTGTACAAAACATTGCCATCCTTAGATTTTATTTCTATGCTGGAATTACGACATGGCTGTAACGTACAATATTGACTTCTTAGCGGTAATTCATAATTATCACACTTAATAATTGCACCATCAAGTGGGCATAATTCTGAACTCCTTTCTATCAAAACATCTGCAGATGCTCCTCTAATAGTAATGTTTATATCGTTTTTTGAAAGTGCTATAAATGCAAGATTTTAAATTTTTGTATATGATATTGACGTTTATTCATCAAACCTTTACATTCCGTTGTAAACGAAACGATTTTCAATAAATTCTGATTACGTTCGGCGTACCCATAACTGGTAAACAACGTTACTTTTAATTGGTAAGTTTGCTTTGGTAAGAGTTTATCATAAAACAATTCCATTTTTTGATTCGGTATTGAATTTTCGGTGATAGTATTCCATGAATTATTGTTAGAATCTTTCTGTTATAAAAAGGAGTTATTAATTTAGGATCATTAAACTACAGCTAAAACTAATAGTGGCATTAGAACTAGAATCTTTCATGCTAAGCTAAGCTTTTGTCATAAAAAAAGTCGAACTGAACAACTTTTCCCCGAAAGTTTCCAGTTCTTAGTCTAGTGTTAGTTCTAGTTGTAGTTGAATTAACACCGGCCGTGAAAACTTCGTATTGAAATTTAGGGTCAGTTTTTAACTTACTAAATCAATGCGATACCAAGTAGCTGGTTCAGAACCGGTGGAATTAAAATCGATTCGTACAGTTACATTCGTTCTCCCCACAAACACTATTTCCGGAGCATTTTTCAATATAGGATACATAGCTATACAAAAAAGATACTCACTAAATCCTTGATGTCCTTAACAAAATCGACATCATATACATATAAAGCAATGAATACTAAACCAAATCGTACATTTTCATCTTGAGTGTGTATTGCCGGAACTTCCATATTTTCATGCTTACTAAAATGAATAAGAGGATTCTGTTTGTTTTTCATATATATGTATACTGACTTTTATGATTTCTATTCCCAACCTAATTTTGGTTCACGAAATATATAAATTAGGCCGCAAATTTCCCTATAAAATTAATACACCTATTTTTTTTATACACAGGAGATACGTTCCCAAAAAATTCGAGTAAAAATACAACTAAGTTTAAACAATATTCTTATAGGCTTCATTTAAGAATTGTGTGATTTATAAAGGAGAGTACGGACTATTCCGAGAACAAATTCAGAGTATCTCATTTTTTTTGAGATATCAAATTTAGAATTTGCCCTAAATTTGTTGCATTTCCCAAAATATCCAATTCTTAAGATATCTTGATAATTTTTTTGTGATTAATTTCTTTTATTAGTCATAACAAGTACGCGATTTCCCGAGAGCAAATCCATCAGTTTGTATCTAAATTCGTTTTTGAGACACTAAGTTTCGAACTCAATCTAAATTTGTGGTATTTCATAAAATTAAAAATTTCCTTAATCATCTTTAAAAAATCTTAAAAAATCGAATTCTTAAGATATCTCGATGGGTTTTTGTGATTTATAAAGAAGGATGTGCACTTTTTCGAGAACAAATCTATCTATGAGTATCTTAATTCCTTTTTGCGATACCAAGTTTTAAACTCAACCTAAATTTGTAGCATTTCATAAAATTAAAATTTTCCTTCAATATTTTTGAAAAATCGTAAATAATCGAATTCGTAAGATATCTCGATGAATTTTTTGTGATTTATAAACAGATCTATCTGTCAGAACGAGAACAGATCTATCTGTGAGTATCTTAATACCTTTTTGAAATATCAAGTTTTGAACTCAACCTAAATTTGTGGCATTTCATAAAATTAAAAATTTCCTTAATCATTTTTGAGAAATCGTAAAAATCGAATTCATAAGGTATCTCGATGAACTTTTTTGTGATTTATAAAGAAAGATGTGCACTTTTTCGGGGACAAATCTATTCGTGAGTATCTCAACTCGTTTTTGAGATATCAAGTTTTGAACTCAACCTAAATTTGTGGTATTTCATAAAATTAAAAATTTCCTTAACCATTTTTAGAAAATCATAAAAAATCGAATTCATAAGGTATCTCGATGAACTTTTTTGTGATTTATAATGAAAGATATGCACTTTTTCAGGGACAAATTTATTCGTGAGTATCTCTATACGTTTTTAAGATATCAAGTATCGTAATCGCAAAAAATCGAATTCTTAAGATATCTCGATGGTTTTTTTGTGATTTATAAAGAAAGATGTGCACTTTTTCGAGAACAAATCTATCTATGAGTATCTTAATTCCTTCTTGAGATATCAAGTTTTGAACTCAACCTAAATTTGTGGCATTTCATAAAATTCAAAATGTCCTTAATCATAATTGAAAAATTGTAAAAAATCGAATTCTTAAGATAACTTAATAATTTTTTGTGATTTATAATAAAAAGTATACGCTTTTCTGAGAACAAGTCCATCCGTGAGTATCTTAATTCGTGTTTGGAACATCAACTTTTGCACTCAATCTAAATTTGTGGCATTTCATAAAATTAAAAATTTCCTTCAACATTTTTGAAAAATCGAATTCTTAAGATATCTCGATGGGTTTTTGTGATTTATAAAGAAGGATGTGCACTTTTTCGAGAACAAATCTATCTATGAGTATCTTAATTCCTTTTTGCGATACCAAGTTTTAAACTCAACATAAATTTGTGGCATTTCATAAAATTAAAAATTTCCTTCACCATTTTTGAGAAATCGTAAAAAATCGAATTCTTAAGATATCTCGATGGTTTTTTTGTGATTTATAAAGAAAGATGTGCACTTTTTCGAGAACAAATCTATCTATGAGTATCTTAATTCCTTCTTGAGATATCAAGTTTTGAACTCAACCTAAATTTGTGGTATGTCATAAAATTAAAAATTTCCTTAACCATTTTTAGAAAATCATAAAAAATCGAATTCATAAGGTATCTCGATGAACTTTTTTGTGATTTATAATGAAAGATATGCACTTTTTCAGGGACAAATCTATTCGTGAGTATCTCTATACGTTTTTAAGATATCAAGTATCGTAATCGCAAAAAATCGAATTCTTAAGATATCTCGATGGTTTTTTTTGTGATTTATAAAGAAAGATGTGAACTTTTTCGAGAACAAATCTATCTATGAGTATCTTAATTCCTTCTTGAGATATCAAGTTTTGAACTCAACCTAAATTTGTGGCATTTCATAAAATTCAAAATGTCCTTAATCATAATTGAAAAATTGTAAAAAATCGAATTCTTAAGATAACTTAATAATTTTTTGTGATTTATAATAAAAAGTATACGCTTTTCTGAGAACAAGTCCATCCGTGAGTATCTTAATTCGTTTTTTGGGATATCAACTTTTGCACTCAATCTAAATTTGTGGCATTTCATAAAATTAAAAATTTCCTTCAACATTTTTGAAAAATCGAATTCTTAAGATATCTCGATGGGTTTTTGTGATTTATAAAGAAGGATGTGCACTTTTTCGAGAACAAATCTATCTATGAGTATCTTAATTCCTTTTTGCGATACCATGTTTTAAACTCAACCTAAATTTGTGGCGTTTCATAAAATTAAAAATTTCCTTAACCATTTTTAGAAAATCATAAAAAAATCTAATTCATAAGATATCTCGATGAACTTTTTCGTGATTTATAAAGAAAGATATGCACTTTTTCGGGAACAAATCTATTCGTGAATATCTCTACTCGTTTTTGAGATATCAAGTTTTGAACTCAACCTAAATTTGTGGTACTTCATAAAATTAAATAATTTCTTAATCAAATTTGAAAAATTGTAAAAATCTTTTATCATTTTTGACAAATTGAAATAAGTGGAATCCTTAAGATGTCTTGATGAATATTGCTGTGGTTTATAAAAGACAGTGTTTGTTGTAACAGTATCAAACATTTATCGAATATGGGTAACTTTTTCTCGTATCGTATAGGTCGCAATATTGTGTCTGTCCTCATTGCCAAAATGATCGTATATTTTGACAAGTAAGAATAAATTGCCATTGAATATAAACGTTTCCGTGTTAGGGATGTAACATCTTTGAATTTACTCAGCATATCTTGATGATAAATAACCAGAAAATTGATTATTCCCAAATGAAAGAGCTTGATACATAAAAATTCTGTAAGTTGAGATAATATCATATAAATTGGGTTGGGTCTTCATCTGTCTACTTGTGGTTAAGTCGCATGTCGGAGCTAAGTTTTTTGATATTGCACCGTTGGTAATTGCAGATACTAAAATAGAAGCGGAGATCTCTTTTACACCAGAAAGTATTACTCGAGTCTGACTTATACTTTTATACATATGTTTTGTTGCTTGCTAGTTTCAATCAGTTCGACTTTTTATACTTATAAACTTCTTTGTATTGCCTAATATGCTTGCTTTTTGGATGTTATGCGGTCATTTCCATGTAGTATGACCCATAAGCAACGAAATTAATTTTGTGTATAAATTTAGATTGCAGAGAATTAGTTAGTTAGTCCTCAAAGTGAGTCGGTTAATAATCGATTTCTCGATTATTTATCATCAAGATTTGGAGGTAATTCAGCAAAAATTTTGATATGCGCCAAGTAAATTCAGAGATATTACATACCCAACTAGAAAATATTTATTTTCAATGGCCATTTATTTCCTCAATAACGTTGAAATTATCACAGAAATCAGTATATATTTAAAAAAGCAAAGAAGTTATCTTATTTATTTCAGTAAGTGTTATGCTTACTATTTAAAAAAAAGGTCTACCATATATACGTTGAAAATGTATGAATTGGTTCATAATCGGTGATTCATAATTCGCATGCAATATTTTGGATTCTGATACAAATCGAAGTTTTAAACAAAAAAAATAACAATACATTTTTGCCTTTTGTTATAAGTTTTTGCAATTTTAGTAGTTAAAGTAGTTCAAGTGTTGTACTGTTTAGAAGAGTTTGGTCTTCTGATAAATCAACTGAATTTTGCACAAGAGTTATGCATCACTCTGTATATGTACTATCCACAAATTGACAAATTTTGTGGTTTCAACTTGTTATAAGTTATTTTTTAAACTTTACTGTACAGGATGAGCCAAATTGGATACTTTTAAAGGAAATCTCCTCTTTCCACCTAAGAAATGTTATAGGATGATGCATTTTTAACGTTATTTTTTTTATATATATTTAAGAATTACGAAAAAAAATGTTAAAATTTGAAAGATCCTGAAAGTCTGATTTTTGAAAATAAAGAAATGACTTGTATATCAAATTGAAGGTTGAACCTTCCAATTTGAAATAATATTATAGCCGTTGTTTAAATTTGAAACCGATTTCATTTAAGAATACATATGACAAAATTTGGAAGATTATGGAGGTCTTATGTTTGAAAATGAAGAAATGACTTGCATATCAAATTGCAGGTTGAACTTTCCTCTTTAAAATGATATATAACTCGTTTCAGTTTCAAATAGATTCCACTTAGGAAATGTTATAGGAAGATATGTTTTTGACGTTTCAGTAGAATCACAAAAAAATGACAAAATTTGAAAGATTATGATCTTATTTTTGAAAATGAAGAAATGACTTTCATATTAAATTGCAGGTTGAACCTTCCTTTTTAAAATGATATATAACTCGTTTCACTTTCAAATAGATTCCCCTTAGGAAATGTTATAGGATGATATGTTTTTGACGTTTTAATAGAATCACAAAAAAATGATAAAATTTGAAAGATTATTGTATAAATGTTATAGGATGATGCATTTTTAACGTTATTTTTTTTATATATATTTAAGAATTACGAAAAAAAATGTTAAAATTTGAAAGATCCTGAAAGTCTGATTTTTGAAAATAAAGAAATGACTTGTATATCAAATTGAAGGTTGAACCTTCCAATTTGAAATAATATTATAGCCGTTGTTTAAATTTGAAACCGATTTCATTTAAGAATACATATGACAAAATTTGGAAGATTATGGAGGTCTTATGTTTGAAAATGAAGAAATGACTTGCATATCAAATTGCAGGTTGAACTTTCCTCTTTAAAATGATATATAACTCGTTTCAGTTTCAAATAGATTCCACTTAGGAAATGTTATAGGAAGATATGTTTTTGACGTTTCAGTAGAATCACAAAAAAATGACAAAATTTGAAAGATTATGATCTTATTTTTGAAAATGAAGAAATGACTTTCATATTAAATTGCAGGTTGAACCTTCCTTTTTAAAATGATATATAACTCGTTTCACTTTCAAATAGATTCCCCTTAGGAAATGTTATAGGATGATATGTTTTTGACGTTTTAATAGAATCACAAAAAAATGATAAAATTTGAAAGATTATTGTCTTATTTTTGAAAATGAAAAAATGACTTGCATATCAAATTGCAAGTTGAAACTTTCTCCTTAAAATGATATATAACTCGTTGTTTCAATTTCAAGTGGATTTCACTTAAGAAATGTTAAAGGATGATATGTTTTTGACGTTTTAATAGAATCACAAAGAAAATGACAAAATTTGATAGTTTATGCTCTTATTTTTGAAAATGAAGAAATGACTTGCATATCAAATTCCAGGTTAAAAATTCCTCTTTAAAATGATATATACCTCAGTGTTTCAATTTAAAATAGATTCCACTTAAGAAATGCTAAAGTTGATATAAGTGGTAGATACATTTTTGAACAGCGTCGATAAAGTAGACCGTTGATGTCAATGACACCCAACTTAAGCATCCCTGTCTACCTTGTAAATCAAATTGAAGATTGAACCTTCAATTCAAAATTGAAAGATGATCTACAAACAGCAAATAAATTCCTCACAGCAATTAGATGGTGCAATTGAACGCTTAGCAGCACTTATGCTCAGTGAGCTTATCAACTTTGCAAAAAGTGTTAAAAAAAGAAGTCAATTGTTTATAACACAAACCAGACATCAAATATTAGAAATAAATCACATCAAATATTAGCTATATTAAAGGAAAATCTAATATTGCTGCCGATACTTCAAGATACTGCTATTTTACTTTACCCTGACATGAAAACTTTAAAATCAAAACAGGTTTGCTATCCACAACTTCGATCTTCTAAACAAGCAAATTAATAAAACTGCAAAATTTATTTTATTTCAAGAAGGAATATCAATTGTTAATACTAAAGTGTGGTGTGAAATTTCTCGTCCACGCATTTGTGTTACGTACCAATCTCATTACGCTTTACGTTATTTTCAAATTTCTCATCCTGGAATACGATTATCACAAAATTTAGTAAAGTCTAGAAGCCCAAGAATGAATCCCGATATTTATCGCTGGGCAAAATCTTGTATCAAATGCCAAACTTGTAAAGTAAACAAACATACGAAATCACCTTTTCAACAGTTCAACATTCCAAGAGGCATTAAATCTGCTACTATTGCAAAAACATTCTTAATTTATTATCTTTTACGTTTTGGCATTTCTCATACTATAACCCTTGAGCAATGTTTACAATTTCAATCAACTTTTTTCACAATTTAATAAATTCTTTGAACTTTCACAGAACTTTAAAAACCGAACTTATTGCCAAAGGAAGTTCAGACCGTTGAAAACATGATCTTCCAATCGTTTTACTAGCTCTTATATTCTTTTTTAGATCCTTTTAGATCTTTAAAAGAAGATTTAGGTGGTTCACCTGCAGAGTTAGTTTTTGGTCAATCGTTCAAACATAAAAAGAAAAAACACACTCTCCTTAACGATCAAATAGATCTTAATTTTACATCCTTATTTAAATGTTTAACATAATTTTGATGCGAATTCTATTAAATTCTCAAACCCGTTTGTAGGTATACATTTCCATAACCAGTATTATTGAATTAAGTCTTGAGTCAAGTGCTTGTCGTTTTTCGTGAAATTGTGTTTTGTAACTTTCGTTAAATGTGATATTTTACTGATAATAACCACACAAATGTTTACAAATTTTAATCTTTGTTTCGACTGTAAGTTTATTTATTATTATATAAGTTGTATTAAATGATTTTTTTAATTATTATTAATCTTATAAAAATTTTTATAATTACACAAACATTTTTGTAGATTCGGCTGATGATTACCTAATGTAGGGTCGAAATCGGTACCGAGTCACTGTTTTATTTTGTGTTTTTTATATTTCTTATATTAACTTTGGTACTTTGAGGATATTTGACATAAAACTTGGTTATATTTCGTTTTATGAATCCAGAAATTCAAATAAATCATTCGATAGATCGAAACATTCATTCACTAATTATTCGATAGTCAAATTCATTCGATAGTGCCCATCACTAATCTATAGCGTGATCATACAGACATGCTCTTTCAATACAAAGTTATTTAATTTTAATCACAAGGGCTTGAAACCAATTTTTAATGTTTTACGTTACCATGAAAGAATAATAAAATATAATTCACTTAAATTGCAACTACAAAAGCAAGAAGTATTTTACTTTTAAGAAACGATATTTAGTCTTACACAACACAACCTAATTTTAAAAAGTGTATATATGGTGTTCTATTTGTTAAATATTTTTCATTTAAAAAATCATTTTTATGTCAATAACTATTAAAATATTGCTATAAGAGAAAGCTGATTTATTTCATCGAATTCTACATAAAAAGTTGCGTTGGAAATGTTTTTCGAAGATTTATCAATTAGAAAAAAATTATGACGACTTTTCGAAATTGATGGAGATTTCGAAATTGAGATATCGATATGCGGTTTTCACCACTAAAGTTTTTACAAAAACCAAGCCTCAGCCACTGATATCATTTTTATTCGATTTCTTATAGAAAAGGGAGTTTCTCTTTAAAATTGTCAGTTTGGTCCACCCTGTGTACTTGTTTAATTAATCATCAGTAGTATATCATTTTTTTATCATTTTGATCACATAAAAATTAAATGTTTGTTAGCCCTACTTTTACAATAACCGGAGACATTGTCACAATTAGAACAAGATTGGTCACATTTTTTTTGACATCTCCTTCCGTAATATCCCTGGTCACAATCTACGAATATCATCAAATTTATAGATATCAACCAATTCAAGAAAGCTTACTCGTGCTGCAATCATAGTCTCTATACCCATCATAGCAGCTATATTGCGTGCTATTTTGAGATGTTATTTCGTAATATTTACCATTTTTTCGACAATTATCAAAAATATTACAAGGTAGGCAAGCATTTCCAAATGTATTGGAAGGACATTCATCTTAAAAATATACAATAATTTCTCTAGTATTAAGAATGTATTGAATTTAATTACCTTGATTTGAAGTAATTCTATTTGCTGGCGTTATACTATTTCTACACAATTTAGCACCTGATTTTATTGAATGACAGCAAGCTTCGTTACTTTGAATGTTTATGTAATTAAGATAATTTGATGGGGTACACTCAATAATGTCTCCAATCAAAGTATGTTCATCCGTAACATTTGCAACGGATATAAAAAGATTTATTTGATTACCATAAACAGAGTTATTTGAAGATAATACAACTGATTGCCAATCATTTCCCTGAAAACGAAATTATTTAACCGTGATATTTATTTTTACTTTTCTTACCTGTATTAATTTGTATGTCAGAACTCTATTTTGTCTGTCTGTTGCAGATAAATAAACATTACATTTAAAACATGGTTTCACATAAACTTTTAAACACAACGTTGAGGATATCGTAATACCATTCCAAACAAATCTATCTTTTATAGTAAGGAAGTTATCTTAAACATTGGTTTTATAATTACATAAATCTCTGCATTGCAGTTTGTATACCTACAATTATGAAATTTCCAAAAACCTTCCTCTTTACTTCGAATAATAACGTTTGTTGGTACAAAAGGATTATTATCGATAAATGTGAATAATGGATTTTCCGTTTTATAGTGATATAAAGAAACTGCACCTTTCATGACATCAACTTTAAAGTGGTTCCATTCCGATTTTGAAACTAAATTCTTTTCCTGAAAAAGATATTAATAGCTTTAACCGCATCAAAAAGTTCTATTTAAATGCATACCGCGTATTCCTTTCGAATGAAACGACAGCTATTCGAGGGAAATTGATTAAAACCTTTCTTTATTTCGTTTTTATAGCATCTTCTTATTGCCAAAGTATTATTATTCCAACCGTTAAGTACGAAAAAATAGCAGTTATTTGCATACCATGGAAGATAATGGTCACAAATATAGAGAAATCCGTTTTCATGAATACGAAGTGAAAAAGAAAAGGTGAAAGTATCCGAGGTAACATTTAAAAAATTATGCTTGGTCTTGTCACTTGTTCGAAGTAACTTTAAATCTTAAAAAATAATTATTTTGTTTAGCATTAAAAAAATGTAAACAACTTACTGTTCCAACGATTATCAAGTAAATATCCTGTAGCGTAATTTAAAGAATTTCTTAAAACAGCACCTGATATTAAATTATTTTTTATGCACTCTTCTTCACTATCTATTCGACATAAATATTTATCTTGATTATTTGTAGGGTAAAGTTGGTTTTCGTCTTGCATCCACACTAATGCAGACTCCTTTACTCCGTTTGTATCAACACAATAATTTTGATTGTAGTTGTCAAATAAAACTATATTTCCTATAATTCCGTTCCAAAATTTAAAAAAAACAATCAAAAAATATAACTTCAACATCTTAAATAAATTAACTTTTAAAATATTATAACAATAACTTTATGGCGACAAGTTCAACCGATTTATCACAACTGAACACATCATTTTCCGGTATAACCGCAGATTTATTTCCCACATCATGATTCATAACACAAATTATAAATATTTGATAAAAAAATACTGGGATTTTAAATCACAAATATCAGTTCCTTTAAAAGAGATATTTCACAAGAGAGTTAATTTAAATTTTATTTAGACAAATACAAACAAAAATACAAATAAAATTCTACTTTTTTCTGGATATACAGAAAAAACAAGGTGTTGTAATCGTGTAAATATTTAAACCTCAAAGATAATATTGTGTATTTAAACACCATAAATAAAAACGTAACTATCTAGGGATTTCAAGATTTGAGCACATACAATTTCCTGTCGCACGATTTGTTGGTCGTAAAAATAACACAACGAATATTTAATCGTATAACTACAACATCTGTGGCTATATTCCCACATATCTAAATACAAAGAAAATATTATATACAGCAGAATGATTCTATTTACATAAATGAAAATCGACCTGTTATCTTGAAGTTTTTCTAATTGATTATCAATAAAATAACAAATTTACAATATAAAAAACTTTTTTTTATATCTAGTTGGTGTGGCAAGTTTTTAATAAAAAAGGATAAGACCAACTTGATCTATTGAAATGCAATCACATCTTAAGCAAGTGGAAAGTTTGTAGAAACAACGCTACAAATACTTCTCCTTCCAAAATATAGCAAGGTTAACAGGGAAACAAAAATTAATAGGAACAGAAATTCAGATTATGAAACGAACGTGTAAAGATTTATTTGAAACGGACTTAACAGCTGGAATTAAACGATCGATGTTAACAGTAAACGGCTTGTTTTCTTTTTGAATAGTAATATTTTTAGAAAAGCGTTTAATAACTTTAAAGGGGCCTTCCAACCTCGGAGCGAGGGAAGGTTTAAGCTGTGGTATTTTTAAAAACTCGTAATCAGAAACAAATAAATCTTTATGTATAAAGGGTTTACTTCTAGAATGACAAGAAGTTGGAACCGCTTTCAAATTAGATAAAGCCTCTTTAAGACTTGAAAGCAGCGGTTCTACTTTCGAATGGCTTTTGAAAGTAGTAAAAAAGTAGTAAAAAATTCGCCTGGGAAGCAGAGAAGTTGGCCGTACAGTAATTTTGCAGGAGAGCAACCCAGGTCTTCTTTTAGAGAAAATCTAAGACCCAATCAAATAATTGGGAGGTCGCTATTCTATCTGTAGCTGTTGGCCTCTGGCAGCTGTAGCCTCTGGCAGCAATGTCAGTTTTGAGTGTACGAAGAAAACTTTCCAAAATGCCGTTGCTTTTAGGATGGAAAGATGAAATGTGGATCTGGTCAGATTCTAGGAGTTGGTTAAAATGGCGAAACAATCTAGATTCAAACTGTCTGCCCTGATCGTGTGTGAAAACGGGAAAAGTATTGATGTAATAATCTCGAAGCACGGTGTCGCGGATTGGATAAGCTTCCGGCCATCTTGTAAAACGGTTGATGACTGTTAAAACATGACAACAGTCTGATGAAGGAGTAAAGGCAATTTTTGGACAGGAGATTTGGTATATTTAGTCGTTTTAGTTATTTGGCACGGGATGCAAGTTTTGCACCAACGTTTAACTTGCTTTGATAAATGTGGCCAGAAGAATAGGTTTTTAATGGTATTTGTAACCTGAATGGGTTATTGAGTGAAATTTTTGAAAAATGGTTTGATAGACTTAATTTTAGATAAATGGTAGTTCTTATTTAATTTCGATATTTGCTTTTGTAAAAGGAAGTTAAATTCTTGATTAGAATCTTTTTTAATCATTTCTCAGAAGAATAAACGGAGCTTATGGGGTCGATTTTTTAATTCAAACCTGCAATTCAAATTCCCTACATGATATTTTAGGCGTAACTTCCAGACATTCTAATATGGTCTCTGGCATTACTGTCTCTTCTTCATTGTATACTTTTAGCCTAGTTAAATCAATTTCAATGATTTGCAAATGATTTATTGATTTAAGTAATATGTGTTTTAAATCTAATATCTGAGTCTTGATACGATAATTAAATGAAAGTATTATAGTAGTGAAAATGTTATTGTATTCTCAAAATTCTTTGTTTATTCCGGTATCCTAGCAACGAGAATTTATCATAGCTTACTTATAATATAATGTATTTTTTAATTTTTGAGGTTAATTATAAAGGTAAGTAGAGTATTATATATTTTTGAAAAGCTTAAAAAACCTAGTTCAACAAAAACATAAAATATAGTGAAAGCTCTCCTTGCGGACAGCTCTAATAAGCGGACGTCTCTTGTAAACGGACAAAAATCTTGGAACCAACCCCAAACCTATATTTCATGTATATATAGTGTACACCGAACTGAACAAACTAATAATAACTATGTACTAATGTTTTGGGATTCGTTAACAAGCGGAACTCTAAAACGAAGAATCCCAGAACATACAATGTGTTAACTAATTATCGTACCCGAAATCTAAGCAACCAATATCACAGTATTGGTATTGCAACGCGACGAATATTCCTATTATTTGAAATAATTTTTTCGAAAAATGCTATTAAAAGTTGACTTTTGTATAGCAATTAACGACTGTAGAAACGTGTTTCCTATGCTTAAAAGCGTCATAATCAACGTCGAAATCTGGGAAACGTTGGTTGAATTGCTGTATACAGCTTTATAAGGAATAAACCCAACTATCGTCCGCATTCTACGTACCGCTTCGATAATATGCCATTAAAATAAAGGGATCATGTTCCGGTGTGAACGTAATAACGAAAGAAATAAAAATCTGAAAGAAATTCTCATTGAACGTTTTCGTTATTTAATTTGTTTATTGACTTACCGCTTAAATCAATCGCTAGAAACAACGATAGCTCTAAGAAGAACTGTTTGGAGAAATATAAAGGCAGCAAAAAATGGTTAAAGAATAAAGAAAATCCGGAAACACACAAAGTATACGACAATCGCGACAATAATAACCTGATAACATTCGATCTGCTGTCAACATCGGGTTAAAATCTGGTTACTAATTTAAAAATATCGCCGTTACCACTACACAATGAGATAGATAACCAACATTACAAAGTGATGTAGGTTACGATAATTATTTAACACAGTGTATTCATTTCCCATGAATGGACGTTCTAATAAACGGACGCGGACACTATTTTTCTTTTCATAACGGGCAAAAATTTCTAATAAACGGACGCGTAGGTAACTAAACGCACATATCAAAGTAATCTGTAGTAGATATTTACCGACATACACTGTGTTAAATAATTATCGTAACCTATGACACGTTGTAATGTTGGTTATCTATCTCATTGTGTAGTGGTAACGGCGATATTTTTAAAATAGTAACCAGGTTTTAACCAGATATTGACAGCAGATCGAACGCTATTAGGTTATTATTGTCGCGATTGTCATATGCTTTGTGTGTTTCCGGATTTTCTTTATTTTCTTTAACCATTTTTTGTTGCATTTATATTTCTCCAAACACTTCTTCTTAGAGCTATCGCTGTTTCTTTCTTCTCTTCTTCGATTGATTTAAGCAGTAAGTCAATAAACACATTAAAATAACGAAAACGTTCAATGAGAATTTCTTTCAGATTTTTATTTCTTTCGTTATGACGTTCACACCGGAACATGATGCCTTTATTTTAATGGCACATTATCGAAGCGGTACGCAGAATGCGGACGATAGTTGGGTTTGTTCCTTACAAAGCTGTATACAGCAATTCAACCAACGTTTCCCAGATTTCGACGTTGATTATGACGCTTTTAAGCATAGGAAACACGTGGTTGTAACTCAAAGTAAATTCTTTGATTGTCGTAGCCGGATATAAATTTTTTACGACATTTGAACAAAAGATCATTTTTACAGTCGTTAATTGCTATACAAAAGTCAACTTTTGATAGGAATATTCGTCGCGTTGCAATACCAATACTGTGATATTGGTTGCCTAGATTTCGGGTACGATAATTAGTTAACACACTGTATGTTCTGGGATTCTTCGTTTTAAGAGTTCCGCTTGTTAACGAATCCCAAAACATTAGTACATAGTTATTATTAGTTTGTTCATTTCGGTGTAACGTACGTTGAAATGGTTTCCAAGGCGGCAAAGAAAAAGATGCTTATGTTACGGGAGAAAATGGAAATAGTATGTTCATTAGATAAAGAAAAGTTGTCAGTTCGTGATATTGCTAAAAAATTTAAAATCGGGTAAACACAAGCGGCAAAAATAGTCAAAGATAAAGAAAAGATTCGAAAGAAATGGTAGTCTGGAGTCATTATAAAAACGAAGAAAAACTTTTTGAGTAGTAAGAGTTTAAAGATCGACAAAGCCTGTTTCGAATGATTTGTGAAAGCTAAAAGCCTTGTTTATAAATATACATAGTTATCCAAAGAATTTAGTTAGTGGTCGCCATTCATAAAAATTTAAATTTTACTATTCGCGCCTTGTACGCGTTACTACGAAATTGTAAAATAAGTTGCATATATTTCAATATCTCTTGCACAAAAAAATCAATAATTTGTCCTTCAAGAATTGTACCAAATTGTTAGAGACTTGTCGTCGGTAAAATATCGTTTTGTAGACGGCAATTTTCTTACGGACGTGCATGACCAGATTTTATAAGATGAAACCACTGCCTTTAATCTTTTTAAGAAATTTGTTTCAAAAAGTTTATCAAAAATTCTGGGCAAGGCATTCAACTGGAGACGTATTTTATTAAATATTAAATTTTTAGAGAAAAGGCTGTTAATTATAATAATTAATAATAAAAATACACCAAGAAACAGCGAACTGCATAACCAAAAAAAGAAAGATGCAGAGATTCAGACGAAAGCGTATCAGTGCGGAGGAGGATGTGAAAACAAGGGGGGAGTATAGACTCGCAAGAAAAAATTGACAAAAGTAATGAAGATTAATAAGGAGAGCAGGTGGAAAAGTTTGTGTGATGAATTAGAAAACAATATCTGGAGAACGGCGTATCAAATTGTAACGAAACGAATGCTAAGGCCCGTATTCAGAGACGAGGATACATCGTGTACAATCGGAGGTTACAATTGTACCCGGTAACCTCCGATCAGTTCGGACGCGGTCGGGATCGGGGCGACCACCGCCGTCTCGACTCTCGCCGGGCGCCTACCTTTCGATTTATCTCACTTTAAGTTATTCGTAATGCGGTTATTCTTCGTAATATCAAAAAAAAGATTATCCTAAAAATGCGTGACAAAAAAAGTGTTTTGCTTTTAAAACTATATTGTATATTAATTATTATCAACGACAAAATATTTTAATTTTTATTATACTTTTTAATTTAATTTAGTTATGTTTTTATCCATTATCATTATTTATGTTATGTTATTATCATTATTTATGTTATAGAAATATAAAATATTATCATATACTAAGTGATATTTAAAATTTTTATTTACGTCTTTACCAGTTTCGGTAATTACATTACCATCTTCAGAAGAACATCTATATATAAAGAGGTTCACATATTAAAAGTAAAGGAGAATTTTATGTCTACTTTAAAACTTACGTCAGTTTACAAATTAAAAATTAAAACAATCACAATACATTTTAAGTATTCACAAACATATATTTCTTACAATACAACATCACCGTGGTATCACGAGGACAACTAAAACTTGTTTTTAAAGAATATAGAAATGGAAAGTGGTTTTAAAGATGTTTGAAAGGATATTTTAAATTATTATATAATGGAGGGGTAATATGGTTTATTTGTTCATTTAATGCTATTTTATCCGGATTTTGTTTTTTAAATTTAGTTATTTCATACATTTCGAGTATTTCTAATAAATAGCCTTTATTTTTCTTGTGCAATATTTTTGTATTTTTCTCTATATTAAATTCGTGGTTGTTAAAGAGTAAGTGTTTTCCAAATGCCGAATTTTCTTTCGTTAAATGTTCTTTAATCCTTGCTTTGAAATTACGTCCGGTCTCTCCGATATATGTAGCTTGACAACTATTGCATTCTATTTGGTATACACCGCTTTCTTGTAAGATATCAAATTTGTCTTTACTATTATCAAGAATATTTTGAATAGTGTGTGTAGTTTTGAATGTTAGATTTATGTTATATTTTTTGAAAAGTTTTTTTAATTTGTGTGATATCGTACCTGGGTAACTTATTGTTTTAAATTTATCTAACTTGTTATTATCGATAGTCTTGTCTAAGGATGAGATTTGTTTTAAATTTATTTTATTATGTTTTTTGTATATTAATTTTTGTACTGTATTTTCAGGGAAATTATTATCTTTTGCTATAGTTTGTATTATTGATACTTCCTTTTCAAAATTATTCTGACTTAGTTCTGAATTAAAGGCTCGGTGTATATATGATCTTAATGCTGCTAACTTTTGTGTATAATCGTGGTATAAATCATGCGGAATTATTTTGTTGTGCTGTGTCGGTTTCCGGTATACATATGTCGAACTCAATCCTATCTTCTTTTCTAATTAGCGTAAAATCTAAAAAGTTTAGCTTGTTGTCTTTTTCCATTTCCAAAGTAAATTTTATGTTTCAGTGGAGGTTATTTACGTATTTATGTAGGTCATTAATCATTTTTGTATCATTTGTCTCAGTTACAACTAAAATGTCATCAACATAACGTAACCATGTGATAATATTTTCATGATGTGGGTTTATTGGATTTACGATAAGATCTTCCTTTAATTTATTTAAAAATATATCTGAAATAAGTCCGCTGAGCGGTGATCCCATTGGGAGACCGTCATTAAATTTATATATTTTATTATCGAATCTACAAAAGTTTTGCTCAGTGCAGATATGCAATAATTTGAGAATATCGACATCATTTCTATTATCCATTCTATTTTGTAAAAACTCCTTTATTATAGTTAAAGCTTCCTTTATGGGTATATTTGTATATAAGTTTGTGATATCAAATGAAAGGATTAATGATTCTTTCTGTATAGCAGATTTTTGGAGTTGTTCTATTACGTTTTGTCTGTTGTTAGTACTAAACTTTGGTTTGAATGGAACATGATTTTTAAAAAATTGAACCAAAAACTTTGCTATTTTATATGTGCTAGAGTCAATGCTTGAGATGATTGGCCGTTTGGTAGTGCATACAATCTGGGTGTCTTTGGGTTCATTAGTGTTATATTGTATGTGTTGGAAATGAACTTTGTTAAGGTGTTGTTACATTCTTTTATTACTTTTTTGGTTTTTATATGGAAAGAGTTAGTAGGATCTTTTTTAATTTGTGTGTATTTGTTACTTTTGAGGAAATCGTTTGTTTTTGTTAGGTAATCGATTCTGTTCATTATTACTAAACCAGCATTCTTATCTCCATTAGTGACAATTAGGTTGTTTTCTTTTATCTTGTTTTTTATTCCTTTTATGATTATTTCTTCTTTCTTCGTCTTTTTACATTTCTTTTTCTTGTGTTGTTGTTTAGCTTCTTCTTTCTGTAATATGTATTGTATTTCTTTTCTTAGATCCCCTTCGCATTTATCATTTTTAATTACTGCCTCTAATTCTATGGCTATTGTTGTCAAATTTTGTGATTTAGTGATAGCGTATTTACCTCCTTTTAGGCGTTTTTTTTATATTTATAGAGTAGGTGGTTTGTTTTTAAATTTAGTATTAGCATTAACTTTAATTATTTTTTATCGTTTTGTAATTCCTATGTCTTCTAGTGCCATTTTTATTAATTTTTACTATTATGTAGTGTAAATACTTTTCATACTGGGTTTATTTATTTAGTTTTAGGTGTACTATTACTTTTAATATTTTTTGTTTTTGTGGTGCAGGTGCTATTTGTTTTTTTTTGGTTTTACATTACTAGCGTTATTATTTAATTGTTAGTTCAATGGACGACGATTTTAACGAATTTATTGAACACATATATAAATATCAGCATCAATGCAGATCAAGATAAATAATTGTAATACCTATCAGTTTAATCACTTCAATGAGGGAATTAAATAAATACATATTTTTATCATGTTAGGATCATATTAAGAAACCATGAAAATCCTTGGAAGGTTTATTCGACGACCGATTATATCTTAGGTATAAGTTTTCAAGATACGAAATAGAAACCTTAATTATGCCGCTAATTTATGGACAAAATGAGGCTCAATCAAGACAGGGTTTACCGATTCTTCCCATAATGAAAGTTTGTATAGTTTTACGTTTTAGGCTTGAGCTTCAAGAGTTATTTGTTCACATTATTTTGTGGTGTCTTATGTTTGAATACTTATTTGTAATTTTGAGCAGTATTTTTATATCAATAATTTTGATATCCGTTATACAGAATTAAATCAAATGTACAAATAAATTAGTTGTGGAGAATGGAATCTTCGGTTTCTTATCTGTTTTATTAATTATCTGCTTTTATACATTATTCTAATAACAATGAAATGTTTAATTTTAAACAAAGAGTATAATAGAAATTAAAATATTTTGTCGTTGATAATAATTAATAAACAATAAAATTTTAAAAGTAAAATAATTTTTTTGTCACACATTTTTAAGATAATATTTTTTTTGTTATTAGGAAGAATAACCCATTACGAATAACTTAAAGTGAGATAGACCGAAAGCTAGCCGCCCGACGAGAGTCGAGACGGCGGTGGTTGCGCCGATTTCGAACGCGCCCGAAGAGATCGGAGGTTACAATTGTACCCGGGTACATGATGTATCCTCGTCTCTGAATACGGGCCTAAGTTTCCAGATAGCCGAAATACAGGTGTGTCTGAGAATTGTATATATTGAGAAACACCCTGTATATCAAAAACGGAGTGGGCTGTAAAAATTTCGTTTGCCGCATTATAAGTTTCACAAAAATGTAGCTCAGGTTCGTGAAAACCCGTCAAATTTTGGACACCGTGTACAGTGCCCGACGAAATGTCAGCAACACCCGCTTTTTTTTGGACCGTTGCATCTACATTTTTGAAATTTAGTTTGTATGGGAAGATCATGTAAATTATTCGAACTAAGATATTTTTAAGACTGTCGCCACTTACGGTCTACCAGATGTAAGCAACAACTCCGTTACTTTTAATAGAATACTACAGTTTTTATGACACATTTTAATTACATACGAAAAAATAAGTTGACTTTCATAACAGATATTAGCACCTAGCTTTCTTCGTTTTCGAGTTATTTTGATTTGAAATTCTCTTTGAAAGTTATCAATGTGTTTTTATAAATTGTATTTCTAAAGCACTATACAGGGCTATAACAAATTTTGTTGTTATTATAGGCTATCAGGAAAAGTAGGTGCCCTGTTCCGATCTCTTTTTCCGAGAAAAATGCAACCCCGCAAAGACAAAACCTTTTTTTGTTCTAAGGTTATAGCCATAAAGTCAACATTTTGTCATTTCAAAAATGTTATTTCGTTTATTTTTGAAATTGAAGAAAAGCGTTTAATGCACCGTTGAAGAATTTTAAATATAGTTGATAATATTTGAAATATAACACAAAGTTGTATTTTTTGAAATACAAACTATAGCTGGTTATGATGTTACTAAATAGAACATATTTTTATAATGGCGTATTTGCGGAAAATAAGCGTTATTTTGAAATTGTAAGATATTAAAGGAGAATGATAACATTTTTATTATAGTAGGCGAAGAGAAAAACTTTGAGTGAATTCAAAATAAAATTATCTTGATTTAAAGTTAAGCTCGGGTAAACAGAAAAATATAGACGTTTTAAAATGTTCTGATGTATAGTATTATACGGGTAATATTTTTGCCTGTTTGTAATAAGATTTTAAGGTTATATAAATCATAAAAAAGGTTTTATTTTAGTAGTAGTAATCTGCCAAATTTCATCCTTTTAAATTCCTTTATATTGAATTTGTTGAATTAAAACAATTTTTTTCTCTAACTTTAGACAGCTCTAAGGCCAGGCGCGCATTTGCGATTTTCGTGATTAATCGTGACTAGAGCCTAGTATCAACATGGACTTCATAGAAACCGCTTGTATAGTGGCTCTGTTATTACGAAAGAAATTAAGAAAGCAACGGAAAAGAAAATTTTGGGTGCATCCAATTTTATCTGACAGAGAACATCGGGGTCAATTTTACATTCTTCATGAAGATTTAAGAAAGCATCCTCGTAAATTCTTTAACTATTACAGAATGAGTGAAAAATCTTTTCTTGAATTATTAAAGATAATAGGACCGAAAATATCGTACCAAAATAGTAAATGGAGAAAATGTATACCACCTGAGGAATGTCTTGCAGTAACAATAAGGTAAGAAGCTTTTGTTTTGTGTCGTCGTTCTGCCAAATTAACTAGATATTTTCTGCAAACTACTATTAGACTAGATATATAAAAGTAGATATTAAAAATAAGGTTAAATAATAAATATATGTTCTATTTGTTTCATTTAATTAATTTATTGATTTGACAAGTCAAAATATGCATTGTCACCATCAGAAAAAATGGTTGCTGATGGTGTGGACTGTGCAGAGTTGACCGTTGATGTCGATGGCGCGGAGTAAATACTTTCATTGCCTCCTTGTTGCTGTTGTTGAAAATTTGATCTTGGAAATTGCACTTTGTCTACCGGACGGTTAGGATAAAGATGAGAATAAGATTGTTGCATTGAATTGTAAAAAACTGGAGGATTTCCGACGTTTTTTGCATTTTTCATGATATTTAAGATTTCAATTTTCGCATAATGTTTTTGGTCATCAGTTAATTTTTTGAACATTGGAACAAGCATAAGTGAAAAATTTTTATCTTCGTCGATTGTTTCACATTGCTTATCCTCCAATATTTTCAGTAACTTTTCTTCATATGGAATTGTTTTAAGCACAGTTTTTCTTGCAGCCCTTCTTTTAGATATGGATGTACTTTCCGAATTTTCTGTATTGGTTGCTAAAGAAGGAGAAGATATCATTTCTTGATTTTCTTGATCAATCTCAATTGATTGAGAAGGTCCGGTGTTGCTGGTAGTTGGTCTATCTTTCATTATTGGGAAAAGGAATTGCAATTGGTCGAAATAAATATATCTTCTTTTTTTTTTGCTGCTTGCCCAGACACTGCTTTACGCTGGGCTGGTAATTCCCTAGCGAAACAATCTTTTAAATTTTTCCATTTTTTTTGAATAATTTTTCCTGCAATAAAAAACAGTTATTATTTATTTTTCAGATACCTTGCTACCGGCAATAGTTTCAATTCTTTACACTTTGAATTTTTACTTGGGGCTACCACGATAAGGGAAATTGTTGAAGACACGTGTAACCAATTATGGAACTATTTACAGCCTTTATACATGCCAGAAAAGTCTGAAGAAGATTGGATAAATATTGCCAAAGAGTTTTACGATAGGACAAATTTTCCGAACTGTATCGGTGCAGTCGACGGCAAGCACATTAGATTACAGAAACCAAATAATACTGGTTCCGAATTTTATAATTATAAAAACTTTTATTCGACTATTCTTTTGGGTATAGTAGACGCCGACTACTGTTTTACAGCAATAGATGTAGGAGCATATGGTGCTGGAAGCGATTCCAGCGTTTTTAAGAATTCGAATTTTGGTCAAAGATAATAACCAATTAAATGTTCCTACTCCACAAAAATTACCAAACAACGAGATGGGAGAACCCATACCTTTCATGATAGTAGGAGACGAAGCATTCGCGTTATCACAAAATGTTTTACGGCCTTATCCTCGAAGAAACTTAACAATGAAACTAAAGAGTCTTTAATTATAGACTGACTCGTGCACGGCGTATGGTAGAGTGTACCTTTGGTATTTTAGCGAACAAATGGCGTATTTTGCATCGATCATTAGACGTGCGAGTCGAATTTGCCGACCTTATCATTAAAACATGTTGCATTCTACATAACTTCGTGCGAAAGAAAGACGGTGTGCAAATGGAGGACGAATTTTATGAGTGTTTATTACAGAGCTGTCCTCCAGCTGGAATAAGACCTAACAGAGTTGGTCTTAATATAAGAGACTATATGGCAAATTACTTTACATCCCCCGAAGGTTCAGTTCCGTGGCAATATGATAAAATTTAAATACTTATCTGCACAACATTTATTACATAAGATTATTAAAAACTATTAAATAAAACCAATATCACGTACCTCTCTTGTGTTTTTCTTCGGCCGATAATTTGTTCCAAGTGGATATAACTTTGCTATACACTTCTCCCCACAATTTTTCCTTTAAATTTCGGTCACTATACTCTTTCAAATGTTTGTTGTAAAGAGCTGGTCTTTTTTCTACCTCGATAATAATAGTTTCTGTGTCTAAGACACAAGATGTCAAGTCATTGTCACTATTATCAGACACTTCTGAAGATTCAGCCATTTTTAATAAATTTGTTGTAACAATTATCCTATACACCAACTTCGACCTATGCTGCGACTACGACTGAACAGTCGCATGTGCGTGCATGTTCATTCTTGTTCATGTGATACATTTAAAGACGCGACAATCGCGTCGTTACAAAAATGGAGCAGGTTACATTTTTTTAATCGCTGCTATTATTTAGTCGCATATGCGCGCATTTGTATTTAATGCTATGTGTGTTATTTTTGCGACCAAACAGTCGCGCGACAGAAAATCGCATGTGCGCGCCTGGCCTAACTTGGAGGAGAAGGGGTTTTGAAAAAATCATTATATGGTCTTTAGTTTTCACTGTAAATGATCCCTTTAAATCTTTCGCATTAATTTAAGAACAGTTATAGTATTATAAGACTTTTTCCAAATTGACCCATTCACCATTCATCAGACGAGCATTTATCCAGTAGATACTTATATCCTTGTTTATAGATATACATAGTTATATATTCAACCGTTCGAGTTGGGTTGCTCTAGCTCGTGCTGCCTCTAACGGCAAACAAAAGCAACTACATTTATGAATGAGTTGGAAAAATTCAACTTGTAATATAAGTTGTATACTCAATCTAGAAAATCAATATTATTGATTATAATATCTTATGATTTATTATTAATTAAAAGTCTTTTAATCATTTAATAAAATTCGTCCCAACTTGAATTTCTCACCCAGTATTTTGAATATACCAGTATATATATAATATTTCATAAATCTGGTTAAACAACTACGTAAAAAAATTTGCTGAAAAAGTCTCCGACAATTCGGTATTATTCTGACGTGCAAGGCGCGAATAGTAAAGTTTAAATTTTTATGAATGGGCACACATAACTAATCCGATCACGACACGGTATAAATTCATTGAACACGAATTCATTGACATTAAATAAGAAATAAAACCCTTTAATTTTATTATTGTTTTTTGAGCGAGGGTGAGATAATATTCGGATTACTGCGATTTGGATAATCAAGGATAATAAAAAATTTAAAAAACATAATTACAGATTTTTAAAATTTAGTAATTTTTGGAGAGACTTGCGGGTATCATCATTTTTTGCGATATGTGAATTACACAATTTATATAATTTCACTCTAACAAATAAATTAATAAAATAACTACGATGTTCAAGACACATATTTCTGAAAACGTCTCTACTTTTTATTATTACAGCACAAATGTTGTCGACGACAGAATTCAATAATGCACCAAGACTAATTTCTGTAATTTGAACTATTTCTAATTTTGGAGTTTTTAACCAGGTAATTAGATTCTCTTTAGCATAATTTAAATTAACTTAATACACTCCGCGTCATAAAAATTGCATCACTTAAAATGATTATTAATTTGAAATCACAATAATTTTTGAATGTATTGCTCGATTGAATATGTTGTTTTTATTTAAAAGGTAAACTTACTGCCAATATTTCAGTAGGTGCTCTGGGGTATTTCTCATTTTGGTGATCTTCAATTTCATCAATCACCATTGATTACCATTAATCAATCACCATTTCTAATTTGTGTAGTCGTGCTACGATTTAAAGCTTTCTGTGGAGTGCAAACATTACAGAAATTAATACTAAACATAATCTCGTTTTTTTTTCTGTTTACTGTTGTGGTATGTTGATTTTGTACCACGATCGTTATAATATATCAATCACCACGGGTGTGGTGCGCCCATCTTCCACCAAAGCTTTACTTAAACTATTTCTTCAAGAATTAATGGCATTTTTCTTGTCTAGCAACACTCCACGACGATAACCATAACGCGGCAGAAAAAACCGCTTTATATTTTAAACGTTGTAACTTTTAATGTCAATAACAATGAAAATTAGAACAAAAAATGGAAGTGATAAAGACAGACTTATGTTTAAAATAATATTCGTATGTCTTCTAATTATATTCTTCTATATGCATTCCATAGCAAATTTCAAAGTGTAGGAAGAAAATAGGCATTAACGTTATTCACCATTATTGAAACTAAAGGGCGCCAAAATGAGGGAAACCCCTGCTAATATATTGGCAAAAGGTTAACCTTCTAAACATACATAAATTAAATACAACCGTCGCCTCGCCGTCGCTACAAACGTGACGCGACACATTGTCTACAAAGACAACAAAGGAACTCGATAATTTGAAAATCAGAAATATTCTTCATTCCAATAACTTTCTGCAGATCATTTTATAGCCTAATTATCTAAAATAGTTTATTTTAAATTAATTGTATAATTTTAAATAAATCTTGTTAATCAAATTTTCACTAATAAATCAACCATAAAAAATTCGAACAGCTTCATCTGTTGTTTACTAGCAGAAACCTACCAGACCGTCAGTAGGTTCTGAGCTGAGGTGTGGTCCCATTAGCTGATATTTTATGGTCTCATTTCGGTCTCGAAACCGCTCCCACTTTCTACTATTGACGTGGGCTATCTATACTATATATAATCAAAGCTTATATGCTTAAAATACCCTGGAAAATGGATAATAAAAACTTCTTAACTTGCTAATAAATCTATTTAATTGGCACCGGTTTCAAGTGACGTAATCATCATCAGCTGAATTTGTATAAAATTGAAATCATATATTAACAAAGTAAAAAGCATAAAATAAATTTAAACTTACTTTCAAAGTTAAAATATGAAGTTATATGATAAAACACACATAGAACTTCGAATGAAATCGAACAATCATTTTCTTCAGTTAAAGGATAATTAAAGGCTCTATTAATTAAAAATCGAAAATTTGCTAATTGTGTCAAACGGTGAGCAGAATCATATGGTATGGTGGTGGGAACATTAGTGTATTTTCTAAAAATATCAGAAACCATTTTGTTGTTTAAGATTGTTATATGCATATCAAGAAAATTTAAAGATTTTTATTTTTCTATCTCAATTGTGAAGTTTAAGTTGGAATGAAGTTGATTAATATAGTTATGAAACATTTCCAGTGATAAATCATCTCCTTCCCATACGCAAAAAATATCAACAACGTACCTAATCCAAGTGATTTAGTGTTTTTTAAAGGGATTTTTATCATTGATGATAAAAATGTTTTCAATATGATCAATGAATATTTCAGATAATAGGCCCGATAATGGTATGCCCATTGGGAGACCCTCGGTGATCTTGTAAATCCATAAAAAGAGCAATAATTTTGTGTAATGACATGCCTCAATATAGTATTCAATTGATTACTGATCTTATCGTTGTCACATAATTTTTTAATTACATTGAAGTCAATTGAAGAGTGAAATCTATCTCTCTTCAATTGACTTGTTGTTTAGATCGATATTTTTAGTTCTTTCAATAAATTCTAATGAGTTACGTACAGAAAATTTAGGAACAAAATTTATTTGCTTGAAAATGTTAAACATGAAATTTGCTAATTTGGATGTTGGTCCTGTTTGTGAATTTTAGGTAAAGCATATAATTTCTGGATAATGGGTTCCATATCTATAACATGACTATTAAAGAATAAATCTTTGGTATCCTTCAATTTGAGAGTATAAAATACGAGAGACTCCTTACATGAACAGATGACTTCTTTTGTTTTTTTTTGATAATAGTGTCAATGGGGATTCTATTTAATCTGGTATAGTGATTATTTATCATGTAGTCCAAAGTTTTACTAATCTAACACATCTTTATCAATAATCACAGTTCCGACCCCTTTATCCGCTTTCACAAAAATTGCATTATTATCAGTTAGTTTCTTTTTTTTTCCATTGCTTTGTATTTGTATTGTTATTTATTTGATTACCCTTTTCAACTTTTTTTAGAAAAGGTATTAACTCATTTCTTATGGATTTCCGCTCTGGTAGGTTCTTTATAGAAACATCTAAGTCTATGACGATTAGAGGTAGGTCAATTTTCGAAGTTACAGCAAATTTATGACCTTTGTTAAGAAAGTTAGACTCTTCTTCATTAAATACTATTTTTGTGTAATTTCTATATTGGGCAACATTACATATTTCTTCAGTATTAAATTTCTCGTTGTGTTTGCTTGTTTTCCTTTAAGTTCTTTAATTCCCGTTTCATTTTTCTTAAGTCTTCTTGTTTAATAATTAAGGCTTTGGCATGTGATGATTTTACTTTGTTAATATAATATGATTTCAGTTTTATACAAATTCGTCTGATGATGAGTGCTTACGTCACTTGAAACCGGTTCCGATTAAATGGATTAATTAGAAAATTAAGAAGTTTTTATTATCCATTTTCCAATATTATTTAAGAACTTGCAACATGAATCCTTCACATATTAAAATACCTTGCCTTCAGTTTATATTTTCGAAATCAATTGATGAAAAAATTTCCAGAAAAACTTTATTACAATAACTGATCATTTCTAATTTATTAACGTGAATATTAAAATTTTTGGCTTCTCAGTTCTTTTTTAGCTGTGTAAAGAATTTTCGTGGTTTAAGATAGAAAACTGTTATGCATTGAGGCAACCACTTTTTACATTTCGTCGCATAGATTCATCAAAACTCAATGCTCTAACTGTCTATCTTTATAATAAAAGCATAAAATTTGTGTAAATTTACATGTACTTTTCAAAAAGTGAAAAATGTGTGAAAGTACCCCATGTGTGGTACTTTACCCACTTTCATTCAAGTATGTTGCAAATCAATATGAGTAATATGAAATGTAAAAAACTACAATTATCTTCAAAGGAGAATTGAGGATTATTGTTACTACAGTAATATTATTGTCATTCTGTTACTACTGCAACTTGTAGGATATTTAATCTTGTTAACATTACTAAATTAATACCCCAGTTTTTTAACCTGATCACATGTCAGTCTGTCGTGTATTTTAGAGCTCTGTAAGATATGTTTATTTAAGCCTCACCCAGACATTGTATCAAATTGACACAATTTTCAGAATTAATTGATAATATTTTTGTTATTTACGAGAGAGAGAGAACAAAATTTATTTAGACAAATATATAGGATAACAATAACATACGTTAGTATGCAAATAGTTAACAATAACATAACATAATATATATAATACAATTATACAAGTCCAAAAGGGCTATAGACCTTAGTCTTCCTGCCCATGATTATGCATACATTTCGTTTGGATTTCCGTCTTCTCACTTGGGTTTTTTATAAAGCAATACGAGTCCTGTGGTGGAACCGTGGGTGAGAGTGGAGGGAATAATGATAAAATTTTGTGATAGGAGTGATAGGAGTTGTAGCCGGGAGTTATTAGGAGGAATCTTTGACAGATCGTATAGGAGTTCGTTCGAAGGATTAAAGAGTGGGTTGTGAGGGTGTCTAATGCGGGTAATAGTTCTCAGGGCTGCTCTCTCTGCTACCTCCAGATGGTACTGTGTTCCTCTCGGAGCTTCTCTCATAACTAATGAGGCATATTCGATGATAGGTCGGCATATCGTAGTGTATATGAGAGTGGCACCGAATTTAAGAGTTCTATCCAAGGTAATGCCGGTATAGTTGTAAATTGGTGAAGCTGTGATAGGAGAAGCTTGGATTGTTATCGTTGGAAGAGCAATTCGAGTAGAGAGAAAAGGGATGAAGAATTGTGTTTTGGATGGGTTTATTAAGATACGCCATTTTCGGTACCATTCCTCTGTGATATGAATAAGCGTTTGCAGCCTTTGGACTGATAATGGAATGTCCACATCGTGAGCAACGAGAGTAGTGTCGTCGGCGTAAAAAAGGGCGTAGGATTGCAGATCGAAAACGTCTGGGTTGTCGTTGTATATGTCATGGCAACAGACATTGTACAGTGCTGACCAGATGGGAGACCCCTGTGGAAGGCCTTGTTGAGCGGTAAAACTGTGAGAATAGTAGTTTTTCATTTTCACCAATGAGGATCGATCTGAGAGAAATTCTTTTAACAGGGTGAGGAGATAGAATGGGATTTTCAACATGGCTAGCTTGTACAGTAGTCCTCTGTGCCACACGGAGTCGAATGCCTTCCGAACGTCCAGGAACACTGCGGCGGAATGTTGTTTTTGATAACGTGCGGCCTGGAAATTTGAGACGAGTACAGCCAAGGGATGAGTAGTGGATCTGCCGTGTTGAAAACCAAATTGGTATGATGGAATCCTTTTTGCAACAACGTCAAACAGCTTATTCTTCAGGTGAGCCTCGAAAATCTTCCCCATTACAGGTAACAAAGATATAGGGCGCATGTTCGCCTCGTCGGATAGAGAGGAATCTTTCTTAGGGATGCATATGATAATGGAGGTCCTCCAATCTTATGGGAAATGCTGGGTGGTAATGCAATAGTTATAGATTTTCCTTATATGGACGTGGATATCAAGCTTCCTTAAGATCAAGCTTTTCCTTGAAATGTTGTTATATCCAGGGGCTCTGCTGGTTCCCCTGTTAAGTAGTGAGAAGTATTCTTCCTCCTGCATCATCTCATCCTCAGGCGTTTCGGACGAGTTGAGAAAGGCGTGTTGATACCAATTGTCCACAATAGTTATGTTATGAGTGCAAAACAAGGCCTCAGTGCTGAATGAAAACACCTTTTCAAGATATTCAGCATGGATATTAACAATTTTTTCCGGGCTAGAGTGGGCAGCCATCAGTAGGGTCAATAAGCTCCTGGATTTCTTGTGACTTTTGGTATTTGGAAAGTTTGCGGACTTCTTGCCAGTAGATTTTACCGTTGCTTCTGTTGATTTTATAACAGGCCTCGATGTTTTTTTCGCTTCTAAACTGCTGCAGAAGATTTTGGATATTTTTATTTAGTTCATTGAACTTTCTGTTCAGTGCAGGTACCTCATAGGATCTAAAATCGCGATAGAGACGTCTCTTTTCCTTAATTAAGCGGAGAATAAATGGTGACAGGCGGAAATTGTAGTATTTCTTTGTCTTGGAAGGGCTCGCTTCATCCACCAAATTTTTCAAGTGTTCATTATAGTTTGCGATCGACTCGGGAATAATAATAGAGTTAGATCTTACATACTTCTTTATTCCTGCATTCACTTTTTCCATGTTACAAAGCGTATAAGTAGTGTAAGTAGTGTAAGTGTAAGCCATGTTATAAGCTTTTTAATCAAAGTAGGAACTACTTTAGGTATTCGAGTAGTTGTATTAATATAAATCACAAGACCCAGATGGTCAGAGCAAAGATCTGGAACGACATCAACAGACGAGATGAGCGGACTTATGTTGTTTGTGCAGAAGGTTAGATCGTTACGATTTTTATTTGTTTTACATTTCCGTATATCATATCCGTACATCATGTGTCAGATTGATACAGCGTTGAGTAACACATTTGTACATCCCAATTTTGCAAACAGATGTTATTGTAATAGGTGATTACAATAAAAATCAATTTATTTAAAACAATTTAATTTTAAAAAAGTAAAATGTTTAAAGAAACGTTTAATATTTGTGCTTTGGTGATACAAAGAAATCAACAGTTGTATACAATCCGACAATAATTCGCTTCGTTTTTTGATAATTAGGTTCAACGGTTAAAATAGTTTTTGTTACTGTTGATGAGCAATTATTTTCCATTTTATGGGTTGCAGCTGAATCTGAGACATACTATGCATATAATTGTGCCCATTATTATAAAAGTGGTCTAAGTCATACATTCCTTATTTCGAGATATTTAATCAATTGCGCTTGAAGAAATTAAAAAAATATTTTCACATTATGCGACATTTAGTCTTAATTAATGGAAATTTATTGTGAATATGAAATTTTGTGTGAATTTCATACGAAAATGTTGTTTTTAAAGTATGAATTGACTTAGATCATTTTCAAAATTAAGTTAATGTCCTATAAATGACTTCAACAAATAAAGAACTGTGAATTTTATTTGAAACGAAAACTTATAACGTAAATTAATTGATCAACATTTATTATTTTTAGAAAGCAATCCATTTTTATTATTTCGACTTTCTAAGATTCTTAAAATGTTCCTGAAAAACTGAAGGGATGTATGATAGTAAAGACGTAATATTTTTATGTTTTTCATCCGTTACTGGTCTAATGGTGGTGTATAACGGAAGTAATTTAATATTTCCGTATATTTTTGGTCTGCCTCTTTTAGGTGCAAGATCCAAAACGTAGAATTGAGAACCAACTAAAGATGTTTTATAAAACATTTTAAAAGGTTCCTTTTTGAAGAATCTCATCCACTGAATTTGTAGCCAAGAGACAGATTCGCCTGCGGTATTTTTTACTCTTCTTGTTATTGATTCTTCTAAAGATTTCGTTGAAATAAAATCCGACTGCGACATTCGTTTTATCGAAAATGTGTTCCTTTTTCTACATTTTTCTATCAAATCATAATAATGTTCAGGGTTGTACAAGTAATTTGCATTTTTTTGGCATGTGTCGTTTCGAAGAGCATGGAAACTTAAGTTAAATTCAGTATTAAATATTTTCCTTTAGATCCATTGCTTAACAAATGATCGATTACACTAGCTTAAGAAAATCCTCAAAGACTGTATAGGTCTTTGACATAAGGTAGAATGTTGTGCTGATTCTGAAACTATCTTCAGTTTTTTGCCATAACATCCAGTTTTCGAGATATACCCAAAAATGTGGAAAATCGTAAATTAAAAAACACAGTAACGGTTCACGTTCAGTATATTTGTTATTTTACATACGTCTGTAATTATATGGACATGAAAGTGGACATCCAGACGAACGTTTTAAGATATCGATGGCATAAATCGGACATTCCGTTATTTTGCTACAGCCTAAAGCAACTCAACAAAATCAAATTTTTTGACATTTTTCCCATTTTCTTTTCACTTAATCGCACCGTAACAAAAAATAATTATCTATGAACAAAATACTTAGCTATTCTATCGTGTAGAACATTTAATTCTCTAAATTTTCATTTTTTTTAATTCTCTAAAGCATTGGACACTATGGTCAAATGTATATTACCAGAGATATCGTTAATTTACGACAATCGTGCAAAATTTCATTTTTTCGCCATTTTCACTGTATTGTTGAAATATTACTACGAACATTTTTTTTAAATATAGAGGTGTTCTAACTGTTCTAAGCAGTAAGTATAAACATTAAATTCACTAAAATCATTAAGCGTAATTTGTCAGAAATTTTCCACTTGGGTGTTTGGCTGATCTTACAAACGATAAGTGTTTGGCTGTTTGATGTGTAGTGGAGGCAATATGACAGATGCTGGTCTCACCAGAGGTTTATTTAAGACATTGAAAGCATCAGCATCGTAATGTTCTCTAGAAGGCCAGTCTTTGCGCACATAATGATGCTTTCAAGCTCAGCTTCCCGAAATCAAAGAAAACAGCAATATTTTACATATTGCTGTTTTCATACCGCAATTACTTGAAAGCCATAGAAATGTAAGTCGATATTTAAAAAGTAGAAGTTAGTAAATTTCTTTACTGCGGCAATTACTTTTAAATCTACAGAATCTTTCCATTCAAATGCGCGATATTAAATTAGTGTCAAAATTATATATTGATTTCAATGAATTGAATGTTTATACTTAGAGCCTAGAAAAGTTAAAATACCTCTTTATTAAAAAAAATTGTTCGTAGTAATGTTTCAACAATACAGGCACAATGGCAAAACATGAAATTTTGCACGATTGTCGTAAATTAACGATATCTCTGGTATGATATGAGAACTGAACATGAACCTTTACTGTGTTTTTTAATTTACGATTTTCCACATTTTTGGGTATATCTTCAGAATCAGTACAATATTCTACGTTATAAAAAAATATCGTAGACTTTGAGGAAAAGTTTGATTAAAATTTGTAAACTAGTGTTATTTTCCTCACATTTCTCTACATACATTTTCTACATAGATTTTCTTTCATTATGTTCTATACGATCTAAACATTTTTTGAGCAAAAGCAGTTCTTATTTTCAAAAATTTTGGCACTCACAAGCTTTGACTTTTGTCGTGTATTCTTCGCCATGATTTCTCAAATTTTTCTAATATTTTGTGCGTAACTACCTTCATTTCTTGTCCGTTTTCTTTTCTTATTATTTTCTATTTGTACCATTTCTACCATTTTAACTTGCGACATTTCATGGGATTTTAAATTTACAGTCAAGTCTTTGTGTGATTCATCTGAAGATGAGAATTGTCTTATTCTTTTCCATTTCTTGTATGTATTATATGGTCGAATAATGTCTACAGATCATTACTACTATCACGACTACTATATTCGAATAATAATAAATTCACATAATTACCTATATTGTTATTATCTTATCAGAACCGCTATCTGTCGATATAGTGGTAAAATATATAAATTACTTGCTGCCAATAATTAGATCCAAAGAGCCTAACTGAATGATATTGTTAGTTAAACCGGAATGAAATGTCGTTTCAAAGAGGGCAATACGACATTTTCTATTGCCACCTTTATAACCTTAATTTCTTAAACTTTTGACTATGACCACTGTCATAATTAACACTAAATGAATTATATTTAATCTTAAAATTACAACCACCATCTAACGGTGCATTTATCGTCAAAAATGAATCGTAAAATTTACATTTCATAAATTTAGTCTAAAGCAATGTGTTATCAAATAACTAAAAAACTCATTTTTTTAAATTCTTAACTTATTGTTAGAACACTCATAATTATGGGACAATTTGTAGTGATACAAATTCTGCTCGTAAAGCAAATCAAGATGAACAAGATGATATGTGTGAAGGTAATTTATTTCTATATTATAGTTATTTTATTTTGATTTTTTTCTTCTGTTAGCGGAAAATGGTACATTTTTTCACATCACATGACAATCGTCGGCGCGATTTGTAAAAATCGAAATGTCTCGTAAAAATGTAGCCTTTAATTGTCAATTTTTGAAATTGTGACATGAAGGTATTGCCTCTAGACAACAATATTTTGTATGCTGGAAGCAAAATTAAGTTTCATTTTTATTTTTTGCCACCAGTATTTAGTCTTTAAAGAACAGTTTTTGGAATACTTACGTCAAGATTTTGCATTATGTTCAATAGTATTTAATATTTTAAGGCAAACTCAAAGGATTTATAAACAGTGTCTTGTTTCTTTGCGATGAAAATGTTTTCTGCTATCATTTCTACAAGCAGTAACAAGTTGACAGCATTTGAGGAGCTCATTTTCATAACGCAACAAGTCCATTTTTTACATTTTTTGCAAAAAACAGAATATTTGTTTTGAGTTTATCTGTTTAAGTGAATCAGAAATTTTGTCATAATTGGGATGTTACAATGTTCTAGTGTAAATATAAATCATTTTTTTCTTATTTCGTTTTGAAAAAAAAAATTCTTTTTATATAAACAGAAAAAAACACAAATGTACATTAGCACTTATGTTTTGGGTAGAGTAGTTAGACTAATGTTGGAGTTTCTAATGTTTGTTTCTTCCTGAAGACAGTCGCAGTTCCCTTCTTTTGTAACTGTATTGTCAATAAGATCTCCTTGTATATAAAATACCATTGTAAATTCGGATCCATAATCCAATTATTTTGGAATGCAGCTGTTAAAAGTCTGTTAACTGCTCTGCCTTTATCAGTTGTTATTTTCGGTTTTATAGCAATATCGTTTAAAACTATATTGTTTAAAGTTTTGCCCAGTTTAAGCAAAATCTGTGTTTTTTTTAAAAATCTTGATTTCTATAAAATACTTGAGAATTCCCAACTACTTGTTTCTTTGTGATATTTCTTTTAATTTGGTAGAACAATGCGATCATGCAGACGCAATTCCTTTGCAACACGCCCAAATATTCGATTAGCAGGCAAATACGAATGGCCTCCTACAGGTTACGTTATTGTAATTTCACAAATATTTTGTGGCGTCTCCTTACTTAACCAGAACGTTAGAGCAGGTACAATGTGACTATTCTTATTTTGTTCACCGCATCCATCACAAAATAGACGAATCTTTGAAGTAGATGTATCAAAATGAGTGTTTTTAAGAAAATTTAGAAGAGCAGAGCTAATTTCATTAGAACCACGACCTGCACTGTCTTCAGCCCAAACATAAAAATATGAATCTTTTACCGTAATATCGGTTACACAGAAACAGTAAAATGTAATACAATTTAGGTAAATTCTGCACCTGTTGCGAATCAAAACAGAACGATACGGAATTTGATCATTTTCGATCATTTACATAGTAAATTGTTTAAGCATTTCAAGTCTTTATAAAGTCTTCTGAAAGTGTATAAAATTTTCTAAAAACAGTATCAAGTCTTCTATAAATATTTCACAGCTTTTGGCAGTAAAATCAAGTCTTCCGGAGGCAATATCGAATTTTCATTTCAAGTCTTCTAGAAACATTTTAGGTCTTCTGGGTGCAATTTAGGTCTTCTGCATACATTTCAAGTCGTTTATAAGCAGTTACAGGTCATCTAGAAGCAGTATCTAGTTTTCTGGAAGCAGATCAAGTCTTCTAGAAGGAGTATCAAGTCGTCTGAAAGCATTATAAGTGTTATGGAAACATTTTAAGGCCTCTGAAAATAATATCAAGTCTTGTAGAAGCAGTTTAAACTTTTTTCTCATCTGGAAGCAGTTCCAGTCTTCTGAAAACACTTCAAGTCTTCTCGAAATAATATCATGTCTTTTTGAAGTATTTCAAATCTACTGGAAGCAGTGGCACGTTTCCTAGAAGCAGTGCCAAGCCTTCCAGGGCCAGTATCAAGTCTACTCTAGTATTTCGAGCGTTCTGGAAACAGTTCTAGCCCTCTGGAAGCGGTTCAAGCCTTTTGAAAGGATTTAAAGTTTTTTAGAAGCAGTATCAAGTCTTCCAGAGGCGATATCGAATCTTTTGGCAGCAATATCAAATTTTGTGGAAGTATTTCAAATCTTCTAGAAGCATTTCAGATCTTCTGGAAGCAGTATTAACTTACGAATTTGGTGATTATGCGAATGGGTGCTAGACAAAAAAAAAGTTTACGAAACCAAATGTTATAAAATTTTACTACAAAACACATCGTTAGCGTTGTGTTAGACCAGATGGTTGGTTGGTTAGTATCGATGCACACGAAAAGTAAGTAGACTGATATGTTGTGCTGTTTTGAAATATATATTTATTTATTTATTCATGGAGGTAGCAACAGGACGGGTCCCATTAGGAGCTACCTCACAGTTGTGCAATACAATAATGTATATGTAATTTACAAAGTTACTACGATAATGATATACACAAAATACAATCAATAATGCTACATAAACGATTATGGCGTCTCGAACAATCCGTTTAATGTTGGCTGGCGTGAGGGCAAATATGTCCAACTTAAGGCGATCTACTGCTTTTTCCATCCGTACAGTTAGGGAATATTTGTAAGAGTATGTTCGAACAACCGGTGCGTAAAATAAGAAATCATATCATAACCGATGAGGAGGAACGTGTAAATCAATTCTTGACACAAGATATGAAGAGTCGTTGTCAATAACCGTTGACCAACCTGAAGAGAAAACGGATATCACTGCAACATCTACGCTCATGAAGTGTGGGTATACGATAAGTTTGGCAGGCAGATAAATAATTTGTATAAGGATTATGGAATCGATAAGAGAGGTATTTCAGAAATCTTATCTGAACTTTCTCTACTCTGTTCATATAAACGTCATAATGAGGATTCCAAACTGTGCTTCCAAAACATACAATACTGTTTACAAAGGTATTATACACAGAAAGTATAGGCAATGCGTTTGTAAAAGATTCAGAAGGACGCATTACGAATCCTAGCATCTTGTTAGCTCTAGCCACCACCTCATCAACGTGCCGATTAAAAAGTAGTTTACTGTCCAAAACGATTCCCAAGTCCTTAACAAAGTCTACGCGTTGCAGTATACCAGATCTATGTACATAATTGAATTTAATAAAATGTTTTTTTTAAGTTATAATATGATACTTCAATATATTTAAATTTAAACTATTATTTTCACAGTAATCATAAAATTCAATTCGATGATCTCGGCTTGAACGGTCATGCAATCAGAGATATTACTTATTGGTAAAAAAATTTAGCATACATGAGAAATCTGGCTTTAGGAATAGAATTTGCTATATTTCCTATGTAGATTGTAAACAAAAGCGGTCCCAAATGACTACCCTTAGGTACCCCAGACGTCATAACAATTTGGTTAGAAGTATGGCCACCAATCATGACTACCTGAGCCCGGTTGGAGATATAAGAGGCAAACCACTTCAACAAAACACCCGCGACACCCATGCGTTCAAGCTTTAACAGTAATAAGTTGTGATCAACTTTATCAAAAGCTTTGCTAAAGTCGGTGTAAATAGCATCCATCTGGACGTTCTTATCGAGAGTTGAAGAAAGGAAATCAGTAAACTCTAATAGATTCGTCTCAACAGAACATCCAGGATAGAAACCGTGTTGTTGTATACCAATACATAACTTAATTTAAAAAAATAATCTATTATAAATTAGTTTTTCTAAAAGCTTTCTCATTATTGGTAGAATGGATATAGGATTATTAGTTGTTTACAAGGCTACGATCGCCGGACTTAAAAATGGCAGTGATCTTTGACTGTTTCCATAACGTATTGACATATTAAATATTAACCATAAAGGTATCGCAAGTGCCTGTGAGCAGTTACTTATAAAATTTGGAGGTATGCCGTCCAGACCCGGGTCCTTAGACATGGCTACACCTTCAATAACCTCTTCAACCTCCAAAATACCAAAGCAGTCAATGGAAACCGTATTATGACATTGATTCCTCTCATCGTATACACCGATAACCGGAGGAACGAACACCGAAGCAAAATAGTCAGAGAAAAGAGCAAACCTCTTCCCTATTAGTAGAGGAAACGCCATTATAACGGATATTCGCCGGCACGTCAACACCACCTCTTTTTTGTTTTGCATAGGCCCAGAATTGTTTAGCATCGGCGGTAATAGAATTTTGAACATGATGTAAGTAAGCTTTGTGGTCGCATGCAATAAGGTATTTCGAGCACCGCCTCAACAAAGAGAAATGTTGGTAATCTAGTAGATTTTTATACCGTTTCCATTTTCTATACGAATTCTTTTTTTCACGTAATATATTAATTGTGTCCCGAGAGAACCACCTCGGGTAACTTTTATTATATAAATTCTTGCGCGGAACAAATCTCTCTATAACATCATTGAGGTAAATGTAAAATGTTTTTACAGCCACATCAACAGAAGCACCACCTAAAATTGTTGGCCGATCTAAATTATTGAGATAACCATTAATATCGTCATAAGATGCTTTTGAGAAATTGTAAATGATAACCGGGTCGGGATTGATATAGTTCTCTCGGGCCACATCACAACAAAATTCAAATGTAGAGTGGGCAACGTCTTCACATATCAACGGAGAATCACATGTCTGAATATCTGTTAGCGTTACCATACGACTAAACACAAAATCAAGTATATGATCATGAATATTTACGAAGCTATTATGTTGGTCTAGTTCGCCCTATGATAAGGCATCCAAAAAATTAGTATACCGCACTCCATCATAATCAAGAACAGCACATAGCATAGAATACTTTACTCCAACGAATATCAGGTAAATTAAAATCACCGCAGATGATAAATCTGTCACTACTGTACCGATATATGATATTCACCAGATTATCTGTGAAAGCGGACAAAGCAGCAACATCATTGGGCGAAATGTAGACACAACAAACGTGCAATTTTACTCCGCCAAGATGCAATTTCACGCAAACCGCCTCCACCCAAGGAAACCAATCGCTTGACTTAGAACTAGGAATAGAGTTCGATACGTCAATAAGTACTCCACCACCACGATGATTAACAGTAGAAGGACGATCACATCTATAAACAGTATAAGACTGGAAAGTATCTCGTTTAAGAAAATTTCGGGATGGAGCCAGGTTTCCATGAGGCAAATAATATCGTAATTGACATTTAACGAGTAGCTAAAAACGATGGGCAACCTACAACGAACGCTTCGTATATTTTGATAATAACAAGATAAGGAATACATTGGGCCGCAGAAAGTACCAGACTGTTGTGCCAGACAGCGTATGTCGTCTACATACGAGCTATGTCCTTCTCATTCCTTATATGCATAACGGGGGAACCTTCAGAATGACGAACAAAAATCTTACAGACCCTGCTTCAAATATACCGACCATCCTGTTTCATTAGATTTAATAACTAACCCTTTAGAAGTAGAAAAATTTTCCGAAAAAGATCTAGAAACTATTCAATTAATTATTTAACAACAGACAACAAAATAAAACCCCAACTTGAAATTTCAAAGATTAGAACTGACCATTTGAATGACGAAGAGAAATTTAAAATTTTAGAATTATGCAAAGAATACTCGGACATATTTTGCAATGAAAATGACAATGCAACGTTCACAAGCGAAATTAAACAAGTAATTAAAACAACAGACGAAATTCCGACTTATTCAAAATCTTATAGATACCCTTTTGTTCACAAACCTGAAGTAGAAAAACAAATTAAAAAAATGTTTAAATCAAATAATTATCAGAGCCAGTAATTCCCCTTGGTCATCTCCTATTTGGGTTGTCCCAAAGAAAGTAGAATCTACCGGAAAACAAAATGGAAAGGGGGTAAACGATAAATACCCACTTCCCAATATTAGCGACCTCTTAGACAAGTTAGGTAAATGTCAATATTTTACAACGCTTGATTTGGCTAGTGGATTATACCAAATAGAAATGAATGACGCAGACATACAGAAGACTGCGTTTAATTGCGAAAATGGGCATTAAGAATTTTTAAGAATGCCATTCGGTTTAAAAAATGCACCCGCCCCTTTCCAATGTGCCATGGACAACATTTTAGGTGGTATTCAAAACGAAAAATGTCTCGTTTACTTAGATGACATTATAATTTTCTCCACTTCACTCCAAGAGCACATAGATAGATTAAAAACAGTATTTAATAGATTAAGACAATCAGATTTCAAAATTCAATTAGACAAATCAGAATTTCTTAGAAAAGAAGTTGCATATTTAGGCCACATAGTAACCCGAAAAGGTGTTAAACCAAATCCAGACAGAATATCAGTAATCAAAGAATACCCAATTCCAATGATTATAGAAACCAACAAACTTTATTTAAAAACCAAAACGATTATCGGACTAATCACCAAAAACTATGAACATTCTTTAGAAATGTCCAATTATTTGAAAGTTTTAAGTTTGATCCGCAAACGTACTGAAATTAAATTAAAAGAAATTATACCTCATCCAGAACGTACAAAACGTGCATTAATAAACGGACTTGGTTCAATATTTAAAGCTGTCACAGGCAACTTAGATGCTTCTGATGGAGAACGTTACGATAATCTTATTGATCAATTACAGAAAAATCAAGACAAACTTTTTAGATATTATTAATAAATTCAAAAAAACAATTATGGAAATTAACCATAATGAAAAGGTATTAAATGTAGAAATAGACCAACTTTCAAAATTAATTAACAATTCCCAAAGTGATCATAATTTAACCTTTATAAAAGACACTTTAATTCAATTGATAAATTTATACGAAGTTATACAAACAATTTTGCAAGATATTGAAATCGCAATTTCATTTGCAAAATTGAAAGTGATGCTCCCCAGCATAATCACAATAACAGATCTATTTCATTCATTAAAACAAATAAATATTAACCAATTGCCAATGGAATTGACACTTGAAAATGCACTTATATTAGAAAAACTTATCGAAATTGAATGTTATATTTCAAATAACAGAGTAACGTATCTTCTACACATTCCTGTAATGTACCCATATGAATTTGAGTATTTTCACCTCTGAAAGTGAGTGATTTCTGAAAATAAATACTTAATAAAAAATGAAATGTATTTCGGATTCGAAAGCGATCCCTGCAAACAATTGTCATATCAATATTATGTTTGTAAAAGAATAAATCTCGAACAATTCACTAAGGAAAGCCCTTGTGAAGTACAACTTTTAAATGGAAAATCCACAACTGCTAAGAAACAGAAGTTAAAATAACATATACAATTATATTTTTTTATCGAATTAAAATAATTTTTTAAAACGAAAACTTTTATTAAATCAAATTTACAATTCAATTTCAACTTAAAATTAATGAATAGTAACTTGATATCCGCGTCGACGATTTGAGTTCGGTTGAGACATGAAATTACAATTGTCGCTTGATTGTCGTTTACGCATATTTATATAAAATAATTGCTGACGCTGGATATCCTTCTGTAGTTTCTTTTAAGGCGCGGCTACACTTGGTAACTCCTCCCGTCTTGGAGTGAGCCAAGGATTTGGAGGATTTTTCTCCGAAACTTGTTTACTGGTTCCTTGCCGTCCTGGATCTTTTGTCCTTTTCTAAAACAATGTATGATAAGTATTGTAATGATTATGATCGTGGTTCCAATAAGGGATGTCATGGAGCTCCCTAGACTGAGAATGTGGTTGTTGCTGAACTCTCTTAGTTTTTGTTTGAGTTCCGTAAAATTAGTTCTTGCATCCTCCATTTCCGCTAATTGGAGCTCTTTCATTTGAATATTCTTCAGTTGCCAAGGTGATTTTTCTTCAGGAATAATTGACAGGTTTACGTTGGCTAAGTGGAATTGACGGTCAGGTACTTTGTTGATAGTGGTTCGCAAGATCTCCTTTCCCAGATGGACACTACATTCGGGAGTAATTTGGATTAAGATATTGCCTTCCAGTAGGCGAACTTCCGGACAATCTTCACACACTGTTTCGCCTGTTGAATTAGCTTGAAACAGTATCCACTCTGATTCGGTGGGATGTATGCTTTCCTCCCGTAGTTGCGATATTCTTTTGTGCGTGCACTTTGATATGGGAAGGTGTCGTAGTATTTCGTACGCACATGTTGGTCGTTTGCTTGCATCTAGACTTGTCGCTTGGCATAAATATTCCTCACGTTGGAATTCTTTACATTTCGATGCTGTTGTAAAGTATTTATCTTTATTTTCTGCCAGATAAGGTTGGGGACTGTTGAGAATAAAATATTGGGATTGTTGTTTAATTGGTAACGGAATTAGATGATAGTATTGGTAAGAAGTAATTTCAATTAAAGGAATTTCTAATAGGAAAGTGAGAATGTGGTGCTTCATATATGCTTTTACGGTTATTGTCTTTTCTATTTGATATAAATTTTCCTCTGTCGGGGACAATAGTATTCGTTGTTCAACTATTGAAGACTGAATGAAGCGTAAATCTTCTAAAAGTTCTTGAGTCGGAATAATTGTGGGGTGGTATGTTTGTAGTTTGGCGAATGTTTTTGCTATTGCTAAACGATCGACGATTATTAAGGCAGAATTAATAGCTACATGCAATGACGTTTGCGCCCTCATTAACAGGTTAAAGCGAGCTTGTTGATTCCCTTGATCTTTAATGTGTTGTATAATAGTATTTATCCGTTAGGCTACTTCATGTTGATTTTCTTGAATCGTTCTGATGTTATCTTTAAATATTTTAAGAGTTCCTTGTGAGAGATGGATTTAAGCCTGTATTGTTGTTGCCAGTTCTTGTTGGTTTGATGTAATTTCTGTAATGACTTTGTCATATTTTGCAGCGTCTTCTGCGTCTAGATTACCAGATACTGCTTTTATAATTGAACCTAAGAAATTCAAGGCTCCTCTACGGTATCTGCTTGTCGGAATTAGTTGTTGTTTCCCAAAATTTAGTTGTTGAAGGAGATCTTTCAGATTCCTCATCAAAGTTTGAAATCACGTTTGTTCGGTGCCGTTTTCTATAGTTTCTACGAACTCTATGAGTTCATTATACTCTTTCGTCAATATGTCAATTTGTATTATTAGTGGTTCGAGATCACATTGTACCACTGTTGTCCATTGGCTGACTTGATTTTTGGCTGTTCCCAGATGTAATGGGAATAAAGGACCGTCTAACGTTGTTAGTCGGACGTCGGGTCTTGCCCAGGAACATCTGAAACAATACCATGTTTAAGATGTCTGCTATGATACGTTTGTACCCCTCTTCTTGTTTGAACGTCTACGGTGCTATTATCATTTATTTTAATAATGGTGTAGGGTCCAAAATAAGGTTTAACCATTTTGTTACTTTTTGTTATGTTTTCTACATATACCTTTTCTCCAATTTTCCATGTAGAAATTTTCACTTGTTCCTTTTGTTTTTCTTGTGTTTTCAATTTTCTGTTCTCGTCTTTTTTCTTTAGTCGTTCGTACATAATTGCCATTCGACTTTTGTGTTTATCGATAATGTCTTGATAAGCTATGGCATCATAAAATAAATCGAATGGATTTCTCGTTTTTGTATGGACCAAAAAGTGCTTCAAATGGTTTTAATCCTGTAGCGCTATTAATGGTGTTATTGTACGCCATTGTAGCAGATCGAATTTTCTTTTCTTTTGTTATGTTAGGATCGTCGTCAAGACATCTCAGATGTTCTAATAAGGTAGAATGAAACCTCTCTACATTGGCTTGACTTTCGGGGTTCTTCGCTGTTCCGAAGTGTAGTATAACTCTGTGTAATGCTGCTAATTCTTTTATCACTTGGTTATTGAATTCTGAGCCTTTATCGAAACGAATTTCTCTGGGGATTCCGTAGAAATTAAAGTAATCTAAAAATGCTTCGACAATATCTGTCGGATTTTTCTTCTTGACCTTGATGGCGTGCCCCAAACGTGTAAATGAATCCACAATTGTTAGGTATTTATTATTTGCAAAAGAAAAAGTATCGACAAATAAAGTTTCAAATGGAGCATCTGGTGTATTAGTTATTGGCAATAATGGTACGTCAGGTCTTCTATTGTATTTCGCTCTGTTGCATGTGTCGCAAGATTTAATAATTTTGGTTATTGTTTCTTCCATTTTCGGCCACCAGTATTTTCGTTTAAGATATTAAGATGTTCTAAAGATTCTTGTATCTCACGATGGTTTGTTATTCCTGTGTGATAAGTTGTTACTATTTCGATTTTCTTTACCTCTTCTAAGATAACTTCGGCTCTTCGAAGGCATTTAATTATCCGTGGTCCTTTATCTGACATTTCTTTGTTATAAACGTTACACATTTGTTGATAGAGCTCATCATCAGTTGTATAGATATAAAATGTTTTATTTGAAGTCATGTAATTTTTATACAAATTGAGAATATGTTTATCTGAATTTTGTGCCGGGATTCGCACTAAGTATATGGTGTTCTCTTTTCGTGTTTTAATAACAATTTCTAGTTCGTTTCCTAAACACTTTGTTATAATAAATTGCATCTTTTTGTTATCAATGATAGTGTCCTGAATTTCAATAGATTTCTTTGGATCTACTGTTTGTGTAACCTGAATGGTATCGTTATCAGAGTCTCTTTTGTTTTCTTCCATTCTGCGTGTTGATCTTAGTTGTCTGGTTGGCTTATCTGAAATTTTTATATCTTTTCGAGCAATTCCCTGTCCTGTAGTAGGGATAGGTGAAATTTCTGATGAGTCAATTAAAGCAATTGACATCTCGCTTGCTATTTCTAACAATTCTGTATCATTAAAATTTGGCAAGATGCTGTCTAGATCGCTTTGCGTTATTATGTTCAATTCGTTTAATTTAATTCGCGATAATGCATCTGCGTTTGTGTTGGTTTTTCCCTTTTTATACACAATGTCGAAATCGTATTCTTCCAATTTTATTCTCCAGCGCATTAGTTTGGAGTTGGGTTCTTTTAATGACCAGAGTCACACTAGCGGTCTATGATCCGTGAAGATGGTAAACTTTTTCCCATACACGTACGGTTTAAACTGTTTGACTGCATAAACTATCGCCAAAAGTTCTTTCTCCGTTGTTGTGTATTTCTTTTCAGTCTCTGAAAGTGTACGAGATGCATAGCAAATAGGTTGATCTTTTCCGATGATGCCCTGTGAAAGAACAGCTCCTAACGCTATATCGGATGCATCTGTTGTTACAATAAATTCTTTGGTAAAATCCGGGTATTTTAATATTGGATCGTTAGTTAGTAATCCTTTACACTGTTGAAAAGCGGCTAGATATGCTGGGTCTTCGATATTAATCTTAGCATTTTTCTTTAGACAAGATGTAAATGGTTTAGTTATCTTAGCGAAATCTTTAATAAATTTTCGGTGGTATCCCAATAATCCGAGAAAACTTTTGATTTCTGTTTTCGTCTTTGGTATGGGGAATTGTGTAATTGCTCTAATTTTTTCTGGGTTCGGTTTAACTCCTTTGTCTGTTATAATGTGGCCTAAATACTTAATTTCCTTCTTGAGAAACTCACATTTTTGGAGATTAATTTTAAAATTTGCTGTGTTTAAACGGTCAAAAACTTTTATTAATTTTTGTATATGTTCTTGTAATGATGAGGAGTAAATAATAATATCGTCAAGATATACTAAGCAGGTGTCTTCTAGTAAACCGCGTAATACGTCGTCCATAAGACGTTGAAAAGTGGCAGGGACATTTTTCAATCCGAAAGGCATTCTCTTAAATTCGAAATGACTCTGTTCGGTACTGAATGCTGTTTTCTCTCTATCTTCCGGTTCCATTTCGACCTGGTGGTAGCCTGATGCCAAATCGAGGGAGGTAAAATAATTTGCCCTACCCAATTTATCCAGTATATCAGCGATATTTGGTATTGGGTATTTGTCTTCTATCATTTTTTCGTTCAATTGTCGGAAGTCGACCACCATTCGGTTTTTAATTCTTCCGTCTTTTTGAGTCGTTACTATCTGAACAGGCGCGTTCCAAGGTGACACGCTTTCTTTCACGATGTCTTGTCGTAAAAGTTCCATAGTTTGCTTTTTTATTTCCTTTTTTGTCTCGATAGGTTGTCGACAATTTCGGACATAAACAGGTCTATTATCTTTAAGGTTAAGACGATGCTTTATTGTGTGAGTAAAAGTTAATTTTTGTCCTTCTATATGGAATAAATGTTTGTATTTTAATAATAAAACTTGAAGAGCTTTCTTTTCTTCTAAATTTAAATGATCCAATTTCATATTTGTTTCGACACTTTCTACTTGAAGTGCTGCTAAACGGTTTTTATCAATGAAATTATAACCGATGTTTATTTCTTCTTCAATTTCGCTTACTGGTTGTGCTTCTATCGGCGTTGAGTTCAAACGGATCGGATTTCCATAAATGTTTGTAACCAAAAGTTGTCTTTTATAATTTTTTATGTTGACAAGTGCTTCCGGGACGATTACGTTATTCGTAACATCTTTCATTTCAGGAAATAATGCGAAGCCGTTTTCGATGTTACTGACCTGGAAATTCATTATGGACTACGAATATGGTTTAATTGTCTGAGTGTTATTAATTTTGTAAGGAATTATTGTATTATCTGTAATAATGACTTGATTCTTTGTATCAAGTGAAGCTCCTAATTTTGTTAATAGATCGAAACCAAATAGACCATCAAATGTACTTGAAAAATCAAAACAGACAAATAAATGATATTCCGGTGATTTAAAGATGTTAGGAAGAGGTCCGTAAATTGCGCTTTTTGTTTTTTCGATTCCGTGGAGTGTTTTTATATTATATTCTTGATTTTCAAATGCAAAAACGGATTTAACTTCTTCGTATAATTTCGAATTGATAAGAGAACATTCTGCTCCCGTATCTATAAGAAATTTTAAGCCTTCAAATTCAACGTACGGTAGTAATGGATTTTTGGAATAGGCTTTGTTCGGAATTGTTACGTTGGTTATTCTTGAGACGTATCCTGAGGAAAATCCTGCGTTTCAACGTTTTCTATGTAGTTGTCAGTTTCTTCGAATTGCTGTTCGACATAATTATCGTCCGTTTTGTCATCATCAGGATATTGGACATAAAAATTAGCTTCGAGTGTTTCTGGCGGAAGCTCGATATTGTTTGACATCCATTGCCTCTTTGGGGCTGGTCTATCAATCGATGAAGCTGGACGTTTGTTGTTGTTGTCAATTTCCATAGGTGTTGGTTTGGTTACCCATTGTTGCATTTGAGCAGGTGATCTAACAAATGGGTGATTGTTTGATTGCTGTGGATAATACATTGGTCGTTGTGGCATTATTGCAGGTGGAATATATCTATTCTGTTGGACGTATGGTTTTGTTTGTATTGGTGGCAATCTCTGTATTTGTGTCGGTCGATTTGCAATTATCGGAGGTGGTCTGATAATATTTCTCATCGGAGATATGTTTGGTTGTTTTGTATGGTAGAGAAAGCGTTGCTTCTGGGTATTATAGTTTGTAATCTCTAATGCATACCCTTCTGCTGTCTCTATATCGATTGGTTGTCTTAATTTCACCTCTAGACCGATGTTGGAATTGATTAAATCTAATCCAAATAAATACGTTCTCAAGGCAATTTGATTATATTGTCCTTGTTTGAGATTACGTATAGCGATGTCGTTTTCTTCAAGATTTATTTTTGATAAGAGAGTATAAAGTGTTGATTTGATTTTGTTGGCATAACTTGCGGTAGTATCATCCTTCTGTGGAACCAAACTGTTTAGATCATACACCAGAACTTCTTCTGATCGCTTATCACCAAATGAATGGATTAAAATTTGTTTTAATTCGTGCCAGCTTGTGGGTAGCTTATTTGCATCCACCGCTTCACGAGCTTTAGCGTGTAATCTGCCCATAAAAATCATCAAAAGACGTTTAGCCGTTCTCATCTCATGAGGTGTTACTGGTGCTGCTGGTAAATATTCTTCGATCTAAAATTCGCAGGCATTGATGTAGCTTTTTAATGTTACTCAGTCTCCATTGAAGATAGGGATCAAGTCTTGGTCCACTTTAGATATTTCTCGAGCCATTGTGATTTCGTTGATGGCTTCCAACAAATCGTTTAAGTTGTCCACAGCGATTGGAAAGGGTTAGGAAGGATTGCAGAAAAATAAAGATACTTACAGTTTTACGAAGATTAATATGATTGTTAACATTGATTCTTTTTCTTGGGGTAATCCTGGGAATCGATCGCCAATTTTAGAAGATCCAAATTCCTCGGCAGGTTCTACTTTTCTTTCTTCTCGTAATCCAGTAACAAAGAACTTGAAAGTTCACCACAAGTGTTCCGTAAGTCGGACCGATTTTAGGCACGATACAAGATTTAATCACTCGCGTTTGCCGGATCCTACTGACTGCGCCAATTATATTTTTTTATCGAATTAAAATATTTTTTTAAAACGAAAACTTTTATTAAATCAAATTTACAATTTAATTTCAACTTAAAATTAATGAATAGTAACTTGATATCCGCGTCGACGATTTGAGTTCGGTTGAGACATGAAATTACAATTGTCGCTTGATTGTCGTTTACGCATATTTATATAAAATAATTGCTGACGCTGGATATCCTTCTGTAGTTTCTTTTAAGGCGCGGCTACACTTGGTAACTATACAATAGTGAAACAATTGGATGATACCAATCAATGGATATGGATAATTCCTACACCACAAATACTAAAACTTGGTTACCTTAAATTACATGGTACCTGTCTGAAATTCCTGTGCAATGCAAAATATCATTCGATAACAAAACTATCATCAATAACGTTCAGAGAATTAACGGAACGAGATCAATTCTATTCCCAAAATTAGAAGAATTGAATATGATGTATTCAATGTTACGAAGCCTCAACCTATCTTTATACAGGGTGTCCCATCGGTTGTGGTATTGCCTTTTTTGACGTCTAAATTTCAAGATACAAACTTCAAATTCGGTATATATTAAACCACCTTACTTGGGCAGGTGGTAATCATGTCAAATATGTTTTTATTGCACGGTTTGCGAATAATTAGCAAAAATGTCAAAAATGACAAAATTTATGATTTTGTTTTTTAACAATTCATATAGCATATTATGTGGGAGTGATAGTAAAGTAAATTCACATAAAACATTTTGAGATTTGTTCATTATTTTGGATAAAAATGAAAGAAGAAAAATGAAATGATAGTTAAATTTATGGTACCGTGGTTAGAGACTACTACCCTTACTAGGAGCTGCTTGTTTATTGCCGGTAGAGTAATAAACCAACCGACCAGCTCAATGATGATTTTTTCTTTTAACCTAGTGAGGCTTAATATTAAACTTATTTTTAAATGAACATATTTTTAATTTGATATTAAGGTATCTAAATGAATTTAATCAATCTAGTAAAATTTTATTGTTAAAAAGCTTGAATTGCCGTTTTTACCTGGACAAATTGTCACCTAATTTGTAAAAAATTAAATAACAACATTAGTAATAAAAAGTTCGTTTATTTTAAATAGTATTTTCGAAATGATGTCCTTCTTGATTGATACACATTTCTAACCTGAGTCTAAATGAATGTTGCACATTATCCGCTAAGTGCCGTCGATTAATTTCTTGAAATGTAGCAATAATGCGTTGCTGCATATCTTCTCGGGTTGTTAGTACTCTTTGATAAACAATGTTTTTCATCATACCCCACACAAAGAAATCCATCGGCGTCAATTCCGGTGAACGCACTGGCTAACAAATAGGACCTTTACGTCCTAATCATATTTCGGGAAATTTTTGGTGGATAGCATCTGTTCCATTTCTGGAGTAATCTCGTTGCATCCACAAATTATTACCTGCCATATTTAATAACGGAATATCCTCTAAATAATTATCCCATTCATTTTGAATAAAGTTTGCGTACATGTCTCTGTTTTCCTTCTCGCATCCAATGTAAGTTATGTTTATTGACATTTCCACACAATTTAAAACTTGCTTGATTGGTAAACAATACGCTTTCAAAGAAGTTCTCATTCATATTCATTTGATTTAAACTCCACACAGAGAAATTTTTTCGATACAAGAAATCATCACCATGTAACTCTTGGTGCAGGTTGATATGATATGGGTGATACCTATGAACAAAGGTATCACCCATATCCTATAAATAAAGGTATCAGAGGAGCACTCTCTGAACTGACGTCTTCGTAATTCCACATTGACAACTTATCTCTCGAACACTTACCTGTGGATCGTTATAAACAAGGTTTAGTACTAGGGCCTTGTCTATTAATTTCCTGTGTAGCACGCTTTTCTACCATAGTTCTCTGCTTTGTTTTAAAGGAGCCAGCTTCCATAATAATGGAGCATTCTCAAGCCTTTGCAATGTTCTCGGATCAAGTATGACTCTATCCGGAAATCTTTCTGAATAAATCCGCGATGTTAAGCAAACAAATCTTGCCTCGCCGTAAGTTAAAATCATGTCCGTTGTTTCATTATTCTAAAACGTCAATGGCATTTTAAACAATGAGTGGCTCTCACAACTTTTAAGTCAACTCTAAAAAAGTTACATGTAAACTGAACCAAAAAAAATAAAAACACCTCAAAATTATACCTGCGAAGGTATAAAAAAAAAGAAAATAATAATTCTGTGAAACGTAATTTTTGTCCTAATTATTTTTTTCAGGTACAATCACTAGGAAATTCCGAAAAATTTTGTATTGACTGACAAAATGTTCAACTCATGTCATATTTTTGTTATTAATATTATTGTTGTTCATTTAATTAGGTAAAAAATTCGTCCGGTAAAACGACGAGTTTAACCTTTAACCGTTAATTTTTTAACCTTTCTAACAACGTTTTGTTACATTTAAATACATTTAGATTCCTTAATATTAAATTAAAAAAGTATGTTCATTTAAAAATAAATTTTAAATTAAACCTAACCAGGTTAAGACCAAAAATCAAAATTGAATTGGTCGGTTGGTTTATTACCCTACCGTCAATAAAGGGGCGGCTCCTGGTAAGGGTAATAGCCTGGAACCACGGTACCATACATTTAACAGTCATTTCATTTTTCTTCGTTTTTATCCAAAATAATGAACGAATCTCAAACATTTCTGTGTGAATTTACTTTAATATGACTTCCACACAACATGGTATATCAACTGTTAAAACATTAAAGCATACATTTTATCAATTTTGACATTTTTGCAGATTTTTCGCAATCCGTGCAATAAAAAAAATATTTGACATGATCAACTCCTGCTCAAGTAGGATGGCTTAATACATACCGAATTTGGAGTTTCTATTTTGAAATTTAGACGTCAAGAAAGCCAATACCACAACCGATGGTACACCCTGTATATTAAAAACATCGGATTAGATGAACTCCACACATTAAAATCAAAAATAATTGCCAGTGATCCATTAACCATAACATCGAAAATAGGAAGAATACCAAATGCGTGGACAATCTTCATCTATATAATATTAATATTTTTCATCATTTATTTGATTTGTAAGAAGATGATTAAAAATCGAAATTTGAAGATTGTCAATTCAGATAGTATTCAACTACCATCCCTATAGTTTAATCTAATGGGGGAGAAGTTATCTCACCACCCACGTACCAGACATTGCCGAACCAACGAATACTACTCTTTTGTTTTCGATTATCGCAATGAGAGTAGTGGGATATTAAGAAGTTATAATTTAGTCCTTTGTAAACTTAGAATAAGAAATAATTAATGTAATAAGAAATAATTTTAATAAAGTTTTTTAAAAACAAATTTTCATAACGTCGATAGAAAACTCATGACCACTTTTTGTTAAAATAATAATGGAATTAAAAATGTATTAATTTATGAATAAGTTGCTAACTCGATTAGCAAATCAACCATTTCAGATCACTCAGAGGGGTTACACGAACTCTATGTGACTGAAGATTGAAAGAAAATCAGCCAACTAACACGAAAAAGGCACCAATTAACGCAAGGAAGGAAAACACGTGCACCGCACCGGAGCAACGATCTTTATTGAGCTCCATGGTCGATATTTCTGCGTACATATTTTTTATTTACCTATTTCAGTACCAATTAGAACAATACAAAAAAGAGTTTTCGCAGAAGTTATAGTATTTTTTATAGAAGCCAGTGGAGCGTTTTTTTTACGTTATAGTCTGTACCATGAGAAGTGAGAGTGACTCATCGCCTAAACGTGTACGGAGCAGACGTACGCGTCAGAAAACATTTCATTCTAACACAAGTCAACGCACCGACATAGTATTTGTAACGTATGCGCAAAATTCTTACGGAAATCGGTGAGTCACTTTCACTTCTCGTGGTACAGACTATATCTTTTTTTCACATGAACCATTCATAAAAAATAGACAGTAATAGACAAGCAATTACGTTAGTTTAATACATGAAATCTGTTCTATTGTAAAAACTGGCTGTGGTGCAAACTTAGATCTGATACGAATTTCGCTACTAAGTTCTTGTATTGTGCGTATTCTTTTAATACGTCTTTGTAGTGTTTGCTCAGGAAGTCCATATTTAGCAACTGCTTCCTGAAAAGAGTGTTTGCTTTCCAAACTCTGCACTTCTCATTCCATCCGTCTACATTCGAGTGAACGTATACGAGTGTATACCGGTTTAGTCACGGATTTGCAAAGGATGTTACTTGCACAAACCGGTTCTTGCGTTGACTTCAAGCTTTAGTTACAACTACTTGTATATACAGGTGTCTCACGTAACTGGTTCATTAGAACTTTTTTAGGTTCCACTATTCGTAGAGGCTTGAAATTTTGGTAACATGGGTTGTTCATTCCGATCTATTAATCTAAAATGTTTTCAAGATGGCTACCACTTCCGGTCTACCGGAAGTAGACCTCAACTTCGTTATTTTAAATGGAATGCTATAGTTTTTTTACACCATTCAATTATACGTAAGAAAATATGTTGACTTTGATAACAGTTATTGGTGCCTACCGTTTTTGGTTTTCGAGTTATTTTGATTTTAAGTATTTTTTATCAAATATCACCATGCAAGCCCATATCTCAGCCAACGTTAGTTCAAAAACGTTTTGCATTGGTACGATAACTCTTCATATGCTGTTAAATAGATTGTCATTTGTTGTATCAGTATATCTTATACAGGCTGGTCAAAAATTGAGTTACCGTTTCTCTGTATTCAATTGTGTGAAAATCGAAAATTTTAAATGGAACGCCCCATATCTTTTTAGCCTATCAAAACGGGAATTATATTTTTTTGATAATGAGAATTATAAAGTAATGCTATAAAAAAGAGCTGACGTGCCAAAAATTTTCAAATTTACTTTAATATGGTAGAAATGATCGATGATTATAATAAAGTTTATTGCAATTTTTTTTATCAAGTGGTTCCTATCATGTTCATTCCCGAAGTGGATATATTTGATGGATATCGGCGTGCCTAACGAAGGGTTAATGTTAGCTAACCTCAAATAAATATTTAATGACTTATAAAAAATGTTTCTTTTAGGTTGATAATAAAAATTATTTATTGGATTTTAAAAGTTTAAGTAAAGAAGAATCCGAACAGAAGTCAGCCGTTTTGGCTTCGGTCGCAACACCAGTGCAAATGGGTAAATAGGTAACCCTTAAAAACCAGCGGTCATCATGCTCTTATTATTCAATTGGCCCATTAAGATTTAAAATACCTGTCCCAACAAATTGTTCTTTAATTTTTTTTAGTAACAATTTTTAACTAATTGGATCAGAAATCCTTAAAAATATCTTATAAATTTAAAAAACGTATTTTTATTTCTGTGCTCTCCGTTTAGATTTATTAGATAAACATGAAAGTGTATATAGAAAAGAAAATGTAGAGGTGTAAGTTTATTTAATTTTTACTTTTGATTTTCAAGAAGGCTTGTATATATATATATATATATATATGCATAATTCAATCTATCTTAACCTATATTAATTATAACCATGAAATAAATTATAATCGAAAATTTGAATACTTTTCAAACCTTTTCACATACTCCAACCCACATAAATACAAAAATCGGAATTGTTCCAGCTCGCGTACAAATTCTTTTCTACTGTATCGTACAGTTCTCACAGCGAGACAAACATCACAAATTTGTTCGAGTTTCATCTTATCAATAAGAAAACATAATGCGGTGTATAACCCACACGATCTTACCCCATCGCTGAAAATGATTTAAGTAGTATAAAATTGATTTTGATTTTTAATTATAATTTACTAGCAACTAATAAATATTTGGTCTGCTTGCTTTCGATAACGATTCATTTCCTCAAAACGAGACACCAAAAGATTTGGATTATCTGGACACACTTGCTGGTAAGTCCAATTTTTGAGATGGATTAAGGTTATTTTTTGGGGATTTCCCTTCTAAAAAGTAAATGTTAAATCAGAAATAACGAAACAAAAAAAGTGATTAAATACATTTCTTAAATTAAATTAAAAAGATTTAACGTGTAAATATGTAAGATGTCGGTATCATTGACTGAAACGAAATTAACGTTTAAAAATGGAACTGGAGTTAATGTCTCGTTAGGTTTTGTTGGGAAAAAAACTGCTGAAATCTACAAAAACAAATTTAAGGCAATGTTAATAGCATAATAATGATCTTTACGTCATCGTTCAAACATAATTCTTTTAAACAAAGAACCATAATTATTTCTTGTTCTGATATACGTCTCCAAAAGTCCTCAACGGTGTTTTTTAACGGATATTGGGTTACTATAAATTTTCCTGTGGCTTGAAAACGATTTACTGTTACTGCATTAATGTACATAGATGATTCATCGGTAGGTGGATACGCTGTTAAGATTATTCTTGAATATTCATCTAAAAAAAGAATAATGTTTTCAAAGTTGTTTCAGAAAAAAATTTCTGTTTTGGACTTGGTGTAATATTGGTAAATCGATTTTTTTCATTAACAATCGGAAGAGTAACTTTTGTAGCACTTGTATGCATTTCTTCTTCTTGCCAACTACTATCATCTAAATATTTCATCTGCTCCATAACTTCTTTCGACGCCAAAACTTCCTCAAGAACGACTTTCATATTTTCTGTACAAGCAATTCCAGTTTCCGGTGCAGTTAAAGAATGCAATAAAAGAAGATGAACCAATTTATATTGTTCGACATTATCTACCATGTTCGGCTGCTGTTGTCGCAATTTGTATTGTTGATGCAGTACATCTACGTAACCTTCTTTTGCAGCCATTCTTAAACAAATAGCTGCCATAATAAGTGTACAAGTGCAGCCAACGCCAGAACTAACAATAAAATAAATTAACTCTGTTTATATTTTAATTATTATTATTGTTTTATTACCTGCAATGAACAACGATTGGCGTATCTTGGGGAAGAGATAAAACCTTTTTTAAAAACGGCGCTAAACTTTGCGCGTACATTGGAACACCATGGTCTGGCCAAGAAGTAAAATGAAATTGTTTGATCTAGAAGTATATTTGAAATGAAATTATTCTTATTGTTTCAAGTTGTCTGGGTATTTTCCTCTTCTGTGATTAGAGGCACTACATTACAAAATTGCCCCGAAAGGAAGAATATAAACGACGAATAAAGTTTTAGTTATAACTAGGGTGTTCATACATCCCGGTTTTCCCTGATTTGTCCCGACTTTAACTGTGTTGACCCGACATCCCGAGTTCTTTCGAGATAGCTACTTGTCCCGGTTTTCAACATTCACATTCAGAAAAGTTAAATTTTTGGTTCTCTGTCCTGGTTGAAGAAGAGAAAATGTGGACAGCCTAGTTACATATTGCAGTGGTAATACCGAAAGTGGTATTCCAGTAGCTATTATTAAGATAATTACTAATATCATTGAAATTGTACATAAACAAGTAAGATAACGAGAAGTTATCACAACATCTTCATCTGTCAAAGTGATGTATTGAAGATTAGATATGAGTAAAGGTTATGTCAGAGTACGATAAATTCATGGAATACTGAAAATGTCAGCATTATAACGAAGAACGTACAGATTGCACGCGTGCGACCTACTGATGGGCTTAACGTAAGTGGAAATAGAACGACAAATAAAGTTTCTATTAGTTAACACAGAATACTATATACTTCTTTATTTAATAATTGAAATGCCTATCCATAGGTATTGGCAAAGTGAAAACATTCATTTGAATCTTCCACCAACATTCAACACAAGATCATTTCAAATGAAATCATTGGGCCTTTTTTCATCATAATTCAAATCATTGGGATTTTTTGTGGCCTTTTTTGAATAACGAACGATTGAAGTAAGCAACCAGATGTGTTTGATAATTCCAGGCAAAACTGGATGATTGATTTTGATTTTCCATATTTTTTTTTATTAGTATGAAGTTGTGATCAAAGTTGGTGTGATTTCATAGTGAATTGATCTAATGCTTCATGATTAAGAAAATTGATTGTAGTGTATTCCAGAGATTCTTTTCTTTTCAACTTTAACAAAATTCTTCTTTTTTACATAATTTTACAAACTATGGTTAGTAAAAACAATTGATTACTAACTTTAACAAAAACCACCTGTTCTCAAGCCATTAAAGCTTTCTATACATGACCACTCATATTTAGTCGCCCAGCTATTGCTAATACATCTATCCGCAGTTCGATCGAGTACATACTATTTGGATAAACCTAAGCTACAATATAAAATAGCATAGCTAATGTAGGCTTTTTTTACGTGTGAGTTTTAAAATAGGTACTCAATATTTGATACGTATTAAACCATCTTATTAATTGCTAGGCGGTGAGTATGTTATTTTTTAACGATTGTGATACTATGCGATATAGGACTCAAAACAAACTAAATTCAATCCCATGAAAATGCGACTTACTCATTATTTACGACAAAAATTAATACAAATAAGTGACAGCTAAATTTATGGTACCGTGTTTCGAGACTACTACCCTTTCCAGCAGGCGCTTATTTATTGCCAATGGGGTAATAAACCAACCAACCAGCTCACTGATGTGTATGATTCTGTCTCTTACGCTGGTTCCACTGGTCCGTTTGTTTATTACCCCACCTGCAATAAAGGAGAGATTCCTAGTAAGTGTAGTAGTCACGAACCATGCTACCATAAATTTAACTATCATTTCATTTTTCTTAATTTTTGCCCTAATTAATGAATAATTTACAAATTGTTTGGTATGAATTTATATTACTATAGAGATGTGCGCGTGTTTTTGCGTGCACTTTTTATGTAAGCTCACGCCCGCTAACGATCCTAGGCCTACGTGGTCGCGCACGTCACTCAATATAATACATGAATCACTTGACTCACGCGTGGGTCACGTCAATTCACGTGACTCACATGTTTCTATCGCAATTTTCCTATTTTATTTCTGTATGTTACCTCCGGTGTCCTATACGATACCTAGAAAATTTATAGAATACCTAAAACGTTTAAGTAATAGGTGAAATGTTATTAATTTTATACTTTGCCTAGGTGTTCTATAAAATATCGAATGCCAAGTATGTGATCTGTGTAAAAGGCGCGAACAAGAAACCCAAATATAAGCAACCCTCATGGGATTTGAAAATCGGTTCGTTATTTATTACGTCTCACAAACTGACCACTGTTAACACAAAATAAATACTGAATAACGAAATCATGTGTTCAAGTTGAAGCACAACGAGATAAAGAAAAAAAGTGATCATAAAATTCTGGTATACCCCGTAGTAGACCAAGTTATAAACATGTGGACATAAACTGACCGACTTCTGACCACGGTATTCCCCCATTGTATTTTGTTACTGTATGCATAAGTTTCTGTAAGACGCTATCAAAATTAGAGTTAAGAATTTTTTTGGGATTCGTGCTATAACAAAAAATTCGTGTAAAAAAATTTATTGGTGAACCGTGTTATTTCAAAATCGTGTTAAAAAAGACCGTGTAAAAAAGGAGTTGGGTGTAGTTTATTTCTTTTATATTTGGTTTGTATAATATATTCTACTTAATATAGTCTGATCTCAATATATTGATATCTCTACTTACAACAAAGAAAGATGCTTTGAGGTCTGCTCTGTAGTATTACCGAAACTTAGCACCATAATAGTTGGTATCTATCATCCTCCAACCGGTGATAAAAAAGATATGATTGAAAGACTTGAAGACACACTTACACACATAAAACAAACATATCGATGTAAGAATATATTTGTAATCGGGGATTATAACATTTGTATTAATGAAACAAGTTCTACAAGAGATGACTTCTTGGCGGGAATGTCCGAGTTTGGATTGCGTCCTATCTTTAATAGTCCTTCCAGACTTCATGGAAAGCGCTGCGTGGACAATGTGTTCACAGATCTTGGAGACCACTTGGCACAAATTGCAACTTTCCATCTATCTATCTATAAAGCATATACAAATAAAATGTAGAAAAATGAACACTCTGAACATGGAGACATTCAAATCCTTACTACAAGACATCAACTGCATACCTATATACTCAGGAACAAATACTGCGGAAACTTGTTTTACAATATTCCACAATCATGTTATCAATTGCTTTCGGCAAGCGTTCCCCGAGAAAAATGTTAAAAAATTGGTTACGGGTACAAATCTACAATGGAAAACAAAAAATATAGAAGAACTAAAAAATAAATTAGACGCCTTACATATAGCAATTGAAGTCACGAAGGACAATCATCTAAAACAACTATATAAAATATTAAAATCAGAGTATATAAAAAAATTAATCAAGCAAAGATGAATGCTTGTAGCAAGTACATACATGAGTCTGATAACAAAATTTTGGCTGCCTGGAAACTTGTCAAACAGGAAACCGGAATATCCAGAAAAACACCAGCAGAAGATCCAGCATTGAATGCCGAAAACTTTAACTTTTTCTTTTCTCAAATCGGGGCTTTATCAAAACACAGTTCGACCAGCTGTGTCGAAGCAATCAGTTTAGTTAATACGGCAAGCTCAGCGATAGAATCAGTAGGAGAAGTTACAGTTTTACAGGTCATAAATACAATTAAAAATCTAAAAGCAAAAAATACAAAAGATATATACGAATTGTCCACCAAGCTAATAAAAAAAGTTGCACCAATTATTAGCAAACATCTAACATTTATCATAAACAAATGTCTAGAGAAAGGAGTCTTTTCAATGAGGTCAAATTGGCGAAGGTAACTCCAATACATAAGAAGGGAGACAAAGGTACATATAGTAACTACAGACCAGTATCTATTTTACCAACTTTATCAAAGATATTTGAAACCATAGTAAATAAAAAAATAGTAGAGTATCTCAATAACAACAAACTGCTTATAACCTGTCAACATGGGTACCAAAAACAAAGTTCTTCCATAAGTGCCCTACTCAGCGTAATAGAAGCAATTATCTACGGTTTTGATCAGCACCAATTTACTCAAATTGCTTTTTGTGACCTAACAAAAGCCTTTGATTCGGTGAACCATCCCATATTATTAGCAAAACTAGAGAGATATGGAATAAGAGAAAATGCATTAAAATTTCTAGCATCATATTTGCATGGAAGAAAACAATCAGTTTTTTGGAGAGGACAACAATCAACTTGGAGGGAAGTGACGACTGGAGTACCCCAGGGTTCGATTTTGGGACCGTTACTTTTCCTCGTATAAAATGATTTCCCAAACAGTATCTCAACGCAGGTAACTTGTCTTTATGCGGATGACACATCCTTCGTTGCAAGAAGTAGTGACATCAAGGAGCTTAAAGAAAAAACAAAACAAAACATTGAAAATGCAGAGTATTGGTTCTCCATTAATACATTAGAACTAAATAAAGAGAAAACAAATATACTCACCTTCTACACAAAACCACCAGAAATGAGAAGTCTGGAAGTAAAGGAGTTTCGAATTGTTGTGAAGAATATGATACTCGAAAAGGAGTTCTACTCAGTCCAAGAATATATGTTATCCGATCATTTATAATTATATTTAATATCTTTTTTTTTTGACGTAATAATGTATTAATGTATACTTTATTTAAATAAATATGAATATGAATATGATATATGATGTACAATACAATGTAATTTTGTAGTAATGGTCAATAAAAGCAATTACTATATTATTATTATTATTGCAATACTATACTTTGTTCATTGTATAGTAATTGTCAAACAAACTTCTTTGTCATTACTTGTTTGACGTTAACAAAATAAAAATCAAAGGCTTACCGTATTGTTTTATAAAACTTATAAGATATACAGGGTGTCTCACGAAACTGGTTCATTAGAACTATTTTAGGTTCCACTATTCGTAGAGGCTTGAAATTTTGGTATCATGGGTTGTTCATTTCGATCTATTAATCTAAAATATTTTCAAGATGGCCACCTCTTCCGGTCTACCGGAAGTAGACCTCAACTTCGTTATTTTAAATGGAATGCTATAGTTTTTATTACACCATTCAATTATACATAAGAAAATATGTTGACTTTGATAACAGTTGATGGTGCCTACCGTTTTTTGTTTTCGAGTTATTTTGATTTTAAGTGTTTTTTGTCAAATATCGCCATGCTCTTTAAGAGCACATATCTCAGCCAACGTTAATTCAAAAACGTTTTGCATCGGTATGATAACTCTTCATATGCTGTCAAATAGATTGTCACTTGTTATATCAGTTTACCTTATACAGCGTGGTCAAAAATTGAATTACCATTTTGCTGTATTCAATCGCGGTAAAGTCGAAAATTTTAAATTGAACGTCCCATATCTATTTAGCCTATCAAAATGGGAATTTAATTCTCTACAAATTATCTATAAACATTGCTATACCTATTTATTATAGTTTTCTTCATATGGAGTATTTTATCAAAATCCTATACAAAATGCTGGAAGCCGTTCGTTTTTTATTAGAAGGCTGTGTATTTTGACAGTTTGTAATATTTTGACAGTTTATACTTTAATTTATGTAAATTATCATTGGTATTATTTCTAAAAAGATCTAATAAACTAGATTTAAAGAAGAATAAACTTTAGTTTGTTAGCTTTTATTTACAAAAATAACCAGCAGAAGAACGCATAAATGAAACAATGAAAAACAACAATATGGCGTAATATTCCACGTAATGATGGACGAGATATTCCTAGAGAGTTTAGTTTATTTATTAACGGTGTTTTCTTGGAAAATATTATTCATCTAAATCGACCGAAGCACCTCTTACCGAAGAATTTGATAAAGCAATAAAATATGACAAAACCTTTATTCCATTATCTTAAGCTGTTGGTGATAGAAATGTATGGATTCTTGTTATGATCTTTCCAAAACTAAGAAACAGATCCTATCCAAAACTTTATTATATCTGCCATTCAAAGACATTAACAGAAGTAAGTGATGACACAACTAAGTAATGACAACAATAACATAAATACGGATGAAAAGCTGTCAAAACTCCATGACTCTTAGGTAAAATCAGAAGCTTTCCAACATTGCATACTTCCATTAATTTCCAAATATGAGGGCAACTAGAACAAATACGCACAGGAATGTTTCTAAGAATTAAATTCCCTTAATTTATTTTTATAATTCTTAGTTTTTCATTCTTTTATGTTATTGATTGTAATTTTTGTCATTAAATTGTTGTTATCCATTGTTTCATTTATTCGGTTTTCTTTTGTTAAGTTTATTTCTTTTTTCCATCTTTTCAGTAATAGATAAATGTTTGTTGTTTTTGTACTTTATTTAAAGAATGGTATAAATTATTTTCGTTCTACCGGTTTCGATCTCGATAAGATCATCATCAGGAACTCCCGAGAAAAAACAAAACGTTTTTCGAAGCTATTCAACAAACAATAACTAAAATTAATTTCTCATAGAATAGAAGAATTTCATGAAATGCTCTGATAACAACAATAGACATGTTCTCGGGAGTTCCTGATGATGATCTGATCGAAATCGAAACAGAAAATAATTTATACCATTCTTTAAATAAAGTACAAAAACAACAAACAATTATCTACGGTTTTCTTTTGGTTATTTTTGGTAAATAACAACTTGCAATCCATAGTTTATTCAATCGCAGTTCATTGTAGAAATAATACTAATAATAATTTAAATAAATTAACCAAAAAACTGTCAAAATGTCATGGTCTTCTAACAAAAACACAAACGGTCTCTAGCATTTTACGTTTGATTTTGATAAATTCCTCAATAGCAAGAAAACTATAATAAATAGGTATAGGAATACTTATAGATAATTTGTAGAGAATTAAATTCCCGTTTAGATAGGCTAAAAGGATATGGGGCGTTCCATTTAAAATTTTCGACTTTCACGCAATTGAATACAGAGAAACGGTAACTCAATTTATGACCAGCCTGTACAAGATATACTGATACAGCAAGTGGCAATCTATTCAACAGCATATGAAGAGTTATCGTACCAATGCAAAACGTTTTTGAATTAACGTTGGCTTACTTTTGAACATCTGAAAGAATATCCCGGGCAGAAAGACTAAGGTCGATAGCCCTTTTAGGCCAATTATTCATTATGTATTATATGTATTTATTTTATTTATTTATCTTTTTTTTTTCTGTTGTATTGTTCTGTTTGGCTTGAATAAATTTTGTTTTCTCTCTCTCTCAATATAATTCGAAAACAAAAAACGCTAGGTACCAATAACTGTTATGAAAGTCAACATATTTTCTTACGTGTAATTGAATGGTATTATAAAAACTATAGCATTCCATTTAAAATAACGAAGTTCGGGTATACTTCCGGTAGACCGGAAGTGGTGGCCATCTTGAAAATATTTTTGATTAATAGATCGGAATGAACAACCCATGTTACCAAAATTTGAAGCCTTTACGAATAGTGTAACCCAAAAAAGTTCCAATGAACCAGTTACGTGAGACACCTGTATATTATAAGGTAAGCATGAAAAACCATTTAGTTAATTACGTTTAAAATAAATTAATAATTACCGCCATCTATGAGACGAGTGGGCAAACCTTTTTTTTACTGATTTATACAGATTTCTTTAGGAATTCCCAATATTTTGCCATTTTTTTTGCCCAACATTTTCAGTTTTACCCAAATTACGAGATAATCCAATTCAGATTTGCGTCTAATTACATGTATCTCTTCTACATTCTACCGATGAAGCGTCGACGCCCAAATTTAGTATTTAGTTTCTCGTAAAAATCGGTTTGTATCAAGTGCTATTATAATTCTTATGTTACAAATACAGCAAGTTAAGAACGCGAAATACTTCAATCTGTAGAATAATATGTCTACTCCAATTCTGTGTATTTACTTTCTCATAATAATAAGCCGTACAGTTGCAATTGGGGTAAAACCTCACCTCTGCCGGTACATATAGAAATGGCCATTTAAACGCCACTTTAATAATCTCTGAAATCTCTGAAAATTATAACATAGAATTGAACGTTTTTTCATTTTTGTCATAAGTAAAAGATTGAATTCTTAGTAATTCATCCTGCGCAATCATTTGAAATTAATTGAATCATTTGAAAGCAAAATTAATTTTAAATTTTAGAGCGTCATCTATAAATGAAAAAGTAAAACTGATTCAGGAATCTATTTGTGTGTAATTTGTAGTTACCCCGTTTGAGGTCGTTTTTAGCTTCATAAATAATTTATAATTTTAAAATATATTTTCCCCGCTATAAATATAAATAACTCATAGCTCAATGCAATAACGAATACCACGAAAACTGCTTAATTTTCAAATTTTCAACCTACGTGACTCCATTATATTTACATGATGAAAAGGGTATGCACAGTTATAAAGGCAAATTAATGCTAATAGATCCCTCCGACAATGACTCATCAACGGGAGATCACCAATAAACCAAACACATAACAATTTCTCTTTCTTCTTTTACAAGATTACACTTAAGCATTTCTTATTTGATTAATTCCAAAATTTTGTGCAATAATCTTCAATATATTCCAGTGAATATAGTAACGTAAGAGGAGCTGAACATTTTCTTTTTTTTAACCAGATGGTTATTGAACGGTCCACAGAGTGGCGCTGTGGTCAGTCGGTGACCAGCTGTCGATCGGTCCGTGTTTAAAATGCGAAGTTTTTGAATAAAAAGTGTTCGGATTTAACAAATTTCACGGTAATTTGTAATTAAGCGTTAATTTCCCATCGAAATCATCTTAGATTTCCCGTTTTCCGAACGAGTTAAAAGAAGAAACTCAACACACGCGCTACAACATCAGGTAGGCGCGTGGTTTTGTTTTTGTTTTGATTCCATCGCTTTTGTTTCTACGAACCGCTGGGCCGTTTTCTCGCGGTCGATATCAACAATTTGAAAAGTTATTTCTTTTTGATGAATTGATTTCATTTGGATTATTCAATGACTTTTTTAGTTTTGCAATATTTATTTATTGTTATAATCAACCATTCTTCAGAATTTATATAAACAATTAATTTTTAACCGCGAATTTACTTTGTTTTGGCTTTTTCTCATCGAAATATTAATTTTATTATTTTTAGGAAATAAACGTGCAGAGACAATTTCAAATTTTAATCTAATTTTGTACAGGTTGAGGTTTTAGTTAGTTATTTTTAAATTAAATATAAAATATGGAATTAAGATCATTCCATTAATTATTAATTAAAACAATTTTTGCACTTTTAATCTTAATTAGGTTCAATGTAATTGGTTGATATAACAAAAATTAGTCTGACTCGTGTACCTACTGGTCAAATCTTATCCCACATGTTAAATAAAGTTGTTTCAATTTAACGGATTTCATTACATTACTTGAGATGGGCGATTGTATTTGCTGAATACACGATAAGTCGGGCCGCTTGTTGGAACAATGTAGACTTGAACATGTTTTAATCGATTTGTTCCTAAAATTTCATGGAAGGATGTTTGAGGAGCTATAGCAGATGGAGTAAAATTGATGGACTGTTTTACCTCGAGATACATTGAATTCGCAAATCCTTAATTTAATCTGTTTATATTTTGTAATGTTGTTAGTTTTAGCTTTAATAAATGATTTGTCATTAGAACAACGGAGACTTAGGATTAAGCATAGTATACGCCCGGTGTTTATTACCTTCGCCTTATGTTACACGTTACATACATTGAGTACTATTTGCGGTAAAGAATTTCAGCCCCGCAAAGAATGTGAAAATATTTTTGAATTATATTTTAAGATGAATAATAATTTGGGGTCCGAATTTAGTTCTGAAAAGAAGGGAATATTCTGAAAATAAAATTAATAATAATTAATCGTGATTTCGGTGATCGCTATAATAGAAATTTAACTATTACTTATACTTTTCACCAAATATATGGGCTTAACTATAAAGCGCACTAAGTAGCTGCATTAAATTACCAGTTAGTTCGAACACAACCATTTTTCAATCAGAAGTTCTTGATATAAACTCCTGTGCCGGTTTGAAGCCATAAAAGAGGCAGAAAGGTTTAAGGATACACCTGTCATCCATGCACCTTTTTACATTTTCAAAGATAGTTTGGTCACCATGAAGCCAGTCCTTTACGTGTTACTCGATACTGATTAGAGAACGTACCAGCAATCTGAGAGAACTTGCTAGAAGCTATGATTTTACTCTATAGTTGGTCGAAGATAAAGAAAGAAGTCAGAAGAAGGGATAGAACGCCTTCACACAGGGAGAAGTTGACGAATTAGCGATAAAGAGTGAAAGGAATCACGAGAGTGGAAGATTTGATGAAGATGGATTGACTACTCTGGGTAGGAACGAACTGTGGGATGGAGAATGAAGAGAGGCTAAAAGGGAGGAGCCAGTGGCGGAGGAGAGAGGTTTTGGTGGACAGTTATAAGGAGAAAAGAAGAAGGTACATGGGCTAAACATGGGGTTAAGCTAACCGGTAGTTTAAATTCTGTTTTTTCTGTTTTTTTTTTTACTGAGAGAATTATTTGTTACTGTCTCCACTTATACACTGCGAACGGTATACTTCTCATTGCTTCAATCTCATATAATTTATAGCCTGGGGACACTCTAACATGGCTAAGCGAATCTTCGCTATATAAAGGAAAGTAATAAGAATAATTGGAGGTCTGGAATATCGGAACAATTGCGGGAAAACTTTCAGACAGCTTAGGTATATGACGCTTCCATGTTTGTATATTATGGAATGCATTAAATATATTATAGGCAATTTCATAATTACCAAACCCGGCAACACGATCACATACGACCAAATAGAATCCGATTGGCTCGATCAAAAGCTGGTGTAAACTATTATTATGTATAGTTTTCTAATATTTTACACTATCAAGACAGAGAGCTATTTCCAGATATTCTTCTAAGGCTCCTAAAAAATCTTCTAATTTATAAGGCACAGTTTGATATTGAAGAGCTGTTAGCTAGTCCGCCGGAAACAGACTAGCGGACTGGCCTGTTTAGATTTGTTTTTATTTTCTGACTTTGCATTTCTGTATTTTGTTTTAATTAAATGTTTTTAAATTACGGAGACGACTGTATACCTACTTGATTAAGAAGAATAAATATTGTTATTATTATTACAAGAAGAGGGAGCTAAGTTTAAGGGAGGCGAAAAGAATTAAAGAGCTAAGACAGGAAGGGGATGTGTGAAACTATTTGAAGAAGTTAAGGAAGGGAAAGGACGACGTCAGTAGCGATATCCAGATGACGGAGTGGAGAAGTCACTTTATGAGTTTGTTGACAAAGGGAAGTTGACTCTTGTGTGAATGGGATGTTATTAGTCACGTTGGATAATGTATAGAGGGGGAAAGGCTACCCTAACGGTTGAAGGATGGGTATAATATGCCCAATGTACAAGAAAGCAGGGAATCAGCCTACTCAACTCCTCATACCAAATTTATGCTAAGATACCGCTGGGAAGATTGGAGGAAAAAATTGAGATAGGAAGGATATTGCCGGATTTATAGACATGCTTTAGAACGGGCAGAGGAGCTATTGATAACCTTTACATCTTCAAACATCTGATTGATAGAGAGTTGGATAAGAAGGAAGGGAAGTTATATGCCTTATTCATAGGTTTGAAAGCGGCATTTGATAAAGTGGATAGGGAGAAGTTGTGGAAGAAAATGAAGAGGAAGGGGGTCACGGCAGAATTGAGGAGTTTGGTGACGGGGATATACAGGGAAACGATGGCTAGAGTTAAAGTAGGAAACGCGATGAGTGCAGCGTTTTGGCTAAAGAGATGGTCCAGAGAGGGGTGCTTACTGAGCCGCAGCCTTTTTGTTCTATATATGGCGGATCTAGAAGACAGACTGGAGAAAGGAAGATTGGAGGAGTGGTTATAGGAAGGAGAAGGGTTTACGTGCTAGCGTACGTGGATAACATGCTAATTGTGGCAAGGGAAGGGGAAATGGATGTGGGAAGGTAGGAAGGTTGGGGATGTGAGAGAATTGACATATCTGGGTTACAGATTTAGGGAGGATGGCAATGACGCAGCGTATGTGAGGAAAATGGCTAAAGGAGTAATGGGACAGGACTCGGGATGGAGTGAGAGAGAAATTCTTAGACTTCCTATATCTTCCTGGGAAAGGCTTCCAGACCGGTTAGACGATTGGTATAATATGCTTAGTGTATAAGAAGGGAAGTAAGAAAACAGTGCAGAATTACAGGGGAATTAGCCTTCTCAACTCCTCATACCAAATATAGGCTAAGATACTACTGAGAAGACTGGATGAAGAGATTGAGAGAGCAAGGATGTTGGCGAATGGACAAGGAAGCTTTAGCAATGGCAGAGAAGCTATCAATAACGTTTATATCTTGAAACATCTGGTGGATATAGAGTCGTAAAAGAAAAAAGAAAGAAAGTTATATGTTCTATTCTTGAATTTGAAAGCGACATTCGATATCGGGGAATAGGGAGAAGTTGTGGAAGGAGATGGAAAGGAAGGGGGTCACGGAGAAATTGAGGAGGATACACACAGGGTTAAGACAGGGGTGCCTACTGAGCCCCAGCCGTTTTACCCCGTATACGGCGGATTTAGAAGACAGACTGGAGAAGGAATATATGGGAGGAGTGTATGTACGAGGAAGAAAGGTTCGCATGCTAACGTAGGCAGATGACATAGTGGTTGTAACCAGGGGTGCAGCGGAAATGAGAGGCATGGTTAGAACTTTAGATGTGCCAAAGACGAACATGATGCAGTTCTGCAGAGAGGGAAGAAGAAGGGAGGAATGGATGTGGGAAGGAAGGCAGGTTGAGGAGGTGAGATAGTTCACATATCTGGAATACAGGTACAGGTTCCGAGGAGGGAGTGAGAGAGTGTTTGTAAGGGACATCAGAATGAGAAAAATCATGTTTGATGTTTTGGTTGGGAGTACTATGACATACAGGATGGAAGTTTGGGAAGAGACAAGATATTCTGGAGGACGCACAAAATCAGTACTGGAGGTGGGTTCAGGAACAGGTGAGGGAAACACACGGATATATTGTCAGGTAGATGAAGATAGATGATAGGAGGGTGGAGGCGAGCAGAAGGGTGGTTAAATATGAAGAGAGGAAACTATACTGCAAGATCCTGGGGGAGTATTAAAGGAAATTAGGGAGGCGAGGATTGGATATGGGAGGGAGAGGAGGAAACACTACTAAAGAACGAGTTATTCGGAGGTAGACGTAAACAACATAGGAAGGGTGAGGCTGGAGATGTGAGGAGGGAAGGTAAGCGCCAGGGATAGAGACATACAGAAGCAAGAGAGAAGGACAGCGATAGGAGAAAATAGGTACAACGCAAGATATATGGAAATTTTGACGGTAGAGGTACCAAAGCACCTGGATGAGGGAGGGAAAGAGGATGGTAGCCAGGGTTAAGTGTGGCAATGAAGAAAGAGAGAATAGTAGATTATGTGGGAGAGCGAAATGAAGGAGACAGGGAGGGGCGAGGGAAAGAAGTGCCTTAATATCATATGTTTGGTCGTTATATTGTAACCTTTTGGACACAATAAATTACTTATTATTATTACTGTAATTACTGTGGTGGGTGTCAGGTCACAGTAAAATTGAAAGCAATGAGAAAGCGGTCTAAAGGAGCTGTCTAAAGAGGCAGCAAAAGTGCCCTTCATCGGATCCCAACTAGAATACGGTACCCGTATTAACAACTGATATTGATGGCAAAATACCGATATATCGGTATTAATATTAAGAAAATAATCTTTTAATCGATTTTGATGCATCACATTGATAAGATTAAGCTATTATATCCTCAATGTTGATTATCTCTATGTCAAATATTTTTATATAACGCTTTAACTTAATAACCTAGGCGAGACAACCTGAGGAATATCTGGTTATACTCAAAAATTAAAGGGTTTGAAGCAAAGAATGTTGTGTATAAACTCTTTATAATGGTGTAAGAATACACAGATCAACAGATAGGGCTCAATTATGATTATATTCTAGCTAGAATCTTGAAATTCACAATATATCAAAATATTATTATTATTATATCAAAATTGATTGTGTTCGTTACTAAAGGTGGACAATGTTGAACATACATTATTTATATTGGTACTAGATATTGTTCAGTTGTGATTATGTTTCAGCTAGAATCTGAAAATCTACAATACATCAAAATTGATAATAAATAAAAAGCTATTATTTTTGCACTATCAATGGTTTATTATTTTATTTACACTACCGGTTTCGATGTATAAACAATCATCATCTTCGGGTGTTCGTCATTAATTGAATATATGCACATTATTAAAGAGGGTGTAATTATTCAATAATGTGAAAAACATCCTATTTGTTTAAAAATTTACAAAATTCTACACTTCAGAACAATTCGATAAAAACAGCTATATTACAAACTAACAGGCAAATTAATGAGACCAACCCACGACACCGAACATCATTTAGATCACACCAGGACAACCGATATTTTTTATATCTATGATCAAGAGTGCCGATGCACTCTCCAGAGAAGACGAAATCTATGAACGACCGAACTTTGCAGCCCTTGGAGCGGGACAAATTACTGACCAAGAGTTAGATAACATACTAGCGAACAAGACAGTTAAAGAAAATATATTTACCGACATATGGAATAACCATATATTGTTCCACATCTACCCAGACAATGTGACCATTCATCACTGCAAAATTCAGAGATAAAGTGTTCTTGGCCTAATATGAAATCAAATTGTAGAACATGGACGAAGCAATGCACGGCTTGCCAAAAAACAAAAATAACTAGGCATAATAATCCACCCATCGCTACTTTCCCACTACTTTTTGTAAGAGTTGAACATATCCACGTAGACGTAGTATTACTAGTCCCAGAAGCAAGAGGTATGCGATACATTCTAACTTGTATCTACAGTTTCTCCAGATGGCCCGAAGCTATCCCACAAAACATCGAAGCAAGCATAATAGCAAGAAATTTTATGAATGATAGCGAGATTCGGAGCACCCTCGAAGATCGTGACAAACCAGGGAAGACAGTTAGAGTTCTAACAGTTAGGAAGATTGGAGAGACTTTTTTGTTATCGTTAACTCTTATTTTTTTTAATATTGTTGTTGAAAACAATAAAGACTCACTCTCTCTCTCTCTCCAAACGAAGTGTTTTTAAGTGAGGCTGAACACCCACATACGAATACATAATCCATAATCAGATATTGTTCACTTATAATGATATTCTAGATAGATTCTGAAAATCCACAATATATCAAAATTGATGGTGTTCGTAACTAACGGTGTTGCAGCAAGAAATGTTGACCGTAAACTGTTTATAAGAAGGTGTAAAAATACTCAATCCATAACCATAATTAATAACCATAATAAACCTTAATTCTAATTATATTCTAGTCAGAGCTTGAAAATTTATATTTCCATATAGATCGTGATCATTACTAACGTTGATCATAACGCAAAAATTAACGGTGTTGGAAGAGAAAATGTTAAACATAAATTATTTATATTGGTGTAAGCATTCATATTTCATAATCAGATATTGTTAAGGTAATACCTGTATCCCGGTTAAATTTTGAATACTGAATATCGGTATTGAGATTTTGGTCCGATATTGTAAGCCGGACCAAAATCAGGTAATCAACAGTTGGAAGGCCTCTAACGTTGGAAACCTTCTTCCAAGATGTAGACAAGAATGATAATTCATCCAGACAAGAATGATAATTCATCCGCAAAGCAAAACCGAACAGGTTTCAATAGAGGGGATGTAAAAACGTTCTCATGCATCCTGATCGGTCATACACTCCTCACATACCACCTCTTCAATATTGGATTAGCTGAAGATTAATAATTTTGCAATGATGTGTCAGGAACAGCTAAATATATACTGTGCTATTGCGTAGCCAGAGGCCAATACACAATATTTTCGGTAAAGCTCTTTAAACACATAGACTACATAAAATCGCTACAAATTACATAAAATTTAAACAAAGATTTCCATTCTTTGAAATTTAATTAAACTATTACAGTAAATCAAGCAAAATGCAATCAGGTTTTGTATATCATTTTGGAGAATGTGGTTCCACTCTTCTCCTAGCGCCATTCAGAGATCATCTATTATTTGTATAATGGCTCTAACTCGTCTCCCTAGCATCACCTAACATGTCCCTCATGTAATATATAGAATTTAAAACTTGATGGCAATGCCAAACTGCTGATATTCTAACATCGAGCGTGTATTATTATGCATCAACAGAAAGTTGACAAGAATGAATGGGCCAAAAGGAACCACGTACTCAATCAAAATTTCTTCATTATACCGGGCTGTGATTACAAAACAAAACTCTGCACGTGCTTCCAAGCAGATTTCCACCCAAAATGACCATTGACCATTGTAGAGAAGAACCACTACAGATCCTACCCGGTAATGTAGTCTTTCAGAGAAGTTGTCATAAGTAGAAAGCTGGAGGAGTCAAGCCTCCCTCTGCATTGGTTCACTGAACATGATTTCGTGCAAATTGTATATGAGCAAAATAATGTACTTAAAGCAATTGTGGTTCAGTTGCTAATCTCGGTGAATTCAATTGTGACCGCTTCTTCAAAATTCCTTCGACACCAGACAATTTTTTATCTCAACTCTTGCAATATATCGATTTTATTACTTGGTCGTTACAATATATCAATCACGACGATGAGGTTATGTGGGGTTTTGTCTCCTTCCTAATCCTTTCACCAAAATCACTGAGTAACTTCTGCAAGATCTAAAAACATTTTTCAAGCTGCACTATGCTTAGAGTTTGTAGGTTTGGTGTTAAGAATAGAAAATTGAACAAAACACAGAAGTGATGAGTACAAACGAGGTTACAACCTTCCTAACTTTAAAATTAAATTTTTATGTCAGTGTAATTATAGGAACAATTACAAAAAAAATGGACAACAAATCAAGAAATGTAGGAACAAAACACGCATTAGCGTTATTCACCATTGCTTAAATGGAAGAGGGCCAACAGAAATGTTGGCAAAAAATTGAGCAATAATTTTAAAAGTTATTATACTTTGAAACTGGCCATCGTTTTAGGTAATGCGTTTCTTGTATCGTCGAGTGTATTTTATAAAAAGTGATTAATTGCCAATCACTGTATAAAAGAAGTTGAAGTTGAAAGAATAACTGTTATGGTAACATTGATGATTTTTTGAGACAGTTTATATATCAAAAGAGGTCTTTATTTTTAGAATACCGTTGTTGGTTAGATTTTAACTACTGAGTCAGAACTGAGGGTGTGTTATCACCCGAAGGTGGGCGCTATTTCGTGTTTTCAATTACTTTGGAGTGGCGCCACTATCGCTAACGGCCTGCAGACACGGCACGCCCGCAACCTAAAATCAATTTATTTTCCTCCTTTTCCGTCCATTTCCCTTCGTCTTCGCGGATTGCTTTATAACCGACACGAACTAAGGAAATTTCTTAAATTGACTTATAATTTTGCGATATTATTATAAAACTTTAGATGGCATTTTAACGGTTATATAAATCCAATTAAAACTAATTATTAATAATTTTTCTAACGTAAATAACTATATAGTTTTTCTCAAATTAATAGTATTAGTGATGTAAAAATTGGAAATGATGATAAAATTAAAAGGAAAATTAATAAAAGTAAAAAGAAAAAAAAAGATGGCCCATGGGGGGATCGAACCCGCGACCTTCGCGTTATTAGCACGACGCTCTAACCAACTGAGCTAATGGGCCTTGTTCTAATATAGTCGATAGCTCGAAATAAGCCTTACATACAAACTAACTTTAAAAACTAACAACTTTTAAAACATATTTTTTTGATATTGCAAAAGATGGACTGCAACTAGAAGAAATTGGAGAAGGAGTAAAAATGATAGTTAAAAGCGTGAATAAGACACTCTAACCAACTGAGCTAATGGGCCTTGTTCTAATATAGTCGATAGCTCAAAATAAGTCTTACATACAAACTAACTTTTAAAACATATTTTTTTGATATTGCAAAAGATGGACTGCAACTAGAAGAAATTGGAGAAGGAGTAAAAATGATAGTTAAAAGCGTGAATATGACGCTCTAACCAACTGAGCTAATGGGCCTTGTTCTAATATAGTCGATAGCTCAAAATAAGTCTTACATACAAACTAACTTTAAAAACTAACAACTTTTAAAACATATTTTTTTGATATTGCAAAAGATGGACTGCAACTAGAAGAAATTGGAGAAGGAGTAAAAATGATAGTTAAAAGCGTGAATATAACGCTCTAACCAACTGAGCTAATGGGCCTTGTTCTAATATAGACGATAGCTCAAAATAAGTCTTACAAACTAACTTTAAAAACTAACAACTTTTAAAACATATTTTTTTGATATTGCAAAAGATGGACTGCAACTAGAAGAAATTGGAGAAGGAGTAAAAATGATAGTTAAAAGCGTGAATATGACGCTCTAACCAACTGAGCTAATGGGCCTTGTTCTAATATAGTCGATAGCTCAAAATAAGTCTTACATACAAACTAACTTTAAAAACTAACAACTTTTAAAATATATTTTTTTGATATTGCAAAAGATGGACTGCAACTAGAAGAAATTGGAGAAGGAGTAAAAATGATAGTTAAAAGCGTGAATATGACGCTCTAACCAACTGAGCTAATGGGCCTTGTTCTAATATAGTCGATAGCTCAAAATAAGTCTTACACACAAACTAACTTTAAAAACTAACAACTTTTAAAACATATTTTTTTGATATTGCAAAAGATGGACTGCAACTAGAAGAAATTGGAGAAGGAGTAAAAATGATAGTTAAAAGCGTGAATATGACGCTCTAACCAACTGAGCTAATGGGCCTTGTTCTAATATAGTCGATAGCTCAAAATAAGTCTTACATACAAACTAACTTTAAAAACTAACAACTTTTAAAATATATTTTTTTGATATTGCAAAAGATGGACTGCAACTAGAAGAAATTGGAGAAGGAGTAAAAATGATAGTTAAAAGCGTGAATATGACGCTCTAACCAACTGAGCTAATGGGCCTTGTTCTAATATAGTCGATAGCTCAAAATAAGTCTTACATACAAACTAACTTTAAAAACTAACAACTTTTAAAACATATTTTTTTGATATTGCAAAAGATGGACTGCAACTAGAAGAAATTGGAGAAGGAGTAAAAATGATAGTTAAAAGCGTGAATAAGACAAATATAAAAGATGTTTGTGGGATGACTACGAAATTAATTCAGAATATAGAACTAACGATAAGAGAAGTTTCCTAATGAATTAAAGTAAGGGTACGTTTACGTTAGAAACGCTAAATTCGTTCATTTGGTTATAGCAATTCGTGCTTTAATTGGTCGCTCCAACATTGGCTTTCTTTGGTAGTATCGTCACTCTTACCGTTTATCGCAGTTCCAACATAAACCTATCCTTATGCCCGGTTTCTCGTACGTTGTAGTATTCAGTATCGGAGCGACAGCTATTGGATCGATATCTTTTATCAAGTCGATATCGCCGTGATATCGCCTATTGGTGTTCTGGTAGGAACTGATCGACAGATATTGCACACAATAGTTATAGAACGATTTTTGACAGTTTTGTCAAAAAATCGATTACTTCTTTATTCCCGTCGATAGGTGACGGTAAAAATTTTGAATAAGAATTCGTAAAATTATTTATTTATTATATTTGAGATGAAACGTGGACAAGCCCAGCGAAGCATTCAGTAATAAAACAATAAAAAATAACATAAACAAATAATTTCTTAACAAATGTAAAAAATTGCTGAACAAAAAATTAATAATAATGAAACTTAATAAAAGAAAATTAAATAATAACAGAAATGCTATGAAGAACATAATTAGCAAATAAGAAAACATTTTAAAGGCTCAATTACACAGAGAACAGTTTAGGTAAATTATATTTATTAATAATTTCAAAAAAATCATAAAAAATCACGTCAACTTCAATAATCTTTATCTCAAAAACGAATCAAGATTTTCTAATTTGGTTCTCAGCATGATAAAATAACAAAAGATAACAAGAGAGCGTTGATTTGTCCGTACATTGTATGAGAAGATAGCTGATCAAGAAGTTGAAACAGTAGATTTGAAACAGTAGTAACCAGTAGAAGAAGTTGAAACAGTAGATTTGAAACAGTAGATCTGACCATGGTCCATCATCAGACACCATGCAGAGATGATGTGATTCAAGTTATTTTTAAGTTTTAATGTTTGTTATTTCATTTTATCTCAATCATCATCATTCAAAATTTAATTTAACTTTTTCGGCATTATTTTTCAAAATTTAACGTTTTTTTCCACGTGTGTTTCCTACCAGAAAACACGTGTTTCAATAATAAGTTTTAAAAAAGTTTTTACTTAAACAATAACGACAAATCTACTGTTTCAACGTCTTCATCAGCTTTCTTCTCATACAATGTACGGAAAAAAAATCAACGCTCTCTTGTTATCTTTTGTTAGTTTGACGTCGTGCCTGTTGATGCCTTCAAGGGCGAAACACGTGTAGCACCGAAAATTTATACACGTAATATACATCATTAAGCCGACATTGGTTTTATTTCCCTCGAATTGATCTTATGATGTACCTGGAGGAAGAATTAGCAATGACAAAATAGACATTTACCTCTATAAATTTTGAATGCATCATTAAAATATCTCAAGAATTCGGTTTTTGGTGATTTTTAATTAAATTTAGATAGCATTAAATGTTCACGTTGAATTTAATGATTTATATCTCAAAAGCGAATAAATATTTTCATGATCCGGTTTCATCACGAGAGAGTAGACACTTTCCTCTATATATAAATCACGAATAATGCATTAAGATATCTTAAGAACTAGCTTTTCGTTATTTTTTAAAACAAGATAATTTCAAAAACTAATAAAAAATTAGGTTATCTTAAATAATCTTTATCTCAAAAACGAATAAAGATTTTCTAATTTGGTTCTCACCATGACAAAATAGACACTTACCTTGATAAATTTTGAATGCATCATTAACATATCTCAAGAATTCGAGTTTTGGTGATTTTTAATTAACTCGGGATAACGTTAAATGTTCACGTTGAATTTAATGATTTATATCTCAAAAACAAATAAATATTTTGATGATCCGGTTTCTTCACGAGAAAGTAGACAGTTTCCTCTATAAATCATGAATGATTCATTAAGATATCTTAAGAACTCGATTTTTCGTGATTTTTTAAAGCAAGATTATTAATTTCAAAAAGTCATAAAAATTAGGTTGACTTAAATAATCTCAAAAACGAATAAAGATCTAGAATATGGTTGCTTGGATGAACTTGAAATTGATAAAATCGACCTGAACTCTTTTGATATACAATTCTTTGAGATGTTCGAATTTTACTTTTACTTAAAATGTTACTTATTTATTAAGTAACATTTCCCCCCACACATAGTTCTTGTTTTCGAGTACTACCCGGAAACATCCAGTAATTAGTAAAATTCTAAAAAATTCTTTCAATTCAAATAAAGGGATTAATTAATATTTTTCCCAATTCTTTCTTCCAATATGGTAACATTTCTAATGCAGATATTGTATAAAACTACACGTGCAAAAATTGACAGTAATATTGTCCTAGGTTTTAATCGCATTCTCATAGATAGGCAAGGAAATCTCCTTTTTAAAATTTCAAAATAATGCACAATGTTTAATTACGTAAATATTTATGTAAATTAGAAAATATAAACTATCACTTTTGACATACGTCACTGTCGTTAAATGGTCGTTAATCACATTTATCGAGTCGATATAGGTACTTGTTACATGCGATATAGTTATCGGTTCGATATCTTCTAGTGTCTCTTTCAGAAACCCAATTGACGAATATCGCTCGAGTTATCGACATGTGAATACGTACGAGAAACCGGCCATTAGAGTTATTCTTATTTAAATCCAGTGCATCCTAATGATAAAGGTTAATATAGACCAATATCAATTGTACCAATAATGTCAACAGTTTTTGAAAGTATAACAAAAAATAAAATTATGAAGTATATAAGTGACAAGAATTTACAGCACTCAAAATTAATGTAATATTAATTATAATAAAATATTACACGTAAAGAGCCTTCTGCGATTTTAGCAATGCTTTTAATTCTGTAAACTATAATATGCTCTTAAAGAATACAGAAGAGTTTGGTATAGGAGGAAATGGGAAAAACTAATCGGTTCTTAATTTCATGGTAGATAGCAACAGATTTATTGGATTTATTGAATTTGGTGTAAAGAGTTTATTAATATCCAAACCGATTTAATTGTAAATGTAATATGTGATATTGAATGTTAACATTTTCGCAATGAATGCAGCAGTAAGTAGAATAACATTTTATAATTTAACTTAAAAATTTTTTCATTCAAAAATAAAACACGTGCTTATTGTAAAATAATATAAAAAAATTAAATTTTAAAAAAATTTTTTTAGCGTCTCTGATGATGATTCCGAGAATCGAAACATGTTATACTAAGCCAGTAAAAGTACAAAAAAAAGCATTTCAATTTAATCTAAAATTACAACACTGGTCGATCATGGATCAAATAAAACCATACTCTATAAGATTTATTGGAATCAAATATCTAATTGTAGGAAGGTTAGAATGGGAGTATCACAAGTAGTGTTGTTAAATACCCTATTGTCAAGGGAAAATTCCCAGGGAATTTTACCCAAAATCGGTATTTCAAGAAATTTATAAAATTTATAACCAATCAGGCAAAGACCAATCAGAAAGTAACCAAGTTTAATATAAAAACCCATAAAAATAAGTGAATAAAGGCTAATATATTGAGTTTTAATCGTGAAAACTTGATCTAATTTAAATTAGGTCAGATTCGTCTGACAGCATATGAGCTCAAAAGAATCTGATAAAATGTTCGCAGCAGATGCTGGATCTGAATTGGGAAGAAAGTGCTCAATCTAAAAAGTAGTACATTAAAAATAAAAAATAATTGAAAGTGTGGGTGCTTGTACACCCAGAGGGCTAACGTATTTGGCTCTGCCAGCAGTTTTATAAGCAGTCTCTAGTCTTTAATTGGTAGCTTTTAAATAATTGAAAGTGTGGGTGCTTGTACACCCAGAGTACCAACGTATTTGGCTCTGCCAGCAGTTTTATAAGCAGTCTCTAGTCTTTAATTGGTAGCTTTTAACTTGTGATGAAGATTTTGTATTTTAACATTAAAAATAACAGTAACATTAAAAATAAAAAAAATAATTGAAAGTGTGGGTGCTTGTACACCCAGAGGACCAACGTATTTGGCTCTGCCAGCAGTGTTACAAGCAGTCTCTAGTCTTTAATTGGTAGCTTTTAACTTGTAATGAAGATTTTGTATTTTGCCACAAGTACTTGCTATTTTGAAAGCAAAATCAAATTTTATGAACAATTCTTTCCCTTCTGCCTTTAGTTAACAGCTTTAGACCTCTTTAAACCAGCTTTAGTCAAGTTTGTGTATTTTGCCCAATAGTATTTAATATTTTCAAAGCATACTTAAATGATTTATCAACTGTTAGCAGTTTTACAAGCAGTGTTAGGTCTGTTGGCAGCATTTCAAGGCTTTCAAGGGCAGATCATGTCTTCTGGAAGTAGTATCAAGTCTTCTAAAAGAATTTGAAGTCTTGTGGAAGCATTTCAAGCCTTGTGGGAGCATTTCAAGTCTTTTAGAAACAGTATCAAGTATCAATTCAAATTTCGTGTTCTAAATTACAATTAATTATTATATTGTAGAAAAAAACTGTTATGAAGCACTCCAGGATCACGCAGGATCATCGTAAAGCAATATTTTCTAATCAATTTTCTCTCTGCCAATTGAAATTAGTAGAAATTGAAAATAAATGTAGAAAAACTGTGGTCTCGCTGATGTATATTCTCGACCTGATTTATGCATTTCAAGTAAATACCAGACTTCAGCTAGTCAACAACTCCAGAAAGCAGTCAAAAGAGTATTAAGGGACATAAAGAAAACATTACATTTAAGTTTTGGTTTTGAAAGAAATGATTTTAAAAATATAATAGAATGGTATGCCGATTAGGATTACGCAGGCAAAAAAACTGAAGAATATGAACCACTTTAAAAAATATATTGCCATCAATAACGTGGTAAGTAAAGCATGCTGGCTTCGATATTTAATAATTGATCTTCAACTTGTGACTGCAATCTGCGGACATAAAAACAACACTTTAAGTGGAACCGTAAACCAACAAAATTGCAGATATTGGGCCTTAGAGAATCCCAGATGAATGCAGGAGATTCATAAGCACTTTTCAAGAAAAGTTAATGTTTGGGCTGGTATAATGAGAGATAGAGTATTGGGACGATTTTTTTGTGAAAATCTGTCAGGCGCGAGATACTTGCAATTTTTACAGGAAGATGTTTTTACAGGATGAATTTGATAAACAACCATAGTTTCAGCAAGAAGGTGCACTACCTCATTATGCCCTTCCTGTTTGTAGGTACTTGAATGATATTTTTCCACAAAAATGGATTATAGACGTTGATTTTTTGATGGGGTCATTTAAAGAGTACAATACAGTAATACCTTGGACATACGCGATAAGTGAGACTGAGCTATAGCCGTCTAAGTCGAATTCGCGTGAATTTGTATTCAATTGGGACTAGACACTAAGGCAAGACACCAACATATTAAAGAGAGCTCATTCTTTCGTCTTATAGCTTTATGTAGATGAGCACATGGTCATCCTATACAGTAAGCTGTAAATAGTTTAATTAATTTATTATTTTTAATTCTTTATTAATTTAACTCCTGAGTCAATTGATTGAAGGAAATTGGGTGCTTTCGGTAGCAGAAAGTATAACCTGCACACGTTGGTCAAAATTACGTAGAGATGCATCAGGATGGCCTTATGCGTTGTTGATTAATAACATCACTTTAAATGGAATTTGCTTTAATTGACAATAACGCACGACCATAGGTATGAAGTGAAGTGATTACTAAACCAGTTTTCAAAGAGAGAAGCTGTCACCCAAGTTTAAGTATTAGCTTAAGAAAGGCAACCCAGTTTTAGATGTATTTTTTGATGCTCTTGAATTTTATGAAACCCTGGAAAAGCTTCTCTGCACTCGCGGTAAACGTTCTTTTAGGTATTTTTTCCTGGAACAGCTGTCTTGTTTTGTTATTACTTGGAGTATCCTGGATGAAGAGACGCAGTTTCTTACGAGACACCACAGTCTCGTACAAACACGTTTGATACACGATAATATACTATGTTTTAAAACATATGCCATGTTTTGTATATTTTAGAAATAAACATTGTTGTATTATTATATCTACTACATTATATCTACTGCACTTTTCATCCAAACAATAAATATAGTTTTGTATATATTTGAACAAATATAATCAATATATGGAATTAACTAAATTTATGATGGAATTATGTGTAAACCAGCTATTTTTTGAGCTGCAAAATTTGAACTAGAAGAAAGCCAAAATGCAATTTTGGTACAACTTCAAAATCGTTCATTGATCAATGGGCTAAGATACCACCAACACCAACGACACTAGTAGAAGAACACTTAATAATATAGTTAGATTCATTCTAGAGATTGGAGTTAGTGATTGAATTGAAATTACAATCAAGTTCTCCAACGAAAAAATTCCATTCATTACTTTCAAGTTAAAAAAATATCTTATTATCATCGGTTATTACATAAAATCTAGAATAGAAGACGCAATAGAAATTAAAAAAAAATACTTTCGTTTGGTCACGAAATACGGACGTTACAGTTTCTAATCACTCTCTCTCTTTCTTACCAGCCGCGATGGTTCACTTGAACTTTACGAGCCGCGGCCGTTTTGCAATAATATGATTATGTACAACGTAGCGTAACGCAATTGCCCCTTTAAATCCCGCCGACCGCTTAAATGCCGACTTTCGAACGATTTTCCGCACCGGTATACCATCGAGAACGTCGAAGACAAGTAAAACTTAATTGTTTTAACGGCTTCAAATTTATCAGTAAAAATTTTTCTTGTAAAAAAAAGTGTAAACGTTGTTATTGTTTGGTGTGAATAAAGAAAACAAGATGGTATACACATAATAAGAAACAATAAGGGCGGTACACATAAGTGAATCACGCCCATACGGCGATGTTGTGCTTTCATACACGTCGCTAAAGTGAAATTCAATACGGCTTTCAATGTGCATCGGGGCAAGCGTTGCAAACAATGTACGATCGACTGGCGTCGTTTGTCATAACTTCTATCCATGACAGATTGAGAACACCATCTTCGTTCAACCATATAAAATGTGTGTGGAATTAAAAGAAAAATAAAAAAATTACTGCGCTTATGTTACGCAGTAATTTTTATTGAAATGCATAATGTATGTATATTATTTTCGTAGAATGTAATATTCTTGTGGTTAAAATTATTAATGACTTTTGGTTTAGTTAATTAAAAGATCAATTAGTTGAGAAAATTGTATCTTTTTATTTCATAAGGAATTTTTATTAGTTTAATAAACATTGATTAAAGGAATGTTCCGTAAAAAATGGATTAAAAAAAATGTACCGATTGTTATAGAATGTGCTCCTTTTAAAGGTATACTTTCTAAGGTCATATCAAGGTCACCAGATTTGAACTTTGTAATACAGTTCAATGAAGTTTATTGTTAAGTATGTATATTCAATGAAGGTTAGCTTTATTGGTAAAGTAACATACACCCAACTCGTTTTTACACTGTAGATACGTTCCTTAGAAAACCGTGCAAAAGAAAATCGTGTAAAAAAAGTTATAATAAAATGTATATGACATATTTATAAAAAAAGCTATTTATTACTTAAAAAAAATAGTGTACAGTCAAAACTTTAACATAACAATAAAAATGTAAACTAAAATTAGAAATAAAAATCAAACCTGCACGTTTATTACGGACTTGACCAAAAGCGCTATTATCAGCATCATCAGTAGATATGTCTAGCACAACTGTCGGATTTAATTCAAATTTAATTTTTAATTCAAAGAATTTCGTTCGTTGTTAACGGTCTGAGTTGTTTTTTTATAGTTGTGAAGTCGGTTATTAGCTGCTGTTTTTTTGGTTACTCAATAAGTTTATATAATTCTTCATATCCAGCTACACATAACTTAAGACTACGTTGAAATTTCAATGCACGCTCGATATCGGGATCATGAGTACGAAAATGTTCCATACTTGTAGCAAATTTTAAGCCATCGCGAATTAAATCAGCCGATAATAGCTAAACTTCATCTTCTACCTTGTCATTATCGACTTCTTTATTTTCACAAATTGTCATAAATTCGATCAAATCATCTTCATCCAAAGGGCTTTCTCGCATCAATACATCAATATTAGCCGTTTGATTGATGTTAAAATCGTTACCACCAATTGTACTTGGTAGAGTTATAATTTCAGAACTCACTTTTGACGCATGCTGGCAATATTTTTTTCCAACAAGCATTTAAGGTTGATTGGCGCAATTGTTTAATGGCAACAGAAGCAAGTGTAATGCAATCCATAATCGTAAACTTTCTCCATGCTTCCAAAACAGTCAAATTTGTTTCTCCCACTGAATCTAAAATACATTTAAACGTTTGCATTATGTAGTATATTTTAAATGTTGCTATAATGCCCTGATCGAGTGACTGAATCACCGAGGTAGTATTAGGCGGTAAAAATAGCAATTGTATACATGGGTGATCCAACACTGTGTGGCTCGGCGCATTATCAACGAGTAAAAGTATTTTAAATTCCAAACCTTTTCCTTCCATATATTTTTGGACTTCAGGAACAAAGCAGTTGTTGAACCAATTTGTAAACAGATCAGCCGTCATCCATGCCTTTTTATTCGCCATGAAATGGACTGGAAGTTGTTTAATGTTCTTACCTCTTAATGCTCGTGGCATAAGAGATTTGTTGATTAATAAAGGCTTTAACATTTTATCACCAGATGCGTTACTACATAACAAGAACGTCACTCGATCTTTAGCCGCTTTAAAACCACCAGCCGATTTTTCAGATTTTGCTATATAGGTCCTTTCAGGCATTTTCTTCCAAAACAATCCCGTTTCGTCGGCATTAAATATTTGTTCTGGAGTATAATCGCCCTCTTCAACGATTTTTGCTAGTTTACCCCAAAAGATTTTTGCAGCATTTTCATCTGCTGATGCTACTTCTCCCTTTATTTTTACATTGTGAAAAGCGTGTCTTTTTATAAAACCTGTCAGCCATACCTCACTTGCATTAAATGCCAGTTTCTTCGTTGCCTGAAGACTTGTTGATGGTTCCAATTCCTGAAGTCGGTTATATATTCTTTTTGACTGTAAATCTTCTATCCAAAACACCATGTGTTTTTCCGTTTTCTCTAAGATAGGATTTCAACTATAAGATAACGATGTTTTGGAGCTTACTTTCGATCCAGAAATTACGGATAGTCGAATGGAATTCAAACTTTTTCTAATTGTTCTTATAGTCTCTTCGGTTAAACCAAAAGATTTGCCAATAGATGTGGGACCTTCGCCTTTCTTTAGACAGTCTAAGATTTTTATTTTAGCTTCTAAGGAAATTGCTTGTCTCTTCGGAAGTTGTTGTTTAGGCATTTTAGTAAACAATAAGGGTACTATAATAAGAATCCAAAATAATATTGCTTATAGAATTTTTCTAAAGCGACAATCTAATACAATATTACCTTTTTTAGTAGCAAAGAATTATCATCATTACAAATAATACACTGGAAATTTCATCATCGAATTAAAAAAACTTTAATTGAAACATCCACTTTTGGAATTTTACCGAAATTATTTATTACGTCTCACAAACTGACCACTCTAAACACCAAATGAATACTGAATAACGAAATCATGTGTAAAAGTTGAAGCATAACGAGATAAAGAAAAAAAGTGATCATAAAATTCTGGTATTCCTCGTGGTAGACCAAGTTATAAACATGTGGATATAAACCGACTTCTGATCACAGTATTCTCCCATTGTATTTTGTTACTATATACATAAGTTTCAAAATATATACACAAGTCAAAATAAGAATTAAAATTTTTTTGGGATTTGTGCTATAACGAAAAATTCGTGTAAATTTTAAATTTATTGGTGAACCGTGTTATTTCAAAATCGTGTCAAAAAAGAGTTGGGTGTATAAAGCATTAAGTAAAGTCATTTAACTTAGGATGTATTTATGAATTCTAATTAAGTTGTTCCATCTTCCTTCCATGTATGTGTATATGAGTTTCATTATCTCGATAACATCCTGATTCATTGGTTGTACAATTGACGCAATAGTAGGTGAAAAGAAAAGAACAAAGAAATTAGAATCAAAATGTCAATGATACCACAAGAAAAGTTTTTATAAAATATGGGAAAAAATAGAGACCTATAATTTATAGCTGCCAAACGGAAATATTACCAAACAGAAATAAGTAGGAAGTTAAATCCATCGTTCAGCTTCAGCAGATTTGTGAGAAGTCTGAAGTTAAATGTAAACTACGAATAGCAAAAAATATATACAAGAAATACTACGTAACGAAAAAAAAAAGTTATAGATAAACAAGAAATATCTAAATTGTTCAACGTTTACCATATAAATGTGGCGAATAAGCAGCTTAAGTATGTGATCATACGTACAGGGAATATAACAGAAAGTAAACGTTCTACGCAGTCCTCTCTTTATCTAACACCTGTCACTGGGCATGACGTAAAATCTCTAATAAAAAAAATCTAAAAAATAATAAATCGCTCGAGGGAGCGATAAAAGCTAAAACACAAATTTATTTATTCACAAATTTATGTGAAGAACTAACAAAACCTATTACTGCGCTTATAAATAAAGTACTGGAAAGTGGAGTATATTCATTTCATTTTAATGCTTTCAATATTACTGGAATATATACATCCTAAAAACTATTTGAAAAATACTAGTCTAGTATCTAATATAACATTTTGTGGACGAAATGACATAATTATTTACATGAACGGCTTGTTAACTTTTGACGTGGAGGAGGATATGACATGCTTTGCTAATAGTACTGTTGTCCTATACTTACATGCAACATGGGCAGGAGTGACGGCTAAGGCAGAGAATAACATAATTAAAATATTTAATTGGTTTTTAGCAACAAAATTGCGACATCTATTTCGAAATCGAGTACTGATACTTCTGGATTAGTAAATTATCGGTTGTGCAACGTTAAGCAATGAATAACTTATTACGAATGTCAATCGAGGGTAAAATTAAATAGCATAATTCTTCGTCAGATGAACACTGAAGTTACAAAGAAGAGAACACAAAATTAAATTTAAATAATAAAATTAAGTAACTTAACTTACAGTTAGAGATTATGTTGAAAAATTTAAATTAATCAGTTCCAAACAATTAGGATTCATATTGGGTGTTTCAACTACCGATGCCATCACTAACCTGACAAATCGCTTATACTCTCTGCTTGGGAAGGGAAAAAGTTGGTGATATGCATAGTACTGTTAAAGAACTATTAAAAATTACGTGCCTCGGGGATTAGTTCTGGGGCCAATAGTCGGCACGTGATCGAAAGTATAATTATAAAAGCTATAAAAACGGTCATGGCCAAGATCGTATTGGCGTAAGAACAGCCGGTAAGGATAAACCTGGCTATTCTGTGTATTGCTGATCGATTTGTTGGTTTATTCTTACCGGCTGTTCTTAAGGCAATGCGATCTTGGCCATCACCGTTTTTATGGTTTTTATAATTACAGCAAGCGAATTATAATTGAGCAATTTACTCTCAAAGCGCTTGTGTGCTCAGAGCGCTCTCAGAGCTAAATATTTTCGAACGATTTGAAAACTATAACTGAGCGAAGAAATAAAATTGATGGATAAGAGATCGTGGTCTAGCGAAGAGGCATTTTAGTATCTTGCTTGTAATTATTGGTCCTACAACTTCCAAAAGCTGTAAAGCCCAATAAATTATTAAGGTGGAACTAATACTTTAGTTAGTCTGACAACAGCGTTTCATACATTCCAAGAAAACATTTTCCTAATATCCAACTCCGCATCCACATTTTTCTTTTTTTTTTTTCTTCTTTTGATTTGATAAATATAATACACTAACTGAAGCGTTGCAACTTCAGTATAAATGTAGATAATAAGTCTGCTTTACGTTATTAATTTAACATAATTGCAAGAGAACGACGATAGACGCAGAATATATTGCGTCTAGTGGATTAACAATTTTATTGCTAGTGGATATGAACCTTTATAATCGTTTGACAATAATGTGCTTTTATTATTTATTTATTTTAACAATTTTATGCTAAACAGTAGTCACTCTACGATGAATTGTCTGTTGATTTGACAAAAAGTAACCTATGCTTCACGTATATTGAAAACATAGGCACCTATACATGAGTGCTCTGGGTGTGCAAGCACCCTTACAAAATTTTCAATGTACGCAGTGCACCCATACGGATAGACACCAGATAGTGGGTTCTCTGGGTGTACAAATATCCATACAAAATTGTTAATAATGTTATCTGGATTGAAGTTACCATCTTCAATTAATTTTCTAATTTTAATATACTATTCAGCATTTCATCTTAATTCAGCCCCAGCGTCTGCTACGAATCGTTTTAATAGAGGGCATGTAGTTTGAATTGGGACTTGATACTGCTTCTAGACAACTTGATACTGCTTTCAGAAGACTTAATACTATTTCTAAGAAGACTAGATCTGCTTCCAAAACACATGATACTACTTCTAGATGATTTGGTACTGCTTCTAGAAAACTTGAAACGCTTCCAAAATACTTGAAGTGCATCCAAACGACTCCATAGTTCCTCTGGAAATCTTGATGTTGCTTTCAAAAGATTTGAAATGCTACTAGAATATTTGAACTGCTTCTAGAAGATTTACCTGGAAGTATTGATACTGTTTCAAGAAATCCTGATATTACTTGCAAAATACTTAAAATGCTTCCAGAAGACTTGATATGACCTCTTTTTTGGTGATCACAACACGAACTAACAGTAATTAAATGTTGTATTTTTATCATTCTTGCCCATGCAACTACGTATTTTTTTGTTTTACCGCATATAAGTCCGGGCTCTAGCTATAACTTATACATACAAAAATAGACATCTGCTAAAAAATGTAGACCGTCATTATAATACTCTAAACTTTTACCTGAAATGTACAAAATATATGTATTGCATTTGCTCTCAATTACACACCTAAAGAGAAGGACTAAATTATTCTTACTTCTGCGTAAGCGATGTGATACATCGCTTAAGCAGGTAGTAATAATGATCAGTTATTTTAGTACCCCTTGCTTGTATCGATCATGTTGATTCTTTAATTGCTATTGGTACATTTTTTTGTACTCGATTTACATCAATATAATATTACCTCATAGAATCAAAATTTTATATTTTCTTAACTTTGTAATTTGTTTGTCGTATCCCCGTTAATCACTTTTAGGGCAAAGTTTGATATTATCCTTAATTTAAATTTCTTTAGTTTTATGAATATTCTGTATGCAACATTATTTTCTCATGGTCTTCAATTGAAATATTGATGCTTGTGAAACGTTAAAGAATGTTAAGATATAAACTTATAATTATTAATTTAAAATAAGCTTATATAATTTTTGTGCAAATTACAGAATGTTCAAAATAATCAGTACCTTGGTTGGATAATAAACATTATAATTATTCTGCGTGACTCATCTCTTTAAGGGGCCATACGCAGTGATGCAAAATTGAAGCATTTGCATGCGGGCAAATATGAAACAATCTTATGATGCCATGTTTAAACCTAACAGTACCTTCAGTTTTAGGGCATAGAGGATCATATTTGCTAGTGTGAATTACTTCTGCGTGCAAATGTGATAGTTTTGCATCATAGTGTATGGGCAGGCTTTCTAAAGCTGAGCGTTCACTAGAGCGTCTCGGCGCGGTTTTTAATGGACCAATAAGGTGGATCTAACCTGCTCAGCTGACCTAATGGCGGGAAATACTTTTATTTCTTATAGATCCATTAAAAACTGCGCCGCTCTAGTGGATGCTAAGCTTAGCAAACATGTTTCAAAAAGAGGTCAACCGTATTTCACTAGCTTGGACAGATTTTTGACGAATAACCTGTTTCCAATTGATAAAATCACTGAAAGAGGTTTTTTCAATCACCATTAGCTTCATTTTGTATAGAGATATTTTAATGTGGTACTGCGTGTGATATTTTCTGACATCCCGGTTATTTAGACAGTTATTCTGCTAATTAATTAATTCTGCTAATTAATATAATAAATTTATTTGATTATTGACTATACAGAGTTTAGATAAACCGATCTTGCTTGTAATTGTCGGTCCTACAATTTCCAAAAGATAGTCATAATCAATAGGTGTCATTTGCGATAAATTATCAAGTTGTAAGTTGTAACAAGTACCCTATGCATCACATATATTGAAATCATAGGCGCCGAATACATGGGTGGTCTGGGTGTGCAAGCACCCATACAAAATGGTAAAAGATTTTATCTGGATTGAAGTTGTAATCTTCAATTAATTTTCTAATTTTAGTAACTACTGAGCATTTTCTTATCTATATTATTTACATTTGCTTATCTATTTCTATATTCGTATCTGCTGCTCTTTTATTGGAGACCACGTATTTTGAATTGAGATTTGATACACTGCTTCTAGAAGACTTCATCTGCTTCCAGAATACTTTATACTTCTTCTAGATGATTTACTAGATGACTTGACTGCTTCCAAGCGAGTCGATACTGATTCTGGAAAACTTGATACTAATATATTGATGTCCATACATACCTTCTTACGTGTTTTGGCGATATAGAGGCATTTCAAGGAGCTACTGCTCGTGGTATTTTCTGACATCCCGTTTATTTAGAGAGTTAATTAATTTTGCTAATGTCACGGAGGTGTTATGTACGTTTATTTGATTATTGACTATACAGATTTTAGATAAATCGATCTTCAGTGGTTTTTATCTTGATGAGCTCATATGAATGTGAAGAGACTTTGAATTCGTTCCTGATCTTTTCAAATGCTTGATAGCAGAGCTGGGCTAACTACTTGAAAAAAGTAGTGCAGTATAACTGCTAACTACTTCCTCGAAAGAGTAGTTTAACTACTTCGTAGTTAAACTACTTTTAGACTATGGTAGTTTAATTATTAACTACTAAGTAGTTAGTAGTTAAATATATAACTACGTTTTAACTAAATAATAAAGTAGTTTAAAGTAGTTTAACTACTTCGTAGTTAAACTACTTTTAGACTATGGTAGTTTAATTATTAACTACTAAGTAGTTAGTAGTTAAATATATAACTACGTTTTAACTACATAATAAAATGCACTTTTAAGGCTTAAAAATCCACTGTATAACAAATAAACGGCTGTTTAAAGATAACTAGTTTCTAGCTAGTAACAACTTTTCAACTGTTATACATAAATTAAGCTGAAATAAAACTGAAACGTATGACGTAGGCATTAAATTATGATTATTTAAAAATTTAAAGTTTAAATAAAACAACGAATATAATAAATAAACGTGGAATCTTGTAACCTTGAGCGACTTTAAATTTAAGTTAGGTTTTCTTTTAAAAACCCCAACTGCCCAAAAAGATTCAGAGGTAATATGTCTTCTTGATGAATTAAGCAAGGAAGCAAAATTGAACATCCGTTCAACGGCAGCTGATGATGGTATGTTGGTGTTGTATTTTATAAATATTTGTTTCAGATTTAGTGTAATCATGGCGTATTTCTTTATTAGTTCTTCTATCATCAATTTACTGTAATCAGTGTTAAATACCCTAGAAAAATTTTCAGGGTATGTATCCAACCCAACCCAATCCAAGATTATTATTTCAAGGATTATATAAAATTTAAAAACAATATAAATGCGAAGACAATTGAAAAGTCTTTAAAAACCCATAAATACAAGAGAATACATTTTATAAATAATAATAATAAATAAAAATAAAGTTTTTATCGCAATAACTTGATACTTTAAATTAAGTCAGATTCGTTTGGCAATATAGTAGCGGGTTTTGGAAAATACGTGTGGGATGGGTTAGGTTGGTTTGGACTCTTCAAAAACAGTCTGATAAAACGTCCGCAGCAGATACTGGGACTGAGTTAGGATGAAAGTGTTTTATAAGTAGATCTATCTCATATGAATGTTTAGTATTTTGCCAACGGTATGTGGTATTTTTGGAAGCAATATTAAATTTTATTAACAGTCTCGCCTTCTAAACCTCGCCTTCAACAATATCAGCTACATCAATAATATAAATGTCCTTTGCCAACAATACATAACCTTTGATTGACAGTTTACAGACTACTTACGTAAAAATTGTGCATTTTGTTCAATAGTATTTAATATCATCAAAGCATACAATTGGTTTATCAACAGTATCCTTTTTTTACTAGGGATTTTACAAGCAATATCGAGTCTTCTGGAAGCATTTCAAGTCTTCCAAGGGCAGTATCAAGTCCTTGGAAGTAGTATAAAGTCTTTTGGAAGCAATATCTAGTTTTTTGGAAGTAATATCAAGTTTTCTAGTGGCATATCAAGTCCTCTTAAAGCATTTCATGTCTTGTAAAAGCATTTCAAGTCTTTTGGAAGCAATATCAAGTCTTCTAGAAGCATTTCAAGTCCTCTGAAAGCACAATCATGTTTTCTAAAAGCATTTCAAGATTTCTGGAGGCACTTCAAGGCTTCTAGAAGCAATAAAAAGAAAAAGCTTTGGTATGGCTTAAAACGATGTATTTAAATTATTCAATCAAATCTTCAGTGCGACACGTGTTTCGCCAGTAACGGCATCGACAGGCACGACTACGTTTATAAAAAAGAGAGAAAATTATGTTAAAATATAAAATCGTAAAACTAATCACAATTATTACCGTCAATGGACACGTTGTTGTGTTGAGTACATGAACAGCGGAAAGGACATTTTAGAGATATACATTGGAAAAGCTTGATCTTACAAATTTGAGCCTGAAAACTATATTCAAATAGGTCAAGTGTAAAATTAATGAAAAAGAAAATTGAAATTACCTTATTTTTAAACCACCCACGCTAATTAGTATGAAATATTTAAAAAAATTTAAAAAATTAAGCCAAAATTAAATAAATTGAAGTCAAAAATTTACGCCAAAACAATATTTGCTACAAATTTAAAATTTTGAAAACTGATGTTTGAAGATAATAAAATTAAATTAAACTAAACTTGAGTCACCCTTAATCAATGACATGTTTAAGCGGACTGAGTATGCGTTAGCGATTTGTATTAGGTTATGTTAAATTTATATGATGGCGGGAGATTCGAAATTGAAATTTGAATTATTAAAAATTATTACAACATCTTTAAGAAGAACCTGTGTTCGTTAATATCTGAGAGATCATTTAGTAGGTGTTCTTCACTTTCGTTTTTATATTTAATAATGAAAAATTCCTCATACAGATCCAGCTTTTTAGATTTATTAATGTTTTTTAGTAGTGATATGTTGTTAGTTTCAATGTTATGTTTGTGAAGTTGTAAGTGTTTAAAAACATTAGAGAGTTGTTTATTTTTGTGTTCTTTAAATCTGGACAAGAGGCATCTTCCCGTCTGCCCCACGTATCTGCAATCACAATCTCCACACTTAATAAGGTATACACCACTTTTTTGTAAATCATTAAATCTATGTTTATTGTTGATAATCAATTGGCTGGTCTTAACACCAGACAAGAAGGCCGGAGTGATGTTGTATTTGGTGATATTATTTGTAAATTTGTTAAGGTTATGGTTATAAGTAAGTGTTAAAAAATGTTTTTTAAATTGAAAGTTAGGATAGACTAGTTTTTTAATGTTATTTTTATGAATATTATTAATAATATTTTGAAGAAATTTGATACTATAACCGTTATTAATGCCTATTTTTATGATGTTATTAACTTCAATACTGAAACAGTCTTTACTGAGAGGTACATTATAAAGTCTATTAAATAAGAAATTGAAAGCAGCTTTTTTGTGAGCTGTACAGTTGTAGGAGTTAAAAGGGATGACACAATCAGTAGTAGTAGACTTCCTATAGATGTCGAAGTTGATAGAACCCTCCTGTATATTTTTGATTATAGTAAGATCTAAAAAATTGATGCGGTTATTCTCTTCTATTTCTAAGGTGAATTCAAGATTGCTGATGGTGTTGAGAACATTAAACAAGGCTCTAAGTTTGGCTCGGTTACCTGAGTATATGATGAAAATATCATCGACATATCTACCATTTACCGTATAACCGTATAATCGCCGACATTTTCGTCATCGACATCACTAAGGATGTCAAATTTTATGGTAGATATGTTCTTCTAGAAAACTTCAAATCTTTCCACAAGACTTGATAAGGCTTCTAGAAGAGTTGAAATGCTTCCTCTGGAAACATTTCTTGACTATTACTACTATATACTTGATATTGCTTCTAGAAGAGTTCAAATCTTTCTACAAGACTTGATATCGTTTCTATAAGACTTAAAAGGCTTCGAGGAGAGTTGGTATTGCTTCTGGAAGACTTGATCTGCTTCCAGAAGACTTGATACTGCTTCTAAATGCTTTAGTACCGCTTCCAAAAAACATTTCGAAAAGACTTGAAATGGTTCCAGAAATTTGATACTTCTTCTAGAAAACTTCAAATCTTTCTACAAGACTTGATACCGCTTCTAGAAGAGTTGAAATACTTCTTCTGGAAGCATTTCTTGACTATTGCTACTACATACTTGATATTGCTTCTAGAAGGGTTCAAATCTTTCTAGAAGACTTGATACCGTTTCTATAAGACTTAAAGGGCTTCGAGGAAAGTTGGTATTGCTTCTGGAAGACTTGATATTGCTTGCAAAAAACTTGAAATGCTTCCGGGAGAATTGGTATTGCTTCTGAAAGACTTGAAATGCTTCCATAATAATTGAAAATACCTCTGGAAGACACGAAATGCATCTAGAAGACTTGATACTGCTTCTAAAAGACTTTATATTGCTTGCAGAAATTTTGAAGCAAACTTCAACGGTATTGTTAGTTTTATCTGGATTTAGGTTACTAATTGAAAATACTATAGTAACTTAAATCTTACTATTAAGTTACTATAGTATTTTCAATTATTTTTTTCCATTTTTTGGTGTTTTGCCATTTAAGATGTTTTCAGCACCCACACCTATTTCCAAAAATCGGTGCCTATGTTCATGAATGAGTTTGTCCAAGACCATTCTTTGTTTCGCTATATTCCCAGACAATATTTGGTTTGTAATAAACTTCGTAATTGCTTATCTCATGTGTATGCTGCATAGATGATAAAACTATCACACATTTCTTTGATTTTAGATGTATGTCCTTTGCGGACTAGAATCTGTATGAATAACGAGGGCAATATTTTTAGCAAATCCTTCATATTTCTTCGAACAATCCCAAGTAATGTTAAATTTTTTGTGAGAAGTTCTTCAGCTTACAATATCCAACATATTCCACTATTATTTTAAGAATAAAAAGAAACTGATAACGATTTTACTTTTCGTTGTCCTTCATTTTTCTCAACTTTTATAAGTCTCTCTGCAATTTCTTTTGAGGCTTATAGGTCTCCTAGAGACTTGATGCCCTATTCTGATTCAAAAGCAGTCTGATGATCACAAGATATGTAATATAAACTTGCATATCGCATGAAAATAGTAATACTAGAGAATATGTGGTAGGACAACAACATCCAATTTGTATTTCGAATACTATTTAAACAATTATTGTTTTCGTGTCATTATTGACCCAGTTTTGGTCGTACAAGAGTTGATTATGAAATTGTAGGAAAAAAGTTGACTCGTCAAATTCTTTCAATTTGCTATTAGGATCATTCCCAGGATCACGCGGTGTCATAGTAAAGTAATATTTTTGTAAGCAATTTTAATTAATTTTTGTAATAGTATGGCAATATCTATCAATTCGTACCTCCTCATTACAAAAGTGCTGGCGAAAATTTGTTAAATCACATCATAACTTTCTATTATTTATATGAGAATCCTGTTTATAAGCATTGACAAAAAAATTAAAAACGGCCTAGTTGCTGCGCACTTGGCTAATAAGTACCCACTAAATGGGTACTTACGTTAGGCGGCGGTAAATATCCCGATAAATACCCATTTTATAAATACTTACCCGTCAGATATTTACATGGCGCCCATCACTGACTATAATAATTTAACTTCATATTTAGTGTGTTGAATGAAATCTGTACATAAGGACATACTAAATGTTTAGATGTACTTAAACTATGTCAAAAGTTAAATTACTTAAACGGAATTACAATAAAAAAAATGGTTAGAATACCTAAAGTAGTTAACATTGAGGAGTTAACTACTTTCTGCGAATATTTTATGACAACATAAAATAGTCGAGTATAACTACTATCAAAACAAAAGTAACTAAAATACAACTACTTTAACACAAAAAGTAGTTAACTACTACTCAACTCTGCTTGATAGTAATCATATTACATTTATCTTTGTTCCTCTGGATGACAAAAGGTTTACCGATGACCTTTTGGCGTAAGATTTCGTATTTTCAGTGGATTCTAATACTGCTCTTTTCTATTTTTGCCCTCCTATAATTCTTCACAATTCTTCATTTAATTTTATTATCGTGGATCCTGAGATATTCGATATTACTAGTGATGACCAGTTTAAACATTACTTACTTTGAATCTTTATGATTTACTGTTCAAAATTAGAAGATAGAAAAACAATTTTGGCAAGTATGATAATTTTAGCTCTCCATTACACAATATGCTACATACATGAATATCACATAATTTAAATGCATTAAATGATTTGCAAAAACCATAACTAACGCAACTAGATACGCACCATTTCTTGGAATGTATCTTTTAAACGCTATTTCATTCAGTCTCGAAGGTCCGCTAAAACGGCGTGAAATTGCCTAAATTCAACCCGGAACATTTTGTTTTGTTGCAAACCTGCAAATAGTATTACTCAACTGTACAGTTGAGAACTCGATTTCATTGAGGTTTTTAACAAAAAATTTTTCCATGTTTGACCATTTTTTTATGATACTTTAAAAGGAAGCAATCAAGATTTTATAAAGAAAAGTATAAGAACTAAGGTGTGGAATGTGTTGAGAGCTTGGTGATCTGTGTCAAGGAAAAACTCTTAGACACAATACCAATTATCGTTCTCTCCCGTATAAAAAGGATTTCCTTAATATTAACACAAAGAGACGGTCATTTTATGCAGATTAAAAAAAAGTTTCTTAAAAATAATCTTCTTTGTTGTTGTTGATATAATTTGATTTACTTCCCTAGAGTTTACCATCTTTTCAGTCCCAGCAGGAAATTGTACACCTGCCTGGTCCTTTTATTTGCGGTCGTCTTCTAATGACGAAAAGTGAAAGGTGTCGTCCAAGCGACACGCCATCAACTACCTCTTCTTTACCTCACCATCATTACTTCTTTAGACCATTTTGTCTGTCAACCACATTGAGAAGTTGGTGACTTTTCGACCCACGTGATCCATCGAATTAATACGAAGAAGTGCATCGAACCTCATAAATAAAGATGAATACAATAACAATGGAAAATCATCGTGACAATAAGATGCGGGTTGCTTAAGACTTTCGTAGTATTTTTTATTTTTATATTGTGTGTAGGAGATTCTTCAGTCTGGATGAATTTGTTTTCGAAAAAAACTAGAATGTTGATTCATCATCGGTAAGGAAGAAAACAGTTAGGATATTTTTAAAGAAACCGGTCTTGGGAAAGGTGACAAAGAAATTACATAACGATATAAGGAGCGGAACGCAATAAATTGACCTTGACTTATAAATTTGCCGTTAATACATTTCATTAGTGTGTGTTAATATGTAACCATATTATTTTCTTGATTGAAAAATAAGATCAATATGTGGGTTAAATGTATAACAATTATCTGGAAATGATCTCGTTTCCTTTAATTAATTTTTTTAATTTAATTAATAATTATTTAATGTTTAGAGCCTTAATATAAGGTGAAGAGATTTACTGTTTAGTGATAGTGGCATGTTTGTTTTCCGGTTACATAGGAAATTGGTAAAATCATCGCTATTTTTAAGATTATGTCTTATAGGCACTGCCTTGTATTTGTACAAAAGCTATTTGAATTTACATGCGTGATTTATTGGTAAATGTGAATGTATATATGATACTCTGATGATTTGAACAGATCTAGGGAAATATTTCATTGATTATTGCTATGTAAGAGCAAAGTGTATGAACACTATAATAGCGTGCAATACAAGTTCTTTGTCAGTAACTAAAAGCAATATATTACATCCAGATATGAGAATAAACTATTTTCCCCAACGACTAAAGTCATTTTTAGTGTTTTTTATGCTACTAAATAACAACACATATGGGTATTGTAATAATATTGCCGAGCTGTTATTATATGTTATTATATGTCCATAATAACTGTTATGGACATACAATATATTCCACAACAACGACGTTTATTTATTGACTCTTCTAAAACATCGTAAAAAGCAGTATTACTGTATGTGGACAATTCAAAAAAAGCACTCCTTGTTTTGAAATATAAAGAACATCAATGGAGAATTTGTTGATCTAAAGGTTATCTCTTTGTTATTTAGATTACAATTAGGATATACACAGAACATCTGCTTTTTATGTTTGTGGGAAACACGATATCACGGAAATTAATACGCGAAAAATGATTAGATGTCACGTTAAGAGTATTATAAGTCTTGCAAATGTAATAAACTCACCACTTGAACCACAAGACAACGCTTTACTACCACCTTTACACATACAATTGGGTTCAGTGAAAAATTTTGAAATCACTCGATAAAGTATTACTTTTAAACGTCTTGGAGATATTTGCTCAAAATTAAGTCAAACTAAAATGAAAAGCTTTGTTAAAATCAATTTAGTATTTCTTTTTATTTTTATTAAAGTATTATTAGCTTAGCTACCAACATTAGAGTCCGTTCTATGGTGAAGTTTTGTAATTTTAAAATATTTTTACTTGGTTTTTCGAGCTATTTTCTGCTGCATCCCGGGTATTGTTTCATATTGTGGCTTTTTCAATTTTGCGTCGTAAAAACTAAGAAATTGATTACTGCAGATTACTGAGCTTATTTGAGCTTTATTCATGCAGATGTATTGAGAAAACCATTGAAGATATGGTCCTTTGTTAGTAACAAAAAGGGTTCCCTATCCGGCATACCAGCCTCAATGACTTCAATTAGTGGCACAATTGTTGACTCTGTTTTTGTAAATGGCACAATTTTCCCCTAATATAATTAATAATGTTCTGTTGCACCTCGACCGATCTTCTAGGAATTGTTTGGATGGTATTCCAATTTTATTTTTAAAAGAGTTTGAAATTGATTGAATATTTGAAATGTTTCATCAATTTTCGGAGTTGGTACCGACAGGTGTTTACCCTAGAGTGTGAAAAACGGTCATAGTTATTCTCTCTTTATAGTTTCTTTATACTCGCTCTATTTCTCAATCCATAATTAATGAACAACATGGTTTCTTTTTCTATGTAAATTTTAGTCATTCTGGTTTACACCAGGGTACTCAATCTCGACGCAATCTTGTCAATCTTGACGCAATCTACACCGATTATACTGAAGAACATTTTCGGAGTCACTGCCTGGTGAAAAATTCCAAGTTAGGATGGTATTTTCAGGTTAAACATTTTTTTAATGACCTTTCAAATTATTATCTTGCTATTTGTTTGCTTGGTTTTTCAGTTATAACTCAAGAACCATTGATGAATTCACAATTCACTCTTCAGCAAAATTGTAGCTTATTCTTAAATATATAATTTTTGTCAATATATCTACGTAAAAAATAAGCTTGGACAAATTTTATCGAATGAAGAAGATCTTCAAAAAATTCTCAAATTATTTAGACAAATTTATCTCTTTGATAAATTACGTCTGTACTCGAGTTTCCCAGAGCCGATATCAAGTCTCCTAGAAGCAGCATCAAGTTTTGTATTTCGTTGAGGCAACCATCAACGGACATTCATTTTGAATTTCTTAAAAAATCAATTGCCATCCTTTTTCTTTCTCAGCACGATGATATACCTCCTCACATTGATAGTATTTTTTCAACATTTTTAAATAGAATTTTTTAAAAGTTGTTTTCTTAATACTATTGTTTGTGCACAGATCTATACTTTCTTTCTTATATTTACTTAAAAATGTCTTCTTCATAGTTTATTTCTTGCGAAAAAATCAGGTTTATGCCAACATTTTTGAAATAATCTGATTATCCTAAGAAGTACACATGTTAGATATATCATAAACTTAACAAAAATGAAAGGTATTTAATTAAGCCTTCTGAAGCATTAAAAAATATAGGATGTCCCATTTAAAATAACAGAGTTATGGTCCCGCAAATATTTCATAAATTACCCGGTTCTGGTAACCAACCTGTATAATATTATCCAATAGTATTAATGTGGTTTGAAGGGCCAAAGATTTGTTTATCGATATGCTAAATTACAGTCTTCAATGACTAATAATAATTGTGATAACGACTTTTAAGTCGCCACATGATTTTTCAAAAATTTTCACAGAATGATTAATGATTTGGCAACCTTGCATTCAAGAATTGAAAACAAGATGCATTTATAGCATTTAAGACAGGTAATCAATATATGTACAATTCATCAATATACATTAATGAAACACCTTGTATAAGTGAAAATAATTTTAATCGATGCAGTTTTGGTTGTAATAATTGAATAGAATAGAACTTATTCGCAGAAGGATATATACATCTACAGCACGTCATAAACGCATTATATTATATAACAAACTTAGACTTAAACCACCCTCAAAGAATTCTTTTAATGAATAATACCCCAATTCTATGAAACGATCTTATATTTCCTTTTTGAATGTTCTGCCTCTTACAGTCTTTAACGACATAGGTAACTTATTGTATAACTGAGAAGCCGATGAAGCGCGCTGACTGCTGTGTAAGCTTTATGTGGTGAAGTGGCTCGCAGATCATCAGTACTAGTCGTAGTGTAGCCATGGACGTCACTTCCTCTCTTCAGGGAGTGTTTGGTTGAGTGTACATGTAAAATACAGGCAAGTATATATTCCGACGGAATAGTAAGTATTTTTTTTTATATGAATACTTGCCTGCAGCTCTCTCGATACTCCAAGTTATGCAGAATTCTTATAGCTTCCATTTGCTTGATGCAAAATCCCATAAGTGGACAAGGAATGAAATAGGGCAAAATAGGCACTGCGAGCTGCATCATAGGAAACAAGTTTTGTAACTGTTCGTAGGTTATAAATAGCTGAACTAAGCTGTTTCTCAAACGACAAGCTATTATCTAATTCCATACACAGGAATCTCACTTTTTATTCCTCAGCTTCACGTGTCATTGAATATCGAAGAAATTTAGTTTTTTCGCTGTTTATTTTAACTTGATTGTTCTTAAACCATGCTTCCGTCTCCATTAGAGCTTTATATTAGAGCTTATAGCAGCGAACCCAATATAGAGCCCTGAGGAACACCTATAGCCACTGTAACGTCCCTAGATTGTTGGTTTTCCTATTCCACCCACTGGGTTCTGTTGATCAAATAGGACGCTGGTAACACTGAAAGTAGTCTACAATTTTTTGGATCGTTTTTATAACCATTTTTGTATACAGGTACCACCCTACCTCTCTTTAAAAAAAATCCTTTATTAGAACCTTATTGGAATTGCAACAGCCTAAAGATTCATAGTATTTGTTAAAATCACTTGCGAAAGTACAGTGATATGTACATGCTGCCTGTTTTTGTTGGTTTCAGTATTAATTATGTCTCATGTCGTTTTTTGTACATTATCAGAGTCCAGTATTTGGCTTGAAATCTGCATTTTCTTTTCCTGTGTTACTTCGCGTCTGTATACACCTTGTGTTCGTTTATATTCATCTTCCGCATCTTGATCTTGTGTTACTTGCTTTATTATTGCTAAAATGTCTAAACGCTTTTGAGTTCTGTAATTTTGTCGCTTTCGTACTTCTTGCATAAATTCCTATCAACAACAGGAACAAGTTTGCGAGGGAAGTTGTTTTCGAAGATCATCATTCAGTTTTCAAATAACGTCGAGAAATCCGTAATAGACCCCAACAACAGTTCCATCCAATTGTAATTCTTTACTTCTTCAATGAATCTCATAATATTCCTTATTTTAATTATTCTCTTATATTTCAGGCCTCTCTTCTTCCCATCAATTTTAGTTCTGAATGTCAGAAGCTGACCCAAGTGGTCCGCAACATGTAAGTTTATTGTGTTAAACTTGTAAGCGTGTGCGTCCAGGTTTATGAACATGTTGTCGATGCAGGTTTTTGAATTACAGGTTGTTCTGGATGGTTCTTGCGTTACCATTCTTAGACCAAATGTACGAAAAATTTCAATAAGATTCTTTTGTATTCGCCTTTGTTCCAAGAAATTAATGTTGACATCGCCAATAAGAAAGATATTTTTGGTTGTATTGAGATTTATTTGATTCAATAGCAGCCTCAATTGGTTAACAAATATTTCCAAGTCACCCAAAGGCGATCTGTACAAAGTCATAATTATTGTATCTCTTCCTATTCTGCATCCGCATATTTCCATGTCTCTCTCTATTGAGTGTTGTTCAAGATTAGGTATTTTGGTTGCGGTTAGATTATTTTTACAAAAATTCCCAGTCCTCCATGTTGAAATTGATTTCGAATGAAGTAACTGTTCAAACTGTATTGTTGCAAATAAACGTTGCTTGCCTATAGTTTCATCTCTGCACCACAGTTCAGTTGAGCACAGTCCATCAACTTCATACTCATTCAGATCCACACCCAAGCAGAGCGTCTTATTTCTAATATCCTGAACATTAAGATTTAACAAGGTATGTAATAACCTTGTCCAGTGTGTTATTATTTACTGTTTATTGGATCTTTTAGTCCTCATCAATATATGAGACATAAAACTTTTTTTTAATTTTCAACAGTAAGGTCACAATCTTCCGTCCTCGCACTATTGATTCACCCTATATATTAACATCGATGATAAAAACGATAAATTAATGAATAAGATAATAGACATTAACAGTTTTAGGCAGTTCACCAAATTTATCTGATTTAATATTAAAAAACACAACTTTCACGCATTACATATTTGAACTCCACAACCACCTCCATTTTCCTCCCACGCATACATTGTTACTTGACCTCTACACTCTTGATGTTAGTCCACCAAAAACCATTATGTTGTGATTCTTGGTTTCCCGAAATATTTTTCACATTTTGATTATTGTTTTTAAATTTGTTTAAATTTTAACATCAATTTTTTTATTTAACGAAGTAACCTATTTGTGACCTTTTAAAATTTTAAACATTTTTCAATTAATTTGTAAAATATAACAGTTTATAATTATCTGAAGCACATGGTTTCCTCTTTTTCAAATAACTTTTGACGGCATATATAAATAACCACTAGTATATCTAAGCTAATATTGGTAATTTTGTGTTTCTTAGTTATGCCTGAAGAAGGGAAAAGTTATTCCCGAAACATGTCGCATTGATTTTGTAAATAAATTATTCTATCGATCTCTAAGAATAATTTTATTTTTTAAAAAGATTCAGGTTTAGCCGTGCTTCCTCAGAAGTCTGAATAGGCACGGCTATTATGGCTTATGGCAAATAAAATAACTTTTACATGACCAAGTTTAACATGAAAAGTTTTGTAATAAAGTTGATAGTTATGCAGATATATGCTATATTCCATATATAATGGGCATTCTGTGTACATAAAAGCAATGCTCAACACTAAATCAACAACAAACTGAAAAAATGGTTAAGACTGTGTCTTAACAACATACATTAAATTTTAAAACGTTCAAAACAAACAGCTATGATGACGTATCCGAGTATTTCCAATATGGTGTCTTTTTGGTGTTACCCCCACTCTCGTCATATCCTCAGTTCATCTATGTCGATGATAAAAACCCTGTATTCAACGCTTGTCAACAGTGTGCTATGTTATGGCTTCGTAATATAGATACACCCTTTATATGCGATGTATCGTGATTGTTTTGAAGCCATTCATCGATGCTTTGCACGTTATGCAGCACACAAATTTTATCTTCCTTATTACCTCAGTTCAATTCAACTTATCGTCTCAGCAGCAACGTTGAGTCGTTTATGAACACCCCTGAATTTGTGCCTGAATTGAGCTTTAATGTATCATGGCGGCTTATACGTAATAACACTAAATTTCATGTTAACCTATTTAACACTAACCTTTAGAAAAACTCGCCATTAGTTCGAATTCTTAATTCCTATAAACACAGGCTTCCACAGAGAGGTACATCCTCTCTTTGACATTTCTTAACATTTTTTTAGAGAAAATGTAACATCTAATGTATCGGATATTTTATTGATCGAGTTATTATTGTATTTATATTTGTTTATTTTTAAAATTTGTATACTAATTCTTATTTCTATATACATCCCGAATATACAGGGTGTTTCGGTGACTCGAGGCACAAATTAAACCACACATACTAGAGAGAAAATGATGATGATTCGTGTAAAAATTTTTGGTCTAAACCATTAATTGGCGGAGTTATAGGTCATCAAAGTCAAGAAATTTTAAGTGATTTTTCTAAATATTTTCTATACTGTTGAAGGCACAGCGCTGAAATTTGGTACAGTGTAAACTAGTAGAATCATTCGTCAGGGTATGAGTTAAATCGATCCACGGGAACCATACTATATACATTTAAAGAAAATATCCAATAAGATTTTCATGGTTTTATAAATTTTGGATTTTTATCCGCCCAACTGTGTAATTTCCTTAGATTTATCATTCTATCTTTTGAAAATGTGGATTCATCGACAAAAAGGACTTTTTCTAAAAATCGATTATCATTTTGTATATTTTCCTGCATTTTTCTGCAATATTCCAACCTTATTGGATAATCAGTCAACCGAACTTTCTGAATCTTAGTGCAATGGTATGGACGAAGATGCTGTTCTCGAAGAATACGCCTTATCGTGGTTTATCATGTTCTGAAATAACCAGTCATATTAGCTGTACTAGCTCTACTATTTTCTACTACATAGTTTCTTCAAGTGCAGGAGTTCGACCAGATCTTACGTTGCTATTATTCGTTAAATTAGGTTTAAACGACCCATTTTCTCTTAATCGCCTTTCAATTCCTAAAAATGTTTTTCTGTTGGGTGCTCACTAAACTGATTAATTGTTAAATGATTGTTAGTGAGTTAACGGCTTAATTTGTCGTGCAATTGTCATGGCCGACTTAGAGTTTGTTTTTGTTACCATTATTGCCGGAGTCCAACAATTTTGGATTTAACTCAAAAACAGTAAATGTTATCTAAATTTCATAAAAGTAATAAAAGTTTCCAAAATAAATTTTCTATTGGAAGGTGCAAAAATAAGTGTAGGTTTACGTGCAAATAAAAAAGTACTGAGCATATAAATTTTGGGAACATCCTGTATAGTTCCCGTGGATCGTTTTAATTCATACCTTGACTAATGATTCTACTTGCTATTAGTTTACAGTGTACCAAATTTCAGCGCTCTACCTTTAATAGTATAGAAAATATTTAGAAAAATCCGTTTCACCTTTTTTGAACCAACATTTCTTGTCCTTAATGACCTATAACTCCGCCATTTATTGGCATAGACCAAACATTTTTCCACGAATCATCGTCATTTTCACTCTAGTATATGTGGATTAATTTGTGCCCGAGTCACTGAAACACCCGTATATAAATAAAGAAAATGTTTATTTTTAAAAATATTCAATAAGTCGGATATTTTCAGGTTGATAAAAGGTAGGCAGTTTGAGGAAATTCATTTGCCAAATCAGCAAATTGTCTTGGATAGTTTTTAAGCTATATTGCTTTGGAGGGTTTTTGATAACTGCAATGTGCGAATGTCGTTAAATATCGATTTTCTCCACCATTACTTGGACCACATTGAAAGACAAATTCAGATAATTGCACTACTTCAAAGTTGATTCAGCGGAAAAAAATTAGATTTTCTCCTGGTAACGGATGTTTGTTGGAATTTAATTGGAGAAGCTGATGATGATGAATGAAATTTAGCTAACAGCTAAATGTTATCTCTTCATCTTAATGAAGTATTTTTGAATTCATTTAATTTTTTCTGGAAAATTATAAGTAATGTAAAAATTTTTTCCAAATCAAAGTTATCTAAAATTACATTACGTAACCAGCTGCTAAGTAAAGTTTTAAAATTTTCTGAAAATAGTGATGGTTGTTGACCGAAAGTGATGATTAAGGTAGATCTCGTCACCTTATGTTGAGCTGCCAAATATCAAAAACGGAAGGTGCATTTGAAATCAGCAAACCATAATTAACTAAAAACACTAAACTGATCTATGTATATAAAATAACTTAAATTTTGCAGCACAATGTTAGTTTTCAATAATAAGCAACGTTAACGTTATGAGTATGAGTTAATATTATAAAGATAAATTTAAATATATCTCTTCTTGTTTCCTCCTAAGAAGAGTTTGTAGCTTCCTGTGGTGTTTGGTTAACTAAACCGTATCCAATTTCTCGAGACCGACAAAAGTGAAGTCCCCCCCTATTATAAATAGGAGCTGTTCCACGCCGATGGCCATTGTAAAGTAATGTTTGTTGTCGACGGGGGAACGTTGAAATAATGCCACGGTGAGCCCCACTCGTTGCCAGTGCAATTTATCGCTGGAACCGGCGGCGGCGGCGGCTGCCCCCTCCCCACCTCCGTTTTTCCGGCGTCTCCGCGAAAATTACTATAATATCGAAACGGTTTCATGATGGGAAAAACGCGACAAATTGCTGGTGTGTCGTCCGCCCGCTTTGCCCGTTGACATGAGGTTGCGTTTTCTTCGAGAGCACTTCCGGTTCTCAAGATTCGATAATTGAGAATTTGAGAAAAATGGAAACCTCCTTTTTGAATCGTTAAAGATTAATGATAGGACACGTTTCAGCTTTATGACAAAAGAAATAAAAAAAGTGATTTTCTGCGAAACAGAAAAGGTTTTTAATTAAAACCATATTTTTTCATAATGAGTCACCTTCATTAACGAAGGTGTTTTAATCCCCGCATTCGCCTATCTTACAAAAAGACTTGCTACAAAAAGAAGTTTGTTTTTAATTTCTTACTAAGCTTTTGAAATTGGGAAAGAACTCATCCAAGATGATATTCTTTCTCTCTCGCTTCGTAAGCATACGCAGATAAGTTCAATTAAAATAAAGAGGGAGAGACGCGCGCCCGGAACGAGCTGCAAGTTTCCTTGTATGGTCGGAAGGTGCAATTCACCAGAGTTTCTTGGGCGATCTGCATACGACGGCCGGGCCTTCAACGGACGCCGAATCGCGCGCCGCGTCGTCCGCGTGTACGCGTTTCCTGTTTTAAACCGAGCCTGAGTCCGAGATGACTATTCCCACGATTGCCACGAGTTAATAGGGAAAAATGATGCCCGTACCCCGGGCAAAAACGACCACGTCGACGTCCGTCGTCTTCGTCGTTTCGATGCCAGAAGGAATGAGCAGGACAGGCATCTCTCGCGCTACATTTAACGGTGTCACTCTAAGTTTCCCTTATTACAATTTATCCAAAGATATAAATATTCAATATTACACACAGAAAAAGACAAAACAGCATAACGATAGTGCAAGTCTCCATGAAGTTACATTACCTTTCCGTCAACATCATAAAGATTTCCATAGTAAAACGCTTCGTTTTTAAAACTACAACTGACACAATGGGAATCTATTGCTCTTCTATGTATGTATTGGTTCATTTCCATTTCATCCAGTTATATTTTGAAGATAAAGATAATGTCCAAAAATCATCTGAAGGTGATAAGACAATAATTTCTGCATAGTTGCTGTTAAGAGATTATTGTAAAAATATTGCAGCATTGAATATAAATCTCTCTTCAGTAAGAGAAATAGTTATCTGATGCAGATTCGAAGCAATTATCATAAAGACAACATATTATGATCATCTTACTCAACCTTATTACATAGTTATTCTCTATATATAGAAGCTAGCACGTCTAACTATTTTTAATAACTATTGCCCCTGGTTCTCGGTTGATGATGTTTAAAATTGTCATATTTCTATTAATAGCAAATTAGGACTTGGTGCTGATGAAAAACTGTTAGTAGATAGATTACTTCTACACGGATTTCTGTAAAGTGTTAGACAAACTAGATTATGCAATATTTTTGATGGATACCCGGTATATTGACTGCCCTCATGGGATACCATTTAATTTAACCTACCATACTATACATACGAGCAGATGTATGGTGCAAATGTACGGCTTTCAAACGCTGCAAGGACGCAAAACTGCATGTTACTCTTGGATAAGTCGATCAACAATTTCGTTGACTCTCCTAATCTTTTGTATCATATTATATCCACGGTACCCAGCTGTCCTACTTGAGCTCAGTGTTTATTTAGATAGCCTACTTTTAGTACTAATGCGTGCAAAGTTCACCATTACTTGTTGTTATAAATACAATCGTTATTGTCCTGACGTGAAGATATTTGTTATATCTTTTGTTACTTTTCGAAATATTATTTGTAAACTGAATGTTTGTCAATAATATTTCGAGAGTTTATAATTTATTTTAATTATCAGACTTACAATTAGTTCGTTATTAATTTTTAATTTCTTAATGTTGTAAAGAGTTTTTTTGGTCGTTATTCTTTATTTTGATCTATTGTGGTGATTACCTGTATGTATCCCAAACAATATTAAGTCCTAATCGTTGATGAAACCAATGAAGAGAGAAAAAGACGCAATTCTAGATTTGCTGTGGGTAAACAGTTCCCACTATGATTGCAACAACTTCTTTGCATTAATCATGAGTCATTAATACAAAACATTATTTGTATAACATACAAAACATTGTCCATTTTGTATGTCCAACATTTCGTGATGTCCTTTTTACAATTTTACAGTTTAACTGAATTTTTAATAATTTTTAATGTGCTCACTATGTTTAAGTAATGCTGTGACGGTTTTTCATGATAGTTTGCCTCTAGTTACAACAAATTAAATGCTCTGAAGAAGATTGAATAAACAATCGAAATATTACCATATGAAAAAGTTGTTTTAATTAACACATTCTTTGGACCGTTTATCCCGAATTAAACAAATTTTACTTATTAATACAAAAGACAAACATATTTAAGATACTTCCCGTTAAATACAACAACAATATACAGTCTACATTCTATTTCCAGAAAAGTAGGATTTTCCTAGTAGTCTTAATAGAAAATCTCGGATGCTTTAGCAAAACATATGACGTTCTGACGACTGCTTATGTTAAAAAAAAATTAAATCATGATGAAATGAAATTGCTCCTGTACTGGCATGTACTCATCTGGATTTGTGCTCTGAGTTTGACTACTTACAAAAGGGTTTAACACCCAGTCGGGAATATCCAAGTGAAGAATGCCTTCAAATCTTTGAGTAAGGTCCGAATGGAGTGCCATTAAGTGTTGACAATAAGCAAGCAAATCTTCGTCTCTACTTTTGCAATTTTGGAAGGAGGATTTGGAAACTGAGAACATTCTCGTCTTCCCAAGTTTTGTTTGTATAGCAAAAGTTTTGCAACAAAGGCAAATATTACACTTTTAGTTTTGATTAAATTTAGTGTGCCACCTTGTAGTTTCAAATTAATCTCGTTGAATTTGGCAAATAAATCAATCATATAACCGATGTCATTTTTCGAGATAATTAAATTATGACGCAAATCATAGTCTTTACTCTCCAGGAATCCAGGAATTCCAACACTGAATCAAAAAGCGAATAGAAGCGATTCAAACACGCACCTTTAGACAACCATCGTACTTCTGTGTTAAGTAGTAAACGATTATAGTCATCATCATTTTCCAAACAAAGTTGAGCAAATAATCTCTCATTTAAGGCATTCCTTTTGATTTTATTAACTGCTCTAATGACATAATGTAGTGATTCATGCAAACGTCCACCAAATAAGGTTTTCTGCCACCAAATGATGTCGATGAATAACACAATGTACTGATAGTACATTCGGTATGACTTGTTTTAAGTACGCCAGAAAGCGTCGGTGTCGTCCTACCATTGCCGGAGCACCATCAGTAGCAACGGAGATGATACTAGTCATGGGTATAGCTTTTACATCAAGAAATCTTTTTAATTCAGTAAATAATGTTTCACCAGTTTCCAAACATTTAGCAAATAACAATTCCTGGGAAATATTTTCTTCTTTCACAAATCTCACATAAGCTAAAAGTAAAAAATGAGGCTTTACTTTAAGGATTTAACGTTCTTTCAAACACTCAAAGACAAATATTTGAAAACACAGAAATTGCAAGAACTCATAGGAACAACATCTCAGAGAGATGACGATGGACTGCGTGCTTCCTATAATATATCTTTAATGATTGCAAAGTCCGGAAAGCCGCACACTATTGGCGAACAACTTATTCTACAAGCTATAAGTGAGGTAATACGCACCGTGATTCACAAATCAGCTTACGATATTATAAAAAGAATTCCATTGAGTAATAATACAGTACGAAGAAAGATAGACGAAATAGCTCAGAGTGTGGAAAACTTTATGTGACTACTAATACCCTTGACTAGTATCATCTCCGTTGCTACTGATGGTGCTCCGGCAATGGTAGGACGACACCGACGCTTTCTGGCGTACTTAAAACAACTCATACCGAATGTACTATCGGTACATTGTGTTATTCATCGACATCATTTGGTGACAGAAAACCTTAGTGGACGTTTGCATGAATCACTACATTATGTCATTAGAGCAGTTAATAAAATCAAGAGGAATGTAATAAATGAGAGATTATTTGCTCAATTTTGTTTGGAAAATGATGATGATTATAATCGTTTAGTACTTAGCACAGAAGTATGATGGTTGTTTAAAGGTGCGTGTTTGAATCGTTTCTATTCGCTTTTTGGTTCAGTGTTGGAATTCTCCAGGAATTCCAACACTGTAAAGACTATGATTTGCGTCATAATTTAATTATCTCGAAAAATGACATCGGTTATATGACTAATTTATTTACCAGATTCAACGAGACTAATTTGAAACTACAAGGTGACACTAAATTTAATCAAAACTAAAAATGTAATATCTGCCTTTGTTGCAAAAGTTTTTCTATGCAAACAAAACTTGGGAGGAGGAGAATGTTCTCAGTTTCCAAATCTTTCAAAATTGCAAAAGTAGAGACGAAGATTTGCTTGCTTATTGTCAACACTTAATGGCACTCCATTCGGACCTTACTCAAAGATTTGAAGGCATTCTTCACTTGGATACTCTCGATTGGGTGTTGAACCCTTTTGCAAGTAGTCAAACTCAGAGCACAAATGCAGATGAGTACATGCCAGTACAGGAGCAACTTATTGAATTATCCACAAGTGAAGACCTGAAACCACGAAAATACGAAAATTTCTGGTTACAAAAACAGATCTGGAAATTAGTAATCGGGGGGATTTGCGGTTGCTACTGACAAACATCGAGCCGGACATAAATAAACTCATAACATCAACAAAGAACACCAATTCCGTGAAACAAAAGACACAACATTACTTCACAAGAAAAACAAAAGTAACCTTTTGGAAATACTTGAACTATACGAAATAAGAAAATTTAAACATAATCATCCACAAATTTTATGCTTGAATGACCAGATAAACAACACAGAAAGACCTCTATATATGTATCTGAAGAATCCATATACTTCTCCCAAAAATAAAAATAAAAAAAACCCCAACATATACGGGGACCTCAAAAAGCCAATACTGTACTGCAAAAATGCATGAAAAGGTCTAGAATAATAAATTATAGAAAAACATAGAATAATAAATGATAGTAGTTGTTATAATAGTAATTGCAAGTTTAGCATAAAATAATAAGTGAAAAATAAATAATAAAACTTTTCTACATGCTTTAAAAATTTATATTTACAGTACCGGTTTCCAGTTAATTTGAAAAACTCATCATCAGCCGAATCTAGAATTAAAAGGAAACATATTAGGAACATTTCAATGCAATTTTATAACAACCCTAAAAACAAATTTTGTTTTTTATTTAATTTTTTTTAATTAAAAAACTTAAAAAGGATTTGATGTTACAAATTTATATTCAAATATTCCAACAGATTTAATAAATTTAAGTAAGAATAAATTTAAAGACAAAACAACAACATAATCGAAGATCTTGATTATATAATTAGTCCTATAATTGAACAAAACTTATGTAGTTTTAATGACGAATATAATGAAATTAATCAGGGACTACCTATAGGAATACCTATTCTATTATTCTATATCTAGAATATATTGAAACACAATTTATAGTCAATGATAAAAATCCCTACAAAAATCATATATCAAAATGGATACGATATGTAGATGATGTTTTTGTGTTTGGGTAGGAGAAATCGAAAATTTGAATAAACTTCACGAATATATAAATGGAATACATGAAAATTTAAAGTTTACTTTGGAAACAGAAAAAGATGGAAATCTAAACTTTTTGGATTTTAATCTAACTCGATATAATAAAGGCATCGACTACAACATTTATCGAAAATCTATAGTAATACCAACTATTATTACTTCCGAATCCGCACATACATATTCACATAAAATGGCACATTTTCATTACTTATTAAACAGAATTCTAAAATATCCACTATCCAATACCAATAAGAATAAAGAAATTAAATATGTCTTTGAAATCAGCAAAACAAAAAAAATATCCTATAAAACTAATTAACAAACTTTGTCAAATATTATAAAAACAACAAAATCCAATGTACATACAAAACACAAATAACAATCTAGATAGATCGATTTACTTTAATTCATATAATAATATAAAGAATACTAATTGTCATAATAAAACCAACTCCCTTCAAAAAAGTGGAGTTTATTCCGTTGGTTGTTCTAATTACAAATCTTATATTGGACAAACAGGTCGAAAATTAGATTCTTAGATTAGAATAGAATTTAAATTCTAATGTCTACTCACCATGGAGACGGGACACAAGGTAGATTACAAAAATGCAAAATTGTTACACCGCTGTAACAAAGGATTAGTAACATAGGATAGAATGCAACTTTTGGAAATGTACAAGATTGATAAAGATAAGAAAGATAAAAAATTGATTCTATTAAATGATCAAACTACGAATTTTTATACACCTTTGTATTCATTTCTAAAGACATCTTAATTCATATTTTATTCCAGAAAATTCTTTTAAATCGTATTATCGTTTTTACTTGTATTATCCTCTCATTCTCTGTCCTGTTTCTTTTTGATTATACGTATAAGGACGCCATTTTATAAAACGTCTGTGGAAAACGTTATGTGTTTGTATGTTTAAAGTTAATTCTGTGTAGATTTTTTAAATATTGGCGTAAGCTTTTAAATAAAGAAAAAACAAAATTTGTTTTAGTAGTTATAAAATTGTATTCAAATGTTCCTACCTAATATATTTCCTTTTAATTGTAGATTCAGCTGATGATGTGAATTTTTGAAGCAAGTAAAGAAGTTTTATTATTTATTTTTCACTTATCAATAAATGATAGAATCATAAAAAGTTTAGAATAATGAGATAAATAATGGAATGAATCATAGAATGTCTAGAATAATAATTGATAGAATCATGAAGATCTAGCATAATAAATAACTTTTTAAGAGTAACTAGTTTCAAGTGCTTAAAAGTCAAATTACTTTGATACAAACACACAAAACTGAAACTTATAGGTTTTAAATTAAGATTATTTAAAAAATTAAAGGTGTTTGAAAAATATAATAAAAATTAAAGGGTTATAAAAATAAATACATTCTTAATGAATTAAGCAAGATTACAGAATTGAACATTCGTTCAACTCTAGCTTATAATGATATGTTAGTGTTGTATTTTATAAATTTTGGTTTAATTTATAACTTGTAATCATGGCGCATTTCTTTCTATGTTCCACTTACTGCAATAACTTAACGCCACAGTACATAATTTCCATAGCACTACATTTTATTTAGGTTTAGTGTGTTGAATGAAATGTGTACAAAATGGCCAAACAAGAAGGCACTTTGCATTCTAGTATCTCGAAAACTACTCATTGTAGAAACTTGCGGTAAAAAAATTATGTCTAAAATGGCTGAAAGAAAATGCTGGCAATTACATTATCTATAAATTATATTGATGGCATTATTGACATCTAGAATTTAAAAATGTGGATTATCTCTTTTAAATATTCGTTTATCGCTTTTTAAAACTTACAATTAGAGAAATTATAGTTTTCTTTTGTTGTAATATTTTCGCTTTATCTCTAAAAATAAAGTGGTGGGGGTATTTGAAAATGTTTGTAAATTAATGCTAATCATTTCAAAATTGCTGAATGGAAATCCGTTGGTATTAGAGATGTGCGCGTGAGTGACTTTTTATGCCAACTCACGCCCGCTCACGTGAGTCACGCGTGGATCACGTCAATTCACGTGACTCAAGCTCGATCAGGTGTGATTACTTGTTAATTTGATTATTAATTAATCGTGCTTGAGTGTTTAGATTTATTGATCGTGTTCTGAAATAAATAAGACTGTTATAAAATTAAAATAAACAATAAAAGCTGGCATATTCTTATAGGTAATATTAATATTCTTAATACTTCTTTTAACGTGTAAAGATCTTTTAACGTTTCATTAGTTTATAAAATGTTTTTACAACTAATATTCACTTCGCTAACTTAAGAATTGATTAGAATTTTGACCTCAACATTTAGTTACTGAAAAGTAATAATGTAATATCTAGCATTATTTTTTAAAAACAAACCAGAACAACAAAGAAAATCTGAAAAAAAGATTTCAAAAAAGGGAGGCAATTTTTGTTTCTAGATAGCGAAACACTTTTGCTTTCAAGAATGGAAGTTGAAAGAGAACAAAAATTTGTGATAGAGTAAAAATATATGGGACATTTATTGAATATGGAGAAACGGTAATTTGACCAATTTCTATAAGACACGCTAATGCAGCAAGTGACAATTGACAATCTGAGTCTGAACGTTTGCTGAGACATAGGCTTTTAAAGAGCATGGTGAAATTTGTCAAAAAAAAAGCACTTGAAATCAAAATAACTCGAAAACAAAAAACGCTAAATGCCAACAACATTTATCAAAGTCAACAAATTCTTTTGCGTATAATTAAAAGGAGTAATAAATACTACAGCAATTCATTTAAAATAATGACGTTGTGGTCTTCTTCCGGTCAGCCGGCAATGATGACCATCTTGAGAATATTTTAGATCGAAAGTTTAGCATAAATAACACGTTATCAAATTGTTGAATCTCTACGATTCGTAAAGAAGTTCTAGCGAACCAGTTACGTGAGACACCATGTATGGATAATATAAGCATGAATTGCATCATCTTTTATTAAAAGTTATACGGTAAAATTGTTAAATTCATATAACAATATATATAATAATTTGAAGAAAATGATACTTTATCTAAAATTGTTGATAAAAAGAGTAAAAGACTTATCGAATTACATCGAATTTTCTCGTTAAATCTTCTTTCATCGATATTTTAGGTTAGGAACAACTTATCGAGCCGCTGATTTCAGTAGTTTGTTTCGGATTCATTTTGCAATTTTTTCATGTCAAAAAAGAAATAACAAGAGATTTAACTTTTCTAAAAAAATTCGCAATTTCTGTGATAATTTCGGTAATTGCTGTTTAGTGACGAAATATCAAATTACATTCATCACATATAAGTTAGGATTTGTAACCCAAGAAATGCTCTTTTTAACGACAGCAAACATATTAAGTTGCGGTTTTTGAAATGATACGCGTTTGTTTACAAACATTTTCAAACACCCCCCACCGCAGTAGTTTCTGAGAAACGGCGCTTGGCACACTTATTTGGCCAGCCTGTACAAAAGTACATACTAAATGTTTAGATATACTTAAACTGTCATAAATAAGTTAAACTATTTAAAAGGAATTAACATAAACAAAAACTGTTAGAATATCTAAAGTAGTTAACAATGAGAAGTTAGTTTTTAACTACCTTTTTCGAATATTTTATGCCAGCTTAAAATAATCATGCATAACTACTAATAAAATGATAGTAGTTAGAATACAACTCCTTTAACACTGTAAACTTTTTTAGTTATTAACTACTGCTCAGCTCTGACCATATCTCATAATCGAACAGAAAGATCAGAGATAACATATGAAATGAGTATTTAAAAACGACTTCAAAGGAAAGAAATGAAAGAGGTAAGGTAGTGCTATCTATGAAACTCTAGGGGATGGATGATCGGATTAAAACATTTGAGTGATCTTTAGGATACACCCAACTCTTTTTTTATACGGTAGATACGTTCTTTAGATAACCGCGCAAAAGAAAATCGTGTAAAAAAATTATAATAAAATGTATGTGACATATTTATAAAAAAGGCTATTTATTACTTAAAAAAATAGTGTACAGTCAAAATTCCAACATAACAATATAAATGTAAACTAAAATTAGAAATAAAAATCAATTTCGCAAATCTTCATCGCTACTTGATAACAAAGGTGCACGTTTATTACGGACTTGATCAAACGCGCTATCAGCATCATCAGTAGATTTAATTCAAATGAAGAATTTCGTTCGTTATTAACGGTCTGTGTTGTTTTTTTTTTGTAGCTGTGAAGTCGGTTATTAGCTGCTGTTTTTTTTTTGGTTTCTCAATAAGCATATATAATTCATCATATCCAAAATAATATTACTTATAGAATTTTTCTAAAGCGACAATCTAATACAATATTACCTATTTAGTAGCAAAGAATTATCATCAATACAAATAATACACTGGAAATTTCACCATCGAATTAAAAAAACTTTAATTGAAATATCCACTTTTAGAACTTTACCGAAATTATTTATTACGTCTCATAAACTGACTACTCTTAACACAAAATGAAAAAATAATGAAGAATGAAAATGAAGAAATACTGAATAACGAAATCATGTTTTCAAGTTGAAGCACAACGAGATAAAGAAAAAAAGTGATCATAAAATTCTGGTATTCCTCATAGTAGACCAAGTTATAAACATGTGGACATAAACCGACCGACTTGTGACCCCGGTAAAAATAGCAATTGAACATTTGGGTGATCCAACACTGGGTGGCTGGGCGCATTATCAACGAGCAAAAGTATTTTGAATTCCAAACCTTTTTCTCCCATACATTTCTGGACTTCAGGAACAAAGCAGTTGTTGAACCAATTTGTAAACAGATCAGCCGTCATCCATGCCTTTTTATTCGCCGTGAAATGGACTAGAAGTTATTTAATGTTCTTACCTTTTAATGCTCGTAGCATAAGAGATTTGTTGATTAATAAAGGCTTTAACATTTTATCACCAGGTGCGTTACTACATAACAAGAACGTCACTCGAGCTTTGGCTGCTTTAAAACCGCCAGCTGATTTTTCAGATTTTGCTATATAAGTCCTTTCGGGCATTCTCTTCCAAAACAACCCCGTTTCGTCGGCATTAAATATTTGTTCTGGAGTATAACCGCCCTCTTCAACGATTTTTGCTTGTTTACCCGGAAAGATTTTTGCAGCATTTTCATCTGCTGATGCTACTTCTCCCTTTATTTTTACATTGTGAAATGCGTGTCTTTTTATAAAACCTGTCAGCCATCCCCCACTTGCATTAAATGCCAGTTTGTTCGTTGCCTGAATACATGTTGATGGTTCCAATTCCTGAAGTCGGTTATATATTCTAAGTGCTTTTTCTTTTATATGTTTCCCATGAATAGGTATTCTTTTTGACTGTAAATCTTCTATCCAAAGCACCATGTGTTTTTCCGTTTTCTCTAAGATAGGATTTCGATTATAAGATGATGTTTTGGAGTTTACTTTCGATCCAGAAATTACGGATTGTCGAATGGAATTCTCATTTTTTCTAATTGTTTTTATAGTCGCTTCATTTAAACCAAAAGCTTTGCCAACAGATGTGGGACCTTCGCCTTCCTTTAGACAGTCTAAGATTTTTATTTTAGCTTCTAAGGAAATTGCTTGTCTCTTCGGAAGTTGTTGCTTAAGCATTTTATTAAACAAGAAGGGTACTACAAAAAGAATCCAAAATAATATTGCTTATAGAATTTTTCTAAAGCGACAATCTAATACAATATTACCGTTTTTAGTAGTAAACAATAATCATCATTACAAATAATGCACTGGAAATTTCACCATCGAATTAAAAAAACTTTAATTGAAACATTCACATTTAGAACTTTACCGTAATTATTTATTACGTCTCACAAACTGGCCACTCTAAACACAAAATAAATACTGAATATCGAAATCATGTGTTCATGTTGAAGCACAACGAGATAAAGAAAAAAAGTGATCATAAAATTCTGGTATTCCCCGTAGTAGATCAAGTTATAAACATGTAGACATAAACCGACCAACTTCTGACCACGGTATTCCCCTATTGTATTTTGTTACTGTATACATAAGTTTCTGTAAGCGCTATCAAAATTAGAACTAAGAATTTTTTTGGGATTCGTGCTATAACAAAAAATTCGTGTAAAAAAGTTTATTGGTGAACCGTGTTATTTCAAAATCGTGTTAAAAAAGACCGTGTAAAGAAAAGTTGGGTGTATAATACGGATATGTATAATCATGGATATGTAGGGCGTAAAACATAAAAAAAAATGATGAAAAGACCATGATCCGAGATTATTCAAAGCCTTTTAGAATTTTGTTAATATTTTAATCGTTTTAATTAATTAATGGATTTCATAAATCAATTAAAAAAAGTGCGCATCGTTATTTTGTCACCGTTATATATTGCACCAATCTCCAATCCAAATATAAAAATAAAATCTCTCGGAATCTTATCTTAAAAGCAATTATCAAAAAACTGTGTCATTGCCAAATTCGTTGTTTTCCCAAGAACCACAAAACCCCATTTAGTTCCACGAATTACAGTTACTTAAACAATGTAACCAATACAAAATCAATCCCATAGTGTTGTTTATACGTAGTGCTATTTGTTCAGTTTGCCGAAACGTTTCCGTTGATACTATTTACGCTGCGGCTATACTACTATAACTATAACAGTACGGTGTCGGTCAATTAGTCACCGGGCCGGAATTCAGGTACCGTTCCTATTTGGGTCGCCCGGGTCGGTGTTGGCCCGATTTTTAAAAATCACCTTTATCTCGCCGTAGTCGTCGTCGTCTTGACAAAGAGGGAGTCCTTGAACTCGCCCACTTCTGGGGAACGCGAGCGATATGACTCGAAATGTGCTGCACGCACTATTTACTTTCGGGTTAAGCAATATCGCGACACTATCTATTTCGTATACTAGAAATAGCTCCAGTTTTTTCTGTTTAAAGCGACGACGAAACGTGATGCAAGTTTAACAGAAGAGAATGTAGATTCACTTTAAAGATTATCGACTGTGGGTGTAAACTTTGACGTGGTAGTGATTTAAGTTTGTTATTGAAAACATTTGTGAAAAACTATTTGTTGTTCTAAAAATTTTGTAAGTAATCTTATTTGTAGCTATATTTAACATTATAAAACGAGATAATTAATGCGAAACGTAAGAGTGTAACGTCCCAAATTTGCATTTAAACTTGAACTTGTTGCTTGACTTCGTCAAGGTTTTAACTCTTTTAGAAAGTCAACTCTTCGAATTACGTGATAATTTAAGTGAAATCGGTTTTAAAATAAGTTAGTGATTCGTTTCGAATTTTTTTTTCTTGTCATGTATATAAATTGTTTAAAAGATGATGATGGTTTGGATCGTTGGACGTTGGTGCTTGGGATGGGCACCAATGATAGTGAAGAGCCGGGGTCAACCTTGACCAGTTCCCGACCAGCCTCACGACAACCCCTCATTTTATGGCCGTTTTACAACTTCTAAAATGGAAATTGACGCCCGACAAGCAACGGAATAATTACTCGCAATAAAGATACAGCTCGAACGACCGGCGACGGGGCGTCCCTTTTCCTATATGCACATTTTTAGTTTCAACTTTGTTTTTTTTTCGACCTCGATTACGATTTAATTCCTTTTACGTTCTATAAAATTTTAAAATAACTTGCACTCCTTTTTTTCTCGAACCATTTCTTTTTTTTATATGTCTATGGAATGTTTAATGTTTGGCGACATAAAGACATAAAAAGATACAGTTTACATTCCGTTTTATTTTTCACTATGATTATTATAGTATTGAAGCCGCGTTCCATTGCGTCAACTAACGGTTCCTTTGTGGTTGCATTTCATTAGTTATACCTTTTCTTCGAGGTTAAATTTTATTGTATCGAACCATATATCCATGATTATTATATCATTATTTTTAGTAATATAAAAATCACCATTAAATCGGCATTGTTTGATCAGGCACTAAAAATTTACAAGTTTCCTATATCGAAGTTAATGGAATATTTAATAAACTAATTTTTATGCACAAAAACCTATGAACAGTCCAGAATGGTGCATTCTAGATAATTTGAAGTTATTGGAATTGCAACAATTTGTACTTTCCGGCCATGTGCAAAACAATATTTATATTCATTTGCATAATGTCTTTAGTTATTAGTTTTGATAAACAATTCTGGTTCAATGTGCAAAATAAAGAGAAGTTGTTGACAAGCTTAAATAAAACAGGACGATCTAAACATGATACTAGTAGGATGGAAAATATATAAATTGTAGTCCTAAAAACAAGACAGAGATGAAAGTATATAAAACGCATTATCTATTACAAAGATTTAGAATAGTCAGTCGAAGTTTCGCTCCAATATAACGCTACATTACCTATAATAGCAGATAGGTATCATACTTCGAAGACATCATCATAGCATCGAAACCACAAGAAGACCCATCAAATGTTCTTCTTCATTTTCCGTTTCCAGGTGTCACAGGACCATGAAGAGATCACAAGAGACATCATGGTTTTGATTTTCGTGATATTTGGGGCGGCCGATGTCTTTGAAGTCGACCAAGGTTACTTCTTCCATTCCTATCATACGAGATAGACCAGAACTTATATGCAACAAGCTGTGCATTAAATTCACATAGTTTACGTCGATGTGAATGTCTATATCGCTTTACACTCATGGAGGAAGTATCCTTGGCCGACTTCGAAGACGTCGAACGCACCCAGATATCATAAGACCATATCTTCAAGACCACAAGAAAATCCTTCAAAAGTTCTTTTAACTTTTGTACGTAAGTTGGGATCGTCGTGGCCTTGATGTTTGTTATACTTGAGGCTGCCGATGTCTTTGAAGTCGGCAGAGGTTATTTTTTCCATTCTTATCATATGGGATAGACTAGAATTCACACGCAGCAAAGTAGGCACGAGAATTCACAATGTGTCAGCCCAGGTAACTTCTTTCATCTGTAGAAGACGTCGGCTGTCGTATCACCATTATCAAGAACACAAGAGGACACTTCAAAAGCTCTTAACTTTTATATACATACAAACTAGGATCATCGTAGTATTCATGATGGTGATACCTGTGGCGGTCGATGCCTTCGATAGATAATGTAGATATACTAGAACTCAGTCACAACAAGCTATCCATTAGAATTTATTAAGTTTGCGCCTAAATAAGTGTGTATCTTGCTTTGATCGCTTGGTTGATGATGAAAACCGCTAAAAGATTTTTCAAGCGTTCTTCTTATCTTTTGTATGTAAACCGGGGTCGTTGCGGTCTTTATGATTGTGATACTTGATGCTATACTCTTCGAGATACTTGAAATTAATGAAAAAACAGTTATTTAATTAATGAAAACAAAGAAGGCGCTGTTGCTACTGCATTTGGTTCTACAGATACCGAAGTTGCCATAATACCATCAGAATCTGAAGACAATCTATAATTGTTATAAACACCAAAATTTAAAGTTAATAATAGAAAATTTATTTATTTTTGTGTTGATATCATTTCTATTTAAACAATAAAAAAGTCTAGCACTTTTTGAAGACAAATTAATTTTAGACTTCTACTCCTCACTCTAGACCAGGAATTCCCAAAATGCGGCTCGCAAAGCCTGTGAATTCGGTCCGCGATATCGATACGATATTATTAGTAAAAAAATAAGTAAATAGTAAATTAAATAGGGGAGAGTGGGGCAGGTGCATATCAACAGCATAACGTTTGCGAGTATGCATAGCAGTTTTATGTATGTGGTCGCTGAAGAAACTTAACAGCAGTCGATATGAAACGGGTATCTATGTGACACCAAACATGATTTAGCCATGCGTTAGTAATTTTTCCAATTTCACTTTAAACGCCTTTTCTTACTAAATGCTGCTCTCTAGATCAATGAGTAGTATTTTACTTACAAAATAGAGTGGTCAAGTTTGTGAATTGATCTGTGAATAAGGGTGTGATAGGGTACATTCATACACAAGTGTAGGAGGCACATTCATTCTGTATGGATGTGTCTCATGTGGCATATTCATACTGTACTATGAATATGAATGTGGGTGTGATTGTTTATATAATCCAATGAGTCTAACAATGGAAGCCTCATGATCATCCGATGCTGTTTAGATTTGTTTAGTGGGCTGGAAATGAACATTTTCATCGAAAAACTATATTTTGAAAATTGTCACATTTCGGTCTTAGAAAATCCAAACGTGATAATATTTAGAGACTGCTATACCCAAAACGAGTAACAGTTTAGAAGAAATGTTGAGTTTCATTCTTAAAAGTAAAGATTTTATCTTTCTAATAAAATCAGGCTTTTGAAACAATATTCATTACTTTCTTTTATGTCTGACTCATACTCCAGCGTGAAAATCCCGAAAATCCATCATAATTATTACAATGTTCATTTGATAAAAACTATAAACTTTGTAATATGGACAAATTGAATGCAGGATTAAGAGGTGTGTAAGATCTAACCCTGTTATTACAGCTGCATCGATCTCAACCTTTAACAAACTCTTGCGAAATAATTTGTTGGATCTAGCAAACCCTTTCAACAGAAATTCTACAGTTTCCCTCTACCACAATTTAATAAGGAAAATGGATAACTCTACCGCGATTTTGGACCCTATGACGAGCCTAATCTGAAAAGATCAACGAGCATAATAAAGATATTCAAAAGCGAGTGCACCAGTTCAGAAGCAAAAAAATACATTGAGGCATGTGATAAAATCAGACAGTTGGTAGACATTTGGTATCAACACACCTTCCTCAATTCGTCAGAAACGCCTCAGGATGCTCTTATGCAAAAAGGAGAATATTTCACACAACTTAACAGGGGAACTAGTACATCCTTTGAATACAACATCTTAAGAGAAATCTTAAGGAAGCTCGATCTGGATATCTCTATTATCATATACATCCCCAAAAAGGATTCGTCTCTATCCGATCCTGTGAACTACCGTGCTATATCATTGCTACATGTAATACGGAAACTTCGCGAGGTACACCTGAAGAACAAGTTGGTCAACGTTGCTGTAAAGAGGATTCCGTCATACCAATTTGGATTCTAACACGGTAGATCTACATCTCATCTTTTAACAGTGCTTGTTTTAAATTTCCAAATCGAACTTTATCAAAAACAACAACCCGCTGAACCAGTGTTCATGAATGTTCGGATACATTCGACCCTGTCATACAGGGTGGAATGTGTGAACGAATAGCGGATTTCTGTACAATCTAGATATGTTGAAAATCCCATTCTATCTCCTTAACCGTCTAAAAGAATTTCTTTTAAAAGTGAGAAACAGCTATTCAGACTTCTTCGATCTGCAGTTCTACGCCCTACTTTATGTAAATGATGACTTTATGATATTTCTTCATCAGCCCTAAGGTTGCAGATGCTTATCCAAAATATAGAGGAATAGTACCGAAAATGACGATTAACGATACGAATCTGTTTTCATATCTTGATTTTGATATGTAAAAAACATTGCATAAATCAGCATGTGAAATACATTTTTAATTTTTTGAAAAAAGTGTTACAAAAAACCATACAAGTAAATTTATTTGTCTTTATTATAAAGACAGATAATTAGAATACTGCTTACTATTTTTAATGAGTTGTCGAGATAGATGACACTACTCAAAGGACTTCTATAAGACAAAATTTAAAAACTATATGAAGCTTCCTCTAATAAATTTTATAAATCTGATACGTGCCATATTTAGGGAATCTAAGACGCACTATTTTTGTCACACAGAAGTTCTAAATAATGGGGTGCACTTTAGAATCGGGAAATGCCTCTTATTAGCAGTGTTTAGAGGTTTACAATTAGTATCGCCTGTTTAGGAAATATTGCAAGTCTGCTGAAGCATTACTAGTCTTCTGGAAACCGTTTAAGTATTCTAGAAGTAATATCAACTTTGCTAGAAGTAGTATCAAATTTTCTGAAGAATTACAAGTCTCCTGGAAACATTTTAAGTCTACTGGAATCAATATCATGTCTTCTAAACGCATTTCAAGTCTTCTGGAAAGAGTATCAAATCTTCTAAAACAATGTTAATTTGTCTGGAAGCAGAAAAAAATAACGAAATATCCTATAGATATGGACATTACTCCTGAAATAAAAAAGACCCTTTCTCATTATGCATCAGATATTAAGAATCAAAGAAATAAAGACTGAAAAGGTCTGAAAAAATTCAAAGTACGTGCATTACAAATTTTTTGGAAGCAGTATAAAGTCGTTTAGAAGCAGTATCAAATCTTCTGGAATCAGACCAAATCTTATAAATGCAGTATCAAGTCTTCCAGAGGCAACATTAAGTCTTCTGGAAGCATTTGAAGTCTTCTAGAAGCAGTATCAAGTCTTCCACGAGCAGTAGCAAATCTTGCGGAAGCAGTTAATATCTTCGGGAATGTGTTCGAATATTTTGGAAACAATATATTTTTGGCAACATTAAGTCTTCTGGAAGCATTTGAAGTCTTCTAGAGGCCGTGTCAAGACTCAGTTCAAAATAAACTCCCCAAAATATATACATAGTCTAGTAGTGTCTATGGTTCCATGAGTCAATGCAATGCGACGAAAAAAAAAAGCATGTTCGATCTCACGACGAATTAAAGACATGTTAGATTTCTCTTGATTTTGGATAAAATTAATGGATTGGTAAAATAATTGATGCCTTTCGCTGTGAGAAATCTAGATGCATTCAGATATTGATCCAGATATACTCTTGCATAGAGTTTTTATAATGAAGGCAGAGATATTTTTCTTGGGTGTGCTACCGAATGAAGGATTTCATAAGAAAATATTTCAAGAAAGGGGTTCCGCGCGATGACTAGGGTTGAAGAATACTGGATTGAAAGGTCTATTACAATCAATACTAAAGTGTGCTAAACATAAAGAATGGGGATTTGATAGATCGTCCCAAACACTTTTATATGTGGTATTGCAGTGTTATTAATTTTATTTAGACCCATCCGCCAAGATATCATTCAAGTTCATTTTTTTTTCAAAATTTTTCTTTGCTTGGCCTCACTGTGCGACGAGCGAATTCAAAATGTTATTTATTCCTTTCATCGTGAACACACTGTTTAGAATAGAATAGTATATTTTTTCTATCCAAAAGTTGTCATGGTACTCCAAAGATGAATTTCCTTAAGTACGCGAGATTAGTTATCAAGTTACTTTTTAGTTTTCCTAGAAAGTGAGTTGATCCCTTGCGGTCAGTGTACAGCAACGTTTTCTTTGGAGAGACACCTACTACTGTCTCATCGCATCAACCGCAAAAAGCTTGATGGGAAATGGAGTTTATCAGCTTTGATACTGTATTGACAGCTAGCGGTACAATCGATTCAGAAGACATCGGTGAAATTGACAGCTCCGAGTGATTGCCGACAGAATTTCAGCAACAATGATGATCACAGTAGCTGCTATGTTTATAGCAGTTTTCCGGCTTGAGCTAGAGATCGTGCCAAAAAATTCCCTCTCCAGCCTTCTTTGACCCATCAGTGTTGATTAGTATGTGACCGTCAGTGTTTGTCATGATTTTAAGTAACTGCATGCAAAGAAGTCTAGATAGTTTAAATCATGGATGTATGCATGATGGATGAATGCATGATAAATGCATGAATTATAATTATTACCTATCCCGGCGTAGTTAACTAAGTCACTAAGGCCCATTACTACCATCTCTTAGTTAAATTTATCTTATAGATAAACCCATCCACTAGCCAATCAGAATGCGTAAAATACCCGTAACTATGGTAACAATCTCTTAGATAGCTTAACCACAAGATGGTAGTAACGAGCCTAAGTATACCAAGATAAACATTTACTGAAAACTATTTAATGACCCAAACGTGATATTTATGAAAATTCAAATTTCCGTTTTTTGTCAAAAGAGTCTTCAGAAATGAATATAATACTAGCATCAAAAAGTTTTGTAAGCTTTTGCAATGCAACATCATTTATATGTCTGAAACAATTGATTTCAGGACCTATGTTTACTAACACTTTGTTATTTATTTCTATGAGCACAATAAGTGAGTAAAAATATCCGAACACAATTTTTAAATACCCTTTACATACACTATGCGTAGAATTTTGCTGAGAAGGAATGTTTACTAAACATATTACCAGAAGATTAATTTTGAATTGTCAACTTGATGTATGGAATTGAAACCGGAGGAGGTAAAATAAAGCTGGATTTAAAGAGAAGTGAGTTAAGGAATGAGGTATACGTTAAAAGAGGCGCTGAGATGAAGATGAAGTAGTAAGCAAGATAAACATTGCAAACACATTATAAAACGATTATGAGTCAAAGCTTGAAGAAATAAGTGAGAGTTATTTTCTCGCTCAAAAGATTGTAATGCAATAATTTGAAAGAATCATCACCTTTCTGATTTAGACGAAAAAGGTCGTGACACCAAATAGACTCTTTGTTACGATCTTACGATGAATTAAACCTAAAAATCGCCAAACAATATACTATGAGAGACCAGCTAGAAAAAGACTTGTTTTTAGAAATTCTGTTTACCGTTAAATAATATTTAGATATAAGAATCTTTTATGAAAATTAATGTGAATATCATTTTGGTGATGTGGTAATAATCTAGTGTAAATTCACTTTTAATGGTGATTTATACAAGCACAAGGATTAAGTGGAGGAGGAAGGTAAAAGAGGCAGCTAGTGCGGCGAGAAGGAGGATTTCGCGCTTTGAAATGAAGCTATTAAACTGATGCCCGAAGTGGTACACAGTTAGATGTACAAAGAGGAGGAGCGTCTTTAGATTGTGCAACATCTCTCGGTAGTTGTAAGGAAACGAGGTCTCGTCCTGGAGATGCGAAATCGACCAAATCAAATATGGAATGAAACGTAAATTAAAACTAAAAATGGTTAATATACAAGAATGTGACGATGAGAAAAAAGTGTTTTGTTGCTTTATATAAAAATTTGTTTCGTCTATGTCTAAAGCTTGAAATTGAAATTTATGGGTCCATAAATCCTGGTCAAAGTGTTTTCTTTCCTTACCAAAAACCCGAGAGAACGCACCGTTAATTCTCTCGCCTTGCGGCGAGAAATTAATAAAAACGACGGAATTTATCACAATCACGATGATGGGCACAAACGGACATACTCGCTTACATAACTGGCACAGAGTTACGGTATCGTAATGAAATTTCGTGACGGCCACGAAGAATGGGTAGTATGAAAAACGACTTTATTAATAACAAAACGGTCCTAGTCCGTAATTCAAAAAAATTTGTGTTTCTAATAACATCGAAAATAATTTTCTCAAGGAAAAAAATCTCAAAACTACTTAATACTAACACCTTAATGGCTGTTAGATAGATTGATCTTGTCGAAAATTAACAGTAATGGTGACTTGCTCTCTAATGGCTTGCAAGTGTGTGCGTCGGATTTTGCAAATGTGTTATTGCTGCAATAACTTTGTCGGATAGGTATTGCGCGAATATATATCATTTCTTTCATTTACAAGTCGCCCCGGATTTATGATCTCAGCACTCACGACGCGACGGCTTCTATCTCGATTATTGCCACATATTGTTCGGGCGCGGTAGAAAAAACTTACCCATTTACCCAATACCAAATCGAAATGGCCGCCGATCAATAATACCACTTGAGCACCTAAATCTTTTAAAGGCTTGGCGTTTTGGGTGCGCTTTGACAAAGAAAGCATCGTGAGTCATCATAATATGCAAAATTTTACGAATGCATATTATTCTTTTTTTAATATTAAATAATTTCAGTTTTCGTGTTATCAACAGCTGAATGAAATATTGAATTACTATTATAATACATGATGATATTAGAGGTATCGTTAATTAATAATTTAGGATAATGATAGATAATGAAGAATATGTTTAAATTTGTCAGGGACGGCTGGTATTTTAAGAGAATGTTAATAGATGATGGGGAAGTTAAAATACGACACAGAATGTGTTGGGAGATATAAAGAGCTTATAGAAATATTGTGGAGGATGTTGATAGATTATGGAAAATGTGTTGAGGCGGGTGAGGTTAGGTTGAGTTGAATTAATGTCAGAGACAATACGTTACAAATAATATGTCCGTACCTTGACGTGTGTTAGAGTAAAATGATATCTAGCGCATACGTCTGTTTCGTTCATTTTTAGGCGATGAGACTCATCGCAGATGTGATAGTGATCACTTCTTGTGGTGCAGACTATATTGATATACCGTATTCGTTCGAAAAAAATGCTAATATACCAAATGCCAAAAGATTTTAAGGCTTTAAACTGCATAGTTTTCGAGATACTAAAACTTTAATTTAAAAACATTAGATATAGCTACAACTAAATGATGGTGTCTAATTCTAGGGACAAAAATGTTTTCGGGATTCTGGACTACGTTCAAAATCTCAGTACTCGGGTTAACGTTCCAGAAACTCAAGAAAATAAGTCGCTAAATCAAAATAAGTTTGCAAACAAAACCTTCAAAAATAGAGCTTTTTTTGCTGTAGTGTTACTTAATTAGGTGTTAATTATTTTTTTAATGTACTACTTAATGAACGGTTTTATTGATGAGCACGTATTTTGAATTGAGATTTGATACTGCTTCTAGGAGATATAATACTGTTTTCAGAGGAAATAAAATGCTTCCAGAAGATTTACTACTGCCCCATAAAGAATTGATACTGCTTCTGAAAAACTTGATGTTGCTTGCAGAAGACTTAAAATGCTTCTAGAAGACTTGATATATTTCCAGCGTACTTGTATTGCTTCTAGAAGACTTCATGCTGTTTCTAGAGGATTTGATATTACCTCTGGAAGACTTAAAATGGTTCCAAAAGACTTGACACTGATTGTGAAATTGCCGACAGATAACATATTCATTGCGAAAAATAAGAGACTGTTGATAAACCATTTGAGTTTCACCATTTACATGATATTGCCCCTGGAAGACTTGATACTGCTTCTAGAAGACTTAATATTGTTTCCAGAAGCCTTAAAATGTTTTCAGAAAACTTGTAATGTTTCTATAAGACTTCATACTGCTTCTAGAAAACTTGAAATACTTCCAGGAGACTGCATCATATCTTCAGTGCTTGATATTTTATGGTCTAGATATAAATTTCTTTTTTTATGTGGGGATAACATCAACAATTTGTACGGAACGTTTATTGATTTATTTATATATCATTATAATATATGTTGTTCGATTAGCTGGAAATGTTACTCTGCTGGCTGTTGATTGTCCAACTGGGTTACGTCCGAGGTGATCGATAATCTTAATAAAATTGCATTGGCTAATAACGAATGGCTTCCCAGAACAGCAGTATATACGAAACATAAATCCATATACAAGTCATTGATAGAAAAAATTGAAAACTGGATGCTGTCTGATAGAATTATGAGATCGGAAAATCGGACAAGAGCTGTTTGACAGTGCGTAAATGTATGGAGTAAGCCAAAGTATGTTGAAGTTGGATTATTGATTGATGGTGTATTTATCTCAGATCCTAAGGAATGTTGCTCAAGATTTTGTAAATTTTTTTATAACCATAGTTCCTGACTCTCTGTCTATGCTGGTTGGGAATGTGACATATGAATCTTGTACGAGTGATATTATAGTGAACTCTAGCATGTTTTTCAGTGTCGAAAACAATGTCGATCCGGATGGTGTGCATGTCGTATATGTCAAGTATTTATGTGATGAGATAGTTCTTCCGTCAGCAATCATCCACAGCCCAATTCTTGCTAGGCATTGTCTAAATATGCGCCAATTGAGAAGGGAGTACCACAGGAATCTATTCTTGGCCCTTTAATATTTTTGCTGTTCGTAAACGATTTGCTTCGACATTTGGGCGATGAGGTTCACAACACTATGTATGCCGATGATACTTCCGTTCCATTGTTGCCCGAGACCCTGATACACTTTCTAATAAGGTCAATCTTGTGGTGAACCTGTATGTGGATTGGTGTAAAAAAATAAAATAATTCTAAGCTTCCAAAAAACTGTATGCATTAATTTTTACAAGCATCGTATTCTTCCTGATCCAATGGGTTGGGATCATTGTGCGATATGGTGAGATTCTTGTCGTTAAACGTTGATCAGCATTTGTCTTATGAAGCTCATATTGATTATGTAAGTTCTAAGTTGAATTCGGGAATTCGCTCTATGGAAACTAAGGTCTAGTTTGGAAATAGGTTGCTTGTAACAGGGATATTATGCCCTGTGCTTTTCCTATTTAGCCTATAATATTTTAATTTGGGATTTGGCTCCCGACTGAAATGGTGTTTTTGTACAACAAAACAAAGTTGTGAGAATGACGTTTAGGCTTGGCGTTGTTGAAACTTGAAGGGTCACTTACAAGATATATTACTTAAAAGACTTATATATTAATAATTGTGATTTACGGAAAAGGAAATCACCTTTTTGATGGTAATGGAAAGGCATATACGTGTCATAGTGGTTTATCACTACCAATGCATACAACTTCTTTGTTTGAAAATGCCCGCAGTTCAATTTCCTAAAATTATATAATAAACATCCCCCATTTGTTAGAGACATTCATGATTTTAATCATTTTAAAACTAAAGCTAAGGCTTTTTAATAAACATACACACTGCTTCTAGAAGACTTGAAATAATTCCAGAATACTTGATAATAATAAGAGTAATAAGAAGAGGAAGACTTGATACTGTTTCTAGCTAATTGAAAATGCTGCCAGAATGCTGATTATACTAATGTATTATTATAATATTATACTAATTATTATTATACTAACTGATGGTATAAAACTGACACATTGGTTCTATGTGAATCTAGCTTCTGCATAATTTTGTATAGATTTAAGAATAAAATAGTGACACCGGTTTGAGATAGGACACGGAGATATTATTAGGTAATCCTGTTATCATTCCATATTAATTATTATTAAGTATGTGTTTGATTTAATGAAATATATCCAAATGGATAAACAAATAGTCAACCGGTTGTTACTAAAATAGTAAAACGTTTTAAGGAGACGGATCATGTAAAGTATATTCCAAAATGCGGTCGGCCGAATGTTGCAACAAATAAAGATCATCCAAGCAAGGTGTGTTTCATGAAAACACAGATAATCCAGATACTCCAGAAGATGACTTTGATAGCCGTGTACAACTTTGTGAAAAGATGATAAGAAATGATACGAACTTCGTTAACAGCATAATCTTTTCTGACGAAGCCATATTTTATTTAAACAGAAAAGTTAGTAGACGCAATCTTCAATCAAATCTTAGATGTTTCATTTTAAAAACACACTCACCATGTCATAACTCAATTTTTCTTCATCATTTTTATTTCATTCTGTACTCTATGTACACCCTGCATGTGTTTAAAAAACTAAAAGTAGAATTCACACCAGACTTAGAACTAGAAACATGCTGGTTTAGCCGTCTTAACAGACGTACGACTAAATCCGAATGTTTTTGGTTCTAGGTCTGGTGTCAGCTTTAATGCTAGTGTTAGTTTTGGCTCTAGTTGTTATTGGAACCAAAACATTAATTAGTTGCATTAAAGTTAACACTAGATGTTAGCTTTAATGGCAGTGTTAGTTCTGGTTGTAGCTGTGATTCAGTGTAGGATTGTACATATGCTATTGAGCTAAAACTAGAACTAATATTAGACCTAGGACTAGAAATATTCGGTGTACAAACATGTTAAAATAAAATGTTAAAATAATGAATACGAATGAATACGATATTCATTCGAATCTAAAACGCGCTAATTTTGTCAGTCAGGTATTCAAAATAATGGAGTGCGTCTTAGATTATTAATAGTTTATTAATATAGGTTACAAATGTTTAGAATTTCGACACAAAATTTGACAAATAATGGAGACTACATTAAATGCGGAGTTAGATGATGCGTAATATTGGGAAATATTGGGTGATGTTGAGATATATCTCGATTTTCGGGACATACTGTTACCAAATTAAAATGGTCGACGATCATTATCATCGTAATATGCAAAATTTTACGATAGTTATATTTTTTTAATACTACATGATTTCAATTTTCGAATCAATACATTTTTGACATTTTCTCCCATCCCAATTAGTCTCGGCCAATTTCCTCGAGCGAAACGGCACCGCTGTTGCAACAACGGCCGGTGCAAAGGTCTCGCGACGACATTTACCGACCCCCTTTATGGGGCCGTTTGTTTCAAATATATCCAGCAACGAAGACAAAAGAGCTTTTATATCCTCGTAACTTGGGATGTGTGTACTCAGTGACTTTTCCCGGTTCAAGGTAATATAACCTTCCAAGCCGACAACATAACTTCAACAAACTTTTAAATTAAGCATCGTTTTGTGTATGTGTGGGTAATTGAATAAATTCTTCTTCATCTGCTGCTTTAATTTTGTGTTTGTTTCACGTGGCGTTATGAACGTTCTTAAAGTCGTTCCGTGCGTTACTGACGTCGCCCGGAGCCTTTTTCTTCAGTCTGGTTGCTGGTCGAGTCCAGTTTCGTAATTGGTCGTGGCCATAGCTTCCGGTATGCGCGGATAACGGTCTCTCTCGGAGCTGCCGCGCCCGGCAACTTCAACTAACCACCATCATCATCATTCGTAGTCGCCGTTTCTATTCTTCATTTCATTTTTTTAAAGTTTCCATTTTAACTGCAGTCCTCCTGCACAATCAAAACTACGATTACTATTACATTACCATTTTCCGTGCGCTTTAGCATGGTGGTGATTTAAATTTTTTTCACGTTTAAACGTGAGTTAATTTTAATTCACCCGGTGATACATACTTTCTTTTTTCATCGAAATCGATATAAATGGCTATTCTGGTAGGTAACTGTAGGCAACGCACACGATTTGTCTTCGTCGTATACATGTGGAATTTTGAGAAGGTCGCGATAGGTAAAGGCAGGATGCTCGGTGTTGAGAATGCGTGCTCGACGGGGCCGTTTCCTGTAGTTGGTCCCAAAGAAGACGTGACCAGCAACCGCCCTATGTTTAACAAAAAAAGTTCGATCGATCGTTAATAGAAAACCACCATCGTGGCGTCGGATGTTGTCGTTTAATGATTGTAACACTTAATGTTCCGGTATCGTATTATAACCGGAGTGACTACCGTAAAATTTTTAATACCAGCACGTGAACGCTCGAGATGTACAACAAAAGTTATTTATCTATACAATGTAATGGTCACCACAAATGCGTCATAACAAAACCACTTTTTCCTATATATTTTTTGTAAGACTATTTTAATCAGTAATGGGCGACAGGTAAATACCCGGTGGGTATGTATTTATAAATTGGGTATTTACCCCAGCCTAGGGTAAATACATAAACAGTGGGTACTTAACAGAGCTGGGCTAACTACTTAAAAAAAGTAGTGGAGTATACGAGTACTAACACTAACTAACTAATACAAGTAACGATAGCTACTAACAACTTTCATCCAAAAGTAGTTTAACTATTTTTAGAATATGGTATTTTGATTACTAACTACCAGTAATTAGTAATTAAATGTCTAATTACATAGTAAAATCCCCTTTTAATGGCTAAAAAGCCAATACCATACCTACAACTGCAAGAATGCATAGAAAAGGTTGGAATAACAAATAAAATAAATGAAGGAAAAATAAAATAAACATCTATTTATTATATAAAGCATTTTAAAAGTAACTAAAGTCCGTGCAAAAAGTCATGGCCACTCACTTAGGAGATCGATATCTTCGTAACCGCTCAGTGAAAAATGTTGTGGTAAAGTTTGTCATAATCATTGAACATTTATGAGTATTATATCTCAATTTGGAAATCGTCGGGTTTATAGCTTTTCTTTTATCGAGAGTTAAGTGGCGATAGTAACAGGTTGTTGAGAGTGCCAGTAGCTTTATCGGAAAGTGGTTTCGATTTTATTTTCTCAAAATCTATTTAACGAAAACATGTCAAATTTGAACTTTACCATCAGTTCATATACCGGAATCCAAAAAACGACGTTATTTAACATACTTTGATATCCGTAAAGCCGTTTTATCCGCGAAACTACATGAAATATCGATGAAATAAAATTTGTCCCATATTAAGAGCAAGTGGGGCGCCTTAACTTTTCGCACGGACTGTAGTGATTAGTTAATAGTTAACAAGTTTTAAACTGTTATGCGCAAATTATGCTTAAAAGTCAGATTAAATTGAAATCATTTAAAAATTTAAAGTTGTTTAGAAAACAAAAAATATAATAAACAAGTTAAGGCAGAATGTTTTAGCTTTGAAAGCAACTTTTAAGTTAGGTTAGCTTTAAAAAAAAGCCTGCTTGAAAAGATTGTCAGAGATAGAGTAAGGTTGTAATATTAGACTTGAATTAATTAACTTAGTATCATCGGACATTCTTTATTACTTCTTTTGTCCTCAAAGTACTGTAATAACTCTAATTCCTCTATTTTTTATTAAATCTTTTTCTGATTCCGATGTTATTTGCATTTATCATAATTTTATAACTTTTAAAACTGTTTTAAAGGTAGTTAAATTACTTAAAAGGAATTAAACTAAACAAAAATAGTTAGTACATTTAAAGTAGTTAACAGTGAGGAGTTAACTACTTTCGTAACTGCTTTACGCGAATATTTTATGCCAGTATAAAATAATAGAGTATAAGTACTACTAACTATTTACTAATTATTTTATGATGAAGAGGTGCGGAGTGGCAGTTCGGTTAACTGAAAGTTTCTAGTTCTAAATGTAGTGTTACTTCTACTCGATACAAGTATACAATCATCTAAGACTGAATAACAACGAGAAGTAGAGCTAATACTAAAATTAGAACTAAAACTAGATTTAGAATTAGAACCACTCGCGTTTAGCAGTACGTCTCTTAAGACAGAACTAAACCCAACCTAGATTTAGAATTCACACTAGATTTAGAACTAGAAACATTAGGGCTTAGCCGTCTTCAAAGACGTACGGCTAAATTCTAACGTTTCTAGTGCTAGGTCTAGTGTTAATACTAAGGATAGGTTGTAGGACTAGTATTAGTTATACTCTTAGTTCTAGAAGAATGTACAATAATGAAGCACTGAACGGCATTTCAAATTAGAACTAACACTAGACCTCGTACTAGATAGATTCAGGTCTCTTTAGATGGATAAGCCCTAATGTTTCTAGTTTTAAGTCTAATGTTAGTTCTAAAGCTAGGTTGGGTTGGGTTGGTTTGGGTTCCGTTTAAGAAAGGTACGACTAAACCTAAATGTTTTTCATTATAGGTCTAGTATTAGCTCTAGCATTATTGTTGGCTCTATTTTTAGTTGTTATTCAATCTTAAATTGATGTATACTTGTAACAAACTAAAGCTAGAACTAACACTAGACATAGTACTAGAAACTTCTCTTACGCTGGCAGGACCATAATGACTGAATCGATTGAGACCTACTGGATTATTTACTACTTGTTTTATACAAGTTTGTACCACCAATAAAAAAATTGTACCACGTGCCATTAATGAAAACCTCGTGGCACTGCTAGCTTAATATTAAGCTAGCAGGAACACTTTTAAAAAAAGACGTAAAAAATAAAACATAAGTGGAGTTGATAGGAACTGAATTTGTACCAACACAACAAATTTAAACCTATAGTATGGTTTAGATTTTTCTTCATCTTGATGGTTTATACTGGAGATGAATTAGAAAAGTTTGTTAAATTCATATTGAGAAAAAAAAATATATTTTATGATTTATATTGCTGAGTTGGATTGGGTTTTTCTTCACCTTGATAGCTTCATACTGAAGATCAATCAGAAAAGTATATCTGGAGCATGAGTAAGAAAATGTTGTTGCTTACTTATAACAACTTTCTAGCTTTTTATTTAAATCAGCCGTTAACAGCGAAACTTCATCATCGATCAGAAACTGTCATAAGTTCACTCTAATCAATGAAGGTGGGGACTTGAAGGGTGCCTTGGCATCTAAGGTAGCTAAGTACCCAGAATGGTGCATCACACAGCCCGCTATCGTGTCCTGAGTTTCTCGTCCATCTGGGGGTTTTTATGGTGGGAAGAAAGGGAATTGTAGGTGCATACATATGGGCAGTGTCATGTTCTGTATTTACTCGCTCAAGCATTTTTTATGTAGGTTGTTGTAATCTTATTAATTTTGTAGTTCTCCAATATTTTAAGTATGTTTCCTTGATTTTCTATGTTGTATAACTATAACGTTTTCGTATACTGACTCTGGTCGTCAGTACTGTCTCCGTCTCAATTGTATAACATATGGGCTTTGTCATGGTCTGAATTTGCTCCAGTATTTTAAGTATGTTTCCTTTTTTTCTATGTTGTATAACTATAGCGTTTTTGTCCTCATCGAAGGTGTGGGATGCATTTTGCTCGTAGATATTTTTCGAAGCTTGATTGAGGACATGTTTTGTGTTTACTGACTCTGGTCGTCAGTGCTCTCTCCGTCTCAATTGTATATCATATTGTTTGAATGTTTTTTTCAATTATTTTGTCTAAAGTTCGGTCGAATTGAAATCGAATTGAAATTTGAACTGAAATTTATTTTCAGTCTTGTCGATTGTCAGATCTATAACATTTATTTTTCCGATTCTATGGTGAATTTGATGTTTTCGTGGAGTGTGTTGATGTATTTATAGATGTTTTTATCATTTGTGTTAATCACCATCAATATGTTATCAGCATACCTTTTCCAAAGTGTGATATATTTGTCTTTCCATTTTGTCTAAGAACACATCAGCTATCAACCCACTCAAAGGTAGTATCAACCCACCCAATGGTAGACTTTCTTCATGTTCGTAAATGTTGTCGTTTAAAGTGCAAAAGTTTTGTTGTAGACATATTCGAGAAAAGGTTATGAATGTTTATACCATCTGTTTTGTTCTTAAGCTATTCTGCTAAGATGTTCTTTTTTACATTTAAAGTCTTATTGGTTGGAATATTTGTGTATAAATTGATGACGGCGAATAAAAAAATAATATGTTTTCCCGCGATTGAAGTCAAACGGAGATTATATCTGTCATTAATCTGTTATCTGTTATCGAAATCATAAATGAGAATCTGGAAAATAAACTAAAAATTGATGCCATGTGCTTATTTTTCTTTTTTGATCGAAAAAGTCGACTGATATATCAAATATCGCTCAATTATATATTTTCATTCGTGTGGTATTTTCTGATACGTGTACGAAAAAGGAATTTTTGGATGATTCCTCTGAAGGAGTAAACTCGTGGTAAAGATATACATGACGTTTTCATAAATTTTATAAGTAAATATGAGCTACCGGTTTACAAATTTGTATGTATAACCATTGATGAGCTATAGAAATGACTGGTCATAAAAAAGGGTTTGCTTGTGTCATACTAATGATGAATCATTTTTCTTATTTAATATGCAGCAAATTATGGACATTACAATGAAAATTGTTTACTCCATCCATGTCCATAACTTGTAACGACGGCTCTTCAAAGTACATCTGGAGTCTAGTGAATCTACTGAACACACCGATTTATTACTACACACAGATGTAAGGTGGTTGACACGTGGAAAGATTTAGAAATATTTCATCATATTTCAAGAGTTGCTACCCGAAATAACCTTTTTTTCTTGAATGTGATACTGAGGTACTCTGAAACGAAAAATGGTTTTGTCATTTAGCTTTCTTAACAAATATTATGGGTCATTTAAATACTATTAATTTGCAATTGCAAGGGAAGAATAAAAGCATTATTGATATGGTTGGTGCAATAAACACCTTTAAAAAAAGTTACAACTATTGATTAAAAAAAATCCGTCTTTGAAAACAAGGTCAAGTTCCCAATTATATTGTGTATTAATATCGTATCAATATATCGATATTTCGATACAAACAAAATATCGATATCGATACGAAGAACATATTGATATGTCGATACAAAAAAACAGTAATAATCTTATCCAAGCAGTATATATAGCCTTTAATTAGTAGGATCTAGTTCCTTGTCACCTCTCGACTTCTGCAAGAAGTGATAATCTTCTACAAGCAGTATTTTTTGTTTTTTGAATTAAAATTAGAAATATCACTAATGCTACTAGATCTAAAACTAGAAACTTAGGGTTTTGCCGTGCGTTTTTTGAAAAAAATATTTGACGTTTCGGATGCCATGTTGCAACCTTCTTCAGAAACTGGTTCGAAGTGATCCTAGTGTTAGTGCTTGTGTTAGTTTTTTTAAAGTAGTTACTCTGTAACGAGAATGTAATCTTCATTTGCCAGGGTCTAGTTTTCTGTCAACAGTATGTGGACTTGTAGCAGTTTTTAGACATTTATAGCCAGTGGTTATAATCGTCTACAAGCGATTTTTTAGCGGTCTCTTAATAGTATTTTCTGTAAAATTATAGATTTTGAAATTATCAGTATCTAGTTTTCTGCTAGTAGTGTCTAGACTTCTGCTAGCACTTTCTGACTAAAAAGTTAGATACAATATCGATGTATCGATAAAATATCAATATGGGTATCGATACAATGTGTGTATCGAAGATCGATACGCTTCATAACTGTATCGCACACTCCTAATTGTCAAGTTTATGAGGTGCAAATAAAAAATATTCTCAATGAATTTGAAAGAAGGTTTTCAGATTTCAATAAACTAACAAATACTGTAACTTTTATGAGTTATCCATTTTCTTGCACAAATATTGAAAAATGTGCTTCTGATTTGAGAATGAAGTGTTGCAAATAATATCAGATATATACCACAAAGCTCGAGCAAATGATTCCTAATTTGCTAATTTGCAATCTGCCTAAAACAAGCTGCTCATAAAGTAACTGTGCTATCAACTTATTTATGTGAGTCTGCATTTTCTGAAATGAAACTTATTGAGACAAAATATCGTAGTCGACTGACTAATGAAGAATTGAAATCATGTTTGAGATTCTTAATTAGTAGTTGCCAACCTACAAAGTACTTAGACAATACGCAATGTCATGTGTCGACCTCTCCAAATTGTAAATAATTATTATGTATTGTAATTAATTAATAGTAGCAATATATATGTCTGTTACAATTGTTTAGTTTTTTATTGTACAATATAGGCCAATACGCTCAAATTCAGACTGATCCTTTGCAATCAGTAACCAAAATCTTGTACTCAATTTAACTTTTTTCCGAGTCGATCGCTCAGTACTCTTCTTTGGCGGTAGATCGATAAGTGTGAACGCCACTGTACTAAAAAATTCCGCTTTAGTCGTGCATCTACAGACATCTTCAGAACTTATAACTATCAAGCACTGAATGGAAATTAAAACTAGAACTAACACTAGACCTAGTATTAGAAAGATTCAGGTTTAGCTGTGCGTCTTCAGACTTCAGCTAACTCCTAATGTTTTTAGTTCTAGGTTTAGTGTTAATACTAAAGCTAGATTGTACGTCTAGTATTAATTACACTTTTAGTCCCAGAAGTATCTACAACAATCAAGCACTGAATGACTATTAAAGCTCTACTACTAGTTTTAGTTTGATACACGTATACAACAATTAAAGACTGAATAACAGCTAAAAATATAGTCAACACTAACACTAGAGCTAATACAAATGAAAAACATTTAAGTTTAGTCGTAATTCTCTTAAAACAGAACCAAATCCAACTCAACCCAACCTAGCTTCAGAACTAACACTAGACTTAGAACTAGAAACATTAGAATATTAGCGTTTAGCGATCTTACGAAACGTATGGAAAGTTTTAAAATTTTTCACGAAAGTTAACAATTAAAAAAAATTGGATGCATTTATGGCGAAGCGGAAAAAATTCCGATTATTTAGAGCACCTCTGATTTATAGATTGTTATATTATTTTTGAGTTTATGTGTAAATAACTACTGTTATTGCTTTTTATTTAAAAAAGAACTTGTATTTTTGGGTTAAACACGGTTACTTCTTTAGTTGTCTTTGTTTTTATTGTACTTTTTTTAAATTTGATAAATGAAACTACTCATCTTGGGTATATATATCCAGGGTATATTCCCTTGAAAATAAATACCCGAGTATTTAGCAACTCTGGTTTTAACACATTTACTATTTGAACAAAGAATTCCTCCACCTTGAAAGTTGGTTTATATTTATCCACGAACGAGCGATAACCGATTGAAAAACTGTATTGTTACTCCGCCGACACCGGGCAGCGGCGGCGGCGTTGAACGCGTATCTCACTCCGCTATCTCTTTCGCATTCGTATGCATTGCTCGGTATTCTCAAATAGACCACTACTCATGTAGATCTAAGAGGACATCTACAGTGCTGCCAATTACACGCGCCGGTCCAGTTCGCTCCTTTTTCTCTCGATCGTTTCGTAAACGGCCGTTAGATGGTCGATACACCTCGCGAGACGACCTGGGCGTTATCTCTCTCTCCAAGCACTTCGGACTCTCCATCCCCATTTACTTCTTCTTCTCCTGAGAACGAATGTTACGTTTCGCGGAGGCGTAATCGCAGTTCTCAATCCGGTCCAAGACTCCAAAGCTGTTGCTCCAACTTCGTTACCACCTTGATCGCCCTGTATAACTCGATCTTTTAGTTTTGGTTTTCTTTTTGTCTTCTTGCTTAGTTCAATGTTGTTTGAACAACGCGAATTGACCTAAATACGAGCAATTGGAGCGAATGGCGGCAGCATAAGAACGACACACGCCGATTCTTGCACAACTTATTGTAATAATAACAGAGGTGACGGTTGCCGCCGGTTTACGCAACGCCCTGTATAATACACTATGGCGAACTTGGAGGCCATAGCTCTCTTAGATCGTGATCGAGAAATGGTGCCATGATGAATTGAACGTTAATTGAATTTGGCACGGATTCAATGGTGACTAAACATCTCGTTTTTATTTTGTTTTTTTTTAAAGAAGATTGAACTCCAAATATTTAACAAGGTGATTATGTTTATCTGAGTTTAGTTGTTGCGCTAACAAGTGGTAGGTTCTTAGCGTGGATCTGGTGGTTCAGGTCTAAGAGACAGGTTCCATTCTTTGCGGGTGCCCTTCCGGTGCCACGGATAATACGTCATGGCCGTGGGTTTGTCAGTGGAAGGCTTTTCCCCTTCGCTAGGAATCCGCATAAATCAAGTCAGCGCGCGGCGTTCTCGAGAGCGGAGTCCATTTGTTCCTCCGAGCGCTACGGAGGAAACCAGGCAAATTGGCCGAGGAGCAGCCAGCCGACTTTTCCGGCATCCAAACACGACCAGCCATGCCGTCGAGGATCGAGCAAGCCTTGTACGGGACCGGGGCCTCTTGATTTATACATGAGAAAACCGCCCGGACTTCGCTCCTAACTTCTCTTCCTATTCCGCAATAATACGTTAAGAAGGTGGCGGAGTGTCGAGGATAAAGCCCTTGACGACACGTTGCTACCGGAAAAAATCGACGATATCATTCGAAGACAACTAGACCAGTTAAAATGGTTTTACTCAACTTTCAAACGCACGCGAGATACGATAAGTTTGTTGCACGAACAAACCAGGAATGGTACCGTTAGCTGTACGCAACATCATCGAAAAGGAATAAAACTATATCTTCTAATCGTGGCACATCAGTTAAACGTAAATGTCTTACCAAAGTACTCTTCGGTTGGCGGTAAGTTGATTACGACATCAATCATGTACTCCTTCATTTTATTTTGGTTGTAAAGGAGCTGTTAATTAAAGTGTCAGTGAGACTATCTACAAATCTACGTAATCTCTGTTTGATTGTTATAGCTCTCCTAGGTATTATAACACGACATTACCTTCAAGATAGAAATATTTCAATAATCCTCGAGTGTACGTAATAAACTTGTCGAAGGTATTCATCGATAGTTGGATGGTTCATTGGGCGTGGATAATTTAATATTTTAACGCGTGCCAACACAGCTGTCCTTCCAATAGCAATAAATAGCGCAACACTTTGTGCACATTAGTGTTGATCTATACAATATTACACGACGGCGGCGGCGACTTTGCTCTATTCCATTGACCTTAATGATATAATGACCTTGGGTTCAGATAGGCGTGGACGCATTAAGCGGCTAAGTAACTGTGTGTCGGCTGCGGCAAACTTTATTGTCTGCTCAAAGCCACTCACCACCATCGACTCGACGTTCGTTCGGTTAGTCAACCTTTCGTCTGCCGGAATCGGAGAAGAGTCAACAACTATACGCACACATACACTCGCGAAATTCTTCTCCCTCGGAACCTGAATGAATAATCAACAATAAATCAATCCCGCTTAGCGACAACCGCCAATTTTAGCGGCTGCACATAAAGAAATTATCTTTCAAGAAATTCCCATGGGGACAACGCATATATTTATCTTGCGAAGAATGTATTCAAGAATTGAATTGCTAACTTGGTAAGTGTCAAGGAAGAATATGTGAAAAATATAGACAATGTGGATACTTGTAAGGATATTTTAACGACAAAAGAATGAAATACTGAATTAATACTTATCATTGGTGGCTCAAAGTTAATGCAGAAGCAATGACATCTCGGTGCTAGAACTCTTCAATTACAGATTTTTGCATTTGTGCTTATTATGTTAGATTGTACCTTGAAGTATTTATTATATTTTGCGACTCATGTATATTAAGCAGCTTTTTGTTACACATTTTAAGTTATAGTGAAACTGATACCTATACAAAAGTGACTGAAAATGTTGGAACCCATCAAGTGGCGCCCCTTTCGCTCTTAAAGAAAAACCAATTGAGACTATATTTTTGTTTATTTATTTTTTCAACAGAGGGGAGGCTAGTGTTGGCCATATTCAACACTATCGTACTAACACTATCTTACGCAGAGTGAAAAAAATTGTGTCAAACCTTATAGTGGCCATATTCGATCACGTTACCTTATATGTATTATATATCCAAAAATATACATATATTGGTTAGATAGATGTCGGTTATCAATAATTTAGAATAATATTAATAGATAATGAGAAATATGTTTAGTAGATGATGAGATAGTTGAAATACGGCACAGAAGATGTTGGGAGATATCAAGTGCATTTAGAGCTATTCAGAAAGAAAGATGTTAAGTTGGGATGGGTTGAGTTAAACGTCAGAGATAATATTGAAAGATGTTAAGATCAGGGATAATTATGATGCTAGAGACTATGTTGGAGAATCTAGGACAGTGTAGAAATATTTCAAAAATGATCACATTAGGTATGTAATACTTAATGTTTATCAAGAATTATTATCTGTCTTACATATCTTATTATCTATCAGCACCAACCTTGGGTGCTGATAGATAATAAGGAATATGTTTGGAGTTCTTAAGGGACAAGATTTGGAAATGACACGTATAGGCGCGTCTTGAACTATTGAGAGAGAAACTGAGTGATCATGGAAAATGTATTGAGTTGAGGTAAGGTTGGGTTGGGTTGAGGTGAGTTAAAATTATGATGTGTGAGAGCTTGTTGGAGAATCTACGACAGTGTTGAAATATCTCAAAAATGATCATAGATGATGACATTAGATACATAATGTTTAATGCTTATTAAGAATGTGGGACGGTGTTGATAGATAATAAAGAATATATTTATAGTTGTTCGTGAATAATATTTAGAAATGACGAGGAATATATTAATATTTACTATTACGGCAATAATAGATGTTATAGGTTTTGTACATAATGCTCTGAATTAACAACAGTCGGTGCAAGTCAGTTTTCTTTACTTGAGCAAAGTGTTTAACACAGTAAGTCACGATGCAGTATTGAGAAAACTATACTTTTATGGCATAAGAGGAGTATGCAACAATATGTACTATGGAAAAATAGTACGGCTGAAACACCTAAACTAATAAGCGAAGTACCAGAGTGATCAATACCGGGTCCTTTGTCTTTCGTGATATACAGGTGTGTCAAATGTCAAGAATATAGGCAATATCTTCCCAAATGGTGGTTTTAAGGAACAATGTTTCAAATAAAAGTTTCTTTATAAATTTTAACGCATTTTCAGGCGATGTACTTTTGTTTGTATTGCTTTTTGTTTCGTCGCTATAGCAACGAATATTGTTATTTTAAATAGGATATATATAGGATATTTACATATCCGGATAGAGCATAAATCCGGCTACATGACGAACACATCAAATTAAATTTAAGTTAAAAGATGACAGTATAAGCTAGTATTGATCGGTATAAGCAAATATGGTGCAATTAAGCAAACGACAAAGAATACAAATATTAATGATGTATGGGTATGGTGATTGAAAACTGTATGCTGATTTATGTATACAACCTTATGAATTATAAGGTAGTAAATATCGTGTGAGAATATGCCATAGTTAATAAAGAAACTTTTATTTGAAACATTTTTCTGTGAAATCACGCATGGTGAAGCCATTTGACACACCCTGTGTATTAATGTTCTACCGTTTAATGTCTGTGCGGAGATGTTCATTTATGTGGACGATACGACTGTATTAATAAAAGATCCTGATTAGCAATTGATTCCTTTAAAGTTCTCTGCTGCTATAACTTAGTCAAAAAAATGGTTTACAAACAACTGCCTGAAACTAAACGAAGACAAAACAGAATCAACTGTCATTAATATGAAATTACCCTCAAACTTACCCGCGATGAAGTTATTGGGTTTATCTCTTGATCTCAAGTTAACATGGAATCTGCATATTGATGTCATAAGTAAAAAATTAAAGTCAGCAATTTTTACAATCTCAGCATCACCTCTCAGCAAAATTAAATATTATAAGATGGCCAAAGCAGTTTATTTTGCAAGAAGGCGACAAGAGCTTTATACAATCTTAAAACCACTAACAACTGTAAAGATGTATTTAAAACAGAATGTATACTTACCGTACCATATTATGTATTCCTTGATGTATATTTATGACAGTATGAGTAGGTTAAAATTGGTAGTATATTATAATGAATATATTATTTAAGCTTATTGACGCATGCGCGAAATGCGTATCTTACGTTTTAGGAAACTTGTTTTATAAGTTCAGAGTTAGAGTTGAATATAAGATGTCGAACAAACAAGCTGTTTTTAATAACCAATATTTTAATCAAAAGTGCTTCCCATTATAATAAGGAAAGAACACAACAAAATTGAATACAAACTTTCATGCACATGATAAAAGGGGCAGTAGACCTGCGATTACCACTACATAGAATAGAAGCGATGAAGAGATAGTCTGACTTCTGGGATGTTAAGTTTTTCAACAGGTTACCAAAACAAGTCAAGACTATGGAACGAGGATACCTGAAATCACAAAACTAACAATATGTGTAGTCAAATCTTGACAGGAAAGCCTATTATATGTGGCGCGACTATATGGAGGACGAATTTGCAGAGGATCTTTATTTAATAATATATTTTTTGCGCGTAGATGCATGTTTCTTTTTAACTTTTCACTGTAATATTATATTAGTAACGTGAATAAATATTATTATTATTAATATTTATACATGTGCAAAGAGGGACGATGTTGAGATATATTATGGGCGTTCAGAAATATTGAGGAAGAAATTGAGAAATCATGGAAAATGTGTTGCGGGAGGCGAGGTTTGGTTGGGTTGGGTTAAATGTCAGAGATAATATTGAAAGATGTTAAGATCAGGAACAATTATAATGTGACTGACCATGTTGGAAAAGCCACGACAACGTTGAAATATTTCAAAAATAATCATACAGCTGTCCCGCAATGATTGCACAATAGTTTATCGGCATATTCTCTGGTCGAAAATAGACAAAAAAATTAGTAATGAACATAGGTGTAAAGATTTTCCGTTTTCGAGATATGTAAAGTTTAGTTTGATAAGCTCGCCTATTGCTAACATCATTATTTGTAAGGATATACATACAGTAATTGTATGGTTATCATAGTTACGATCAGAGCCGGCGTTTCATACAGGCGGAGCAGGCAACCGCCAGTAGTGGGAAATAATTAGGGCAGGCTGAAATTCCATTCCTCTCACGCATATAAAAATTGATATTAACTAATTATCTAGTCATAACAGGTTCTGACGAAGACTTGAAAAAATACAAATGTTGGTTTGTTTTTTTAAAGAGATCACATTCTTTAGAGAAATAGTAGAAATAGCTACTATTAATTAAAAAGGGACCAAAGAAGTTAATTTTATATATACTATGTTAATATTATTTATAATGTACTGTGTTTTTACGAAGCAAAGTCGAGATTTCCAAATAAGTTGCACATAATATTTTGTAAAATTCAATGAAAATCCATCTTATATTTCAAATTCTTTGATTTCATGTTTCTACTCCATACTCTTGTTCTACTTATGTTTTTAATATACAGTATGTCCGTAAAGTAACGGATATAGACAATAAGCTCATAAACGGTTTAAGGATAAATCTATGAAGATTATATTTTTGACAACTTTTTGCAGTAGGCTTCAAATTTTTTTCGTTGTTTTACTGAGTTATTACGTCATTGATATTTTATCAAACGTCGATCCCCCATTATTATTACGAAATAGGAGAGAGGATTTTTTTTCTAAATGTAGTACAGTCAATATTAATATTGGTTAGAAAATGGTAAGAAAATTTTCGAAAAAATATCGTTAAAGTTTCAACATTTTCTATTCATTTGAGATAGAAATGTGGCAATAGCCGTGTTTAACCACGTAAAACAATTGCTTTAGATATTTTATTAAAAGATTTTTGACATATAAAACAGTTGGTTACCATGATTATGCATGGCTGCTGCTCTAATTATGAAACTTGAAGAAAACTGAAGCTGAAACTTTCACCTGGATCAATATTAACTGGATCGATTTAAAAAATCCTCCATAATATTCCGCAATAAAAATGCGGAATTGCCATTTAAAAAAAGTATATATGACGTCATAACTTGGTTAGGAATGGCGACAAAACTTTGAAACCTACTCCAAAAAGTTGCACAAAGAAACTTTATACCTCTTCCAAGGGATTTTCCATAAATCGTTTATAATGATTTCATCACCTATATCCATTATTTCACGGCCATGCTGTATATTTTTGCTGTGTATTTTATTTACACGTAAAAAGGTATCTATTACGAAATTTATACTTGTTAGTTTGCAGTTTGTAACTTGTTCGATTAATGCATATTAGTGCATTTTTGAAAGGAGCCTTTTTATAAATGTCTATTTAAGCAAGGGTGACCAAATTTATTTTCGCCTGTAACAGCCAAACGTCTGGCGCCGCCCCTGGCTATAATGGTTAACAAAAGCTAAAATAATAAATTAATTTTAAGATAATTAATTCAGTTTATTAATAATTTAACAAAACAAGTTTCAAAGGTTATTGAAGAAAATCCATCAACCCGCAGAAAAATAACAAATAGTCAACAATTTGGAAAAGAATGATGTGTTAATAAAGTGCACTAAACATATCATCAACTAATCTATTAAATGAGTTAGTAATGTTATCTTTAAATTCATATACATTTTAAACTTCTTCAGAATAAACCATTTTTTTAATGTCCAAAAAATTTACTGTATTTAAATCTGGTGAACGAGATCATTTGGGACAGGAATTTCTCGGCCAATCTACTTATTGCCAAATCTGCTATCTAAGTATGCGAGTAGCGCGTGTTAATGTGCCGGTGCTCTATCGTACATAAAGTAGTAATCTTGTAGTGTTAGCAGTGGTAATTCATCAAATACCACTACAAAAGCTCATTTTGTAATAAAATTATGTAAGCAACGGTAGTCAATCTCTACAATAATGCTTGAGAATGATTGGTCTCCTACAATTGCTGCATACATTAACTGAATCGTCACTGCTGATGCGTTGCATAGGGATTTTCATCACTCCAAACGTGCGCATTATGCATATTAAAAATTGCGTTTCGAGTAAATGTTACTTCATTCCTAAATACAATGTTTATGGGTAATTCGACGTTTAGTACCACTTCGTCTATACCCCATCTACAAAAATCTCTCATTGTTTGGATATGGATAAAGCAACTTAATATGCGCTGAACGATTGATTTTATGATATTCTTTGTGCAAAAATCCTACTAATGTTGATTGAAGAATTTTCATCAATTCTTTCCAAGCAGATTTTTCTAATTCCACCGGCCTTATGTAATGTCTTTTCTTTTAATGGTTACACTTCCCGTTTCTTATAATCGGGGAAATAGGAGCCATACTCAACAATTTTATGAAATTAAGTAGTAAAGTTGGTCAATTTATAGTAATCATTTAACGCCTTCATATACATTCTTTTTATCTTTTTTTAAATCAATTTTTTATTAATGAAGCCATGTATTTGAACTTATTTGACTAAAAACAATAAAAAGGTTAATTAAGGAAACCGATAGGTTTCTTTTGTATGTTCATACTGGGATTAGTGTGTTTACGATTATAATAATGTTAACAATAGCTAACATTATTTTAGCTTACCTATGAAACTCTAGCTTAGAATATCTTAACAATGGGCCATCTTCTACTTTATGTTATTTGGCATTCTTGTCTATTTTCGATCAGAGAATACGCTGGTGAATTTGTTAGGGTATGTTTACATTGGAGTTGCGATAAGAGCAGCACTAAATTCGTTTCTATGGATTTGGATACAACCACCTTAATTGGTCGCTCTAATATTATTAGCTTTCTATGTTAATATCGTCGCTCTTATCGTTTACCAGCTCCAACATAAACCTCCCCTTACGCACTGAAAACCTGCAGCGTGAGAAAATTGGCAGCTAAGGCTAAATAGTTCACTTTGGAGATTGGGTCGTGAGCGAATGATCCCAAAAGGGATGAGAAAAAATATAAAGATAGTAATAGGCGAAATACGACGCAGGTTGACCTTTGCGTAGGACGCAAAAAATTCAAGATCAATGAGAAAATCCAACGCAGAGATTAATTAAGAAACAATCTCCAAATTTCGCCTTAACCTTCTTCTTTTGCCTTAAAATGTCTACAGAATAAAATGTATGAACATTAGACTCGTGTATGATAATAAAATGAATAACCTTACCAGAAGATGCAATGGACGAAGCGTGAATAATTAAAACGATTGTTTTTAAACGACGTGAATTATTTATATTTTGTAAAATTGAAATATACGTCTAACATTAATGCATTGACGCACGCGTGAGCTCATCTACCACCAATAAAAGATCATTATCATCAATGAAAATACCGAACATTGAGCAACAGATGTCATAACTGAATTCTAGCGAAATTAAAAAGAAAAACAAAACTTTAAACCGAATTACAAATAGAACATGTAACAAATTGTTGTACAGTTATTATGGGACTCTTCTATATGATTACATTAGAGATGTAATGCTTATTTCTTACCAAGAATCTAGGATGGTGTTGATAATAATGAGTTGACAATATTTGGAATTGACAAAGACTATATTAATATTTTTGTTGAGATATATTAAGGACGTTTAAAACTGCCGAGGAAGAAATTCTGAGATCATGAAAAATGAATTGAAGGTGATGAGGATAGGTAGGCTTGGACTAAACGTTAGAGATAATATCGCAAGATGTTTAGATCAGGGACAATTATGATGTCAGAAACCATTTTGTAGAATCTATAATAGTATTGAAATATCTCAAAAAGGTCATATATGATGACATTAGGGACATGATGCTTAACTCCATGGATTGCATGTAATTTATAATCCACCAAATATCTAACATATAATATACGTATTTTTTCGTTTATCGGACATTTGGAGATTTTCACACAAAAATTGACAAATAACTGTGTTAAGCGAGGCGAGCTTGGTAGATGTGTAATATAAAGTAAAGCTAAGTAATATTGAGGGATATTAGAAGTGATATTGAGATATATCACGGTAATGCTCAGCAAGAGCAAGAACGTTCATGTTAATGGAAGATAAAAACCATCATGACATACATTTAAATATAGATATTGGAGTTATTATAGATGTTGTTTTGATAAATATTACAAATGATGTCGAGAGATATTAAGGATTATTTCTAAAACTTTCATTCTATTTACTTAGGTAAAGTAAAGATGTTGTATGGGTGTTAAACATATTGAGAGATCGTGTTTGAACCTAGCTGAGGTGGTGAAGATTATTAGAAACGGTGTTAACATATTTAAGGATAATCGTTAATGCTATTAATCGCGATATTGCTGAAGAGGAGGAATGTATGTTAATATTTAACAGTGTGTCCAGATTTCGACTATTATAAAACTAATAAAAGACTATAATAAAAAATTAGTCTTAAAAAGCGATTTAACGAGGTAAAAATTTAAAAGTAGTTAAAAACACGAAAAAAATTCAAATCAGCAAATTTCTGTTTTTTCTAAATATCTGAAGAACAAAACAAATAACGATTAATTTGAAATACATATGATCAATTGCGAGCATTAAATTCTGGAAAACATTTCCCATTTAACTGCTGCTTTAGCCGAGATACCAATGGTAAGCATCGAAATCTTAACACACTGTATATGTGTAAATAGGGACGATATTACGATATGTTAGGCCTGGAGAGATTTTGACACAAAAATTGACAAATAATGGAGAATGTATAGGTATAAATGGGGTATATTTATACCTGATTGAAGTGGGAACTGGATATTGTCACTTATAGTGTTGCTTGCCATTACCAAAGTCAGAACTGTCAGTTTGAACGATTTGACCAGATTTGACATAGTAATATTTTTGATTGTGTTGTGTACAGTTATAAATGAAATGCTTGGTGTCCCATTCATATATGTACACAATGTACCCTCGGACCTTTTTTTGGCATTTAATTTTGTATGGAAAGGGGCGCATTTGTTTCGTTCGTCCAACCCAACCCTGGAGCACCGAATATCTTAGGACGGTTCTGGTTCAAATATACAGGGTTGAGTTGAGTTTAGCTGTGCAAGACATTTTTTAATGAAAGTCTCTAAAATGTGTAGTTTCTAATATAGAAGTCTTTAGAATCTGATTTTGCAACCCTATATATTTGAATTGAAATAAAACTAGAACTAACACTAGACCTACAAGTAGAAAGATTCGGGTTAAAATTTTCCTAATACTTTCCACTTCTAGGTTTTATGTCAAGAGATCCAACTCTAGATCTAAAACTAGAAACTTTTGTGTTAGGCGTACATTGTTCAAGTCTAATGTTAGTTCTAGTTTTATTTCAGTTCAAATATACACTGTTGCATTGAGTGGGGTTGGCTTTAATCGTACATCTAAAGACTTATCTTCCTTTTCCCTATCAATCCAAGTGTTCTTATTGTCAAATCTCAATATGCCTCAACAAAAATCTAAATCGCTTTAGTAACATCACATGATCAAATGATTAGTTTTATCTACGACGGATAGATATAAAAGGCCAAACAAAGCTTTAATTTCAATACAACCGTAATAGTCAATGTTCGATATTCACATGAATACTGCTGCTGGTTTATGAATATGTTACTGTGTTCAATAATTAGATTTATTATTTCATCTGTAGAAATACATGACCATATACTCAGAATACTTGATACATTGCGTGATGGTCATTTTGGACGTTTTAATTGTTATTATTGCACGAGTACTATTATTGGATATACATATGGTGTTTGTTCCATATAGTTACTTTGGTTTTGGCAGCAAACAGGATCCGTAAACTTAGCTTTTTTGTTAGCATTAGGATATTGATATTCAGTAGGCTGTTCAACAAATTCTGGTTACTACTCTTGCTCCGAATCAGAATCTATACGTTCTTTAACATGAACGAACTTCCTCGTCAAAATCTTCCTCATCATCTGCAACAGTAGGTTTGCGGACCCCTGTTAATAATTTGTCACTGCTAACATCTGTCTAGGATTCTAAGCTAAGTACAACACAACAAAAAACACTTCCTACTAAAATTTCCTACTAAATATTAATGTTATTAGGGATGTTATTTTGATAAATATTACGAATGACATGATGTCGAGAGTTTTCAAAGATTACGTCTAAAGCTTTCATTCGGTTTACTTATGTAGAATAAAGATGTATGAGTAGTGGCGATAAACATATTTAGAGATAAATGGTATTGCATGCTGCATGAGAATGAATCCGTAAACGATTTCATTTGAGACTACATAAGGTTATGAAGATTAGAAACAATGTTGACATATTAAAGTATTCTTTAGTGCTGTTATTCGCAATGTTGAAAAAAGGGGAAATGTGAATAAGGGGCTAACTATTAAATGATATACGGGTAAGGTAAACACGATTTGATATTTGAGGATATTGAAGATTACGTTAAGATATATCAACAAGATATTGCAGAGATTACGTTGAGACCAGATCTTCTTTGATTTTGATTGGTTTACTAGTAACCAGTGATAATGAACAATTCTTTTTCGGCGACAAGAATTTCATTGAATAACACTTATCTAAATGTAATGTGGGATGTAAAAAGGTGAAAGTTTACTTCGAGCACGTTTGGAGAAACCGCAATTTCGACTTTCAATTTTCGTTCAAATGAATAAAATATCAAAAAACGGGGACAAAAAAGGAATTTTATATTTAATTGATTTAATATCATTAAATCAAACAGTAAATTATAATCATATTCATTAATTTGAAAACGTTGTCACAACAACCTTTTTTCCATCGATATCTAATCATCTTAATTAACCCATTGAAATCATTACAATCGCTTAACTACTCGCAAAGATCTTGTCTGTTGTAACAGTTGTTGGTTTTCATTTTATGCAATGATTGGCTGTTCTATAGACAAGACAATGTGACTGTTTTGAGACTATAACTGGAAAACTTGCATAAGTTCATTATTCATGTTTAAAAATTGAATTGGAAATGTTCTTCGTTGGAAACCAATAACCGCAATTTCACAATAAAAATCGTCAATTTCGATAATGTAATGATTTCCTGTAATTTAAATAATAAATAATTTTAATAATAAGCTGATGTAGCGTTGTCTCGCTTCTTTCTAGCGGCGCATCTATTGTATGCGCAATAATCTCAATTATGTATAATTAGATTTTAAATAATAACAGGCCCGACACCCTACAATAACAACAACCGACCATTTCATAAAATTGTTTTGGGCGAGAAAAGAACATCCGGTTCATTGTTTGAATTCTCGTGCGGTACCGGTGTCGTTGTTCGGTTTTGTTGTGGGCTTCTCCGTTTACACATTTTTTTCTTTCTTTCTCTCCATTAAATAATGGACCGCGCGGGAAATGCATACCGTTCGATGAGTATTAAACTAACGGATCTCTAGCATTGTCTTCGTGCATTTCGATCATTTCACACTTCTCACGGTTAACGACGACGAGAAGCAGCAACATTTTCCAAATTGATATTTCCAACAACCAACCTCGTTCAACTCAATTCCTTTTGCTTTATTAACAGTTTTACGTTGGGTAATATCGGTGTGGAAAGATGAGACTTCGTGATCTTCGATTCTTTTTCTATAAATTCGAAGGTCGACCACCACATCTCATCATCAAAGCGGTTAAGGATTTACCAGCTTGTTGATTGCGTCAAATTTATTACCTAGTAATACTTATTTTAGAGAGTTTATTAATATTTTTTGTTAATGTATAAATAGTAGTGACTGACCGTAATTTCGATTTCGGCCTAAAATAGGGATTTCGGTGAAAATTCGGTTTCGACTTTTTGGCCGAAACATGGCCAAAATATGCCCAGTTTCCAAACATTTTTTACAAAATAAAACGCTTTAGATGGCATTGTACTTTTTTTTATTAAGGTGGTATTTTTTGTTCTACCGGTTTCGGTCCTTGTATATTTATGTTTGGACAAAATGGAAAATAAACTAATAATGAATGAAAACAACCCACATAAGAACAACATTCTGTTGTAGCAACGCAGTGGTTCGAAAGCGCCCAAAATCCGCTACCGCACCAAATAACTGGCCGTTAAAATTTCTTTATTTTGTATCATGAAATTTTTTTACAAAATGGTACAAATTTTGATAATAAAAGAAAGATAGTATACCACTACTTGAAAATTTTTTGTCGATAGTTTCTTATAAAGTAAAGAAATGTCTTCATTTTGTGCTATTCTAATAAATTAAATTTCAAAAAGAGTTTGCTGAACAAAACTACAATTATTTCTATTAACGTTAATAAATACTCATTTTTTTGTCCATTTAATCTCTTAAGTTAAATATCTTGTGAAAAAACAAATAATAACAATTATACCTACCATTTTTTTATTGCTGAAAGTATAGCATTAAAAAGAAATCTTGCGCCAAAGTGCGCCGAAAGATAAAAATTAGCATTCAAAAATTATTTAACATATAATTGTAGATCTTATATTTATTCTTATTATGATTTCGATATTTTCAAGCTGTGTCTCGGTTTTTATATTTGTGTTTTTTAAAGATAATACAGTTAAAGTGTTATTTCACTTCTCTTCAAGTCTTAATCGGAAAACCATAACAAACTCGATTGACTGCCGAGGAAAGTCTTAATTTAATAACACCTCTTAATTTAACTACAAGCCAATACATAAAGCTTCGAGAGACTGCCAATATGGCGACATCATGTCCATGTCTTTCCTGTTTTCTCATACGGTGACCCAGAGGGAATAAAAATCACTGAAACTGTTTGCGACATTGGGTCGCAGAATTTGTTGAATAATTCCTGTGAAAAAATATTGATATCTTCAAATGTGCGATCAGAAATAAATAATAGATAATTTGATAGTAGTGAAAGCCATGCTAGTTATAAGTAAACATTTCAATATTAACATGAGAAAAGAAATTACACCCTATTTCTGTCGTTACTAGTTCCATTGTGTCTAGAAAATAGTAAGCAGAGAATATTGTGGAAGAATCCGCGACCATCATTCATACCGTTTTCATGAAACTGCAGTGGTCACCAATTCGAGAGTTATCCAAAGAGGCTTAAGAGGCGAAAAACAAGCAAGTCCGCGGGTTCAGGGGGTGTCATACAAGAAAATGTGATGGAATTTAAGCAAATGGCGATTTATCTAAGACTTTTACTCAATTCCAATCCATCAATTATAAACTTCCATTAAAAAAGTTTAAACAAAAAATCAAAAATTTGAATCAATAAGCGAAAAATTTAATTATATTGGACGAATCTCCAAAAGAAAATGGTTAAGATGATGATGAAGAATGTGAGGAAGAATATAATAATGATGGGGAAGAAAACCAAAAAACTAAAGAAGGCTTCTAATGGAAATAAATTGTATGTACAGGGTGTGTCAAATTGGACATTTTTAAAATATACCATATTTCTGTCAATAACTACTAAAATACAGCTTTGAAGGAAAGTTAACTATTATTAGCCGTCATATTTTATATAAAAAGTTGCTTCGGAAATGTTTTCACAGAAACAAAGATTTTGCAATAAGAGAAAAGTTTCCGAAATTGTACTTTTTGTAAAACACTCTTTATATCTGAAACTGTAAAAGATATCAATATGCGGTTTCTACCATTAAGTTTTTTATAAAAATCAAGCCTCAGACACTTAGATCATTGTTTTCTATTTCCTATAGAAAGAGGAGTTTTCCTTTAAAAGTGTTTAATTTGGCCCACCTTGTACATTATATTACACCATACGAAACATAATTATTTTTGAATAATTTGAATCTTAGTATCTTGGAAAAATTCTACTATGAGTAAGCTTCAAACCTACGAATAATGGTCTCCAACATCACATCAAATTAGGAGTGATGAGCGGGACCCTAACTTCATCTGTGACCTTGTACTTGTATTTGAACCGAAGATGATGCAGCGTTAAAATTGTAAACGATACAACAGATTCTTTGTGTCAAACTTCCGTAGGACTAATATATGTAACAACTAATACTGTCATTTCAGGTATAACCGGAAGTGGTATTATGCTACTACACTCAAAAGATAGGCTTCTTCTTTCACCATGTATGGATTTGCCAAATAGGTACCAAATTTTTCGCTACTACATAGTTTCTCTATAAAACATTTTAGATATGTGTTTAGGAACTTTCGGTCACGTAAATTCACGAAAACATGTGAAACAATATATAGCTAATGTTTTCCAAATTTTTTTTGGAAAACATTAGATTTTTAAGTTTTTGAAGAACTAATTTATAAGAAAATAAAATGAATATGTAAATACATTTTTTTCTTAAATAAGTAAAATACTACATCAGTAGTACTACTTCCGGTTGACGAATTTAATTGAAATTTTAACACAACATTGCTCTTTTGGTCTTTTAATGATATACCAAGTTTCATATTGATATCTAATTACTAACAGCAATACAATGTTTTCGATCGGGATTTCATAACGTTCGGACCACTATTCAACGTTATGTAGATGACATCATTGTATTTATTAAAACAGATGAACAGGATATAATAACCAAATTGCACAACTATATAAACACTTTACATTCAAACGTAAAGTTTACTACTAGATATTATACCAAAAGACTCCTTTTACGAATACACGCACAAAATGGCTGCATTTACGGCATACATAGACAGAGCTCTCTAGACGGGATTGACAGAGGAAGATATGAAGAAGGAGATTAATACAATAATACAAATAAGCAAGAACAATGGTTACAGCGCAAAAATTAATGACAACATTATTGAGAAACAAAAAAGGAAACAATACTTTGACATACACACAACTCTCACTAAGCCATCAGATAACAGAAACACAGAGATACATGACTATAGATTACCAGGGGAATATACATAGCAAAATAAAAAATATATTTAGAAGACATCATATAACAATTACATCAAAACCCAATAACTCTATAGAAAGAATGTTGATAAACAGAAGGTTGGACTAAACATGATGAACAATAACGGAGTGTACAAATCACATTGTAGGACATGCACCTATATTAGCGAAATAAGTAGATCTTTAGAGGTTCGTATTAAAGAACATAAAACACAACAAAAATGAAATTTTGGGAAACACCTTATATATAATACAAACCACTAATTTGACGAAGAAGATAATGCATATACATCTACACTGTAAGAACAAGAGTAATTTATCAGAGACATTAGAGTTCTACGAAATTGAAAAATTTAAACACAATTACCCACACATTGTTCGTCTAAACGAACAACTGAACAGTATATACTCGTATTTAAAATACCCATTTACCCCTTCTAAAATATCCCAATATGAACGAGTATCTCAACGACTTCAAGCCAAGGTAACAGCTTGAGTGCCGCAACTAGTTGGGTCGCTTGGTTACCAATATCCAATTTGTCCTACTCCTCTCAATTTCTTCCCCTTACCCCTTTTTTCCCTTTCTCCAAAGCATCTAAAACATCCTTAGTTCGATTTTATATAATATATAAGGGATAAGTTTCCTCGGCCTTTGTTTGAGGTTTTTGAATATTTTCTTCAAATATTTATAATGTTTTGGGCTCACATAATGTGTATACGAAGCTTACGGAACGGAACCCAACCCAACGTTGCTTCAGGACTAACACTAGACCTACAACTAGAAGTATTATCGTTTAGCCGTCTTAAGAGACGTACGGCTAAACCCTAATGTTTCTAGTTTCCAATAGCAGCTAAAAGTAGAGCTAATACTAACAGTAACGCTACGTACGTCTAAAGACGCACAGCTAAACCTGAATCTTGCTAACTCTAGATCTAGAGATTGTTCTAGTTTTAGTTTGATAGAAGTGTACAATAATTTAAAACCTAATAACAGCTAAAAGTACACTCAAGGGCCACTTTTACCACCTCGAAATAAACTGGTTGATAGTATAGCTATCGGATAACGTTTATTAAGGAGTTACCTCCAGTATTACTTCGATTCGTTCAGCGGATAGGTTATCTGTTAAATAGTGTAAAATTTTAGGGGAAAAATATTATGAAATTTGGTGAAAATGAGTAGAAGAAGTTTTGCAAATTTTTATCTTCTTTGTCCATCAATAATACCTACAAAACTGTCAATTCAGTTAGTGGCAATAAACGTTTCTGAAAAGTGACCACAAATCAGGCCGAGAAACGTAATCGGGGCACAAATTTTAAGCTTGAAGAAATAACAATTTTAGTCGACTTGGTAACGATGTATAAAAACGAAAATAGGGACGTAATAACATGAAAAAAAAACAAAAGGTATGATGTATTTTGAAAACACTGCAAATTATTAAAATATCTTATTTGTAATAGATATTTATATATTATAGTAATTAATATATATTATTAGTTTAATATTATTATAATATATTAATAGCTATACCAAAGCATTGAAAATGAAATATGAGAGCATGAAAAAAACATTACGCCAAAATCGGCAGAAATACCGCCGATTGAAGGTGGACCTCCAAAATTAGACATTTTACAACAACCGAGGAAAAAATTAGGGGCACTTTTAGCCAATAATACCAATTCATTCTAAACATGTTTGTGATAAATACCTTATAGAATTGATTCAATTAACAGTCCGAGGTTTGCCCTCTATATATGTTTCTGATTCTGGACATATTTCTGCAGCAGGAGCATCAGTGATGTCAAGCGATGACAATGGATCCATTAGAAGGATCCATTAGAACTATGTCCAGAAGCAGAATCGCAATCAGTGGTAGGCCTACCTCACCTTTCAGTACACCAGTTGAAATAGAAGAGCAAAATACGTGGATTGGATATATTGTAGAATCCAACAAAATTGTCCACGACACCTACAACGATTTATTAAGGAATTGGTCAAAGTTAACCAGATTAATGACAGAAAATGAAAAGGATAAACTTAAAAAAACTACCTGGTGATTGTATTATTATGTGACAATAATGACAATAATTTGTGGACAATAATTTATGCAATTTCATAAAATTCCACCAGATTTTTCCTGACTTTATCAGCATTACTAGGTATTTTTATTTATTAGGGCCTTAAATTGGCAAAGCAATTGACACTAATTTTATAGTACCTGAAGCAGATGTTTCACTGATTCCATAAAAATTAGCAAAAAAATGTTTCCCGTGGCAAAAAATCTTAATGTTAGTAATAACCTATTTGATGCTGGGGTTGCAAAATTAAAAAAAATATATTTGTAATTCTACTGTTGGTAACCACTACTAGATATAATGCCTATCTGTTCGTGGTTTGATGTCATCATTGATTTGGACCAAAATATGATGAAAACACTCTTTTGATAACCAAGATCTTTTAATAAATTTGTCATCAGACTGATGATGGACGTGGTCTTTTCTTTCTTTTTAATTATACGTACACCCCGAATATGAAATAGATAATTAATTTCCTAATTAACAATAAGGAAATAAACGAAGGAATAAAAACTATTAAGAAAAAACTTCTAACTAGTAACAAAAAACTATTAACTAAGAAGAAAAATATTACAACTATGTAGAACTAACTGTTAAGAACAACTACTAACTACAAAAAAACTATTAACTATTCACACACTAGTAAAAACCCAAAGGATTGCATACCAACTGCAGCCAAAGACAGAGAGGAAATGAAGGATATTTATATTTTCTCATTGAAAATCATTTCTTCTTAAGAGAGGGCCTTTGTTTGCGGACGTACCCAAAGTTTTTACTTGACTGGTCAGTTGAACCCCTAGCAAAAAGATCTGGTGAATATCTCACTCAAGATCCACTCTATTTATTTGCTTAAACTTTCAAAATGATAATAAAGGATAAAACTTGAAATTACATGTGAATTAATGTGACCATAATATCATTCGAAATAAAGGTTAGATTAAATGGTACGCCATCTCGTGAAAAATATATTGAAACAGGTATATCCAATAGATAAATTTTTAATCTGACCCCCTAACCGGTGTATAAAAATACACCGAAAATATCTACTAGTTAGCGCTTTCAACCAGTCAAATATGCTGATAAAACCCGATTTTTGCGCTAACCGTTATTTAAAGTTATTAACTAGAGGTGGTAAAAGCGGGCCTAAAGCTAACATTAAACCTAGAACTAAAAGCATTTGGGCTTAGGCGCATGTCTCTTAGGATGGCTAAACCAAAATGTTTCTACTTCCAAGTCTAATGTTAATTCTAGTTTTAGTATTTGTTCTGGTGTTAATAAATTCTCTCTTTCACGGTTAACATCTAATAGACAAACTTAATTTTATGGTTTCTATGGTTATATATCGTAAGTTGAACTTGAAAAATTATCAGTTTAGAAAAGTCCAGTTTTTACATAAAAAGGGAATGTTTAGTTAACTTTAGTTGGAGTATAAAATTCGTGTGCATAAAACTCTTTGTAACTCTCATTTATATGTATATATAATAAGTTTCGGTTTGAGTCTCGATTGACACTATAAATTTAGTATTACATTTGATTCTTTAATTTGGTTTAATTTTCAAGGAAAATTATATGAAGGAAATAAAAAGTTTGTTTTTTAAGGAAGGTCAGGGGACGATCTAAATCACGCCATTTTTAGGTGTGACCACGAACCGTGTAATTTAGATCACTTTTTTCTGAGTGATTTCTGCACGCGAGATGTTTTTATGCTTTGAAGTCACCGAATGTTTTTAGATCTGTCTAATTCTTTTTTTTTTTGTTATAGGAGTTCGTTTGGAAACCTTGGATTTGTGGACGAAGAAATTTGTTTGTTACCTAGGTAAGTTTTGATCAAAATATTATTTTAACGTAAGAAAGAAGTGAATTAGAAACGGTATTTTTTTTCTATTCAAATTGAATCGAGTGCCAATCAACATCTGTCCTTCGAGTCGAGTACTCGAGCAACCTCTTTGAATTATTCATAAGTCGATGACTCCTCTCGTCCGTTCTATTTTCTTCGCTCGACCATCAGATGGTGTTGGTCGATTTTTCCATATCGCTTCAGTATCTTTCTTTTCTTATCCGGTAGACAATGAAAAAAATTGGATCCATTGTACATCGTGTTGTTTCTCCTCTACGCCTAGGTATATCTTGCTGCGCTTTTTTCTTTTCTCTCTTTATTTTTTTTTGATCCCTATAGCGAAGAAAACAATAGTGCTTTCGATTCGTATCAGAAAACAAGACATAAATAAAACGTCTGTAGAATGACCTTAAAACCCCGTGGAAGAAATGCAAAATATGCATATGTAATATAAACGCATATAGCTACAGGTGTAACTGGACCTGGTAGCATATATTAACATTTAGTGGGATGTATTTTTTTCTGTATATATAATTTTACTTCGAGGGTTAACGGTTCTTCATAAATTTACGTAATATGATATATTTCGTAACAATTGCGTCGTTTAGCAGTAATTTTCCTACGGAAACACATAATACATGCATGATAATGTTATAACAAGTGAATGAAAAAAAATGTAACGGTGATATGTTTTCATTATGTAAGAAAATTTTAATAGATTCGTTAGATCATACTTATTAATTGTTAGTAATTGTTGTTGATTTTATAAAAAAATCGATCGTGCACTACTTCCTGTGTCAACGGTGAAATGTCGCCATTGTACTCTATTGCAAAGTGTATCGCTTTCTATTAGGAAGATATAGTCCACGACAAATGCCAGATCTGGGCGAGATATTGCGAATGAGTTTCAGCTCACAATGAAACGGAACGTTTTAATGGAGTTACAGCACTTTCTAATATAGATATATTGTACAATATCTGTAATTAAACAAAATGTCAAAGATTATTTGAAGATTATTTATACATACAAATAAACATTTAAAAAACGACAAAAATTAGTATTATTAGCAAAAGACCAATTTATACTTTAGTCTTTTAATTATGCTGGAGTTTTATTGGTGTTGATGCTGGAAGCACTTCATTCTTAGGGTTATAATTAAAATAACTAATATACATGAAATGTTCCAGCTAAGATGAAGCGGTTAGTTGCAGATGAAGCGCTACAATCTAGATATTTCAAAATATGACCCAGGAAGCGCCTCGGCCGCAAACGACCTTGGCTTCATATTTATGATACGTTTCAGCTCATATCACGTATTGAGTACTATAATTGAAAAATACGTTTTTAATAGTTGCAAACAATATAACAGAGAATGGATGCGAGAAGAGCGGGAACCCCTTCTATATATAACATGACAAATGTAGCACCTCGCCCGCAAATGATTTCAGCTTAATTTTTGCATATCTACTGCTGAATAAGGCGGCGGAAACACATTGATTTGGGTTATGAAAGAACGTAGGCGAGATCAAGGTCTATTAAGCGTATAGAATATCTTAAAATAATAATAAAAAATAATTGTTTTTTGAATTGTTTAGGATTGTTTGAATGTTGAGGTTTTTCATATAATTGTTGGAGAAAAATTAGTATAATATAAAATGAAAAAATAAAATAAATGCTAATTTAGTTTCTAGTAAAAGGAAGAACTATTTTTGTAAAAAAATTCGAAAAATTCCGAATCATCTACCCATTCGCTTAAAGAATCCTCTTCCCCCTCTTTATTTCGGGTTTTCACATCATATCACTAAAATCGATCAAAACTCAAAACACAGAAGAATTGGATATTAGAATATTAGAAAATTATAATCCATTACGAATAACAAAACCTATATACAGTTTTAACCAAAAAAATCTATCACAATTCAAAAACTAAAACAGACAGTGAGATACATTTTGCATCAATGGTTGTTATGATCCATAAATGTTAATCCATAAACAGACATATAAGTACGTACATATAAGAACATAGGGGGAGATGTCAAAAATCTCCAAAATTAAAAAAATTAGGAGTATCAAAAATTAAAATCGATCGAGAAAATTCTCACGCATCTTTCCGCACGCTTCTTAAGATAAAACTAAACCCTAATACTTCTATATGTTGTCGGATGTTACCATAATTAAAAATTAAACTTACGTCAAATTATAAGCAAAAACATATCATTATTAAAAAAACATATATTAAAAACATAGAAAAGCAATAAAAAACCATTACAAAAAGATAAATGAATTAAATTTAAAACTCTACTATATACATCAAACTTTGTGGGGAAGAACAAAACATCAAGATATAGAAAAGATGATAAAAGAGGCTAAGACACATGATGAAGATATTTCGACAGAAAACCAAAAATTAAAAATACTAAGAAAAGAAAAACAAACCCTAACCAAAGAGAAAGAAACAAACATTCACTCATTGTATCCAAAAGTTACAAATTTAACAAAGATCACATTTAACCAACAAGAACAGGAGATATTAAATAAAAGCATGAAATTTGCACCAACAATCCACAATAATTTACCATTACTAGCAGTAGAATTGCAAATACCAATAAAAGAGAAAAAACTAAAAACCAACATAACAAAAAATGGGAACAAGGAAAGGAGAAGAATACAGATAAATTGATTAAGAGCATAAAACAAAAACTAAGAAAAAACAACTTGGTAATAACTCCAGGAGATAAGAATGCTGGAATAGTGATCCTAGACAGACAAACGTATATTGATAAAACAGAAGAATTCCTAAAAGACAATATCTCAGAAAAGATAAAAAAGGACCATACCAATGCATTTAATAAAGAAACCAAAGAAACCATAAAGAAATGTGAAGAAACAAAGAACATACTAGGTAATTATAAGTACACTAATGTAATGAACCTACAAACACCAAAGTTATATTCTTTAATTAAGCTGCACAAACAAAATCATCCAATAACACCCATAATCAGTAGCATCAACATGAACACCTAAAACCTGTCCAAAATGCTTGTCAACTTCCTCAAAAATAATTTAAATTTTCAATTGCAGCACAACATAAAAAATCGTAACCAACTGATCTATGAAATAATCAACATAAAATTACCATCCATATTTAAAATCTTATCCTTCGATATCACTAATTTATACACTAACATACCAAAACCTTAAATATGCTAGAAATTTTAATACAGAATAATCGAAATGAAAAGAAACACACAGAAAATTTAATTACAACATAAATAAAAATTAAATTTAATAACAACATTTATAGCTATAAAGATGGTTTACCAATGGAATCACCACTCAGTAGCTTTTTAGCATAAATTTTTTTGAATCAAATTGAAAAAGAGAAAATTATCAACAACATCAATCCGTATAACAATAATATTCTCTCTTTGGAAGAGGTACGTAGACGACATCATAGTAACTATAGACGACGAAACTAAAATAAACGACTTACATAAATACAATGAATACAACATACACAAAAATTTAAAATTCACCATTGAAATCAAAAACACTAAAACATTAAACTTCCTGGATTTAACCTTGCGAACAACAGGTAATGAAATAAAATTCTCTATATATCGCAAAACAACATAAACAGACCATGTAATACCATATGAATCACATCTCGATATATCCCAAAAATTAGCAGCATTTATAGTCTATTTTCAAAGAGCTTTGAACTCCAATCTAGCTGCACAAGATTTCGAAAAGGAATGTGTAATCATGCAACACATAGCAAAACAAAATGGATATCTTAAACGTATAATTCAAAAACGAATGAAAAGATACAACACAAAAACCACATAAAGAACATCACTACACTCAATAACACCAATAATTAAGAGGACATTACTTACAGAGCTATCGCATTTCTAGGATATGTCACATAAACTAAAGAAAGTGTTCAAACAATACAAAGAGTGTCTTTCATACAAAACCAAAAACACCTTAAAGAATACGTTAATCAATAACAAAGGCAAAACATATCTATTGAAAAAAACGGAGAGAATTTATAACAGCGTATCAAAGAACATAAGACCAGAAAAAACTCAGCATTTGAAAACAACATTTAAAAACCTTTCCTCAACATGATTTTAAAGCAGATAAAAGCACTAAAATAATCCACCACGTAAATAAAGGTATTGAAATGGAGCTACTAGAACAACATAAAATCGATCGTTTTCTACATAATAACTCAATCCTTTTCGGTTTGTGCCTCCCTAAATAATCGGATATTTTTTTCGCGACGCCCTACATCCGATGGTCAAAAATCCCATTCACTGAAATTGTTCATATTAATATAGAAAAGCATCATCGATAACCAGTTACAACCTGAATATAAAGAATTTGCAGGAATACTAGAAATATCTTCAAAGTATCATAATTTCGAATTTTCAGGACAAAAATCAACCACAACTCAACAGCAAAAAGACATAGAAAGATAATTTTTCCATAAACATTGTTGGCAATCAACTTTAAACGTTTAATTTACTACCAAATACAACCAAAAGTGTTATCATTTAAGAGTCTAACATTAAAAATTAATGGAAATTTTTTATATAAGGATTTAATAAAGGCTTTGAAAATCAAATGTTTTAAAAAAAAGTTGTGTAAGATTTACTATTAAAAAAAAAATATTTATTAAAGTCAAATATTAAACAAAAAAAAGTTTTACATAGTAAATAAATGATTTTTTTATATTTTTCTCATCTTCTTAATTCATTTTAAATATTTTCCTTCTTTGAAACTTATATAGTGGGTTTAATACAATAACTCGGCATTCACAAAAATCAGTTTACGGGAAATCGTGGTGAAAAAAGAATCAATATTTTTAAAGATATTAATTTTTCATTGTGTGATTCATTTTTATCATGGAGTATATTTATTATTATTTTAATAAAGCGTACTTTAACCATGAAAATAATTACCTTTATTTTTTAGTTTATATCGGCTTCAGCTCACAATAGCCATAATTAGGGAACCACCTGTTAAATTACAATTGTAAATTTAAATTAAATTTTATTTTTGATCATCGTGTTAATGTTATGTTAAATTATATAGTTACAGACTTAAAAATTTACGTTATACGATTTATATTTATTTTGTTGTATGTGGTGTTTGCATTATTTTCTGTGATATTCTTAGATTTCTGTATTATAACTGTTAATTAAAAAGTTTTTATATTTTCAACTTAATATGTATTTAAGGCCTGTATTTGAAGGTTATGATGGTTAGAATATTTCATTCGGTATATTGTATACATATTTCATTTTGAATATCGCTATCTCGTGAATAATTTTCTGCCAAAGTGTAAATAAAAGAATTTGGAGCTATTATTATTGAAGATATCATTTTATTACATAGAAAATACAGTAGCACCGCGATTATCCGTGTTTCGCGGGACCGGAAGAGAAAGGGTAATTGAAAAGTACAGATAATCCAAGCAGTTTTATTAAAATTGGACTTATTTATGTAGTCTAATAGAACATTCGTAGCTTCTTTAGCTTCAGCTGTTATGTTTTCTCTATCATTTGTATGCTACCATTTCTTCAAAACTTCTTCAACCCGGTTTATTTTCGTCACACTGGATCCATTTTTCGATCTCATTATCGTCATAGTTCAGATATGGTTATTTCTCCCTCATCGGATGCTAAGACAATGCACTGTAAAAATTACATATTTGATCGTAAACGATATCCACAACTGCATCAGATCAATTTCATCCAAAAAATTCATCAATAATTCTTTTCGGTAAACACATTTCATTGATTTATTGACACTTTGATCCATTGGTTGTGCAATTCATGTAACATTAGCTGGAAAGAAAAGAACAAAGAAATTTCGATCGACAGGCTGTAGAATAGTTTCACTAAGTAGAGTGTACTTCAGCATTGTCAAGAAGAAGAGCCTTTTGAAGAACTTTTCCTTCATTAAATATGAAACCAATCTTGCAAGATGTCACAAGATATCCAGGCAGCTTCTTGATTGTAATAGTGAACTGGGAGAGTGTGTGTATTCATATTTTCAAAAGCACGTGGATTTTTTGACTTTTCTATCACTATCAAATCGTTTCAGATTATGGCCACCAGATGCATTAGCGCAACACATCACTATTATACGGTTTTTACTTTTTTATATCTTGGTACACTTGCAACCAACTTTTACGTTTGCTGGAGATATACTCTGTTGCCTAGCCCTTACTGTGTGTAAGTTGTTTCAGTATTTGAATAATTTCATTTTCATCACTAGCCGTTGCAGAATCGTTCGTACATAATTTCATCGTCAATTGCACATTCCTATATAAACTTACGCATTTACAAACTGGAAGCCTGTAAACATACCCTTTCTCTCAGTCTCAATTGAAAATTTAGAATTAACACTAGCACCAACATTAGAACTCTCTCTAGAGCTATTACTATAAAGTTGGGTTGGGCGATACCTTAAAGGAGGTATCGAGTATCATCACCTTCGTGGTATCGATACTATCCAAAGTATCGAAGTATTGAAAGTATAAATGTATCCAAAGTATCTAAAACATCCAAAGAATCTAAAGTATCGAAGTACTAGTTTCTTCTCCGAACTAGTTTCTGTAGAAGATTGCAATGTGCAATCCGAAATGTCAAACACCTTTTCAAAAAACACTCAACAAAACCCGAAATATGAATGCCGTTGTACTTATATGCATAATACAAATCACATGTATAATATACAGTATACAACGCCATCCCTCGCCATGAATTCCCGCAACGCAATTATAACTAACAGTAATGAGATACACTCTAGAGAGCTTCCAATTGCAAACTCACCTATAATATAATATATTATCTATAAGTACTGTAAATGACGTAATCGTTAGGTGTCAGTTTATTGTTTTGTACTCGTTTTAATATCTGTGCGCGTGTAATGAAGAGTTAAGACCTAGCTGAAGTATTCTTTTGCTTTCGAAAAAACATAATATTCATAATCAGAATTAGGAACAGCAGTACATATAAGATAAATAACATGATTTCAGTTTTTAGCTCTCAAAGCTTCGTATCTCGTGTCGTCGTTCCTTCCGTACCCTTTAAAATACATTCTGCTATCTCTGGCCAACCTGGTAAAATACGCTTTACGAACGGTTTACTTGGGGGAGATCAGCTGCAGATAAGACTCTACAATCGTTAGTTTTGAGCGTAAAATACAATTGGATAATGATTCGACCTATATGTTATGTTTATGCCCTCCTTAATCTTGGTCTTGTTTAATGCTTATCTTAATCTTGGTGATTATCTTTGATGAAGCCTTTGATGATAACCACATTCCCATTTAACAGATAGTAATGAATTTATATTAATTTAGCCTTGTTAGATATATTAACCTTTTTAGTTACATTTTTCTCTTGATGATAATTTTACATTTAAATCGCACTTTCGCAAACATTTCCTTTCTTCTGAATCACTTCGTAAATTCATTTTTTTTTTCTCAAGGTGAACTCTAATTGTGCCAATTTGAAAGATTTTTTCAATATCCTGCTAGATTCTTTAACAATGATAAGTTTTAACTCATCTCCATTAGGTGTTTCATAAAGGTATGAATATGTATTGAAAGATTGAGTACAAATCCAAACACCTCATCAGCAAGCTATTAAAGGCACTCATCATAATGTTCGAGAAACAAGGTTTTTTTGAAAATGTTTGGAGAGCTTTTGTTAATGAATAAGTAAATGTTGATGTAATAAAAGTAGAATAAAATTTTCAATTACGTAGTACGTTTAGCTTGTGATTAAAATTTGATAAAAGTGGTCAAAGTTCGAAAGGTATCTTGAGGTATCTCGAGGAGCTGTTTCCCACGAGTCGCCGTTTCAGCATCGTCGCTCCGGATGGCCGGTCTGTTGGGGCACCACTTATCGAGATCGCGCCCGAAACGAGATATACCCGCCGCGGAGACTCCGAACTCGTCTCAGGGCTCTCAGGGGACTCCGCCGCCACGCCGTATCGAGGTCGATAGATGCAGATATACGTGAGGGGGCGCGGGTCGAGAGCCGGGACGACCAGGCAGAAGAAGAAGAAGAGACAAAACGGCACATGGCTGCGGCGGCGGTAAACTGGGCGAGTCCACGAGTCCGAAGTCGGCGGGGACCCGTTACGAGTCACAAGTTCACATACACATCGCGACCTATTGAATATGTTTCCTCCGTTGCCGCGCTCCGGCTCCTTTCGGCTTTTTTCTAGCTGGGCTAATTGCGGGAATTATGCTCGACGTTGACCCCGGAGAACCCCAACATCGTTGGTTGGCTGCACCTGTGAGTCTTTTTGACCTAGAAACGAGACTAATTTTTTTTATCATATAAAATTTTCATCGACATAGCGGAATGTTCTATTTTCAAAGTATACACGAAATCATAAACCATTATATTTATATTGTAATGTGTACAGGTCATACAATCGTATGCAGAACTATACATGAAATCTTTCCGGCTATAGTAATTCTCGATGATCCACAGGGGGTTATTAAACAAGTCGTATACACACCACCCTCCCAACTCATACCATATCTTTTCGCCTACTACTATTCAAAACGCAAACCTCGAGGATGTATAAATCACCGTCGTCAGGGCCCAGTCATAAATCCGGGGTCCCCGCGGCCCGTCCCGTACTCGTCTTCAACCCGACACGTTGAGGAATTACGACGTGGTGGGATCCCTCTTTGTCCGGCTGGCACCGTGGCGGCAACGACGGCAACGACGGCGTCTCCTCCTCGGGTCCGTCATCTGTCCGCGTCACCTCTTGTGCCTCCTTGTAACGCACAGTCGGCGACCAGTGCGTTGACCGATTGCCGCAAAGTTCAACGGTTTTAAAGCTCTCGCGTAACGCATAAGGACAACAAACAAGACGCACACAGAAAACCTATGTGAGTATCAATATAAGGTACCCTACCTGTAAAGGAATTTGGTATTAAACTATTGAAGTAGTATGGATGAAATACGATTTAGCTTTTTGTGTTCTCAATAGAATCTCTTTACTATTATATACAATCAAGAGTATGAGTTAGCAAGGTATTCTTGTTGTTTTCTTTTCTTGCTAAACGGAAGCTCTGTCCATTAAACACCCTATTCCCAGTATGTTACGATATCAAATTACTTATCACCAGGATATTCGATAATGTCTTTGCGGTTGTGACAAACTGTGACGAACACGTGCTGATGCACTTAAAAATAAATAGCGTTTCCTTTTGTTGATAAACTAAAAATGTTTGTCGAGTAGGAAGTAAAATGTCTTTAAAGTCTCTGATTACAGAGACTTTAAAGATAAAATTTGTCTACATATTGTAAACTAATGACCATTACTGCCATCTTTTAGTTAAATTTTTATAAATAAAAAATATATATAAATTGTTATAGATAAACCCATCTACTAGCCAATCAGAGTTGCGTAAAATCGCCGTAACCGTGCTAATTATTTTCTTAGATAGTTTAACCAGAAGATGGTAGTAACCAGCCTTAGGGTCAGTTTATTAATATCTAGTTTAGACGCGATTTATCACCTATACGAAGATAGTCTCCAATTTTTCCAGTCCCCAATTAGATGGGATGTTACATATGTAATAGAGAACCAAAGAGAACCACTTAACCGACCACTTTCAACCACTTTCAATAAAAAATATATCATTCGAAAGCTTAATCCTTTTCTAATACGAAATTACTAATACGGCCCGATTCAAAAACTGTTCCGAATTACGCTGACACGTCAAAATGTTGCGAAGTTACACGTTAATCACACACAAAAACAAATTTAAATATAATAAAAGGAAAATAAAGTAATACAGTACAATACCGATTATCCGAAATAGTGTGGACCAAAGTGATTTCGGAAAATTGAAATTTTGGTTAATCATTTATGAATATAATAACATATGACATGATGATAAAAACATTTATGACATATTTTACTTGAATTTGAATTTTTATTTAAGTACGTAATAAAAATTAAATAAATTATTTTTTAATGTTATTTCTAAATTGCGGCCAAAAACAAAAGTAGTGCTAAACGAGTGCAGTTAAAAATTACCTCAGTTTTAAACATATTTTACATTTTACGTTGCATTTAACATGTCTTCTATGAATGTATATAGTATGTATGTATGTACATATTTAGGCATATATGTACATACTATGTTAAAAAAAATTAAATACGTAATAAAAATTAAACAAATTATTTAATGTTATTTTTAATTTTTTTAACATAGTATGTACATAAATGCCTAAATATGTACATACATAGTATTTTTAACTGCACTCGTTTAGCACTATTTCTGTTTTTGGTCGCAATGTCTCTCCAACTTATTTGCTTATTTCATTAGCATTTTTGCAAATACTTTCAATTAATTCTTGGTCAGTCATTTTATCTTCTATATTATCACTGTTTAACCATTCATTAACTTTCCGTAACATTTTCACATCCTGGTATTTTCGTGAAAATTTGCTGTAAACTTTCTTCATGGTCGGACTCTGCTTCTGTTATACATCCCTCCTCGGATTGACCAAGATTTTTCCAGGGTTTTACCTTTTACTTGATTCCAAGCTGAAGCTATCCAATATACAACATATTTCAAGTTTATCTTCTTTAGACATTCAGTGAGATTGGCACCGTCATCTACTTCTTCCAAAATACGCTCCAGTAGCAAATGCCTGTAATTTCGTTTTAAATTTTCCAGCACACCCTGATCCATGAGCTGAATGAGAGAAGTTACAGCAGGAGGCAAAACATTACTTTTATTTCCCCACTTTTAAGTTGCTCCGCACTTGGGTGAGTGGCAGCATTGTCTAATAACAAAACACATTTTCTGCGGTATACGTGCTCTTTTAAAAAAGACTACTTTTAGTACGAAATCTTCAAAAAAACAATTTTTGAATACATTTGCATTCATCCAGCCTTTTTTTGATTTTTATACATGACAGGAAAAGCATTGGGACGAATATACATAATAATGAAAGTTCCAGCTTCCGTTTTTGAAGCTAAGGTACTTGAGGGCACCATTTTGTAGTCCAAGTCTGTTTCGTCACAATTGTAGATCTGGTCTGGTTGTAAGTCATTTTCTTTCGTAAGCTCCATAAAATTCTCTACAAATTTTTTTGCGCAGATACATCGGCAGACAACTTTTCCTCACAAACTTTCAGTTGACGTACACCATGTCTTTTTTTCCATCGGTCTAGCCATCCATCACTTGCAGAAAAGCTTGCAGGCGCTTCAATGACCGGAAATTCTTCACTTAAACTCACTGCTTTTTGTTTTAAAATGGTCCCCGAAATTGGTATTCCACGTTCTTGATTCTGTGTAAACCATAAAAATTAAGAATCATCTACTTTTTCGTATTCACCTCTTTTTATACTTCTTCGTGCCGGATTTGGCGATGACAAAGCACTACACCATTTTTCAAGTTTTTTGCGATTTTTTCTCCATTTTGCAACCGTACTCACGCCTAGCAGTATAAGGGAATCCCAGACGCGTTTCGTATAATGCGAATTTTTCCTGTTAATTGGGATTCTTTTGAAATTGTAGTTTGTTTCGGATAAACTAGATTTCAGATAATCGCGATTCGGTTAATCGGGATTGTACTATACTTAATTAATTAATAATTATATCAAAATTCCAGTAACAGTGCAACTACAAGGCTTGAATTCAGTTAGGATAAAAAAACTGATTTTCAATTCAAGCCATTTCACCGCGCAAAACTATTGATAGATACGTTTTGAACTGCTAATAGCTGCTCCTTGCATTTTTTAAAAGGTCCAATATTTAGTGATTTAAGCAAATCATCAATGTCATTATACGATTTATATATATGATAAGAAAATGATTTCAGAAAAAGTGAAGTTCTATGTCGGGGTGCGTTAATACTCTGCTTAGATTTAGTTTCGCGACTGAATATCCTCTCTAAAAACAATGTTGTTGTATAAATAGGGAGGAATTTTGGTTGTCATTAATTTATGGTAAAATGTAAGTGTAAAAAGTTCTGTTCTTGAATGCATCGACAATATTTACTAATTCCAAAAGCAAAAACTGTTTTGAACTTTTTGAATTCTATCCAAATCGTATGAGCAAATAGCTGGATGATATAGCGGAACCATGTAATTGAATTAAGCAAGCACCTTAAGAAATCACACGTTTGCTTTAACTTAATTAGCAAGTAAGTTCTATGTGGACATAAAAGCCTCAAACAATGGTAAGCTTTTTTGATATAATTACTAATCTGATCTTAATATCTGAATATATTATCAATAGATACACTAAGACTTTTAGCTTTATTCACTAAAGGGAACTCAGATCCGTTTATGCAAACTTTAAAGGAATTTCTCAATTGCTCACAAACATTTTTCCCACCAAGCAACAAAACTGCAGATTTTTCAGGATTAATTTTTAAAGAATGTGAATTTGATATTTTAGTAATTTTTTCCAACTTGAAGTTCAGTTTAGACAACGCATCTCGCTACTGAAAATAATTTAAACTAAATTGAATATAATTAGAGAATGGTTTGGCGAATTTTAATGGTTTATATGTCAATCGAAAGCTAGCGTTCTGCTGAATGCGGTTATCGATGCCCGATTCGAAATATGTAAGGGTTCTGATTAAAACATAATTAATTGACCAATAATATCCTTCAACATCTAGATCGAAAGTATGATCTAGAATAAATGCAAAGGTGAAAATGCCCGATTTCAAAATTAACTAATTGCCTTCTTACGCCTATTGTAATGATCTCGCGAATATGCCGACTGGAAGTCTAACCCCCAATGTAAAAAAAAAACATAATTGGATCTACGTAAATATGGACTTTACAGAAAAACTTTTTACATAAAAGTTGTTTCGCATTTGCCATAATAACAAGAGCAATGAATGAAACTTGATCCTTTTTTAAACAGCAATGTACAATTTTATTAAGCTCATTTGATAGAGATTTTTCCTTTATGACGACGTAAACTGTAAATATCCTTATACTAGAAAAATTTTGAAAAAAATGATAAATTGTTTAATAAAGTAATCCAAGATTATTAAGTCTTTGGAAATATTTACTGTAAATTAAATTTACATACCAATATAAAATAAACGAACACTAAATTAACAGAAAATTAACACTAACATGATTTCCACGGGAATAAATTTTCGAAATATTCAGTATTAATTGCAAGACCGCTAAACCCGACCTATCATAAAACCTATCATAAAAAGCCTGCAAGAATTTCTTAACGATTTATGCTCTAAATGTACAATAGAAGGTAAAATTATCATTTAACTAACTTTAAATTTTAATTAAAAATTTATAGTAATGTTTTAATGTATGATATTTTTAAAACTAGAGTCCAAAATCTATTCTATATATCTATATTTATTATAAAATAATAAACATGCAAAACGGTTTTGACATAAATAAAATGGAATATAATGTTGTATAGTAGTGGGTATATATTTCAAAATTTAAATGATAGCAATTATTTTAACTTATTTTAGATATTAACAGCTTTGTTTACATCAGGAATGGAAACTGAAAACTGGACAATGGCATACATCATAAATTCCAATTTACAAAGAAAGAACTGAGGAACTTACATACATTAAGGACATCACGCAAATTAAAAATAATAAACCGATACAAGAAAATGTTGCAACTTAAAACTATTACACAAGGTGTCTTTCTAGAGACCAGGATCTTACAGTGTTGTTCACTTTTTTCTGTTACCACCCTCAACATTGCAATGGTTTTCTTTGTTATAAGTATGCCCAATTAATTCATATACAATAACGAATCTATCTAATGAGTGAGGGAAGTAATTTGAAAAACAAGTCTATTTGTGTTTTTATATGTTGTAATCGAAGAGATCAGTAGCAGAATGTGTATTATGAAAAATGGAGTTTTGACTTGTGTCAATTTTGTATAACACTTTTCATGCAAAAGTACAAAATATGGAAAAATATTCAAAAAAGATTTGGCAAATACATTGATGATAACAACTTTATCATCAAGTTTTATTTTTATTTCATACCTACATTTACATTCGTTCCCTTCGAATAATACACTTCGAGTTCTCTGCCTCTTTATATTAATACAATAAACACTAATTAATTTCATCAACATAGATGTTAAAATTACTTTACTTTTTTGTAAGTGGAGGCTACAATTCCATATTCATTCGGCATATTCGAGAGATCATTACTATAGCCGTACGGAGGAAATTAGTAAATTTTGAAATCGGGCATTTTCAGCTTTCCATTTATGTTAGGTCATAATTTCGATCGAGATGTTGAAGGATAAAATTGGTGAATTAATTAAGAAGATGGATGATGTTACCGATTAATTAATGTTTCGTGAACTAATCAGAACCCTTAGATACTTCGAATCGGGCATTTCGGCATCGACATTCAGCCGAATGCTTTAAAATCCATCAAACCATTCTCTAATTATAGTCAATTTAGTTTAGATTAATTTTTATGTGTTGGGGGCTAGACTTTCGGGCGTTTATACGTGCATAAGTAATGAACCGAACACGGTGTTATTTCGTGGCCCGTACAAGGCCAACGGAGGAAAATTGAGATCAGGAATTTTGTGATTTCAATGGCAGAAGCTATGATGAATCGAATGACGTATAGATCTTCACAATCAGGTACATTGTTTATGAGTAATGATATCTTAAAATTGTAATTTTATCGTCATTTTTGCGTACCTTCGCAATATTTTGACGTATCAGCGGAATTCGGAAGAGTTTTCGAATCGGGCATTTCAACTTTCGTATTAGCCAAGGATTAAGCTTTCGAAAAAGACATGTCTTATCGAAATCGGTTAAGTGGTTCTCTTGTTCTAATCAAAATACTATACATATAAAATCCTGTCTAATTGGGGTCTAGAAAAATTAGAGGCTAACTCCGCATTGGTTTATCTGTCAATTAAAATTGTAGCTAATAGTTAACCTCGACGAATCATTACTAGGCTCATTACTACCATCTTTTGGTTAAACTATCTAAGGGATTATTACCATCTTTACGGCTAAAGGCATCGGCAAAGACAAAGACAATTTTGGGTACATCGCTTATTCAGAAACAAACAAATACATGGAATATTTGTCGCATTGTATTCAAAGATAAACAATAGGAACCAAAATTTAATTATTTTAGAAAGTCCAGTAAATGTTTTGATGAGATACTAAACCTAATCAAAACAGAAACTGGCCTCAACTCAACTATAAATTTAATTTCTACACACTTGTTGAAAATCTTGTTCCCAATATATGCCGTTGTCTACTATTATTTTAATTATTTTCGGGAATTTTTCTTTACATCTTATATTTTAAAAAAATTAGAAAATTATGTGCTTCAGATAAATTTATTAAATCTAGACTCTACCGGTTCCTAATGCCCTCTGCATTCATCTTCTGGAGCATACCACCTGTATTACAAAAACATAAAAATATCTAATTCACAATTTGTTCAAAATAATTACATTAAATTTGTAAAAAGAATAAAATTGATAAAAAATAAGTGGTGTGATTCGTTTAACATGCGTAAAGTTTTATTTTTAAAAAACATATTCCGGTAGCAAAATACATTATAATATAAATTTAATAATAATATAATATAAGATAAACGATTCACTAAGGTTAACTGTTAGGCAAGTTTATCTATCAGTTACCTAACAGATTTAACTCGACATTGACAAACTGGCCCTAAAGGTGTTAATTTGCTAACTTCATTTTGACGTTTTTGATTTGCTATTATATGAAGTTAACAAACAAAAATAAGTCATATTATATGTTACAGTATTTAATTCATTTGATGCGTAAAATTACTGCTAACTCCCTATAACATAAATTTGAAGAAAATACTAGTTACAAATGATTATAGGAAGAAACATTATTTTAAAGAAGAAGACATGTTTTTGGAAGAAAAAAAGTATTATTAAAAAATAACAATAAGAAAAACTATCTGCAGAAACGTCCAAATTAAGGAATCAGGATAACCGGTTAAAATCATAATGTGATATTAAATGTAAATGTCCTATTTACCTATACGATAACACTAAACTCTGTGTGGATAAATGATTCGTCGACATTAACAGTCGGCTACAATTTTAATTCACAGATAAATCGTCTTAACTAGATATTAATAAACCGGCCCTTAAACTGTTTAATAACTCCACGATAACTTGTTCAACAACTACTACAATAAAATTACACTTTGATACATAGACAGAAAATTAGATCCCATCGAATTCTAGAGTGAAAAAAAGGCATTCTCAGAAGCTATTTAAAATAGTGCATAATCAGTGCCATCCGAAAAACTATTTTCTAATCTGGGTACCGTCTGTAATATTCGCAGAATCCTACTAGCACTCAAAAGAACTTATTTACTCTTTCTTAATACACTGACTAAATAATTATTCTTATAACTCAACTTTGAATTACTGTAGATTCGTTAAAAGTTAAGCTTCTCTAAATGATATCTATTTAATTTATTGATCCTACCTCAAAAAATATCATAATGAGAATCAAAGAACACAATATTGACTTAAGATGGGTTTATGTTGGGGATGTAATAAACGATAAAAGTGCTGTGAGTGCGAGAAAATTTGGATATTTGGGGATTTGTTCGGATTTGCTGACGGCAAACGTTCTGGCGTCATGTGATTACCATAAACCAATCCAAACAAATATCTCTCGCATAAAAGCAGCACTTAATTTCATTCTATGGATATGTGCACAGCAAAGCACAATTTTATGCGTAGCTCCAATATAAACAGTTACATTTAAAATAATGTCATCATTTTCTTTGCTGTATTAATATTGCCGCTCTTATCATTTATCGCTGCTCCAACATAAACGAACCCTTTGACATCTATCAATTCATACTAGTGCACGCTTTGCGAATTTACAGGTTTCAGAGTTGTACTATTAACTCGGTTTAGGTAACTCGCTTTGAACTCGGTTTACGCAAATTTTCAACAGGATTAACTCAATTTGGCGAAAACTCGAGTTGGCCCATCACTACTTCGAACCGTGCTATATCGAAAACGTATTATACAACACTTCTTTATGGATTAATTTGAATTAAGAACTTTGTTGTCCGCAGCGATTCGACTCTGTGTGTACTGGTTAATTGCAATCGTCGATATCAAGTAATATAGTACTGTAACAAGTATTTGGCGAGTACATGACGAGTCTGGCCGCTTGTTGGAAAAAAGGTAATACATATTTTGTTTATTTTTGAATGAAATATTGTCCAAAATTTCGCTCCACTAAATCGTACAAATGTAAAATAAGTTTACTATAAGTTTTTAACCAAAATTAAAAATATTGATGTATTCTACACAAAAGGTGAAATACAAAAATTAGTTTGAAGTACTACAAAAAATGTATTCAAAAAATTTCCCTTATTAAAAGATAATGAAATTCAAGTTTTTAAAGTCGTGTTATATTAAGACGGTGCAACTTAAAATCAAGTTTTGTAGTGCCTCATATCGAAACCGAGTTATAAAAGTTGCAAATTTTGTACCGTGTATAACCGTGCTATACAAGAAGTGTTATACGAAGGATGCTTGTCTTTCATTTTTTTTATGAAAATATTTACAGAGTATATTAAAATATATCTGATATATCTATTTTAATTTTCACTTTAGTTTAAAGCAGTGGCTTCAAGAAAATTTGTCAAAACCGAAGTTACTAAAAAATAATATTTTTAAGGGCTTGACGTTTTCAGGTCAAGGTCAAAGTCATCTTGATGCTAGTTTGCTTAGTTTTTCAGTTATAATTCAAAAACCATTGAAGATTTCTCATTTCAGCCTTCAGAAAAATAGTCGCTAAGGCTTAAATAAATAATTTCTATCAATATATCTATTAATTTTCAGTAGTAGAATCAGTAGTAAAGTCAAATATACAAAATTTGTAATGGGTGCAAAGCACCATACACAAACAGCCTAATACGTAAGCTTTGGTTTGGCTTAAACGATGTACTTTATTTATTTGTTAAATCTTCGGTGCGACACGTGTTTCACCAGTTACGGCATCAACACGTACGACTACATATAGAAAGATGAGAGAATGTAAAAGTTGTAAAAGAATTGTTGTAAAAAAACGTTGTTGTAATAAGGAGATAAACTTCTGAAAGGACCTTTTAAATATATACATTAAGTTGTTTTTCATACAAATTTGAACTTGAAAAGTTGCACTAAAATAAGTCAATTGAGAAATTGAAATGAAATTAAGATTAAAAATAAATTTTTTTTTTAAACAGCCCGCGCTAAATCTATCTCACAAAATTTTGAAAAATTTAAAGCAAAAATTAAATAAGTTGCCAAAAGTTATGCCAAAACAATAAACGTTAAAAATTTTGAATTGTTAAAACGATGTTTAAAGATAAAATAAAATTACAACCAAAACTTAATTTGAGCCATCCACATCTTACGACATTTTTGCGCGGACTGAGTGTACGTTTGTGATTACTATATTAGGACACTAATGCTGATGCGAGCAAGTCCTAAATTCCCGGGTTCGACAATGAGGATGTCAATAAATAATTTCGTATGTCTCATTTCTGGCATTAAAGACCAATGCCAGAAACTCCAGAATGCCTTGGGACCCAGATCAGAAATACTCTGTTATCATTACTTAGTGTATTTAAAGATCTGTTATAATCATTAACCAGAGCCGACACTGTGTTCACAATTTTCAGCACCTGGAGAGCGGCTTGACAATATGAGAGAAATCATATTGTCATGTTCTTCACCCCTCTCTCTAGAAGGATTTTGCATGTCAATAGCAAATATTTTCGCCTGAATTAAATTTCTGCTCCGACACCTTTTGACGTTTTTGATCAGTCTGTGAACATACAAATGTTGCTAGGCGGAGTTTTATGATCGCGAAACTGTTGGCTATTGTTCTATTGTTCTTGACAAAAATAGACATCAATCCTAGAACAATAGCATACAAATATCTGCATCAACCAGCAAATTTTCATTTTCATTCCAGGACTGCCGCACAAGCAGTTTAATCTAGTATTCACCATTAAGCACTAACAATGACCCCATCAAATTAGACGGGATTGATAGCATAATATAGTACCTATAGTATCTTTTTCAGCCTATTGGTAAAACATGTCGGAACAGGTGCAAGCATATTGCTTAAATCTGTACATGGTAATTTTGGCAACTTTTTCTATACGAAAGTGCAAAGGAGTTAATCCAAGTAGAATAACCATTGCTAGAATTGGCGTAGTGCTTATTGCACCTAAGATTGCCCATCTAGCTAGTCCTTGAATTCTTGAAAGTTTACTGATAACTGACGCCTGTCGGACATTCATACACCAAGCTGCCGTTCTATATGTAATCGTAAGTCTAACCATAGTTAAATAAAGCCAGTACAATCTTTTGGGGTAAGACCTAATTCTTCTCATAAAGACTACGACATATAGACATGAATAGTCTAGCTTTTGGTAAAGCTCGCTGCAAATTCCATTCCAGGAGAGAGTTTTATCTAGGGTTACTCCTTTGAGAAAGGATTTTTTTCACCTTGGATGGTAATGCAAATTAATTCCTCCAACTTCCGTTTCCTGGTGAAAGGTATAACGATTGTAGAGTATTGATTAAAGTTTGAAGTAGTATGGATGAAATACGATTTAGCTTTTTAAGTTCTCTTTGCTATTATGTACAATCAAGTATGAGTTACGAAAGAAAGTTGTTTTCTTTCCTTGTCAAACGGAAGCTCTGTCCATTAAACCCCCTATTCCCTATGTTACGATATCAAATAACTTATCATCAGGATATTCGATAAAGTCTTTGCGGTAGTGGCAAAATGTGACGAACACGTGCTAATGCACTTAAAAATAAATACCACTTCCTTTTTTTTGATATACTTAAAATGTTTGTCGTGTAGGAAGTAAAATCTCTTTGTGACCATATAGAGATTAAAAATAAAATTTGCATATACAATATGGTTCTACACAGTAATACACATAAGTATTATAGGAAAGAGGGTCGGAGTTACCCTTTTAAAACGAGACATACACACACATACACAATGCGTCATATATTCTCGGTCGTTCCGTGAACTTGACTGTCGTTACCTTTTCCCCGAAGGTTGGCAACAATGGCTCTTAATTTCTTTTGTGGCGGCGGAGGAGTTACACAACTCGCTGCGATTTCGCTGCAATTTTTTTCCCAACCTCGAAATTTATCGGCCATTGTTCATCGTTGCTGCGATGGTGGCGGTGCGAGAAGAAGTTAAAAGTTATTTCTTGATGTCGTCTACCTTTACGTGACAAGTTGAAAACAAAAAAGAAATTGTTAATTTTAGGGTATCATAATAATGTAGAATCATCTGCGAGATCTTATCTGTGTCGTTGGTGGCTTTTAAATTAATGAATGATGGCGAGACTCTCTCGGGAGTTTGCGTGACCGCGGTTACTTGCAAGCCATCAAGATTGTTTATCCGGCACATTGCTGAGCATTTAATAAAAAAATGTAATGCGAACGCGGTGGCATAGTTCCTCGTTTAGCTGTAAACCCAAAGGAATTCATTTCAGACATAATATACATTTTCTTCAGTCACGCGAATTGTTTTAAATAGTTTTCGCAAAACTAATCTACTAGTTTGCCCATTTTCAGTCTAGATATTCCACTATAAAGCTTAAAATTACGAAAATGTTATTATATAAATTGCATGAAATAAGTAGCCATAAACCTATTCTAAAATGGGATTCAATGATATCAATGAATCTTTATGGGAATGAATGTACATTACATTAGTAGGAATTGACCCAAAAACATACATAAAGTCTTTGTAACATTTCCCAGCAAAAAAATTTCTTTTTTTTTGTTGTTGTTGCACGCCCGTTATGCATTACATGAAACGGATTATATAAAATGGTAATTATTGATAAGTCGGGTGTCGCTCGTTAACTGTTTTAAGCAGGAAACCGAGAATACACGACTCCGTACTGTATCCCAAACCAAGGCTAAAGCACCACCAAGAAAACGCATGCAAACTAGCTCACTTTCCAAATTATTATATAATCGACCTAACTGTTCTGTTCACGACTTGCACCAAACACAAACAAGTTACGAAACTTGTTTAAACCCGTTCGCGCGGGTCGAATGCCTTAAGCGATAATAACTACTCATTGGATTAAATGCATTTTTAATAACAGGGGAAACATAGATATTAAAAAGAAAGAATAAGAAATTGGTTTTGTTTAACCTAGTTTTTTTTTAATCGAAATTAATCTAGTATCCACATCAACAGCTGTGGATATAATCAGATTTTAAATTGGTTCTTACCTAAGAACCATTTTGATATATTTTAAAGGTGACAACATTCCTGCAATTTTATTTAATTGTATTTGAATTCTTAAAGATACTAAAATCAACTGTGAAATATGGTGACGGATTTTTAATGATGATGAAATAAGGATTCACGGTGTATGTTTAGAATATTAAAACCAATTTGTCTTGATTATCGTGTGGTAACTACGTTTAACTAAAATTTGATGGTAGTCTCTTTAGCTGCTTGAACAGATAATGACGTAAATCTCGCAAGTCCAATTAGGGCAACTACTTCGCCACCCTCACCTCCAATTGATTAACCCTTCAGTACACACGTCAAGTTATCAGATAAAATTACACGCCCAGTCTGGCAGACGTTTTTAAATAGGATGCATTGGGTCACGAATGCTTTTATTGGGATTTTACATTATAGAAAAAATTTCATGTAGAGGGTAGCAAAACGGCCAATTTTTTTACATAATTGAAGTGACAAAGCGTGTCTTAAATAATATTTTGATTGTATTTATTCACAGAAAAAAATAAAGAAGTTAATAGTTGTCAAATAATTGCCTAATAGGTTAAAGCTTGTCAAATTTTAATCTCTCAGACGGATGAATAAATATTATGAAACTATGAATGTTTAGTTGAAGAAACAAAACAGAAATTAACATTTAACAAGAAAAAGGTAGTAGTGGGCTCATTCCCACCAATGTTGTTAAATATCCGACTATTTATTTTCAAGGGAATATTCCCTGGGTATATACCCAAGACGGGTATTTTTAGGTATTTATAAAGTTTTAAAAATGTACAACAAAGACAACACTAAAAAAATTCAGCGGTGCCCTAAATACATCCGATTCTTCTTTAAATAATTAACTTTTTTGAATAATTAGAAAACTTCGTATGTCTCTTAAAACCGCTAAATCATAATTTTTCTTAGTCTAAGAGTTTTGAGTTCTAAGAGTACGACTGAACCCCTGAAAAATGTTTTTCGTTCTAGGTCTAGTATTAGCTCTAGCGTTAGTGTTGGCTCTATTTTCAGTTGTTACTCAGTCTTAAATTGTTGCATACTTGTATTTGGATCACATGTTATGTTTTTGAATACTTAATGATTTAGTATATTACTTATGAAGTTAGAAATAATATTTTATTAAAAAGCAATGTTCATTACGTCTTCTGTCTACAAATCTGCTACAAAAGAACTAAAAAAGGCACCAAATCATTTGCTTTGTTAACTGCCACAAATATGGCGAATCTGTACTGAAACAAGGACTTCAAATGAAATAATGAAGTATTGAAAAAACTGTAGCAAAACGAAAAAAGTACTGGAAATATGATTACCAATTTAGATTTTGAATTTACCTACATTAGCAAAGAAAATATGGAACTACCTCAATGTGTTGTTTGTTACAAGGTGCTAGCAGCTGAAAGCATGTTGTCTAATAAATTGAAAGGTCATTTAGAAACAACTCATAGTAATTTACAAGGAAAACCACGGACATTTTTTGCAAGAAAATTGCTAGAAATAAAACAGTAGTCGATATCTTATTTATCCAGAACATCTATTCGCAAAGCACTGCTCGCCTCTTACAAGGTGAGCAGTGCTGAAGGCTATGAAAAATTACTGAAGACTTAATTTTGTCTGTAGCGATTGTTATGGTATCAGTGATGATTGGAATCGGCGGCTAATGAAGTAAACAATATTCCTCTTTCTAACACTACAATTAGTCCTTGTATATATAACATTGCTGAAGACATTAAAGAGCAACTTCCAAAAAGACTCTCTGGTTTATTTGCTATTCAGCTTAATGAAGTGATAGACAGTAGTAATGAAAACCAAATCCATACGAATATTTGTTATTTTGCAAACACATAACTGCTACTGAAAAAGATTGTGATTTTTGTACTGTTCTAGATTTATACATGGAAGAAAGTAATATTTAATGGGAGAAAATATTATATGGACTTCAAGCTCTCTCTAAAAAGGTTCCAAATTTAAAATGGACACATGGACTATGTATGTCGAATCCCAGCGCTGCTATCATTTCTTTTCATGATTATTCCTGTCTCTACGTGTGCTAGATAAAATTTCTTTCCTTCTGTTTTCATTAATATGTTACACGTAAAAATTCCAATTAATATTTACTAAATAAATAACACTGGAGAAGTGAGTTTGTGAATATTATCATGATGACGGTGTTTTAGTATTTATAGGGCAAGTGAAGGACGATCTTGAGATTGAATGAGTACAGAAGCTGAATAAAGTATCCCACAAGTTACACTTGGTACAAAGTTCGAAACCAAGTCGCTTTAACCACACTGAATGGTGAGAAATGGGTTTTTCGGATTTGGGTTGGGTCCAGTCTCTCTGAAGTTGCCAATGAAACGGCAGATGAGCTAGTACGAGAAGGTAGCACGAATGCGTTTGTGGAGCCAGAGTAAGTAGTTTGTGTAATATTTGTGATGGCCAAACAGAAGATTGAACTATATGACGAGGAAAGACTTCGCCTTCGTGTACAGTAAATCCTTCATGTAATGTAATGTAATCGTATTGACAATGGCGACTGGCTCGGGGATCTAATGAAACATTAATTTTCTCTTTACAGGGACAATTATTACCAGGTGGTTATAATAGTACTTCTTATAGGTGTTGGGTGCGGATAAAACTGAATTGGGAAAAAACTCAAACGATGAATGATGCTTCCCAAAAACAAGAGTGAAAAACGTCCATGTATTTGGTGCTTATGGATCGCTTGTAATTGAATGTTTCCCAATGTTTACTGTTTTACAAGCAGTGTCCAGTCTTTAATTGACATTTTTTGAACTTCTTATATGCATATGAATGCCAATAGTATTTGGTATTTTGGAAGGTATCTTCCTTTTTGCAATAAAAATGTCTTTTGTCCGCAGTATTTATTTTTTAGTTAACAGTTTGTGGACTACTTACGTCAATGTTTCGCATTTTGTGTAATAAATAACATTTTCTGCCAGAAGTTTTACAAGCAGTATGAAGTTTTCTAGAAGCAGCATCAGGTTTTTCAAATCATTTGAAGTTTTCTAGAAACAGTATTAAGTCTTTTGGAACCATTTGACGTCTTCTGGAAACAACATTAAATCTTCTGGAAGTAGTATTAAGTTTTGTGGAAGTATTTCAAGTCTTTTAGAGGCAATATGAAGTCTTCTCGAAGTACTATCTGTCATCTGGAAGCATTATCAAGGCTTCTAGAAGTAATATTAAGTCCTTCAGGGTTATGTTCCTGAAGGTATGAAGTACCATCAGTGAAAAAGTATGAAGTCCTCTAGAAGCTCTTCAAGTCTTCAGGAAGCATATCAAGACTGTTGGAAACAGTATTAATCATCTAGAAGATTAAACATACGTTTGATATCGTCAAACGTATGTTGTTTAGGTAAAGAATACGTTTTTTTAAGTAGATTCTTTATATCATAAAGTATTCTCCTAATAAATAATTTCTGTTTTGTGTTTGTACGTACTCTTCTTTCTCTTAACTTTTTATGCAACTTTTAAAGAAGCTATAAATTAAGTTAGGTTTGCACCATATGATACAGTGTCTCAAAGTCATACAGATCGGTAAAAAAGTGGGAACATGTTTTTTTCACACACAAGCTCATCAGCACATATATACTCTGGTCTAGTTCTTATTTTCCACTATGGTATATGTTATTCCATTTCGTAATTTAGCCTTTTTTTAAAAACATCTGATAGTTTTTGTCCAGTATAACTATCTTGTTGTTCCATGGTTTGAATATCTTCATTTTTTCGTCATCCGTTGCAAAATCGTTACTGCTTCTAGAAAAAATTTTATCGCTTGCAGAAGATTTACAATGCTTGCAGAGGATTTGATACTGCTTTGATACTTTGAGTTGCGAATGTTTTTTTGGAGAAAACATATAATATATTGAATTTTTTCGAACTCAATTCAAGTACGTGTAAAGATTTATCTGCTAATAGATATCGAGACTTTAAAAATCGCGGGACTTCTTGGTAGTCAAGGCCCCTCATGGACCCTCCATGCTCTTCTTGCACATATACTTATAGAGTTTATTGATAATAAATGATTATAAACCAAGTTTTTTATATAAACCTAGTTTTCGATAAATTCCACAAACGTGGAGTTTTATCAACTCCACGTTTGTTACTGATGCAAAATGTTCGTAATTCTAATCTAATACCGGTATTAACTGCTATTACAACATTTAGATCCTAGATTCTTCTTTAATTTTAGCATCTCATTGATCAGATTAATCCAAAGCCAGCCTTAAGTAACCCTATAAGTAATTGAAATGATGCAGAACTGATGCAGTTAAGTCTTATGAAGATTAACAACTGTCAACTTACAAGAGTATTTGACCAAACATGAGTTAGTATTTAAAATAAGCTATATATATTGGCAAATTATCCTTAAGCATGTGTAAACATAGAACTCAATTATAGATTGCTACCGGTTCTTCCAATATTAACATTCTGTAGATGTTTAAAAACAACATTGGTGCCTTTGACGACGCACTTTATTACATTATAATCAGTGAATTTTTATTCACCAACTAACATTTCTACGATCAAGAGTGATGATAAAAAAGAAAAGAAATCTCTCAGAAATGAATTAATAACTGAAAAGGGTTTTCACGAACAACTCTAATTGTGGTATTTAGTTCCACCAACACCACAACACCATTTCATTATTCGCCACATTGTTGGGCGCAGCGTTATGATCCTATATGAAAAAGATCTTAATTAGTCAGATTAGACACAGTGACTTACAACCAACGTAGTCTTTTGTAAGATATTCCACATTCTTTCTAAAACGTCTATAACAACACCATAACGATAATCTTGTTTTGTGGAGAATTTTCTGCAAATAGACATTACATAAGAGTGATTTATTACAGTTTCTGGGACGTTAACCTTGAAAATTGCATATTCATTCTCATCAAAACAAGAAAAAAATCTCGATATCATTTTGTCCCTCAAATACCTTTTCTAATGATTCCCTGGCGTATTAAAATAACAGGGCGGATGGTTAGATACAAATTACATATTACGTAGCATCCCATAAGATGCCCCCGCTCGATGTTTCTCTACAACCCAAAAAAAGGACAAGAAAAATACCTTAAGTGTCCATTGTAATTACGGTATGGTACATGTTCCTGTTGGACCTAAATGGAACTAATGGCACGATTGGCCGTTTGAGCATAAACGACCGTGTGCTGTACCGAGTAGAAACTAAGCAAATTGCTTTGCGTCTCAACCACCAGAAGAAGAAAACCTTCTTCCTTCAAAACACCATCCTTTTAAAGTGCCTTCCTTAAACAATTTTCTAATTGTACAGTGAGCATCTAATGAAGAAAGAACGGAAAAAATGTATATAAAAAAGTGAAAAGAAGGAAAAATGTTTTAATTATTTAATTATTAGTCACACTTCCATGAGTTTGTTAGCCTTGATAAAAAATTCATGACGAAACGATGCGCGGCGATGACGACGACGAATTTTTTAACGTAACGACCTTGAGAAGTTTGTGCTATGTGTTGTAAAAAGAGAGCGCGCGCGAACTTTCTCCGGGGCTGTTTCTCGGAAAACAATTTAATGCTGTCGTCGTCCTTCGAATCTCGCGATGAATTCCCCGACAATGACCAACTCAAAAATTAAAGTTCCTTGCCAATAAATTGGCCAATCTTGTCAAAAATTGTTCGACAAGACGCAGAAAAAGAGAGCGAAACGTCGTCGGCGGCATCGCGCCATCGACCGACGGAATGTGTAACCATTCGACCTTGAACCTTAGAGCCAAGGGGTTCACCACGCGTATCGCAACACCAAGCACCTTTTTTTTGTGTTGCCGTTGAAATGTGTTACTATGTGTACTATGTATCCACAATCCGTGACAAATAACAATGCTACAAGGAAAATTACGAGTTTACTCTCTATGTAGTCTGGTAAGTTTTTTGATGAAGGTATAATGGCAAGTGCAAATTGGTTGAGATTTTTATTTCTGGAGGGAAAATTGCAGACTTTAAACATTAATATTCTAACGCTCCAAGACAAATGTTTTTCAAACAAAAGTTTGTTATATTCAGCACTCCATAAACACAATCTTGAATTGACTAAGAACTGCTTAGTTTAACTTGGTTTACCATCGAATTCGTACATCCCAATGTTGCAGCAATGTTAATATAGAAAATCTGTATGCTAAAGTATTGTACTACTTTTGTACTTTAATTTGTACCCCTACTGTTTTTAAAGTACATTTTGTGGTGGAGAGCTGCCTATATATCAGCGCCCAACATTGTTTGACATATTAACAAATACGATACCTAAGTTGATACTTTTAAATACGATTAGATAGACATGTTTTCTTGTTGTGGTCGATTCGAGGTTTTATCTGTTCCTCCTGTTGGTTCCCTGTGGAAGGGGGCAGTCTATTTAACCCTTTTAGAGGCAGTGTTTTTGCAGTTTCAATATTTCACTATCACGAATACTTCTTACCACGAACGGCATGATTATACTTAGTTTTAGTCGGTTATTTAGTGATTTTTCCATTCCAAATATGAAGAATCGTACAAAAGTTAGCGTAACTATTATTTTGGTATATGGAAACACTCGTCGTGTGAAATTGAGATAATGGATGACAAAATAGTTAAAGAATCAGCCTGTGTGAAGTTGAGAGTTTTAAGAACTACTTTCAAATGGTTGAAAGTACCTTTAATAAACTGTTATAGATTGTGAAGCCATTTCTGAAAAGACAGGTTAGGAATATGAGAGAAAGTATATGTATTGCGGAAAGATTAGCCTTAATCCTGAGGCACACAGCTAAGATATTGCTTTATAGATAGGCAACTCTAAACGTTTGGTTAGAATGCGTAATTAGTTTTGGATACTGTCGTCTACAGCATTCATCAGTGGCAGGCTGGAAGAAAAAATTAAATTTGTTATTTGAAACTTTAGGATTTATCAAAATGTCTTTAAATGCATGCGTCTAAATCATAGTATAGTCACCAAATCAGTTTGCAAAGCAATCTATTTCAGAAACTATTTATTGTAAAGGCATTCATTACAAACAACATGTCCTCAGATACACGGCTAAAAAACCCAACCCAACCTAGTATATTTGAACTGTACTAAAAATTAGAACTGACACTAGGCCTAGAACTAGAATCATTTGGGTTTAGCCATTGTGAAAGATGTACGGATAAACCCGGATCTAGAGTTATATCTAATGATATAAAACTAGAACTAATACTAGACCTAGAAGTGAAAAGTTTCAGCTTTAGCCCTGCGTCTGAAGACGCTGTTAGTTTTAGGTTTACGTCAATTCAAATATACAGGGTTATCAAAGAAGCTTGCAAAGTACTCTATTTCAGAAATTATTCATTGTAGAGGCCTTCATTAAAGAAATGTCTTCAGATACTAAACCCAACCCAATATATGAAACAGAACCGTCCTAAGATATTTGGCGCCCCAGAGTTGAGTTGGACGTACGAAATGAGTGCGTATAAAATTCAATGCCGAAGAAAACAGTCCGCACCTCAGAGGGAGCGCTGGGTACATGTATGGTGGGGATACCCTGCATTTCATGCTAAAAATCAGTGTCCCTTCAGGATTTGGCGCTCCAGAGTTGTAGCCCTATTAGATCCTATTATATCTTCCTCCGTACATAACTGTACACAACACAACACAATCAAAAATATTACTGTATCAAACCTGGTCAAATCGGTCAAACTGACAATTCTGACAAAAATAGTTCTGTTACAAGTTCCTGTATCAAAACTGTCAAAACTAGGTTTTGTAATGGAAATCGGCTCTATAAATTACAGTGTCCAGAGTTAAACGCAGGTTTCCCACTTCGATCTGGATATATAATTTCAATATATATTTTTATATAGGATTAGATAGACATGACCACATTGTTGTGGTCGATTCGAATTAGACTGTCCCCTGTGGAAGGAGGCTATTAAGGTGATTTTTTTTAATAAGGTTATATAGACAAGTTTCGTTGTTGCAATTAGACCAACGAAACTGTGTATTGTGGTGGAGATCAGGAAACTCTGATAAGATCAACAAGTCCTGCCACTAGATACTGTTGGTAGACAACTAGATATTGATTAATGGAACCCTAGATACTATCTGAATTAGGCTGCTTATTGCTTATAGAAGGCTATACCTTACTTGCCCACAGTTATACTGTGAAACTGTAATCTTACTAGAGCTAGCAATGCTAGGATCCAGGGATTCCGAAAAAGGAGATCTCGGACAATTTTTTCTCCGGTATTGATAGCAAAATACCGGTATTTCGGTATTAATATTGATATTACTAAACTAAATACCAAAGAATATTAAGAAAGAGTCAAATCGTCAGGTGCTGCAACCTCTTGCAATCATAGCCCAACCTAACCCAGTTCGCTCTCTACTCAATGCCACAACAGAATTTTACCACCAATATCTCCCTTTCTTCACAAGATATTTTGGAAGCCTTTCATTGTATCTTTCCTATCTTATCGGCATCCTTCTGTTCTGTCTTTGGACGTCCAAGTCCATGATGTCCGTGCATCTGAAGACATTGCTTCACAAAGGCCTTTACAATGAATTATTTCTGAAATCGGGTACTTTACAAGCTGATTTGGCAACCCTTTATATTTCAATTGAAGTAAAACTAGAATTAACACTAGACCTACAACTAGAATCTTCTTTTTCGCCAAATATCTTAGGATGGCAGTAAAGAGGAACCTGATGACGCCATTCAACAATTTTAAAGAATCGGTATAATGCTACAGCAAATTAGGCAGTTCTCTTCATGAAGACATTGCGACAAATGATTTTAAAAGTGGGGAAGCTATTAAAACTTTCATTGTATCATATGTACGGCAAAATAAACTGCAGATATTATTATTATCTAGTACAATAAATCTATAAATGTGTAATAATTTTAGTAATCTGCAAAATTCGAATTAAACTGGTTTTAATTGATTCGGATTTGCGAAGCTTTACTGTAAGTAAAAGTACTTAATTTTAATTGTTGAGTTTCATACATTGATTATTGATAGAAATATTGATGCCAACTCTACATGCTCAAATTTTCTCGATTTTTATTAATACTCCATCAATATTTACCAAAAATAAAATTTGTCAGTTTAGACGGTCAACATTATCGTCAATATACGAAGGATTTGTAAATATTATTGATCATGTAAGGGTCGCTTTAGTTTATTTTAGTTTATCTTTGAATTCCTACATCTCAATGCTTCAGCACCGTTTCTTTTGTCATTATTGGGGGAGTTACATTTTATTGATTGCAAATTATTGGTTGTTATAAATGTTGCTGAAGTCGAGGAGGCAAAGCACGTAGAGTATATGCAAATGTGATTCGAGTAGGAACATGAACAAGCATGCGATACTCCCCGGTAAGTATAGTTGGACTCCGGGATCGCAGCAAACTACCTCGTTAGCTGCTCATGGAACGATTAAACTCGCCTATAATTCGACCGCGGCCTGAAATTTCAATAAATGCGGTTAAGGCGCTCCACGACTCCTCGGCCCGCGACCATTGTTCGCCGTTCTTCTCGTTCTTCAACAGCAACGTCGTCGTCGTCGAATAATGGCAATCGACATGGGCCGTACCGAGAAATTGATTATTACAGTAATCGCAGGGGACCGATTTATAAACACAAGACTCTCTACAATCTCAACACGCAGATTACCATATAAACCTACGTTTAATAAATCTTAAAAAAATGTTCACCTTCAAAAGTACTATCCATGCGATCGTGTTCTTCGGCCAATTTTGTTAATTTTCCACACTAATTTTTTTTAATCAAAACATTATACCGTTGAGTAAAGTAAAGGTGGATCCGAAAACTTTAAAACCGAGCAACATCCATTCTACGAACCCGTCAACGAAGAAGAAAGGTTTATCGACCTCTACGCCGCTTATTCACGCGTCCTCCGAACCGGACGATGGCGCATACGAATAGCGGTACGTCTTCAAAAGTAATTTTATGCCGAATTAGGCGTAAATTAACAAACGTTCCTTTTCGTAATTAAATAAACCGCGCCGCCACTGCCGTACCAAGAGGGACGTTTTTACGCCAAGCCGGCGCCTCTCCGTTGGAAAATCCTTTCCATTAAGACGATGATGGCGACATCGTCTTCTTCATCGATGAGAATGAAGACGATGTCGTACAAAATAACGAAGAGAATCGTAAAATAGAGGAAGAGGGGAGAGAAAACGCACACCGCCAGTGCGGCGCATACAGCTATATGGCACGTAATAACCAATTCTTTACAAGACGAAAAAGAATTACTACAACATTGCTCCGGGGTCACGAAATCCATGAAAAAAATCTCAGTCAGATCGTGACCTGCACAGCACGATCACAACCTCGTTTTGATCGTTTACTACTTTGAGATTCTCTTGTATCAGAATTTTTACTCAACTGGGGTTTTTTATTGAACTCTATAGAATCTTGAAGATACATTGAATACATTACCTAAAGTGTTTTTGTAAGTATTGTCGAATATGTACGTCATTCCTCTGACCGTACTACTCGTAGTATAACTATAGTATAAGTATGAGTAGCACTCACAGTATAACTAGAGCTTATCTTCAATTATCCTACAATTAGATCAACAAAACTGTGTGTTGTGGTGAAGATCCGCAAGTCGTGTAGTTACTCTCACTGGAAACTGCTGAGAGAACTCGATATTGGATAATGTAATCCTAGATATTACTTGAATTACTCTATTTGCAGAACGCTATATGCTACTTGTCCAAAGTTATGCAGTGAGAATGTAAAGTTGCGTGCTAAGTCTAGATATCTAGACTTCTGACAGAGACTAGATTTTATTAATAGAGATCAGATACTATTGGCAGCAGAAGCCCAAATGTTGGTAATGAAATCTTGGAAACTTTAAAATAAGCTATTTGCTGCTTGTAGATGATTATGTGTAACATGTAGAAAGTTTTGTATTTCAAATAATAGTCTATATGCTGCTGGACCGTTAAACATTGATAGAGACTAGATACTATTAAAAAACATCACATAATTCTTATAGAACTATAGAAGATGAAGTAGGGGTTACTATTTTTAATCGAAGAATGGCGACTATTTCCAGAAGATTATTACTGCTGTCTGTCTAGATATTGGTAATGGATACTGCTCTGGATACTACTACTCTGGATACTGCTTACAATAAATCATTTGCTACTTGTAGAACACTACACGTTACTTGCCCAAAGTTTTGTACTTTTTGTACTTATCAATGGAATACCGGCAGAAGACTTCTGCTGACAGAAGACTAGGTATTACTAATGGAATCCTAGACTCGGCTTGAAATATGCTACTTTCTGCTTGTAAAAGACTGCTTGCCAGTTGTATAAAGCTTTGTACTTCTACTGGAAACTATATGCTGCTGTCAAAATTGTGCATGCTACTATCAAAAGTCCAGATATTGGGAAATGAAAAAGAAGCTGAGAATCTATTGCTATAGATTACCGGCTATTTTTTCCAAAAAATTTCCACTGGCAGTACATTAGATATTATTAATGGAATCCTAGACACTGCTTGAAATGTGTTACTTTTCTGCTTGTAAAAAACTACTTTCCAGTTGCAAAAAGCTTTGCATTGATACTGAAATATTATAAGCTGCTGTCAGATGTCTAGATATTGGAACAGATTAGATACTATTAATGAAAGATTTAGTATTGATTACTGAAAAATAGGAATTGAAATAGAAGGCCACTATTGTCAATCAAGGAAAGACTAGTATTTCCAGTAGACTTTCTCTGGCAGGAGACAGGATATTACTAATGGAATCTAAGACATTGCGTGGAATAAGCTATATTCTACTAGTAAATGACTATTTGCCACTTGCACAAAGCATTGTACTTCTACTTGAAATACTATACAGGATGATAAAAAAAATGTTTTTATGTCATCATTTATTATGATTAAAGCTGCAACGAATACAATTATTTTCAGCTATGCAGGGTGTTTCACTAATTCAGAACCGTATTTAACTTAATTTGTTTAAATAAAACCGTAGATACTTTTTACATACACTGATTAATTGTCTTAAATAAATGCCAACAACCAAACATGGGATCTCACATGGTTCTGTTCTCGGACCTCTTCGGATATATATGACACAGATAGAAGTACCCTCTGAATGGTAGTCACAGTTACTTGACGATGTCACGACATCAATTTCAAATGCCCTATCATAGACCAAAGCTCTTCAACTAAGTACCGCCACAGTTGATTGTGCAGTCCATCCTCGATTCAGGACTCCAATGAAGAGTTATTAATGGGAAATGTTTTGATTCTTGTGAAGAATATCTGGAATCGGTTCGATCTCACTGCTTCTGATTCATGACACATATTTTGTAGTCAATTTCATTTCTTTCTACTGTTTATTATATGAATTGTATTATATGTTGTGTCAATGGATTTGTTGATACAATATTATTATTATTATTAAATGCTGTAAGTGTATATCTTGTTTTCAAATTTTGAATGCAAGATTGTCATCACATGAACATGCGACGAAAGAATTTTGTTTATCTTCACGAATTACGTAAAAATCAATCATGTTTAATTTACATATTTTGCATCTTTTTCATTTTCAATTTTTTTTACCATTAATTTCATCAAATTCAGCATATTCAGATTTTTCAAAATTTATAAATATTTATTGACATGTTTTATCTACCAGAAGCTGTTCCAAGTCAAAAGTATTTTTAATGTGACATGAACACTTTCCCATACATTAATAATTTGGTGTGTATCACAAAAAATATTTCTATAAGCGCCAACAGACAAAGAAAATTTCGAGGATTCGATGGCTACTCGAAACTGCAAAATTGTGTTAAGCAAAATTTATTATTAAAATTTTAAAATATAAATAAATATAATATGATATTTCACAAATGAATTGACATAATCACGTATGGTTTTGTGCGTGTAAAAGATCACACTTTTGTTTATCATTTATAATAAATTGCATCAGGATATCTTAAGAATTTGATTTTCTTTAATATGATTAAGAAAATTTTAAATTACATTAATTTAGATTGAATTAGAACATTATATCTCAAATGCGAATTAAGATTTTCAAGTATGGTTTTGTGGGTGCAAGAGTATATATATTTTTTGGGAATTATAACAAAATCTGTCAAGATATCTTAAGAATTTGATTTTTTCAAAACTGATCAATAAATCTTAAAATGTTATCTATTTAGGATGAGTTCAAGCCATGATATCTCAAAAACGAATAAAGGTATTCAAGTACGGTTTTGTGCGTAACTACTACATCGTACTTTTCTTTGTCAGTTATAATAAATTACATCAAGATATCTTAAGAAATCGATTGTTTACGATTTTTTAAAAATGAGTAAGAATACTTTAATTTTTATGGATTGCTACAAATTTAGGTTGAGTTTAAAACATTATATTTCAAACGCGAATTGCGTTTGAAATGCATGTATGGTTCTGGGCGTGTGAAAGTACATACTATTCTTTATCATGTATGATAAATGGCATCAAGATATTTTACGAATTCGAATTTCTACCATTTTTTCAACAATGGTTAAGAAAACTCATTCATAAAAATTAATATGAATTTAAGGTTGAGTTCAAAACATGATATCCCAAAATTAATTAAGATATTCAAGTATGGTTTTGTGCGTGTAAAAGCACATCCTTTTCTTTGTCAATTATAGTAAACTGCATCAAGATATCTCACGATTTCGATCTTTTACGATTTTTTAAAACTGATTAAGAAAATTTCAAATTTGTTGAATTTAAATATGGTTTTTTGCGTAACTAGTACATACCATTATGTGTAAATTATAATAAATTGCATCAAGATATCTTAAGAATTCGATTTACTACCAGTTTTTCAAAAATCATTAAAACAATTTTAAATTGTATGAATTTTAGGTTGAGTTCAAAACATGTTATTTCAAAAACGAATTGAGATATTCAACTATGGTTTTATGTATGTAAAAGTGTACACTTTTCTTTGTAAATTATAACAAATTTCACCCAGATATCTGAAGAATTCGATTGATTACGATTTTTTTTCAAACTGATTATGAATATTTAAAATTTTATGGATTAAATAAAATTAATTATTAATCTTAAATTGAAAGATGCAACTGAACTACACAAAATATTAGGAAAAAAGTAAAATTTTAAGGGAAAAGGCTTTCATTTTCTTCAAAAAATTTCAGAAATACTCCAGGGAAAGATTGAAGAAGGAGTGTAATTGGATCCATCTTTAATTTCTATATTAGGATATACCCCAATTATATTACTAACAAACTACTATACTTACAAATCCGTAAAGCATTTAACCGTTAATATTTTCTGCAATAAAATTTATAAAGAAGTTTTAAGTTAGATTTTATGTACTTATTTTTATTAAATATATATTATGTTATTTTTTTGTAATTGTTACTTACATTACTTGAAATAAAAAGAAATTTTAACGCTGCAAAACTGTGAATAAGATGATTTTTAAATTATTTATGAAAATATTTGGTTAACGTTAAATGTGAAATCTTCTGAATAATTTATACGATAATAATAATATTCCCTTGTATCGTGGTATTGATAAATACCAAACCCTTCAAAAAAAGTTATACATAAACAAAGGGAGTTTACTATTTCTTAGCAGTTTTCTGTACATGTGTGCATATTTTATAACGAAGAATACATATAATTAACAGAATACATTCATATATTTGCGCATATATTTCTGCTTATACAGCGATATCATTTACAGCTCTAATTATTAAATATCGATGTTTGGGTCTTTCGAACTCCACTAATACTCTCGGATAATATTATACAGGATGGTTACCAGAACCGGTTATTCCTTCATTAATTATTTCTCATTTCTGTTGAGCATATGATATATGTAATACGTGTACTTTTTAAGATAATTGGACTATTCCAAAAATGTCGACATAAATATATTTTTTTCAAAACAAATAAGCCATGAGAAAGACTATTTTAAACAAATCCATGTAAGTTTATTTCGTGAAAGATGAACAACTTTACATCTTTATCAATTTAATTGCGTAAATTAACCAGTTCCGATAACCACCCCGTAAAATATTATTCAATAGTATTAGTGGCGTTCGAAAGCTATAAGCGTTGTTTATCGATATGCCAAATTGCAATCTTCAATATTTAATAACAATGTTGGTAACGAATATTAAGTGACCACATGTTTGTTTCAAAAATATTCACAAAATGATTAATAACTGGGCAACCTTGCATTCAAAATTTGAAAACAAGATGTAGTTATAACATTTAAAACAAGTAGACAGCATATGTACATAAATACATTACAGTTCCATTTAAAAAAAATAACCTCATTATGTATTTGATGTATTTGATATGACATGTTGCATCATAATTTCATTTTAATAGTAATTAAAGAAAGTAACAACAAACAATAGTTTTTTAAAAGATATTAATGTACTACTCTGAAACCAAATTTAGATGTGTTCCTAACGGTTCCTGAAGATGATCTAATCCAGATCGAAACTGGTAGAACTAAAATCTATTCACTATTCTTTAATAATAAAGTATAAAATCAGCTAAACGTTTCAATTGAAAAACAAAAATAAGTTGAGTGCAGTCCTGGAATAGTTAAACAACCTGTATAGCGGAAAATAATTTTAATCGATGCAGCTAATGGATGATGATATAAAAACATTTTTTTTAATATTCAACAGTAAAGCCACAATCTTCCGTCCCCGCACTATGACTTGTATGTTGCTGTCAGATGTTTAAAGAGTGGGAGAGACTAAATACTATTAAAGGAAAATCAGGTACTAAGTAATAGAAAATTAAGTAGAATCCTATTATTGCCGTCTACTATTTCCTCTAGAATGTTATTGCTGCTAATAGAAGACTAGATATTGCTAATGGACGAATAAATGTTCTTAATCGATAAGTAGACATGGCTTGCGATAATCAGAAATATTGATTGTAAATAATACTTTTACTACTGGTAGAGGATATGATACTGCTATACTAAAGGAGTATTACAGCTAGTGGAAGATTAAATTATTCGCATCCACAAAACTAAATTCACTCTCGGTAGTGAAAGAGTCCATCAATTCTAATCGCATATTCGACATTTCCTTTATTACGAACATATGCTTATCCAATTTAGAAAAAAGATAATCCTGCTTCATCTTTTGATAGCTTCCTGATCTTTTGTAACGCCTTAATCTGATTGATGCATACGGGAGGATGTGCAAAGAGCCTAATGGGGTCTTAAAGTCTTGGGCGTTCTTCAACACCGCTTCTCGTGTTCCGACATAACTTTCTATAAAAACTGATTATAACAATTTTCTTGAATATATTTTCTATAATGATTAATTGAACTTTATTATTACTTTTTAAGAAAAATTCAACTTACGGTATATTTAAATACAATTTTCCTATTCAATGCGTTTGGTTGAAAACGTTTAAAATATAAATAATAAAATTACCGTTTCGTCTTTCCGAACGTGTATAATGTACGCCTCTCTAACACGAAAGAGCGCGATCGCGCGCGCATTAACAGTGGAGTCACATATACCCGGAGTTTAAGTGCTGTTTCCAGCCAACCCGTGCAATTTGCATATTAACGGATAAACTTATAATTCATCGCCCTCTTCTAGACCCCGGTCGGGAATTTTTATTGCCGACTCGGTGCGAAAAGCACGCTCAAGGAACTCGACGACATCAACCCAAACGAATAGAATAGATGGACAACGCTGCGTGATGCCATGAACAAGAAGGAAGGTTAAAAAAGATTTTAGACAAGATAAGAAACGCGGTGTGAAAACGCTTTGTTTCAAGTAATTTGTAAAGGAGCACCCAAAAGAATGTTTTGTTGCTAACAATTTGCGTGAAAATAGAAAATTGAAGGACTTTTTAAATAGAACTTTAAATATTTATAAAAATACGTAGTGAAGAGTGAGAGTTTCAAACGTGGGACAATATTTTATTATTTTTCTACATCCGCCTTCTTTCTTTTTTTAAACTTTTTCAAATTATCACCTTATTACTAACCATTTACTCATAACAATTTCCTTTTCCTTCTTTTTTCGACTTCATTTTGGCTTAACTGTACATTGAGTCCATTTTGTATAACGATTTTGATCGTTGATCGGTATCGCACCGGGGATCGTCGTCGTTACGAGATGAAGAAGAAGTCAAGGTACTCAAGGAAGAGAAGTTCATCTCGGTGTTGGCCACACGAACGAAACGCGCGGACCATTTTTACCGTGTCATCACTGCTAATGGCCAGATCCTGTAACGGGAAGGAGCAACGAACCGCTCTCTATATAAGAAGGTGTGCGGAAGATATCTGGCAACTGGATCTGAGAGGTCCGATAGTTGATATCCGAACAGATTTGCTTATTCTTTTTAACGGGATTTATCGGATTTAGATTTCTACTTTTCTTTCCTTGTAAAATAAGGCCACAACGAAAACATTTTTAAACTGACTAAAATTTTCTGTGAATGGTACTTAAACACGTGAGACATGGATATACGTTAAATACTTAAATATTTTTTAAATGGTTCTAATCGTTGATGTGTCGTCGTTTACAGGATCCATTATTAGTTACAAATACAGTTGCACGAAGTTGTTACCTGCCGGCTACTGGTTATTTCTTACAAAAAGGAAACCCCACGGAATACTACAGAGCAATGCAATAATTGCTGTGCTCCAATATTAATGATGGTTACTGGTATAGTCGGCAAAACGGTTCCCACAAGGAAAACAGGACAGTAATCATAAACTTTGTGCAAAGTTTCTTTCTAAAGCATTTTCATATTCAATGATTTCCTTTATTTTACTCCTCACTTGTGGTCTACACCACATTTGCATTTAAATATTCTTTTATAATAAGTAACACAGAATTAAGGAGATATAGCAAAGAGTTCGCTATCCATTCAATTGTATCAAAAGTTTTGAGAACAAATAGTAAGTTATAGTCACTTTCACATGAAATACACCACTTAGTGATGGGCGACAGGTAAATATTCAGTGGATAGGTATTTATAAATTGGGTACTTATCCGGGTATTTACCTCGGCCTAGGGTATTAAATCTCCAAAGTGTGAGTACTTAATCAATCAAAAATCGAATGTATTAATTTATTCACAAAAAAACACAAATATCAGTTTGTGTAGTTAGTAAAGAAAAGTATAAAAATGCCAAACTTTCCTAGATCTAGTATGAGTTATACCTTTAGTTCCAGAAGAATTGACAACAATCAAGCACTGAATGGCAATTAAAACTAGAACTAACACTAAACCTAATACTAGAAAGATTCATGTTTAGTCGTGCGTCTTTAGACCTCTTTCTGTTACTAGGTCTAGTATTAGTTCTAGTTTTACTTTAATACAAGTATACAATAATTTAAGAGTGAATAATGACAAAAAATAAAGCCAACACTAACGCTAGAGCTAATACTATACCTAGAACGAAAATATTTAGGTTTTGTGGTACCTCTCTTAAGACGGATCCCAATCCAACCCAACTTCTAGCCGTCTAAAGAGACGTGCGTACGGTGGAGTATTTGAGCCAATTTTCAATCAAAATTATTATATTTATTTAAACCTATAGTAAATAAATTATTGTCATCAAAAACAAAGCTTATTAAAATGGAATTGGTAATGATCTAAAAATTGAAAATGAAACCAAAAAATTTAATAGGAAATTAGTATAGTTTTCTTAGTTTTTTATGTACTAAAAAAATTAAGTAATATCGTGTATTTTTTTATAAAATGAGAATTAAGACGCATTTCACTCATTTTCTTCTGACTCCTCATCACTACCGCTAGTGTCATCTTTGTCATTCGCATCCTATGCAAGTAACATTTTAATTGTCTCCGGTCTGAACGATTTTAATTTTGTAATGGATTAGGTGTACTGCAACTGAAAATGAATCTGATGTTAACAAATTGATAGATCCATGTTGCCCTAGGATCGCAATAATTTCTGTGAATATTTTACTCTGTACTGACGGAAATCTTTGTTTATGGTCCCTGCCGCCTGTTCTGATAGAGCTCCTATAGGCAACAACGCTTATTATATTATTGTTGGGCCATGTATAAAAATTTTATGGAGAATTGATGACATAGGGTACCAGTAATACAAGTAGATATAGAGAGTATTCTGAAAATTTGTTTACGTCAATTTTATAACCACTGGATATTACTTCCAGAATTTTAGTCTTTCAATGAGAGTTTGGTCGATTCCTGTTATACTCGCCGAGGATTCTACGTTAGACAAGAATCATCTGCTGCTTATTCCATCGTTGCTATTACCATAGTTGATTTTAGATATGTCGACGATTAGACCAAGTACATTTTTCAATCTTTCTTGAATATTTTGGTTGCGTTCTTTTATAATATTCTTTTCTGATCCTGTTCTTCTTTGCCACTTTTTATGCATGTAAAATCGACAGTCCAACTCCAAGTTTTCGGACTTTATAGGTGCTCTTTCACATTTTTCCAAATCATTGAAATCTTTTGAAGTAAGTGAACATATGTAACATCGCATTGCAGGCTGTACCATCCATCATATCATATCATAGTAAATAACATTTTATGGTTGATGTTTTGTTACTATTTGTGATAATTAATTTCCTCATTTGTCACGTCTATCGACTCCTTGATTTGCGTGTGATCTAGGTTAGGATTTTCCAAATTACTTATTTGTCTTACAAATAAACTAAAGATGTACTAGTGACGATTGGAAAATGTAATCGAAACCGCTGCTATTTGAAAATATTTAAATTGTGATTGTTGAGAATCATCATAACCCTATTTATACATCGGTTCCAACGATGCCAACTCTTTTTATGTGAGCTTTGCAGTATGATCTGCTAATGCTTGTAATTTAATTTCGGCACAAGTTTCAGTAAGACGATAATCATTATCATTCAAGTCATATCATCACAAGAGGGATATAGTTTCTTTGAGCTTTCTCTAATAATTTCATATAGCTCTCGTGTTAATGAGGCTTCTACAAAAATATGTAACGCTTGTGTTGGTGTTAACTTTTCTTTCTAATAGCTTTCTTATATTTATTACCAAGTGACGGCGATGACATGATATCCTTTAACACTTGTACTCCACTCACATTTCTAGGTTTTTAAAAAAAGTTCCATTTGATCAGCAAACAAGAGAGCTTCACCTTCATTTTTCATCCTCAGAAATGTTGTTTTCTGCAATCGCTTAAATCTTCAAAGGCGTTTACGGATGGCCACCAAATTCGGCACACATTTCTGCGTTAGGATAACAGTCCCTTACAATCAATTACGATTTTTTTTCTAAGAACGCTTTTTCTGTACGGTTAGCAGCTTGCCCATTTTGTTGTCATCTCAGACTTAAGACGTGAAAATGTTTGCAAAAATTGTTGCTTTTGCTTATCCGGGAACGTTCGCCGTTTTATGTTTTTTTCTAGTATCTCAAATTTCTTTGCAAAATATCTTTCATCACATTGTTTTATAAGATTATATATGCCTTCTCTGGTCATGACATTGAAAAGAGAATAACCTACAACGAAAAAAAGCTTAGAACAGTAAATGGTGCAAAACATAAGTTACTAGAATCACACTGCTAGTATAATTTTTTTTAAATATTTCAAGCAGTTTCTGGCAGTAGTTTTTTATAGTATAGTACAGTAAATTGTTTAAACAAAAAATGTAAAAAAATAAAATTGGGAAAACCCCGGAAATAAAAAATAACTCTTCCTAATATAGCAAAAAACTAAAATAAATACAAAACATGTGTAAATAGCACAAATGAAAAATAACTCAGACTATAGAATTAAACTAGTAAAAAGTTCTTGATTCTATGTATAGATACCAGAATCTCTAACATTCATTAAAAATGCCATCGCTCACTGTAAAATACAAAGAAAAACATACAAATGTAACCCGTCGATTCAACATGATAATTTTACGAATTACGTACGTACACCAAAGAGCGAAAAAGGCAAATGTTTATAAATTTACTATAATCCATGTTTTTAGTTTTATGTGTAACAAATGTGTAATTAAATGAGTAATGTTTTATGTGTAATTAACTTTATTTGATATTTGGAATGTTCATTATTTTGATTTTTATAACACAGCTTCTGAATATGACCATAAGAAGTTGAAACATGTAAAGCAGCCATTTATAATAAATAACCAATACAAGTACAAGTAAAAAATACTTTTTATTTTAATTGAATCGGGAATCAATTATGAATGCGGAAAATTGTTTTCTAAACACTTGGTCACGTTATTTTCCGATTTTTAATCATGTTTCTATGTAAATTCATGTAAATGTTTCTACTACAAGGTCTAGTGTTAATACTAAAGGTAGGCCTAGTATTAGTTATACTTTTAGTTCCAGAAGAATTTACAACAATCAAGCACTGAATGGCAATTAAAGCTAAAACTAACACTAGACCAAATACTAAAAAGATTTAGGTTTAGCCGTGCGTCTTCAGACGTATGGCTAAATCGTATTGCTTATTATTAAGCTTATGTATATTGTATTGCTTTTTATTAAAAAAGAGTCTTTGTCTTTGTTGTACTTTTTTAAATTTCATAAATGCCTCAAAATACCCATCTTGGCTAGATACCCCTAGGTATATATTACTGACAGCACTCATTAAGAATTGGACTACAATTTTAAACTTCGGTAAAATAATACTTACATGACAGTTTCATGTCGATGCAATGTGACTGAAATAAACATAACAGATGATCTTCGTCCAGCCTTCACCCATTAAACCATAACCCCAGCTGTTAAGGCTGTGTGTCATCTTCGAACGATTTCCAAATTCCGTATTTCAGCTCGATATCGTCGCACCCTTCTACGACCATCATTTCAACCAACCCAACCCATAAACATAACCTTGTTTTATTACTGAAGACGATGTTACTCCATTGATGAAGCCACCCTTGCTGTTCTTGACACCATACAAGTCTGGCTGCTTAACACCTCCCTGGCCAAAGGAAGACTTTTTTCTGTAAACATTGCTGCAAAAAGCGTTAATTTGATGCAATGAAAATCAAATCTGATTTTAATGTATTGTCATTTAATAGGTCCTTGGAAATTTTGATAGACGCAGCGTCTTTATTGCCGCTTTAGTTAAAGCTTGTGGAAAAAGAGTGGGACAAGGAATTATTTCATTACACTACTCTTGATTGCACATTAAATAATACTTTTTTCACACTGACAATAACCAGTCAACGTTAGTGTACTCGAATTAGCTTACAGACTCGATGATGTCTGCGTGCAAACAAACAAGTGTATTAGATTTAGATAAAAAGTTACTTTATAAAACGTTAAAACTTTATCTGATATAAAGAGTAAGATTGTGTTTCTGTTGAAAGTCTCACCAAAAATATTAATACAATCATCGGAAACTATGATTGTACTATACGATTTGCTACATATCTTAGTGATGCAACTGATGTTTCGTCGACTAAAATCCACAAAAAGCGAAAAAGTATGTGGTCTATGACGTTTTTCTAATGTTTCTTAACATATTTAGTCTGCAATGTACTTTGTAGTATGTGTACAATTTTTGGAACGATGCAAATATTTTGTTGCCAATATATGCAATATATTATAATATATTGTATAGATAAAATAGACAAAAATATGCTGTAACAAATACGGCTCAAAGCTCATAGTTTGATCTGAAACAAATTTTTATCTAGTCCGTTTTTTTCTCAGAGGTATGGGAAAAAATTTCGTGTAATTAAAAATGTATAAATTATCATTTGGAATTAAATTTCCAAATGTTTTGTTAATCATGAAGTAATCAGCGGTGGCGTTTTCAAATTTTGTCAAACTTAAGTAAGGCAATAAACATGACTTTTTGAAAAAACATAATAAACAGAATTATATAGTTCTTTATATTGTTCTTATATATCAGTGATATTTTATTATTGAGGTTATCGCAATCTGCGTAACAAAGGTAGTAAAATAAAACAAAATAAAAATTTACAACCTATGCCGAATCAATGGAAGCAAGGTCATGTAGAGCAGCAGTATATCTGGTCGTTTTTTTGATTCATCAGTAAGGCTTTGATTTGCAAACTGCAATATTGACTTTCTGGGAAATAATAGTAGGTTAAAATTAGTTATTTGATATAGTACAATAATATTGATCGTATTCAAAGGCTGTACAATATATTGAGTAAATCAAAATAGATTTGAGTTTAATTCCACAACTAATTTGCGTCGTTTATGGATAATGTTTGCAATATTAGCTCAGTTCTGTCTCAGCCAGTACGAGAAGCTTCTTCACTCGACGAATCGAAAATATGGCGCTAACAAATGAAGATTAGAGAATATTTATTTTAAAGGTTGTAGTCTATAACTTATACAACAATATCACTCTTTACCTTTGTTGTGGAAGATAAAGAGCAGATTATCATAAATCGAACAAAAATAGATAGTACGAACAACTTCTTTTCAAATATAAGGAGAAATATGCGAATACCGACAAGGCGAATATAGAAATTTAAGAATATGCATGGCCACTGAGAAGTCCCTCTTAAATCCATTGGATTTTTCAATATGGTCACAAATGAAAGATATAGTGTACAAAAAACGGAATTAATTCCATTAAGAAACTGAGACGAAAAATTCAAGATACCGCGGGTGCAATTCGAAATAATGATCAAATGTTATCAATTATTTAAAGACCTTTAACTTGGTTCGGGAGTCACTTAAGTTGTGGACCCGATCCCATTTTCTTCAGGCAATATATTAGTTAAAATCCAAGCCATCTAAAGGTTAAAAAGGTGAATTGTAAAATGTGTTAAGGTTAATAGTGCATATTTCAAACATTTACATTAAATGCTATTCTTATTAATTAATTGTTATAGACTATTATCGTTTCTGATTGCTAGAGGTTCTGTGTTGATTTTAAATGTTAATTTTAAGAAAAGATTACTTTGAAATAATTAAAAGCAGATACTCTGTTAAAAACACGGAGTTAAATTTAACTCCGCTTTAACTAAGTTTGGACGCTCCCTTGCGATCGTCCGTATCCGTAGTTAATTACTCCTCAATCAAATATTTAACACTTTTAAGGAGAACACGGAGTTAAATTTTGTTTTACAAAGAGTGAATTCATTTTTAAATGGAATAAATTCTGTTTAAAAAAAGAGTGTATCCCGTTCAAAAAAGGGTAAATTTTATACCAAATAGGAGGAAATATCCACTTACATACTGTTAGTTGAAATAACACTTCTACAAATACTATTCGCTCTTTTTGTGTAGTTAGAAGTGTTTTCAAAAATGTAATATATACATGAGGTATTTAGGTTTAGAAAACAATTACCAGGACTGGACGTAACATTTCTAATATTTTTTATAAAAAATGCGATAGTTTTATAAATAAAAAGAACGCGTTGACGATAGTTTTTTTCTGTCCCTTTTAGTTTCAACCAATGGTTATCATAAAAGGAATATTAATTAGTACCCTTAAACTATATTACAGATATTTTTTTCATTTCTTAGTCTTATTTAGAACTAAACCACTAAAACTAAATAAGTAAAGTTTTCCGAAGATGATTAAAATATTAATTATCCATTTTAGTATAACAAACATTTTCATTTTAGAATATACAGAGTGTTTGGTTCACCGACGTACCGATGTATTAAAGAAGGTAATAGATATGTTTATTATAAACATCCACATTATTATTATTATTAATTTCTATAAAGTGTGATTCAGAAAATGTTTTAGTAAAATGTTATAGTACCTTATACGGAAAAAATCACATAATTCAACAAATTTGGAAAAATTGTGGATAGTTAGCCAGAAAACAGTAACACATTGTATAGACGTATAGGCACACATTGTATAGACGTAGTGATAATATATAAAGTGTTTGTGCCAAATGGCACATCACTATCATAAAGTGAATAATAATTTAATGTCTTTAAATCCAGAACTATTTCTCTGATGTCACATGTGTTATTATCAAAACCAAACTGAATAAAAAATTTTTTTGAATATCGACAATTGTAATATTTTATATATTACAATTGTCATGTTTTTCATTTCAACATAGCGTTCCTCCACCCATTTTTGAATGGTCACGAAATAATTTTTGTCTTTACACTTAGGTCCAAATTAAAATTTAATGAAAGTATCGAATTTATTTGAAAATCTAATCTGATGCCACCTCATGGTGTTACAAATATTTTTAAAACTGTTATTACTTTTGGCACCATTTTTAAAATAACCGTGTTTAGCTTCGTATCTAATCAACCAGAGGTTAATAAGCTGATATACGAGGATAATGAATCATGTTGTGATGTTTTGGTATGAGTGTACAATTATAGTGTTTGACTTATTGTTCATGATGTTGCTGTAGAAGTTGGGATAATTCGTCGACCATTGAAATGGAAAAACTTGTCTTAAAAATATTTTTTACACATTTAACCAATAAATTAACATTATATTTTTATATATGTAACCTGGACTACGGAAAGATTAGAAATCAAGTTTTCTAGAAAACAGATGTTAAAATAATAAGTCATTCATGTTGAACTGTAAGGATGATTTCAAGAAAAAGTTTGAAACTTATTATATTGCGGTTTGTTCCATTGAAACAATACGTTCAATTTACTATAAATTTCGATCAAAAAACAAAAATTGATTGTTTCGACCATAGGTACCTTTCTGTAATCCAGGTCACATATATTCTTCTAAGATTTTCTTCTAAGACTTCTAAGATTAAGAGGCACTTCTCCTAAGATGAAAGGTAAACAACATATTAAACAATGTGCCTGTACTGCTCTTTTATTAATTAAATGACCTGGTTTATCTAATCCAACTATGCTGGGTTTATTCTTGTTATTAACTGTCACCAGAATAATTGCCTTTTTATAAGAATAATTGCCTTTTTATAAAAAAAATATTTAAAAAAATATTTTACTTCTAGTTGTGCAACTTCTTCAAGTTAGTCATCTACAGATAAGTTATAGATTGATTATTAATGCCATAAATATTATTACAGGAAGCATCTATTTGTGAGCAATGGAGACATAATTCTCGTTGTTTCTTTATGTGTATTAACACATCTTCAGCTATCATTTTCTTGCAGCGATGTTTAGATGTTAAACAAATCCTGCAATAGTAAGAAGCTGAAAAGGATTCAACCATCGCGTATGTGTCAAAAAATAAGTATTACCATCCACATTTATTTCTTACGATTATAAAAGTTAATAATAAATAATTAAATAGGTACTTACCGGTTGCATTAATTAACATAGTAGCATCAATTAGCAAATAACAGCAATAAACCAATCATAACTTTCCAATATGTTTAAAATGATGTCTAATTATTACCCAATTATTATTAAAGTATTAGTATAATAAAACAATAACGACTTAATAACTCCAAACTCAAGACGACACGATAGATACAAGTAGACTAAAGGTTAAAAAGTACAATTTTCTAAAAACCTACAAAGATACACTCAACCCGAGACCAACTGCTATAATGTGTGTACTTCCTCTACTTAGGAAGGAATATTCTTTGCGGTTTACTTGCAGTACGTTATTTAGTATATTTTTTTAATTTAACTATAGATTAGAGTTAAAAGTAGTTACTTTATCTTTATCTTTACGTAATTAATATTTATTTACCGTAAAGTCAACACTTTTAAAAATACCATTTAAAAACACAGTAATTCAGTTAGAATCAATACTTCTTGTGGTTAATACTACGCGGAGTGAAATTTCTCCGTAAAATTTCTTTAATAAATTTCTTCTTTAATCTTTTTTGTGCAGAATTGAAAGCTTTGTGAAAGAATTGTGGTTCTGATTCGCCATACCTCAACTGACATAATATTCATGAGTTGAATTATTAAACCATCAGTATGTATCTAGCCTCCTCTATGAACAACCTCAAAGGAAATTTCAAATACGTATTTCTCATGCTTGAAAACATAAAACTATTTTTAGTTAAAAATTGTATGTTAATATTAAAAACAGCTTCAAAATTATCATGAAATTTCGATATGAATTTATGTTTCAACACACGATAAGATGTTAGGTTAAATCGTCATATTTTGGTGTTTAGGGTCTTGGGTATTAGGATTTCCTGTTCTTTCTGACTGACCTGTATATTGCACAATAATGCTGACTATATGGGGCTGCATTACTGAAGAGTAAAATGAGAAATTTGCCAATTCAATGGATTCCACAAGAAATTGTGCAAAAGTTTGTATCCTATGTTACTCTATCTAAGCTTATATAATGTAACTAAGAAAAATAAATGTTTTTACCTTATTGAATACAGTAAATCTGATGTTGAAGTTCTCGTATAAGTAGTTCAGTATTAAAGCGTCGTTTCAGATCCTTACACCATTTTTGTTTGGGCAAAGGTTTTTAACTAAAATATTCTCTTAAGCAACATAGGTAGCGTAAAGGTCACCCTAATTCCGAAAAGATTTTACAAAGAGTTCGAATTTGGCTATCTATACGTCAAAAACTACAAAATTAATGTTAATAGTACCAACAGCTTCAAAATTATCAAGAAATTTTAATATGAATTTATGTTTCAACACCTGATGGAATGTCAGGTTAAATCGTCATATTTTGGTGATTAGGGTCTTGGGTATTAGCATTGCTTTCTGACTGACCTGTATATTGCGCAATAGGGCTGACTGAAGAGTAAAATGAAAAATTTGCCAATTCAATAGATTCCAAAAGATTCTACGCTTAGATCAATGGATTCTAAGCGTATATAATGTAACTAAGAAACATAAATATTTTTACCTTATTGATTACAGTACATCTGATGCTGAAGTTCTTTTATAAGTAGTTCAGTATTAAAGTGTTCAGAACCTTACACCATTTTTGCTAGGGCAAACGTTATTGACTAGAATATTCTCGTAAGTAACCTAGAGTAGCGTAAAGGTCACCTTAATTTCGAAAAGATTCTGTAAAAAGGAGTTCTAATGTGGCTTATAGATAGCGTAAGAAGTAATATACCTATTATCAATGAAGAAATTTGCTGATTGATGAAATTCTTTTTAAGTTGAATGAATTATCTTGAAAATTGCTATAATCTTGAAATTAAGAAAAGAGATAATTAGCTCAATTAATTATAAATTTTATTTTATTAATTATGCTGGGTGAGGCATTTAAAATGGGACAACGTTATAGCAGAAAAACCATTAATATTGTTAATGGGGGAAAACATTTTGTCTAATTATTATTGCATTTTAGAAGTGCCATCTATGTCTTTCGATTGTTAAGTAAGCTTTTTTAAATGTATGCGTATATTTTTTCTATCGCTATGTTAATCCCCTTGATATTCATTTGAAACAATTTTTATTCCACGAATAATACGTATAATAGAAATCCAAAGTGTTACCAGGAATTCGCAATGAACATCAAGTAGGCCGGCGATATCAAGTAGGCCATAAGCGGTGGCAGTTGTTTTAGTATCCATATCTGTCAAAATATGCTATAGCTGTAAATTCATTCGTTACGATTCATAAATTAGCTTTGGAACTATACACGAATGTTATAAAAATTAAAATAATTTTTGTTTATGGAGATACAGCCGGTTACACTTATCTAACGAAGAAAGTTGTAGTTAAGATATATTTTGACAAATATAGATACTAAAACAACTGCCATTTATCATGACTATATTAATATTTGCGGCCTACTTGATGTTAATTGCATTGTTTCCTGATTATACAAAAAATTTATTCTAAGAAATATTTATTTTGACATGGAGAATAAATCTCAATTTAATTGGTTTACCCGGTATATCTAAAATCCTCTATGATATCATGTAATAAGTTTAAATAAAGTTTTATTTTAAACCGTGCTGATTTTGTAATCTTATTTCACTTTTAACAAAAATTGCATCTCTAATCTTTGTTTATCTACTGCAAATATTAGATAAAGTGGTGTTTAACAAATAAACTTCTCGGCTTAATATCTTTAAATAACCTATATTTAATTAACCTACTCATCAGCTCACCTAAATGTATCAAAGATTTCTTTTTTAATAACGTTACAAATAAAATTTTTGTTATAAATCTCATTTTATTAAAAATCAAATTTTATTTTATATCCAACTTAAAACCATACATAATAAAGAAAAACCTTTTACACCTTCAAAATTCGTTTTGCCTTTATTCACAAAGCAAGGCAGCAACTTCGCCGTATACACACGCTATCACCTGCGGTCGAAGCCGAACGACCAGTTCTTGTGCCGAGGTGTGTGCGGAGGCCTCCGGACTACGCTTGTCCTGCAGCAACCAGCAGGAAACTTCAGTCTACGCCGATCAGTCGTTCTGAACGGTTGACCGATACACCTCCGAGTTTCACCGAACGCCATCAGTTTTTCAAAAGACTTCTTTGACTTAAACAAATAAAACAAAAAGTTTTAAAAAATTGAGTTTACGCGAAACAATCATTTTAATAATAATTATTAAAATAGATCAAATTATAGTGAGTTTTTTGTGTATTCTTTTTTCTTTTCGTTTCTTTGGATTAAAACTACCATCATCATAACAAACCGTTGATTTTTTTTAGAAGACCTCATTTAAAATTGGTACGTGTTTATGCGATTTATTAAAATTTATCTTTTCATTTTTAATTTTGCTTATTTAAATGTATCATTTTAAAATAAGTAGCTTAAAGGCAAGGTGGAAATGTGGGACGAAAAAGAGTTAATGAGGTTGAAGGGAAATTAACGTGTAGGTGGTAATTAAGAAGTTGTATCTGGGTGAGATGCATTTTAAGTAAAACATTAAATCTGATTAATTCTTGTCTTATTTAAATGATTTTATAACTTATAACTTTCCATTTAAAGTGACAAAAGGAAGTCGATAAAAAAACTAAAAATCTTAGAAATAGAACGCTGATTACACTTAACCTAGTAAATGTTGAAGAGAAAGTAAACTATAATAAACAAAAAATACTATTTTTAGTTACTTTATGTTTTCATAGTTCATAATAAGTTAAACAATAACAATGACCCTTACTTAAAAAGAAATTAATTTTATATCTTTGTCATCATCTAAAAATATTGGCTAATATACTGATATAACAAGGTCAGTTTTAATTAATAGTTCACGATCGCTCGCTCATTCTTGTCTGCTTAGAAATAGAAAAAAAATCAATACACATAAATAGATAAATAATGATACAACTTTCTATTTTTAAACAAAATAAAATTATAGACAATGCACTTTTCCATAAATACAAAATTTCCTATCGTTTCAATGTTAAACGAACGATTAAGACGTCGTCACACGTTAATACAAACAATTGTGCAAGCGGAAATAATTTTCTCAGTCAAACTAATCATACGGGCACAATTTATACTATGTACCAAGGCAAATACCATAAACAACTTTGTTACGCGTTGTCGTTATGTTCAAAATGGGGAGGTTACGTGCATAATTCTTGTAAAAATTATTAACAGTCAATTAAAAAGTTGTATTTACTTAACTTAGTTGCATAAATTTGCTAAATTGACTAGATAAGACGTAAAATCTATAAAAAATAAGTTATACAAATACCAAATTAAGATTGCTTCAAGGTTATACCATATTAGGTCGAGTATACTCTAATGTTTAATATCATTTGGAACGTAGCGATACTCAAAATTTACATTATGACAAAGTTATATGTTTAAATGCTTAGAGACAAGCAAGAAAATGTTAAAACTATACATTATCCAATCTCATAGTACAGTTGTAAATCACCGTGATAGATACGTAAAATCTTGCGCTTAGGGTTTCTTGTCTAAGATTGGATTAAATAGGTTCATATGTCTCAAATGACTAATCTTAGACAAGAAACGAAAAGCACGAAATGTTTAACAGATCTTTTACGCTGATTTATAACAGCACTACAACCTGGAACACAGCATAGATACCATTATTATACTTTACGTGATACTGCTATTTTATTTCTGCCTTAACCAATTTACTTAGGGCAATGTCATAAAGAAGCAAATTTATCGTGCGATATTGACTCAGGAAAACATGAAAATAACTTTGATGTGACGGTTAGCAAATAAACTATCATTTAGACAAATTATAAGTCGTTTGGACGATAACGGAAAATCATTGATTGTTATTTTAGAGTTTCTCCTGTTATTCTTTGCGAATTTGTGTATTTTGGCATTTCGATCTTTCATCATTCTGCTGATTATTGACTCCAATGACGCTTCCTTTCGCGAACCAGCTGGTAATATCGTGTATCTCTTTATTATCGTCTTTATTGTTGGTTGGTCTTGTGTGGTAAATCCCAAGATTGACCTGAATGACTTGTCCGATATTCTCAGTTTCTACTTTATTCTTTATGTTTCTAACCTCTGGATTTCGATGCTTCTTCTTTGTTGAAACTTGGACAATACTTACTCCACTCAGCTCTTCCAATAGATGGAGGTCGCACTAAATTTCTAATAAACCTGAATATGTTAGATATCAACACTACAACTCAATTATCTAGATCAAATATCCTCAGCAACTTTCTCCTTCATAAGAAAGATATTGAAAGTGCTGAAGACATGATGATTTATTACTTTATCGGGTAATTGTTTCAAGATTTATCCCGTTATAACTGTAGATATAACACGATAAAGAAACACACGAAAGATGATGTTTTTTTGTTTGAATCATTTTCAATTTGAATCACCAAAAATATATCTTTAGCTGCCGCATTACGCAATAATTATTTATGTATCAAGGTCGTGATGTTTTATTTCGGCTAATTTAGATACAAAAGCTGATGTTGTTTGCCGTTTATACCAGTGCTAAAAATAAACGTTGGTATTAGAATAAATGTATTGAATGAAGATGTTAAAACTTTTGATTAATTGCCTGGACTAAAATAGATTCACGAATCGAACTGATTGAATTTCACTCTGGTGTTGTTCAAATTAATGATTTATTTCCCTAATATAATTTAAAATTAGAGCTTAAGAAAGACGTATGTACTCCGAAGGTTTATTTTAATAAATAAATGATACATCAAAAATAATAAGTTATATTGTTACGATATATTTAAACAATGAAAACCAGCTAACTTTTTTAAAACAAAAAGAGAAATACATCGAGGCATCTTGAGGACTTTAGGGAATAAACTTCGTAAATATGACGCTACAATATAAATCGGGAAAATTTTGAATCATTTATTAAAGTATTGACAAAAAAATTTGTCGAAAAAGTATATATTGTCAAAATGTTGGAGCAGGGAAGTACCCAGATTGCAGAAATTTTCAACACGGATTCTGCGTGTTACTCATGAAGAAATATTTATAACAACTGTCGACTTATAAAGCGAAATGTAGCGTAAGAAGATGAGAATTGGTGGATGTGTAATGCTGAATGTGATTAACAGTAAAGCTTATATTCTGCATTGAACAAACCATTATTGGTCTGGTGTTGACCAATACTGGGTTAATATGGTAATAGCTAGAAAAGTCGTAGAAAAGTAGTCTGCTTAAAATTAGTTGAGATTGCTTAGTCTACCACATTGCCTGAATACAAGCAATCTCTGGTATGATGGTATTATAAAAACATAAATCCTCTTTGTTTTGAACTTATACTTACTGCGTCAACTCGCATTAATATTAATCGTAGTCTGAACTATAATATGGTATAGCCTAAATTTTTATAACAATTAGAAGGTTCATCATCTATGTAACGGTAAGTTTCATCGAACTCTGCGTGTTCCTGATGAACAATTATTTTCGTTTAGATACAGGATGTAATTCACTTACTATATGTCAGCTTAGAATGCAAAATGTAACATGAGAAAATGAGAATTGGAGAATGTGCAACGTTAATATGGTATTAACTGTAAAGCGTCAGAAGGAAACAATCTTGGCTTAATCAGTCAAAACCATATTCTGTAACATAAAGTTAGTCAAGGTACAATATGTTGCAAAATAATGTGTTGATATGGCATTACCTAGAAACCTTCAGTCAGAAACGACCTCATCTTAATTAGATAAAATTATTGTCTCATTAAAATCAGCTAACGTTGCTTTTGGTCGAGCGCTATAATCTACTTTCCCTGAATGCAAGCAATTTGTGGTTGGAGTTGAAGCGCAAGTCATTAACTAGCTTTTGATTGAATTAGGAAGGATGATGCAATGTACTATAAAATGAATCCTACTTGTTCTGAGCCTATATTTGCTGCGTCAAAATCAACGAAATATTATTAATCGTAGTCTTAAATATTGTTTGGTTCAACATCCTTATAAGGGTAAGTTTCATCGGATTCTGCGTGTTGCTGACGAACAACTATTTCCGTTTAGATGCAGAATGTAATTCACTCACTACGTCAGCTTAAAATGCAAAATGTAAAGAAACGTAGGAAAATGAGAAGAGAGCAGACAATCTTTACTTAATCAGTCGAAAAGTTAGCCAAGGTACAATGTGTTGCCCCGTAATGGGTTCTTGGTCCCATCTTCATATATAAACTGCTTGAACGTTTTGACATATTTTTCAAAGGTCTTCGTCTTCCTACTTTTACAAGAACTTTTCTTGGAACTTGGAACTTTTCCAAGTTTTTCCCTGGATAGCATTTAAGGTGGAGGGGACACAAATGTTAGCTACCATCGATTCTCTTTCTTCTTGTTGCTCATCATGGATTCTCTCATGAGCGTGGGTAGCTTCATTCAAAGGTCGATCAGTTTATCATATTTTCGTTCACGGGATAAAGTCCACTAACATCAAATCCTTTTTCAACGTGAAAAGTGGGAAAAGTTTTTAACCTAGAAACGCCCTCAACTTAATTAGACAAAATTGTCTCTTTATGATGTGTTGAGGTTGCTGTTAGTTGAGCTTGTGACGCTGCCCGAATGCAAGCATTCTCTGATTACAGTTGAAGCGCAAGTTATTAACTAGTTTTTGATTGATCATCAGCTACATTAGGAAAGAAGATATGTTTTATAAAAACATGAATTCTGTTTGTTTTGAGCCTATACTTGCTGCGTTAACTCAACGAAATATTACTCTTAAATATAGTATGATAAAGCTTTAAAAATGTATAATGATTAAAAAAGTCGATATCCGTTTAAGGGTAAATTTTATCGGATTCTGCATGTTACTGCTGAACAACTAAAATTTCTGTTTAGATGCAGAATGTAATTCACTCATTATATGTTTGCTTAAAAAGCAAAATGTTGAATAAGAAAATGAGAATTGGTTAATGTGTAACATTGATATGGTATTAACTGTAAAGCCTCAGAAGCAGATGATCTTGGCTTAATCAGTCAAAATCTTATTTTGCATCGTAAAGTTAACCAAGGTCATTTGCGGGCGATGCACTACAACATGCTGGCTAATAACTTCTTGTATGGTATTGGCTACAAAACCTCGGATAGAAACGATCTCATCTTAATTAGACAAAATTGTTGTCTCCTTAAGATTAGAAGGCGTTACTTTTGGTTGAGCGTTGTAGTTTACGTCTTTGACTGAATGCACACAATCCCCGAAAAAGATTGCAAAACAAATGTCTCTATCAAAGATTTGTTTCACTATAATCGTCAAATAAATTTTAAATTAATTAAAATTGAGAATTTTGATTTGAAACAGCTCCATTTAACATCAAACATTTATCTATACTAAATATAGATATTAACTAATTACTCCCATTTTATGTAAAAATTTTACTTTTTGGTAAATTAAAAATTTTTCAAATTCGATTTATGATATGTAACCATGGATACTGTCATGTTAAGAGTAATGTGCTCTAATCATATAAAGTTTAAGAGTTCCTTAAAAAAATTTGGAAACATATCCAAATATTTCACTTGATTTACATTTCCTTCGAAGAAATATTGCCTAGTTACCCTGTGATATGTTATAGCACACCTCACAAAATGATTCACTAGTATCATAGTATTGTACACTGTACAACTAAAACAACAGCCAACGCTAACGCTTAGCTTAACACTACACCTAAAACTACAAACATCTAGATTTAAGTTGAAACCGAACTCAACCCAACTTAGCTTCAGAAGTAACTCTAAATCTAGAACATTGGGATTTAGCCGTACGTCTCTTAAGACGGGTAAACCCTAATGTTTCTAGTTCTAGATCTGTTCTAGTTCTGTCAGTTCTGAAGTTGGGTTGTAGGTCTAGTATTAGTTATACTTTTAGTTCCAGGAGAATTTAAAGCAATCTAGAGTTAAACAAGAATTAAAACCAGAACTAACAATAGACATAGAACTAAAAAATTGGAGTTTAGCAGTGTTGACTCAAATTGACGTACCAATCAGAGTTATACTTTTAGTTTTTCCAGCAGAATTTACAACAATCTAGAACGAAATAAGCATTAGATCTTAAACAATAATTGGCAATCAAATTTGGTGATCTCCAAGGTTCTACACTTTTGTTTGTAAAGGTTGCTTGTAGCAAAATACAATATCTTGGTTACAATTTAATCCTGATCAAGGATATTTCAAGAGGTGTAATCGTGAATTGATGCATCAAGAAAAATCCTAATGTATTTAATTAAGGTAATTATTTAAGGTAATTGACAGATTAGATGCTAGGGACATTGTGAGATGCAACCCAACCTAACTTAAAGTCACTATAATTGGCAATGAAATTTGGTGATATTTGAGAATTTATTCCTCAGTATAGCGTTATCTACCACAGAACAACTCTTCATCCTGTCGTCATGCGCTTTTCCTCTAGATTTTTAAAGATTCGTCTAAACTCATTAAAACTACAAATATAATGGGAATAAATGTTTCTTGCAGACTATTTTCCATGACAATGAATAAGTTGGACATTTTTTACCTCCCTCACTTGCTGGAAAATGGATCCAATGGGTTGCTTTTTGTGGGGAATCCCTTCTTTTTCGACTGCAAAGAAAGCCTATGTATTAAGAACAAAATAAGATTCTTGAGTGTTGTGTCTAGTGATGGCACGGATCGCGGTTTGGCCGGATCACCGGAATTCCGCTCAATTGATAAGCCGGATCGCCTGAATTGCGGGAGTCGAATCGTTGGTTATTTTTCGCTAGAAATCGTGCTTTAGCGACTGTTGCCTAAAAACTTCATTTGCAAATTGAAACACGTTCATTCTTTTAGTGTATAGTTTAATACGACATGCTATGTATGTTTATGAAACCGTGCTGTTACAAATATTTCAAAATGTCTATTAAAAATTATAAAACATGGTCTTAAGAGTTTTTTAAGTTTTTGCGCCCCAGGGTTGGGTTGGACAAACAAAACGAGTACGTCCTTTTTCACACAAAATTCTAAATATTCGGGTTTAGCAGTACATCTTTCAAGATGGCTTAACCTGATTAATTCTAGTTCTAGGTCTAGTGTTAGTTTTAGTTTTATTTCAATTCAAATATACAGTACAGAGTTGATTGGGTAAACTTCAGCCATAGCTTCAGAATGGTTTCTGAAATAGAGTACTTTACAAAGAAAACATTTGGCAACCCTTTATATTTGAACTGAAGTAGAAGTAATAGAAGACCTAGAACTGGAATCATTCGGGGTTAGCCATCTTGAAAGATGTACGGCTAAACCCGAATGTCTCCAGTTCTAGAGTTAGATCTAATAATATAAAACTAGAACTAACATTATACCTAGAAGTGGAAATTTTTAACCCGAATCTTTCTACTTCTAGGTCCAGTAGTGGTTCTAGTTTTACTTCAATTCAAATATACAGGGTTGCCAAATCCTGTGTCTATTCATTCTAGAGGCCTTCGTTGGAAAATGTCTTCAGATGCACGGCTAGATCCAATCCACTCCAGCTCTGTATGTTTGAATTGAAATAAAACTAGAACTAACACTGGATCTAAAACTAGAAGCAATCGGGTTTAGCGATCTTGAAAGATGTACGGCTAAACCCGAATGTTTCTAGTTGTGGAGTTAGTTTTTGGAGTTATAACAATCTAGAGCTAAATAAGCCATGCAGGTTCTAGGTTTAGTGTTAGTTCGAGTTTTAGTTCGATATAAGTATACAATAATCTAAAACCGAACAACTAACAGCTATATTAGAGCTAATACCAACACTAAAGTCCAGAATTAGAAACATTTGGGTTTAGTCGCACGTTTCTTAGGATGGTTAAACTCAAATACTTCTAGTTTCATGTCTAATGGAAATGTAGTGTATAGAGAAACTTATTTCTATGGCTTCTATGGTTACATATCAAACATTGAACTTGAAAAATATCCAATTTGGAACACAGTCCCATTTTTACATAAAATTAGGAATAATGTTAACTGCTATAGGTAGAGTATTAAATACTTGTGATTTCATAATATCCGTCGCGTTATTTATGCTGAGATAAGTTTGAAAAATCGGTAATAAAACTTTTTTCCCTCTTTGTAACTCGATCCGTGGACATACTCTATACTACATCTTTGTGCAAATAATTGTCCATATTTTTTTAACTCAATACTAATAAACTTAGTCCACTCGGTATAACACGACAAAGAAATAGATACGTTTCGAAAGAGAACTCGGCTTTAATGACCGTAGCAGAGGACAGAAACCGGCGGGGATTTGAAGAGAGCGTATTTATGGAAAGTAATAACCCATTTAATTCGTTTGGTTTATTTATAAACTGGTCCGGCCGCACGGTTGTAAACGCGTACGTTGGTAGTCCTGATAGTTGCCGCATCTCTCCACAAGAACCCCGTTCCCTCTTCTTTACCTACTATATAACCAACGTTTTATCTCTTCTTCCACATGTGTATTCCGTACCGTATACAATTTGTGTGTATGTGTGCGTGTTCTTCTCTGGCTTGGGTTCTTTGGAGTTGGAAGTTCTTCTCTTGTACGTGCTCGAACTGGTTCGAAGCTTCGAAGTCGTCCGATGTTGGAGTGAAAGAGACGATGATAATGAAAAAGGATGGGTTTAAGTCCAGATAAAGTTTCGCGTCCGTGGTACACCCACCTTCTTCTTCTTCGACTTCGGGTACGTCGGTGTTACGAGAAGAAGAACCGGGACGTTGGCAAAAACTAGTCCGCCAAGGAAGTTGAGTTCAGTCTTTACTCCGATTACGTTACGAAGAGGACTTCGTCAGATTACGAATTAAATAAGTTTTGTGCGAAAACAAGAGTCAACCCAAACAAATCATAAAATTATAAAACAACCAAGTTTTCCTGTTAAGAATTCTTCTTTTTTTAATCTCTAGCAGTCAAGCAGCAAGTTTCAGTTTCCGCAGTTATCCGGCGCGTTTCGAGCTCGCGACCTACAAACCATTTGGAGCGATGAAAACTCTCCATTGCCGTACGCTCACCAACGACAGCAACTCTACTAAGATATTTCCTAGCATAACCAACCTTTTGACATTTGCTAACATAATAAATAATACAGTTTTGGTTTTTTAATGAAAACTTTAAAGCGTTTAAGAGAAAGATTCAATTCATCGAATGGGTTATAAACGACTTACTTTACGATATAAGCTTTGTCAATAACATCGACCTTTCCACCGAATCGAATCGTTATTGTTGCACTTCCTGGTTACGTGCCATACGAACACCTTTTAGAATGTCACTCGTGTAGCTCGTTCGCTCACTCGGGAGCTGTATTCTAAAGACGTGAAAGTAAAACGCCTTTAAAACCGAACGAGAACCGATAAAGTAATTATTATTATCCGAGAGGCGCAGCGGCAACACCCGCAACTTAATTAGTTTCGGAGTTCGTTTTAATTACACTCTTCTAAAAATGGAATTTCAAATCCGCAACGGAAGAGATTTAGAAAATGAAAGTTTTTTCCTCGTCTAATGGGACACAAGTGTCTTTAGGTTACGTTCCTTAATGGGTTAATTTGTGGACGACGATTGTTAAGTTGTTTATGTGTGTGGTAGACACAGATTGAGAGTTAGATTTGATCGTTTTTTATTTAAGAGTTACGTAACTGAAATGAATTCGATTTCGTAAAGTGGAACACGTCGTGATCCACCGTGAGTGGGCATCAATTGTTGTACCACTCACGTGAATGTGTGTGATCGTGAGCATGTGAATTTGTTGATGTTCACATTAACGAAATGTAATATTTACAACAGTTTATTTAAAATTTGTATTTCTCGAATGTATACAATCAGCGATGTGTAAATACTATAGGTAAATACTATAGATGTGCGCGTGAGTGACTTTCTATGCCCGCTCACGATTTATATCCACACGTGTCACGTACGTCACTCACGTGAATATAATTCATGAATCACGTGATGCACGCGTGGGTCATGTCAATTCACGTGACTCACGCTCGATTAGGTGATCAAATGTATGAATGATGTTTGATTACTTGTTAATTTGATTATTAATTAATCAAAAATTTATGGTGATGAATGAATACCTATATTTTTTAATTGGAATGAATTCATTTATTCACAATGAAACAAAAATATTAATTTTAGTAAAGAAAAGTATAGTTAAATGTATAGTGTATGTATAATGCCAAAAGTTCCTATGTCTATTATTAGTTACACTTTTAGTTCCAGAAGAATTTACAACAATAAAGCACTGAACGGCAATTAAAACTAGACTTAGTACTAGAAAGTTTCGGTTTAGCCGTGCGTCATCAAACACACTTCAGACGTACTTTAATATAAGTATACAACAATTTAAAACTGAATAACAACTAAAAATAGAGCCAGTGTTAACGCTAGAGCTAATGCTAGACCTAGAACGAAAAACATTTAGGGTTGGGTTGGGTACAACTAGTACTTCTCTTAAGACGGAACTCAACCCAACCCAACCCAACGTACCTTCACAACTAACACTAGCATCAATACTATAAATACGTTGTAGATCTAGTATTATACTTTTAGTTTCAGAAGTATTAACAAAATTTAAATCAAGCACTAGTGGCAATTAAAACTAGAACTAACACTAGACCTAGTATTAGAAAGATTCAGGTTTACCCGTGCGTCTGAAGACGAAATCTAGTTTTACTTTAATATATAAATACACAACAATTTAAGACTGAAGAATAACTAAAAATAGAGCTTTTGTTCTCTTTCAACATTCTCGAAACCAAAAATGTTTCGCTAGTTAAAATCAAAAATAGTCATCCATTTTATGAAATTCTTTTTCAGATTTACTTTGTTGTTCGCTGTTGATTGTTTTGTTGTTTGATTGTTGTTCTGGTTAATTTTTAAGTTAGCGAAGTAAATATTAGTTATAACTACATTCTATAAAGTAATAAAATACAACAAAATTTAATTTAACTTTATGATAAATGGAAGACCTTTAAAGCGTCAAAGGAAGTATTAAGAATATTAATATTATCAATAAAAATATGCCTGCTTTAATTGTTTATTTTGATTTTATAAAGTCCCATTTATTTGTAAACATGATCAATAAAACTAAACGCTCTGTTAATTCTGCCATTTTGTCAAGCAGGATTAATTAATAATCAAATTAACAAGTTACAACAAACACGATTCTTTGTTTTTTTGTCAAATAGTTTTTGAGAAAAAAAATCGCAAAGAAGACAAAGTTGCCGACACTCTCAAAAATCAGGTACTTTTTTTCATTAACTCGCGATAAAAGAAAAACCACAGAAATGTTCACTGATTACAATATCGTCGAGCGATTTCGAATATATCGATCTTTAAAGTTAGGGGCCTTGACATCTGGCACGGATAATAGTATTTACTGATTGTATACATTGGAGAAATACAAATTGTAAATAAACTGTTGTAAATAGTGTATTTTTTGCGGACCTCAACAAATTCAATTTTATTATTAAAGAAATATTAAAAAATTGTTCCAACCGGATCATGCATGTTCACATGAGTGATACAAGTGATGTCCGCTCACGGTAGGTCACTCATGACCCATCGTGACCCAGCGGGACTCACGTAATTAGCACGTCTCTACTTTAGATTACGTTCGTTAATGGGTTAATTTGTGGACGACGATTGCTAAGTTGTCTATGTATGTGGTGGACACAGATTGAGAGTTCGATTTGATAGTTTTTTATTTAATAGTTACGTAACTGAAATGAATTCGATTTCGTAAAGTGGAACACGCCGACCCACAACAATCTATTCAGTGTTAAGATAATTGTTATTGGGACTCAATGAGGGCTAGTTAAAAGTACTTGTTGGGTAATAAAGTGTGTTCTTTGTTGGTCATTAGATGTTATTAGAAAGTAAAGTTGGTGATTTTAACCAATTACGCGTATTTTTATTATTTTTTTATATCTTTACAACTTTCTAGAGTAGATATAAGAAAGCGAACTCCATCTTCAATTGGCTTTAGTTCTAATGCAATTTCTTCTTCGTTTATGATTTATTTTATTGGTCCTTTTGGTGTTAAAATTTTGAAAAAAATCTTTATTGCAGAAGATTTATAAAAATTGTAGATAGGAAACTAAGTTTTTTTCTTTAACCTGGTGCACTTCCTTTTCCTCTCGGTCGGGCGCGTCCTCCGCGGTCAGTTCTTCACCTCCTCTACCTAGTCCCCCCTCACAACAACTCGCAATACCTCTTGCTCTTTCTTCTTCTTCTTCTACATCGTCGTCGTCTTCTTTCGCGCCGCAATGTACTCGCGGCCTTGAGCTGGTCACAGCGGTAGTTCTCTGGCCTGGCAGAAAGCACAGGACAAGGTCCGCCCGCCTTTGGAGATCTAACCTTGACTCCAACCGCAACAGTTCAAGCTGCGTGCGAACCTTCTCCTATACATCGTGTCAACTCATATATATTCACATCAAACTCAATTTTTTGATGTGAAAAGTTTTTTATAAACTTAATAAATTGATGTAAAACTATTGACATTTCTCGAAGCTTCCTTCTCACTTCGTATAGCCCGCGAAGAAGAGAGAAATACAGGCAAATACACATACACCTAGTTGTATATACCATCGAAGTCTTCGACGTCGTCAGCTTTCTACTGTTACTGTAACGAGCGATCTATTAAACTCCAGTTTCAAAGGCGAGTTACTGTTACTTTTGCTTTTCGCTGTTACACTGCACAGCCGCCGCCTCTTTGGTGCTACTACTTGGTCGACTTCTCCTTTTCTTCGAATATCCAAGGCACCTAACTGTAACCATCAAGAAGAAATCTTAACTATAAAAAAGAAAATTTTATAGAATTTAAATTCGACGTTTAAATCGTTTTGATCGTCACGAAAAAAATAAAATTGATGGCTTTTTTTATATTTATGTTGTTGAAATTTACATTTTACAATCTTCATTTAAAATTGCTTGCGGTAATAAAAGCGTCGTTGTCGTCGTCTTCTTCTTCAACTTAAAAGTATCCGATCCCTGATATCCTTGACTTTTGCGTTGTTGGTGAAACCGGGGGGCTCGGTAAAAGGCAGCAAAGCGGCCGTTGTCACGTGTCACGTTGAAGAAACAATCGTTTATGAGTTTCTTTACGATTTTCTTTATACATTCGAAAAAATCCTCTTAAATAAAAACAAAAGGACAAGTTAAAAATGCAAATAATGTCGCCGCGGGTTATTAACCCAGCAGTTTTTTATTTATTTATTTATTTTTTGCAATTTTAAATGACAAAGCATTATTAATTAAAGAAAGAAAAATTTTAACTTTGGATTTTTTTAAATTCTCTTTCTTCGTTTGATTGAAGGATGAGATCATCGGTTTCTTAGATTGACGAAAAAATTATGGTAATCTAACCAATTCGAGATCCGGAATTTTGGTCTATTATGGTTTCTTACTTTTTTATTTTGAAGATAAAAAAGAACACAAAAGATTTTTTTGAAGAAGTCTTTTGTAACGCTGTCATTTTTATTTTGGAGACTGCTCAAGGTTGAATAACAAAATTCTCATCATTCCCGTCAAATTATCTAATTCAGCCAAAAGTAAAAGAATTGGAAAAGAAAGAAAAAGAACAAAAAAGGAATCTTAAGAATCTCTAAAAAGTAATAACCCTTTATTAATATGCGATAATTTCTCTCTAATTTTGAATTGACTCATCTTTTACCTCTTTCTCAGGGTTGTATTTTTATGAATTTAGAGGAAGTCTTTACCATTTTGATTCCTGCCTTGAATAACTATGGTAGCTGACATATGAGAAAACTCTATTTCCTGAGAAAAATAGTAAATTACTGAGAAGGGTGGTGGGGTGAGGAGACAAAAGGCTGCTGAGGGGGCGGAACAATAGGGTAAGGGGTGACTGATAAGGGGTGAAAATGGAGGAAGAGGGTAGAGGGTGTAAATAATATTTCAATGAGGGAAAATATTGTAAACAAAGATTATACACAATAAAACTCTTATACTATCTTTCCTTCCGATAACGAAAATGTGAATAAATTTTTAATATCAGCTCTGGTTCTCGAGATACAGGTAAGTTGTTTTTAACAAATATACAGGTGTCCCACGTAAGTGGCAAAGTAAATGGCAAAAAGCCGAGAGTTCTTCCTTAGATAAAAGCTGTAGGAAATTCACTACATTATAAATGAAAAATATTTGTATATATACTATATTTTATATATAATGTTCTTGATTTTTGAGTTATTTTAGTTAGAAACTTTTTTTAGCTGTAAACACATTATTCGGGTTGCACATTATCCATTGTTTCAGCAGAGATGTTTCTAAAGCTTTCCCTTATTCTATTTATCATATTTTCTTGCGTCGTTGGAACATTAGTGTATAATTAGGTTTTTGATCTATCCCGGAAAGCAGAAGTTACAGGAAGTTAGATCAGGCGATCTTGTTGACGGTATTCGACTTCCACGATCTATCCAATGTCTCCCATACCGAATATTTGAAGTTTTGTACATCCCTAGAATAATGTACAGGTGTCCTGACGCCTTGAAATATCATTCTTCGTAAATCGGCTTCATCTATGCATACAGCACCCAGAGCAGATATTTACAAAGAACATTTCCAAACTTTGGTTGAGAATTATATATCGTTACCTATTTTAAACCATTATTAATGACTAACGATTAATAATGGTTGATGCCTGACGACGGCATTTTGACGGTATGGGAACATGTGTGGCAATTCGTTATTATAATGAGTTTTTCCTAAGTATAAACCTTTTTGCCTGTAATACTTTATATACTTTATATTTCGGGGGGTTTCCACCAAAATAGTTCTAGCTAAAGTAACTCAAAAAAAAAACCCTAAAGTCCGTGCAAAAAGTCAAGGCCCCGCGAAAGCATTGCGGTAAAGTCTGTTCCAATCACTGAATATTTCTGAATATCATATGTTAATTGGGAAATTGTCGGGCCCATGGTTTTCTTCTCTGGTGATAAACTGTTCCTAATGTGGGACATAGTTTATTTTATCGATATTCCATAAGTTGCACGAAAAATCGCGGTTTAATAGGATGTGGTTATTTTGAAACCAACGTGGCAGATTTCAACGCGATTTTTACCAAAATTTGTCAAATAATGTCATTTGTCGAATTATGGTTCTCTAATTGTGTAAGAACACCTTAATAAAATTACAAATTAAAGAGAAACAGTAATAAGCAATGGGAGAGGTGTTCCTTAGATAGACATAATTTTGAAAAACTGAAAACGGAATCTGATAATGAAATTCGTCATGTCGTTTTCAAAATAACCCCATCCTGCTAAACCGCGATTCTAAGAAAATTAAGAACACATCGTGTTGCCACCAGTGCATATTTGAAATTGTTGTCAACAAGTTGACGACAGTCTCAAAAATCGGGTCCTTGTTTTTACTTAACACGCGATAAAAGAAAAACCGAAGATTCGTCAATTAATATCCAAATTAACATATGATATGCAGAAATTTAGTTCATAATCAACTCTACCGCAATTTATTTTATTGACCACCTACAAAGATATCGATTTAATGTAAGGGTCCTTGACTTTTTGCATGGACCTTAGGTGTCAACATATCTTATAATAGTCAACATATTTTGGTATGTAGAGTCAGAATATGCAACAAAAACTAATAGTATATCATTGCATTTAAAATAACAAATGTTTATTTCGGCACTTTGTTATGGAATAGCCTGGGTATATAAAAATATTTTCCGTTTGTAGTAGTAATTTTCCTACAACTTTTGTCTAAGAAAGAATTGTATCTTGGCTTCTTAATGCTATTTATGTAATTTGCCGCTTACGTGGGACATTCTGTATTTAATCAAAGAAAAGACAATAAATAAGAATTTACTGGTATTATATATTCGCTTTAAAAATGTCCTATTGTGTGTGAATTGGAAATGTCGCATCAGGGATCAGCAATAGTCAAATATCATATAGATATCCTAAAAACCTTGTTATCGGTTCTCCATAAGTCACAAATCTTAATGCATATATTCTTCCTGTTTTTCATTTAAATCTTAAAGATTTTCAGGAAATCGGTACATCCTAAATTTTTCAAATGTACATAAGCATTTGTACCAGTTCAATATAATTTTCCGATTTGTGTTTTCCTAGGAAACTTTGCGTTTCAGAAGCAAAAGCTGACTAAGCTTTCAATTCAAGCAGTCATTGAACCTATAAAATTACTATCTTTTGTAAGCTCTGCAATTTAGGGGCCATTAAATATATCTACTTTAATCTTCTCCATACTTATCTAGGAAAATTTACGGCAGATATAAGAAAAGCAGTTTCCATTTCTGTAAAGTAACTTAACAAACTGTTTCGTGATACCTAACTTGATGTGCACTGGTATCAGAATAATTTTGTCACGAGCAACTAACGGTATAGACAACAACCCAATGTTCTTGTTTAGCTCTGCAGTCCCAGATACATACAAAACAGGGGAACTTGGTATACTTGCTGACCGAGTAGAACATTTACCATCTTCAAGTCAACACAGATCAACCCACTCTTGTTCTTTCAATTGGGTGCTGTGAGCAATGGTATACCGGCGTATTTGTTTCCGTTATTTAACAAAATCATTCGAGACTGCGTTTTGAACTATCAATGAATAAACTCCGTTGACATGTAATATTTAATTAAGTCCATTTTTATCAATAAGCCTTTAATGTTACTGCAAAAAGTAAGTTGTATCTAGTATCGAGTTGATATCTAGATATCTAGTTTTATCTATATTAAAGTAATAGTGATTTTTCATCGTTACTAAAAAATCATTGTTGGCAACGGTGACGTAAAATAAAAAAAACGGTAAACGTGATGTTATGTATGATATCCATACATCGCATTATTATTTCCAGTATTATCATAGACTTAGAATATGGGCTGTTACTTGGTTTAATCAAGTCTAACTTAGTTAATCGTTTTATTTATTTCTTCGGGTACAGGTACAGGTGTCCAGAATCACAGTATCTTCCTGATTATTGGTATACAGACTGCACGCGGCCGACCTGCGGATAGATGCATTAGCAATAGCTGGGCGACCGTAAGTGGGCGGAGCTTGCGCTCTCAGATATCGAAACCTTTAATGCTTTGAGAACGGGTGGTTTTTATTAAAGTTAGTTATCAATTGTTTTTACTAACCACAATTTGTAAAATTATGTAAAATAAGAAGGATTTGTTAAAATTAAAAAGAAATAAATCCCTGGTACACAGTACTAGTAATTTTCTTAGTTATGAAGCATCAGATCATTTTAGTGCAAAAATATTACAGCAACAAATTTTCATCATAACTTCATACCAATAAAAAAAAATATAAAACAAATAAAATGAAACATAATTCTCCTCATTTATTTAATAAATGTTCAAATAAACCACCCTCTTGAGCTGAACAATAACCCAACCGGTTGTACAAATTTATGTTATTTAAATTTAATTTACCGGTATTTATGCTTATGCAAAATTTTTAGCACTGTTGTTGCTCCAATACCAATTTCACGGGCAATTTCGCGAGAAGATTTGTGCGGATTCAATTCTGCTAATGCACATATTGCAATCTCCAAAGTGCTGATGTTATCTTCTGCTTCATTTTTGTTTTTATTATTTATTAATGTGAAATTTGATTCGAAATATTTCACTGTATTTCGTATGGTATTTGCAGAAGGAATTGGCCTTTCCGGATAGTTCACAGCAAATAAATCGCGACATACTTCCGCAGAATTACCACCATAAAATTGCTTTATCATAAACAACTTTCCTTCGGGCGTATAATACTCCATTTTGAGAAATTGTGCACTACAAATTTTAGCGAAATCGCTAGGCACACTAACCCAACCACAATCGCTAAACAAATGCAGTAAATGAGTAAAAACCAGTCTTTATCGTTCTTCTGGGATGATTTGACGCCTGTCTAGGAATGATGTCATAGCTCTGTGCGAAAAAGTAAGAGAATTTCTATCGAAGTACTATCAAACCTACGAATAATGCCAGAAATTTCGATTTTTTGTTAAAATAAAAATCAATTTTTTAGAACCTCTAAAGATTTCATTTTTAATAAAATTAAAAAGATAAATTCCCAATTTGTATAAAATCGCATTGTACCGCCCTCCGTACGAGTATCACGGCTAGAACGGTGCGATTGATTACGTCTGTCTCCGTCGCACTACGAGTTTCGTGCGGTTGCAGCAACCTGCGGATAGGGCTTTTCAATGTGTTAGACAAGGCATAGGACTTTAATGAGTTAGATAAAGAAATACATATCAACTCCAATCGGCCTGAGAAGTAAACATAGTATATCTGTTCTGTGTTAACTAATAGAAACCTTATGCCGTTCTTTTCCCACTTACGTTAAGCCTATCCGCAGCTCGAGCGCGAGCAGTCTGTATAGCGATGTAGAATACATTATTTTGGGACTACTTTTCTAATAAATGGTTTTCATATTGTTTATAACAACCGCACGAGAACTGTTTAAAGGTGTCTAATAGCGATTCTTGGAAACAATTGAGAAGGTCGTAAATCGATCTCAGATAATCGGTCCAACCCCTCGCTATGTACCTATGATCCGGAAAATAGCGGATACCTGTATAATTTCTCGTACTCTTGGAGATTGTGAATATGGTTTGGTTCAGATAATTCTTTCTTCTTTCAGAGCAATATCATGTTGAGGCAAATTGGTTCTTCTAGGTTGATTTGAAACTAATCCAAGAAATTTTCCAATTAAATTCGTCAAATCCTTTTTTTGTTCTTCTGAAAATTATTCAATTTGCTTTACTTTTTTTGCGTTAAAAACAAGAATTTGCTTACTTCTTCCCGACAGTTCCTTAGTGTGTCATTGGTATTTGATATTTTCTATACTACATTTCTTGAACCTCCCCATTACATTTATAATTTATGTTTTATCAAAATATTTCTTTGATGTGTTCTGTACGTCTTTCATACTAATTTTTACAATTTTTAACATAGTAGATTTAATTGTCCCCCACAACATAACACCGCATAACTGAAACCATACGCTGCATGTGGCTGCACTTTTTATGGCAAATATTGCTTGATCAGTGCATTCGTCCCATTCTTTACCATGTTCGTAATTCAAAGCTCTATGCATTGTCTCAAGCACTGTATGAAATCTTTCTATTGCATTTGATTAAGGATGGTATGCAGATCTGTGGATTATTGTAGTTTGGGGAAATGTAGATATCCTCCTATATGTAAAAGGTAAGCGGTGAGCACTATCACAGTTTAATTATTCAGTTTAATCTTAATCACCGTGATTCTCACGGTGTGCATTGGCTGGCAATACTAGAAAAAATGTTCGACCATGACATTCGGCGTCGATTGGCATTTTTGTTATATGTCTGGGGAAATATGAACACCTCTGTATGTAAAAGGTAAACGGTGATAACGGTCACAGTTTCATACCACGGTGATTGAGAAGGAACGGTCACCGATCACTGCATTCCTTAAAAACCACGAGGTCGCCTATCTCTAGTTGCATCTTCTTGGAGAAAACAACTCAAAAGCTCATTTTTTCGTTCCCGAAAACAAGTGATATTTACATTCAGTGCGAGCAAATTTTGTCTTTTTCAATCGCCAACAATTTAGAGGCTTGTTTTGAAGTTCAGCTCTCTTACAAGATCATCGAGCTGGTTTTGTGAAAAACATAGAAGGGCAGACGGTTCGTCTTGCGTACAAGAACTACAGACTGTATCTATTGCTGAATTGAAAACTACCATCAACAAGAAGTGGCAAGGCATCGAACCCAACGCGATTTCAGAATCAATTTCTGATGAACTTGCGTCTGAAATATCATCTACAAAAATTTTCCACAGCTTTTTTAAGAATGATTGTTGATGAAACTAGAATGTCATCTGACTGCTGAATGGGACGCTGATTTCGATTGATACCTTTCACGTTAACACTGCAAAAATTACAATCATCCACCTGTTGTTTCGGTTTCCTCCAAATTGTTAGAATTCCTTCCCTTCCTCCATGATGAACTCTGCTGAAAATCAGGCGATGCTCTAAACCACTCTCCTTCACGAGGAGAAAACGTGCCCATCACTTGATCTACCAGCAAAACAACACATCCACCAAGGCATGATTCAAGACTAAGAAATGCCAATACTTCCATGGCCGGCATATCTCCCCGATACAAATCCCTTAGGAACCTCTGGAGCATTCTGGTTCCTCGTGTGTACAAGATCAATAAACTGTACATATCAGATACTGGGTTAAAGAATGCTATCAACTAGAAGTGGCGCGACATTGAACCCAACGTGATATCTGGGTATTTTATCGTTATGTCCCGGAAATTTCCCGGAAAAAATTATTAAAGTTTTAAGCTACTATAGTTATCCAAGACATGCAAAAATAAAACGATATAGAACACTTTTGGTTTCCATTCGCCATTCGGCGGGATCAAAAACAATTTAAGGATATTTTATCATTATGTCTCGCATTGTATTAAGGGAACTAATAGTCAATAAAAAAATTTGATCTAAATAGCAGAAATCTTTCAGTTTTAGAAGCGCGATTCCATGTCTTATTTTTGCTCATGACAGGAGACAAGATTAAATTCGTTATTTTCTCATTAAATCTCTAAAAGCAAATATACATAATGAGTCTTATAAAATGAATCATAGAAACAGGATATGCAGAAAGATGTCAATCTGTCCCGGAACTTCACGTTTCCTGCTTGGAGACGCAAGGTTTCCAGACTATTTATAAAACATTTTCTTTTCGTTGCACTCTCATATGCTGTCCGCGACGTACCTCAAAAAAACTTTCAATACGAGTAAAATCTAAATTTGACATTTAAATGTCAATTGGAACTAAACTTAAAATTAAACGTTAAATTATTGCCTTTATGCTTTTAAAAGATATTCTTTGTCCAAATTAACAATAAACTTAAAATAAAGTATAACTGTTATTTTAAAGTGTAAATAACTTCAAAAAGAGTAAAGCCTATTAAGTTTAAATTTCACATCTGACTTTAAAGCGTCAATGGCGACACTAAATTATAAGTTAATGATTTTAAACGACAAATTAGCATAGTTTATAATACTTAAAGATCGCTTTTTGTTAATTTGTTAATGGAATTCTTTTTAAAATAAACATTAGAAAATGTCTTTCTGTTTTCTTAATTGATATTTAAGATGCCACACTTAACATGCAGTGTGAAAATGAGTTAGAACTACTTAAGCAATCACGTAGCGATCTGTAACATGACCTTGCCGTCAAAAGTGTTTTATTTTCCATTGCTCAATTTACAGTTGTTTCAATACTTGTGTCATTTCCCCATTACGGTATTTTATCTTTGTGCCAGTAAAAATTTCAGATTTCATATTACTAATTAACAAATTATTTTGAATTTTTATTTTTGCCGATTTTGTTATGTTGTCAAGATCATATAAAACCATCAGGAATATTGAATTTGTTTATTACAAATTGGACCAATTTATAACGAAGTTTCTTTGTTCTTTTGATTTTTTGTTTTGTAAAAGTGAACCCAGACATTTAAAGAATTTCTATTGCACATTGAAATCCTTTTATTACTTAATCAACTGATTTGTGTTAACCAATAGTTAAACTATGCAAGACGTATGTTTAACGATTTTTTTTTTACTGTGTTAATGTATTCTATGATATATAAGAATACTTCAGAGTGTGATGTGATATTTTCGTCGAACTTTAATATACCATCTACGTTACAGTAGATGGTATGGTATTAACTGTGCAGTCAAATTATCTGGGCGTCGAAATCATATAATTTCTGCATTGTAAAATTGACCAAGGTCATTTGGGGGCGATGCGCTACAATGTGTTGGCCAATAATGAGTTAATATGGTATTAGTTAGAATTCCTCATCCGGAAACGACCTCATCTTTATTAGACAAAATTGTCTCATTAAGATCCGTTAAGGTTGTATTCGGTTAAGAGCTGTAATCTACGATTTTTTCTGAATGCAAGCAATTTCTATTTGTAGTTATGAATCAACTAGTTTATGAATGAATCTCAACTAAATTAGGAAGGAAAAAGACAAATTATTTTGTATTTTTGTTTTTACTGCTTTTGTTATGTTGTCATCATCAGGAAAACTCAATTTGTTCATCACCAATTGAACCAATTTATAACGATTTTTTCTCCCGTCTTATTTTAATGAACTAGGACGTTCTCATTTGAAATCATGCATACATTAAACTTTGCATCCTCTTCATCATTGAGTTACTTCTATAAATGTGAACCCAGACATTTAAAGGATTTCTATTGCACATTGAAATCCTTCTATTACATAATCAATTTATTTGTGTTAATAGTTAACCTGTACAAGACCTACGTTTAACAATTTTTTCTTGACTTTGTTAATGTATTCTATGCATTTATTGAATAATTCATCGAGTTTGTTATGATGTTTTTGTCGATGTTTAAGACCTTTGTATAACGTAGCAGAGAGATTACTAAATGAAAACATTCTTCACAGTGAAGACAACGCGTTAACAAACCAAGATATCTGTTCGGACATGTTTCACACGAACATGATGTTAATTAGCTCTACATGATTTTTGTGCCATAATCTCTATTGTATGAGTGTAAAATAGACACTATTTATTTGCTTGTGAGTCGTAAACAGTATTTACTGCTTTTGTTGCAAGTATATAATCTTCTACAAACTATAAATTATTATTTATCTATTTATTAACTGTTTGTTAATTTGTCAATTTATTAACCATCTATTCGTGTTCATTATTCATTATCATTACATAAAAATTTGCTAGCAATATATACAGTATGTTTCCGGATCGAGTTACAAAGAGGAAAAAAATTATTACTGACTTATCAAGCTTTAAGTCATCATAATTTATGCATTACATTAGTATATAATGCATAATGTAGCTTATATTTATTATTATAGCTTATTCAAACCACTAAATCCCACGAATTTTATGCTCTAAATAAAGAAATGAACTATTTATTCCCTATTTTATATAAAAAATGAACAATTTTTTCAAAGTTAAAAATTTTTCAAATGATATGTGATAATGAAAATCATAAAAATTATGTTGGCAACTGGAAACATTTGAACTTACGTCTCTTCAGACGAAACCAAACCCAACCTAACCTAGCTTCAGAACGTAGTATTCTAGTATTCGACCTAGAAACATCAGGGTTTAGCCGTCTTAAGAGAAGCACAGTTAAACCCTAATGTTTTTAGTTCTAAGTCCAGTATTAGTTCTGCAGCTAGGTTGTAGACAGAGCTTGCAATACCGGGATCCCGAAAACCTGGACACTTTTAAAACCGATATTGATGGCAAAATACCGCTGTTCCAGTTTTTCGGTTAAAAAGCGCCAAATCATCGGACGTTGCAACCTCTTAGAATTATAAGCCAACCCAACCTAATCCTCCTTTTTTCGGGAGGTCGGAGAATATCTGTGATCAGACACGGTGGTGACCTGTAGTATTGGTCGGTCAGATAGTGTTAGGCTAACGTCCATCTTTGAATCACCCACCGAGTGAAAACACCTTTCCTCCCCCACGGAAATCGGAACGCATTCTGTTGCGTTTTAACCATCGACCACCGCAGATTGTCAATCCCATTTTCACTTTTCACGCCCTGTTTTCGTCGTTTCTCCTCTCGAGTTCTGCATGTTTGTTACACTAACAAAAAACATAAGATACGAAAGACTCTTTACAGACTTTTGACCCTCAACTTACCCGGACGTGGGGTCCTAGCGACCTCTCCTTCTTCTTCTTTTTTTCTTCACCTTCAAGCCACCTTGTCGCCAAGTTCCGGATGTGAGGAGTCAAGATATTCTCACCCATCTTAGTCCACTCACAGCTGCATCCAGATATTTTCCCGCGAAAGTTATCTTCATTACATCACGAATAACTCCGCCGACAAGAGAAATAGCACACCATACGAAAGTTTTTTAATGTATTAAATAAACTTTTCATATCAGGACGAGGGGAGCTGAGAGGCTCCCCTCTATCTTGATCCTCTTCTATGGATGCATTCCTTGCACCCATCTGTCTATTTTGCTCTTCTTTTTCCTTCTGCAGGAGAACTTTCTTAACGTATGTAGCTATGACGTCTCGCTCTTCAACGCTGGTAAGCGATGAACTATACCGTATTTTCTAGACTTATCCGGGACCCCAGTAGTGGGCATATATATATAACCATTCTTCATTCTATCTGGGACAATGATAGAACGTATATTCTACGTCATACCTTTCTCCGCAGTAGTCACACTGGCTAGTTGTGGCTCTCATATAAGTATAAGTAAGCTTTAAAGCAGCCATGCTCTATCAGGACTGGCCTAAGTGGTAGTTCAACTCCTATTTGCCTATCGCTCCGAGTCATGCATAATTCTTTTCGTCCATACCACCTTGCCTCCTCTGTATATGCCTTATCTTTATCATTTTTCTTTAATATTGCTAGCACCTATTAGTCCTCCCTTTTTCAGCCGTTGGTCCAAACGTGGATCCCAAGATTCCGAGTATTGCTTTTTAAACTTTCATCATAATACTTGTTATTATCACAAAAGCTGTTGTTACAGACTTTGTTGTTATCTCCACATCCTTCATCGTCAATTTAATTTACATGGCGCTCCTCCTACTTCTTAACGTTATTGCTTCTGTCTTTTCTGGAGTGATTTGCCGCTCCATGTCCTTCATTTTCATAGCTCCAGTATGGCGCTATGATTACAAGGTCATCTGCATACGCTATCAATTCAGCGTCATTATAGTGTATATTGGTGTCTAACAACTCGAAAGGAGATGTTCCACAGGATCGGTCCAAAAACTGATCCTTGAAGATTAGTTAATTTGTATCGAGTCTCTCCATATTCAACATATTTCGTGCTCAAATATGCTCTAACCATGCTGATCAAAGGTATTGTTAGGTTCCCATCGCACAGTTCCAAAGGCATTTTTGACAATTAGTGCTATCAATAGGCAATTTTTTCCCTCTTCTAAATTTAAAATTTAATATTTTTTGCCTGCTATAACTCTCTTGATTGCATGCACTGTTGATCTTCCCTTCGTAAATCCCAACAGCTGGTTTGAAAGCTCCATCCCCCAGCTCATCTAGTTCAATATGTTCAATAGTTTCATAAACTTTACCGTAATTGTCCAACAAGCATAGAGATCTGTGCTTTTTAATTTAAGTCTTTCCCGGTTTTTCGATCAGAACCAGCCTACCGACTTTCCATTATTTCGGAAATAACCATCCCTTCATTAGACTGTTGTGTATTTCTGTTATTTTAGACAATTCTGCCGTCAATATCTGGTCAAGAAGCCTTTCCGTTCTTAAGGTTTTTTACCGCTGCTAACACCTCCTATCTTGTTAGCTCGAGAAAATTTTCAGTTCTTTCTTCAACAATCTCTTCATTCCACATCTTTTCCTTTCCCACTACAAACAGATCACGAATGAACATATTCATTTCTTGTGGATTTATTTTCATTCTACAAGTCGCCACCCAACCCAACCCCTTTTTTTATCAAAGTCGGGGAAAATCTGCTTGCTGAAAAGCTGCCTGTCTTTTATCTTCCCATCTTGCACGCTCGAAAAAGATGTACTCAATATCGTCTATTTTGTCCTTACAATAAATTCATTCCTCGTCACTAGGCTCTGAAACAACCGTGTGCGCTCAACAGTTGTCTAGTAAAATAGTTTATCTCTCCCCCATGTCTAGATAACCATATTTTAAAAATTTTTAATACCGAATACTGTATTGAGATTTTGGTCCTACAACAGCTTAGAACTTGAAACACTTGGCTTGGGTTAAAGACCATAAGGTTTTAGCAGTCTTAAGAGACGTACGCCTTCAGAACTAGAACATTTGAGTTTAGCCGTACGTCTCTTAAGACGGAACTGAGCCCAACCAAACTTATCTTCAGAAGTAACCGTGCGTCACTAAACGCACTTCTAAACCAAAACTTTCTAGTTCTAGTTTTAGTTCGATACAAGTATACAATAATCTAACATCGAATAACAGCTAAATTAGAGCTAATCGGGTAGTAAATGTAGTAAATCTATTTCTAGCCATCTTCTAGAAATATTTCATCCTATAGGTTACATCAGTAACATCAACGACATCAGCTATATCTAGCGCTCTGCGACCATTTAGTAGTTCTTTGGTAGTAAAAGCTGTTGTTTTTGATGTGAATTTCCTCCAATAAATCAAATTAGTAAAATACCTCGATGTTCACAAATCAAGATTTACCTAGATTTAAATTGGCACTTATACAGGGGCATTAGTACACTACTAATGTGATAATTTAAAAATCAATATTAAAAAATAAAGTTTCAATTGTATAATCATTTGTGAATAATTGTTTTTTTTATTTTTTGTTTTAGAAATGGATAACCCAAGTTGAAAAATTCCAAATAATGGCAGCAACAGACGGCCAAATAACAGTGGCCGCGGCTCGATGGGCAGACGAAGGAAATTACCTCCGAGAGTTCGTCACAAAACATCGATTTCCTGCCGTCGTCAAAATAATAAAAGGCCAATACGGCGGATTAGGTGTCCCAACATTACCATCACCCAGCCTCCAATCGACAGCACTTCTAGTCTCGGCAGGGAAACGTCACAAAATCGTAGCGCAAGCTGTCAAAATCAAAGAAGGACGTCGATTAGTTTGCGTGGGCCCCCGCTTGGCCATACCAGATACTTATCCCGGTTATTTCGAACTGTTAAGCGAAGAAGGTAGAGCGGTTAGGTGCATAGAAAGTGTAAATGAATTAAGTAGAAGAAGACCGGAAGAAGGATGTTTAGTTCGTGAAACGATACGTGGAGTTCAAGCAAAAACTGACAGTGACGGAAATGTTGTACCAGAAGGTGCAAGAACGATTCCAGCTGGAGAAGTTTTACTACCTTCAGGTGAAACAACAATTCCCGGTTCAAAAGGAAAATATTTAAAATGTATCGACTCGAGAGGTGATACGATTTTATTGGGTTTAGAACAAAGAGGAAAATTTAGTGCTTTAGCGCGAGAAGATAACATCAGCGGTGTGCACACCGCGAAAAATCTCTTAAGCAAAAGAATGCCTTTAACGGTACGTCTAGTACACGGTACATCCCCGAGAGGTTTAAAAAGTCCAAATCATTTCGTACCAGAATTAAGATTATTATCAATATTCGAAGAAGAGCATATATTTGCATTACCATTACAGAAAGACATTAACACAGTAACAGCTTTACCTTTAGCAGCACCATTAAAATTATTAAGAACAAGAAACGAAGAACAATTAAAAACAATGATTGAATTTAATCGTTTAGTCGAAAAATGTACGAAATTATCCTCCGAAGTTTCCGATAGAATCCAAGTTTTAGATGGAAAATTAGGCGATTCCAAAAAGACACCAAATTTAGAAAAGAATGGTTATCTCTTACGTAGAAGCGCATCCTCAGATTCAGCAAACCATCGAACGAAACACACACATCATAAAAAGGAAATACATCACACGAAAGATTACGAAGAAATCGATCAAATCTATGATTACGTAAGAGGTTTTGCACCGTTACCAAAAAGCGTAAGAACATTTAATCCGATAGAAACAACAATTGCAATAAATAATGGCGAAAAACCCGAACCGCCGCCAATCGAAACGATCCCAACAAAAAAATTACAAGCAGAAAAACGTAATCGAAAAACATCAACAATTCGTGATTCACAAAAAATAAATATTAGTGAGAAAGTTCCACCTGGCTTACCAAAATTATACGTTAAAAACGGACATTCGCAAAGAGGTAGGTTATTTCGTCAAAAAAGTGCTTCACCTATGAAAGAAACGCCCCCGAGTCCTATTTCGAAATCAGGTTCACCACTATTTAATATTCGTTATAAATCATTAAATAATTTGCAACAAGCGATGGAACTAGACGGAACATTAGACTCGAGTAATTCCGGCGGAAGAGCGAGCGGTGATTCCGGGCAAACGAAGCAACCGGAAAAACGATCGAGAAAACTATCGCGACCGAGAAGCTTAAATAATTTGGTTTGGGAGATTCGCGAGTACCCAGATATTTCGATGGTCGTCGAAAAATCAAAGAAAATCGAAAGCCCCCCTCCTGCGTTAATTTATAAACCGAAACATGCGACGAAATTTTTGGCTAATCATCAAAGTCAAAGGCAAAGGGGGGCGCATTACTTATAAAATGATTATAATCGATAAAGGAAATAAGTGTTAAAGTGTTAAAAGTAAAAAAGTTTCCGGACGTTTTTTCTTATGTTTTTAAATAAAGCTTTTTTTTAGTTAAAAAAAGCTGTTCTTGTGATTTATCCGTGGAACTGTGTGATTTTCGAATCGTTTTTATTAAATAAGTGATTTTTTAAACTTAGGGTTGGTCGGTTGAATTCGTTCGAAGAGATTATCGTTAAAAAAAATTCTAATTTCATTTTCTTCTTATAATATCAAATCAATATTAAAACAATTTTATTCGATCAATTGAAATTACACCTTTTAAAAATGACCATAAAAATAAAAAATCCAATATTTGGCAGGCAATCAAAATATCAATACCAACTACGTGAATTTTATATGACTATGATGATATTTATCATTTTTAATTAAAATTAAATATTCAAATTTTCAAATTATGACTAAAATTGGCTAATAATTAACCCTACTTTGAATTTTGTACCATTTTGGTTGTGAGAATGTACCAAAACGAGCCTTTTCGAGATATATATAATGCGTTAACCAAACGTTGTATCGTTTCCCGATGTAAAGCTCTTTTAGGGGGATATCGATTCTCTCTCCGTCAATTTCTTATTCAGTTTGCCATTATCCGACGAGGTTGATGACCGATAAGTCGGTGATTCATACGGGTCCTAGTGGCTTTTTATCTATACCAAGTCTGATATTTTTCAGATGTATGGAAACTATTCCTTTTTGAAGCTTTCATCGAGGAAACTTTTGTTTCCCAAGACACTTCAAGCAGAATCTTGAATATAACCCCTTCGTACGATGCCTCAAACAGTTTCAGGATAAGATGGAGGGGGAGGGGGTTATTTGATGGACCTGTATTCATACTCCTCTCATTACATGTACCCTCATTAGGAGCTAAGTTGAAGCTTCTTTAGTTTTGAAAAAGAGCTTTTCTACAATTATCTATTCCTTAAAAAATTGCATGCGAAACGAGACGCATTTACAGCCGTTAATCTAAATTAGGCTATATTCCGAAAATATTTAATTCTATAAAATTTAATCAGAAAATAAGGGTGTTATTAACCTGTCAAATAATCGATTTCTACTTATTGTCATTTTTAGATTCCATTTATTAACTAAATTAAACCTTTTATAAATAAATTTAATACTTATACCTTTAATAATAACTTTCCTCCAACAACACATTTAAATGTTGTGTTTATTCAATATCAGTTCTAATCTAATATTCTTTTATGCACTTTCTTGCAACAATCACTTTTTCAATATTTAAACGTCACTTTGATATTTTGAAAGATCAAATTGATTTGTCAGGTTATAATTTGTGATTATATAATTTTACAAATTCAAAATATCAAATGATAACAATTCGTGCAAAAATTTTAACCTAATCCCTTAAACGGCTTAGATATGGGCCTTAAAATTAGAAATGTTTAAATATTTTGGAGAACAGAGCAATGTCATTATAAGAAATCGTTTAAGATCACTTTGAAATATTTTTATATTTATACAGAAATTCACAAAGGTATGTTCTAAAAGCTTTTTTGTTATGTAGTTATATTTTCTAACGAATTCTATACACCTATTTCATTTGAAAGATATTTGTACTCTTTGAAATGTCTAATTTTGCTCAAGTTTGTTTTTCGGATATTTTTATTAATCGTACGCGGACTTGAAAACAACGTAATTAAATCAGTACTAACAGTGGATAATCAGCTATTTTTAATTCTCTTATTGTCGATACAGTGGTATGGTTACAATTACTACTCATGTAAGACAATACTTTTGGATATTTCGCAATATTTGAACTGTTGGTGTCAACAATACCAGCAAATTACCACAAAATCCAAAATGTTGTCTTCTACTAATTCGACTCTGAAATTTCGTAGCCCACGTAATCTTTTGATATTTAGAATTTTTTTATCAAGATGTCTTTTGTTATGAAATTTTTCTACTATTAAAAGCATATCCTAAAACTGCACTTGCTTGGTACTTTAAACAATTATGAGTCACTAACATATATTCAGTAATAATTTGACAATTGTTTTACTGCTTTCTTTGCATTTTGTTTTCATACACATCCACAATTAATGAAAGCATGTCAAAACCAATACAAAAAATTGTATCTATTTGCGAATACGTCAAAACCATGCGCCCAATCAAAATTTTCAAACAGTGAAAATACAGAAAGATCGAAAAAGTAGTGAAAAACCAAATATATTTTTCAATTCTGAGCACTACCTTACGAATTATATATACCATCACATTTTAAATTTGATTCCATTTCTCGTCAATCAAAATGGCTGGTCTCCCGATTTTCTTTCTATTAGCTACTGATCCACATTCAAGAAAACGTGCGATTCATCTAATTATTGTAACATCTGGATATTTGCAGGAAGTTCATGTGCAACACGTGCATATGAATGATTTAAAAAATATAGATGAGCAATAAACATTCGTTGCTCATGGGAAAATGGCATCGTTATAAATCAGTAAAAATTGTAATCAACTGCGATACTTCTGTTATAAAATGACGAATTTTTGTTTCAATGGCATATAGTGGATCATTCTATGATTGCTATCACGTGGTATGCAATTGAATAATCGAAGGTACTATTACAAATCAATTTATTTTGATGTGCGCGACTTTTCGATCTTACTGTAGTTTTAAAATGAAACTACAGTAAGATTGAAGATTGAATTTGAAATTGGTTGAAAAATTTAAGGGTTAAGGACAAAACAAAAATGTTTATCCGCATCCAGATGACTCAGCCTATCACTAATACATACTAAATAATTAGATGTATTTAGATGTAGTATGTATTAGATGTACTGTCTTAAAAGTAGTTGAATTACTGAAAAGAAATTAAAATAAACAAACATAGTTAGAATACCTAAAGCAGTTAACAATAAGGAGTTTGCTACTTTCTGTTAATATTTTATGTCAGCATATAATACTCAAGTGTAACTACTAATAAAACAAGACTAGTAAGAATACAACTACTTTAACACAAAAGGTAGTTGACTACGCAGTTAACTACTGCCCAGCTCTCCTTCCATGCCATTATTTTTCCTCATTTTCTTATAATAATCGGCCTGACGAATACATTTATTTGTTTTATTTTGATACTTTAAAGTCGTTTGAAGCAGTGATTCTACTTGCCTTTAAAAAATCTTACTAAAAACTTATCTGATAAAAACTTATGATCATGAACTGTTATATCTAAAGCTGTGATTATATGCAAAATGCATATTTGGTAATATGAATATGCGAAGAAATAATTTTGTTTATCTTCATGAATTACATATTTTGCATATATTTTCATTTCCATGCATATTGATTGTTATATTGCATATCTGTGCAATATAACATATTGCGTAATTTATTAACACGTATATTACGTTAACACATATTTACGTTTTTTAAATATTTTGTCAAACTGGGTTAAACCCCGATTCTAGCTGGAAATCTTCTTCAGAAACTGTTTCGATCAACATGGCATGTGAAACATCAAGCATTTTTTCAAAAGGCACACTTCAAAACCCAAAAACTTATAGTTTTAAATCTAATATTAGTCCTAGTAATAGTTCTAATTTTAGTTCAATTAACACTTGTACCTTTTCTTTTGATTTTTTTATAAATCTTGGAAATGGTACGATCTTTTGAGGTGCTGATTATGAATCTGGGGCCAGGCTTAAGAATTTTTCAAATAAGCAATATGGCATATACAGCATACAGAAATAAAATTGCAAGAAACAAGGTAATTTACGAGGAAAAGCTTGATATTCAGGGAGTTTTATGATCATTTATCGCTTGTACAGGAAGCCTTCCAGCGCGCGCTTGGCTGGATCTCGGTTCTAATTGGATAAAAGTCAAAGAATAATGTCGAATCTTACGGTTTGTCATCAGGAAATTTAATTCCACAAAAAAACTATTATATCAAATTATTTTTTATAGACTTTTAAAAGACGATTTTCTGAGATATTTAATAAGTCCCCCAGAGTTTTTATTTTGGTTTTATCTGGCTATGAAGTAAGCATTTATGGTTTATTGCCAACAATATTCATGCATAAAGCTTCTTTGTTTGTTTTAGTTTTTGAGTTAAATAAATAGGTAAACTTGTTAATTGATCACAAAACCAGATACACATTTGTGAAACTACAAAAATTGCATATTATATAAATTTATTAGCAAAAGGTAATTGAACTAACACTAGCAAACTTTCTACTAGAATCTTTTGGGTTTTACCATGCGTTTTTTGAAAAACTGTTTGCGTTTCGGATGCCATGTTACAATCTTCTTCAGAAACTCTTTCGAAGTACACTTCGTCAACAAGTTGGCAGACTTCAGCTTGATGAACAAGACTTTGGAAACATAACAGCTGATGCTGCTAACAACTAATCAGTCTTAAAGATAATGTAAAGTGTTTGGAACTGTAATAACTTAGCAGACTTTAAATTGATAAATAGAACTATAGAGACATGGCAGTCTATAAAATAATATATAGTTTGTGGAAGAGCTCATGCAGCAAGACTTCAAACTGATCAGTAGGACTTTGGAGATATAAAAGTTCTTGTTACCCACAAATTCGCAGTCTTCAAGATAATGTTCAGTGTTTAGAACAGAAATACGTTCTGTTGCAAACAATTTAACAATTACTCTTATTGTTTAGGTATCTGATACTTTATTCAAAATTTCAATCAAGAAATGTGTGGTTATCACCAGAAATGTGAAATTTCTCTCAAGTTTCCACCAGAGCACGGAATAGTCATCAGATATGTTGAAATTTCACATTTCCGGTGATTTTACAACTATACATTTCTTGATTGAAATTTTGAATAAAGTATCGGATACCTAAACAAAAAGAGTAATTGTCAACTTGTTGGCAACAGAACGTATTTCTGTTCTAAACACTGAACAGTTAATCACATCTGATATCCACCAGAAATCACCAGAAATGTGAAATTTCTCTGACGTTTTCACCAGACCATGAAACAATCATCAGATGTGCTGAAATTTCACCAGCTTTGGCAACAACGCACCTCCCCAACTCCCGCTTTATTGTAAACTTCAAATATTACAAACTTAACACACCTCATTTTGAATGATGGCAAGATGGACAGAAACTTTTATACTATTCAATGTTGTATTTTTTTCATTTTGGCCACGTAAGTAATTTTTTGTTTTTACCGCATATTTTACTGCATATTTCGACAACTTCTAACCGCATATAAATAACTTATGTTGCTTATTTTTATAGCATAAAACTTCGATCCTTAGTTATAAGAGTATCGTAAGGGGATCACGGTAATTGTTTTTAGATGACAAATTTAAAACTTACATATTCAAATCAATCAATACGATACTTTTAAATATCATTTTAAGCTAAAAATCATTGCGAAACCAATACTTGATACATACGTACATTTAACTTGGCATTTAATGAATCAATTCAGACACTAAATGCCCAATCAAATGATAAAATAGTTCTTTTTTTATGACAAATTTAAAACTTACCTATTCAAATCAATCAATACTAATAATCACCACGAAACCAATAGTTTTCATCATTTCTTTACAACAATCAACTTGACACATATGTATAATTAACTTGACATTTAATGAGTCAGGACAGACACTAAATGCTAAATCAAATTATGAAACAATTCTTTTTAGATGGCAAATTTAAAACTTACCTGTTCAAACGAATCAATACGATACATTTAAATGTCATTATCAAACTACTGATTAAAATTAAATAAATTAGATTATTTAAATTCACAAAAACAATTTCGATAAAAAAAATAAATGACAATATATAAAAATTAATGATAATATTAGACTATTCGTAATATTTTATTAAATGTTAATGTACCAATTCGATTTTTGACAATTTCGCTTTAAAATTTGAGTGTTAATTGAGATATTAAATGTGAAATTAATTTTTAAAAAATATTTTTGATTAAATATTGATTTTCTTTGTATAAAAATGTTTGTTTCATTCGGAGAAGAGTTCCTATAAAATCGAACTCTACACACTTACAGCTGAACGCGAACGAACGCATAAGCCTGAGGCAGGAAGCGAAGGTCCTTGACTTTGACGGAATAAATTACGACTTTTTCCTTCTTCTTGTTACGAGGACGTGTCTTAAAACCTGTATATACGAACCGTGCGGCACACATATCGTATAAATTAACTTGGAAAATCTCAATTATCACCAATATACCCGTCCAATTAACTGTACACCTTTTCTACTTGATTACACTAAAAAAAGAAAGAACGCCCCTTATTAACATTTTCTATATTTAAACTTAAATGAAATTTTTCAATTTTAAATTTCCTATTGAAATGGTAAGTTTTCAATTTGATGCTAAAATCGGAATTCTTTTCAATGAAATGTTTATTTTTCACGATGCGAAAATGTAAATGTACAGTTATTAAAACCGCAACGAAATAATTGATTATATGAATAAAGCGATAATTAACCGTACGGCACACACTTTCATAGATATAATAAGACGAAAAAGGTGCGCAACAGAAACGTATTTCGATTCCACCGTTATTTTTGTACCTTAGAAGGAAGTCTCGGACGACGCCCGCAAATCGAAATGAATAATTTATTCGTCATTAAGCAGTGGTCCGCGCCTCCTCGGCCATTTCGCGCGCCACAGCCGTCCGCACCGTAAACCAACACCAGCCTCACACCCTTATTTGTATGCTAATGCACTTCTTGCAGATAGCAATCAGTTGCAAATGTTATTGCCCATTTTGGACCCGTACGCGCGTTTAATAATTTTTTCCGGATTATCTACTTAAACTTAAACTTTTTAAATGCGAGGGTCAAGGTACTCAAACAGTATAATTAATAGAAATAATAGTTATTTATCAACTAGTGTGCAAAGATTACTTTTTCTTCACTCACGCAATATCAGATCATATTCAGATTCATACAATATTATATCTATGAACTAAAAATTAGTATTAATTACACACAATTTTTTGACTAGAAGAAATTATTTGCTTTCACGTACTTTTTCGGTTGTCAACGAGTTCACAACTTAGTAGAAACATGTAAATAAATAGTAGTGCAATCATTCTGTCTTTATTTTTCGCGGCACAGTTGTTGTTCTTTGGTTCTGTGATGCCCATATTTAGGATGGATAAGTAAGACGCAATCTCGTTATTGCTACGTGCTACCACCTTTCATGCCAGCAACACATGTATGAATGCTTCTTATCCCCAAAGCTGATTACTAAGTTATAGCATGAAACTTGGCTTAAGTAGAAGATGTCAGAGTGAACAGTTCCTGGATAATTTTTATCCGCCCAAGTTGACATTTTTTTGAATATATTGTTATTGTTCAAAAATTAATATCATTTTATTCTACATAATTTACAAATGGTTAAAAGTTTTTGGGAATGCAACTAATAAGGGGGTAAGACTTAAGAACCTCCTTTAATAAATATCTCCAACTTTTTTCCACTAAGTCCTAAATTCAGCTTACCTGTAGTACTAAATTCAAGTTTGATCCCTCATTTTGTTGGTGATATCGATTCTTAATCAGTCCCAGTATATTAATGGGTCCCTGACTTAGTTAAATGCGCTACGAAGCAAAGAAGACAGATCATATACAATCCCTGCGAATACATTTCCCTGCGGTTATCTGACCACCATTCTATCTTTGGTCCTCAGCAAAAAGTCCTAGTGAAAAGATGAGAAATATGATGTTACCTCCTGATTTTATTCTGATTTCGTTAAACGTTGTATCCCTTATAATTGTAAAAATAATTAATACAGTAAAATTCCTCGTGTATTTTATTGAAATTTTAATTTATGACGTTTCGAACTACTTTCAGTTCATCATCAGATAATGCTCCTTTATCGAGTAACTTTAAAAATAAGTTTGTCATTTTCATTAAAAGTACTATAATCCATAAAACTCCAAAAGAATTCCTCAAAAACTTAAATAACAATTTAATTTAGATGCACACACGAATTTTGGCAGGACAAAATTTGACGAATTTGCCAAATATTTTATTATATTGTAAATATTGTATTAATTATTTTTACAATTATAATAAACAATATCCCTTTTTTGAAAAATTATATATATATATATTATTAAAGTTGTATCCCTTTTTGACAATATCTCCTTGTGATTGGCAATGGAAAGGTTGTCTGTAGACTGTTACGAATATTCTCAAAGATTTGTTTCTTGAACTTTGGAATCCCTATGGGTAGTCCTCTTGGTTTAATCGTGGCCATCATAGCCAGGGACTGGATCTTAGACAGGTGTATCTCTCAGCTCCCTGTTCAGAGACCCTTTATGTACAAGTATGTCGATGGCATTATTTGTGCTTTACCATATGACATATTACTGTACGTTCTGCGGGAGTTCAACTCTGTTGATCGTCACATTTAATTTACGATTGAATCATCTCACTTGTCATCAGAAATGTTAATACCATTAAGGACATGAAAAGCAGGTTCAATGGCATTTCCGACCATGAGCTTAGAAAAAAAATAGGTTTCTAGCGGATGTCTCGGATAATGGGTTTCCTCGCTTACAGAATTCTCCACTCGACTGATGTTCAGCCACATTATGGCTCCAACATCACTGCCTAGTCCCAACTTGATTGGTCCTTGACACATCCAACTGATGATGAGTCACCCTCTAAGTTTGTCAAGGTCCCCTTCATTCGTGAGTTCACTAACAGTCTGGTCAAAATTTTTAGTAATTGTTTTATAAAGTTTGCAATGTCACTTGCAAACCGTTGAAAGCTTTTTCACTGGGTTAAAAGATGCCACTCGCCTTCACTGCTAGTCTAACCTGGTGTATAAGATCGAATGTATGGGTTGTGATAGTTGCTATATAGGTACAATTTCTCAATAAATCTAATGCAGAGTTGGACAGCATGCTAGGGACTGTGCCACGATGAAATCGAGGGGGGTTGCTTTGGTTAAGCGTCTTATGTCAACAAGCCACAAATTTGATTTTGATCGGACTAAAATTCTTTGTAGGGATGGTGTATATAGTAGCAGTGTTTTTATAGTAGTGTTGCTGGCAATTTATTCATCCATTAAAATTTACAGACCTTTTTTAGACGGTAATCAGTTTAGACCATAAACCAATAATAACCTCGTTATATTGAAAATCAGAAAACAATTCACGTCAAAATCGTTACTTTCACAATTATTTTTTCTTTTAAATAAACAATTACATTCTCCTATAAAGTTAATTATAAAACAAAAAGAAATATCTTTATCAAAACATACACTATGGTGTGAAATTTCTTCGTCAAAACCAGGTACTTATATGTCTATTGAATATCGTATTGCAAAATAGTCGATTTTATTGGCCAAAAATGAGCAAAGAAGGATATGTATACGTGGACACAATGTTGCATTACATGCCAACAATTTAAAATTCAAAAACGCACAAAAACCACTAAACAAATTTGATGTTCCATCTGGACGTTTTGAACATATCTACATTAACCTGGTAGCCCTTCTTCGCTTAGTTATTCTTTTGTTCTTACAGTATTGACCATTTTAAAAGTGGCCAGATTCACAAATGCTCTTAAAATTATGTCAAGGTCTACAATTGCAATTGCTCTGTTGACGCATTACTTTTCAAGATTTGATATATCACACACGATTATGCATGATCGTGGCAGACAGTTCGAATCTCAACTTTTTGCCGAATTTAATCGATTGTTTGGCTCAAAACAAATTCTCTTTTCCTGTTATCATTCTCAAAGTAATGGCATCTTAGAAAGGTTCCACAGAACTTTGAAAGCTGCTATTATTGTTAGGGATAAAACTAATCAGTGGAAACAAGATCTTTCTTTTGAATCTTTAAGGGGAAGATATAGAAAGTTATAGTATAGAAAGTATTGAATCCTCTTCAATTCCCTTTGAAGATGATTCAAGGAATAGGTTAGAAACTGCTTAAATCTCTTTCAATGATAAACATTTTTAAAATTAAATAAATTTCAAAATATTAGAAGTAACAGAACATAACAGAACGCTAACTTTTAAATATGCATATAATAAAATGAAAAAGATTTGTGGAGTTTTGAGAGAAGAAGATGAAGTAGTTGATGATGTAGTACATATCGATGTAGCTCCCATTACATCCTTTATTGTGGAACGTTTTATTTCAAATTATAAAAACGAAATCTAAATAAAATTTTAGTTTTATGCTGCAATTCCAAAAACAAATAACTATGTATTGGTTATTTTATATTTTCCTAAACCACTATGTATCTATCCGTTACAATGCAATATTAAAAGTAGTATTTTTGTAATACTTTGCTTTCCTTGATTTGACCGCATAACCAAATTGACCAATTTTAAACACATAAAAAAATTTGGTGCATATAATTCCGAGCCTTAATAATAACGTATTTTACGAATTGAAAATGCCTTCAAAATACTGATTTTATAAACGAGAGTAGGTAGTAGTTGTTTACGAAATAGTACGTGAAGTTAGATTTTTTCGCACGAATGTGATATTTAGAGCACGAAGGATGAAAATGCTATTGTATCACGCGAGTGCGCAAAAATTTTACACCTTCATACAATATTTTCTTTGCGAACTAAAAACTAGTATTAATAAGTATTCACAATTTTTGAAACTATCAAGTAATTATTTGACAATTGATTGCCTCTTATTACTATAGAATGCTATAGAAATTCACTAAATAATGCTGTTAAAGCGTGCGTTAAAGTAAATCCCATTTAAAATACTTTATTACTTCATGCATTCTTTCGCTACTTTACACACTGCTATTCATAATAACATTCTTTACGAATTGAAAATTATTTCAAAATAACAATTTTATAAACGAGAGTAGATAAATTGTATTTATTGTACTCGTTAAGAAATTAACTTTTTTTCATAAATGTCAAATCTGGCGTTTAAATGTCAAATTGATTTTGCTTAAAAATAACGATTTATAATAATTGTTTTGATAAAAACAAGTAAATAAATAAGAGAAGTAATGTTATTGACACGTTAAAAATGTAGTTTACCTCGAAATTCATTGTAAAATTCCAAAGAGTTGAATATACACGGATTTATCTTCCCAACATTTCGTAACCCTTCCCATCTCCATTGAACGCAACTGGTTTCTGTGACCTTTTATATTTTATACAAAAGGGTACCGCCGTTTTCTACCTGAAGGAAGAGGAATCTTTTTCTTCAGGCATTCTTTCGATTTCATTACAATTTAATTTTTTTCCCATCAACTTTTTTCTAGTTTCTTTGAACGATGTTGTAACAACCGACCATTTTGGCCATAAAAGTTTTGTTATTTCGATATTATATATTATTTTTTACGTATATCGCGTTTAGGTGGATGTCGAGATTTTTTTTCGTGAATTTTGTGTGTAAAACGAAAAATCGTGGCTTATTTTTCATCTGTGATGAAATGTTTAGTACTTTTTTTTAATTATTATTTTTTATGTTTTTATTTTAGAAAATAGGCTAAAGTTCGACTTTAGAAATTTTTTTTGAATAGAGCATTGTTTCGAACGAAATTTCCATTCTTTTTTTTTGTATACGCAATTTTTTTGTATGTTTTTCATCGTTTTCTTCGTCTTCGTCATTGTCATTGTATATTTATCTAATCGTAAAAACAATTCAATAAATAAAAAAAATTAATAAAATATTAAAGAATAATTCCTGTTTTGTTTTATTTATTATCCTTGTGTTGTTGTTATTATATTACCCCACTTTCCACATTATCCCTAATTATTGCCTTTAACTAAATACGATAACGCTGCAAATCAAACGTGTGCTAAACAAGGAGAGTAAACCAGGTGTTTTTACCAGGTGTTTTTACTTTGTTACCACACCCTTTCGGGTAATATTATGCAGCCGTCATAATTATTACGGGATTTGGAAACTAAATGCGGGTGCTTTAAGTGAATTTACATAAAACTAAAAATTCCTGGGCGTAAATCATTTATCGTTAAAACTAAGAAAAAAGGACCTGCATTGATCTTCTTATTTACACCTAATGCTAATGCTTCAAACCTGCCTAATTGAGAAATATCTCATTCTGATCATAACTACTTGCGTTAGTTCTACTTTACACCTGCTATGAGATTATTGGAACATGTAATTTTTATTTAAAAAAATAAAAGAGGATAACAAATGCCGGGGAAGTACTTATGTGAAGTCAGCCTACAATTTTTCTAGCTTCCAATTAGATAAGATTTTATATATATACTAGGGAAAGGTGGGGCAGCTTCCCAGTATCCGATTTTTGAGAATGCTGCCAGCTTAATCCACTTTGCGATTTTTTTCTCAAAAACTATTTGATGAAGTTTCGCTGAAAATTGCGATTTAGCATCCTGCGGTTATTTCGAAAACAATTTAGCGGATTTCAACACGGTTTTTACCAAAATATGTCAAATAATGTCGTTTGTGGAATTCCGTTATGAGTTTTTCAAAATTAGAGCTTATAAAATAAAGTAAAATAAGCCCATTAAGAACACATTTTTTTTACCACCAGTTCAAATAGTTTTTGAGAAAAAAAAATCGCAATTTTAACGGTCTGTATCCCGAAATGCCGCGTTCGATTAAAATACAAAACCCTAATTAATCAAATACATCAATCGTCTCCTTAATTAATTGATCAATTTTAGTCATTAACATCGAGTACTTTTCCTACCAAAAATGCGATAAAAGAAAAACCAAAGACCTGACAATTTTCTAAAATCGAAGATTGTAGCCAAATTGAGTTTTCGAACATAGACTTTTACAATGCACTCTGAAACTGTAAGAGATGTCGATAAGAGACTTCTGCCATTACGTTTCTTATAAAAATCGATCGTTTAAAAATGTAACCATTTTTCTTCTACCTCTTATAGAAAGATCTAGAGCCTGTATAGACATAAAAAGATAAAACTAAAATGTACAGATATCCCAAAATTGAAATACCATGCCTGAATTAATGTTCTTAATTAGAAACTTCCATTTTTGTTATATATTGTCCGGAAATTGCGTCTATAAGAATATAAAAAATTAAATTTATTTTTTTTATTAAATTTGATTTAAATAAATTATTATTCAGGAAACGATCTATTACAAAATGAACGACTTTATTTTATACTAATATTTCGACTGTTATATTTCAGTCTTCTTCAGAGTACACTGAAATGAAGTAAATAACAATGAAATACAATAATCAAAACAGATACGTACAAAGTTGTGTTCCTTATTAATAATAATATCATTAAGGTTGATGAAAAATTTAATTGGTTCTGAGAACTATTTAAATAACGCTACTACAGATCACTTTTTAAACGAGAATGAATGATATTAATTTATAATAATATTTATAATGATATTAAAATTATAAAATAACGTAAACAACACTTGTCAACCCGTTACATCAAATGTATAACTACTTTTTAGGAAATATTTTTGAAATCATCGAATAAGTTGAAAAAGATAAGAATAAATATTACTAAGATTTACTGTGTCTGAATATAACAGTCGAAATATTAGCATAAAATAAAGTCGTTCATTTTGTAATAGATCGTTTCCTGAATAATTATTTATTTAAATTGCGTCTATATACTAAAAGGGGTGATTCTACATTTAAAATCATGAAGATAAGTTTATGTAAAGCTCGGTCCGAAAATACTTCCTAAGGGCGCTAGAGCCATTTAATAATGACACTTAGAAAGTACTTTTTTAGGGATATCTCAAAAAAGGGAAGGTTTAGAATGCTGGAATTATTAAATTTTTATATTTATTAAATTATTATATTTTTACGTGAGAAATAAGATAATCAAAAGGAAAAGTGTTTTATAGGTTCCAAGATAACAGGTAGGAGGCGTGTTTAAAGTACCATAACTTTGTTATCTTTATTTTTTTACCGTATTAATTACATCAATCAATTTTGTGGAAATAATTACATAAAAACGATGCTATTTCAAAAATTACTTAAAACTAGTGGTTTACAAGAAAAATTGCATTACATAATTTACGGTATTAAAATAAATTTGAAAAACATTTCTAAAATCCTAATAAGTTTGATTGATGATTTATCTTTGAATTCAAATTGCTATTGAAATAACAAAATTGCTAAAGTAATTTTTGTACTTTTTTAAAAATATTATTTTTGTATTATTTTCTGGTCGCTTAACAGGAAAAATAGTAATGTGATAGAAGCCTACCAGCTTCTTTAAATTACTTAAACTTATAATTATTTTAATACCAAATATCCTTTAATGTCATTTTTCTTTGAAACTACTTAACTACTTAAATACCAAATTTCAGCTTTCTAAAGTATCCTGTTTATGAGATATCGCTAGAAAAGTACTTTCTGAGTATTGTTTTCTCATTTTCGGATCGGTATTTATATAAACTTTTTTTCATGATTTTGGGTGTAGAGTCACCCCTTTCAGTATATAGACGCAATTTCCGGACATCCGGTATAGATTCTACGTTGAATTCTGAAAATTTTTCATGTATGCCAATTATTAGGACACCTGTATAATTTAGTTCTATTTGAAAAAATGAGGGTTGATAAATTTAAATAACATAGACAACCAATTTTTTTCTAAAAATGTTCCCGGAATTTATATCAAATTAATTCCGTACTTCACGTATCGGAACGAGTTTCTACCGACTGTTGTTTTGTAATGAAAATACGCTCGGTATTAGTAGATAAATCTTGAAAGGAACTGGGAGAATCTTTAAATCCACTCCAATTATTTTTTGAAATTCCTATTTTAAATTTTTGTTATGATTTTGGAAGGATTTCAAGACTTCTGGAACCGTTTCGTCTTCTGATAGCATTGCAAAACTTCTGAAAGCATTTCAAGTCTTCTGTAAGCAATATCAAATTTTCTAGAAGCAATATTACGTCTTTCAGAGGCGGTAGTAAATCTTCTGAAAGCAGTTCAAGTCTTTTGCAAGCAGTATCAAGTCCTTCAAAGGCGGTATCGAGTCATTTGGAAGTATTTCAAAATTTCTGGAAGCAATATCAAGTCTCTTGCAAGAATTTCTAATCTGCCAGAGATAATATCAAGTCGTCTGGAAGCATTTCAAATATTCGAAAACCAGCATCAAGTCTTCTGTAAGCGTTTTAAGTCTTCTGGAAGCAATATCGAGTCTTCTGGAAGCAACATCGTGTCTTCTAGAAGCAATACCTAGTCTTCTCTAAGTATTTCAAGTCTCCCAGAGGCAATCAAGGGCTTGAAGTCTTCTGGGAGCATTTCTAGTTTTCTAGAAATAGTATCAAATCTTCTGGAAGCATTTCAAGTATTCCAGATGCAATATTAAATCCTCTGGAAATATTTCTAGTCTTCTAAATACACTATCAAGTCTTCTAGAAGCATTACAATTTTTTTGGAAGTATTTAAGTTATCTGCAAGAAATATCAAGTTTTCTGGCAGATCAAGTCTTCTAGAAACAGTATCATGTCTTCTAGAAATATATTAGGCCTTCTCGAATCAGTGTCAAGTCGGAAATTTATCTATTTTCGGGAACTTCGAGACCTTTAGTACAAATACCGGGATTTAAAGCTTACAATTGGTCTCAATTCCTGAAAACAATTTTGGTCCAGGAAGTTGGACAAACTTCTTACACAGAAACTAAAGAAAACTTCCTCAAAAAACATAAAACTTCGGAAAAATCTAAAAAAATCAAGAGAAATGGACCTATATGAAGAGATGCACATCAATGTTAACAATAAAAACAACCTGTTAATGAACGACACCGTCAATAATAATAGGTTTAAGAAAACCTACCTGATTTAAGAAAAATAGATTATAACGCACTGTCACGTACCCTTAAAGTATTTTTGTGTTTTGACTAATTCGTGTTAATAACTGCGTAATTCAACGTGTTAGTAATTCAACTGATTACCACACTGTTCGTTTATGAAGAAAAGATAAGGTTCCCAACAGAACACATGAATTTCATGATGATTTTAATAACTTCTTTACCATAAAATTCGTTAACGGTAATAATAATTTTCCATGAATTATATATATTTCAACCATTTAATTTATGTTATTCCAATTCCTCTTCCATTTTTCAATTGTCCCCGATGAAGAATTTAAATTATTTGAAACATATGTAGCATTAGTCTCTTTTGTGACTTATGTAAACCCAAACTGTAGCCTAAATATAATTTAACCCGACGTTAAATTCGTAAATAGTTATAGCTATCCCCAAATGTTGCACAGTGTAGCGTGTACATACAAATATTAAAATAATCTATTTGCCGTTTTCCGACACAGTAAACCGCCCCTATAATACAGTCCTCTTATAACGCGTTCTCATACTACGGGATTTCATGAACCTGATTTAACACGTGTTGTTTTCCATATGACAAGATAAATTTGGTGTAAAACAAATATTTTCATAAAGTTAAAGAATTTCTAAAATTCTCCAAGGTTTATTTTAAGAGATACAAGCACAACTTTTACAAATTAAAGATAAAACCTTTGTCTTCAAGACCATGAATTATAATCGGTTGGGAAGGTTGTAAGTTGTTTTTCAATAGTAATGATTTTGGAGGAAAATTTCTTGAATTAGGATAAAGTCTCAAAAAATTGCGCAATCTTTTTTTAGAGATAGAGATATGATTATTTTATTAAATTATGGATAAAATTCTATTCTTTAAAATGGTATATAACAATGTATATGGACGTTTAATAACGTCCTGAAAAAATTGCATTTGAATATGATAAATTTTGACAAACGAAAACTTTTATAAAGTCGAGAATTTCAAAAATCAAGAAATCTCTAAGAATTATTTTGAGAGATGACAGTATAGCTTTTTCATCGTATTAAAAATAAAATCTTGCTCTTCAAGACCATGTATGATAATCGGTACGGAATGTTGTAAATTGTATTGAAATGATGATTTTCGAAGAGAATTTAGGATGAATTTCAAAAAAATCTGCTATGTTTATTTTTGGAGATAGATATGATATTATTTCGTCAACTTGAGGATAAAATCTTATTCTTTAAGGTGGTATATAATTTTATAGTTTGTATTTTAATTTTGACAAACGAAAACTTTTATAAAGTCGAGAATTTCAAAAATCAAGAAATCTCTAAGAATTATTTTAAGAGATGAAAGTATAGCTTTTTCATCGTATTAAAAATAAAATCTTGCTCTTCAAGACCATGTATGATAATCGGTACGGAATGTTGTAAATTGTATTGAAATGATGATTTTCGAAGAGAATTTAGGATGAATTTCAAAAAAATCTGCTATGTTTATTTTTGGAGATAGATATGATATTATTTCGTCAACTTGAGGATAAAATCTTATTCTTTAAGGTGGTATATAATTTTATAGTTTGTATTTTAATTTTACTTCTATTTTCCTTTTAGACGATGTGATCCAAGATTCATTTTCTTTAAGGGTTTTCATTTCAGCCTTCATTGCTTCTTTCGATTTCTCACTCTTAAAATACTTTATCGTTTGCTTTTTGTTCTACCACTAACATACGGGCGGCTTTTCAATTTTTGGGGGCTAGGACCTGATCGATTTAATATATATATATAATTTACAGTAGTTACCGTTTCAGCCCAGCAGTACTTGTCTATTTTATTGTTGTGTAATAGAGTTCTTGCTGCCTCAACTAAAGTCCTCATTTCCCTTTTTACCTTTCCATTTTGTTGAGGTTTATAAACGACTGATAGCTTATGTCTAATACCCTTCCGCTCTAAAGTATCTCTAATATCTTTATTTATGAATTCTAATCCGTTATCCGTCCTAAGAACTTTCATGCTATGGCTATGCTATGTCTCACAACGAGACAGGTTTATAAATTTTTCAATGCACGACTTTTCTTTGGATTTTCGTTTAATAAAGTACATGTATCCATATGAAGAATAATCGTACTTCAGTCAAACAAAAATATAATGCATCTCCATTCTATGGGACCTCAAACATCATGATCATTCATAGGACCGCATATACCAATTCTAGTGGTAAAATTGCTCTTGATTCGCTATTTTTAAAAGGCAACCTCTGTTGTTTCACAGCCAGACAGTCTTCACATACAAATTATTCTTCAATGATTATAATTTCTATTCCACTACTTTTCAAAAAAAAATCCTCACATGTCAAATATTTCGATGAGCCATTTTGTAATGCCAGTCCTTATATGTATCTATTGTTTTCGCTTGCATGCATTTTAATGTTGGGTCATTTTCACAATTTTCACCATTTTCACCATTTGTTACTGATTTTTCCGTCGTGAACAACATTTTATGTTCGTTTTATATTCGTTATTTTATTCCTCAGCCAAATCTACAATAGTACATAATTATAAAATAAAGAAAAAGAAAAAGAACATGTGCACAAATGCAAAAACATCATCAAAACCACGCTTAAAATTATAAACAACTTTTTCTAGCACATTTCAAAAACCAAGACAACAAATAATTTCATAAAAATTACATTTTCTTCAACGATAAATTTTTCAAGCTACACTGCGGTTTATCTATGGACTAATCGTTTGCAGAAATTTTTGCGGACATATATATGGATCATATAGAGAAACAATTTAACATAAGCAATACCAACCCTCATCTTTTGTTGTATGTTTCACAACTGAGTGGATGCGTTATGTGAAAGTGTGTTCTGGTTACGGAAGGTGACCAAAGACGAAGCATTATGCATGTATCCATAACAGTATCCATAACAAACTGAATTTCACGATTGAATTTGAAGAGAATTCAAGAATAAACTTCCTAGATATATCCATTATGAAAATCCAAAATCATTTAAAAATGGACAATTTTCGAAAGCCTATCTCTTTGAATACCATCATCCCTTTAAAGTGCCACCATCCACTATCACAAAAATTATCATCTTCTCAATGTTCATCGTCTAATTTACTATCCTATAAACTACGATTCCAAAATCAAAGAAATCAACAAAAATTGAAACAAAATATATCTCTTTAAATACAAAATAATACCGTCATATAATAATAAAAATCAAACATTTAATCTCCTGGTAAACTACAAACAAAACATTCTGTACTGGAAAAAAAATTGAGTATATTAGGTCTCATGCAAAGACTATAATAGTTTATATGTTGACCAAACGGGACGAATGTTAAGAAGACGCATAGCCGAACATAAATCAAGAAGCTCTTCTAACATCTATCAATACAACGCAGAAACAAAACATATAGATTATGATAATGTTAAGTTGTTGCATATATGTGAAAAAAGTGAAAGATTCGATCTCCTCGAGAGATACGAAATTGAAAAACATAAAAACAACCACCTGGTCAATCTAATTAACGATCAATTATATTTCGAGGGTAAACCGCTATATTCGTATTTAACATGCAAAAACAGGTTCCCAACATCCAGGAACCTTTTGGCGAAAAAAAAGGCAAAGAGCCTTTTTTTGAGTTTATAATCACATCTTCGATAAATCCAGTGTCGAGATTTGTTCCGTTCTATATAATATAGTTGTTAATTATGTGTTTGATAATTTTAAGCGTGGCTTTGATGACGTTTTTGCATTTGTGCATAATGTGAATAATTATTGTAGATTTGGCTGAGGATGACTATTATTTAGTCGAACCTAATCCCAAGTAAATTAACTAAAATAACGCAGAGAAAAGAGAATTTTACTATTACTCACCTAAAATTATCATCACACTTTGCAATATGGACCTTATACAACATTTTATACAGTTTGTTCTCTCTTATAGCTAAAGCTCTAATATTGCCATTTCCATCCATAAATTTGCATCCCTTATTATCTGATGTTATGAAGTATCCTCCGTCAAGAACACATTTAGCAGAAAAAAGATTGAATTTTAATTTTGGAATATAAAGTACATTTGATTGCATGGTTTCAATTAGTTTCGTACCATTATAGGCCCACAAATGTATCTTTTCTATTCTTTTAACTTCTAGATTTTCACCGTTTCCCAATTGAACCAATTTCTTTATTTTCGATTTATTTGTGTCTACAAAGACGTTTTTGTACCATGACATGAAATATTCGCTTGCCCCTTAGTCGAGACACCAATCTTTGATTTTTATTTTATTTGTATATACCATGAAAGCATTTGTCATACCTTTTTCTGTGTTTGGTTTTAATGAATTGTTTTCACGCTTTTTATGTTTAAACCAACAGTTCCGTACTGAATAGCCTGTTCTCTTGCATACTTCACAGATTTTTTGACCAATTTTTAGATTGTGGAGTTCATCGTTTTTATTTCTTCTCACATTGCAATTTTTTGCAATGTGATTTGTTTTGAAGCATCGTCGTGAACCATCGTCATGGTGAATTCGGTTTTTTCGAAGATACTGATTTGGTTGCTAGACCAATAGTATTATAAAAGAATTTACATCTTTCTTCCTCTAATGAGAATCGTGAAGTGAGTTCTTCTAAATGCTGTTTTTCTACAGACACAGATTCCCAAGTCGATCTAAAGTTGATCCCAAGATCTAAGTGTTTGAATTACTTAAGAAATAACACAAGTATTTTGGTCATTATCATTTTTTCGGACAGTTCTTCGCCAGTAATTTTTAATTTTGTTTTTATATCTTCTATTTTAGATATGAAGGTGCTCACCATACCATCGAATTTCAGCATGCAGATTCTTTGTCACACACAGCTTTTAATTTTGCTCACATTTCTTTTGCTGTTACATTATAGAATAAGTATCTATGAGTTTTGTTCCATTCCTGTAACAAATATTTCTTGAACTTTGGCAAAACGTCAAAGTGACGTCTTTTGTTTTTCCCCTAGAGGCCAAAATTGAAAGCATTGTAAAAACAGTATGTGCATTATCTTAGTTACAATTAAAATATACATATCCCAACATAGTATGCTGTTACTGCTTCTACATTTTTTTCAATATTAATTTACATTAATCGAAGCAGTTTAAATTTGACATACATATTAACCATCTTCAAAACATTTTTTTTATTTTTTCCAACAGACGTTTAAACATCAAATTGTCTGAGGTTATTTTTATTATTAAAAAATTCTTTTTACAAGAACGGTTTGTTAAGAATGGACTTTATAATTGAAATTGCCTTTGTGTGTTCACCGTAATAAATAAATGGGGCGTGGTAAGTGTCAACAACAAGCGATCCAAAAAGATTGTAACCAGTTAAATTGTATACCTGTCTCTTCAAAGGCATCTTTTTATCCAAAATAAAATAAAATAAGAATTGGCAACACACATGTGTACACAATACGACCTTCGATTCTTCGATTTGCAAAACAAGAACGAAGAACATGGCTCTGTTTAATTAAAAGTCCTCCTTCGTTCTTATTCCCTTTAAAACTTATCGAGTAGTAATAATTTTTATAAGTAATAATAATTTTCAACAAGTTAAACCCAAATCGTGTTCGGGAAGATCAAAAAATTAAACACCATAACTTTGGATAAATTAATTATTTATCTAAAGTTATGCATGCGAGGGGATGAAGCATATGAGGAAGCACTTGTTTAAAGTAAACCGTAAAAAAGTCATTATTTGTGTTTCTTATTTAACTTTGTTTCTCTTTGAATCATTTAGGTATTATTTTAAAACCAAAAGAAGATAATCGACAAAGAGGAAGTAAAACGTCCGACCTTGCAGTCACGACTTTATTACGTCACCCCATGATGATTAAATTTTCGTTTTTTTAACCATTCTTACTTTTCTTACCTCCATGGAACTTCTTTATTTCCGCGTGATCGATCATCAAAATGACGTAGTTGCGGTTATAAAAAGATAATCAACCAAAAAAATTTAATTTTTTTAACTAAACTTTACATCATCGTAATAAAGAGAATTTTTATAAATAACTATTAAATCTTCGTAATTATTATAAAATAATACCCCCTAATTATAAGCGGCATAAAAAGCCTTTTTTTATTAAACACAAAATTGGTTTTCAAGGCACCTCGCCGAATAAACAACAGTTATTAGAGGATAACCTTCGAGAAATGTGCGTTTTTTATATGAAAAGTTAATAAAATCTTTGTTTTATCCTTTTTTGAAACGATAAAGGAATTATTCGCTTTCTTTCCTACCTTTTTGTTTACGTAGTTACATCTGCAGTTATCATCGCAAATGAGGCTGAAGGAATCATCAGCACGCGTCCTTACTTAACCTTGCTTGATGCGTCATCATCGCATCATTAGCTTTGCTTCTTATAAACGGTATTAATTATATTATAGTAAAATGTCGATATAATTAACCTCGTTAGAACGGATTTCGAGTATAACGGACAAAATATTTTAAGCCTTTTCCAGAAATTTTTATTAAATGTATATAGTAAGATACTAAATCTTAAATCATATTTATGATTTTAACGTTTTTATTGAATGTTTTTGATGTTTAAAAATTTCAGAGTGGCGGCCTAGCTGCTTAAACTACCTAACGTAAAGGGTACCATTAGATTCATTCAAAAGCCAATAAGTTAAACAATATATTTTAAAAATTATAATTGCTACATTGCACAGCGCACAGAAGCGAATTAATTGAATATCTTGGCCAAAATGATTTTTTTTGTCTGATTACTCTAAAATTGGCAAAAATTAAAAATATTTACACAAATAACAATGATGCAGCATCTTATGATATATTTCCAAGTTGTAATACTTGTGTAGTACACGAAAAGCTCTAACAAGAGGAAATTTCTCATAGCCGCACATACAGGGTGTTTCAGGTTTTTGTGACAGGACTTTAACAGTCGATAGACCTTAACAAAAAAACTTTATATAGACATAGATCGATAAACGTTTTGTTTTGGAGATACAGGCTGTTCAAATAACATTTTTGAATATTTTTATATTACACACATTTTTCGTTCATTCGATTCAATTGAAATTTGGGATGTAGAGGTTTTTTGGCATAAAAAAAACGATTATGAAGTCAGTTATAATAATTATTTATGGTTTAAAAGAACCTTAGCATTAGTGTTAGTTGTTATTCTGTGTACCTTTTTAAATAAAGGTATTCTTATAAAAATGAATGGATCGTTTTCAAGATAATTCACTTTTTATTATGCAACTTTTAGACGATAGTTCGATGCAACATAATAGTTGACAAATTGTTTGATTGTTAACAAACTTTGTTATACATTAGTTAATAAAACAACTTATTTTCTATGACACATATTATTTTAAATATTCTCTAAAAATAATAAAATGCAGATGACTTCGAAAACGATCAACTTTCGCGCATACTGATAAAATGGTCCTTTTTGTTTAAAAAATGTAAAGAATGGTCATTACAAAACATCGAAGAATAATCGTCTTTCTCATGCCAAAAAACATCCAAACAAAAAATCTTAAACACCCTGTATACCTTGAGCCAAGAACTGAATTTTTCTGTTAGTCATTCTCATAAGCAGACATTATCGATGTTTTGAAATCTTGGACATTTTCAGCGGTATGAATACAGAAGAATATATTTTCAGGGAATATATCTGGGTGACAAAATAAATATATTATTTTAGTTATTTTATTATATTTCTAAATCTTACTACTTCTAACTAAAATTGTATTAATAATTACATCTGAATATTTTTCGTGTTTATTGCTTTCTCGTAAATTAATTTTGGTATAAGGTGATACGTATGGTCTTATGGTTAATAATTTTCAAAGAAAAATCATGTAAATAAAAAAATAGAATATTTTATTGAAAACTCAGGTTGTCAATTTATTCAATTCTTTAATTTTCGAAATAATTCTAGAAAATTATTAATTTTAGCACGATAACAATTTTCTGAGATGTAATGGAAATTCTCTTCTATAATTTCTAACACCAATGTGGTGGGTATGTTGGTAAACAGACTAACAACGTCGAGTATAGTTATGTTATCATTATCGAGTATGTTATCATTTCTCTCGACGTTGTTAGTCTGTTTACCAACATACCCACCACATTGGTGTTAGAAATTATAGAAGAGAATTTCGATCACATCTCAGAAAATTATGATTTTGAAAAGGATTTATTCCTAAAAACTATATCAACTATTTGCACTAATACTTATTTTACTTTCAACGGTGTTACTTACCAACAAATCTTCGGTACACCTATGGGTTCTCCGCTATCACCTATTTTGGCCCAAATTGTTATGGACCATGTATTAAAAAGAATTTTACCAACGTTAGAGTTTGAAGTTCCGTTTATAAAAAAATATGTAGATGATATCATAACTGCTATCCCGGCTAATTACGTTAATTCAATTTTGAATAGTTTTAATAAACACAACAAATTCATACAGTTTACTCTTGAGACAGAAGACAACAACTCAGTTCCGTTTTTGGATACTAAGGTCATTCGTGATAAAGACAATAAAATCAAATTTGATTGGTACACAAAACCAACGTTTTCTGGAAGATATATCCATTTTACATCTAAACATAAAATAAAACATAAAATTAGCACAGTGTTAGCTATGAAATATAGAATAGAAAAAATTTCAGAACCTAATTTAATTAATATAAATTTAAATAAATTAAAAACTATTTTTATAAACAACATGTACCCTCCCAAGTTATTAAACAGATTACTTTTCAGCACTGCTGTGTTTGACCCTGGTGTGGATGTTGACTCAGTCATTGATAACATTAATGAACCCACTCTATATAAAAAACTCATTTACATCCCCGAGTTAACTGACAAACTAACCAAAATGTTTAAACATTGCTGTAATCTTAACAACTTAAAGATCGTAGAACATTATCCTTTAAACTCTCAATCAATTTTCACAAACCTTAAAGACCCCACGCCCTTACTATACAGATCTGGGGTTATCTATAACAACTCATGTGGTGGTTGTGAAGGTTGCTATGTGGGACAAACTTCCCAACGGCTTAAAAGAAGATTATACCAACATAAAAGTGATATACGTTGTAACAAAAGATCTTGTGCTCTGGCCCAACATAGTTTGGACAGTGGTCATATTTTTGATTTTGAAAATACTAAAATTATAGATGCTACTAACAACTATCACAACAGATTATTTTTGGAGATGTTCCACATAGCAACCACAGAAAATACTATCAATTACAGAACTGATATCAGCTCCTTAAGTTCTATATACGCCTTAATTTTTGATTTTTGTAGAAATGAATTTAAAAATTTAAATAATTCAAACATTTGAATTTAAATTTCTGGCGCTTCCCGCTTCACGTGAAGTTGCCGTATTACTTTTACAAGGTGGTGTGTAACAACGTGTTTCTTGTTTTTCTCAATAATTTTAAGAATAATTTTGGACGAAATACTCTGGTATTTAATGTTTTATTTTAGCCAGTTTCATTACAATCGTAAGTGTTATTTGTAATTACTTACTTTTTATTAACTTGTAATTTTGTAGAAAATTTCACTCCCTGAAGAAGATTCAATTTGAATCGAAATATAGGACTGTTCAATTGATTGTCATTGATTCTTTTATCCTATCCTGAACCAATATTTACGAGATAACATCTCATATTAAAGTTAATTTATGTTCCATAAAATAAACTGTAGTTTTGATTAGAAACTTTTTTGTGAATATCTGTAGCATCAGAAAAAGGTTCTCTTGATATCTATTTTCAAATTGCGAATTGGCAAACAAGACATAGCAATTATGATTTTTTTTCTGAACCTTATTTACGTACTTTACAACTTACTTTTTAAAAAATTCTTTTGTGATAATACCGCAAAATACGGCAAGAACTTTTAACAAAATCCATATTAGTACACCTTATACTACAAGACGTACACAATATTACTTTTGAACAATGTTAAACAATTTATTTTTTACCTATTTAAATATCGAAAAATGATTTTTTCGCAATTTAACATATGATGTAATTAAACAATATTATAAAAAAAACTAATTAACGAATTTTCGATGTTTATTATTATATAGTATTAATTCTAATTACTACTGACAAATGATTCCATGATAAATTTTCGAAATATTAAGAAAAAAGGAACGAAAAAAATTAATCAAAAATTCCTATTTTTATCGACGTTTTATTGCGTGATAACTGTTTTTTAAACAATGAATATTTTGGCGTTGATACAATAATTATAAAGAAGCTATTTCAAAATACCTTGATATTTTTACTTAATCGAATAGAAATAATTGTATTTCGTATCTTATTCCTAAATGTTTCCAATTTTGAACGAGATTTTTAAAAAATTCGTCTATGTATAGCGTGTAAAATTTGACGTTCTGAGAAAACGGGTTCAAAATTGGTTGAAAAGAAAAATAGTCATGACTAATGAAAACTTATTATTAGTCTGTGATACCAGACCTGTAGAAAAGACCTTCTTCTGCTGCAAATTCATCCATTTTAATAGATATTTTTTTTTTCAAGTTGTCCTTGCTGTTTTTGATGTACTTTGGGTGCGATGGTTTTGTCTGTCCACGCAGTGTTTGTCCTACGTTGTTGGCAAATCGCTTGCAATGGAGACCGATTGGCATTTGCATATCTTTTATAACTTGTAAAATTAATGTACAACCATCGTTGAAGATACCTCCGGCCAAATAAGCAGCAATGTAAATAATTTTAGACTCACAGCAGATGCTTATTCAAATGCCATAGCGTAGCATTGAAGGCTTCATTTACGTTTTGGGTGTAGCCCAACCCGAGCATCTCTGAAGTGAATTATCCCGAGATCCTATGTCCTGGTATATCGATAATATGAGCTTGGCTACGGTGCGGCAAGGTGTAATGAAAGATGATGAGTATAATAAGATTTATTACCTCAAAATTTTTTCCATTTTATCGAATTTCGACTAAAGATATTGGAAACTAGATATGAGTGATATCATAATAGATATCACTCAGAAACATAGTGAATTACCTTGATTTTAAACAGCGACAATGATAACCGTTTTACATACAGAGGATGTAAAACGCAAGTAGCGAACTTAGAATAAATGGTAAAAGGATTATTGAACATATTTTCTACAGTTGGTTTTTCTTCAGAGATACAAACAGTTTTGCGGACAGTGTTCGTTAGTAACTTACCTACTAATTGTGTATACTAATTTTTGAAACAAAGTGGCAGGCTTTCTTTTAGGAATACGTCCATGAACGATTCTTAAATATGCATAAAGACCACTAGTAGAATTATCAGTGCATAAAGGAGTTCATCTGTCGTTATAAAGGAAAGTACGTACTTTTTCAGGATCAAAACTATATTTAAGTATCTCAATCCGTTTTTGAGATATCAAGTTTTAAACCCAACCACACAAATTTGTAGCATTCCACAAAATTAACGATTTCCCTAATCATCTTAATGATATATTCGAACATTTATAAGGGAAACTGTACTTTTTTAGAAATAAAATAGAAATATTATTAAATATTAAACAGAAATATTAGTATATTTTTAATTTAATGAAATGAATTGTCATTTATAGATGAAAGTACGTAACTTTTTGAGAACAAAACCATGTTTGCATATCTCAATCCGTTTTTGAGATATCGAGTTTTGAACTCACCCTAAATTTGTGGTATTTCACGAAATTAACGATTTTCAACGATTTTAAATGATTTTCTTAATCATTTAAAAAAAAATCGTAAAAAATGAAATTCTTAAGCCAATTTAACGAAATATGTATATTAACGAATATATTTTGTCATTTACAGAGGAAGGTATGTACTTTTTCGAGAATAAAACCATATTTGAATACCTCAAGTTTTGAACTCAGTCTAAATTTGTAGCATTTTAACGATTTCTTTAATCATTTAGAAAAAATCGTAATAAATCGGATTCTTAAGATATCTTGATGAAATATTCTCAGTTATTTCTAGAGGAAAGTATGTACTTTTTCAAGAATAAAACAATATTTAAATATCTCAATCAATTTTTGAGATATCAAGTTTTGAATTCAACCTAAATTTGTGTCATTTCACAAAATTAATGAATTCCCTAATTATTTAATTACTTTAATTGATAAATTTGTTATTTTATCTCGCTTATTTCCCAAGATAACAGTTATTTTAATATTATTATCAAAGATGTTAGGTTACTATCTTATTTTTTCATTATAACATTTACGATTCTTGATCAAAATGCGCTGACTTCGGTACCAAATTATTCGAGGATTTAAAATCTCATTGATTTACATCGTCGATGACAATAAGTGATGGGGCATCACTTATTATCATCGACGATGTAAGGTAAAAAAATAATAATTTTAGTAATAGTGATTTAAATTAATATATATATTCTTATTATACCCTAATTAGGGTGTCGGATTTCTCTTCATCTTAGTTCATCACCTCACCACCTCCTTCCAAGTCTTTCGGACTATAGCCATTGCTTTTGCGTCGTTTTTATTGATTCCTCTTTCTTTAAGTAATCGTTCTATCCCTTCTTCCCATGTTTTCCTAGGTCTTCCTCTCCTTCGCTGTCCTTGAACCCTTGCTTCCCATACCTTCCGCGTTTGTGTGTTTTTGTCCATTCTTTGTATATGTTCCCAGCAGGATAGTTGTCTCTCACCAATCTTTCTCTCCACACTTTCCACCTCCAGTTCACTTCTTATATTTTCACTCTTAAGTCTATCCCATACAGTCACTCCTTCTGAAGTACCTCATTTCTGTTGCCCTTATTCTACTCTTCATTCTTTCATTCATTGTCCATGTCTCACTACCATACATCAGCGTTGGCATATATATTGCTTTGTATATTTTCATTTTCGTTTGCCTTTTGATCTCTCTCTTATTCGTAATATATTTACTTAAAGTATAATATAATGTATTTGTGCTACACACTCTATAATTAATGTCAGCCTCTTGGTTCCCTGTATCATCTATAACAACTCCTAAGTATTTTTATTGACTCACTTGTTCTATCACTTCATTTCTTATATGTATTCTCATTCCGTACTTTGCCAATAGTTCATTCCATATTGTCAATTTCTCTTGTAACTCTTGTTCGCTGTTAGCCAGTATCGCTATGTCATCTGCAAAAGCACTTTGTTGTATTTGTAATCTTTCCATATTACGAAATCCCACATTCATTGGTTTAATGTTCATGTTGGCTTCTTTGATTATCTGGTCCATGTAAATTATAAATAAAAGTGGGCTTAAACTGCCCCCCCCCCTGTCTTATCCCTTGCTTAGTCGTAAACTCGTTTGACATCTGGTTGTTGGAAATTACTACGTTCCTCGTTCGTCTGTAAAGACTTTGTACCGCTTTTACTAGTTTTCCACTTACTCCCAACTTTTCCAGATTTCGCCATAGTTTCGTTCTAGGTACTTTATCAAAAGCTTTCTCTAGGTCCAGGCAAGCTATAAATACGTTCTTTTGTCTTTCTATTGCTTTTCCAATAATTATCTTTAGAGTGAATATATGGTCCTGCACTGATTTCCCTGGTCTAAATCCGCTCTATGATTGTTAATTTGTTCCTCTACCATCTTTCTTATACGTTTTTCTAATGTCTTTTCATAAATTTTTGTGATTGTTCCAATTGGTGTTATTCCCCTGTAGTTGTGACAGTCTATCTTTCTTCCTCCTTTGTATATTGGAATGATCATTCCCAATTCCCATTCCAACGGGACCCGTTCCTCTTTCCATATTCTTTTAATTAATTTGTATAACAGTGGCTCTCCTTCTTCTCCTAGTGCTTTAACCATTTCCGCCATTATTTTATCTATGCCCGTGGCTTTTCCATTTTTGAGACTTTTAACCGCCTCTTCTATTTCTTCTTTAGCTATGCCTTCCTCCTCTAAAACAATTTCTTCTCTACGGGTTTGTTCTTGCTCTTCATCCAGGTTATAACCTTCATTCAGTAGTTCCTGGAAGTATTCTTTCCATCTCTCCATTCTATCCTCTACATTCGTCAATACCTTGCCATTCTTATCCGTTATTATACATTCTTCCCTCCTCCCTTGTCTCAGTGACTTCAAAATACTGTAAAATACTTTCTAATTCTCTCTTGAATCCTTTTCCATCTTATCCCCAAACTCTTCCCAAGATCTTTGTTTTTCTTAATGTTTCATTTTTCCGTCTCTTTTGCTTCTATTTTATACTCATCATAACTTTGTTGTGTTTTGTACTTCAAGTATTTCTGCCACTTAGTCTTTTTTTCTTAATCCTTGCTTTTAATTCTTCCGTCCACCATGCTGTTTGGTTTCTATATTTGTTCTTCTTGCTAGTTCCACGGACTTGTTTAGCCACGTTTATTATTATTGTTTTTAGTGTCTTCCATTCATCGTCCAGACTTTGTGTTTTTGTTTCAGGTATCATCACTATTTCCCGTCACATTTCTTCTTTATATTTCTGAGCTATTGGTTCTTCCTTTAGTTTGTATGATCTGATTGTTTCAATATTGATTATCTTGTCACCAACCCTCTATGTTCTGTCGTCCCCTCTGTAGTTATTTCCGCAATTAGCATATAATGGTCATTAATCTCATAGCCTCTTTTGACTCTAACATCTATGATTTTGTACCTGTTTTGTCTTTCTGTGATTATGTAGTCGATAATCGACCACTCATTTCTGCCGATTATTTCTCTAATGTGTTTATGTTTATTATAATATAATATAATACGTATATTTATGTTTATGATTTAAATTAACACAAGAAATTAATTAAAAAGCGAAGCAAAAGTTAATTTTCTTTGAATAAAGTTAAAACTGATGATTTTATTTTTGCTAAAATTGCGTCGAGTTTGGTATCAAATAATCATATTTTTAGAAATCATAAACATCGCATTAATTAAAGAAACCATATTTAAATTCATATTCACTTTGTTTTTGTGATATCAACTTTTTAACTCAACTTAAAATTGTAGCATTTCATAAAATTAAAAATATCCTTAGTAATTATTTTAAAAAACTTAGAAAATCGAATTCTTAAAATATCTGGTTGGTATTTGTTGTAATTTATAACAGAAAGTATACACTTTCTCGAGAATAAAACCATGCGTGAATACCTCAATTGATTTTTTTGATATCGACTTTAAAATCAACCTCAATTTGTAGTATTTTATAAAAATAACAATTTTAATCATTTTTGAGAAATCATAAAAAATGATAACATTTTTCTTTAATCAAAATTTGAAGCATTTTATACTTTATTGTTAACAATTTTCGCGACTATTTTAAAAAAATCGTAGAATATTGATTTGTTAAGACATCTTGAGAATTTTTTTGTGATTTTTAAGGTATTTGATGACTTTTTTACTATTTAAAAAAGTATGTACTTTTACAAGAAAAAGAACATGTCCTTAAACCTGTCCTTAAAAGAATGTACTCAACTTAAATTTGTAGCATTTCATAAAGTTAACGATCTCCTTTATCATTTTTGGAAAATTGTAGAAAATCATACAGTGAAAATAATTTTAAAAAGAAATCGACTTTTAGAATCAGTTGTCAATGTTAAGAGTTTACAACATATTATAAACATTGTTTATCACATGGTTACATACTTCCAAAAGCTGCTGAAACGCTTGAAACGCTTTCTCATGATATTGAAAATATTTAAGAATTTTTAAAAATTTTTTATCTTTAAAGGCCAAAAACCAAATATTTTATAGAAATCAGGATTACCTCTACTAGTGTTTGTGGTTACAATTATAAATATAATTTACAGAAACACCCTGCATAGATCAATTAAACTAAAAGTAGCACTAGCACTCACTTTATTAGAACTAGTCACTATAAGTTCTAGACGTTTTGGGTTTAACCGTCCATCGTTAATGTGTAAGTGAAAATTTGTTATATAATGGACTTTTGGCCCTACTAATTAACACAGTCTTTTTCCATATTAATCCGTTATATCGAGATATTACTGCATCTTGAATTAAGAGAATTAAATTTTTTGTTTTACAATAAAAGTAATGCAAATTAGTTTTATATATTTACATTTAATTAAATTAAAATTTAGCATACATCAATACACTTTTTCTTAGTTAATCACGTACACAACATCTTTTTACTTTTGCATTTAACATCTAATTTACCTTACTAAATAAGATTAATTTTTTAAAAGTATTTACAGCCAGCTAAAGATAAAAATCTTAAATCTCAAGAGAAAAGAAATAAAAATCGTTGTTGACATCAAATTATTTACTGAGAGGCCCACTTTTTATCTTTAATTTAATTTTAATGAATTTCTAAGCCACCTTTAAAAATTTGTTATTTTTCGGCCAAATTTTAGTTGGTACTATTGACATAATTCTGACATCTAATAAATTTTACGGCACTCTAAATATTAAAGATAGAGTGTTATAAAGGTAGTTTAGAAAGCTTCTCTCTGCCCACACGATTCGACGTGATTTGTTCACCCCGATTTTCAATTTTTATACATGTCACATAGAACTTTCTCCATAGGCGTGTTGCCTATTGTCTTCTGGAAAAACACCGTCTCAATTCTACAGGCGGGTACGTTTCGTAGTAATGGCAGCATCAACAAAAGACGACCGAAACGGCCCACTTGTCCCGGAAATTGAGCGCGGCAATGTTGCCACAACATTATTTGTGCTTGATCTTGTAAATTTTCAATTTGACCGGGATCTTTTAACCCCCTCGTTTCTGAAAATAATTAAAAATGAAATGCATAAAATTTTTGAGACGACAAATATTTGTTTTTAAGATTTTTTTACCGGCTCTGAAGAGTACGATGGCCTTGAGACAGGCAAACTCTGCAGGATCCACGTGGACCGCTTTGAAACGCATCAAAGTATCGGCGAGTGTTCGGACGTCGGTGGCCGAATGTCCATTTTTGGCGTGCTCGTTGGCATTGAAGAGAGGACTTGCTTGGACATCCAAAGGCATGCACCACTGGATGGCGTTTAATAAGAATAATTCACTCCACGCTTCCTCCAAAAGTATTACCTTAAATTAATACGACAATTTAAATTTATCTTAAATTTTATATAAATGTAGATTATTACACAAATATTCTATATTGTTGAGAATTGTTTTCATTTGGGTAAGTCCAAAAGTTTATCGGAATTTATAGGCATGTGTAATTAATGTGTTAATTAATAATAATAATAACACAACTTGAACTTAGGTCAATTAATGTAACCAATGTAATCATACTCCAACAAGAATTAAAGTTTTCACAAACTGTTAACAGAGGCAATTAAATATGATGGTCTTAAGCAAACACAAAGAACTCGTAAATAAAAAAAATAAAAATAATTTTTTAACTATACCGGTTGATTCATAACTCGCGCCTAATATTTTGTATTCTGGTACAAAATAAAAATATAAGAATAACATTTTCACATTTTCAAATTTTACATATTTTGTCGCAATGTGCAAGGTGGGCCAATAATGGTGTTATTATAGGCTATCTCAGGAACTATAAAAGATATCAATTTCAATTATTTTTGAAATTGAATAAAAGGAATTGGTACATTCATAAGTAGAGTTTGGATTTTTATACGATTACATATTTTGCATATGGATTCATATTTAGCATTTTTACTGCATATAAATTTAGTTATCCATATATTTCAATTTATTCAATTTATATTTATATTTATTAGAATATTTTTATTCTATATTTCAATCAGGGTCTGCTGAGTACTAGCAACAAAATAAGAACAATAACAAACAACAAATAGCATTTGGAACAATTGATAGTAGTTCATACTGTAAATAAGTTGGGAGACTTCAAAGTGATGACCAAATTTGGAGGCATAAAAGCTCATGCTACTAACAAGTTGGCAGTCGTTAAGATAACGTATACTGTTTGGAACAGTAATAGCTCATACTGCCAACAAGTTGACAGACTTCAAATTGATGAATAGGACTTTGAAAACATAATACCTCATGTTGACAACAAATTGGCATTCTTTAAGATAATATACGGTCTCCACAGACGTAATAACGCAGCTGCCAATAAGTTGGCAGACTTTAAATTAATAAACGGAACTTTGGAGATATAACAGCTCATATTGCCAATACGTTGTCAGTCTTAAAGATAATTTAAAGCGGTTGGAACTGTAATAACTTAGCTGTCAACAAGTTCGCAGACTTTAAATTAATAAGCAAGGCGTTGGAGCTATAATACCTCATGCTGCCAACCAGTTGTCAACTTATAAAGTAATATATTGTCTGCGGAACAGTAACATCTCATGCTGCCAACAAGTTGACAGATTTCAAACTGGTGAGCAGGACTTTGGAGACATAACAGCTCATGCTGTCAACAAGCGGGCAGTCTTTAAGATGCTGTATAGCGTTTGGAATACTAATACCTTATACTGCCAACAAGTTGGCAGACTTCAACTTGATGAGCAAGACTTTGCAAACACAACAACTCATGTTGCCAATAAGTTGGCAATCTATAAAACAATATATAGTCTGTGGAAGAGTTATAGCTCATGCTGCCAAAAAGTTGGCAGACTTGAAAATGATGAATAGGACTTTGTAGATATAACAGCATGACTGTTATATCCAATATCCAATGTTATATCCATGACTGCCAATAAGTTGGCAGTCTTTAAGATACTGTACAATGTTTGAAACAGCTACAACTGCCAACAAGTTGGCAAATTTCAACTTGATGAGAAGGACTTTGGAAACATAACAGCTCATGCTGCCAACAAGTTGGCAGTCTATAAAATAATATATAGTTTATGGAATAGTAATAGCTTCAAACTAATGAGCAGAACTTTGGAGATATAATAATTCTATAATAGCTACTCAAAAATTTGCAGTCTTTAAGATAATGTTCAGTGTTTAGAAGGGAAATACATTCTGTTGCCAACAAGTTGACACTTACACAACACTTACAAGAAATATATATTTGTAAGATCATTAGAAATGTGAAATTTCTTTGAAGTTTTCACCACTTCACCAGAAATGTTACCAACCTAACGCGCGTGTAAAAAGTAATATCATTACTTTTTACCATCTTTGTGTTTAGGTATTACGTTAAAAAATAATTAAAACTATGTGCATTTTTGTTGTAACATGGATGGCATTTTATTAGTATTTTGGAGTTTAAAATAACAGTGAAAAGAATGAAAGGTGATAAACGTCTTAATAAAATATTATAGTATCTACAAAGATGTTTAAAAAGAATCTACAAAAAACAAATGAAACATCTAAAAACAAAATGGTATGATTTTACAATTATAAAAAATAAAAAAATAAATAAAAATAAAAAAATATCATCCATCTTACAACAAAAATACACACTTTCAATATCTTTTAAGGTAGTACCTAAGATTACTTGTATCTGACGGTGAGTTGACATTATTTTGTTGGCTTGAGTTGGTATTGTGTGGGGATAATATTACTTTACATTATATACATATACATGAAGAGTAGGTGGACCAACCAACGATGCACCGCGACCCAAAGGTAATGTTATTAAATGTCATCAATGCGCTTAAGGAACATTAGTATTTAGCTAGGTGAAAAAATCTTCAGATTCGTAGACGAGATAAACTACGACCCAAAATCGAAAATCTGATACTATTGACAGCAGGGCAGTGGCATAAAATATGCTCAACCGTCTACTCGTCTTCTGCACATAGGTGGCAATCAACCTCGTCGGCAAGGCCCAAGAGGTTGAGGTGTGTCTTTAATAAACAGTGCTCAGTAAAGACACCCATAACAACTCTAATACTGCTGTGAGCAAATCCTATAATATTCGCGGGTTTGACAGTGTCGATGTCAATAAATAACTTTGCATGTGTCATTCTAGGAGAACTAGTCCATAGTAAGCGACGTCTTAACATAAGCGAAGTCTTCGGCCCACAGTCCAATCTTATGTTCCGCCATCGCAAATGATACACCAACTGCTGGCTCTGGCGCCACAAACGCATTAACGCTGCCCTGTCTTGCTAGCTTATCTGCCGCTTCATAGCCACCAACTCCTGAGTGACCTGGGACCCAGATCAGTTATCATGATTGAGTGTGTTTAAAGTTCGCTTACAGTCGTTAACCAGAGAAGACACCGTTTTCACGGCTTGTAGCGCCTGGAGAGTGGCTTGACTGCCGGAAAAAAATCTTACTGTCATGTTCCCCACTCCTCTCTCTAGAAGAATTTTAGCTTCCATGTCAATAGCAAATACAGTAAAGCTTCGCTAATCCGAATCAATTAAGACCAGCTAAATTGTTATTAGCGAAGCATACGGATTATTGAAGTCATATTTAGATATTATCAAAAAAGTCTTATAAATACATATTTGTAGATTTATTGCACTAAGGTCTATTACTACCATCTTTTAGTTAAATTTATCTTATAGATAAACCCATCTATTATGCTATCAGAACGCGTGAAATAGCCATAACTATGGTAATAATCCCTTATATAACTTAATGAAAAGCTAATATCTCATTTAATTCGTTGTCCCAGCGCCTTCATAGAAAGAGCTGCCTTATTTGATGCAGCATAATACTGATTTGTTTTTATTATTGATTGTAAAATGGAATGGCTTCTTCAAGTTTCTCTTCCACATCTGATAAACTCAGCATTTTTGCGAGAAATGCTCTTCATGTCTTTGAAAATTGTCTTACTCTACAGAGAGAACGAAAAAACTGTTAACTCTGGTTAGCGAATCTTTCACAAATTCAAATTACAAGGGACATAATGCAAATTTTACGATTTCTAATTTTGTTCGGATTTCAAGGAATTCGGATTTGGAGGTGTACGAATTAGCGGAATTTTACTATACTGGTATTCTGCCTGGAACATCGTACAAGAAGTACCTAGGCTTAAATCTCTATATGCACATGCAAAGGAGTTAGGCCAAGTAGAACATCCATTACTACAGAAATTGCCAATCCAACTACTTGTTGAATTCTTGAAAAATTGCTGATAACTGACGCCTGTCGAATTTTGCATATGTAATCATATGTCTAACCACTGTCACATACATATACTTTTACCACAAAGACTACGACAAGTCCATAAAGATAGTCTAGCGTTGTGTAAAACTCGCTGCAAATGTTCATTCCGTGAGAGGGTCTTATCTAGTGTTACTCCTAAATGTTTGGCTTCCTTTGAAAAAAAAATTCTACACTTTGGATAGAAGGGCGGATTAATCCATGCAACTTGCGTTTCCTGTATCGTTCGCACAACGATTGTCTACGCAAATGGTACCTAGGGTCGCCTAGAGGATTTTGAATATCCTCGACAAACAGGTTCCTTGAGGAGGAACCTCTGCCTGAGAGAGGTTTCTCTGTTTACAATTAATCAGAAACGTTTGATAAAGATAGACATACTACCTACACAGCTTATTTCTAAAAGTTGTATCGGTACTGCCGAAATGAATCTTAAAGAAGCCCATAAGATTGTCGTTGTAGCCTATGAGGAGGACAGTAACGATGAAGAAATAGAACCGTTGTCAAATCATTCTGCATTGCGAAAATTACTATTACTATATGAAATTCGTTGGTAATTACAAGCATTACTGAAAGATATTTTTAACAATTTTACTAATGTAAATGCTGAATTATTATTATTGTTGCCGTAATAAATATCCTTCTAATATTTAGCCCTAGATCTATTCTTAATGAACTTTAAAATTACTCTAAGGTTTTTATTCGTATATGTTCGTATATATATGTTAGCTACACATTTGCACAGTATGTGTTTCTAATGTTTCTGAAGCTTGATCATCGGCTTGTCCATTCTGGAAAAGATGGTATTTGAGGGGTGTATTGTACTGGTCAGGAAGCCTGAGAACATCCTTAGATCCATTTATTGAAGCAAAAACCTCTTAGATTTTGTTTTGCAAAGAGTCTATCATACGTTTCGCCTGCCTGTGACCTGGAAGTTCTTCCCAGCGTGAGAGTATATTTAAGGCCTCCTATGTGTTGATTACCTGTTTATATGACTTTTTAGTAGTCCACCATCGGATTCAGTGAGTCCAGTGAAGTATATATTCGCTGCCTCTTTGGCCAGCTTATCGTTGCCCTCAATGTGACCTTGGACCCATCATAAAGTAACATCATGTCTCCTAGCGATTTTTTTTTCAAATCGCTGGTACATTCTTTGATCAATGTTGTCAGTTTTCCTAGTCAGACTGTATGGGAAAAAGTTAATGGATACACCTATTTGTCCAATGTAGAGGTTCAAAGGGCTACAAATGTTTAAACAAGAACTTCTCCCGATCTCCCGAACTGTCCTTGAAGCAAAGGAGTACGAGGCAAAGGCCCCTTTTTTTAGTTGAGCCTTACCCTTCATCTATTCACCTTTGCTTCTATAAATGACGTAGTACAGCTGGTCGAAGTTGAATACTGTTGGAATTAGATCCATCTTAATTTCGATCAAATGATTACATATTCTCTAAGGTTACCCTGCATCAATTTGGGTGAAGAGCATGTTCTTATTGATAAGCTGCTACCTGTTGTATAGATGGAGTGGTGTGAGAGCGAGTAGAAGTTTAAAAGCAGCCGACGGACAAGATCTGCAAGATGCCGCAACTGTTGTTAAGACATGCAAGCCGCTGTATTTGTAATAGCAGCTGTTGTGCTGTCTTATAATTTGTTTTTGGCCACCAAACCAATGAGGTATAGGCGACCATAGGTCTAATTATTGCTGCGTAGGCGCGATGAGCCATTCGCGGTTTGAGACCCCAATTCTGCCCAAGGATTAATTTGCTATCTAGAGTTATCCTTAGGTATTTAGCCTCTGTTTTGAGAAATGCTGTATTGAAAGGACGTTTGCAAAAAAACGCAAATTAAACTATCAATTAAATTTAAATAAAGATACTCCATGATTATTCGTTGATCGTTTTCAATGATTGATGGTTCGTTATATCCGGAGTACACTGCACTTCTGATATCAACCCGACCCATCGTCAAGCACACGTTAACTTGGATTTTCATTAGATTTAATGTTTGTAGATATCATTACCATGGATTGGATTGTGTTGGTTCGGGTGGTATAATTAATGAAATATAATGGTGATGAGGAAGCACAAAAAAGTTGAAATTAGTGTGCCGACTAAGAAATTACAAATAATTTCAACCACTATACATTTGATTCATAGTCGTGTGCAATATTTTGGATTCTGCAAATCACAATTGTACTGTAAAATTGCACCGTGTTTATGATTATATACTTTCTAATTTTAACAATAATTCCTTTACGAACATTGTTATTTCTAATTATTTAAATAACCGGAAAAATCTGGGGTATTTTTCAAACGATTTTCATCTTTCTGTATATATTGTTATTTAGTTTTGTAGAGAAGAATCTTGTTTTACACCAGTTTATTTCCTTCAGAGAACAAAATTTAAAGAACACAAAAAAGAAGAAAAATTAAACATCGTATTTCAGTAATTTTTAAAAAATATTGATTTATAAATATCATTCCTATGGGTTGAATTAGGATTGGATTGGGGTGTTATCATTTCTAACACCCATTCTATAATTAGTTCTATACGGAAGTCAAACAAAGCCAAAATTTAAAATAAGGATTAAAAATAAATGAAAAGCTAATGAATATCCAAAATAACTTGCGCGTGATAGTGAGTTAAACTTTGGTGGGTTGGGTCCGTATTAGAAATGATACCAACCCAACCCATAGGTATAATATCAGAAATTATTCTTTTCAAAAAAGTGTCTTAATAATGCATTAACCGCTTCACCTTAGTTTTGAAGAATGCTTTTGATCGTCTTTGTTGGATTGGATTTGTGTCGGAAAAAGAGTGTGGGACATGGCTCTTACTGTTTCACTTTTTCTTACAGTATCTAACATAGCCTATAGTAACACTAATACACATATTTGCCCACCCATTACAGACAGAAGTAGAAACGAAAAAAAAAGAAAGCGCAAAATTTGTTTTCCTAATTTTTCAAATCCAAATAATTTTGAGATTAATACATAAGTTAAAATGAAAATGTAACATTTTATTATTGATATTATAATCCTTTATTAAATCCATTCCTTTTCATCGATGAAGGTTTAGTAGGTTAATTAAATAAATGAAAGATCTTGTTTCTTTAAATAACTCAAATCGATGATGTTTTTATTTATTTATCTTTTCTTACATGTTTCGGTTAAAAAGTTTTTAAATAATTTTTCAATTTTCACATCGCATCTCGACAAATTAAGCTACAGAATTCCTGTGATGGTAATGAACTTTAAATTGAATTTTAAATATCTCCAAATTTTGACGATAAACCGTCTGATGATGGCTGGATACAGCCGAAACATGCAAGGAAAGATAAATAAATAAAAGCATTATCTTAAATCGATGAAGTTGTTTAAAGAAAGGAGATATTTCGTTTATTTAATTTACCTACTATTTTATTATTGATTGAAAAATTAATATTTTAAATCCTTTTGTACCTGATCTCGAAATGGTAAACTGGCAAAGCTTGGTAAATTCTTGGCCCATTTAACGGCCATAAAGAGGAGCCTGGCAGATGTTTCATAAACAGTTTCGTGGGTTGTTGGATATAAACTCGCGGTAATGCCAGCTGGGTGAGGTTCTGGTCGGACTGGGCCACTGCTCGAAGACACTCCACAACCGGATGTGGGGGTGTCCTCCTCTTCATTTGTCACATCAATACTTTCTTCTATAAAAAGAACAAAATCAAATCTATTCAGTAATACCATAAGATTAGTCATAAAGATTCTTCTAACAAATTAAACAATATTTAAAAATCAAAACTAATCAAATCATCATTTTTAAAATTAAAGATTCAATTTTAATTTCAATCATGCTCATTTAATAGTAATTAATAATTCGAAAAAAATTAGTCTTCAAACTCTCTTCGGGTAGTTCCATCTAACGAGACCCTTGAGAATTAAATCGGATTTAATCAATATTACAAAGTTAATCCAACTTAAACGAGATGGCGTTAAAGTGACTTTTTTTAACTCACCGTCGTTATCGCTGTTTGCAGAGTCCTGTTTTGGAGTTGGTTCCCGATTAATCATAGGTGGCGGTGCTACTGTATGCAGAAGTCCAGGGCCGTAACGAGCTGGTGATAACGCCATCGTCAGTGAAACTGGTGGACTGGAATTAAACGGCCTATTTAAAGATAATAATAATCAGAATATTTTTTGAACTAATATTAAAAAATAACATTTTTAAAAAATTGTCTAAATGCAGTTCGTTATTGATTTAAAAAAATTAAGTTTGTAACTCGTCAAAGCTGGTGTTATAGAATGCTTTACGGTGAAATGATCAAAAGATAGGGTAGCTTTTGAAATTTTAACGTATGATCTGGTTGGTTCGATATCAGAGGCAAGCAGCAGAATCCAAGAGAGCTTTGAACTTCATCAAGCTCATTGAGCTTTATTGGAAACACGTTAAAAGCTCACCGTCACTTTTAAGCAAAAAAAAGAAAAACACAAGCTAAAGCTAACCTAAATTTTTTAAACAATATTTTTTTCTTATTTTTAATAGCAGACGCACCCAAAAACTCCAACGGCAACTGCAGCTTCGCGTAAAGCTCTTTCTTGTTCTGCGCTCATATCTCGAAGTGCTTCAGGTCGAATTGTCGCCGTATTTCTGGGTTGACGTTCATTTTGAACAGCTGAAACATAAAAAACTTCGCTTTTGCATTGAAAATGTTAACACACAAATTTACAAATTCATCACATTTATTTAAAATAAAAAGGAATCGGATTATAATGTGCTAAAGAGTTAACTTAAATATAAACGAAAAGGATCTCTGTGTGATGCCAATTATGCGAACCCTAAATTACCCCTTTTACTTTTAAATTCGACGTTCAACGTCGGTTCGTGTTTGTTACAAAGTTGGGGACCTCCTCAATTTGTGGCAAACACGCGTATGTGCCAGGACACGAGGCCCTTTTTTACGACACGTGTCCTTATCGTTTGGTGTGGGATTTTATTTGAAGAGTAACGTATGCAAAAAATAATTAAGCGTAATATTTAAATGAAGTCATCTCAGTTGGAAGTTACGTTTTTATGCCCGTTTAAATCCCTTTTTATAAGATTCTTTAAAGTTTTCTTTTTTTATAAGTTGTTGTATTAACAGTCTCCATCAATCACTAAACAATTTCGTATATTCGAAATCAACTACAAAGATGGATTTAGCTTCGGCAACACTGAAAATCCCTTTTCGTCTTTGGTACTTATATAATAACAAACAGTCATAGTACGGGATTTTCCCCGGGACGCTGATTAATGCGTTCCAAAGCCGGTTAATTCCCACCAAACGCTCTACCAAAACACCCTCTCTTTCGTTTAGACTGTGAACAAACTTAACGTCTGAAATTCTCGTTTCAGGAGCATTCTAACGGTTCCCAAACGGGGGCAAAGGCTAAAATCGCATGCGTATTACCGGCAGAGAGTGTAATTTACAATCTTGAATAGATGGCCGACGACGACGACGACGGCAAAGCGAAGAGAGAGAGGAGAGTGAGTGGTGGGATTCCACTTTGGCAAAATTGTTTTTGATGCTCTCTCCCCCGAGGGAGTGCTACAAGGAACTTGAAATGCCGTAAGGGGTGGGAATGGCGGGGGCGGGATTACGGGGTTGGGATTAAAATTGCTTTACTTTTTCCCCCCTGCAGCGTTCGACGCCGCCATTCGGTTTTATTTCGAAAAAGGGGTGTGTAGAAGATGGTTTGAGACAGAGAATTTTATGGCTTTAATTTCAATACTTGTGGTATTGGGGGGAATATTTTATTATATTTAAAGAAATGTTAAAAAAATCTCTGGATACAATGTTGGAGTAGAGGTTTCATTTTGAAATTACCTTTATAGTGTCTGTGTTTATGATGTAGATTAATACTTCTTTTTGAACGCTACTTCAAAGTCGTCATAAATATTATAATAAATATCATCACTTGATTGCACCTAATTTACTTTTGTTAACTTCAAATGAACGATAGCATCTAATATTGCTAATATAGATACGCGACTTGAACAAGACGATACAAGACTTTGATTGGTCTTGTCTCAAATCTCGTGCATGAGGACAAAAAAAGTCGTTTAACTACTTTGAGAATATGGTACAGTAGGGTAAATTTACCATAGGTTTACTGTACAAGTAACCAGCTTAGCCTATGCGTTTCTCTGGGAATCCCTCATTTATGATCGCTTTTAATGTTTGTGTTAGGTTATGTTGTGTTCTATATTTCGTTTAGTTTAGTATTTCGACCATTTTTTTTTACATTATAATTTTATAAGCAATTAATCTTACAACAGTGCTCAAAATAGGTACAAAAAGGACTGCGATGGAAATAAATTTAGTTGCCAAACATGCAAAGTCAGTTATGACTCTAGAAAAATAAATTCAAATTCTTCACATGCTCCGGGAAGGGAAAAGAGCTACCGAGATAATCAGAAATAGCGTAAAAAGTGGCATACCGTCATGATTAAAGGTAACGTTACAAGATCGTGATATTAATTTCGAAAAGATGGAGAAGTCTTTATCTTTGGATTGAGGACCATGGTCGCAAAAATATATTGTTAACTAGGGCTAGATTAATGGATAAACCCAAGGAACTTTATCGACATTTTTCGTGTGATATGGATTGTGCTGAAGATGATTGTAAATTTAAAGGCAGCACACGATAGTTCGAAAGCTTCAAAACTCATTTTAATCTCCATAACATCAAGTTGTGTGGAGAATCAGCATCAGCAGATCATCAACAGGCCGCAAAATTTACTGATAAAATAATAAAATTAATAGAAGAAAAAGGATACCGTCCTGAACAAGTAACAAATGTAATAAATGCCCACACGAACACACATTTCAAAAAATGAAAAGACAGCTGGTTTTAAATCGGCTAAGGATAGAGATACACTTTTATTTTGTACAAATGCATGCGGAGACTTTATTACAAAACCAATGTTAATATATTGAGCATCTAATCCACGAGCTTTAAAGAACGAGGAAAAAGATGTTTTTCCTGTCCATTGGCGAGCTAATTAAAAAGCTTGGATGACTTCTCAGCTATTTATAGAGTGGTTTAAAGAGTGTTTCGTTAAAGAAGTGGAGCGTTAAAAATCTAAAAATTAAGCATTTCACGTTTTATTGACATTGGGTAACGCTCCATCTCATCCAGTAGATGCTCTCAAATTAGCTCATCCATGTGTAGAGGTGGTATTTCTTCCCCCCAACACAACCTTTATATCAAGGTGTTATAAAAGCTTTTAAAAGTCATTATATCCGGCACATGTTGAATTTTGTAGATGAGAAATTACAAAAGGACATTTCTTTCTCAATAAAAGATGTGGAGAAAGTATACAATATTGACCAGGCGATTACATCTATAAAACTTGCTTTAAATGACATTAAAGAATCAACCGTGAGTAATGCACGGAAAAAACTGTTGAAAAAAGATATTGCAAAGTGCAAATTAAGTTGATGAAGCAATAGACAGAGCTGCCCTTTCTGCACGGTTGCTACCGAGAGATGATTTTCAAACCATCTTACTAGTTGATATCGAATCTCAGAGTTCCAATTTATACATACATATTTTACTACATATTTTATTGCACTGGCAGATTTAGATGCGCTACTAATAGAAAATGCGTCTAGAACGGATGAAGAAGATAGTAGTAATTCCCTATGTAATATATTAATGTTGAAGGAACTTAATTTATTCATATAAGAAGCAAATAATCTTGCTGAAAAAATAGTAGGATATGTAATATAAAGCATTGCAACCTACTATCCTTTCATTTTTTAAACCATCGTGTTCTAAAGCAATTATTATTGATGAATAGAAATGTTAATTTTTATTTCTATTTTTAGTTTATTTTGTTGCTGTTCAAAATTCGAAATACAAATGTTCAGAATATAAAACTTCGCGCGGAAAATTCAGTTGCTTTACTTCGCAATTTTAAGATGCGTTTTCTTTAGTACAAGTATAGATTTATTAATATATTAAATTATAAATAACGAAATTTTTTATGTTATTGCTATATTCATATTTTTAGCACTTTAACTGCCAAGCAAAAATTATATAGTAGCTAGTACTAGTAATTATATAGTAATAAAGTAGCTAGTACTAGTTATACTTCAATTAGAATGTAATATTTTACCGATAATAACCATACAAATGTATTTAATTTTATTTTAATCTTTATTTTTGACCATTCGGCTGATGATGACCCAATGTAGGGTCGAAACCAGTACCGAGGAAATACAAAATAAATGCCAGTAATCTGAAGTTTATAAAAAACATCACTGTTTTATTTTGTCTTTTATATTTTAATAATTTAATCTCGTAGCATGGATTGCCGTCTTCCTTAAGCAACAGTCGCTCTTCATCTAACATACAAACACAAAATGACTCTCACAAAGTAAATTCGATGCTTATTTTAACATTGAATTGAAAGGGACAAATTGAGGTGCAAATAAAATAGCCAGGTGTAAAATATGTATGTATAAATTGGAAGAAAATTAAAATGGCACGGGGCAATACTACCGGTCTAAGAAACGTAGTAAACATCCAAATACACATTTTGAAGTATATCCAGAAGAGCAAAAACAAGTGGCAGAAGCAACTACTTCCAGACTTACTATTTGCGAAATGTTTTCTGTGAAACCTCAATCGATGGTAAGCTATTACATAATTGTATAATTTAATTATCTTACTTCTACATAGTTCTTGGATTTCTTGCCTAATTATGCGAAAAAAAGGACAATTTTGATTCGGCGATTTTTGATTAGATGGCAAAATAGTATTTACCTTTTAATTTCTTTAATAACGAAGACACTCAATTTTTATTTTAAGAAAATATCTGAAGAGGATTTTCCAAGAAAAAGATAAATTGAAAAGATTAATAATGTTAAGATTTGTCTGTCTAAAATTAAAAATTGACCGATAATTTGATAGAAAGTTTTTCAAAATTATCATTTACTATAAACGGCTGGGCCTCTGTCAGCGGCGGATTTTATTATGGAATTACAACATATTTTATAGATGACAATTGGAAATTGCAATCTATCGCTTTAGATTTTGTTCTTGTCCATGGAAAACAAACAGGTAAAGATATCACACTCTCGTTTTTCAAATGTTTTAACGCTAAAAGCTTAATCCGCAAACTTTAAGGTATAACAATGGATTTAATTTTTTGTTTGATTCTTCATTTGATTCATTAACGTATTCTTGACTTAAATGTGGAGAACTGCCATTTTCGATATTTTGGACATATAATTAATCTGGCCGTGCAAGATTTGTTTAAATTGTTGAAACTAAATCTTGAAGCAAATGATGAATTGAGTGATGGTAGCGTCGATAAGAAAGTTGAACCTGAGGAAATTGAAGATAATTCTAATGTTCTACGTAAAGTACATTTTATCTTTTCGAAAATTAAATGGTTAGAGCACCTTTAATTTAAGTTTCGAAGTGCCTGTAAAACAACCCACCATTCTCGCCATTTGACACCTTTGTTGGATGTGTCTATACGCTGGAATTCTGGTAATGATATGTTAAAAGTAGCTCTTGAAGATAGACATAGATTCGGTGTATTGTATACAAATTTTATTGATTTAAAACCATACGCCCTCAAGGACAAAGAATGGATACTGCTAGAAGTGCATAAATTACTAATAAACTTTCAAATAATTTTCAAGAAACTCGGAGGAGCGAAGATCAATATACTAATAGATAATATTGAAAGCAAAACATTATTATTATCTTAGTGTTAATTATCAGGCTGGAAGAGACAAAATATTAAAGCATTATCGTAAAACTAATTAGATATATGCTGCAGTTTTAATTTTCGATCCGCGGCATAAGATGGAAGTTTTTGATATGACAAGATGGGGCCAAGGTTTAACACAAACTTCGATTCAGAATTTTGAAGGTGTAGAGAAAGCCTAATTCCGTCAACCAAAGGACAACGTTTGAATGTAACGGCATTGGAAGAACGATACCGATTTTAAACCGGCAAAGTTGGATTTTCTAATTGATTTTGATGTTTTGTATGATGCAGTAAATCCTACGCCTTCCGAAGGAGAATGGATGCAGGTGCTTGAAAAATATTACTCTATGCCTCGGTGTAATAAAGACACAGATATATTACAGTGGTGGAAAATTCATGCTTATGAATTTCCTGTTGCAAGTTTAATCGCACGAGATTTCTTAGGCATACCGGCTACTTCTACCTCGGATTATTTTCATGTGCTGCTTTCACTATTAGAAAAAATTGAAATCGCTTCGTCTGAATGATTAGGTGTATAACAAACTCTTTTTGGACCAAGACTATATGACTAAATTTTGATTGGTTCGATAGAATAATGTTAAATTAAAATTAGATTAAAATAAGCTATAAGAGAGGTAACACTGTTTGAAAACTGCATGTTAATGAATGTATGAAATAACTTGTAAAAGGCCTCCTGTTCCTACTATAAAATAAGAACAGCAAATGGTATTAAAGAAAGGTTATATGCTACAAATAAATTTCAGATAACAATTCTTTAGCTAGTTTAAAACATGATTGAATTTTTTTCTGTAGATTTCAGAAAGCAACTTTATATCCTTGCCTAACATTTCCACTACTTCAGCATCGCTTAGACACATTGCTTCTGTAGAAACAAATTGTAAAGATGGATTTGTCCGTTGTAACTGTACGATTAACTTCAAAAATATAAAATGCAAATGTCTTTTAAGACAAGTTAAGTGTAAGCAAATGTCTTTGTCATGCTATAATAAATAAGATCAATATTTACTTTAATATTTTTCGTTATTCTACTTTAATATTTTTGTAAAAATCTATTTCATTTATTGAAAAAGTTAATTCTATTTCGATATTTGCTCAAATGCATTTGAACATTCCGCGAAATACTCGCTTATTTCAACACTCACAAATGAAGCTAACTAATTGATAGTCATAGTTCTCATATGCGACGAAACTTAGAGTTAGTGTTAAAACAACTTCTAAATTGCTGTTTTACGATTTTATTGTTGAGTTCATTGTTACGATTTTATTGTAATTTGATTTTGATTCTCGACCACTAGTCCACTGTCTTGCAATGTCTTTAGTGACCTGGGTTATTGGAAGGGTGTTAAAAACTTGTTAAGGCGGTCCTATCTCTAGATCTAACGTCAAATTTTTTTAACAACTTCTTCATGCCGATCCGCATCTACCCGATAAAATCGCGAATACATAATTTGTCCTAAAATTATCTGGAAGTCTGATCCCTATACCGGACGTCGTAAACTCTAGACGTGATTTTTGACTTTTAACTTAAAAAAAGGTTAGACGCTAAGAATTTCTAATTTGCATTCCTTCCCAGAACCATTAAATCATTCTCACAGTGAATATATGAATGTAAAGTCGATGTAAATAATCAGTTTCAGCGCCTCGACAGCAGCGACCTTGGTGCAATGTAGATATTTTAAAATGTTATACAATTGATTTATTTTCCATGACTTCAAATGAACGATATCATCTAGTTATGCAGAGATCGCTTACGGGCAAGACAATGGATATATTTATATCAGCATAAAATCAATATAAATTTTTAGTGTAAGCACCTCGCCCGCAAGCGACCTTGGCAAAATGAAGATATATGTTTTCATGTTTTATTTTTACTTTTTAAGACCTCAAATGAATGATATTATCTAATAGTGCCTAAGTCACTTGCGGGCGATCTTTGACGTAAAGATGTAAACGATCAATTTTAGCCCTTCGCACGCAAGCGACCTCTGAGTAACGAAAATATATTAAAGTGTTATCCATTTGACTTATATTTCAAGACCTCAATTGAATGATATTAACTAATAGTGCTGATGTTGGCTGTTGGCGACGCAGTGGATATGTTTATATCAACGTAATGTTGATGTCGATGTAAGTAATCAGTTTTAGCACCTCGTCCGCAAGTCTTCAATTTCTTTAGTTCTTAAGTTTGTTTATTACACCATAGACTTAAGTTTACGTAGTGTTGTATTTCATTTTAGTATTTCGTTCTATTCATTGTATATCACTGCAGGTAGATGGATTAATCTTACCAAGTAGCTGACGAGTTTCAAACACTCGGTTTGTGTTTTAACTAAGTTTAACTTAAGTCCATATCTTCGAGACCAGTTCAAGACGTTAGATAGATCGTTATTAAATCGCACAATAGCTTTCGGAAATTCAATAAGAGTTGTAATTATCTGGAGTTATCTGGAATTATCTGAAGGCTGTCAGTATACAAATGATAATTACATGAGATATAAGTAGTAACACTATTAACGAACAAAGAATAAAGTAACAGACCCAATACACTGCATTGGGGAACACCATATTTGATTGCGCAAGCAGAAGAAATTGAAGAGAATAGGTAAGATTACGTACGTTCAAAGAGCGATGAGAAAGGTAGGATTGAAACCAACAAATACCGGAGGGAGTGAATCCGTAAGCAGAAAGAGACGCCAAAAGAAGGTTGTGGTCGACAGAATCAAAAGCCTTGCCGAAATGGAGCAGTATTAGCACAGTAACACACCTGTTGTCGCAGGCATACCTAATATCATCAGTATCTTTAATGAGGGCAGTAATTGTACTATGTCAACTGCGAAGACCCCATTACAACTCATTGTGTACATTAAACCGCTCTAGAAATCGTTGGATTTGTAAATAAACTAAGCGTTCAAGAGCTGTTGATACTACAGATAACATTGAAATCGGACGGAAATCGGATAGGAAGCAGCACCTAATTCAAAACCCAATGGGATAAAAACCTAATTTTAACACGTAAGATACCGCAGTTACAATTTGTTATAGACTTGTAGCCTTGTACAATTGGATATTATAAAGGATTTTAATTTATATACAGGTTTCGCATGACGTGAGTGCCATAGCTTGGAAGTATGCTACTGGGATGATTTCAAGTCAAAATATCTAATGAACGTACACCCAAGACGCTATAACATGATATAGATATACACTCTAAATGCTTGTAACCGAGTTGCAAAGCTATAAAAGCAAGTGTTCTCTCCGTGGTCATTTCAATTAATATTGATTCAAAATAAAAATTCAGGTATCAAAATTGAAATATGTTAATATGAAAATTAGTCCAATATTAATTGAGATGGCCATATAGAGAACACTTGCTATCATAGTAGCTTCCGTCATTTGAGTTAACGCAAAAACTTCAAACATTAAGAGATACCGTTCTTAAAAGGATGAAAAATGAAGATATCTTTCATAATTCATAATATCAAAATATATTATAAATATAAAATAGATTTAGAGGCTATGAAATGAATTTAGGGAGGAAACTCATAAGAAAAAGGTTAAGACAACTTTACAAGTTACAAGATGAACTGTATTAAATTTCCTACATTGTATACTACTGCTTGTAGTATAAAAACATCACGTATATATATCACGTAAAAAAAAATTTCATCCAAAAATACCTGAATTTTTATTTTGATCCAAGAGCTACAAGCTATTGATTTTGTTATTATTAAAAAGTCCAGGTGACTACAAATGATAATTTGTTATTTATTGTGAGAGTGAACGTCAATTAAATAAGTGTTGATATCTATTTTCGAATGTTACATTAAAATACCCTTAAAGATGTGTTTACTTTTTCGAATGAAGAATATGCCGACATTCACTTTGTTTATGAATTATATAATGAAAATGGACGATCGTTTATCATTGATGGTTTCTCACTCGTAGAGTGCTAGGTAATTTTTAACAGTATCTATCGATGTTTAAAAAACAGGCAAGTTGCGTACAGTTATTTCTGAACAACCTATTTAACAGTAATTTACTAAAGAAGAAGCAATACTTAACACGATTGATGCTTAATATTTTAACAGTGTCCGAAGAATAGCCAATACACTTAACGTAGGCCGGATGAGAGCCAGGTTTTAAAAAACTTATATAGGCCACATCTTACCCATACAAGCTTTAAAACCTGCCAACTACCCTTACAAATATTGAATTTAGTCGCTTGATCGATTTGTCAGTTAATGTTGTTTAGTGATGAAGCTTCAGTCATCCGGAACGGCATAAATAATAGCAGGAATTCGTATTGTTGGATACTTGAAAATCCAAAACAAACTCGGGAATTTCATTTTCAAGATAGATTTCCGATGAACATTTGGTGTGGCCATCTAACAGCTATTAATTATTTACGTTCCATTGAAAATAATTGTCCAATAATACTTTCATTGCTCTTAATGTAAGACAACAAATGAGGGTTCAACAGGATGGCGCACCCTCCACGCATAGGTGGACAAGTAGCAGACTTTCTTAACCAAAATTATACAAAACTGATGGATTGGAAGAGGTTCAACAGTTAATTGGCCAGCAAGGTCGCCAGACTTTCCTTTAGATTACTTTTTATGGGAAAAACAGAAACTATTAGTTTATACAGAAAATATTGAACTAGTAGCTAGAATAATGGATACTGCAAAAACTATTCGTGCCAATCCTGAGACTGTTAACAGAGCTACCACTTCATATCTAAGAAGAGCTAGACTATGTATACAGCAACTGGGTGGACCTTTTGAGTAACTAATTCAATAAAGTTGTTTCGTTTCAAATGGTCTACTTATTTAAAATTTAAACGTAATCAATGTATGTATAGGTGTCCATAAACATGTATGTATTTGTATATCTTAATCAAGAAAGCCAACAGATAAAAGGAGGAATAAATAAAGTCAGGAAGATATAAACTGAGGTTATTGAACCGGGTGTACTAAAAGGCGAGAAAATTGACTGCAAGAACGCAAAAATATTAGTGACGAAATGTGATAAGAATAGAAATAGTGAGAATTTGATACTATCAAAACTAATTTTATTGAGTTAATTTGATCCAAGTCTTTTGTCATATGCCTGATTGTGCAACAAAATTGTCCACCGCAACAAAAGTAAATGTGATCGTTTCAAGTGTATAGGGTTAATCCCTTCTTTCGGGAAAACTTGACTATTACTAAAACGGTAAAGGGTATGACAAAGCGTTTATAATCCTCATTCGCAACGCTCGGTGTCCGCTTCGTTCCACAAAACGCCGCCGCGGTTTGCCAAACGAAGCCAATTTAAACACAACGGGAGATGCAAAGTAGAGCCCCAGGATAAAGGACTACGCCCATAAACCAACTCCCCCTAAAATTTAACTCCTTTTATCATTTCTTCAATTTACTTTTAATAACCGAAATTTAAAATACACGTTAAATTGACGTATAATCTTGATATTGAATTTTTATAAAAAAGAAAATTTTTAGGAGTACTTTTTTGCTTTTATTTCAGTCCCAGGAGGAATTGAGGAAAGTCTAGAAAGGAAGAGATGAGGGGTTGGTGGGCGTGGCTTGTCGTCTTTCAGGGTGGAAGGGAGGGTGTGAAGGGGACAAAGTTGGGGTTGAAAAGGTCCTGGGAGAAGTGAGAAGGCCCGGCAAGATGAACATCCCCAAAGCCCAAAGTTGCCCAAAGCGTTCCTCTCCTGAATACTGATCGAAACTCCGGGGCCAAATTCTCATAAATACATTATCCTGCTCTCCAATTTAATCTTGGGGGGTGATTTTACCACCTTACTTACGAATTCTCACAAGAATAATTTTCACATTTAAGTATACTATAATCAACTTGAATTTTATTTTTTTCAACGAAAGAAATAAATCATCAAAAAGGTAAAAAACAAAATTTGAAAAATATTTATTTTTTAGTGGTGTTTTCATTATTTCCTCGAAACGCGTTGGGAATAACAAATTATTTAACGCGAAGTCATTAATACTCCGTAAAACTATAAAAAATAGTACAACTGGAATTTTAATTACAAAAAATTGTTTAAAAACTTACCGTCTTTATTCATTCCCATGGCTAAACATTTTTTCAATCGACACGCTTGGCATTGATTTCTGTGTGCTTTATCAACCACGCATCTTCCTGTGCCAGCTTGACATCTAAAAAACAAAATTTAATTCTTAATTAATTCGAAATGAACTAAAATTAGAACTAACACTAATAGATTTAAAATTTTTCCGTGCGTCTTTTGAAAAAATGTTTGACATTTCGGACGCCATGTTGCAACATTCTTCAACAAATATAGTAATAGTTTTGGTGTTAGTTTTCATTTTACTTCAATCAATATCGGCCTTAAAAGCCTTTGTACTTATAATTCAAAATTATTAAGCATAAGTAAAAATTTTAATTAAAGATTTATGTTCTTCTATTTTTTATGTCACTACTAAAATAACGATCGTTTTTAATAAACGAACTTTACTGTCGCTTTCGAAATTCACCACCTGATGCCCAACCACCAAAGCGACATAGGATGAAAATCCATTTTCTCGTTGCGTTTTACTCATCCCGGATACGGAAATCGTGGGGAGGTTTTTTGGGGGGGAACGGGGTTTGGATGGAAAAGCGAAAGAGGAGTAACAGCAGTAATAAAAGTGGGGATTACGTTTTGGGCGGATGTCCCATTTAAAAGCGTAGCGACGCCATCGTCTTTCGTCTCGGGGACATCTGCGACGCAACTTTTTACAAGAGGCGGCGCCCGCAAAAGATTTCTCCTGCGGGAAAAATGAGGGATTCGCTTTTCAATTAAAGTTCGCGACCCGTTTCTCGTACCCGGACCATGAGAAATCTACGGGATGGAAAAGAACTGGAAAAACGAATCTCTAAGCCAGGACTCTTCTTTTAGTCCCCACCCTCACCCTACATCGTTCAAAGAACGATACAAAAATCCTCGGATCAAAAGAAAAAAAACTAATTTTCTTTTGCAATTATATAAGAGGATGATTTTGAGCGTTGTTTACATTGATTCAACGAATCGATTCAATGCTCTTTGTTTATCGAATTGAAAATGAAAGGTTGATTTTTGAAAAGATTTAGAGTACACCCTTGAAAACGTTAACTCGTAGTAAATTATGATCGAAGCAAGGGTAGGGGTAGAGAGTGCGAACCGCAATCAATTAGGGCGCATTCCCTAATCCCCTTTGTTCTGCCGGTGGCGGTATGGTACGCGGCACCCCCTCCCGATTGGAAACGACGGGGGTGGCGTCCAGGGGTGTTACGGAGGAAGTGGAGGTGGCGGTTGCGAGAGACCCTTTGTGCACTAATCTGGTTACAGGCCGACGACGCGTCGCTGCTGCCCTCTGGCGTGTCCGCAATCAATAGCCAGCCAAAGAAAGAATTTTCCTTTAGATAACTTTTCTTAGCCCTATTCGGAAATTATTTACGTCACAAAGAAACATTTATTACACCACAACAATCTCAGCTATAACATCTTTATAAGTATAACAGAACATTTTGACATGTAAACATTATTCCATACATTTTAGCAACTTAACAGTTTTGAGATTTTATGATATACATATTATTCGTATTTACAAACTTTGAATTAAAGCATTGGGTTAGGTTGAGTTGGGTTTTGGCGAGGGAGGTAGGGTCAATTTGTATTTGGTTAGAATGGTAAAGAGCTACTTGTCGAATAGAAGCGTAATTACGCCAAATTAAAGGATATACCAGGTGAACAAGGAGAATGTGACGTTGATTGGTTTAGCAGACGATTTGACGGTGGTGGTTCGAGCAAATGACACTTGCAAGAGATAAAACAACTTATGCGCTACAAATGATAATTAGAAGTTTAAAGAAAATGGATTTGCAGGTGACAAATCAAAAAATCAGACGTGGTACTGCTTCAGGGGGTCGCACACTAGAAAATCTAAGTATTCATCGGAATAAAGATATCCCGATAAGTAGTTCAAGAACGGTGATGTATCTAGGAGCAGTACTGGATAAAGACGTTAAGATGACGAGACACAAAAATATAAGAACTTGTTAACAAGCGTAAACAGAAAATTGGCCATAGGAATAACATATCTACAGAACAGTACCAACAGAAGAGCTGGAAGTAATTGCAGGTCTACCACTTATTGATCCTCAAATAAAAGAGAGACGAAACGTACAGAAACAGCAAATAGATTCACGATATTTCGAAATGGCTAAGTAGGAAATGGGGAAAGCCCGATCATTTCCTAATGTACTTTTTGATGGAACACGGGATCTTTAAAACATACATATGCAAGATTAGCAAATCAGGAACAGAGGTTTGCTGGTTCCATTCAGAGAAAGATAGTGCCGAATGAACATTCTTTGAGTGCAGGAACTTCAATGGTTACAGATCATGTTGTAAGGAAAGATGCGAAAAAGAGCTAAATAAGAAAAATAATATGGGACAGATGCTGGAGACTAAATGATTATAAAGGTGATATAGGAGAAAGAACAGCACGAAAGGAAATTGGAGAGAGACCAGGTGAACGACAATAGAGAAAGAAATGGAGGGACAGGAGACTGCCTCTCCTAGCCAAGTATGGTTTCACGAGGTAATATGTTTGTACACAACATGTTTCTCAGGACAGCAAGAATTCTGTTAATGGTATGGGATCTGATACAAAAAAAAAAGCTTATTAAGGTCAAACAGAACCTCACAAGACCATTGAGTTTGCAACGGACAATATTAATAAGTGTGATAACCGCGTATAGGATGTTATCGACATCTCCATTTTAAATTAAAACAGTCCCAAAGAAGAGCCTATGGAGGATAGGCTCTTTACTATGTCATATGTATGGTAGCACATTTTCCCAGACCTCATTAAAAAAAAAGTTGAGTTGGGGTAGGTTAGATTACCACAGCACACAATCTTCAAGATCTTAGGCCGGATTTTCCCCGACCTCGTTAAAATAAAAAAAAAGCACACAATCTTTGTAAAAGGCGAATGATTAAATTCGTTAAAGATTCATTGAAGTTAAAACAAAAAGGGGTTTTTAGTGGATAGGGGCTCTAACTCCACACTATCTGACCGCCCAACATCCCAGGCCAGATGTCTGTTAGCAGAGATTTTTCCCAACCTCGCAAAAAAATTAAGAATACTAAGCAAAGAATAAAGATGTCAATAAATATCGGAATTATAGCTCAGGTCCTTTTGGAGCTGGGGGAGATAAGTGTAGCATTAGTACAATTCTTAACCAGAATAATGAAGATGAAGCAGAAGGACGGGAAAAGGTCATTATAAATTCCAAATCCATACCAGGTCAGTGGAGTCCCACCTTCCGGGTGGATCAGCTTATTGACTCCTTCCTCATTGTTGGGTTGCAATGCGGTAACTAAGATGGTGACGAAGGTAATAACGAGAAAGGAGGAATATGACAGAGGATTGGAGAAACAGCAAGTTGGTAAGTGAAACTTTTGGAAAGGAAGGAGGGAGAGACGAGAAGGTGAGAGTAGTATACCTCCCCTTCGATCGGGTCCGTTATATATAGATAAAATTAGTTGAGATGAGCAGCATGTTGTAGGATGAGAAGAGGAGCAGCAACACTCATAAAATTTCTCCTCCTTCGGTATGTATTAAAACAGCAGAAATTCAAAAAGCAACAAGACATTTTCTATTTCTAAACGCCGACACACGCTGTGAAACGAGATGGAGACTATAAAACGCGAGAAATACCAACGTCGAAGCTCAAGATGAGGAAGAAGATGTAAACTCTAATGCAATTGGCAAGTTTGAAGAAATTACGATGGATGAAATCTTTGAAGAAATACCTAGTTATGTTGTTTATTATATTATTATTTACAGTTTTCCCTTGCTTGGTTTCAACAACACACCATTCTACCTAACCCACCCCAACCTCGTAAATAAAGGAATTGGTTTGTGTTGTCTTAGGTTGGGTTATGTTTGGATGGACTGGGTTGTAAAGGAGCAGATATTCTACTAGAATTAAAAAAGAGAACATGAAAAATCATCCAGGAGTTGCGAATTGAAAAAGTATATTGAATTTGAGAAAAGTACAAAGTGCTGGATTTACTGGCATTTAACTGGAGTATGCACAGGGTGGGCCAAATTGAACACATATAAAGGGATACGTCTCTTTCTATCAGAAATAGAGCAAAATGATGTCAGTGTTTGAGGTTTGGTTTCTGTAAAAAACTTAATGGTGAAAACCGCATATCGCATATGAGGAGCTCGCGTGCAAAACCGGATATATCCATTTTTAAAAAAGTTTCAGAAAACGCGAAAAACTTTTGACAGCTTGCCTTTAAAGATAAGCAATGCATATTTTTAACTAGTTATTAGAGTGTGATATGTCCGCTTCTTCCTGTAATTGAATTTACCAAGCGGTAGACGCCATATCTCGTTTGCGAATTCATATGCCAAGTAAATTTCGTCAAAATGTGGATGCGTGCAAAACCGGTTATGTTTTGCACGCGAACTCCTCATATCGAAACCGCAAGACAGAATGAATGAGAAAGCTGATTTACGATATTTCGAAATGGAAGTAGGAACTGAGGGGAGCCCGATCATTCTCTAATGCAGTTTCTGACGGAACACGGGATCTTTAGAATGTACTTGTACAAGATTGGAAAATCAGAAACTGAAGTTTACTGAGGCTTGCTCAGAGAGATATACTGCCGAAGACATATTCTTTGATTGCAGGAACTTCAATGGTCAAAGTTCAAGATACGAGAATAGATGCAAAAATTGATAGTTATTATGGGAATTATTAGAAAGGTGATGCAGGAGAAGGAACAGTCCGAAGGGAAATTGGAGAGAGACAATCAGTACCAATGGAACAATGATAGAGTAAGAAGTGGAGGGACAGGAGCTATGTTTGCTCTCTAAGAGTTAATATATTTGTCTACAACAAGTTTGTTAGGACAGCAAAAGCGTAGAAAAAGGAAATGATTGGGGGCAGTCAGTACCTCGCAAATACTATAGACCTGGGATGCATGAAAGGAAGTCGTTAAGGGCAAACAGAACCTCACTGGACCACTGAGTATGCAATGGACAGTATTAATAAGAGTGACGAGTGCGTATAGGATGGTATCGTTGGAGATATTTGCCCGTGTTAAGAAACAAATTGCCAATAGACATCTCCATTTTTAATCGAGACAGTGCCAAGGAAGAGGTTAAAGAACGAAGAACAGACAATCTGGAGGAGTGGAGAAATAGGTGGAAAAAGATACGGCGAAGCGAAAATGGACAAAGAGAATCCTAGCGGATGTTGAATACACTATCTGGCCGTCTAACGTCCCAGGCCAGATATCTGGTGTCAGATTTTCCCAGACTTCATTAAAAAAAAGGTTGAGTTGGGTTAAGTTGGATTACCACAGCACACAATCTTTCTAAAAGGCGAAAAATGTTTTCACATTGAAGTGAAATCTTTTACTACAGCAATGTACTATTTTTCTGTTGTACAAGGTAATACAATTGTATTAATTTCTGATACACCGTTCATCCGTATATACTCAATACGATCGAACTGGTTCTCAGTGATTTCTAGTACAAAAGTTGTGTTAGTATTTACTACAATGCATATATACCCATACTGCTTATAATAAAAATACTACAAGCAGTCGGTAACAATTTCTGATACTTTTTTGTAATAAAATTGACAACGTTGTATATGTGACCTGGACTTATCATGTCCGTAAATGTATGGTAGGTACGAAGATTATAAAGAGATTATAAATGGGTTTTTAGTGGGTCGGTCTTTTCTTGGTTTCAATTTCACACCATTCTAGCTAACCCAGCCCAATCCAATTTCGTAAAAAATGGAAGAGTCTTGAATTGCCTTGAATAGGGTTATGTTTAGATCAGCTGGGATATAAAGGAACATATATTGTACTAAAATTTAAAAAAGAGAGCTTGGGAAATCGGCTATACAAGTTGTGAATTGAAGAAGTGCATTCCACCTAATAAGTAAGTGTTCTCCACCTATTCCATTTTATTATTCCACTTACTCCATTTTAATTATAAAATGCTGGAATTATTGACACTCAGATAGAGTATGTATAAGTCCAAACCAAAAAAAATGTACTGCTAATGCAGTAAGGAGGGCTACACACATACAAGAATATAGAGTATTTTAGATAGTTTTCATCCTCACTTTCCTGGTTCTTCATGTTTCTTTTTTGTTTTTAATATTAAAGTTTACATACTGCAACAATCTCATAATAGATATTATAACTGAAAAGTTGCAATATAGCATTTCTATATTTGATACTTTTTCTTTATTTGATACATACATTAGATTAGGTTAGATTAAGTTTGGACGTAAAGATGGACATATTCAGTTACGAACTGAACGAACAGATTTTAGTTTGAAAAGGTGGAAAGATGATCTTTGATGAAAATAAGAGCTGAATTTACAAAATGAAGATTAGAAATTAAATTGAAAAGAGGGTGACACTTAATCGAATAGAAAGACCGTCTTTCAAAAAATCGATAAACTGTGTAAGAATAGGTTTAGTAGCATTTTTAGATCCAAAAATTGTTTAACTTTTGTTGTAATTAATATGAAAATAAATGCCCTCTCTAAAAACTTGGTGACGTTTATCAGGCTCTCGCAAAGGATCAAGAAGACACAAACGTGGGTCGTTTAAATTTCTTCTTCTAGTGTATAAGATTCTCGTGGCATCTCACTCATGCGTTTTTTATTGATTTTTATTTCACGTCAATTATGAGCGAAGCGACGTGACGTAACCAAAGTTTTTTAACATTTTCATTATTATCATTTTTTGGAAAAACTAAAGCCAAGCTTAAAAAATAAAAAATAATAAAAAAAATGTGCAACGGCCCTATTGAGATTAACTTTGGTTGGCAAGAAATTGTACAAACTAGAACCAAGGAGTGTTTGCATAAATATACTTCCACTCATAGACAGATTACGAAGTTGTTTGGTTTTAAACCACTCTACAAATGATAGAGAAGGACATATTGCTATAGTCGAACCGTCGAATCTGTGCAGTGATACATCAATTGTAGACAAAGAATAGAAGCAGTTTGAAATAATACCCTAATTGATCATTAGCCCTATTAATCAGCAAAGGGATGGATTTGGATAAGCGTCTAGGAAAGGCTTATGTCTATAATAGTAACAACATATCTTACAACTTTTGAGATAAAGTTACACATAGTAATTATTAATGATCACATTATATCATATCTGAGTAGAGATATGATCTGGTAGTTTTATATTAGAATTTCTGGAATCGACTAAGTATCATAAAAGTGCATTAGGCATTACTTGCAAAAATCATAAAATTGTTTTGAAGCTTCCTAAAGAACGTTATGAAATGTCTGTAATAGTGCTCTGATCTTGACACACTCTGTGCTATTAACTTTCGCTTAGTAGTGATCTATCCATTATAGCATGTTGATACTTTTATGAAGGTTATAAGTTGGCTCGAAGACGTTTAGCCTCAAAATAAAATTGCATGAAAAGGATTAAAAAGATCTCTAACAGTCGTGCAGATTTGGATGTAACTTTGAATGACAAATATTTTAGGTTCTGCGTGAAGTAACTATAGACATCTAAACTATTTTGATAGTATCGTCTATGTATATCATTTGTAACTTTTGGTTAGTTATGGTTATAAGTGAAATGAGAAGTTAGATAGAACAAAAAGATAACGAGTAGGATTTAATGTTGGATGCCGTAAACTGCAGATGGTTATATAACGGGCGAGAAATTTCCGTCACGGATGTAACGGTAAGGGCTCAACTGCGGGGTTAAGGACGACGTATTCCCGGAACGTAGGACATGTGTTCAAGTGGAATCACTTTATTTTATATATACCGGCTCATCCCCGACGTCCCGTGGGACCCTAGGGAATCATCTGGCGGGGCGGGACTCAACTATTGGAAAGCCATTTCACCGCGAAACGGTATCGACGCCCTTCCACCATCCAGAATTGGATGAGACTCAAAAATCTGTGTTTCAAACTTCGATCTTTTCCGTTATTATCGTCATTTTTTATCTTTTTTTACATTTTCTTTATTATTTTTTTCCTTAATCCTACAAATCTTACCTATAGATTAACTTTCTTCTCACAGAGCGTTTAAAAAATCCTGAACATCCATTACAAGCTAAAATCCCGTAATGTTTCCCGGAACTGGTATCCCCGCAAACAACACAAATCAACCCTGGAGTTCCTTTTTTAGTTGGTAAACTCCAAGGCGGTGGCGGAGTTCTTGAAGCTTGAACCAAGGTTTGTGAAGACGGTAAACACAACGAAACTGGATGATCCGTTTCAGACGATGAGTAACATTCGACGCTATTTGGCGATGTTCTCACTTCTAAAAATCAATTTAAAAAATAAAACACTCCTAAATCAATGACATGCAAAAAAAACTTTTATTGATTTCAGTAAATTTGTGAAATTAAATAACGTGAAAGTGTCGGGAGTGTAATTTGAACGGATTAGTGTACAGTGTGGGGGTGTCGTTCGTGTGGGGGGTTGAGCTCGGCAGCAAGTTGACATATGGGACGTGGCTGCTCCCATTCAAATGAAAATCAAGCCGGTCGCACTTGATTAATACTCTAACGTCAATTTGACTGGAAGCGATTCAGCGGCGGGATGCTGCGCTTAAATCCAGGTTTAGATTTAGGCCGTGAGATGGATAACAGCACCCCCTGAAAAGAGGGTGCTTCGCTTCGCTCTCAAACGAATTAACAACCGCTTTACAATATGTTGTTTATCATTTTTATTATAATAAGTAGGTTTAATTGAAAGAAACAAAATTTTTATTCATTCAGAAAATTTATTTGTAGGAATTAAAGTTTTATTAATGGCAATGATTCTGATTGTTGTGGAAACTAAAAATCATGAGATAAAATTTCCCACCAGACGTCATGAAAAGCTAAAAAGGAATTTTAAATTCAAATATTACATCGTTTTCATAATACGTCATAGGCAGTAATGAACATACTAAAACACAATAGAACACCAGGATTGATGCACTCGTTTCATGAACTTGTCATAAGCGCGTCGGCATCTAAGGAAATAAATGAATAGTGAATATTAATGATAATGTTAATGAATGTGGAACTGTTATGCCTTAGCGTAAAGAAAACCATTATACAAGAAAAGCAATAGATTTACATTTAGATTTCAACTGTAGAACAATAACTTCGATGTATTAGGTTTATAAGATTTTCTGATGATTCACGTAATTGCAAGGTTAAGATAAGACATAATCGAAGCGGCGCGCTAATGGGCACACTTTAAATTTAAATCAGACGAAATATATGTATACAAATTTATCAACAAGGCATTTATAAACCTTATCCACAACAGAGCATTATATCGAAACTGAACCCAACCTAACTGCCCACATCATTTTACAACACCGCCAAAGACAGATAGTAAAACTTTATACTACCGATTCTAGAGTACAACGAAACATTGTTAGCAATTTTCGATAGAAAGATCCTATATACAGCATATCCGGAAATTCCGTCTATATATTTAAAGGAGTGATTCTACAAAACCATGAAGAAAAGTTTATATAAAGTGCGGTTCTAAAATACTTCCTAAAGGCGTTTTAACGATAACACTGAAACATTTTTTTTGGCATTATCTCATAAACAGGAAGATTTAAAATGCTGAAAGTTGATATGCAGGGATATTTTTACGTGACAAATATGATGATTAAGAGAAATGAAAATTATAATGCCCATGATAGGGGGTACAGGTAGGGGGCGTGCTGAAAGCACCATATTTGTATTATATAATTAATGTTATAATTATATTTAATTGCAACAATCAATTTTGCAGAAAAAACAGTTTGCAAAAAAATTGCATTAAACGATTATAGCATCAGTATATTGAAAAAATATTTATTAAATATCCTGGCAAGCTTCTTTCACATTACAACACATTCTTGCTATTAAACGACTAAAAAATAATAGTAGTATTAATCACTTTATCTTATCTCATCAATTTTTTAATTAAACTTAAATAATAGTAATAATTAAAACTTAAGTTTAAATAATTTAACAATTTTGTTGTTTTAATAGCAATTTGAATTCAAAGATAAATTGTCACAAGTCATCGTTTAACACCGGGCTTTATATAAACTTTTGTTCATGATTTTAGATGTAGAATCACCCCCTTAAATATACAGAAGCATTTTTCGGACACCTGTATACGTTGTTTCTATCGTAATGGAACATGGCCAGTGAGATCGATTGTGACACAAATTCACAAAAATCGATTGCTTGGATGAATGTCGAGATAAAAAACTGCCAACAGAATTGGCGAAACTCTCAAGGAGGCGGTTGAAGAAACCTCAGAGGACGACCCAACACCGGATTTATGGACTATACTCTGTTCACCGAACAGAGTCAGTAGCCGTGAGCGAAGCAACGCCCATAACCCCCACTATTACACAATAGCCAGTTTCACAAACAAAAAAAAAAATAAAGAAAGAAAATTGGATATATAAACATGCAGTGTCATTTCAGTGACACATGGCGACACAGGTTATGTGTCATTTCAAAATTTGGTTTATGTAGATATTTTTACAAAAACAATGGTGACAAGCATACGACTGCCATTATTTGAAAATTTAGTGTAAATCATGTGCGGTCAAAGTAATTTGTGAATTTAATATACAAAATGATTTTTAACCTGTTATATAAAAAAATAAATATAATGCAAACAAAATTTTATTTATGTATACAATTTTAACAATAAATGTTTCAATAATACGTGTAATATTATTCGGCACCATCTTATACGTATAATATTTAAAATTAATATCCATTTTAACAAGTAATGATAGGCATTAAAATAATAATAGAAATGGTCTTCTTTTGTACGTTGACTGGTTTAAAATAATTTTTAAAAATGATTGTTTCATGAATCTGTAACGAATGTGAAGTACTTATCATATAAAAAAGATAGACTGTATGAAAATTTTGAAAATATATGTAGGTTAAGTACCACTTCCGGTTGTTCGATTACACAAAAATTGCACACTTCGTTCTTTCTCATTGTTTCTGTAGCGAATGTTAAGGTCTTGTCTTATATAAAAAATATATCATGTTATGAAAAAAATTGAAAAAATGACTAGGTCAAGTTCCAATTCCGGTTATTCCATCGTGTTGAAATTACATATCTGCTGCTTTTTCATCGTTTCATAGCGAATATGAAATACTTATCATATATAAAAAATCAACTTTAACACTTTGTATGAAAATTTTTAAAATGTGTTTAGGTTAACTAGCACTTCCAGTTGACGAAATCGTCCATAAAGTGATACCGATCTACGATTTTGTTATAATTAATGTACGTAAAATTTGGTAATTCATCATACGCTTCATTTTCGCGTGATCGCGTTCACTTTTTTTATACTTACGTATACGAGAAAGTTAATAATATTTTACACTATTTTATGCATCATCACTTCGCTATAAAATTGGGGTAATCTAACTTAGTTCGAATCAGTTTCGGAGGGAGTTTTCTCTTCGGAGGAAGAATCATCACCCACATTAATTTGTAGTTGCTCGATTCTAACCTCCATTAAATTGTCGACTTGCCATAATTTTTCTTCCTCGCCTTTGGCATGACGAATAGCATTTCTCCAATTTTCTGCGGTAACGTTGTTTAAAGCTTGTTGAAATAACGTGTGTAGGTCTTTCATTTTAAATGTTTTGTTATTTCTTGCAACTTCTCCTTTTATTTGCGCCCATATTAACTCAATAGGATTTAATTCGCAGTGATATGGGGGCAATCGTAGTATCGTACGATTCTGTTGTTCTGCCATTTCATCGACCACATACTTTGGTGTAATAGCCGCCCGTTTTACAAGGTCCAGCAGTTCACATTTTAGCATGTCAGCTTCGTAAGTAATTAAATTATTCGTTAACCAGACTTGAATATCAGCTTTTTTAGTGGCATTATTGGGTATTTTCTCTGTTTTTCGACTATGGTAAGAAGCATTGTCCATTACAACCACGGCATGTTCGTCTAAATGTGGTAGAATTTTGGCAAACCATTTTTCGAAGACTTCAGCATTCATCTCTTCATGATAATTTCCAGTCTTCTTTGACTCAAAACACAGTAATCCATTTTCTAAAAAACCGTCTTCTGATCCTATGTGGAGAATTATCAACCGCCCACCTTTTCCTGAAGGATCTTTTAATCCTGTCGTCAAGCCTTCAATAAAAGCCTGCCTTGGCGTTATTACTGACATGTCCTTCCATACCTTGTTGACAGTATGTCCAGCGTTCACCCATGTTTCATCTAAAAAGTATAATTTTCTACCCTCTTCTCGGTGTTTTCGCACTTCTCGTATGAAACGTCTACGCCAGATAATGATTTCGTGCTTTTCCTTAAGTACACTATTGCGTGACCTTTTTGAGAACCTATTACCAAACATAACTATATTAGAACATGTGATAATAAAAAAAAAAGGATGATCACCGAAAACCAATTTCTTTCATCATTTTCCATAAACAAGTTGAAATTCATTCATTCTTGTGTGTTCATTAAGTATTCTAAATACACTACGCTCGGACACACCTGTAGAGGACTTTTTTTTTTCATTTATTTTTCCAAAATAAAGATGTACCTGCAAATTACCTGCTGCCGTTGCTGTAAATTGGACCTTTTGCATCTTTGTTTTATGTGGGTTTTCACTATCATAAGTATTAAAGATGTTTAATACACGCTGTTTATCGTCAACTGAGAAATGTTTAGCCGGACGCTTTTTTACTAAAGGAAGAGCAGCGGCTTCATCCATTGTAGCAACACGTTATATAAATACTACAAAACGTGTACTGTACGTACTGAAAAGTACGGAGATTAAGAGATAATAACAATAAATCGAAGAAGAATTAAAAGCAAATTAGCGCGAAATCACTTGAAATTCAAATGACAGACGTCAGAAACATACGTAATGACAAGGAAAGTAATAAAAAAGATAGCCGGTCTTGGTTGATCTATGTAAACCGGGCTTACCAATAAAAAAAATCTATTCAAAGTTCGCGCGTGTTTGTGGGAGGAGTTATAATGTCAAATCGCTGACTCTGTTCGGTGAACAGAGTATAGTAATAAATACCTTAATATTATTTACTATAACAACAAAATGCCGAACAGAACAGGTTGGTGGAAACACTTAGAACAGGCTAAGAAGCATAGGGATTGTCATGCCAGTGATGGTGAAAGTATTTTACACAGCTGGTAAATTCAAGATCGACATAAAATGAAGTTGATATATATTCAGAATATTTATGATAAGTAGGCCTCATTTAAATCATCGTAGCCCTAAGTGATGACAGGCTCATAGAAGAGGCTAAGAAGCGTAGAGAATTGTAATGCCAGTAATGATGAAGATGTTATGCAGGCGGTATATTCCAGATCGACGGACATAAAATGAAGTTGCGCTATACACCGAATTGGGTGTGAATCCTGGTTACACAACGTTAAGAATTAAAGAATTGTTCTGGGAGTTCAACTAACAGGGGAAGGAATGAAAAACCTCCTTTAACCAGACCAAGCTTTCGATACATTTATTCTTATCTTCGTCAGGTTACGCTACAAACAAGAGACCGTTAACAATTTTTTTCGGATAAGTCGTAACTAAACTTACATTTGCAGGTTAAGATGTATTAATGTAATGTAATGTAATATACATGTTATTTTTGAAAGTCCCCAATGACATCGAAAGGTCGAAACAAGGTACGCCAACTGTCTCTGGGAAAAACTTTCAGGAAAGAAAATCACCAGGTGTACAACATAAGAGGAAGAAGAGAATTTCGCTTAACAGACAAAAATGAAACAAGCTGTTAACAAAGACAGAGATTTACAAATGGTTCTTAACTTAAGAATTCTAACACTAGAATTAGAATTTGAGCTTGATCCTCTCCATTGTGTGTTCTGATTCTCCATCAAAGATGTTACATAGCCACCTGGAATATCTTTTAGTGATACCAGTTCTTCGGTAATTTGGTATGAAATGTTTCTGTTGTTATAATTGGCCAACGTTTTGATGTTGGCGACCCTGACGTATACCTGTTGGTGCACTCACGAAGATAAGAATAAATGTATCGAAAGCTTTGTCCAATGAAAGGAGGTTTTTTCATTCCTTCCCCTGTTGGTTGAACTCCGAGAAAAATTCTTTAATTATACACAGAATATTTATGATAAATGGGCTTCAATTGAATCACCCCAGCCCTAAGTGATGCCAGTGATGTTTTAGAACTTAACCCTATTCTAAACTCCGACATACAATTGTCTTACACAGCCGGTATATTCAAGATTGACAGACATAAAATGAAGTTGAGGTATACACAGAATATTTATAATAAGTGGGCCTCATTTAAATCACCTCAATTCTAAGTGATCACAGGTTCTTAGAACAGGCTAAGAAGCATAGAGAATTGTCATGTCAGTGATGATGAAGATCTTACACAGCCACTATATTCCAGATCGACAAACAAAATGAAGTTCAGGTATACGCTGAATCTTTATGTTAAATAGGCCTCATTTGAATCATCTCAATCTTAAATGATGACAGGCTCTTAAAACAGGCTAAGAGGCAGAAAGGATTGTCATGCCAGAGATAATGAAGATGTTACACAGGCCATATATTCTGAACCGACGGACATAACATAAAATTGAGATATACACAGAAAATTTATTTGCGTATACATAGGACACAGCACAGGATCAATTCCATAAAAGTTGTGTCACTGAACATAATAATAACAAAATAAATTAATAAAGACGCAATATAACATCAGTGATGAACAGTAGTAAAAAAATAATAATAAATAAAACAAGATAAGTGCAATAACGTTCATAAATTCAGATTGAAATTAAGGACACATTCTATAAACAAATAAAAAAACAGAAACAATGAGGAATTGCCGCTTGTAATATAATACGGCATGCTCCCAACAGCAGCTGAGGTCAATTTCTTAAACGAGTTAATTGATTCATAAGCAAATATATCGATGATCAGACGATCAACTGATCAAGCGGCACGTAGCAATGTGGAATGTTTTGATATATTTATTTTTTACACCTATGATAAGTGGGCCTTATTTAAATCACCCTAGCCCTAAGAGATAACAAGCTCCTAAAGAGGCATATAGGATTATAATGCTATTGATGATGAAGATGTTACAAAAGCGGTATATTCCAGGTCGGCGGACATAAAATGAAGTTGACCTATACATAGGATATTTATGATAAGTGGGTTTCATTTAAATCACCCTAGCCCTAAGTGATGACAGTCTCTTAGAGCAGGGCTAAAGGGCATAGAAGATTGTAATTCCAGTGATGATAAAGATGTTACACAGGCGGTATATTCCAGATCGACGGACATATAATGAAGTAGAAGTATACACAGATTCTTTATGATAGGTGGGCTTCATTTGAGTCATCTCAACCTTAAATGATGACAGGCTCTTAAAACAAGCTAAGAGGCATAAGGGATTGTCGTGACGATGATGATGAAGATCTTACGCAATCGGTATATTAAAGATCAGCAGACATATAATGAAATTGAGGTACACACAGAATATTTATGATAAATGGGTCTTATTTGAATCACCTCAAGCTTAAATGATCGCAGGCTCTTAGAACAGGCTTAGAGTCATGATGAAGGTCTTATACAGCCGCTATATTCCAGATCGATAGATATGAAATGAAGTTGAGGCGTACTCAGAATATTTATAATAAGTGGATTTCGCTTGATTCACGTCAGCCCTAAGTGGTAACAGCATCTGTATTTAGATAAGCCAGCAGGAATAATATCTGTGGGGACAAAAACATGTGTTTTAAAATAACGCGGTGATACGGATCCATAACAAAGATTTTTCAATCAATCAAAGATTGTCAATCAATTGCTCTATCACCATAGCGACGAGTCATAATGACTGAAAATAAAACATCAAATATGAACTGTTGCTCATTATCATAAAAAATTCCTATGTATCCCCATGTTGTAACCAACATATCTATTCTAATCTTTTGAATTATAATTTATCTCATTGTAAACCATGCTCTCTACGTACATTGGCGTATATAAATCGGAATAAGATAATGTATATTATATACAACTGCAAATTAATAGTTTAAAAGGTCCTAAATAAATAGCTAAAAGAAAGACCATAATTTACATTTCGTGATTTATAACATCCAGTCAAATTAGTATGGTATAGATGATGTCACAACAAAAAGAAATTGCAAAACACGTTATTAAATATTGTTGCTTACATTAAATCTAATTCTTGTCATCTGCCTTTTTTCTGTCTTCACCTGAGGGATAAAGACTGTTAAAAATACAAATACGGTTAATTTAGATCAGAAAGCATAATCAAAGCGTATAGAAAAAGAGATTTTAAGAAGCCCTATGATTGAAATAAGGTAATTGTTAGAAATCATTTAACTTTTTTGTTAGTAAACATGTACTCCCAAGGGATGATTTCATCTAAACTACCACTAGGGTTGATACCCTCCATCCCAAAAATGATTCCCCATCCATCCAGAAATCGACCACTCCATCAATTAATCACGGCTTATAAACGGCATTAGGCCAGAGTAATTGTGATTTAATTTTCTCTGCCACATGGTGTACGACACGGGGACCTGTTGTGTCGTGTCGAAGGACAAAACACAATGGGATTTCGTGGGGAAAGCGGGCGCGAACCCTACGGAACGACCCCGAAGGATAATTCGCCACCGTATCCTCTCTTTCCTCACAATACAAATTAATACGAGTGGAATTACCAATGCCGACGGCGCCCCTTTTTGAAAGAACTAACGCTTAATCCCCGGTATCAATCGAGAACTCTTTGCATATGGTGCAATTTTTGGACGCTATACACCCTAAATCATAATTTCCTCCCTATATGAGCATAACCAAAACGAGAATGTGGTGTGTGTGGGTGAATGTAGGGTTGATTTAATCGGAAGATTATGGCATAAATATTATATTTAATAAGTTAATGGATGGTGTTAGTATTATTATAGGGGGTGGCTTTTATTGAAAGGATTAAGTTTTTTAATATTAATTTCTTTTCTTACCTGAATTATGAAGTCCAGGAGATGAGCAATTTTGGTGTAAAGGTAATATTGGAGTTGGTTGCGACACAGAACAATCCATAGCCATCGCACCACAAAAAAAATCACTTAAATTAAAAATTTACAAAAAAAATGATTATTAGGATAATTTTTAACTTGATGTTTTGATCACTTAAGTTAATTTAAGGGTGGATTATCGAAAATTGTGATAAGATAACGTGAATGTTTCCGGATGCTGTGTTTGGATTGTAAGCAGGGCGCAGAATGAACGGAAACGTTTGGCGGATGCCCGGCCCCCGTGATTCGCATTTAGGAGTAATCTGGGGGCGGGATTTAAGCTTTGCCACCCTGTGTTTAACTTCTAACCGTTTGCGCGGCTGCGCCACCAGACCTGCCTGCTGCCATCTACCCCCCCGATTCGAACACTTTCCTTTAGGACAAAATATCCAACATCTTGAGAGAGAAACGGAACCTCGTTCTCTGTCACGCACAACGTTCTCATTCCCTTACTATTCACCACTCCGCATCAATACATCTTAAGTTAACTTTAAGAAATAAATTTAAAATCATAAATAATACTTTTTGTACTGCATCAAAGAGGGTTGGTGTTATTGGTGTGTATGGCGGGTGGAGGGGTTAAAATAAACAAAAGATTTCGCTGGTGGTCCAAATCGGAGAGTCCTAGATTGGTGGGGGTTGATTTGTGAGTCGTGGTGGTTGCTGCGACAGCCATGCTATTGGACGGGGTGAGTTAATCCCATTGGTCTGACGTGGTGTTTAGTTAGGGTTTGGTCCCGCCCATCGCGACGCGTCGTGACGTACCCCCATGGACCCGGGGATCCAGGTGTGCTACGGACTTCGGTACTTTGTCCCCAACAACATCGAAGCCCTCATAACATCACCAGGTGGAAGAACTAATAACATTCCCCAAAATAATATTCAATTGTGAAGTCTTTTTAAAAGAAAACAATTTATACGTATATATAAATCGCCTTGTATATATATATATATATATATAATATTTAGTTGTAATCAACGCCAAATATATTAATTTAAAATTTATATTTCAACACCTCCTCATTTGTATTCACGGTGATTATGCAAAAAACTAAAACTCGATTTAAACACGTACATTTTTATGTAAAAATATAAATTTTATTTATCCCTCTTCGCACACTATTCTCTCATCCATTCTACATTTCTTGCCTATTCATCTTTTTTTGTGCATTAAAACCCATCCCCTAACTGCATTAAACACGACTCGTACACACAAATACGTCGTCAAACGGAACTGAAACGGATGAGGAAATTTAACGAAACGCGAATGAATGACAAACTGTCCGGGGGTGTAGGCGACGGACGACGAGCTGGAAATTAGAGGATGAGGTGTGTTGGGTTTGTGAATCTCGGTTACAGTTTGCACACGCCTAATTCGACGTTATTAATTAATAGGGTTGTGATTTCCCGTTCCCACCCCCGTTTAACAGTTACGGAAATTTACGCTCGATGGCAGTGAATCCGAACCATTCCGTCTGTTATGTGCACACCTGCGTTGGTGTGCCATGAAACAATCCCCCACCCGCGCAAGATAGGGGGGACGAAGCTAACTTTAACCCCTTTCCCGATAAAAACGAAAACAACATTTGGCCATCCCCAATAATCGGACGAAACGTAATGTTGAGGATCGGCGGAAACGTGAAAATAGGGGGGAGGGGTTGTGTTTAAAGGGTGGGCATCCCCTGAAACTACAGTAGGTGCGAGAGGGGATATTTTGGGGGTAGGGTCGTTGCTTTGATGTCGCTCCGAATGACAAATATATTAATGGGGATACGATTTGGGCGGATGGCAGGTTAAAACGGGGTGAAGAGGGATTGGGGGTGCTTTTGATGTAATTAATTTCGATTGCTATTGATTTGGAGTATATCAAAATTATGCCCGCATGTTCGGTGCGATTTCGAGTTCGCTAACTGGAATATGTATAAAAACGAAACGTGAATTATAAATAGGGTATGCGACGTGAATTATTAATTAATAAATAATTAATGCTACAGGAATAAAAATGTATGCTGTTTAAATATATTTATTAATATTTTTAACGTTTACATCCAATTCCTTCATTGACAATCGTTATTAAAAATACAATTGTTACTATTTTTAATGAATAGATTGTAACAGATGACGCTGCTTTGTAAAGAGAAAATAGGAATTAAATTATTTGTTGTCAGTAGATTAATAAATAGCGCTTAGAAGCAAGTGTTACCTATAGAATTTTTTCATTCAACAAACTCTCTTCGCCGTGTTTGATCAGCAAGCTTCAATAGTTGAGTTAGGGATTTCAAGATAAATGGCTTGGATTTGAGTCACGTCTGGTAAACGTTTTATCCTCATCATCGAACAATTTAGTTTCCAGCACTAAATCACAAAGGCAACACATTTGACTCGATCTTTCGGTACGTTACTTGACTTTACTAAAAAATATACACATTCTCCGATTATGACATCATACATTACTAAATTATATAATATTTTGAATGCGGTTTTGTACATTGAGTAAATTAAAGCTGATGGATAACACCAGGTTTGAGGGAAGGAGGGAGACTTACTTTGTGGATTCTACAAAATTTGTCTTGAGACAAAGGTATTGAATTTGGGGGTGTTCGTTAGTTAGAACTGAGGATGAATAACTTAAGTATGTGTCTAACGTGCAGAGAACTCTTCGACTCGATTTAGGTGAAGCTTAGGATTGCATGAAGGAATCGCACATGATGATTTTACAACAAATTACGATAAGAAGATACAGAAAGGGATAATTTATTTCCGGTCGAGATTCTTTCTGTCGAGTATCATAAATACATCTCAACCATCAAGAAATTCTTTGACCATACTGCTTGCTGAAGACTAAATACTACTGATATAGGACTTAGGCTCATTTTTACCAAACTTCAGTCAAATCTTTCTAGAGAATAGTTACCATGGTTGCAACGAATTCAAGCACTCCTATTTGGTATAAGTCGGTTTGGTGTAATTGGATAAATTTATTCTTTGGCCAACATAAAATGGCAGACGGAGCTTAAGCAGCTCACTCTTGTAGTATCTTTAACAGAGTGAAGATCGTGTACAGTTGAATGCAAAATTATGTGTACAAGTAAATAGATTATAAATAAAGATGATATTAAAAAAGGATTCTAGTTCAGTTTGTAAAGTACTCTATTTCAGCAACTATTCATTGTAGCCTTCGTTAAAAATATGTCTTTCGATGCACGGCGTAACCCAAACCAACCCAACTTAACCCTAACTAACTAGTGGCAAAACTAGCACTAACACTAGACCGAAAATTAGAGTCATCCGAGTTAAGTCGGCTTGAGAGACGCACGGCTAAACCCGAATCTTTCGAAATATACAAGGTTGTCAAATTAGTTTGTAAAGTACTCTATCTCAGAAACTGCATTGTAGAACCCAACCCAACCCTGTATATGTGAACCACAGCCGTCCTAAGATATTAACACTTAAGCCTTAAAATATTATTATATAGGAAGCGAGTACGTTCCTTTTCTTATACCTTATCATCTTGACACCATGTATTTCATTGCCCCCTAGAAGTTGGCGCCTCAGGGTTGTAGCCCTGTTAATCCTTAGGTTTAGGCTGGTGCTGTTCCCCAAAAACAGGTAACAATGTTTTCTTGGTCATATAATTTGTTGAAGTACTATTTAAAAAACTATTATACGTATTTCTCTATAAATCATGCTCCTTTAACGATTCACTCCTTTTTCTGCACAACTGACGTGGCCTTTGGGGGCCAATATCGGTTATGGCTGTATATAGTTGTACATGGGGGTAAATACTAGCACAGCACTTAGGCCCCAGTTTGTACATCTCCACAGATAATCGTTCATTCAAGGGTCAGAAAACCAGCTCATTACTTCCATGAACGTTAATATGGAAAAGAAGGACATGTTTCTTATATCAGAGATTTAGGGCCATGCTAATCCGAAAATGGATTTCCTTAGGTACGCAAGATTGGGACAGTCACAAACAATATGACTTATCGTCTCGTCATCCATTTCACACCCTCAACAGAGGGATGTGTTTATCAACTTCATGTAAAACACGTGATTACATAACCTGCAGGGTACGGTTAAGAAGTGGGCGAGGAGCCTTAAATCACTTTTCGATTTTCCACCTTGACATAATACAAAACACCATTGCTTTCATTCAAGAATTATGGACCATCAGCTCGAATGTGGTGGTTTCGGTTCTCTTAGCGTATCTTCTGACAAAAGTATCGGATCGAGACTGCGCTGTAGTCAAGATTCAATGCTTCCTGGCATAGAAAAAAATGACGCTATCTCTAGCATCTATTCACAATTCTATAAAAGAGATGGCTCGCATTGAGCCTTGACAATATTAGTCAACATTAGTAAGGTGAATAAATGGTTACTCATTGTAGGCTGCGACTCCAATGCTCACTACTGCTTGGAGATGTGACGAAGGAAACTTTAGATGTAATACCTTGCTTAAATTTATTACAAGTAATGACTTGAAAATAATTAACCAAGGCTGTAATACCCACGTTCGTCAATGCTAGGTATCAAACAAATATTGATTTGACATTGAGCATCTATGTCTGATCATAGATGGATCGGTTTTGAATTAGGACCAACCAGATTTTTGAAAAAGAAAGTCCGGGACCTAAACCGGACAGACTTGAGTATCTTTGTAAGTTATCTAAATGAGGAAATAAGGGTCACCTACAGGAAAGCTTGTAACAAAGCAAACTAGACGGAATCCTGACTGGACTTTGTTGAAAACATGCCAGTCATAGTTTAAACGTTTAGTAAGACAAAAAAAGCGACTATCCCGAAAAAGTTTTTGTGAAGAGGTGGAGAGCGCAGCTGAGCCCCACGCCTAAACAAACTACTGTGTCGCGTCTAAAAATGGATCAAAAACACAGTTCTGACATTCTAAAAAAGCCTGATGGTAGCTTTACCATAGATCCAGAAGAATTGTTGTACTTACTAATAGATGTTCACTTTCCAGGTTTTTGCAAGACTTTTCAATATTTCTACACCAAGTGGAATTTAACAACTCTCCTACCAGACATAACTGGCAGAGACCCAAGCAGGTGGTACAGAACGAGTTGGTATAGGGGGCCGTTGGCAGTTTTGACCCCTTCAGAACACCCTGAAATGATGGTATGTTTCCTGCTCTTCTGCAATGGAGCCTAGAGAGTATGAAGGTACACTTGATGAAAGTTTTTAAAGCTAGTCTTTAATTATACTCCCATCAGTTCAAGGAAGGTGACAGTAACCTTTATACCAAAGAACGGAAAGGATCCCAAAACATTTCGACCAATTAGTTTCACATCATTTACATTCATCTCACTCACTCATCATTTACATCATTTACACTAAGTACGCTCTCAGTAACACTTAAAACATATGAAGATTTATTGCAGTGCGTGGTACAATCGTTACCAGGTGATTATAACAATGTTGTATCGGCTGAAAAAGTTATTTGATAAAAATTACAATTTCAAAAGTTCAATTTGATCACTTATTATAATCGGTATGAACGATATAATAATAAAGAAATTCGCTGACAATGAGATGTCCACTTATTCCAGATTTCGAAGAGAAATCCAGTTTTCGCCCCGATTTGGTATAAATAGCCGACCGAATTTCGAGAATTATTCAATATATTCAGTATATTAGTACATTAGTCATATTAGTCAGAATAATATTCGTCTTATTATTAGCGACTTGCGAGACTGGTTATTCCCACCGAATTTTTCGAACCGTTTTCCGAAAACTTAAAGTAAGTACCGTTTGTTTTATTATTGTGGATATTTTGTTTTGATTTCTGATTGTACTTTCCGACCTAGTACTACTACGTGTTTTCCAGTAGTACTTCCCGACCTAGTACTACTGCGAGTTTTCCCGTAGTACTTTCCGACCCAGTACTGCTGCGAGTTTTCCCGTTTTATTAATAAATATTTTTATCTTATGTTCCCTCTTTCTCAACTTATTACTGCCTGTACATCACCCTGATTTCTCCGACTGTAACTCCCAAAAGCTACTTAGGAAGCGAAAGACTTCCTTACTTCTCTAAACATAAGGTGGCGCCCGAAACCGATAACATCTTCCGAAAAGGGCACCAAGACACTCCCTCACCTTTTGGATCGAACCACAAGAGAGAGGGAACGTCACATTACCTCTTATTAAAATCTGTCGACCGTCGTAACCCGAAAATTATATAGCATAATACCTTATCGAAGAAATAGTTGGCATATAAGTAACGAAAAGTTTAGTAGTTATAGTCGATCCGTTGAATCTGCACAGTTGTTTTTTTTAATTTACCCACATGTCACCGAGACATGTGGGTAAATTTCTTGCATCCAGTCCCCTTGTCCGGATTCGTCTAAATAAGTAACCACAGCCCTTCTGAGGATAGCGCACTAACAATGAGCACATTAATGGTGACAAAAAAAAATAATAAAAGCCGCCGACGCACTGTGAACTATATCCATAATCTCTCATAACTTCTTTGTTATTAACTATCGTAATTGAGAGAGAAAGAAAGAGACTTTATTTGGACCAACACAGAAAAATTAAACATAATTAATACAGAATAAATAAAAAAAAGTATATACATAAAGACTATGAATAATATTTAATGTTGGTCCGAAAGGGCTAACGACCGTGGTCTTTCTGCCCGGGATAATCTTCAGATGTTCGCTCTTGGGACTAGTCGCGATACAAACGGTGGAATAGTTGAAGAGAATGGTGGTGATGCAGCGTGGTTACAAAAAGATTTTTTAATGTTTCCAGCGGGAAGTTATCTGCAATGGTTTGGACTAGCTGTTGTAGACGGGGTGGATTGGCGGCACTTCGGTAAGGTGGTAAAGCAATTGCTTGCTCGGATAGAAGAGCAGATTTTGCGGGTGGCGAATGCGTGTGATACATCTCAAAGCAGTCCGTTTACAAACTTCTAAATGATACTTGGTTCCACCAGGCGCGTCAGCTAATATCAGGGGGGCATATTCAATAATCGGTCTACAGATCGTTTTGTATATATGCGAGGCGCATTTCGTAGATATGCCACGGCCCTGATAAGTTAAAGGTCGGAAGTGTTTCGCTCGATTTGTCGCTTTCATTTTCACCTTGATGGCGTGGTCGGTAAATTTAAGTCTTCTGTTAATCCATACTCTCAGGTATTTGCATGATGTAGTAACAGATAGCACCGTTGATAGGATAGTTATCGTAGGTGGGGGACCATGAATTGAAAAAAAAGGATACAAAATTGCGTGTTCGAGGGGTTGACTTGAATTCGCCATCTCAGTAGCCAACTCTCAGTTGAACGAACCAATAGCTGTAACTTCTGAACTGCGGATCTGATGGTTGCACCGTGGGTCACCAAGGTTGTGTCGTCTGCATACAGAAGGGCGTATGACTCCAAATCCACTATATCTGGGTTCGGGTGATAGATGTCGCAACCATCGTAATTGATTTCCTGTTTAATCTACAAATTTCCAGGTAAACTTAGCAAAAAAAGACCAAACAAAAGAAACACCCTTGCATTTGTCTGCTATTAACTATCTTAGTTGGTTTCCTAGCTTTAACTTAATTAAAATTATTTAATGTTTTATCCTGAATTAATAATAAATTTAGGATATAGCACCAATTTTTTCAAATTCTTATCTGACTGGAATGGAAGGTTTATTCTCATAAAGTATAACTGCGCCTTACAAACCCTTGTGGGAGTAGGCGGTTAAATAACGAACGAACCGACCCACGCCCTTTTTGTAAGTACCTGTCACAGGTATTTATCACTGCACATATTTGACAGTTCTACTATAGATGTTTTCGAATCAGAACCGGAACAAGATTGATCTTCTTCAGCACCTACACGTAAAATGGTTTCAAGAAAGATGACTACGAAGGAAAACATAAAAACTACTTGGAATTGTCAAACGCATGTTTCTGTTGAAGACTACGTTTATTGATTCGAAGTATTTTCTTAACAACAAATGTCCGATTTTTTTTCATGTTTGTACCTACTCTTCTGTCTCTTCATTTTAAGGATACTTTTAATATGTTATGACTTACTGGTTGTCACCATGTGTCTCAAACGAAGTTTGACTAGGAAAAATGATGGAATGAAAATTTTTCACACATAAACTCATTCGTCATAGACCAGGTGACACATATATTTAAAAAAAACTACTTAGACGGATATAAATTAATTTTTTTTTCACATGACTGTCGCGTATTACAAAGATTTGTTGAATCTAGTGGGACCAACTATCAATAAAAAAGATACAATGGAGAGAGCGTGAAGAGAGATTGCCATTAACTAATATGATTGTCAATTCCTTTTTCAAATGAACAATATTTATTATCAATATTATAAATATTTTCGTTTTCAAACCATCCCATCAATATTTTCAATATTGGCAATCTATCAATCTTTCTATTCACACGTTCTATAATATTACCAACACTCAGATATTAAAACTATAAATTCATCATGTGAAGGCCGCTTTAAACGATTTTTCATAATAACATTGCACTAACAGTCAAATTTTGTCCTTGTAGGACAAACCACGCTGAATATAATTGAGAAAATGCCTAAATATTTCTTAGCTTTCATGGCCAGTATATAAAATATTTGCTCATGCAAATCATCATCTGTGTATTGAAACTCGTCTTAAAGCAAAACATTTCGTGTAAAAAGAAATTTCATTTTCCTTTTTAATTCGTGTTAAATCAAAATTGTCTAAAAAAGTCACCACAACTTAAAAACAAATGACTATCGAAAAATGAATGTTTGCTCAAAATATGTGTTCTGAAAAACAAAAATAGACCTGTTTTGTATTTTTTACAAAATAATGAGTAAAGAAAGCGTTCTAAATTAAGCGTTGTATTAAATTTATTCCTTAATTAAGAGCATTGTATAATACATTAAGAGATATTTTTTGTTAATTTATTTATTATTATTGATTTTGTCAAGATACCATTATTATTAATCATAATCAATTAATTTTTCCGTTAGGAAATTATACTAATGATTCTCTAATAACAACAAAATTCTCGAAATATTATTTTCGTTTTATCTTTCACCTTGCGTATATAAGACATAAAAAAGCAAAATTCTTAAATACTTGGTTGACTCGCGACTATAAATAAATATTTTTGTGGGACGATCGTGTTATTCCAAAAACTATCTAAACCATGAATCACTTTCCAACAAAAAATATTTCGTTTCAATTGTGGACGGTGCTAACTGTATTTATAATTTCGACGTCATATAGTGATGGTGCAAAGATTTTAGCTTTTTTTCCGTTCTCTTCATACAGTCATCTAAATATGTTTAAGGGGATGGTTAAACCACTTTTAGATCGTGGCCATGAAATTGATTTAGTCAGTTTTTATCCATTAAATTTTAATCATAAAGGGTACGTTACAATTTTATTTTATTTATTTTTTTCAAAATACATGATTTTTTTCAGCTATTCCGATATTGATATAAGTAACTGTTTTCCAATGTTAAAAAATAATGTAACACTATTAAAAACCTTGATTGCTGATGTTGATTTGATGCAAGATTTATTTAATACATACGGTTACAATTTAATGGATGCGGTTTTAAAATCGCCGCAATTACACAAATTAAAGAATTCCACAAAGAAATATGATTTAATTTTACGGCACGTCTTTTTAACTGACCCTTTAGAAGTTTATTCCCATATTTTCGAAGCGCCATCAATTGGCATGATTACAAGTATCAACTTACCGTGGTCTTCTGAATTAGTTGGAATTCCAGATAACCCGGCTTATATTTCCACCTATAATAGTCCGTATGGCGAAATAATGTCATTTTCTGAACGTGCCATTAACACCGCTTTATATACTTATCAAAAATATGAGTATTGGAAACTTCAGAAGCGTTTCACGGAATTAATTTGGAAAAATTTTGGGCGAGATATGCCAAGAGTTGAGGAGCTTTTGGGAAGAACTAGTTTGATTTTTTGTAACAGCCATTACACAATCCATCAATCGAGATCTATGCCCCCGAATTTCATTGAAATTGGCGGTGTTCATATTCCCGAAGAAAATAATTTTACTCTTCCAAAAGTAAATATCTTACATACCTATTTTTTAAACTTTCTTGATTTTATTTTTTAGCATTTACAATCAAATGTAGACTCATCAAAAGAAGGAATAATTTATTTTAGTTTCGGATCGATGGTGAAAAGTACAGCTTTCGATCGTAAAATTTTAACCACTATATTTGAAGCTTTAGGGAGACAACCCCACAAAGTATTTTGGAAAGGTGTAAAAGACGAAATTCCCGCCGATTTAAAAATTCCAGACAATATTATTTTCAAGACATGGATGCCTCAATTAAATATGCTATGTACGTTTATCTAAATGTTATGATTTTAAAATTTATTTCCACTTTTCTTAGGTAATCCAAACACAAAACTTTTTATATCTCACGGTGGTTTGTTTGGAGTACAAGAAGCAATTTATTGTGGTATTCCAATTTTAGGAGTACCATTCTTCGCTGATCAAGCTTCAAACATACAATTCTTAGTTGAAAAGAATGTTGCTAAGTTAATTTATATAGAAGATATAGCTAAAGGAAATAAGTTTGAAGAATATGTTGAAACATTATTAAAACCACAGTAAGATTATGGCATTCAACATTTTCTATTTTTAATTATAATGTTTTAGATACAAAAAGAACGCGGAAAATCTTTCAAAGCTTTTCCGAGATCGACCAATGCCTCCATTAAAAACCGCAATTTATTGGATTGAACACATTATTAAATACAATGGGGCACCACATTTAAAATCATCATCAACAAAAATTAGTTGGTATCAATATTATTTATTAGATGTAATTGGAGCTATTTTGATAATTTCTATATTTATTGGTTTTATTTTATATTTCATTTGTAAACTTTTAATTAAGTTGTTAAAGACACAATTATTAGAATTCATTTGTAGTGTTATAAAGAAGAAATTTAAGCTTGATTAAAACGTTTTATATATTGCACATACTTTGATTAAAATAGAGGAAAGAAATTTTAAGAGATGAGGCAATCTTCTACTCAAAGCAGTAAAAATTAATTCATGCTTAAAAACAAACTTTGAAATGTGACCTTATCTGGAGTTAAAATGTCAAATATCATTCGAACGAAATGAAGATCGTCGAAGGTGCCCGTCGAGATTAATTCTTTCGAGTATCACAAACACTTAGACCATAAGCTTTAACAAGGTGAAGGACATTGGCCAGTATAATTCAAGACTTTTCTTGCTGTCTTAAACTTTGAGAATTCTCGTGAAACCAAGATTAGCTTGATTGAAATGGATGGAAAAAAGAATCTCGACCGACTTCGAAGTAGTGAATAAGTATTGTTAGGACTAATTCTTTCCAGTATCGCAACATATAATAAAATAATCCAAGTATCATAAATACCAAGATTATACTGCTTGTAAAAGGTTAAATACTGCTGGTATAAATATATTGGCCAGTATAATCTTACACTTTTCTCACTTTCACGTTCGGCAAGATCTCTGGTATCACGACCACTAGAACACTCTAAGAACTTTCGTGAAATGAAGCTTACCTTGAATTAGAGGTGCGCGAGTGAGTGATTTTTTGTGCCTACGCATGCTCGCTCACGCTCTATCCCATGCGGGTCACGCACATCACTCATGTAAATAACAGACAGGAATCTCGTGGCCCCACTCTACATTTTCCAAAACACAGGATTTTGTATTACTCAAATTCAGCGCCTCGCTCTCATGCGATCTCGGCGATTTGAGACGAGTTCATTCCTTAAATATCTTGGATAAGATACTAAGTCTTTTGAAAGATCCTCTATCTCACTCCGTCGAGGTCGCTTGCGGGCGAGGCTCTACATCTTCTAAAATAGACGATTTCGTGTTACTATTTCAAATTAGCGTCTTGCCCATATGCAATCTCTCTTTGCAGTTAGAGATTGACTGCCAACGAGGCATTAAATAGATAGCCAACCCAACCTGTCTTAACCCAAACCAACCCTTTTTTATTATAGAGGGGGTTATATAATTTGTAAACACGCACCTGACCTAGCAATAAGTTATCATGTGGCTATTTAGTGACGGGTTGAAAAAACTTTGACCGTCTAAAACCCCTCCACCTTTCTACCTGGAACCACCCATCAGGGTGGAAATTGTATAATTTAAAAGTGAAACTTTTAGATACATCTCAACAATTTTTACATAAACTGTTTTTAATAGATTTAATGAATTTATCCGTTATTTTTGGAAAGCACTGTATATTGAAATATATAAATATATTTTTCAAAGTTTCGTATTTGCCACCAAAACTACCCTCTTTGTGGCGTCATGCACAGAACGATTACATTTTCAAATGGTTGAATATCCTACCTTATGTTCCCAGTGTCATGAGTAGTGGCCACTGTTTTATCTGCCATCCATTTATGCTCTTCATCGAGCATTTGCGGTACTTGATTTTCACAACTAAAGATCTCTCCACATTTTCTCTCACAAACATTTCTCTCCTCGCACACGAAACCCGTGTGCTCTGCCCGAGAACCCTTTTTTAACGAGGTTGGGGAAAATCTGTTAGCAGACACCTGGTCTGGGATGTCTCTTTTCCTCGTCTTCTCTGGAATCTGCCGGAATGGCGTTTCTTCGGATCCTATTTCTTCCGGAAGGCACATGCAATATCTCGGCGTAACAGAAAACATAAATAAACAACTAATTTTTATTTCACACAATTTTAATCACGTACCCAGCTTAGGAAGGTTCCACTTAAAAAGAAAAGCCTCCTGCTCCTACTCTTTCCTTGGTGACTTTTTTAACCCGCTCGTTGATACTCGAGTCGATTCTTCGCGTCTTCCTTCGTTTTATGGCTCGAATGTGCAGTGTTAACCGCATCTCGGGCGTAACAAAAACATATAATAGAATTACTTTTTATTTCAAGTAGTATAAATCACATACTCTGCCTGGGGGGAGTTCACTTGCAAAGAAACCTCCCCTGCTCCTCCATATTTCCTGTTGATTCCCTCCATGACTCTGCTCCTCCGCAGTTGCAATTACATATTTCTTCTGCGCTTATTCTGTCTGCCCTGAATTTCTGATAGGTAAGTTGATTCAAATATTGTATGCTCTGGTGTGTCTCTACGCTGACAGTACCAGCACAAGTCAGAATTACTTTTCTTTATTTCTTTCAGGTATAACCCGTAGAACCTTGGGTTATATAAAAGTCCATAGCTCACCAGGATCTGTGTGTCCAGGTTTTTACATCCTTGATCAGCTGAGCTGACCATCACTCATAAGCTTTCCATGCACCGTTTAACACTCTCTGCACCGCCTACATATAGTAGATCTCTCTTCTGCCAGTAAGTGTAGAGGAGGTAAACCCGCTAAAACTTCAGCACTAGTACCCGATAATGTTCTATATGCTCCAATACAACCAATTGTCAGTTTTCTGTTTAAGCTTTGTAACTTTCGTTTGTAAAAGTCATGTTTCAATGCTTCTTCCATGCTGGAGCAGCGTATAAAACCGCCGAAACTACTACCCCCAGAGTATTCTCCTTTTACAATGTGTAGGCCCTTTAATTCTAGGCATTACCTTATTTAATGCAGTTCTAATTCATTCTGCCTTGCTTACAGTTTCCCTAATATGCTGTAAATCGTATGTTATAATCCAACACCACCCAAAGGTATTTCATAGCTTTAACTACCCGAGAACCTAAACCAACCAAACCCAATTCAACCCAACTAGCTTTCATCAAGATCTCTCCTACGCGGGTCACGTACATAACATACAGGAATTACGTAAATTGCACATATCTAGTCTGAACACCACACTATAATTCGAATTCCAACACAAGATGAATCTCGCTTTTCCGTATTTGCAATCTGCTTTTCCGTCTCCCCAAATTCTATTTGCCTTTCTACGGACATGTTAAACTCCTCGGCATCGGACCAGAGAGAGACTCCGAGACACCGTTGACTCTCGACTTCAGGCTTAATATTTTCTCGGGAGATAATTTTAGGTTAAAAGAAAACTTCACGCTTTAATTGGAATATAAAAGAAATTGTCACGGTATAATTAATGTTTGTAACGTTTCTAAGCAAAACTGACCTACTTAACATTCTTTCGGAGGATGATTGACAGGTCAAAATAAATACTTCACGCTTTAATTGGAGTACAAAAGGAAGTTATAATCTGTCTTAACCCTTTTTTATTACAATCGAGGTTTCTTCACGTTTTAATTGGGGAATAAAAGAAATCTTCACGGTATAATTAATGTTTTAAACAAAACTAACCTATTTCACATACCTTGTGAGGATGATTGACAGGTCAAAATAAAAACTGCACGCTTTAATTTTATTTATTTTCATTCTTTTATTTATTTGTTTATTCAGATATACATTTAAATATTCTAATATTTAAAAATAAAATAACCAGAAACAAAATTGATATATTAAAGAGTACAGAAAATTAATAACAAAAATTATACGTAAGGTAAACAAAAAACACCCCAAGAAATAAAAACTAAATAAAGTAAAATAACTTTCCAAGAAAATAAAATAATAAAACCAACAAAAAATTATTTTTATTCTTCTGTATAATTCTCTCTTATTTTTATTCTCCTTGTAAACGTAATAAACAATTTTATGCTACACTCAATTTAACATTACAAGAACTAAACCATAATTGAAACAATTCTGTCTATCATCTGTTCATTAACTGATTTCGCCCATCTCTTCGAAAAATATTTTCACCTAAACTTTAATTACGTTAGGTTCTGCGCTGCCAAGTATTCTCTAAATTTATTGTACATCTTAATCGTATGGCAGGTTAATGTTTTTGGCCTACAGTTTTATTTGCGGGTGTTATAATAGCACGATTCTGGAATGCAATCTGAGTAGAATAGCTGTGCGAAACAATCGCCAAGTGATCTGAACTATTTAATAGTAAACAAGTTACACTCAGCAAATAATATCGCAATTGGGTAGGTACGGTGCCGTAACAGCACCTGCTCTTTTCTTACTCAAACCTAATAAAACTAATTCTAAATATACAAAAGCGAGAAAGTAAAGAAAAGCAAAAAGAAATAGGAGAGAAAAAGAGCCGGTAGTAAAATCATAATAAATTACTGTGTAAACTGCCCAATCCCTGTCGCCCACAATGCATCCTGAATCTTAGAGAGTGACCCTTCATTCTGTGATGAAACAACCTTAAAAAGAGCTACATTTTATAGCTGATGGCAAATCATTAAGAATGATTATATGAATTTGGTATGAAAATCATGTCTAAATAGCTGGTGATAAAGGATCGGCGGGGTAAGAATGCAAAGGTATTCAAAATATGAACATCAACAACAGACAATATATTGAACAAGTATGGAGGTTTCTTTAAAATAATTATATTAAAAAACAAAACCACTCAATGAAATATGCGCCTATTTTTCATGTTGAGCAAACATAAATTCTTTAATTTATGCGGAACATGCCGACGTCCCGTAAGCCAAATATCAAGCGCAAGAAAATAATTTTGAATTTTTTTCATATAGCCTTGTTCTACGGTTGAGGAACGACCGACTGCCATACATCAGCTTAAAGGATACATATTATACAGTGCACTTATTAGTGTGATTACCAAAATTCAAATGTTCGTCCAATAAGATACCAAGTTTCTCACGAAGTCGTTCAACTATACTTGAGACTTGATTATTGACAACTATCCTAAGCCGATCCCGAAAAGAATTGTTATTTATCACTATTATCTTTTTTGGCCCGAACAAAATCAGCGCAGTTTTAGCAGCATTCAGACAAAGGCAGTGACGACTAGAAATTAGCTTCAAAGCCTCTATATCCGAAGTCTGACCAAAACTAGCATCATCGACATCTGATGGCAGAAAAGATATGTATAACTGGGTATCATCCGCATAGAAATGATAATCACAATTTATATGTACCTGTTAAAATGTAGTCGAACATTAAAATGAATATTGCAATGGATCCAAAATTCACCTTCACGTACTGCATTCTTCCCGTCAAGTACTGTGCAAAAACTCCGATGCAAGATTATCAAACCCAATGTATGCCATACATCCAGTCATGGTGGATAGTATCAAATGCCTTTGAATAATGTAAGAGACAACATTTGATAGAGCTATATTACATCCATAACGCATTCTAAAGCCTGACTGTGTATACGGTAAAAAGTTGTATTCCGTAACATTGTCCTTTAATTGTGATTTAGTTACTCAGTAATTAAACCTCAGTAGCGGTAGTATCATGGACCTCTTTCAACAAGTGGGAAAATGACTTACATAGAAGCAATTTATCAAATGTGTGATAAAAAGAAAAATATGAGGAGAACATAGTTGAATAAGCTTTATGTTTCAATCATCGAGACTTTTTATTTTTAAGTCTGTATATAACGCCCATCACCTGGTACTCATCAACCCGCCTAAACGAGAATTTATTCACAATTATCCTACGAGTCATATAAAAATTATACATTTCATTGGCACTTGGCAAATTGGGTAACGAGTTTAGGAAGAACTGATTTATGGTGTAAACAATATGATAAATGAATGAAAACAATATGGTATAATGTGTAAATAATATTAAAAATATCTGTAAGTCGTGGAACAATTTTAAACACTAATGCTAAAATATGAAAAATAAAAATTCTTGGTCTAAACTAATTAATGGGTATGATATGAGTATAATATGAAGGCCTATAAGTTTTTAAATATTTTCATAATATATTAATATAATTTGTCTTATAAAGTTACTTATTGCTTTCATTAGAAATCGTTTAAGATTTAAGTTTTCACAAAGGCAAATAAGGTAACCAAAAAATTATTTATTTATTTTTAAGTGCAACAGAAAGGCAATCGTCACATGCCAAGCTTCTCAAAACCATGCTTGTGTTCTAAAAAGTAAGCGTGCAAAACTTAAGCGCCAAACCAAGCAAGAATCAAAACAAAAATAAAAAAACACAATTTGAAATGAAAAAGGCATCAACATAAAGTTACTCTTCTCGAACCTTGGCACTGAGGTTCTATACACACGAGTTTAGGTTGCCCCTCGGAGTGGAAATGTTAAGGAATATGTTTAAAGGGTCGTATATGCTCTTGTATACATCGATGTTGTTTGTGGCCAATAGTTCCGTTAATATTGCAGGTGTAATTATGTTTAAAAGATTTAATTTTGCATCTAGTCCTATTCTCTCTTCCTCTAACATTATGCATTCACATTATATAGTTTATATCTAATCCTTCCCCGCAGTCATGCAGTGGAGTGTCCCATTTCCCTATTTTAAACAGGTAACTTTCGGTTACTGCTTGTTTAATTCGAAGTCTACTCATGGTGATAAAGAATCTTTTCGATAAATATGTGCACTTTTCAAACCAACTTATTCTTCAAGGTCTTCTTTGGATCTTTTTATGTTCGTTCCTTCTAGAAGACTCTTCAAATTCTTTTTCCCATTTCTTAAATGTGTTTTCTTTGATATGTCTGAACCCTTCAGAAAAGGCCAGTTTTACTTCCTCTGGCCTACCTTCCTTAAAAATCCTTAAAAATCTTTAAAAAATCGAACCCTGTTTTGTAAATGAAATGTGTACTTTTACCAGAAGTAAGCCATGCGTGAGTGTCTTAATTTGTTTTTGATTTATCAAGATATGAACTCAACGTAAATTTGTACTATTTCGCTATCAGAGAACAGAAATAGTTTTAAAAATAAATGGGCTTTTAGAATCTGTTGGAAATTTTAAGGGATTATGACAAAATGAAAAAATCTTTGTAAATATCTTGTATAGTATTGATAACGTGGTCGCGTATTGTCAAAACTGAAAACGATTTCTCAGAATAAAATTGCGTTTATTCATATTCATATATATAAAATATATAATGATAATACGAGACGTATTGCCTGTTTTAAAAAGATAATACGTCGAGATTCGAATATTTTCGATTGCCGAGTTGTATATGGCTAGACTATTTCATGAAGAAAATATTTTTAAATTTAAGTAGACAAACTTGCGATATTTATTATGGATATGTTAAAACTATTTAAATGTTACACGAGCGATTATGCAAAGGTTCGTATTAGAGCGATAATACGTATAACCGTTCTCCATACGGTTATACGGACATACTCGCACTTAACGGAAAATCGCGAATTCTTATCGCTTGTTCACGTTATGAATGAAATAGTATAATTAAAACAAATTCCTAACAATTTCATAACTTTAAAGGTCTATATCTTATTATATAAAATTTCTGCACAAATCAGCATCATTTTTATTCTATTATGACTTTTTTACGACTATTTGAATGTGCAGAAATATGCTGTATATTCAATATCGTGATAAAACAAAACAATCTGTAAAAAGATATTTTTTTCTTTTTAAGTCGTATCAAAGCAGAGTCGTTTAAAAAGAATATTATTAAAGATGAAGAAACTTAACAACCACAATTTTGCCGCACTGTATTATACATCAGACGATAATTGAGTTAGTTTATTATTTAGATGTTATTATTGATTTTGCCCAAGGTACCGTTATTATTATATTTTAATCATAATTAATTAATTATTCCGTCAAAAAATATACTAATGCTAAATGTAACAAAATTCTCAAAATATTATTTTAATTTTATCTTTCACCTTGCTATATATGACGTAAGAGAAAATTTTTTAAATCCTTGGTTGACTTGGGACTATAAATATACTTTTGCTGGACGATCGTGTTATTCCATAAACAATCTAAACCATGAACCGCTCAACAATAAAAATGTTTTCGTTTCAATTATTTACTGTGCTAACTGTATTTATATTTTCTATATCACATGGTGATGGTGCAAAAATATTAGCATTTTTTCCGTTTTCTACGTACAGTCATATAAGTATGTTTAAGGGAATGGTTAAACCACTTTTAGATCGTGGCCATGAAATTGATTTAGTAAGTTTTTATCCATTAAACTTTAATCATAAAGGGTATGTTATAATATTACTTGCCTTCTTTTCAAATTATATGTTCTATTTTTTAGGTATTCCGACATTGATATAAGTGATTGTTTCCCAGTGTTAAAAAATAATGTAACAGTATTAAAAACATTAATTGCTGACATTAGTTTAATGCAAAGAATGTTTAATATATACGGTCATAATTTAATGGATGCGGTTTTAAAATCGCCGCAATTACACAAATTAAAAAATTCTACGAAAAATTATGATTTAATTTTACGGCACGTTCTTTTAAGCGATCCATTGGAAATTTATTCCCACATTTTCGGAGCACCTTCAATTGGATTAATAACAAGTTATAATCTTCCGTGGTCTTCCAAGTTAGTTGGAATTCCAGATAACCCGGCTTACATTTCCAGCTATAACAGTCCGTATGGCGAAACAATGTCATTTTTTGAGCGTGCAATTAACACTGCTTTATATACTTATCAAAAATATGAGTATTGGAAACTTCAGAAGCGTTTCACGGAATTGATTTGGAAAAATTTTGGGCGAGATATGCCAAGAGTTGAGGATCTTTTAGGGAGAACTAGTTTGATTCTTTGCAACAGCCATTATACAATCCACCAATCGAGATCTATGCCGCCGAATTTCATTGAAATTGGCGGTGTTCATATTCCCGAAGAAAATAATTTTACTCTTCCAAAAGTAAATATCTTAAATACTTAATTTTTTAAACTTTCTTGATTTTATTTTTTAGCATTTACAATCAAATGTAGATTCCTCAAAAGAAGGAATAATTTATTTCAGTTTCGGTTCGATGGTGAAAAGTACAACTTTTGATCGTAAAACTTTAACCACCATACTTGAAGCTTTAGGGAAACAACCACAGAAAGTGTTTTGGAAGGGTATAAAAGAAGAAATTCCCGCGGATTTAAAAATTCCCAACAATATTATTTTTGAAACGTGGATGCCTCAATTAAATATGCTATGTACGTTTATCTAAATGTTCTGATTTTATATTTTATTTCCCCTTTTTATTAGGTAACCTAAACACAAAACTTTTTATATCTCACGGTGGTTTATTTGGCATACAAGAAGCAATTTATTGTGGTATTCCAATTTTGGGAGTACCTTTCTTCGCCGATCAAGCTTCAAACATACGATTTTTAGTTGAAAAGAATGTTGCTAAGTTAATTTATATAGAAGATATAGCTAAAGGAAATAAGTTTGAAGAATATGTTGAAACATTATTAGAACCACAGTAAGATTATGACATTCAAGAATTTCCATTTTTAATTTTAATGTTTTAGATACAAAAAGAACGCGGAAAATCTTTCAAAGCTTTTCCGAGATCGGCCAATGTCCCCGTTAAAAACCGCAATTTATTGGATTGAATACGTTATCAAATACAATGGGGCACCACATTTGAAATCATCAGTAACAAAAATTCGTTGGTATCAGTATTATTTATTAGATGTAATTGGAGCTTTTCTAATAATTTCTATGTTTATGGGATTTATTTTATATTTTATTTGCAAACATTTAATTAAGTTGATGTTAAAGATACAATTAATCAAAAATATTTGTAATGTAAGGAAGAAAATTAAACTCCATTAAAAAGTTGTATAATCGCACATTTTGAATAAAGAAAAGTAGAGGAAATAAGTTTGAAGAGATGAGATAATCTTCATTTCAAAGCAGTAAAATCTTGCATAAAAATCAACTTTGAAATATAACCTGATCTGGCCTTAAAATGTCAAATATCATTCGAACGAAATGAAGAAATTTAAGAATTTTGTTGAATTTTTAAGAAATTCAACATCGACATGATTTCTGAGTGACCTAAAACTGATTTAAGAAGGTAGATCCTAAACTAAAATATATCCATAAAAATATTCTAGAAAAAAATGGGTTTATTTGAATATATAAGATTGATGCATAAGGTAGAATAAGATAACGATATTAAAAACGAACCATATATTTGATGTTAATCCAATCTGCCATTAGGGAGTAATATATATCTTAGCAGTAGCAAATCAGATAGTTAATCATTACTGCAATAGAATGTTATGAAATGGAATATAAGCACCACAAACTACTCAAAGTAGTGCAAAGATTGAGGATCATGATAGGATGCGCTAACAATTCTCCGATAATTCTGAATGCCTAGTATATTCAAGACAAAGCAATATGTATCTACAATAGAAAACATATCCCCCTCTTTACACCAACAAAAGTTCAACAACAACAGGACGACCGACATCTTCGAAGTCAGTCGCGATTAATTCTTTTGATTACACTATGGAACATTCTCAGTGTCTTTATCTGGGGGGTGAGAAATACCAAATCAGGATGAAAGTAGTATATCAGTATAGTAAAACTTCCAAAGGGTGTGGTATTCTCAGCCCAAACTATTTTTTTATGATATTGAAGACGAAGAAAACTTCATCTTCAAATTTGCTTATTTAGTTTTTAGTTATAACTCAAGAACCACAAATGACTCATTTCATTTTTCATCAACATTGAAGCTAAGGTGATTCTGTGATTCTATTTCGTTATGTCCCGGGACTATATTTCGGGCAGTGCGCGCTTGACGTCGAGAGCGCCTGGTCTACAGTGCTCTGGAGACTGCAAGGGGTTTTGTCACGCGAACTATAAGGCACAAGGAGTATCATGTGTCTTAATCTGGGTCCACATCAATAAAAATTTGCGTGTATGTTGAATTTGCTGTGTGCCCTATGCGACGAAAATATTTTTCAACACAAAATTGCCACAAACGACTCAAAAAATTTGCGTTGTATTGTATACCTTGCTCCGACTGTGCGCTCGTTTGTTAGCTTATGACTGATGTTATTGCTATTTATAGGTTAGGTTAAGTAAAGTTTCAAAACATAAATATAAATGAACACAAATAATATAAATTTACTAATATACATTTTTGTAAAATAGAATAAAGTTAATAAATCCAATGGATCTCGATAAAGAAAGTATATTACTTTTAATAAAAGAATATGGAAAAAAAGAGATTCTGTGGGATCCAAAGTACCCGTTTCATTTCCATGAACAAAAAAAGGCTGACGCGTGGTGTGAAATTGCAAAAAATGTGAAATTGAAAATGAATAGTTTGTTAGGTTCGTTAAGATGAGAAAATGCTAAGAGAAAACAAACAATCGGAACAGATAAAGGTAAGAGCTTTATTGAATTATTACTATTTGGCTTAATAAAATAATGTTGCGACAATACAAAAGCTTTGTTTTGTTATTTTAAAGGAACTGAAGAGGTGTATATTTCCGATTGGTTTGCCTTACAAAGTTTTTCTTTTTTATGGGACAAAGATCTACCAAGAAGCACACTATGTTCGGAAAGAAAATCAAAAGGAAGAAAATCAAAAGTAAGTAAACTTTTTAACATAATTTTCTTTATTTTTTGTTTAAAAACTGTCAAAAAAAGAATTTACATTTCAAATATAAAAAACGAATAATAATACCATAGATAGCTATTAATAGTTCAGTTGCCATTCAACCACTCCTTCTGCAGTAAAATAGGTACAAAAACTTTCCCGAATTTCATTTGTTTGAAATGTCGATCTTCGTGGAATATTTCAAAGACTACTGAGATTGTCAACCGTTTCAGAAGATCTCCAAGTTCCTTGAATTAAACGCCCATCCACTTCTGCATCAAAAGTTCCTGGAGGACTGTATATCTTCGTAGATGTCTTGCTTTTCATTAAGAAATTATGAAGATGTGCAATGGCCATTACTATTACATCAAATTTTTTCCTCATACTCTTGAGCTACTTTCAGTCAATCTTCAGAGGTTGAAGGCATCTAAAAATATAGTATTTTAATCAATATTATGAAGATAAATTATAAGAATATTTATTAATAGTCCTAGTACAGTCAATAGCCCGTACTTCAGGCAGGTATCTAACTTGGGACAAAAATAATTTTCTTTACTTTAATTAATTATTTTTTTGGCCAACCCAAAATGTAAAATGTGTTTTTATCCCAAGTTAGATACCTGTCAAAAGTATGGGCTATTGACTGTACATAATATATTATTGTGATCTGACTTTTTCTTTTCATAGGAAAATGTAAACGAAAAAGCTGATATTCAGCCTGACCATAATGCAGGTGCTCAGCCTGCTAATAATGATAGTGTTCAGACTGACAATAACACTGCTGTTCAGCCTGACGATGATGTTTATGCTCAGAATGCAGATTCCTATACAAGCCTCGCTACACCACGGTCTAAAAGAAAACGAAAACAGAAGACAGAAAAAGATCCGCGCATAGATCTTGCATATAAGTTCTTACAGACGCCTATTGAAAATGAAGATTCTACCCAATTATTTGGAAAATATATTGCAGAAAAGTTAAAACAATTTGACCCATACACTAAGTGTGTATTAATACATAAAATTAATGATTTGATATTTGAAGCTGAAATGGTAAAACATAGTGTGGCAACCAATATCTGTACAACCTTTGATGGCCCACATTCCCTTCAATTATCAAAATACACTTCCACACCAACTATATCACCAGTTTCTCAAGATCAAATTACTACTGAAAATGCTAGTAGTGAAAATTCAGTAGCATCGGAATTGTCCCAATTCTTAAAACTTTAAAAAAATAAGATGGTATTTCAAAGATCTTTTAAAGATTTCAGAACTGGGATTGATAAATTATTTTTTACTTTTTATAAACGTTTTCATTTCATTTTTATAAAAGTTTCTAATAAAGTTTTTTTTTATTTTATTTGTTTCCTTTACTTACTTTTATATAATCTTGCAGAACATCAATTAAAGCTGTGCATACTTCTGGAACTATAATGGATATAGCTTGTTTTGATATTTTGAATAGATACTCAAGACTTGTATACGAATCTCCACTAGCTAAAAAACGAAGAGTCAAAGCTAGTCTATCCTTCACACTTATGCTTTTCCTGAAGTTGGTATTTTGCTTCTGGATTTTTGGACCAATCAAACTTAAAAGTAATTCAAAATCTTGTACAGACATTCTTAAAAAGTTTTTAAAATGTCCAGTACTTTCATCAAACAATAAAACGTTTAGTAAACGAACGTCTTCACCATCTTCCTTTCTACTATAGTATAAAGATTTAACCCAAATTTAATTAAGTTGTGCATTATTATAAATGCAACACATTTCTTCTTCAATATAATATCCTGAAACATATTTTCACTGCAATCAAACCCGTCACGCAAATAACTTTTTAAAACTGAATTTATTTCACATCAACAAACACGTCCACATTGCCACGCACGCACACCGCATACCAGCCGTATAGTCCGCACAACGCAAATTTTTATTGATGTGGACCCAGCTTAAAGCTTATACTAAATTGTGTTCAACATATCGCGATGAATTCCAAATATGAGGAATTACTTAAATCAGTATATTTCAATGGCGATATGTTATCCGATTTTGATAAGACACCTAAATCTTTCGGAGAGAATATTCAGACCAATAATAGTGTCGTTGCTAAAAATGTAAAATTAAAGAAATCAGTCACCGTCTTCAATTCACGTGTCGAACATCTCGAACAATATTTAAGTCTTCTTTTAAGTCTAAGTCTAAGTTTTTAAGTCTAAGTCTTCTTTTAAGTCTATAAACTGACTTTGTCTGGAATACCAGAAAAAACTAATGAAAATTTGAGTTCAATTATTTGGGAGATTGGGAATATTATTGAGTGTCCATTACTTGATGCGGATATCGATGCTGTTCACAGACTCCCCATAAGAAATTACTCCGATTCTTCGCGTACTCTTATGAAAAATGTTATTGTAAAATTCATATCTCGCATTACGCGTGATCGATTTTTGGCGTGTGCTAAGAAGTATCGAAAAAACGGTGACAACCCGTTGAAAGGCATAAAGATTAAGAATATGGCAGATAATTTATTTATTAATGAACATCTTACAGCTTTCAATGCTGATCTGTTTAAGAAGGCTAAACAGTTGGATCGTGAAAAAAATTATAAATATATTTGGATAAAAAACTGCATTGTTCCTGCTCATAAAGATGATAAATCGAAGTTGTTGGTTATAAAACCTCACGCCGACTTGTCAAAACTCTAAATACTGATTTCGTTTTTTCAATACTGACTTTTTGCTTCTTCTTTATATTTTCAATGCCTACAATTTTTCGACGGGTGCGGAAGACTTATGGTTGTGCTTACGTGGTGAAGTGTCTCGTACTTTGCTGTATTGTGTTTACCTGCCTCCGAACGATGGTGCTGCAAATTAATAGCTTCCTTCTCCAACTTCAGAGTAATAATAGACGGAATCCAGATAACATCATCCTTGTAGTTGGCGACTTTAATTTACCTGGTTTAGCTTGGAACTGCTGGTGTGCTGTTGCCCTCTGGTGATACTTCAGTGCGTACGAGAGACTTTTTGGACACATTCTCATATTGTAATTTTTCGCAATTTAATAGAATTTGTAATACAAACTGTCGAACGTTAACTCCGACTCTTTCGCTCTAATCGCTCTGCTGTGTTTAGCGTTCAAAATTGTATGGATCTGTTGGTTAATCTTGATGACCATCATCCAACATTAGAATTTTGTTTTAACTTCAACTCGAATCTGAAGTTTGATGGGAAAATCTGAAAGGTTTTTTTTCAGTGAGGGGAACTATGCTTCTCTGAAAAAAAAACATTCATTCATTTGATTGAGATTATGCTTTTCTAATCTTAATGTTAATCAAGCCGTGGAGGTATGCTACTCACAACTGTCTCTACTAGTGATTAGACTAGAGCGATAATCCCTCACAGAACCATCGGAAACCGTAAACGTTTTCCTCATTGGTATGCTCCCTCAACCATTAGGATTTAGAAGAAATTCAAATTTCATAAAAAATGGAAAAGGTACAGTAATCAGGAGGACTACTTGTATTTTTCTTTGATGGGTAAACGATCTAAGAGTCTTATTAAAGCTGACTATCAAAATTATCTGAAAAATATAGAGGATAATATTACTAATCTGAAATAATTGTGGTCCTATTTTCGCAATAAAAAGGGTAGTCGTGGTGGAATACCGGTACCCATGATGTGTGTTGAAACATCCTCTTCGAATCCATCGGATATTGTTGAAGTGCTTTCCAAATTTTTCAGTGAGGTTTTTATTGATGGTACTTTGGATGACCCTGTTGATTCGGTTTTCGGTGGTGATTTTTTATGTGGGTTTAATGAAAGTGATGTTAAAGAGTTGGTGAAGGCTGTTAATGTGAATTTAGCTCCTCGACCGGATAGTTTACCGGGCATTTTATTGAATACTTCTCGCGCTCTATTGTTGAGTCTGTTTTTCAGACTCAACAGCTTGGAAGAAAGCTTTTATTATTTCTATTTTTAAGTCTGGTAACAAACATTTGATCAATAATTATCGCCCTATTTCTAATTTATCCTTATTTTCCAAAATTTTTGGAAAACTTATTTATAAATACATTTATTTTTCGATAATACCTTTTTTAATAAATGAGCAATTTGGTGTTTTGCCTGAAAAATCTGTTGAATCTAATCTAATTACTTTTGTTAATTTTATTCAAAATTCGCTTAATGATAATTGCAAAGTAGATTCCATCTATACGGACTTCAGCAAGGCTTTTGATAAAATCGATCATAACATATTAATTACCAACTTGTTAACTTTTCTCTTGTCAAATGCAGTAATTGCCTTGTTAAAATCATATATTTCAAATGGAAGTCAGTTAGTTCAAGTAAACACTTGACTGTGTTGCGAAAGCCCGAGATGTTCATTTGGAGTACTTCAGGGGAGCCATCTCTTTCCGTTATTGTTTTTAATTTACATTAACGACATTGGATCTTGTTTTAATCATTCCAGGTTCTCATTATATGCGGATGATTACATTTTTTTTTTCTTTTTTACATACAGTTGCCGACTATTAAATTGCAAAGCGATCTCTACCGTTTTGACTGCTATTGCTCCAAAAATAAACTTTTTCTTAATTAGCAAAAATGCTCTAAAATTTATTTTAGTAAGAAAAAATATAACATTGATTTTTCTTTCTTGTTATCGAATCTATTGAATGTGTTACTTCTATCAAAGATCTTGATGTGATTCTAGATTGAAAACTATTATTTTCAGATCAGATTGAGTATGATTTTCTGAAAGCTATGAGGCAATTAGGGTTACTTCTTACAACAACTTATGTCTTTTCTAATCTTGATGCCATAAAATCTGCCTATATGCTTATGTCAATACTCGATGGTTTGGAATCCCATGTACCAGATTTATATCAACCGGTTAGAGCTGGTCACTTACTATTTCACTTACTTATTTGAGTACTCGGTTGCTTGTGTAGTGTTTGATTTGGCTTCTGTGCCCCAGCGTAGGTTTGTGAGTAACATATGTCTTTTGTACAAACTTGTGACCGGGCTTATTGATAGTCCAGAACTTCTATCTGTAATTTGTTTTAATACGCCACAATATTTCACTTGTGATTGTTTACTGTTTACTGACTACCCCCTCAGCGTCTAATGCGTTTATTAATTCGCCCATCCTGTGCTTATTGAACAGTTATAATAAAGTGTGCCAAATGATCGATTTGTTTAATTGTTCTCTCGTATCGATTTTGTTATTTTTGCCGAATTTACTTTTTAATTTAGTATTCTTCATTTTTTATTTTTTGTTTGCCATATAGGTCTGTTTTAACTTTTATATTTTTTAGTTTAATATGTAATTTTTTTAATTATTTTTGTGAATGCTCAATCAAAAAAGATTTGTTTTTCTTTCGAAATAATTTTAGTTTTAAATATATAAATTACTTATTAAAACCTTAGCTATAATTTTGCTGAAGAATGAAAGAGAAATCATGGATGGTTCACGAGTTATAACTGAAAAATTAAGCAAGCAAACATCCAAATAAAAAAATATATGTAAGGTCATTAAAAAAAGTTTGGCCTGAGAACGCAAAACTCATTGCAGGTTTTATTATACTGGTTTAGTACTTTCACCCTGACTTAAAATTTATCCCCCCCCCCAAATAATTGAAGGTAATATTAATAATATAATTAATAATTTACGGATTAGCTTTAATAGGGTGAAGAACATTGACCAGTATACGACCACCTGAATTTTAGGAATTCTCGTGAAACTAAGTTTATATTGATTGAAATGGATGGAAAAATGATTGCTTCTAAGAGGTCGCAGACTCATACCATATCCATGCAAAACAACATAGTTTCTATGTTTGAAGACTTTGGCCGGTGTAATTCCAATCATTCATCATACCACGACTACCAGAACTTTATAATACTTTATGAGACGAATCTTTGTTTTGTTGTAACAGAAGAAAAAGGTAATATATAAAAATAAATATATAAGACGTGAAAAGAAAGAATTTATTAAAAAATAATCTGCTCAAAGAAAGAGAATTATTAAATAATAAACGAAAAGTAAGAAAAATTGTGAAAAGATAAAAAATAGAAAAGTATATATTTTAATAAGCTAACAAACATATTCCCTAATCTTTTATGAGCGATTTAATGAAATTACAAATTAAAGAGAAACACAAATAATAATGAATGATAATAATGTGATTGATGTTGGCGATTGATTTTTTTATATTTCTTAGGATTTTATCTGGTACATGATTTAATATAAAATATTTTACAATCTTTTGCATTTATTTAAATATATGCAAAATGTATTTAATTTTTTTATACCTTTCATTAAGAGGTTTAAATCGTGGGTAACACAACCGTATGTTTAAATATGTAGCAGATTCCTCCATTATTTTTTTTTAATTTTTGATAAATGTAGTATCCTGTATGCCTAATAGCATCAGGAAAATTGCAGTCTTAAAAGTATACGTTCCTTGTTGTGTGAATAATGCAATTTATTACATCCTGATGACGCATATTCGTCCATGCATCGCTAATAATAGAGACGCCTTCTTCTTTTTTTATTTTTTCATCAACATGATTGTACTGCAACTTTACTCAAGTTAATACAGTACTCAACCACAACAACCGTTTACTGGATCTAGCTTGTGTAATTCGTGTACTTTCATACGTGACTTCGATCCTATAGTGAATGAAGATCATCATCTTGCACTTTGGGCTACATTTTCTTGTTTAGACTCGACACCCAACTTTGAAGCCCCAAGTTATAATTTCAGAAAAATGAATCTTCTACAGCTTCTTTAATTGCTTTGTACCACTGATTGGTCCGCAGTTATGAATGTGAGTGGTGTTGAGCTTACAACACCACTCACATTGTTAGTAGTGCGAAATTTTATGATCTGATTTATAGAACTCTTAATGTTGCTGTACCGAAATACAGAGTTTTGGGTAGCGGTAGAAGAAAATACCCCACATTGGACTTAAGCAGGACATGTTTAAGAAATATTAACGATATGGTACTGCCCATTATCTTGAATTATTCAAATGTTGTCGCGTGCTTACAAAAACTCTGCTAAGTGCGACTTATAAGCAGCACATGATTGAAACTGAAACTGCAATTCATCGTGACCTCAAAAAGTTTTGGAGGTATATACAGTCATAAGAAGGGCACTTCTTAAATACCAGGTATTATGAAGTACAACAACCTAGAATACACTTCGGGAAAAGTCAATTGTTGATGCTTTTGGTGAGTATTTTGGTAAAGTTAATATTGCTCGGATCCTAATAACATACTTAAACCTGATTTAACTCTGCAGCGTATTCTTCAAATGGATGTAATAGATCTAATAGATCTGGAAGACGTTAACTTCGCATTGACACATGCAGAGAATAAAATTACTGTCGGTATCGATGGTATCCCTAGTTTTCTTTTACGTGACTGTGCTGCCATTTTTAATTCACCTCTCCACCATATTTTCAAATTAAGAAATCTGTAATGCCTAGAAACAGTGGAAAAAAGCCTACATCTGCCCAGTTCACAAAAAAAGGCGATGTTACCAACGATGACCAACGATGTATTTCTTTACTACGCAACTTTTCTAAGATACTTGAATCGATTTTATACAATTATATTTACGCATACATAAAAACTTTATATAATGCAGTTTCAGCATGGATTTAGAAATCGATCAATTGTTTCCAACTTGACGTGCTTCACCCAGTTTGTGTCTGACACTCTGGGTAATAGAGGACAAGTTGATGTAATATATTTAGACTTTCTGAAAGCGTTCAATCAACTGGACCACTTTGTATTACTGCATAAATTGACAGCCATCATATTTAGTGCACCCTTGATTTTCCTTATGGAGTCTTATCTGCAAGATAAAGAGCAGTATGTTAAGTATTTCAACCACAATTCTTTTTCGATTTGTCCTACGTCAGGAGTGCCTCAGAGTTCGAGCTTAAGACACCTCTCTTTTTAATTTTTATCAACGACATTGCGGATACTATTAGTTGTGATACGGATACTATCAAATCACTGACTGATTGTGCGATTCTACAGCGTAGCCTGGATAGTGAGAACAGTGTTGTTGAGTGGTACGCGAACAGTCGATTATTATTAAACGTGTCCAAGTGCGCGGTTAGGTCATACACCAAATGTTCCATAATACCTTCCCAGTATAAAATCGGTAGTGAGTATTTACGTATTACTGAAAATTTCACTGATTTAGGAGTGGTGTTTGATGACTTGCGTTTGTAAAACAAGTATCAACTCTTTGCGCAAAATGTTATCGAACATACGGTTTTATTTATCGTAATCGTAACGATTTTTCGACCGCCGGGCTGCTTACCATTTCTTACGCTTTAATTCGCTCTCGCCTTGAATATGCAGCAATGATTTGGCAACCCTATCATATGAAACATACTTACAATCTTTGTATACTTTAGAAGGCATACAAAGATTGCACTTTAAGTTTTTGTCGTTCCGTATTGATGGCATCTACCCAATAAAAGGTATTGATTACTATAGTTACCCGTTTTGATATAATAACATTGTCAATACGTAGAATTGTGGTCGTCGTTAAATTTTTGTATAATCGATTTTACAATTTAGTTGATTGCCTGTAGTTACTTGCCAGGCTTAATTTCACTGTACCTAGAGTCAACATCGGATCATCGCGGTTGTTTTATTGTGATTTCGATAGAACTTTAGTATCTCAACGCTCGCCAGTTTCACTAATGTGTAGCTAGTTTAATGTAATAATCGAGAGATTGTGACATTTTTCTGATTCTTGGTCGGGTATCAAGAACCTTGTTATTACACACTTTTAGGTAAATCTAATTATTGCTCTACACGTTCACCTTATAATAGCATATTTTTATTTTTTTTTATATTTTTGTAACGAATATTAATTTTGTTTTCTTGTAATTGGGTGGAGAACCTGTTGGAATAAAGTTTATTATTATTATTAACATTGCTTTTTAATTTGGTGTAACATTTTTTCTACAATATAGCGCTTAACTGTTTTTGGCTAGAAATCTTATAGGCTGGTCTCAACTTACTAAAAAATATTTTCCATTTCGCATTTTCAAATGTAGTTAATACACAATTATACGTATAGACAGTAGAAAATAAGCTTCTGCAAATAATTCGCTCAATTCTTTTTGTATAGCACTGTCTATTGAATCAAAAATGATGTTAGCGTTTGTTTGAAGAATCTTCATAATCATGAATTTTTTTTTAAAGACTTCGTTCCCTAAAATTAATAAATTATTAAATATATTAGTATTACTTCTATAATTTTGTTTTGATCTGATCTGACTTTTTTGACAACCACTGTGTATATGTTTTGCAATACACACATTTTGCAAGTGTAACAGACATTTCCCTGGAACATTTACATTCAGCTTTCTTTTGATATTCTTCTATTATCTCTTTAAATCATTTCCAAATATGCTTTTTTGGTTTCATCTGTTTTATTACGTTTTATTATATGTATAAAAACAAACAAAACTTAACGCACTGTCATCACAACATAGCACTGGAAATTACTCGTCGCAAATGATTCACGGAATTCCATAAATCAAATTGCTAAATATTGTAAAGCAGTTCACTGCAGTTTATAATTTAAAGTTGCAAAATAATGGAAGTTTATCAAAATATCGCTACTTGAATATAGATGGCATTATTTTATTTGACTGATTAATTGAAGATGGTCAACCCAAGCCTGTATATTTGAAGAATGGATGTGTCATGGGCATTTAACCATCAATTGACCTTGAAAAAATGGCATATCCCTATTTTAAATGTGCATCTGAAGAGATTATTTTAACGATGCCTTTACAATGAATAGTTTCTGAAATAGAGGGCTTTACAAACTTATTAAGCAACCGTGTATATTTTAATTGAAGTAAAACTAGAACTAACAATAGACCTATAACTAGAATCTTTTTTGTTGAATTTTGTATGAACTTCGTTTCGTTCGTCCAATCCAGTCCTGGAGCGCCAAATATCTTTGGATAGTACTATATATGAATAACTTTTCAGTTATTTAATTGCACAATTTACAACAAAATCTTTTAATCAAATTACTACATCGTCTTCCGTCGCCATCTGTAGCTCAACAATTCCCCAGTCCATATTATCACTTGATATGGAGTCTACGTTTTGGATCTTTTCGTTAGTATCCAGTTCATTCTCAAAAAACTCCCATTTCTATCTCCTAATTTTCTAGCTCTCTTTCTATAGTTATATTTGAAAGAATGGTGGGCGTAAGATTTGTTGACTTCAGGCCAAATTTAGGGACATCACCAAAAACTGCCTTATACGGTGTTCGGCCTGTCACTCTGTGCAACAAAATATTTTTCTGTCATTGCGTAAAATAACACCCAACAGGTAGATTTATTATCACTCATCCACGACGGTAAGATGTTCTCGTCATTTTGATTTGTACACTCAACGCTGCCCTAGTTTTGAGGATGGCGAGGTCTTCCATGAATAATTAATAACTGTGACCACAAGATTTTCAATTCTTCTACTATCTTGTTCGCAAATTCATGCCCGATGACGCTTTGCAAAATCGTTGGCGTGCCAAATTGGATCTTCAAAAGTTCTTCCGCAACGTTTACAGTGTGTTTTGAACGTAAAGGCCTCAGACATACGTGCTTGGTGGAATGGCCTTGATAGTTCAATAGCCATTTATACTCACCGTTGGGTATAGATTGAAAATCGATTAAATCTACTTGACCTCTTGTCATAATATCTTTAGAAGTAATCGGGTTTACAACAATTTTTGGTACGATTTTATTCTGTTTTGTTTGACAATATTTACATGCATTCAAGAACATTTCTACTCAAGGCTTCGGAATAAAATATTTTTGTTGAACTATATTGATCATTTTATCTCTGGACCCATGGCCACAATTAATATGAATATCTAATAACCGTTCAAATAGTTCTTCTTCTGGGATGACATAAATTAAAGGATCGCTTTTTTCTTAACTTTTTTTATGAGATGATGTTGATCGCCTACTTTCATAATATCATACATTTCCAGTAAATAATACTCTCATCTGCTTTTCTTGCTATTCTTGTTTTGCTTGAATAGTTTCTAGCGCCATCTATTTACAGAATGATTTTCAATGCTTGCTAATTTAGTTAGTGCTGGTCGTTTCGTGAACCTTCGACACGTTTATTGCGACAGATTGTGTACCGAAATGGAGTACGGAATTTACCGAATATGATCGCCCGTTTCATGAACAGTCTCGTCAGAAATCGAAATCCTTAACATTTACACAAAGTGCCGACGCTTCATGAACTGTCTAGGATTTTCAGGAACTGACGGATTTCGCCATATGATCAGGACATATACAAGATACGTACATGACGACATATCTTGTTATTGGCTGCAGAAGACGGTGTCAGAAGAAGATTTGGCCAGCGTAACAACACTTATCTCTCAATACTTATTTATTCCAACCAATTTCTTACTATATCATTTTATGCAAAATTTCAAGAATTATGATTATCACAGTTGGTATGTAAACCTTGTAAGCTACTTTTGACTGAATCGAATGAAAATGAAATCTTAGTCGACTTCGAAAACGTCAACTACCCAAAGCAGTATCACAAACTACACTTCTTGTGGTCGTCGACGTCTTCAAAATCCGTCGAGATTAATTCTTTCGAGTATCTCAAACCCAATCCAACAATCACCGACAAGACCAAACTACTTGCAAAAGAGGAATTCGCCTAATATAATTCCAAACTTTTCTTAATGTTTATTGTTTAAACAGAAGTCGAACATCACTGGAACAAAAACTTTTTCATCAAATCAGATCAGTTCTCATCTTCCTCTAAACATGAATGATTATATGGGATGGCAAATAAAACAATTTGCACGTTTTCACAGTTTATTAAAGCAAATTGTCAATTAATACTAATAAATTTAAGTAGCTAAAATAACTAAAAAATCATTGTTGTTTGATCTTTCTTTGTTTTTTTCTTAACACTAAAACTACTCGACTAATTAACCATTTAAAGATAAACCATAAAATCCTCAATAAAAGCACTAAAATTATTAAGGAAAATCCAATAACATCCAATAAATAATATTGATACCATTCCAATTTAACAGCATCACTTCTTAAATGCACAGCTCCTTTGTGTCTTATAACATATTCAATCCAATATACGGCAGTGTCCAAAGCTGACGATGGCCTATCTATAAATCTCTTAGAAATTTCTTTAGCTTTATCTTCAAAATTCTTCCCCAACAAAGTATTAACAGCCTCAGAAAACGATTTATCTGTAATTTGACTGAATTCGATCCCCAAGGCAACTCCCTTGGCCACGTTATTATTAATATTAAGAAATTGGTCTGCGAAAATCGGAATTCCTAACATGGGAACTCCGCAGTAATTAGCTTCCTGCGTCCCCAACATTCCACCGTGACTTATGAATAGTTTGGTATTCGGATGACATAATATTCCAACTTGAGGCATCCATTTTTCGAATTGTATGTTTGACGGAATTTCTAGATGTTTCGGAAATAAATCTTTGTCAGCTTTCCATAAAATTTTATAATCCGTGAGCGCTTTAAACGTTTCGATAATCGATTTTAAAATGTGCTCTGGTAAAGTTTCGGTCATTATCATCGATCCGAAACTTAAATAAATTATTTTCGCGGAATTCATTAATTTTTCGAGATGCTAAAAATTCACAAAAATGTATATAATTTTTATTATAGTTCATTTGGTTAATTACCGATGGCAAAGAAATATCTTCTTCTATGTGAATTCCCGCTATTTCAATGAAATTCGGCACTAATGGTCTCGATTGTTGAATGCTGAAGTGGCTGTTAACTAAAACTAAGCTGACGTTGTTTGAGATATCTTTAATCGACGATGAAATTTTATTTCCAAAGAAATTATTTGCGATTTTTTCGATTGATTGTTGATGTATGTCATAGCTATAACGGATAATTTATTAAATTTGCAACATAAATTATAGATAATTTACCTAAATTTTGAGGTTAATAATACAAAGCTGTTCCAAAATCGCTGGAGAAAATTCATTTGTGGCTCGTACGAAGAAAAATAATTAGGAATATAAGCCGGATTATCAGGTAAAGCTAATATATCACTAACCCATGGTAAATTAACACTTGTTGTAACAGCCACTATAGGGATTTTAAAAAAATCCGCAAAACCATACATGCAATCACCCGCTGTAACTTGAGTAATCAATAAATCATAATGTTTCGTTGAGTTTAAAAGATCTCTAGCTTGTTGGGAATTTAAAATTGCCTCGCAAGTTTCAATCCCTGCAATTTTATACACAACTTTTATGTTTTCATAAAAATTAGTGGTCTTAAATTCTTCTATTTTAATATTGTTGATTCTTATTGGCATTAAACCTTCTAAACTTATGTCGTTATATCTGTAAATTAAAATAATTATTAATTAATTAGATTATTACAAAAAAATACCTTTTATGTGATTTTTTTAATGGAAAATGACTCATAACATCAACCTCGTGTCCACGATCTGCCAAATTTTTTAAAATTGGTTTAAACACGGCGAAATGACTTTTTCCAGGGTAAGGTAAAATTGCTAATATATTTGCGTTTTCGATCATTTTTAAATAAGTTATTATTAAAAAAGTTATTAAAGCAAACTTCATTATCACGGTTTCGATTCACTTGCTATTATGCAGTCACAATTTATATGTTAAGCTGAAAAAATTGTTATTATATAGTATTTGCTTTATTTCTTATCCTTGTCTACTATTATATGTACTACGTTATTTCTACAATTGAAAAAAATATTGCAGTCATGGAATACAATGTAAATAAATTTCCCTGGAATTCTTGAAAAACATGAAATTTTATAATAACAGAGATAACGAATTATTTGTTTGTGCAAAAATTATTTAAGCATTTTTTCATTGATCATGTTGATAAAATAATTAAATGGTAAACACGTAGGAAGACGCTTGTTGTTGACACTTTGAAACAAAGGGAGTCAAGGTACATCGAAAAAACAAGATAAAATAGTGGTTTAAGGTTTCCGTTGAGATTCTTTGAATTGTAAAAATATAGTAAAAAACAAAATAGTTAAAGTTACTTTGCAGCTCGAGGGTATTATCTGAAAATAAGAGGAATAGTTTAAACATTTCACAAAGTGATTAGGGAAAAAAATTGAAGAAAAAATGCGTATATTTTTTATTATCTTTGCCATTAATCAATAATAAAAGTTTACGTATTTTCTACTCTTTCCTGTTTTTCCGCAGAAAGAAAAAAATAGAAAAATAGTTTCTAACATATCTTACTAAAATAACAAATTACTAAAAATCGCATGAATTATTTGGTAATTAATAGATCTGTTATTTGCTATTTACTTCCTTCGCATATAATTTAAATGCGGCGATTTACTTACATCAGTCACACCTGTCAAATTTTGATCATTTCGAACTTTTCTCCATATTTGTGCATATGAGAGCAAAAGTGCAGAAAATCGGATTTGTTAAGAATAAAATTTGCTACAACTTTTTTCTTAAATCTTCATAATCCTGACCTCTTATAACAACAATCTGTAAAAGTACAGTTTGATCTAATTTCCACATTCACGAATATTTCTCAATATTATGCATCTGATACCAAATATGCAAAATATCTGAATTGTTAAGAATAAAGTTTGTTGCAACTTTTACACTCAAACATTTTTTCTATAACATTCCGAATTCAGTACTGTTCTACAAACAAGGTTATAGGGCGTAAAATTCCCGAGATAAAAAAATTTCCACCCATACAAAATTGTTAATGATTCTTTTTATTGAAGTTGGCATTTTGAATTAATTTTTAATTTTAAGGTACTATTGAACTTTTTTATTGGAGAGTGCGTATTTTGAGTTCAGAGTTGATACTGCTTCCAGGAGTGCTTTCAGAAGACGTGATACTGCTTCTAGAAGACTTAATCTATACACGTTCCATCCACTCAACACGTAAGATCCAAGAAGTCATAAAATCAACCCCAGACAAGAGGCTGCGATACTACACCTTAACCCTTCGTCGGGCGCATTGTTAGTGTAAACAAATTCAGGCGCAATGCGAGAGGCACGCTTTTAACAATCGCAACACACATTCTTAATTAGCACTTTAAAGGCATCTATTGATGTTCAATGGTAGTTTTAACCAAGAAAGAGAAGTATATTAAAAAGATAATGCATTTATTAAAGAAAGTAATACATATAAAAAATTATAAAAAAATTAAATTATTAGAAAAAACGAATTTATTTTCAAAATATGTAAAAAATATTTTAAAAAATTATTGTTGTCTATAACTAAAATTAGAACTAACACTAGCACTAACACTAGAACTATCACTAGAACTATCACTAGGACTAACACTAGATCTAAAACTAGAAACTTTCGGGTATCGCCGTGCGTTTTTTGAAAAAATGTTTGACGTTTCGGATGCCATGTTGCAACCTTCTTCAGAAACTGGTTCTACCTGACAAAATCGGGGATCGTAAAACAATATATAGGCCGAAAAAACTAATTAATAATTAATTTATATTAATTACAAGCTAATTACTAACTAATTACTGCGTCGCGTCCGGTTTGGGAGTCGTGTTCGTCTTCACCACCATCTTCCATGTTCTGCTGAGTTCCCCAGCCATCTTCTCTGTTGACGTTGTTTTTATGTCGGTGGATTTCTATGGCTTCTCTTGTCAGCCGTTGATGATATTTATTATTCCTAGCCAGAACCTTTGTTTTGTCGAAGTTTATTTGGTGTCCCACCGAATGGCAATGTTCCGCAACCGCCGACTGTTGAATCTTCCTCAGCCTCACATCCCTCTCGTGTTCCTTGATACGGCATTCGATGTTTTAAAAAAGCCTTCGTACTTATATTATTGTTGTCTTGTTTATGCAGAGTCAGTTTCTTTGGCAAAAGGACAACATTGATATGCAGCATAACAGGTACCGCACACCATATTTACGTGAGACATGCAGATTGCAGACCCACATTTTTTACATTCATAATTTGTCATCCTTCTGAAATTCCTTTCATCTATACAGACTTGAACACCCACGCTTTTTTGGAGGTGGAAGAGTTAAATTTTCTAAGTCATCAGTTTCATTGATGGGTTGGAACCGTTTTAGTCGCATTTGGAGCTGGGTATTGATCCCAACAGTCTTCATACTTATCCAAGTAAGCTGTCCCATCGTCAGCTGATGGGACAATGTTTTTAGAAAAACTCGTCTTTTTAATGGTTCCAGTCGATTGCCGAGGTAAATTACTTGGGAATTAATACCACTCACATTCAACGTTGTGAAAAATATTATCATGGGCCACCGCTTCACATTCATGGTACCAACAGCCGTCGGTTCACGCTGTAGGTAGCACACATCTGATCTACAGTATCGATAGCGCCCTTGGTGGAATTATAAAAAGTGATTATCTCTGTCTTTTGTTTCTCTTCAGATTTAGGATCGATGGTGTTGTTGTCATGTAGTGTAGATACGGGAATTACATTCTTCTTTGCTCGTGATATGTAAGATGCTAAAGTCCTTCCATTATTAAAACCAAACATGCTTGTGTATTGTTTCCTTCTTTGGCCAAGACAAATGGTGTGGGCAACTGTCTTTTATTTTTTCTCACAGTTCCAACGTATGATAAGTTTTTCTTTTTAAAGAATCGATGAGTTCTATATCGGTAAACCAATTATCGGCTGTAACATCAGGATCGCTTCTAAATATCGGTTTAGCCATTCTTCTTACTACCTAACACGGCTTATTACTGACAGCGAAAACACCTTCAGGCTGTGTCCCAGCATAAATCTCCATATTCACCGTATAAGTCGTTTTTGCATCAGCAAGGGCAAAACAAGGGGGTTTGGACGGTATCCACTGCCGAAATGCACACCGTCCACGGAAACCTGGTAGCATCTCATCGATTGTCACGTTTTCTCCGACGTTATAACACTTTTGACAGTTTTCTACAAATTTTTCAAACACGTCCCGAATTGGAGCAAGACGATCAATTTCTTTTCGTTCTGCTCTGGTAGTAAAATCGTCAAATCGAAGACAACGCATCAGAGTTTTGAACCGTTTGATATTCATTACCAATCCAAATTTCTCGACACCGTCGCCTTCTTTTCCCCAAAGTTCCTCCAAACTTTGACGATTTCCTCTCAGTGCTCCTGCTCAGTATAATAAACCAATAAAAACCTTTAGTTCGATGACATCTGTGGGCGCGACGTCTCTTTCTCTGGAAAATTAATGCTTTATCGATTCAATACATTGGTTTGTATATCTAACTTATCTTTATCTTTAACTTATTATTTGTATATCTAATCTTGTGACATCGTCTACGAACATTTCTTGGTGGCGGATTTTTATACCATTTGGTTGTTTTATCCTTTCCCAGAAAGCAATTGACTTCAGTACCTGGTTCGCATTAATCTTGAAGTTCCTCACCATCCTGCTCCGTTTCTGAATCGTCTTCACGTTTTACAACGAAATCTTCCGAATCAATATCACTTTCTTCTCCAAAATCATCGTCCACTGAGGGATCTTCCTTGTCGTCTTCGAGAAGATTTGTTATATCATCAAAATTATTTGAACAATTTTGGCACATTTTAGCGGAAATAAAGGACAGTCGGAACCACCAGCTATTTTAGAACTAATTTTACTTCAACATTATGTCCTTCTTTTATACCTTTTACTACTGGGAACAGCAACATTTGCAGTTGTGAGAATTCTTCATTTGGTTTGAAAAATATAAAACTTCGCAACGACTTTTTACTTCTAGTTAGGTTTCGAAGATTAGATTTGTTCTCACGAACGGTGAGGACTGTCTCAAAACTCGTCAATTACAATCTCCCATGTCAAGTAACGTAGTTATATTTCAACAAATTTATTTGCATTATTTGACATCGGTGATTGAGAGATCACGGACAAGTCTTAGCGTTGAGTGGAAAAAAATATTTATTTTAGAACTTATTTTAGTTCAGTAAATATCCTTACTTTATACCTTTTTGACTGAGAACAACATTTGCAATTGTGGGAATTCTTTTTTATTTGGTTTGAGAAATATAAAACGTCGCGACAACTTTTTACCAAGCAGATAAAATATTTGTTCTCACAAAAAACATATCAATAGAAGAAAAAATAATAAATGGAAGTATCATAGAATATTACGCGATATGTGAAAAAACAACTAAAATAATCACATGATGAAAAAAATAATCGATTTATTAGCAAAAATATTTTGAAGCATCCGGGCGCAATGAGCTTATGAAATCAAGGTAATAATAAATCCATTCTAAAAAACGCGCGAGCTAACGGACTAGGTATACTGTAGTCAGCAGGTAAAGAAAGTAGACTATAAAGAAGTACACACTTCTACACTTTTTAAGACTCAAGAGAGGAGCAGAGGAGAAGAAAAAAAATATAAAGGGTCATTAAAAAAATGTTTGACCTGAGAACGCAATACCTTTTGGAGATTTTATTAAACTGGTGAAAGTACTAGACTTTCACCCTGACTTAAAATTTCTCACCCCTTAGACTGGCCCTTGCATTGTGTTATCTTAAATCCAATCCTAGTATCACAAACACTTATGCCAAACTGCTTGTAAAGGCTAAGTATTGCTGGTATAGGATTTTAAGGATTAGCTTTAATTTGGGGAAGGACATTGACCTGTATACGACCACCTGAATTTTGAGAATTCTCGTGATATTAAGTTGATCTTAATTAAAATGGATGGAAAAATTATTGCTTCTAAGAGGTTGCAGGTTTATACCACATCCATGCAAAACAACATAGTTTCTATGTTTGAAGACATTGGCCGGTGTAATTCCAATCATTTTTTTACTGTTCAACCTTAGGCCAAAATTCGAATACCACGACTACCAGAACTTTATAATACTTTATGAGATGAATCTTCGTTTTGTTGTAACAGAAGAAAAAGGTAATATATAAAAATAAATAAATAAGGTGTGAAAAGAAAGAATTTATTAAAAAATAAACTGATCAAAGAAAGAGAATTATTAAATAATAAACGAAAAGTAAGAAAAATTAGGAAGAGATAAAAAATAGAAAACTATATATTTTAATAAATGAATAAACATATTCTCTAATCTTTTAGAGAGATTTAATGAAATTACAAATTAAAGAGAAACACAAACAATTATGAATGATAATGTGATTGATGTTTGCGATTGATTTTTTATGTTTCTTAGGATCTTATTTGGAACATGATTTAATATAAAATATTTTACAATCTTTTGCATTTATTTAAATATACGGGTAATATATTTAATTTTTTATACCTTTCATTAAGAGGTTTAAAACGCGGACAACACAACCGTATGTTTAAATATGTAGCAGATTCCTCCATTATTTTTTTTTAAATTTTTGATAAATGTAGTACCCTGTATGCCTAATAGCACTAGGAAAATTGCAGTCATAAAAATATACGTTCTTTGTTGTGTGAATAATGCAATTTATTTTATTATATTTAGTCAAGCTAATACAATACTCAACCACAACAACCATTCACTGAATCTAGTTTGTGTAATTCCTGTACTTTCATACGTGACTTCAAGATCATCATCCTGCACTTCGGGCTACATTTTCTTGCTTAAACTCGACACCCAACTTTGAAGCCCTAAGTTATAATTTCAGAAGAGCGAATCTTCCACAGCTTTATGAATTGCTTTGTATCACTGATTAGTCTGCAGTTATGAATGTGAGTGATGTTGAGCTTAGTAGTGCGAAATTTTATTATCTGATATATAGAGCTCTTGATGTTGCTGTACCGAAATACAGAGTTTTGTGTAGCGGTAGAAGAAAATACCACACCTGGTTTAAAGAGGTATAAAGGTAAACCTTCGACTTAAGGAGGATATGCTTAAGAAATATAAACGATGTGGTACTGACCATTATCTTGAATAATTCAAACGTTGTCGCGCGCTTACAAAAACTCTGATAAACGCGACTTATAAGCAGCACATGATTGAAACTGAAACTGCAATTCGTCGTGACCTAAGAAGGGCACTTCTAAAATACCAGGTATTATGAAGTACAACAACCTAGAATAAACTTCGAGAAAAGTTAATTGTTGATGCTTTAGCTGAGTATTTTGCTGAGGTAAAGTTTATATTGCTCGGATCCCAATAACATACAATAGATCTGGAAGATCCTAGATCCCTAGCTACTCTGCTGCCATTTTTAATTTACCTCTCCACCACATTTTCAACTTAACTCTTAAGAAATCTGTAATGCCTAAACAGTGAAAGAAAGCCTACATCTGCCCAGTTCACAAAAAAGACGATGTTACCAACGATGCATTTCTTTACTTCCCAACTTTTCTAAGATACTTGAATCGATTTTATACAATCATATTTACGAATACATAAAAACCATATATATAACGCAGTTCCAGCACGGATTTGTTAGAAATCGATCAACTGTTTGCAATTTAGCGTACCTCACCCAGTTTTTGTGTGTCACTCTGGGTAGTAGAGGACAAGTTGATGTAATATATTTAGACTTCCAGAAAGCGTCCGATCAACTGGATCACTTTGCATTACTGCATAAATTGACAGGCATCAGATTTAGTGCAACTTTGATTTCTCCTATGGAGTCTTATCTGCGAGATAGAGAGTAGTATGTTAAATATTTCAACCACAATTCCTTTTCGATTTTTCCTACGTTAGAACTGCCTCAGGGCTCGAACTTGGGACATCTCTCTTTTCAACGTCATTGTAGAAGTTGCTGTTTGCGGTCGCTCTCAAGATTTTTGTTTCTATCAAGTCACTGATGGATTGTGTGGTTCTACAGCGTGGTCTGGATAGTGTTGTTAAGTGGTACACCATTTATGTCATACATCAAATGTTCCATAATACCTTCCTAGTATGAAATCGGTGTGAGTATTTGGGGGTGTGGTTGGGCAACAATGATACACGAGGACCTAAAGCAATAATCAAGACTAGTCCCAGGGTGCTGCAATCTCTAGCTATTGAGAAAATAATTTCTAAGTATGCCATTGAAAACGAGGAATATTCAAAATTTCACCCCTCGGCCCCTACGGCAAATCTGGGGGTGTGGTTGGGCAAGAATGATACACGAGGACCTAAAGCAATAATCGAGACTAGTCCCAGGGTGCTGCAATCTCTAGTTATTGAGAAAATAATTTCTAAGTATGCCATTGAAAACGAGGAATATTCAAAATTTCACCCCTCGGCCCCTACAGCAAATCTGGGGGTGTGGTTGGGCAAGAATGATACACAAGGACCTAAAGCAATAATCGAGACTAGTCCCAGGGTGCTGCAATCTCTAGTTATTGAGAAAATAATTTCTAAGTATGCCATTGGAAACGAGGAATATTCAAAATTTCACCCCTCGGCCCCTACGGCAAATCTGGGGGTGTGGTTGGGCAAGAATGATACATGAGGACCTAGAGCAATAATCGAGGCTAGTTCCAGGGTGCTGCAATATCTAGTTATTGAGAAAATAATTTCTAAGTATGCCATTGAAAACGAGGAATATTCAAAATTTCACCCCTCGGCCCCTACGGCAAATCTGGGGGGTAGTTGGGCAAGAATGATACACGAGAACCTAAAGCAATAATCGAGACTAGTCCCAGGGTGCTGCAATCTCTAGTTATTGAGAAAATAATTTCTAAGTATGCCATTGAAAACGAAGAATATTCAAAATTTCACCCCTCGGCCCTACGGCAAATCTGGGGGTAGGAGTGCGCTTGAGTGATACAGGAGGACCTAAGGTAATAATCGAGACTAGTCCCAGGGTGCTGCAATCTCTAGTTATTGAGAAAATAATTTCTAAGTATGCCATTGAAAATTAGGAATATTCAAAATTTCACCCCTCGGCCTCTACGGCAAATCTGGAGGTAGGGGTGCACTTGAGTGATACAGGAGGACCTAAGGCAATAATTTAGACTAGTCTCAGGGTGCTGCAATCTCGATTATTGATAAAATAATTTCTAAGTATGCCATTGAAAACTAGGAATATTCAAAATTTCACCCCTCGGCCCCTACGGCAAATCTGGGGGTGTGGTTGGGCAAGAACGATACATGATGACCTAAAGCAATAATCAAGACTAGTTCCAGGGTTCTGCAATATCTAGTTATTGAGAAAATAATTTCTAAGTATGCCATTGAAAACGAGGAATATTCAAAATTTCACCCCTCGGCCCCTACGGCAAATCTGGGGGTAGGGGTGCGCTTGAATGATACAGGAGGAGCTAAGGCAATAATCTAGACTAGTCTCAGGGTGCTGCAGTCGACAAGGAACATAGTAGAGGGTCTATTCGAATTATACAGGGCAGCCGCAAGTTCCTATAACGTCTGTAGTTTTAGAAAACGATTTTACAATTGGTAAGATTAAGACTTATCTGGTCAACTGTAATTTTGTGAATCTGAATCTGGTATAGATTCGAATATGAATCTAACTTCAGCCACATAAATATCTATAATAACCTTTCAAATAGTTCTTCCTATTGGATGACATAAATTAAAGGATCGTTTTTTCATTAACTTTTTTTTATGAGACGTTGATCGCTTACTTTGGTATTTTTTGGTTTTGCTTGAGTAATTTTCAGCGCCATCTATTAATTCTCTATTTATTACCTCAAAACAAAAAAAAAACATCAATACGTACTTCTTTTAATTGATCGACCGTGTACGGGTGCTTATTAGGATTTTCTTTGTAGTAATTACAAAGTGTTCTTTAAACAGCTACTCACCACTTTTTCCACAATGATTTTTCATGCTTGCTAATTTAGTTAGTGCTGGTCGTTTCGTGAACCTTCGATACCTTAAATTGTGTACCGAAATGGAGTTCGCAATTTGCGAAATATGATCGGGCGTTTCATGAACAACTTCGTCAGAAAACAAAATCCTTAACATTTACACAAAATGCCGACGCTTCATGAACTACCTAGGATTTTCGGGAACTGGCGGATTTCGCCATGTGACCACGACATATGCAAGATACGTACAAGATATCTTGTTATTGGCTGAAGAAGACGGTATAAGAGGAAGGTTTGTAAGACTAAGCTACTCTTGACTGAAACGAATAGAAATGAAATCTTAGTCGAATACGAAGACGTCAACTACCCCAAGCAGTATTACAATCTACGTTTCTAGTGAACGTTTTCAAAATCCGTCGAGATTAATACTATCGAGTATCTTAAACCCTTAAATTATTTTCGTGGAATTCATTAATTTTTCCAGACGCTAACTATTCAAAAAAAGATTCATAATTTTTACTATAGTTTATTTGTAGAAATTCGGCACTAATGATCTCGATTGTTGAATACTGACTGAAGTGACTGTTAACTAAAACTAAGCTGACATTTTTTGAGATGTCTTTAATCGACGATGAGATTTTATTTCCAAAGAAGTTTTTTGCGATTTTTTCGATTGATTGTTGATGTATATAGTAGCTATAATGGATTATTTATTAAATTTGCAACATAAATTTTAGATAATTTACCTAAATTTTGAGGTTAATAATACGAAGCTGTTCCAAAATCGCTGGAAAAAATTCATTTGTGGCTCGTACGAAGAAAAATAATTAGAAATATAAGCCGGATTATCAGGTAAAGCCAATATATCACTAACCTATGGTAAAATAACACTTGTTGTAACAGCCACTATAGGGATTTTAAAAAAATCCGCAAAACCGTACATGCAACCCGCTGTAACTTGAGTAATCAATAAATCATAATGTTTCGCTGAGCTTAAAAGATCTCTAGCTTGTTGTGAATTTAAAATTGCCTCGCAAGTTTCAATTCCTGCAATTTTATACACAACTTTTATGTTTTCATAAAAATTAGTGATCTTAAATTTTTCTATTTTAATGTTGTTGATTCTTATTGGCATTAAACCTTCCAAACATATGTCGTTATATCAGTAAATTAAAAAAATAATTATTAATTAATCATATGATATCACAAAAAACATACCTTTTATGTGATTTTCTTAATGGAGAATGACTCATAACATCAACCTCGTGTCCACGATCTGCCAAACTTTTTAAAATTGGTTTAAACACAGCGAATTGACTTTTTCCAGAGTAAGGTAAAATTGGCAATATATTTGCGTTTTCGATTATTTTTAAAAAAGTTAGTATTAAAAAAGTTATTAAAGCAAACTTCATTATCACGGTTTCGCTCCACTTGCTATTACGTTGTAACAATTTATATATTAAGCTGAAAAAATTATTATTGTATAGTATTTGCTTTATTTCTTATCCTTGTCTACCATTACATGAACTACGTTATTTATATAATTTAAAAAATATTACAGTCATGGAATACAATGTTAATAAATTTTCCTCGATTTCTTGAAAAACATTAAATTTTATAATAACAGAGATAGTTTAAACATTTCACAAAGCCATTAAGGAAAAAATTGACGAAAATATGCGTATATTTTTTATTATCTTTGCCATTAATCAATAATAAAAGTTTACGTATTTTCTACTCTTTCCTATTTTTCCGCAGAAAGTAAAAAATAAAAAAATTTGTTTCTAACATATCTTAACAAAATAACAAATTACTAAAAATCGCATGAATTAGATCTGTTATTTGCTATTTACTGATCTAATTTGCTTCCTTCGCATATAACTAAAAAACGACGATTTACAGTCACACCTGTCAAAGTTTTGATCATTTCGAACTTTTCTGTATATTTGTGCATATGAGAGCAAAAGTGCAGAAGGTCGGATTTGTTAAAAATAAAATTTGCTACAACTTTTTTCTTAAATCTTCATAATCCTGAGCTCTCATAACAACAATCTGTAAAAGTACAGTTGGATCTAATTTCTACATTCACGAATATTTCTCAATATTATGCATCTGATACCAAATATGCAAAATATCTGGATTGTTAAGAATAAAGTTTGTTGCAACTTTTACACTCAAACATTTTTTCTATAACATTCCGAATTCAGTACTGTTCTACAAACAAGGTTATAGAGAGTAAAATTCCCGAGATAAAACATTTTCCACCCATACAAAATTGTTAATGATTCTTTTTATTGAAGTTGGCATCTTGAATTAATTTTTTAATTTTAAGGTACTATTGAGCTTTTTTATTGGAGAGCGCGTATTTTGAGTTGAGAGTTTGTACTGCTTCCAAGATTGCTTTCAGAACACTTGATACTGCTACTAGAAGACTTGATCTACACACTTTCTATCCACCGAACACGTAAGATCCAAGAAGTCATAAAATCAACTCCAGGAAAGAGGCTGCGATATTACACCTTAACGCTACTAACTCTCAAACGTTATTTGAACTTAATAGGAAAAGTGTGCAATAATACCTTTGTGATTTGATACTGAAAACCGTTTGAAAAAATTCATATACGTGTTTAGTTGGTTAAAGTTCCCAGCAATCTAATATTCAAAATAAGTACATCCGATCAAATCATAATTCTGTTGTATAACTAGGGTTCTTTTATGGTATAGTGCTTCTAAATAACTGGTAAATTGGTAACGGGATTACTGCTTTGAAAAAATTGGAAATGTTTCCAAAAGACCAGAATTGATTGCAGAAGGATCAATACTGCTTCTGAAAGACTATACTGCTTTCAAAAGCAGTATAACAAGATTCGAAAAGCTTTCAAAAAATTTGAACTACTGTAAAGGAGCAACAACTGCTACTAGAAAGCTTGATATTGCTTACAGAAAACTTGAAATGCTTCCAGAAGACTTAATATTACTTCTGGAATACTTTAAATGCTTCTAGAATATTTGGTATTGCCTCTAGAAAACTTGGAGTGGTTTCAGAGGACTTCATACGGCTTTTAGAAAGATTGAAACACATCCAGAAGACTTGATACTGCTTCTAGAAGGTTTGAAATGTTTCCAAAAGACTTGGTACTCCTTCTAGAACACTTAAAAAACTTGAAATGCTCCAGAAGATATACTATTGGTGCTGGAAGACTTGATAGTGCAACTAGAAAACTTGATATTGTTGGCAAAAGATTTAAATTGGTTTCAGAAGGCATCCAATTCTTCCAGAAGACTTTTAAGAGTTAATATTGCTTATAGAACACTTTCAATGCTTTTAAAAGGCTTGATACTGCATCTCGAAGACTTGGCACTGCATCTAGAAGAACTGATTGAACTGTTTCCAGCAGAATTCATATTACCTTTGGAAAACTTGAACTGGTTCCGAAAGACTAGATACTGCTTCTAAAAGACTTGAGGTGCTTCCAGAGGATTTCCAACTACCCCTGGGAGACTTGATACTGCTTCTAGAAAGCTTGACATTGCTGGCAGATGACCGAAAATGCTTCCAAATACTTTCAAAAAACTTGATATTGCTTCTAGAAGATTTAAAATGCTTCCAAGAGACTCGACACTGTCTCTAGAACACTCGAAAGGTTTGAAATTCTTCAAAAAGACTTAAAAGACTTCCAGAAGACTTGAACTACTTCCAGAAGACTTGAACTACTTCCAAAAGATTTACTATTGCCCATGGAAGACTTTATACTGTTTCTACAAAACTTTATATTGCTAATAGAACAGTTGAAATGCTTCCAGAAGACTTATAATACTTCCAGAATACTTGATACTGCTTCTAGAAAGCTTGATAATGCTTCAAAAAGACTTAAAATTTGATATAAAAACAGGATATTACCTCTAGAAAACTTAAAATACTTCCAGATATACTTGATACTGCTTCTAAACTTCTCTGGAAAAATTGAGAAACTTCAAATGGTTCCAGATGACTTAAAATGCTTCCTAAAGATTTGAACAACTTCGAGAAGATTTGCTACTGCCCTAGAAGATTTAATACTGCTTCCAAAACACTTCTTATTTAATACTGCTTCTGAAAAACTTGAAATTGTTCCAGAAGAATCGGCACTGCTTCTAGAAGTCTTAAAATATTTTCAACACTTGATACTGCTTCCAAAAAACTTGGAATGCTATCAGATTTCAAAGACTTGACTGCTTCTAGAAAACTTTATATTCCTTGTAAGAGACTTGCAATGTTTCCAGAAGACTTGATACTGCATCTAGAACACTTGAAGTGCTTCCAGAAAATTTGATATTACTTCTGGAAGACATAAATACTTCCAGAAGACTTAAAATGCTTCCAGAAGCTTCATTATTGCCCCTGGAAGAATTGATATTACTTCTATAAAACTTGACATTGCTGACAGAGAAGTTAAAATGCTTCCAGACAACTGATACTGCATCTAGAAGACGAAATGCTTCCAAGAAAACTTATGCTGCTTCTGTAAGACATGAAATATCTCTAGAAAACACATAACTTGATGCTGCTCGTAGAAGGTTTGAAACATTTCAAAAGACTCGATACTCCTACTGTTTTAGCAAATCCAAGGTATGTGGACTCAGTAGTTTAAGCGATTCTATTTTCAGCTGTCCCAGTGCAGAGAAGGCCAGGATCGCCTATATCAGTGCTATTTGTTTCCACAGCTTACGGCCAATGACGGCATTACCATTAGGATACGTACAACTTTACAATCTTAGGGAAACAGACACTCTATCGATATCACTCTGGCCTCCATGGGTATCACGTATTGATGTCAGATCATAGATGGATTACTTTTGATCTTGGTAATACCAATTTCAGAAATGAACTGATCCGCCGTACCAGATGGACAGACGTGGACAAATTCATGTCTACTCCTTCTGGGTTGTTAAATAAATTATGTCGGAGACAACCAACGAGCAGCTGGAGACTCATGGAATACTCTAGTTCCTTAAAAACTCCCTTTCCTACAAAAAGGCCAGTCCTCTCCGTAGGGAGGCAATACCCGGGCGCACGATCTTGTCTCACGGTTCACAAAAGTGAGGCACGGGTGGCTTTCAATAGAGTAAAGGACTCCCGAAGCGATTCAGACTGGCAGATTTACAAAAACAAGCTTTCAGTTTTTAAGACAAATTCGTCGAAAGAATTTACTTAGAAATTACTCCTACATCAGAGGTCTCTCGCCTCAAGATGGTGCTCGCCTCGAGCCCTGAAAGACGAATCGGGTGAAGAAGGATACGGTTCTTATACCGACAACCTTCAAGAATATCTACAGCTTCTAATGTCTGTTCATTTCTCAAGTTCCGACAACTAAAACGTTTTCCGACTTAAGTTAACCGGGTAATTAGTGTGACGTTATGATAAACTTCATACCTAAATCGGGTAAGCAAGATTACTTCCTTCCGAAGCCTTTCAGATCAATCAGTCCCTCCTCTTTCTTATTGAAATTGCTGGAAAGACTTTGCGACCGACACATTAGAAATTCTTGCCTGGTAAGCAGGTCATTGGACTCTACTCAACACGCATTACACCCAGGGAGCGTCAACGCTGATAGCTCTTCACGCAATGACCAGCTTCGTTGGTGATGCACTGAACCAGAACGAGTCTGCTTTGGGTGTCTTTAGTTAGAGTGTCTTTTTTTATTAACGTGGGAGGCGCTTTCGACAAAACCACCTTCTTCGGCATTAACGAGGACTTGCTAGATCATAATGTTCCTCCGACCCTTTGTGGTTGGATCGAGAATCGTAAAACTAAGAGCAGGCCAGTCCATCCTACAAGGGGCTGTTACCAGAGGCTGTCCACAAGGAGGAGGGTACTTTCACCGTTTTGGTGGGATCTCATTAAATATAATTGAGAATTGGTGTATTAAATAATCTCTCATCTAGATAACAGAGTAAAAATAGCTTATGGACTGCTTACCTGCAAAATAAGTTTTCATAAAGAATTACCTCATCCACATCAGTCCCACAGTAGTAGATGCACAGAAAACCTTGAAGATCTACACTGATGACTCAAGAAGACATAATGGAGTAGAAACAGGGGTCTTCTCCCTTTACCCGCGAATCCGACAAGCGTAATTAACTGCAATTAAACTTGCTGCTGACTCTATCTTGAGTCAAATATGCGAAATAGACAAATATTGGAATGTTAATCGTCCATCTTCATCTTCACCCACAAGATTCTTACACTCGTGTGACATAACCCCGGGCTGCTATCTTGCGAAGGAATTGCTAAAATATCCTTCACCAACAACAGCTGAGCATTACCTAGGGTTGGAAAGAAACACCCTTTGATTAGTCACAGGTCTCCTCACGGGTCACTATAAGGCAAATAAACAACTCTGTCGAGCCTGCCAAGAGGAAGACGAGACGATTAGACACTTCTTGTGTGATTACTCCTCTTTGACCGACCTCAGATTGAGAACTCTCAGGAAGGCCTGGCCGACTACAGATGACATCTGTATCATGCCTCTGGGTGACGTTCTGGCATTTTGTAATTCCTTAGACTGTTTGATATTACTGGATGTTGTGCCAGGAGTATGTACAAGGGGTCCGATGCGGCCTAAGTGCTCTGTACCGTAACATATCCTCCCATTTCCTTACATACAAGACTCGATACTCCCTCTGGAACTGTTGAAAGACTTGAAATGCTTCCAGATGATTTAAAATGTTTCGGGAAGATTTGAACTGCTTGCAAAAGATTTACTACTGCCCCTGGAAGACTTGATACTACTTCTAGAAGGCTTGATATAGTTCCAAAAGGCTCGATATTGCTTACAGAAAACTTGATATTGTTTCTGGAACACTTGAAATGATTCCAGAAGACTTTATACAGCTTCTAGAAGGCTAGATACAAATTCTAAAAGATTTGATATTGCTTATAGAAGACTTGACAAGCTTCCAAAAGACTCGATATTACCACTGAAACACCTGATACTGTTGCCAAAAAACTTGAAATGTTTCCTGCAAACTTGATATTGCTTCTGGAACACTTGATACTGCTGCCAAAAGACTTGAAATGATTCCAGAAAACTTGATGGTGCCTCTAGAAGACTGGAAATATTTCCAGAAAATTTGATACTGCTTCCAGAGGATTTGAAATACTTGCACAAAACTGGATTCTCCCTCTGAAACAATTAAAAGACTTGAAATGATTAATTTATTGTAATTTTATTGACACATACCTTTGCATACCTTTGCAATATTTTGGCGCTTAAATAGAATTCGGAAATGAATGATATTTTTCATAAAATACGCTTAAAAAGTTCTCTTGTTATAATGAATGTGGGCTAATTTCTCATAGATAAGAAAGTAATTATTCATTACATCTTGATAAACTCAAGAAAATAAGCTTTCATATTTCTTTGCGAGTGCATAGTTTTTTGTATCTGTAACAAACACTAAATGTTAAGCCAACAACATTTTATTTAATTTCTAAAGTAAAATTTAATTTCTCAGTATCTAATTTCTCAAAGTCAACAAACAGGGATAGAAATTCAAAAGCATGACCCATTTTAAATTTTCAAACTTGTTTATTATAATCTAGATATTTACATAATATAAAACATAAATAATACTTCATAAAATCGATTCTCAAGCTGACTTAAATTTGTGATATCCGAATTTCTTATGCAGCCTAATTAAGAATATGGTACTATAAAATCCTAACATAAAGGTTAAGATCACCACTGACAAACATATTAATGCAACATCAATCAAAAAATATTGATACCAAGGTAATTCGACGCTATGAGATCTCAAATGATAAGCTCCTTTATGTCTTATAACATATTCAATCCAATAAACAGCAGTATCCAATGGTGATGTTGGTCGATCTCTGTAAATTCTTGATATTTCTTCAGCACGTTCCTTAAAATCGGTTCCTAAAAGTTGTCTAACAGCTTTCGAAAAGTTTTCTTCATTAATCTCTTCGAAATTTAATTCTAACCCGGTTCCTTTTGTTACGACCGTTTTAATGTTTAAGACTTGATCCGCAAAAATTGGAATTCCAAGGATTGGAACGCCGCAATAATTAGCTTCTTGAGTGCCCAACATCCCACCATGACTAATAAATAATTTTGTGTTTGGATGGCATAAGATTCCTAATTGTGGTAACCAAGTTTCAAATTGAATGTTCGACGGTATTTCTAAATTTTTTGAGAACAAATCGCGATTCGCTTTCCATAAAATTTTTACAGGCAATTTTTTGAACGTATTAAAGATGGATTTTAATACATTTTCCGGCAACGTTTCCGTCATTAACATCGACCCAAAACTCATATAAATAACGCCGTTTGTTGAATCATTTAAAATTTTTGAAAAATAATCGTCTAATTGAATGTTTCCATCGATGTGAACACCAGCTACTTCGATAAAATTTGGAACAGCAGGTCGTGGTTGTTGAATACTAAAGTGACTGTTTGTTATAACTAAGCTGGTATTTTTTGCAATTTCTTTTAAATGAGGGATCCCTTCACCAAAATGTTTTATAATAATTCTATTCGCTTCTTCTTGAAAATAATCGAAGCTCATTTTGTAGAGCATTAAAGCTAAGGTGTTCCATAAACGTTGTTGTAGAGTCATTTTTGTGCCGGCTGTCATATAATTATGAGGGATGTAAGAAGGATTGTCTGGAATCCCGATCAGATCGCTACTCCAGGGTTGATTCACAGTAGTGCTTATTGTAATTAAAGGTATTTGAAAAATTCCAGCGAATACATTTAAGCAATCAGATGGCATTAAATGAGAGATTAAAACATCGTATTTTTTCGTTGTGTTTCGCAATGTTTGGGCTTCGTTCGTTCCGAGAACAGCATCGCACATCATTGTGCCACCAAACCGGAAAATAAAAATTAAATCGTTGATGATTCCTTTTGATTTGAAGGTGTTTAATGTTACGTTATTTGTTAGGATTGGCATGGAACCTTTTAGGCTAATATCGTTGTAGCTGGAATAAAAGAAAATAAATGTTAAAAAAAATGATTTTCCAAAAAAAGAAAAATTGTCTATCTTACCCTGGAATTGGTTTCTTCAGCGGAAAATGGCTCATAACATCAACATCATGTCCGTTTTCAGCTAATCTCTTCACAATGGGGTGAAGCATCATAAAATGGCTTTTACCAGGGAATGGAAATATCGCTAGGATATTTGCAGTCTCATGTTTATGTATTAAAACAAAAAATGAGAATACCACCAATAAAGTTTTCATCTTCAACAATTAAGTTAAACTTTTCAGCAACTTCGCTTGTTGAGAAAATAGAAACCACTGATGCCCATAATGATTTTGCTCCGGGTTTATATACTTAATATTAATGAGAGATATGTCAATAGTAATGGGGGAGTGAAATAATTGAAATTTTAACGTAATTATTTCAATAATTCAAAAACAATGTCTGTTTTTTTCCCGTTAAATCCTATATACGGAAACGAAGGTCAATTAGAAAGCAGGATATGGCAAAATAGATTAAACAAATAAAAAATAACGTTTTTATATCATATTGTTTACTTTGATTTGTGTCGATGTAAGTTTTCTTCGCATCATAAGAATTTAAACAACATGTTTATAGCGTTTCCGCGAATGAAGGAAATATAATTCCGTTATGACATTAAAAACATAATAAAATCTAATGTAGATTATATCTAAAAAAAGTGTATTTTTTGTACAAAGAATATTTGAGGTTTTTATTGAATAAAGTTGATCACCTTTTATCGTTGGTTCTGGCAGCGACAGGAGATGAATGTAAATTACGCTCGTTCCGCTTTCGTGAACTTCTTGTTCATTTTGATTTCAATTGACTTATTATTAAGGGAAATTGGGGTGCTTTTCTCCGCCCCTACATCATCATCGTTTCTTCGTTTTCTCGTCCAAAATCTCCCTCAAACTCCGCCAACCCGTTATCCCCCTCTAAAAAGAGACAACGTCGTGCAGCTTTTGTGAGCCGATTTAGTCAATTATCCGAATCGTTTTAGTGATTTCATTCGGTGACGATTCTTGTTTTAAGTACAGAATTTAATCTTAGGTTAGATTCACATTTGTTATTTACTTTAAGATTTCTCCGTAGTTTTTAGGATGTTAAAGTATAGATTAATTTGCCGTTTGAAACGCAAATTCTTTAATATAAAATCAATATTGTGCCAGATTTTTTAGTTTAGTTACTAGTTTCTAGTACACTGTTTTTTGGATTCTTCTACTTCGTTTTCTGTGCAGATGTAGTGATATCTTCAAATAAATTAATTTTTATTTAAAATCGTAAGCAAATTTAAGGTAACAAAAATCAAAACATATTCTAGGACAAACAAAATCAGACTTCCAGGGATTTAAATTAAGGTTCATTAAATTGCAAACTGGAAATACCACTATCAATTAACTTCTATTCAATCCACATCTATCGTTTCTGGCTCTACAGGGTTATTCAAAATCATGAATATTTTTATAATACAATCCAACATAACCTAATCTACAAATAGACATCCGGACTGGATGATGACTTAGATATTGTTGTGTTGAGGTCACATTACCACTACCCACAAAAACCTCTAACCACCTAACAGGTATTTCGTTGGAGATTGCCACTTCTTGTTCCACTTGTATCTTCTTTGTTCTTTGCTATCATTATATCCTTAAAACATCCTATGCGATCGAATTCAGATTGGATTGAGAATAATCGAGCATTGGAGTCGAGACAATTGTCTATCGGTTAACCCGAATAAGAACATAGCCTTCAGAAGGAAAAGAAGGCTGAAACGAAACGGCTCATCGAAGGTAAAATAAACATGGCATGTAACAAACAACTGCTCCTAAATGGCAAGGCAGATACGATTCCAATGCGTCTTATCTTCGCTTCATGCTTGCCTAAACCGTCCTCCATTTATGGGTGGACGGATCTCAGTGGAGCTGGTGGCCATTTCTCTGGCGGCTAAAGAAATTTTCAAAAAGATTTGTTCGGGAGATATAGCTGTTCATTCTCGTTGCTTAAAGTCTGCTATAACAATCTTTGTGAGGTAGCCATTAGTAATGATTTAGTAACAATTTAGTGTCAGCATCCATTGCGAACGTTTTTTTGCAGAGCAATAATTTGAATGTTTAGACCTTCTCAGACCCAATTCAGGCTTTGTTCAAAGAGCCGGCATTCGTCGTTTAAGTCTTTTTAAAATTCAGCTTGGTCAGCAACCAGCACCCATACGTATTTTCAAAAACCGGTGATTATAATTATTTTGATAGTCGATTTAAATCGCAAAAGTCACCTTCTAAATCATATAAGTACGAAAGTTTTCACGGCCGGTCTTAATTGAACTAAAATTAGAACTAACACTAGCATTAACACTAGAACTATCACTAGGACTAACACTAGATCTAAAACTAGAAACTTTCGAGTTTTAGCCGTGAGATTTTTGAAAAAATGTTTGACGTTTCGAATGCCATGTCGCAACCTTCTTCAGAAGCTGTTTTGAAGTGACAAAATCGGGAATCGTCAAACAATATATCGGTCGAAAACTAATTAATAATTAATTTATGCTAATTACAAGCTAATTACTAACTAATTACTGCATCGCGTCCGGTTTAGGAGTTGTATTCGTCTTCACCACCATCTTCCATATTCTGCTGAGTTCCCAGCCATCTTCTCTGTTGATGTTGTTTTTATGTCGGTGGATTTCTATGGCATAATTTAAGGTTTACGGCTGAGATTTATGGATAAGTCCCACCAGTTACTCTAGATAGTATTGATTGGTGGAAATGTTATCGAAATAGCAATATTCAGTTTGTAAGCTACAGATTAAGACAATTTGTGACTCTATTGTTGGCCCCACTAACTCTTAAAATTGTTCATTATTAGTATTAAACACGTCTTTGAACACACGTCAAGTATTGCACTCAGTAAGTTTTTCCCACATTATCTGTGATTTATTATTTACTTATTATTTACTTTTATTAAAATGAGTTTGAAAAAAAATAACTAGTCTTATTATCCCATTTCAAATGGCACTGTTTACCTTGTTCATCAGATTAGACAGCTAATTGCCTGCTAAAGTAGTTCAGATGATGACGTAAATAATGAATACAAGGACGTAAAAAGGACGCTTAATTGAGACTTAATAGTGCTTCCAAAAAACACTTCATCTTCTTCCAGAAACTTGAACTGCTTCCAAAGGATATACTACTGCCCCTAGAAGATTTGATACCGCTTAAAGACGACTTGTAATGCTGCTAGAAGATTTACAATGCTTTCAGAAGATTTGATACTACTTTTAACACATTTGAGATGATTTCATGGGATTTGATATTGCTTCTTGAAGACTTGAAACACTTCTAGAAGATTTGATATTGCTTTCAGACGACTCGATATTGCCCTCTGAAGGACTTGATACTGTTTCTAAAAGACTTGATACTGTATTTAAAAGATTTGAGATGATTCCATAAGTTTTGATATTGCTTCTTGAAGACTTGAAACACTTCTAGATTTTATATTGCTTCCTTCAGAAGACTCGATGTTGCCTCTTGAGGACTTGATACTGCTTCTAGAACACTTGATATTGCTTCCAGAAGATTCGATACTGCCTCTGGAGGTCTTAACACTCCTTCTAGAAGACTTGATATGCTTCCAGAAAACTGTTTCTACAAGTTTTACTACTGTCCCTGGAAGACTTGATACTGCCTCTAGGATCATGATATTCCTTTCACTCAACCGAAATGCTTGAAGAAGACTTGATACTCTAAATACTTTTACAAGACTAGAAACGCATCCAAAAGAACACTCACACATAACTGTTAATTTATCTGGATTGAAGTTATCACTTTCAATTATTTTTCAATCATTTGCAGAATAAGTTACCTTCCCAATTTAGTATCAACATCTGCTGTGAATATTGTTTTGGAAGTACCATAATTAGAGTTAATGCAACATTTTTGATGCACACATTTATTGAAGACTTTTTTGACGCATCAATCACCGTTAAAATTTTCAACAATACATTTTTTTAACAATATTTGCAGCGCTTTTACCAACTTGCACATATGAGATGATGTTTTTTTGCATCGCGTTAACTCGTAAAAACAGAATTAGGTTGAACCGAGAACTCTGGTTATATGTGCTGTGCCATCATCTTGCTGGAACAAACATTTCTTGTGTTAATTCTAAGTTGACCCTATTCGCAATTTTTCGAACTTATTTAATTAATTTCACTTTCTTTTTGTTGAATATTAACATCTAAATTTCACCTTTTTATAAACAATTTTCTGTCAATTAAACAATAGCTGAAATAATCTCATTTCATTTCCGCTGCCCCATTCTGCATTAAAAAAAAAACCAGCCTATATTGATTTTATGACGGTTATTAACACAAATTATAAAAACAAATTTGAAAGAAGAACAGTTGGTTATCTGTTCATCAAACATTGCTCCAGACCTATTTGTTGGTGATTGTTCAGTTCCTACACCACACATTTAATTTAATGGTTAATAATTTAACGGTTAATTTGTACCTCCACTATTGATCCTATTACTGACAATTCTTCATCATCAGGATCATCTATGTCATTAAACACATGTCTGCCCCACCAGCAAATTTTCGAAAAAATTGGTTTTTTGTTTCGAAATAAGATGTCAATTTTTGAAAAATTCAATTGGTTAACTTAGACCCAGTATATTCATCTTTAGTTAAATTTAACTATTGGATATTTACCATGGTTACTGGTTAAATAGCCAATTACGGCAAGTGAAATTACAGTAATCATGGAAAATACCCAGTAGTTAAATTTAACCAAAGATTAAATGAATATAAATTATTTATTTAAGCCTTACCTACCATTTTGTTGAAGAATGACATAAGAAATCATCAATGGTTCTTCAGTTATAGCTGAAAAACTAATCAAACAACCAACAAGATAACACCCATATTATCCACGTCAATAATGGAAGATTAATGGAATTACTACTGACATATGTTATTAGAAAATTCATTTATAATAACCCCACCTAACATGTCTCAATCTGTTAAAACAACCATTCACATCATACCAAAAGAAGCAAATGAACGAGGGAACCAAAACACAGCAGCATTTTGAGTTCTGGTACGAAAAATGAAAAAATTAATTATAAATTTTGTACACAAATGCGTTCAATTTTCTTTTATTCCTTGAATATATTGAAACTAATAATCATGAACTGTAAAGAAATTCTTTTAAATTCCGCGCTTTATTAAAAGTAGTAGGTACCACAGTCCACCAGAGGCGTTGAAGTTTATTTGATCGAAAAATAGTAGGGAGTAATGTTTCTGTTAGGTATATATGTATTTTTTTTTTCTATGTATATTCCTCAACATCCCCAACTTTTCCAGTTCAACACTTAAAAATAGACAACCCCAAAGAACTTTCATATGACAAAAGAAAACCAGATTAATGCAAGTTTAACTATTCACAATTAGACGTAAGTAACTTCAGTTACACGATACACGATATTTTAATGAAAATAAAAATTTTTTCAAAATCCAATTTTATGATGGATTATATAAAAATAACTGTAGATTTGTAATTGTTAACAGGACTTCTTCCGGATGATGAGGGTTCTGCCCTCGAAACATGTAGAAAGAGAATAATACCCTTTTACTCCTGAATTTATTACTACATGATGCTGAGAAAATATAACAATATTATTAAGAATTCAGTTTAATTAGTCTTTCTTTATTAATAATTTTCCTGCAAGTAACCCTCAATGAACGTAGATCAGTCTATTGTCTAAATAGCTGTGTATACTGCTTCTTAATCACTTCCTGATCTATCTTTTCTCTTGGCCTTATTTTCATTCTTTTTGTCTCCATCTGGTATTCTGTACCTACACATTTTCTTTCAATTCCAGACACAGATCCCTTCATTTTTCTACTTATTCATTTTCATAGTACTAACCAGAAGTTTCTGCGCCTCCTTAAAATCTTAATTTTGTCTTATATTCGATACCTCGGTACTATGACGACTTATCTTCATCCTTTTCAATTTCTTTCCTTTTCTTTATACACTCAATATCACTTCCTTCACATTGTTGTGCCATCAGTATTCTCGTTGTTTCTTCTATCCACAGTTATGCCCTCTCTTGAATATTTTGACATTGTCGTGACATCATGTAACCCAACGAAACTGTTACCGCAGATCAGGAATGACTAATATACCAAATACGTTGGTTGCAATTATTTTACATTGTAATAAATTATTTTTCCAAGAATTATGAGAATTGATGAAAATGATTTATGTTTGTATGAGTAAGAATAAGTTTAATAAATTATTATGAATAGCAAAAACGTTTATAAAAACATAGTTTCGAGAGTGTATAACAGCTGGTCAAAAAGTATCATACGGAGAGCATGGAAAATGTTTCTCCACACTGCAAGATTGTAAATTTAATGGGAAACGGAAGATAACTACAAACATTCCAAAATAGAGGAAAAGTTCATCATAATCCAAAACAAAACCAATTTACGAAGCTTATTAAAAATTATGAAATTACTTCCGCTACAAGTACTATATTAGTATCACTCTTAAATTAGAAGTTGCATTCAGAGAATATAAAAGGGAAGTACATAAAGTTGTTTTTGAAAAATGCAGGAAACAATATGGAAATATAGTAAACGCAAGTATTAATATGTTAAGCTTTCTTTACGGAATGATAAACAATGAAATAAATTATAACATAGGCGGGCTATGTTAAAAGCAAATTATAAAGAACAATATCGTACGAGGAAAATATTTAAAATCTTGAAAACAATAACAACATTGCGACTCTTTATCGAGTTGATAATAACAAAAGTTATGTGTAAAATGTTAAATACACAAAAACATTCTTAAAAGTTAAAGGCGAATAGTTCCTTTTGACGTCATTAAAGCATCGTTTCGTTTTCTTATCTTCATTATTTTTCTCGAGTGCACATGCCAAAAACAAAACACGTCCTTCAAATCCGAAATTGCGTAACGATGACCCGTGGCTATAAAAGGAGGGGGGTGCACCGCAGGGAGTTAGTAACAGCAGCAGGTAGAAAATCGAAGGGGGGGTCGCCAAAGTCGAAACGAGAGCTGCCTGCAACAGATATGTGGGCAACCGACGTCAGCGCCACCTAGTTCGTTCTCGCAATCGCAGTAATGTCGAAAGCTTGTCCAAGAGGGTGGAATAACCCCCTACTCTCAAAATCCAAACCGCTTCTTAGTATTCCTGAAATAATTTTATTAAATAAATATTTTTGCATTTCGACAATTAATTCCTTGTTTTAATTGAATTGAATCTAAAAAAAGTTTTTCTATTATTTTTATTGTTATACATAAAAAATTCTAAATTCACCCCTTTGAAATAAATAAATAAATCCACTTTTAAGTTTATTGGTCTCTACGGGGTACTTGAATGTATTAAACTAGTTGTTTTAAGACGGATCCTAGTATGCATATCACGTAAGTACGTGTGAATGTCCGAAAGAGGGTGGTTGTATTTAATAGTAGGTATGGGAAGTTGTTGAGACGACCGTTAGGGGTCAGCCAACAAGAAAAGGCACTACGGTTGATTAGTTCGCGCTGTCGCCGTTGTCGCCCAGCGCTTGATGCATAGCCGCCTCTCGAAATGGGCTATTTGTATGTGCATTTTGATACGGTCCATTTAATCTCCTCGCAAAGGGGTTGGAAAGGGGGTTGACGTTCCTCAAATCCATTCTTAAAAGAACACCATTAAATCGTAATTGTGAAAATGAATTATTCAATATACTTAATTTTTATACCCTCTCTCAGAAAAAAATAAAATAAAGTGAGAGAGGGTTGAAATCGAAATACACAAAAAAACTATTCTAGAAAATAAATAAAAGAGCACAATCAAGTGAGCTGTCAAAACCGTAGATAGTACAATAAACGTGAATGCGGGGGGAAATTGTTGGGGGTTTGTATATTCGGTTTTTGTAAAGGGGGGGCCAATAACTGCAGATTAAACTCAATCAGTCGGGCGGGTCGAATCGCGTCTGGCCATGACACGCGTCAAAACGTATAAAACAATCGACGTCGACGACGATGGTGGCGGCGGCGCCGGTGACGTGACCACGCCCCGAACTATCTCTCCTCGGTACACCGTCGAGGCACGGCCGAGGTCACACCAGGTGGCGCACGTGTACGTCTGATGACGCAGCAACGGCCATTGTTTTCCCGGACGGGATGCGCCCGCTTGATCCGTAATCACGTGCACTCGACAGTCTATCCTCCTACATAGACGTGTGCGATGTCAAAAGTTTTATTTGTCTTCTGTTTCTTTTATTCAACTCTTATTACAATAGTTATGTTGGAATTATCTCCTTTTATTTACTTGTTTAGGTAATGTACTAATATTTGTATAGTTGGGTCAATAAAGAAAACTTTTGGAGCGAAAATTACACATTAAACTCATACACTATATGTAAACACATAATAACAATAACTTACAAGAGATTTATCAAATTATCATTGCTACTCAATCATGCCCAGTTCGTGGATTTTAGTGAGGCATCTCTATGACTTATTCTTCTGGGAATGAGAATTACTTAAAAGTCTGCTAATCCCACTTTTCTTCAGCATCAAAATGATTGAATCATGATAGCAATTTCTTCGGGCATTTTGTCTTCTGCCAAGAGAGTTTATTTTTCTAATAACAGTATTTAGCCTTCAATAGCAGTATTTAGTTTCTGCCAGCAGTGTGCCGTCTGCATTAGCAGAATTTAGTTTTCTGGCAGTAATGTCTAGTCTTACTATAACCAGTATTTAATCTTCTGTCAGTAGCTTCTAGTCTTTCCAGTCTTCTTGGTCTATATCTTGATCTATCCAAGATTCTTTTATTATCAGTTTCTTTCAGCTCCTCCTCTGTCTTATACCTTACTTATTTTTACAATGTCCCTTAACTTCTTAACTCTAGTTCTATTTTTTCTTCTACTTGTTGCCCTCTCTTACAAGTAGTCTGCATGTTTTTGTGTTATCTTCTAATAGAAGCATTTTTACTACCTTCCAATTTTCTATCAAATCTTTTTCTATTCATTGTATCATCTCCATTTCCCTTATTTTTTTCAAGTTACGTTTTCTCTTTTCAGTATTTAATCAGTTTCTTTCATCTATCACCAATCCTCTCCTTATTTTTAGTCTTGCCCCAAGCTTACCCTATTCTGCCCAATGGTATTCTCCTTATATTCGGTTTCTTCCTTCAATTCAACATTCAACAATAATTATTTTAGGAAAAGCTGAATATCGGGTATCCGGCATTATCTTTAGCCGGATATCCGGTTATCCGGCATAGTTATCCGGTCATTATGTGTAAGCGTCAGTGTCAGTTTAGGTGGCATGCTCCAAAAGATGAATGCAAAGAGTATTCGAAACCGGTAGAGATAAATTTTAATAAAAACATCTGAATAAAAATACGTATAATATTTTTTCGTATTTTCCTAAAAAAAAGTAACGTTACAATAAGAATTATATCATCAAATAATAACTGCCTAGCATCTCCAACTAGTCAAAAGTCAAAAAGTTTAATAAGCAAATTATATCAGTTCATACATCAAACTTAAAAGTTATGGCGTACTTAAAAGGAATCTAACTTACTTTTTAAATGTTAGTATTCCCAAGGCTGGGTTTATATGCTCGTATATATCAATAAACAGAAATGTCGCGAAATGTCACTCTATCTCTCGGAATGGTAACGGCGTGTTTGCGTCGGACATTAATATTGTGTATATCAGTTCTGAATCTTATTTTATTGTACAAGTAGGGTGGACTTTTAGATCTTAATATTTTATGATAGAGGCAGACATAATGTAATGTTCTATGGTATTCCAAATTCAATCAACGCGCTCAAGCTAAAGTATGTGATCCTCTAACTAGGAGCACTATCAACGGGATCTAAGCAGGAATAATACAGCTGGTCACCATAATTAAAAATTGGCAAGATAAGTGTGTCGCATACGGAAGCATCAGTCTTCGGTTAATAAACATTTCTAGTTCTTCTCGAGCCCGACCAGCATTCCTACACCCCAATACGATAGCAGACGAAAACTAATAAGAGACTGTAAATCACGGTTTACACGAATTTCAGCCGCCCGAATGACACTCAATTCAAAAACTGCAATACAACTGTGTATCATCCGCATAAATGTGAGGTTTGCAACTTTCAAATGAATGTCACAACTATAGAGTATAAATTAGATAATAAAGATAGTCCAATATTGATCTTTGGGATACTCCAGAGCTAACGTACTTCTCTTTGGATTTTTTATTATTGTAGGTTACCTGGAATCTTCCCGACAAGTAAGAATTGAACAGTTGCATAGATCGCTCTGATAACACCAATAAAATGTAAAATAGATAGCAAGCTGAACTCAAATTAGAACTAACACTAGCACTAACACTAGAACTATCACTAGGACTAACACTAGAAACTTTCGAGGATCGAAGTCTCACTTCGAACCAGTTTCTGAAGAAGGTTGCAACATGGCATCCGAAACGTCAAACATTTTTTCAAAAAACGCACGGCAAAACCCGAGAGTTTCTAGTGTTAGTCCTAGTGATAGTACTAGTGATAGTTTTAGTGTTAGTGCTAGTGTTAGTTCTAATTTTAGTTCAGTTAATACCGGTCGTGAAAGCCTTCGTACTTAGATAGCAAGGTTTTCTGGTGAAGGTGGTCTACCTATTGAAATCTTGCTGCTGTACCATTGAGCGATGGAAAATGAGACTACTTAGTGTGTTGTCGATATAATCACGTTTTTTTACGTGACATTTTTCATGGTTTATTTTAAGGAACCCTTAATCCGGACAGTATTCCGAATTTGTGTGGAAAATCACAAATGTGCACCATAAACTTTATTGTCTTTTCTTCTATTAATTTGAAATCTAGGTCTGTAAACGAATGTGAAGTCTAGGTCTGTGAACGATATTTTGTTTTTGTTAATTTTAAATAAGAAAAAGCTGATTCATATAAATATGTGGACCAAAAACAAGAATAGATGTATTCATTACATATTTAAATATTGGGATACTTTTCATTATTAACATATTTCCAAAAATTGTCCTCAAGTTTATTGACTTTTAAGATTAGATCTGGTTGTAACGTTATTATTTCACTTTCCAGCACGATTTTTTCAAAATTAAATGTGCCAGAAATTTTTTCGGCAATGTGTTTTATATTCAAATCCGTTTTAAAAGGAAGGACAAATACTGAACATCTTAAACTTATAGGTGATTGAACATATTTAGAAAACGATTTAAATTATTTTGTTGAAGATCTTCTATTAACATATTAAATTTTGCTTTGTATATATTAATGGTACTGATCATTACAATTATTGTCTTGTTTTTTCCTTGCAACTATAAATTTAAATTACTTAATTTTTCGTTAATCGTTGTAGAAATTTTAAATCGTTTAAAATTTACTTCTCCTTAACCAACTTATATCTGTATGTAACAATAAATCTGGCCGTCCATCAAGTTGCAAATTGAAGGGGCCTCTCTTTCTCGAATGGAATTTACTGTTTTGGATGTTAAGTCCATTCCATTATGTCTTTTGTATTTAATCTTTTGCTAGCTAACATTTGTTGCTAAATTATTCAGTGGTAGCTCAAACACTGTGGAAACTCGTTGTCATTTTGGCATATATAGAGTTAAAAAGCCATTTATGTCACCTATAATTGCGCCTTTTTAGTTAATATAATCTAATGGTAAACCTCTTTTGTTTTTAAAATATGTAGTAATATAATTTTCATGAAGAATGAGAACTTGATTATTATTTAAATAAAAAAAATCGAAAAATCAAAAAAGAAAATCCAAAATGGAATCCCTGAGATATTTCAGCTATGATCGACCAAAAATCACTTCGCGATCGAGCTGAGAAGTGGTCATTCTGATCTATAGCATGTATGTCATCAGTAACATTAAGGAGAGCAGTCGTACAACTATAACCTGTACGACTGAAAAGTAGGCTAGATATTGTATATATCAATATGATACCAGAGATAAGACAACCCTTTCAAAGGCTTTCGGTAACGCCGGAAGAATTAAAAAATGGTTTAAAAAAAAACTGGTTTAATTAGGTTAAACATAAAATAAATGTTAGGTTTAATTATAGCAATCTTCCAAGCAGCTGGAAACACTGAATCCCTGAAAAAAAATTAAAGATATCACACAAAAAGGAAGTATCACAGGGCAGTACAAGTTCGACGTTTGTATGCTAATACCATCTGCTTCTATAGCATCACTTTTTATTGCTTAGCAGAAGATACAGATTCAAAGTTAAAGCTGTCTGTCGCCTACTATAACGCACTAGAGCTCTAATAATCAATCATTTCAGAATCCGTTATTCAAAAACGTTAATTATTCAAAACATGCTCTAACTACGCATTTTTCTCTCATTTAATAGCACCATTCGTCAAGTTTCTAAATTGCTTATAATACTTTATCACCAAGTTTTATTAAATATTTAATATTGTTTGTAATCTACAGTTTATACCGTAGATTAGTAGGTAGAACATATTCAAACAACAACGTAATCAGATTATTGAAAACAAGCAATTTATGATTAACATCATTAAGTTCAAAAACATAAAATTCTAGGACCACACAAGATGCCAATATCATCTTTAGTAAACTGATAGGCGTAACTCCAGAGTTAGGAACTTGCCATTCAGATGCAACCATTAAAAGATCAATTCATGTGACAGTATCTCCCGTTACCCAGGGTGGCTGAGTAATAATTTGCACAAGGTTAAAAGATTCAATGACAGGAATCAGATGATTCACGTACGTACCAATCAAGAGCATACCATTTATATTAAAGTCACCCATGCAAACAACCTATCAGACTCCGAAACAATTGTGTACAACACATCTTCAAATTCCTCAAAGAAAGTACCGAGTAAACCTGGGGGTCTGGAAATACAACCAAAAGAAAGTGTTGTCTCCAATTTCCACATTAACCCAAGTATGTTCGATGTTATGAGAGATCACATTCAACCTTGTACTAAATATAAATTGTGATTTAAAAAGAATAAATTAATATTAATAATTATTATAATACAAAAAAACTCTCTGTGAATGCTAGTGAACAGCAGATGTATAAGAGCTTTTGTTTAGTCAAATTCATATTTCAAGTTTTATGTTGATTCCACACCTACTTTAGGACATATTCAGTCGGTGGTATACCTAATAATCACTTGTAGAAAGAAAAGCTTTAAGGAACTGTTTTAATATCCAGCCGAAACGTGATATTCAGCAACTATCCGGTTCCACCCCTAGTGCTGCCTCTTTGATTTGTATTTCCAATCTCCCATTCAATTTTTCTTTACTCGTTGTAGCTTTTTCTTACTAATTTTATTGCCCAAAATAATTTGAACTCATGAGACTATCTATATGTGTACGCATAAAAATTTTATAATTTAAAAAGAAAACCTCATTCGCAGACAATGAATAAGCATTTTCTTCGTTTTCAATTTCATTCAAACTAATAACTTGTCATTTGCATTCCATTCCAGTCCAACAAACCAGAACATCTCTTCCGAATGCCTGCATAGATAATTACATAAAGTCTAAAGGTCATTCGAATTCCGCTTTACTGAATAATACTCGTAATATTATTATAAAATGACAGCGAACGTACTCCTAAAAGACGTCATCATTGTGAAATGATGAATGGTCGGAATTTATATTTTATTATTTTAGATAAAATACTTTTAAACCTACACAGCCATTATGAAAAAATTGCGAAGACATATAACTCGTGCGGAATATGAATAAAATCAAGGCGGTTATGAAAATATCTTTTATGCAAAATTCTTTAAATTCAATTCCAGATTTCCGTACAGTGAATCTGAGAATCGCAGGTCATTAAAAAAAAATTACGGAACATATTTTAATCATATTTATGTCCTTGCTTATATCGTTCTAGAATTTTTATTTATTTTGAAGAATTACGTAATTATTGTCGTTCGTCATTTTTATTGAGTGTTAAATAAAAATTATTATGTGGGTAGGAATTTAAATTGAATCTTCAACCATTCATTGCGTATTGTTAGTGACGTCTTTTGATTACTTGACAATATTACAATTTCGAGATTTTTGACATCCCCGACTGTTGTTGTCAACAAATTTTCTGTCCAGTCCGATCATCTCTTTCAGTCTCTATTTAAACCTCATCTCTTATTACCAACTTATACTTTAGAGCCAAGAGCTAAATAGAAACAGTATTTTCTTTCCTTGTGCAATCTTAGTCTGTTACCAGACAACATTAAAATTTCTTACGTTTTAGGAGCTATACTTGATAGCTACACTTATTTATATCCTGAAAAATACAATAGATTCAATAATGCATTTCATGGAGATTGACGTACAGAGTAATAATAATAACTAACTAAGTAATACAAGAAGCTTAAAAAAAAATGGCATATTTATAATATTTCAAAAGATGAACAATTTAACAATTACAAACTGCAAGTTACAGAACAAATAAAAAAGTATCTAATATAGTTTATTCAACATAAAACTTTGTATAGAAATTAGTAATTATAAAATTTGTCAACTTTATTTTTATATTACTCAATTTGAAGATGTACCAAAAGATGATGTATGGTATCAAAAGGAAATTTTGTAAGGATCTTTTTTATTGTGATATTGATTAAAACAAACCTTAATGTCTATTGTACACTAAAAACTTGTCGGCTATCAAGAATTTCCTATTTACTCAAAAAAAAGTATTATATAGTGAGACTTGATTTAGCGCTGTAAATGCGTTGTTGAAGGTGAGTGCTAAACGAAACTGTATGAGGCCATTTTAACACATAATAGATAAACGGGAATATGCGGTAAAAATAAACAATTTTACTTTAATTTTAAACTATATATTACGTTTAAAATAACATAAATATTTGTACAAATATATACAAAGTGATGAAGATCCTGGCTGAATAGTCTACTTATTTTTCTTTTTCTTTCATTAAGCAACTGTCGGTAGCATACGATTGCATCAAAAACTCTTCTGGCTTTTGCATCCCTATTAAAGTTTGGGTCATTCGCTACAATTTGGTCTACTATTTCGGTTAGTGTTTCCAAACCTTTTTTAAATAAACCTGCACTAATTTCTTTTGGTTTATCGTCTTCAGAAGCAGTGTATTCGCCTTCTTTAATTCCTTTTCTGCCAGTTCCTTCTTTATGTTTACTTTTTGTTTTACCAATAAGTTGTTGACATGTACGACAAAGATAATATGCCTTAAAATTTACAATAACTCCCTGGTTCATTATCTAAATTAATGACGTAGTATTTGGAGAACGCTAGTTTTTAAGTCCGATAAGTTGATGATTGATAACTTAGTGCGTTATTCACAAGCAATAGCGCTTTTGGATCAAAATTATATAGCAATATATGTAACACAGTAATGTATTACAAATGGAACCAATTTTGAAAAATATCTCTTTTGATCCATGATTTCTTTTTGAATTCGCAAATGATAGACTACATTTTAAAACTGTTCTCATGGCTCTTGAGGATTTGACATGATGCACAAGTAGAGGTTTTAATTTTAAATCGCCTTTGGCATCACCACCTAAAAGAAGAGTAATACGGTATTTTGCAACTTTGAAATTCGGTGCTCTTCCAGAAAAATTCTATTTCATCGACGTTAAAATCTAATTCTGGTGAATAATTTCCTCTTTCGATTATGGCTTTCAACGTTGCAAGTAAAATTGAAGGATAAGCAGTTTTTGCACTCGCTGCTTCTCCGTTGATTTGGATATTGTGTAGGTTGCTTCTTTACTTAAGCTGTAGAATTTTCAGTATTCTTAATTTTGAATATAAAATATTCACGATTTTCTATTTCTTCTAAAACATTACTACTTGATCGAGTTACAGAATACACTACGATGGTGATAGTTGCTGACAACTTAACTTTGTCTTTGTTTTTTAACTACTTTTCAGTGGTGCATATTGCAGAACTAGACAAATTTAAAGCATTTCCAATGTCAACTTAACTTTCGCTGTTTTCCAAACACCTCAACACTTATATTTTAATGTGGAGCGAAATGTTTTTTCTTGTCACTTTTGTTTTATTATCTTTACACCCACTCATTTTTACAATCCAAAGAAAATATGTATTAAATTTATAGTATTTACAATATTGGCACATCTACTATAAATAAATATAAATGTATACAAATAATATATAAAAATGGATAATGCATAAAATTAAAATATTTTTTTTAATAATACTACTCAATATGCTGTACAATTTACATGTACTAGTAAAGTTAAATGTTATATTAATAGTTCATTAAAAACAACTTATTTCTTCAAAAATCATATGTGTAATGTCACTAATACATGTCTGGGAAATTACCTAGTTCACAAAAGTAGTTGAGGTAGCAGTTAAACCTGAATGTGTCGTTAGTATGCATTTGGTAGTATTGTGATAGAAATAGGGGACGAAAATCTAAAGAGACAACTGTAGATGAACGAAAAATAATCTTACTGTTACACGCTCAGAAGAAACCCTATGAAGCTATAGGGAAAACCTTAAAAAGAAACCGATTTTCAATTAGAAATCTAATATCGCGCTTTTATGGTATATGTTAAACAGTTTAAAAAATTCGCATCGATCAAATCAACAGCGAAAATTGACGGAAAGGGGTAAAAGGGAATTTATAAAAATAGTGGGCGAAAGCCTCAAAAATTTTAGTGCTTACTAACATTTGCAATCAGTGTTTCAGCTCACGAGTTGCGCGAAAGAAATTTTTAATTTCTGAGAAGAACAGAAAGCTACGATTAGAGTTTGCCAATTAGTAAAACTGACTAGGGCATTAAATTTTTGTCGATTATCGTGTAAGGGTGTATACCAAATACAAGTTTTAATGTTAGAAATCTGCAAGTCACGGTAAAACACGGTGTAGAACATCGTCTGGTATAGGAAACCTTGTCTTCTCGATGGTATTACGGATAAAATAGTATACTTCGAATTTTGAAGCATAACTTAGAGGCAAGTGTAAAAGTTGAGTCTAGGGACGGGTTGGCGATTTCAATAAGATAATGACTTACGCCTCCGTCTTCTCGTATTACTCGAAGAAGGCATCACTATCATGCAAGCGGAATTAACCGTCATAAAAAATACAATTTTTTGCCTTAAGCAGAGACAAATTTATCTCTGCGCTGTTGATGAACAGTCACTTAGCTTGAAGAAGTGTTTAATAAGCACGCCGACAGGTTAGCGAAAAAGGCTGCCAGTATCCCGTTCACCTCTACCGACGATTGTCCCATCTTAGGATCGCCTTACGGGTAATTATAGAACTTGTCACAGGTGTATCACGCTGTAACAATAATAATAGTATATTATTCAACAAGCGTATAATGGCTGTTACCTACGAAGATGAAGTTGCGAAATAGTGCTTCAAAATATGTACTTCTTTTGCATTTAAAATTAAATGTAGTGGTCTAAACTAAAATTTTTTAAATATTTTTTCTAAGACAAATATTGGATTTTGCATTTGAACGCCTCAAATTATACCTGGCCTTAAATAAACAATACAGTAAAGACTTAAAAAATATAGAGAAAGCTTTTCAATACAAATGTCTGAAATAACAGACAATTTTAACTGAGATAATAATATAGATGTTTTAAACTAAAAAAACTTAAAATAAGATATTAATATCTTCACTCCCAATTATAATTTCATTTCATAGCAAGATATCAAGGAATCATGAAGACCTTCCTGAAGTTCTTATAATGCTGTTCTTATAAGACTGATACAGATTATCGATTTATTCAAGTTAACAAAGGTGATAATATCTAATATACAGTGTCTCTGTAAAGTAACGGATATAGGCGATAATATTAAACGGTATTAAAAAACGGTTCATGAAAAAATCTCTGAAAGTGATCTAAAGATTTAATATTTATTGAAACTTTTTGGAGTAGGTGTCAAATCTTTTCTGCAAGTTTAGCGGAGTTATGACATCATTGATATTTTTCAAATGGCACTCCTTCATTTTTATTATGGTGATGTAAAAAAATTCTTAAATTCCCTATATCAAAAGACAAAAGTTTTGTTTTGTAATTAATTTACATCATATAGTTCTGCAATCAATTTTTTTTTAGTTTTTTATTGAATATATGAATTTATAATTATATTTGTACAAAATTCTCATGGATGGCCTTTGTTAAGAATTGTGTACTTTTGTTGGTTATTATTGATCTTATAGATATCGTATAGACACGGTGATTGTGGATTTATGTTAGCCAGAAAGTAAATGTTACAGTTAAATTTGCTTATAGTATCCCTATACGTTTTTATTAAATCTTACACTTTTTTATTGAAGTTATCTGTAGGATTCTTCTTTATAATTTCTGTATTATTCTGTATTAGTCTTTAAAGAATTGTTCGGTTTTTTTATGTATACTTCTTGATCTATTAATATGATACCTGCGTTTTTATCTCCTAACGTGACTGTGATTTTTTCATCTTGAAGTCTTCATTTTATGTCCTTTAATAGCTTTTCATAACTATAAGGTTGATATAGTTATCGTCGGTCTTTTCTGCCTACTTTTTTATCATTTTGTTGACATCTTGTTTATATTTGTATCATTCTGTTTATCATTTACTCTAATATGTGAATGCAGTAATTTAGCTTTTTGCTTAATCATTTCACCAATCATAATACATTTCTTGTTGTTGGGGACTAAGCACTTTTTCATGTTTGTCGTTTACCTGGTCTGACATATGTAGCTCTCACAGCTATGAAATTATTTCCCTTTCTTGTTTTATTTTAGATATAGTAGATTTTTTCACATCGTATGCAAAATACCGTATTTCTTAGCTAAATACGTAACACCTTTTTTGCAATACAATACGACATGACAGTTCTTACAGTACTTAAACGGGTGCTGTAAAGAGGCTTCTTACAGCATCCGATACTGTAATAAAATTTTTATAATATTTTATGGAACCAGTTCAAGTTGGCGACGTTGAGTCATTAATATTTCTATTGTCCATGTGATAATTTAAATTGAAATTTATACTTATTGTTACTAAAATTTTAAGTCTTATGAAACGTGTTTCTTATTCTATTTTATGTAATACGCGTTTTTATTAGTTTTTTTAACAAACGTAGAAGTTGCTAATATCATAGCACCTACAATCAAAAGTCACCCAAAAGTAATCGTACACCAATGATTATTGCATGATTTCTAAAATGGTGTTGTAAATAATAGTACTTTTTGTGATATCATATATTTAAGTGTTTATTTTTAACGAATTTATATGCAAAGCGTGTTAAATTGGCTAAATAACAAAATAAATTAATAATTCTTCATAATCGTCCGATTGCAATCTCACAAAAGTAATCATACACTTTAAACCTTCAAGGGCTCTCCCCGTTCTTTATGTGTTACGTGTGATTTAGGCCCAGTTTATTCATCTTTAGTTAAATATAACTATTGGATATTTACCATAGTTACTGGTCATATAGCCAATCATGGCAAGTGAAATTACAGTAACCATGGAAAATATCCAGTAATTAAATTTAACCAAAGATGAATAAACCGGCACTTAGCGTGCGGCAAATCTGACTTAACTAATAGTAATAATTGTGCTTTATTAGCACAACGATTAGACAGCATTAGACAGGCAGTTAACGTAAATCCTCGTACTAATGCTCCAAAAATAGCAGCAAATCTTCAAAATAATACGAATAAAAGTGTGAATACAGAAACGGTAAAAAAACCTTACATTAGCGAGAACAACAGTTGGAGAAAGTCTGGTACAGCCCTAGATTTAAAAGATCTTTTGCCAACAGTGAAACATGGCTGTGGATCCGTTATGGTATGGAGATCCATGGCTGCTTCAGGAGTCGCCAGTTTAGTATTTATTGATAAGATAAATGCTATATATAATAAGTGGCTATATTTGAACATCTTGAAATGAAATTTAAGCCAAAATGCTATACAATTGGGCCTTGGAATTAATTGGATTTTCCAACAAGACCAAGACCCAAAACATACAGCGCTAATAAAAAAGCTATTCGAAAACACGACAGAACTAGTAAGTAATCCCTTAAACTTGTGTTAGAAGAAGAGTGGAAAAAAATCCGTCATCATATACGCAAAAGTAAATCGAATCAATGTCACGGAGATTAGATGCGCTACTAAAGGAGCACCGACGAAGTATTAGTACATACCAGTTTGTACTATACAAGGTTCATATTTCGTAACATAATTTCGATGTGTACGAACACTTTTGTGATATTATAATTGAATAATTTCGAAAAAAACGTTAGTTTATTAAGTTATTTTGTTAAATTTAAGGTTGTTTTGTTGTATTAATTCTTAAAAAATAAAAAATTATGTAGTATGACAACGAAAAATACAGTTAATTACAAACCCATCATTAAAACCATGCAAAAAACGTTGGTGTACGATCACTTTTGGGAGTGACTGTACATTTTCAAATTTATTTTTATTTTGGTTAAAAAAAATAGAATAAATTTTTTTCAAATTCACGTTGAGTAAGTTCCATAAGACTTAAAAGCAGTCATTCACTAAGAACTCGTGGCTTCGCCACTCATTTTTCAGTTTAAATTTGTACATTTCAAGCGTGTCTTACTGGTAAGTTTGAAAAATAAGTAATAAATTTTTTCCCCTCTTTGTGACTTGATCCGGATACATACTGTATGTATAAGCAGGATTATTATGTTTTAATTAAACTAAGTGTTTGAAACAAACTGTTTTAACAATGTTTAAAACTCTAGGATATGTGTTAAATCAAATTTGTTTTAAACAGTTCAAAAGCTTTAATTACTTAAGTCCACCTTTGTTTTATATTTTTACGCTTTTTTAAAGTGGTCCTGCTAACTTAATATTGAGTTAGCAGCGCCACGAATTTCTCCTTAACGGTATATGGAACAAAATTTTTATCGGTGGTATAAATTAGTACAAATTGAGTCTGCTTAAATCCACCTTTGTTTTATATTTTTACGCTTTTTTTAAAGTGGTCCTGCTAACTTAATATTAAGCTAGCATCGCGACGAATTTCTCCTTAACGGTATATGGTACAAAATTAGTATCGGTAGTATAAATTAGTACAGATTCAGCTCTTCCCAAATCCACCTTTGATTTATTTTCTTACCTCTTTTTATAGCAGTGATCCTGTTTAATATTAAGCTAGCAGCACCATTTTGCAGCATTTTTGGGTTTTTTTGTACATACCGTCACTTTATGATTTTTTTTCTCAAAAAGTATGAGACCAAAAAATTGGGATGTCAACACGTGATAGCCTAATATGTTTTGCACACAAAACATATTTTATTTTTTTCATATTTTGTACAGTTTCGCAAAATTCCGCGGTTTAAAAAGATACTGTTATTTTGAAAATGGTTTGCCGGATTTCAACGTTTTTTACACTGAATTGTGTGCAATAAATCCTTATGTCAAACTCCAGTAATAGTCTTTCAAAATAAAATTTGAAAACTGAGGTGACTGAATGTCTGGCGCTATGTCAGAGATGCATACCAAGTTTATTTTCCATGGTATAAAATTAATTTGTTGATAAATATTGTTTAAATTGGTCTAAATGTGAAACATATAAATATAATTTGTTGTAATTTTTGTTTATACTATAGAAAATAGATATGGTGTGTATTTTTGGCTGTGAAGCAGACCACGGCCATTCTGGTTTCTCGAGTTCTCCGAGGGCGACTATCGCTCCCACTTTGCAGGGTAACTGGCGTCGCGTAACCTGTGTAACTCAGTTTTCTTACAAACACTTTACTCACGCTAAAAAATCAGAAAAATTTAATTTTTTAACACTATTACCGTCATTCGATATACAGAATTATTCTATATATCTATCTATCTTTGTCTAATTCAGTGTAAAACTCGTTGAAAACCGTCTACCCGTTTTCGAAATAACTGCATCTTTTTAAACCGCGAAAATTCGCGAAATTATGCAAAATATGAAAAAAAATAAATATACAAGCAATTTTAAGCATGTATCTGCTGAATACATGCGCGCCTAACGAAGGCTTAATGGTATATGGTACAAAATTTTTATCGGTGGTATAAATTAGTACAAATTCAGGTCTACTTAAAACCACTTTTGTTATATTTTTTACGTCAACAGTACAAAGTAAGTCTAAATAATCTTAAATGACTTTTTACAGTGTTACCCAAACTGTGGTACGCGTACCACCAGGGGTACAGGAACAGTTTAATGGAAGTACTCTTTTAAAGCACACTTTTAATTATTTTGTGATTAAATATTAAAAAAATTAAAAATTTGTTTTTAGCTTTCGTTGCGAATTTTTTAATTGTATTATTTTTTAAGTGCTTTCTTTAGTAAGTTTTATTGTTTTTTATTTATTTTTATAAATAATGTGTATATCTAATACTCAAGATTACGGATCGCTGATTGCAACCTGGATGTTCTAAACGTAATGTAAACGATATTAAACGAACAGAAACTCATGAAATTATCGAAGACGAAACATTTTCAAATCCGGTTAACAAAAAATCAAGAAAGACTCGAAAATACGACAAAGCATACGTTAAATTGAGCTTCTCGTGGAGTGATGATGAAAAGGAACCCATTCCACTTTGCGTAATTTGTTTTGAAAACCTTACCAATGAAAGTATGAAACTATCGAACTCTCTATCTATTGAATACAAAGATAAACCAATCGAATTTTTTGAACATAAACTCAAAGATTTAAATCAATCTCAAAAAGTAATGAGAAGTTTAGCAGGAGGTGACAATCAAAAAATCCTAAAAACTTTGTATCGCGTGTCGCTTTTAATTGCAAAATGTAGTGCAGCTGATATTCTGGCAACACATAATATGCCTGCTGATTTGCAAAAAGTTCTTGATGAAAGCGTGAAAATCGTTAATTATATTAAAGTTCGACCTTTAAACGCAATACTTTTTACACAAATGTGTGAAGAAATGGGAAGCAGCCATACTCAACTGCTTTTTCGTGCTGATGTTCGTTGTCTATTTTGGGGGAAAATGTTAAGTCGATTATTTGAACTGAGACAAGAACTTCAAGTTTTTATTAATGATAAATTGGAACTGAAAAAGTGTCTACATGACTCAACGTGGCTATCCAAATTGGCATACTTAACAGATATATTCTCTATTTTAAATGAACTCAATTTATCATTACAAGGTAAAGATATTTCATTGTTTCATGTCCAGGACAAAGTAAACGCTACAATTGAAAGATTAAAGTTATGGAGATCTAGAGTTAATAATGGAGAGCTGAACTCGTTTCACTCTCTTTATGAGTTTGTAATAAAATCATATGATAAAATTGATACGAATGTTCTGAAATGTTTAACAGAGCATTTGGACGGATTACAAGAGCGGCTGAAAATTATTTTCCGGATTTAACGATAAACCTCGAAGGGATAAGATAGCCGATTAATATTGATTCATGTGCCATGCCAGATAATTTATTTAATTGGAACAAGAACAGCTCTTGGAGTTATCTACATACGGAGACATAAAGAGTGTTCTTTAGCATCCTTTAGCAAATGCAACAACTATATCTGAATTTAACAGAAAAAGTGTTAAAATATGTTTTGCCATTTCCAACTTCATATTTATGTTAAGTTGCGTTTTCAGCATTAGTCGATATTAACCCAGATATGCCTAGCGTCCTACATGTAGGACACCAGGAACAAGTTGTAACACGATTTAGGTATTAGTAATTTTTCCTCACCACTCGCGTATATACCTTCAGTAAGAACTACACCGTCGCATGATATCATCGTGGGTTCATAAATTGGTAAAAACGTCGTCACAGTAAAGTGTAAAGATACCATATACATCGACTATGGCTGCGAATGTGATTCAATTTGCAAAGTAAGTAGTTTTTTTATTATTGAGCAAAAATTAAAAATAATTTTTAGTATATTATTATTAAAAATATGTTCATCTTTCGTTGTGCAGTTGTTTGAATCGAAATGCTTTCCATAAACCTTAGTAAATCAAAATTGTTTTTTGATGTCCTATATGTAGTACGCCAGAAACATATCATACAATTTATTTCAGAAATGTTTGTTGGACGTGTTGAGAATATTACTATGTTACCACCAATAAATGCGTGTGGTAATCTCACTGACGAAGATTCAGGTGAAGAAGATCAAATGTCAATAAATAATTTACCAGGTTCTCAATTGCAAGCAACTGTAGAATTATTTGGTGATTATATTAGTAGTTCGTATGATACTGATGATAATATCCCATTATCAGAGTTGGCCAGAAAATTTCAAAGCAAGAAAAAAATGTACAATAAAAGGAAACCTTATCATTGGATAAGAAATGATTTACCTCCAAGTTTTTGTGATGAATCGCAAGAAAACTATTCTTCTGAAACAAAACACCTCTTGAGTGGTTCCTAGATTTTTTTGATGAAGATCTTATAAAGCTAATAACAACTGAAACAAATAGATACGCTAAACAAAAGAATCGTTTTCAAGAAGTTCTGGAATCCGAAATAAAAGCTTTTCTTGGAGTTCTTATTATTAGTGATAGAGACGCTAACAATAGTATGATAACAGAATGTATCAGTAGAGATAAGTTTGAATTTATTTTATCAAACTTTCATTTAGCTGATAATTCCACGCTAGATCAACAAGACAAATTTGCAAAGGTTAGACCTCTTTTCGAGCATTTGAATAAAAAATTCATGGAAAAAGGAATTCGTACAAAAAATCATTCAATATATGAAGCCTAAAGCGAAATACGGAACTAGTATTTCGGTCGTCACTCCTGTAAGCAGTTCATTTATGGCAAGCCAATAAGATATGGCTATAAACTCTGGGTTGGCGCATCTAAGGAAGGGTATGTTTATTGGTTTGAACCCTATCAAGGTTCAAAAACAAATATTAGTAAAGTATACTGTGACCTTGGAGTTGAAAAAGAAATGGCCTAATTTTGAGTTTCACCTAGTCTTTGATAATTTTTTTACGAACATACCACTTGTTGAGAAGTTGTCTGAATACAAACTAATGGGAACCGGCACAGTTAGAGAAAATCGACTGCGAGGAATTGACTTACGAGATTCTAAACTTTTAAAGAAGGAAAAAAAGGGAGCTATGATTACAGGAAAATTAGTGATCAAAATATAATAGCAGTTAAATGGAATGATAATAGTTTAGTTACTCTTTGTTCCAACGCAATAGGAGTTCAGCCAATTCGCTTTGCTAAACGGTATTCACAAGAGGAGAAGAGAAACATTCAGGAATGTAGAAAATGTCACTGTTATATAAATGTACCAATAATCATGTTTTTTTTACATTGAACAACCTGCGATCGTAAAGAGTTATAATGAAAATATGGGCAGTGTTGATCGGTGTGATCAAAATATTGGTTTGCATCGTATTTCTATAAGAGGAAAATGCTTGGCAACTGTATCGAAATAATGGAGGAGAAATGAATCAGCTACAATTTAGACAACGAATCGCTAATGTTTTATTGTTGAAAAATAAAAAACCGTTCCCGTCTTCAAGTAGAGGTCATCCATCTCAACAAGAAAATATAGATATTCGATATGACCGTTTAGATCACAAGAAAAACAGACGCGATGCGGCTTTTGGCATACTAAGACGACAACAAGATGTATAAAATGTAATATTGGATTACATGTAAAGTGTTTCGTTGATTACCACAAAAAATAAATAATATTATAATATTGTCTTGTATCTCTATTCGCCATTAATATGCCTAGCGTACTATATATAGGACAGTGCCTTTTAGACCTGTGTAGTATATAAAAAATTATAATGGTCAGATATCATGTTTAAATACTGTTCTCTTAGATAAAATATCAATTCAACAGTAAATTATATTTAATATTAAGTGTTTAGGTATATCTGGGTTAAGTAGAAGAAAGAATTTGGATTTTGGATGTGGAGCCGCATCTTCGATTAAAATTAACGAACAGGGAACCTGATTATAATCATTTGGCATCATCTCAACATAAACAAATTCATCCATCCCACTGATACTTTCGTTAATATTATTATTACATTTATTTATTATACCTTATTATAATCCATTTTATTTTATTATTATTATTTTGTTTTTGTATTAAAAAGAACTAATAGAATATTTATTTTTTGGTTGATGTTAAAAGAACATTTTTTTAACGAGGGGTACTGGATGTTTTGATAATTACAACAAGGGTAATAAAAATGCAGTTAATAACGAAAATCAAAAAGTTTTATTGCAGTCTTCACAACTCATCTATACTATATTTAAATCAATAGAAACATGAAAAAAAAACATATTATTACCCGTAATAATTCAGATTATTGTAAATATCTACCGAATTTACGCGTCAAAAGAATGTAAACAGAATTCGGAACTAATAGGTATTAAGTACAAAAATAAATATAATATTAACTTTTAATACTTGGTTTGAGCTCCTTTGGCCTTCAACACCTCCCTTAATCTCCTTGGCATAGATTCCACCAAGTTTTTTGTAATATTTTGAGGGATTTTCATCCATTCTTCAGTTAAAGCTTTTTTTTAGGTCGTCTTTATTTGAAATTGTCCTTTCTCTGATCTTCCTGTCAAGGTGATCCCACAAATGTTCTATAAGATTAAGGTCTGGGGACTGCGGTGGATGATCAAGGGTTTTAGGGACTCGGTATAGCATTCATTCCTTCACAATTTTGGAAGTGTGCTTTGGATCGTTATCCTGTTGGAAGATCCAGTTCTCTGATAAGCCCAATTCATTAATACTCGGGGAAATCTTGTTCTTTAAAATGGTTAAATAGTCCATTTTATTCATTGTTGATTCAATAAAAACTAGATTACCGACCCCTGACGCCGCCATACAGCCCCAGACCATAACCGAGTCTCCACCGTGTTTGATGGTATTGGTAACAAATTTCTCTTTGAGGGCCTCATTTTTTGGCCGCCATATCTTTGGTGGTTTTCTTTTACCAAAAATTTCAAATTTACTTTCATCACTAAATAATATATTTTTCCAAAAATCTGGAGCTTCGTTCTGATATTTTTTTGCGAAATCAATACGTTTCTGTTTATTTATTTTCGATATGTAAGGCTTTTTACGGGGTGTTCTTCCATGCAGGCCACCTCTATGGAGTGTTCTTCGTATGGTACTGGAACTTATGGTTGTGTTTGCTATCTGCGATATGTCGTTTGCTATTTTAACCGCACTTGAACATGGATTATTCTTCACTTCTCTTACCACTGCTCTAGCCTGTGCTTCTGTAAGGCGCTTTGGTCGTCCAACGCGTTGTAAATCGGCTACAGTATGATGTTTTTCGTATTTATCCAAAAATTTTTTTATTGTGCAGTGATTTCGTCCCATTATTTTAGCTATTTCGCGTAAGGATTTACCTTTTTTATTTAAATTTAATATAATTTTACGCGTTTCTATACTTGTTTGTTTTCCCATGATGATTTTTGGTATTTATAATTAATTTCGACGTTCAACCACTTGCTGTTTCTTCTAAAATGTTCTAAAGTTGTCCTGGGAGGGGTTTATAAGTATTTATACGAAAAGTGTGGTACTTCCCCTAAATCTAAAATGAATTTACAACAACCGGACCGGCTGTTTACTTTCTTTTGACGCGTAAAAATCGGGGTATTTTTACTCTAAAAGGGATTTACCATATTTGTGGGGTTTTTTGCTTAACTATTTTTCACGATAGGATTGCTCGCAAATAAAGTCGTAAATTTTGGTATATAAATTTTTATTGTAAGTTAACAGAATCGTAGTAAAAAGGGTTTTTAGAAGTAAACAGCTAGTGTTTACTTTCTTTTGACGCTCACAGTATATGCTGAATGTTTGAGAAAAACTAGCCTATTGAATCAATTCTGTCGATGCAATTGATTCTGCCACTATGTTCCTGCAAGGTTAAGAGAGGTGTTCCTTCGTTTTGTATCGTAAGGTAAGTTTTGTTTATTTAATGCTTAATGTTAAAACAAATTATTGTAGACGATATCCAACTTTTTTTTTTTTTTTTAACTGACTCCAAAACAGTGAATGTCACTGGTATCGAAGCCTTAATACACAAAAAATATATGTAAACAAAAAAAATCACAATAGGTTATGTTTAAAAAACGAAAATAAAAATCCTCAAAAATGCAAACCCATCAGAAACAGTTCAACACTCATTCACTTCAAAAACATTTTCAGTTTATAAACTAATTCTTTCATTGTCCTTGCCTCCACTATTATTATCGGAACACTGTTGTATGCTTTAATACCAAGATATAATGGTGATCTCTGTGCTGTCGTTGTTCTAGAATATTTATTTCTAAAATCATTTGCATTCCGGGTGCTGTATTCATGCCAGTTCTTAACTTGTTTTGTATTTATATTAGTCTTTATTAGTTTGTTTTTTACAGAATATATATATTTTATTTGCTCATAAGTCCGAATTTTCTGCAAGTTCCATATATTTTCCATTTCATACACAAGATCAGTTGACATACAATAGTTCAACTGAAAGATAGATTTTACTGCTTTATTCTGCGTTCTTTGTAATTTATTTAACTGGTAAAGCGGAAGACCTCCCCAGCAGGGAATTAAATATCTAATTTGTGGCAGTATAAAGCTATTATAGAGTAAACGCCTAGAGTTTTTATTTAAGCAATCCGTACACCTTTTTATTGCACTAACCATTGGCACAATTTTTTTAATGATAGCATTCACATGTACATTCCAATTGAGATCATTTGTCAAATTTAAACCTAAGTATTTGTACGTTTGCACTTCTTTTAGTTTTTCTCCATTGAGAAACACATTTATATCACTTTTTTGTTTATTTTTTTGTTTAATAATCATATATACCGTTTTATTAACGTTCACCGATAATTTATTATAGCACAGCCATGTATAATACAGATTTAAGTCGTCGTTCGCCACCTTTTCAAGTTCCTTTATATTACTTGATGATATAACCAAGACGGTGTCATCAGCAAACACAAAATATCTCGCTTGAAGTTGTAGATACTTTAAGTTTTGAATGTATAATAAATATTGCAAAGGACCAAGTACTGATCCCTGAGCTACTCCAATACTTAGGCTTTTTTTTAACTCTTGGTTTTATTGATTTGAGTATAATGCTTACGGTCCTTAGAATATGACTGGAAGAGGTCTTTTGCAATGCCTCGCATTCCCATTTTTTCTAATTTATTGAGTAAAATATCTATGTCCACAGTATCAAATGCCTTTTGTAAGTCAATAAACACTGTCAAAACATACCTCTTCTTATCGAGTTCTTCTGTAATATATTCTAGTAAATCCCCTGTCGCCCCCAAGGTACTACTCTTCTTTTGAAATCCATATTGATATGGATCGATGTTAAAGAATTTCTGTATAAAGTTAGTTAACCTGTGTTTGATAACTTTTTCTGTTATTTTAGAAAATATATTTAAGATTGAAATTGGTCTATAGTTGCCAAGTTCTGTTCTTGCTCCTTTTTTATGAATAGGGGATATTTTCGCCGTTTTTAATTCATTCGGAAACAGGCCAGTAACCAGGATATCATTAATGATATTCACTATTTTGTCTCCCAAAACTTCAAAAAGCAGCACTATATCAGATTTAGTAATACCATCTTCTCCCGGCGAACTATTATTATTTAAATCCCTTATGATAGAATTAATTTCTGTTAAATCAGTTGGTTCCAAGTAGATGGATTCTTTTGTTTCTTCTTCTCTAAACTGGTGATTAAGAACCGGTTTAATTTTTGAGGCTAAATTCTTACCTATTTCAGAAAAATAAGTATTAAATTCCTCAGCTATTTGTTGCTCATCTTCAATGACTGCACCTGTCATACTTTTCATTTGTCCCATTTTGCCCTTTTTTTTTGTTCGTTTCAAACATATATCGTTCAGGACCCTCCACATTTTTTTACTGTTTGTTCCAGACTCATTAAGTGTTTTTTCCACATACTCCTTCTTTAATTTTCTTCTCATATTATTTACCACATTCTTTAAATTTTTAAAATGTCTTTCGGTTTCTGAGTTTCTTATTAATTTCCATCGCTTATATGAATGTCTATATGAATGTCCAAATCTCTCTGTTTTATTTTCTCAATAAACTCAGCATTTATCCAATAGTTGTTGTTGGATACTTTTATTCTACTTTCCTTTGTACACTCAGTTTTTGTTTTTATTATTATTTCTGCTAATTTTCCAAAGGAAGTTATTTCTTCCTGTTGCAATTTCACTTGAATTAGTTCTTCCCATTTTCCTTTCAGCAATTTAGTTTTACTGATAACTTTAGTTTTTTTTTTCAATTACTTTGTTTAATTAAATATACATTACTTTATGATCTGATATCACATGATCCGTAAGGGTTATATCACAGTAGAGGTTTTTATTCATTAAAACATGATCTAAAATAGTAGCTGTTTTTTCCGTTTGTCTTGTAGCATTCTCAGTAGTAAGAATATTCTGTATTGTAAATGTGTTCATTTCGATAATATTTCTATACTCTCTAATCGTATCAGTTTCACTGAGTAAATTTAAATTCATGTCTCCCAAAATAATACAAGGAGACTTCTGAGTTTCCATAATTTTATCTATTTGTGCTAAAAAAACGTCAGCTTTGTTTCTGGGCGCTCTATAGATATTTATAATTACGCAATTAACTTTAGTAAGACAAACACAAAGTATGTTACAGTCCTCAATTTCCATTTCTCGAATATGTCTCTGATCATACTCCAAATTGTCTTTTATAAACAGACTCACCCCTCCTCCCCTTGAATCTCTACAATGATGTACAACGTTATAATTTGGTATATTAAAATATTCCACCTCATTAGGATAAATCCATGTTTCAGTAAGTGCAATTATGTGAATTTCAAAATCATGCTTATTTACAATCTCCATCAAGTCATCAACTTTATTTCTTAGACTTCTTATATTTATGTACAGGATATTAAGTATTTCATCCATTTTCTTCAACTTCTATTTGGATTACCGTTGACAGTAGGTGTTTGAAATTTTTTAACACGTTCGTTTATTATCTATTTTTATCATATTTTATAGTTCTGGCTGATGATGAGGAAGATAACCTGAAATTAGTTTCAATAAAAATATAAAAAAAAATGCAAGAAAAGTAATTGTTTAATTAATTCTTAATTTTTTCTCCAATTCATTAATTGTTTTCTTTGCAACATGGATCAATTTTAATTTAATTTGTCAAATAAGTTCTTGGTACACTTCTTCAATAGTTTACAAAATTTAAATGCACCAAACAAACATACATTTTGGGGAATCACAGTGTTACGTACATATTCGGGAATAATCGTATTATACGAATCAATGAAATCCTACAACAATTTCAATCCAGCTATATTTGATGTATTTTTAAAATTATTTATTTCTAAATAATTTGTGATTCACTAACATCGTTTTAATAATACTAACTATATTACTCAACGTATTATGAAGAAAGAAATGATTAGATCAATCAGAATAAGCCAAAATTAATTATTATGATTCATGTTCCCAAAAATTAGTCATCGATTCATCGAAATTTATTAAAACGGAAATGTAGGCAACCCAATTATCTAAATTTAGTATGTAATTCTTAATGTTTCGGTTTTCTAATAGATGTCGCTATTTGACCGAGTTTGACTTTGGTAAACACAAACAATTTATTACTATTCATCCGGTTTTTTTTTTTATTGCGAGTCCTAATCTTTGTTATCGCGGTGATTAATTGTGCGGAACGTTCATAAAAGATCTTGTAAATCCGCGAATTGTTTCAATCGATTAAGAGCGGTACAAAACGATGTCGTGATCGAAATATCCGTTTCTTTGAAAAAAAAGTCCTACGAACATCGACCACTTGTAATATGGCGGACGAGCACAACAGTACCGACGAGTCAGATTCGGAGAGTCCAAGTGAGTTGCACGGAATCCTTCAAAAATGGACTAATTACATACATGGTTGGCAAGATAGATATATTGTATTGAAAAATGGTACTTTATCTTACTACAAAAGTGAACAGGAATTAGGTTATGGATGTAGAGGTGCCCTGTTATTGGCAAAAGCGACTATCAAGGTAGGCTATTAGATTTTCCTTTTTTTTGACATTTATCGTTGACGTTTCCACAACAATAAAGATAAACAGACTAAACCCATAAATATTATTTAATTAATTCCAAATTTTTATTTAATTTTATTTTTTTAGCCTCATGAATTCGATGAATGTCGTTTTGACGTTTCTGTCAACGATTGCGTTTGGTATTTAAGAACTGATAATCTCGAAACGAAGCAACTTTGGGTGGATGCTTTAGAATCATACAAGGTAATGATTTAAATACATTTAATTATCTACAAAATAACCATGATGTAATACTTATTAAAGCATTTTAAAATGCCTTTGATTTGATTGTTGTGGTTCTCCAATTTGGTTGATTATAGAGTGACATAACCTCACTTTACTGTCAGTTAAATTGGTAACTAAATCAATTTAAATTTGAAGGTTATATAAATTAAAAGCATTTCAATGTTAAGAATGTAACAACAGTGTTGGGTTGAGTACCAAAAAATAATATTCGAATATGAGTATTGAATACACAAACAAAAGTGTATTTGAATAAGAATATAGTATTCAAATTCAAAAAGATTCTTCTAAACTGAATATTTTTGTACAAATTAAGTATAGTATTAAGTTATGATTAGACATATACCTATTAGTGATGGGACAATATTTGAGGAACAGCATTTTGGAGCGATATTTTTGAGGAGCACACCGATTCCACGCGATTTTAAAATACCCGTTACAGAACATAAAGAATTACATATCGTCAGTCCGGAAGAAAAGTGGCACAGCTCAAAAACCATAGTTCTTCAAAAAACCCGATTAAAGTTTCATGACTTTTTCAAATTCTTCTTGAGTGTACTGTAATAAGATAAACCCAAAATTTTTTTGGCGATCATGTAGTTGTTACCTAGTTTTATAAATGTCCCGGTTTGCAATGTACGATTTCAAGTCATTATCCCTCAAAATTTAAAATTTCCACCCTTATTTTGACTTAGGTCACTTTTCTCGAAAACGTAAATTCCACAATTTTGAGTTAAGCCAATTAATAATAATTATGGTTTCGTCGAAATAAATAAAAAGTGCACATGTTAATAAACTTTTATTAAACGTTTGAACAAGAAATAAAATATAAATGCTATAATTTAATGAAACTAAGTAACATCAAACAGAAACTACAATTTATTAAAAAAATAGCTTCAAATGACAACTACATTCCCAGAAAAATAAACGACTTCAGTTATGCTTTCATTTTACAAGTTATTGTAAAACTCAAAATACGACATTGGAATTATTTTTTGTGTGAAAAGCGATAGCAGGCCCTCCTTTTTTTCTCAGGAATACCTACTTTATTTTAGTAAACTCTTTTTAAAACGATATTCTTAATATTGACAGAATTTCTGCCTCTTCTGCTTTTTAAAACTTCCCCTTCTTGTAACTCTTCTTGTTCATAGCTAGTTTTATAAAGTAGTTTTCCAAAGTTTTCTTTGACTACTTTCAACACTTTTATCTCGGTTATCTTAAAATTATTTTCTTCTGCATCTTTGGGTGCGTTTATCTAATCAAGGTCAGCAACTAGAGACTTCAAGTCGAAAATGTCGGCGTGACACATTTCAATAACTTGATAAGGATTAAAAGTTTTTTTTTGGCGGATCTTATCAGTTGAATATACTCATCAGGAGTATAAATAGGTCCTGCTCTTTTAGCTTTGCACTGTCGTTCTATGACAGAGTGGGCATTATCTCCCTCATTCTGGCTGTGTCCCGTTATCAAAAATTTGTGTGTGATGCTTTTAATGAACTTATATTTTGAAAGGACATACATGTACATTGCAAACAAGAATTTATTTTTTTGCTGTCCAGCACAATTGTCGGAGTAAAAGATGACGTCTATATCTTTGGAATCATTGCTGTTATTTGCCTTTCCTTCCAGATCATCAAGATATTGCTTTATGCATGTGGCAATTTCATTAGATCCTTTGTGCGCTTCGGCTTCATGCCAAACAAAGCATTTAACGTTATTTGATTTTAAATCAAATACAGTAAGATTGAAAACACTCAACTTTGAAACATAATAGAACGATGAAGCTTGACCTTGACTTGAAGCACAGCTTGTAAATCGAATACAGCAACAGATGTGTTTTGTGAGTTTTTGTCTTCATCTTTTGTTGTACGTGCTAATTTGATTTCGCTTAGATGGGTCTCATAGTTATCTTGTAATTCGGCTTTACCTTCATCTGTTGAATTTGAATATGCGATACACAGTTCGCATTGGTCTTTCTTCGGTATAAAGAAAGAGATGTTGAATTCTTCATTAAAAATTCTGGAGTACATCATGTAATTTGCAGCCGGCTCATTATGCTCTTTGCATTTTTGTTCATAACCTCTGTGAATGTCTGCCAATTATTTACCACCTTCTATGTATTCTCTTGATGTATTAGCACGACAATAGTGACTGGCTATTTGGGGTATAAAATTTATGTGAACTCTAACACCCTCTTTAATATTGTCATCTATTCTGGCATGCTTCCCATGCTTACCTCTTAAGTCAGTAAAAATCATGTTGTTTGTTGAATAAGTTCGTTTACTTAAAATAGTTCTTATTGGTCTGTCGCTAATGGATAAAGTTGCTTTAAAAAACGTTTTAAACACTTGGATTTTTTGCCCATTAATCTCAAAGAAAAAGGCATTGTTAAGACTACGTACTTTTGTTCTATCTTCTCTAACATACCAATACTTTGGTTTAATCTCTTTAATGCTTGCCAGCAAGAAATCACGCAGTCGTTGTAAATTTCCTAAATTCCAATAATCTTTAAAAATGGACATCCGATCCTCATGTATAATTTTTGTGGAACATTTCAACCGACACTTATCCATGCACGGAGGCAATAATTTCTTTTCTTGGAAGTAGATGAAGACGTATAAAATTTACCACAATTTCTTGCACATTTTGCTTTATTTTTTATTCAATTGGCTATGCAACACGTTTTTTTCCCTTGCTTTTTTTGTATTACATGTATTGTTTACTTTTCGCAGTACTTTTTTCTTGTCAGAATTTCTGGATACGTTGGAGGCATTATCTTCTTGGCTGCTTGATGACTCAGTCGAGTTATAATTAGAATCTGCTACGCTGTCATCAGAAATCTGAAGATGAGGAACTCGATGAGCTGGATGAACTCGATGAACTGGACGAACTAGACGAATTACCCCTTTCATTATTTGAGCAGCTCGGTTGTAACGATTTACTGTTCTGTAAATAAATAAATAACGTTTATTAAATCGTCTCAAAATATCTATAAACCAGAATAGTACCCGGATTTACATTGCAAATCAGGTTAGGTTCATCTTTTGAACTGGGTGAACCTCCCTCATTTGGTTCACAGCAGCTACTACTTTGTTCAATTCCTGAGATTTCAAAACTAGTTGTGTCCTGATCGTCTGTATTGTCTTCATTTTCGACGATTTCATCTATGAATGTATTCTTGGCGAGTTCTAAAATCAATGTTGTTCTATTCAACATTGTCACTAAAATACAAAAATTGAGAATTAATTCACTACAATAATGACGCAGCACTAAAAGCATTATTCACAAATTCAGAAATACGTTTTTCTAAGAACATCATCTTTCTAAGAAGAATAAGGAGATAACACAAAAGAAACTAGTTGAAAAAACTTATACCTATACACCTGAATCGCGAAAAGTGGCAGATGTCTAACTAATACAACTTTATTCTTACCCACCTTAACACGAAAACCGTCACAACACTAAATATGACACTTTTCTTGCAAAACAAATTAAATTAAATAAGTCACTTTTAGTTATGTCGAGTTATGTCGTTTTTAACGAGTAAAACCACAAACCAACATGCACCAATTCTAACTGTGTCGTTGTTCATGTTTCAGTGACTCATAGTTGCAGCGGCGGAAAAGTGACACAAAGTGCCACCTAGCGCTGAGAATTAGTATTGAAGTTATGACCTTTTTCTACCAAAAAGTTGATCGAATTTCTGATCGTTTCAACTAGATAACTCAAAACCTGAATATTTTGAGTTGTGTCACTTTTCTTCCGGGGTGACGATATATACCATCTCTACAAGATGATACGGTATTTGAGGAACGATATTTTGGAGCATTGTTCTAATGGAATGGAATACACTGCACGATTTTTAAAATACTCAATTCTGATCGTTATTACTATACACTATTTGTAGTGATAGTATGCTATAGGAGGAACAAGGAACAAAATGCTGCAGTTTCCAACAGTTTCTAAAGTTTCATTTTTTTTCAATTTTTGGGTAGCATGTATTTTTTTAATATTACAGTAGAGTCTTGATAATCCGAGCTAAACGGAACCGACCTTGACTCGAAAAATCGGAAATTTCGGATTATACGGACAAAAATCTGAATTCGTATTATCCGAGCATTTATGCTATTATTTCCGTATAAATCGAGTAATGACGTCAACAGAGGTGTGAAGATACATACTCATGTCCCACATGCTTTTATTAATACATACGTACATGCAAAAACAATTAAGACATTTTACGACACATTATTTTTATTTATTGAAGAACACTTATAAAACTATAAACAACTAAGGACAAGTTATAAAATTATTTTAAAAAATCCGTAATTGGCTTTTGTCGTAAATATTCAGTTTTCTTTTTACTTGCTCTATCTCTAAGTCATTTAATAATTATTATCTCATTGGGAGTTGTTTCTGGTTGTTGTTCAATGTAAATTAAACTATCATTTAATGATTTCAAGCCACTTCCATGCGTAATGTGAGTATCAAGAGCGCTTTCTTCTTCCATTGTTTTTTCATCAACTTCAATTGTATCTGCTCGTTTTCTAATCTCATTAAGAATTTCTTCATCGGTTAAAACTATGTTGCTGTTCATTTTGCGTCCATTCTGCTATATCATCTAAAACAATCATTGTTGTTACTATAGTCCTTAATCAAATGGAATTAATAAACAAATTTTACTCACCAGCAGTAACATTTTCGCATCCTGGTATGCTAACCATTATGTCATGTAACGCTTTATTCGTAATACTGTGATCTACGACTTCATCATTGACGTCTGTATTTTCAAGCAATTTTTTCCAAGATTTCTCTATTGTGGAAGGCTGAATGTCATTCCAGGCAATGGCTACTTTATATATGACATCTTTTATATTAATTGCCTTTAAACCTTCAACAACTGTTCTACGTTCGTCGACGTTTTCTATGATAAATTCTACCAGTTGCCGTCTATATTTTCTTTTTAATGTTTCTAGCATACCCTGATCCATTGATTGGATAATTGAAGTGACATTAGCAGGAAGGAATTTCACTTTAATGTCCCCACTTTGAAGATTGTCTTCTTTACAATGTGATGGAGCATTGTCTATAATTAATAACGCTTTTCTGGGTAAACCATTATCCTGTAAAAATTTAGTGACATTAGGAACGAATTCTTTATGAAACCAATTATGAAATAAACTTGAATTCATCCACGCATTTCCTTGATTTTTGTAATACACAGGAAGCATGTTCATAGCTAAATTCTTAAATGCTCTTTTTAGCAGACTTTCCTATGAACATTAACCTTAGTTTATGATGTCCAGAACCGGTGCTACAAGCCAAAATAGTTCTAGTACACGTTCTTTACTTCTTTTGAATCCTGGGGCTGCTGTTTCTTCCCTATGCGCTAGTGTTGAATTTGGTAACATTTTATAATTTAATCCTGTTTCGTCACAGTTATAAAGTTGGTGAAGGGATAGACAGCGGAAAGCTTTTCGCCGCAAATTCGTAATCGGCGTCTCCCATAGCATTTTTTCTACCTATCTAACCAGCCTGTACTGGCTGTAAACTCTTCTTCACATGCAGTAGCTAATTCTTTATAAAAAGCAATAGCTTTTCTTTGAAGGTATTGACCTGAAACGGGACCTCCTATCTTTCGTTGTTGCATCAACCATAAAAACAAAGCTTCGGACACTTTTTCATGACTTTTTTTTTCATGGATTTTCGTTCTTTAAATCGCGAATCTTTGTTTGAACACCATTTTTCAATTTTTGTTCTGTTTCTTCTCCAATCACCTACAGTAACTTTTCCAACACCGTATTCATCAGCAACTTTTGCTATAGAGTAACCGTCATCTAATTTTTTTAGGAACTGTTGTTTGTCGTTCAAACATACATTTATGTGTTTTCTTTTATTGTTCATATTGATCATTGCTCGTAAAATTAATATGAAAACAACAACACGCGAATAAGAAATGCGCCACACACGAATGGTTGAACGTCTACTTGCAAACCGGTTAGAATACATCAGATGATATAGTATGTAACTAAACACGTTAGAACTGACAAAACTCGGATTGCACGGAACCATAACGCAGTTTACTCGATTTAAACGGAACCCAGATTTTGAAGGAGACCGCTCGAATTATACAGGCACTCGGATTATCGAGGCTCTACTGTACTCAATTCTGATCGTTACTACTATACACTATTTGTAGTGATAGTATGCTATTGGGGGAATGAGGAACAAAATGCTGCAGTTTCTAACAGTTTCATATTTTTTTTCAACTTTTGGATAGCATGTAATTTTTTAATATTATTATGATTATGGACAGAGAATATGTAGATTAATGATAATATTATATATTGATGATAATGATCATTTTAATAATAATATTTTTATCCTTTTAATAACTTTAATATATAGACAACATAGTTTTAAGTTTATTTGATATTAACAAATTGTGATTTAAACAATAAGGCACGTAAGGAACATATAATGTGAGAGAAAAAATTGTACGAGCCAAGGGAACCGAGGCCCGTGATTTTTCCGAAGAATATTAGTTCTTATTCGTATTGAATTCTACCGGAATAAATTCGAATTTTGGGAAGGGGATTTAGTATATCTAAAAATGTTTGTTTTTTGGTAATTTAAACATGTTTTTGACAAAATTTCATTTCAAAATAGTTTTCTAGAAGATGGTTTAATTGTTTGTCATTGTCTTGTTTATATCGTGGTGATTGTACGTCCGGGAATGACCCAAGAGAATCAACATCTATTTGAGATGTGTAATATATTTAATGTTTGAAGTATATTCTGCAATGAAACTTAAATAACGCGCTTGACGTGATATTTTTTTGTTTTTAAAAAAATGGCACTGATTAAAGGTTTATGTTAGTGTAGACCACAAATTGGTTTCCATCCAGATAATGTAGAAAACATTTAATGGCGGAATAAATCGCTAAAAGTCTCACTAAAAAACCATTAAATATTTCATTTGACTTGGACAAAGTTTTCTTGAGAAAAATGATATAGGTTGTGTAAATAATAAAACAATTGTTTATTTCAATGCTTTGACAACATAGTGTGTTAAATAACAGCTCCTATAGCTGTGTTGGATGCGTCAGTAGTCAGTGACAGAAAGCGTCTGATGAAGGGTGTCCTAAAATGGTTGACTGTGCTAATTTTTCTTTTGTGGTTATAAAAGCTTCCTTCATGTTCCTTAATCCAAATAGTGATAACTTTGTCTACACTCATATTGAGTGTAATCTATGATAAAAATTTATCATTCCCAAAAATCTTTGTAGTTCTTTAAGCGATGTTTACTTTGGAAATTTTGAAATTGTATCTATTTTTGATTCTGAAGGACGAATACCTACCTTCAGAAGAAAACCAAATTATGACTTAAGAAATCAATAGCGTTGACGCCAAAAACTAACTTTTGGGTTGAATATTTATGTTGAATTTACCAAGTTGTTAAATGTTGCATATGCTCATCTTCTGTGTGGCTGGCTATGAATATAGGACTTATAAGACGTCGTTAATAAATCTTTGCAAGGTCTGAGCTGAATTGCGAAGACCGAATGGAATTCTTTTGTATTCGAAAAGGCCAAATGGCGTGGTTATTACAGTTTTCGGAATATCGTCTTCTTCTACCGGTATCTGATGGTATGTTCTTGTATGAAACTTTATTTAGTTTTTTTTGAAGATGAAAGAGTGTTAAATGAAGTGTAGAATTTACAATGAAATCCTTCATATTTGTGCGCATTATCGTAGAATTCGCGATGATACCAATAAATGTCAAATGGAGTTGCTTCTAGACTTTTGTCATGAACGTTAGAATGAACGCTTTCGTGATCTTGGGCAATGACAATGATTACAAGTTTGATATGAAGACGTTGGTTGTAAGGCCTTTTGTAATCCTTTTGTAAAATTAAGTGTTTATTAACTAAATTTATCTCAGTTTCAATATCATCTTGACGTTTACAAAGGTTTTTATGGTTAGATCTTGAAAGCTTTTTGGAATATCATCTTGCGGTGTGAGTTGGGAGTTTTTTTGATTTTGAAAATTTATTTCTGATAATGAGGATGAATTTAGTGATTCCCACTTTTTATCAGCAATGGAAAGAAGATCTTAAACCTCTTTCTTACCAGAGAATAGAAGTGCTACTGAAACAACCTTTGGTAATATAATTTTATATAAGTATTTATATGAAATTATACGCCCATATATACCCAACCCATATATAAGACTTTATTTGAGAAAGTGAAAAATAAGTGAAAATTTTTGACAATTTTTATTTGAGAAGACCTGACGGCGTCATCGATTTATTAGGCGATTTATTTCTTCTTTTATTTCATTCTATTCATACAGGTACGTTGCATTGGAACTATTGCAACTTAACCAAGTCATGGTATTTTGGAGCGATATTTTGGAACGGTATTTTTATGTAGCGACCGTTCCTGGAGCGGGACACGGTTAGGAGCGGTATTCCCATCACTAATACATATACGTAACGATATAGATTTTTATTATGACATAAAATCTATATTGGAAAAATCCAAATAGTTATTGAATCTTTCCATTAAATGAACAGTTATATAGTCAAGAGTGGTAGACCTGTTTTTAAGTGCATTGCTTGACTTCACTTTTTTTAATTTGAATTGAAGAGATGTAATGCTCGGAATTAGATAACCTAAACAAGTATTCTTTTCACCTTGTAAAAAATTTAAGGTCTCTGCTATTGGCTGAAGAATTGCACAATAATCTTGCAAGTATGTTATGTCCATATCTTTAGCGACTCGTTAATATTTAATTCCGTGATCAATGTTATCATATTTTCTTTAGTTATTAACAATACCTGTTTTATGGAATCATAGAACGAATTTCACCATGTAACTGTCGGAAGTGTGTGACCTAAAAAATTTGGAAAATTTCGGCACTCTTTGGTTTTGATGCGTATTTACATAAATTAGCACATTTTTTAAAACATTAATATGTCTTGATCTCACGACTGCGTTGAGATTGATACCTGAGGTTATGTCACTGGTTGCCAATAGATTTAATGTGTGGCTTGCACATCGAAAATGCCTTGGTAAAATAGTTTGATTATTATCGTCGTCATATGTTGAGTTCTCTTCGCTAAATTACAAAAAAAATATTTCATCTTCCTCTTGAAAGATTGAAGCTGCATTGTTAGATTCATCTTGTTGTAATTCGAAAATTGATGATTTTATACTAAATTCAAAAGTATTTAGTATAAAAAGTATTGCAAATGATTTCACAAAGTTGCTGCCGTTGTCTGTAATTGTAGCAACATTTCTACCAACATTTAATTCAAATTTTGTAAAAATATGTGACACCAAGGAAACTTCTTTTTCAAGCAGACCAAATGTCTGCCATTGTGCAAACAAAGCTGCATTGATTTATGTTTGACTTAATAAGACCTATTTTACTTTACGCAGGTGTTTAATTTTTTTAACAAATGTTTTTCTCGTCATTATATTTACATTGAAATCCACAAATAGGTTTTTAAAACTTTCGTTTTCAATAATGCTTATTGACGACATATATTGTAGTTGTACAGTTGCCACATTTTCATCACATTTTACAACTTTTGCGGTACCAATACAACTTTTAGAAATAAACTATATGTATACTGGTATGTGGTCTTCTTCATCAAACTTTTCTGCTTTATTGTTGACATAGAGTAAATAGATTAAAAAGTACCAAAGTATATTGCTCAGGCATTCACTCCAAAAGAAGTAAGCGTTCATTATAATCGCATTCGTTATAAACGAATTTATTTGGGTTTTTAAAATGTTAGTTTATTAAAACCGGAATCTCAGATCCAATCTGAGTAAATAACACTATTATTTACAAAAATGTGTAAAAATCTCCTAATTTTAAATTAATTATTTGAAATATATTATTTTGATAAAGTGTATATAATTTTTATAAGGGTATTGTAATATGTACAGTCAAAAGTATTCTATGTACAGTGTATTCAAATACAATATACTACAAAAAAAATTTAATCTTTTGAATACGAATTCTGTTTCTATAAACATATTCAAGTACGAATACGAATATCGTCAAAAGTGTTTGAATAGTATTCAAAGTACTGCCCAACACTGTGTAACAATGTAAATAAAATCTGTTTAATAAAAATATTTTAATTTTTATAGGCTGAATCAGGTTATGGTACAGGTTCTGAAAACAGTTTAAAACGCCATGGATCAAGTGTTAGTTTACAATCAAATTCGTTCAGTACAGCATCAACGAATAGTTTTAAGAAAACTGGAAGAAATTTGCGCGAAAAATTGGCCGAGTTAGACACATTCAAAGATATTTTATCAGGACAAGTTGATGTGTTACAACAATTTTTTGATACTTGCGCCGATTCGGCTGAAAAAAATGGATTTAATGCTAACACAGATATTGATAATGCCAAAAGTAAATTTAAAATAATGTTTTATAAAAAATAAAATAATTTATTTTGTTAGAATCCTTGCCAGATATCGACTTTAAGGGAGAAGCAATTACGTTTAGGACTACCACAGCTGCTGTTTTAGATACTCTTGCCCATTGCGTTGATTTGGTGATGCAACGTGAAGAATCATGGCGGAAACGCCTTGAGAAAGAAACGGAAAGACGAAGAAAAGCTGAAAGGGTTTCCAAAAGTTATTTTGAGCAGTTGCAGAAAGCTAGAAATGTTCATCCTGGACCAGATTTAGAGGTAAATATTTTTATTTTATTGCTTATTTATTTAGTTCTAAAAATAAAGGGTAATATTTGTTTTGATAAGTTTATTTATTCAATGAATATAAGATGTTAATACCAAGGAGACTAAATTATAATTGTTGGTTTTATTAACAGTTGACCTATAAAATTGAGTTATTAGATTTGGAAAACCTTCAAATTTCAAATTTAGTAAAATGTTCAAATTGTGGTAATGTTGGCAATATTAACAATTCTTGCTTATTTAAAAAATCAAAAGTAATGAAATTAAAATAACAATTTGAGAAATACAATTCCTTTAATTCTAAGAATAATACAAACAATACATTTAAACAATTTATCAAAAAATTATATCATGTGATATTAATAGAATAAAGATTTTTAGAATTAAAGGAATTGTTTTTCTCAAATTAAGTTAAAATTAAAATGAATAATAAAAATTGACGTTTTTTCATTCATCATAAACCTTAAAGACTAATTTGGATAATAAGAAACCTGAATTCAGTGATGAAGGTGGCAGATAAAAAATGTTTTAGGGTGGTTATTTGCCATTTCTTTACATAGAAAAGTGGTTTATTCTATCTCATTAGTGTGTAGCATGTTTTTTACAATAAACATATATGTTTAAAAATGTATTAGGAATTTAACCTCCACTAATTACTGGAAATGTTACTAAATTTCCAGAAGACAACATAAATTTTATAAACGTCCTAGGCAATACAAAAAAGACCCTAAAAATGTATCTTGACAAGTATTATAGAAAAAAAAAACATATTGTAGACATATCCTTTATGATTACAATTTTTGATGTCTTGTCATGTTTAATTTCGTTCTAAATGAATTTGGGAATAGATTTTTTGTTAAAGTTAAGACAAAATTACGACAGAGCAACGTAAGTTTCTTTTTTATTCTGTATTTTGTGAAATTTTACACTTTCTGCTCTCATTTAGTAACAGTTACATTTCATATCTTAATAAGAATTTCGATTATTTCTCTTTCTAATTAAATTAATAACATTTATTACCATTTTTTTTCCTTTTATAACATTTTTCAGTTGACGCTCTAAAGCGGAACGAAAAAGTTTTAATTAGTTGCTGGAGAATAATAAAAATTTGCTGTTTATACAAGTGGTTTAAATTATAATTTGAAAAAGTTTATAAAAAATTCAAAGGGGGTTGTGCGTACCATTCCCTTAGAGGCTGTTAGGGAAGAGCAAAAAGTCGATGCTCCTCACTTTATAGATCGAAATCTTCGTAACTGCTCAATAAAAATCAAAATTATTTCCCTCATTTTTAGAACGATTTAATGAAATTACAAATTGAAGAGAAATAGATATAAGCAATGTGGGTGAAGTGCTCATTAGGTGACCTAATTTTGAATAACTGATAACAGAATCTGACAAACGATTATTTGACATATTTTGGTAAAAACCGCATTGAAATCCTCTAAGATGCGAAACTATATGGAATATCGATACAATAAACACGTTAAGCACAAATCAGTTCAAATTTAAAGAGTTTTCGTCAATTAGTTTTTGAGAATAAATCGCAAAGTAGATAAAGTTGCCGGCATTCTCAAAAGTCGGGTACTTTTTTCAGTTAACTCGCGATAAAAGAAAAACTAAAGATCTGACAATTTCCGAATTAACATATGGTTTGCAGAAATGTTCACAGATTATAACAAACATTATCTCAATTTTTTTCATTAAGAGATTACAAAGATATCGATCGCTAAAGTGAGGGGCTTTGCCTTTTTTACGGACTTTAGATAAATGCTAAATTTCAGATTCTTTGATTTTCTTACAGCAGAACTAAAATAAAACGTACATTTTTGTCTCAGCTTTAGTCGCTTAAAAACAAGAAAGTTATATTGATATCAAAATGTGTTATTTTGGGCCACAAAAGAAGGCAAATAAGTAAATATTTAGAGATAATAATTGATTACAAATTTGATACCTTTTTACTACAGCTTATCCTATGTACTTAAGTAATTATTATCAGCTTAAACTTATTCTATAACAGTTTACACACAAACTAACAGAACGCCTATTGCCTTAATGAAGCATAGAGTAAAATTTCAAACTACATATTAGAAAATTATTTAATTAACTAAGAAATAATGTTTTCACTTTTTTTATAAAGTATATAATAATAGAATAGTTTAGTGTATCTTCCACCTTATTGAATGCTTTTATTACTCCTCGACATTGACTCAAACAAATAGGTTTTGGCAACACTTCTTGTATGGACTCTGGGATCATAACACTCATTTATTAGCATATGAACTTTCTGTGCAAAGATGTGAACGCTACCAATAAATAGTTCTATTCCTTATAAGGCTAGTGCACTTGATAAGGTCATCAATTAAAAAAACATGGTCTTATTAGGAATGTTAAACTTTATTATAAAATTATTGTTGTCACCAAAAGTTCTGCTTATAAATTTATCCTCACTTACTAATGTCAAAAAACACTCAAAATACACAACTTTAATTTTGCAATTAAGGGGTGAAAGAAATGTCAAATCAAATTGTGTAACATATCCTAAACTGCCCGACAAAAAAAATCGGCTACTATAAATTAGCCATAAATTCAAATCTGGCTTTCTCGCGAACCGCGTATTCAATTTTGATGCTTCTGTTTTGATCAAAAGGTTAATTCTTCTGAGAAAAGCTTTCTTTCTCGAAATTTGTAATGCCATGTGAGATGCAGCTGCTATAGCAGAGTGTATTACCTGCAATCAATCTATAACCCAATCTTTTCTCAGCGTTTTGTTATTTTATTAACTCTCTTACTAACGAAGATGGCAGTATTTTAAAGCGATCACTTATGAAAACAAGACGAGTGACATAGTTGCTGATGGCCGTTTTTTGCTTTAAGCAATCGTAGAACGACAGCTGTAAAAGATCGCTTTCGTGCTCATATTGTGCCAAAGGATCGAGGCTGCTTTCAAGGTATCTTACAAGCATATCTTCAATTTGTACACTTACATGTGAATTGTGACATCTAGCAATGGAGGGGAGCCCTTTTTATGGATGAGTAGTGGTCTTACCTATCACCCGATGTTCCGGAGCGAATATGAAGACGTCGAAATGAAAGCAATTTTATCTTCTGAAGGTTGCCCAGTAGGATAGAACGACGACGAATACGTCTCTGAAATAGGTTCCAAAGATGTTGGATTGGGTTAAGGCCCGGGCTGTACGTTGGCCACTCCATCCATTGAATGGATGGAGAAGAAAGATCCCTTGTCATCCATAAGAAGGTTTCAACTCATCAAGATATTCGCTAACCACACGATCTATGTTCGGTCGCACACTGTCATACTTTACCACGACAACTTCTTGCATAATATAACGATGGGCATTAAGTATTTTCAACGAAAGGTACTTTTTCGAAATTGTGCAGATTGCAAATCTTTCCTTATGACGTCTCCACACTCGTTCTCGACCATCAGGTGACTGTTGACAAAATTAGGACCCGTCAGTGAAGAGCACCTTACCTCATTATTCCATTCTCCAATTCACATGTACGCACTCAAATTGAAGACTTACTCGTCGATGTCTCTGGATCAGCCGCGCATCATTTGAGGATGATGCCAAGTTATTACATTTGTCGTTCTACGATTCTTCAGAGTGTTTGGAACAATAAACCGATCAACAACTGCTATTGTCACTCGTCTTCTATCGAAACTTTGCCGCCCAGTGAAATTTCCTGTTTTCATATGTCTTTTGCCATCCTGATAAAGTAACAATATGCGCAACATGAGTCGCCTCCTTATTTTTTATGCTTATTTATTCTCTGTTACTATCGAAGATAATAAAGTGAATAAAAAAACAAAACGTTCAGAGAAGATTGGGCTACCGTTTGATTCCAGTAAACATCTTCTACTGTAGCAGTTACATCCCATAGGTTGCCACAAATTTAGAAAAAAAATTCTCATTCCTTCATCCTGTTTATTATGCTCAAACTAAAATCTGAATAAAAATTTCCATCGCAGGATTATTACCGAAGAATCTACCTTTCGCGACCAAAGAATCATCAAAAATGCATGGTTTGCGAGAAAGTTAGCTTTGAAGTTATGGCTAATTTATGATGGTCGGTTTTTTAACCATTCAGTTTATATGTTTGACATATCTTTTCTCTACATTTTCCCATTACTTTCAAATCATGTTTTAGGTTTGTATATTGATCAAAAATAAATGAGGCTTTATATGACACAAGTATCAGCACATAGATTTGCGAAAAAATTATTAAGTTGAAGGATATCGGACCTGATTAACCAACTATAGTAAAGTTAAGCTAAAATGCAATTGGTTTTTTCGATCAAGGAATTTTATACTTCTAAAGTGGAGAAATGTCTCTAGCAACGCTTTTATAGAAAAGCTTTTAATTTGTTATATGCTATCATGTTTATTAATTATTTTTTATTACAATATAGTCTTCAGAATTCAAAATCAATGATCTTTGAATTGATAGAAAATAATTTAAAAGAAAGATCCTACAAGCACAAAATAAATATTATAAAATTAAAAAATAGAAAATTTTACAAACTTTTTTGAAACGTTGACTCTTACCTGTGGTCAGGTAAACTGTGTCGACAATAACAGAAATTATTATTTATCATCTACTTACTCGTGTGGATCAGAATGTTGACATGTTTTTAATGAAACATAACCCAAATCAAATGAACCCAACCCTAGTTATATTAGGATATTTTGTATTACTTTAAATATTCCTCGTGTCCATTGATCTAGATCATCTTTTTTTCAAAGAATAGAAAAACTTACTACAGCCATATATGTATATATATGTATAATAGGTATTTATAAAATTAAATAAGATGACGCTTTTATAGTCATCCACAGCAAGATCCGGAATTACGATACTGCTGTAAAAGACCCTTAATAATAAAAAGGACAATAGTTTTATGCTGATAGTTTTATGTATATAAACAAGTCATAAACAAAGAGGTATCTTTAGGGTTCCACGAATCAGACGCAGCATAAGCACCTTTTTTGTAATGTTCAAATGTATCTGTAATGAACTCAAAGAGATTTGTTGGTACGTCCTTGACTTTCTAAACTATGCATGGTTCTGGTCTCAGTTTTGTCTCAGGTAGAAATGTTTAAGTACCCTTAACATAAGAAATGAAATATTGTAGATTCACAAAAAATAGGTTAGGTTAGCAAGAAACTCTACTTCATGTGATACCAATTCAGTAAATTGTTTCCTTTTTCATTGGTTAGTTTGTTCTTGATTGAATTGAATTGTAATGATTGCACACCAAACGCAGCAAAAATTGAAAACTTAATCGAATCTCAACTTTCACACTTTTTCGCGAAACACTTGCACACTATCTGCAGAACACGGTTAGGAATCGCCGGCATAGTTAATGGATATAAACAACAGATAAGTCGAAATAGACGAACCATCAAGGAAACATAGTCTAGTTGGTGACATGTCAATCGAAAACAAGGGTATAGTTTTTTGAAAATTACGCTTTTCTTTAATTTTATTTTATGCTTGATTCATAACCATAGAAATAATTTGTAGGATAGGTTTGAACAATTTAGTAATTAGAAAATACGCGGTAAGAATCGCTGCTGTCGTCATGCCGAAACTTTGTTATTCCATAAGTTCTGCACTTTTTCGCACTTTTTTATGCCTACAGGTGTCCGTGTAAGTCGTGACATAATTTTAACCACAAATACTACAGATAAAATGATAACGATTCATGTAAAAATTTTTGATATAAAAATTAAGAAATATTTAAACAATTACAATATGGCTTGTCTGAGAAAGATAAAATTTTGTGTACAGAGCAATGTTGTCATAAGAAATCGTTAACAGCACATTTGAAAACATGCAACCACTGGATCAATGCTTTATAGATGTATTAAGTAAATAATAACAGTTTTAGAACATGCTTTTGCAATATTAGAAGAATGTGTACTCAATGTTAATGTAGTGACGAAACAATATTGGGAGCAATTTCCCAACTGCAGATATTCTGATAGCGAATTATAAATATTGAAAGATATTTATGTAAAATCCGAAATTTAAGACCGGAACTAGAAGAAAATACTCTGGATTTTGTAACAGAGGTTAATATTGCTACTATTGTTGATAGCAGCAGTTTAGATATTTCGAAATATCCAAAAATACGAGTTGATGTGTAGGACAGAAAGAAATTGTATTTGTACTGCTCGATAATACAGGAGGTAAAAATTGTAGATTATCCACTGCTAGTACTGATATATCTTCGTTTTTTTCAAGGCTGTATACGATTAATGAAAATAACTTGAAAACTAACTTGAATGTTTTTGGATATAACTCGAAAAGTATGTGTCCAATAAAACATTTCAAAGGGAGAAATTATTTTTAAAGTGAAATAAGCTTTAAGAATCAATAGAAAATATAAGGGTTAACGGTATAACAAAAAAAATGTTAATTAAATAACCTTTGTGAACGTTCTGTATAGCATTGATCCCGTGGTCGCATATATTCAAATATGATCTTAAACGATTTCTTATGATAACAAAGCTCTGTTTACAAAATTTTATGTTTCTAAGACTTATTCTAAAAATATTTAAGCAAATGTTTGAAAATTTTTGCGCAAATCATTATCATTATACACGACATATAGTACTAGTATGACGTCATAGTGCAATTACTTACACCTAAGTAAGTGCACGGTTATGTAAACTTAGTGCAAGTTAAAAAAATGTGTTATACGTGGTCACAACGAACAGGCTTTTTTCAAGAATGCGTATAATATTTGAAATAAATGGACGAACAGCAGATTGCTTTTGTTTAAATTTTCTTTCTTCATTTTCCTATCTAAATTGAAACATTTCTTTTTGCGATTATCTTAATTTAATAAATCTTCAGCCATGGTACGATCCCGAATTCTGTTCTGAGACGGAGGTTGTATTTCTTGAATCGCTACTCAGTCAGTTAAATTGATTGATGGTTCAGTTACTGATGGTGTAAAACATCTTTAGGTTTCAGGAACTGAAACATTCAAAGGTTGCAATTCAATTAAAAAAAATATTCATCCGCTATGCATTCTCATTCATCTGCTCCATAATATCACTGATATTCTCCATTGTCAAGATACACATGGATTGTATTTAGAGTGACACTTTGCTAAAATATCCTCTAATTCTTTTTCGTATGGGCAAGATCTCTTCCAGATTTATTTAATTGTATGAGTTTGTTTTTATAGTTTCTTTTAGGCTCTTTCACTTGTTCTCTACTAGGAGTAGAGATTTAATATACCCATATCCCTTCATTTCATTGCTTATCAAATTTTACAATTTCTTTAGTTTTTTTCTTCATCTAATGTAACAATAATTTTATTTTGGCATCATCTTAACCCATTTTTTAATTTTTTATCATTATTAATCGTATTAATATGCTTATCTTCAAAACTATAAAATTCTTGTCCATTCTATTTCCTCTACTGGGATTGAATGTACTATGTTCTCTAATACAACAAATATTAATTATTAAAAATTAAAAAAAAAAAATCGGAAATTGCAATAATAATGATATTACCTACAACAATCAAGTAACAATTCTTTTCAATGATTTTATCTGCATTTTCATTTGTTACCAAGCAGGTTTCCAAATATTCCGCCATTCTAATTACACTAAATTGCACTGCATCTCTTGAAGTAAACTGAAAGCAGTTTCAACAAAATTTTCACAGGCGACACGAAATTGTACACCACATGACTCCAGTATGAGTGCAACTGCACTAAACGACACTATGCCCAATGATCACTCAACATCTGTACTAAACTGCTTAGTTCAAGTAGTGCAGTTTATAACGTCTTTTTTAGATTATTTCTTATCGATTAAAAAAATCAAAGATATTAAGCCAACACTGCTAACTTGAATTATGCCTATTTTTTTTTTTTCTGGTATCTGTGATTCCTAATTCCACCTTTGTTTTCTTACTTTCTATACCTCAAATTTATTTGGGACTGGTTTGTTTTTTTAAAGTGTAGTAACACCATTGGATGTTATATGGTCATTTTAGAATCCATATTTTGTTATCCCATTGAACATTTATTATTCTTATATAATAAACACATAAATACACAAACTTAGCCATGGCTTTGCTGTCCCAAATCAATTCTTTGAGTTATTTTGGGATGTCTAGAAAATTTCAAGAAGTTTACTATGTATTAAAAAGTTGAGAAATTAGCGTATTGTTTACTATTAACTGCTTTTATTACCTGTTGCCCAATACCATCATTTATCTCACCATAACCTTTACCCATAAAATTGTTTTTTTGAGGATAATTCCATGTTATGTTGCTTCCTCATTTTGATTGAAATATGTGTAATTTTACATAATATATTCGGATTCTTTTACCACATTTTAAAAAATCAATTGCATTATATCTTGAAGTGCGTTACGTTCAAGTACTTTTTAAAAAATATATAGATAGAGTAGTTTATTGTACTCGATTCTCTTTACAATCACTTCGCACAGGATGAATTCTTCATTAGATCAATTTCCAGATCGTAATTTTTAGTGGTTAACAGATTATTCAATTGAACGTTTTTCAAAGAACAAAATTTACTAAAAATTGTTTTTTCATGATTTGTCATCAAACATTAAAATTTAATAGCTTTATCAAAAATATTTCAAATTAATTATATGAGCCGTTTAATTTTAATTAAAAAAATATATAACATTGTATTCGAACCAAAATGTTATGTAACATTATTACAGTTTAAAAACCTCAAACTACTCCTAATGAACCATTATTATTACGAAATAAAGTGAACTTATTTTTTTATTATAAATAATTCATAGCACATCTATTCTGCGACCCCTCCCTCCTTTAATTTTCAAATTGTCTCGTAACAGGCCTCCTTTACAACATCAAAACCCATCGACATAAAAAAAAGAAAATTCACTCGATTACGAAGCGTTTTTTATTTTATTTTTTTGCGTGGAGTTTATCGGGGTAAATCGTGACCGGACTTATCAAAGAGTTCTTTATAAAAGTGGAGGAGGAGGTTATAAAGCGCGTCCAAATTAGAACGAGCACGACAACTTGGCCAGACCCACATCGACAAATAAAATCGTTAGTCGAGTTTTGAGTTCGTTTAGAAACGTGTCGATCGGAATTCATTAAGCGCAAAGTTTTTAAAGTCCAATAAAAATCAGTTACTAACATTTTCCCTTTGTGAAAAGTAAAAGCTGTTATTAAATAACTTCAAATAAAGAAATTTAATTTAAAGGGTTTTTAATTTAAATAAAGTGAAATGACGACAGAAATTTGCACCTCAAAGTTTTCAAAGTTGATTAAAAAAGTTTTTAAAGTGAGTATTTGTTTAATTAAATGTTGTAAATTAATTAGGCAATGACTTTCTTATCAGTTTTTTTTGTCTGGGTGAATACAAAGATCAATGCGAATAAAATAATACTTTTTTAATGCTATTTTAAATTTCAAAATCTATCATTTACTCAAATTTAACACTTTAACTGAGTAACATTGAAGTCAATTTTTAAAATGTTAACGAATTTTTTTAATGCGTTTGTTCTTAGAAATGCACTTTGCTTTGTATTAACCCGCACTGTTTTTGATTTCGACATTTGAATACAATCTCAGAAATCAATTAAAACTGTTTAGCGTTTCCACACTAACATTTTTAACATTTTTAGTACTCATTGTTGTTTGTTTTTGCAACTACGCGCTCAGTACCTTTTAGGAATAATGCGTTAATTTCAAATGCCTTGAAGGTAACGTTAATTTAAAGCACATACCATAAAAGGCACTCGATTTCGATTAAATTTAGAGCTTATTGTTGTTGTTTTCACGCTAAGGTTAATTAACTTCCAATTCCTTTTTGAAAAGTTAAACTGATTTAATTCTCGAACTATGATCCTTAACAAGAGTAGGTAAGGACACAAAGAATTTTGAATTTCAAATAATCAGTTTATTACTCATTAATATTTTTATGACTTTTTGGAAATGTTACTATTCGTGTTTGAATGAATCATTTTAAGATAGCATTGCATTTACGTGTTTTTTATAATTGAAACAGGAATTCGTGATTTTATTTTAATCATCATTGCTAAAACCTATTCATGATATGTAAATAACTTAGTTTGTACTCATTACTGTAATTTCTTTCAAGAACTGAATGAGATATTTAAATAAACTGTTTTGTTAATTGTTTTAGGAAGGACCTCATAGCGTAATAGCAGATGATGAATTTTACGATGCCGTTGAAAGCGGTTTGGATAAAATTGAAGAAGAGCAAGATTTCCGAGAACGTCTTAAAACAGGGAGGGCAGTTCCCCCGTCTCCTCCGCCAACAGTTTCGCCGGCTGCTCATCATCGGCTTTGGTGCGAAATTGACCAATTAACACGACAGGAAGTTGCGATGGCAAAACTAGGTGTAGGTGAATGTGGCGGACCTGGATGGCAATTATTCGCTGAAGATGGTGAGATGCGTATGTATAGGCGGGAAGAGGAAGTGGACGGGATGGTTGTTGATCCTCTAAAAGCGGTTCACGTGGTTAAAGGGTTTACCGGTCGGGAAATTTGTCATTATTTTTTTAGTCCCCAATATAGATATGAATGGGAAAGTAAGTTGCTATTAAGGAGATAATTTCTTTTTATTAAATAAATTTATTTAGCTACATTAGAGCATATGCAAGTTGTTGAAACGATAGCGGACGATACTTTAATATTTTTGCAAACGCACAAAAGAATTTGGCCAGCTAGTCAAAGAGATTGTTTGTTTTGGTCGCATTTAAGGATGATGCCCAATGATCAGGACTCGGAAGGACCATGCATGTGGGCTGTTGTTAATCATTCGACTGAATTACCTGATTTTCCGGTATGTTTGTAATATTTTTTTACTAACATATAAATTAAAATAACTTTTTTTAATAGGCAAACACCGGAAAATGTTTAAGATTAACTGTAACAGTAACACTTCTTGCCCAAACACGGATAGATCCTCCAAAGGATGGTTCGCCAATTACAAGAGATAACATTTCTTGTAAAATAACATATTGTTCTCAAGGTAACTTACATTAATTTTAACTTTTTTTTTATTAAAATTTATCTTTTGCAACAATTTAGTAAATCCTGGTGGGTGGGCTCCTGCTTCCGTATTACGGGCAGTGTACAAAAGAGAATATCCAAAGTTTTTGAAACGATTCACGGCGTACGTCATAAATCAGACTAAAAATAAGCCGATAATGTTTTAGCAATAAGGTCAGGGTTTAAGTGATAATTAAAAAAGAAGGTTTTTTTATATTTTTCACTGTTTTTTTTTATTTTTAATTTTTTGATTATTAATTAATGTGGTTAAACACCCTTCCAACCGTTATAACTGTTTCATTTTATTTTTTTATTATATTAATATATATTATTATTAAAAAGCATACTACAAGTTTTTAAGGAAAATTGTTTGATTATCAAGAAAATGCGAATTAACTCCGTCCTTTTTGTTATTTCTTTTTAAATTTTTATGAATTTTTTTTAATGATTTTCAAGTAACCACGAAAACTACCTCAGTTCTCTATAAAAAAAATCGACATCGAATTTTGATTTCTAAATAAAATTGTTTTCGGTCATCAAAAAAATTAAATAATTAAAATTAATTATTAAAAATAGAAAAATAAACTATATTTAAAAGGGCCTTAATGTGTGATGTTATTAAAAGATTAGTTAATTTATCTAAAAAAATATATACATATATGCAATGTTTGTGCAATGTTGTTTAAGCTTTTTAAAATTTTAAAATATTAATTCTTGAGCACCAATTATGACTAAAATAATTGAGGGCCTTGGTGTAAAAAAACAACATTTTAGAAATTAAATTTATGTATTTGTTATCCCATATTACTTTATTTCTTCACTTAGTAAGTAGTTTTAAAGAATTCGCCATTCAAATTTAAAGAATGTAGCCACCGCGATGGTGAGATACCCAACATCAAGATCATCCCACGTCGTTTAAAGGACGCGCTTCAGATTATCGATATTTTTTCTTCCCAACTAAACCCCATGGAAAATTCGAGAGAGTTCTATTAGAATCTTCAAAGGCGTTCATTCCAAGAATGCACTTAATTTATACAGTAGAGTCTCAATAATCCGAGCTAAACGGAACCGATCGTGACTCGAAAAATCGGAAATTTCGGATTATAGGGACAAAAATCTGAATTCGTATTATCCGAGCATTTATGCTATTATTTCCGTATAAATTTATTTACGTACACATGTCCCACATGCTTTTATTAATACATATGTACATTCAAAAACAGTTAAGACATTTTTTGATACATTATTTTTATTTATTGAAGAACACTTATAAAACTATAAACAACTAAGGACAAGTTATAAAATTATTTTAAAAAATCCGTAATTGGCTTTTGTCGTAAATATTCAGTTTTCTTTTTACTTGCTCTATCTCTAAGTCGTTTAATAATTATTATCTCATCAGGAGTTGTTTCTGATTGTTGTTCAATGTGGGATAGATTTTCATTCTCTATAATTTTTTTAACTTCTTGTTTGTATTCATTAAGACAGCTTTCATCAGCGGAAAGCTTTTCGCCGCAAATTCGTAATCGGCGTATCCCATAGCGTTTTTTCCACCTATCTAACCAGCCTGTACTGGCTGTAAACTCTTCTTCACCTGCAGTAGCTAATTCTTTGAAGGTATGGACCTGAAACGGGACCTCCTATCTTTCGTTGTTGCGTCAACCATAAAAACAAAGCATCGGACACTTTTTCATGACTGCTTTTTTTCATGGATTTTCGTTCTTTAAATCGCGAATCTTTGTTTGAACACCATTTTTCAATTTTTTTTCTGTTTCTTCTCCAATCACCTACAGTAACTTTTCCAACAGCGTATTCATCAGCAACTTTTGCTATAGAGTAACCGTCATCTAATTTTTTTAGGGCCTGTGGTTTGTCGTTCAATCATACATTTGTGTGTTTTCTTTTATTGTTCATATTGGTCATTACTCATAAAATTAATATGAAAACAACAACACGCGAACAGGAAATGCGCTACACACGAATGGTTGAACGTCTACTGGTAAACTGGTCGGAATACATCAGATGACATAGTATGTAACTAAACACGTTAGAACTGGCAAAACTCGGATTGCACGGAACCATAACGCAGTTTACTCGATTTAAACGGAACCCAGATTTTGAAGAAGACACATTTATTATATCACACATTTAGAAATCTATATGATTTCTAAATTGTTAAAGGCTATTAGAGACATTAAGTTATTAGGTAGATGCTTTCATCGAAGAATTATTTTTTTTATCATCTTTCTCTAATTGGTTCAGTTCTGCTCTATCCCATAAATATACGATTTAGGTCTCCACATCCAAACCACATTCGCAGTTTGGATATGGTTCTAATCCAATTCTACAATTCTACATACGTGAAAGGAACATAGCATGCCCAAAACGTAGCATACTGAATAAGGTGTAAAAGAATCCTTGATATAAATGCACAAATTTCAAACCATGGTTTAGAGATGAGCTGCTTCCAAATTTATAACCTTTTGCTAATGAATCAGCTCGTCAATTCCAATATACCACAATGACCTCATATCCAACACAGATTCTTGTTATCTCTATGTGACTCATACTTCTTCAATTATCTTGAGTAAAAAATGATAACTGGCGAAGTTAGCTTTGTATTCTTGAAGGGCTACAATTTCACTCAAAGAGTCAGTAAATATTATCGCTTCTTTCCTATTCACAAAATCGTTTTAACAGTTGTCAAAATCGCAAACAATACTGCCCCATAAATAGATATTGAGCAAGGCAAACAGCATGGAAAGGTTTAGAAGAAAGTCATTTTTTTAAATTCATCTTAATCAATAGTTATATCCAAAAATAAGCTACTAATGTTTTGTGCCAAAATTTAAAGTACATTTTCAGTTACAACAGCGCGTACTTAAGTTAGAAAAGCGAATTTGTATTGAATACTGTGTTATTCAAATTAGTATGAGCCATTTCCTTCACTATTCTGTAGAAAACTGTAATTTACTATTAAATGTTTAATAAAAAGTTCATAGTTAAATTGCGTCAGTGGTAATATATGTTTAGGTAAAACAGTCCGCGGTTTATAAGTTTTTAATTTTAACATATTAAAGTCCCATGCCTTTATTCTTGACGAAAGTATGCTAGGTAACGCGAGTTAAATCGTAGTACTACGACTACCGCTTTTAGTGTGTTAAAACAAAATTATATCAAATATGTGTAAAAATGATTATTAACGAAAATAAGATAGAAATGATTATAAATTACATGGAGAGCGACACAACCCTGCTGGATGTGGATGCAGCAATGGGAAAGTATCCTCTGTGAGTGGCGTGGGGCAGCCGCATAATGTTGATGTCTTCGACCCATCACATCCCAAACATGTTCAATCGAATGCAGATGCGGAGAATGAGCAAAGGTATGTCAACATGCCCGATGTGTGATGGGGTATTGTTATGCATATACAGGCTGTTCCGTAATGATATGCGAAATTAATGATAGTTTCTTATACAAACTATGGTCCCAAAATGTTCCGTTATTAAAATACAAGGTGTTAAAGTTTTAAAGTTTTTTTATAAGGATATTAATTAATATTTTCGGAATCGCTTTAGGTATTTTTATGAAATTTGGCATATAGTGATTATTGATAAAGACGCATATCTACGAGCACCGACTTTAATATTTTTAAAGAAAAAAATGGTACACCAATGGTTTTTTCCCAAATAAAAAATATTTTTGAACACCCCCTTCAATTTGACAAATAAAAGCTCTCTTGAGTTTTTCGACTGCAATGCGCCGTTTTTGAGAGAAAAATTAAAAACCGTCGGTTGCTCAACAGAAATAATACGTATTGTAATTATTAAGGATACAATTTTGCAATAAATTTAGGTGGCTGAGCCTAAATGTATGTTTTTTTCATTTGTTAAATGATATTTTGCACAAAATTCATAAAAATACCTAAAGCGATTCAGAAAATATTAATTAATATCCTTTTTTTTTAAAAAAACTTTAACATCCTGTATTTTAATAACGGAACATTTTGGACCATAGTTTATATAAGAAACTATCATTAATTTTCGATGTAGAATCACCCCCTTCAATATTCGCATATCATTATGGAACACCCTGTATAAAAACTTGGGCGAAGTTAAAGGTACAGAAGCCCAATGGGTAGCACCTCATAATACCGCCAATCGGATACTGTTGCATATATAGCAGACCATGCCGGGTCAATGATACTTAGATGAGTTAAGCCGGATCCAGGCCAACCATGCTACTCTGCAACGTGCTCTTTGATACGGCGCAGCTCGGCATGACGCTTGCAATTTGGATGACTAGCGGTGCAAATTTGCGCTAAAACACTTGTACACATTCGAATATTTTCCGTTGCCGCCGAATCCAGACTAAACACGCATTTTAGCGTGGTGTTTTAAAGTGCAGTACGGCGTAGCGCTAAATGGCGCGTTTGGTCTGGATCCGGCTTTGTACTTCCCTACTTTTGGTTATGTCTACGTCTTCTATACAGTTCTACAGACTTTTGTGGAAGAGCACTATAAAAAATTGCTTGCATGACCAGCTCATTTTCCGGATCTGAATCGGATTGAACTTCTTTGAGGTACTTCATCGTTGTCAACTTCACCGGCGAACGTTGGCGAGCTATGGAAACTTCGTATTCATCCTATGCCACATCGTGCAGCGATGATACTGGCTGCTCACGGGGATACTTCTGTCATTGCTGCATCCCCTTCTAGCAGGGTTGCGCCGTTCTATACTATCTTAGTACTACTTCCATACCAAATTTCATTGCGTTACGCACGCATAAATGATTTATAATAATATAATTATTATAATTTTCTGATCCTATTTCGTTATTGGGACAGTTTTCATAGACCCAGAGATTACATTTCATACACATTATCATAAGTTTCATTGAAACTCCTTAATCTTTTTCTATGTAGTGCTGGTTTTCTATGCTTTTTCTTCCTGCTTTTTTAATTTTTTTCCTTTAAGATATTTTTAATTTTTTTTAATGTTTTTGATTAGGTAATGGGGTAAGTGAGTCAATAGTGTTTCACTAAATAACGCATAATTGTTATAAATGAATACCTAAAAAGGAAATAAATAATGACACTTGACAAATTTTCAAGTGGCAAGTATAATTCCTAATAGATTGAAGTATGTTGTGCATGGGATGGTATAATTATAATCTTATGTGAACTTAGAAAACTTTTGACACCAAGCCGTTACAAACAAAATATGTGAAGCAACAAAATATCAAAATTAATGATATTTTCCTTATTGTCCTTTACTTTGAAACTAAACGTAACGCATACCTTCACAATAATATTACAACACATTTTAACCTAACTCAGATCACTTACGTATATAAATAAAAAACTTGTTTTGAAAAATTCGCTTGCCCCATATGACTTACTTACCCCATTATCCTCAGCATGTTCAATATGAAGATTGAGCGGATTTGCACCTGTAGGTTGAATTGCCATTAAGTCTGTTAAAAACAGCTCAAAAGTTTGTAGCAAAAATTTCAACTTGAAAAATGATTGCCAGAGGTGAGGGGCAATTCAATGCTGCTATTGATCCGCTAATGTCCATGCTTTAATTAAATAGTTTAAGCATAAGTCCTTATGGATTTCAAATTACTCGGTGAAGTTTCTCTGCATAGACTTAGAAAAGTGTGTATTCAGTGATACAGCTCTGCTATTGCTGCTATCTTGTGATGGACTTAGGGATTGGCTATCGTGGGTCTGATTATTGCTGTGCAAACCCGTTCAGCTATAGGTTTTTTCCAAAAAGCTTGTAGCAAATCTGGTTAGCTATGATGGTTTTTTCACCTTGTCTTGTGATGGACTTAGGGATTGGCTACCGTGGATCTGATTATTGCTGTGTAAACCCGTTCAGCTACAGGTTGTTTCCAAAAATCCTGTAGCAAATCTGGTTAGCTATGATGGTTTTTTCGTCACTTTGACTCTGAGAATTATTTCTAACCAGCTTTATCAATCTTCTAACTCTTTTGGGAAAAAAATTATTGAAGTTATTTTTTTGAAATTGTTTCTTCTTGAAGTTGTCTCTTTTTGAAGTTGTCTTTTCTTTCCATCTTTAACGTTAAAATGAAATGCTTTTAATTTATTTATACTTTTCATTATAAGATGGAGCATGTTTTTTGTTTTACCGGTTTTGGTCTGGATCAAACCATCTTCAAGAACTTTGGAACACATCAATTATTATTTTAGTTACATACATTGTTAAATGTTTAATAATTATATTTTTTTCTCCAATTCCTATTTTGCTAATAATATTATTCACGAAAACAGTTTATTTGTTGTAAGATTTTGTTCAGTCACAAAAATTAATGAGATTTTCTTTATATGTGAGGTTATGCATTTGAGAAATTTGGATTTGAGAGAAACCCAAATTATTTTATCTGCTTACTGAGATCTTAATAAAGCGTTTTGGAGACATTTTTAGTGAAAAAGAACCAAAAAAATTTTGACACCCCCACGCCCTTTTATACAATTTTTTTCTATTGGAAATACCCATTTTTTTTTTGTTTAATACTGCAATCCCAATTTCTGTTCTAGAGATATTTTTTGTAAATAAAGAGCCATGTTGACACACGATTTTCTAACTTTTTGGAAAAAGCCCAATTTGTTTTCCTGCATATTACGATCTTAATTAAGTGTTCTTAAGATGTTTTTAGTGGAAAAGAACTATTTTGACACCGGTTTTTTCTATTTTCTCATTCTTAGAATTCTTTTATAAACCTCCAAAATTTTCTTTCTTCTATACATTCATTTTAATTAAGTGTTTTAGAAAGATTTTTTACTGAAAAAAAAACTGACTGGTGTGTATCAACCAGTCAGCTTTCCCTAATTCCTAACTTTTTTGGAGGAATCCATAATCTTTTTTTGCATATTTCGATTTTAATTAAAAAAAATAGGTTTATATTATTTATTCCTTACGTTTACTTCATTGTAGATCCTACACTCTACTTTTTCAACCAAGACAACATGGTAGCTATACATGAAAGGTATCAAAACTCGCATTTGCTCAGATAGAACTGTTTTGGTGTCACATCATTGTATCTTTCACATCCTTTCTGTCCTTTTACAATAACCAATGGTCTTATCCTTTTTACTTTAGTTCTAATTTTTTTAGGAACTAGCCTTGTGTTATCTTCTCTTTCTTCTTTCCTCTTTCCATTTCAGTTCCTGGGTCGTTATTAGGGCCTTTAATACCGACATTCCAAATGCCGGGATCCCGGACGATTTATGCGCCATATTAAAAACCGCTATTGTCTTAAAAGTACCGAAATTTCAAAAAGAGATTATAAAAAAACCCAGATCATCAGGCGTGTCACATTTTGGAACCAGTGGTAACAGGTTCACACGAATCAGTCATAGCTAAATTACACAAAACACAAAACGTTAACTGTGGCTTAGAACGTTAAGTTTTGCTCAATCAGAGGTGTTTTGTTTGAGCTTTAAATTGCCAATTTTATTGTAAGTAATGCTTACAATAAAATAAATTTACGTAATTGAAAATTGACGTTTGCAAGTAAAAAATAATTAATAATACAACCGAACTTAACCCAACCCAATGGTACAAGTTGAATGGGACTAAACTATCATTCAGTTATTTTTTCCTCTCAGCTCGCCAAATCCTTTCAACATATGTTCTGGTGTTTCCCAATCCTCTTCGCACAGTTGACACAATTTCTCCATATCATTTACCATAATACCTGTTCGCTCTCTCCATAGCATTTCCACAATGGATGGTATCTTTTACTCACTCCGTTTCATCATTATATCCCGATACCTTTCATCCTTTATCGGCGTCCTCTTTCCTATCTCTGGACAATAATTAATAACATAAGCCAACACGACACAACAATCCAACTAAATGCAAACCAACCCAATGTCGAACCTGGATCGTCATTGATGAAGTGATGATATTATGATTCCATAACAGCGTTGTGTGTTCTTCCTCAGAATCGCCATATAGTTGGTTATTACGTTTGAATCTTCTTTGCCAATCTTTTCAACATAATCCCTCCTATTTTTTCCATTCAATTTATGACCACATTCTGTATCCCCAGAATTCTCTTGCACCTTACCCTGTCTCGCCAGTTTAAATTTAAAACATTTGTTAAGCCTCTTAACAAATACCGGTAGTACTGATAGTTTATTTCTGAAAATTTTTGTGTAAAAAAAATGTTGTATCTATTTACACCAAGGGTTTCGAATTTATTTTCAAAATTATTTCTATAAAATGTTCCAATTTAATTAAATTATTAAATTGTAACATTTTATGAATAGTAAAATTAAAATCAAAAATTACAATTTAATATGATTTTATAAAAATTAAAAAGAATATTGATGTTGACTACACGAAATGTTTTTTTATTTAAAATATATGTGTAAATAAAAGGATATATCTATATAAAGAAAAAAATTAATTATATATATGTATGTGCGCTACCGTCCAGAAATATTTGAACCAAAAAAAATTAAATAAAAGAAAAATTATTTATAGTAAAATTGATAAGTAAAAAGAGTTCAAATATAAATAGGGGGTAGTTTGTGTGTAGATTTTCGTTTTGGTTTATAAAAACCAAAAAAATATATCTTTCAAAAAAATAATGAGGGACAAAAGTAATTTTAAAAAATGAGAATTTTTGATATTGCTTGTAGATGTTGTAAAAATCATTTTGATAATAAAAACTATTATTTACATTTATTGTTATGAATTTGCTACAAAACCATAACTATTTATTTATCCAGTCAAACTCGAATATTTCGTACAAATTTTAATTTCTATTAAATTATTTTTGTTGTTAAAACTTTTGATAATAAAATTAATTAAGCATTTAAAACTAACATTTTCTAATGAATCCCTTCTAACGGCGTAAACGTTTTATATTGATATAACTTATTATCTCCATATCCATACAAAAGTCTTCCCACACCATTTTTATCGTAATAAGGATATCTATATTTCGGTCTAAAAAAGCAAATCATTTTTCTAAATTTTCTAAAAAATCAATAAAAAAATTTACCTTTCAAAATATTGAAAATTAGGTGCTTTCGGCGTTAAAGTCGCAACCGCAAATTGCACAACGGCCATAAAAGCAATCTAAAAAATGATTTTTTTTAATCAAAATAAGCCAATGTTAATTTGTGTACTACACAAACTCACCAAATATATTAAAAATTTCATTGTTTTTGAACTTTTACACTGCACTTTTACTTTCACTGGAATCAATTTCAATACTAACTGCTTGAACTTGACGTAAGATTACGTTTAGTTGGAAAGAGAAAGTTTTTTAGTTCTCCCTCCAGCAAAAAATAGAAAGTCAATGCCATATTAAGTTCTTGAGTATGCATTTTTCTATTTATTTATTTGTTTGTGTAATATATTTAATTTCTATCATTAAATTGAAGTTATAAAAAATTATATTATTAAATTTAATGATGAAATTGTTGTCTCATTAAAATTTGCTTTTTTTCTTTTTAATGATATATCTAAACAACATATCCAATAACATATTCATTGGCATAAAAAAATAAACGAAATTTCTTTTTTTTTTTATTTAAATATCTTGAAATGTTGATTACCTAACAACCCCACCTCAAATGTATTAACTTTCACTTCGTTTGAATCCGGTCGACCGTTTAAGCCATTTAATTCATAATGTAAAACACGAAGAAACACACTAAAGAAACCATTCTATTCAATTTCACGACAATGAACTTGATATTTAAGGTAAACAATTTTTATTTTTTTATTTACATTTCTTATAAAGACTTAAAATTAATTTTTATCCCACAGATAATTGTATTAATTTCCTTATTTTTAATTGTATCATCAAATCCGATTAATTTGGTGAGAGATCTCGTGCAATTTAACGTTTTCGGGCACCCTTTTCTACACAAAGATTCAAAATGGGATTTTGATCCAGATGCGGGGCCTCGAAGATCGAGACAATATCAAGAAATTAACGGTTACCATGGCGAAAAAGCCATCGAAAGGTTGGGTTTGGGAATAGACGGTTATGATTTGGAACGATTGGAGAAGCAACGAGAAAGGGATAAAGGGCAATTAGGTGGTGTTAATTACATAACACAAGAGTTTTTATAAATTAATTTTGTATAAAAAAAATAAACAATAAAGAAGATCGAGTGTTTGATCAATAAGGAGTGTTTCACTGTTTTCTTGTAGCTACTTTTAAAACGAAATTACATTAAAAATGGATAATTGGAGTAGTTGTAGTTCCATTTTTAGTGGAGTTATATCCGAAGAAAGGTAAGATTAGTATTAATGATTTGTGAATAAAACATTTGATAAATTTTATCTTCTAATAGTACCTCATTTGAAGATGATTCCCCATTTATTTGGTTTAAATTGTTAAGAAAAATTAATGATTTTTATTTAGATGCCCTTCATGCGATTTTTAAAGAAAAATGTTACAATTTTGATCCGAAAAAAATTAATCTTGAAAATGGATTAAATAAAGAAGAATTTATAAAAGCAATTGATGAAGTTTTCGGTGAATTTTTATTTAATAATTTTAATAACTTCAATTTTTTAATATATTTTTTTTTAAATTAAAGGCGAGTCAAAATATACCGCGGAATCAATTGCGATTTTCAATGAAATTGATAATGAAAAAGGAGAAATAACGTGGGAGGAGTTTTTAGATTTTTCTGAAAAACAACTTCGTCATACGGTTGAAGCAAAATTAGTTATAGGCGAACCAAAAGTTATTTGTTGTCCTCATTTAAAAGTAAGTAACTTTTTTTTTGTAGTTAACATTTATAAATTCTTTTATTTTTTCTTACTTATGTACAGGGTGGGCAAATTTTGGTTTTATTATAGGGTATCTCTGAAACTATAAGAGATACGAAAAAAATAAGTGCCATGTCCTGGTCTCTTTTTTCGAGAAATATTCAATCCCGTAAAGACAAAATCTCTATCTTCTTTTGTTTGTAAGTTATGGCCAGAAAGTCATATTTTCGCCATTTCAAAAATGCTCCTATTTCGTTTATTTTTGAAATTGAAGAAATTTAAAAAGGAAGAGGATTAAAAGTTGTGTTATATCTTCAATTTATTTAAATTGAAGATATAACAAAACTTTGTGTTATATCTCCAAAATTATCAACTATATTTAAAATTTTTCAACGGCATTACATTCTACTCAAAAAAGTGTCTTAAGAATGTATTAACCGCATTTCTTCAATTCCAAAAATAAAGGAAATAGGAGCATTTTTTGACATTGCGAAAATATGACATTTTGGCTGAAAAACTGAAAAACAAAAGAAGATAGTGATTTTGTCTTTGCGGGATTGAATATTTCTCGAAAAAAGAGACCGGGACATGGCACCTACTTTTTTCGTATCTCTTATAGGTCAGAGATACCCTATAGGGAATTATAATAACACCAAAATTTGGCCACACTGTACAACGCGACGGATATATAGCGAGCATTCATCCAGAATTTTTGATGGTTATATTTTGGATTTTCAATTGTTTTATATTAATGTAGTATTGAGTTTCTTCTGAATTTAGTCAGAGCATCTGCTGAGAAAAATTTTTTTTGAGAGCACGTATAAGACTTGATACTGCTTCTAGGAGACTTGATACTACTTCCAGAAGATTTGAAATGCTTCCAGAAAACTTTAACTGCTTTCAAAAGACTTCTTCTAGAATACTTGATACTGCTTTCAAAAGACTTCTTCTAGAATACTTGATACTGCTTTCAAAAGACTTCTTCTAGAATACTTGATACTGCTTTCAGAAGACATGACACTGCTTCTAGAGAACGTGATACTGCTTCCTGAAGACTTGACACTGCTTCTAGAAGACTTGATACTGCTTTCAGAAAACTTGAAATGCTTTCAGAAGACTTGATACTGCTTCTAGGAGGCTTGATCTCTCTACCAGAAGGCTTTCGGGTTGGCTTCCATCGCGGGATAGCCGACCAACTAAAATGCTTCCTCCTCTGATACCACTCTTCCGGGCGTCTATTTACTGCAATGAACATATGCTAGAAGATTCTTATTGCACTTATATTTTAATGCTGTACTCTAGATATGCGCCGTCATTCTTATATCCTTATCGAGATATTTAGATATCCCCCAGGTATTTTACCATTAGTGAACATTAGTGTTGCATCGTTTGGCCCTCAATAACCACCTCAATTTTTAGCCGACACCCTGGTTCCCAACTTATTTAACGTTCTTATGTCTCTCTCTGTTGCGTAGCAAGACTTGTCCTCTACCTCTTCCTTGGTTTTAGCAGATATGTTGGTCTCCCATACTCTTCCGTTCGGAGCCACCACCTCCCTTTCCGACACGTAGGCTTCAATCTTCCTCACAAGGTAACCTCTGACGCCTCCTCTTCCCAGAACGCATATTATTCCTGCCCATGGAACAGAATTAAACTCATTTACAACGTCTATCAAGTTCATCAGACATAGTTCCTGGTGCTTTTAGAACTTGAAATGCTTCTAGAAGATTTGATATTTCTACCGTCCTACTTGAAATTGTTCCAGAAAACTAGCACTACTTTCAGAAGACTCGATACGGCTTTTGGAAAAGTTAATACTGTTTCTGAAAGAGTATAAATACTTCCAGACGACTTGACATTGCTTCTAGAAATTTTAAAATATTTCCAAAAGACTTGATATTGCTTCTAAAATACTTGAAATGCTTTCAGAAAACTTGATACTGCTTCTAGAAGATTTGACATGCTTTCAGAAGATTTGACATGCTTTCAGAAGACGTGATATTGCCTCTGGAAGACGTGATATTGCCTCTCTAAGACTTGAAATGTTTCCATAAAACTTGATACCGCTTGAAAAAACTTTCACTATTGTAAAGAATTGAAATTTTGGTAACATGAGTTTTTGATTCTAAACACACATGGTTCTAGTATTCTATGCATAATTTTCATAAATTTAACGTATGGGCATGTTCGCTATTTTGTGGTGAATCGAATACCCTTTCTGGTAGCGTAAAATATATTCCATTCAAAATTTTCAACTCTCCCGCAATTGAAACTGGATAGACGATAATTACATTTTTAACCACCTGTATAAGATATACTCTAATACAATAAATGACAAACCATCTGTATTAGATATATGCAAATTACATGAGTCAGGCCGGGTCACGATGGGTCATATATCTTGATAAGACGCACCGTGAGCGGGCATCAATTCTTGTACGACTCAACTCGTGCGTGATCGTGAGCAACTCTTTGGTTTCGACCGAAACCGACGTGACCCGATTGGATCGATTTTTTAATATTTCTTTAATGATAATGTTTTATATAATGTTTTTCAGTATGGATTTAAATTTGTTGAAACTAATATTATTTTAAACCCACACTATTTTTTTACAATTTGCAAGAAAGGTGACAAGTGAATAAACCCATTGTTTGTCAATTTTATTCCCATTGTAGTAAAGAGAAAGAGTTATAAAAACCGATCTCGATATAGAAGACTTGTAGATTGTTATCTATACCGTGCTTGTTAAAGGTTTATAACTTCTACAATTTAAATCATTTTGGATTAAAACTTTATAGAATTATGATTTTGCTATAAAAATAACACAATTTTTTTAAATAAATTAACATAATTACGCAGTACGTTGCACGTTCGTTTTTGTGTTTTTCAATACGTTAAAATCGAAATAATAAATAGAAAATGACCTCAATGAGAATTCCCATGATGGATGGTATTAATTAAACTTCCTTTTAAAGGAAGTTTGGGCAAATTTTTAAGTTGATTATTTTTGAAGATACAACTCTAGATTTCGTTTAATGTATTAAATATCCGTATTGAAGTACCATTCTAAAAGTAGTAACACAGTGTATGAAGTATTACCCATAAGAATATGCCTGCTTTTATTATTTATTTTAATTTTATTACAGTCCTATTTATTTCAGAATATGATAAAACTAAACTCCGCCATTCTGTCAAGCACGTTTATTACTTAAAAGTATATAACAAATATGATTCATATATTTGATCACCTGATCACGCGTGAGTCACGTGATTCACGTATGATATTCACGTGAGTGGTGCACGTGACCCGCGTGAGATAGATCGTGAGCAGACATAAAAAATCACGTCCGCGCACATCTTTAATCTGTATACGTACGTTAGTAACACTTTGATGAAATTTGGTGTAGTATGTACCACAAGAAGTGATAGTACACCCATACTTTGAAGTTGACGCGTGTTAGAGTGAAGTGGTTTCTAGCGAGTACATCTGTTTTCTGCACTTTTATGCGATCAATCAATTTTCAATCACTTTTCTTGGTATACTGTATGCTGCTATTAAATTAACACTATATTTGTTTTTGGTGAAAATCTATAGACCGGAAGTAGCAGTCCATCTTAACAGATTTCGAAACTGTTTTATATAAACTTATACTTTACCTAGATATTAACAGATATAAGTTTAAATAATAATAATTAAAATCCATTTTACCAGTTAATATTTTCAATGTAGGTAAAAAGAGTTTACGATTTGGTTTTTGTACTTATAAACTAGTTTCGGTCTCAAGCCATCTACAGATACTATTCTTAAGCTGTTATAAATATCAAATAATAAATAAAAAATAGATAATAAATAAAAATCACGTATAAAGCTTGAAAAAACATAAAATATTGATAAAATATAAAACTATATAATTAAGTGTAAAAAAGTACTAAGGATATAATTTTCCGGGACATACTATATAGTATTGTTTCATCCGGTTTGGTGAAAATTATTCTCTATTCCAAATTTAAACTAAATAACGGAAGAAAATCCATATTGCATTAAGCTATGTAGGTAGATCTCTTAGTTCTTTTGTTCAAAAGTTGGCAGCAATTTTTTTCTTTATTTTTTAAGCAAACAAATAGACTTTAAAATGATAGTGGTATATATTTTAGAGCATTAGCGATACATCACTAACTGTTAAATTCTAGCCAAAGTTTAAAAAGTCTCCAAATTGTTGACATCGAACAATCTGACGCGTATTATTAAAATGCAACCATGAAATTACTTATTGATACTTGAGATAGGTACTCTATTGAACAACCTTTTCGAAAAGATATAACGTTATATAACTTTTACACTAACATTTTATGGTATCAGTCTTTAAAAATAACTACAAAATTGACCGAAATATGTGAAATTAGAGGTATATAAAATTTGTATTTATTTATTTTTTTAATTAATTACGCCTTATAAAACGAAAACTTAAATTAATTATTAAAATTTACCATTTCTACTATAAAATTTCATTAAAAAAAGAAATAAATTGCATCTTTCGAAAAATCCATTTGTGGTCAGATGGATTAGGCTCAAATTTTCCTTAGTGCAACGTCCTGACCAAATTTCTCAATGCTTTCAAACATATATACAAGCAGTATCGGGCTTTTAGAAAACTTGAAATGTATCCAGAAGACTTGAACTGCCTTCAGAAGACCCGATGCGGCCTTTGATACTGCGTCCAAAAGACTTGACACTTCCTGTAGAAGACGTAATATTGCTTCCGAAAGACTTCAAATGCATCCTGAAAACCTGAACTGCTTTCAGGTGACTCGATACAGCTTTTGCTACTGCTTCCAAGAGACTTGAAAGGCTTCCAAAAGAGTTGAAATGCTTCCTGAAGAGTTGAAATGCTTCCAGAAAATTTGAAATACTTACAAAATGCTTCTAGAAGACTTGATACTACTTCTAGAAGACTTAAAATGCTTCCAGAAAACTTGAATCGCTCTCAGAAGACTCGATAGGGCCTTTGGAAGACTTGACACTGCTTCTAGTAGGCATGATATTGCATCCCGAAGACTTGAACTGCTTCCAGATGCCTCGATACGGTTTCTGGAAATCTTGATACTGCTTCCAAAAACTAGAAAGGCTTCCAGAAGAGCTGGCATGCTTCCAGAACACTTTACTCCTTCCAGAAGACTTGATACTGCTACTCTAAAAGATTTGATGTTGCTTCCACAAGACGTTAAATCGATACTGCTTTTAGAAGATTTCAAATGATTCCAAAAGAATACCCAAGTGTGCTTGTTCCTCCCAAGTCTATTCCAGCATTCACTGCGAACGTTTTCTTAGAGAGCGCGTATTTTCGAATTTTCATTCAAAATTACATAACTAAAAAGAAATAGCCCATGTTACAAAATATAAAGAAAATAAATGTAAATGAAAATAAGAAAATAATAACCATGTCAGGATATACTCAAAATCGCATAACACAACATCAAACCCATCATTGCTACATAAAAAGAATATCCATTTCTCTGTTTACGTTCTTCAATACATCCTCTGGACTGGCGAGTTAGCTAAAACATTGGTCCTACACTTATTCAGGTAGAAAACATTAGTGTAACGCTTGATATACGCAGGTATAGCAAAAGTCAAACGCGATAACAGCCACCACCAATCTAAACTTCCATGAAATAAGTTCTGAAAAAAGCTGATCGTCTGGTCATCACGCCGCACGTCAAGTGGAGAGAAATTGTGACTAAGTAGCAGGGATGTATAATTTGTTCCACGAACAGGATATCCGCCATCCAAGCGGAAAGACCAAGTACAAAAATCTCTTCTGTATCCGTTCTAAAACAAGCCTATGTGGTACATAATGCTGTGACCAGATTACAGAGGCATATTCCATTCTGGAAAGCACAAATGCACGAAACAGTGACTTATAGACGTTGGGATCAGTAAAAGCACGTGAAGTTCGCAAGACAAATCCAAGCACTCGGGCAGCAGAGGAAGCAACATCTTCAATGTGTGACACAAGCCTAGTTTATTATCAAAGGTAACTACCAAGTCCTTAACTGTTGATATTTTCTGCAGTGGAACACCATAGTAAGTTGACAGAACAGGAGACACTTTGCGTGTATAACTAATAGTACTACATTTCATAATGTTTATCTTCAGATGATAACGATTACACCATACTGCTAAAAAGTTCAAGTCGGACTGCAAAGTCAATACATCCGAATTAGAAGAAATGGATCTAAAAATCTTCAAATCATCTGCATAAGCTAGTACGCCCGATGAAAACTTGTCCAATAAGTCATTTAAAAAGATGACAAATAATAGGGGTCCTAAATTCGAACCCTGTAACTTCATACCTGTAACATACCTTGTCTACTTATGTCAGACAAGTAAGATACAAATAGTTCCATAAGCTTGGGAAAAGTCCGAAAGCACCAAGTTTATACAAGAGGATGTCATGTTGAATCGTGTCAAACGCTTTAGAAAAATCTGTATATACAACATCAACGTGACCACACTCATCCAACGACTCACACAGAACTTCAGTGCCAACCGCAAGATTGGTAATCGTTGAAAGACGTTTAACAAATCCATGTTGGTAGGGTGATACGATTGTATAAAAACAATTCATCTGGCTATGGTAAAAACACCATCAAAGCTTGTGGCAATCAAAAAACTATCCCAGACATTCATATAAAAAATCAAGGAATGTTCGTTTTTGCAGAAATTTTTTTCTCATGAATAAGTAAACCATAATTTTTCAGCGCTCTAAGTTTTCCAGATATTCCTTAATATATTAATTACAAAAGATTTACAATGACGATCATTTTTGGATTTCATTTAATAAATAAAGTTATATCCTATTTTGTTTTTATTTTTAGCGTGAAACAATAAATAAAATTCTTCCATTAGAAACCAAAAATTATTTCTGTTACGCTTTAATTTCAAAACATGGTTGCGTTGGACTTTACGATGGCAACATGAACTTTTTATTATCCTACACCATCATCATGAATAAAGAAGACGTAGATAAATCCGATGATGAACGCCGGAGGAAAAAAAATCGTTGGATTACCGACGCAGTCTTTGCACCAAATCGCCAAATGTTTATTACCACTAACAGCACAAGAAGTATAACAATTTACGACGCTTCAAATTTACATCACATCCCTTTATGGTTAATAATTGGATGTCCATCGATTTTAACAGTAATGCTTCAATCTAATTAGTGTTAAAATTAAATATTTTAATTTTTAGAGTTTATATTTTTTGGATAAAAAAGTGAAACCAATTTTATATTCAGGAAATGAATATGGAGAAATCATAACGTTCGAATTTCATCAGAAAGACGATTTATTTCGAAAAAAACACAACGATAAAATGTCTTTGTTTTATTGGGGGGAGTTGAAAAATGAAAAAGAATCAGTTTCGATAAAAAATTTGGGAAAAATTCATCAAGAACCTATCAATGGATTAAAATATTTTCAAAATACCGATTGCTTATTATCTTGTAGTAAAGATTCGAAGAAATCTGTTGTGATTAAAACAAAAATTCAAGAATATATTTTTAATGTTAAAAAGGTACGTTCAAATTTAATGAAATATATAGCTACAAATTAAATTAATTTTTAGGGTGTGAATTGTTGCTATTTAAGTAACAAATTAAAACAGCTCTTAACAGGAAGTGAAGATGGTAAAATTCATGTTTTCAATATTTTTGTAACAAAAAAACCTGTACAAACCATAAAATTGCATAAAACAGGAATTATTGACTTAATCATTATAGAATGTAATAATTATACAATTAGTTGTTCGAGAGATGGATATTTAATTTTAATGGATTTAAAAGAATTTGTTCCACTTCAAACTGTATGTATTAAATTTCAAGCTTTTAATGAATTGGGTAAAATAATCGAATGGGGTAAGAATTCTTTATGTCCCGGTCCAAAAAGGCAACAAAAAGAAAATGAATTAAATTTAAACGAAAATTACGACGATTGGGAACGAACAAATATTTTAATAACTTGTTGTAACAATTTGGTTTCTTTGGATTTACACTTTTTAGATGGTAAATTTAGAAATTTTGATTCTTCAGTTTTACCACCCCCACCTTTACAAAATAGCGTTTTAATCCCGGTTCAATGGAAAATATCTGAAGAAAAACGTGAGATTAAGTGGTAAATATCAATTTATTTTAAATTAATGAGTTCATTAATTATTTTATTTTTTATTTTACAGCGAAATAAGTGAAAGTGATGAGAATTTATCTGAGTATATAAAATCTTTAGAATTTATTCTAAATAAAGATTTGATTAAACCGGAAGATCGCAACAACATTAATTTTAAAATATCTCAATTAGAATCAAAGAAAAATCAGGTAAAATTGAAATGTATTTATTTAAGTTAATAATTGTTTTAAATTAATTAGATGAGGAGAGCTGTGGCTGAAGGGGCCCCATATTTAGCTTTGGATTTACCAATCATAACAGAACTTCAACTTTCCCCAAATTTACCAATTCCAGATCAAAAGAAATATCAGAAAATTGCTCAAAAATCTTATCGGTTACTCTCAGCGGCAAGTCAGCGCTCATTAATTTTTTCATCTTCTTCACCTTCATCATCTAGATCATCGAGTAGATCGAAAAGTCGAAGTAGTATTATTGAATTTGATTAAAATAAAAATTTAATTATCTTGATTAACAATTTGTTTTCAAAATTCCCGCCTATTTTGTGACTAAATTTAAAGCATGCGCAGTGAGTGCCATCTATAATCAGGTGATTGTATCTAGCGCGAAAATAACATAACCTATAAAAATATCTCCCGCGATTTTTAGGTGTTGCCCGCCACAAATACGTCTTTTTAGCGCGAGAAACGCGCATTTTTTATTTATACAAGTGCTGTGTCCGTGTGTTCCGAGCGTTCGGTTCAGTTTCCGGAATGGTACCTCACGATAAAGAATCGGAACTCTCGTTCGATTTCCAAGTACTCAAAGAAAAATTGAGCTTGGACCAAAAGGTCGCCGATCAAGCTTGGGAAAGCTATCAACAAATTCGTTCTCGTATCAGCTTAGAGGTAAAAACAATGTTTTCGATTTTAGAAACAATAAAGTAACCTTAAAAAATGTTTAGGGCGATCAAGCGAATTGGTTGGGTTGTGCTGTTTTCGTAGCTTCCCGGAATACAAAAATCCCGCAAGAACATTGTGTTAGTTTAACAAGTTTGCTTCGTTACAGTAACTTAAGGTAAATACAAAAAATTCATAAATAAGAACTTCTTGAGTAATCAAAATTTTGTTTTTAAGTTTGGTACAATTCTTTGATAAGATTAAAAAGTGGGCAGAAATGACGAAATTGAACGAAGATTTCCGACAGAAGATCGCTTCGTTAGAATCCAAAGTGAATATTACTTTTAACACGTTCCATTCGCAGTACGCGTCAAGTTTTATTAAAATTTTTAATGTTCCCGTTGAAACGGAAAGTAGACATAATAGGAATCGAAAACAGAGGTGAGATGTTTTTTGTTGAATTGATATTTTATATTATATTTCATATATTTAAAGATTAATATGTTTATATTACAGTTTTGATGTCTTTTTAATCCTTTAACACATATAGGCTGGCTAAATAAGTATTCTACCTCTTTATAAAAGTATTCATTATAAAAAGTACTCACTATAGGGATGTAAGGAATAAGAGAAAATCTTGAAAATTATTTTAAAATTTATAAAATGGCCAATTTTTATTAGTTATAAACATTTTGGATTTTCTTGGGTTTCTACTTAAATATTATAGTAGAATATTATAAAAAGTATAAACCTTTTAAAGTTTAGATCAGTTATGGTGGGTTCATGTAACATATTATAGTTTTAGTCATAGTCTTAGGGTCGGTTTATTCATCTTTGGTTAAATTTAACTACTGGATATTTTCCATGGTTACTGAAATGTCACTTGCCATGATTGGCTATATGACCAGTAACTATGGTAAATATCCAATAGTTATATTTAAAGACCGGATTAAAAGGCACAAAAAAGACGGAAAAAGGCACTTAAAAAGGCATGAAATTTTGGCAACAAAAGCATTAAAAAGGCATAAAAATTAGAAATCGAAAAAATTGCTATACCTAATTAATAATGTATTTTAATAACGTTTTCATTAAAAAATACATCGTTAAACTAAACATTCATATATAATTATTAAACCACTAATCACGAAAACAACTAATTATTAAATGCTGTTCTAAATGTTCCATTGTGAAGTTGTGTCTTCTCTCACTTAACGTATTCTTGTAAGCCGAAAAACTTCTCTCCACGTCCACACTTGTAATTGGTGCATACTTGAACTTTGAAATTAATGCGGGATCCATAATAAATCCAGTAACAATTTCACCACTTAAAATGATGCAATTTTTTGTAATGTGGCAAATCCTTCAATTTTACACAGAACGTCATTAAATTTATTCGTAATTATTTGACCAATATATCCTGGTACACTATATGTGCTGTCTTGAAACTTTTTAATCATTTCTACTGCAGTCACTAAAGGTAAATCCTGTTTTCAAGTGATTTTATAGATTCACTTATATAACTGTAATTGCTTTTTATAAATGCCAAATTATTTTGTAGCTGCACTTCTTTTAGGACGGCCTGGCAATCTTGTATTGCTTTACTACTTGTAGCCAGAAATTCATTTATTAATTGTTTAAAATGAACTAAGGCGTTTGTGTAGTATATAGCAGCATCTAGCCATGTTCCCCATCTTGTTAGAACTGGTTGTGGTTGTAATGGGGTATTTGGTAACCTCTCTCTAAACTATTCTACCCTTAAAGGGGCTTTAACAAATATTTGTTTACCGCTTTTTATTAATTTATTAACTAATGGGCTCTGTAACCTTATAGTTTCTGCTACTCGATTAAGCCCGTGAGCTAAGCAAGTACAATGAATTAAATTAGGGTAAAAAATCTTCATATTAGACGCAGCTTTTACCATGTATGCCGCTGCGTCTGACACCATCAGTAAAATTTTATCATTCGGTACCAGCTCCGGTAAGAAAAAATGCGTTAATTCGTCGTGAATAAATCTTGTTACCGTATTATTATTTGTTTTACTTAATTCTTTGGTACTTATTAGAAAATTTTTTGACGAATTTTCATCACTTAATACCCCAAGTATTAAATTTGCCACGTATCATCCACATACATCAGTTATTTCGTCTACACTTATCCAAATATAATTATTTCCAATAATATTTTTTATTTCTTGAATAACTTCTTTGTAGACTGAAGTAATATAATTTTTGCGGAGATGGCTTTCATCGGGAATATGCATTGTACAATATGTTTGTAAAAAAGTTTTGAAATATTTATTTGTCACTTTATGGATTGGTATATTTGCTTTAAAGCTTTGCAAAGATCAAAATTGAATTTTGATTGTTCAGTGTAGCTGGATGTTGATGCCACAGATTGTATAATAGCTGTACCTATAGATTGTTGTTTTTTGGATTGACTTTTAGTCAGTTTTAATTTTTCCTGATGCAATGATGTTTTGACATGCTGAATGATGTAGTATTTCTTGTCACAATTAATCTGTTAACAGTAATTTAATAACGTCAGTATTTTATAATATCTTCCATAATTATTAAACAATCAATATATTGTTCTATTAATTTTAGTGATCGAAGTACTACATTGAATCAATAGTGAATTTTATTTCTAGTGAATTTTGGGACATGCTATTCTTTATAATTTCCAATTTTTACCGTAAAAAGATTTAAATTTTGGTTTTAAATATTTAAAAATCTTTGGTATTATACATAATTTAATCATTATTTAAAAATATAATTAATATAATTAATTGTTTTTACTCGATTAACTCCATCAATACTTACGATTTTTGAACAGGCTTGGCAAAATAAACGATTGCGTTCATATTTCAATTCCTTGTAATCTTTAATCCATTCTTCTACGGTTGGCTTTTGTTTCGGCATTGTACTACGCAAGAACTTCACACTGTCACTCGACTAACTTTAATACAACTAAATGAATTGAAGACTCGACGCAAGTCAAACCACATACGGGGAATCCCGTGTAAGACGACACGGCACAACGGGGAATTCTAAAGCTTAAATTCGGATCGATGAAAAACACGGATCTTACGTCAGACGGCACAACGAGGAAATGTACAGAGGCGCAGCGAAATATTTTTATAATTCAACCAATTGTTGGGGAAAAGACGCCAAAAAGTTGGGAAAAGGCTTTAAATAGGCATAAAAAAAAAATAATAGGCATGAAGATTCAAAAAAGGCAAAAAAAGCATAACTAACCTGGTCTTATTTCACTTATTTTTAACTGATTCGTAAAGATATTTAAATATATTTGTAATGCCTTTAATTTTGAGCATCTTTAGTTATATTTAACTAAAGATGAATAAACAGGGCCTTAGGCCTAGTTTATTCACCTTTAGTTAAATTCAACTATCAGATATTTACCATAGTTACTGTTAATATAGCCAATCATGGCAAGTGAAATTACAGTAACCATGGAAAATATCCAGTAGCTAAATTTAACTAAAGGTGAATAAACCGGTCCTAAGGCCTAGTTTATTCACCTTTAGTTAAATTTAACTATCAGATATTTACCATAGTTACTGTTAATATAGCCAATCATGGCAAGTGAAATTACAGTAACCATGGAAAATATCCAGTAGCTAAATTTAACTAAAGGTGAATAAACCGGTCCTAAGGCCTAGTTTATTCACCTTTAGTTAAATTTAACTATCAGATATTTACCATAGTTACTGTTAATATAGCCAATCATGGCAAGTGAAATTACAGTAACCATAGAAAATATCCAGTAGCTAAATTTAACCAAAAGTGAATAAACCGGCCCTTAACTGTTTATATTATACAGGTGTCTCACATAACTGGTTCATTAGAACCTTTTTAGGTTCCCGTACTCGTAGAGGCTTGAAATTTTGGGAACACGTATTGTTCATTCCAATCTATTAATCTAAAATATTTTCAAGATGGCCACCACTTCCGGTTATTTTAAATGGAATGCTATAGTTTTTATTACACCATTCAATTGTTGACAAATATGTTGACTTTGATAACAGTTGTTGGTACTTAGCGTTTTTTGTTTTCGAGTTATTTTGGTTTTAAGAATTGTTTGGCAAATATCACCATGCTCTTTAAAAGCACATATCTCGGCCAACGTTCATTCAAAAACGTTTTGCATTAGCACGATAACTGTTCATATACTGTCAAATAGATTGTCACTTGTTATATCAGTATACCTTATACAGCGTGGTCAAAAATTGAATTACCGTTTCGTTGTATTCGATTGAGAGAAAGTCAAAAATTTTAAATGGAACATAGGGCGTTCCATCTTTTTAGCCTATCCGAAAGGGAATTTATTTCTCTACAAATTAGCTGTAAACATTCCTATCCCTATTTATTATAGTTTTCCTGTTATTGAGCAATATATCAAAATCAAACGTAAAATGTTAGAAACCGTTTGGGTTTTTGTTAGAAGGCTATGACATTTTGACAGTCTATCGTTTAATTTATTTAAATTATTATTGGTATTATTTCTACAATTAATTGCGATTGAATAAGCTTTAGTTTGTTAGCTTTTATTTAGCAAAATAACCAGCAGAAGAACGCATAAATGAAACAATGAAAAACAATTTATTACCTTATTTATTACCGGTGCTTTCTTGGAAAATATTATTCATCAAAATCGATCGAAGCACCTCTTACCAAAGAATTTGGTAGAGCAATAAAATATGACAAAACATTTATACCATTATCTTAATCTGCTGGTGATATTACATCCGCTGTGAATATAAAACGAATTTAAAATGTTGGCGTTGGAACAATTCGCCATGATATTCAAGACATTAACAGAAGTAAGTGATGACACAACTAAGTACTGTCAAAACTTCATAACTTTCTAACATAAAAATCAGAAACTTTCCAGCATTGCATGTGTCCATTAATTTCCAAATATGACTGCAACTACAACAAATAGGCACAGGAAAGTTTCTAGATAGTTTGTAGAGAATTAAATTCCCTTAATTTATTTTTATAATTTTAAGTATTTAATTTTTTTATGTTATTGATTTTAAGTTTTGTCATTAAATTGTTGTTCTTCATTGTTTCATTTATTCGGTTTTCTTTTGGTTATTTTTGGTAAATAGCACTTAGCAATCTAAAGTTCATTCAATCGAAGTTCATTGTAGAAATAATACTACAAAAAACTTAAAATTGTAAAAATAAATTATGAGAATTTAATACTCTACAAACTATTTAGATACTTTCCTGTGCCTATTTGTTGTAGTTGCCCTCATAATTGGAAATTAATGGACGCATACAATGCTGGAAAGCTTCTTGTTATTATGTTAGAAAGCCATGGAGTTTTGGTAACTTTTGATCCATATTTATGTTATTGTTGTCATTACTTAGTTGTGTCATCACTTACTTCTGATAATGTCTTTGAATATCATGGCGAATTATTCCAACACCAACGTTTTAAATTCGTCTTATATTCATGGCGGATGTAAGAAAGTTTTGAATAGGATCTGCTTCTTAGTTTTGGAAAGATCAAAATAACAAGAAACCGTAAATTTCTATCGGCAGCAGCTTAAGATTATAGAATAAATGTTTTGTCATATTTTATTGCTTTACCAAATTCTTCGGTAAGAGGTGCTTCAGTCGATTTTGATGAATAATATTTTCCGAGAAAGCACCGTAAATAAATAAACTGAACTCTTCAGGAATATCGTCGAATATTACGCCATATTATTGTTTTTCATTGTTTAATTTATGCGTTCTTCTGCTGGTTATTTTTGGTAAATAAAAGCTAGCAAACTAAAGTTTATTCAATCGCAGATCATTCTAGAAATAATACCAATGATAATTTAAATAAATTAAAGCATAAATTGTCAAAATGTCATAGCCTTTTAATAAAAACACAAACGGTTTCTAGCATTTTACGTTTGATTTTGATAAATTCCTCAATAGCAGGAAAACTATAATAAATAGGCATAGGAATGTTTATAGATAATTTGTAGAGAATTAAATTCCTTTTCGGATAGGCTAAAAAGATATAGGGCGTTCCATTTAATATTTTCGACTTTCATGCAATTGAATACAGAGAAGCGGTAACTCAATTTTTGAGCAGCCTGTACAAGATATACTGGTACAGCAAGTGACAATCTATTTAACAGCATATGAGGAGTTATCGTACCAATGCAAAACGTTTTTGAATTAACGTTGGCTGAGATATGGGCTTGTAAATAGCACGGTGATATTTTCCAAAAATAACTCGAAAACAAAAAACGGTAGGTACCAACAGCTGTTATCAAAGTCAACATATTTTCTTACGTCTAATTGAAAGGTGTAATAAAAACTATAGCATTCCATTTAAAATAACGAAGCTGAGGTCTACTTCCGGTAGACAGGAAGTGGTGGCCATCTTGAAGATATTTTAGGTTAAAAGATCAGAATGAACAACCCATGATACTAAAATTTCAAGCCTCTACGAGTAGTGGAACCTAAAAAAGTTCTAATGAGCCAGTTACGTGAGACACCTGTACATAAAAAAATATTTAGTAAATATGTATCATACAGTTTTAAAAATGTTTAAAACAGTTTGTTTTAAACACTTTGTTTAAAGTTAACAACCCTGATTAAAATTGTTGTTATAATTGAGAAGCTCGCGTACAAAATCGGTTATATCCACATTTTGACGAAATTTACTTGGCGTATGAATTCGCAAGCGACATATGGCGTCTACCGCTTGGTAAATTCAATTACGGGAAGAAAGGGATGTATCACACTCTAATAACTAGTTAAAAATATGCATTGCTTACCTTTAAAGGCAAGCTGTCAAAAGTTTTTCGCGTTTTCTGACACCTTTTTAAAAATGGATATATCCGGTTTTGCACGCGAGCTCCTCAATTGAAATATAATGAAATACAAAAGTTAACCAATTAAACCTTAATATATAAAATAAAAGAAAACACTACCATTAAAGGTACGAAAGAGAAAAATGCCCATACGTCAAATTGCGATCGAGGGTTTTAGCTTTAAGAAGTTAAAAGTTGAACAACTCTTGGGACTAGGACAAAAACCTATAATATAAAAGTTAAGGTATTGTGCTATAACACAATACCTTAACTTTTCACTCTTATGACTATGACTACAACTAAGACTAAAACACGTTGCATGCACCCACCATTATTTTCATGAAAAAAACTATGGAACAGTGAAAGACGTTCAAAAATTCAACAAATTTTGATTATTTTTTTTAATTGGCCATATGCCATTATTTTTTCTTTTTCTCTTTACAAAGAGTTGTTTATGAGATAGAATACTTTACAACCATATTTGGACACCTGTATATTTTAAGAAAATTTTTGGGTGAAAAAAGAATTCTAAAGAGATCTATAGCCCAATTAAAACATATTGAATTGGAAGTTTTTTGTTTTAAAGATGCAATATTTAACACAACTTACCTTTCTACAATGTAATCCCTGAGAAGTGATAGCCTTTCAAAGTTGGATCTTTAATTTTTAAAATATTTTATATCTCATTAATGCCAATGTTTAAAGAAGCTAATTCGAAATCCAGGTTCATCATTTTAAAAATTATTTAGTAGAAAGAAGTAAATCTATTGATAATAAATGATGAAGAATGTATTTAAGTATTATATTATTTTTAACTTATTAATGTTGGTTGGTTCTTTAAAATAAGGGTATATTAAGTTTTTAATTTTGTTATTATAAAACAACATAAATAACAGGCATAAATTCAATATCCTAGACCTTAGGGCTTTATAAATTCATATGTGGATATTGTAACAAATACTATATTGGACAAACAGGTCAAAAGATTAAAATAAGAGCCAAGGAGTACCTTACAAAAAAGCGATTCAACATTTTACAGACACTTAATTAATGAAAATCACGCATCTAACTCTAACTATATTTACATAATGAACAAACTAAATAAATCAAAAGAACTAGATATCTTGGAAGAATTCGAAATCCTTAGACAGACTTACTTTTTAAGGTTCATGTAATCATTTGATAGCAAATAAATTAAAGTTCCCACCTCTCTTTTTTAATTACATATCTTTTATGACCTGCGCAATCAAATTTTAAGCTCTTGACCATCACAACCTATTTCTCACTTACTCAGTAATGTTTTATAGAAAAAAATTTCCGTTCGATTATAACGATTTTGTTGTCCATGCTTGTTATTTTAACTTAATATATACTACAATCAAACATATAACTCTGTTATAACTACGTCATATTGTAAAACACATAATACAATAACCATAATACATGGTTATTGGAATAAAATACCACTTAATTTGTTTTATTCGATCATATTTAACACGTGAGTAACGCCATTTTATTTCATTTCTAGTGTATTATAATCTAATTAAATTTACAATTTCACTATAGAAAACTTCATCGATTCTACCTACCAGATTATTAATCAGAATTACACTTTTGAACCTTTCTATGAATGTATTTTAAAGGAAACTACTGACGGTATTACTGTTTATTTTAATGTTTTATACTAACGACTTTAAATTCTGATTGTTATTCCGTTTCATTGTAGTCGTGCCTGAAAACGAGGATAATTCCTCGAAACATATGTAACACCGATACTTAAATACATTCTTCATCATTTATTATCAACTGATTTATTTCTTTCCACTAAATAATGTTTAAAGAGTTAACAACAAGATGTGACACTTCTTATTGGCATCTTTGATGTAGGGCTGGAATTGTTTATGATCATGAACACCTTAAACCCTTAAATTAGAATGCATAAAGGCTAAGGCAGCGTCACCAGATCTAGAAATCCGAATCAGAGTAGATGACGAACTTCTTTTTAATATAAACAGAATAACGAGTTGAGTCTTCTTTATGCCTCAACTTATAGCGATCATGTTTGATGTGCATTATTTAAATCAAATAAGTAAATTGCCCGTGAAACGGTATACCTTATCTGTAAATAATTAACAAATAATAATAACAAGTAATAAACAAATAAAAACTGCTTTATGATATAAAATAACTGCGAAAACAGAAATCGTATTATGGTTGGACTTTATTGGTGACGTCACGATGAAGGCATCTAAGGGGGGAATATTTTCATATGTTGAAAAGGTTGAATCTGGCCAACCTGATGCAATACGCTTTATAAACCTTGATATCAGCTATTACATTTGTAGGTTATATTTTTTTTATTGTCTGGACATTTAAATTGGAATATTTTCTATCTTTTTAAAACAAGCTGTAAAACTAAGAGTGAGTAATGTCGCATCTCGTTTAATCTTTAATCCTTAGTAATAAATTAAGCTGGAAAAACCAAATTTGATGTAGGCTATGAGTGTACCAAGCATATGAATCGGTAGCAAGTTGAGATAATTTGCTACCTTTCCAAGGGTTGATTAAGGGTGATGGTGTCCTAAATTTTGATAGATTTTTTCGCCTATTAACCCATGAAGTTATTCTTCTGATTAAAAACTCTTGTATTTTTCTTTAATTTTACTTTTCATTTTTGTATTTCTACTAAATGTACTTTTCAAGATCCAGAGTTCATTTCAAAAATTGACAATTTGCTCTTTAATTGATAGGATATAGTCTAAAAAAGAGATTAGCAATAAAAACAGGGCGGAAATGTAGAGGGTGGCCCAAATTAACACTTTTAAAGAGAAAGTTCTCTTTCTATAAGAAATAGAAGGCAAATGAGGCTTGATTTTTATAAAAAAAGTTTAGGTTTATCATAAAAGTGCGATTTTGAAAAGTCGTCCCAACTTTTTTCTTATTAAAAAATCTTGCTGTCTCTGAAAACTTTTATGACGAATTCGACGGAATAAATCAGCTTTCCCTTAAATCAACATTTTAGTAGTTAGTGACATAAAATTTTTTTTAATCGAACATATTGCAAATTCGAGGAGTGCATAAACTTTCCTTTCCAAAAATATAGCGCACTTAATATTTCGTTCAGCCTTCTCTAATATACCGGGTGTCAAATAAAAAACACCTCAAGCTGTATCTCTGTTATTTATATTCTAATTTTCCTGAATTAGGTACAAATGAAATACATGAATATTACGTTTTATATGTTCAGAAATCACCAATCTACTTTCGGTTTTTAAATTGCTCGGTATATTTTTATTCACGTCGTTGAATAGACATTTTTTCTCAGAATCCAACAATGTACAGGGTAGGCAAATTTTGGTGTTACTATAGGGCATCTCGGAAACTATAACAGATACTAAAAAAGTAGGTGCCATGTCTCGATCTCTTTTTTCGAAAAAAATTCAATCCAGCAAAGACAAAAGCTCTATTTTCTTTTGTTTTTAAGTTATAGCCAAAAAGTCCCATTTTCGCCATTTCAAAAAATGCTCCTACTCCGTTTATTTTTGAAATTGAAGAAAAGCGGTTAATACATTCTTAAGACACTTTTTTGAGTAGAATATATTGCCGTTTTACAATTTTAAATACAGTTGATAATTTTTCAGATATAACACAAACTTGTATTTTTTAAATACAAATGAAGGCTGATTATGGTGTTATTAAAAAGAGCAGTTTTTTTTAGCTTTCCAATGTTGTATCGTATGTATGGTATATTATCGAAAAATAAGCGTTATTTTTCAATTCTAAAATATTGAGAAAAAAATTGAAAATTTTTATAACAGTAGGCGTGGAAAACGTCATATGACGTTTTCCAAACGTCATATGCAACTTAGTTACTATGGTAACGAGAGGCTACTTGTCATTTCATTCATGATTTTTTTCAATTTTTTCAACATGAAATTTCCGATTAATAAGTTCCGCATTATCTTTAAATAAAGCGATCAAATTAAATAAAGAATATATTAGCGTCGTTAGACTTTTAAAGCTTTTTATTGAATATAATGGTTTAGTAAGACATAGCTGTTAAAATAGGGAAGATATTTCACCTTTGTTGTCTAAAATAATTTGTAAATTTTACTGTTTTACTCTGTATTAATTTAATTTTTTATTAATGTAAAATTTTACCTAACAGATAAGCTAATTTTACAGTGGAGCTTCTCAAACATTAAACCGAAAATTAACCATTAAATCTATTAATTAAATCGCATCAAATTTTCAGTGTCCCTTATTATTTGGGATACATAAATTGCACCTCTTGTCTCATCTCATCAAATCACGAACAATCATGAATGAAATGACAAATAAACTCTCGTTACCATAGTGGCATATGACGTTTTCCACGCCTACTATAATAAAAGTTTTTATTTTTATCCTTTAATGTCTTAAAATTGAAAAATAACGCTTATTTTCCGCAATAACACCATACATGCGATACATCATTGGAAAGCTAAAAATGTGCTTTTTTTAATAACATCATAATCAACTTTGGTTGTATTTAAAAAATACAGCTTTGTGTTATATCTCAAAAGTTATCAACTTTATTTAAAATTTTTCAACGGCATTATATTTTACTCCAAAAAGGGTCATAAGAATGTAATGAAAAATAAACGAAAGATGAGCATTTCTTGAAATAATATAATAGCGACACTGTGACTTTTTGGGTATAATTTAAAAACAAAAGAGAATAGAGGTTTTAGATTTGTGGTACTGAACTTTTCTCAAAGAAAGAGACCGTGACATGGCACCCACTTTTTTCGTATCTCTTATAGTTTCTGAAATAGCCTATAATAACACCAAAATTTGCCTACCCTGTACAATACATCAACAGCTATTAAGTACTTTTTTCAACAGAACAATTAAAACATTTTTAATAGGACCTTAACTACTCCTATGTCCTAACTTACTCCGCAAAAGTTGACAAAAATCAAAATATTAGTCATAAACGTTTTATGAAAACGAAAACGTTTTACTTAGATATTTAATATTGTGAAAAATCCAACATCCAACTTTGAAGGACTATAAATCCCCAGGTGCAACTTAATATAGATATAAGTTAAATTATTTTATTCTCGTTCTTTATTCTGTTCTCCTCGTATACATGTTCCTTCTTTCTGTCGGTTCTTCTTGTAAACATGTATATTGCACTCAAGCGCCATCTCTATTTTAATAAACGAACCTGAGCTATCCGATACTTTGTTATGTTAGAAGTTTGAAAATTTGTTGTAATTTAAATTCATAGTTAAATTTTTGTTTAATCTTTAAAGAACTCCGTCCCAAAACCGGCTTTATCCGTAACATCCAAATTTACGCTATTAAGGCTGTAGTCTCACGGTCACAAAGTTTCTGAGGGGCGCAGGAGACGGACGTCCGGAAGCAAGAAGGCTGGCCTTATTTTTCGATATGCCCGGCCCCTTATAGATAATGAACAATAGACTTTTGGATGCTCTCAGTCTGTTTACATTATAGAAAAAGACGGAAATAGTATGTGGTGCTTTCATCATTAAAAGACAAACTCAATTTTTAAAATTCTATATTAAACGGGATATTGTAATTAAAAATACTTATAATAACAAATATTGTTAATATTTTTGCTGACTTGTATAGGGTGGTTCATATTTGAAGTCCGAATAGGCTATTTCGAAAACTAGAAGAGTTAGATAAAAAGTAGCTTACATGTCATGCTCTCTTTTTTAGAAAAATATCCAATGCTGAAAATCTGAAAGCGCTATCGTCTTTTGTTTTTCCGCTTTTGAATTTCCAAAAGTGAAAAATATCGTAAAACCAGCAACTGCTATTATCTTGGTTATTATTATTGGTAGAGTATTATAATTAAGACATTATATCGACACTTTTTTACGGAGATTTTGAAATATTATAACAATTTTAAATTTGTTAGAATGGAAACAGTCGCTGATTTACGGCTTATTGAATTTGTTATTTGTTTCTGATTTCAAAAATATTGGGATTGATAGCTCTATATCTTATTGTTTTGGAATATAGCTAAAAATAAACTTTATTTTCAAATATTCAGGCACCGCCATCTAGTGTTATTTAATGTAAATAGTTTATTAACAATAATAAAAAAAGTAAAAATAGTAATTTAACAATAAAAACTAATTATATCCACCCCATAGGTGGTGAATTTTCGCATTTTTTATAGCACTATCAAAATATTTTTTGGAAAATTTAGTTTCTTCGACAACATCTAGTGACGGCTAGTTGTTTGATTTAATTTTTTTATTGATTTATTACTAACCATTTTACTTCAAAAAAAAATTGAAATAGTGCTCAAAAACAGCTATAAAAAATGCTCAAATCCATCACCACAAAATTATTGATTTTTTATGTTAAATTACTATTTTTTAGTTAATAAAATATCCATCAAATTCTTCGTAAAAAGTGTCCATATAATGTCTTAGTTATAATACTCTACCAATAATAATAACATCACTTTTGGAGATACAAAAGCGGAAAAGCAAAAGACGATAGCGCTTTGAGGTTTTCAGCATTAGATTTTTCTTTCAAAAGAAAACTCTTCTAGTTTTCGAGATAGCCTATTCGGACCTCGAATTTGAACTACCCTGTACACAGTTATAAAACTTACAACAAAATAATACAAATTACAACATGTAATTGTCCTTGAAAATGAAAGTAATAATGTTCTCTATTTAAAACTATTTAATTATTTATAAATTTATGAAACTTAATAATTTCTGTTGCTGTTGCCGCTCATGGTGTTAATTTTCTTACCGAACAGGGACATTAAAATTTACGCAAGAAATCCTCCTCTATTAGCCCATCTTCTGAGTCAGCTAACATAAGTAAAATTCTATCTTTGCAATAAACAAACCAGACGGTAAAACATTTACATGTAGTTCGTTGGCAAGCTGTTGCTTAGCAATAGGATCTTTAAATATATTAAATTGCTAATGTGTGATAAAGACTGGTTATATGACAAGATTCTCTCATACTGAAAATTGTTATTAATATCACTATTTTTACGAGAATTAAAAATTTAAACATATCGGGTGTGTCTTAAAAGTGGCTCACCCCCATATTTTTTTTATTATGAAAGATATCAGAAAACCATTTGGAATGCATAATTAGGCTATTAGAGCGGATTATTACAATATGAAATTGTTGTCTTTGGACTTCCGGTTATAACGGATGTAAGTACTAATTTCGCTATTTTTGTAAATCTGAAAATTTTTCTTTAGGTAGTCATCTAGTAGTTCATCATCTCATATAACATTTTAAACTTAAAAAAAAATATTTTCGTCATTTCTTTAAAATCATATATGAAATAAATTATCAAATAAATCAAAAATTTATTTTTTAATAAAAATTTAAGTGTATTACGGAATTAAATGATATTTTTAGTATGTTTCTTTAAACTTCCTATAATGTTTTTGAAGATTTAGGTGTAAATTAATTTTAAATACTCACTGAAGATGTCATTGGGACGAAACTAGTCAAGCGAAAATATAAAACAAAGTAAACCAACATAGAATAAAATATTTTAATCGAACCTGATTATATGTACTGGTATAATGGATTTATTCAACATTACATTTTAAAAGCCATAATAAATCTATAGAATCAACTTTCAAAAAAGGAAATAAGTTGTAAGTAATTTAAAATAAAATCTGTATTTTTTGTAGTTAAAATAGGATAAGATCGGCGAAGATATAATGTAAATAAACAGACCGCTCACAAAAACTGTTTGGCCACACCATTTGTCCTTTGTACGCGAAGCTAAATTGGAATTGGCAAAGAAATTGAATATTCTTACCGTGGGAAATTCCAATTTATCTCATTTATACCGAAAATTTTCAAAAAAGTTTATATATAAAAAGTAATGAGAAAATTACTATCTGCTATCAACAATTATCTAAATATCTCACTGTGCGGCCCTAGAGTTCGTCATTATAGACATTTTTTATTTGAAAAATTTTTTGCTATATCAAACGGTAAACAAGTTCTATTGGAATCAAATTTTAAACCCTGAGACTACAGCCTTAAAGTAAAACGATTAACATATTATTTTTGATAGCTACAGCGAAATGTCTTCCTTATTTTTTACAGTTATCTTTTAAGACGCTCTTTTAGATAATAAAAGTCCAAATACTCCAATATATTTTACATTTAATTCCATATTTATTACTTCTTAATCAGAAAATTTAATTAATGAAAGGATGAAAAGTCTGATTGCTATGGTAACTAACGGAAACATTTAACATTCTCTTGACCTACTTTTATTAATAAAATATTTAATGCTAATCTTTAATACTTTAAAATCGTGAAATGACACATTACTGGAAACTAAAAATATGCTCTTTTCTGTAATATCATAATTAACCATAGTTTTGAATTCGCGAAATTAGATATTTTGGCCCTATGCAGGCCAACATTTGCGATAGAGCTTATCAAATATTAAACAAAAATGTAATCATCAACTAAACCACAACAAATGTGTTTAAGTATATGACGAATAAGCTCGTGTTACTATAGGAACGTGATACAATCGTATATTATATTGGTATTACAGTACAAGTGAGGAAACTAAGATTATTCATTAACGTGTATGTCGAGCTGAAGGCGAGTGTGGAAAGACATAAAAGTTAGCTGACAGTGATTGAAATAAATTACTCACTCGTTACTGTGAATGTCAGCAGAGTGAATGCAAATAACAACTTTCAATATCGTATCCAAGGTAGAAACTGACAATTTCGAAGGTAGGATTGAACAAAAGTTTTTATCTCTCACTTTGAAGGCAAATAACAAAAAAACTACTCCGTAGCAAAAACCGAGACCGGCATCGTTCGACGCGAAATTTAATTCTTAATAATGTGAGATACTTTCAAATCTTTTTCCCTAAAAAATGTACCCACTGTCGATGATCTGCCAACAAGTTCAACTTTGCGATTTTTTTACACCGAAACAGATTGTGGAAAAAATTCTAAATTTCGACCACACAACGCTTAAAGTGTACTAAACATGCCAGTACAGTTACTTTTTTTATTTTTTTAACCAATTTTCAAATAAAAATACATTGTGAAATAGTGATATCTCGATAACGCGTTATCATATGAGATTGGCGCAAACATAATTTTAAACGCCTGATGAAATTGAATAAGAAAATTAACCTGCATTATAAAGGACGTACTCAATGCGATTTTATAATTAGTTAAATCAATTCACGTGAAACTATATTCGCGGGTGTTAAGAGTCTAGGGAAGGTTAAAATGGGATTTTTCAGTGTTATATGGCGGAGAGGAATCTTTAAACGTATAGGACCGGAAGGGATTTGACGGAATCGCCACATGATCTCGAAGAGTAAAAAGTTTTGAATCCGATTATAGGTAATATTTATGTTTAAACCCGGCTCCTATAATTAAAATTTTTAACAGTAACCTTATACCATCTGTGTGATACATTATGATGTTCTTCAATCTGTGTTTCGCGAAACCCAGGATCCCACTCAAATTATTGGATGTTTTACTAGTTAATACTATAATTCAATAATCGACGCCATGTCGATTTTTCGTCGATATTTTAGACGTGTCAGATTTGTGGGAATCGTTTGATACACAATGTTAAAGTTTACGTTTGCACATGTTGTCAATGGTCCATTTTAGATAAAATTAATGGAAGGATATCCGGAAATTACTAAGCGCCCCGTAAAAGAATTGATACCTTTTGTAACAACCTATCTCTGTGTGAGATCCTTTTCCACATATGTCTATATGTTACAAAAATGAAGTATAGAAATCGACTTGATGCTGAATATAATAAACACCTAATAAATTAACATTGATCCATCCAGATATTAGTGATATACAAGGTGAGTTTTTTTTGAAACAACGTTTTCTTGGAACAACGGAAAATCTCTAAAGCACTACATAAAATCAAAAAAGTTCTTCATAAGATTTGTTATAAACCAGGGGGCCACTGAATGCGCTTGAATAAATGTGTTGAAGTGAAAGGGCACATTTTCGAACACATGTTGTGAAATAGTTATGATAAAGTAAAGTTCTTCGTTGTTGAATGGCTTTTTGAAATGTTATTTTACCTTAAAATAAAAAAAAACAAAATCACGTTTGCTTGCTTCCCTTTTTTGTGCATTTTCTATACCTTCACAATAATGTTTTTTTTGATTTTGATCTATTACGAATAGAAAGAAATGTTTTAAACGAAAGGTACCTAGTTAGTTGATGGCGTAAAATCGGGATCTGCAATAAAAAATGGTGTTCCCATTTAAAAAGTTGTTCCCCCCACTCTGGAGGGTTGAGGTGGGTGATCGAGTTCGACGCCATTCAGTGGCCTCTGGTTTATAACAAATCTTATTAAGGCCCGTTACTACCATCTTCTGGTTAAGCTATCTAAGAGATTGTTACCATAGTTACGGCTATTTTACGCTTTCTGATTGGCTAGTCGATGGGTTTATCTATGAGATAAATGTAACTAAAAGATGGTAGTAATGGGCCTAAGAACTTTTTTTGATTTGATGCAGTGTTTTAGATTTTCCGTTGTTTCAAGATCAAAAACCCCACCCTGTATGTAATTATACGCGAGGACAAAGATTGATGAACTGTGCATTATTGGAAAGATACAAAGATACTCTTTTCAATAACATAATCAACCATAGTTTATTTTAAAAAGTCAACTTTATACAGTGAAGACTGGTTGTAACGAGCAGTCAAGTAACCGAAAAAATTGCTCGCTATAGACAGTACCTCGTTATAACCAAGTTTGTCGTAATATGTAACAAAAATTTTAATACTTGTGCAAAAATTAGTAACCAGCAATTCTAAAAACGAATTAAAAAAATCTTTTTATTTTTGGACTTTTACACAATTTTTGTTGATTCACTATCGGAAATTAATCACTGTGAGAAATTTTGTTTGCTTTAAAAGAATATGATTGAAAAGACAAAAACAATATATTTTTAATTTCATAACTTTATTGTTTAAGATAGATACAACTACCTAATAGACTAAAACTAATTAACTAAACATCTATACTATTATACATCTAAAATTATTTTTTATTGAAATATTCTCTCGGATGTTTTTCTGTTTTATGCTTTTATGTAATAATTCCTGGCGAATATTTTTGTTTATTGTATTGCATGCGAACATACATTCAGTATTGTCCGCATAATTGGTTGCAATGTAACGTGTCACCCTAAAAAATACTTCTAAAGATTAATTTTTTATATAATATAATTCTTCTTGTTTTACTTTAATTTTTTATGTTTCATTCTACCTCTTTATCCGATTCACCATCAGTTTCATTATCTTTATTCAACACGTTAGACAGTGTATTTAACAGTAAACAGTTATTTCAGTGTCAAATAGAATGGAACCGGTAATAACATCGTCATCGATAGCGGCAAATAAATTTAAATCGACACCGTTTATTTCCAAACCGTTTTTTTTCTGTCCAATTAGAAAGATTTTCTTCCACAGAGATACGCGTAATTAATTGAGCTAAGAACTGCATCTTCAAATACTCTTCAACTCTCTTCTTCTTTTTTTAACATTTATCCATGCGCTGTTTAACATTATTATGGCATCTAAAATATCGATTTTTATTTTTCGTTCAAATCCGTAGCTTCTATAATCCTAACTTGAACAGTAACTTTTGTCAATAAAACGTATTCATTGATTTAATTATGCCTTGGTCCATCGATTGTAAGACGGAAGTTGAATTTGGCGAAAAGTCCACAAGTTCAATACATTCTAAGTTGTTAATATGAGGATGCCCAGAAAAATTGTCTACCAATAATCATAAAATTTTTCTTTTTTGATGTTGTAAAAAACGATGCCAATCAAAAAGAATTTTTTTAAAGATTTTACTAGTCATCCAAGCTTTGGAATTGTTAAAATAATTTACTGGCAGGTTTTGAACGTTCTTAAAACAACGAGGTAACTTTGGAGGTGACACATAACATTGATTTTTCAGATCTCTTACATCTGATTTTTACGTCATTCGCTCTTTATAACCAAGCACGTGTTATAACCGAGATTTTTTACATTGTAAGGATAGGATTTTTCACGGGACTTGGAAGCTTGCGCGTTATAGAGCATACTCGTTATAACCGATTTTTACTGTATTACTTATATCTCAAAAATTATCAGCCATATATAAATATTTTCGTTGAGGGTGCATTCTACTCTAAAAAGTGTCTTAAGAATGTGTCAGCGCATTTCTTCAATTTTGAAAATAAATGAAATATGAAAATTTGACTACAACTTGAAAACAAAAGAATATAGAGGTTTGCCTTTTGTAGAATCGGATTTGTCTCGGAATACTACCTACTTTTTTCCTATCTTTTATAGTTTCTGAGATAGCCTATAATAAAACCCAAATTTACTAGGCTGAAGATAAATTAGTAACTTTTATGTGAATTGATAATATATTAATGTATCTGTATAATAATACTATCTATTATAATAATCTCTGAATTAATTCAATAGCTTAAAAGTTAATTATTTTTTGTTTACAACGTGAAAATCATTAAAAAAAATGTGTTAAAGGATTAACTGATGATTAATTTTTAGCATTAATTAGTTTATAATCTTTTATCTGGTTAGAACTTGGACAAATCTGGAAGTTGCTCATGTAGTTTAATGAATTCCAGGTCCGCTTTGTGCTCAACAAAGCGTGTATTTGAATTTTGTTGGTTAATGTTTATCACCGCAAAGAGCGAAAACAAAACGTTCGATCAAAGTTTGGTAAATTCGTACCAATTGTTGTACGCATTATTTGATTACATATTTTCCAACGCTTTTTTGGACGAAAGGAGGGATTTATTCAATCCGAATTTTCCTGGTAAAAACGTTAATCCGTTGTAATCGAATATTACCATTTTTATTGTATTGATTTAGGTTTACCCCCAAATTGGATTGATACAGAATACAATCTATACCATACAGAACCTCCATCAATAATCGAGATTTTATATGAACACAAAGAAGATTTAACGGATGTTCAATATTGCAGAGAATACACGTTAAAATCAATTATTAAAGGCTGGATTGATAGAAAAGTTTTAGCGGTTAGTGGGGAACATTTAACTTTGTTACATTCTTCCGTTTTTGATTTTAACTACAGCAGTTTAACTAAAGTTTACGAAAGCTTTTTATTAAATAATGGCGATTTCGATGAACGCATATTTTTAAGTAAGTTTCATTTAAACATAATTAATTTTGTATGTATCTGTTATTTAAGAGATTTTTTATATGATTTATTTATTTTTTTAGAAGAATATTTTAGACAAAAAACTGTTATGGAAACTTCAACAGGTGAATTTTAACTTTATTCAACTTTCATCTTTTATAAAATTTATTAAAATAATGTATTTAATTTTTTTTAGCTGAACATATTTCTACACCTATTTCTGAGTCGAGAACTGTTTGCAAATCATTTACAACACCGTTAACATGTCGACAATATCTTCAACAAGAACAAATATCTGATAATGTGACCTCAGTTTTTCAAAACATAGCGAGGCTTAAAAATATTTTGGTGGGCCGAGGAACGTCGCCTAGTAAAGATTTAATTAATATTTTTAAGTAAGCTATTCAACCATTTTGCATTATAAAAAAAATGTTTTAATTTCCTTTTAGATCATTAAATCGAGATCCAACAGATATAGTTAATAATCGAATTTTAGAACTTCAAACTAAATACATTACGCAATGCAAGGAAGAGATTGGTTCGAATACTTCTACAACGGAGGAAATAAAAAATTTAAACGTTCGGTCGAATTTAATCGTTACTTTAGCGTATAAGTTGCTGGAAGATATTTTAAAAGCGGAAAGAAAGAACAATGTGAATGTTGGGGTAAATTAATGTCTGTTAATGAATTCTTTAGATTGATTTTTATTTTTTTTAGCCTTTAATAGAACGCTTGGAATTTATATCAAGTATATTTATATGTAGCGTGGAAATTGTCGAGTTTTCTTTCAATAATTACAATGATAAATTTCCAAGGAAATTTCCGTGGAGTTTAAGAGTGTTTAATGTTCCCGCGTTTCAAATGATTAAAATTATCGAAATTACAATCAGAGCAACTAGTGGGCAATTAACAAGGAATGTTATTAAGCATCTTATGCTTGTAAGTAACTGTTTATTATTTTTTTCTTTTTACACTATCATCATATCCCTACAACCAATGAAAAGTACGTGGATGAGTTGTTCTCTTTATTCTAATCCAAATAATTTCATTACCACTGCATATTCCTGTCAAACTATATAATGATACTACTTAAGGTTCCCAATGTTATATAGTCTGTGATGGTTAGAGGCTGGTGATGATTGCGGATACGCAATCTATTCCTTCATAACAATCTATATATATGTATAAATCTGGATTAGAGATGAGCGATATATTTCAGTAACAGTGATTTTTCACCGTTATTAAAAAATCAATAAAAAAGAATAGTGACCATGATTTCATGTATGGTGGCCATACGTCTGTATTATTTCCATTATCATCTTAGACGTATTATATGGGCTATCACTTGATTTAATCACATCTAAGTTCAGTTTTATCTATTTCTTTGTGTACAATTTTTTATACCCTTGGATATTATGCTGCATAGGCGCCGAATATTTGGGTGCATAAGCACCCATACAACATTTGTAATGGATGCAGCATTGGATTTACGGATGTAGAAATATCCATACAAAATTGTTAACTTTATCTGGATTGAAGTTGCTATTTTCAATTAATGTTTTAATTTTAATGTACTACTGAGCTTTTTCTTCCGAATTCAGTTCCAGCATCGGTTATAAACGTATTTATTGGAGAGCAAGTATTTTGAATTGACGTGATACTCCAGAACATCTGAAATGATTCTAGATAACTTGATACTGCTTCTAAAAGACTTAAAATGCTTCCAGAAAACTTCATAGAAACCTTGAAATGCTTCCGAAGGACTTGACATTGCCTCTGGAATACTTAAGATGCTTCCAGAAGATTTGAAATACTTCCAAAAGACTTGTTATTGTTTCTGGTAGACTTGAAATGATTCCAAAAGACTTGATACTACTTCTAAAAGACTGGATATTGCATCCAGAACACTTGACACTGCATCTAGAAGCTTTGCCTAGAAGACTTGAACTGTAACCAGAACACTTGATACTGCATCTAGAAGCGTTGAGATGCTTGCATAATACTTGAAATTGCGTCTGGAGGCTTTGATATTGTCTCTGGAACACTTGAAATGCTTCCAGAAGTCTTAATAAAAAAATTTCTAAAATTTGAAATAGTTTCAATAGACTTAATATTGCCTCTGGAAGACTTGACATTATTCCAGAAGACTTGATAGTGCTTCTAAAATACTTGATATTGCATCCAGAAAATTTCCAGAAGACTTGAGCTGCGTTCGAAAGACTCGATACTGCCTTTGGAAGACATAAAATGCTTCCAGAAGACTAAAAATGTTTTCAGAAGACTAGAAACGCTTTCAAGAGAGCCCCTCTACAAAATTGTTAATGGTTTTACATGGATTGAAGTTTTAATGTACTGGAAATTTATTTATTGCTGCCAGTTGACACAAAACTGGGCAAACCCAAAAGGTGGTGCGCATGTATCCAGTAGATACATGCTTAAAATTGCATGTTTTTTGTTTAAAGACTGGTATCTTTGCAACGGCTCAGTCAAAAAATGTGCAGTAAACTTTGTTACAATACGTGATCATTTATAGCACAAATGGTTGACATGAATTTGAAAATTGTCGGCTCCTCAATTCTTTTCTTATGGCGAATTAAACGTAAAAAACGTTTGAATTATTACACAAATCTCTTTCAAATATTCGTACCCTAGCTTCCTTTTGCCTATTAAAAACTTCTTTACAGTCCTCTTGATATTTTAGATTATCTATTATACGTAAGGTACGCGAGGGTAATAAGGCCCACCTAAAATTATTTTGCATTTAATTTGGAAACTAATAGTTTGCCCTCATAACATTTTTGACTAATATAAACTTGGACATATTCTTTTAAATATAAGGTAACAAAATAAAGTATTATTAAACTCAAAAGATCAAATAATATCTATAAAAAAAACGACACTGGGCTATATTTTCAGACAATTCGGAAAATAAAGCCCTGTATATAAAATTCATTAGTTTTCACACCATGGGCAAATAAACTCTTCTTTATCAACTGAAACCAAGCCAGCACACTCTTCAGTATTGATTCTCCTTGGTTACTTATTCTCTTTGTTAAATAAACTTCTCGTTATATACTGTAATTTATAATTGAAGGCTTTTAAAAAAATTCCCTTAAAAGTCCTGCTTTGAAGTCCGAATGATTTTTCTCGTAAGGTATTTTCTTCTATTTTCCTTTATGAAGAATAGTTTCTGTGTTTGTTATTTGGTGCTTGCATTAAATGCTTGATGAAAATGCTCTTGAAATGAGGATTGGGTTCTATGACTTCCGTGGGATTATTATTGGACCCAATAATTTTCAAACGCAATTCTGATAATGGTACGTCTTCTGATGAAGACGTATCTTTACGTCTATCTTTAATACTCTTCTTAATACCGTTGATGGGGCAAACGCTTCATCTGATATCGCGCTGGAATTGTATGGGTAAATGCCGATACTTCTAAATCCACTTGTTATGTTTCCAACCGTCATACTTTTTTCCCAAACGGTCTTTTTTCCCAATCTTTCGGTCCCAATATTGTAATAACTCATCGTCCCAGTAGTGTTCGAATGATCTAAATACTGCTTTGTCGAGAGGCTGAATCTCGTGCGTTGTATTGCTTGGAAGACACAACAGCACAATATCATTTTGTTCAGCGTTGTCTGCAATTATAACATTAAGATGGCAAGCGGTACCATAAAATATGAGCAACACTTTTCCAACAGGTTTATACTTAGCAAAATGGTCGAGCCATTTGCAGAACAACTCATTTGTCATACTTCCCTATATAGTTTGTCAAAAAATGTAGGTTTTTATACGGACGCCTTTATCATTATATCTTTATCACTATATCATTGGCGATATTGCATTACCTAAAGACATGCTACAAAGTGACATTTTCTGCATGTTCTTGTGACACCAAGTGGATCCTTTTTGCTCATTTTAATGCCAATACTAATGCCAACTTGTTGATGATGTAAAGTCAAACGACAACCCTTTTCATCCATATTGAATATTTTTTCGGGTGCATATTTAAAATCATGTTTTTCAAGTAGGTCGTTTAATTTTGTGAAATCTAATAATCTTTTACTATAAAACGGTTTAATTTTAGAGACCTTGCTGGATTCATTGATTGTACATTTCGTTTTGAAATATTTGGATGACGATTGCTTTCCCCTTTCGGTTTTGACGCAAGTCAATTCGATTGGCTTCTATAAAACTAAAAACACTTCTTCTTACAGCTTTTAGCGTAAGAGGAAGACCTATAGCTGCTAATCGAATTATTCTCTTTTCCAAATCACCTTCTTGTCCTTCTGTCAAAATTGGTTTATGTCCAAGGTTCCTCGAGATTATTCCAGTATTCATGTGATTTCTTAAAGTACGTCGCGGAATTCCAGTTCATTGTTCCACGTCCCTCTGCGAATTATCTTGTTTTAAAAGCTGTAAACCCTCTTTCATCATCTCGCTGTCCCAGTTTCCTCGTAATCCGCGACATTTATGTTTAACCATCTGAAATATAATTACCTTAAAATAAGGCCTACGAACGAATGTCGGGTAATAAGGCCCGGGCCTTATTTTCAGGAATTCATACTCGTTGCAAAATTTCATAATTTGTATCAAATAGCAACATAACCTAAAGTTACACATGGAGATGTATCATGCCCACAAATTGAATATTGTATTAATATAACCAAAAACAATGTACCATATAACCTAACAATAAACAATTAAACTTACCTTACTTATAGTGCAGTACAAGACTATAACACTTTTAAAACGGTTAATACACACATGCGTTCGCAAGTATACAGCAAGTGAAGCTACCTACCTTTCGGTGGGTCTTATTACCCTTCGGCACCTTATATAATAGCATGCCTTTGTAGTCGAAAGACTCTGTGACAAGATGATGCATAACCCCATACAATTAATGCGTAGGCGAGTAAGGATTGGGACAGGGAAAAGACTCGAATTCTTAAAACCTCAAGAGATACATTTTTGCTGAGAACTCGCAGACAGTATATGTTACTGTTTAGCTTACTATAAACTGCAACTGTGTGTTGCTCCCAGGTCAAAGTGGGACGACGTTCACCCCGAGAAATTTAACAGAAGTAGGGTTGTCTTCAATTAGCGGTCTAAGTGAAAAACCTGCAGAAATCGTCTAATCCTGATTGAGGGCGAGGTGATTTTCCTCAAATCAGGTCTTAGCATTAGCCAGTGCCGTTAAAGCAAGTTCAGAAGCAGTTTTTTGATCGTTGCTTCTAGTGATTAGAGCAGTGTCATCAGCGTACATAATATATGCGGGTCACCAACATTACTTGGCAAATCATTCACATATTTCAAAAAGAGAAGGGGCCCCAGAATTGAAACCTGAGGGACTCCTATATCAATAATCTTTTTTGCTGATAATTTGCCTTGAGATTTGACGATTTGAGACCTATTTGTGAGATAGGACTCAATTAATCTGAGAGTACCCTCAGTGAAATTATATATTTTTTTAATTTTTCTAATGGTAAACTGTGCTGCACGCAGTCGAACGCCTTGCTAAGGTCGCAGAAAACGGCAGTCATATACTCTTTATCCTCAAAACAGGAGAGAGCAACCTCTACAAATTGTAATATTGCGTCTGTGGTGCCCATACTACGCCTAAATCCGAACTGAGAGGGTATAAATAAATTGTTTTCCATAAAATATTGTACAATTTGCACATTTAAAACCTTTACAAAAATTTTCGAGCGAGAAGGCAGCAGCGATATAAGTCGAAAAATTTTGATCAGTTCAGGATTGCCTTTTTTATAAATTGGTATGACAATACCCGCCTTGAAAGCATCAGGAAAAATATTTTCTTCAATACACAAGTTTATTAATTTTGTTAATGGAGTAATAATGATATCCTTGACATTCTTTAAAATAACCATATTAAGTCCATAAATATCCTTGGTACTTTTGGTTTTAAACTTCTTAATTACAGTACAATCCCGATTATCCGAAATAATGTGGACCAAAGTGATTTCAGAAAATCGAAATTTTGGTTAAATTTTTTTTGGAAAATAGAAGTTTAGGATGCGTATATCATTAGATTGACTTACAAACATTTATAAGATATTTTACTTGAATTTATGTATTAATTTAAAAATAACATTATCAAATAATTTGTTTAATTATATACAACATAAAAGACATGTTAAATACAACGTAAAATATAAAATATGTACATACATATATATCCCATGCTACACTTTACTATTTAAAAATGAAGTAATTTTTAACTGCACTCGTTTAGCACTTCTGTTTTGGCTGCAATGTCGTGTCACGTTGGAACGTTTTATTAAAAGAACATCCGCGGTAGTTGTATTTTTTTGTCGTTCTACATAAGTTAACGCTTTCTCCAAGGCTTCTAGTCATTCTGAAGATAGTTGCTCCGGACTTGGGTGAACAGCATTGTCTAGTAACAAAACACATTTTCTGGGATATCCGTGCTTTTTTAAAAAGACTTTACTTTTGGTACGAAATCTTCAAAAAACCAATTTTTGAATAGATTTGCATTCATCCGGCCTTTTTTCGATTTTTATATGTGACAGGAAAAGCATTAGGACGAATATTCTTGAAGGCTCGTTGTTTTGCTGACTTACAGATACATAATAATGGAAGTTTGTGTCTCCCAGAAGCATTAGCGCATGGAAGAACAGTGATACGTTCTTTGCTACGTTTATAGCCAGGTGCTCCAGGTTCCGTTTTTGAAGCTATGGTACTTGAGGGCAACATTTTGTAGTTCAAGCTGGTTTCGTCACAATTGTAGATCTAGTCTGGTTGTAAATCATTTTCTTTCATAAGCTCCATAAAATTCTCTGCAAATTTTTTTTGCGGCAGATAACTTTTCCCCACAAACTTTCAATTGACGTACATGTAGTACGTGTACAATACGTGTAGTCTTTTTTTCATCGGTCTAGACATCTATCACTTGCAGAAAAACTTGCAGGCGCTTCAATGACCGGCAATTCTTCATTTAAACTCACTGCTTTTTGTTTTAAAATGTTCCCCGAAATTGGTATTCCACGTTCTCGATTTTGTGTAAACCATAAATATAAAGAATCATCCACTTTTTCGCATTCACCTCTTTTAATACTTTTTGTGCCAGGGTCGCACAGTGGTTCATACTGCTATTTTAGCTGAACAAATTGCACAAAAGTGTTTTCTTATAATGTGGTTTGTAACAATTAAAAATTACTTTCTAATATCTCTATAAATTAATAATTGACAGAAATCAGTTCATTTGTTCATGGTTGATTGACAATCGTAGGTAAAAAAGAGTCTACTGAAGCTTCTTAAATCGTTATATTTATTTTATTAATCTTGTTTCTTTTAATCAGTGTTCCAGCGATTGCAGTTCTGTGTGTCTAAAATTTTATTTACAGGTATGTAAAGTATCTTGCAGTAACTAAATGTACTTTTTATAAAATATTGTTATAACTATGTCATTCTGAAGTGAGTGATGTAACAATATAAATTTTACTTATAATTGCCCGACTTTAATTAAGCTAATATAAAAATCTCCGTGTGCCTCCAACTTTTTTTAAAACTGGTTGGTTAGAGTAGTTATTCAAGAGTTGAAATAATAATATTTACAGCCATATCTCACCAACACACTGACATGAAGAGGTTTATTCGACACGTGGCGAAGTGAAATAATCGTGTCTAATAGAAACTATAGTGTCTACAGTTATACAATAAACAAATTAAGGCTAGAAGACTGTGATGATCACGTAACCAGATGTGTGCGAAAATTGACTGACAATTTTTGTGTACATTTAAAAGACCGCTGGCAAAAATGTCATCATATATTGAAAAACTTTTTAACAAAAAACGCCAAGTGGCTGGATGGCATTGTTGAATTTCCCGAAATTGTTTTAAACGCGGCTTCAATAAGAAAATCAAGCTCCTCTCGTGAAGTTTCATCGCCAAAGACACATTTGGGTCGTTAAGAAGTTAAGAAGTAAGTCGTTAAGAAGCTTTTCGAAGAGGCAAGTGACAAAACAAAGAGAAGACGCTTACTACCTGTAGTTGCACGATTAACTTCTGCAGAGCTCATTTACGCAGCCCAGATGAGTCTACGCTCAAAAGGAAAAAGAGACGCAGCCGAAATTGTTAAGCAAATTGAAATTTCGCCTATGAGAGCGACAAGAATTAAGAAAGCATATAACCAGACAAACATATTCCAATAAAATTAACAGACAACAAAGCCTTAGCACTATATGTGCTTCAAGCTTTGCTTGATCATACTATTCAGCGTTTAGTTGGTAGTAACAAGGATATTTTAAAAAATGTCGATACAGGCGCCCATTTGACCATGTTGTTCGAGTGGGGCTGTGATGGCGCATCAGGACAGAGTACATACAAGCAAATGTATAGGACGGACATTGGAAATGGACATGATGATGGCTTCTTATTCGTAATTTCACTAGTTCCGCTACAATTAAAACATAATGAAGCAATAAAATGGGAAAATCCTCGCCCTTCGTCAACACGGTATTGTCGCCCAATAAAGATATTGTTTCAGAAAGAAACTGCAGAACTAACTCGAAAACTCTAATAAAGTGAAAACTGAAATAGAAGTTCTTTCTCCGACACATTTTACAAATGAAGGCAGAGACATATTCGTGGACCACAATATGATAATGACAATGATAGACGGAAAGGTCTGCAGTGTTATTGCACAGGAATCATTTCAAAAGTGTTATATCTGTGGTGCAACACCTAAAGAAATGAACAACTTGGCTAGACACGCATCAGCGCCTGCTGATGAGGAGACATTTGTTTTTGGTTTATCAAGTCTTCACGCGTGGATAAGATGCTTCGAATGTCTGCTGCACATTGCTTATAGGCTTGAAGTTCAAACCTAGCAAGTGAGAAAAAAGGACCGGGAAAATGTAGACAAGCGAAAAAGGTTAATTCAAGATCGCTTCCGCAAGGAAATGGGTCTACTTGTGGATATTCCCAAACCTGGTTAAGAAACAAGTAATGATGGCAACAAGATGTGTGTTAACTCTCGAGTTAACACGCAGACGTCCCGGGTTCGAATCCCGGTGTAATCACGTTGGGTCGCCCCCCGTCCTTCGGAGGGGACGTTAAACCGTCGGTCCCGGCAACCAGTCGTTCATCTCTGGCTGTCGTTATCACTATGTGTGTAAGGGGTTTGAACAAAACCCCTTATGGGCCTGTGCCATAGCACGCCCGGTTTGGTGGGGGGTTGGTCAGGAAGCGGAATCAGCTAAAAATCGAGTTATATATTCGCATTTAACATCTCAAACCTCTTAGAGGGAGTCTCTTCACTCCTCACTCCATACATATAAGATTTTGCTCGAAGATTTTTTTCTAAACCATCACTATCCAGTGCGATAACAGGAGTGAATGAAGATCTAATTAAACGGTTTGCTGTTTTATTAAAGGCTATTGCGAGTGGATATGAAATAAATTTAGAAAGATTTGAAGAATATGCCATAGACACTGCTAAATTGTATGTTTTGCCTACGCCTAAATCCTTTGTTATATTTTTGAGCAATTTACCATTATCTAATAGTCGAACCGCTTTAAGTTTTTCCTGCAAGCTGATAGCAACGCGTTTACGTTTATTGCTCTGACACTGCATTTTGTAAAATACTTGAGAATAACACTACTTTTTTTTGCGATAATAACAGACGTTAATACATATGTATGTACTTGTAACACTGTCGGCTAAGCAAAACAATGCGCATTTTAGACTGTCGTATTGCCGTGAAACCCCGAGGGGAACCACCTAGCAGTATAGGGGAATCCCAGACGCGTTTCGTATTATGCGAATTTTTCCGGTTAATCAGGATTTTTTTGAAATTGTAGTTTGTTTTGGATAAATCGGATTTCAGATAATCGCGATTCGGTTAATCGGGATTGTATTGTATATCACGAATTTGATTCCAAGATATTTTTGAAAAGAGAAGTTACATCCGATTATATTATCCTTCAGGATTTTATGATGGAACTGTTTACTAATTTTACTTAAATTATTTAACCCTCCGTCTGTCGGGCGCGCTTTCTTATCACTTTCGATCGGGTGTGGTCTGTGGAATCCAAAATAGAAAAAACTCTAAAGGACGTCAACGTGTCCTCCAGTGCTAATTTCTAATAAATATGTTTTATATAATGCTTGTACTATATAATAGCCTAATACAGGGCCAATTCCAAACTCACGTTTTATGTTAATTTGATTTAAAGAAAATGCTTACAATTTAATCACATATTTTTCAAAATTTGGAAACAACCAAAAGTATTATAAAAAAATGTCTTAACTAAAGAATAATATTCTATGCACAAACTGGAGGGCTTCAAACTGTGGTCTCCATATTTCCCAAACAATCGTTGCAGCACGCTGTTATGTGCTTCATGCACAACCAACATTTACAAATTTTGCAAAAATAACGAGTTTTTCGTCTTTTGCAATATTTACAGTTTCCTCTTTTCCCTGGTTGTGGCTCTGGAATAATCTCCTCTTCAATAGTTGAGAGGCTCAGGGCAGAAGTACGCACACTTTTGGTCAAGTGCTTATCAACGGCTCTTCTTTGCATGTTATTTTTCACTAACTCCATACCAAGATTTTTTTGAAACAGTCTGCGAGTTTTAGCAAATACACCATCTGGTATGTTGCCTTTGTAGATAACAAAAGCGTTAATTGCTGCTATATTGAGGAGGTTATAGAAAATTACCATTGGCCAACGCTTTGTGTTTCTTGCAACATTGTATGATATGATCATTCGATCAACAACATCTACTCCACTTTTTGAGCTATTATAGAAAGTACTTATTTCGGGCTTTTTCCGATCGCCAGTAGCTTCATCGATATGATCGTCTCGGTGCATTGTTGAAACTACAAGCACATTCTTTCCTTTTTTGGGTATATATGAATCTGCAGTCATATTATTACTAAATGCGAATAACGAAGAATATACTTTTCTGTTTCCTCTTCTATTGGCTCTAATTGTACCAACCACACTAAGGTGGTACTCTCTTACCAGTTTTTTTACAATTGAATATCCTGTGAACCAACGATCTATTGTAACATTTTTTCCTGATCCTAATAAATGTGAACACATTCTTTCAGTTACTGCAGCGGTAGAGTTGTCAGTTTTATATGGACCATTGAGTTGAACACCAGCGTAAATTTCTATGTGTGAAGTGAAAAATGTTTTGGCATCAACAACGGCGAAGACTTTCAATCCGTATTTGGTTGGTTTACTTGGAATGTACATTCGGAAGCTGCACCTACCCCTAAAGGCAAGCAGCATTTCATCTAATGTTACATACTCGCCCACTGAATAAGTTTTCTTACAATTGTCGTTGAACTTGTCAACAATAGTACGAACTACTGCTAGTTTGTCCATTTCTTTTCTTTGACCTCTAGTTGTGGTATCGTCTAAGCGAATGCATTTCAATAAGATGACGAACCTCCGTTTTGCCATTGTAGCAGGAAATATCTCATATCCCATACCGTCTGATGACCAATCCTCTGCTAGATGTGTCCTTGATCCATGATGGAGCCCAGCTAAATAAAGCAAACCCATCAGCGCTTGGATTTCTACAGAGTCGGTAGGTGTACACTCAGTCTTATCTTGGTATTTAACAGAAATTTTATCAATAAATAAATTAGTGTTTCCAACTACAATATCAATGCAGTTTCCAATCATGTACATCCAGCATTGAATGGGAGATAATGCGTCACGTGCTTCTCCGATGACCCCCGGCAGGTGAGACACTATGTTTTCGTTGCGAGTTCTGATATTTCTAGGTGGGACAGCCTTTTTCCATTTAGTTCCATCTTTACCAAAAAAATACGAGCATCTATCACGAATCACGGGTTGTTCATCTTCATCATCCTCGCCGTCATCCTGATGCATAATATCTGCATCTTCATTTACGTTTTCCTGCTCGGTTTCTGTATCATGATCACTGATACTTAGAAAATCTGGATCTGATATCGAACTATCGTCAGACTCTTCTATTTCACTGCCCGTGCTAACTTCTTTATACAGTTTCTATAATCTTTCTCTCTCCTTTTCATAAGGATCCATATCACAATGCTATGAAATAATAAATCATTTATTATTTTATCAAATCATATCAGAAAATTGTGTGATACTACTTACCTATTTGTAAGTATGCTATTTGTAGATTGCTAACTAGATATTTGATATTAGTTATAAATAATTTTTTATGCACTTCTCTATTCTCTATAATTGTAAAATAAATAACACATAACACAACGCCTCAAAATGAGGTTCAATAGTAAACTGGCGTGTCAACGATACGGTAACCGTATATATAGTAATTATTAAGGGAACTACCGAACTATATTGCGATCACTCCTAGGCATAGAGTTCCAACTGGAATACGATTCTTACAGATTACATCTGCGAATATTGTTACACATTTGATCGGGAAGGGTCTGTCAGGACAAAATATTATGTTGCGACTATTTGGAATTTTGAAAAACAGTTTTTTATAGTGAAAACAGTTGATATTCAGATACTTGAAAGGTACTGTGACCGTAGAAGTTTTGAGCAAAATAATTTAAAAAATATTTCACATAATCATTTTGTCGTGGACTCGTAGACCACACCCGACAGACGGAGAGTTAATGAATCTACGATTTGGGGAGAGACCTCATTCCTTTCCAGCATCAACCTTTTCCATATTACATTTTTGAAAAACTTTGTAATCTTAATTTCGTCAGCAATTAATTTCATCAATTGTTCATTTTAATCAATCTGTGTTTGACGTACATTTTTTTAAGGTATTTTACTTAATTTAAACTAATTATTTTTAATTGAATCATATTTAGATTGAAGAAACATCATTAGAATCATTAATGTGGAAACATGACAGTGAATTATGGAAAGAAATCGATAAAGAAAATAATGTTATTCCAAAATTCGAGGATGTAGCACTTCCGCATCAAATAAATCGGGTTTTCAATATTAGTTGCAATGAGAAGAAAGAAAATAATCCTGGATTAATGTCCCCTGTTCCATCCGCAATGGAAACTTTTCAATCACCAAATAGTTCCATTGATTTAGCTAAAAAGAGCACTTTTCCTGATATTAAACCGGGACAATCTTTATTACAAAATAATCATTCAACGCAAATCATCGTTGGGTCAGAAGGAACAAAAAAGGTTTTACAGCTTCTTGACTCAAAAAGTGGTGAATTAATGGTTGAGTTATCGTCGAAAACGCCAGAAATTAAACCAAAAAAAGGAGGACCTTTAGGAATAATTTTAAGAAAAGTATTTTAATCAAATAAAATTTTAATTTCAAATTGATAATTCTAATAATTCTTTTAGTTTTATAATTTAGCTGGAGTCCGAATGTTTGAGATATGCAAATCATTAAACATAACGGATTTCCAACAAAAAATCTGGACAGTCTTAGAATATTCAGTGCGAGAAACCGATTTAATGAAAGATCGGCACTTAGATCAATTATTAATGTGTGCCGTTTATGTTGTTTGTAAATTATCACAACGTCCCGTTCAATTCGCCGATAATATAATGAAAGCGTATAGGGCTCAACCTCAAGCGACATCGGACGTTTACCGAAAAGTAAACGGAGAAAAAATAGACGGTGGTTATCAAGAATTAAATTTAATTGAATTTTATAACACTGTTTATACGGATAAAGTTAAAGATTTCGCGTTAAAATTTAAAATGACTGATAAACCACAGCCCAATCATCGTGTTCATTTAAGCCCTTTACCGAGCGAAAAAGTATTAAGAGCTTCGCCAAGAACAGAAATTTTAAGAAATGTGTTTTTAAAACCATACGAAAGTCCAACAGGATTAATTAATAATGAACACACGATGAATTATTGTTTTAATCGAAGTACATCAGCGGTAAGTTTCGTTTTACTAATATAATAATTTCATAAAAAATTTTCGTTTAAATAGGAATTAAAAGAAATCAATGCAACTGTAAACTCTGCAAAAAGACAATTACCCGAAGAGTTCGATTTAAATCGTCGAAACAATCCAAAACATTCAAAAATAGCGGCTTTATGCGAAGAACGAAAAGTACAACGGAAAGAAATAAAACCGACCGAACCTAAAACGCCCCCCGAGTCTGAAGTTAATTTTACTTTGTAGAAATAGGATTTTTTAAAAGCAAGACATATACTTGTATATTAATTGTGTTAATTATTTAAATATTGTATTTTATAAAAAAACTTAGAATGTGTACCCTTTTCTTCTCTTTAACCGACCTATACTAAAAATTTAGGTTAGTTAAAATTAGAAATCGTGATTTATTTCTCTTTATTAATCTACATGCCCTCATTAATCGAGAATTATAAATGTGTATTGCGTCAACGCGTGCAATAATTTACGTATGAGAACGATCTCATAATAATCCTACATAATCTCAAAATCATTTTTTGAGAAGATTTCCGACAAGTTTTGACGCATATATTTTTCTTATTTGGTGATCTAGTTTTTATATGGTTTCGTTTATATAGCTTTTTAATGTACAAATATATAGGAGTTTTCAAAATAATTAATATATTTTTATTTAATAGAAAGTAGAGCCTCTATATCCTGGTTTATAGATATACACTTAGCAGCAGAAGTCTGCGTACAAAAAACTTCTAACACTTTAACTGAAAAAATAAGGGTCATGATCTAATGTGATAAACTTCAATTTTTTTTTATTTTGTGTATTAACTACATATAATTCTATTAACAAAATATGCATCAATAAAACAGAAATATTAGTTACAAAAAAAATTAAAATTAAAAATTCTCCAAATAATGCGTATGCAAAAATCTGCGTACAAATAAAGACGCCTTCTCCAAAATATACTTATTTACTTAAATACGTAGTTGGCGATGTACGCTTTCCGATTTAAAAAAAAGATAATCGGTGTCAATTATATTAGCAGAGGCTTAGAAGCTAAAAGTTAGAATGGACACGAAAGGAAGGAAATTGAATTGGGAGAGAGAAAAATTATTGTAAAGTTATGGAAAGAGGGAAAATCTTTTCGAAAAATAGGAGAAACTGTCGGCAGGTCACACTCTTCCATTCAAAGAGTAATTAATAATTATAAAGACACTGAAGATTACCTCTCACGTCCGCGATCTGGTAGACCACCCCTTTTAACAAACCGAGAGAAGCGAAAAATTGTACAGCAGGTTAGAAAAGAACCTAGGCTGACGGCAAAAAAAATAGTAGAAAATGTACAAGAAGAATTTCATAAAACTATCAGCAAAGATACGGTGAGAAGGACGTTAAAAAGAACTAACTATCACAGTCGCGTTGCACGAAAAAAGCCATTTGTGTCAGAGGTCAATCGTCAGAAGCGGATCGCCTTTGCAAAAAAACTCTTAGACAAGCCCATTGAATTCTGGGAGAAAGTTGTCTTTACAGATGAGAGCAAATTTTGCATTTTCGGCATTAAGGGTAAACAACTTGTATGGAGAAAACCTAATACTGCCCTTAATCCTGAAAATTTGAAAGCGACTGTAAAACACGGAGGTGGTGGAGTTATGGTTTGGGGGTGTATGTGCACCAAAGGGGTGGGAAGGTTGGTTTTCATAACATCGACAATGGACCATAAAATGTATATAGACATTTTAAAAGAAAATTTGAAGCCTAGCATCGAAAACTTGGGCTTGAGGCCCGAATCCTTTTTTCAACAAGATAATGACCCCAAACATTGCGCCCACAACACTAAGCTTTGGCTATTATACAATACCCCAAAGCAACTTAAAACACCTCCACAATCGCCGGACTTGAATCCCATCGAACACCTCCGGGATTTACTGGAACGCAGGATTCGGCAACACAACATAACGTCGAAGGAAACGTTAAAAAATGTTATGATTGAGGAATGGACCAAAATCAGTTCGGACGAAACGAAGAAATTAGTGCACTCCATGCCTAAACGTTTAAGGGAGGTCATTAAACGTAAAGGTTATCCGACCTCATATTAATATAGAAACAATGATCTCATTTATGAATTTTTTATAAATACTGTCCTGACTTGTACGCAGATTTTTGCATACCCGTTAATTGTAGAATTTTTAGTTTTGATTTTTTTCTGTAACTACTGTTTCTGTTTTGTTGAAGCATATTTTGTTAATAGAATTATATGTAGTTAATAAACAAAATAAAAAAAATCAAGTTTATCACATTAGATTATGACTCTTATTTTTTCAATTAAAGTATTACAAGTTTTTTGTACGCAGACTTCTGCTGCTGAGTGTACATAGTTATTCAATCGGCTGAGTTGGACTACTCTAGCTCGTGCTACCTCTAACAGCAAACGAGAGAAACTTTGTTTATGAATGAACTTGAAGAAAAATGAGCTGCATACTCAAATTATAAAATTAATATGATTTCATATTGAATTTTTTTTACCCAAAAAGACTTTTCATAAATAATATGGAATTGTTTTAGAAGGAACAATTACAAATATATATATTTTTAAAGTAATATTGTAATTAGACAATATTTGGAATTTAATCGAAATGAGTAAGTAAATAAAGTTTTTTGCAACTATTTCAGTTCAGAACACGACTTTGCGTCTACAAATTTGTTCGTCATTATTTCATCGTTGACAATTCTTTAAATAAAATACAAATACAAACATTAAGAAATATTAATTCGAATCAATTAAATAAATAAAAACCAAGTATTTCCGATTTTATTATACACATTTTTAAGGGTTAATTTATTGTAAATTACAAATTATCTATTCTGAAAAATAGTAACTTTATTGCATCTACTATGACTATTAATGAAACATGAATAGTCTTTACACTTAGAAAAACATTGAGGTAATTAAAACCTTATTTCAAGACATCAACAAATATCGAACGCTCCCAAAATACGTTCCTGAGAAGAATGTTAAAAAATCTGTGAGAGGTACAAATCTAAAATGGAAAGCTAAAAACAGAATAATTCAACAAAAATTAGACAAGTTGCACATAAAGTAATTGAAGTCATGAAAGATAGTCGTTAAAAACAAATACACAAAATATAGAAAACAGAATGCATCAAAAAGTAAATCAAGTAAAAATAAATACTTATAAGAATTATATAAATCATTCTGACAACAAAATTTTGTCGGCCTGGAAATTTGTCTGAACGAGAAACTGAAAACTCCAGGAAACACCAGCAGAAAATCCAGCATTAAATGTCAAAAACTTATCCTTTTTTTCCCAAACTGGGTTACATCAAAAACTCTTCGACTGTATTGATGAAAGCAGTTGGGTAAATTCGGCAAGTTTGGCAATAAAGAAACAAAAAATACGACATTCATTTTGTCATGAACAATTATCTAGCGGAGAGAGTCTTTCTGAAAGAGCTCAAACTAACGAAGGTAATTCCAGCGATAATGGAAGTAACACTTACATACAAAACAGGTGACATACACAATAATTAAAGACCAATATCTATTTTACCAACCTTATCAAAACCATCATTGTCAATAAAAAAATAATAGACTATCAAACTATAACAAACTGCATACAATCTGTTAACATGGGTACCAAAAGCAAAGATAATAATCTACGTTTTTCATCAGCAAAGGTTCACTGAAACTGCATTTTGCGACCTAATTATACATAGATGCCTGTTTTTGAAAATACATATGGGTGTTGGGTGATGGAAAAAAGTGGATTCCAAAAAAAAAGGGTTCGAAACTCAGACCCAAGTACAATGAGCAGTACATTGATATTTCTTCCTCAAACAATAACTAGTGTTAACTAGTTTTATTTGGTTTGTTTAGGCCCACTTTTACCAACCTCCAGTCCAACTGTTAGATAAATTTATGAAGAGGTGATAAAAGCAGCCCTTAGCTGAGTTGCTGGATGGTTCAACCCAACCCAATCCAACTAGTTAAACTATACCAACAATATTTTATACTAAATAGTGTATTTTAGTAAATAGTATATTTTATACGTGTTAGGATTACATTTTCTATACTATTAACAATTTTAAAAAAACAGCAGCCTCGATCGACTTTGAAAACGTCGGGCACCTCAAGTAAATTGAACAATTCTTTGATACTTCTTCCTTAAGCAATAAGTAATTTTAACTGACTGATTGGGTTGGGTTGAGTGAACCGGATTAAGATTGATGGCTCAACCAAACGCAACCCTTTCTTGGGACTTAGGAGGAGAAAAATGCTTTATGCGCTAACCCCAGTTAGATGTGCGCATGATAGGAAATTTTATTTAACCAGGAGTGTGGGACTCCACCGACGATAGTGATTTTTTGTGTCGGCCTCTCTCTATTTACACCACTAAAAAAACTCCCCTTTTGCTTGCCCATTGGATATATTGGCAGTCCGGACCATCTTACGCATTACATCAGATTGCCTTGGCGATTGTTTTGTTGTTATTTGCTTCTATTATTTAACTTCCTCCACCTTTTACTATTCGTCAGGTTCTTGTTGCTACCTTGGATAGGACCCATCAAATCCTCTTTCTCTATCCTTTATTATTCCTTCCTCCGGATGAGTTATAAGAAATCACAATAAAACATTTCATTAATTTTTTAACTGTTTTTTATTATTAGCCTACCTGGGTTGGGGAGGGTTACGACACCTCCCCTTCCTTCTCTTGTTATGTATATTTAATCATTCATTTTTTTCTTCCTTCAGATGAATTATAGCAAATCAAAATAAAACATTTCGTCAATATTTAACTGGTATTAATTATCAGCATACCTGGACGAGGGGAGGGGTAGGAGCACCTCCTCTTTCTCGTTTTGTTATACAGACGAAACTGAGCGGGGTGAGACAAAAATGCCTGACAAAAAAATAGATACGTGTCCAGCCAGCGTACCACGTACAGCTTTCGTCGCTACTGTGCCATATACATTTTAACATCTTTCTAATACCCAACTGCGCTTTCCCAAGCCGGGCCTCCGTGTAACGTTACCGATGTTATTACTATCGCCAATGGACCTCCCTTGCTGGACATTTTTCCGACTTTCTCTGAGCCTTTTTTAATAAGCGCCGCCATACGTAGACCGTTGTCTAAATGGATTCCTAAGTACTTTATCGATTCTGAGCTTTTAATAATTTGTTGGCTTACTCTAAGCTCTATTGTATGCAGCTTTCTTCTTCTTTCTAAAATCGCTATCTCAGCTTTCTCTTCCGCTAGTTGTATACTCAGCTCTCTCATATTCTCTGCCACTTGACCAAAAGAATTAATTCAGGCCAAAGCCTACTACATAAAACAATTTTGTATTGGACACAAGTAGTTTTTAAATAAAATACCCTCTAATTCAGACAGGAGCAATATTTTATGTAGGTAATTTAGGTTAAATCTTCATATCAAAATATGGTCAAGAGTATACTGTTAAAATATTTCCAATTAGTAATGAATCACCCTGTATGTACACGTATCTTACGACGTGTTGCGACTTGTCTTCAGTCTTGACATAGATAGAGGAAAGAAAGTTGTGGTAAGTTGGCCTAAAAGATAGAAATGACTTCGAAAATTGCAAATGGCTCATTGAAGAAACAAATGTCTAGAATACGGGATTTGGGAAACAACAGTGTGAGATGCTTTAAAGACAATCTGTTAATTTTTGCGTCAGTGTCGGATAGTGTTTCTGGGATGAAAAAATCAAAAAAGAATGAAGAAATCTACTTACAGCTAACTTGACTCGGCACTACTGGAGTGGCTAGCACAAGAGCTACTCCACTAATGCCGAGCGAAGTGAGGGCTCTCCCGTGTCTGATCAAATCAGACACAGGAATCAATCCTGTTTTGGAAATGTCTTCCCACTCGTGCTTTAGAATTTGAGAGTGAAATCTTGCCATGCATTAATGCTACTAGTACTCTCAAACTGATGCTTCTTGTAATAGGAAAATATAAGAAAGCAAGGTCTTTCAAAGGGACAAGAGCAAAACATTTAACAGATGATTACTTCAATCACAAAAAGGTTGAATGCGTCAGCCAAAGTAACTGTAGCAGCCGCATCGCCCAGATCCGCCCGTATACCAGTTTAAAGCCAATGCAAGATCCGTTTGTTTTTATTAACAAACCGAGCATTCATACAGATCGGATTATCGATTCGGCTGATTATAGAAATGCTTGGCAATAATCGGCCAAATCCATAGGCCGATCTTAGTAAACAAAACCGGCTTTAGGTTGGTTCAAGTTCTAATTCTATATAAAATTCTAATTCTTCTATACATACAATTTCTTTAGAACTAGCAGATCTTTCAAGAATTCAAATGGTAAAAAAATGCTTCCTTGGTAAATTCATTGAATTTTCCAAGGAAGGCAATTTTGTTAATTGACAATGTGGCTTCACATCCAGCTGGTAGTGTACCTAAATCTTAGTTAATCTAGTTCTCAAAACTAAAAAGTGATGCACTTACATGTTGAAGATTTAAAAAATCTCACACATACGACAAACATTTAAAAATATTTACTCAGAATGTAATTTAAAATTTTCCAAAACCATTGCTGATAATGAGCCTAAAACGGTTAAGCCATTTGAGGAATTTGGAAAAAGTTTACTAAATTTTGATATCTCTGTAAGTGATGATAATGAAAATATTAATGTTGTGGCTGATTTAGTTCCTAATTATGAGAGATGTGCAACTCGTACTCTGCATTTGATAGCTGAAAGGGATTTTGAACAAGTTGGAACACAAAATAATTCTTGCAAAAAATTTCATGATACAGCCTTCGCTAAATGTTAAACGAGTCATATTTTGTTATGCAAGTGATACAACTGGAATGTACTGGAATATTTCTTACATTGCCATACCCAACTGGATGGAACTCATGTTATAACAATATTCTACACTTGCACTTAGACGGTGCAAGTGTAATTGATACCTTAAAAAACTACTTAGCACCTTTAAAAACAATTAAATAATAATAATACATTTATTGGCTACTGGGAAGGAAATTATGGAGGCTATACATCAATCAAATCTAACTCAGTTGATGTGGATGGTATGAGTTTGCAAATGCTCATGTTGTGTTGCCCTCTGGTAACACCATATATTTGTCATCTGTTGAATTATTGTATTGAGTGCTCTGTATTTTCGGATCAGTGGAAAATTGTTTTAGTTGGACCAGTGCCCAAGTCAAAAAATGCTTGCTTTCACATGCGACCGCTCCCTATTATCCTCCCTAAACATATAGCTCAAGTAAGTATGCTGCTTAACTTCCTCGATATTCTTTTCCTCCCATTTCCATTTTCTCTCGCTCTTACAAAACTTCATCATATGCGTTCTCCCTACATTCGCTTCCAACTCCTTCTCCCTAAAATATCTTTTCAAGTTCTTTATCGTATCCGTCATCTCCACTGCCTCCTTCACCATGACCACGATGTCATCCCTGTACGCTAGCATTAGCACCTTTCTATCTCTCACCACCACCCCTCCCATCTGCCCCTTCCTCAATCTATCTTCCAAGTCCGCCCTATACTTGCATTGTCTCAGCGGTCGCCGTATCCCCCACATTTATCGTAGCTATAGTTTCCATGTATATTTCCTTCACTCTCACTATAACAATAATAATATGCCTTTATTAATAAAAATAACAGAAAAAAGTTTACAACTGGTCTCTTCTGATGAACTTGCTCCCCAGTTCCGATCGCTTTCTACCGCCCATTCCGGTTGGTGATCCGACTCGGACATCCTCCTTGCTCCGATGTAAGTGTACTCTCCTTCCTCTCCCTCCTCTTTATTTCCATTCAGTATCTTCCATCCCTTCTTCTTCACCCATCTCAGCACTTCTATTCCTTCTCCATTACGCACAGTATCTTTCGATCGTCGACATCTCTCCTCTCTCCATATCTCCACCCTTCCCCCATCCTAATCCACTCTAGCATTGAAGCCCCTTTCCAGTATATATATCGCTTCGTCACATTCGCTGCCATCTCCTCCTATTCCATTCTTGTCTCTTTCATTGATTTGCTATACACGGTAACTATCTGCAACGTCTCTCTCCGAGCTGATCTCCCTCTTCACCATCCCTCTACTCCGCCACTCCTTCACTGTCCCGCTCTCTTCTTCCAATCCGCTCACAATTCCAGTTATAATTCACCCGCTACCTCTACCCTTTTTACTTCTTCTTTCCGCGAACACACAATCCCGCTTGTAACCCTGCGGCATATTCCCCTCTATCTTACCCTACATTCGCTTCTCCACCCAAGTCTGCACCAAGCCTCTTATCTCAAATGTCTTGACGTATTCCTGGAATGTCATCACACCCGGCACATTCTAAAACAACATTTCCACTCCCTTTTTTTCGTCCGTTACCGCCCACGTACTGTTTGCCGGCCAGACATTCTCTTCCTCTCCCTTTCCCTCATAATCCGATCGTCTTTCCAATCTTCCTATCTCCCTCATTCTTTGCGTGCAATCCCTACTTATAGCCTGGAGTTAGCGTAAGCCGGATTTCGCTCATGTTCTTTCCGGATACACTCCCTGCGCTCATGCCTTTCCTGTGCGTTATTCCTGTGCATTATACACATCGTTTATTATTTCTACATTTGTTCTGAACGTAGCCACATCTCTGGCATCTGTAGCACCTTTAGATGCCTATAAAATCCTCCACCCCACAAGACCTCAAACCTACGCCTTCAACAGCTTCATCCTCACTTTCGCCTTCACCTCCAACATACAATTCACTGTATCTTCTTCTCTTTCCTGTTGTAAATTTAATTAGCCCTATCCCTATATTCTTCGTAACCCATTTCAAGAACCGTCACCTTCAGGTTCTTCTCTCAGATCTGTTCTATTGCCTGCTCTTCTTGCATCTACTAAGAATAGTACTCCGAATATAATTATTCTCGAGTCCACTCGCCTTGGTTCCTTTGTGGACCATCCTATCTTTTTCCATATCTCGTTCCTTATTAAATCTTTCAACAAACATCCTGTTTTGAATCTCCCTCCACAACTACCTTATTTTCCTTCGTGCGCTATATTGAATTTATCCTACGCTTTTATGTCCTCTGCGTCTCCACTATCCGCCCCCTCTTTGATTGATAACTGTTCTTTCATCATACACTCTTTAGTATGCCCCTTTCTATCTTTCTCTACCACCCCTGCTTAGCTCCTACTCAACTGCCTCTCATCCATTTGCGTTTCTCTCCCGGTAATCAAGCCCTTCACCTTTTCCAACTTCCTAGCCACTTTCGACTCCAACCGCACTCTCATTTTCTCTTTCCTCTACCCGTATCTCACCCTCTCTTCCATCTTCATGTTTCTGATTTCCAACTTTATTAGTACCTCTTCCAACTTTGCAAACATCCCCAACAACTTTTGGTACTGTGTCATATGCAATAACTTTCCGAGTATGTTTGGAAGAAGGCTGAATGGAGTTTCAGACTATGATGAGGCGGATTTTGCTTTGTAAATGGGTTGGGATGGCTAGATAATTTGGAGTTTGCAATTGGGGATAAGTTGGTGCTAAGATAGGGATAAGAACTGGGATGACTGGGATGTGAGTTGGAAATTGGTTACTTATTAACTGGGTATCTCAGTCCAACTGACTCAACCCTTTTTTACAGTGTACCTTTACTAATATGTATATGTTTATGTTTATTGATTCTTACTTTACGTTTTTGCATTATGTATTTAATGTGAGTTAATGTGTCTGTTTATTTTGTATTGCTTATAATGCTGCCAATAAACATTATTTTTATTATAACTAAGACACATTCGGACCCACCTTAAGCAAAGAACTATAGTCCTGGACCACCAGTCTTTTGGGGGTCTCTATTTTTGTTTCTATGGTTTGTTTTTGTTCAATATATTAACTTTGTTTAGTACAATTTAAATATATTGACGTCTTGATGTTTTGATACTTTTGTATTTCTTGTATTACCTGAATTTTCTTATGAAAAAGAGTGCACTTATTTTAAAAGCCATGGGGTGTCGAATATCTTAAGGGCGGCTTTGAAGGCTTATATGGATACGTTTTGCAGAAAATTTGATGAGGTACCAAAACAATTTTTTTATCAATTTCTAAATTCCGCCATCTAGTGTCGTCGAATAAATTAAATTTACAGTTTCCCGCACCTTTGAGTTATCTTGAAGTAAATGTCGTTAATAATGGATAAATTGATACTTCTGGATCTTGCTCAACTATAATATCACAGAAAACACCTCCATATCAAATGGATCGATAAAAAAATCTAATTTATTTATCATTTAAATCCATCTTAAAAAATTGAGTAATAAAATAACTAAATACATCAGTCTTATTGCTTTTGTGTCTATTAATCGAAACTAACACGAAAAACAGAGTTCTTTTTTAATATCTTTTTACACAACCTACACTAAATAGCATAAATATATTTAATGCAAGTTTTTAGGTTTATTGAAACGCAAATAATATGATTAAAATCGGAATTGCGATAACAAAGATAATGTAAATCATCGTTCTTGGTTCACATTGCGATACAACGACATACTCCTGATTCCACATATCTTCATTCTCCGTAACCGGTAGTTCCATAACCAGCTTTTCACCTGAAAAAAAATCCAAATTCATGGCACAAACATCGGACGCATTTTTACAGGTAGAAATCGGGTTTGAAACGTTATAAACTTTTTTGTGCAAATTAAATCGAACGCGGATGTAGTTCGTTTGAATTTCATTTTCGCTGTTAAAAACGAAGAAATAATATCCATTAACAGGAACTCTAAAAAAACAATAGCTTTTAAGTTAATATCAACAAATTTTTAATGAATTATTGTATACTTACGTGTATGTTATTGTATTTGCAAGATAAGCATCTTCAATGTCGATGTGATTACTTATGTTCATACAACTTTTGTGAGGTTCTAATGGCAAGTTTAAAATTAATCCGGCACAATTTAAAAGGGCTTCTTCCGAACTGCTAAACGATGACCAAAATTCACTGTTACTTCTATCGTTTAAAGTGTTTTCGTCGATTTTTCCACGATGATCTGCTATTCCATCAGGAGAAAATCCCTGTAATTCAAATTTTTAAATAATTTGTTTAAATCTTGAAAGACGATTTTTGATAATTTGTATCTTGTGTTATGATTATTTAAATTAATAAAATATTAATTACCTCTTCAATTGCAGCATCATTTTCTTCATCATGTCCACTAAAACTCTGTTCCATAACTTCCCTTAACAATTCCCTTTTTCTTCTTTTAGCCCTATCAATAGAATCTTCATATTTTACAGGCGGTTTCGAATATTGTCTTCCTCGTATATTCAGAATGTGTTCATCTTCATTATTAAAGTTAGAATTATCTAATTTTCGGTATTTTTCAATGAGCTTCTTCAACACAGCCTCCCCTTCCTCGCCCAAATCGTTCAATTTCACCAAAACGTCTTTATAAACATCCTCTGCAGTTTCCTTTTCCTTTTCGAATTTAAAGTTTTTAGTTTCCCCTTTTCCGAAAGTGGAATTTCTGTGGACGTGGTTCCTTTTTTTGTCATCTTGAAGGAGTTTATCTTTTTTGTTAGATTTGATGGCAAGTTCTTTAAGAATATCTCTCAATTGAATCGGATCTGTAATATCAGTTGTATCTAAACCGTCGATGATCGTGTGATCTTTACTACTCGAATTTTTATGAACTGGGTGATGAAATTGTACATCCTGTCGATGTCTTTTCATTAAATTCGGCACATTCGATGGGGCTTCCTCTGAAATCGTGTCGTTCTGTTGAACGTAATTTCCTTCGGCTATCGCCTCCATAATTTCGTCAAGTTCTTCCGAGGAATTATCGCCGATGTAAGCGCATTCGTGGAGATGTTTGTGACCTCTAATTACTATTAATGAGGCACCGGGCCATCTATAAATAATTTATTTATTGTTAATTTATTTTTTTTAATTTATCTTTGAGTTAACTTGAACATTGTAAATACAGGAGCGAGCTTTTAACAAGCCTCTTTAGCTCAGTGGTAGAGCACTGGTCTCGTAAACCAGGGGTCGTGAGTTCAAACCTCACAGGAGGCAAAATTAATTTTTATATTTTTTTAAATGTTACCTTTAATTTATGTTTATATGATAAATAAAAACGTTCCCAAAAATATTGTAATTTTGTAAAAACAAAATTGGTGTAAAAAATAGTAGAAAATACTTTTGTTGTTAAGACGCGGGGCTTAAAATTAAAAAAATTGAAAACACTTTCTAAAATATAGTCAATATGAATTTTCTTGAAAAGATAAAATTTGACAGTTTGCCATTGTCTTTAAGAAACATCGTTTAACCCTTTGGGTACATTTGACGATTCACGCTCGTCATGCGCAAATTTTGGCGTAATAACATTTGACGAGTCCGACTCGTCATTTCAAATAACGCAAGCTAAACGGGTGTCGGAGAGTTTGTGATGATTGTTTTATGTTTTTGGTTTTGTTTTTGTTAGTTGTCACTAGCACCTAATGCTATTGCTTTGCGAGTAAAAAACTGAGATTGTTTGACAATTGTCAATTAGTGAAATGGAAAGTGAAGACAATAACGAATTGGAAGATGATAGTGATAGCGACATACAACCCATACGACGAAGACACAACAGACTCTTATCGAGTAGTGATAGTGAGTCATCTGATCAACCATTTCAGGAGGAATGGGTTTGGAATGAAACAGAAAATATACCTAATATAAAACAATTTTCCGATATTGCTGGAATCAATCCTATTTGCCTGCGAAGAGTAAGTGATAGTCCTTCGCCATTGAATGTCTTACACCAAGTGCTCACTAAAAGTTTTTGGGATATTATAACAGAAGAAACAAATAGGTATGCTAGACAAAAAATAGAAAAAGAAGGTTTTGCCAAGAAAGGGAATCAAAGATGGTTTCATGTAAGTTCTGATGAAATGAAAGCATATATTGCGTTATGCATTTTGATGTCCCAAGTAAAGAAATCAAAGTTACATATGTATTGGTCTAAACGAAATATTATAAATACACCAATTTTCGCAAACACAATGCCTCGGGATAGGTTTTTTTGACATTTCAAGTTTTCTGCATTTTACAGATAATGAAATAATAAATAAAAATGATAGAATAAGAAAAATTAGAAATTTAGTAGATTATCTCAATAATACATTCTCTAATCTATATACTCCTAATAATGAAGTATCTATTGATGAATCTCTGATGAAGTTCAAGGGACGATTGAGTTATATTCAATTCAACCCATCAAAACGAGCTCGATTTGGCATTAAAATATATAAACTTTGTGAATCTTCATCTGGCTACTGCATGCGTTTCAAAATATACGGAGGCAAAGATAAAGTACAGGGTGTTGATATACCTGCTTCAGACAGTGTAGTCATAGAAGTGGCGCAACCAATTCTAGATAAAGGCTACACATTATACATGGACAATTGGTATTCATCGCCACAATTATTTTCTGTTTTACAAAACCAAAATACAAATGTCGTTGGAACTGTCCGAAAAAACAGAAAGCATATGCCAAAACAGCTTGCTTCATTCAAATTGAAGAAAGGGGAATATAGAATGTTATCCTGTCGTGGTTTATTGGCATTGAAATGGAAAGACAGAAAAGACGTGTATATGCTTAGCACAAAACATGCAAATGTTGGAATGGTAGATACAGGCAAAAGGCGAAAACTAAAGGATGGCAATTTTGAAAATATTATCAAACCTTCATGCATTGTTGATTATAATAAAGGCATGGGAGGTGTTGATAAACATGACCAAATGCTAGCGTGCTTCCCTGTTATGAGAAAGTGTGTAAAGGGATATAAGAAAATGGCATTTTATCTATTAGACATGGCTATTTATAATGCACACATCATATATTCTAAAATAAACAGCACAAAAACCTCTGGCGTTGTATCATATCGGCTGAATATTGCAGAAGAACTATTAGAGCAAGTGTCACTGCCAAATTATAATTGCCGTGGTCGTCCTGCGCATAGTGATACACCATACCGTTTACAGGCAAAAACCTGGGCACACTTTCCAAAGAATATTCCATCAACAGAGTCCAAGCAACACCCTACAAAAAGATGCCGAGTTTGTTATAAAAACAAAATTAGAAGTAAAACTACCTGGCAGTGCAAACAATGCCAAGTACCACTGCATTTACCAACATGTTTCGAAAAATATCACACTTTGCAAAATTATTAGTAATTTTCTTTTTGATATATTTAGTTGTTAGTTGAAAACTACTTGTTATTATTTTTGTTTGTTTTATTTATCATTATTATTCTGTAATTATTATAAACTTATATCTTATTTAAACTATGTGTTAAATTAAAATAAACAATTTGTTACATACAAAATATTGCATTATCATACTACTTCAGATAGCAACAAATTAAATACGTTTCAGATGTATGATACTCTTTAAATAATTCAGTACCCAAAGGGTTAACCTTTCGGTACACGCACCGGACTCTCACTCCGGGTTCTGCACCCTCTATTGTTTAACAGAAAAGGCAACTTTTTTACCGACATAATTATGTCATTTTAGTGTCAAAAATTTCTTAGTGTACAACACAGTAAAATACGAATATGAATACGATAGCGAAGAAAAATACTCTTTGAAGCTTTTCAAAAAATTTTGCAGACGGTAAGATGTTTTTTTCCGTTCAAAATGGCTTCTTATCTGATTAGAAGAAACGAAGAAGATAATGAAAGCTGTAGAACATAAATGCCCCGAAAAATGTGCAGCGTATTCAACGCGGGCATTTATTTGCCTATCGCAAATTTTATGATAATAAAAATTTTTTTAAAATTATTGTCTTAAAAAGAATACAAATTAAAGTCTCTAGATTTATAAAGTACCGCGGCTTCCAGAAGACTGTTACTGCTTCTAGAGGATTTAAAATACTTCCAGACGACTTACAATGCTTTCAGATAACTTGATATAGCATCTAGAAAACTTAAAATGTTTCCAGAAGACTTGATGTTGTTACCTCTAGATGATTTGATACTGTCTTAAGAAAACTTTATATTGCTTTCAGAAGACTTGAATTTCTAGACTGATATTTCTAGAAGACTTAAAATGATGAATTTACAGATGTCTTACAATGCATCCAGACGACTTACAATGCTTACAGATGACTTACAATGTTTCCAGAAGACCTTATACTTACTTTTAGAAGACTTGAAATACTTCAAAATTACTTGAAGTGCTTCCAAAAGACTGGATACTACTTCCAGAAGACTTGATACTGCTTCTAGATGTTTTAAAATGCCTCCTAAAGCTTGATACTGCCCCTATAAGACTTTATATTGCTTCTAGACGATTTCAAATGCTTTCAGAAGACTTGAGAAGTTTCCAAAAGACTTGATACTGCTTCTAGAAAACATTAATAATTAAGAATCGATACTGCTTCTAGATATTTTAAAATGCTTTCAAAAGATTAGATATAGCCCCTGTAAGACTTTATACTATTTCTGGAAGATTTGAAATGCTTTCAGAAGACTCGAGAAGATTCCAGAAGACTTTATACTGCTTCTAGATGTTTTAAAATGCTTCCTAAAGGCTTGATACTGTCCCTGTAAGACTTTATACTGCTTTCAGAAGATTTCAAATGCTTTCAGAAGACTTGAGAAGTTTCCAAAAGGCTTGATACTGCTTCTAGAAGATTTTAATAATTAAGACATGATACTGCTTCTAGATATTTTAAAATGCTTCCAAAAGATTAGATATAGCCCCTGTAAGACTTTATACTGTTTCTGGAAGATTTGAAATGCTTTCAGAAGACTCGAAAAGATTCCAGAAGACTTGATATTACTTCTAGAAGATTTAAAATGGTTACAAAAGTCTCGATATTGGCTCAGGTAGGCTTAATATTGCTTCTAGAAGATCTAAATTGCTTCCAAAATATTTGGAATGCCAACAAAAGATTTGATATTGCTGTCAGAATACTTGACATTGCGTCTATAGGCTTGAAATGCTTCCAGAAAATTAATTTATTTGGTGCCAATCGTATTTTCATTGCAAATCTTTCTTAAAGCTCCCAGACTTCTAAACGATAAATCTTCTTTCATGAAATCCCGGCATGAACCCGGAATATACTAGGACTGGACTGAAACTGAAATGTACAAGTATCTTAAAATTGAGATACCATTCCTAAGATGACTACTTGTTTAATTGTTAAGATTTCGAGACATTAAAGATGGTATTTGCACCTACTAGCGGTCATCTCAGAATTAGCCACTTTAGTCATAAAGTTTTTTTCCTGTAAATCTGATGTCAAATAATTTCCAGTATTTTCTCGTAGCCACGATTTTATGATTAATAAAATCTTTTCCTGCAAGTTTAACTATCGACTTACAGAGTCTTTTAGCAATTTGCAACCGCTGGTTCGGCGGACCGCAACCATTCAAGTTAACATTTTTTTTGAATATATCCGTTCTTGTCTACGAAAAAAGGACTTACTTTCGAAAATAAGTGTTGGTGAAAACAGCTAATAAAGGTAAACAGGTCATTTCGTCAGTTTCTAGTTAGTTAATCCCTTTTTTCTGTATTTGCCGATGTTGAAGGACGTCAAAGTATTATTTCAGATCAGAATATTGTCGGTGTTAATGGCGTTAGTTGCTAGTTTCAGATTTCTAAATATATAATACTGTAGAAGTGAATTTGTAAATATAATTATATCGGACTTTTTTATTACTGATTGCGCAAGTGAGGAATAATCTTGAGATTGAATGAGAACACAAGCGTAAAGAGTAAGAGTAACTCATCCCCACAAAGCTAGAAATCAAGTAGAGGATTATCAAAATTTGTGTGGAAATACAGATGGCTCAAACGGTTCGTCGTTTTAACTACACTGAGGTCACTCTGGAAGTGCTGCCAATGAAACGGCAGATAAGCTAGTGCTAAAGCGCTTTTAGGACCAGAACCAGCAATTTGTGTAAGATTTACGATGCCCAAATAGAGGATTCGAAGAATTCTGCAGCTAACTGATTTATCTTTAGATCGTCAGTGGTACATCTAACACAATCTTCGTAGCTTCATAAGCGCCGGTTTTTGAAAATAAGTATGGGTGCTGGATAGTGAAAAAACTGAATTGGGAAAAGATTCAAACGACGAATGACTGTTCTCAAAACAAGAGTGACATGAAAAACGTCCATGTATCTGGCGCCTATGGTTAATTTGCAATGGAAATGCCTTATATCAACAGTGCTTACACCTTCACAAGCAATATTTGGTCTATAATTGAAATTTTTTGAACTTTTGAAATGAACATTTTGTATCCTAGCAGTATTTGGTATTTTGGAAGCAAAATCAAATTGTATTAACAATTTCGTGCCTTTTGCAATAAAAATGTCTTTTTTAAGAGTTTGCGTTTTCAAACATTTTTTTGCCAGTAATTTTACAAACGGTCTCAAGTCTTTTGGAATCATTTAAAATCTTCTAGAAATAGTATCAAGTCTTTCAGCTGCAGTATAAAATCTTGTGGAAGCAGTTCAAGCCTTCTGAAAGCTATGTTAGGCATTATCAAGTCTTCCAGAGGTAGTATCAACATTTTTGAAAGCAGTTCAAGGCTCCTGATAGCTTATCAAGTTTGTTTTAAGCAGTATCAGCCACCGAAGAAACGAAAGGTGAAGTTTAATAATGTTCTCGAATCGGGGGCGGAGCAAAACGTTTTTCTCACACATAAACTCCCTATTCGTACACCTGGTCACGTATTATCACGTATTATTATTATTCAAAGTTAATGCCATTTCACTTTACATAATTTACAATTAAGACAATATTTTTCAAAATAATTTACCGGTCCGTGCAATTTTTTGATAAATTCCATAGGTCTGCAGATCAAAAGAGTGGTTTCATCAAGAATTTATTGACAATAAAAAAAAACGGCATTGTTACAAACGCATTTTTTTATAAAAAAAAAGCAATGACATATGCTTCAAATTACACATCAGCACCATCTCTTATTTGGCAAAGAAACCCGGACTCTCAGTCCGGTGCGAGCACTTACGTCAAAAAAAAATGCGCGTGTACTGGAGGGTTAAGATTACTTTCGAAATTATGGAACTACGGGATCTATGCTATGCAAAGGTAAAATTCATTTAAAATTTTTTTATTACATCGTAAACCCTTAAATTGTTTTAATTAATCCTAAAAAACCAAATCCTTTTTAAAATATTTTTACTTTCATAAATTTTTTATTTAAGGCACCGTTTTCAAGTTATTTCCAAAATTAGGGTCTATATAAAAATTTACTTTTGGTGATAATTAAAATTTATTTTTCTAAACTAGTTTCAAGCCTTGCTCTTCTTCAGTAGATACCTACAAGTTTACAATATACGAAAATGAACATATTAATATAAAAATAAAATAGTAAAATCTTACGTATTACTAACAAATTAGAAAAATTAATTAAAATTTTTCAAAATTTACGTCAAAAGTTGTTGTGTGACGTTAGGTTTTTTTGTTTTTGTTTTTATATTTGTGTTTTAGGTACGGATCTCGCAGGCAACTATCGATTGGTTTTTGGGTCGGGATAATTTGTTCATTAAGGCTTATAATATTACTGTTAATTTCAATAAACTTGTTGATTTCGTACATTTCCATTATTTCCATAAGGTTGCTTTTATTAAGTTGGTGTAGTAATTTAATATTTTTATTTTCGTCAAATTCGTGGTTGTTGAAAATTAGATGTTTTCCGAATGCCGATTTTGAACTCTTTTTATGTTCTTTAAGCCTTGTTTGGATACTTCTTCCCATTTCACCTATGTATGTGGCTGAACAGGTCCCACATTGCAATTGGTATATGCCACTTTTAGCGAGAGTTGTAGTCTTGTTTTTGTTATTAACTAATAATGCCTTCAGATTGTTTTTGTTTTTAAATGTCATTATTATGTTGAACTTATGGAACATTTTCTTGATTTTATGGGATATTTCTCCTGGGTAAGTTATGGATTTGTACGTTGTTGGTTTATCAGGTTTTCGGTCGGATAGGGAAGTTGTTTCTTGAAGATTATATTTGTTTTGTATTTTCGAAAATATTCGTTGGATAAATGTCGGTGGGAAACTGTTTTCGCTTGCAATTTGGTGGATAATTTCGATCTCTTTTTCTAGGTCTTGTTGTTCCAATTTTGAATGGAAAGCTCTGTGTATATAAGCCCGGTATGCTGCCATTTTATGAGTTTCATCATGATGAGAATCGAATGGGATGATAGTACTAGTTTGTGTAGGTTTTCTGTAGACGTTATATTTAATTTTGTTGTTTGAATGTCGTAGTGTATAGTCTAAGAAATTTAATTTTTGATTGTTTTCAGTCTCGATAGTGAAGTTAATATTGGGGTGTAAACTGTTAATATATTTATGAAGATTATTAATATGTTGGTCGTCTTTAATCAGTACTAAAATGTCGTCCACGTATCTTGTCCATAGGATAATATCGTCTCTATAAGGGTTTTTGACACACATAATTTGATTTTTCTCTAGGTTGTCCATGAAAATATCTGCCATCACACTACTCAATGGTGATCCCATTGGTAATCCATCTAGATATTGATAGTATTTATCGTTAAAGATACAAAAATTTTGTTCTAAGCATAGTTTTAATAGCGTTAAGATGGAGCGAGTTTTGTCTTTGTTTTTGAGGTCAGTCTTTAATATTTCTTCTAATATCGTTATCGTGTCGGTTATGGGTATGTTTGTATATAGGTTGTTGACATCAAATGAGATCATTTTGAACCCTTCTGGTAGCTGTATTTTGTCAATTAAATCAGGAAGTTGGTAACGATTAATTATGGTATATTTTGGTTTAAAATTGATGTCATTTATTATAAATTTTTGTAAAAGTTTTGCGAGTTTGTATGTGCTGGATTCAATGGAGGTTATAATGGGTCTTATTGGTAATCCATTTTTGTGAACTTTAGGTAGTGCATACAATTTAGGGGTTTGCGGATTCATAGGCAACAGGCTGGTCAAGGTACCTCCAATTTCTGTTATTGTCGTTTTGTTTTCTTTAGTTATTGATTTTACTTTTTTGTGAAAATTGTTTGTGGGGTTTTTATTGATAGTTTTAAAGTTATTGTCTTTCATAAAGCTTTCAGTCTTATTTATGTAGAGATCTTTGGTTAAAATTATCATTCCTGCGTTTTTGTCTGCAGGAGTAACTATTAATTCGTTTTCCTTAATTTTCCGCTTGATGTTTTTAATAATTTTTTGTTCCTTTTCCTCTTCTCCATTTCTTATTGTTTGTTTGTTTGTTTGTCTCTTTTCTTCTTTAGTTAGGATTTGTTGAATCTCCTTATTCATAATGTTTTCCTTTTCGTGTCCTTTGATAGCTGCCTAAAGTTCTATTGCCAGTATTGGGAGGTTAATTTCTCTTTTTGGAGCATATTTCAGACCTTTTTCCATGAATCTTCTTTCTTGTTCTGTGAAAATCACGTTTGAAGTATTTGTTACTTTGGGAAAAAATTTATGAATTTCTCCTAGTTTGTTTGTTTGATGTTTATTCTTTTCTCTTTCTTTCTCTGTTCTCAACTTGTTTAGTTTTTTCAGTTTCTTTTTGTGAATTTCATTAAGAATTATTGTATCATGTAATTTAGCTTCTTTGATAATTTCTTCGATTTCAATGTAATGATATTGATTATTTAAATCCTGGTAGCATTTATAAAGTTTAATGTTGAGTTCGTTAAGTTTCTTATAATGGTTATTTAGGGTTATACGTATATGTTGAATTTTCATTTTATTAACCATATCACTTTTTATATGTTGTGGCTGTGTTGCTTTTTATTGTTGTCCCTCTGTTAAGCAGATTCTTAGAAATTTTATGTGTTGTAGTTGTAGTTTTATTTTATATGTCGTACGCTTGTAAGTCAGGATATTGTTGACCGTATTAGCCATTGAGTAATATAAAAATAATTTTTCTTATCCTTTTTTCACCAATTATTAATTATATAGACCCTAATTTAATAATTGGTGAAAAAAGGATAAGAAAAATTATTTTTATATTTCCAAAATATTCAAGCTCATTTTTGAAATATTTTTATTAATCCTAGGCGCTTAAGAAAACAAAGCAAAAATTTGTTCGAATCAATTTTGTAAAAAGGATTGAATTCGTTTTTCTGATATCACATTTTGAAGTGACCATAAATTCATAAAATTTAAAGTTTCATTAATCATTTTTGAAAAATCGCACAAAATTGAATTCTTTAGATATTTATTTCAACTTTTTTGTTATTTATAAAGAAAAGTGTGTACTTATTCGCAAATTAAACCATGCTCAATTTGGTTTTGAGTTATCAATTTTTGTAGGCAATCTAAATTTGTAACATTTCGAAAAATTAATGATTTTCGTAATTATTTTGAAAAATCGTACAATAGTATATTAGAGTACAAGTGAGGAAACTAAGATTTTTCATTAAAGCGTACGTCGGATATCACACGAGCCGAAGGCGAGTGTAGAAATACATACAAGTTTATGGAAAACATTAGTTTCTCACGTGTGCTGTATAGCGTTTTGTTCAATTCTACTATTTAGAGAAAACTGGGTCTTAAAATTCGTCAATTCCTGGAGTTCCTGGATAATGTTATGTCGATATGTAGGAGACGACACTTTCTGATATTGTCATGCTCTTAATTGATTGATAACTAAAGACCGGATTTATAGAAAATATGCTTATGCTCAAAATTAAAGGCATTACAAATATATTTAAATATCTTTACGAATCAGTTAAAAATAAGTGAAATAACACCAGGTTAGTTATGCCTTTTTTGAATTTTCATGCCTATTATTTTTTTTATGCCTATTTAAAGCCTTTTTCCAACTTTTTGGCGTCTTTTCCCCAAAAATTGGTTGAATTATGAAAAAATATTTCGCTGCGCCTCTGTACATTTCCTCGTTGTGCCGTCTGACGTAAGATCCGCGTTTTTCATCGATCCGAATTTAAGCTTTGGAATTCAAAACAATTTAAAAACAATTAATTATATTAATTATATTTTTAAATAATGATTAAATTATGTATAATACCAAAGATTTTTAAATATTTAAAACCGAAATTTAAATCTTTTTACGGTAAAAATTGGAAATTATAAAGAATAGCATGTCCCAAAATTCACTAGAAATAAAATTCACTATTGAATCAATGTAGTACATCGATCATTAAATTTAATAGAACAATATATTGATTGTTTAATAATTATGGAAGATATAACAAAATACTGACGTTATTAAATTACTGTTAATTGTGACAAGAAATACTACATAATTCAGCATGTCAAAACATCATTACATCAGGAAAAATTAAAACTGACTAAACGTCAATCCAAAAAACAACAAACTATAGGTACAGCTATACAGTCTGTGGCATCAACATCCGGCTACACTGAACAATCAAAATTCAATTTTGATCTTTGCAAAGCTTTGATAAAAGCAAACATACTAATCCATAAAGTGACAAATAAATATTTCAAAACTTTTTTACAAACATATTGTACAATACTACTGAATGATAAAATTTTACTGATGGTGTCATACATGGTAAAAGCTGCGTCTAATATGAAGATTTTTTACCCTAATTTAATTCATTGTACTTGCTTAGCACACGGGCTTAATCAAGTAGCAGAAACTATAAGGTTACAGTTCCCATTAGTTAATAAATTAATAAAAAGCGGTAAACAAATATTTGTTAAAGCCCCTTTAAGGGTACAATTGTTTAGAGAGAGGTTACCAAAAACCCCATTACCACCACAACCAGTTCTAACAAGATGGGGAACATGGCTAGATGCCGCTATATACTACACAAACGCCTTAGATCATTTTAAACAATTAATAAATGAATTTCCGGCTACAAGTAGTAAAGCAATACAAGATTGCCAGGCCGTCCTAAAAGAAGTGGAGCTATAAAATAATTTGGCATTTATAAAAAGCAATTACAGTTATATAAGTGAATCTATAAAATCACTTGAAAAACAGGATTTACCTTTAGTGACTGCAGTAGAAATGATTAAAAAGTTTCAAGACAGCATGTATAGCGTACCAGGACATATTGGTCAAATAATTACGAATAAATTTCATGTCGTTCTGTGTAAAAATGAAGGATTTGCCACATTACAAAAAATTGCATCAATTTTAAGTGGTGAAATTGTTACTGGATTTATTATGGATCCCGCATTAATTACAAAGTTCAAGTATGCACCAATTACGTGTGGACGTGGAGAGAAGTTTTTCGGCTTACAAGAATACGTTAAGTGAGAGAAGACACAACTTCACAATGGAACATTTAGAACAGCATTTAATAATTAGTTGTTTTCGTGATTAGTGGTTTAATAATTATATATGAATGTTTTGTTTAACGATGTATTTTTTTAATGAAAACGTTATTAAAATACATTATTAATTAGGCAATTTTTTCGATTTCTAATTTTTATGCCTTTTTAATGCTTTTGTTGCCAAAATTTCATGCCTTTTTAAGTGCCTTTTTCTGTCTTTTTTGTGCCTTTTAATCCGGTCTTTATTGATAACCAGTTGTGTCAAATTGTCACACGTTTTGAGGTTTTCATGGTCTTAATTACTTGATAAACAACCAATTGTGTCAAATTGTTAACTGTCATCAATACGCATAGAATGAATAAATTAATTAAAATTAATAATTTATGCAAGTGAATTTCTTCATTTAATTTTCCATGTGTGTTCTCTACCGTTTTTTAGTTCACATCCGTTACGTTTAAACAAAGAGTTGTACCATTAAAGGTTTTAAATTTCGCTGATAGTGGATGAAGAAAATTAGAGTGAGTATATTTTTACTCACCCGTTGCTAAGAATGTTAGTGGAGTGAGTTATTTAATAACAACTTTCAACACTCGTATTGTATTTTGTAACAAATTAACTTTGTTCAATCCCACCTTTGAAATTGCCAGTTTCTAGCGTAGATATGAGTGTTGAAAGTTGTTATTTTCATTCACTCTGCTAACATTCATAGCAAGGGGTGAGTGAAAAATGTTTTACTCACACTCTAATTTTCTTCATCCACTATTAGCGATATTTAAATCTTTAAAGGTACAACTCTTTGTTAAAACGTAACGGATGTGAACTAAAAAACGGTAGAGAGCACACAAGGAAAATTAAATGAAGTTTTTCACTTGTATAAATTATTAATTTTAATTAGTTTATTAATTTTAAGCGTAATGATGACAATTAACAATTTGACACAATTGGTTGTTTATCAATCAATTAAGAGTATAACAACGTCAAAGAGTCTCACAATTTAACACAACTGGTTGTTTATCAATCAATTACGAGGATAACAATGTCAAAAAGTGTCGTCTCCGACATATCGACATGACATCAGCCAGGAATTAACGAATTTTAAGACTTCTCTAATAAATTCTAAGACTAAGAATTTTCTCTAAATAGTAGGATTGAACAAAACGCTATACAGCACACGTGAGAAACCAATATTTTCCACTCACAACTGTCTTTTCCACTCACTCGCCTACGGCTCGTGTGGAAATCTGACATACGCGTGAGTGAAAAAGTTAGTTTCCTCACTTGTACTGTAATATACTATTGTTCACTCCTACGAGAGAAAGAACTCCAAAACTTACGTCTTTGAAAAGGAAAGAAAATTGTATGATATAAGAATTGAAGTAGAAATGTTCAAAAATGAAGATGAAAATTGAAATTTTAAGAAATAGCTCAATAAAAATTAATTTTTTTCAAAGTCCAAATTGGTTTTATGTAGTTACATGTAATATACTACTATTATAACAAAATATGGTTTAAAAACGTTATATAACAATCCAAAAATATAAAAAAAAAGTTGTAACGTTTTTATACGAACACAAATATTACGTTAATAACACAAAATTATCACTTAGGGCGGGTTTATCAATATCTAGTTAGAACGATTTATCTGTCAGTTAATATTTTAACTAATAGTTAACATCGACGAATCATTTATCCACACGTAGTTTAGAGTTATCTTATAGGTAAGTATGACATTTAAATACCAACCAGTTTGAACTACAGGTTAAGGATTTACCTATTAGATAGAAATGATAAAAAATCAAAATATAACCTAAAAGAAAAGATAATGTAGTTGTGGAGACACCCAGTTTAAATATTTCTTATATTTCAAATGGACAAGTAAGATAAATTAAAACGATCGTCGAATTTTAGTTCATCTGAAAAAAATTGCTAATTAATTTGGTAAAGAAATACAAAAATGTAATTGAAGGATGCAAAAAGATGAAATCAAACATGTAAAATAATCTGAATTTATTGTTTTAGCCAAGAACTATAAAACAGCTTTGAATGAAGTATGATGGTATTAAAAAAGAAATTTAAAAAAATTACATCAATAATGTAATTTTAATAACCTTTTTTAGTTCACTGATGACACAGTTTGAACATTTAAAGAAAAAAAGGCTTTTCGGCTGCGAAATGTCTGTGCACGTGGTCTACCTACAATTATTATACACTCATTTATAATAAATATAAGTACAGTCGATATTGCCTATCACCTTTGGAAATCTCGCTTTTACATAAAATTGTTCTTGGGATATCCCTATTTGATCACCAGTAGGCATACATATTCTGATGCCATTTCTACAAGGGCAATAGATACCGTTTTTACAATATTACAGGCACTACTCTCACTAATTTAACAAAGATTAACAAAACTGTGTCTTTTTTTAACCGAAACCTAACAAAGAGATCGTGGGCGTCCAACTCCAGCAAGTGGTTTTGTCTTTCTTTTATAATATATGGTCGTCGTTTATAATTTAAGAGTTGGACAATATCCTCATCTTCATCGCTGTCTAATAAATACTCATGTAAGAATTCCATTATAAAAGAGATTTTCGTAATAACCTCTAAACACATCCAGCTGTTGATGCTAATCATACTAACTTCACAAAAAAATGTCAAATATTCAAATTTAACCAATCACGTTTCATTTTCGTTTCTAAAGCTAACAGTCAGGGGTACCAACTTCTGTTTATCTTGTAGCTTGCCACCTGTCGGGTTGAAAGTGCGTGGATAAACGCTTCACTGATGTTAACTGTTAGGTAAGCTTATCTATCAGTTGCACATCTAAGGCCCGTTCCTACCAAATCGTTGACATCTATTAGATAAGCTGACTATAAGATAACGCTAAACTAATAGATTACGGACTCGGCCGTACTACCACTTCAAGTTATCTCATAGGTAGGATATCCTTAAGATATCTAAAGAATCTAATGATTTTATTTGGGGTGATTTTTTAGGTTGGTGACCATACAGTCAAAAGGCCTAATATTCTAATCTCGATCATCATAAATCGAGCGTTTATAATTTCTGTCATTCTTCTTATTTTGTGTACCGTTCGAACATAGAAAACGGAAAACGATAAGAAAAAAGAACTGCGAATTATTCCAAAAAGGAAATGGAAATATTGATCGATTTAATAATAAAAATAATAAAAAAATGTTATAGAAAATAAAAGAATTGACGCGTCATGGATGGCGGTTTAATAGCTCTATTTCATGGAGAAGAAAATGAAAAGTCTCATTGGAAATACGAAATCTTTTCATCAATTCCCCATCTGAATGTTTATTTAAATGATTTAATCGTCTTCGTATTATTGTTTCACTTCGTATAGGAAATAATTAGGGGTGTGCGATACAGCATGAAGCGCATCTATACACACATTGTATCGATATATCGGAAATATACATATATCGATATTGTATCCATACTCATATCGATCTCGTATCGATATTTAGATCGACAGTTAATAAAAAGAAACTATGAAGAACATAAAAGTTAAAAAAATTATTTAAAATTAAAAATTATTTAAAATTATACTTTAGTTTAATTTAAGTCTAAATTGCATAATTGTTTTTGTATCGATATATCGATGTTTTCTTCATATCGATATCGATATTTTCTTTGTATCAATGTACTAATGTGGCAATATACAGACATTACAGTGATGTGCGTATCGGCCATTCGACATGCACTGTCTCGATACACATCGATATATTATCTTGTACCATCCCTAAAACTTTTTGGAAAACCATGCGATCTCTTGGAGTGATCGAACCTCCCGCCGATAAGACTACTTTTGATTGTGAAACGTTGGCTAAAAGTTTTGCTGAGCCTCCCTTGGTTATTGATAATACAGCAAGAGCTAGCACTATTGCTAATATTCCTGCATCATCCAACTCCTGTTCGTTTTCTTTTAACTTAATCACAGCTTCTGAAGTATGTGACGCCTTGTTATACACTAAATCTACTAATGTGGGAGCGGATGAAATTGACCTTAAAATGCTGTTACCAATATTAGATGTTATTATTACACCATTAACCCATATTTTCAATTTTTCTTTTGAACGGTCTATATTTCCTTCAAACTGGAGGATTGCTAATGTGATTCCTATCCCTAAAACTAGATATCCCACTCATATTAGTGACTATCGTCCCATTTCCATTTTATCTACACATTATCAAAGGCAATTGAACGTTTAGCTTATTTACAAATTACCAGATATCTAGAGGAATTTAAATTAATCAATAAGATGCAATCTGGATTCCGTAAAGGACATAGCACAACTACAGCTCTTATTAAAATTACCGATGACATTAGATCTGCTTGCGACGAACGTTGTGTTTCTTTACTGGTTCTTCTGGATTTTAGTAAGGCCTCTGACTCTGTTGACCATACTATTTTATTATCTTTACTTACTTCTATTAGATGTTCCTCTTCTTGTTTATCCTGGTTCCAATCATATCTTTCCTTTCGATCTTTATATGTGCGTGTTAGTTCTGAGCTCTCTTCCAGTTATGGAATTAAATGTGGGGTTCCCCAGGACAGTGTTTTAGGACCCTTACTCTTTTCGATTTTTATAAATGGTATTACGGATAATATTTCATGTAATTATCATTTGTATGCTGATGACCTTCAAATTTACACTTCAACACCTATTGATAGCCTTGAAGATGCTGTTCTTCGTCTTAATAATGATCTTGCCAGTATTCTTGAATGGTCTAATCGTTATGGGCTTAAATTAAATCCGTCGAAAACGCAAGCCATTGCTTTTGGCACTCACCCTCTTCTAACAAAGATGAACTTTCACTCTTCCCTTCAAGTGATGCTTGATGGCAACGTTATTCAGTTTTCGGACACTGTTGAGAATCTTGGTTTGATTATGGATTCGACACTGTCCTGGAGACCTCAGGTACAGAGTGTTTGTAAAAGTGTTTTACAGGCGGTGTTTCCTCCGCCTGTTGTTCGTCGCAACCTTTGTTACTCTCTTATCTTGCCTCATATTGATTATGGTGATGTGGTATATCCTAATCTTTCTTTAACTCTCCAGAATAAATTGGAGAGACTTCAGAATAATTGTATTCGTTACATCTTTGATCTGGGGAGGTTTCAGCACATACCGCCGTATCGTAATTATTTGCAGATGCTTACTCTGCAGAATCGCAGGTCTTTTCGGATACTCTCTACTTTGTACAAGGTTCTGCAGAGCCGCACTCCTGCATATTTATCTGAATCATTTCAGTTTTTGTCGTCGCATGGTTTGTCCACCCGATCCAGTTCTGATACCACCTTAATGTTTCCGGTTCATGCTACTGAGATTTTTCATAGATCTTTTACAGTACAATTTTTGATTGCGTTATGGACTGATCTACCTGTCGCTATTCGCAATGCAACGAGTTTTGTGTCTTTTAAAAATTTATTGAAATGCCATCTTCTTACTTTCCAACTGTCTTCTTGTCTTCTTTGTGTTTGTTGTCTATCCTGTATGATGATAATTGATGTTTGCTCCATTTCTAATCCTGCAAAGGATATCATATTACAGCAGCTAGCCATAATCTTTGAGTTTAATTTTATACACAGTAGTAGTTGGGTCTCTTGGAAGATATCGCTTACAGCGATAAATTAATCCTTTTGTCTTGATGTTTATATGTTGCTAATGTATACTTTTCTTTTTGTAATTTCTTTTTTTTTTTGAGGCAATAAATGTGTTATTATTATTATTATTATTATACATCGATACTTTAACCCAGCCCTAGAAATAATTCTTTTATGTCCTCGAAAATATTTTCTTCATCGCCAGCATCCATAAAATTATCCATTTTTGTAATTTTGTAATATTTCACTGTAGTTTTTCACTATTTCTTCTTTTATCTATGAGATACCGACTTAACCCGAACCGAATTCACTGGTTATGGTTAACACAAAAGTTATCTTTCAGGTAACGTTAACTGTGAGATAAATGCAGTGGTAGTAATCGATTTTTACGTTATCTTTTAGATAGCGCTAACTACAACTTTAACTATGAGTGGTAGTAACGGGCCTAACAGATTTAACTCGATATTGATAAACCGGCCCTTAACCATGTTAACGTTTCCGAATAGACGCATTTCATTGGTTGAAAATTAGCCTACAGTGCAGCCAACATTGACCGGGGCCGGTTGTCGACAAGCTAATAAACCGGAGGTTAAAATCCTGACATAAAACGCAACGATGTTCAACCTTCGGTTGACTTCTCAACCGGAGGTTTGACAACCGCCGGTCAACGTCAACTTTCATAAAACCGGCCTTAAAATGCCAACCAAAAAATGCAAGATCGCCAATGTTTCACGGGCGGTATGACATATGGCACGTGACATGTTGTGGATGCATTGCTTTCTGATAAATCATTCGTGGATTTTCTGATCCCCAAATGCGACAGTAGTGCCTATTAACTAAGCCATCATGGTGAAAATGGGCCACATCACTGAAAATAGTTTTGTTAACAAAATCAGCAGGTTGCTCAAGGATCCAATTGATGAATTTTCTTCGCTTTTCATGGTCTACTGAAAGAAGTTGTTGAGTCAGTAGGATTCTGTAGGCAGACAGCTGTAAATCTTTTGTGAGAATTCATTAAAATGTACCTGTTAAAATGTCCAATTCTTGAGCCCAATGGCGAACTGACGTATCTGCTTTTTCGACACTCTCATCTCTCACACTCTCGTGAACTGCCGTGATGTTTTGTTCTGATCGACCTCTACGATTGACCTCTAGAAGCTTTGAACTTTTAGATTACTCTTTTCACAGTAGAAGAATTAGGCACATTATTTCGACCAACATTGGACGTACTTTACGGATAATGATAATTAAATTTTCACCATTTCAATAATACTTTTTGACAATCAGGACGCGTGTTTACGTAATGCAGCATGTTTACTAACTTCCATCTATCAACTTTCGATCTGTGACATCATAATCATGTGACAATATGACGGTAAAATATGACGCGCAGTTCAAATCTTGCGCTTTTATTGAAACCATTGAATCAACCTTTAGTTATAACAGATTCTTAGGAAGATTTGAAATAATATATTGGTTTCTTTTGAAAGAGATCATATTCCAGAAAACATAATTACTATGTACTATGTTTTTACGAAGCAAAGTCGAGATTTCTAAATAAGTTGCAGATAATAATTTGTGATATTCAATGAAAACCTTTCTAGTTACTCATACATATATATGTGGCAATTTTTGAACAATTCCGAGTGTTATAGAATCGGTATTTTTTTGTAATTTTTATTTCTAGCTTCTTGTCCATCACTTGAAACTCGTCATATCATTTTGACAAGTTTTTTGGTTAACATCGTCTGCAGAGACTAATTCTTACTAACAGAAGTAACTGTAATTTTCTTCAATTATTTACCCATATTTTAATTCAATTTGACTGTATATTTTTCATTAGCATCTTCATATTTTTTATGGTTTCTATGGTTACATCTCATAAGTTGTATTATAAAATATAAATTTGTAAAAACTTGAATTGTAAACTTGTAAAAAAAACTCGAATTTTTTCATAAAAATGAGCATAATTAATTCTTTCATACTTACAATTTAAAATTTTTACGATTTGGTTATTTGAACATATCCGACGCATTATTTATGCTGAGATAATGTTTTTTCCCCTTTATAACTCGATCTGCGGACATACTGTATATTTATTTATTTAATTTATTTTATTAATCTTTATTAATCTTAAATGCTAACAAACTATTATTATTATTATTTAAAAAAATCGTGATGATATTTGCCAAAAAACACTAAAAATCAAAATAACTTGAAAATAAAAAACGCTAATTACCAATATTTTGTATTAAAGTGAATTTATTTTTTCATGTAATTTAAAGGTGTACATATGCAGCGTTACTGGTAACTTGACTTATTTCCTGCAGGAGGTTATAGGGCAACCAAAATGAATCAATTTAAACCCCCTATACGTATATCCGAAAATTAGTAGTTTTCAATATATTTGGAATTTTAGGTTTATCATAATGCCCATTTATTCACATTATTTTCTTAAAAAAGAAAAACTATTTATACAATGGTATCGATTTGAATTTTAATTGATAGCCAACTCTTAGCCAGACCTTTTTTGACTTGAAGACTGATATTTTTGTAGAAAAATTAGTTATTCTTGAAAGCAGGCGCTTTATTTCAAAAAATAAAGCTTATAATAATTGCTTTAATAATTTCTTTGTTTTGTTAGCTTTCTAAAAAGATATGAATGTTCAAAAAAAAGCTATTGAATATCAATCAGTAATGGTTTTCACCGAGTGTAGGAAAAATGGCATGATTTGGGGGCTGTCCTTCTTTACTTGCTTTGACGTTTTGTGATTGGTTGCTATCCAAAAATGTATGCCCCTGAAGCCGAAGAAGAGATACTTCGTTATTTCTACGAAGACTCTAACACTTCAACCAACGTAGTGGCGTGCCAGTTTGGGATATCGCAGTGGAAAGTATGGAAGGTACTGCACGAGTCAGGTCGCTATCTTTTCATAACCAACCAGTGCAAACGCTTGAAGATGGTGATCGATTGAGGCGCTTACAATTTTGCCGCTTTATGATAAACGCCGATGCCGAAGATGTAGATTTTTTTAGAAAAATTTTATGGACAGATGAGTGTAATATTGACAAAGATGGAGTAACTAATTACCATAACCTCCACTGTTGGGCTTCAAAGATCCACGGAAACCCTAAAAAAGTAAAACCAACCAACTCACAACGAAGGTTTTCGGTGAACGTCTAGATGGGTGTAATTAACGACGAACTAATTGGACCACATTTTCTACCTCCCATATTAAACGGCGAAAATTATGAAGGAACAATTTGTGGGAGTTGCTGGCACGACTTCCTGAGGAAACTGGAAGGAACATAATGTTCATGCATGGGGGCTGTCCGGCACATTTTAGAGTTAGAACACGCGAGTGGTTAACCCCGTGTGATTTTTATGTCTGGGAGCACATGAAAGATCTTGTGTATCAAACCCCAGTAAACCACGTGGAAAAGTTGAAGCAGCGTATAATAAATGCAACGGAAGTAATGAGGAAGACTTTTACTTCAAGGATTACTAAAATGAATTCAGAAAACGCTTGCGTGCCTGTGTTCGCAACAACCGAGGGCCCACTTTGAGCAAGATGTGTGAATTTAAATTTAAAACTGGTATTATCTTTTAATTTTTGTTTAATTTTTTTACAAAATAATTCTACCTCTACGTAATATGTACTGAGTAAATGATCTTTTTGACGTTGTAGTTGCCTTTATTCTTTAAACAATCATACGTTTTTAAAAAGCTAACAAATCAAGGAAATTATTTTAGCAATCCGCACACTTGGTGTTACAATATTTTTTTGAGATAGAAGGCGTGAGTTCAAGATTATCAATTCAGATATTTCAAAAAATATCTGTCCTTACTGTTGATTTATTTTGAACTGTTGACCATATTCGGATTTTTAATTATGACAGATTGAGATTTAATTATTTATATGATAAGAGATGACCTTCAATTACAATTCAAATCGATGCCTAATGGCTGTATAATTACAAGCAGTTTTTTTATTTAACACAAAAATGTGAAGAAATGTTTTTCTTTTGGTAAATAGCCTAAAATTCCAAATATCTTGAAAACTATTAATTTTCGGATATACAGATAGGGGGTGTAAATTGTTGCATTTTGGCTGCCCTTTAACCTCCTGCAGGGAATCGTCGAGTTACCAGTAATCTTGTATAAACTATAACATTCTATTTAAAATAACGAAGTTGAGGTCTACTTCCGGTAAACCGGAAGTGGCGGCTATGTTGAAAATACTTTAGATTGAAAGATCGGCATGAACTTCCCATACAAACTCAATTTCAAAAACCTAGTTGCAATGGTTCCAGAGAAAAACGGGTGTTGCTGACTTTTTGGCGCACACTGTATATGATGTTCCATTTAAAACAATCATTTTTATGTCAATAACTATTAAAATATTGCTTTGAGGGAAAACTGATTTGTTCCATTGAATTCTATGTAAAAAGTTGCTTGGGGAATGTTTTTACAGAAAGGAAGATTTTTAAGATAAATGTTATGACGACTTTTCGAAATTGCACTTTTTTGACAAACAGTCTATATCTCTGATATTAAAGATAACGATATGCGATTTTCACAATTAAGTTTTTTATAAAAACCTGGTTGGCTCCTGTACACCTTTAAGTGACCCCACAAATAAAACCCCAATAGTGTTAAATCTGAAGATCGTGGGGGCAAACAAGTTATAACTATGCAAATCGCTTCAACAAACAAAGCAGTGCTAAAATGGATAGCAATGGTGCATAGCTAAAATTCGTCGTTCTCAGGACCATTTATTACACTATTTATAAAACATGGAATTTGAGGATTTCCAAGCAAGTGCTGGATGGTTGGACAAATTTAAAAAACGGCACGGAATATAGCAATAAATTGCGTCGGGATAAATTGCTTGTGATCTTGGAATCGCCCTCAGATCGCTGAAAAGTTAACAAATCTGATACTTGCATTCCTGCAAACACAGCATTTAAATTACAACCGATAGATCAAGGTGTAATTAAAAATTTGAAAACAAATTATAGGAAACAAGTTTTAAGAAGAATGATTTTTGCGTTAGAAAATAAGTAGTCGATCTTTTTTCGAAACTTCTTATATTTAAGAGAACACTGAAGGATCAGCCATGTTCTTAACAGGAAAAAAACGAAAAAGTTTTAACGTAGAATAGTTTTTTAAATAATTTTTCAAATTTCACATCGTCAATTCGACTAATTAACTATAGAATTCCTGTGATAATATTGAACTTTAGAATTAATTTTACATATCTCCAAATTTTGACGATAAACCCTCTGATGATGGCTGAACAAGGCCGAAACATGTAAGGAAAGATAAACAAATAAAAACATCATCGAATTAAGTTATTTAAAGAAAGAAGTTCTTTCGTTTGTTTAATTTACGTAATATAATGTCTTAGTTATATTACAGTCGTTTTTTACAATATTTTCACTTTTGACATCTAGGGGAAAAACAAAAGACGATAGCGCTTTGACGTTTTCAGCATTGGATTTGTTTTAAGAGATCATAACATGTATTCTACTTTTTATGTCTTATATATTTTTAACTCTTATAGTTTTCGAGATAGCCTATTCGGACCTCGAGTTTGAACCGCTCTGTACATGACACATACACCCAACTCTTTTTTTACACGGTAGATAGGTTCGTTAGAAAACCTTGTAAAAGAAAATCGTGAAAAAAAGTTATAATAAAATGTATATGACATATTTATAAAATAAAAGCTATTTATTACTTAAAAAAATAATGTGCAGTCAAAACTCCAACATAATAATAAAAATGTAAACTAAAGCTAGAAAGAAAAACCAATTTCACAAGTCTTCACCGCTACTTGATAACAAACGTGCACGTTTATTACGGACTTAACCAAAAGTGGTATCATCAGCATCATCAGTAGATATGTCGGATATGTCTAGCAGTGTCGGATTGTAGCAACTGTCAGATTTAATTCAAATGAAGAATTTCGTTCGTTATTAACGGTCCGTGTTGTTTTTTATTTGGTTTCTCAATAAGCTTATATAATTCTTCATATCCAGCTACACATAACTTAAGATTACGTTGAAATTTCAATGCACGCTCATTGTCAGGATCATGAATAAGAAAATGTTGTTCCATACTTGTAGCAAATTTCAAGCCATCGCGAATTAAATCAGCCGTTAATAGCTGAACTTCATCTTCTACCTTCTCATTATCGATTTCTTTAGTTTCACAAATTGTCATAAATTCGATTAAATCATCTTCATCCAAAGGGCTTTCTCGCATCAATTCATCAATATCAGCCGTTTGAATGTTATTAAATCCGTTGCCATCAATTGTATTTGATAGAGTTATAATATCAGAACACACAGCTGATTTTTCTACTACAAAACTTCCACTTTTGACGCATGCTGGCAATATTTTTTTCCAACAAGCATTTAAGGTTAATTGGCGCAATTGTTTAATGGCAACAGAAGCAAGTGTATACAATCTATAATCGTAAACTTTCTCCACTATTCAGACACTATTGACTTACTCTGTATGTTTCCCATCAATAGATATTCTTTTTTACTGTAAATCTTCTATCCAAAACACCATGTGTTTTTCCATTTTCTCCAAGATAGGATTTCGACTGTAAGATGATGTTTTGGAGCTTACTTTTGATTGAGCTTACTGTCGAATGGAATTCTAATTTTTTCGAATTGTTCTTATAGTCGCTTCGTTTAAACCAAAAGCTTTAGCAACAGATGTGCGACCTTCGCCTTTCTTTAAACAGTCTAAGGTTTTTATTTTAGTTTCTAAGGAAATTGCTTGTCTCTTCGGAAGTTGTTGTTTAGGTATTTTATTAAACAATAAGGGTACTATAAAAAGAATCCAAAATAATATTGCTTATAGAATTTTTCTAAAGCGACAATCTAATACAATATTAGCTTTTTTAGTAGCAAAGAGTTATCATCATTACAAGTAATACACTGGAAATTTCACCATCGAATTAAAAAAAACTTTAATTGAAACATCCACTTTTAATTATTTATTACATTTCACAAACTGACCACTATTAACATAAAATAAATACTGAATAACGAAATTATGTGTTCAAGTTGAAGCACAACGAGATAAAGAAAAGAAGTGATCATAAAATTGTGGTATTCCCTATAGTAGACCAAATTATAAACATGTCGACATAAACCGACCGATTTCTGACCACGGTATTCCCCCATTGTATTTTATTACTCTATACAAGTGTTTCCCAAAGTCTTTTGGCCCACTGACCCCTTTTCTTAGTCAAACCTTGCCGACGGACCCCTAGGGTGAAAAACTACATTAAATACATAATAGAAAAATGAATGCTTTAACTGTGTTGTCTTAATGGTAAATGGTGATGTAAAAATAAAATATAAAGTAAACATTTTGTTGAAGAAGTATTTACTGATGAACTGTTGCATTAAAATACAATAAAATATTAATGGCTTGTATGAACCTGATGGGATGGCAATCCCCCGATTACTAATTTCTAGTCTGTTTCCTTTCTTTGTGACGAGGCTCATAACAACGACGTAATAACAAACACGCAGACGGAAAAGCAATCAACAGCTTCTGTACAATAACCCATAATGCTGGATTTAAAATTGGGATCTGTTTTTGTAACCAGAAATATTCGTATCCTTGCTTAAACATTGGTTTTAGCTCCACATTTGTGGATAATTCAATAAGTTGCTGCTGTACTGGCACGTACGCCTCTGTATTTGTGCTCCGAGTTTGACTACATACAAAAGGGTTCAACACCCAGTCAGCAATATCCAAGTGAAGAATGTCTTCAAATCTTTGAGTAAGGTCCGAATGGAGTGCCGTTAAGTGTTGACAATAAGCAAGGATATCTTCGTCTCTATTTTGCAATTTTGAAAGATTTAGAAACTGAGAACATTCTCGTCTTCCCAAGTTTTGTTTATATAGCAAAAGTTTTGCAACAAAGGCAGATATTACACTTTTAGTTTTGATTAAACTTAGTGTGTCACCTTGTAGTTTCAAATTAGTCTCGTTGAATTTGGCAAATAAATCAGTCATATAAGCGATGTCATTTTTCGAGACAATTAAATTATGACGTAAATCATTGTCTTTACTCTCTAGAAATACCAACACTGAATCAAAAAGCGAATAGAAGTGATTCAAACATGCACCTTTAGACAACCATCGTACTTCGGTGTTAAGTAGTAAACGATTATAGTCATCATCATTTTCCAAATAAAGTTGAGCAAATAATCTCTCATTTAAGGCATCCCTTTGATTTTATTAACCGCTCTAATGACATAATGTAGTGATTTATGCAAACGTCCACTAAGGTTTTTTGCCACCAAATGATGTTGATGAATAACACAATGTACCGATAGTACATTCGGTATGACTTGTTTTAAGTACGCCAGAAAGCCTCGATGTCGTCCTACCATTGCGGGAGCACCATCAGTAGCAACGGAAATGATATTAGTCAAGGGTATAGCTTTTACACCAAGAAATCTTTTTAATTCAGTAAATAATGTTTCGCCTTTCGTTTCCAATCAGTTTCCAAACATTTAGCAAATAACAATTCTTGGGAAATTTTTTCTTCTTTCACAAATCTCACATAAGCTAAAAGTAAAGCCTCATTTCCAGGTAATCTTGACTCGTCAAGCTGTATAAAGAATTGAGATGTTTTTAAGTAGTCACATAAAAAGTTTTCTACACTCTGAGCCATTTCGTCGTCGATCCTTCTTCGTACTGTATTATTAGTCAATGGATTTCTTTTTATAATATCGTAAGCTGGTTTGTGCATCACGGAGCGTATTACCTCACTTATAGCTGGTGGAATAAGTTGTTCGCTAATAGTGTGCGGCTTTCCGGACTTCGCAATCATTAAAGATATATTATAAGAAGCACGCAGTCCATCGCACCTCTCTGAGACGTTGTCCCCATGAGTTCTTGCAATTTCGGTGTTTTCAAATATTTTTTTTGAGTGTTTGAAAAAACGTTAAATACTTATCTTTTTTGTTACTATGGGTTTTTATTAATTAACAAAAAATTATACTTCTTTTTGTCCAACACTCGGAAAATTTGTTGTATGCACTTCACATTACGCACAAGACAGAATTGTTATATACACTCACTAGTTAGTGCAGGAATCGACGCTATTCCTGTTTATACAAGATCGAGCAAGCATAAGCCTGCATCGCGATGCCTGTTATTATTTCTATAAAATACAATTACGTACAATTTAGTACGATAAAGTACAGTAAATTACGATACAATAAAGTACAATTTTATGCACCTGTCTATATTTATATTTTACTTGTGATGTAAAAATTGTTAATAAGTTATTATTAATTAATTTACTAACAATTTATTGACGATTGTTTATTATTATTTTAACTTCCGTATTAAAAAAAAATGTGTCTCAATTTATTTATTTTTTATTAAACCTTGCGAGGACCCCCAGACGTTGTTCAGGGACCCCCAAATCGATTCCACTTTGGGAACTACTGCTCTATACATAAGTTTCTGTAAGACGCTATCAAAATTAGAATTAAGAATTGTTTTTTGGGATTCATGCTATAACAAAAAATTCGTTTAAAATAATTTATTGGTGAACCGTGTTATTTCAAAATCGTGTTAAAAAAGACTGTAAAATAAGAGTTGGGTGTATAGTCGTCCACATCAAGTTTGGTTTTTATTACCCTGTCACTTTCCTACTGTAGTTGTAAAACGAACAAAGACGGGGGTGCAACAGGTAATTTCCCATTGAAGAATTTATGGATTCCTCACTCAGGGCATTAAGGCACACCCTTTTCCTTTCCTTCCAAGTTTTAAACAAATAATAGGGTGATTTTATATTCATTATTAAATTAAGTATCTACTTATTTTTTTCTAACAAATGTTTTGCTGTTTCTATAACATTTCGTTATTCTATTATTTAGATATTCCTGAAAATATATTTTTTTAAGAAACACCTAGAAATAGCTTATAGAAACTACTTATAAGAGAGGACAGGCGAAATTCTTGATGAGTATTTTGTTAAAAGCCACGTGAAAGGTATCGTAAGAAAAGAAAATGCTTCGTCCCTGGGAAAACTAGTCACCATATTCGCCAAAACAATATTATTCCGAAGATAGTAAAAGAATTATTGTTAACGTTTTTGTTAAATTGCAAGAAAAAGATTGTTCTGCTGCCTGTAAAGTTACCAGTGAATTGACAGGGGTACCTGTAACAACAGTACGTAGATTCATTGCGCAGTTGGAGAATAAAGAATCTACAAGTGATCAACCCACCAAAGCTTGTCACCTTTTCCAAAGAATTCCGGATAGATACACAACGGAAATAAAAACAGTTATTTACAATATGTATTCAAAAAATATCGTGCCTACTGTTGCCTCTTTAAAGATAAGATTACAAGAACTTCATATAGAAATACCTTATTCTGAAGAGCACTTTCGACGATATCTTCGAACAATTGGATTTCACTACAAATCCCTGGACGGAAGAGCTCATATTACCAAAACACCCGGCTAAAAAAATGGAGGTGAGAATTTATTGATCAAATTAGAAAATATCGGGAGGAGAAGTGGAATATTGTTTATTTAGACGAAACTTGGTATGATACCCATGATGTGAAAAAAAAGGGCCTTTCCAATGGGAGTGATAAATATCCATTGAAGACACCGTGTTCAAGAGGAAAACGAATTATTATTCTTCATGCAGGGGGAGAAAATGGTTGGGTTCAAAATGGATTACTTTTATCTGCAAAAAATATTAAGGACTGCTCTGCAGATTATCACCAAGATATGGATGCTGCGTTGTTTGAGACATGGTTTAAAAATCAGTTATTACCAAATTTAAACCAGCGGTCGGTAATCGTTCTTGACAACGCAAGTTATCACTCACGAATTTTACATCCCAAACCTGCAAAAAGGCATAAGAAACAATATATTTTAACATACATGGAAGAACATAATATTGCCATGCCGGACGGTAAGATCACAAAAGACAAACTGTTATCGAAAGTCAATGAAGTTGAGATTCCAACCGATTACATAATCGCTGGTATGGCAAGAGAAGCGGGACATATAGTTCTACGATTACCACCATACCATTGCGATTTGAATCCCATAGAATTAATCTGGAACAATTTAAAGCGAAATATCAGGAAAAATAATTCAGCTCCAACCTTAAGCGCCAAAGTGGTGGATTTAATTCGGCAAGAGGTTGACAACATACCGACAGAATTATGGGGAAATTGCGTAAAACACATAATCGACGTAGAAAATTCTTATGTATCGCCAAATAATCAACGGTTTATTATAGATATCGGAAATGATAGTTCCGATGAAAGCAACTTTGAAAATTCTGATACGAATAATTAATTTTTTTAATATAATCTTTGATGTTTTATTTAAGTTCGACCCTGTCCTTGTTACACTGTCATAAATCTTTATAGGTACTCGAGCGGGTAAATCTCACCCCGGGTTTTATTTATGACTATCATAAAAACCAAACTCGATGTGGACGACTATACATATGCACGTATTAATTTTTTGCCTAATTATGTGTTTAAATTTTAGAATTTACATATATTATTCCGATTTTTCAATGCAATAATTCATAGAAGTAAAGATTAGTTGCAAGTTCATATAGGTATTTGTTTTATAAGTTTTTTATAGTTTAGTTACAGTTTCTTTATAACGAAGTATATAACGTATAGTAACGTAAGTATATATCTATATAACGAATTTTTTCTTGGGAATCTCCACCTTCGTTATGTGGAGGAAAATTTGACACGAAGTAATTGGCATACACTTAGCAGCAGAAGTCTGCGTACAAAAAACTTCTAACACTTTAACTGAAAAAATAAGGGTCATGATCTAATGTGATAAACTTCAATTTTTTTTATTTTGTGTATTAACTACATATAATTCTATTAACAAAATATGCATCAATAAAACAGAAATATTAGTTACAAAAAAAATTAAAATTAAAAATTCTCCAAATAATGCGTATGCAAAAATCTGCGTACAAATAAAAACGCCTTCTCCAAAATATACTTATTTACTTAAATACGTAGTGGGCGATGTACGCTTTCCGATTTAAATAAAAGATAATCGGTGTCAATTATATTAGCAGAGGCCTAAAAGTTAGAATGGACACGAAAGGAAAGGAAATTGAATTGGGAGAGAGAAAAATTATTGTAAAGTTATGGAAAGAGGGAAAATCTTTTCGAAAAATAGGAGAAACTGTCGGCAGGTTACACTCTTCCATTCAAAGAGTAATTAATAATTATAAAGACACTGAAGATTACCTCTCACGTGCGCGATCTGGTAGACCACCCCTTTTAACAAACCGAGAGAAGCGAAAAATTGTACAGCAGGTTAGAAAAGAACCTAGGTTGACGGCAAAAAAAATAGTAGAAAATGTACAAGAAGAATTTCATAAAACTATCCGCAAAGATACGGTGAGAAGGACGTTAAAAAAAGCTAACTATCACAGTCGCGTTGCACGAAAAAAGCCATTTGTGTCCGAGGTCAATCTTCAGAAGCGGATCGCCTTTGCAAAAAAACTCTTAGACAAGCCTATTGAATTCTGGGAGAAAGTTCTCTTTACAGGTGAGAGCAAATTTTGCATTTTCGGTATTAAGGGTAAACAACTTGTATGGAGAAAACCTAATACTGCCCTTAATCCCGAAAATTTGAAAGCGACTGTAAAACACAGAGGTGGTGGAGTTATGGTTTGGGGCTGTATGTGCACCAAAGGGGTGGGAAGATTGGTTTTCATAACATCGACAATGGACCATAAAATGTATATAGACATTTTAAAAGAAAATTTGAAGCCTAGCATCGAAAACTTGGGCTTGGGGCCCGAATACTTTTTTCAACAAGATAATGACCCTAAACATTGCGCCCACAACACTAAGCTTTGGCTACTATACAATACCCCAAAGCAAATTAAAACACCTCCACAATCGCCGGACTTGAATCCCATCGAACACGTCTGGGATTTACTGGAACGCAGGATTCGGCAACACAACATAACGTCGAAGGAAACGTTAAAAAATGTTATGATTGAGGAATGGACCAAAATCAGTTCGGACGAAACGGAGAAATTAGTGCACTCCATGCCTAAACGTTTAAGGGAGGTCATTAAACGTAAAGGTTATCCGACCTCATATTAATATAGAAACAATGATCTCATTTATGATTTTTTTATAAATACTGTCCTGACTTGTACGCAGATTTTTGCATACCCGTTATTTGTAGAATTTTTAGTATTGATTTTTTTCTGTAACTACTGTTTCTGTTTTGTTGAAGCATATTTTGTTAATAGAATTATATGTAGTTAATATACAAAATAAAAAAAAAAACAAGTTTATCACATTAGATTATGACTCTTATTTTTTCAATTAAAGTATTACAAGTTTTTTGTACGCAAACTTCTGCTGCTGAGTGTATGTATCAATAGGCAAACTTTCACAAAAAATAGTTACAGTACCTCTAAATAAAAATCTCGAAATGACGTTCACGTAAATCTTTCATCGTAAATTTCAAAGCGAAGTTTGTTTTCCCATTCACCAAACAAATTAAATTTTTGTTGAAAATTTACCTGAACCCTTGAATTTATCTGCACAAGGATTTTCGGTTACCCAAATATGTAAATTTTATCTCCTTCCTCAAAAATTTGATTCATCTGTCCAAATAACTCGCGATAAAAATAAAGGATTTTCTTGAATTTTAACTTCCGGTAAAAGAAGTAATGACAACACTAACTCCATATTTATGTTATGGATGAAAATGATTTTTTACGTATAATAATTAAAAGATGTAATTAAAAACTATAGCATTCCATTTAAAACAACAAAGTTGAGGTCGATTTCCGGTAGACCGGAAGTGACGGCCACGTTGAAAATACTTTAAATTGATAGATTAAAATGAATAACCCATGTTACCAAAATTTCAAGCCTTTACGTATAATGGAACCGAAAACAGTTCTAATGAACCAGTTACGTGACAGACCTGTATATTATTAATATAATATTAATTATGAAAATAAATAAAAATTATTTTTTTTTTTTTTTAGTTATGTTTTTATCCATTATCACTAATATGTTATTTTAATATAAAATATTATCTTGTACTAAGTGATATATAAATTTATTTACGTCTTGACCGGTTTCGGTAATTATATTACCATCTTCAGAAGAACAAATAATAATGAACAGAATGGATTACCTAACAAAAACAAACGATTTCCTCAAAAGTAACAAATACACACAAATTAAAAAAGATCCTACTAACTCTTTCCATATAAAAACCAAAAAAGTAATAAAAGAATGTAACAACACCTTAACAAAGTTCATTTCCAACACTTACAATATAACACCAATGAACCCAAAAACACCCAGATTGTATGCACTACCAAAACTACATAAAGAAAACATACCCATACGACCGATCATCTCAAGCATTGATTCTAGCACATATAGAATAGCAAAGTTTTTGGTTCAATTTTTTAAAAATCATGTTCCATTCAAACCAAAGTTTAGTATTAACAACAGACAAAACGTAATAGAACAACTCCAAAAATCAGCTATACAGAAGGAATCATTAATCTTTTCATTTGATATCACAAACCTATATACAAATATACCCATAAAGGAAGCTTTAACTATAATAAAGGAGTTTTTGCACAGTAGAATGGATAATAGAAATGATGTCGATAATATTCTCAAATTATTACATATCTGCACTGAACAAAATTTCTGTAGATTCGATAATAAAATATATGAATTTAATGATGGTCTCCCAATGGGATCGCCGCTTAGCGGACTTATTTCGGATATATTTTTAAATAAATTAGAGGAAGATCTTATCGTAAATTCAATAAACCCACATCATGAGAATATTATCACATGGTTACGTTATGTTGATGATATTTTAGTTGTAACTAAGACGAATGATATAAAAATGATTAATGACTTACATAAATACGTAAATAACCTCCATAAAAACATAAAATTTACGTTGGAAATGGAAAAAGACAACAAACTAAACTTTTTAGATTTTACTCTAATCAGAAAAGAAAATAGGATTGAATTCGACGTATACCGGAAACCGACACAGCACAACAAAATCATTCCGTATGATTCATACCACGATTATACTCAAAAGTAGCAGCATTAAGATCATATATACACCGAGCTTTTAATTCAGAACTAAGCCAAAATAATTTTGAAAAGGAAATATCAATAATACAAACAATAGCAAAAGGTAATTATTTCCCCGAAAATACAGTGCAAAAATTAATAGACAAAAAACATAATAAAATAAATTCAAAACAAATCTCATCCTTAGAAAAGACTATCGATAATAGCAAGTTAGATAAATTTAAAACAATAAGTTATCCAGGTACGATATCACACAAATTGAAAAAACTTTTAAAAAAATATAACATAAATCTAACGTTTAAAACTACTCACACTATTCAAAATATTCTAGATAATAGTAAAGACAAATTTGATATCTTACAAAAAAGCGGTGTATACCAAATAGAATGCAATAGTTGTCAAGCTACATATATCGGAGAGACCGGACGTAATTTCAAAACAAGGATCAAAGAACATTTAACGAAAGAAAATTCGGCATTTGGAAAACATTTACTTTTTAACAACCACGAATTTAATATGGAGAAAAATACAAAAATATTACACAAGAAAAATAAATGCTATTTACTAGAAATACTCGAAATGTATGAAATAACCAAATTTAAAAAACAAAATCCGGATAAAATAGCACTAAATGAACAAATAAACCATATTACCCCTCCATTATATAATAATTTAAAAAATCCTTATAAAAATCTTTAAAAACCACTTTCCATTTCTATATTCTTTAGAAAACGAGTTTTATTTGTCCTCGTGTTACCATTGTGTTGTTGTATTTTAAGAAATGTATGTTTGTGTGCGCTTAAGAATGTATAGTGATTGTTTTAACTTTTTAAATTGTTAATTGACGTAAGTTTTAAAGTAGATATAAAATTATTTATTTTAATATGTAAACCTCTTTAATGTAGATGTTCTTCTGAAGATGGTAATATAATTACCGAAACCGGTCAAGACGTAAATAAATTTATATATCACTTAGTACAAGATAATATTTTATATTTATAAAAATTAAAATGGTTAAAACACCGAAATTTATTTTAATTATATTAATTGAGCCTTACTTAATTGAAATAAAAAATATTAAAGCTCTCATTTTAATGTAGTGAGCAGCTTTTTATTTCTGCCTCCTGTGAGGATTGAACTCACGACCCCTGGTTTACAAGACCAGTGCTCTGCCACTGAGCTAAAGAGGCTCGCTATATATCCTTATTTTACCTATACATACGAACAAAAGCGTTAAAAATTATTTTATTTTATGCATTTTAACTCAAATTCTTTGCAAATAATGTGAAAAATTATCGTAATACTATGTTCTAACACATAACGCAACGAAATATGTTAAACGCGATTAATTTATCAATAAAAACCAATAAAATCAATTTGACAAATGCAAATAAAGTTAAAAACTTACCGAACACAACTTGAAATGGTGACACTTGATCCTTTTAACAAATAAAATCCCCAATATTCTTTAGTATCGTCTTCTAACATTAGATGGCGCACCATTGTTAAATGCTTTTTATCTTTTTCCACTTCTGGGGCAGTTGGCAACAAAAATGCGTTGAACGTTGCGTTCACTTTTATAATTTGTTTCTTAAAAATTAAAAAAAATTAAAGAAATTTAAAAATAATTATAAAAATATTTACTTGGCACCATGTTGTTGAAACTCTATTATCCAGCATTCTCATATCCGAAGCTGCTAATGGATACATTTGTTCAACGAACACTCTGTATCTCATATACAAAACGATTACGCAAAGAAGGCATGGTAAAAGTATTCCGAGTAAACAAAAGCGAATCACACGAAATGGTCCTTTAAAACTTGTCGATTTCTTTTCCGGCTGTGAAAGTTGGCGTTTAAAATCCAAGAGGCGCTCTAAATAAAAAAAGAAAAAAAATTAAAAAGTTGTTACTAGACCTGATTGAAATCATTTCGAATCGTTAATAAAAATCGATTTTATCTTGATGGGTTTATTTTTAATTAAATATATAAAGTTTTAGATTTTGTCTTGATTGATGCCAACGATTTTCATTTTTTTTTACATAAACAATTTTCATTTTATTTGTTGTCTTTAAATTTACCATAAAATATGTAGTTATAAAACGTTCCATCAAAACATCAATTTAAAAAAATAGCTCCACTAATTTTTTTAAATTTTAAACAATGAGATCTTATCCGTCACATTACGATTATAATGCTAATTCAAATGTACTTCTATAATAAAGCGGTTAGATGTAATGTGAAAAGATAAATCTTTATAATACCGTTATAATACCTATCGTATTATTTGATAAAGTGCTGAGTTATGATTTGTTCTGATAGAATTTTTCCAAAATTATTTCTGATAATAATTGTTTCAATTATAAAATTATTAAAAAACGTTATTAAAATTTTTGTAACAAAACATTACGAGACATAATTATTAATTACTTAATACTTTAAACGGTTATGAACTCGGTTAAGGCAATTAGTTTTTAGAGTTATTACTGTTTTTCTCAATTAAGGTAAATATACAGTACTTTTCAAAAGTAATGAAAAAATTCATTAAATAAATTAATTAAAAATAAAAAAAATAAATTAGTTAAATTAGTTACTTGGTAAATTCTGTATAATCGTTTGACATACATTTTGAAAAATTTCAATTGATTTTTCTAATTCTTTAATAATTACGTAAGATTTCACTATTGTGTTAATATCTATCATTTATGTTTCATATGTTGTAAACTTGTAGGTACATACTGAAGAAGAGCAAGATTATTTCCAAAATTTACTAACAAAAAATATCCACAACACATAAAAAAAGATATGGTTAATAAAATGAAAGTACAACATATACGTATAACCCTAAACAACCATTATAAGAAACTTAACGAACTCAACACTAAACTTTATAAATGCTACCAGGATTTAAATAATCAATATCATTACATTGAAATCGAAGAAATTATCAAAGAAGCTAAATTACATGATACAATAATTCTTAATGAAATTCATAGAAAGAAACAAAAAAAAACTGAACAAATTGAGAACAGAAAAAGAAAGAGAAAAGAATAAACATCAAACAAACAAACTAGGAGAAATTCATAAATTTTTTTCCAAAGTAACGAATATTCAAACGTGATAATTCAAACGTTATTTTCACAGAACAAAAAAGAAGAATAATGGAAGAAGGTCTGAAATATGCTCCAAAAAGAGAAATTAACCTCCCAATACTGGCAATAGAACTTCAGGCAGCTATCAAAGGACACGAAAAGGAAAACATTATGAATAAGGAGATTCAACAAATCCTAACTAAAGAAGAAAAGAGACAAACAAACAAACAAACAATAAGAAATGGAGAAGAGGAAAAGGAACAAAAAATTATTAACTATTGATTTTACTTTTTTGTGGAAATTGTTTGTGGGGTTTTTATTGATAGTTTTAAAATTATTGTCTTTCATAAAGCTTTCAGTCTTATTTATGTAGAGATCTTTAGTTAAAATTATCATTCCTGCGCTTTTGTCTGCAGGAGTAACTATTAATTCGTTATCTTTAATTTTCCGCTTCATGTTCTTAACCCTTCGTTACACGCGCTGGCGGGTCCCAAAAAAAGCGCTGTTGGAGTTACAAAAGAATTAGATGCATTTTTTCAATTTATAACATTGGAAATAATTGAAGACATTGTAAAATTTACAAATATTTTTATAGAACGTAAAAGAAATGATTCCAATTATTCCAGAATCAGGGACGCACAGCTTACAATTAAAACAGAAATTATGGCTGTAATAGGTCTTCTTTATTTGCTTTGTCTAAAAGGTCAACAGCATACAAACGTTCGTAAAATTTCGTCCTTAGATGGCACCGGAATGGGTTTGAATAGGTTCCTGTTTCTGTTGAGGGCTATTCGTTTCGATGACCACGAAACTAGAGAAGAACGTAAAAAAACAGACACGTTGGCAGCGGTACGATCACTTTTAACATCATTTGATGCAAATTGTCAAAAAAAAGTTATTGTCTGAGTGAATTCGTTAATATCGATGAAAAATTAATACCTTTCGAGGCCGTTGCTCATTCATTCAATACATGCCAGCAAAACCTGTTAGTATGGGCTAAAAATATATGCTTTCAATGATGCAAAAACTTTCCGCACCTATTCCATCGAAATTTATTGTGGAAAGCAGCCACCTGGTCCATTTCAACTTTCCAATAAACCTTTTGATATTGTCCACAGACTGTTAGATCATATAAAAGGGTCCAAACGCAATTTAACGATAGATAACTGGTACACCAGCTATGACCTTGTCGAATCTTCACTTGAGGATCAAATAACATGCGTTGGTACTCTTCGCAAAAATAAGAAAGAGATACCACCTCAATTTTTGTCACAACGAGAGAGAGAGGTAGGTTCTACATTATTTGGGTACCAAATCAATATAATGCTGGTGTCACATGTTCCAAAGCGGAATAAAGCCGATTTACTTTTGACATCTATGCATGATGATGATTCCATTGATGTGGAGACAAGGAAGCCCGATGTAATTCTTGATTATAATTATAGCAAAGGAGGCGTTGATACGTCCGATCAAATGGAGGCTAAATACTCTGTTGTAAGATAATCCCGTAGATGGACACAATGCTTGTTTTATACCTTGATGAATATCGCAGGTATCAACGCGCAAATCATATTTAAAGCAAATAAAGGAAACCCACGTATAATAAGACGTAACTTTCTAAAAAATCTTTCCCTGCAGCTTATGGAAAGCTGGTTCAAAGAACGAGCTACCATAATGACATTACCAAGAGATATCCGTCTCTTCTTGGAAAAATATAAACAACCAGAACTACCAACGCAAACTGCTGAAAAAAAGAGAGGTCGATGTGGAATGTGCGGAAGATCTAAAAATATGGTAATCACAAGGAAGTGCACTCTTTGCAAAAATTTCATATGCAAGGATCATTCTTTGGAGAAAGTGAAATGTGTGAATTGCAACATCCGTCAAGATGAATCAGAATAAATTATTGTATATTTTTCTTTATTTGTAAGTTTATTACTCATTATAAAAGCACCAAATACCATTTTTTACATTCTTTTTCTATTAACCTCATCGAAAAAACACTTAAATAAATGGTGGACAAAGTCCGCCCATGCGTGTAGTCAAGTAATTCGCAACCACACGTGTAACGAAGGGCTAAAGAAAACAAAACAACAATAACAGAAATTGAAGGTACCTTGACCAACCTGATACCTATGAATCCGCAAACCCCTAAATTGTATGCACTACCTAATATTCACAAAAATGGATTACCAATAAGACCCATTATAACCTATATTAAATCCAGCACATACAAACTCGTAAAACTTTTTTTTTCGAATGTTTTCGAAAATACAAAGCAAATATAATCTTCAAGAAATAACTTCCCTATCCGACCGAAAACCAAATGCACCAACAACGTACTGATCCATAACCTACCAAGGAGAAATATCCCATAAAATCAAGAAAATGTTCCATATGTTCAACATAACAATGACATTTAAAAACAAAAAAAATCTTAAAGCATTATTAGTTAATAACAAAAACTAGACTACAACTCTTGCTCAAAGTGGCATATACCAATTAAAATGTGGGACCTGTTCAGCCACGTACATAGGTGAAACAGGGAGAAGCATACAAACAAGGCTTAAAGAACATAAAAACAGCTCAAAATCGGCATTCGGAAAACATCTAATTTTCAACAACCACATATTTGATGAAAATAAAAATATTAAATTACTAAACCAACTTAATAAAAGAACCTTATGGAAATAATAGAAATGTATGAAATCAACAAGTTTATTGAAACTAACAGTAATATTATAAGCCTTAATAAACAAATTATCCCGACCCAAAAACCAACCTATAATTGCCTGAAAGATTCATATCTAAAATACAAAAATAAAGAACAAAGGGGAAGAGAGTTATGTGTTTGATGGCGGTGTTTAGCGACATAATAATAATCAAGTTTTGGGTCGTTTACATTGTTAAATTTTCAAATTTTGGTTTAACGTTCTGTATTACCTATTAACTAACGTCACATAATAACGTTTAACATACATTTTGAAAAATTGCAATTAATTTTTCTAATTCTTTAATAATTACGTAAGATTTCACTATTGTATAAATATGTATAAACATTTATGTTTCATATATTGTAAACTTGTAGGTACCTACTGAAGAAGAGCAAGGCTCGAAACTAATTTAGAATAAATAAATTTGTATATCACTAGAAGTAAATTAAAAAAAAAACCCTAATCAATAATTGGTGAGAAAAGGATTCCAAAAGTTATTTATATTAATTAAAAATAATTTATGGAAAATACCCGGAAAGGGGTTTAATGATTTAAATCTTTCTGTAACTTTTTGATGTACGTATAAATATGTTCCAGTAATTTTTATATCGATATGTTTTCATTTTATCCCCCATTTTTATCAAGAAACATGAGAGAGGATATTTTTTGAATTTGGTATACTCACAACACAATTTAAAAATTCATAATTTTTCCATTCATTAAAGATCGAAAGGTTAATCAATCGTTTTAGATATTTAATTAAAAATAATATAAAAAAATTTGACATCCAGACAATTGGATGCAATGATTACGGATGGATACTGATACCTTTTAATCTTAAATGAATAAAAAATTATGAATTTATTTTCGAAAAATTCCTCATACAACTAAAATTAGTTTCAATTATATTAAATGCAAAAAGCTTCACTATTTCAAATTCCAGAACAATAAAAAAGAATTGTCTATTTTAAAATATATCAATGACGTCGCAACACATTAAAAAATTGTGGAAAAAATTAAAATCCATTCTAAAACATCGCAAAAAATTGTGTACGGTTTTATCAAATTTATCCGTTACATTTGAAAAATGTTTCAGTAATTTTTAACCGAGTTATGACGTCATCGATATTTTTTTCATTGTATCCCCCATTTTTATTAAGAAACATGAGAGAGAATTTTTTTCTCAAAAAAAGAATCTGGCACACTCGTAACACAATTTAAAGATCCATAATTTTTCCATTTATTAAAGATCGAACGGTTAATCAATCGTTTTAGATATTTAATGAAAGTAATGATTCATTTTTGACATCCAGACAATTGGATGCCACGATTACGGACGGATACTGCTACTTTTTTATCTTAAATGAATGAAACATTATTTATAATTTAAATTTTATATTTTATTTTCGAAAAATTTCTTATACAACTAAAATTGGTTTCAATTATATTAAATGTAGAAAACCTCCCTATTTCGAATTCCACAACAAAAAATGGCATTGTTTATTTAAAAATATATCGATGACGTAGCAACTCATTTAAAAATCGTGGAAAAAAATAAAATCTATTCTATTTCTCTGCATTTTTTTTTATCTGGTTTTATCGAATTTATCCGTTACTTTTGGGAACTACTGTATAAAAAATTAAATTATTACGGTATTTAATTTTGTTAACAACTTATCTTTCGTCTAATTATACTATTATCGAGTAAATGAACAATAACATAAAAACAAAAGCATGAAATAATGGGTTTTAACTTAAAAATGTCGCACATTGAGCGGAACCCAATTCTAGCTGGACAAAATTATTGAATGGGAATAACAAAAGTTAGGAGGCTTGAATAGCATAAAAAATAATGAGGTAACAAGATGCAATAATATTAATAGCTTGTGCACTAAGTTTTCACACGTTTTATTAAATTTGAAAATTATTTATTTAAAATAAATGAAAGCTGTCAATAATGATTCACAATTACATAATCCATAATCTATTTTGATAATGTTCGAATAAAGCAAATAACTTCAAAATGTCTTTATTTCGGGGTTTCATCACAAAAATCGATCATAACTCAAGAATCACAAGAGTTTGAGAATGACCTATTAAACCTACATTGTATGTAATGGATCAGAAATATATAGTCCATAACCAGTTACAACCTAGGTACAAGAAGATTGTATAAATACAGCAAAATCTTCAAAACAGCATAATCTCTAGGTTTCAGCATAAAAATCAATTACAAACATCTGAAACAAACAGAACGCTAATCCATAACCAGACATTACCTAAGTAGATATGAAAACTGTCGAATATGTCTAAAATGTCATCATTTAAGAGTCTTACTATAAAATGTATTAATTGCAACATTAATCATTAATTGCAACTCAAAAATTAAAATCTACGGAGAAACATTTTTTGATGAAAATTATTCATTCTAAGATTTTATTATCCATAACTTGTTAGAATTTGGCTAACGCCAAAATCTCTAACATATGGTAATTGATAAATTTTATTGCAAAACTCTTCCATAACTCAAAAATCAAAATGGATGGTCGAAGACATTATTCACTAAATTTATTTATAATGACGTGGAAAAGCATAATCAACAAAAATGAGTCGAAAGTGTACTGAAAGTGAAATTGACAACTACTTATGATAGAGTACAAGTGATAGCTCAGGGCATGATTCTGCATCTGATAATGAAAAGACATCGATCCTTTAAAACCCTAATGCAGACTTAGAGTTGTTAAACGTGTCAAGCATGGATAGTAATAATACTATACTTTATTGGCCAACAGTGTACCAAATTAAGGGCAAAATAATATATTGTGATATCGCCGCCTTTCTTAATATATTAGTCCTGCAAATGGGGTGCATAAAGACACACGTGGGTTCGAAAATTCATTCGAGGAACCACCAAATTAATTTTCGACAATAACCACGTACAACCTGTTTCATCATACCACAATTTTTGCAAGTATGATGCACTCTGGTTTATATTTTAGATCTGTAAACATATAAATTCATGGTGATGTAGTAGGTACAAGTAGTTCACCCCTCTTGACTATCCATACGATAAGAGAGAAACTTTAAAAAGCGGCGCTGAACCTCTTCAACCATCAGCTGATATGATGTATAAATAGGATACCATATTACTGAGGCATATAGAAGACACAACCAAAGTCATAAACAGAGTTTTTAGGGTACTTGAATCGTCAAGCCACCCATGAGCCTAAGAATAAAACCCAAAGTATTCCAAGCCCGCGAGCACATGTCTTTCATATGTGGGAAGAAAGAAAGTTTGGAATCAAAAATCACACGACACATTAAAGCCGTCGTATAAACTGTATGGATTTTATTCAAATTTTGATAAATAAAATATAACAGCATTTACTGATACTTAGTGAACGAGAATTAGATGGCACCACTTCTGAATCACATCTCTATTGTCCTGTAATATTCGAGCATCTTACAATGATTCGGCTCTTGCAAATATCTTCAAGTCATTAGCGTAAGCGAGCACTAGACTACCTGTCTAGTGAATCCTATAAATCATTTACGTAAAGATCTAGTAACAACGGTCTTAGGTTAGACCCTTGAAGTACTCCAGATGTGGGAGAATTACCGTGAAAGTGAAAACCATTATAAAATACACAACACACTCTATCAGTGAGGTACCTTCATTAAGTGTAATGAATCGGAAAACAGACCAAAATAATTCAACTACTTCTGGAAGTTGCCACCACTTCTGCAATGGATTCTGGATGAAGAAAAACCTCTTCCATTCGTTAGGAAAAAGAAGAAGGCAGATAATTAATAACGAATCCTGTTGTTTTTCAACAGGATTTCACACATGATGAAATTTGTCCCAGAGCGAAAAATGAGCATCGTTGGACAAACAAGCCATCGGTTGCTAGAAATTGATCGTCGATACATAAAAATATTATTCATATACCAGGATGCATTGATATTGCAAGAAACAAAGTAATGCCAATAGAAGTATTCAAACTTTTTTAACTCACGAAATCAAAATTAAAATTGTAACAAAAACTTGAAAATTCAAAAAAAGTGCTAACTAAAACTAATAAAAAGGTACAAACTAAAACTGTTAGTGTGATACTGATGAGTGATATCGAATTTGATGCTTTATTAGGGTTAATAATTCTTTCAGCTCAAAAAAACAATCATTTACCATCAAACGGGAAACTTTAACTGGAAACTCCTCTTTCTATAAGAGATAGGCAAAATGATATCGGTTTCAGAGATACAGGCTGCTTTTCAAAAAAGGATATTTTCGAAAAATCGTTATAACTTATTTTTTATTGAAAAATCTTCTCTTCTGTGAAAACATTTCCAAAGCAACTTTTTATGTAAAATTCGATGAAATAAGTTAAATTTTCCTTAAAGCTATTTTTTAGTAGTTAAAAATGATTGAATGAAATCATTTTTAAATATGTAGAGTGTACATATTTTTGCATATTAACCAAGAGCATAAAATGTGCCGTCCAAAAATTTTCTGTGAAATATATCACTTGGAAATTTTGAAAATTTTCAATTGCATACTAGTTGTTTTATTTTTGAAAATGAAGAAATCAAATTAAAGGTTCAACTTCCTTTTTCAAGTGCTGTATAACTTGTTTCAATTTGACATCGATGCCACCTAAGAAATCTTAAAGGATGATGTGTTTTTGATGTTGAAAAAAATGATAACGTTTGAAACATCGTGGAGGTTTTATTTTTGAAAATGAAGAAATGGCTTGTACTCTGGGTCAAGAAAGTTCACTTATCATATATTTATAATAAATATGCATTGTATTCGGTATTGTAACATTTAAATAAACATTTGCCATCTTAAATATAATATTTTATTTCATAAGAATAAATTTATAACTATAACTCTCCATACATGCAGAAAGCGTAGCAAAATAAGTCTCCGTACAGCACAGACAGGGACCGGGGAATTACCCAGTTCGCTAAAAATAATTAGCTACATGCAAATACATGTATCGATGGCTTACTTACACGGTCATAACTTCGTGCAAATACATAAACGCAGACTTTATTCCATAGTTTTTCTTTAAAATGGAAGTTCCAGTAACCATTCATAAGTTAATTATTAATTTGCGAAAGGAAGGAAAATCATTAAGAGTAATAGGTAAAACAGTTAACAAATCCCTTTCAACAATGTAATATATAGTAACGAAATAAAGAACAACAAACTTTTGAAAAAACCACGTACGGGCAGAGCCAATAAATTAAGCGCTATTGACAAGCGCGCCATTCGCAAGGTAATTAACGAAAATTCGCGAATCTGGCCAAAACTATAGAAGAACAAGAAGAGCCAGTAAGAAATATGCTACGAGAACATGGTTTACACGAACGAGTTCCCAGGAAGAAGCCCTATATTAGTAAGAAAAACAATGCTACGTTACAAATTCGCTAAAAAGCACCACAACAAACCGATGTTATTTTGGGAGTCCGTAATTTTCAGCGACGAATTAAAATTTAATATTTTCGGGTCCGATGGAAAAAATATGGTGTGGCGTAAGAAGAATGAGCACTTGAAAATAAAAAATTTATGTGCTACTGTGAAACATGGAGGCGGAGGCGTTCTTGTTTGGGGGTGTATGAGCTCTGTAGGTGTTGGAAACTTGGTATTCATAGATGGTATTATGGATCAATATGTATACCTCAACATTTTGCAAGAAAATTTACATGTAAGTGCCCAAAAATTGAGCTTAAACGAGTCATTTATCTTTCAACAACATAATGACCCTAAACACACAGCAAAACGGGTAAAACAATGGCTAATATATAGAGTGGGAAAACAACTCAATACACCCCACAATCGCCCGATATGAATCCTATCGAGCACTTATGGGATGAAATTTGACGGAGGATTCGTAAGCACGAAATTAAAAATAAATAAAAGCTTAAGATGGTAATTACTGAAGAGTGGAATAAAATAGATGACATAGTAACAAAAAAAAATGGTACATGGAATGCCAAAGCGGCTATTGAAAGTTTTACGTGCTTAAGGAGGATCTACAAGCTATTAAAGGAATAAAAATAGCAACATATTGATGCTTTATTTTGTTATAAATCTTTTGTACAGAGACTTTTTTGACGTCGTCTTTATACCTCTACCCTTATAACCATGTTTATTTATGTTTTCTAAAATATAGTTTTTGTTTTTATGATACTGATTTGGTTTCTTACTTATTACAACATATCCTGGAATAATGTTTCTGTCTTAAACATCATACTAAATAAATTAAAGAAGGTAACTTGAATATGTTGTAAAATGTACGGAGACTTTTTTGACCCAGTGTATATCAAATTGAAGATTCAACCTTCCTTTTTCAAATGTTGTATAACTTGTTGTTTCAATTTGAAATCGATGTGTTTTTGATGCTTTAGTGCAATCAAGATACAAATGATGAAAATTGACTCTTTTCTTTGCTTAACGTAATATTTACGGTGTAAACAGGTCGGTAAATCCCGGAAGATAAATATATGTTTTGGAATCCACAAGTGTTGCAATTATAACCTACATATGAAAAGAAAGCATCAAAAATGATCAAAATATCATAATTTTGGGTTTTCAACGTAAAAATCAGCCACAACTCAAAAACTAGAACAAACAGAATGATACTTTTTGTATGAAAAACTTCCTGTACGTTGAAGTCCATATTATCTAATGAAAAATGTTGCGCATTAAAATGTAAAGAATATCCTAAGTGCGGGAAGTTAACACCCCATTATGTTATTTTTAAATTTTTCATTGTTGTTCTAGATTGTTCCTAAGTTGTTCTACATTGTTCCAAAGCGATAAAGAGGAAAAATAAAAACTCGGTAAGAAAAACGAATTTTTTAACTAGCCCCCCCATTTTTGGAATTATCGTCAGGTGGAATTAAGTCTACCTTTCATCCTGATGTCCTTGCAATGTCCATTTCTTACAATTTCTTTCTCTCAATATTTATTCTGTTAAATTCTAATCATCCCTACGAATTACGAATTAAGTTCCTAAAACATCTAGTAAATATCTTTAGAATTTTATTTGTTTCTCCTTTCATGATTTCAACATTGTTTTCATTACCTATCCGGTTACTTATCCATTTTCTTTCATTTGGTTTCTCCACTACCTCAAAACACGTTGTCAGTTTCCTCTTATTTAAACTAGTGTTCTATTTAAATTTGTTATTTTCTCTAAAATGTTTTTACCATTCAGCTTTTTACATACATTGACGTCGTGCCTGATGACGTGTTAACTATAACACGAAATTTACATTGCACCGAATTCATTATAAATACAATTTTATCATTTCCAAACGCTATTTTATTTTATTTTTGATCGTCAAGTACGACTAAAAAATTTATTTCCTTAACATATTTAACCGGACTTCGAATTAACCGTGTTTGAAATTTATAATTAATTTGTAACACCTAATTTTTGTATTGTTATGAATCCAAAAAAAAGCGAATGAAATCTAAAAAATCCGGGAAAACCCAAGCGCATGGTAAAGGTTTTCATTCTTTCTGTATAAATTATTATTATTTAGTTTAATAGCAAAGAACGTTATACAGCAGTTTATTTCTTTCATTATAAAACACTCTAATATTTTCTTACATCAAAAACTAAACATTCGTATCTCCGTCCTTTAAAAACCTTAACAGTATGTTTTCTGATCTTTTTTATTTACAATCTAAACGGTTTCGGCTTAGACCATCATCAAGAATAATAACTACAATTAATATACTTACAATTAAATTCAAAATGGAATACATGTACTTATTTAAATTTTTAACATTAGTATTAATTAATTGGACTCATATTTTTGCTATTATATGAGGATTAGTATAAATATACAGTTTAAAAATAATTAGTATAAACAAATTAAATATTAAAAAGCACATTATGAAATATGAACACATAATTGAAATAATTACTTGTTCTTGGTGACGTATTAAGTACTTAAACCTGATGTGCTACAAATTAACTAAATACAGTTTTCAGATTTGAAGTTGTTTTTTTTATTTTATTTCATAGTTTTGTAGATTATAATGGTAATTAGTGTTGTGGATGTGTGTTATCTTAAATAATTATACATTTAATATACGAATGGAAAGAGTTTTTAAGGCACTTATACAATGGAATTTTATTCATATTAACTTGATCATTGTGAGGCATTTTGTATGGTGGTCCATGTGTAGCAGAGAAATATTCATTTGTTCATCAAAATTATGATCGCTATTTAATAGGTGTCTGCCGAATGTTGTAATCCTGTTTAAATTAGTATACTAATTGTACTAATTATTCTCATGTCTCTGATGATGGCTTAAGTCGAAATCAGTTAGGTTGTATTTAAAAAACCAGCGAAGTGGATCAAACTAACATTTAATTATTTAAAAAAACATAGTTTAAAAACGACTCAGGTTAAACAGCAGTCTATTGTATGTTCATACGATTCTTGTTTTCTATAGTAATACATTTTTTGTGGAATTCTTCTGAAAACCTCACCTTTTATCATTAATTTTTTACTTTGGTCCAGATAAACTCGGAATTCAGCCCAATATACGGCGTGTTTAATTAGTTCAGTTTCATACACGTTTATGAAATTTTGTTTATATGGGATACCAATCCCATTGATTTAGATTAGATTTAGATTTTGGTCAAAAATATTTTATTAACAATCACCACTTTTGGATTGACGGAAAACAAAATAGAAATTTTTCTATTTAACGTATTTTAGGTTGAGTATGATAACGAATGTTGACGCATACAGCTGACAAGTACCAAAAATAATTGTCTTTTAAAAATCACTTTCAGGCGTCTCTTTTATCACATAGAAAAAAAATTCTTTGTCATGTTGGGCGAAGACTCGGTAATTAATATTGTATCAAGTAAAATTATGAACGTTTTGACTTATTAAGCCCGGGAGGTTTATGGTTGAAGCTCAATGTCTGAAAGCGATGCGCCAAATAATAAAACTTATGCTGCTTTTCGTCATAACGTAGTAATTCACATTATACTAATTTAATAGTGATCATCATACTGCAGTACGTCGGATTTATACGTCACTGTTATCATACAATTAATTAAAGCAAAGTTGGCTGCAATTGAAGTTTCGTCATTAATGTTATATCAACCAAAAAGAAAAGCTGTTGCTACAGCTGCTAACAAGCCCGGCTTAATCAAATCATAATCGTTTATGATTATGTTATTATTATTTATTATTTTTATTATCAATTGATATCGATGTAGCACCTCGCCCGCAAGCGACCTTCGTTTAATAAATAAGTACATTTTGCTGTATCGATAAAGTGATAATGTAGCACCTCCACCGTAATCGACTTCTACTTAATATATTTGTACACTCTTAAAAGACATTAGTTTTTCCAATTAAAATGTGATCTAACACTACCAGTTTCTTTCAGATCTAACCACTTTCTGAAGAAGGTTGCAACATGGTATCCAAAACGTCAAACATTTTTTCGAAAGACAAACGGCAAAACCCGAAAGTTTCTAATTTTAGATCTTGTATTAGTTCTATTGATAGATCTAATGATAATTCTAGTGTTAATTCTAATTTTAATTCAATTAACACAGGTCGTGAAAGCCTTTGTACTTATGACATTAATTTTGTATCTATATGTTTTAAAACTACCTGATGTAATAAATTCCTACATCTTCAAAGACCGTATGAATCGATAAAGTGATGACTTTGCACCTCAGCAGTAAACGATCTAACTTAATAAACTCGTATATTCTATATAAATACAAAAATTGCGATTTTATATCTATATACAATAAAACAAATCCATTCGGCATAATAAACTCGAACATCTTGAAAAACTATTTTTATACCAATAAAGTGACGACATAACGCCTAGTAATCGACTGCGACTAGATATCTCGCATTCCTGAAAACTGCGTAGGTTTATATCGATAAGGGATATCGCAGGAGCATTGTTAACTCTATTGCAGTTCATTCACGATTAGACGTAATGAACTTATTAGACAGTGATTAATATAAATCTAAAACTCATCATATGTATTATGACGAATTGCCCGCCCACAAGCAGTCTCGATTGCGACTAAGGGCTCCAACATAAACCTTTATGTTGGAGCTGCGGTAAACGATAAGAGCGACGATACTACCAAAGAGCCAATAATATTGAAACAAATATTGAAGCCACCAATTAAAGCACGAATTGGAGTATTCAAATCAATTGAAACGAATTTACCGCTGCTCTTATCGTTTATCGCAGCTCCAACGTAAACGTACCCTTAGACTCAGTGATTAACGCATGCCTACTCTATTTTTTGAACAAATATTTATAATGCTGTGTTCAACCACACAACTATTTAAGTCTGTTCTTTGACGTTTCTAAATCGCCTAAATCGGAATACGAAAAAAAATTAACATAACTAGCTCGAGATATGAGTTCTTTTCACAGTCAATCTACAGTATTCCTTCGAATCTAAGACGTACCATTTTTGTTAGACAGATAGTCCTAATAATGGGGTGCGTTTTAGATTCGAACCTATATCAAATAGACTTAGAACTAGAAACATTCGGTTTTTTTTAACTTTCTTAAGAGATTTATGGCTAAATCCGAATATTTCTAACCTTAGGTTTAGTGTTTGTTCTAGTTTTACTTGTGATTCAAAACATGTTATATACAGAGATGAAAAACGAAAAATATTTCATTCGGTTTCGTTCAGAACGAAAATGCAAAAATTTCCAAAATGAAAAAACCAGTTATAACCTGTGTTAAATATCAGTTAAAACCGGTTAACAGTTGAGACTATTAATACTGCTATTATGAAAAATATAAAATAGACTGCACATACATTTCAATGAGTAATATAAGATGTATGCTGCATAGTAACCAAAGCAGTGTTGTCCTAAGATATTTGGGTTAGGTTGGACGAACAGTATTTCGTCTAACCCTAGGGCTAGGTTGGACGAACAGAACCTGTGCACCCTGTCCTTACAAGCTTAAGAAAAAAGATTTTAGTTCTAGGTCTAGTGTTAGTTCTAGTTTTATAAGGTTGCCAAATAAATTTGTAAAGTACTCTATTTCAAGAACTATTAATTGTAGAGGTATTTATTAAAAAAATGTTTTCAGAATCACGGCTAAACCAAATCCAACTCTGTATATTTGAATTTAAGTAAATCTTGAACTAACATTAGACCTATAACTAGAATCATAGAAGCTTCTCCATATAGCTTCATTTAGCTATATTGAGAGATGTACGGCTAAACCTGAATGTTTCTACTTCTAGATCTAGTGTTAAATCTAACGATATAAAACTGGAAATAATGCTAGACCTTAAAGTTGAATGTTTTGGGTTTAGCCGTGCGTCTTCAAACATCTTCAGACGTACGGCTAAACCCAAAAAGTTTATTTTTTGATAAATTAATTACCATCAGATGCAGGGTGCGTCTTCCCAATCCAACCCTGCATATTTCAATTGAAAACAAGATGTAGAACTAGAATTGGACAAGCGAAGATTTAGCGCACGGCTAAATCCGATACTTTCCACCTCAAGATCTTGTGTTGGTTTTAGTTTTACTGCAAATTAAATATGCAGGGTTGCTAAAGTAGTTTGTAAAGTCCTCTATTTCAAAAACTATTCATTGTAAAGGCCTTCGTTAAAAAATGTTTTCATGTTTTCAAGCTAACCCTGTATATTTGATCCAGCGCCGTCCTAAGATTTTCTGTGCCCAGGGAAGGATTGGACGAACAAAATGAGTGAGTCCCTTTTCGTATAAAATTCAATGCCAAAAAGAGGGCACACTGGATACGTGTATGATGGGGTATCATCATGCAAGTATCTCAATTAAGAAATTACGCGTCACTAGAGCTTATAATGTTGATATTCCGGGATTCTAAACATAACCTGACTTTCTTCCGGTCCATAATTATGTCCCTATAACTTTCATTTTATCTTCACTTAAAACGCAAAACACAAAACGCCGGTAAGTGCGTTTTCTCTTCTGTCTCTGGACGTCTCTATCTCTGTCGGTTACCTCCCCCCAATAATTAACAATACAACAATATGCAATACAACCCCATTTTATATCCTAAAATGAGCTGATTTTTACCCGTCAACTCATTTTTACCCTTGGCCCGTGTGTTGAACCCATGATTCTATTTAAGGCAATGACAGTTCTGTGCGGCTTATTTTCTATATATTCTATCCATGCCTTCTATTTAAAGTTTTCATTACCTAAGAAGTTTAGCGGGTTTTTTGATTCGACTATATGATCTTCGACTCTAACCGTAGCTTCTTTATACACTTTCTGCTTATCATTAAAACTGTCTCCGTTTTTTAGGAGCAACTTTTAGATCCAACTCTTCCATCTTATTCACTATATTATCCAACTCCAGCTGTGCAGTTTGTTCAATATCTTCAAATTCCACCAACTGTAATTGCAAGGTCGCCAGTATAAGCGATCTTATATCTTTATTATTTCGTTGTTGTTCCAGTATTTGTTCGAAAAAGACATTCCACAATGTGGGCTTCCAGATGGAATCATGTGAAAACCCTTTTCAATTACTGCTTCTGTCGAATTTTTAAACACGACACAACCGATCTCAGCCCAATCCAACCCAACCCAACTCAATGGAATGGGTTAAGCGGAGCCAATGTGTCAGATTATTAGACAAATCATTTAATAACAAAAGTCAAAAGCTTGACGAACTATTTTCGCGCGTGATAGATCATAATAGCTCATGATGATTATTTATCATCATTCCTAAATGTTGGAATCGTAAAAAACAATAAACTAATGCTGGTATCCCGGAACAGTACTTATGATGTGTTAGAAAGAGTACTGGAGTTGAATCAATTTTGTGTGGAGATGTTATCATTTAATAAGGAACTCTATCTATGCGAAAGAATTTGGAGCTCAATCTAGCTAACGCATTTTAATTATTACCCATTGACTTCTATCCTAAGTGGTATAAATAATAATAATACGCCTTTATTAATAAAAATAACAGAAAAAAGATTACAAATGTGCGCAGGCGGAGCTAGGACCAACTCCTCTCTACCACCCAACCCTGCGGGGAAAAAAAATAATCAAAAAAAAAACAAACTTAATACAAAAAGAAATCGATTTTGACAATAATACTAATGCTAACAAAACAGCCAGAAATCCCAAATGATATAAATTAATTATTAGTCTCATGATCCCGCGGAGCCCTTTCTTGAAGGTGTTCAGTGGCAACTATTTAAGAGAACTATTTGGTTTGTAATGCCTGAGTAGATTAAAAGAGAAAGACCGTTGAAACAAAGCCGTCAAATTGTGAATGTTAGTTTGGAATGATATTTTATTATAAAGATGATAATATATAAAATGAGCTTTAGAATATTTGAGACAGTTTTGTAGACCAGAAGTATAAATACTAAATAAGAGTGGACCCAATACCGAACCTAGTGGTACAGCCATTAATCGACGGGCAGCCGAAACAATCATTCCATACGCAACGACCAGTCTTCGATTAGAAAGAAAATTCAATATCAAGGTAGCGGCATAATGTATTTTAGAATAGAATTCAAAACTATATAATTCACCGTATCAAATGCTTTCGAAAATTCGAGAAGAATTAGGGCTGTAACCATGTAATCGTCAGCTGCTCGCAGTATATCATCAGTTATATGCATTAATGCTGTACCACATCCCTGATTTTTACGAAACCCAGACTGTGTCTCCGGCAGAACCCGCAGCACTCAACAAAAATCTCATCTGAAATGCTATTTTAATAAGCAATTTTAATATATTATCCCTTTGATGTGAATTGACATCATACTAGTAAAGAATAATCTGATCAGAGAATCTTTCAATACAATTTTTCAACATTCTGAAACCAAATACATCTAGAGATTGTATTTGACCTGCTGTTCCTGCAGGTACAGATAAATATTTAAAATCAGTATCTGATGGAGTTATTTCACTAATAACTTCAGGACAAAGACCACTCCAAGACTTTGATAATAATAATGATTTAAAACCAGTATTTGGAAAATATACATTTTGTAGCCAATTTTTCATGTGTTCTGAAGTGAACTTTCCAGATTTTGATGCTAAAACGTATATATTGTCTGCCTTAAATATTGCAGATCCAAAGCAACCCCTAATTTCTAACCTTTATAACCATTCTCAAAAATTTTTACTTCAAATATAAGACAGTGTTGGCATTTCACCGTAATCGACAAGTAATGTCCGGGATAGAATTAGTTTTTAAGGGGGTGGTTAACCCCAACCAACCCTAAATGGTGTATTGTGCTTTATTTTACATTAAACATTTTATGGTGCGACTAACTTTCGGTTTTGTTTAAAGTATTTTCAAAATACGTGACAATTTAATCACATCATTGTTACGAAAAGTGGTTACATGTTAACCCCCGTAACTTCGCTGAAGTTGATCTAGGGCGAATGAGAAAAAACACTTAACTAATATTTTTGAACGTACTAGAAGTATACTTAATGTCGCCAAAATCGAAACTTTGGTTATTTAATAATTCCAATAAAATATGGGTAGTCCCTTTTAACCATCTGGCATATGTGTGATACATCAAATGAAAGCTTATTAAAAATGAATATTAGTTTCAATTTACCAAATTTCCATAGCACTTTTCGTTTTCGAAATACATACAAGGGAAAGTGTAGATTTTTCCCAAACTTTTAACCCCCATAACATAAAAAGAAACGTATAAAATGATACGTAAACCTTATTTTAGTCCATTCTATGACTGTAAATTACAAAAACTAAAACTAAAAACTACAATTTACATCGAATCGCTTGTGACACTTGTTAGATTCAAACGAATACGGTATTATTGAATAAAAATTAACATGCAATGAAAACAATAACATACAATAATAAAAGACAATTATCGTCAAAATATTTTTTTCGAAATATCATAATAAACATCCAACATCCATACAAAAACACATAAACATGAGAACCAAAACTAAATATCTTGCTAACTTTTGTCTCATACTGTACAATATTAAAGTCCCACGTTTTCCGTTAAATCCCATTATCTATAATGACAATATTATTAAGAACAGACTGTATAACTTGTGTTCAACTTTGTCGTCTTATCAAATTAAGTTCACGTTTAAAGTTGAAATTTGTACCCAGTCGTTAAAGACAAAACAATATTTACATAGAATAAATAGCTTATCTTCGACTTCTTGGGTATAATTACAAAAATGGTTAATAAATATTGACGGTTTATTCTTATTTTTTTTTTGATTTTCACTTACCATTAAAGAAAGTTGTGAAAAATAGACGAGTTAACATCATTAATTAATTTTTTATACTAAATTTTTTTAATACGCAACAGAAAAAAGTAGAACAAATTGTTATTGTCAACAAAGAAAATATAAACAAACAACATGTTTCGCCAATAAAAAAATACTTACCTTCGTAAGGCTTATCGTTGTTAGACATCTTTATAACATTATTTTATATTCACAAAATTTATTTTTATTGCTATAATTACGCTTTAGTATAACAACACAGCACTATTTTAATAATAATATTAAGTGAGGTAAGTGCACAACCGGTTCAATTTTCAATGTTATTTAGTGTGACAGAGCCAGTTTTATTTAATTCTTATCAACTTATCAACCTTATTATACCCCGCTCTAAGTCTCTTGATTACTAATTTAGAAAACGTTTACTTATTTTAAAAAGAAAAGTGGAAGGCGTTCTATTTACATACAAGCGATCATCAAGGCGGTTTATTATTAGAGAAAAGGAAAGAAATAAAGGCGTAACCAATATATATCTAAAAAATTTAAAGCGATAAATTTTTGCAATAACCTAAGATAAAAATTTATAATAAAACTACTAAAATAATAAAATGTTCTAACTGTGCCGATTGCAGACGTTTGGACTGATAACAATGTTAATAATGGGTCGTTTTATGTATATATGTTTTATGTATCCACTCAAAGATAATATTTTTAGAGATTAATGATGTTCAATAACTGGTTGGTTAGATTATAGACTTAGATATAGAAAAATTTAAAATCTAAACGAAAATTATATAAATTTAAAAATTAATTATGTTAATTGTAATAAATTTAAATATGATGAATGTTAATCGATGAAAACAATACAAATTGTACTTTCAAAGACAAAAATTGTATTGAAAAATTATACTCTATTATTATTTTTCACCTTCAGAAGTACAATTCGTTTTATTTTCATCGATTGTTACGTTACTTGAAGACAATGAAAAATTATTAGTAAATGAGAATTTATTAGTAAATGTTAATTAAATTTAGTCCCAAAGAAGTTGCATATCATGTTCTTAAGAATATGAATCATAGTCAATATCGATAATGGAATAATAAATGGAATCGATATAGAAGAAGTAAAACACTATATATTTTTATTTAGAAGAAGACATAAGAGTAGATAAATAAATGCAAACGGCGCATTTGTATCGGAACGAATTCAATTGAGGAGTTTATAAAACAATATACCAAGATGGAATATGGATACAACATTCAATGCGAAATGGGTGATTCCGCTATGATGGAGAGAAGAGGATGGGTATAAATAATTGAATTAAAACCGTAGGTAGAGAAAATAAATCATCTTTAATCATCCTTTTCACCAAAATATAGAAGATTCTACTCTATTTCCTTTCAATATTCCATGAACTAGTTTTTGTTCTTCATGGAATTTAACTTCAAAATTTAAATAAAAAATAAAATATATCGAAAGAGTATCCCTCAATCTACAATCTTATCAACATAAATGACTTACATTTTTCAAATTTATCATATATTTTTATTTTTACGTCTAAATTTAAAATTTATTTCTTTTTATAATTTCACTGTAACCCTTATTAGCAAACCAACTTAAAAAATTACTACTAAAAAGACTAACATCTGTTACAGAAGAACCAACTCATTAGTATGGGTTGATCAAGGGCATAAAATTACAAATGCTATCGAAATAGTAAGAGAAGAAAATAAAATCTGCTCAGCCGAATTTTTGGATGTTGCACAAGTTTTTGACACACATAGTTTGGTTAGATGATTTCAATTTTAAACTAAACCAAATACTACCATTACCGTAAACTATTAAAATCGTATCTTTCATATGCATAAAAAATTAAGATGAATAGTCCTAATATTTAACATTAACTCGTAAATGGTTTCTTAACGAGATATTTGGCGCCAAAGGTTTTTAAAATTAAACATTATTTACAATTAGACTGGAAATTTTGTCAAACGGGCATTATTTTGGTATAATGATCTCTCAGGTTGATCTCTTACAAAAAATTGATAATAGCAACTGGTAAAACAACCAAGTTTGTAGAAAATTGGTTGGATTGGGATGTGCTATTCATTTTAAAATTGAACTTAGGTTGGCACTAATGTCAATAATCAATAATAATAAGTATTTGACAAAATTAGTGGCGTATGTGTAACATGTGTGACAATGAGTAGTGACATAGAAAATATTTTTGACAATGGGTTTATTTGTTACAGATAATGGTTATTATTTAAGATTCTTTGACGCCCTGGATCTCGTTAAGGAGACGTTTTGCGAGTCCATGATCTTAGGATATGACATTATACTCCCCCAAAAATCTGTCAGCGATCTTTTGAATCAAGAAAGTAAACTAAGTAGATATATACATAAATGGCAATGCAGACCCTTACGCAAATACCACAAAATAACTTAGTATAAGGAAGGACTACCCCTTGGTGGACTTAGGAGTCCTATATCTACATTCACTGAGGGTCATCAGCAGGAAAGCTTTCAATAAAGCAAAACAAACTAGACTCAATTGTGACTGGACTTAGTTCTAAACATGCCGGTAAGAGTTTAAACGTTTAGTAAAACAAAAGAAAGCGCCTGGCCTGGACAAGTTTTTGTGAAGAAGTGGAAAGAGCTGCTTCAGAAAAAGCTTCATGGCAATTTTGCCAAAGACTCAGTAGAATCATTGCATTTACTAATGGATGTTCATTTTCCAGGTTATTTTCAAGATTTTTGAATGCTGGTGGTACATAACGAGTTAGTAGACTGTTGGCAGTTTTAAGCCCTTCAGAACACCCTGACCTGATGTTCCTGATCTTTCCTGCTCTTCTTGCATTACATTAGAGAATATGTAAGAACTTAAAGCGTTCCCTTTGCGCTTGCATCAACATGCTTACATGAAAGGTAAATCTGTGAATACCACCGTACATATGGTAGTAGGGCGTATTCGCAAGCTCTTGCAAGCTCTTGATTCGAAATAGTCTATTTTAGGAGCTTTTTTTGACATAGATAAAGCACCTTCAATAGCATTAGCAGGGCACTAGAATTTCGAAGAGTGTCGTTGGTCATCGCAGGCTGGATAAGAACAGTGTTAGCTAGCAGATTTATTCAGGCTAAAGCGAAAGTTCACACAATATAGAGAACTGTGATTAGAGGTTGCCCACAAGGTGGTGTATTCTCACCATTTTTCTGGTGCTTAACAGTTGATGATCTCATTCGTGAGTTAAACGATAAATATCTTTTCACTATTGGTTACGCCGACGACGTAGCTATTCTGTTGAGAGGTAAAGCTGACGATTTTCTTTGTTACAGAATGCAGCAAGTGCTTAAACTTGTTGATGGTATGAAGAACATATACTCTCTGTCAATCCTAAAAAGACTGATGTAGTTCTCTTCACTAAACAGAAGAAACTGGGACACTTAATATCACCCCACTTTTGCAATAATCCATTAACCTTTGCTCCAGAAGTGAAATATCTTGGTGTGATATTATCTTGGGCAAAGGTTTGACTTGGACATCACAAATCAGTTGAAAAAGCAATTGGGAATATATGGGGATCAAAATCCGTGGGTCACTATATGGATTTACAGTACTGTAATAAGACCGATGATAGCTCATGGCGTCATAATTGCTGAATCAATTGCAACGACTGGCCCGCCTGTTAATCACGGGCGCAATGAGATATACACCTACAATCGCGATGGAGGCGATACTACACTAGCCCCTAGATATTTTTATCAGGGAAGTGGCCGTCGTTGGTGAGATGCTGTCGGCAATCACTCAAGGAGGCACGTAAACAACAACGTCACGATACATTGACACATTCACATTGGAATTAAGGGACATGATCTTACAGACAGGTTGGCAAAACGGGAAGCTAACAAGTCACCGATCTCCATTGAACCGTTTGTACCATTAGCCATTAATACAGTATCAAAGCTGCTAAGCTCCATTTCCCATCAGGATTTTTACGATAGATGGAAGGAGTAGGCAGCAAGTGCTTTTGCAAAGAAAACTCTACTCTACCCTACCGAAAGGGACTCAGTTTCTTGAAAAATCAAAAAGTGATTAAAGGCTCCTCACCCACATTCTGACCGGATACTGCAAGCTACGTAAGCACATGTTCTATATGAAGCTGTTAGATACACTTTTGCATTATGGTATTAGGCATAGATAGCATGTGACAGCTTAGGCTTACGTTTTCCGGGGAGGTGGATTTGCAGACGAATTAAAAGGCTAACTAGAATGCCCGATTTAAAATTGTTCGGATGTAAATGTTAAAAGTTTGAACATTTGTTGTAGTTTCCATATCAATTAGTTTTTGTGATCGATGGCTGCTTTCGGCAGTAAATTTTTTATGTAATCTGTGTATCCGTGTAAATATTATTGGATTGTGTTTAATACTCCAACGACTTCTTTTTGACGCATACTTTGATTGTATTTAAGCTGATTTAAATTTTCAGATACCGCATTATCCCGATTTTTTCTTATACAACCAAATGATTTAATATGTCCGTAGCGTAGAGGGATTTATCTAATAATAATAATTAGTTTATTTTTCAAATGAACAAAACATGGTACATTCGATTCGTCAAAACAAAAAAAAAAAGAAAACAACACCAGAAAAGAAATACATGAAATTAACTTCAAGTGCCTCAGATCATTATTATAATAATATAAAAAAACGTTAAACAAAAACGTTGATCTATAGTTAGAACTAAAAGTAGAAGCTTTCGGGTTTTGCCGTATGCTTAGAAAAAAAGTATAACGTTTCGGATGCCTAGTTGTAACCTTCTTCAGAAACTGGATCAAAGTAGAGATGTGAACGTGAGTGATTTTTTATGCCCACTCACGCCCGCTCACGATCTAGATCCACGCGAGTCACACACGTCACTCTCGATTGTATGTATTTTGTCAAACAATATATTAAAACACCTAATGATGTAATGAATGGTTTCAAATCAAAGATAAGTGCCTTGAAGACAGAAAATGAATTGCTGAAAGCCAAGGTACTGGAAAAGAATCTCGTTTTAAAGAAAGTCTTTAAATCTAGTATTAGTCCTAGTGATAGTTCTAATGTTAGTGTTAGTTCTAATTTTAGTTCAATGAACACCGGTCGTAAACGCCTTCGTACTTATAGAATTTGGAACAATTACGGGGGTTGAGCAGTGATTCACATAGGTCACGTGAACTGGCGTGACCCACGCGTGAGTCACGTAATTTGCATATTTCTAGTTCAAAGTGACAAACAAAAAGTTGTTCTTATAATATTTAGGGTATTTTAATTTTTACTTTTAATCATTACTAAATACAAGAAACTTGAACAATTTATCATCAAAAAAATAATTATTGTAGTAGTATAAGCATATATTTTATTTTATAGTTCTTCATATTTATAGTTCAAAATAATTTATTTTTAATTACAAACATTTTTTTAAAGTTTTGTTTGATATTATTATGTTTTTTAATAATAATTGATTATTCTATAACATTTTATAAAATAACATCTTGATTTTTGTATAATATTTTTAATTCGTGGCAATGCCACAATAAAATATAAGTAAAAAGCTATTTTAAAAAATCAATAATTTTGGTTTGAATTTAAGAATTTCTCGTAAACATCCTATCAATAGAGCATTCTACATTAATAAAATTACTTAAAACATTTTCCAATTAATAGGACTTGTAAATATTATCGAATTTCATACAATTTTTATAATGCAGAACAATTCGACAACGTTTTAGCTCTCTCTTCTCTTTTCATCACTTCATTCTCAAGTCACTGCATACACGACTGTAGGGGCAATTTCGTCATCCTTTAAAAATTCGCAAAATTGCCACACTTTCATTACAGTTCTCGTAATTTCGGAAAATTTCATTGCGGCGATACCAATAAAATTTAAAAATAAACTATCAATTCTATACGAGCTTCATTGTTGGCATAGAATCGATAAATTAAATTGTATTGACGCATTTTGCTGAGGAATTTACTTGAAAACATGTAAGCCTTCGTTATAAATATTTCAGAAATAATTAGTTCGCTATACCCGAAAATTTACTATAACCGGATTTGTTGTAGGGAAATTTATTTAGACTGACATTTTGAGGACTATTATGTTAGTTCGTTATATCCTGGTGCATATAACTGGCTTACACTTATTGTCGAACCTCTAAGGTGTCTATGGCTAAAAGCCGAAAGTAGTTAGACCTTATCCTTTATTTAATAAAGACAACATTTAAAAGTACAAAAACAACTTACTATGCGCAGATCCGATGATGTTAGACAACATCTAGAAAGAATATTCGAAGCGAACATGGAAAAACGGCAAAGAGTGGAAGAATATGGGGAGGTAGATGTCCGTATATAATTATTTCATTTATTGATGATAAACCTTATTGTTGATGAGGAGAGGAAGACCTAGATAGAAGTGGCTGAACAGCATCATGAGTGCGATTCAACAGAAGGAAAGGAATATTGATGATAAACTTAACGATGCTGATTATAAAAAAGAATAACACCGTATAAAATATAAATGAGAACCTTCTTATTCAATTTCGATCAATTTCAATTTCTTCAAATGATTTGTGGACAAAATAGCACCATAACTTCCTAACAATAAAAATTATTGTTTTCATAAAAAAACCTTCCCTACTATTTTTATTAATCACGGAGATAACATAATGATGACTGAAAAAGATTTTTTATATAAAAAAATCTTTATGGGTTATTCTGTTTAGAAGTATTCTTATCTAAATATTTATTATCCTGATAAATTAATAAAAAGAATAATAAAATGATATGTAGGAAATATAGTTCGAACATTTTTATTAAATGATTTAACCAATCAAATCGACAATGTTTGCCTACTGATACATCTTTATAGCATTAAGTAAATAAATTAATTATAGTGGTCCTTTTAATTTACATGTGAGGGTTGCGTACTGCTAACATTTCGTATAAATTGAACGTATAAAACGCAGATTAAGAAAATATGGATTTTTAATATAAGCTTATTCTAAATATATTTATTTAAAATAATTTACTTCATCACTGCCAATGAACTCATGATTCATGAATAAGTTTCATTCATGAATGTTCAAAGCGTGACTGTACAATATTTTCTATATAATCATTTAAACATTGTGCTATTATTAATTACTAGTTAATTAGTTAAGTATGTATTACTTTCCAAATTATCTAGCAACTTCTTGAAAGAATTTCTAGTATAACATGCCTTGAATATATCTATAATGCCTTGATGTAAAGGCTGAAGAAAAGAAATTGTGTTATCAGGAAAAAATTTAATATTCGCTTTTCTATTTAAGCTATTTTGACCCACTGTTATCAACCTCCAGTTAAACTAACTAGCGGTGGTGCAGAGTAAAGAAACAATTATTATGCACTACAGATGCAAAGCATCTGTGATCTCAAGAATAAGCCTTTATTTTCGAAAAGGAATTTTTGGGCTTGCCTCGAAAAGGTTGTGTATCTAGGGCTCTCCCGGAGTTTAAACGGTGGTAAATTATAGTATTTGGAACCTTTATATGTATGGTAATTTAAATGAACTATTCTGTTTGACTGTGGGATACGCATATACAATTTAATTTTTTGTCTGGTATTGTGGCTATGGTCAATTATTCGTTCATGTGTCTTTTATTATGATAGTATTTCAAACAAGATAAAATATACTTTAGTAAAGCTGGTAGAATATTGGTTTCCTTAAACAGATCTTCTGATGGGAAGAATTTGTCTTTCTTAAAAATAATTTTTAGTATTGTTTTTTAGGTGATGTCAACAAGATTCAGGGCGCTAACATATGCTCCTCCCCAAATCAAAATTGCATAACCAAGAATAGTCAACAATCGCATAGTAAATTGATAATAGAAGTTTTCGGACAACAGTAGTTATGTGTTCTTTCCACTTTAGGAGCTGGTCTATTGTCACGTCTAAGTAGTTTATACATGTAACTTGTTCCAATTTGTTTGGAGTTTTACAGTTACAAGCCTTCATGTCGTCGCAGTAAATGTCATGTAGATGCAAACTGAGTGAAAAAAGAGGTTGATTGACTATTGTTGGCGAAAAAATAATGAGCTTGGTTTTAGAGGAGTTAAGATCAAGTTTATTTCTTGCTAACCAAATTTATATTTTCTTCAGATCTTCGTTCGCGCTATTCATAAGCTCTTCCCAACTGTTGCCATTAAAAAGGGCAACACCGGCATATGAAGAGATTGTGCCACTGATATCCAATTCCAGAAGATCATTGATGTAAAGGGAAAACAGAACTGGTCCCAGCACTGTACCTTGTGGTAAACCAACGTAGACAGTCCTGCAATCACTCTTTATTTTATTGTTTACAGTGAACTGCTTTCTATTACTCAGAAAACTCTGGATAACATCCTTACTTTTACCTCTTATACCTAACTTATTCAGCTTATCGAACAAGATGTCATGGCTGACAGTATCGAATGCTTTCTTAAGGTCAAGGAAAACAGCTAAGCATTTTTTTATTAGTATTAAAGTTATGATTTTTTTCTGAATTCTTTCGATTTTATCTGTTAGAAATATGATAGCCGTTTCTGTTGATAATCCATTTCTAAAACCAAATTGTCTATCAGAAAATAAGGAATAGTTGTTTATGAAGAATTTGAATTTTATCTGTTAGAAATGTGATAGCCGTTTCTGTTGATAATCCATTTCTAAAACCAAATTGTCTATCAGAAAATAAGAAATATTTGTTTATGAAGGTCGTATGCTTAGCATTATAGCATCTCTCAAAAACTTTTGAAAAATTACTTCTTAATGAAGTAGGACGATAGTTCTCGCAAAAATGTATTAGATCAGTTTTGTAAATAGGTGTAATTTGTGCTCTTTTAAATTGGGTGGGAACTACTCCAGTTTGAAAAATTAAGTTTATTATATGAGTTAATGGTTTAAGAAAACATATTGAATATTTTTTAAATAGCTTCAAATTTTTTCATATCTTTTATGCTATGAGCCGGTTTTTAACTACACTCATACCTCGTTATATGGCCGCTCTTTATACGGCGATTCGCTATAACGGCCTTCTTAAAATATACCTATATTTCGCTTTACGGCCTACGAAGTTTCGATTTACGGCCTAAACTCGGTAATTCCCCTCGTTTCGTCCATTGCGTCGTTTGTAGGAAGACACAGGCGATACACATACGTTCCCTTAACGCGAATTAAAAGTACGTGAGATTGTTTATTTTTTAATTTCTGATGTATTTGGTTTTTATGGATGTGTTGTAATTTGTCGGTAAGTACTCATCGACGATTGTCGCTTATATTCTGGACATTATGCGAATAACTTTTTATTCATGCAATATACTAGAACAACGTTTTTTGTGAAATTTATTTAAACATTTTATTGATGACATATTTATTATTTTCGAATAATTAGAATAATTTTTCTTTAATAAAATTTATTCCAAATTATTGCCCAAAAATACCAAAAAATATGTGCACCAAATTATGTATATAAATTGACCTTTATAGAAGATAACTACCGGTGGAATAAAAAAAGAAACCGAAAACCAATCTCCCTCGAAATAAAATTAGATGTGTTGCGTCGATGCACCCGAAAAATTATTAACTTTTTGACCACTTTGGGACTACCAAAATCTAGAGTTCAAAGAATTCGCAACAATAAGGAAAAAAATAAACAATATTCACAATCAGATGCTTGAAAAAATGGAGCAGTGAGTGGAAAATGAGTGAAATAGATTGAAGACAACAATCAGCGAAAAATTGCAATGAGTCAAATGAATAAGCAGGAAAAAGCAATATCTATTTTTGAACGTTTGAAGAGTGAAAAGACAATTGGCAGTTCGACAATGATTGAAAAATTTATCGCAAGCCGCGGTTAATTTAAAAAATTCAAAGGGCGACATAACTTGCATAACATAATAATGAAAGGTGAAGCAGCGAGCCCAGATACCGATGCAACTCAGTTGAAAGAAGTGGATACGTTCCACAACAAATTTTTAATATAGACGAAACGGGCTTATACTGGAAAAGAATGCCTGATAGAACATTTATTTCCAAAAACGAAAGAGCGGCGCCGGGATTTAAAATGTCTAAGGAACGATTAACGTTGCTGGGGCAAAAGCGGCTGGAAATTTCAAGCCATTTTTAGTATACATGTCCGAAAATCCATGAGCTCTAATAAGAATAGATAAGTCTAGATTACCTGTTGTTTGGAGATCCAACAAAAAACCTTCGATGACAAAAAGCCTTTTCCAAGATTGGTTTAATAACTACTTTTGTCTTGAAGTGAAAATATACCTTCAAAAAAACAATTTGAGTTAAAAAAATCTACTTATCTTAAATAACGCTCCCGGACATCTCACCAATATATCTCAACTGTGTGAAGTTGTGAAAATAAAATATCTGCCTAAAGATACAACTGCCCTAATTCGGCCAATGGATCAGGGAGTAATAGCTACATTCAAAGTTTATTACTTGCGGAAAATTTTTAGAAAACTTATTAATGACACCAGTAGTGAATCATCAATTAAAGAGTTTTGAAGCAATTTAATTTAAAGGATGCTGTAGATAATATTGGCGAATCATGGGATGAGATGATACTAACAACATTAAACTGCGCATGGAAGAAAATTTTGCCCGATTTCTTAGTCCTGAAACAAACGACAGTAGCCCTGCTCTGCTTCCAAAAATTAGAGAAAACATATTAAGTTTAGGACGAGAACTTGGTTTTGAGGACTTGAAAGATGATGTCATTAATTTGTTTGCCAACCACTTTCGAATGATGAATTAATAGATCTTGCAGAGAACAAAATATTTCAGGTGGAGGAAGAAGTAGTTGATATTGCAATCCCAGGATTAAGTTTAAAAAATTTATCCGATACACTTACGCATATTGAGCAGGGAATATCCCTTCCTCTTCAAAATGATCCCAATAAAGAGTGTAGTGGCAACGTTTCTCGTGGTATAACCACAGTTGTAAACTGCTACTAGGAGTTAAAAAGAGGAAAGGAAAGGGCTGCAAAACTATGGAGGAATATTGAATGAAAACAACAACGGAAACTGAAAAACTACGCATTTCCGACGAATCAAAATAATTTTATTTTTTATCAGAATTAAAATTGCTTAGTTTTAAAACTGTTCCTTATTGTTTATTAAAATCTTCTCCAAAACGATTATTATTTCAAATATTTTATTATTGATGAAATAAAATAAAAAAGTATTTTAAATAAAAATTGAAGTTTTTTTAGTCTGTATGTATATATTAATTACATACATATAATAATTACATAATTTGCACATATACAAGTAGGTATGTCATATAGTTTCGTTACACGGTGTTTCGGTTTACTTTCGACTTTCGAGGAACGAATCACCGCCGTATAACGAGGTATGAGTGTATTAGATAAATTATCACGAGGTAGTAAAAGTAGCCCTTAATTAATTAAGTGGATGACCTATAGCATCGTCTATCAATAACAAAACTTTAAAAGCAATATTGTTACGTTTTGGACATTGTTCTACCGCACAAAACAATTTTGTAATCAATCTACAAAAATATCGCCCGTTACTCAAGGTCGACTGTTAGATCTCTAAAACACTGATAATTCCTTTTCAAATGGTTTGGTTGATAAAGTCTCTCGCAGCATTTGAACAACATAAAAGAGTTAAACAGTCTTAAGCCATTTTAAAGCCAAAAGTTGTTCTTTGAATATAAAAGTTCTTGTGTCCCAAGGCCACTCTCACACTCTTTAATGATTCTGGATACCGCTTTGCTTATCCATAATCGGCTGAAGAAGAGTCTGTCTTTTATCAACTTTTATCAACATTGTGAATGCTGTGACAATTTTTAAATTTATCGAACCAACTCTCACCTGCTTGTGACACATTTAATAAAATTGTCGTATAACTTTATAACTTGGTCTCTAATGAGTCTACAAGCAGTAAATCAACGCGTCTTCAATTTTTTCTACAGTTCCTCTTCTGAAATATCTGAAAATATGTTGAAGATTCATGAACTGAAGCTTCGACGATTTATTACAGAATGTACTAAGGTCGGTGGTTTTTCGAATTTTGTATTTATTTCCACAAATAGTTCTTACAGAAGAACTATTTTATTTTATTCTATTTTATTTTTGTATCTAGATTACTTGATATATCCGTTTTTAAAAGTCTCAGAAACTGGAAAAACTTTTGACAACTTCCCGTAAATACAGAATGCAGACATTTTTGACTCGCGCGTGTCACGCGCGGTTGAAATAAATGAGACTGTTATAAAATTAAAATAAACAATAAAAGCTCACATATTCTTACAGGTTTAACGTTTTAAAGATCTTCCTCCACTCATCACAAATTTAAATTAAAATTTGTTCTATTATGTATTGACAGCAATTAGCGGCAGGTAAAGTACTTTGTCTGCCGCTAAATGCGCAGTTTACTAGACTGTAATATAAAGTGTCACTTTACTACCGTAAATGGATGCAATAAAGTGTAGTTTTGCTGGCGGTTGGCGATATAATTTTGTACTTAACACGTTAAGAAACTGCAAATTTTGTTTAACTTACAATTTACAAAACTGGCTTTCGAAGGGATGGTATTCGATCTGAAAGGCTTAAATTTATTGCTCCTTAAATTTGAGCGTCCTCAATTCCCAACCTACTTATGTTTTGCCTTCCTCCCAATCTCTTCTTGACCTTATTGTTACGTCTTGCCCCGATAGAGTGCCTGTCCATGGCCAGTTGCAGGCGATTCAATTTTCAAATCATGGCCTTCTATAATTCAGGTTCGTCGGTCGTCTAATTGCTTCTGGACGTAATCTTACTTATCGGGACTGCGGGCATTGTGATTGAGATGTTCTTCTGTCTGATGCAGGATTGATTGACTGACCACCATTGTATCATATGGCGGATGTCGATTCAAAGGTCGATTATATCTCAGTCGCAAAATATCATGCTTATATAATAAGCATGCACCGCTTAGACGAAGGAATACTTTCCTGCTCCATGGCTTTATGAACAGATCAGATCACTTATGCGTGAGCGAAATAAGACTAAAATTCTATATAGGCGCAGTCCTTCTGACGCTACCTTTGAGAGGTATCACGCATAACCGCTGCAATCACAGGTATAAAAATGCCAAGAACGTTTCGCATAGGTTATCGGGCTCTACGTCCAGAACATGCTGAGGAATGATGAGACGTCTTGGCGTTGTTGATTCTAATTCTAAATGACTGTGAATCCTTGGCGTTCTGTTTTGCTCAGTCCGTAATAATGACGAATCATACTACGAGGGAGCTTCTGATTCGGGATATTGTTGTTGCAACTGCAAAGGCGCATGGGTGTTTCACCCGATAGTTTATGTTGGTGTCAATCTTATTTCTGTCACCATTCATTAGCCGTACGTGCTAACTCGACCACTTCCAGGGCATTTGGTATTGAGTGTGGTGTGCCACAGGACGGTCCACTTCTTGGGAGGGGTTTTCGCAAGGTGTATATCGCCTTAATCATAACCTAGAACGTGTACTTGTATGGTCGCAGCAGTATGGATTGAGACTGAATGCCTCTAAAACTCAGGCCATTGTATTTGGTTCTCGTCCACTGCTAAATAAAATAAATAATTCACTAATTGTAAATCTCGGTAGAGTTTTGATGGACTCTACATTGTTTTGGCGTCCGCAAATTCAAGCTACAAGTAGAAAAGTCTACTCCTGCTTCCACTCAATTCGTAGACTGGGTTATATTGTCTTCCAACGTATGTAAGACGCAACCTATCTTCTTCATTGATTCTTCCTGACTTGAATTATGCGGATGCGGCGTATACTGATCTTTCCGCAACACTACGGAATAGGCTTGAAAAGATACAAAACAATTGTATACGGTTCATTTTTGATCTAGGTAGGTATATGATCATACAGGGTATCTCACGTAACTGGTTCATTAGAACTTCTTTGGGTTCCACTATCCGTAGAGGCTTGAAATTTTGGTAACATGGGTTGTTCATTCCGATCTATTAATCTAAAATATTTTCAAGATGGCCACCACTTCCGGTCTACCGGAAGTAGACCTCAACTTCGTTATTTTAAATGGAATGCATAGTTTTTATTACACCATTCAATTATACGTAAGAAAATATGTTGACTTTGGAAACAGTTGTTGGTACCTACCGTTTTTTATTTTCGAGTTATTTTGATTTTAAATGTTTTTTGTCAAATATCACCATGCTCTTTATAAGCCCATATCTCAGCCAACGTTAATTCAAATACGTTTTCCAATGGTACAATAACTCGTCATATGCTGTCAAATAGATTGTCACTTGTTATATGAGTGTACCTTATACAGCGTGGTCAAAAATTGAATTACCGTTTCGCTGTATTCAATTGCGAGAAAGTCGAAAATTTTAAATGGAATGCCCCATATCTTTTTAGCCTATCAAAACCGGAATTTAATTCTCTACAAATTATCTATAAACATTGCTATACCTATTTATTATAGTTTTCTTGCTATTGAGGAATTTATCAAAATCATTCGTAAAATGCTAGAACCCGTTTGTGTTTTTGTTAGAAGGCCATGACATTGTGACCGTTTTTTGTTTAATTTATTTAAATTATTATTAATATTATTTCATCAATGAACTGTGATTGAATAAACTTTAGATTGCTAGCGGTTATTTACAAAAAATAACCAAAAGAAAACCGAATAAATGAAACAATGAAAAACAATAATTTAATGACAAAAATTAAAATCAATAACATAAAAGAATGAAAAACTTAAAATTATAAAAATAGATTATGGGAATTTAATTTTCTACAAATTATTTAGATACTTTTCTGTGCCTATTTGTTGTAGTTGCGCTCATATTTGGAAATTAATGGACGCATGCAATGCTGGAAAGCTTTTTTGGTTTTTATGTTAGAAAGCCGTGGAGTTTTGACAGCTTTTCATCCATATTTATGTTATTGTTGTCATTACTTAGTTGTGTCATCACTTACTTCTGATAATGTCTTTGAATATCATGGCGAATTATTCCAATGTCAACATTTTAAATTCGTTTTATATTCATGGCGGATGTAATAAAGTTTTGGATAGGATCTGTTTCTTAGTTTTGAAAAGATCAAAATAACAAGAAGCCATAAATTTCTATAATCAGCAGATTAAGATAATGGAATAAATGTTTTGTCATATTTTATTTCTTTACCAAATTTTTCGGTAAGAGGTGCTTCGATCGAATTAAATGAACAATATTTTCCAAGAAAGCACCGTTAATAAATAATATGAACTCTCTAGGAATATATCGGCCATCATTACATCGAATATTACGCTATGCTATTGTTTTTCATTGTTTCATTTATGCGTTCTTCTGCTGGTTATAACAAAAGCTAACAAACTAAAGTATATTCAATCGCAGATCATTCTAGAAACAATACCAATGATAATTTTAATAAATTAAACGATAACTGTCAAAATGTCATAGCCTTCTAATAAAAACACGAACGGTTTCAGCATTTTATGTAGGATTTTGATAAGATACTTAATATGAAGAAAACTATAATAAATAGGTATAGCAATATTTATAGATAATTTGTAGAGAATTAAATTCCCGTTTTGATAGGCTAAAAAGATATGAGGCGTTCCATTTAAAATTTTCGACTTTCTCGCAATTGAATACAGCGAAACGGTAATTCAATTTTTGACCATGCTATATAAGGCACACTGATATAACAAGTGCCAATCTATTTGACAGCAAATGACGAGTTATTGTACTAATGCAAAACATATTTGAATTAACGTTGATTGAGATATGGGCTTGTAAAGAGCATGGTGATATTTGACAAAAAACACTTAAAATCAAAATAACTTGAAAACAAAAAACGGTAGGTACCAACAACTGTTACTTCGTTAGTTGAGGTCTACTTCTGGTAAACCGAAAGTGGTGGGACCTAAAAAAGTTCTAATGAACCAGTTACGTGAGACACCCTGTATTTCCCCCCATCATAACACTTCATTAGTAATTGGATTACAGCTTCGTATTTCCTGTTTCTTTCCATGTTTTTTGTAGGCAATAAAGTTTCTTATTATATATATTATTACAAAACTCGCTCGTTTTGGCGAATATTACGTTCATTAAACAAATACCTTTAATAAGCTATTAGAGCATGATATATCCGCTTTTACTTATAATTGAATTTAACAAACGGTACAAACCATGAAATTTATGCGTATAAATATATGTTGAGCAAATTTCAAAATATGGATATAATCGGTTTTAGATGCGAGATCCTCGTTTAACATCGTACATTTTTCTAAAACACTTTTCTGAGGAAAAAACCATCTAAAAGTGAATCGACCACCGCCTAAATTAATCTTTGGTGTTAAATCATTAACCACAGTAAAACAAACCAGCGTATAAATATACCGCGTAAAACATGATATCTTACTTATTTGACAATTAGATGTTGTGCATGATGCAACAATTACATTAGTTAAATAAAAAAGAAAATATTAATTTTTCAATTTATTTACAATTAAATAAAGGTAAATACATTAAGAGTTCTTTTAACAATGATCATCATAATTCATCGTTTAGTTTCCTTATTAATCATTTCACCCCTTCTTCTTTTACTTATAGGATTTCTTGGATCGTAAATTTCGTACCAATCATCATCCTTTGTATTCGCATCTTTTGCCAGAATAGGATCATCACTTTTAAACTTTAATTCATGAGACATCCTATAAAAAATAAAAAAGTCATTAAAATAATAAATTATATTTTTAAAAATTATTTTACCAAGATTCGTCGTTATCCACATCATCATTGTCTTCATTTTCTTCCTCATTTTTACTCGATTCTGAGTTTTCTTTAACTGTGTGTAACTTGTTTTTAAATTTTGATAACAATTCCAATGTGAACTCTTCCCTTCCAGCTCCTTTCTTCGGTAAAGTTTTCTTTTTGTCTTTATATTTATTAAATTCATTTTTGTATTCCTGCACTGTTATGCTGTTGTTATCTTCTTGACTAGGTTCTAAATCTTGGGATTCATCTTTCTTTTTGAGTTTATTTTTATGATAATCTCTTTTCACACTTTCAATTTCTTTTCTCACCTCCTCCCTAACAAAAAATGAAAATTAATGCATGCAAAACATGTAAACACGACTAAGGTCGACCAGTACCAGTAGTCAGCCATCTGCAAATATTAATTTAAAAGAATAAGAGTAGTAAAATTTCCTCTTTTAAAATTTGTCTCAATAATCAGTTACCAGTATCTGTACCCCAAATTACACTTGTGTAATTTGTCAGTTGCGAAAAGGGCATACCAGGCCCAAGGTTTGAGGTAAGTGAACAGTAAGCATAGAAAGTACTGTAATCTTGTTTAACTAGAATTTGGATGTAGGCACAATTTTAAATAGAATAGTTCTACTACATCTTTAAATAAAGTTGTTAAAACATAATAAATGTTCTTATTTTCGGGTGGTCAAACATAAGCTTTACAATTAATATCATCTTCTATTAGTCGAGCAATGTGGATGATGACTACTGGGGCGTAAGTGTACGAAACGTTTTTTAGTTGTCGACCGCCTGTTAAAATATGTTAAAATCACAAAAAATCAGAAGTATTAAACTGCTTTAAGAAGACCGTTACGTTACATATAAGATGACATGTACGATTTCTCAGAAAAATGTCTAAACAAAACAAAAAGAATTCCATAGATATTCAAAAAGATCTTTAACAGATGTTATTGTCCCAATTCATGCTTTAAAAATAAGGAAAACTTCTCAACATATTCAGATTCCCAAAAGTAGCTTGATAAACACGCTTATAGACAGAAGAAATGAGAACTTTGATTATGGGATAATCCACCATTCTCAGTTACAAAGAGAAAAAATAATTATCTTTGTTGATAAATCATCTATCCATGCACGACTTCCTTTGATGAAGAAAGAATATTTGAAATCAACCCCTTCAAAGACGTTTCATAGACAAGAAATTATAGTCTTTCGAAAATCAATCCGAGAATGGTTCAAAGAACTGAACCACTTCTTAAGCAAAAATAATTCCAAAGACATTTTTGAAGAGCTTGGTTGGGTGTTGAACGGTGATGGACCCGTGATTTCCATATACAATGTGTTAAATAATTATCGTAACCTACGTCACGTTGTAATGTTGGTTATCTATCTCATTGTGTAGTGGTAACGGCGATATTTTTAAATTAGTAACCAGATTTTAACCAGATGTTGACAGCAGATCGAACGTTGTTAGGGTATTATTGTCGCGATTGTCGTATGCTTTGTGTGTTTCCGGATTTTCTTTATTCTTTAACCATTTTTTGCTGCCTTTATATTTCTCCAAACAGTTCTTCTTAGAGCTAACGTTGTTTCTAGCGATTGATTTAAGCGGTAAGTCAATAAACAAATTAAAATAACGAAAACGTTCAATGAGAATTTCATTCAGATTTTTATTTGTTTCGTTATGACGTTCACACCGGAACATGATGCCTTTATTTTAATGGCACATTATCGAAACGGTACGCAGAATGCGGACGATAGTTGGGTTTATTCCTTACAAAGCTAGATTTCGATGTTGATTATGACGCTTTTTAGCATAGGAAACACGTGATTGTAACTCGTTTTGAAGAGCGAAGTTGCATTTGCAAACAAAAACCTGGTGGTAGAAAAGTTAAAATCACTGATGATGTGGTAGATAGTATTCGTGAGCGAATGGACCACAGTCCTAGCAAATCAATGAGAAGGTTATCTGCCGAGACAGGTTTGTTAATCTTTTTTAAATTAAAACGAAATTGCCTATCTGAAATATTATTATTTTAACAGGACTTAGGGTTGCAAGTTGTCACAAAATAGTTTCAAAACAACTTCAAATGTATCCCTATAAAGTTACTGTAGTGCAACGACTGCAACCACTTGATGATAACAAACGAGTAACTTTTTGTCATTGGTTCAATCAAAATTTAAATGATGACGAGGTACTGGATAGAACCTTTTTCAGCGACGAAGCATGGTTTCATTTATCAGGTTATGTCAATTCGCAAAATTATAGAACATGGGCTACCGAAAACCCAAATCAATTTGTAGAAACAGATTTGCATCCAATAAAAGTTGGCATATGGGTCGCAATGTCAAGACAACGAATTATTGGACCTATTTTTTTCCACGATACAATTAATGCAGCACGATACCGAGAAATTTTGGGTAATTTTATAGAGCAACCCCATGATGACGAGCTACAGGATGGATACTACCAACAAGATAATGCACCACCCCATACTGTCAAGGAAACAATCGAGTACTTATCGGAGTACTTTGTCGATAGAACTATAAGCAAAAACCTATGGCCACCACGATCACCTGATCTAACTCCCTTCGACTTTTATTTGTTTGGAAATCTAAAAAAATAAGATTTACAAAAATAGACTTCACAATCTGGACGATTTAGAAGCTACAATTCGACAGGAAATTAATAATATAACTGTAGAGGAATTGCAACGAGTGTTTAATAATTTACAAAGAAGAATTAATATTTGTCTAGAGAATAATGGAGAGCATTTTCAACACGTGATGTAATAATTGCAAAGTAATAATTATAATGTTCTTTTAATAAATAAATAACCACTTCTTTCAATATTTATTTCAACATACCATTGAATGTTTATTTTTGATTCTAGATAGCGGAATTACACAAAAATCATTCGAGCATGCAATAGAATATCGCAATCTTGTATCAAACAAGATTTTTTCGAAAACTGTGTTTTTTAAACTTTATAAATTAACAAATCGGCGAAATGAAACAATGTTATTTAGAATTTATGTCATATTTTGTTAATTGACTGTATAGTTTTGACCCATTTTAATTCTTACATGTTTATAAATGTCACAAATTAAAAAAAGATTATAATTTTGCATTTAAACGTGAAATCAAATGACATACCATTAAAAGTGTTAATCATGTTGTGTTTACAATTTGTCCATGACAATAATACCAAATTCTTTGATTGTCGTAGCCGGATATAAATTTTTTACGACATTTGATCAAAAGATCATTTTTACAGTCGTTAATTGCTATACAAAAGTCAACTTTTAATAGCATTTTTCGAAAAAATTATTTCAAATAATAGGAATATTCGTCGCGTTGCAATACCAATACTGTGATATTGGTTGTCTAGATTTCGGGTACGATAATTAGTTAACACACTGTACAGTAAAGACCGGTTATAAGGAGTATACTCTATAACGAGCAAACTTCCAAGTTCCGTGAAAAATCCTATCCTTACAGTGTAAAAAATCTCACTTATAACCGTGCTCGGTAATAACGAAAGTTCGGTTATAACGAAAGCTTGGTTGTAGTTTTACGTGTTTTGTACTGTCTACAGGGTGACACTTTCTGTATCTGTTCTGTGGGGTGACATACAAAAAAGTACATTGCGTAGTGCCATACAATAGAGGACACTAAAATAAGAAAAAAATTTCCTATGAACATGGGCCCGCAAGGCCTTCGGTTACAACAAATACAGAATGTTGAATTTTTTTTTCAACATCCAAGGTTTTTTTTGAATATCTTTAGCCAGAAACGCAAAAAATGGATAAAATGTGGTATACAGGGGTTTTTATCGTGCTAAATTCAAATATGATCTTATTGTTGGTTTTGTGATTACTGATGGAGATTAAAATAATAAGTTTTAAAATAAAAAGAGATTAAGTTTTTCATTGGCTTTCACACTGATTATTCAAAATTGCTCTTAAAAATTGTTCACTACACTTTTGAAGAATACAGGGACATAATTATGTAAAGATTACGCCGAAGCTAGATCAAATTCTTACGAAGCTCAACGTATCTATCGAGAAAGATATCCTTTAAGACAAGTTCCTAATGTTCGAACATTTATTGATGTGCATAAGCGTTTGGGAGAAGATGGCTGTTAAAAAAAAACAAAATTGAATAGTGGGGTCTCCAGAACTCGTCGCACTGTGCGAAACGAAGAAACTGTTTTACGAATGGTAGAAAATAATCCATCAAGCACCAGAAAAAGCGGTGCGAAACTTTAACCGTGAATCAGTTAGATAAATTTTCAATGAACAACTTCTTCGCCTATATCATTTACAAAAAATTCATTCACTATTGGATCATGTCTTTTTTCCCGTGTACGTATTTTGCGAATGGTTGCAAAACCAAAGACAAAATATTATTTCATAAATTTTGTTTACTGACGAAGCTGGTTTTAGTAGTGATAAAGCTGAAGAAGCTGGTATTCTGAACCTACATAACATGCATCATTGGAGTGATGAAAATCCTCATCAAACTGTAATTCGATGTCACCAATATGGGTTTTCTATTAATGTGTGGGTAGGTATAATTGACAATTACTTAATTGGTATCGAAATTTCTTGGAGAATGCTTGAAACACATTGTTAGAGGATGTCCCACTGGCCATTATTGGAAGAATGTATTACATGCATAATGGAGTGGCAAGGAAATATTTGGACAGGAGATTTGAAAATTGGAAATACGCGGATTGGTCGAGGGGGACCTGTACCCTGGCTAGCTCGTAGTCCAGACCGTAATGCCCTTGATTTTTCATTTTGAGGATTTATAAAAAATGAAGTTTATGCTGTAGAAAAACATAATGAAGAACAATTGTGGATAAGAATCATGGAATCGACAGATAGATTTCGTAATAACCCAGGAATATTTCAAAGATGCCGTCAATCATTAAGAAGAAGAATGGAAAAATGTATTGAAGTACAAGGGCAACAATTTGAACATCTTCTAAAAACTTAACGTTTTGTTTTAATTAATTATATTTTTCATTATACCATTAAAATATAATTGTTGAAGTATTTAATCATTGTTTTTGCAAATAAATAAAGAAAATTAAAATTCAACAACCCGTATCTTTTAAGCGAAGGCCTTGCGGACCCATGTTCATCAGAACTTTTTTTCTTATTTGAGTGTCCTCTATTGTGTGGCACTATGCAATATACTTTTTTCTGTCACCTATATAATGAGCGAATGACGTAAAAATCTGGCGACGTCGTGACGCGCCATTTAGACACCATGTACAGACAGCATCGGCAATTCAGCTTATCGCTAGATTTACGTACAAGTTCACGTAAATCTAGCGATAAACTGTACGCCGTTATAAAAATGGAAAAACAACATCGAAAACCTTTTGCATTATAAATATAAGATATTTAAATAGAGAGATAAAATAAATATAAAAGAAAAACTCGAACAGGAAAGCAAAAATGTACATACAGGGTGACACAAAAGTCTGAAATATAGCAACTAACTTCCCTATTTTTACTTTTAGCAAAACATCTTTCTTATGAAAGTGTTTAGATATATTATAATGCATATCTCGTATAAGTTTGATTATTTGTATTGTTTATAGCTTGGTTACTATGGTAACAAATTTTTTTATTTGATGTGGGACGAAATTTTTTTCTTATCTTTTTGATTACATATATATATACATATATATATTGAACATATTTTTCTCTATGTGGTCTCTATGTAAATTAATACAGTAAAAAGAAAGAAAGTAAGCATTAACATGGCGTAAACAATTGAATTAAACGTCAAAAACTATGAATAAGTGCTGAAACACGAGAAATTTCAGTTGATATGTTTTCACACTGTACATAATTTTAGAAAACACTTTCACTGATGTTTAGAAGTAAATGGTAGCCAATTTGAACATTTGTAGTTTCAGTTTAGTTTGTTATTTTTTTCTTGAAAAGTTCTTTTCGATTTTTTTTTGTTAATAAATTAGTTAACCCTCCGTCTGTCGGGCGCGCTTTCTTAACACTTTCGATCGGGGGTGGTCTATGGAGTCCAAAATAGAAAAAACTCCAACGTGACGCCAACGTGTCCTCCAGTGCTAATTTCTCATAAATATGTTTTATATGATGCTTGTACTATATAATAGCCTAACACAGGGCCAGTTCCAAACTCACGTTGTATGTTAATTTGATTTAAAGAAAATGCTTACAATTTAATCACATATTTTTCAAAATTTGGAAACAACGCCTAAATAAAGGAAAAGAAAATCGATCTATAATAATATTTATTTAAAAATGTATAAAGTGTTATAAAAAAAATGTCTTAACTAAAGAATAATAACTGTGGTCTCCATATTTCCCAAACAATCGTTGCAGCACGCTGTTATGTGCTCCATGCCAACCAACATTTACAAATTTTGCAAAAATAACGAGTTTTTCGTCTTTTGCAATATTTACAGTTTCCTCTTTTCCCTGGTTGTGGCTCTGGAATAATCTCCTCTCCAATACCTGAGAGCCTCAAGGCAGAAGTACGCACACTTTTGGTCAAGTGCTTATCAACGGCTCTTCTTTGCATGTTATTTTTCTCTAACTCCATAACAAGATTTTTTTGAAACAGTCTGCGAGTTTTAGCAAATTCACCATCTGGTATGTTGCCTTTGTAGATAACAAAAGCGTTAATTGCTGCTATATTGAGGAGGTTATAGAAAATTACCATTGGCCAACATTTTGTGTTTCTTGCAACATTGTATGATGTGATCATTCGATCAACAACATCTACTCCACTTTTTGTGCTATTATAGAAAGTAATTATTTCGGGCTTTTTCCGATCACCGGTAGCTTCATCGATATGATCGTCTCGGTGCATTGTTGAAACTACAAGCACATTCTTTCCTTTTTTGGGTATATATGAAACTGCAGTCATATCATTACTAAATGCGAATAATGAAGAATATACCTTCCTGTTTTTAACTTGTGTTATTTCAAGAGGTAGTTCTCTTCTATTGGCTTTAATTGTACCAACCACAGTAAGGCGGTACTCTCTTAGCAGTTTCTTTACAATTGAATATCCTGTGAACCAACGATCGATTGTAACATTTTTTCCTGATCCTAATAAATGTGAACACATTCTTTCAGTTACTGCAGCGGTAGAGTTGTCAGTTTTATATGGACCATTGAGTTGAACACCAGCGTATAATTCTATGTGTGAACTGAAAAATGTTTTGGCATCAACAACGGCGAAGACCTTCAATCCGCATTATGTTGGTTTACTTGGAATGTACATTCGGAAGTTGCACCTACCCCTAAAGGCAAGCAGCATTTCATCTAATGTTACATACTCGCCCACAGAATAAGTTTTCTTACAGTTGTCGTTGAACTTGTCAACAATAGTACGAACTACTGCTAGTTTGTCCATTTCTTTTCTTTGACCTCTAGTTGTGGTATCGTCTAAGCGAATGCATTTCAATAAGAAGACGAACCTCCGCTTTGCCATTGTAGCAGGAAATATCTCATATCCCATACCGTCTGATGACCAATACTCTGCTAGATGTGTCCTTGATCCATGATGGAGCCCAGCTAAATAAAGCAAACCCATCAGCGCTTGGATTTCTACAGAGTCGGTAGGTCTATACTCAGTCTTATCTTGGTATTTAACAGAAATTTTATCAATAAATAAATTAGTGTTTTCAACAACAATATCAATGCAGTTTCCAAACATGTACATCCAGCATTGAATGGGAGATAATGCGCCACGTGCTTCACCAATGACCACCAGCAGGTGAGACACTATGTTTTCATTGCGAGTTCTAATATTTCTAGGTGGGACAGCGTTTTTCCATTTAGTTCCATCTTTACCAAAAAAATACGAGCATCTATCACGAATCACGAGTTGTTCATCTTCATCATCCTCGCCGTCATCCTGATGCATAGTATCTGCATCTTCATTTACGTTTTCCTGCTCGGTTTCTGTATCATGATCACTGATACTTACAAAATCTGGATCTGATGAACTATCGTCAGACTCTTCTATTTCACTGCCCGTCCTTTTCATAAGGATCCATATCACAATGCTATCAAATAATAATTCATTTATTATTTTATCAAATCATATCAGAAAATTGTGTGATACTACTTACCTATTTGTAAGTATGCTATTTGTAGATTGCTAACTAGATATTTGATATTAGTTATAAATAATTTTTTATGCACTTTTCTATTCTCTATATTTGTAAAATAAATAACACATAACACAGCGCCTCAAAATGGGGTTCAATAGTAAACTGGCGTGTCAACGTAAGTAATTATTAAGGGAATTACCGAACTATATTGCGATCATTCCGAGGTATAGTTTTATAACTCTGTAATACCCCTACAAACACAAAAAGAACGCATAGAGTTCTAACTGGAATACGATTCTTACAGATTACATCTGCGAATATTGTTACACATTTGATCGGGAAGGGTCTGTCAGGACAAAATATTATGTAGCGACTATTTGGAATTTTGAAAAACAGTTTTTTATAGCGAAAACAGTTGATATTCAGATACTTGAAAGGTACTGTGACCGTAGAAGTTTTGAGCAAAATAATTTTAAAAATATATCACATAATCATTTTGTCGTGGACTCGTAGACCACACCCGACAGACGGAGGGATAATAAACCTAAAAACTTTTATAAGAAACATTTTTTGTTAAAAGCAAAAATAGCGAAATTATTTGCTATATTCCAGACTTTTGTGTCACCTTATATATATCGCGAGTATAAATTAAGTACAGTAAACCGTCGATTAAAAGTAACATCGATTTAACGAAATGGCCGTTATTGCGAATCAAAATTACGCAACAAATATTTTCAATTTTTTTGTTCTCTAGGTAATGTAAGACTAGTTGAGGTATTCCCCGAAGATCTAAGGTGTGATATTCGGGGAATAACTTGTTTGTTTGTAGGTCGATTGTTTACCGACTCGAAGTCGTATTGCAGTTTCAAATGCAAGTGTGTGGCCTTCAAGAGCGTACAAGGTGTTAAGGTTTAGAAAAAGTGTTTTAAAGGTTTAGAAAAAACCTTTAAAAAAGAAATTAGAAATATTGGAGGATGTTGAAAAAAAATGCTATTACAAAAACTAAAATTGCGGAAAAATTTTACCTTTATCAAAATCAACGCTATCAACAATTATAAAAACTAAAAATCGTATTGATAGCGTAGCGTCTGTTAAACATACGTCTCGTAAAAAGTTGAGGTGACCTACATTTCCAGAACTGATGAGAATAAAAAATGTTTTCCTAACAGGGCCATGCATAGAAGATAAGGCAAAATCAATCGTCGCTGTTGTCAAGCGAAGGTTCCGTCGGGCCTCTTCGTGACCATGATTCCTCCCCGCAATGTAATACCGAAGATGCTCGGCGTCTTCGGTATTATAGCCTTCCCTAGACTCCTCACACCCGCGGATATAATTTCGCGCAGATTGATTTAACTCCAATTATAAAATCGTATTGAACACTTGCTGTATAATGCAGATTAGGTTTTTATTCAGTTTCATCAAGCGGTTAGAATGATGTTTGCGACAATCCCATACGATAACGCATTATTGAGATATCATTACTTCACATAATGTACTATAATTTGAAAATGGATAGCAAAAATCCAAAAATAAATATACTGTCATGTTTAGCACATTTTCTGCAATGTGTGGTGGAAATATAGAATTTTTTCGACGAACCGTTTCCGATTAAAATAATCGCAAAAACTAGCCTCTTCGTAGATCGGCCTAAATCGGCTACTTTTTTTCATTACACCTGCGATAATTACTATACGAGTGGGAGGAAAAATTTAAAATTTCTCCATATTATAAAGAATTAAATTTCGCGTCCAACGAAACCAGTCTAGATTTTTTCTATGGAGTAGGTTTTCTGTTATTCGCGTTCAAAGTGAGGGGTAAAATCTTTTGAATCCGATAATAATTCGTTACAGCGAAATTGCGAACATCTCATTATAGCGAAGGGCTTGCATTCCCCCCTGCGTGTTCGCTATATCGAGGGTTTACTGTAATGTAAACGACTGATAAAAAAAGAACAAAATTACTGTAAACAGCAGATAAAACATTTGGGAAAGGTAAACGTATTGAATCAAAGAAGGTGATCAAGACAAATGAAAAAAATAAATGTGAGAATGGAATTTATGACTGTAAACACACACCTGCAGAATACAAACCTAAGAAATTGTGATTACTCGAAAAGGGTTATCTATTGCAAATAAAGGTACTGCATCAGACGTGTTTTGAAATTTTAGTTAATTTTTCTAAATCAGTTTACTGAAGAATTCCACCCTTTTTATCAACTTGAATTAAATTTTCAAGAATTTAAATACAAATGTTCAAAAATAAATTGACTGGAAGCTGAAGAAGCAGCTAGCATAAATCATTTATACAGCTACAAAAGGAAATTTTCTACTTACTTTAATTTTAAATAATCAGTTCATTCTGCTTTTTTGTTCAATTTTTTATCAGCTTTTGAATTTGTAATACGTCTTAAATGGTCAACTACTGGCGCATTTACCTTATCTTATTAAAATTAAAAAAAAGAATTATTTATTTACAATTTCTTCCGTTTAGCAGCTGTCCTTTCATCATCACTATCATCATCATAATTAGGTTTATGATTGGCTAAAATTTTCTTAATTTCTCTCTTCTCAGATTTTAATTTTTTTCTAATATTTTCCAATTGTTCTTCTGGACTGGGTCCATTGTCTTCTTCTTCACCATCACTACCATTTTTCCCACTCTTCTCTTGTTCTTCTTCTTTCAAAGTTTTTGAACTCAATTTAGGATCATCTAAGATATCATGTGTTGATTTTCCTTTCCCAACAAACTTTCCGCTTTCCTTAATACTTTCCTCCTCATCTTCTTCAGCTTCAGCCCCAAAAGATAACAATTTAAAATTTTTAACACCTGCAGCTCGTTCCTTCTTCTTCTTTTTCTTCTCAATTTTATCTTCAGTTACCCTTGGAACGATATCGTCGAATGGATTACTTAAAACTTCTGCTTTTAGGATTTTGTGTGGATACTCAGGTTTCTCATCATGAATAATCCCTTCTTGAAGTTTTAAAACGTTAAAAATTGTATCGCCGGCTATTTTCCCAAAAATTGTGTGTTTGTTTTGTAATTCAGGAGTTGCAGCGAGAGTTATAAAAAATTGAGAACCATTATCGTCTTTTCCTGCGTTTGCCATTGCGACTAAACCTCTACGAACGAATTTTAATCGTTGATGAAACTCATCTTTAAAAGGTTCCCCATAAATTGATTCTCCCCCTGTTCCATCTCCATTTGGGTCACCTCCTTGAGCTATAAAACCTTTCACCACCCGATGAAAGGTAGTGTTGTTGTAATAACCCTCTAAACAAAGCTGAATGAAATTTCGACATGCTTTTGGGGTTTCTTTTGACCAAAGTTCGATATCTATATCTCCTACCGTCGTTTTTAGCAAAACCTTAAAATATCTCAATTGGTTAAAAAATAATTATAAAAGAATTTTAAAATTGTACCTTGCCTGATGTGTGGGGTTCTAAAATATAAATATTACTCATTTTTTAACTTATTTTTAGTTATAACCTAAAATGATATCTGACAATTAATAATTGTTGTTATGAGGTAACGTAGAAAACTGTAAAATAATTTTTTTTAATATACAACAAATTCATTATTTAATATTGCAAATTTAATTAAAATGGTGAAATAGCGCAATATGTGATTATTTGTACATAATGAAAACGTTTTATTGTAAATATTTAAATATTAACCTAAAAACAAAACGACGTAAATTAATTTTAGGCTAATACCAACTTAATAAGAATAAATCGTTAATAATTTTAAATAATTATTTTAATATAATTATTTAAGTATCTATAATGATTTCGTTTTATATTCGATTTTATAACTTCAAATATTTTAATTTGTAATTATTTATTGCTATCTCTATGACAACTTTGCGACAGGTTACGTGTAGATAGAAACTTTTTGTTTGTTATGTTGGCCTAAAATTCTTAAGTGAGCATACATAAGAACCACTCCCGGCTTTTTGACAGAAACCGAAATAATTTCGCTATCTATGTAAGTATTATTTATTATTTGTGACCCTTTTCCCGTTACTTGTTAACTTAAACTTTTCGGAAAATCATTTCGTTCGGTGGGTTTCATCTATAATTGACATTTTTTCCGTAATTGTCTACGTAAAAACGTCAAAAAATTCATGGCCGATGGGTAGATTTTTTGCCTCAGTCCCGTTTTCCCTCTCGATTTAACCACTTTATCCGCTTTATTCGGCTCTATAGTTTACAAAAGTGTGTCGAGCGTTCATCTTTAACGGTATTTTTCATACCGAAACCGGTATCATTAAAGGTATCCAACATATTTTATTCTTCACCTAAGTTTTTTTTTATTATTTTTAAATTCTTTTTTTATTTCGCATACCTATCACATTTACGCCCCCTCTGAGCAACCTAACCTCACACAAAGTCAACACGCCCTTTCAATAACTTCCATCAAACGATCGTTTATAATTTTAATTTGATTTATTTTCAGCATTTCACCTTTGTGTGTAACAATAAATATTGAAGAGGATGGCGGTGAACGTTTACTCTACGAATGTAACAACAGAAAACCTTTCGCGGCATGACATGCTCTCTTGGGTCAATGATTGTCTCCAAAGTAGCTTTGGGAAAATTGAAGAATTATGTACGGGGGCCGCTTACTGTCAATTCATGGATATGCTCTTTCCCGGGTCTGTTCCACTCAAACGAGTCAAATTTAAGACTAACCTCGAACATGAGTACATACAAAACTTTAAGGTGCTTCAAGCTGGATTCAAAAAAATGGGTGTGGATAAGGTATGTGATAAATATTTTTGTTACAAAATTCATTTTTGTGCTTTTCTGATGAATATGATGGGTTATTTAATAATTTAATAAAATTAACAAAAAAATAAGTTTTAATTTAAAATGTCAAATTGACAGGTGAAATGTCAAAATGACAAGTGAAATGTCACATTTGAAATAAACGTTTAATTAATTTAAATTAAAATAATAAATGTTACATTTTTAAAAAGAAGGATTTTAGTTAAGGTTTTTATGATTTATCATTTTATAGTTCCTGGAAGGAGTAAGTCATTTCCGCCAATAAAACTTATTAATATTAATAAAATGTTACTTACAAAAAGGAAATGTAACTGTTCCATTGTACCTGTTTTGTTTGAACTAGTTTCCTTAACAAATCCTCCTTTTTCAAATTAGGAAAACACTGTAGGTTGTAATTGTTCAACATTTTTCATTATCAATTAAAATTCATTCCATTGATTTTTATTAACTAAAAGCCCACTCAATGAATGAAATAAAATTGTAGGTTATACCTGTAGATAAGTTAATAAAAGGTCGTTTCCAAGACAACTTCGAGTTCTTGCAATGGTTCAAGAAATTTTTCGACGCGAACTACGACGGCCGCGGTTACGACGCGCTGGAGGCGCGATCGGGCCTCGGTTTGGGTTCGGGGGCGAACGATCAAGCGGGTGCCGTCGCCCCCGCCGTTTCCGCACCGACAGCCCCAAAAACGACGTACACTCGACAGGGTAACGGAACGACATCCGCCGCTCAACGTTATGTACCCCCAGCTAAAAGAAAACCAGGTAAAACTAACGCAACATTATGATTCAAGGAGAAAAACCACTTCATCTTTATTAATTAAAAATTAATCATCATTTCTCAATTCATTTCCAAGTGTTCTTGTAACTCTGAAATAGATAAGATTTAATCATCTATAACAATTCTAACTGAACATATTGAAAATAACTTATTTTGTTTGTTGGTGATAAGGTTGTGTTGTAAAAAACATGGTTGCTTTTATCTGGGGTGAAAACGTGGGCATTTTCATTGTGCTAGTAGTGATCTATAATTTAGAGCCGATTCAAGGATGGTAGAATCTAAGAGGACAGATGCTCAAACTATTTCTCACTTTGAATTAGCAAATGCTTAATTTATTTTATTTATGAATGTTCTACTTTTATAAGTTTCTTAAGACTGCTAATCCCGAATGGGTCTGGTTCTTTTTCTAGTGTCTGTGATACCTCTCCTTTTATTTCCTCTTATATCTTCTATCTATCTTATTAAATGCTGCCTTCAAATCTATGAACAATGCATATAAGTATTTCCTCCCTTCTTACCCAACTTCAAGTCTGCTAGGTGTTTTAAGATGGAAATACTGCCTCAATAAAGTCTCTGTACAAATTATATTGCAAAACTTTAAAAAAAAAAGAGGATACACCTCCAAGGTATGAAAAACTTGTTGGGATTGACAAAGAAATGTAAGGAATTCAAAGTATAACATTTATTTCTTAATTGAACGGTTTTGAGATTTATAAATAGATAAACGACAAAATGCGCAAATGTTATGCACAACAAGTCTGTGAAAATTTATATGGAATAAATTTAAAAAGCTTTGAAAAAAATTATAAAATGTGTATTTGAGGTTACTGTATTTTTGTTATGTAGTTTGTTCCCCTAAACACCAAAATCACATTAAAAATTTTTTCTATGGATACGTTTTAGAGCTATGATTTTTATTTAAGAAGTTGATTATTTATAGCATATCTCGCCTTAGATATGACCGATTTTATCGTGATGTTTATCAAATTAAATAATATTGTAAACTAATAAATGTTATTAGTTTTTACATCTTTCCAATCGGTTCGGTAGTTTTAAAACAATGATCCATAATATGTAAAAAACGTATTTTTGTAGACAACATTTGAGTTAAAAATCCAAATTCAAAATTCGTGAAGAGTCACTGAGAAATTCTTTTTTACCTTCTACGTAAAGTTTGCTTTTTAATAAGAAAACTAGGAACGTAGGATAAGAATTTATGGAAAAATAGCCCAAAATTATGATCTTCTATAACATAGGGCACAACTTTTTGCTGTACATTAAATTTCGAGAAACTAAACCATTAAACATTATTAGATTTCATGTTTTGTACATTTCTGAGATTTTACATTTAGAAAATTTTCATCCTAATCTTTTAATTTTAATTAATTTCATGATACCTGTAAAACCATATCGATCTCAAGATATTCTTAATTTTAAGATTTGTTTAATATTTTTTATCTTATACTTAAAAAATGGTATGGTTCAACTAAAACATTTGAAAATTGGTACCATTGTTGGCAATTAGGTAATACTTTCTTACTTTAATCTATCTTCTACAGTATGGTTAAAAAGGCGAAGAGTTACATGTCAACAAAAATGTACATTTATTTTAATCTTAAATCCTAAAATTGTTTATTTAATAGCTACATTTTGAAGATATAAATTCCTATTTTTTTATAACTGTTCTACTCATTTAATTCATCAAATTAAGTATAACAGATTAGGGACTTTCACAACACTGTGTTCTTTTTCTTTGAGAATCCGTCCCATATGAAAATCCAGACGTCAAAATATCTAATATAACGCCGCTTCATGTTCTTCATTTGTTGATGGAACTTTTCGAGATGTTTATTATTCTATCAGGTGTTTGAAAATTTTATACAAAAGGTTATTTTTAGCTTTATTTTGACACAATACGGAATATACCTATATAACCTTATATTTTTGAAATCAGAAAAAAAATAACAAATTTAATAAGCTAAAAAGCACGGATTGTTTCCATTTAAAAAATCGAAAATTGTCATATCTCAAAGTCTAAAAGCGAAAGAAATTTTTCAACTACGTTATCAAATTATCCGTGAAAAATTGTTCATACATCTTACAATTAGTTATAATACTCTACCAATAATAATAACCAAGATAATTACAGTTGCTTGTTTTACAATATTTTCACTTTTGGCGTCCACCACAAAAACCAAAGATGATAGTGCTTTGAGGTTTTCAGCCTTGGATTTTTTTTTAAAGAGATCATGACATATAAGTTACTTTTTATCTAAGACTTATATTCTTCAAGATAGCCTATTCAGACTTTGAATTTAAACCACCCTGTACATAAGGAATGGAATCAATTTGATATAAATATAAATTCGATTAGAGATATAAATTCGGGGTATGTTTTTACAAAAAATGCCTAAAGATCTATGTTATATTTTTAGCGCACACTCTTTGAGATAAAATTGAAATGTACAGGGGTCCTAAAATTGAGATATATCATGCTTAAGTTGACATTGTTAAATAGGAACTCCCATTTTTTGTTGTATTTATAGATTCTACGTAAAATTCTGAGTATTATTCATGTAACACCCTATGTTGATATTCAGCTATCTTCAAAATAATAGCTGTGTATTTCTATGTACTAAAGTATGGAATCAGTTCAAAATAAATTTGAAGGGTATTGTTAGAAAAAATGCTGTTTGGACACCTTTGTTATATTATTAACCTTTATTTATATTATGAAATGTGCAGTATGTCCCAAAATATTATCTCTAATTTTTTTTGTTGTATAGATATTACGTACATACTAGATATAAATTTCTTAAGTTTTTTTGAAACCTTTTCTTTATACGATCCCACTTTACTTTCAAAGTTTAGAGGTAACATCTAAGTAATATTTTCAAAAATTGGTAATAGTACATTACAGTACAAGTGAGGAAACTAAGATTTTTCATTAACACGTTTGTTAAATTTCACATGAGCCAATGGCGAGTGTACATACAAATTAATGGCAAACATTAGTTTCCCACATGTGCTGTATAGCGTTTTGTTCAATCCTACCTTTGAAATTGCCTGTTTCTAGCGTAGATACGAGTGTTGAAAGTTGTTATTTTCACTCACTCTGCTAACATTCATAGCAGATTGTTTAAACGTAACGGAGGTGAACTAAAAAACGGTAGAGAGCACACAAGGAATATTAAATGAAGTATTTCACTTGTATAAATTATTAATCTTAATTAATTTGCGTAATGATGACGATTAACAATTTGACACAATTGGTTGTTTATCAATCAATTAAGAGTATGACAACGTCAAAAAGTCTCACAATTTGACACAACTGGCTGTTTATCAATCAATTACGAGGATAACAATGTCAAAAAGTGTCGTCTCCGACATATCGACATGACATTAGCCAAGAATTAACGAATTTTAAGACCGAATTTTCTCTAAATAGTAGGATTGAACAAAACGCTATACAGCACACGAGAGAAACCAATATTTTCCACTCACTTGTATGTCTACTATAATCTGACATACGCGTGAGTGAAAAACCTTAGTTTCCTCACTTGTACTGTAATATACTATTGTTCAATCCTACTATTTACAGAAAACTCGGTCTTAAAATTCGTTAATTTCTGGACAATGCCATGTTGATATGACGGAGACGACATTTTTGACATCGTTATGTTCTTAATTGATTGATAAAAAGTGAAATACTTAATTTAGTTTTCCATGTGTGCTTCTACCGTTTTGTGGTTAACATCTGTTACGTTTAAATAAAGAGTTGTTTCTTTAAAGGTTTTATATTTCACTGATAGTGGTTGAAGAAAATTACAGTGAGTGAAAAAAAAATTCACTCATTCGTCGTTATGAATGTTAGCAGAGTGAGTGAAAATAACAAACGGACAATTTTTCAAATCAAAAAAATGTTGTGCAATCCTACCTTCGATGTTATAAGTTTCTAGCGTAGATACGAGTGTTGAAAGTTGTTATTTTCACTCAGCCTGCTAACATTCGTAGCTACTAACAAAAAAGCATGACAATGTCAAAAACAGTCGTCTTCGACATTTTGACTGACATTGCCCAGGAATTAACGAATTTTCAGACCGAGTTTTCTCTAAATAGTAGGATTAAACAAAACGCTATACACGTGGGAAACGAATGTTTTCCATTATCTTGTATGTCTTTCTACACTTGCCTTTGGCTCGTGTTAAATCCGACATATGCGATAATGAAATATCTTAGTTTCCTCACTTGTACTTTAATATACTATTGTTTTAAATAGTGCTTTAGAGCAAAAAAATCATACGAAGCAACATAGGAGTATATTACATTGCAGTATATCCAAAATATAACTTTCAAAAATTTCTCAAATCGATTTAAAATTTTTACAGCATTTTCAACACTAAATCCTCTAAAGAAGCACACAAGTTTTTTACAATCGGTTAAAAACTTAATGTATTATAAATATTTTTTCATTGAAAATACTAATTGTAAGTAAAATTGATACTTTTGTTTGAGTTCTTTCCATTTGCAGAAATATCAATATTTTATCGAACGCTTGTGTACTTCTCTAGCAACTTTGATGTAGATTCTAAAGACGAAATATTCTTTGACCTCAGTGAAAATATACGACACTTCTTCTACAACTTATGGAAGTTTGTTACAAAAACGTTCGTGTACTTGACTTCAATGCCGTCGTTTTGATAAAACAAAATTATTACATATCTTGTTTCGTAAAATGAAGATCCTAAAGTCATTTTGTTTTCAAGCATTCACTTATTACCCCTTAATTTTATTCTTTAAAAAGTAGTGTTGTTACTAAAAAATTTTAATTAGCATTATAGGTTTCACTATCACTAAATGTTTTGTAGAAGCGTACTTTTATCACTATCAATACAGGTCTAGTGATAATGTAACTTTTTATTTTTTTATTTTATTTTTTCTCTATCACTAACTGTTCAGTGATAATGAAATGAAATACATACTTTAACTACCACTGAAGAAAGTAGTCGTAGTGTAACGCTTATTGCATTTATTTGTTAGTGTATTACGGCCATCCAATATTAGCCATCTCCATATATTACTGTTGGGCACAAGTTCTCTGGTTTGAATGCTTCGTTACGTTTTCTCCAAACTTTTGTATTTCTATCGCAATAACCTTTTTTCATAAATTAAGTTTTGTTTCATCACTAAAAATTATCGATTTCCAAAATTTATTGTCATTAGAAATGTATTTTTTGCGAATTCCAGTCGTTTTATACATATGATATAAATTAATTTATGGTACATGATATTATTTTATACTTGTGATATAATGGCCTTTTTCCTAGGTGTTCGGTCATGATATCCATTTTTGCGAAGATCATTCCAATTATTTGTGCAGTTACTGTCCTTTGAGATACAGTATTTAGTTAGCGATTTTGAGAGCACTTAGGAAATTCACGCACTTTAATATTACACGTTCATCTCAAACACTTAACGTTAGTACAGGACGCCCTGTACTAAGTTGTATTTTTGTGGACCTCATTTTATTGTAACTTTCTATAATATACTGCACTGACCATCGCGCTTTTTTGACAGATTTGTTAATTTCACCTACTGATTTTCTGCCATTTTAACAATGAACCCATTGAACCCATGTTTGTCGGATCACTTGGCGATCTCTTTTGAGTGTAACATTGCTAATTGCTACCCTAAATATAAAATTTGTTATCTTTTAAAATATTATAATTTTGTTGAGAAAATTGATTTTTCCTTTATTTATGAATCGAAGATATGCGTAAATACTAAATTCAAAAAACCAAGCGGAGTACCGGTTGTAATCTATACAAAGATTAAAAAATCTTTTTGAATGGCAACCAATGGGTAAGAAAACAACTTCCTTTTTCGCTATCCGAGCTTTCGAAATAATTGCGAAAGCTCGGATACCGAAAAAGGAAGTTGTTTTCTTATCCATTGGTTGCTATTCCCAAGATTTTTTAATCTTTACTAAATTCAAAGTATCTTTGAATTATTATCTGATGCTCTAAATTCTAGCTTTCAACTAAAAACTAAACTATTTGTCGATAGTAAAGACATCGACACTAATCATGTATCCTGGTTTAATAACGAAGTTAAGGCTCATTATTACCATCTTCTGGTTAAGGTATCTAAGGGATTATTACTGTGGTTACGGCTATTTTACGCGTTCTGCTTTTCTGGTAGATGGGTTTATGTATAAGATAAATTTAACTAAAAGATGGTAGTAATGGACCTAAGCTAGCTAAAGATCTGCTTAATTTAGTTTCTGATCTTAACAAATCCTTTCATGATTCCTTGGAACTGTGTGAAGTATTGTAGAAGGTACTATTGAAAAATTATACTTAAAAATAAAAAAGTTGCAAATAGCAGATACATTTCTAATTCTTAAAATACTCAGAGGGCTGTTTGGAATGTTACCAAAAACAACAACCCTGAGCGAGCTATTAATGGTGTGAATGAATGTATTTGTATAATGTTAATTTTTTCGGGGGAGTTTAATTTGTAACATGCAATCGTTCAACGACTAGAGAAATGTCATTTCTACTCTTAACATAATTCCTGTAAAGATATTTATGGTTTAAATTCAAATATAAAGTTATTCAACACTTAATTATTTATTCCCTTTAGGCCCAGTTTATTCACCTTTGGTTATATTTATCTAATGGATATTTTCCATGGTTACAGTAATTTCACTTACCATGATTGGCTATTTGACCAGTAACTATGGTAAATATCTGATGGTTAAATTTAACTAAAGGTGAATAAACTGGGTATTAGGCCCAGTATATTCACCTTTAGTTAAATTTAACTACTGGGTAATTTCCATGGTTACTGTAATTTCACCGGCCATGATTGGCTGTTTAACCAGTAACCATGGTAAATATCCAATAGTTAAATTTAACTGAAGGTGAATATACTGGGCCTTAGCTAAACTAATTAATCAAATGTATTACTGCTCACAGTACCAGATTGGTTAAAAATAAGTAAAGTGATACCTGTTTACAAGAGGGTTTTAATTAATAAGGTCTCAAATGACAGACCAATTTCAATTACTCCTGTTTTGGATAAAATTTTTGAAATAGTTTTGTATAACCAGTTAATTGCGTACCTTAAATCCAATAACCTCCTAAATGAGTCACAGTTTGGTTTCAGTAAAAATGTTAACGATATAACCACTGTGATATAAAAGTTATAATATGCCAGATCTTTCAGAGGTGATCCAAAAATTGAATGACGCGAATACGACATTAAACTCTACACATATAGGGAAATAAGGCTGGTATAGCTATGGCTATAGTCTAAGGTAATTCAAAAAACGTTCAATTTGAAAATAAGTGTTACTACTAAGATCAAACTCCTTACATTTCTTTATCAATTCTAACAAGTTTTTTATTACCATGGAGTATATTTTCCATATTTCTGGAAAACAATTAAATCTAATCAATAAGGAGACTTTAGTGAAGCAGTGTATATTGTCAATTGATAAAAGAAATAAAGGGAGGCTTCTTTCTAAAGGCCCGCCTATCCAACTGGAAACATTCCCTCTTCTTTTATTTCTAGTATTAGTTGAATAAAATCTAGCGTTGAATAAAAATGAAAACACTAAATGTAGAACTTGAACATTTCGGATTTTTTTTATTGAATGTGAAGATGGTATAACGTTTAGACCGATGCTGACGTTATTATTTAGTCCTTTTAGACTCTATCGTCCTCGGAACAAGCCCCCCTTTTAGAATATTTTCACGCATTGACAAAGCACGAAGAAGTCTAAGAACGTTATTCTCTCATTTTTCATTTCTAAAATTTGTTATTACTTTTTTTTCAATTATTTTTCTAATTTATTAATTTATCTACAATGTATCTAATACAATTTTTGCATCATCAGAGCACTTTTTTTGAAATTTATTTTATTGTTTCATTACTTTTTTATTAAATTAATTTTTTTCGATTATTCTTTTTTTATATAAAATATACGTTTGCTTTTGGATGGGATTTGCGGTGAACGAATAAAAAATTACAAAAAAAATAGATTGTGCCCATCGATAGGCTGGTTAAAGGCCGTTTCCAGGATAATTTCGAGTTTCTACAATGGTTTAAGAAGTTTTTCGATGCGAACTATAAAGGAACGGAATATGATGCATTAGGGATGCGTAGTGGAGAGGCGATGGGCAATGGGGGCGGATCAGCGCCGAAATCGAGCGGCATTAAAAAACCGAACCAAGCCAATTCGACCAAAACGTCGCCAGCCTCCGTTAAGCCCCAACCAAAAGCTAGTATGTTTAAAATTTTGAATTCTTAAGTTATTTTGAAGCTTATTTTGGACAAAATTTAAGTTGATTTTTTTTTGTCATTTCTATTCATTGTCATAATTCACTTTGCTTTTTTCTTCCCTTTTTTTATACTTTTGCTTATTTCGTTTTGAGAACAATTTCGAGTTTTAAAGCATGTTATTTATATTAGGAATTAATGCTTGTTTTTAAATAATCAATTATCAATTCTTACAGAAATTATTTCTTTATTAAATCTGTAATTACGTAGAATATCTTTGTTAATTAACTTCATTGGTGGTGAACATAATTATGATTAGAGTGTTCACACATTATTTTAGTATTCAATACAAGAAGTAAATAGTATTTGTAATATAAATACCTTTCAAGACCAATAATTCATAAATCGGCACTTATCGGCACCTATCGGCTACTTATCTGATTTTCTTATTCTATAGAACTCAACACCATATTCGTTTTATCCAAAACAGATTAAACGGTTGTAGAATCATAGAATCGATGTTGAACTCATTCATGCAAATGAATGAGTATCTTTATAAGACATTAAACGGTAAGGAAAATTTTAAAGGTTCAGATTGGGTAGTTGTTTGGATTACGACGTCAGACATCACTGGTGCACATTTTTTAAAGAGGGTAATCGGTCAATTTATGCGGCAATATTTTTTGTCAGCTCTTGAATATTTTGCTGTTAGCGATTTGTTGATATTGTTTGACAATATCGTATTTAGGCACGCGTTGCTATATACAAATCCATAAAAGTAAATTTAGTTTTGGCCTTGTCACTGCTCTAATCGTTTACCGCATCTTCAACATAAATGCACCTTTATTTGAAAGAGAAATGACATCTCGTTGTCCACATGCTCTCAAAATTAGCAACCTCAACTGGAAAGCTTTAAACAACCATTCTGCAACGACAGATCCAGTAGTATACAGATAGTCATAGTTTAAAGTCATGGTTCAATTGACACCCTCTGTCAAATTTGCAAACTCATTTCATCTTCTGGTTGAACTACTGTTAAAGAATCAATTTATTCTTCCTGGCCTTTTTCTTACTTCTTCAATCACATTATCAAGTGATGCAAAAAATGAACAAATTTTTTTAGGCGCCATTTGAAGTGTTTTGTGTGAAATTTCATTTCAAGATTGTTCAATAATTCTCATGGCATCTAAAACATTAAATTACTTTTAAAACTCTTTAAGAGAAAGCGTTCATGTAGATGAATTCATATAAAATTTATGAAGATGCGCAAAGGATTATCTATCTCCTAGTAAGCATTGGTTCAAGCAAACTGGTTATATTCAATGGTAAAAATAGAACCTTCACACGTTGGTCGAAATTTATTATTGTTGCAGAAGGATGGCCTAGTGTGTTGTCGATTAATAATATTACTTTGAATTGGGTTTCCTTTAATTGACATTAACTCATGTATGATGTGATGACCAAACTACTCCTTAAAAAGAGAAGCGCTCACTCAAGTTTTAGCATTCGACTTCCAAATGATGGGCAATCCAGTTTAGATTTATTTTTTAAATCTCTCAGATTTTGTAAACGATAAACTAAAAGAGGTTTTAATTTATAACCATCAGTGGTATTTGTACTAACCATTACTGTTAATCAATCATTGATGGCTTTAAAACCTGGAGTAAATTGTCTTCTTATCATCACGCGCGATAACAGTTTAAGAACATTAGTATGGTTTGGTTGATATAACCACATTTTTCTGACATCCTCTTGAGTATTTCTGGATAAAGAGAAGAAGAGAGTTTTTTATTAGCGTTTGCCGCTTTTCTGCAATACTATACCAATTACAACAATCTTTGAAACAACTCAACCAGCCGTTACTAGCTTCAATCATCTCATTTGTTTTTTCTTCCCAGCTTCTTCTTTTAATCTTTTAAAAACTAACTTAGTTTGAGAGCGCAGCAAATTCTGGTCAACAAACCAGAACATGAATTCTTCAAAATTCTGTTCAACAGAATTTTTCACTCTTATTTGATTCTGACACCATATTTTTAACATTGTTTCTATTTAAGCGATAAGACCATGATGTTTACAAACAATGCACGAATACAAAGGTTGAGCATTGTTTTTACAGCTCCCAGAATTTTTGCCTTATCTTTCATAATTGTTCTGACTATATGATAGATAAAACTTTTTTGGCAAATCACAATTGTTTTTTTTTTTGCATTGAACTCTTTGATAATATTAACTTTACATTTCAAAGACAATCCTTTTGCTTTCTTGTTTGGTGCAAATGAATCCGTATGAGTTCAACTTCGTTTTTTATTACACAGTGACAAAGATACAAACTTTCAGAGCTAGCTCAGTATAATACTGTAATTCACCTTTAATAAACGCGCAATAAACACGTTCGTATGTGCCGAAAAATCAACCACCTTGTGTTGTGGAGGAATCAAATTGAAATTTCCTATCTCCGAATTTTCATAAAACTGGGTACCATAAGTCGAAATATTGCTGTATTTATCATGATATAGCCAACATATGTTAAACGAATTTGATGTATATCATACTTCCCACAAACTGCAAACCGCAGTCGATATTACTGATCATAGATAATATATGTATTATCGTTATTAAAAATTAATTTCAAGCCTGGCAGTACTTCACGCACAAATTATACAGGTACTAAATTATTAATTTGTATTTAGTATTCCATTTAAATATAGGTGTTTATAAATTGATGCCAAAAATGTTAAGGGGTGATTTTTCAACCTAAATTAAAAAGTGCCCATATAGCTTTTTGCTCATAACCCATTCTCCTCCACATTACAGCCCTATAACTATTATTCTCTATTACTCCGAATTCCCTTGTAGTCCGAGCAAAATTTAAAAACATTAATTTTACATTATGCCCGTCAATTCCAATCGATAAAATATTCGCTAATCGGAATCAATAAATTTATCGTTCTTTCTGTAGAGGTAGATATTTCCAAAGCAGTGAAGAACATTTCTATTTCTATAAAATCCTAAATTCATGATTATCAATGCTTGCAAACTGTTAGCGATTTTAATAGTGAAATGTTGGAGGAATGTATTTGAACAGGTATTATGCTGCAGCAAATAAGGCAGTTCTCTCCATCAAGACGCTGTGACAGATGACATCGAAATAAAAGGGAAACATCAAATTGAAATAATCTAGTTAAAAAAATTGTTTACTTCATTATTGCATATGAGCTCTTATATTTTCTTATGGTCTTCTACCGATAATCACTGTAAGTGTGAAAGTGACATTGTGTTACAAAATATGTCTTTTGGCGTATTTTATTGCAAAAATTGGCAAATTTAAAATTGTGCTTGTATTCTATCAAATGAGCGATATGTATTTCAAGACAATGCAGTTGTAAATGAGGAGTTGACATTTAAAAGGGCAGTTGCCCATTTTAATAAATTTTCAGAAAATTGATAAAAGCCAATTTTTTAACAGCTGTTGATTATTTGAATTTTTTTGCTAATGTTTACGGCATAAACAGGGAAGGTAGTTTTCAAAAACATTTCAATATTACGAGGGTATGCCACCGTGAAGACCCGAAAATAATAGGTTTTTTTTTTGCAATCAGATGAAAGAAGTTTTCGAAAAATGGGTTACAGGGTATGACTAAGCCAGTTTTGTAGTTTTAAATAGATATTTTATTTATTAACAGTTATGAAAATCACAACCGCTAGATATCGGTAATGGTAGGCTTGCAATTCGTGTAGTGCCAAACTGTGCGCAAGATTTCTTCTAACCTGGAAGTCAAATAATTAAAACTTGAGTAAGATTACTTCAGTAAACTCAAAAACTAGGGAACTACATAGGATTTCACAAGAAATGTAGTATTTATTGATAAAAACCTACATAAAAATGGTTGTAAAATAGAGAATCTGAAACAAATCGCAAAATGGCTACGTGGAGTAAGATAATACAAACTTTTGAGAAAAATCCGTTGAAAAATGTGGAAGTTATCGTGTGCTCAGATTTGAAATGCCGTTTTCAGAAAAACGTTTTAAAAGTTTTCGAATATAAAAAACTGTATATTTTTAGTAGATACATCTAATCAGCAATTTTTGCACCATCCAGCTGTCCTTCCTGAAGCTTATTGTCATCTTCTGCAGCTTTTATGTCTGACAGTTCGCAAACTACGCTCAGCGCGGGCAATGCGATTTAAATTTACTTCACGACAAAAGTCGAAGCACGATCTTCCAATTGTTAATTTTAGTTGTTATGCTTGCATTATTTCCATAGTGCTTAGACCATCATGAAAGGTGCTGGTAGCTATATCAGATGCAATGTCAACCATTTTCTCAATGCCACTATGAAAAGTTTTTGGTGCGATAAGCCATAACAGGGCGTTGTAGCTTTCATTGCTGTTTTGCGTATATCCCCCTAAATATCTTGTGAAAAGATCTTGATAGTTCTTCGTACAGTAGTCTCTCGAACTGCGCGGTTTCAAAGTGTGCAGTTTTGATATTGCGCGGTTAGGTAATGAGGGACATCCCTCGCTTTGCGTGGCCCGAAATTTCGGATTGCGCGATAAATACTTTGTACCAATATTATTTGCACAAATGCGCGACTAATTTTTAACCGTTTGCGAGAAGAGGCCGGTCATTGGTACGATTATAATTCCTGATTAGTATGAGATGGTTTGAAAAATTCAAATCGCGTAAAAACTTACGAAATATCAAACCATTCGGTGGAACAGCTAGTGCTGACATCGAAGCTGCATCTACGTTTTCAAACACCCTTAAGGATATTATTACCAATGATATAATACTTACCAAGCCAGGTCTTCCATGCGGAAGAAACGGTTTTACACTGGGAACGAATGCCAAATAGGACTCTCATTGCCAAAGAAAAACAAAACCGCCTCAGGACACAAAGCTGCAAAGGAAAGGTTAACACTGTTATTTTGCGGCGATGCTGGGAAAGCTTCAAGTATACACCTCTTGTATACTTTTGAATATCAGCCAATAAGATTCGCATTACGCTGTTTCGAGCTGCGCGGTACTATTTCAGAACCATTCTACCATGCAGTTCGAGGGATTGCTATGCACAGGTTTCACTACGTTGAAAACATCATTGCCGATTGCTGGCTTGTAGGTGTACTCATCGATTTCTGTCAAAGCGTATGCTTTTTTCAGGGAACACCAGGAGTCTGTAGACAAATTGTCATGCTTTGAATTTTCATTTATTCTCTTTTTTCATGTCCCTTACGGAATCACAATTTCTGCGAATAACCAATCCATAATATAAGGAAAGTTCATCAATTAATTGTTTTATTAATCCGTTAATTCGTTTCTGAACCTGGGCGCTCAGCAAATGTATTATAGACGCGCTCAGTCCATAATACCTTTGAAGGTTTTGACTGTCTCCTATTCCTACCTAAAACTTAAAGAATTTTCGGTGAAAAACATTCCGCAAAAATTTTCTGTCAACGGATTCTCATTCTAGATAGTATAAAAAACACTTTTAAGCAAAAGAAATCGATTTTTTTTTTACTTTCAAAGGTGGCATATTGCTTAATATTTCAGAAATAAGCGTCAATATTCAATTAAAATTTGACAGAAAACATTTTGTTTGTCAAATTAGCCTAGCTTTAAAACGTATAAAGAATGGTACAGCTAAAGATAAAGGAAACCTTTATTTCAAACGAAAAAACATTAATGCATAATTTAGTAACATATAAAGGTATTACCCATAATTTGTAACCTTCTTCTTCTTCCACACAGTTGTAGTTTCACAGTTTTCACTGTAGATCTGAATGCTTCCTCTAGTTTTGACCTAGAGAAACTTTCAGCTTGTTTTGTTACAGTTATTATCTGAAACGTTTTTGTAGGATTGCCATTATGGTAAAATATTTCAAATTTTACAAGTGTGCTATATTCGTTCAGTAGGTATAGATCTTTTGATACAAATTCATTCAGCTTCGCTAATGCCAATTAATTTTTTAACGGGAGAAGGTGTATTATTGATGTCATGGCCCAATTTTAGAACGATTCGAACTTGTGGATATAATTCCTAGTATTTTTCAGGATTCTTTATGATTGTACTGTTTAGTGATTTTTTCAATTTTCCCGAAAATTCTCTCAGCAGGTAAGAACGAACGGCCTCTTAAAGTAAACGTTATGTATATGGATTTCAAAGTTCCAAGAACATTTTTATATAATCAAATCTTAAATCCATGTATCAAAAAACTGTTCTTGTTCTGTGGTAATTTTTGCTCTTTTGCTTGAACTTGTGCAAAGAGCTATTTCCGTATTGCTCCCAGTACAAAAAGAACAAACATCGGTTGTTGGAGAACCAAAGTCGATATTAAAAAACTTGTTAAATACACAGTAAAAGTATCTATGACACATACAGATATTTTTACACACAAAGTTCTACATGGTTATTGTAAAGTTTCCAAAGAACACTTACATTGTATTCTGATGACTAATAAATCCGTTTTGATTTACTTCTACTATAATGGGTTTTACAAGCTTTTAATTGGCTGATAAATATTCTTAAGCTTATCAGCGTTTGTCACAGTTTTGGGGTCACCCCCAGGACGTTCCTTAAATACCGAACCAGTTTCTACACGTTTTGTTGTTGTATGTACTATTCTCTGAGATATCGCAGCAATAAAAACCTTTTGACATACCGCTTTTAGGACATTATTCCTGTACCATAACTAAAAAATCATCAAATTTACTCAGTACTCTGTAGAAAAATTTTCCGTTTTCCCGCCTATATCTCTTTATTTTTGGCGTCATCACAGATAACAACCCAGCAATTTAAGTGTGTTGCGATTCTTTATTCTTCTCTTTAAATATTTTCAATCTAGGAGCCTTTATATCATTTTAACTAATTTTACTACATTGGAAACTACCACCTTTATTACAAAGTACATTTTACCTACTATTTTACCTGAAAACGATGCCGAGATTTTTCTATGCTTTAATTTGTCACACGGTTTTTATGTAGCATATATACATAAGGTGTTGGTTCTTAAAGGGATAAATATAATTTGAAATTAACACTAAAAATTATTCAGATTCTTTACACGAGCTTTTATCGTTTAGATATATCATTTAATTTTTTTGATAATTGATTATTAAAAAATAAAAAAAAATATTCCTAAAAAATCGATTGTGAAATAGCGAATTTACATATTAGTGCCTAAAGTAAATGCAGTACGTCCGGTGGCGAAAACAGTGGGCTTGGTGAACAGTCGTGGCGATTCCGGGAAAATAGAAGAGCTGACAAATCAAATTTTGGAACTGAAGGTGAGCGTAGAAGGTTTAGAAAAAGAGAGAGACTTCTACTTTGGGAAGTTGCGTGACATTGAGGTTATGTGTCAAGAGTCCGAAGAGGGTAACCCCCTAATCCAGAAGATTTTGGAAGTTTTATACGCAACCGAAGTAATATTTAAAAATAACAATATTTTTATTTTTTTTTAATGATGTTTGTGTTGTGTTGATTCAGGATGGTTTCGCACCCCCCGATGAGTTGGAAGGAGGTGCAGACGAACAGGACGAGTATTAAAAGGAAAAACATCCCTTTTTTAACACTCCCTCCCCCATTTTCTATACTTTTAAGAGTCACGTTTCCTTAAAAAAAATAATTAAAAGGGAAACATTAAATTGTTTACGTGCGAAATATTTTAGTGTCTTGTTAAAAATATTGTCGCATCATGTAAACTCTTTTTTTTTCATTTACACTATTAAAATTTATTGTAACCGTTGCCCGCGTACTACACGAAGTTATGGTATATATTCTATTAAATCAAAGGAAAAAGAAAATTAATAATTATAAAAAAGCGAAATTGATATAATAGTAGATTTTTTTTAATGTAAAATGTGTTGTTTTGCGTGTGTAAAAATTGTTACATTTCTGGAAAATGAAAATGATGAACGAATCTTGAATATTATTTGATAGTCGTAACGATTAAACGATGACGCTGATAATAACTTCTTTGTCTCTTTTTATGTATTTTTTCGCGGTTAGTAGAGATGAAGCGCGCACTCAACTTGTTCTATAGTTACGTTTTACTACCTACTGTTTTTTGTGTTATCTACTACCTTGTGTTGGCATATTTTGAAATAAAAAAAACGAATAAATCATTTACAGTTTTATTATAATTTGCGTTTTTTTTAAATAAATTAATTGATCTGTGTTCATTGCGAACAACCGTCCATTTTATCACGTAGCTTTACATACTGTTTCATAAATAATAATACTTAATATACAGGGTGGGTCAATAGTGCGGGGATGGAAGATTGTGACTTTACCATTGAAAATAAAAAAAAAATGTTTTTGTCATCATACATTACTGTCAAAGCTGCATCGATTAAAATTATTTTCAGCTACACAGGGTGTTTCATTATTTTAAATGTAACCCTATGTATCTTTTCACATATGCTCATTAGTTGTCTTAAATGCTATAAGCGCATATCTTGTTTTCAAATTTTGAATGCAAGGTTTTGATGTGACAGGTGTATAGTCGCCTCTTTTAGGCTCTCACAAATTTTCTAATTTTGAAGTGTTTACATTAGTTATTTTCTGGTTTAATTTATTCCCACTGGTGCGGATTTATGTGGTGAGTTGCTGAATATTGTAGTTCAGTGTTATTGCTGTTTTTCCTACAATTGTCGTGGGTATGTCGGGGTGCAAGATCTGTTCGTCTCGCTTATCGTCTAAGAGTCCAGGGCTTCAGTGCGGCGGCTTCCACGAACACTTTCATGCCAAAAGCGTAAAAATTTCAGCCGATGCGCTCGAGCAAATTAAATCGAGCGGCGTCTTTTGGAAGTGCGCTAAGTGTCGGGGTTGTTTGGACAAATCCGTCATTATTGACGATGAAAATTTTGATTTCAACTCTTCTAATGGCTCAAGTAATGCTCAATTGTATCGTATCTTGTCTTGCATCCGGGAGGACGTGAGAAATTTAACAAGCAAATATGATGAGATTCTGTAGTCTGTTTCCTTTTATGGTGACAAAATCACCCATTTTGAGCGTTCCCTGAATAGCTTCAGTAATAAGATAAAGCAGGTCTACGTAATGACTGCTGAAAATGCCGCCCTTAAGGCTGATTTGTGTCTTGATGATCTTGAACAGTATTCGCGGTACAATAATCTGATTATCTCGGGAGTTCCTGAACGCGTTGGTGAAAATCTTCCCGTTATACTATCAAACATTGCTGCTGCCACAAAGTCTCCTTATTACTACTTCCGACATCGATGCTATTCACCGTCTGCCTCCTAAGCCGTCGCTAGGAAAGGTTTCGTGTCTTGCTTACCCGCTACCATGATAACAACCAACGGGTTAAGCGTTAATTCGGGCACCGAGATATATTGTGCATTTGCGGATTATTTTTCGTCTGTTCTTGTGGATGGTACCATTGACAGCACCAAAATATCTAGTGGCTCAGGTGTTTCAATATTGCCCAGTCTTTTACACCTGGTCCAGATGGTATTCCATCCACCTTCCTCAAAGAATTTGCTACTGAACTATCTGAGCCTCTGTTTTTAATATTTTCAAAATCATTACGTGAAGGTATTTTCCCATCTAAGTGGAAAACGGCTTTTGTCGTGCCAATCTTTAAAGCAGGTGACAGGCAGGTGTTATCTAATTACCGTCCGATATCCATTATTTCGTCTATTCCCAAAGATTTCGAAAAAATTGTATACTAATACCTTAGCCACTCGATTAAACACATTCTTATTAAAGAACAACACGGTTTCGTGTCCGGGCGATCGGTTGAGTCCAACCTGGTGTCTTATGTTGACTTTCTCCAATCAGCTTTGAATGGGAACTGTCAGGTCGACGCCATTTACACTGATTATTCTAAAGCCTTTGACAAAATTGTTTATACTATTCTCATCCAAAAACTTTTATACTTAAATATTCCAAATGGTATTATTCACTGGATCATATCATATTTATCGGATAGAAGTCTGGCGGTCAAGGTTGGTGGCTTTCTGTCCGGTTATAGACCTATCTTATCAGGAGTAAGGTAGCCACCTTGGTCCAACATTATTCTCTATTTACATAACTGACATTGCTTCTTGTTTCAAATACTCTAAATTCTTGTTGTATGCTGATGACAATAAAATATTTACAAAAATTGGCTCAATTCTTGACTGCCTACGGCTTCAGGAGGACCTTGACGGGTTGCATGATTACTGTGTAATTAATAAACTTCACCTTAACTATGACAAGTGTCAAAAAATATCGTTTTCATGTAAGCGTTATCCGATTAATTTTAATTACAACTTTAACGGTCAAGCTATTGTGTCCATTGATAGCGTTAAGGATCTCGGCATTGTGCTTGACTCCAAACTGCGATACCACCTGCATATCGAATTTATGGTGAAGAAAGCTCTGCGCAATCTGGGGTTTGTTATCAGATTGAGCAAGAAGATAGTATTTGTTAACAGTGTTTTGAGCTATGGTTCTGTAGTGTGGAATCCCTTGTACGCAGTTTATCGTGAACGTATCGAATCAGTTCAACGTCGATTTGTCCGTTACTCAGCGCGTAAGTATTATCTTCTTATATTATTATCTTCTTCTTATCTTCTAAGTAAAAAAGACTAGTATTTTCGAAATTGGTATTAGATAAACATCAACAAAACAACTTTTAACTTACTACCCTTGGGTCAGCGCCATCTTTTATCTAATTAGATTTTTCAAACTTATTAATGGCATGGTTGACGCTCCTGATCTACTGTTTGTGGTTAACGTAACACAGCGATTTACTCGGAACAATATTACTTTTCGTTTACAAACACCTAACACAAACGCTTATTCTAACTCTCCTATTACACGGATTCTTGACACTTATAACCAGAGGCTCAATCATGTTTCTCTATTTGCCATCCCGTTGTCATCGTTTAAATGTACTTTATTCAGACTCGTTAGTAGCGTAACACTTGGAATTTAATTAGTTTTTTTTAATACTTTTTAAGCATTATTATTTTGTATTGATTATACTTGTTGATATTATTTGTTTTTAATACTATATTATCTTAATTGTATTGTATTCATGTATTTTGTAAATGGATGCTTTGCTGGGGATGTTCTCCCTGTTTGCGTCCCAAATTGTATAAAATGAATAAAAATAAAGCTTGGGTCTTTCGAGCTCCACTAATAGTATTGGATAATATTATGTAGGATGGTTATTAGAACCGGTTAATTTATGGAATGTTTGAGGGCCCATAACTTTGCTATTTTTAATGGAATACCCTATATCTTTTCAATGCCTCAGAAGGCTTTGTTAATTACCTTTCATTTTTGTTAAGCATATGGTATGTCTAATAGATGTACTTTTTGAGATAACCAGACTATTTTAAAAATGTTGGTATAAACGTAATTTTTCACAAGAAATAAACTATGAAGAATACATTTTTAAACAAATGCAAGTGCGTCTATTATGTAAAAGATGAAGAAGTATACATTTGTGCATATCTAGTTCAAAAAAGAGTAGTATTTTCGAAATTGGTATTAGATAAACATCAACAAGAATAAATTTTTTTCGATTATCTTCTATACAGCGAATAAGCGATGTTTCGTAAAAATAACTATGTTAACCACTTTAATCTTCATTACTACGATATTGTCAACAGTAAATTTATATGAGAAGTAATCTGATATCGATGGTTCTAAAATGTCTGGGCAGCGATTCTAGACTCTTATTTGATAAGATCCTATTTCTTCGAGGCAACCGTCAGCGGACAATCTTTTAGAAGATTTTTCAATAGATTATAATTAACTTAACTTCATTTAAAAATTCACCCACAGAAAGGCTTGCTAATTTCATGCTTCAAATTTTCAAAAACTTAAACATTCCACCAAAGTATACAATTAATAATACTAAACAATTTATTAAGGAAATACAGGACATAAATCCAAAAATAGATACTTGATTGAATTTGATGTGGTTAATCTTTATATTAATATTCCCACAAACCAAACATTAAACATAACATCTAAAATTATTGAAAATCAAATAGATTACAAAATAAATGTTAATAACTTAAAAAAAATTCTCAAACATATTATTACTCAGAACTATTGCTCCTTCAATAACAAAAATTGTAAAATAAATGAGGGATTACCTATGGGGATGCCCTTATCCGGTCTTCTAGCTGATATATTTCTCGATCATTATGTAAATAAATATATATTAAACAACTTAAACACATACAAAAAACATATAATTAAATGGCTGAGATATGTTGATGACATTTTTTGTATATGGGAAGGAGATCTAGCCACATTAGATGATTTTCATAATTATATAAATCAACTTCACGCTAATTTAAAATTTACATTGGAAATAAAAAAAGAAAGTAGTTTAAACTTTTTGGATTTTGATATAAGAAAAATCGATAACACAATACAATTCAATATCTATAGAAAACCTTCGATTTCTACAATAATACCATACGATTCGAACCATCCCTATTCGAGCAAAATGGCAAGTTTCAGGTATCTCATTGATACACTCTTTAATTATCCTTTATCCGAAGAAAATTATAAAAAAGAAAAGGATTTCAATATGAAATTAGCCGAATATAATAATTATCCTATCATAAACAGACTAATTGATAAAATTAAAATACAATAGGATCCGCTGTTCACAAAAGATAAACATAATAAACCTTACAAATCATTTTCATTTAACATCACTTTATCTCTAAAGATACTAACAGAATACAATATAAATTATCTATCCAATTATCAATTTAATAAATACAATAAACTGAAAGAATGTGGAGTTTACTCTATTAATTGTCATAATTGTAACAGCATATACGTACGACAAACAGGTCGAAAGTTGGAAAACAATAACAGAACACAAAAGTAATGCAACTCTAATGTTTATAAACATATGATTAAAATCGGTCACAAAATGGATTTTGAAAATATAAAACTTATCCACAAACATAACTAAGGTTTCTATTTGGATTTATTAGAAATTGAAAAATATAATAAAAATAAGAACTACATCATATTGAATGATCAGCTGGAGATGAAATTTACACCGCTGTTCAAGTTTCTGAGAGATATTTAATTTATATTTTATTGTGTTTTTGAGTTAGCCGCTTTTACGTGAATTTGTCTTACTTGTTTTACAACAACATCGTCTCTTTTCATACAGGTTTAAGTTCGACCATCTTATTGTACATCGTTTTATATTTCTTATTGTAGAGTGTTTTAAAATTTTAATCTTTTAATTTAAGTTATTTAATCATTCTATATCAGAACATAATTTTAATATTGTTCGGGTATATTTGTTATTTTGTGATATCAATTTTAATTGTTTGACCGTAAGTTCTAGTAGAAATTGAATTTATAATTAATTTCAGTAATTTCTAATAAATTTGCAGATTCGGCTGAAAAATTTTAACGGAACCGCTTAATGGTTTTTTTTATGGCGTGATGCATTAAAAAAAATGAAACAATTGATTAAATTCATTATTGTAATCTTGTGAGTTCATATTCTATCTCATATAACCTTCTTTTTGAGTGGGGGTTCACAAAAAGTGTATCAATTCATTAGTAAATTTTTTACTTAAGCAGTTTAAGGCGGACACGATATACCCAGGTTTAGAGACGAAGGGTTAAAAATGTCTTCTTCATAGCTTATTTCTTGTGTAAAAATCAAGTTTATGCGGATATTTTTGAAGTAGTGTAATTATCTCAAAAAAGTATGAGATAATTAGTCAGATGTTAGATATACATATGCTTAAGAAAAATGAAAGGTAATTAATAAAGCCTTCTGAAGCATTGCAAAAATATAGAGTGTTTCATTTAAAATAACAAAATTATTGTCCCCCAAATATTTCATAAATTAACCGGTTGTGGTAACCAGCCTGTATAATATTATCGCCGTATAGTATTAGCTTTGATTATACATATATAAATAGCCCACCTAATGGTAAAATTGGGAAACAAATAAATGCATATAATGGGACGCGAGTATAACAGCTGTGGGACACGAGTTAAAGTAGGATAAAGTAGGCAGTGTAATCGGCACTGAATACAAAGCTTCTCATATTCAATACTAGATAGTCTGCATAAAAGTACTATTAAACGTTCTGTTTTGAGTGGATTATATAATACCTAAAACCACAAATAACGCTTCATTCAGCCATTGTTTAATTTTTCTTTTATTTTTTTATATAGTTTTTAGTTTTTCATAAAAATGTATCTCACTTGACGCGACTCAACTTCCTCTTTGGTGCGACGTATCGATCGATTCATGACACATGAACCGGTATCGAGATTTGGAGCGTGTTTACCACTGAATTTCGTTTAAATTTTTTCGCCAATTAAGTAGGCCTTAAATGCAAGGGCTGTCTTATGGTGGGCTCATGCAACGTGTTTTAGTTTTAGTGGTAGTTTTAGTCTTAAACGTTTGCGTTAGCTTTAGTTTAAGGGAAGGTATTGGTTCATGCAATATTTAAGCACAAAATTAAAAATACAAAAAGAAATCTGGGAGACCAGGAGTGAAACCGTTTTGTTTTTTAGAAATATTTTGTTTTTAATATTATTTGATAGTGATCATGGCGATTTAATAAGAACAAAGATTGAAGAATAAAAAACGATGGCGTTTTGGTAGAAGGCCCATCAATAAGAATCGAAGAAGAATTACAAGGGAATTATGCCACTCTTATTAGAAATATGTTAGAAAAGGAAGAGGACGATTTACAATTTTTTAAATATGTCCGCATGTCATTCGAAGAGTTTAAACAATTGGTAAACTGGTTACACCTTTTCTATCAAAAACACCAAATAAAGGTGCAATTTCACCATCTGAAAGGTTGATAATAACCCTACAGTAAGTTTTTATTTACACCGTGTGCATTAGCTTTAGTTGTAAGGAAAGGTATTGGTTCATGCAATATTTAAGCAAGTATCTTCAAGTATAATTTGGACATATAAAGTCGTGCCAAATTAGAAATACAAAAAAATCTGAGTGAAAAACGGAAGAAGTGAAAACGGAGTGAAACCGTTTTGTTTATTAAAAACATTTTGTTCCTAACACATTCTAACATTATTTAATATGATTAAAAATAAAATTGTTGTCGCTGCTAGCGTAATGCGTTTAAATTAAGGATTACAATCTCGGGATATCGGGATCCCTGCATCCCGGGATTGTTCCTATAATAACCAATTTTTCCGAATCTGGGATTAATATATTGTTGATCAATGATGGCCAGAAAATAACGAAAATCTCCAACAAAAAACGATGTTCATTAATGTCATCATTAATGACAGTGAGTTTCAAATTATGAAAAGTTAGTTTGACTTTTAGATCGGGTCTTATTTGTCATCGAGACATAAATGTTAATAAAGCAGATATTGCTTCCAAAAGACTAGATACTGTTCATAGAAAACTTAATACTGCTTATAAAGGACCTGATACTGCTTAAAAAAGATTTGAAACGTGTCCAGAATACTTCATAGAAATGCTTCCAGAAAACTTGACATTGCCTTTAGAAGACTAGAAATGTTTCCAGAAAATTTCATATTGCTTTTCGAAGTCTTAACCCTACTTTCAGAAGACTTGATATTGCCTCCAAACGACTTAATTCTGCTCCAGGAGATTTGATATCGCTTTCAGAAGACATGGATTGCTTCTAGAAGGCTTGATGCTGCCCTTTGAAGACTAATACTGTTTTTCTTTTGCTTCCAAAACATTTGCAATAGTCCCAAAAGACTTACACTGCTTCCAGAAGATTTGATAGGCCCATGACAGACTTAATACTGCTTCTAAAGGACCTGATATTACTTCCAAAAGACTTGTCAAAATAGAAAGAAGAAATGTTCAAAATACTTGTAATGCTTTAAAAGATTTAATACTGCTTCTAGAAGACTTGATACTGCTTCCGGAAGACTTGACATTGTTTCCAAAAAACTTGATATGTTTCTAGAATGCTTGAACTTCTTCCAGAAAAGTCTATATAGCTATAACAAAACCGTTCTTTCCAAAAAACACGCAATGTAAATCACCTTTTGAACTGTTTGAACAGTTTAAAACATATCATACAGTTTTAGAAATATTTGTTTTAAACACTTTATTTAAAATATAACAACCCTGATTGAAATTATTATTATAATTGAGGCGCTGATACATTTTCATTAATTTGAATGTTTACGAATTGTTCTATCTAACAATTTTATTAAGTTTGCCCTTCTTTCCCTTCAAAAATTGAATATCACTCAAAACCGATGTTTGATTTTAAACAATATCTAAGAGTACAAGCGGCAAACACAATACGTCTAACCACCGGTTTCATTTTGGATTATGAATAATAAATAAATTTGTGTTTGGTAATGATAGAAAATATCAAAGTATTAAAAACTATTAAATAACGTTAGGTAGTTTATTAAAAAGACTGAAATCTGTCGGATTTGAATTGATTTTTTACCTCATAACTAAAAAAATGATTATTAAAAAACATTTATTTTGTTGAATTCGCCCTTATGCAAAATATCAAAAACAGATTTCTCAAAATCATGCTTTGTTGAATTCGCCCTTTCTGTTTTCAACGCCTCAATTGTAATATAATAAAATAAAAAGTTAACCAACTTAACCTTTATTTATAAAATAAAATGAAACACTGCCATTAAAGGCACGAAAGAGAAAAGTGCGCACGCGTTAAGTTGCGACCGTGGGTTTTAGCTTTAAGAAGTTAAAAGTTGGGTAACTCTTATGACTAGGACAAAAACCGTTTTAGTCGTAAGATGTTGCATAAACAGTACTACTATAACACAATACCTTAACTTTTCACTCTTATGACTATAACTATGACTAAGACTAAAACACATTGCATGAACCCACCATTACGAGCCTTTGCCCCGTAAGACTTGTCGTAAGCTCGTCAAATGCCATTCCTCATATGAAGTATTGTGATGAAATTTGTTCAAGTATGATGACATCATTTGATAACGTAGCTTATATTTATAGAATATTAATTGTTACAGTTAGTTATTAAACCATAAAAAGATGGTTAATGATGATAAATTATAAAATAATAATGATTCATAATTTTATATTTTAGTTCTTTATGATAATGGGCTAATTTTAAGCATTATTTTTTTTAATAAAAATAAAACGTACCTACACAATTATTATTGTTTTATTAAAACAATAATAAAATAATAAATAACGATAACTTACTATTCAAATTATTAATAAACCTAAGCAACGTTATAAAAATATTTTTCAATGGTATTGAAACGATGTACATCGTATTCGAACTTGTAACGTTCTTACTTATTTTTTTATTACCTTACAAGGAAGTGACAACGTCTTCGCTGTGTTTGATTAAGAGGGTGTTCAGGCACCAGGCAAAAAAAGCATTAACTCGTTATTTGTGTATTAGTAGTTCAATTTATGCAAACGTCAAGTTTAGTTTGAAGAAATTTGAGTGTGATATCTATTATATTATACATATTATTAATAAGAATAACGGATCGTCATAGTGGAAAAAATAACTGTCGCTATCGCTATTTTATTCCAGCCCAAGTGCCTACCGAACAATGAAAATACAAATTATTCTTCCTGGTCTAAATACCATAAGACGATGGGTAGGCTACGCAACCATCGTTTCTTCAGAAACTGGTTAGAAGTGTTCAAAGTGTTTTTGCGTTCTCTGTTTTGACGAGATATCTACAAAAAAAATTTTTGAATATTCGAAGGCCCTTGATTTGATAGAGGGTTATGAAGCTTTAGGCTGCTTAGGACGACGTAATATATACTCAAAGAAAGCAATGGTATTTAGGATAGGTGGATTATTTGAAAAATGAAAACTGCCAATTGCATACTTCTTTACCGAAACAGGAGTAAACAGCGAGTAAACAGGAGTTAATTATTAATGCAATAGATTATATGGAAGATTGTGGTTTTCTTCTCAAAGTTATCACCTGTGATTAGGATCCAGGAAACACTTCAGTTATGAAAAAACTAAATGTTAGTACAAGTAAACCTTATGCAGTACATAAAAACAGTACAATATTTTGCATTTACGATGTACCACACCTGTTTAAAAATTTTAGAAATAATTTTATAACCTGTTTGTTAATTACATGTTAATTAAATACATGTCTTTTTGAGCTGTCTTATCCAACAGATACATAGCATAATATTGCTTGCCTTCTGTTTAAAGATCGATATCTTCGCAACAGTTCAACGAAAAAATGTTCAGTAAACTTTGTTATAATAACTGATCTTTTCTGCAGTTTTGACTTGAATTTGAAAATGGTTGGTTCCTCAGTTCTTTTTTTGGCGACTTAAACATAAAAAACACCAGATTTTTTAGTTTCTCGTGCATGCCTCCACTTTATAAATTTTTTTAGCAAAAACTATAAGACGACAAATTTGGTATTTCAACAGGTGATAATCTAATATGTTCTGAATGTGAGGTATATATCTTTTTTTCATATTTTGTCTAGTTTCGCGAATTTTCGCAGTTTTCCTAATAATTTTGTATGTCCAGTGACCATAATAGTTTTTCAAAATCAAATTTTTCTGATTTTTTAACGTGAGTAGTTCTTACGCGAGTTCTTACCCTCGGAGAACCCGATAAACCATAATGGCCGCGGTGACTGAATGTCTGCTTCAGAGCCAACAACAAATCAAAAAAAGAGAAATTACAACAAATTATATTTGTGTGTTTAACATTTACAGTAATGTCAACAATGTTTATCAACAAATTAATGTTATATCATGGATAATAACCTTGCTAAAAACTATTACTAAATTAAACCATTTTCAAAATAACAACATCCGCTCAATCTGCGAAAGTTCGCGAAACTGTACACAATATGAAATAAATAAAGTATGCCTTGTATGTAGAATATAGGCTATTACCTGTTGACATACCACATTTTTTGGTCTCATACTTTTTGAGAAAAAAAATTTATAAAGTGACGATGTGTACAAAAGTCTCAAAAACCGGATGTTTTTTATGTTTAAATCTAATGTGGCTGAAGTTAGATTCAGATTATTGCTTTACCAAATTCATCGGTAAAAGGTGCTTCGGTCGATTTAGATGAATAATATTTTCCAAGAAAGCACCGTAAATAAATAAACTAAACTCTCTAGGAATATCTCGCCCATCATTACGTCGAATATTACGCCATATTATTGTTTTTCATTGTTTCATTTATGCGTTCTTCTGCTGGTTATTTTTGGCAAATAAAAGCTAATAAACTAAAGTTTATTCAATCGCAAATCATTCTAGAAATAATACCAATGATAATTTAAATAAATTAAACGATAAACTGCCAAAATGTCATAGCCTTCTAATAAAAACACGAATGGCTTCCAGCATTTTGTGCAGGATTTTGATAAAATACTCAATATGAAAAAAACTATAACAAATAGGTATAGCAATATTTATAGATAATTTATAGATAATTAATTTATAATGTATACATAAAGAATTAAATTCCCATTTTGATAGGCTAAAGAGATATGGAGCATTCTATTTTAAATATTCGGCTTTCCCGCAATTGAATACAGCGAAACGGTAATTTAATTTTTGACCATGCTGAAGACGATGTCACTGCGTTGATGAACCCACCCTTGCCGTTCTTGACACTATGCAAACAGTCAGGTTCGTTGCTTTATGGGGAGATGTTAATGGAAACCAAAGGTAAGGGTGGTATGAATGAAGCCCATCTTGTCCAATCCACAGTAATCATTGTTATGGAAAAAAATTTGACTAGGTTACATTGGGAGCATTAAGAGAAGTTTCCACATGCATGAATTACTGGGGTCAGTTCGTTTGCATATGGAAATAGCAAAACAGCACTGGCGCCAGTAAAACTTCTAATTTTTGACGCGAAATAATAGTAAGTATTTAAAAAGGAAACGTGCAATATTAACGTGTTTGTCCAATGAAAATGAATAAATACGCTAATAAATCGCTCAACAAATGGACATCAGATCAAACGTGCTATTTCACTTATAGTTCCTTTGAGACTAGATCGAGAAAATACATCTCCATCCGACTCTCTTCCGGCAGCATCTACATCTACATATGTAAAACAATAGTTGCTATCAACTACAGTAAGCATGATAACATTGAACTTTCCTTTGCAGTTATAAAATGTGGAACAACTTTTAGCAGGACATTTTATTACATGTTTTCCGTTTACGGTCGTTTACGTTTATTGTCAAAACCGTTTTCTACATTTATCCATTCGTTCTCTGTAGACGGTGTGAAAATAATTCAAGATTAAAACATTACTTTTTATTTCACTCTGCTGTACTCAAATAGTATATTAATTATTATAAAATTTCAGTTTGATGACTTGTGATGACATCACTAAACAAGAATCAGAGATTCATATAGACCCTGATAAGGTAGCCATCACTAAAACAATTGAGTCAATGCTGTACGAGAAATATTTACTTAACCGAAACGCATGCTAACAAGAAAATACCTAGCAACGGAAATTTCTGTCAGTCTTCTATTGGAAAGAAAAGTGTTAATATACTTGATGTGAACAAAGCAGTTGACGCTTTAAAATAAATTGCACAGCAAGTCAATACACCTCAACCTACTTGCGGTGATTTTGAAGTATTTGGGAAAATAGTTGCTGTCCACCTATGACAACTTCCATTAAACAAAGCCTTAGAAAGTCAGGCTGAAATTCTTAATTATTTAATATATAATAAGCAAAGACTGAATTAGTTAAGTTCACTATCAACAGGCTTACTGCTTCAAAATTCAAATAGCAGTTCGTCAACAGATAGTGTCCAATCGTCAACAAAGCATAACTTTTAACAAACGTAGATAATTCCAAACACAAGAAAAATGATAAATGAAATCAGCTAATTATGGGTTAACAAAAAAAGAAACTTAATATTACTATAAAATAAACACCAAAGAAAAACTAACGGCATACGAAATACGCAATGCTTAATGCCAAGACACTGAATTCTTTCTTTAAACGACGCCAAGGACACAGCAAATAAGTTTCAACTAGCGCAATGATTGTTGAAAGTTGACATAAGGCGAGTAATCGCGGACTGCAAGCGCATTAGTATTAAGTACATGGCACAAAAAATAGCGACGCGTCGCAAGATGTACGAGTAGGCACTTTAAACTGTAACTCACTATCAGTGAATTGTCAACAATACCGTTATTTATTTTGTAGAGAAAAATTAAATCATTTATATTGCACCTGAAGGAAAGTTGCGGGATGTTGAAAACTTTGCGTCGCTGTGCGTAGTCGTAGTAAGGTAAAAAAAATTTGTAAACAAAGAAGACACATAAATAGCGAAATATAGTAAACGAATAGGAGCATCCGAGAAGCCTTGTTAACAATGTAATTAATGTGAGTCGAGAAAGTAAGTTTGGAGTTGAGAACACCAAGATCTCGCATTCAGATAGTTTATGATATACGGTAGCGTTTATGTGTAAATGTAATCTTGCTATATTTGTCATAGTTAATGAAAAAATTATTAATTATACAATATGTTTGTAATCTGTCCAAGTCACTCTGCAACTTTACGCTTGCGTCTTCAAGCGAGCAAATTAAAGTAAAATCAGAAATAACAATGGCCTCAAATAGTTGCCATGGGTCACGGAAATATGTGGCTGAATGTACATAGAAATCCAGTAAATTAATCCATTGGGGATGTCATAGTTAGAATTTTTTTTCAAAAGTCAAAAGCCTTATAGTCAGTATATATAACATCAACTTGGGTATTGTTATCAAGAGTATTTAATAAAAAAAAAAAATAGAAAAATAAATTAAGTAAGATTTCACCGACCTACCTCGAAAAAAATCATGTTCACGAATTAAGGATGATTTGACATTAAATATAAAGAAATCATAACTAAGGCGTTCTAAGACTTTTGAGGCCAACACTGGAATACAAATAGATCTGTAGTTGGCAATTAGGTTTCGCGCGCCACCTTTATGAATCGGGATAATCAAGTTATGTGAGCACCGAAGTACATTCGCGGTAGAACAAGCCGGGCAGACGATCAGGACCCTCCCCAACTCTGAGACTCACATAGAACAATACACGTAAAATGTGGTTCCGATTAAACCAGAGCTTAATGCACGGGGAAGATCCGCAATAATCAGCGAATAGGTCACATGTAGGATATTTATTGATATTCGCCTTCAGCCACTCGATCACAATAAAAAAATCTACCGGGAATAGATATGCTACCATTCTTTTTCGATTTAACGAAAGATCTCACTGATCGGATAATCGCGCGTGTTATCTGGTATGGTGCTTAGAAACCGATTGTAATCAGTTCCGATTAAGGCTTTAGTACGATCGCGTTTGCTGATCATTATCAGCAAAAAGGAAAGGTTTCGTAATAAGTATTGTTCTTCGTGATCTTCCACTTCTTATGAAATTTATGTTTTTCCGTAATGGCTTTAATAGTTGGTACTATCAGGAAGGAAATCTACGTTTGCAGTTTTCTGAGGAATAAATTTGTTGACCCCCCAGGAACAATAGAGTTAAATATGCTTATTGCTTCATCGACCTGTAAACGACAAATAGCCTCATCACAATCCACAGACGTGACACATGAACGTAAACCCTTATAAATAGCGTTATCACAAAGATCTATTCCGTACTGCACCGATAACCATAATTGCCGTTTTAATATATACAGGGTCTGTCATGACGAGCTGAATCTATATGTATTTGCCAAACTAAGGGTACTATTTTTATCAAAATTTGCATATAGAGTTTATCCTAGGTGCTCGTTTCAGCTAAAATATGTTCAGCTTTCTCCAACTTAAAGCAACTAAATAAGATGGTGTAAGAAAAATTTGGGGTACCATAGAAAAAAAAATGATGTTTTCGACATTTCGAGATAGGGAAGTTCTGCGCAAATTTGTGACCAGTCTGTATAATTATCTGTATGTAAACTTAGCGAATCATTACAGATGGACATAGAGCTAACATTAAATAAAGCAATCGAAAGAATAACCCAAGTGGAACGAATTCATTTGGAAAATAAAGAATTAAGAGGAAAAACAGAACATACCGATAGAGTAAAAAAGTTTAAATATGGAAACAGATATCAAGAAGAAAGAAAAAGTTCATACGATAGGTGTATAAGATGTGGGAGGAAACCGAGACATGATAAGACAAAATGCCCGGCAATGAATGTGAGATGTTTGAGGTTGACTGAGGTTGCTTGAGGTTGATGGATTTGTCCTGAAAGAACGATCAGAGAAGAACAAGATAAGGAGATGATGATTATGGAGGCAAAGGGAAGCATTAAAACAGGGTGGAAAGAAAATGAGAAATCACAATATTATAAGTACAGACACGACTTAGCTATTGATAAAGAAATATTAATGTAAAAAGACCGATTGGTAATACCAAAAACCTTAAGAAAGAGATGCTTAAACCTATTACATGATGGACATTTTGGGATGGGTAAATGCAAAGCCAGAGCGAAAGAAAGCTTATGGTGGCCTGAAATTTATCAACAGATATATGAAATGATTCAAAACTGCGAAATATGTCTACAAACAAAACCAACAGCAACGGAACCAATGATATCTACGGACATTCCAGGAAGACCTTGGGGCGTAGTTGGAGTAGACTTGGCTGATTACAAAAATCGCACGTATATAGTAATTCAGGATTATTACTCAAAATACCCTGAGGTGAGAAAACTAACATCGACAAAAAAAGATGTAATTGAAATGATGAAGGATGTGTTTGCCCGACATGGCATACCAGACGTTGTAAGATCCGATAATGGTCGACAATTTGATTGTCTTGAATTCAGACATTTCGCAGAAAAGTACGGATTCAAATGGACATCATCCAGTCCAGAATATCAACTGAGAGCTGAGAGCGCTGTCAAAACATTAAAAACAATTTTAAAAAGAAACCCAGAAGATCCTTATTTAGGTTTGCTGACGTATCGCAACTCAACATTGATATGTGGCGCTTCTCCAGCACAGCTGTTATTTGGACGAAACCTTCGCGACAGAATACCAATATCGAAAAACAAATTAAATCCGAAGTTACCTAATCATGACCAAATAAGAAGAAACCTGGAAGAGGAGAAAAGAAAAGAAAAATATAATTATGATCGACGACATAGAGCATTGGAAAGAGATGATTATAAGATTGGCGACAGAGTGTGGATTATAGACAGGAAAGGAAAAGGTATTGTATGCACGAAAACAGATAAACCAAGATCTTATACGGCAGAAACTGATAGTGGAAAAGAAATAAGACGTAACACAAAACATTTGACGAAACTACCCAAAGCAAGAGAAAACGATAAAGAAGAGGAAGCTTCTGCTCAAGATAATGTTGTAACCGAAAATACAAGAAGTACAAGAACCAGAAGACCCCCAAGTAAACTTAAAGACTATAATGTTTATTAAAATAAGAAAAAAAATCGTTTAGTTTAAATTGCTTTATTTTCAAAATTATTGTCAGAATCGTTTTTAAGTTACTTACTTTATTTTTTATAAAAATTGTATATGTATCAATTCAAAGAAAAGGGGATGTAGAGTGGTTAGCATTATAACTTGACAACAGTGCGTAAGAAAAGAGGTTAGGGATAAGAACGGTAATGGTTCGCGCGTAAGAGCATTAAACGCTCCCTTGTAAACATTAAGTAAAAGACAAATAAATGATTGAACTAATATTAATAATTAATGGTATATTATTCGTGTCCACGAACACGAAACATAGCGGTTTAAGGGTCGTTTGTCTCTTACCCGCCCTTTCCAAGGTTGTTGAAAAAGTTGTGGATCATCAACAGTGAGCACATCTAACTCAATATAATTTCCTACCTGATTCACAATCAGGGTTTCGTCCGGGTATTTCATGCGCTACTACTCTTTTAAACCTTACGAATTGTAGTGCTTTCTGATTATACGTCCGTTACTGTAAATTACAATCTTATGTGGATGATACACAGCTATATTTAAGTTTTCCATTGTCAGAGATTAACAGTGCAAATGCTCGTTTAAATGAAGATTGGACGCGTGGTGAATATTTCATAAGGGCACGGGTTATTGATTAATGATACACAATCATCAGCTGTTATATTTGGTAGAAATAAAGACCTTGGTCCTGCCAAAGCGTTATTGAACGTTCGTGTAGGAGACGATGAATTGCGAGTGGTTGATACAGTGAAACTCTTGGGAGTATAGTTGGAGTCGGATATACGTTTTAATACACATATCAATCGCTTAATTAGATCTTATGCCATTAAATCTTTATACACCAACCGTCACATTTTAGGCACACAAAGCAGGGGCTTAGGATACGTGCGCATTGGTACGGATCGGACGAACGCATCGGACGGACGGAACGGAGAAAAATTGTTATTTACATTCTTCTAAATAGCATAACGCACATTAGTGCGCGTCGGACTCATCGAACGCATTCGACATTCACACATCTTTTAAAATGCTCGTCCAATGCGTCCGTTGCATACGATCCGTACCAATGCACGCGTACCCTTACTGACACTTTGATACTTCCTCGCTTTAATCACTGTAACTCTGTCTATGGATCTCCGTTTGATATTTGGTACACGTCGAAATCAAAGAATTTCCTATATGTTGCCTGAGATACGGTGGCTGAGTATGAAAGCAAGGAGAATTTTTCATGATGGTTTCTCAACATTATTACTTTCAAAACTCCAGCTTACCTGTACAATAAAATTTAACCATAACATTCAACAGTTCAAAAGATCGTTTTCTTACTGAATTGCTGACTTTTGGAATTCTCTGCCGAAGGCTTTGCGTTCTCAACGATCAGTTTTTGCCTTTAAAAAATCTCATAAATTGCAATTTGATTTTGGATGTGCTTGGAAAAAAACCTTTTTGTTTTCATTTATTCTATTTTATCACGTTTTATGTATGTAGGAAGGCTAATGCCCAGTTTATTCACCTTTAGTTAAATTTAACCATTAGATATTTACCACAGTTACTGGTCAAAGAGCCAACCATGGCAAGTGAAATTACAGTAACCATGCAAAATATCCATTAGATAAATATAACCGAAGGTGAATAAACTGGGCCTAAGACGTAGAAGTGCGTAGATATATTAGAGGCTAAGAAATAGACGCAAGTAGAATAAGAGACGTAAAAGAAAAGACATGTAAACCAAGCTATGGAGAAAGGATTGTGTTTTTGTAAACTTTTAACGTTTAATAAATTTGTCTTATTGTTTTTAAAACAATCGGGCCTCATTATCTTTACCCCTAGACAACAAAAAGATCCTACAAATCGGAGGCTCCACCGGGATACGTGAAATTTACGAGTTCTAAATTCAGTGGATAGTATTAACTGTGAGAAAACGAGTAGAAAGTGTAACAGTTAAATAACGAAAAACGGAATCCAACGGACAAGATTTTAGAACATTCTGGAACTTCTTATACGACGATCGAGGTTGGATGACGACGAGTATTCCTGTAAGAGGTTAGACGACGACGAGCAAGACCGGCAGCAAGACAAGGTGGACTGGTAAGACGACGACGAGCAAGACGATGACGTGCAAGACGCGACGTACTACAAGGTTCCCTTTGAGAGGTTAGATGACAACACCTGAGTGGGCGGCATAAGAAAGACGCATATAAACAGATAAGATAAATAATAAGATTTTGTTTAACAAAAAATTTAATGAAATAAATAAAACGATCGGTGTATCAAATATGATTGCGATATGTCACATTTTAAATTTAGATTATATGAGTGATGTCGACATTTTAGCAAAACGTGTGTTATCTTTCCTCAATCGGCCATAAATTGATGAGTCAGAGAAAGACGACGAGGAGGAAGATGAAGAAGAAGAGGACGAAGAAAAGGGAAAGGAATGCGGAAACGACGATGATAATTTTGATGAAGATTTTAATAAGCGACGAGTAAAATATTTACATCCAATTAAACCCTTTGATGGAAAAGACGAATATCCAAGTAAGAAGTGGATAAATGATTTTGAAGAGATTGCAGACGTCACAGTATGGAATAATTTACAAAGACTGATTTATGTGTAGAAATGTTTGAAAGGTTTCGCTAAACTTTTTATAAAATCAGAAAAAGGAATCAAATCATGGTCGATTTTAAAAAATAAATTGATAGAAGAGTTTGAAGTAAAAGTCAGTATGGCACAAATCAACAAATTGCTGATGACACGAAAGAAAAAGAAGAAATAATCAGTACATGAATACACACTTGTGATGCGAGAAATAGGATGCCGAGCGGTGCTTGACGGGCCTTTTGAGGTTCCTAGAATTTCTTCTTTAACCCTCTTCATCGGATCTAAAACAGACGGAAAATATATTAATAAATGTTCACTGATTTAGTGATATCGGGAGTAGGTATTGAAAGGATTGTCGGGTCCTGGATTGTTAGACTAGAAGCAACCTTGGCCGTTTGTAGCGAAGGTGTTCTGTGTCATAATCCATTAATCCCGCTAAGAGGGGATTGGGGTGGTTTTCGAGTCGCGTCAACTCGGTACTGGCCTTGTCCCGAATGAATTCCTCGATGGACGCCATCTGGGAATCATTGTGCAGTGTCGCATTACTGACAAACCAAGGTGCATCAAATGCCATCCTTAGGACCTTGTTCTGAACCACTTGGAGTTTTTGCACGTGCGAGTGCGCGGCGTAACCCCAGACTGAAGAGGCGTAAGTCATCGTAGGCCTGATAACCGCTTTGTAGAGTCGAATCTTCCGAAGAGGATCCAACTTACTTCGACGATTAATCAGAGCGTACAGATTGACCAGAGCTGCCTTCGCCCGGTTCGCCATCGCGTCGATGTGACATTTCCAAGTAAGTTTAGAGTCTAGAATGACACCCAAATACCTGGCTTCGGGACTCCAGGGGACCTCGTCCCCTTGCAGTACCAACGCATCGGGGGGTCTCTGTCTACGCCGAGTAAAAAGTACTGCGGTACTTTTATCAGCGTTGATTTTGACCCGCCACTTTGCGAAGTAGTCGAGCAACTCGTCCGATGCTGCCTGCAGTCTACGAGCGGCGACCTCGGGGGACCAAGATCTGCTGTAGATGCACACATCGTCGGCGTATATCGCTAACTGCGTGCCCTCGTAACGGGGTAAGTCGCTTACAAAGATACAAAAAAGTATCGGTGAAAGCAATGCCGAGCGGATATTGACATCGAAACTATATTACAATATATCATTATGGGATACAAGAAGATAACAACGACAAAATAGTGTTATATGGAGCGCATACCTTTACCGAATTTAAGGAAGAACTTAAGATATATGAAACAATGAAGACTAAACGATCCGACTCCAGTAAATTCAAGAATTATGATAAGAATTATTAGAAAGGTCAGCAAGATAATACAACGAAGAACGATGGACCTGTATGTTTCAATTGCGGTTTGAAAGGTCATAAATCAACTTCTTGTCCAAATAAAGACAGAGGTACCAAGTGCTTCAATTGCAATAACTTCGGTCATATAGCATCAAGATGTCCAAGAAAGCATGAAAATGCTGAAATACAAGAATCGAGACAAAGATCAAATCAAAGAGTTAACATAATAGAACTAAAAGAAAACGGTGTAAAACTGATTATTAACGAAGTAGAAGAACGTGCTCTATTGGATACAGGAAGTGATATAAATGGAATTCGACAAGATGTTTATACAGAAAAGTTATCCGATATACAGGTGGCAATAAAGTGAATACTTTGGGTTCTTTCACTGCGAATACGATTGTAAATTATGAAGAGTTTTTACTCAGGTTTCACGTTATACCAAGATATGCAACATGTTATAATGCTATTATTGGAAGAGATGTTTTGCAAATGGCGGACTTAGTTTTTAGAGATGGTGAAATCATCGTTCATAAAAAAGAAAATGCGAATTATCTGATGCAAATATCGACGTTTAGATAGACAGAGGCAAATACATGTTTAGATTTTAATCATATCGAAAATAAAAATAATAGAGTAATAGTGCGTGAGTTAATCGAAGATTACAAACCGGAGAAGACGAAAACTACAGATGTTACGATGAAAATTATTTTGAAAGATAAAGATCCGATAGAAACAGATAGAAACTTGGTTGAAAGAAGGGATTGTACAAGAAAGTTGCTCAAATTTTGCAAGTCCTATAGTATTAGTTAAAAAGAAAGATGGGAAAACAAGAATTTGCTGCGTTTACCGCAAACTGAACAAAAAGGTTATTAAAGATAGATTTCCTTTACCATTGATAGAAGATCTTCTTTTAGATCGGCTTCAATCAGCTAAGTATTTCAGTACATTAGATTTAAGGAACGGTTTCTTTCATGTGCCCATAGATAGAGATAGTGTCAAATACACTTCATTCGTTACATCAACAGGACAATTTGAATTCCTAAAATGTCCATTTAGATTGTGTAACAGTCCAGTGATTTTTCAATGATTTGTGAGTAGAATCTTTAGAGAGTTGATGCTGAAAAATATAGTAATGTACTACATGGATGATATAACTGTTATGTGTTCTACCACGAGTGAAGGTATTCAACGATTGGAAATGGTTTTAAGAATTTGTAAAGAATATGGTCTCGACATAAAGAAGAGAATGGACAAATATGACCTTCAGAAGAAAAAAACAGTGGCGATCAAGAAATTCCCACAACCTAACACAGCGAAGCAGGTTCAATCATTTTTTGATTTGACAGGGTACTTCAGAAAATTTATTCCTGATTATGCAACTATCGCAAAGCCTCTGAGTGACATGCTGAGAAATGATAACACCTTTATTTTTGGAGAAATACAGAAACAATCACTTGAAACTTTACGAGAAATGCTAAGTAGCGAACCGATATTAATGATTTATAAGCCTGGTAGAGAAACGGAATTACATACAGATGCCAGTAAGCACGGATATAGAGCATGTTTGCTTCAGAAAGTCGAAACTGATTTAAAATTTCATCCAGTATTCTTTATGAGTAAAAAAGCAACACCAACAGACGAAAAGTATTCTAGCTACGAACTTGTGGTTAATAATGGCTAATTATCGAAGCATTGAAGAAATTTCGTATTTATTTACTCGGCACACATGTTAAAATTGTTACCGATTTAGCTTTTCAAAAGACAATGGATAAGAAAGATTTAACTACAAGATTTTCTCAATGGGCTTTACTATTGGAAGAATATTTTTATATAATAGAACACAGGAGGAGAAAACAAATGTCTTATGTAGACGCACTCAGCAGATATGCCGTGATGACAGTTACTAAATTAATATGAGATAATGGAATAATTGAAAGGATAAAATTGGCACAAGAAAAAGACGAATACTTGATAGCAATTAAGACAATAGAATAATACAGAAGATTACGAAACTTTCTTAATAAAAAATACGCTACTTTATAAATACGAAGATGGCAAAGAATTAGTAGTAGTGCCGAAAAACATGGAAGGAGAAGTTATAAAAAAGGCGCATGAGGTGGGTCATTTTTCTATAGCAAAAACAAAAGAGGTAATTGAACGTGAGTTCTACATTCCGAAAGTAAGAGAGAAGATAATGAGTTGCGTTCGAAATTGCGTTCCGTGCATCTTAGGGACGAAGAAGGAAGGGAAAATGGAAGGATTATTACATGCAATAGATAAAGGGGATGCACCCTTAAACACCTATCATGCAGATCATTTATGGCCCTTGCCTTCCACTAGTAAAAATTATCAATATATTTTAGCAATAATAGACGACTTTACTAAATTTACTTGGTTATACAGTACAAGATCGTGACTGCGAAAGGAACTATCTCTTGTTTTAAGAAACAACAAGCTGTATTTGGAAATCCATCTAGAATAATAACAGATCGAGGTACAGCTTTTACAGCAAATGAATTCGAAGAATATTGTCATGATGAAGGGATTCGACATCTTTTAACAACGACGGGAGTACCAAGAGGAAACGGGCAAGTCGAAAGAATTAATCCTACAATTATTCCCGTTTTGAATAAACTCACCTTAGATGATCCTAAAAAGTGGTATCGATACTTAGATACGGTACAAAGAGTATTAAACTCTACGTACCAGACAAGCATCAATACAACACCCTTTGAAGTAATGGTTGGAAAGAAAATGAAAAACAAGGAAGCTGTACGTATACGTGAGTTAATTGATGAATGTTTATTGGAAGACTTTAACGAAGAAAGAGAGAAAATAAGACAAGAGAGTAAGAAACACCTATTGAAGGTGCAAGAAGAACACAGAAAGGGTTATGCTTTGAGAAGAAGAAAGCCTATGCTTTTTAATTAAGCTAGGCTTTTTAAGAAAGCCTATGCTTACAATAACTGGTAGCAATTAGAAGAACACAATTTGACCCAGGACAGAAATTGCAAAAGAAATATTTTGGTTCATATCAAATAGTAAGAGTGAAACAAAATTAGATGAGGGACTGATGAGAACTTCTACATGTTCCGAATATTTGAAACCATGGATCGAAAATCAAACCGAATCTGATGCAGATTCGCTGTCGGATGGCCGAGTGTAGGAATTGTAGTATTAGTTGTTACTTTTATAATAGATGGCATTAGTGAGGAGAGGTTAGGTAAAGTTTACCGGTAAGACGTGTACAGACGAGTAGAAGAGGTTAAGACATGGAAGTGCGTAGATATATTAGAGGTTAAGAAGTAGACGCAAGTAGAATAAGAGCCGTAAAAGAAAAGACATGTAAACCAAGCTGTGGAGAAAGGATTGTGTTTTTGTAAACTATTAACGTTTAATAAATTTGTGTTATTGTTTTTAAAACAATCGGCCCTCATTATCTTTACCCCTAGACAACAAAAACAAAAACGTTTAATAAATTTGTGTTATTGTTTTTAAAACAATCGGACCTCATTATCTTTACCCCTAGACAACAAAAAGATCCTATATGTATTTACTCGATTTATATGTTGCTTTCCATTATCAGTTATCAATTTAATGAATTATTATTAGTATTAATTAGATCTTATAGGCTGCGTTGATACTGTGCATTTTTGTGTTCCTCTACACCATTTCACCGTCTATGCAGGCTGAAATGGAGCAACGAATGACATAAATAGGCGCAAGGATGGCATCGAATTATGTTTGGCTACGACACTTTTTGGAACTTTACTTTTTCGGAAGAAGCTAACATTGTCGTCCTCCAATGGCCTGCGCGGCCTCTGGATTTGTTGCCCATTAAACAGATAAGGGATAAGGTCGATAGGCGACTGAGTAGTTTACCACACTCAGCTATAGCTCACTTGATTAATAACATGCCGTCTAAATAAGTCCATTACAAATCCTGGCGGAGCAACTAATTTTTGAATTTTCTTGTTAATATGGCTCATAATCATTCACAAACATTTATTGACGACCTGCTGAGCTTTGCGTTGGCAATCAAAGATGTCATACCATCAAAAAGCTTGTATAGCTAATATTTTAGCTTTAATAATAAAACTCCAGAAGAAAATGGACTAGAGCATGGCTTCTAAACAGAAACACGCTTTCTTACATGAATTTTGAGAGTTGTTGAATCTAGTGGGAACAGTTATTATTAGACAAGATACAATGATGAGAAGTGGTTCCAGTTGAACAGACATTGTCTTCAACTTTCCGACATTTAGCAACTGGTGGATCGTTTGAATCTGAAGTTTCCTGCTATAGTAGTTCCTAACACTATTGGTGGGATTGTGGTTGAAACATGTGAAGCAATCATTTCAATGACAACTGAAGTAGGATTATCATGGTCTCCTTCAGACGGACAATATTTATTGCCAATATATTAAACATTTTCGTTTTCGTCAAATATTCCCATCAATGTTTTCAATATCGGCAATCTGTCAATCTTTCTACTCACACAAATTCTATTCAATTGTTTGTTCTAATTAAAGACATCGTTGACGTAAATTTTAATGAATCCAAGGTATTACTGTTTTTATGAAAGTCAGTGTATAAGCTATACATTACCATAAAAAATTTCAGCTTACTTGACTTTTATCTCGGAATGGTACTTCAAATCGAACATATAAACTTCGTTTTTGCGTGTACAGATATATATATTTACTGACTGTTGAATATTCTCCATTGCCAGTAACGTTTGACAGTTTTACAGATTCTGAATTCATGATTAACTCTAAAATAAAGATGTTCCATTTAGAATTAGTACATGACACCGTGTAATAGCACTTTTCATGAAATTCAGAAACCACTTTCACACTTCTCCAAGTTTACACTTAGCCGGGTTTACCTTAATAGTTATCTGCTAAATTTCATTTTTCTTAGCTCTTCTATAGTGGATTTATTGGAGAGCTGTAATTTAAAAAAGGGGTTTTGAAGAAAAAATTAAATGAAAGACTTAATAGTATTGTAGAAATGAATGTACTTCTCACGCAACTATTTTTGTAACAATGAACTTTTTCGAAATAGTTCTATCAGCGTCATCATTATATTTCCTGATTTATTTATATCTTTATCGAATTTGTCTCCTTTTCTTGATCCTTCAATATAAATTATGACGCCTTAAACGTAGATGGATGAGACTTTGCAATTTACAATCATAAACGATGTTTATATTTATAATTTTATCTCAAAACGATGTCGAGATTTTTGACGCTTTAATCCATCACGCAGTTTTTATCTGATACATATACATACGGTTTTGGTTCTTAAAGGGGTAAGTATAATTTGAAATTAACACAAAACTGGAGTGTTTACATCACTAAAAATTAGTTACTATTAATAGATTCACGAGCTGTTGTCGTTTAAATATATCTCTTAATTTTTTTGATGACGGATTATTAAAAAATTAAAGAATACTCCTAAATACTCGAGTGTGAAATAGAGAATATACACATTAGTGCCTAAAGTAAGTACAGTACGGTCTTTGACGAAAACAATGGGCTTGGTGAACAGTCGTAGCGATTCCGAGAAAATAGAAGAGCTGACAAATATAATTGTGGAATTGATGCTTAGCGGAGAAGCTAAAGAAAAGGAGATTGGCTTCTACTTCGGGAAGTTGCGTGACATTGAGATTATGTGCCAAGAGTCCGAAGAGAGTAACCCCCTGATCCAGAAAATTTTGGAAGTTTTATACGCAACCAAAGTAATATTTAAAAATAACATAATTTTTATTTTTTTAATGATGTTTGTGTTGTGTTGATCAGGATGGTTTCGCACCCCCCGATGAGTTGGAAGATGGTGCAGATAAACAGGACTATACTTCTATACTTTTAAGAGTCGCGTTTCCTTCAAAAAAATAATTAAACGGGAAACATTAAATTGTTTACGTGCGAAATATTTTAGCGTCTTGTTAAAAATATTGTCGCATCATCTAAACTCATTTTTTTTTCATTTACACTATTAAAATTTATTGTAACCGTTGCCCGCGTACTATACGAAGTTATGGTATATATTCTATTAAATCAAAGGAAAAAGAAAATTAATAACTATAAAAAAGCGAAATTGATATAATAGTAGATTTTATTATAATATGCGTTTTTTAAATAAATTAATTGATGTATTTAATAACAGAATGAATTATAATAACATTTTAGTTAACATAATGTTGTATTTGTAAAATTAGGTGCATTCCTGAAGATGGTAATAAAGTACCGAAACCGATAGAAACCGAAAATTAATAAAAAAAAAACTTTTATCATCGTCAAGTACGATAAATCATTATTAATTCAAACATCCTTTCACACACACATATATATATATATATATATATATAACGATAATGACAAAGGAATCAAACACAAACATGGTATAAATTATTTATTTTGCATTTCTGTTTAAAAAAACAATCAATTTGTAAATCACTAATAATCAATTTATTTGCAAGTTCAATATAAATCAAATAAATACACTTTCTTTCGCATGAAATACACCATCCATTAAGAATTCAACTACAATTTTGAAACTTCAATAAAATGCTAATTATTATAATGCTTTATTATAAACTAAGAAACAATTAAAGTTTAGTTGAAAAAAACAAGACAAAAATTAACAAAAAGCTAGTAGTAATTTGTGTCTTCACGCGTATCTGTGTAATAAATACAAAGATATGAGATATCTTTAAGCACACATCCTTTCAGCTGCTCTGTAATTTTGTCTGCATTCTCCCAAAACCACTAATATGTCAAAAGCTTCTAAATTTGAAAAAGGCGAAATTCACTTTTAACTACGTGATATGAAAATAGAGGGAGTTCAACCCAACACCGAAGGAGTTAAGAAGAATGCTAGAAAAACGAAGACCTGAAGGGAGAAGAAAACAGTGTGAGGAAAATTATTTCAAAAAGTAGTAAATCATATGTTTCCCACAATGGCGAGATGCGAACGAAGAAGAAATTAAAAAAGAAGAAGAAGATTCAACAGCACGAGGAGGGAGATCCCTCCTCGCCCCGGTATGTATAGAACCAATATTATTTCAAAAACTAACAATCTGTATTAATGTATACACCACAATGACGAGATGCAAGGATATACCTAGAGAAGAAATGGTGAAAAGAAAGTGTTGAACTCCAACATCATACTATTCAATATGAAGATGACATTTTAATTATAACCAGATGCGTATAACTAGCGTTACAGTGTAGTTCCTGATGTAAAATAAATATACTTTTTTAATTACTCAATTCTGAAAGGTCAGTATATAAGCAAGTGTGGAGGTATATGGTGCCCGAATCAGAATTTCTGGAAGGTTTCAAGATCCGAGTTGTTTTGAAAAATTACGTTATGAAAAATGAGATAGTCTTCATAACGGCAATATGTGTCAACAATTAGACGATTCAATGATAACTCCACTAGCAGAATATTGAAACAATAACGGGTTATACATTATTAAATTTTGATATTATAAACTTAATTCACTTTTGAGTAGGTATTATGTTTATTATTAAATAGTTTCTAGCATTTGTTAAAATCCGAATACTTTTTGCAAAGAAATCCGACAAAACCAAATGGGTAGAATAAGCGTATACCTCTTTCTTACCATCTAGCGTTTATCTCGGATTGATAGTACCAGGTTAGCCAGAGATAGCATGATTACGTTTTAAGAATAAGGAGAAAAACTTTGTAATTTTTCTTATATATACTACTTTTCCTAATTGTGATTCTGAAAGTTGTCCTTATTCTGAAAGAGTTTCCACAAAGTTTTTGTATCTAACAATGAGTTGTAATATTCATGCAAGAAGAAATTATGATATTTTGAAAATTTTTGCTGTACTTCTGCAATCTTCTCATATCTAAGTTATAAATGGTTATGGATTATGTTTAATCACATCTTATAATCAATTTTAATGAATGAGGTCTTTGACCATCAATTTTGATTTTTTAGCTATGAAAGATTTTTGCAAAGAAGAAATCTCTGTTCTGGGAACTAAGACACCTACGTTTTCCTTCAGTTGTTTGTTTTTGTTTTTAAAGTTATTCCAACTTCTAACCCTTGTTAAGTTCATAAAGAAATTTATCCAGTTAGAATCGGGAGTCAGACCAAGGTTCGTCACATTACTATAGTTCATGCAAAAAGTCAAGGCCCCCAGTTTGGAGATCAATATCTTGTTTGTTATAATCTGCGAAGTATTATAATCCCAATTTATTTTATAGAGCGGTTACAATGATCGATCTCTAAAGTGAGGGGCTTTAACATTTTGCATGAGTCAGTTCTTTAGTTAGCGGCTGTAACATGTAACGTCACTATTAGGGCATGTTAGAGAGGTGTTTACTTTTCATAAATTGAAATTCTCTTTTCTCAAATGCGTGTTTTTTAAAAGGACGTTTTTCATTTTTGCGGAAATTGTATCTCAAAAAGTAATAAACCGATCAATATGAAAATTTGTAATATAATTTTTTATGACATTGTTCCATTTGACAAGTTTTTCAATTTTTCAAGCAAAGTTAATAATTAAAGAAAAGTATTTAGGACGCCGCGGAAAAAAAATCGATTAGATATGTAGGGAATAATTTTAATAATATAATTATATTATTTTTAAATTTCAGTGTAAATAATTATTGTAAACAAAATACGAAAACTATGTACCTATTTCTTTTAGTTACAAAATAACTCGACTATACTTAAAACAAAAAATAAAAAATTATTTTCGATTCATTTAGTATTTCAATGACAATTTTTAATAATAAAATACCTTTTTAATTTACAACATTATACGTGTGTTGCTTTTTGTTTTTATTTTATATATTGTTTTTTTTTCATAAAAGTAAGTTTTTATAAAAATTTCAACTTTTCAGTCTCAGCATCTGCGAACATTTTCTGACTTAAAATGCTCCCAGAAGACTTGATTTTGCTTCAAGAATACATAATCTACATCTAGAAGACTTGAACTGCTTGCAAAAGATTTACTACTGCCCCTGGAAGACTTGTTACTGCTCCTAAATAACACGTGCTATTGAGCTTATTCTTTCCAAGTCAGTGCCAGCATCTGCTGCGAATGCTTTATTGGACAGCACACATGATATTTTGAACTTTTTCAGACCAATTCAAGTGTGTTTAAAGATGTATTTCTAAATAGTAATCGTATTTTGTGGATGTTTGTCAGGGTGTTCTTGGTAGTCCCCGACCTAAACTTTCTTTCATAAAATCCCGGGATGGATCTTGGACCAAATACCGGGATTGGACATTCTAATTTATTCTAGTTAAGTTAATTTTTAAATCGGTCTGTGTATTGAAATGGTTTTGCAGCATACACAAATCATCTAACGTTTCCTGTAAGCGTGAACGAATTTTGGTACATAATAAAGCTGGAGTAGAAAATGCTCTTCCTAAACAAATACTTGTACGTTCCATTGATAATAAATGATTATAAACTAAGCTTAAGTATTCTCCACATTTGTTACTATTGCAAAATGTTTGTAATTCTAACCTTATTACCGTATTAGCGGTGCCATTTTCGGTAATACCCAATATTTGTTTACTTACAATTATCGGTAGATTCATCATTGCATTGATGAATTTATCGTTGCAGTTCTTGATACCATGCAAATCTGGCTGCTTTATGGGGAAGTGTTACTGGAAGCCGAAAGTAAGGATGGTATGTCGCGTAAAATCCACAATTTCAATATGACGCTTAAGACTCTTTGAACACTAATCTACTACTAAGACTATCTAAACAACTGTAATATGATCCCGATTCAGCCTTCTCCCAATCTATCGAAATGAGAAACCCTTCCCTTTCATATCGATATTTCGGCCCTTATCAAAATCATTGAAATTCATTACTTGGCAGGAAGAGAATATTGAATGTTGGCGATAACAATGGTGCAGGAAACATAACATATTTCGGCGGAAACTTTCATCATTTCTTAGTTGATAATATAACATTATTTAAATTTCAAAATTGTAGTTTGAATTTTAGTAGATGATGGACTTCATATGAAAATGAGCTTAAATGGTTTATTGAGAAATTACAATACAGTAGAAAAAAATAATAATATCTGATGTATGTAAGGAAAAGGTTAATAAAGTAAAGAGTGATTTAGTGATTAGCAAACAAAACTAATCGTTTTATTTTACCTCCAATACATAATACTACATGGTGGCAGCGGTGGGATGAGATAATAAGTTAGAGATTATCAAAGGCTGTGGAGGTAAAAAAAGCAACATAACCTAAAAAAAAAGCATGGAGGTCGACAAGAAACAAGGCAAGTTGTCTTTAAATGTAACGACTCCAGAGCAATTCAACATTTCAACCCCAGAGGCATAGCCATAATGGAAAAAACGTTTCCAGAGGTACATGGCGGTCACAGGTCTAAATAGTGAACCAGATAGCGATAAAATAAATATATTACTATATATAATAGGGGAAGAAAGCGAGAATGTATTAATTCAAATCAAGAAACAACCAGAATTGTACGAAGAGACTTTGACGAGATTTGACGAATATTTCATACCAAGGAGAAATGTTATCTTTGAACGGTTTAAGTTCAATTCTTGTATACAAAATCCGGGTGAGAGTGTTGATTGTTTCATCACTAACGTACATACACTTGCTGAATATTGTGAGTTTGGATCGTTGAAGGATAAGTTAATTCGAGACCGTATAGTGGTAGGCATGCTTGATGTTAAAACTAGCGAACGTCTACAGCTTGACACACTGGCAGATGCAGTTTTGGCAGCAAAACAAGCAGAAATACAGAGTCAACAGAATCATGTATTAAGAGCAGAAAACAAGAATGTCGAAGTTCGAGTGGTTCAAAAGAAGAAATTCACCGGTTCAGTAAAGAATCAAAAACAAAATGGTTCCGGGAAACAGTCGGGCTCCGAGGAACAAAGCTGTTATCATTGCGGAAATAAACGTCATCCCAGAGAGAAATGTCCGGCCAATGATTCCACATGTAACAAATGTAAGAAGTAAGGGCATTGGGGAAAGATGTGTAGATCTAAACAATCACTAAAATTTGTAGAATGTGAAAAAAGTACAGTCAATAATGATAACAATTCAAATAATTTAGAACATTTTGTAGGGACGATTAGTACAAGTGAAGTTAACCAGTAGTTAATTAGCATTAAAATAAATCCGTATAATTGCATTGTTAAGTTTTTAGTGGATTCTGGAGCCGATATTACTTGTATCCCTTTAAATAGATTACCTGAGTCTGCTTTAAATAAGATTCAATCTTGCAACGAAACGATTTCAGGCCCAGATGGTAAAAGGTTAGCTGTAGTAGGGAAAATTGCTTTAGAGTTGGTTTATCTTAACAATGCTTGTAATACAGTTGTGTACGTTATGAAAGATTTAAAGATTCCGATTTTAGGCAGATCTTGTATTGTTAAGTTAAATGTTTTTAAGTTTAATGTAAGTAATGTATCTCTTGCACCTACTATAAATCCTTTTAAAGAGTTTCCCAAGGTTTTTAACAGTTTGGGTACTTTTAAAGAAGAATTATTTTAAAACAGGATGCGACTCCTTTCTTGCAAGCAGTACTTATAGTGGTGCCTTCGCCTTTGTTGGACAGATTAGAAGCCGAACTAAAAAGATTACAAGAATTGAGTATCATAGTTCCAGTGAAACATCCCACTCAATGGGTGGCTCCCATAGTGGTGGTACCGAAAGGTAAAGGGATTAGATTGTGCTGCGACTTTACTCAGTTAAACAAAAGCCTTTTTTCCTATACCTAAGATAGAGAACAGTTTAGCACGATTAAGTGGTTCAAAATATTTTTCAAAATTGGATGCTAATTCGGGATTTTACCAAATCAAATTAAAAACAAGTTGTCAGGAATTAACAACTTTTATTACTCCATTCGGAAGATTTATGTTTTTTTTATGTTTGTTACAAGGTTACTTTTTGGTATATCATGCGCACCGGAGTACTTTAGTATGAGGTTTTCGGAGATTTTGAAGGGAGTGAAGGGAGTAATAATGCATGTCGATGACATACTGGTGAATGCAGTTTCTCTGGAGGAACACAACAAAATTTTAAAAAGTACTTTCAAAAATAGAGGAAGAGGGCATAAATTTAAATAGAGATAAATGTTTGTTTGTTGTGACCTCAGTTAAATTTCTAGGACATGTAGTGTCTGACCATGGCATTCAGATTGATAAAGAGAGGGTTCAGGCAATAGCTGGATTTCCTAAGGCAACTAATAAACGGGAACTAATGCAATGGCTGGGAATGGTAAATTGTTCATTCAAACAAACCTTTTCACGTTACTAGTCCTCAATTTCACACTGGGTTTAAGAATTTTGACTTATAAATTCAAACATATCACTAGCAGTCCATATTTTCCACAATCAAATGGTTGTGCCGAAAGATCTGTTGCAATAGCAAAACAATTATTAACAAAGAACCAAGATATTTATATGGCATTGTTGGCGTATAGAACTACTCCATTGGAAAACGGATTCACTCCGTCAGAGTTATTAATGTCGCGACGATTAAGAACCAACTCACCTATGATTGAAAATAAGTTAAATGAAACTGTTAATGTAGCAGTTTTTAGAGAAAGGGAAGAGAGTTATCATAATAGAAAAGAGAAGAATTACAATGACAGACATAAAACAAGGGACTTGGGTGAGTTGCAAATTGGAGAATGGGTGTGGGTAATTGATTTGAGAGTTTATGGATATGTAGTTGAAAAATGTACAGAGCCACGGTCATATATGACTCATACTAATCGAGGAGTGTTTCGCTGGAATAGGTGGCACTTAATTGCAGCTCGTTATTATGAATGCAACACCTAGTTGTGAGATACACGAAGAAGTTCAACACCCTTCTGAAAGTAACGATATTCAAAGGGAGGAGGCTACAAGAATGAAGGAGGACATTATGACCTCAAATACGAATTTATCAGTTTCTCCGTCCAAACCTATTACAACCCTATCTCGCCCTGGTCCAAATCCGTCCGTAGATTGTCCGAGAGATACGTGTGGTAATCGTCCGAAAAGAATAGTTAAAAAACCGTGTTATTTGGATGATTATGTCTTAGAATAGATTTTTAGAAGAAGTTTATTACTTCTTTAAAAAAAGGGGGATGTGATGTTACAGCCATCTGTTATATTGTACCAAAATAAAGTACAAACTAATGTGTTCGTTAGTTAGTTGGGATGATCTACGAGAAAGGGGATAAGATTTGACACTCTTTGTTCAGGTCTAGAGGTTGATGTGTGTAAGAAAAAGGTTAATAAAGTAAAGAGTGATTTAGTGATTAGCAAACAAAACTAATCGTTTTATTTTACCTCCAATACATAATACTACAATATCCAAACGTTAATAATTTTAACGTAAAATTATAAAAATATATAAAAAAGGAAATATAAATTACATTAAGAAACTTGTAAAGAAATATAACTCAAGAGGAGCAAGAACAGAACAGGCACCATAGTTACCACTATTTTACTTACACCAATGACAAAGCGAATATAAAACTATTTAACTTTATTAATGCTGAGTTGCAAAACAACTAAGTAATATATTCGTCCAAACCTTAATTTAATAAATCTTACAATTAAATAGACAGTGTCCATCCATCAACAAAACATATCTGCAGTATGGATTCTAATTGTCGATTAATTTCAACAAATATAGGGTCGAATGATTTTCAAATGATGTCTGTAATAAAACATATAAAACAACACTGACCACAGAGACACTGTGGCAGAAATTTAAAACGAAAATTTAAAACGATCCTCACTTAAAATTTTTGTTCAACCACTTGCCAAAAGCTTCTATAGAGGCTAGAAGAAGATTTAGCAAACCCCACCGGCCATAAGATTAATGTTAAAGTCGCTCAGAACTATGACTCATCTCCTGTATAGTAAATCTGATAGGATGGTGGCCTATAGGCGACGCCAATAGCTAAATTTTTACCATTCACTGCAACTGTAACCCACAATTCCCCTGCGAACCAAATCAATAATAATAACTTGATACTTGTGCAGTTTTGAATATAAATATCAACTAGATATCTACCAGATCTTAAGAAGTTCAAATTTTGAACTTGAATTACTAAATTCGTCACCATCAGAACGATCCAAATATACCCGCAACTCAGGCATTTTTGGCTGAGCATCTTGCTTTCATGCACTTGTATCTCGGCCAAAATATACTTTCATGAATGCAGAAAATTGTTAATGCATCCCAATACACTCTGAAGCATTGCCTTAGATAAAGAAACGAAAAAATAGTCTAGCTTGTTTCCTTAGATGAAAAAGGAGAAAAATGATAAAGATGAGAAGAATATGGTAGAACACAAAAGAATATGAAGAATATGTGTACAAGTAGAGTTTTAACAAATACAGTAACTATTTTACAAGTTCCAAATGAAACTGAAGATGTAAGCAGAGAAATTGAATAACCAAAAGCAATACAAAGGGAGTTTCGCGACAACTAAAGTCAGAAGATCTCTTTGAAACAGGTTGGCAAAGGGGTGCCAGAGAAAATTGAGAATATGATACCTACAAAATAAAGTAGAACAACTCTTTCCTCTTTGTATGCTCAAAATAGTTACAGTCATTTGTTTCGATTATCAAAAGTATCTACATTGTGAAATACATCGGTTGAGGCATTTCATTTGAGACGATCTTATACCATCAATTTTATGGAAAAAAAACTTTAGATAAAACTTTCGTCGTATGAATTGAGAAAAATTCTGCTAGGTTATGACAGATTTTAAAAATGCTGCTCTGAATGCACATTAAGCTGAATATGTCCAATGTGGTCAGCCACTATCAAACAATAAAATTGATAATTTCCCATACTAAGCGTTTTGTGATATCAACTGCTCAATACTGTTGGAAACATGCTCCAAAATGAACATATTTGTAAACAGATCTGATTATAAATCTTATATACAAGACTTCACTCCTAAGTAATAAGCTTTTCTTAACATTGAGAAAAATGAACTTCTTGTCATCGCATTCAAACGAAATGTGTATGTTGTGTGTATCATTACAATGAATTAAGAAGACGTTTTGTATTCGTTTATCAAACAAATTAAGGTTAAAAAACTTACCATCACGTAGTACATTGTTAGTTTAAAAGTTTCCGGTTTTGTTAAATTGCTAATTTTTAAACCGTGCCAAATAAGTACTTTCGAAACAAAATAAAATTCACACCCAAAACACGTAGAAATGCGTACCGAATTCCGGTTCTAACGCGCGCGACGATTTTTTTATTAAACCATTTTCTACACACTTACATATACGATGATACCGTTTCGAATGCTGTTTTAGCTTGACGCAATTATGTCGAGCTCGCTTTCTCTATTAAATAAATCCGAACACACGCGCAAACCGAGTAAAACACTCTTTGTTTTTCAAATTTTCCTTTTTATTTAAATTGAACCTAATTAACTAATTAATCAAAAAGAGGTTTTAAAGTCTTATTATCAAAATTCCGATAGTTGAAGATTCCAAGAGATTATGTTCAAAATATGGAATACTACATAAATTTACTTTAAATTGCATTTTATTTTATGTCGATATCTCAATTAGTTTTTGAGATACGTTAATACAAATTATCCTACTATTTATGTTTAAGATGCAAGGTCCAAAAATCATAGCTCCGAATTTTTAAGTTTCAAAAGTATGATCTTGAAAATATGGAATAGTAAAAGTTGCTTTACGTAATTTCTTCCTTTTTGTTTATTTCATAACGATATCTCAATTAGTTAATTAGCTAAATAATTTAAAATTTCATATGAACGATCTTAAAATTTAACTTAATTTTTATTTTATAACATTTAAAGTTTAAAATTTTGAGTAGTCAATAGTCTCATCTAATTTAATATGTGATTTGTTTGAACAAAAAAATAAGATTAATCTCTGAGGATGGTCAAGGGCTGAAACGAGTAAGACTTAACTTCTGTATAAAATAAACGCCAGTTTAAATGTACCATACCAAATTATAAGTTATTTGCCTACTTGAGAATTGACAACGTGTGTAATGGGTTTCAATTGTAATTATTTATGTTTAGGACTCTTTGCAAGGTAGCGTACAAAAAGTCAAAATTCCATTTGAAGTAGTGTCCGGCCGACATTTCGCTTTTGGATGTATTTTAGCCGAAACATGGCCGGAATCAAGGAAGTACCATATTTAACGAAAAAATGCATTTGCAAAAATTGCGCCAGTGTTCTTAATGAATAGTTATTCAGTATGGCAGACAAAATTTATGCAGATCAGAGATGTAATCTAAGTGGAAAGAATACAGAATAATTAATATCACAGATTAATTCTTAAGTAGTATTCATTCACCATTCTGTTACTACCCTTTTTCTGTTATCACTGTCAAGATGAAATATGATAATTCGCCTTGATAATGGTCAATGTTCGTGAATTAACACTTTTACCCAGCATTGGTAAGATGTCACCAACTTCTGGATCCGAGGTATCTGTATGCCTTTCCAAATTTTCCAACTTTTTCAAGATTGTTCTTGAAGTCTAGAATAACACTCATTAGAAAACTAATAAAAAGAAGACCAGGAGTCTAGGATTAAATATTACTCGGATCCGTTGAAAGGAGATATAAAACAAGATCTAGGGAAGTGAATTGAGTGGTTTAGATAGATTGGATACTCTTATGTTCAAACAAAGATGGGAGCTTTGTTTGAACATAAGAGTATCCAATCTCGGTATTTGGTGCCGTAACCATCTAGATTTCATTAAAGAGATGAAAAGAAAAAACAATTAAAACATCTGGAACAATTTTTCTGCCATCTGTTGTTTTGCAATTAAAATACGCTCGATATTAATGATAATAATATTTTATTGTGCAAAAAGATAGCAAACTCTTAGATTAGGAGATATTTTTAAACACACATGAAGAATTTTTAAACGCACTTAATTTATTTTATTGAATTTCCTATTTTGTGTTTTTTGTTATGTTACTCTTATTCTATATAAATTCATTTTATTCAATTCGATAAGTCCATACGTGCTGGTTTTTGAAAATACGTATGGATACTGGATGCTAAAAAATTCTGAATACTGAATATAAACTTAAACGACGAATGACAGCTTCCGTTTATTGGGTTTGAAAACATGACATTGTTAATTGGGTCAGATCCTGGTACCAAATTGGAAAAAATAAGCTCAATTGTACATTAACATTAAAAAATTAATTGAAAATACTCATTTCAATTCGGATAAAACCATTAACAATTTTGTATAGATGCTCTTTTGGAAGCATTTCTAGTCTTCTGGAAGCATTTCAAGTCTTCCAAAGGCAATATGAACCCTTTTGAAGGGATGTTAAGTCTTCTGGAAGCAATATGCAGTCTTCAGAAACAGTATCAACTCTTCTGAAAGGTTTTCTAGTCTTCCAATGGTAATATCAAGTCTTAAGTATTTCAAGTCTTTTGGACGCATTTCAAGTCTTCTAGAGGCAACATCATGTTTTCTGGCAGCATTTCAAATGTTTCAGAAGCAGTATCATGTCTTCTGGATACAGTATCAAGTCATTTGAAAGAAAATCTTCGGGAAGCACTTCAAACCTTTCGAAAGCAGTATCAAGTCTTCCAGAGGCAGTGTCGAGTCTTCTGGAAGCAGTCCAAGTCTACTGGAAGCATTTCAAATCTTCTGGAAACATTTTATGTCTTCCGGAAGCAGTATCAATCAATCATCTGAAAGCATGTCAGATCTTCTGGAAGCAGTGTTAAAACTTCGAGAAGCAGTATCAAGTCCGATCTCAAAATACGGGCTCTCAAAAAAAGAAAATCTTTGTAGCAGATGCTAGGACTGAATAGGGAAGAAAAATCTGTATCTGTATCCGGTAAGCTTGGAAGAAATATACTGTGTATTATTACATGTTCTTCTAAGATTTTGATTAATCTCGAAGTTATAACAGCCCCGCCCCTAGAATTTGCCACTAAACTTTTACTAAATGACCTTCTAGAGTTTTAGTATTAAGTCGGCTTCTCATTTTAGTACAAGTTAAATTAACGTTGGAAAAAATCCTTTCTATTGTAACAAACCGCATTACACCTAATAGATATAAGAAATTGTTTAGTAGAAGTTAAGCGAGTTAATTTGATCGTTCTAGACTGACGGCGTTGGCTTCACGGTACGGGATGAAATCCATGTCATTTTTTTTAAATTAACGTTTGGTTCAGTTCCGTAAAAATTGAATACTTTGTCCTTTCCTTAATGGATTAATTTGTTATCGCTAAGTTTCGTTTAGTGCGTAGACTAAACAAAACTTAACATTCTTAGGCCGTGGGAGTCGTCGCGTGGGTGGTGATAAGAGGGCGAGATGAAAAGGAAGGGTGAGAAAGAAATAAGGATACGATTATTTTGATATCGCTGAGCTTCGTTAGTGCGTAGGCTAAACGAAACTTAACATTCTTAGGCCGTGGGAGCCGTCGCGTGGGTGGTGATAAGAGGGCGAGATGAAAAGGAAGGGTGAGAAAGATATAAAGAGACGGAGTCGAAAATAAAAGGGAGACAAGCCGAGAACGCGGGCGGGAGTAGTTGAATTCTAACAATTTTCCGAAAAATAGTAATTTTTCTTATTGCTGTTTGTTGACCGTAAATTGAATTTCGAAGTTTGAGCTGTATTCTTGGAAAAGGTTAATTTGTTTTTTTTTTGTTTGTTGTTTACAAGAAAGTGATTCCGTAAGTAGAACGTAAGTAGAATTTTCTCGAATTGTGAACATCCGCGCCTCTTATCGAAGATTACCATCGTATAGTTTAATTGTTGAAGAAATTAATTTGTTAAAGCACATTATATATACTTTTAAACCTTTGTTTTGTTTGTTGTTTCACTTATCACCTGCCTTTTTCGAGTCCTGCTGTTCGTTTTCAAACGAGCGCGATAGCAGAGTGCACGACCTTCCCTAGTAAATTACACGAGCCGCTCCGTGTCTTTTACACTATAGTAGCACTAAAATGGGGAAGGCATAATAAATTAAAACTAGTACAGTTAATTTTGGAAATTTAAAATCACCATTGCCTAATTTAATATTGGAAACTGGTATTCAAAATTCTTCCACATCTACATCTGCTCTAAAGTTACTAAAATCAAAATTACGTAGTTGTCGCTACTCATCGTTCAATTCTTCATGTATAGGCGTCGGATACGTGGGTGCTCTTACAAATATTTATACTGGGTGCAGAACACCCATATATACATGATTCCAGTAGACTTGATACTGCTTCTAGAAGGCTTGATGTGTTTTCAGAAGACTTTATACTGCTTCTAGATGATTGATGCTGCTTTCTTCAAACTTAAAATGCTTCCAGAAGACTTGAAATGCTTCCACAATACTTGATACTGCTTCCAAAAGACTTCAAATGCTTTCAAAAGCCTTGATATAACTTCTGGAAGATTTAAACTGATTCCAGAAAACGCGATACTGCGTCTGGTAGACTCGATACTGCTTTTGAGGCTTAAAACATTTTTAGAAGGTTTGGTATTGCTTCTGGATGACTTGATGTTGCTTCCAACACACTTGAAATGCTTCCACAAAACTAAAAATGATTCTAGAAGACTTAACATTGCATCTATAAGAGTTGAACTGCTTCCTGAAGACTCGATACTGCCTCTGGAAGACTTGATACTGCTGTTAAAAGATTTGATACTGTTCCTGAAAGATTTATAAATGGTTATAGACGCCTTGATATTGCTTCCAAAAGGCTTGACATTACCTCTCGAAGATTGGAAATGTTTCCAGAAGATAAAAATATTTTAAAAATGCTCACTAAAAACTGGATACTGCTTGTAAAACTGTAAACACTACTGGCGGAAGATATTTCCATTGCAAACGAACCAAAGACGTCAGATACATGACCGTGTTTCACTCTCTTTTTGAGAACGGTCATTCGTCGCTTGAGTTTCTTCCCAAAAAAGAAAAATAAAATCATGAGGACATATGAAATCGTTAGATTGTGAGATTAAAGGTAATATCATGAGATCTCACTATAAATTGTGGGACCTGGCAACCCTGTGGACACAATACAATTTTTTAACAAATTCCTAACGGTATTTGTTCCAGACATTGGCCAAAAAGAATGTCGAATTGCAGCTAAAGTCGTTGAAATTTCGGCAAGAACAATACAATGAGCAGCACTGTAATTTGAATATTTAGCTTAATATCACACTTCGATTCCGTGGATATGTTTCTTCACTAATTTGTAGAGCATACGTGACGCTTAAATTATTCAATTCAATTACGCTGATGCTTTATATGCTGTATGATATATAAAATATCACAGTGCGCATACAAAGACAGCAGAGCTTTTGTCTGAGGTTTATATATGGTACTAAAAGATGGGAAAACATATCACATACTCCGAATTGGCAAATTAGTTTAATATGTCGCGTTAGAGAATGGTTCACTGTGCTTGCGTCTTTCACAGAATCTTTATGTATGTTACATGTTATGCCTACCTTGCCATAAACTTCAGATTTTTAAAAGATCTTACTCTTATAATGTAGTTGCTATCATAACTAGGACACGAAACTTTTGTAACATAATGCACCCTCCACTAAACAGTGGGTACTTAATCAATTAAAAATGTGTAGTAATATATGCATGTATATATTATTTAATTCGCATGTTTAATTTAATCACAAATAAATAAAAATATTAATGTGTGTAATAATGAGAAGTATAAAAATGCCAAAAGTTGAGGTCTAGACAAGGAGATATGTTTTAATAAGATGACACATCATATTGTTCAAAACTGCTTTAAATGCTCACAACATTTAAAAATATTCTTAATAACTACTTGGTTGTTAGACTCAATCTTATATAAATGAAATAAAGTTTAAATCTAGCAGGTGTGTAAGTATAAAACCGGAATTTGCTCATCGGTGGCGCTAGATGTCGATGCAGTTACCGACACATCACGTCAGCGGTGTCTTGTTATTGTATTGATATCCGACAAAGATTTCCAACTCACAATAACACGAGTTTCATTCAGCAGCATTAGTTTATTAGAGCATGTCAAGTTTTGTGCCAACAAATTACGATTTGCGGACAGCACTACTTTTCTGTTTTCATCTGAAGAAAACCGCAGCCGAATCGTATCGAATGTTCTGGAGGCGTTTGGTGAGCATGCTCTCGGTAAAACTCAATGTTTCGAGTGGTTCAAACGGTTCAAAAGTGGCAATTTTGATGTGAGGAATGAAGAACGTGGAAGACCACCGAAAAAGTTTGAAGACGCTGACCTGCAAGCCTTGTTGGACGAAGACGACGCTCAAACACAACAACAATTCGCGGATCAGTTAAAGATGACTCGAGAAGCCATCTCCCTTCGGTTGGAAAAGAATTCCACATGAATTCAACGAAAAACAGGAGGAAAGCCGCAAAACATCATGCGAAATGCTGTTCGCCAGGTTCAAAAGAAAATCATTTTTCTATCGAATTGTGACTGGCGACGAAAAGTGGATATATTTCGAGAATCCTAAGCGCAAAAAGTCATGGGTTAATCCGGGTAAACCATCAACATCGACGGCAAGACCAAACCGCTACGGAAGAAAGTCAATGCTGTGTGTTTGCTGGGATCAGAAAGGCGTAATCTACTATGAGCTGCTGAAACCTGGGGAAACTGTCAATACTCAACGCTACCGACATCAAATGACCGATTTGGATCGAGTTTTGCGTGAAAAACGACCAGAATACCAACAAAGACAACACAAGGTGATTTTGCTGCATGACAATGCACCAGCACACAAGGCAAAACAGGTCCAGGAAACGATAGAGCCGTTCCGTTGAGAGATTCTTCACCACGCGCCTTATTCACCGGAAAATGGCTCGATGACTAAAATTAGAGCAACAGTTGTATTGGCGCGGAATCCACAAATTGCCAGAAAGATGGGAAAAAAGTATAGATAGCGACGGACAATACTTTGAATAAGTTACTTTGTATCATATCATTAAAATAAACGTGTTTTTTCTGTACGAAAATTCCGGTTTCATATTTACACACCTGATAAATTTGAAAATTTTTGAGATAAAGAGGATATGGGCAAAACCTCTATTATGATTCGGACAGTGTAGAGACCAAGTATGCTACCACTTCTATGGTGGAAAGGTACGAATTGGCAGATATTACCATTCCGATATTATAGCTAGTGATCCTTTGAGAATGATGTTGCTGTGTTTTTAAATGTCTGCTGTTAGAGCAGAAAATGTTTGGAAATGATTCTTCTCCGAGATCACGATTAAAACACACTAAATTTTCTTTTGTAAATTAACGATAAAATGTGTTCGTAGTATAAACAACCACTAATTACTTCTAGTTATTAAAAGTCGTATTAAATAGAGGGGGAAAATCCTATAGTTTAAATGATCTACAATCTGTCAAATGCCAAATAAATTTGCTTAAATATGTTCCTTATTTCATGACGATTCCTCAATTAGTTTTTGGGATACCACAATATAAACATATTCCAATATGTATATTTAAGATTATGTAAAACAGTATTAAAAGTTCATAACTCCAAAATATGACGATTTTAAGAAATGATCTTCAATATGTAATATATCATGTAAATTTGGTTTAATTTGCTTTTTAATTGATAGCGATATTTGAATTATTTTTTGAAATACGTTAATATAAATTATCCTAACATTCTTGTTTAAGTTTATGTAAGGGTATTTTTGAATAAACAAAACTCTAAAATGTGATAATATTAAAAAATGATCTTCAATCTGTTAAATGGCAAATAAATTTGCGTGACTGTAAATAATAATATAAACATATTCCAATATGTATATTTAAGATGATGTAAAACAGTATTAAAAGTTCATAACTCAAAAATATGACGACTTTAAGAAATGATCTTCAATATGTAATATATCATGTATATTTGGTTTAATTTGCTTTTTAATTGATAATGATATTTCAATTAGTTTTTGAAATACGTTAATATAAATTATCCTAACATTCATGTTTAAGTTCATGTAAAACAACAATATTAACAATATTAAAAAATGGTCTTCAATCAACTAAATGCCAAAGAAATTTGATTGAATTTGCTTCTTATTCATGACGATATCTCAATTCGTTTTTGAGATACGATAATATAAACTATCCAGTGTTTATATTTAAGATTACGCACTATAGCGTTCAAAAAATCATTACTAAAAAATTTGAAGATTTTAAGAAATGATCTTCAATATGTAAATTCCTAAGTAGATTAGGTTTCATTTGCTTTTTAATTCATAACGATATCTCAATTAATTTTGGAGATACGTTAATATAAATTATCCTAACATTTATGTTTAAGATTATCCAAGGCTAATTTCAAAAAAATAATCCTCAAAAATTTCAAGATATAAAAAAGATGTAAAATGATCTTCAATCCATTAAATCCGAAGTATATTTGCTTTATTCATAACGATATCTCAATTAAAAATTTGAAATATGTTTGAGATAAATTATTCCAATATCTATGTTTAAGATTATGCAAGATAGCGTATGTGGTAATAGATAATTTCGAAAATCAACTCAGAAATTTGAAGATATTTGAATGATTATGTGAAAAAATTCAAATAAAATTTGTTATTTTATACTTCTTGATGTTTTTATTTTTGTTTTTGATTCCTACCGGTTTCGGTTTGTTTAAACCGTTATCAAGGTAATCATGTCAGTTAAATTAAAAGATCGAAAACATGAACGAACAAACACTGAAACACTATAAACGTTGACTCAATCATTACTAAACTATCACTAACATGCTAAACTAATTTAATATAACAGTTATTGTTAATTATTATTATTGTTAGTTATCTCAATTAATTTTTGAGATAAATAAATATTAATTACCCAATCATTTTAGTTTAGTATTATACAAGTTTGAGTTCAAAAACTCATAACTTCAATATTTGAAATCTCGAAGAAATGATCTTCAAAACGTTAAGTACTAAATAAATCTGTTTTAAATTGCTTTTTATTTCATGACGATGTCTCAATTAGTTTTTGAGATGTGTCAATATAAAGATTATGCAATGTTAAGACCAAAAAATCATCAAACCAAACTTTAAAAATTCCAAAATAATATTAATAATATTAAATATTAAAGAAGTTTGGCTTAAATTGCATTCTATTTCGTGACGACATTTCAATTCTTTGTTGAGATATGATATTGTAAAGGTCTATTTTTGAAATGTGTAATAGTCGAAAATATCAGGGCGGTTTTTTAAAAATATTATCAGCTATGTTTATGGATATTAAGAAATTATTTTAGGGCACCTTGAATCTGTATTAAATACGCTTTAAAATGCTGTTAATTTCGTCATAGCATCTTAAGTGGCTCTTGAGATATGTTATTTTGACTTTAAATTATAACAAATAATAATAATAATTCTAAAAATTATAATAATAATTTAATTCAAGAAAAGAATTGTTTCAATTTTTTATTAATTATATCTGAATTGCTTTTCTGAGAAATTTTTTCGATTGATTAAGTAAATATACTTGAAATAGATGATTAATATAATTTGTTATGAACACTTAAAAAAAATCATTAAAACGTAGTTTAAATAATAAAAGTAGAGAAAGACATTTAAAGTGTTTTTTTTGTTGTACTACTTTTTATAACTGTTACAAATTTATAGCTTGAGGCATGAGTTATGCACGAAGATCAACAAAAAAAATAACCCAAAATGATCTTTAGACACACACACACGTACTTGAAAGAATAAATTGTTGATGATTGACATACAATGTTTAAAAAAAATTTACCGTTCTACAATTCCTTTCTAGACAGCAAAAATAACTATTTTAAATATTGTGATAAATCGATTCAATTACGGTTCCATTTTTCTTGTTAAGAGCGTTATTAAAAGATAAGATTTCTTAATAGTAAACTTATTAGACAACATCCTTTCGTTATTAAAAAAATATGGATATTTACTTCCAAAGATAACGTGAACACGATAACGTTGAGATGGAATTGATATAAACCGATAAAATCGATAAATCATTTTCCAAAATACATTTTAAACCTGTCAAGATGAGTTCGACGAGTACATCCTTTAGAAAAACAACGAAAAGCGTTCAAAAAAGTGTCAGTTTTTTAAGGAAAAACATCGAAATGAGTGATATTAAAGCTAACAGAAAAAAATTAGAGCCTTTAAGGTAACTGAAATTATATTAATCTAATTATTTTATAATATTTAATTGAAAACAAAGAAACAAATTTATATTGACGTATCTCTAAAATTAATTGAGATATCATCATGAAATAAAATGCAAGTTAAAGCAAATTTGTTTAGAAGTTAATGCTTTGAAAATCAATTTTTTGTACGCTATCTAGCAAAATCTTAAACATAATTGTTAACTTATATTAACGTATCTCAAAAGCTAATTGAGATATACGAAATAAAAAGCAAATTAAAGTAAATACGCTTAGTATTTAACTTATTGAAGATCATTTCTTAATATCATCAAATTTCGGGGTTATGATTTTTTGAAGTTATCCTTGCAAAATCTTAAACATGAATGTCATGATAATTTAGGTTAACGTATCTTGAAAACAAATTGAAATATCGTTATGAAGTAAACAGCAAATTAATGCATATTTACTTAGAATTTAACAAATTGAAGATCATTTATTGAAATATTCAAATTTCAGACAAACGATTTGTTTAACATAACCTTCATATTTCAAGAACGAAAGGAGATATCTTTACAAAATGAAAAGCAACTTACAGCAAATTTGTTTAGTATTTTATGTTTTGAAGATCATTTTTTCAAAACTTCAAATATTAGTGTTATGATTTTTTGAACGTTGCCTTGCATAATCAGTTTAAAAAGAAAATATTAGGATCGTTAATTTTTACGTATCTCAAAAACGAATTAAGATATTGGAATGATATAAAATGAGTTCTAAAGTATTTATATCTACTACTTAACCGTTTCAAGATCATATCTTCAAATCTTCAAATTTCGGAGTTACAATTTATTGAACGCAACCTTAAATAATCTAAACATAAGTGTTAGTATAATTGATCATTACGTATCTCAATAACTAATTAAGATATTGAAATGAAATAAAGTACATTCTAAAGCAATTTTGTTTAGTACTTAACATTTTCAAGATCATTTCTTCAAATCTTCCAATTTCGGAGTTACAATTTTTTGAACGCAACCTTAAATAAACTAAACATAAGTGTTAGTATAATTGATCATTACGTATCTCAAAAACTAATTAAGATATTGGAATGAAATAAAATACGTTCTAAAACAATTATATCTAGTACTTAACTATTTCAAGATCCTTTCTTCAAATCTTCAAATTTCGGAGTTACAATTTTTTGAACGCAACCTTAAATAATCAAAACATAAGTGTTAGTATAATTGATCGTTACGTATCTCAAAAACCAATTAAGGTATTAGAATGAAATAAAATGCGTTCTAAAGTAATTATATTTAGTACTTAATGGTTTCAAGATCATTTCTTCAAATCTTCAAATTTCGGAGTTATAATTTTTTGAACGCAACCTTAAATAATCTAAACATAACTGTTAGTATAATTGATCATTACGTATCTCAAAAACGAATTAAGATATTAGAATGATATAAAATGCGTTCTAAAGTAATTATATTTAGTACTTAACGGTTTCAAGATCATTTCTTCAAATCGTCAAATTTCGGAGTTATAATTTTTTGAACGCAACCTTAAATAATCTAAACATAACTGTTAGTATAATTGATCATTACGTATCTCAAAAACGAATTAAGATATTAGAATGAAATAAAATGCGTTCTAAAGTAATTATATTTAGTACTTAATGGTTTCAAGATCATTTCTTCAAATCTTCAAATTTCGGAGTTACAATTTTTTGAAGGCAACCTTAAATAATCTAAACATAACTGTTAGTATAATTGATCATTACGTATCTCAAAAACGAATTAAGATATTAAAATGAAATAAAATGCGTTCTAAAGTAATTATATTTAGTACTTAACGGTTTCAAGATCATTTCTTCAAATCTTCAAATTTCGGAGTTATAATTTTTTGAACGCAACCTTAAATAATCTAAACATAACTGTTAGTATAATTGATCATTACGTATCTCAAAAACGAATTAAGATATTAGAATGAAATAAAATGCGTTCTAAAGTAATTATATTTAGTACTTAATGGTTTCAAGATCATTTCTTCAAATCTTCAAATTTCGGAGTTACAATTTTTTGAACGCAACCTTAGATAATCAAAACATAAGTGTTAGTATAATTGATCATTACGTATCTTAAAAACTAATTAAGATATTTTAATAAAATATAATGCGTTCTAAAGCAATTATATTTAGTACTTTACGGTTTCAAGAACATTTCTTCAAATCTTAAAATTTCGGAGTTACAACTTTTTGAACGCAAGCTTTACTAATCTTAAACATAAGTGATAGGATAATTGATCTTTACGTATCTCAAAAACGAAGTAAGATATTAGAATGAAATAAAATGAGTTCTAAAGCAATTATATTTAGTACTTAACGGTTTCAAGATCATTTCTTCAAATCGTCAAATTTCGGAGTTATAATTTTTTGAACGCAACCTTAAATAATCAAAACATAAGTGTTAGCATAATTGATCATTACGTATCTCAAAAACGAATTAAGATATTAGAATGAAATAAAATGCGTTCTAAAGTAATTATATTTAGTACTTAATGGTTTCAAGATCATTTCTTCAAATCTTCAAATTTCGGAGTTATAATTTTTTGAACGCAACCTTAAATAATCTAAACATAACTGTTAGTATAATTGATCATTACGTATCTCAAAAACGAATTAAGATATTAGAATGATATAAAATGCGTTCTAAAGTAATTATATTTAGTACTTAACGGTTTCAAGATCATTTCTTCAAATCTTCAAATTTCGGAGTTATAATTTTTTGAACGCAACCTTAAATAATCTAAACATAACTGTTAGTATAATTGATCATTACGTATCTCAAAAACGAATTAAGATATTAGAATGAAATAAAATGCGTTCTAAAGTAATTATATTTAGTACTTAATGGTTTCAAGATCATTTCTTCAAATCTTCAAATTTCGGAGTTACAATTTTTTGAACGCAACCTTAGATAATCAAAACATAAGTGTTAGTATAATTGATCATTACGTATCTTAAAAGCTAATTAAGATATTTTAATAAAATAAAATGCGTTCTAAAGTAATTATATTTAGTACTTAATGGTTTCAAGATCATTTCTTCAAATCTTCAAATTTCGGAGTTATAATTTTTTGAACGCAACCTTAAATAATCTAAACATAACTGTTAGTATAATTGATCATTACGTATCTCAAAAACGAATTAAGATATTAGAATGATATAAAATGCGTTCTAAAGTAATTATATTTAGTACTTAACGGTTTCAAGATCATTTCTTCAAATCGTCAAATTTCGGAGTTATAATTTTTTGAACGCAACCTTAAATAATCAAAACATAAGTGTTAGCATAATTGATCATTACGTATCTCAAAAACGAATTAAGATATTAGAATGAAATAAAATGCGTTCTAAAGTAATTATATTTAGTACTTAATGGTTTCAAGATCATTTCTTCAAATCTTCAAATTTCGGAGTTATAATTTTTTGAACGCAACCTTAAATAATCTAAACATAACTGTTAGTATAATTGATCATTACGTATCTCAAAAACGAATTAAGATATTAGAATGATATAAAATGCGTTCTAAAGTAATTATATTTAGTACTTAACGGTTTCAAGATCATTTCTTCAAATCGTCAAATTTCGGAGTTATAATTTTTTGAACGCAACCTTAAATAATCTAAACATAACTGTTAGTATAATTGATCAATACGTATCTCAAAAACGAATTAAGATATTAGAATGAAATAAAATGCGTTCTAAAGTAATTATATTTAGTACTAAACGGTTTCAAGATCATTTCTTCAAATCTTCAAATTTCGGAGTTACAATTTTTTGAACGCAACCTTAAATAATCAAAACATAAGTGTTAGTATAATTGATCATTACGTATCTTAAAAACTAATTAAGATATTTTAATAAAATATAATGCGTTCTAAAGCAATTATATTTAGTACTTTACGGTTTTAAGAACATTTCTTCAAATCTTAAAATTTCGGAGTTACAACTTTTTGAACGCAACCTTGAGTAATATTAAACATAAGTGTTAGGATAATTGATCTTCACGTATCTCAAAAACTAATAAAGATATCAGAATGAAATAAAATGCATTCTAAAGCAAATTTAGATAGTATTTAACGGTTTCAAGATAATTTCTTGAAATCTTCAAATTTCGAAGTTACAATTTTTTTTACGCAACCTTGGGTAATATTAGACATAAGTCTTAGGATAATTGATCTTTAAGTATCTCAAAAACTAATAAAGATATCGGAATGAAATAAAATGCGTTCTAAAGCAAATTTATTTAATATTTAACGGTTTCAAGGTCATTTCTTGAAATGTTCTTTCTTTTTGAAATTAGCCTTGGATAATCTTAAACATAAATGTTAGGATAATTGATCTTCACGTATCTCAAAAAGTAATTAAGATATCGGAATGAAATAAAATATATTTTAAAGCAATTATATTTTGTACGTAATGGTTTCAAGATCGTTTCTTCAAATCTTCAAATTTCGGAGTTATAATTTTTTGAACATAACCGTGAATAATTTAAACATAAATAATGATGTAGTTAATTTTTACGTTTCTTATAAAAGTATTGAGATATCATTATGAAATAAAAAGCGATTCAAATTAAATTTATTTACTATATTATATTAAAATTTTCATATCTTGGAAATTTCAAATTAGGAAGTTATGATTTTTTTAACACAGCTTCGCATAAAACGTTATACATAAATCTTAGGATAATTAATAATTGTACCTATATCTCAAGAACAGCGTGTTATGATTTTTTGAACGCTGCCTTGCATTATCTTGAACATAAATGTTAAAATAAAAAGTAAATTAAAGCAAATTTATTTACTATTTAATGTTCTAAAGGTCAATTCTTCTAAACTTCAAGTTTGAAAGTTATGATTATTTACTACATTTCGTGCATAACTAAAATAAATCTTACGGTAATTAATATTTATATATCACAAGAATCAAATAAAATATCATTACGAAATAAAAAGTAATTTACAGCAAATTTATTTAATATTTAACATTACAAACGTCAAATTCCGAAATTATCATTTTTTGAATGCAATCTACTTAATTGCAAATCATTATCAAATCAATTATTTTATATTAACTAAATCAAATTTGTCACATTCATATTTCTAAATAGTTTAATTGATTTCTTACATTTGTTAATAAATTAATTTAATTAATTTCGTACAAAAAGTAATTAAATTAATTGAAGAATAAAAATATGAGATAACCTTATCTAAAAACAACAAAAATAAGTGTTAAAAATGTAATACAAATCATACATTTTTTTAAGGCCTCCATCAACGAAAGGTTTAGAAGATTTAGTTCAATGCCCAATATGTTTAGAAACATATCACTCGCCCAAAATGTTACCATGCCAACATACATTTTGCTTAACTTGTTTACAAAATCACGTTGTGGGAATTGAAAGTCAATCGAAAGAGGTTGTCCTAAAATGTCCCTCATGCAAATATGAACTAACAGTGGACGGTTATGATGGGATTGAAAAATTACCAGAAAATTTTTATATAAACTCTCTGCTAAAAGTTCTTGAAAGCTCCATTGAGCCACAAACTCCTTACGATGGTAAACCCGATATACGATGCGTTAAATGCGAGACGATTTCCGATTTTGATGGAACAAAATGTCAGCATTGCAAACAAATTTTTTGCAAAGTTTGTTGGCGCAAACACATGAATGAACTCGAAGAAACTTTAAAAGATATGCTGAAACAATTAGAAGACGGCGAAATCCGCATGAATTATAAAATGGAGGAAATGACGCGCAGAAACGATCAAATGGTTGTGACCGTTAAAGAACACGCCGAAAATAAAATTTTAGAAATAAAGAAAAAAGAAATTAAGGCGTTGGAACAAATCGAAAAGCTTCGTGTCGAAGAAACCGAAGCTTCTTCGATAACATTTACGAAACTACAAGACTTAAAAGCAAAATTAAAAAATGTTAACTTTAAAGTTTTGGATGAAAACCAACAAGTTTCGCTTTTTATGTCTTTACATCGTAACATTTCATCGGCTTTGGAAGAAGTTTCTCAATGGGGTGAATGCAGAACTGTTTTTGATCCGGAAACGTTTCGCGTTGAAGAAGACAACGAAGGACTTAACCCGGAAGTTGATGACTCAATACTTAACATAAAAGTCAGTCCAGATCCATTTGAAAGTATCGAATCTTTAACAAAACATTACAAAGCAAGATCATTCCAACCAAAAGTGTACACAAATAAATTTCCGAGACTTACCGGAGTTTCAATTTCTCCATGGTCTCATCATTATTACATTGCGGCACCTGATAGTAAATCAATTGTAATCATGAACAGACAAAAAAATAAATTAATCGGAAGATTAACATCACCGGATATATTGTGTCCTAGAGCAATCACATTTAGCAAACACAAGAAAGAAATTTATGTTAGCGACAAATGGAAACATTGCGTACACATCTTTTCTAGTAACGGCGAATATATACGTAATATATGTTCGAAAGGTACTGGAAGTGGTAGATTAACATCGCCGGAAGGGATTGCGATAACAGAAGATGATGAGTTGGTTGTTTGCGATACTGGAAACGATAGGGTTGTTGTGATGGATGATAACGGAAAAGAAATCAGATCGATCGGATGGAACGAAAAACGAACAATTTTAAATATGCCCACTTCAGTCGCAATAACTCATGATAATAAAATTGTTGTCGCCGATAATGGCAATCATAGAATCAAGGTTTTTAATTTTAACGGAGATTTATTATTAGAATTCGGTTCCTTGGGAAAAGAAAAACGCCAATTTCGATCAGCTGAAGTGGTGGCTGTTGATTCTCTAGGTTTTATTTGGGTTGGTGATGCAGGTAATGGCCGGATACAAATTTTTGATTCCAATGGAAATTTAGTACGAATTTTTGGTGGTCTTGGCGAAGGACAAGGGAAATTTAAATGGATTTCCGGTTTAGCAATTACTCCCCAATTGGAAGTTATCGTCACCGATCACAAAAACAGGAGTTTACAAATATTTTAGCTATTAAGTTATTAACCTCTTTTTGATTAATTAGTTATGCTTAATTTTAATAAAAAGAAAAACTTAAAAACAAAGAGTGTTTTATTCAGTTTTGCGAAATGTATATAACACAGAAACCAAGCACGAATAAGTACTAATCAAATAAATTGGTTTCTTCGTATCTTCAAACTTTGGAATTATGATTTCTTGAATATATTAAATGTTATGATTAAATTATAAATTAAGATATTAAGAAATAATATATTTTCCATTGAATTATTAAAGAGATTCAAAATTGTGAATAAACATGTTGAAAATTGAAGTTAGAATATTATTTTGAAGATGTCAAATTGTAAAAAGAATAATAATATTTTCTGTTTTAGATTTTCTCTTTTTTTTATTTTTTTTTAGATATTAAATTTAATTCGGATTGTTACAAATTGATGTATTAAACTTGACAATTTTGTACTTTACCTGGCCTTTAGTTTTATTTATCTGACTAATGTTGGTTTAACTAGCTTCTGAGATAAACTACACGCAGATGATTTTCTATATTGACAAATTTACTTAATATTTAATACATATTATTTAATCGTAGTTACATACTTATTATTTAATCGTCGAAATTGTAAAATGAAGGACTCTTTTTTAAATTTACGCTATAAGTTAAGATCTAAAACTGATGGAGAAAAGCTTTGTTTATAAAAATTCTTGAAAATGAACTCAAGAAGGATAACTCATAAGCAGATTTTGCTTTGCATAACTAGTTTTGAAGATGGAAGCTATAATCGTTGAAATTGCAAAATAAGGACTTCTTTTTTAAACATACATCATAAGTCAAGAAGTAAATGTGATGGAGAAAAACTTTGTTTATAAAAATTGGTTATCATGAACCCAAACAGGATCATTCATAAGCAGATTCAACCCGATATTATTATTTTTGAAGATGAAAGCTATAATCTTTGAAATTGCAAAATGAAGGAATCGATTTTTAACGATGTCTTAAAATTGAGATGCCGTTGAGATGCAGTTTTGTTGCATTTATAGACTCTACGTTAAATTTTGATTATTTTTCATGTATGTTGATTAGCCAGTTAAAAAATTGTAATAATATATATTGTTTATAAAAAAATAAATGATTATAATACTAATAGGACGGGAATTTAGAAGCGGAGTTCAAAACAATCGTTCATCATAGAATGCGAGAAACGTGGAGGAAATTCTGTGAAGAAGTTTCCTCCAACAGCGAAATCTTTCGCCTAAATCTAATACTAGATTCTGACCCTGAACGACAAATTGGCTTATTAAGAAAGACTGGCGGTTCTTATATCGAAAACCTTTTGGAGAGTCTCCATCTATTAATGGATGTACATTTTTCCGGTTGCGGAAGTCCCATGTGTTTACTTCAGGACACCAACCATGAACCTATTGCAGATGATTGCACCTTAGCCGAAGAAATTTGAAGGGAAGATAAAATACATAATAAGAATTAATATAAGATATTAATATTAATAAGATATAAGAATTTTCCAGGCCTGCCTGACGTTACACAATATACCTAATTTCATACTAAAACAAGGTAAGTTAGATTATTTCACACCGAAATCATTTAGACCTATCAGCCTCTCCTCCTTTTTTTTAAACCTTTTATAACCTATGTGATCGCTACATTAGGAATTTCTGTTTTTCAAATAAACCAGTAAATCCTAATCAACATGTCCTACACTCAGAACAAGTCCACACTAACGGCTATTCACTCGGTGACTAGCTTTGTTGGAGGGGCACTAGAGTCAAAAGAGTCCGCCCTGGGTGTTTTGATAGATATAGAGGGAGCTTTTGATAAAACAACTTTCTCTGGTATTAACGATGCTTTGCTTGAGCATAAAGTTCCACCGACTCTTTGTGGTTGGATTGAGAACGCCCTTAAACATAGGATTGTTAAGCTTAAGGCTGGCTGTGTCAGTTTTCAAGGAGAGTTACTCGAGGCTGTTCACAAGAGGATGTACTTTTCCCATTGTTGTGGAATCTCACCTTAGATAGCCTCTTGAAATGCCTCGCTGAAGTCAACTTTACAACAGTTGGTTATGCAGATTATCCAACCATCCTTGTCAAAGGTAAACACATAAATGTACAAGGGCTCTCTGTGAATCCTATTAAGCGAGAGTTGATTTTTTTGATACGATGGAGTAAGCTTGGTAAGCCTAGATTGCCATCTCTTGCTAATACTTCATTAGTTATGTTAAAAGAAGTCAAATATCTAAGAATTATACTTGACAACAAAATGACACGGAAAGCTAACATAGACAATAGAGTAAAAAAGCGTACGTTGCATTCAGCCAGTGTCGGGGGATTATAGATAAGGCATAGGGGAAATTATGTTGAACTTAACGCCACTTCATATGTTCATTGAATAAGTGGCACTGGTGACTATGTTTCGACTGCATACAGCAGAAATTCTAATGGGTGTGAGGAATAGTCTAAATGCCGTATTCTAAAATGAAATGGTGAGTTACTCGCCAATTCTGGAACGTCAAACGGACTTCATACCCATACAATACATTATTACTCATCCAAAAGTTATCTCACCCGCCTAAGTTCCACAGAAGTAGAAGTAAAAAACAGTGAAAAAATCTACACTGATAGTTCAGGTAGACGGGAAGGAGCTGAAGCTGGAGTTCTCTCGCACAACCTTCAACTCCACATATCTACCCCATTAGGTAAAGGTACCTCCGTCATACAGGCGGAATTAATCGCCATTTTACTTGCCGCTGACCTTATTGTCAGATCCAACTTAGAAGGTAAGACTCACCATTTATACTGACAGTGAAGAATCTATTTTAGCCCAGAGTAGAATAACTACTACCTCAGGACTTGTTATGGATTGTCACATGACATTGGAGAAGGCCGCAGAACACAACTGTTTTACTTCAATGGATAAAAGGACACTCGACATATTCAGGTAATAAGCACGTTGATAGGTTTGCCAAAACAGCTGCCAAGCGAGCGGCCGGTTCACCTGAACCGTTAATAGCTCCATCTGTATCAACTCAAATTGAGCTTATTGAAGGCTTCACCCACAAAAGGTTCATAGACTAGTGGACTGCTATTTGTCTAAAGAACTGCTTCGCTATCCCTCAGTAGAAACGCCCTACGAATTGTAACGGGACTCATCACGGGTCAGTGTATGGTAAACAAGCATCTCAAGCTTGCTACTAGTCCCCTCTGTCCCCTCTATTGTGAAGAGAGCGGGGAGACTGTTGTGATGATTGCCCCACTCTACAAAATCTCAGAATGAGAGACTTTGGAGAGGAATGCCCGAATATGGATGGCAGCAGGAACACACCTCTGAGCTGTATCCTAGCCTTCGAAAATTATCTCCGGCTACGTCCTGGTTGATGTAGCCGGAGAAAAGTATGTAGGAGGATATATAAAGGGCCCGTTGGGGCTTAGGTGTTGTGTGGCGTAGCATATCATCCCCTTTCCTGTATACATACGTGCCATTTTTTCAAAGACATCTAAATATCGAATTAATCAGCTAAAGATACGCAGAATTTAACGTAGAATGGCAAATGAAACGTCAACTTAGGTATGGTTTCTCAATTTTGGGACACCTGTACATTTTAATTTTATACCAGAAAACGGGAGTTAAAAAATACAACATAGGTGTCCAAGCCTTTTTTTCTTACAATGTTCCTCTAATTTGTATAGAATTGATTCCATACATTATGTACACAGGAATTCACAACCATTATTTCGAAGACAGCTGAATATCAACAGCAGATGTGTTATATGAGAAATACTCAGAATGTAACGTAGAATCCATAAATGTGATAAAAAATTTATTTATTTAAGAATTTATTTAAGGATTTATTTAAGAATGCCAACTTGTTCCGATTTAAGAATGTCAACTTAAGCATAGTATCTCAATTTTGGAACACTTTAATTTTAGATCAAAAACTGCGCGCTATAAAATAATCAATTTATATCGAATTGATTCCATACTTTATGTACTACTGTAATCTTTATATTGACATATCTCAAAAACTAATTGAGATATCGTTACGAACTATACAGCAAATTAAACGAACATGATTTAGGATATTACATACAAAAGATTATTATTTAAAATCTTTTAATTTTGAAATTATGATTTTTAAACATAAATATTTCTATAATTTATATGCAAGAATTTAAAAAATATAATCGTAATGAAATAAAATGCAAATTAAATCAGATTTAATCTAAATTTAATACAATTATAATAAAAGCAGTTGATGATCGATGTCATTAATTCACCTCTTATATATCAACGATTTAATATAATCCTCCGTTTTCTGCGTAACTGGTCGACAAAGGTAAATTTACCAAGCAGCAACAGTAAATATTACCATAACAAATATTACGCCTGAAATCGTAAGTATTATAAAATTATAATAATATTGAAAAATATTTTTATTCATTAACATGTTACAGTTTATGTAGCGGTTTAAATCAAAATTTTCGAGGAATTAACCATGTTTAGAAAAGTATATCTCAAATAGGAATTAAAATACATTTATTTTTTATGTCATACTTAGATTATATTTTTTAAGTTATATACTTTTTTCAGTTGATTATCACACATGATTCATTTATTTCAAGTGGTTTCTCAATTTGTTTTTTGTCACACAACGTAAATAGATAAAAAATTGTTAGAAAATAGTAAAAAAAGCATTCTACAAACACAGTCATTATTTTAAATAACCTAAATACCCTTGATATAAAGTATACAAGTTTCCCCTTAAAGAAAATTTTAAAAAACCGGTCCCATTTCTGTTCTTTTTACCCACTCTCTTCTTAACGTTTCGCAACATTATTCGGCAACGGAACGAAAAGAATAAAAAAATTAACAAAGTAGAGATGGACTCTGAGACTCCAAAATTGGCACGAAAGGGTCCTCCACTTGTTCACTTCTTGGCCAATTCCCCCGCTTCGTTTTCGTTAGCTCCTCTGATCGTCACAACGACGGTCGAGGATTTCTTTAAACACTTCTTGTGGACTACCAGGCGCAGTCGAGCAAAATCAACTATCCAAAGTAGTTAATAATAAAAACAAAATATATAAAACGTTACAAAAAGTTAAAATGATTGTAAAAGCAGTGCGTTTTCTTATTGGGGAAAGTGTTTGAAAAGTTAAATCAGTTTAAAAATGAGATTTCTCAATTAAATTGTAACATTTTGATTTAGTGAAGGAGTATATTAAATTTTTTTAATGGTTTAGTGGTAAGTAAAAAACTTTAATTTAATTTTAAATAAAATTAAAAAAAGAATATCCTGGATATTGTTAGCAAACATGCAATCGATTTCGAAACGAAAATTAAGTTTAAAAAATAACAAAAAAGCTTTCTGACCAATTCGAAGCAGTTACAGATTATAACTGTACCAGTTTTAGCATACCAATTCATTCAATGATGATAACCCTCTCAGCTCTTAAGATAAAAGGTTTCGTTCTACATCTCATTCTCAATTTCTTAACATGCAACAAAGAATTTTTCATTTTCTTTTCACGAAAAAAATAATAATAATGATAACGTTGAGGTTAAATTAAAAGTTTTTTTGAAAAATCTTAATTATTTGCAAAACTCGTATTCTCGAAGTCATATAATATAACAGTAAACATGTCTTGAGAAGGCATACAGATGCGAAAAATTGTTTATAACTATTAAAATAATGTGTTACACGGCTCGTATCGACCAATTACGATGTAACTCGCTTAAGGTAACTTAAGGTATTAATCCAAAATATTAAATTCGTTTTAAATTTTGATTATTTAAGCTTGGAATTATCATAACAATTTCTTTTCAAACATCACCAAAGGTTTTAAAAGAAAACATTGCTTTATTTACTCCTTAGAATTGAGTATCAATGTCCTATTCTTTAAAAACTTTAAAAGTTTGCTACAAGAACCCCGACAACTGCTTGGCGTCCGATTTTAGCATGTCAATGCTATGTAACAATAGTTGAAATGACTATAATATGTTAGTACACCTTTTTGTATAATTTCAAGTGTGTTAAGTTTTTAAATCACGATCGAGGTCGCCTTTTAACTAATTCTCAACACGATTTTATGAACCCATTTAAATTAACCTAGAAAAAAAATAAATAAACGGAAACTGTCGAGTATTTAACGTGAATATCAATAACTAAGTAACAAGAAGTAGACGAGTTGTAATGTTGACAAGATTAATTACAGGGAATTTTGTTATATCATGTTTTCAAATCAATTTGTGCTATAAAGATTGTAATTTTATTTGTAAAACGTGATGATTTAGTTTTATAATTATATATAAACAATTAAAGGAGAATAATAACTAAGTAATTTCCATTATCTAGTTACTAAGCAAAGTGATTGAAATTACCTTTGCATAATATTTTTGAATAATTGTTAACACGATATATATCAACGTATATCAAAAACTAATTGAGGTATCTTAATAAAACAAAAAGCAAATTTACTTATTATATAAAATTTTGAAGATCGTTTCTTCAAAATTTCAAACATTAAAGTTATGATTTTTAAAACGTCATCTTGCATAGTCGTGAACATAAATATTATGGTAATTAATCTTTACGTATCTCAAAAACGAATTTAGTTATCATTATGGCATAAAAAATAAAATACAGCAAATTTACTTAGTATTTAACATTTTGAAGATCATTTCTTCAAAACTTGAAACATTACAGTTATGATTTTTAGAACGCTACCTTGCATAGACGTAAATATAAATATTATGGTAATTAATTATTACATATCTCAAAAATTAATTGAGACATCATTATGAAATAAAAGGCTAAAGTTATAAAGTTAAAGGTTATTTTTTAATATCTTCAAATTTTTGAGATGTGAAATTTTAAATTATTCTGACATTATCCTAATCACGAATGTTAGGATATTATGTTAACGCATCCCAAAAATTAATTAAGATATTGTCATGAAATAAAAACCAAATTAAAGCAAATATACTTAGTATTTCACATTTTGAAGATCAATTCTTTAAAATTTGAAACATTGGAGCTATGATTTTTAGAACGCTACCTTGTATAGTTGTGAACATAAAAGATATGGTAATTAATCTTTACATATCTGAAAAACTAATTAAGATATTACCATGAAATAGAAAGCAAATTAAAACTAACTTATATATCACTTAACACTTTGAAGATCAATTCTTCAAAACTTCAAACATTGAAATTATGATTTTTAGAATGTTACGTTCCATAGTCGTGAACATAAGTGTTATGATAACTAATCTTTACGTATCTCAAAAATAAATTGATATTTCGTTATGAAATAAAAAGCAAATCAAATTTATAATTACCAATGTTATGATAATTAATCTTTACATATCTAAAAAATTAATTGTGATATCGTCATAAAATAAAATGCAAATTAAAGCAAATTTATATATCATTTAACATTTTTAAGACCATTTCTTCAAAGCTTCAAACATTGGAGGAATGATTTTCAAAATGCTTCCATAGTCGTGAACATAAATGTTATGGTAACTAATCTTTACGTATTTCAAAAACAAATTGAGATATCGTTATGAAATAAGAAACTAATTAAATCAAATTTAAAATTACCAATGTTATGGTATTTAATGTTTACATATCTCAAAAACTAATTGAAATATCATCATGAAATAAAAAAATAAATTAAAGCCAAGTTATTTACTATTTAACATTTTGAAGATTATTTCTTCGAACCTTCTAGCATTAGAGTTATGGTTTGAGAACGCTTGCTTGCATAGTCGTGAACAGTGTTGTTAAATACCCGGGATATATTGGGTATATTATATATTGAATGGGATGGGGGTTTTGAGGATTTATAAAATTTTAAGAAAAGTACAATAAAGACAAGGACTACTAAAAAAGTAGCCAAATTTTATCCAAAAATACAAATTTTTCTTTAATAAAAAGCAATAACAATAATTGTTTACACATAAACTCATAAAAATAATATAATAACTCTAAATAATATATTAATCATAATACTTTGATTACAATTTGCTTTTTTATTCATGCAAATGTACATACTTTTCCTACAAAAAGCCATCATTTCATTGACATATCTTAAGAATTCGATTATTTATGATTTCGTAAACTAATAAAAGTTCTGACTGATTTCAAGAATTCATATTTTAAAAACGATAAAGTTTTTTAAATGCGGTTTTATTCACGGAAAAGTACATACTTTTCTCTACAAATGACCATCGTTATATTAACATATCTTACGCATAAGATTCTTTTACGATTTTTTACAAACCATTGTTATATTCGTAAACTGATAAAAATTCTGATTGAGTTCAAAATTTATATCTCAATAACGAATAGTTTTTTTAAACGCGGTTTTATGCGTAAAAAAGTACACGCTTTTTTCTACAAATAGTCATCATTTCTTTAACATATCCATAAAATTCGATTGTTTACAATTTTCTATTACTAATAAAAGTTTTCATTGAGTTTAAAAATTGATATCTCAAAAACAAATTGAGATATTCAAGTACGGTTTTGTGTGTACAATAATACATATTTTTCTTCATAAATTATAACACATTTTCTTATGATATCGAATTTTATTATTTATTTATTTATTTATACGATTTTATATATTTTTATTTATAAAATTTTTTAAAATTGATTAAGAAAATATTTATTTTATCTCTCATATAATTCTCATATCTCAAAAACAAATTGAGATATTCATGTATGGTTTTGTTCTGAGAAAAATACATACCCTTTTTTATTATTAATCACGAAAAAATTTTTCAAGATATATTCTACATCTGCATATTCCTCTGCTCCGGAACATAACGGACAACTGTATATGATATAACACTGATTTTAAAACCGATAGTTACACATAATGGCCGGATAGATATGTCGGATACCGGGCTTTTCGTAAAATCACTATCAACAAAAAATTCAAATTCAAGTTAATTATTCAATTACAACAAACTGTTAGGCATCAAATGTTATGTTTCAATCTCCTGTTAATTCCACTTTCAGAAACAAAGCGGGATGTAGCAAAGCAGTATTCTTTCAAATAAAGTGTATATCCCATATCTTCTTTATGTCGAATATTTTGCGAATTCAGATTTCACTATTTACATTATAAAGTGTAAACATTTTTTCGTCTAACAAGTAAGTAATTGTTAAGAATATTTTTTAATGTTGTAGGCATTCATTTTTTATTTATTTTTCGTTTTTTAATAAAATGAGTTGTTATTTTATTAACATTGTTGTGTTTATATCTTTGATTGCAATATTCACTACCCTGTATGCGTCATTTGTGAGATATTTTTTATTTTATATGAATGAAAATTTGTATCACTTCTCTTTTATCATTCTTTAGTGTGAAATTTTACAAAGAATTAGGTTTGAAAACTGCTTATGTTAAAAGCAAAAAAAAATTACAAACTGGAGACAAATTTGGTTAAAAATGGCTTCCTTTTAAAGATATTAATAAAATTTTGCCTTTTCACATTTTCAAAACCATTATTACTTCATAAACGCAAATTCATATCTTTACTTTTTCACTCTTCTTCATTTCTTCACTATAATCTAAAGTTCGTGCAAAAAATCGAGACCCCTGGCTTTAGAGATCTATATTAACCTTCCTCTAATGGCGTACGGTCTCACAGACCGACTTTTTACCTGAACGCTGTATTCTACCTGACATACGCCACCACTGAAAAGTTAAGCGCTCTCAAAAATCGGAAACTTTTTTCACTTAAATCACGATAAAAAAATCAAAGACCCAATAATTTAACATATGTTTATTATTAGCATATGATACGAAGAAATGTTTACCGATTAAAATAAACTTTACAGCAATTTGTTGCATTGAGCGGTTATGAAGATAACGATCTCTAAATTGAGAGGCCTTTACTTTTTGCACGGACCTTTTACGCAACTTCAAAAAAATCTATCATATTTATTGTGGACATTTCGCAAACCAATATATAAGATCGTGATGTCTAATCCAACGGCCGGGGATTATTGCATTCAATCAATTACATTCAATTATTATAGTCTCACAGCAGCAGCACTGAAATCGTATAAACCATACAACAGAACCATATCAGTGTATTTATAATTGGTATACAACATTATTAAGAACTTATGTTAAAAAAAATTGATAGAATTTTAAGTTGACGTTTCTATGTCAAATTAAAACACTACATAGGCAAATCATGCTAAGTATACTTCATTTTCCAGTAGTATTCCAACTTGTGAACCCTAAACTTCGGAAATCGCATCACCTTTCTAAAAAAACGAAGATTGATACATTGTGTTATAATATTTTTTATTTATATAAAATAGAAATAATTACTTAAATTATTTCTACTGATAGCTAATACACCCTCTATTACTACAAATTTTTAATTGGTTAATTACTCACTGTTTGGGTATTACCTTAGGCCGGGATAAATACCCATTTTATAGTTGTAGCAAATTACGTACTATTCAACAAGTTGTAGATTGTTTCGTAATATCTACAAACATTTAAGTTATGATTTTTAGAATTCTTGTATAGTCGTGAACATAAATGTTGTGGTAATTAATCTTTAATTAGTTAATTGAGACATCATTATGAAGTAAAAGCAAATTAAAGTAAATTCACACAGTATTCAACAAGTCGAAGATCATTTCTTAAAATTTTCAATTTTTTTAGTTTTGATATTTTGAAATTATCCTTACGTTATCTTAATCACGAATGTTAACGTATCTCAACACTTAATTTTTGTATTCGAAACGTCAAGATTTAGTTCTGTAATTTCATATTAATGATTAAAATAAAATAATAATTTTGCAATTCCAATTATCTAATTGAACTAAAATTAAAACTAACGATAGCATTAACACTAACGTACGTGCCAAAAGTCAAGGCCTTTTGATTCTCTTTTGATTTGTTTCTCTCTAACTTGCATTCTCATTATATCGCACTTAAAAAATTTATTGAACACATTTTGTGTTACATTATTGAAGACATTTTTGTAAAAATTGCGTTGAAATACACCCGTCTACTAAACCGCGATTTTCCGTGAAAGTATATGGAATATCGATAAAATAAAATATAGCCCACATTAAGTACATATGGGGTTACTACCAATTCAAATTTGAAATATTTTAGTCAAATAGTTTTTAGAAAAAAATGGCAAAGTTGCCAACACTCTCAGAAATCGAGTACTTTTATCAATTAACTCGCCATAAAAGAAAAATAGCGGATCCGAAAATTTCCAAATTTCCAAACATACAATATACAGAAATGTTCACTGATTACAATAAACTTTACCGTAATTTTTTTCATGCAGCGATTTCAAAGATATCGATCTCTAAAGTGAGGGGCCTATAACAGTGATAAAACTATCACTAACAATAAGACTAATACTAGATCTAAAACTGGAAGAACTGGTTTCTGAAGAAAAAAAACAACTGTAGTTTTTAAAGTAACCGTAATGGCAAGTCTATAAAGTATCTGTTAACTGACTATAAAGCTAATGTTGTCAGTTTGAACGTCAATGTGATAAATATATTTCAAAACAATGATTATGTTATAGACAGTAAAGTATAAATTAATGATTTTTTTTCCAATTTATTCTTCGTTTATCTATATGGATATTTTGGTACTTAAAAAATACAGAAAGACTGAAGTATGTAGATTTAATATTCAGTTTCTAAACTTGAAGTATTAGTTCTCGTTTAAATGCAATGAAAAATTAGAAGCAAAATAAGCACCGCACTTCTTGGAACCATTTGTACCTGATTCACTCAAATTAGTCGAAGTTACATTTATACACGAAACGTTCGTTTTGGCTTTAAAGCACATTTAGTATTGAATAACCCAATTCAGCACAATCTAACCCAACTTAACCCAACCCACTGGTATGACTTAAGTGGGGCTAATTTAAGCCACTTAATCTCTTTTTCCAAAATCTGCCTTCAGTTCCTTTCTACTCGCTAAATCCTCTTAATATATGTATATTTTAGTACTTCCCAATCCTCTCCACATCATTCACCATAGTACCTGTTCACTCTTTCCTCATTGTCACAATGGTATCTGGCTACCACAGCTTCTTTTGCTCACTTCCTTCCTTCACTAGGTATTTTGGAAGTCCCTCTGTAACCATATCCCCATATCCTGTATTCCTGTCACTTACCTCCCCCAATAATTAATAATACAATCCAACACAACCCCCTCTAGTGTCTGACCAAAATTTCGGTTTCGCCCAGTTTCGGCCTAGCATAAGGACTTCGGCGAAGTTTTAATTTCAGCTGTATTTGCAAAATAGAAACTACGACCATAAAGCTTAATTGCGATCTGATTGAACCAAATCTTCGGCGGTATGTCGATATATACTCACAATGGGATTCCATACCATTCCCTATCTTGAGAAAATTGCATTAAAATATCGCTCTTTGTCACATACCAGTTTACTAGTGAACAGTTATTCAGTACAGCAGACCAAATTTATGCAGAACAAATATGTAAACTACATGGCAAAAAAACATAATAACTGCTATTTAGACCCCGTTTCCAAACATTCTTTATATGTTTGCGTAGCCAAGGGTGAGATATTCTTGTAGTCGAATATGTTTGCTGGAATTTTTGTCTAACTACAAGAAAACATGATCTATCAATACCATACAACTGTATACCGTACTAGTAAAAATGGAACCAATACTAACGCTTGAGCTAACATTAGACCTAGAAGTAGAAACATTTGGGTTTACTCGTACGTCTTTTAACACGGAACCGAACCCAACTCAATCTGGCTATAAAATTAATACTAGAACTAGAACAAGAAATATTCGGGTTTGGCCGTCTTAAAAGACTTACAGCTAAAGCCTAATGTTTCTTGTTCTAGGTTTAGAGTTGGTTCTGAAGCGGGGTTGTAGGTCTAGTATTATACTTTTAGTTTCATAAAAATTTAAAACAATCTGGAGTTAAACAAGAGCTAAATCTAGAACTAGCACTAGACCTAGAACTAAGAAGATTCAGGTTTAGCCATGCGTCTTCAGACACAGTGTTAGTTCTAGTTTTAGTTCGATACAAGTATACAATAATCTGAAACCGAGTAACACTAGACCTAGAACTAAATATATAATCTAAAACCGAATAACAACTAAAAGTATAGCTATTACCTACACTAATGCTAACACTACACTAGAAACCATTTTGGGTTTAACCATACATTTCTTAAGGGAGGACCCCACCTTGAGTTAATTCAAAAACATAAAAGGTTTTAGATTTTTTTTTGTGTGAGAAATATACTAAAACAATCTAGACTTTTATCTATGTTTTTAAGCTTTATTTAAAGTATATTACAACATTACTTTTATAAGTATAATTTGTATGGTTAACCTAAAAACTTTTCCAATGGTACACCGCTATTAATGCGAAACATGATACAACGATCTGGCTAGCTGGATTTTAAAGGTCGAATAGTTCTTTATGGTGTAGCCCCTACGCTAACCCTAAAGAACTCAACTATGAACTTAACCTTGTAATGGTATTGTTATTTGGTATTATATTTGCGAAAAAAAATTGAATTGGGACATTATGAAATAAATAAGAAAGATAACGGTAAAATCCTACGCTACACGATAAATAGTACATTTTAAGTGTTTCTTGTTTTGAATAAAGCCAATCGAATAAGTGAGTTTCAAGTTTTGCTCACTACGAACTTAAAAAATCATGTTTCGAGAAAAACGCATGTAAATTTTTAAGTTATATTTATTAGATGAAAACAAAATAATTTTGTGTCTTACCCTTAGTCAGCTATTCCTGCACCATACACCTCTCCTTCGACTTCAAGATAAGTATCTTGAATAGCCTTTTTTCATTTCTTTTCTAATTCGTTTGTCATCCCAAGTTTTGCACATTTGAACGTAACCTGCTCCAATGCTTAAATGCATAAGCTTAACATCATTGAAAGGATACTTTTCTAGCCATCATTAAATATACTGGCACACGCAGCGAAATCAATAGTGTTCTTCCCACAAAATTTTGTTTTTGGTACTATGGACCAAATACTTGAATTAAGACTTTCATTATTGTTTTGCACGAGCCCTTTTACATCCCTTCAATAAATCGTCTGAAGTTAAATCATGATACATCGGCCGAATTGCGTCTTTTACAATTTTAGGTAAGGGATCCGGGTAATCTGGATAAAAAGATTGTAGTTTGCTAATGACTCATTAGGCATTCGTGAATTAACTTATCGGTCAGTTTGTTTATATTTCGCAAACAGCACCCCATACGTTTTTGTACGTGACCGATACACTCTTGTTTTTAATAGTAGGATTACAATCAAGAAGCCCTTTACAAGTCTTGCTGTCGCGAATCAATTTAATTATGGTATTGAACAGAATATTTTTCCTCGGAACGTTCGAATATTTCTCGAATTGCAGTGACCTCCATTTTACCCGATGACCCTTCATAATTTATTTCACAATCATTTTCATAATCTTTTGCCCATATGTCGTATTCTGGAGTAGATGAAAGTTTCGCCCAGATTTTAGATTGCTTACAAAATAATGATTTCGTCTGAATATCCAACACTTTTCCAGTGCAATATACGGTCAACGATGAAATTTCGAAAAGTGAAGAAAATTCACGCCGTTGCCATGTAATATCACCAGAATGACTGTTTCTGGCACCCTTATTTCTGTATATAACCTTCACCATACCTTATATTTTCGTTTTCTTCTTTTTCGTGTTTCACTGCATTTTTCATCGATTTTACACCGACTACTTCTACCGCCATAGAAATATTGCTGCTGATTTTTTCATACATTGTTTGCGTAAAAACTTTTGGAAGATCCATCAATCCACAACATTTCTGCAATCCAGCGTATCCCAGTCCTAACAATATAAAGATAAAGGTGATTCTTCCATTAACTTCATAAGCCTTTGCATCAATCAATGAGTACGAATTGATAGTGGTAGATTTACAAGACTTACATGCCACTTCAATTTTGAATCCGAGACCTCTGACATTTTTTTGGGAAAATACGACGTCACTGTCACATTTTTTGCATTTAACTACGTCGCGTTAATAATTTGGTACCCAAAGTTCTCGCAAACGTCAATGTTGATGTTTTCAAGTCTTTAATTTTTGAGCAGATGTATTGGTGCTGGCTCACTCCTCCTCCATTTCATATCAATTTTTCAGACCAGTTCGATGTTCTACACTAGTCTGTCATAGTTTTCTTCCTCTGCTAATCCTTCGATCCATTGGAATCATCCATTTTCTTTTACCAAAACTTTAATATTAATGCCTACACTAGAATGTATATACACTAATTATAAAAATTAAACATTAATTATACACTAACTAAACTAAAATAATGACAAAATAACTACATAAGCACCACAGAGAACATAAACAACGATCAGCTTGTGATCCACTTTCTTCGAACGCTGGAACTTCCCTAAAAATGTGAGGCTTAATACTTAAAGTTCTTAAATAAATACTTGTAATGATGACGCGTTTTCTTTGTAAGCAATAAACAAATAATAAAACGTTTAGTAAACAAAAAGATGAGTTAAATGGGGTCTAGGGCGAGGTGTCTACCTTGCGCTTGTAACTTTATATTTTTTGCTGTACTTTTGGAATAACTTCGAATATTGAGAAACTGTTTTAGAACATTATTCTTCACATTCCTAACATTTGAAAAATGCAATAATAATTTTTTTTTAAATCAGAGTGGGTAAACAAGAGGTAAAACTAGAAGTAACACTAGACCTTGAACTAGAATGTTTCGGATTAGCCTGCGTCTGAGACGCTAGACCTACAACTAAAAACATTTGGACTTAGTCGCATGTCATTTTAGATGGTTAAACCCAAATGTTTCTAATTTCTAGAAACATTTAGTCTCTACCCCGCTCAGCTCAATACATGCTAACCCAACTCAACCAAATGTGTTGATTAATTGGGACTAACCTAGTGATGACGATACCCGAAATAATTTCTACCTGAGTACCCGGAAATATCACCCGTTATCTGAAAATGACACGATACCCAAAAATCGCCGGTATACCCGAGAATGACTCTGGTATCTGTGAATTACCTGTTACATGTACATTACCTGTTCTGTTACTCCTTTATTTATTACCCTGACACAGACAGAAATCAACCTAGAGGCAATGTAATGTGTAAAAAAGTAAAATTTGCCACAATTATTTAAATAGGTTAATGCTTTAATGAAACCTCAATTCTCAAAAGCTAATGAAATACAAAAATAACAAGATCTATAACACTTCTTCATTGTTTCAGAAAGTATTTGTTGGGACTTTGTTATATGTCGCCCTACAGCGAAAAAATGTCTTTTGCTCGCAACTGAAATAGCAGGTATACATAAATAATATTTCGCTAGTTTGGCTAAATTTGGATACAGGCTTTCGTTATTTTTCCACCAAACAAATTCATTTTCTGTTCCGCCAATTGCCTCTTTCTCAAGAAACGATTTATATTCGGTGGTATTATTATAATTCTTTTCGTTTAAAAGATTGTCATCAGCAAATAACGAACTGTTTAAATTTTTGCATTCATCTTCTTCACTTTCACTTCCACTGCTATTTGAACCCTTGTGTTCTTGAATTAGGTCTGTTTCCATTACTACAGTGTCGCATCCCTAACTTGCACTTCAAACGTTCCTTTTTTTATTTCACTGTAAATTTGTCCCCTTTCATGTGGTTCAAATAGTAATAACTTTTTAAACCTTGGATCAAGGGCCATTGCTTTTACATAAATAGAGCTTTTTACATCTAGATAATTAAAGAATCGAGCGTTAATGTTTTTAACTAGTTCCTGTTTTAGAAATTTTACTCCTGGTAATTCGTAGTCGTAAATTCTGTTAGCAATTTTTAGCAAGTTTAGAATAGGCAAGATGTCGTCCCTTAATTTCCACTGCTCATCCTCCGGTTCTAAATCTATTTGTCAGTTCATTTTGTTACCTTTGGGTCACTCAAAATAGCACAAATACACCATCGCAAAGTATTTAATCGATCTAGCATACTGAAAGAGAAATAGATCTGCTGAGAAATCCATATTTTTTCGGTTTTCTGGCGGAGAGTGTTTGTTATTGAGATGTTTCTTCTTCGTCTAATTCAAATTCTTCGTGCTCATCGTCATTCACTAGAACATTAATTTAGATAAAGTAAATACATTGGAATATTTATTTGTAAAACTTACCAACTGTGTTTTTTGGGCATTCAAGCATTATTTCTTGTCGTTTCAGTAGCTCGTTTGTTGCCAAAACACTATGATTGAAATGTCCGACTAATCTGCTAGCTGCATGCAGACACTTGTCAATAGGCTTTGTAGAAACTACAGTATTAAATCCGGTAGCTGTGTTAACATACGGTTGCAGGGTATGCGCAGCACAGAGTACATCTATCCATTTGTCACTTATCAGAGGCAACATGTCGAATATTAGAACCGTTGTCGTGAACAATAGTTACAATCTTTTCGTAAATCCGCCAGTTTAAAATGGAATTTTTAAATTCAGACGCCAAATAGGATGCGGTGTGCCTCTCCTCTAAGAAAATTGTATATAAAACTGGGGATCTAATTGCCTAGTCAGTAGTTATATACGATGCCGTGAGTGCTAAATATGACGCACTATTGTTTGATGTCCAAGCATCAGTAGTTCATAATCTGGCTCTAGATAATTCATAAGATTCTTAAAAGTACATTCTCTGTAAAATGTAGGTGTAGTGCATTTTTCGATACTATATTAGTAATTAAATTTGTTATTTTAACTTGACGAGATTGAGACAGCCCAATTCTTCTTTTAAAACAGTCAGTTATGGGAGTCTGGGAACCAGAACTCGAACTAGTAACTATAGCTCCAACATTTTTATTATGAGTTTATTTACCTGGGTTTTATATGTTTCCAATGCTTACAGTTTCATGCTTATGAACAGAATGAACACCAGATAAATGTTTGATCATTGAACTTGTTAAACGACCATACACAATTTTAGCATCGCATAAATTACAAATCACGTGAGACTTCCTTGGGGAGAAGTGGAAACTTTCCCATACTGCCGAGCGCTTATGTTTTTCCGACATTTTGTAACTTGTTTTTAATACGTTGCCAATCCCGTTTCAGAATTGTTCAGAATCAACGCGTTATTATCTACACCGCCTGTTATCTAGCCAGAGATAACAGAGAGGGCTGAAGAACTAAAGGCAACAGGGAGGCATTGAGCTCCTTTAGGGTAACGGGTATTATTTCGCGTTTCGAGTGTCGGGTAATATCCGGGTATCGGATAATCTTCAGGTATCGGGTACTAGACAAAGGTAACCGGACTAGCAATTATTTCGGGTACTTCGGGTACCCGGATACTCATTGTTATCACTAGACTAATATAACATGATATCGAACCTGGTGCACGGGACGTCGTTGAAGAAGTCTTTGTGTTAACTACAATGTTTTACATATACTAGGAGCTTATTTTCTAGAAATACTTGGCGTACACTGTATTTTAGTTTGCATTTGAAGGAATAAATTTAAATCTTTCTGTTTAAATCGAAGTACATACTTTCGCGCTCGAATGCTCGTGATTGCTTACCATTCATTATTCATCATCATCTATGGTTTCATTTTGGACGAATAAAAAATATTAAACTAATACCGGTATTGAAAGATTTAACAGTAATTGAATTTCTAATCATTTTCATTCCTTTTTATTAAGTAGGTATCTAATTTTTTTATCTTTTTTTTTAGAAATAGCAAATAGAAAATTATCAAATGCAATGAAGGTATATTTACGTCGAAAAAGAAAACCGGACCTAATTTCACTGATCGCACTCCTTTTACTTGCTTCATCAAGTTCGCGGGCAGCGGAAACGACATCGAATTCACGACAAAAAAGGATTTTGTGGGTGACTTCAGATGGTCGTTTAGCATTACCGCCTGGTACCACTTTAGTCGTTGGACCTTCCCTTTCGATGCCGTTCGTTCGATATCCTCCCGAAGGTTTTCATAGCAATCTAACAATAAGCTTACCATTTACAAGTAAGATAAAAAAATATCACCAATAAATTTCGTTTGTTAATTATTTTTTTTTTATTTTTTAGTCGATTTTGATAAATTGGGATTAACCGATAATGAAAATCCTTATGGCGTATTGCCGCCGTTGTTGGCACGATCGATGGGTAATTCAGTCGCCGATCTACTTGGAAATTACATAGAAAGTATGCTAGACCATAAAAAGAAGCGCAGGCAGAAGAGAGAAAACATGCCCAAATTGTCTGAAAAACACTTGGATGCATTTCATGGCGGAGAAAGAGCCATACTGTATATGGTGGTTCAAGATTTTTTGGAAAATTTTGGTTTGGATGGAAAAGCGTGTTTATTAAGAGCAATTTGCGAAATTCACGCTCATCCATTAACAAATTTTGGGTTATTCGGAGAATTTTTTAAATTATTTCTAACGTAAGCAATTAAAACAATTTATTTTAATATAATAAATTAAAATAATAAATTAATTTTCAGGGCTAGTAAGTCGCCATATTCGCATTTACTTAACGAATATGTTGAAGCGGAAAAATCTGGGAGAGGGACTAAAGATAGTCCGGGAGAATGTTGGCCGTACTTAAAGGATTGTCCTAAATCGTTATTTTTACCCAAACATAATAAATATTCAGAGGAATTAGACGAAAACGATAACGAAATTGACGATGAGGAACGTTCAGTTACCTACAAAGCAGATACATTAAAAATGTAATTAAGAAAAAACATGCATTAGAAAATACAAAAAAATAATTTATTGTTATAATAAAAAATTACCTAATCATTAAGTGTATATAAAATATCGACTTTTATAAGCAAACAAAACGGGTGTAGATTTATTTATATGGATGAGAGATGAAATAGTCTTTTAATTAAAATTTATTATTATAATATTTAATTTATTTTATAGAGTAGCATTTATTGATTGTTAAAAAGCATTAAGAGGCATTTTTATTGCTCAATTATACATATATGATAACACTTTAATTAGTAAAAATAAAAGTCAATTTTAAATTCATTATTATTATTATTTAATGAACTATTATTTAATAAAACTTTAAACTTTAAATACTTTTTTTTAATTAATTTAATTAATTTTTCAACAAACACAGTGTTTTAACATTATTAGCACATAGAATCAGTTATTTAACTACAATTAAATAAGAAGAAGAAAAATTACAGAGAGATGAAGGTTACTAAATAAAATAAAAACTTAATTATTAATTAAAATATAATAACAATTTGTTTTTATTAATTGTTTAGTAAAAATGTTTTATTTTTTTATTTTTATTATAGATATATAATTCCTATTATTTATTATTGATTCAATGTGATAAAAAAATCGATTACATGAATAAAATATTTATTATTTATATTGTTTTTTTTTAATGGTCGATTTCGCTTAATTGGGATAGCTTTCCGTTTAATCAAGACTAATAATATCCGTCGAAATGAAGTATTAATGAATGTGATTTGGTACAATAAAAAGTGAGTGTAATTTATCAAATATGGTATAACATTATTTATCGCATTTTTATGGTGTTTATATAGAGGTACCAGAAGGTTAAGGGATAAGCAAGGTTAGATAAATGTAACATTACTTCGCGCAAAATAAGTTTGGTTGAGCTTTATGCATTTTTGAGTTTGGTGGTGAAAGAAATTCAAATGTACCTATAAGGAAAAAGCAAATACTTTGTATTAAAGGAATATGGCAGTTATAAGATTTGAACGTGGAATGAATATGGGAGAGCAAGTTTTTATGTTCCCCATATAATTTTTAAAATTAAATTACTTAATCATATACTGTGGACATAGGTGTGGTCTTTAAAAAAATAGGTAATCTATATGAAAAAGGAAGACTATATCCTGGCATATTAGAATTTAGGGGATGCCGTTGTAGGCATGATGATACAAATACTCCACCTTGCGTCTATAAAATCTATTCTAAGCTCCAAGATGTCAAAATATTTTCTCTTAATGTGTTACGTAACGATATTGGATGGACGAATTAACTACATATAATTTTAACAATATTAACTACATATAATTTACATATTAGAACAGGGGATGCGCACTTAATGTATTTTGATCTAATTTGAAACTCTGCTTTTAGAGACTACTTCCATAGGTTGACATTTAAAATGAATTTGAAATTGTATTTTTATTTCTTTGTTGCCTACTTAACTAATGACAGAGTTCTTCAGAAGAATTCTTTGTTTGATTTAATATTGAAAAAATTTATTATTTTTTTTCCAATTTCATCTCTCTTCAAAACAGAGTAAATGAAACTTTTTGCACACGGGAGAAAAGTGTACTGTTTAAAGTGACATTTTACTACCTGTCAATAGGAATGAAATGTTAAATTTGTATCCCGTTAGCGAAAAAAATTTGTTTGTCATTCTTTGTGAAAATTAATTTTGCTGGTCTTCACATAGAATGGATTGGGTATGATTAAGGTTGAGTTGGGTTGGGTTTACTAGAGACCGAGAGGAGAGAGATGAAGTAATATTGTTTTTGCGAAGTGATAATTAAAAAGGAGGTTAATGAGACAAGAAAACAGAGAGGTATAGGGAGATACATAGAAGAAAGTGCCTCTAAATGAATGTGGGAAGAGGTTGATAGAAGATAAGAGGGAAGGAAAGTGGAAGGTTTACCGCCTCCTGAACCAGGTATAGTTGTTAATATTTAATATTTATAAACTACACCTGTATTATAATTCTTTTCTATAGTACAGATATAGTTGTTTAAAAATTATTTTTCTTTCGACATTTTAGCTTTGTTGATAAGGTCATAAGTGCCATCTTTTTGTACACGGGAAAGAAGCGCACGTAAAAAGTGAAATTTTGCTACCTTACTTGGTAACATTAATGGCAAACTTTTTCCCGTTTCCCGTATACATAGAAGAAAGTGCCTTTAAATGAATATGGGAAGAGGATGATAGAAGATGGGATAGAGAGGAGGAAAGTTCGCCGCCCTCCGAACCAGATATGTAGATAAAATAGTGGTAAACAAAAAGTTAAAGAAAAATGTTATATTTATATTGGTAAAAGGGCCGTGACCCCCAATCGAGTGAAAGAACGTACTTCAAAAAATCAGTAAAGTATGTAAAAATAAAAGGATTGGTAACATTTGCAAATGATAAAATTGTTATTTTTTACTATAATTATTATTAAAATTCAAACCTCCCTCTATAAAACTATTTTTGGTGACTATTGCATAAGATCAAAAAGATACAACGTTCACAACGGATCTCTTCTTCTAGCGCTTAAAATTCTTGTAGCATCTCTCGGGAAGTGACGTGAAGTTTAATTTTTTTAATACTAATATATACTCACTTTGAAAAATAAAAAATATAGAAGTCTTTAATATTGCTAAACTATCAAATAAGCCAATAAATAGTGTGTAACGGTCCTATTGTAAATGAGACAGAAATGCGTGAAAAAAACCGGGTATGTAAATCAAAGTATCAGTATAAAAGTTAATAGAAAATTTTGTTTCCACTTATATAAAACGATCAACGAGGGAAATATCTGAGAGAAAAAGAAAGAAAAGTAAGGAACAGAGTGAAATACCATACATCAGTCTCCGAAGTTATACGCAAGCGGTTCTGGAGAGAAAGAGAAGAAGAGGAAAGGGAATTCTTAGTGGATTGATGCTAGTGTACAACCCCATATTGAAATGAGGAATATTTTGGAGAGTAACCTACTCAGATATCACATACCCTTCTTTCTTGTTATCCATACTCCTTCACAAGGACAATCCAATCTAACCCAATTCAACCCAACATAGCCCAATCCAATCCTAACCCAACCTAAACAAGTCTATTAACTTTATTCACACCCACCTCCTTTTTCCACGATTTTGAAATAACACGGTTCACTAATATACTTTATTACATGAATCTTTTTGTTCTAGCACAAACTAAAAAAAACTTCTAATTTTAATAGTATCTGCGCTCGAGTAGCTTTAAAACTTCCTATATCCCTACTTTTAAAGGCATATACTTTAATATTATATTAAAAATAAATATATTAACACAATATATTATATAAATTATTATAAAACACAAGATAGAACTCGTAGGGGTCGTTCAGAACAAAACATCACGGCAATTCGCGAGAGTGAGATCGAAAGGCTAGAGACGTCAATTCGCCAAGAATTGGACATTTCAACAGGCACTCTTCAGCGAATTCTCACAAAAGATTTACAGCTGCATGCCTACAAAATCCTGCAAATGCCTACAAATTTTTAGTGATGAGGCACTTTATCACCTGGCTTAGTTAATATGCACAACTGTTGCATTTGGGGATCAGAAAATCGACGAATAATTCATCAGAAAGCAATGCATCGACAACGGGTCACTATATGGTGTGCATTATAGTCTGGTCATTATAATTAGACCGTTTTCCTTCGAAAACGGAGATGGTAATGCAGTAACAATGAATGGCGAACGTAATCGTGCTATTATAACAGAGTTTCTTGCGCCTCATTTCAAAGCCATTGATCTTGACAAGATGTGGTTGCAGCAGGACGGTGCCGCATGTAATACCGCCCGTGAAGCATTGACGATCCTGCAAGAGTTTGCTCCTAGTCGTGCCATATCTCGATTTGGTAACCAGAATTTACCTTCGCAGTCTTAACGCCTTTAGACTTCTGGCTGTGAGGTTATGTGAAGTCACAGGTTTATGCCAATATGCCTGCAACCATCGAAGCATTGAAAGCCGAAATTAGACGCTGTATCAATGAAATACCACCACATGTATTTAGCAACGTTATTGAAAATTTCCTCAAAAGGATACGCATATACCAACTAAGCCGTGACGGCCATTTACATGATATTTTGTTTGATACATAATTCCCAAATTTTTTTTTTTTCTAAATCAATAAATACCTCAATACTTTGCTACAAAAAACATGTTTTATTGAACGCTGAAATCTTGCGCTATTATTGAAACACCCTTTATAACCCAGATCTCAACAGTTAAAATAAGTAATATTCATAATTTTCAAACTTTTGAGAGCTTAATATGTCACAAGATAGAAAACGTATCTTAGGATGTGTCAATCAGTTGCTACCATATTGATGCTATACATCTTTAGGTTGCTTAATCAACGTAAATCAATTCAAAAGTAGTAAATGGGATGCATAGATGCAGCTTTTGTTTTCACCGCAAGTACTTTCTCTACTAGTTTCATTTACATCCTGGTCTAAAATACAAAACTCAAAATATTTTTAATTACAACAACATAAAGTTAAGAAAAACAATGTGGAAGTTGTATTCTGTTGGAATAAAATCCATCTTTTGAACTAAAATTAGAACTAACACTAGCACTAACACTAGAACTATCACTAGGACTAACACTAGATCTAAAACTAGAAACTTTCGGGTTTCGCCGTGCGTTTTTTGAAAAAATGTTTGACGTTTCGGATGCCATGTTGCAACCTTCTTCAGAAACTGGTTCTAACTTCAGTTTTAGTGTTAGTCCTAGTGATAGTTCTAGTGACAGTTCTAGTGTTAGTGCTAGTGTTAGTTCTAATTTTAGTTCAATTAACACCGGTCGTGAAAGCCTTCGTACTTATAAAATCCATCTTAATTTCGAACAAGTGATTTAGAGGAGAGAGTTCTTGAGGACTACTAGGTGTCTTTTCAAATCAACTTGAGTGAAGAGCATATTCTCAGCGATAAAGCAGTCAAAGCTGCCTCCTTTTGTATATTTCCTATGTATATATCCTTTTTCATATTTTATTGTATTGTGTCAGGGCTAAAGGCCAAAGTGCGGTTACACCTGGTTAAAGCCGCGTTGACACGTTACGAGTACACTCAGACCGAAGGTACTCGGATCTTATTGTGGCAACCAGTAATCCGATCATACTTGTACGTTGACATCCGATCAGAGTGGACTAGAACCGCATCGAGCTTTTACGAGCTCACTCAGATAGTAATTGTAAAAGAAAATAGCGCTAAATTAACGAACGTTTCTGACGAAAAAAAAGTGAATGAACGTGATATGCTTACATTTGTAGAACTGTACGAGATGTACGAAATTGTGTAGAAAAGTCAATTGAAACAGTAAAGACAATAAAAAAAAAGTATTATGTAACAAAGAAGCAAAAGACTAGTTTTCGTTTTGTCAAGAACATTGCTTGCCAGCTTAGGCAACTGCGGCTAAGGGATGCGTTAGATACCCAGTCAGAAATTTTTGATCTCGTGAAGCAAAATAGACATCCATTCATCAAAAGCAAACAAACAAAGAATTAAGCATACCAGAGCGCAGAATTGAAGTACCAGAAGATTTCTTTATTTAAAGAGTTGTTAAAGTGAAGAATCTAAGATGATTTTAAGGAATAATTATTATAACATTTATAATAATTAAGTAGATTATGATTCTAATGTAGTTGTTTTTATTACCTCAATGTATTCCTCCAACCCTTCGTAGATGGCATCCAACACTGAAGGCAAAAACTTAGATATACTCTTTGGAACCCGAAAGTTACTTTCAAGTGAAGAAAAACTGACACCTAATGCCATGTATCTCATAACTATTTATAGTTTGATTCCTGCAGGTAAAGCAGGTCTCATAAGAGTATTCTTGTTTACACTTGTTAACAAGTTCTTATATTTTTGTATTTCAGCGCTCTCTCCCAAGTGGGCGGCTCATACAGAATTACGGATGTTGCCGTCTCCTACGTTTGGCATTAGGCATATGAGTCTGTTTGTCATTTGCATTGCCTATTTAATTATCTCTACTACGTGTCTCGTCATCTTAACGTCTTTATCCAGTACTGCTCCTAGATACGTCACCGTTCTTGAACTACTTATCGGGATGTCTTTATCCCGATGAATACTTAGATTTTCTAATGTGCGAATCCCTGAAGCAGTACCATGACTGATTTTTTTTTAATTTGTCACCTGCAAACCCATTTTCTTTAAACTTCTAGTTATCATTTGTTGCGCATAAGTTGTTTTATCTTACAAGTGTAATTTGCTCGAACCACCACCGTCAAATCGTCTGCTAAACCAATTAACGTCACATTGTCCTTGTTCACCTGGTATATCCTTTAATTTGGCGTAATTACGCTCCTAATTCCGTAATTAATTACGTTTGTAAATACGAATAATATGTGTATATCATAAAATCTCAAGACTCTTATGAAAGAAAATTTCTTATATATACTCAAGAGTTAGTCAAATTCCTCGCTATTCAACCTCAAATGTTTCTTGTAAGTAGCCTAATATTCCTGTTTCACTCCACGAAGGAAGTTCTTAGATGATCCCTATACATTGCGGGGTAGAATCCAGGATCGTGCTCAAATCCTTTTTCTTTTACGAAATTTCATTTTCTATTAACAAATCTGCTGTAATTTCTATTCGATGAAGTAACAAATCCATATCGTTTGTCATGTCCGCATTTTAAACGTGAACAAACTGATACGAGTAGGTTCTTGACATGTTAACCAATATCCGAGTACACTTATGTCAGATCGAATCGTACGAGTGCGCTTGGACCAAGCATACGTAACGTGTCAACGCGGCTTAAGCTTAGATTGATTATTACATTTAGTTTTGTAATGACATCCTTTATACCCTTGTTCTCCACATGTAGATTTTCCTTTAGAATCTGGAGAAACAATGTCATCAAATTTCATCTCTGATACAGTTAATGGTTTTCTAGAAAGCAATTCAGGAATAATGCCAAACTGATTATCCAATTTATACAACCCATCGTCATTACATTCAAGTATAACCATTAAGAAAATCCTCTACCTCTGTTAATGTTGGAAATTTTCACATGTGAATGAATCGTTTGCGGCTTTTCCATTAGTACTATTATCTGTCGTTTTATACCAGCGGTCGAGGAACCGCGGTAAATTACCCCAAATGGGGTAAACATGAAATTTGGGGGGTAAAAATCAAACTTTTGTGAATAAAAAGTATGTATTTTTAATTTACTATTTTATAAACCTATTAGTTTTTTTTTTCAATTTAAACAATTCAGCGGCATATGCAGACCAGCATATGATGGCAGCATATGTGGCAGCAAATAGAAAAAAAACATTCCAAGACGAATTCCTAAATTACGGTTTTACACAAATAGAAGACAATGGTACAATGAAACCACAGTATGTTGTATGTATGAAGGTACTGACTTCAGAATCTTTCAAAAAGGTCAATTGAAGAAACATTTAAATAATTTGTATTCACACCTGTCTTCAAAACCGCGAGAATACTGTACAAATTTAGAAATATCTGTTAGAAGACGAAGATTGAATAGCAACTTGTTTGGTACATTTGATCAGCGTTCAGCATCAAGGGCTAGCTTTGAAGTAGCCTGGTTGATTGCTCGAAATAAGAAACCATACACTTGGTGAAGATTTGGTTAAATTAGCTACTGAAAAATTGGCGGTGCCCTTGTCTGCGAGAATTGTAAAAGAATGAATTTCTCTATTAGCAGAAAATGTGAAGGAACATGTTATTGTCGCATTAAAACAAGCTAAAGATTAATGAGACAAGATTTTAGTAGCAATTCACAACTAGTGGTATATGTATGCTACAAAGGTGCAGATAGTTTTGAAGAGGAATTGCTGTTTTGTTCTCCTCTCGAGTTGAGATCTCGTCGAATTGATGTCTATAATAAAATAAACGAATACTTCAACGCGCAAAGTTTAAAATGGGAAAACTGTATTTCTGTATATTTGGATGGAGCTCAGCTATGCTCGGTTATATTAATGGTTTTTCAGCTTTCATAAAAAAATAACCCAAATATTGAAGTTGCTCACTCTATGATCCATCGCCTGGCCCATATGGTCAAATATTTAGAACCTACACTGGAAGCCATCATGCATGATGTCATCAAGATTGTAAATTTTACCAAGGGCTATTTCGTACCTAAACACGCGGCTATTTCGTGAATGTTAGGGCGGGACTTTATTATACAGAGGTAAGGTGGCTCTCTGGCGGAAATGTATTAAATCGAGTATAGACTCTCAAAACTGAAGTCGAAATTTTTATGGTTGATCAAAAACAAATATTCTCGCAGATAAGTTTAAAAACTCTTCCTGGGTTGCATATCTCACATATTTAGCGGACATTTTTGAGAGTATAAATATAATAAACGAAGAATTGTAAGGAAATAATATTAATATCATTTCAGCAAGAGAAATAGTGTCAGCGTTTGGATTAAACCTGAAACATTGGGGTGCGTTCACAACGTATTACTCGAGTAGAGCATGAGTAGAGTCAATATGGCATCGTGTAAACTCGTTGTGTAGCATAATTTTCATATTGTCATGAACGACTTGTGTGTATTTGTTATATGTATTACGTGGTATTACGTCAAATCTAAATTAGTTCTAACCCATAAGATTTATCTTTGCCTTAAAGCAAAGGATTGTCATCGGGTACTTGAATATTCTTCGACGAGTCCTTTTTCATTCGTAATACAATTACGATGTTCATCATATGCAATATTGTTTTCCATTTTTCCGTTATAATTTTTATATAAAAGATAACATACATCAAATAACCTCTAAATATGCTAAATGTATTCCGACAGATTCTAACACTTCGAAATATTGTCAAATCTGACGTTCGAATGTGGAGTTATTCGCATACGGGAGGTGTGTAGAAAATGTTTACTCGGTGTTAAGTAGCTATGTAGTTATGAACGATTTACCCAAGTAAAAGTGTAAAAATGAATGTTGTTATGAACAGTCGTTCATAACAACATTAGGGTTACATCTGGGTTGATCTGGGTGAATCGAGCAATACGTTGTGAACGCACCCTTGGAGACAGAAAGTAGAACAGAACAAGATAGCTTCTTTTTCAAAGAGAACTTTTGCCGACATCAAGGATACAATTGTAAGACATCTTATCAAACTCAGAAAGCAATTTTCAGATTACTTTCCAGATCTTGATACATGTACTGTCACTTGGATTATAGATCCTTTTTAAATGTAAAATTGCTGATACCAGAAGTACCTTCAGGTTTGGCAAAAGCAATTCTTGAACCTCGATCTAATACGTATTCAATTTAAGAGTAAACCAAATCTGTCGTCTTTTAGGATATCAAAAGTTGAAAAGGCTTTCAAAATTGCACATGAAAAGGCGGTTAAAAAATTGCTGCCATTTGGAACAACATATTTGTGCGAACAAGCCCATTCCACTCTAATGAACATAAAAACGAAGAACAGAAATCGATTTAACGCCGAAGACTGTATTCAAATCGCTCTTACATCAAAAAGTTCCCAATTTGAAACAATTGTATCAAACATGAAACGACATCATTTCTCCAAAACGTTAAGAAAGAATGTTTTCAATTATTCTTTTTTTTTTCTAATTTTTGTTTGTACCACCATTATTATTATTATTATTTGCTACAGTACCCCAAATTATCAACTCTCAATTTTACCCCAATGGGTTTCTATGGTTCTATGGTATTACTAGGAATTACATTGATAAATTGAATTAATGATGTTTAAATTAAATTTTCAGTTATTGTTTTCTTTTCAAAATTATCATGTTGGCATAACATGAAAGATGTTAAAAAGAGGCGATTTCGTTTTTTTTTGTTCTTCTTTTTTATGCCCATGGGATAAAAAAGTAATGATTAAAAAAGTTCCCCGGCCGCTGTTTTATACAGAGGTAACATTTTACATTTCTGTTTTAGTTACATAGTTCAAAATCTGTTCAAAATCAGTTCCGTCTCCCTCTAATGTCTGAAAAATTAGTTTAAATTCTTCCTCGTTTTCTATATTCGATTATCTTAGTTAGAATTTTACGTCACAACCGAACTGATGAAGGAACAATTTGGTTCCGTGATGATAGTATCAATTTTTCACAAATCTAAGTCCTTCTTCCCAATGTTTGTATGTAGTTCACATCTTTCACCCAAGTCATTAGCACACTTTAAACGTTTTGAGATCTTGTCGTATCTGTTATGTTAAAACATGTGAGCCGCTATATTTGTGCTATCAGATGGTGTGATGTATTATGATTTCTTTTTGCCATGATTATTGCTAAGAATGTCAAGAGGAGTCTACGGCAGATCTGATGGCCTTTTTCATCACATTATCTAAATGTCTTTAGAGATTTTATATTATACCTCTAAAAACTATATTATATAAGAAGTTTTTAGAGGCGGCTGATATCTTAGAAGTCGGCCGAGATTTTATTTTCCTTCTGTTTCAATCAAGATGCAACGCTTTATGTACTAAGTTCCGTAAAAATCCTAATGTTTGAATTTGTATTATAATGCACAGCAGGTTTAAACCTGATCACCGCCGCTTCGAAGATGTCGGATAAAGAATCTCGGATACCAACCCGAATCCGATTTTATGCTGCAACATTCCCAATTGATTGAATTTAAGTTTTTTTTCCATCTCAAGCGAGATGCAACATGTTTGTGTTGCCAGAAAAAATATTTACAGCCGAAAGACCCATCTTTACAGACGGAGGGGGTTAAAAAATTGCTTAAACACGAAGGGTTAACTATATATTTGATATAGTTAATTAATTTAATTTTAATGTAATTGTTGTAAAGAACTTAATTCTTCTTATTCAGCATAATTTTAAAAGAGAAGATCTAAATTGGAGCTTTTTTAACTTTTGCTACTATAAAACACAAATAAATACGTCTATTCTGTTTTATTGATAGCACAAAGCTTTAAAAATTAATTTCTCTAAAATAAAATTCCTTTCAAGTAAATTCAATAAATTTTTTGACAACAAAGTTCGTGGATAGCCAATCAGGTAATTTTACAAGTGAGTTATAATTTATGTTCATACCACTGATTTTTATTAAAATATTTTAGAAAATAATTTTTTGTTTAATCTTAATGTCCCAATTAAGCGATATCGACTGTATTTGATTTTTAACAATAATTTGTATCAGTGGCACCATGTTTAAATAGATTTCTATCGCAAGTAATTAATTAATATCGCTTTGTTTCATTGCAAAAATTGACAAATTGATTGAGTATTGAATAATAACATTACGTGTATTTTAATTAAAAAATATTAGAGAAATGATAATACTGATTAATTATGATTAAAAAATGAGAATTCTATGGCAAGTTTCACTACAAAAAAAATTAAATAATAAAAATAAAACTCTACAAGAAAACCTAAAACTAAAATTAAATAAGTATTGATTAATTCCGATTTTTTCATAAGTTATTTTTAACAAAAATATTATCTGACCAGGACGGAAAAGTTTTTACTTTCTATTTTTATCCAACAAGTAGTAATTTTTATAAACGCAATTTTTTTAAATTATTAATCGAAATATTGCATGCAATTGATGTTAAGATAATAAATAGAATTAAATTTTTGGAGGTTAAAATTAAATATTTCTTAACAATCACAATTTATAAAAACGATTCAATTGCTTTAATAATTTTTAGAAGTAAAAACCAATCAAAACCCTAAGGCACATTTATGTCTGTACAAACATCAAAACAGATTTCCCCTATTACAGGCGCTACACTTTGATACCGTGCTACTATCACCTAATTTTACCGTTTCTTCATCATCGTTTCCTAAATAACCACTATCGTGTCGTCGCTGTAATAAAAAAAAATAAATTAATTAATCAATTTACACTCTAATTTGGTGTTTTAAACGTTTAACCCTTTGTTTCCGAGTGATTGCGTGGTGGAGCCAAAAATTTTAATTTTGTTTCAAAAGTCTTGTTTCTTTCGCGGCGTCATTGATAAAGAAAGACGCACACTAACTTCTTTGAACCTATTTTTAAGAATTGTACTTATGAATTTCGTATTTATCACAGAGTAAATATTGATTCGTAATTGTGTTGAAAAATTGAAGAAAAATTGGTGATGTATTTATAAAATGTCAGCTAAGTTTAATGTAAAGAATTAAATTAGAGAAATGTTAATATTTATAACCTTTGGAAATCCATATTGCGTGTTAAAATATAAATTTCGGAAAAAAATAAATAAATAACTTCTATCATGCTATAAAATTAAATTTATTCAGTACCGGTTTCGGCTAATAAGCCATCATCAGCTGAATCTACAAAAATATTAAATGATAACAAGAAATCTTGAATAATTAATAAAACTAAAATTGAGAATTAAAAAATAAAATAACTTACTGTCAGATGTATAAAATATTCTAACATAAATTAATAAATGTTTAAAATTGATAAAATATGATAAAATAATATGAAATAATATATATATATATAAAATATATGAAATAATATATGAAATAAAATAAATTAAAAAAGAGATGCAACGATATTAACAAAGATAGTTGAAAAGTGGTTTGCGCTGGAGTTCTATCTGATTATTTATAATATTTATTTTAGGGTCCTTAGTGTTTTTATCGATTTCATGATATTCTTGAATAATCTTGAATAATTGATAAAACTAAAATTGAGAATTAAAAAATAAAATAACTTACTGTCAAATGTATAAAAAATTTTAACATAAATCAATAAATGTTTAAAATTGATAAAATATGATAAAATAACACGATAAACACACCACAAAGACCAGACATGAAATAAAATAAATTATATAATAAGACAGGATTAAAAAGAGATGTAATGAGATTAACAAAGATAGGTGAAAAGTGGTTTGCGCTGGAGTTCTATCTGATTATTTATAATATTTATTTTAGGGTCCTTATTGTTTTCATCGATTTCATGATATTCTAGTAGATGCATTTTATGACCCTTGTTGCATCGGTGTAAAAGCTTAATTCCTTTAAAATTAATTTTATGACCGGTTTTAACTTGATGTTGGAATATATTTGATTCAAGTTTCTGTTGGTGTTCTTTAATTCTAATTTGTAGTTTACGACCAGTCTGCACTATATATCTCGCATTACAATTAAGGCAATCAACAGAATATATACCACTCTGATTTAAAGGGTCAGTTTTAGGCTTGTGATTAGACAGGATATTTAAAATGGAGTTTTTATTGTGGAATGTTAGATTTAGATTAAATTTTGATAGAATTTGTTTGAAAGGCATTAGAGAAGGGTGATAGGGAATAGATATGAAGGGGTTTTTGTTTCTGCTTTGAACATATAAAGGATCTAATCTTTTTTGTGAATTTTGTATTATTTTAGTTATTAATTCTTTAGGAAAACCATTATTCTGTGCTTGATTATAAATATATTTTAGTTCCGACCTATAACTAGATTGCTTAAGAGGGTAATTATGAATTTTGTTTTTTTGAAATCTAAAATTGGCCATTTTGTGAGTTAGACAAATCAAAAGGTATAATGACAGGAATAGAAGATGGTTTTCTATATATGCTAAAGCAAGGATGATTGTTTTCATTGCAAATGGTAAGATCCAAAAAATTTAATGTTTTGTTTTGTTCTTATTCTATTCTAAATTTCAATCTATTGTGAAGATCATTAATGTAATTATGGAACAAATTAAGGGAATCAATATTTCCATTCCAAATACAAAAGACATCATCAACATAACGTGTCCACTTAGTAATATTCTGATAGTATGGATTTACATCATTACATATGTAGGTGTTTTCAATGAAGTCTAAAAATATATCGGCAAGTAAGCTGGATAAAGGCATTCCCATTGGGAGACCGTCTGCAACTTTATAATATTCATTATTGAAGGTACAATAGTTTTGTTTCACTATATGCTGTAGGATATTATCTAGGTGATCGGTAATGTCATTATTAGAGTCCGGAATTTATGCAAATTGCATATTATTTACCGCTGATAGTACGATTAAATGCTTTCGGATCTAGACGAATTGCGTGAATAGGAATTGATTGACACCTATTAATTATTACATATTTTGCATATTTCTAAGTTTTTCGCATATTTTTGCATATTTTGAATATTTTCACATATTTTCATATATTTTACAGTATTATAAGTTTTTAAAGTGCAACGTCGATTTCTTATTTATTATTTGAGGTGTAATTCATATTATGGTCAACTTTTTGTTCTGATATTCGCCAGAGGTAGACAGGCCGACCGTCGAGACGCACTGTCGGGCGTCGCACGTTCGTTGACGGCCGTCGTTGTCGGCGACTTAGGCCCGACGCGGATCTGGATGTAGTTAGCGTCTAAAATAAAAAGTGGTATCCACGAAGTTAAATTTATTTGAAAACACATTATTCTAAGAGTCGTTCTGAAGCTGTTCAGATCTCTTATGTGTTTTTGCTTTACGTAAAAATTTTTAAGTATTTCAAATATGCCGAAGGTGAAAAATTATTTGGTGTTGTCTTGGATAAAAGCAATTCCTGAACTTATTCTACAAGAAGAAAATGTGTTTTGTAAAGCATGCGGTAAAACGGTAAGTTTATGTTTGTCATATTTTTCAATGTAAATTTAAAAATTATCAATTTAAACTAATAATTACACCTTATAGAGTCTAGATTGAAATAATAATCTGTTCTACAAGTTTGAATTGCAGTTACGGGAGTAAATAATGGAAACGTGCTGCTATAACCACCGACCAATTAAAGAGCTGAAGAACGTTTCCATTATTTACACCAATGACACTTTTATTTAAGTCATCCTTAAGATTGTTGTTATAATTTTTAATACTTTTCTTAATCTGTTTTATTCCATGGGTCTTATATTAAATTAACTTTGTATGGCTAAAGTCGATTCCAAAATGTTTGTTTCTTACTCTTAAGCTCTTGTTGCAGGTTGCTTGTGACCGCAAATCTCAGATCACGCAACACGTTGCTACCGATTTACATAAGAAAAAAACTCACCAACTGAGTCAAACTAAAATGGCTCAACAATCTTTTAAGCAAGCTATTCAACCGGAAACAACCAAAAATGAGCAGCAAATATTTAATGCAGGATTATGCAAAGCCTTCTTGGCGGCCAACATTTCATTTCAAAAATTACAAAATCCTGAATTAAAAAAATTTTTAGAACTGTATTGTGGGCGTACTGTACCGGACGAAAGTACTTTGCGCAAGGGCTACGTAAATGAGGAGTATATTAAAATAATTAGGTCTATCAAAGAAGTAGTCAAAAACCACTACGTATATTTAATAGTTGACGAAACTACCGATTGCTGTGGAAGATATATTGCGAACTTGCTTATAGGTGTTTTAAGTAGTTCATTTGGTGGCAAATCATATTTAATTGCTTGCAAACAATTAGACAAAACTAACCATCTTACAATTTTACGTTTCGTAAATGAAGCGTTAATGAATTTTTTTCGTCCGGAAATTGTACCAACTGAAAAAATTTTGCTTTTGCTTTCGGATGCTGCCACATATATGGTTAAAGCAGGTCAACAACTTAAAATGTTGTACCCCAATTTAATTCATGTGACGTGCTTAGCTCATGGTTTGAATAGAGTAGCAGAGGAAATTAGGAATCAATTTCCAGACGTAAATGCGTTAATTGGCAATGTAAAAAAAATATTTTTGAAGTCTCCCCTCAGAATCCAATTATATAAGGAAAAATTGCCTAATGTTAATCTACCACCAGAGCCTGTCATTACAAGGTGGGGTACTTGGTTAAATGCTGCAACATTTTATGCCCTACATTTTACATCTATAAAGGAATTAATCATGGATTTGGAAGAGGTAAATAATCAAGCGATTAAAAAATGTCAAGCACTATTTAAAAAAGAGACATTAGGTGCTGAATTAGCGTTTATTCAAAGTAATTATGAGTTTGTAAGTAGAATTATTTTAAATTTAGAAACGCAAGGAATGCCATTAAATGAGTCTGTTGGATTAATAGAGGAATTTCAGACTGGCGTTAAAAAAGTAAATGGTAAAGTAGGCCAAATTATTAATAAAAAGTTTTATGAAGTATTAGAAAAAAATCATGGTTATATATTGTTATCAAAGACTGCTAAAATAATTGGTGGATATTTAAGCGATCAGATTAATATTGAACCAAATTTAATTAGTAAATTTAAATATGCACCCATAACATCTGTAGATGTGGAGAGGAGTTTCTCAAGGTACAAACAGATACTGTCTGATAGACGACGTAACTTCTTAGTTGAAAATATTGAAAAATATATAATTGTAAACTATAACATTACTGCAGGCATTTAATTATTTTTATATATATATCGATTTTTAAGTATGCTGAAGTTTGTAATCGCCTGTCTATAAATATATTTTATTTAGTTGTTTTTTTTTAATAAAATAGAGCTTTTAAATCTTGAGATGTTAGTTTGAATTGAACCTATTAAAATACCAACTTTGTATAAAGGGTTCTTCATTAAGAGCTTTCCATGATGAGTATCTTTCCATGATTAAATGGCATAGACTGATGTTTCAAAATGTAACAGAATTGCGAAGCCATCTTCACTCCTAATCGAGAAATGTTAAAAACAAAATGCGTCGCTCTTAATGAAAAACCCTTTATAATAAAATTAATATACTATTTTAACAGTAGTATAAAATGCATGCATATTTTTACATAAATTATGCATATTTTTACATACATTTTGCATATTTTTATATGAAATTTGCATATTTTCTTATATTTAGTACATATATATGCGCATATTTTGCATAAATTTTGTGCATAAAATTCCGGACTCTAGTCATTATTATTGAAAAGATGCTTAAATATCTTAGATGTTAGTTGCAGTGTGAGATCTACAGGGATGTTGGCGTATAAGTTAGTAATGTCAAAAGATTTATTGCTTCAGCATATATAGAAGACCATCTTCTATTCCTGTCATTATACCTTTTGATTCGTCTCACCCTTTAACTCACAAAATGGCCAATTTTAGATTTCTAATAAACAGAATTCATAATTACCCTCCTAAGTAATCTAGTTATAGCTCGGAACTAAAATATATTTATAATCAAGCACAGAATAATGGTTTTCCTAAAGAATTAATAACTAGAATAATACAAAATTCACAAAAAAGATTCTTTATATGTTCAAAGCAGAAACAAAAACCCCTTCATATCTATTTCCTATCACCCTTCTCTAATGCCTTTCAAACAGATTCTTTCAAAATTTAATCTAATGGTGGGTTCATGCAACGTGTTTTAGTTTTTGTGGTAGTTTTAGTCTTAAACGTTTGCGTTGGCTTTAGTTGTAAGGAAAGGTATTGGTTCATGCAATATTTAAGCACAACATATTAAAGCAAAAATTTGACATATAAACAGTCGTGCAAAATTAAAAATACAAAAAGAAATTTGGGGGATCAGGAGTGAAACCGTTTTGTTTTTTAGAAATATTTTATTTCTAATATTATTTGATAGTGATCATAGTGATTTAATATGTATAAAAAGAAAATTGTTGTCGCTGCTAATGCAATGTGTTTGAATGCAGCATAATTAATCGCACAAAGATTGAAGAATATAAGACGATGGCGTGTTGGTTGAAGGCCCATCAATAAGAATCGAGAATTAGAGGGGAATTATGCCACTCTTATTAGAAATATGTTAGAAAAGGAAGAGGACGATTTACAATTTTTTAAATATGTCCGCATGTCATTCGAAGAGTTTAAACAATTGTTAAAACTAGTTACACCTTTTTTATCAAAAACACCAAATAAAGGTGCAATTTCACCATCTGAAAGGTTGATAATAACCCTACAGTAAGTTTTTATTTACATTAGCTTTAGTTGTAAGGAAAGGTATTGGTTCATGCAGTATTTAAGCAAGTACATTTTAGTATCCAAGTATAATTTGGAAATATAAAGTCGTGGCAAATTAGAAATACAAAAAAAAAAATTGAGTGAAAAACGGAAGAAGAGAAAACGGAGTGAAACCGTTTTGTTTATTAAAAACATTTTGTTTCTAACACATTCTAACATTATTTAATGCGTTTAAATTAGGGATTACAATCTCGGGATATCGGGATCCCTGCATCCCGGGATTGTTCCTATAATAACCAATTTTTCCGAATCTGGGATTAATATATTGTTGATCAATGATGGTCAGAAAATAACGAAAATCTCCAACAAAAAACGAAGTTCATTAATGACAGTGAGTTTCAAATTATGAGAAGTTAGTTTGACTTTTAGATCGGGTCTTATTTGTCATCGAGACATAAATCTTAATAAAGCAGATATTGCTTCCAAAAGACTAGATACTTCCATAGAAAACTTAATACGGCTTATAGAGGACCTGATACTGCTTAAAAAAGATTTGAAATGTGTCCATAATACTTCATAGAAATGCTTCCAGAAAACTTGACATTGCCTTTAAAGGACTAGAAATGTTTCCAGAAAATTTCATATTGTTTTTGGAAGACAACGCTACTTTCAGAAGACTTGATATTGCCTCCAAACGATTTAATTCTGCTCCTGTATGACTCGAAATGCTTCCAAAAGACTTGATACTGCATTCAGGAGATTTGATGTCGCTTTCAGAAGACATGGATTACTTCTAGAAGGCTTGATGCTGCCCATTGAAGACTAATACTGCTTTTCTTTTGCTTCCAAAACATTTGCAATAGTCCCAAAAGACTTACACTGCTTCCAGAAGATTTGATAGGCCCATAACAGACTTAATACTGCTTCTAAAGAACCTGATATTGCTTCCAAAAGACTTGTCAAAATAGAAAGAAGAAATGTTCAAAATACTTGTAATGCTTTAAAAGATTTAATACTGCTTCTAGAAGACTTGATACTGCTTCCGGAAGACTTGACATTGCTTCCAAAAAACTTGCTATGTTTCTAGAATGCTTGAACTTCTTCCAGAAAAGTCTATATAGCTATAACAAAACCGTTCTTTCAAAAAAACACCCCATGTAAATCACCTTTTGAACTGTTTGAACAGTTTAAAACATATAGTTTTAGAAATGTTTGTTTTAAATACTTTATTTAAAATATAACAACCCTGATTGAAATTATTATTATAATTGAGGCGCTGATGCATTTTCATTAATTTGAATGATTATGAATTGTTCTATCTAACAATTATATTAAGTTTGCCCTTCTTTCCCTTCAAAAATTGAATATCACTCAAAACTGATGTTTGATTTTAAACAATATCTAAGAGTACAAGCGGCAAACACAATACGTCTAACCACCGGTTTAATTTTGGATTATGAATAATAAATAAATTTGTTAAATTTGTCTTTGGTAATGATAAAAAATATCAAAGTATTAAAAACTATTAAATAACGTTAGGTAGTTTATTAAAAAGACTGAAAACTGTCGGATTTGAGTTGATTTCTTACCTCATAACTAAAAAAATGATTATTAAAAAACATTTATTTTGTTGAATTCGACCTTATACAAAATATCAAAAACAGATTTCTCAAAATCATGCTTTGTTGAATTCACCCTTTCTGTTCTCAACGCCTCAATTGTAATATAATAAAATAAAAAGTTAACCAACTTAACCTTTATTTATAAAATAAAATGAAACACTGCCATTAAAGGCACGAATGAAAAAAGTGCGCATGCGTTAAGTTGCGACCGTGGGTTTTAGCTTTAAGAAGTTAAAAGTTGGGTAACTCTTGTGACTAGGACAAAAACCGTTTTAGTCGTAAGATGTTGCACGAACAGTACTACTATAACATAATACCTTAACTTTTCACTCTTATGACTATAACTACGACTAAAACACATTGCATGAACCCACCATAAATCTAACATTCCACAATAAAAACTCCATTTTAAATATCCTGTCTAATCACAATCCTAAAACCGACCCTTTAAATCAGAGTGATATATATTCTGTTGACTGCCTTAATTGTAATGCGAGATATATAGGGCAGACTGGTCGGAAACTACAAATTAGAATTAAAGAACACCAACAGAAACTTGAATCAAATATATTCCAATATCAAGTTAAAATCGGTCATAAAATTAATTTTAAAGGAGTTAAGCTTTTACACCGATGCAACAAGGGTCATAAAATGGATTTACTAGAATATCATGAAATCAATAAAAACAATAAGGACCCTAAAATAAATATTATAAATAATCAGATAGAACTCCAGCGCAAACCACTTTTCACCTATCTTCATTAATCTCGTTACATCTCTTTTTAATCCTATCTTATTATATAATTTATTTTATTTCATGTCTGGTCTTTGTGGTGTGTTTATCGTGTTATTTTATCATGTTTTATCAATTTTAAACATTTATTAATTTATGTTAGAATTCTTTATACATCTGACAGTAAGTTATTTTATTTTTTAATTCTCAATTTTAGTTTTATCAATTATTCAAGATTTCTTGTTATCATTTAATATTTTTGTAGATTCAGCTGATGATAGCTTATTAGCCGAAATCGGTACTGAATAAATTTAATTTTACAGCGTGATAGAAGTTATTTATTTATTTTTTTCCGAAATTTAATATTTATAACGTCAAATTACATTATAAAAACTGATTACACTATGTAACCACCAGGAACGTCAGATTATTTATTTTCAAGAATTAACTCTATAAAAACTAGCGTAAATAAGTTCCTATGTAAGTCGCAAAAATACCAAATACACCAATACCTTGCTTTGCGTCGTTTCGTTTTGAATTCTTTCGAAGTTGCGTCGCTGTTTAATTAGTACTAATTTTCAATTTTGTGCGTCGTTAGATTTAATTTATTAATGCAACCTCGAAGGTTGCATTATTTTGTGTTCGATTCTTTATATTTTTTTAAATTTTTTTACCATGGCAGAGTTATATTATTTTTTTACATACTCTTGTAATTTTTTTAGTAAAATGAGTGGAAAGGGCGCTGGTGATAGAATTCCCAAAAATAAAAAAAAAACTATCAGCTTGGAGACAAAATTAGATATTCTGCGACGATTTGATAAGGGAGAGAAGGCTGTGGAGATAGCAAAGGCTCTTTGTAGGGCTGCAACAACTGTCAGAACTATTAGAGATCGAAATGGGGATAATATAAAAGAGGCTGCAAAAAGTTTATTTGATGACATAAAAAGTAAAGTAGTATCCAACTATAATGCTAGTGGTAGTAATACAGACAAGAATAAAACATTTGAAGCTAGGCAGGGCTAGTTTGAGAGATTCAAGGTTCGAGCAAATCTGCACAAATTTGCTCTTAAAGGCGAAGCAGCTAACGCTGATATAACTGCTGCAGAACGGTACCCGACAGAGTTTAAAGCATTTATTCACGAAGGTGGTTATGATCCGAAATAATCTTTAATGTTGACGAGACTGGGTTATTTTGGAAACGTCTACTTAACAGAACTTTCATATCTAAAACAAAAAATATGCGCCAGAATTTAAAGGTAGCAAGCATAGACTGACTCTTCTTCTTGGTGGTAATGCAAATGGTGATTTCAAATTTAAACCATTTCTCATTTATCAATCAAAAAATCCAAGAATTATGAAAGGTTGTTCAAAGAATCTGGCCTGAAATATGGCCTTCCTTTCCTCTGGCAAGCAAACAAAAAAGCATGGATGACATCATTATTTCAAAACTGGGTTTCTACTTGTGCTATTCCAGAAATTAAAGCTTATTGCAACAAGGAAAATTTAAACTACAAGTCTTTGGTCATAGTGGACAATGCTCCTGGTTTATGTTAATGAGTTGTCAGAAAACGTGAAATTTGTATTTTTGTCGGCTAATACGACACCGCTTATTCAGCCGATGGATCAGGGAGTAATATCGACTTTTAAAAGTGAGTACCTTTGACGAACATTTAAACTTTTTTTAAGTGAGACTGATGAACAAGATAAACCTACCATGCTAGAGTTTTGGAAAAGTTCAACATTATGAAAACCATAGAAATTATTTCCGAGTCGTGGGTGGAGCTTAAACCATCTTGCATGGATTGTGTTTGGCGCAAAATATGGCCTGAATGTGTTCACCGAATATGCGCTGCAGAAGTTGATGGCACATCAGCTGTTCGTCATGAAATTTCTAATTTAGCTACAGAGTCTAAGTTTGAAGGTATGGAGGAGACTGACATAAATCAATTGCTGCGCACAATCAATAATTCTCTTATGAAGAACTATTGCAACTGGAATTGCAATTTGCTAATGAAGAAGGTGACAGTGACTGTTCAATAAAAATCTCCGAAGAACAAAATTTAACCTCCAAACAAATTTCCAAGGTGATGTGTTTGATTGACGTAGCTATGGAGATTTTTTAAAAAACGATCCTGATAGCAAAAGGAGTTTTAAAGTGTCCCAGGCGGTAGCTATGATATCAATTGCTATAAGGAAATTTATCTTACATTGAAAAAAAAAGCTGTTCAGCAAACCTTGGACCATTTTTTGTGAAAGAAAGCTGAGTTTCGACAACAGCCACTATGGACTCAGACAATCAGAAATCAGACAGTGATTAATTATAGTTTTGTTTTTCATAAATTAATTCAAAAGTTTATTTCGTTTTAGCTGAATACGCTTGTTATGTTTTTTGTATGTATGTAATAAAATGTTATGTTTTTTTTGTTTTTTTAATGTTTACTTTGTTCAATTTTCTTTTTAAAAAGTAGTATTTAAAATTTAAAAGCAAAAGAGAATAATATTGGCTATATGTCGATAGTTTCCAATTCAATTATGCTTGGTAACGACATTGAGGAGGAATGGGAAGATAATATTCCTCTTTATCAGATATAAAAAGGCGGGAATTATTAAACATACTACAGGCTGTCCCGCATAAGAACCGACACAGAGCAGGGGTATGTAGACCAACCTAAAATATGACGATTTAACGCAACTTGCCTCATATCAAGTTGCGTACAAGTCAGGACAGTATTTATAAAAAATTCAAAAATGAGATCATTGTTTCTATATTAATATGAGGTCGGATAACCTTTACGTTTAATGACCTCCCTTAAACGTTTAGGCATGGAGTGCACTAATTTCTTCGTTTCGTCCGAACTGATTTTGGCCCATTCCTCAATCATAACATTTTTTAACGTTTCCTTCTACGTTATGTTGTGTTACCGAATCCTGCGTTCCAGTAAATCCCAGAGGTGTTCGATGGGATTCAAGTCCAGCGATTGTGGAGGTGTTTTAAGTTGCTTTGGAGTATTGTATAGTAGCCAAAGCTTAGTGATGTGGGCGCAATGTTTGGGGTCATTATCTTGTTGAAAAAAGTATTCGGGCCCCAAGCCCAAGTTTTCGATGCTAGGCTTCAAATTTTCTTTTAAAATGTCTATATACATTTTATGGTCCATTGTCGATGTTATGAAAACCAACCTTCCCACCCCTTTGGTGCACATAGACCCCCAAACCATAATTCCACCACCACCGTGTTTTACAGTCGCTTTCAAATTTTCGGGATTAAGGGCAGTATTAGGTTTTCTCCATACAAGTTGTTTACCCTTAATGCCGAAAATGCAAAATTTGCTCTCATCTGTAAAGAGAACTTTCTCCCAGAATTCAATGGGCTTGTCTAAGAGTTTTTTTGCAAAGGCGATCCGCTTCTGACGATTGACCTCCGACACAAATGGCTTTTTTCGTGCAACGCGACTGTGATAGTTAGCTTTTTTTAACGTCCTTCTCACCGTATCTTTGCTGATAATTTTATGAAATTCTTCTTGTACATTTTCTACTATTTTTTTTTTGCCGTCGGCCTAGGTTCTTTTCTAACCTGCTGTACAATTTTTCGCTTCTCTCGGTTTGTTAAAAGGGGTGGTCTACCAGATCGCGGACGTGAGAGGTAATCTTCAGTGTCTTTATAATTATTAATTACTCTTTGAATGGAAGAGTGTGACCTGCCGACAGCTTCTCCTATTTTTCGAAAAGATTTTCCCTCTTTCCATAACTTTACAATAATTTTTCTCTCTCCCAATTCAATTTCCTTTCCTTTCGTGTCCATTCTAACTTTTAGCTTCTAAGCCTCTGCTAATATAATTGACACCGATTATTTTTTATTTAAATCGGAAAGCGTGCATCGCCAACTACGTATTTAAGTAAATAAGTATATTTTGGAGAAGAATTTTTAATTTTAATTCTTTTTGTAACTAATATTTCTGTTTTATTGATGCATATTTTGTTAATAGAATTATATGTAGTTAATACACAAAATAAAAAAAAATTGAAGTTTATCACATTAGATCATGACCCTTATTTTTTCAGTTAGAGTGTTAGAAGTTTTTTGTACGCAAACTTCTGCTGCTAAGTGTATGTATACATTACTGGTACCAAATCGTTTTTTTTTTGTTTAAATTGTTTGATTTTCTATTAAATTATTTTTTCTACCATGTTATTTATTATTTTTATTCGTTTTACTTGTATCTTTTTTATTTATTTATAAAAAAAATTTAAAATTAAATTCCCTATAAATTATTTTAAATCTGTCCAGGCAGATTTAAACCTCTTAGACTCTTCAACACTTTTTCTGCCGTTTCGTTCAGAGAAACTTAACATCAAATAACATACCATCTTATTCGGTGAATGAAAACTTCCTAATATTTTCAAAACAAACATTAAAAAATTACAAAAATCAAATAATTTTTTTCCTAGTTGTCAAGTTTGACGTAAAATTTCATAGCCAATTACGTAACTTTTCCATGGTTTTAATTAAAATTGATAAAATATGCGTCTTTAGTTATTCGGGTTTTTTATGACAATGACTAGGTTTTTTAAAAAATAATAAGAGTAAAAAAGTTTTAGAATTAAATTCCACATAAAATGAAATAATAAGATAGTAAATCTGCCGACGGATTAAAAAAGTCTTTCAAATTTTAGGGTACCATCATCCCTAACCAACCCCTTGAAATACTTTAAATGATCTCTGCTTTCTACCGATTAATGCCCTTGGTACACTCATAACGTATACCAAATTTGGTTTTTCTAACTTAATCCATTACTAAGATATTATTTTTTTTCGATATTTAAGACTCAACTTTGAAGGCCTGTAACTTGGTATAAGACAAGTTGCGTTAAATCATTATATTTTAGGTTGATCTACATGCCACTGCTCTGTGTCGATTCTTATGCGGGACACCCTGTATTTGCACCACATTTGGTGATAATTGTACAAAATAAAAAGGAATTCTTAGAAATAAACGGCCAAAATATACCAGAAGATGTGCACATAACTACAGAAGTATTGCTTTGTTTATTAAATGATACATTGCTAAAAGAAATTGATTTTCAAACCAATTTGTATGCAACACAGAAAAATGGAGGAGCTGTTAGTCATCACAAATAAACTCACCTAAACCGAAATAAAAAAATGCGCCTTTAGAAATTATTCATACCGATGTATGTGGTCCAAAGGAGACAGAATGAAATGGAGGCAAGAAGTATTTTGTTATGTTTGTAGATGACTACACACGGTATATCAAAGTTTATTGGTAGCAAAGTTAAAGTTTTAAAATGTATAAAGCTCAAGTAGAAAATAATACAGGTTATGAAATTAAACATTTATATTCTAATAATGGATTTGAGTATTGTAATAAAAGTTTCGATCAATTCTTAGAAAAACATGGTATTAAATGAGGATTAACAGTTTCGTACCCTTCCCAACAAAATGGATTAGCAGAAAGAAAGATTAAATCATTAGTAGAAACTGCAATATGTAATTTACTTCAATCAAACATACCACCATAATTTTTGGCAGAAGCAATTAACACAGCATAATCGAATTAATCAAAAAATTCCTTATGAAAAATGGAATAATTCAAAATGAAATTTAAAACACTTACTAATTTTCGGTCCTGTATATAAAATAAAGTCCTGTATATGTTGTAATCAAAACCCCAAACAAAAACTAATTTGAACCTAGATTCATAAACGGAATATTTGCCAGATACTCTGACACAATTGATGTAAAATTTTTAAAAAGAGAAAATAATGCAAACATTGAAGATTTTTTATTAACTCAAGAAAACAAACAAACACAGGAAATATTGATAGAATTCCCAATCATAAATGAAAATAAAATAGAAAATAGACCATCAAATCAAGAATTAAATCCATAAGATTCAATAAATATAAAACAAAATGAAAAGTGTGAAAAACAAATTATAAAAAAAGTCATTGAATTCAAAAGGATTGATTAAAATTAGTTTGAATATCCCTTTTACCAACAACGTGTAATGATTCAAAAATAAAAAAATCTTTGCTTTGTACTTTAACAGATCCTTTATTTAAAAAATTCTGTCTGACTAGTTTCGGCTAATCAGCTCATCGCCATCTTCAGAGACAAAGTCAATGTAAGAAATTAATTTGTAATATGTAAGTCGATTTTCATAATCACAACTAGTATAAATTAATTAAAACAATTTAAAATATAATAAAAACGCGGAACACAAATTACAGGTTGTCTGGCGTACATATTACAAATTAATTTCTTATATTGACTTTGTCTCTGAGGATGGCGTTTAGCCGAAACTAGTCAGTATGTTTAAAATAAAGGACCAGTTAAAGTATAAAACAAAAACTTTTTTATATTTGAATTCAAAAAAAGGTTGAAGCAAACGTAAATTAGAAAGAAAACTGATAAAAATGTATAGACCAATAAAAATTTTGAAATTGAAGATAAAAAATGAACTAGAAAAACAAATATTAAAAAAAAAATTAATATAAATCTATGTATGACGATACAAACTTAGAAGCAAGTATTATAAAAAAAGTAATAAAACACGAAGTAATAGCCCTGATCAAGAACAAGATGTGGGAATTGGTTGAAAAACCAAGAAATAAAACATAATCGGATGCTAATTAATATTAAGAAAAAATTAAATCAAGACAATTCTTTACAAAAATTCAAAGTTAGAATAGTAGCAAAAGGCTTCACACAACAAGATGGAATTGATTTTCATGAAACTTAATCACCAGTAACAAGGTTAAACTCTATAAGAAAATTAATTGAAACACCCAACTTTTTTTACACGGTCTTTTTTAACACGATTTTGAAATAACACGGTTCACGAATAAATTTTTTTACAAATTTTTTTTTGGGATTCGTGCTGTAACAAAAAATTCGTGTAAAAAAATGTATTGGTGAACCGTAGTATTTCAAAATCGTGTTAAAAAAAACGTGTAAAAAAAGAGTTGGGTGTATAGGGTAGGTATCTCAGAAACTATAAGAGACACTAAAAAGTAGGTGCCATGTTCCGCCGGTCTCTTTTTTCGAAAAATATTCAATCCCGCAAAGACAAAATCTCTATCTTGGTTTGTTTTTAAGTTATAGCCAAAAAGTCATATTTTCGCCATTTCAAAATTTACTATTTTTTACTAAATAGAGCACAATTTTAGAAATTAGATATATTTTCGAAAAATAAGCGTTATTTTTCTTCTCACCTACTACAATAAAAGTTTAGATCGTTATCCTTTAATATCTTAAAATTGAAAAATAACGCTTATTTTCCGCAAATACACCATGGATGCATCATTGGAAAGCTAAAAATATGCTCTTTTTAGTAACACTATAATCAACTATTGGTTGTATTTAAAAAAACTTTGTTATATATCAAAAATTATCAACTTTATTTAAAATTTTTCAAAGGCATTATATTCTACTCAAATAAGTGTCTTAAGAATGTATTAACCGCGTTTCTTCAATGTCAAAAACAAACGAAATAGGAGAATTTTTTGAAATGGCGAAAATATGACTTTTTGGCTATAACTTAAAAACAAAAGAAGATAGAGGTTTAGTCTTTGCGGGATTGAATGTTTCTCGAAAAAAGAGACCAAGACATGGCACCTACTTTTTTCGTATCTTATAGTTTCTGAGATAGCCTATAATAACACCAAAATTTGCCCACCCTGTACATCAAATGGATGTATCACAGCATATTTGAACGGGGAAATTAATAAAGAGATTGGGGATCATCTATAATTGATCGGCGCTCATACGAACCGGTTACTTTAACTAAAATAGCAAAAGCAGCAACTTCGTTGGCAAGTAAAAAACAAAGAACTGTTGCAATATCAAATACAGAAGCCGAATACATGAGCTTTACCGAAGTAGCCAAAATTTGAACCAATCGTCATTTACAATGATAATCAAAATTGTTAAAAGTTGGGGAAGAACGGCATTTATGATAGCAGGACCATATTTTATTTATTTTATAGATATATCATTTTATAAAAAAAAAATCGTTGGAAGACAACATTATTATAGTGTCATTATAAATTTAAAATACTGTGAAGCCGGGGAAATGATCGCCGTTGTGCTAACAACGATAATGGCTTTGTTAGCTTCTTCTCTCAAAACAAAAATTAGAGAAGTTTATAACTATGATTAGTCTTGAGGGGAGTGTTGAAATGTTACAATTATTTTATAAGCAATCCCAATCAAGATGGCATCTAGTTTTAAAAGCTATTTTAAATAATCAATAAACAAAAATAACAAATGATTTTATAATATATATAAATAAAATAATAAGTTGTCATAAATAATATTGATAAAAAATTTGTTAATCTGTTTATATCACGCATAAATATAAAAAATCTAATTATGGGACTTAAAAGACTTTCCAGTTATAAGAATTATTAGTCTTCTAGTCTCGAGTTATAGGATGATTTTATAAGCTCCACCAAGGCAAGATCGTTTTGTTTGGTTAACTAGCAACATTCATATTTCAGCCAACTCTGTGACTCCTAAAGATATTAAAAATTATGATAATTTATCTAACAATAAGTTACCACCACCTATCATTAACTGAAACGTTTTCATCTTGTTCTTTGCTAAGTACCAGATGTGTACTATGTGTCTTTAGGGGAGTCGAAGAAAATTCACTAAAGTATCACACCTTGAACTTTATTGCATACATTCTGATACACCTGTATATTACGTGTTGATGTTATAAGATGTTACGTGTTCAAAATATTAATGGAATCATTTGGAGATAATTGGTTGATCTAAACCGCTACAGATAGTCCTCTTTTCACAAACAAGAAACAAATCATCAGCAACATAATCAAATTGCATTGATTGCATCACAACAATTGTTTAACAGAAGGTTCTTTATTGTGAGTTTATATGTCCCTCATACTGAGGAGAAAGAGTAGGTTTAAAACCTGCAGTTTTTAGAAAAACAAATTTAGAACTACGCAGATCCCTATGAAAAAGATTCCTTTGAGGAATGATGTGGTGCAAAAATTGGTTTAAGGTTGGAAACTGTTTCTCATACACTCAATTTTTCAACATTCCATTGCTTTGCGGATAATAATAAATGTATGAATTTAATTAGCTTATAAAACTGTGAAAAAAGTTGATTCAAATTGTTTTCATCAATAAGAAAATTACAGTATATAGCATTTGATATAGAAGACGTAATCACATTTTTTACTCCCTTAGTGTTTCATTTTTGTAGCTCATACACGTTTTGCCCCAGTCTTCTGGACAGTGCGTAAGTCTGTTAATGATTGTTAAAATATAAAAAAACCTAAAGACTCTCTCTAAAGAGGGAGTTATGATATATATTTTAATCTCGTTGGTCTACAACGAGATTAAAATGAATATGGTTAAATCTGCCTTTCAAAGTAGGGATCTTCAGAACAGGAGACTGTATTTGGTAATCTCAGTTTTTTGATAAGAAAGACAAGTACTGATTCATAATTTATTATTTTTCATCATATGAGGCAAAAAGGAATGTGTCTTCAAATAATGAAGCATTGCACAAGATGACAGAAATTATGAACATTTTTGCATCGAATGTAACGAATTTTTCTGGAATATAGAGTGTTGGATGAGTACTAGAAGTCTCATACCAAAGAGATAAATTTGAAAATGAAATCATTTTTAATAATTTGCGTTATCGATTTACGGAAAATTATCGACCATAGTATTTACATCACCTTTTATAAATCTAACATCAGAAATAAATTGGGTAATGTAATGTAGATATAGTGTCAGTTAAACAATGTTTTCAGATTTTTAAGTAAACTCAGTTGACCAAAGGTTTGTGATCAGTAAAAACAGTAAACTGATTACCCAAGAGAAAATGTTGAAAAAAGTTTTTTGCAAACTATATTGCGATTAAATTACTATTGAAAGCAAATGGTTGGAATTTATTATTAATAGACTGCTTCCATACAGTACATGTATTTACAAAGATGAGCAACAAAAACGTAACGTGACAACAAATTTTCATTCATGTTCATCAGACAAACAGTCGATTTTTTTGGTTTTTCAAATTAAGAGTCATTGATGACAAAGGAGCAATTCTAATGAATTCCATTTGACAATACCTTAACACTCCCAGTAAAAAAAAATCCAAAAGATAACTTTTGAAAACGGGCTTCTACACTGATATTATCAATTAATCTTTTAAACAGTATAGATAAATGTTATAAATGTTCAATTTCGTTTTTATTAGCAATGAGAATAGTTAGAAATTCATTTATTTAACAAGAAGAAAAATTGTTTTGTGTCATATCATACAAAATAAAAGGTTTTGTGTATTTTGGTGGAACAGTAGGTATATGAGAGCTCATGATGTTTACAACTTTGGAACTTTTTTAAGCCCTTAAATGAAAAGAACCCACTGTAAATGTTTGTATAGGGGCTGTTCTAAGAATACTAAACTGAAATATGAATTTTAATTTGCCATTTAAGCTGTAGAAATGAGCCATTTTTAGATTTTGATGGAACAATATGTGATTGCAATATTCACAACTTTGGAATTCTTTATGCCCTTAAATGAAAACATTCTTCCATAAATTTTTGTACAGGGAGACTCTTCAGATATTTAAGTTTAGTACTCTTCTAAGAGTGCTAAACTTAAATATGGGTTTTAATTTGCGTTAAGAGTTGCAGGTATCAGTGATTTTGTGGTTATAAATACATTTCACAACCATATTATTAGTTATTTATGATAATATAAATCAAAATATTTCATGAATTTCTATGTGCTGGACACAAAGGGTTAAAAGCATTTAAAATTAAACAAGAATTACTTTTAATTCAGTGGCAAGGCACAAAAACGCCTCCTCGATGTTTGAATTTTCTTTAGCACTGGCTTCCAAGACAAACAGTACTTCAGGCATATACTGACACATAGCTTCCGCCTCTTCAAATTCTACTTCCCTTAAGGTTTCTAAATCCGCCTTATTTCCAACTAATGCCACTAAAACAGAGCTCCCCGAATACCTTCTAACCTCCTCAACCCATTTTCCCACCGACAAAAATGATGATCTTTTAGTAATATCATAAACAATGATTACCCCATTGGCTGATCTATAATAACTTTGCGTTATCGTTCGAAAACGTTCTTGACCCGCTGTATCCCAAATCTGTAACTAAGCAATGAATCAAAAATAACTTTGAGGTTAATTTTGATCCCAAGAGATTTACCTTAACTTTTTTTCCATCGACGACGACCGTTTTCATGGAAAAGTCGACTCCTATTGTATTTCCATGGCGTTCAATAAAAGTACCGTTTTTAAATCTTTGCACTACACAAGTTTTTCCTGTTCCACAATCGCCAATTAAAACTATTTTGAAGAGGAAATCGAAACTTTCCTCGTTCGGGATGCTCATTAACGTCGTAGGATTACGACTGGACATTTTTTTAAAATTATTAAAGTTAACTTTTCTTAAAGTTCTTCTTGTACACGATCACATCTCGCAGAGAAGAGGTTAAAGTCTGATGGAAGAAGTGTTATTTATGACATTAAAATCCATCCTTGTTTAACACGCAAAGAAGTATAGGGACTACAGAGACAAACAAACATTTTTCTTGACTCGACTCGGCTCTAAAAAGATAAATTCTAATTTAAACAAGTATACAATTACATTTTAAGACCTACAAGGATTTATTAAGCGTTATCTTTATCGTGTTTACTTTCTGTTAATTTATTTTAATCATCTTTATTTAGATTACGACTCATTCATGACTTTTAAATATTATTGTGGCTAATGTCACGACTTATTATAATTTCATCTTTTTTGACTGTATTTTTATAAATGAACTTTAAAGAAACGATTCTATTGTCACATATTAATCTATATTTGATTAAATTCATTAATATTATTAATTATCTTTTAGTTTATTTATTTAATTATTTTAAAATGAAACTTTAGCCACAAACTCTATCATGAAGTTTGCTTTGAGAGCTGTCAAAAATTCAAAAATAAACTTTTAATTCTTTTTTATAAATAATATTTTTTGTTAAATTAAGTTTGTAATAAAAAATTTAAGAAAGAATTGTAAATAGAATTTAAATTTTTAAGTTGTATTTTATTTTATTTTATTTAGTATCATCATAATTCAGAAAAAAAACCAAATGTCAAATTGACAGATCAAAACATCACAAAATTAAAAGTTTTATTTATTTATGATAATAATAATAATAATAACAAGAAAATAAAATGATTGAATCGTGTCCTAAACGTCGAATGTTCATTGGAATAACTTCTTTAGGAATGTAAGTTATAATAAAAAAATTAATTCCCTTGCAAAAACGCATCTAACCTCTCAGTGTATCAGATTAACCATATTAGTTTTGATAATCGAATCAAATTGGACAGAATCAAATTTAAAGAAACGAGAATTTCCAATCGAGCAGAATTCCACGTGTCGGGATAAAGAGAAGCACGTAGTTGTTAAGGAATGTGAACCATGCACAGGTTAGAACATAACCTCAAAAAAATTTAAAAAAATTAATTTACATATTTCTAGCATATGAAATTACCAGTAAAAGTATTGGAGTGTGTATTGAGACGCATTTCAAGGAAGTAATAAAATGCGCAAGTGGTGAGATGGTCACAAGAAGTTGTGATCGAGCCGTTTATTTGGACGAGAAAAAATTTTGGAAATTTGAATGTTCCATGTTTATGGGCTCTTTATTCTCACTCGTTTTTGTGATAGCCAGGAAAAAAGTATTAAATAAACGATTGTTACAAAGGGTACAAAGACAATTAGCTAATAGTGTTTAAAATAAATCAAAATGAGTGTTTATATTGAGGGAAGTTTAACTTTGATAGAAAATACGTTTGGGTTGAGTTTAGAATCATTTATAGTTTATAATTTAGCGATTAAATGTGATGTACATGTTAATTTATACGTGATTGAAAATGAAGGTGAATTAAAAATGAGGTTAGATTTAGATAAATTTAACGTGATTAACAAAAAAGATATTCCTGAGATTGGGAATTATTGTAAATGGCCTATTGTTGTAACTGATAATAAAATTGTAGCTGGTTTATGCGGGGTTTGTCGCCAAATTATTAAATTAAGCAACAATCATGATCTTAAAAATTTATTGGGGTTTAAAGAGTCTTGTTTGATGGCTTGTTCTGAAACGTCCTCTTGGACGAAATTTTGTGAGGTTGATATAATAAAAACAACAAAGGATTTATTAACTAATTTGAATAAATTTATTGAAAAAGATTGTTTTAAAGCCCCAATTTGTTTTGGTAAATTCGAGCATCATTTAAATCAGCCAGTTCGTATGCATAACATTTATAAAGTCGCGAGACGAGTCCATAAAGACAAAGATTTAAAAAGTAGCTTACCAATTGAAGGTTTAAATTTGAGCCATTTATACGCCGAAGGTTTATACATGACCTTAGCTGATTGCATAATTTATTTTTGTTTCAAATTAATCTTTAGCCGAATCATTTTTGAAGGCGACTCCAAAAACGATTTCAATTTAACCTCCTCTTGGATAAAACGCATGGATTTAAGCGAATTAAACATAAATATTGACAAAAAAGACGATTTTGTAACAATTAAAAAAGTGATTTTACCTAGAATCAAGCATACAAGCCTTTATAGCTCAGAACAAAGTAAATATAAACAAGAAATTAGTGTTACATCCGAAACAATAGACGATTTAAATCGGGCTTTGGATAAAATAAAAATTTCTAATAACTTGGTTCCTTTTGGCGATGATTTAGATTTCAATTGGGATTTAATTCCGTTTAATGCAAACCCAGGGGCGGCCCTCCCAAAAAATCGTTCAAAAAGAAAATGCGAACAACTAGAAAATTTAGCAAAATCCGTCTTAAAAATAATTCAAACAAAACCCCCTCAAAAATCGATAAAAATCGTCGATTTCTGTAGCGGGGGTGGTCACTTAGGAATTTTATTATCAACCCTCCTCCCAAATTCAACAATAATTTTAGTCGAAAACAAAGAACGGTCCCTTGAAATGGCCCTAAATCGAATTAAATCCCTAAAATTAACCAACGTCCAAATCGTTCAATCAAATCTTGATTATTTCATCGGTACCTTTAATATCGGGATTTCTTTGCATGCTTGTGGTGTGGCTACGGACTTGGTTATGCAAAAATCGATTGATAATAAAGCGGATTTTGTGTGTTGCCCTTGTTGTTATGGGGCTATTAAGAATTGCCATCAAATTTCGTACCCGAGAAGTGGTTATTTTAGGAACGTGTTAAGTTACGATGAGTATTTAAGGGCGACGCGTGGGGCCGATCAAACTCACGACGAAGAAAATCCTAAAACGAAAAACGGATTTCGCTGTATGGATATTATCGATTGGGATCGAAAATTGTACGCGGAACAATTTGGCTATGAGGTTCGTTTGGGTAAATTGAAACCTTTTAATTGTACGGTTAAAAATAATCTTTTAGTTGGTATTTTAGGTAAGTTAGATTAACATTAACGTGTTGTAATGGTAATTGTTAAGTTAAAAATAAATTAAGTTGTTTTTATATTAACATTTTTTTTTTAATTTTCTGATGGTTTCATTGTAATATCTGGTTGTTATAAATTGAAAAAAAAAGAATACGCAATATTTGTTTCATTTATTCCATTATGCGATTAGATTGAAGTATTACATCTAAATGTTATTTTTCGTCTAAAGCAGTGTTTCTCAAATGATGACTCGCGAAATATATAAAATGTGTCGCAAATTTTCTCGCAAAACTAATCACTTCATTCTCTTTTTACACGAGAGATACGTTTAAAGAAAATTCATGTAAAAAGAACTAGGTGTACAATTTTAACAATATTTAAAAAAAATCAGTCTTCATTTAACAATTATTATTGTGCTTAGATAGGAATTTTTTGTGATTTATAAAGAAAAGTACAGTTTTCCGAGAACAAAACCAGAGTATGTCAATTTCTTTTTGAGATATCAAGTTTTGAATGTATCCTAAATTTGTAGCATTTCATAAAATTAGAAATGTTCCTAATCATTTTTAAAACATCTAATTCTTAAGATATCTGTATGAAATTTGTTGATATCTATAAAGGCACGTATGCGCTTTTTCAAAAACAAATCAATATGTGAGTATCTCAATTCGTTTTTGAGAGACCAAGGTTTGAACTCAACATAAATTTGTGGCATTTTCATAACACTAAAAATTTTCTTAATCATTGCAAAAAAATTAAATTATGAAGATATCTTGATGAGTTTCTTTGTGAGAACAAAACTTTTCCAAGAACAAATCCATGTGAGTACAGTGGAACCTCGCTTAACGAGTACCTCTCATAACGAGTAAAATAAATTGTCTTGCTTAACGATTGATATTTCGCATAGCGAGTGACATGCATAGGGGAAGTCCCTTATTCTTCTCACTCGGTTGTGCGTTGAAACTTTCGTAGCTATCGCTTTCGGGTTCTATCTGTGTGTTTACCATTCACTACGTTAATGTGTTAGTGATATTTTTGTTTAGATATTATTTGGTTTTGTATAAGGTTTAATAACTATTTATAATATCCCCAATAAATTAGCCACAAGAAACCGATTATGTATAAAAAAAGAAAAATAAACCTAGAAACGAAACAAGAAATCATTGAAAAGCGTGAACAAGCTGTGAGTGTGTCTGATCTAGCTCACACGTACAATCGCTGTACATCAACAATTTGCACTATCCTCAATAACAAGGATAAGATTAAAGAGGTAAATGCATCAAAAGGAGTGACAAGAAATTTTACCCAACGTTTACGAATTCTCAACGATGTTGAAAGGCTGCTTCTCATATGGATAAATGAAAAGCAATTACAACGCGATACAATTAACGAAAACACCATTTGTGAGAAAGCAAAAGCGATTTTTGCCGACTTCGCTAAGAAGACACCAGAATCATCAACTGAGCAAGCTCTGACACAAAGGCTGCCGAAATTTTCATCGATGGCTTCAAAAAGCTTGTAGTTACCAAAAGCTATTTCCCACAACAAGTATTTAATTGTGATGAGACGGGTCCCTTCTGGAAAAAGATGCTGAAGTGAACATATCTAATAGTAGAAGAAAATGTATTGCCCGGTCATAAGCCAATGAAAGACCGGCTCACTCTACTACTTTGTGCTAATGCAAGCGACGATTTAAAAATTAAATCCCCAGTTGTTTACTATTCAGAAACTCCACAAGCCTTAAAAAATATAAAATCCAAAAAAAGCAACTTAAATGTGATGTGGAGATCCAACAACGGATCTTGGGTGACACGCGATATTTTCACTGACTGGATCAATAAAGCATTTGGACCTTTTGTGAAAAAAATATCTGTTAGAGATATTTTACAAAACGAGTTCTTTGAAGAATTTAATACCTCCCGATACTACTCCGTTACTTCAACCTATGGACCAGCAGGTATTTCCAATTTCAAAAGATTTTACACTAAAATACTCTTCGAACGTTGTTTTGAGGTCACTGAAGAGACCAACCTGACTTTCAGAGAGTTCTGGAAACATCACTTTCATATCGTTGTCTGCCTCAAAATGATTGATAAGGCGTGGACCCCTGAAAGGTCCCTCGTTTCGGCCTGGGCAAAGCTTTGGCCGGAAAGCGTTGTTGAATGTCGGTTCGAGAAGCTTGACCTCTAGTGAACGAGATTGTGTCTTTAACCAATACAATTGGACTGGACTTAAATAGCAATGATATTGCTGAACTTGTGGAAGAGCATAATGAAGAGTTGACCACCGAAGAACTTACAGAATTGCTCCATCTATCACAGCAAGAAGATGAGGAGGAAAATGTTTGAGGCAAGAAAGCACTAAATGAACCGTCATCTGATGCAATCAAAGAAATGTTAAAAGCATGGGAAAATGTTGCGTCACCCTGATGAATTTATTTTACGACAATGCGGTGTCACATTTTGAACCAATTTTGAAGCGCCGACGAAAGCAAATATCTCTAGAGGGCTTACTTGTTGTGGGCTCTCTAGTAAAAAGGAATGATGGAAGGCTCTTAGGAATGTGTCATAAATTTATAAGAAACAAACTTCTACATGATTGAATCACATGCTAGGTTTTTTCCTTTTAATTTTTGGACATTGTTTCACATAACGAGTATTTCGCATTATGAGTACGATTTTGGAACGAATTATGCTCGTTAAGCGAGGTTTCACTGTATCGCAATATGTTTTTGATATACCAAGATTTGAATTCAACCTAAATTTGTAACATTTCACAAAATTAAAAATTTTCTCAAACTCTTTTGAAAAATTGCAAAAAATTAATTTAAGATATCTTTATGCAATTTTATTTTAGTTATAAAGGAAAGTATGCACTTTTCCGAGATCAAATCCATCCGTGAGTATCTCAATTCAGTTTTGAGATATCAGCTTTTGAACTCAACTTAAATTTGTAGTACTTCATAAAATTAAAAATTTCTCAATCATTTTTGAAAAATCGAGTTGTTAAGTTATCTTTATGAATTTTTTTTGTGGTTTATGAAGAAAAGTATGCATTTTTGCACTGCCCTGTGCTCCGACCGCTTGGGCATTCTGGTCCACCGACCACTGCCGACTCCCTTTTTAAGACCCGTTCCAAAAATCATAAAGAATTCAGTCTCTATGATATGGAAGTGGGGAACTCAAGCATCTCAAAATTTATCAACTCGAATTCTCTAATCACTGCCGATTCGATATCGCATTTTAATAAACATCTTAGGAAATTGATTATCCAAGCTAGTCCAAATAAACTCGAAAAATTCAACAATTTGCCACTTCTAAAGTTCATTGTGAGGTTAATCAAAGAAATGAGATGTCTATATCGCGACTTTAAAATGTCGGTGGTTCCTAATTTAAAAAAGAAGTTATCCAGATATCAAAAGCCTCCTAAAACCCACTAACTTATTGATCCCTCGGAAGGCATCGCACATATTGATCTTGAAGAAATTCTCTATTTTATATGTACGTATATTTATATGTATTTTATGTGTTTTCATTCTCAGAAGATGCCTTCTTCTACTTCGTCAACAAAACAAGAATGGATGACTGGTATGAATCTATGTTCCCACGCAGGCCGACACTCCCCAAGTCGCCCTAATTCAAGAGTACGAATCCTTAATACCGGAACAAACATTGCCCCTGGATCTGTCCCTCTCATTCCTATATTATAAGAATCCTAAACTACTGCCTCATCAATCAACATTTCCCTGAAGATTAGAAGTCACCTGTAATAATTTGCGTTCCCAAAAAAGATTCATCACTACCCGATCCATCCAACTATCAGCCTATCTCCCTTCTTCCCGTGATCGGCAAAACCTTAGAAACTCACATAAAGAACAAGCTAATGGAAACCATCTCCAAAAGAATACCGAGTTGCCAGTTTGGTTTTCAATCTGGTAGGTGGATGCCGACCTACCAGATTGCACGAAACACGCTTTAGCAGTGCTCATATCCAATTTCCAAGTGATACGATTCCAAAAACGCCATTCTGCGGCGGTATTAATGGATATTTGTAAAGCATTCGACTCGGTGTTGATGCCACACCGAGTCGAATGCTTTACAAATATCGTCTCTTACACAAACTCCAAAAATCCTACTTAAAAAGCTACTTAACCAATTTCTTTCTATTTCTTCTGTAGTGAGGTTAGAAAACCACTTTTTCTGCAAAGTCTCCCCCCGGCATGGCCTTCCGCTCCCCCCTCCCCGACTCTTTATAACTTATTTTATGGCAACATTTACAATCCCAACCCAAATATCTTTGGCTTGGACTCTTACTCTCTGCTGTACGCTGACGACACGACTGATGGCATACGGTGCAAATATTACATGCGTAGTCCAAAGGCTACAGATTTTGGACAGCGAAAATGGTCCACCTCAATCCACCTAAAACACAATTTTTCAATCTATTTGTTCCCATCCATGCTCCTTCTCCTATTATAACCATCTGCAGAGCGATAGTGGAATATGCACCGCTCATCCTGGCCGACGCACCTAGAGGAGCTCTATTTGGAACCATCAAATGGCCACCAAATACCATTTGGAAGTGGATCTGTCCATAGATCCATTACCCGAATCCCCAAAACCTACTCCTCAATCCTAGCAACAAACGACTATACCAATTTACTAATCTCTATACCATAATGCTCGATTTACTTCCCTTTTGATCCCTAAAAAAAGTTACTCATCACTACCCAATCATCCCATGACTCCCTTCCTCTCATCTCCTTTCCATCTTTTTCATAAATTAGAACAGAACTAACTTCAAGAACAACATTCTAGGGAAGACATCCCGAGCAGGAAGGTTACAATCGATAGCCATTTTAGGCCAACTTCTTTTTCTTATATTTATATTTATTTTTGGCATAAATAAATTTTCTTTTCTCTCTCGAATTTTGAAGATATCTTGATGAGTTTTTTTGTGATTTATAAAGGAAGATATGCACTTTTTCGAGAATAAATCCATGTGCCACTATCTCAATTCGTTTTTGAGATACCAAGATTTGAACTCAACCTAAATATGTAGGATTTCCTAAAATTCAAAATTTCCTTAATCTTTTTTGAAATATAAAAAATCGAATTTTGAAAATATTTTAATGAAGTTTTTTGTGATCTATAAAGAAAGGTATGCACTTTTCCGAGAATAAATTTATTCGTAATTATCTCAATTTGTGTTTGAGGTATCATCTCTTAAATTCGTCCTAAACACACGAACTATGTGTAAAAACAGAATTAGGTATAACACTATCAAAAACTTCGAATTATGGGTCGTGTAATTTTTTTTTTCATTTTTTTATTGGATCGCAATAGAAGAAATTCCATCCTATACGTTATAATTATCTCAAATGAAAGAGTTGGTTTATTTATTTCAAATACTGATTGCAAAACTTTTACAGTCTATTACTTGAGTTATAGACTTTGTTGAATAAATATTAAGTTAGATAATATTTCATTACACAAGTAGTGATGCAATAAAAGGAGGGTTGTGTAAAGTGTGATGTTACAAAACGTGAAAATAACATGTAAAATCTGATATTTCCTAACGGCGTTAGATAAAAGTTATTAACCACAATTTAGTGTAATTTATCAAATAGAATCTGATTAACACGTTCACTGCCATAGCTATTTTTATTGTTTTGGTTATTGCTATTTTAATTCTTTTTCGATTGAATGAGTACCATTCTTTTTTTTGAGTACCATTTTTTCATTCAAGCAAAAACATTTCAAATGTGTGTCGCTGTTTGAAAGGTGCAATTAAAAGAACTGTATTTAAAGTAAAATACAGTGGTTATTATAAACCAACATTAGTAAACTATAAATTTTTGAAATTAATTTCGAAAATATTAGATCTCGGAATTCTTGTTGTGTGAAATAAAAGTTATATCTCAAAATTATTGAAAGGTAGACACTTCAATTGACAATGGATGATAATTTTATATCATTTAACTAAGAAATCGATTTTTAACAAAATTTTTAAGTTAATGTTGAAAAAGTTACTGTAATGGAAAAAGTAATTGCGGATGGCAAATATTGCACAACAATTAGAAAAGCCAATGAACATAAAAATGCACAAGTATGCATACTTGCGCAAGGAGTACAATATTCGCTAATTTAACAATTAATCGTGTTTGATTTAAAATTAAGGAAATAGAATTAAACTGACGGTGGTATGATAATGTAGTTTTCGTAAATTTAATAAATAGGTTTTTAAAATAACTAAGAAATGTTTAAGTTTCAACCTAAATAAAAGAAAGAAGAAATCAAAATGAAAAATTGATTGTAAAAATTTAATAAATTGATAATATTTTTGAGTTTAAAAATGTATATCTTAAAAATCAAAAGCGATATCTCAAAACCAATTTTATCATTGAGAAGTAGATGTTTTTATTGAAAATTGGCGGTAATTTAATACCATTTAACTAACCATTTAAAAGTGATATCATAAAACGAACTTTATCATTGAAAACTACATGCCTTTATTGACAGTTAGTGATAATTTTATATCATTTTACCAAGATGTTGATTTTTCAGAATTCTTTTAAATTGATGTAGAAAGTATTAGAACTTGGAATTCTTGTTGTGTTTAGAAGGGTATATTTCAAGAGCACAAAGTGATATTACAAAACAAACTTTATCTTTGAAAAGCACAGACGTTCATTGACAATTGGTAAAGAAATCGTTTAACGAAAAAATTGATTTTTCAGATTTTTTAAGTTGATGAGAAAATGTTATTGACATTATCGTTCAGTTTAAAGTGTATATCTCAAGAACTAAAAATGATATCACAAAATAAAATTTATTATAAAAAATTACACACTTTAATTGACAACATTTAACAATTTCATATGATTTAACCAAGAAATCGATTTTTGTGAAATTGATATTGATCTAGACAATATTAGAACTTTGAATTCTAGTTGTGTTTCAAGAACTCAAAGTAATATTATAAAACGAACTTTATCATTGAAAAGTACAATCTTTAATTGATAATAACTGATAATTTAATTTAATTTTAATTAAACCAAGAATTGGATTTTTTAGAATTTTTTCAATTGATCTAGAAAATGCTACAGATAGATTATTTATCTCGTGAATTAAAAGCGATAACTTAAAATGAACTCTATAATTGAAAAAGTACAGGCTTTCATTGACATTTGGTAATAATTTTATATTATTTAACCAAGAAGTCGTTTTCTCAGAATGTTTTTAATATGATCTAGAAACTATCATTATCAGTTGAAATTCTTGTTATGTTTAAAAATCTCTATTTCAAGAAATTAAAGTGCTACCTCAAAACCATTATTGAAAAGTAGGCGCTTTTATTGATAGTTGTTGATAATTAGAGACCGGATTTATATGCTTTTGCATGTTTTGTATATAAGTTCATATTTTACACTTTTATCCCATATAAATTTAGTTCAATATAATTTCATTCATATATATGAATGAATTAGTACGATTAGAGCATTCAGCAGCTAATGATAATAATTGCAGAGAAGAATTAGTTCTTGTCCTGTCATTATTACTCACTTTTGATGACGTTTTAGTAGCACTACATATGCACTACTATGTAAAGAGTGTGCTTTAGATATTTTCATACATTTAGCTATTACCAAAACATATTGTTATTATCTTTAATTAAGAAACTATAAACTTCTCAAATATATCCAATTAATAGTTTTAAAATATTAAAAGAAGTAATTGAATATTTAAAGCTAGTTTAAAATATAGTAATATATGTATATAATATAAATAAACTTATGTTGCTTATTTTTGCCGTAAATAAATCTGGTCCTTAGCGATAATTTTGTATCATTTAGCGAAGAAATCGATTTTTCAGAATTTTTTTAAATTGATCTAAAAAATATTAAACCTTAGAATTCTTAATATGTTGAAAAGTGTTATTATAAAACCGTTTTTATTATTGAACAGTACACGCTTTCATCGACAATTGCTAATAATTTTATATCATTTCGCCAAGAATTGGATTTTTTTGGAAATTTGTTTGTTGTTGTGGGTTGAGTTGATCTCGAAAATGTTATTTGATATTTGACAAATTGATATTCTTGTTGAGTTAAAAATTGTATATCTCAAAAATTAAAAGTGACATAAAGGATCCCATTACCACTTCCACTGTTTTGTAGAGGATATAGCTGTCGTGTTTAACTTGTAGCATTTCTATTTCTGTATACCTCTCTGTCATGTCTTTTTTGTGCTGCTCTGATCTATACCTGTTTCTTTTTATATTTCCTCTAAACGTTCTTTGTTAATCAGACTAAAGATATCTTCCGTTATCAATCGTTTCCTTTCGGTTCTATCTATTTTGATTCTCGAGCTGCAACCTATGTTTATAACCAAAATTGTCGATTTTGACATTTTGATATTTCTTGCTACATACGTGAAGAAGTGTCATTATTAGGTTTTATCGGGTAATGGACTATGTATTCGGAAATAATTATGAACAATTTTTATTACTAATATCTATTTCTATCTATGTTCGTTCTCGACTTACAACCTATCTTTATAACGAAATTTGTGGATTTTGACCTTTTAATATTTCCTGCTACATACAGAAGGAACTGCCATCGTAGGCTTTATCTGGTAATGCAGTGCGTTCTTTGAGACATTTTGATAATTCCTGCTACATACGTGAGGAACTGCCATCATTAGGCTTTATCTGGTAATGGATTATGTATTCTGAGATAATAATTAACAAGTTTTGTTAATTACATTTATTTCCGTCTATTTTGGTTTTCGAGTTCGAACCTATGTTTAGAAGAGAAGAGATCAGAAATATGATCTGATAGAGAAATAGGAGAAATAACTACTATTAATTAAAAAGGGACCAAGAAACATAATTTTACTATGTAGTATATTTCTTACGACGCAAAGTCGAGATTTTCTAATAAGTTGCATATAATATTTTGTGATATTCCGTGAAAATCTTCCTTATATTTTAGATTTTAAAGTTTCAATTTTTTCCAGTATTTTTAACCAAATTAACGTAACTAATGTTTTGTGAACTGATAATCTCCCATTTTTATTACGGAATATGAGAGAGGATATTTTAAAATCTAGTATAGTCTAAGTTTTTGGGTATGAGATTTATTAAAGGAGGTGATAGGTGTAATGAGCATGTTTATTTTATAAAGTTTTGGGATAGAGTATAACTTTGGAATGGTGGTTTTCTTAAGAATAATTATATTAACTGTAATAGATTCAGAAAAAAACCTGTAATATATTCCGTAATAGAAATAGAGGATTGAGATTTGAAAAAAGTATGCATGATGTCACAACTCTTTAAGAATGGCGGAAAAAATTTGAAACCTACACCAAAAGATGCAAAAAGAGACTTTAAACTCCTTTCAGGGTTTTTTATATAAATCCTTTATAATGACTTTATCGCCTATGTTCCTTACTTTACGGACATACTGTATATTTACATCTTAGCTACATTTTCACGAAATCTATATTTATTAGTTCGCAATTTGTAATTTCTTCGATAAATAACATGTATTTATTAGTACATTTTTGAATGGAGTCCTTTTATAAATGTGTCTTTAGGCATAGGTAGCCAAACTCATTTTCGCCTATAGCGGCCAAGTCTCTGGCGCCAGCAATTGTCATCGTTAGAATTTATCTGGTAATGGATTATGTATTTTGGAATAATCATGAACAATTTTTGTTAATGACACTTATTTCTATCTATCCTGCTTCCCGATTTACAACCTATGTTTATAACCAAACTTCTTGGTTTTGACATTTTGATATTTCCTGCTACGTACACAAGGAATTGCCATCGTTAGACGTTATCTGATAATGAATTATGAATTCTGGGATAATTATGAGCACTTTCTATTAATAACATTTATTTCTATCTATGTTGGATCTCGAGTTCCAACCTATGTTTATATCTAAATTTGTTGATTTTGACATTTTAATACTTCCTGCTACATACATAAGGAACTGTCACCGTTAGAATTCATCTGGTGATGGATTATGTATTTTGGGATAATTATGAACAATTTTTGTTAATAATATAAGTATGTAGGATTAATATTAGATAAAAAATGTTTGTCGTTTCCGATGCCATGTTTCTTCAGAAACTGGTTCGAAATACTACTGGTCACTCCGAGCCAGTTTCTAAAGAAGGTTGCAACATAGCATTTGAAATGTCAAACATGTTTTCAAAAACCCCATGGCAAAACCCGAAAGTTTCTAGTTTTAGATTTAAGATTAATAAAATATAAAAAAAAAGGTAAGATTGTTTTTTGAAATATTTTGATTAACTTAAATGAAAATATCATCAAAAAAGATGTCAATTAAGAAGGCTACCCATTTTCATGATTTATGATTTATTTTATCAACCTAAATTTGTAAAAATAATGATATCCTTAATCATTTTGAAGTCGAAATTCAAACCCAACCCATCAAAACGTGGGATACTTTGGATGGCCGACGTCTTTGAAATTGGCAGAGTTTTTTTTTTTGATAAATTAGATTGGGTTGAAATTTCGACGTCCAACACAACCCAATCTAACCTAGTGATACTTTAGGCGGCCGCTTTTGAAGACGTCGGCCTGTCAAAGTATCACTGGGTTGGATTGAGTTGGGTTGGACTTAAAATTGAAACCCAACCCAATACAACCTGTTAAGAAAAATAATCTAGGCCGATTTCGAAGACGTCGGCTGCTCAAACTATCAATGGGTTAGATTGAATTGGGTTGGACGTCGAAGTTCAAACCCAACCCTCCGCAAGTTGTAAAAAAAAAGTCTCGGCCGACTTTGTATCACTGGGTTAGATTGAGTTGAGTTGGACGTCAAGAATTCAAACCTAACCCAACCAAGCCTAAAGTATCACAGCGTTGGATTGAGTTGGGTTAGACATCGAAATTCAAACCCAATCCAGCCTATCAAAAAAAAATCTCGGTCGATTTCTAAGACGTCGGCCGCTCAAAGAATCACTGGGTTGGATTGAGTTGGGATGACGGTTATTACAACATATATGTATACATTGTATTTGTATACAAATACAATGCTGCCTCATTTTTACGTTCCTTTTAGTTGCTCCCTGAAACCAAACGAGACATGGTACAATAATTTAACATTACGGTCGAGCAAAGAATGTTACTACATATAGATTATTCGCCAATTACTGAACATCCTATATAGCATTTATAACATTTTAATTTATATTTATATATATTTTTAATTTGATCTTATCTGAGCGAAGCTTTAGAATGATATAGTGTAGCCTTTAACTTCCTTTGGTTACACATACAACGATTATTTATTACAACAGATCTGATTCAGAGTATAGAACCTATACTATGAGTAATATTATATACACGGGTAAACAAATGTTTAAGGGATGGAATCTTTCCAAATGAGCTAAAGTATGTTAAAGTTCCTCCCATTAAAAAATCAGGAGATCCAAATAATATAAGTAAATATAGACAATATCGATCGTGCCAATAATGTCAGAAGTTTTAGAAACTGTAATAAAAGTAAGGATCATGGAACATATAAATGCAAAAAATTTAATAAATAAATATCAACATGGCTACCAAAAGAAGAAATCGACAATAACTGCACATATTAGTGTAATCCAAAATATAATAGAGGGTTTTGATGCATAAAGTTACACTCAAATAGCTTTCTGCGATTTAAGAAAAGCATTTGACTGTGTAAGCCATGACATTCTTTTGAAGAAGATAGAAAGATATGGAATTAGAGGAAAGGGATATAAATTAATTAGGTCCTATCTTCAAGATAGACAACAACAGGTACATTGGAAAGCAGGCATATCAGAATGGAAAAAAGTAGAAATGGGGGTACCACAGGGTTTTGTATTGGGTCCCGTCTTGTTCTTGTTGTACATCAATAACTTACCTCAAAGTATTAACACAGACTCTATGTGTCTCTATGCAGACGATACTTCTTTCATAAATACATCTAAACATTTTCAGGAATTGCAGTTAAAGACAAATAAACGTTAGATAAAGCAAATAATTGGTTCAGTTCAAATGATTTACAGTTAAAAAGGGAAAGAGCACATATAATTACCTTTTATACCAAGAAAACACAAGAGGTGACAAATCAAACAACAAAGTTCCTTGGTATCACATTGTCAGAAATCCTTCCTTGGAAAGGATTTCTATCACGTTATTAAAAAATAAATTAGCAACGTATATTTTGCGTATTTTCATGGTATGGCAGTATATGGCATACTAATATGGGAGAAGCTAATGAGATTTTTAAAACACAAAAAAAGGCAATCAGAGTCTTGAAGAAACTAGACCAAAGGGAAAGTTTCGGGGACGGGGGATGTGTTTCTTTCTGACGGGGGATGTGATTCTTTCTTACCTTCAATATGTTCATGAACAAAAAGAGAAATTGGAGCGAAAAAAAGATTCCCATAACAATTATATCACACGGTATGGAGATAAGTTGTTACCTACTTTCATTTTGTGTTCTAATAATTAATATACATTTTACGTTGAAAACTAACTTTTATTTAATGAATAACCATTGCAGCGGTGAGATAAATATCTAAAATCAGTGTAAAACTGTTACGTGCGTATGAGTGACCCGACATTGGTGACGCGACATACCGGCGAGACGGCACTAGTGTTGGATTCACTTTTTATAAGAATAACGGACTTTGATCAGGAGAATTTTATATCTATTTTTCACGATGGAAAATTTATCGAATATTCCTACAATTAATGCTAATCTTAAATCGGCATCCGCACATGCAATAAGAACGGTACATAGCTTAATTTTTGAATATGAGGGTGACCGAAAAAACCGACAAAGATTAAGAGTTCCAAGGGTTCTCATTTGACGAACATTCGGATGATTTTAATAATAAATTACAATGCATCAAAGATAACCTTACGTTAAAAGAAATAGTTGCATGTTATTGTGTCTTACATGTCGATATTGATGACTTTACCGTAGACGAGATACCGAAGAAGGTTTGCATGTACTTGAGTGATTTAAATAAATTGGCATTGAGTATGAAAGCTACCGAAGAACACTCAAACAAAAACATGGGAAGTAGAAGTAATGAAAAGATGCAAGAAAATGAAGACGACGATGAATACTTTGAAGATGCGAATGAAAGACAAAGTTATGGTTCCGGGATCGCACCAAAGACGACGAATGAGAAGAAAACCAAAACGTACGAAGATGATTTATACACGACAACGAAGTTTATGACAAGAGTTTATTAGACACGATTCGACGTTTTGATGGTAAAGGCGATTGTTCGATAGACACCTAGATGGAAGAATTTGAAGAAATTCTTAAATGTATTGTTGGGATGGACAAACGTGCAGAAATTCATTTATTGGAAAAAACTGCTGAGAGGAGTAGCAAAGCTGTTTATCCAAAGTAAAAGAGGAATTACGACATAGAAAAAGCTGAAAATAAAACTAGAAGATGAGTTTAGCAGAAACTTCAACAGTGCAGAGTTACACAAAATGCTGTCACGGAGACGAATGAAGAATGATGAAACAGTGGAAGAGTATTTTTTGAAAATGCTAGAATTAGGAAAACGAGGAAACATAGAGAAAGACGCTTTATATCAATACATAATAGATGGAATAGAAGACGAATCGACAAACAAAACTATTTTGTACGGAGCGAGAAATCATAGTGAATTTAAAGAAAAACTGGAGATCTACGAGAAAATAAGGAAATAGAAGCAAACAAGAACAAACAAGCCGAGACAAAACGAACATAAAGATGACGAGACAAGATCAAGAGAAAAACCAAAATGTTATTATTGTGGTAAAAAGGGCCATTTTGCAGCCGAATGTAAATTTAAGGAGAAGGGCGTTAAATGCTTTAATTGCAAACAATTTGGACATAAAGCAACGAAAGCAACGAATGTTCGAAGAAAACATCTACATTGACAAATATGAAACAACGGTCAGTAAAGAAAGTTGCAGCAATGGATGGGAAAAGTGAGTGATCACAAGCACGTGAACATTGATGGGAGGAAGACGTTGGCGTTCATCGTCCTTGGAAGTCACGTTGTCACTATAAGGGAAGAAACGGCCATTAAGAAGAACATACAATACGTGCCATACCAGATTAAACTAACTGGGTTTGGACAAAGAATGTGTGAAACCGTAGGAAAAAAAAATATTACTACTGGAGATAGATGGAGTCAAAATTGAAGCAGATGTTCTAATTGTACCAAATGAATCGCAACAAGAGTCAATGATAGTGGGCCAGAGTGCATTGGATCAGCCATGTATAAGGGTAACTAAAAAAAAAATAGGATGCTTACCATCGAAAACATTCCCAGAGTGGTAAAAATAAAATGTCAGAACGAGAATATGGACATAAACCCAGACATAGGTAATGATGAAGTTGACAGTATTCGAGACTTGGTAAGTCATTTTGATTCTGTTTTCTCTACTAACTCCTGTGACAATGGCACCACTAACTTGTTAACTATGAATATTGAACTTACGAGTGAAGATGTAGTGCGGTGCAGACCATATAGACTATCATACGCGGAACGCGAACGTGTTAAAACTATGATAGACGATCTTTTGAAAGCCGATATTATTCGCGAATCCACATCAGAATACTCGACCCCGGTGATTTTAGTTCCTAAAAAAGACGGTTCGCAAAAACTGTGTGTAGACTACCGACGTTTAAATGCCATAACGCGTAAATCACATGTGATGATGCCATCGATTAACGTACAATTAGATATGTTGGTTGGCGGGTAACAAATGTATTTAGTACTCTGATGCAACGTGTCGTGCAACGCATTGGACCGAACATTGTTTTAACGTATATGGACGATATGCTTATACCAAGTGTTTCAGCAGGGGAGGGTATCGCGAAACTACGAAAAGTGTTGGGGGTATTGCAAGAACTAGGCTTAACATTAAAACTCAGCAAATGTAAATTTCTGTATACACGGCTGGAACATCTGGGATTTCAAATTGATAGTGAAAATATACAAATTACACAATATTGCAAGCGGTAAAATCTACAAAAACAAAACCCGTTGTGAATAGTTTGAAAGATGTCTAGAGTTATTTCGGAACGCCACATCGCATAATAACAGACAGAGAAACATTGTTTACATCGAAACAATTCGAGAAGTTCTCCACGAAAATCAAATTCAACATATTCGAAATGCTACAGCGACACCAAGGGCGAATGGGCAGGTTGAAAGACAGAACCAAACCCTTTTAACTGCATTAACGACAATGTATAAAGACGAGAATGGAAAAGATTGGGACAAGCGAATTCAACAAATCCAATTTGCTCTGAATGACGCCGAAATTAAAACAACAGGAAAAACACCATACCAGCTGTTATTTGGATACCATCCGAGAAATGCCTTACAAAATCAGATAGCATTAGCTTTGAGTAAACTAGACTACCCTACGGACGTTGACAACTTACGAATGGATGCAGCGCGGCGAATTAGAGATCAGCAGCAGAAGGATAAAAAGTATTTCGATAGGAAGCACTTCTACTAGGAGGCCTTCCTAAGGCCAGGCGCGCACATGCGATTTTCTGTCGCGCGACTGTTTGGTCGCAAAAATAACACACATAGCATTAAATACAAATGCGCGCATATGCGACTAAATAATAGCAGCGATTAAAAAGATGTAGCCTGCTCCATTTTTGTAACGACGCGATTGTCGCGTCTTTAAATATATCACATGAACAAGAATGAACATGCACGCACATGCGACTGTTCAGTCGTAGTCGCAGCACAGGTCGAAGTTGGTGTATAGGATAATTATTACAACAAATTTATTAAAAATGGCTGAATCTTCAGAAGTGTCTGATAATAGTGACAATGACTTGACATCTAGTGTCTTAGACACAGAAACTATTATTATCGAGGTAGAAAAAAGACCAGCTCTTTACAACAAACATTTGAAAGAGTATAGTGACCGAAATTTAAAGGAAAAATTGTGGGGAGAAGTGCATAGCAAAGTTAAATCCACTTGGAACAAGTTATCGGCCGAAGAAAAACACAAGAGAGGTACGTGATATTGTTTTTATTTAATAGTTTTTAATAATCTTATGTAATAAATGTTGTGCAGATAAGTATTTAAATTTTATCATATTGCCACGGAACTGAACCTTCGGGGGATGTAAAGCAATTTGCCATATAGTCTCTTATATTAAGACCAACTCTGTTAGGTCTTATTCCAGCTGGAGGACAGCTCTGTAATAAACACTCATAAAATTCGTCCTCCATTTGCATACCGTCTTTCTTTCGCACGAAGTTATGTAGAATGCAACATGTTTTAATGATAAGGTCGGCAAATTCGACTCGCACGTCTAATGATCGATGCAAAATACGCCATTTGATCGCTAAAATACCAAAGGTACACTCTACCATACGCCGTGCACGAGTCAGTCTATAATTAAAGACTCTTTGTTCCATTGTTAAGTTTCTTCGAGGATAAGGCCGTAAAACATTTTGTGATAACGCGAATGCTTCGTCTCCTACTATCATGAAAGGTATGGGTTCTCCCATCTCGTTGTTTGGTAATTTTTGTGGAGTAGGAACATTTAATTGGTTATTATGTAATCTTTGACCAAAATTCGAATTCTTAAAAATACTGGAATCGCTTCCAGCACCATATGCTCCTACATCTATTGCTGTAAAACAGTAGTCGGCGTCTACTATACCCAAAAGAATAGTCGAATAAAAGTTTTTATAATTATAAAATTCGGAACCAGTATTATTTGGTTTCTGTAATCTAATGTGCTTGCCGTCGACTGCACCGATACAGTTCGGAAAATTTGTCCTATCGTAAAACTCTTTGGCAATATTTATCCAATCTTCTTCAGACTTTTCTGGCATGTATAAAGGCTGTAAATAGCTCCATAATTGGTTACACGTGTCTTCAACAATTTCCCTTATCGTGGTAGCCCCAAGTAAAAATTCAAAGTGTAAAGAATTGAAACTATTGCCGGTAGCAAGGTATCTGAAAAATAAATAATAACTGTTTTTTATTGCAGGAAAAATTATTCAAAAAAAATGGAAAAATTTAAAAGATTGTTTCGCTAGGGAATTAGCAACCCAGCGTAAAGCAGTGTCTGGGCAAGCAGCAAAAAAAAAGAAGATATATTTATTTCGACCAATTGCAATTCCTTTTCCCAATAATGAAAGATAGACCAACTTCCAGCAACACCGGACCTTCTCAATCAATTGAGATTGATCAAGAAAATCAAGAAATGATATCATCTCCTTCTTTAGCAACCAATACAGAAAATTCGGAAAGTACATCCATATCTAAAAGAAGGGCTGCAAGAAAAACTGTGCTTAAAATAATTCCATATGAAGAAAAGTTACTGAAAATATTGGAGGATAAGCAATGTGAAACAATCGACGAAGATAAAAATTTTTCACTTATGCTTGTTCCAATGTTCAAAAAATTAACTGATGACCAAAAACATTATGCGAAAATTGAAATCTTAAATATCATGAAAAATGCAAAAAACGTCGGAAATCCTCCAGTTTTTTACAGTTCAATGCAACAATCTTATTCTCATCTTTATCCTAACCATCCGGTAGACCAAGTGCAATTTCCAAGATCAAATTTTCAACAACAGCAATAAGGAGGCAATGAAAGTATTTACTCCGCGCCATCGACATCAACGGTCAACTCTGCACAGTCCACACCATCAGCAACCATTTTTTCTGATGGTGACAATGCATATTTTGACTTGTCAAATCAATAAATTAATTAAATTAAACAAATAGAACATATATTTATTATTTAACCTTATTTTTAATATCTACTTCTATATATCTAGTCTAATAGTAGTTTGCAGAAAATATCTAGTTAATTTGGCAGAACGACGACACAAAACAAAAGCTGGTAAGTACCTTCTTACGTTATTGTTACTGCAAGACATTCCTCAGGTGGTATACATTTTCTCCATTTACTATTTTGGTACGATATTTTCGGTCCTATTATTTTTAATAATTCAAGAAAAGATTTTTCACTCATTCTGTAATAGTTAAAGAATTTACGAGAATGCTTTCTTAAATCTTCATGAAGAATGTAAAATTGACCCCGATGTTCTCTGTCAGATAAAATTGGATGCACCCAAAATTTTCTTTTCCGTTGCTTTCTTAATTTCTTTCGTAATAACAGAGCCACTATACAAGCGGTTTCTATGAAGTCCATGTTGATACTAGGCTCTAGTCACGATTAATCAGTCGCAAATGCGCGACCATACAAATTTTTTGCGACTACTACTTTTATGTCGCTGCGACAAATAATCGCATGAAAATCGCATGTGCGCGTCTGGCCTTAGGAAGGCCGAGTTGTTAGCGAACGACAATAAATGGCGCAAGGAGAAGAGTTTATCGATAAGAGAAGAAGAAGAACTACCCAAAGAAGAGTAGACGTGTGGTGCAACTCGAAGAATATCGTTATTTTGTATTACCTACTTCTTTTTGTGTTCTAATAATTAATATACATTTTACGTTGAAGACTAACTTTTATTTAATGAATAACATGTTACTAGCCGACTTACAACCTATGTTTATAACCAAATTTGTCAATTTTGATATTGTAATACTTTCTACTACATACATGAGGAATTGTCGTTAGAATTCATTTGGTAATGGATTGTGTATTTTGTGATAATTATAAACAATTTTTATTAATAACATTTATTTCTAACTATGTTGGTTCTTGGGTTTCAACCTATGTTTATAATCAAAATTGTTAATCTTCATATTTCCTGTTACATTCATAAGGAACTGTCATCGTTAGACTTTATCTTATAGTGGATTACGTATTTTGGGATAACTATGAACAGTTGTTGGTTCTCAAGTTCCAACCTGTGTTTATAACCAAATTTGTTGATTTCGATATTTTTATGCTTCCTGCTACATATGGAATACTATAATGGACTGTCATCATTAGAATTTATCTGGTAATGGATTATGTATTCTGAGATAATAATAATAATAATCTTTATTATCTCAACGGATTACAATCCAGTGTAGATAATAATCATATAAAAGAACAGAAAAACGATCGATTCTAACAAAAAGAAAAAGGGGAAAAAGAAAACAAGAATAAAGTCTCACTCAACTGAATTTGCGGCACGCATTAGTTTGTTTATTGGTGAGTTTAGACCCATATTAGTGTTAGCGCGATTGGGCGTATAGGCACTATAAACTCGCGCACTTATCTGCGGCACCCTAACATTTAATTGAGCTAAAATTTCCGATGCAACTAGCACACCCGACATCACATCCTGCACAAACCTCGCTGTAGTAGATTCGCGTAGTTAACTTCCCCTCTAGGTGGATAATATCCAAAATCGAGGTAGTGGATAAACTTAACCAATTTTTTCTGCACCTTCTCGATGGTAGCGATGTGCGTTAAATAAGATGGGGTCCACAGAATGCAGCAATATTCAAGTTTACTACGCACCAGCGTAAAATAAAGATCTATAATTGTTTTCAAATTACTGAACTCCAAAGTATTTCTCCTGATAAATCCCAACGTTCTGAGGGCACCAACCGATGTTCTGTTGGTGTGTTCATTGAACGACAAAGTGCTGTCAAACCATACCCCAAGATCTTTTATTATTGAGATACGTGATAAGTGCTTCACTCCAAGCATATAATCAAAAAGTATGATATTGCGTTTATGGCTGTATGTCATCACCTGATATTTAAGAATGTTTAGAGTTAGCTTGTTGTCCAAACACCATACATAAAGTTTGTCCAAATCTATCTGGAGTGACGCACACTGCTGCTCACAATTAACAGATCTAAATAGTTTCAGGTCGTCTGCATATAGAAGTGAATTAGTGTTGAAAATCAGTGGCAAATCATTTATGTAGATGTTGAACAGCAAAAGGCGAAGTATAGATCCTTGGGGCACGCCACTAGTAACATGAATTTGCCCAGACTTCAAACCACTTAACTCGACGTATTGTCTGCGATCCGTTATATACGAAACCAGAAGTCGCGTGAGAAAGTGATCACATCCAAATCTCTCCAACTTTTCACGCAACAAACCATGATCCAAGCAATCAAAAGCACGAGAAAAGTCAGTATATATCACGTCCACCTGCCCTCGACAGTCTAGTGCATTCGATACGTACTGAGTGAAACTAAGTAGGTTGGTTGCTGTGGATTTACCTTTGCAAAACCCATGCTGTTGGTCAGATATGCGAGCTTTAGTATAAAATTCGATTTTGCGTGTCACGATCTGCTCAAATAGCTTGGAGAAATTATTTATGATGGCAATGGTGCGATAATTGGTTACGCAGCACTTATCACCTTTCTTAAAAACAGGACAAACTCTACTTAATTTCCAGATTTTCGGGAATTCAGCATTTTTGATTATTAGGTTGAAAATATGCTGCAGAGGCTGTAATAATACAGGCGCACAGTCTTTGACTATATATGCGGGGATACCATCTGAACCAGTCGTAGTTTTTGCCTTAAACTTCTTAAATGCCTCCGTCATCTCATCATTAGTAACTTCTGAGATGCCGAAAGAGACACCATCCCAGCCATTTCCAATTTGAGCATTGTCAAGATTGACATCTGAACCATGAAGGTACATTCCTTCAAAATGATCGGCAAACATATTGACCACAGTCTGTAGATCAGAAATAATTTCGTCATCGTGTTTAAGAATATTTGACGAGACAGTACTATTTCTTATCGTATTAATGAATCTCCAAAAACTCTTTGGGTCTACTTTTATATTCTTCTACAGGGACCTTACGTATTGCCGACGATCTACACGTATATGTGATTTACAGTCCCGGCGGAGTCGAATATATCGTGTTCGATAAAAAGAATTATTATTTCGTTGAGACATTTTGTGGTAATGTTTTTTTAGTTTAAGCATTCGTTTTAGATTAGCCGAGTACCACAAAGGATATTTAGTCTTTATGTGTTTTCCGTTGGTTTTTGGAACATAATTATCTAATACGCTATATAATGTTGTATAGAAAACATCACAGGAGACTTCAACTGATGACAAAGATAGCAAGTAATTCTAGTTTATACTCAACATTGCACTGTATAGATCAGGCAGGTTTGATCTTTTGAAACAATACTGGGCATCTCGGTATATATTTCGAACCGTTGAAAACTGAGGTGCAGGCATATTTAGAGTTCCCAACAACGCTGGATGGTAATTGTCTTCGCGAACCAAGGCAAAATCAGTGTGTTTCACGTTAAGATTTATACATGTTGAAGCAAGAATCAGATCGAGTGAACACTCGAGTGATCTATGATATTACCGACGCTATTCAATTGTACAAGATTGTTAAAACTAAGAAAGTTACGAAGACTAGCAGCTCGTTCATCGTTTATGGTGGCAAGTGATGGAATATTAAAGTCACCTAGGATCAAAGTATCTAGTGACATATCTAGTGATGATTCAATATGATCGAATGTACGATCATACATTTCTCCAGGTGTGCCAGGCGGGATGTAGCAAACAACATTCAGTACGTATTTAGATTTTTTAAATTCAATTCTTGCAGCTACCAAATCAATTATTTCAATTGGGCAAGAAGTCAACACAACCTTTGAGATTGCAATATCAGAGTCAATGGCCAGCAAAACTCCGCCACCCCTACGGTGAGGGCGATCACATCTAAAAACTTCGTATCTGTGCGGGAAGAGTTCGCGGTCAAAAACAGTCTCTTTGAGCCATGTTTCACTAAGCGCGATAATGTCGAAATCTGAGGCATCAACTGATGTAAAAAAGTCTTTAATTTTAGTGTTTAAACCGCGAGTATTCTGATAGTAAAGCGCATACTGTATTCGTTGGGAGACAGCTAGTTTTTTCTCTTAACAATTCGAGGATATCTATTAAAGAATTGTAAACGCAAGTCTTTTTTACCATTCTCAATACGAGACTTCAATTCGGTGCGCATTTTACGCTCTAACTCCTGTTGACGTGGAGTTCGATCGCCATTAATATAAACTTTTCTGAAATTTGCAGAGTTTCGCAACTCCTTAGCTCGTCTCAATACCATTTCCGCTTCAGACCTATTCTCAAATACCACTTTAACAAGTCTCGGGCGTGATTGTGCAGATGAGAGTTTTCCTAATTTAAAAACCTTCACAATGTTGGGAGGTTTCCCAACAACATCCCTTAGTATAGTTTGAACCGCATCTTTGAGTATGCTGTCTTCAGTCTCAACAACATTAGAAATTATTACATTCATCATTGATCTCATTAATTATGTCGTCAATAGTGTTCTCCTGAGGTTGCGTCTTTATACGCTGTTCATCCCGTAATTCAGCTAACGAATCGGATAATTGCTTCATTTGGGTCATAAGATCGTTTATGGTAGCTTTGAGAGCTTGGAAGGGGTTTTCACAATTAGCACAAGCATCGCAAGTCCATTTAAAATTTGCGCGCGAACGCAGAAAGCGCGTATCGGAGGGTGGTAAGCGCGCGCAAGCATTGGCGAAAGTATTATTACAAATAAAACATAATATATATTCGCCGTCCTTGCATTTTAAGTTACAACATTTACAATGGACTGGCATGATTATATTTAAACTAAAAGATTCGAGGTATATTTTAGGGAAAAGAAAAGAAGTTTTTAACAAGGTGCAAGACAAAAAGGAAAACAAAAATTTTTATCAAAAATAACAAGGGTCACAGATTTCACTCCAACGGGGCCCGTCGTGGAGACTTTGATATAGACACACAAACAAGTTGGGCCAGGGCCGGGAGCAAAAAATAGGAATATCGAAGTAAACAAAAATTATTCCAGTTCCGAAAAATAAAAATGAAAAATCCTTTTAAATCTATCGAATGGATAGTTAAATCGTATATTAATTATTGATTCGGTATATCATTTAACAGAAATGAGCTTTCTGAAATACCTTACTGATGACGGTGAAAATCAGTTATAAAAACCCTCTAAAGAAACGATGAAAAACACGGAGCACAACGAAGCACGTGCACATCGCACACTTTAATTGAACAGTTTTTATTAATATTTATTTTTATCTATTTTGTTTCCAGAATTATAATATTATAAGTAGTAATATTATAGTATATACTATGTTTATAAGGGCAATGATGTGTTCATCAATGGAATGACATCGCCTTAAGTGATGAATCAAGGTTAAAGTTTATTATTATTATCTATAATTAATTTCCCGCTCGAGTTCATCATTTTTATCCCTTGTCCTACCATAATTTTTCCATCTCCTTTTTGTAGAAGAAATAAATCTGTCATGTTTAACTTGTAGCATATCTACCCCTGCTTACCTCTGAGCCACTTTTTTCTTTGGCTTCTCTAATCTATATCTGTCTTTTTTTATTTTTTCTCAACTTAAGATATCGTCCGTTATTAATCATTTCCTTTCAGTTTTTATCTTTTTAACCCTATATTTAGAAGGAATGCAGGAAGTGGATTTAAAAAAAAGTAAGTGATAATGTGTCAGAAAACATAAAAAAGGCAATTATACAATTTTTTATTATTTATACAGGCTTTTAAACAATAAACAAATGCGCAGTGTAACACATCAGTCTTGGTACATATATTTTTTCTTAAAGCAACTAATTCTTTAAAAAAATCTCCATTACAAACAAAAGGAAAAATCTCAGCGTAAAGCACACAATTTTTTTTTATACTTAATAATATTGTGTACGTTCTTATTGTTACTTATTATTATAAGTTTTATTATTTTTTTGTTGTAGCCGATTGTACGTAAAAATTAGTTGAAAATTGTAATAGTAGTAATAATATTTTGCGTCACATTAAGCGCACGAGAAAAAGATTAAAGATTCGTAGTAGTTATGTAAGTTTTTTTTAAGCACCGAATAATTTTATTAGATAATAAAAAAAATATAAACTTTTTAAATGAGCTTTTTTCACAACAAAAGAAACTTTCGTGTCTAAATACGTTATTTTTTCGTTAATTAATAATTAATAGAGCACACAGTAGTATACAGATTAATTATTTAATATTTTACATAAATTGGGGTGTTTTTTTTTCGACGCTGGGGGCAGGAAGAAAAAGAGAATTTTTTTAGTGAGAACTTTTGGTAACTCGCCCCGAAGCTAAATTTATTTATGGAAACATTTAATTTTCTTTTTAAATCTTATTATAATTTTTTTATAATTTATTAAATACGCCGTTAAAAATATTTTAGCTTAAGCTTTTTTTCTTATAATATATATTTTTCATATTCCCCAAAAATAGTGACTAATAACCAACTACTTTTGAGTGTTTATTAATTAACACTGATAGCAAAAACAGTACTTTTTGTTTTTCTTCCTTGTAAAAAGATTAATTGTTGTTCAGATTTTAATTTTTTTCGTAATTATCGTGATATGACGAGAAATAAACGAAATGTTTCCATTTTATCTTTTCATTCTCGCTTACTTTTCGTTAATTCCAATAAAGTAACGAACAAATAATTAACATGTAGAGCGATTTCCATTTTTATTTTGGAGAGCACAAACTCCTCACATATTTAATTTTTGTTTGTTACTAAATATTTTTAGTGTATTTTTAAGCGTTTTCAGTTTTTTTCTTGTTTTAAAATATTTTTAAAAAAGAAAAATCTAAACTAAGTCGTTGGAAAAATAGCTCGTATTTTTTCTTCTTATTTTATTAATAAATCCCTACATTCTTCATTCTTATTCATTTTTTTCTTCTACTTCGTATTTTTTTGTTGGTCAGAGATATTAATTAGTATCAAATAGGATATGAGATTTTTTTATAATATATTTCTTTGGAATGTTAAAAAAATTGTTTAAACACGCCGTTTCCACTAAGCAATTCAAATTGGTTCATTTTTTCTACTACGCTTTTTTTGTTATGCAGGGGAACGAAAAAATCCTTTCTTCATAAAATATATAGGCTCATAAATCGCATTTTTTTGACATTTTATCATTATCATTTTTTTTATCTAATCGCTACCGTTTTTTTATCATTTTTTTTCTAATTCTTTGTATCTATACAATCATTTAAAAAATATAATTAAACAAACACAGCACACATGGATTTTTTTTGTTTGTATTTTTTTTTGTTAAATTTAAATTTGTGGTGATTTAATTTTCACTTTAACTTAACTACTTTTTTTTAATAATTACATTCAAAAATTCTTTTAGCGAAAACTAACTGGAATTTTTACAAAGAAACGCGACAATTACTACAGAAAAAGGAAACAATTTAAAATTAAAAATTAATTATAAGACTTCTCAATTCGTATGGTTGCGTTTTCTTTTTAAATATTTATTCAAAGTTTTAATCAATTCAACTTGAATTTTCCTTTCCCTTGGAATCTAACCCATAAAAAACGATTTTAATAAGATAATTAATTTATTTTAATTAAATTTTATTTTACCTGATTCACCATTGGTGGCTGAATCTCCATTAGTTGCCGCAACGGGAATTTCTTCTTTCTTTTCTTCTTTTTTCTCCTCAACTTTAGCTTCGACTTCTTTCTTTTCCTCGCTTTCTTTTTTTTCTTCAGAGGATTGTTTCTTTTTATCTTCTTTATTTTTACCTTTAGCGGGAGTCGCTGGTTTTGGTTTTGGTTCCATACTTGGATCCAAAATTAATTTACCAATATTTTTGCGATCATGCATTTTCTGCATAGCTTCAGCAACCTAAGAAAAATTTCCATTAAGTAACCAATATACAAACAAAAAGCGTCGTTTTAAAATAGGGTGTCCTATTCCGGGGACCAGAACCGTGTTCAGAATTTGGGACTAAGTTTGAACTATATAAATTGGAGAAAAATTAAAATTTAATTAATCAACTTCTTTTCTTGCAAATTTTTATATTTGTACTGAAACTAACCAGTTACAGGCTTTTCCTGTAACTGGTTAGTTTTTTCCTCATCATCAGACAATAAGTAAGTGATCCTTCGTTTTATATCATGATATTCAACTAAATATTTAAATTACTTTAACATTCTGAGTGATGATTGGAAAAAAAATCCGAAACTAGTTAATTTCAGTACAAATATAAACATTGCAAGAAAAGAAGTTGTTTATTATATAGAAGTAATTTTTCTCCAAAACAAATTATAAATTGTTTTCCTTGCAACGTGGATAAACTTGAATTTAATCTAAATTCTAAATGCCGACATTTGAGCTAAAGTTCCCGAAATTACCGAAAAAAGTCCCGATTAGGTTGTTTTTTTACTTTAGTTAGGATTGAAGTTGCTATTTTCAAGGTGACCATTAATTTTTTAATTTTAATAAATTGCTGAGCTTTTTGTCCCCAATTCTGGGAACTTAATTCCATTTGCTGCGAACGTTTTTATTGGAAAGCACGTATTTTAAATTGAGACTAGATACTGCTTCCAGAAGATTTGATACCACATCTAGAAGACCTGAAATGTTTCCAGAAGATTTGAAATGTTTCCAGAAGATTTGAAATGTTCCCAGAAGACTTTTATCGCTTCCTTAAGACTTTATACTGCTTCTAGAAGAGTTCAAGTGCTTTCAGAAGATTTGTGATGTTTCCAGAAGAATTCAAACTGGTTCTACAAGAATTGAAATGCTTCAAGAGCGCTTGATACTGCTTCTAAAAAAGTTCAAATACTTCCCAAAAGTCTTGTAATACTTCCAGAACATTTCAAACTGCATCGAGAATACTTGAAATTCTTTCAGAAGATTTGGTAAAGGTTTTGGAATACTTTTACAAACCACTTGATACTATATCTAGATAACTTATGCTGATTTCAAAAGACTTACAATACTTTCAGAAGACCTAAAATGCTCACAGAAGATTTGAAATGACGCGACACTGTTTCTAAAAGATTTGAAATGGCTCCAAATGACTTGAAACACATCCTGAAGACTTGATACTACTTCTAGAAGACTTGCTAAGTTTCCACAAGATTTGAACCTGTATCTAGAAGAATTGAAATGCTTTCAGAACGCTTGATACTGCTTCTAGAAAAGTTCAGATACTTCCCAGAAGTATTGTAATGCTTCCAGAACATTTCAAACTGCATCGAGAATACATGAAATGCTTTCAGAAGCTTTGGTATTGCTTTTGGAAGACTTGAAATGCTTCCAGATGACCTGAAATACTTCCCGAAAGTTTAAAAAGCTTTCAAGACTCGATACTGCATCTGAAAGATATGATACTGCTTCCAAAAGATTTGATCTTCTTTCAAAAAGACTTGATAATTTATAATGCTTTCAAAAGACTTGCAGAAGATTCATAATGACGCGATACTGCCTCTGAAAAAGCTGATACTGCTCCCAAAAACCTTATAATGCCTCCAGAAGATATGATACTGCTTCTAGAAGACATCAAATACTTCCAGAAAATGTGTAATGCTTCGAGAAGATTTGAAACTACATCTGGAAGACTTGTAATGCTTCCCGAAGATTTCAAACTGCATCGAGAATACTAGCGATACATCCAGAATACTTGGCACTGCTTTTAGAAGGCTTGATATTGCTTCCAAAAACTTGAAGTGGATCCAGAATACTTGTAATGCTTCCAGAAGTCTTATAATGTTTCTAGAAGATTTGATACTGCATCTGGAAGAATTGAAATGCTTCCAGGAGACTTAATATTGCTTCTAGAAAACCTCAAATACTTCCAAAAGTCTTGTAATGCTTCCACAAGATGTCAAACTGCATCGAGAATACTTCCAATGCTTCCAGAGAAGATTTGAATCGGAATCGAAAAATACTTGGAATGCTTCCACAATACTTTTTTATTGTCTATGGAAGGTTTGAAATGCTTCTAGAAGACCTAAAATACTTCTAGAAGACCTGAAATGCTTCCAGAAGATCTGAAATATTTCTAGAAGATTTTAAGTTCTTCCAAAAGACTTGATACTGCCTATGGAAAACATGATATTGCTTCCAAAAGATTTGATCTGCTTCTAGAAGACTTGATACTGTTTCTAGATAACTTCTATTGCCTCCCCGCGTTTGTGCGGAAATAAAAATTTTTCGCATAATAAATTATTATTATTATCCAGAAGACTTAATATTACTTGTAGAAAACTTGAACTGCTTCGAGAAGTCTTGTAATGCTTCCAGAGGACTTGATACTGATACTTCCAAAATATTTGATACTACTTCTATAAAATTTGATCTGTTTCCAGAAGACTTGATACTGTTTCTAGATTTAATAACTTTACAGAAGCTTACAGAAGATTTGAAATGCTTACAAATGACTCGAAATGCCTTCAGAAGACTTGAAATACTTCCAGAAGAGTTGTAATGCTTCCAGAAGATTTGACACTGCATCTAGAAGACTTGAAACGCTTCCGAAAGACTCGATGCTGACTCTGGAAGACTTCCTATTGCTTCCAAAAGACTTGAAGTAAATCCAAAAGACTTGTGATGCTTCCAGTAAACTTGTAATGCTGCCAGAAGAGTTGTAATAATTCCAGAAGTTTTGACACTGCATCTAGAAAACTTGAAATGCCTTCAAAAGACTCGATACTGTCTCTGGTAGATTTGATACTGCTTTCAAATGATTTGAAATGCTTCTGGAAAACTTGGTATTGCCCTTCAAGATTTGCAATGCTTCCCAAGATTTCAAACTGCATCGAGAATACTTGCAATACATCCAGAATACTTGGCACTGCTTTTGGAAGGCTTGTAATGCTTCCAGAAAATTTGAAATGCTTCTAAAAGACTCGGTACAACCTCTGGAAAGCTTGATATTGCTTCCAAAAGACTTAAAGTGAATCCAGAAGATTAGAAACTGTATGCAGAAGACTTGAAATGCTTCTAGAAAACTTTAAATAATTCCAGATGTCTTGCAATGCTTCCAGAGAAGATTTGAAATGCGTACAAATGACTCGAAATGCCTTCAGAAGACTTGAAATACTTCTAGAAGAGTTGTAATGCTTCCAGAAGATTTGACACTGCATCTAGAAGACTTGAAACGCTTCCGGAAGACTCGATGCTGACTCTGGAAGACTTCCTATTGCTTCCAAAAGACTTGAAGTAAATCCAAAAGACTTGTGATGCTTCCAGAAAACTTGTAATGCTGCCAGAAGAGTTGTAATAATTCCAGAAGTTTTGACACTGCATCTAGAAAACTTGAAATGCCTTCAAAAGAATCGATACTGTCTCTGGTAGATTTGATACTGCTTTCAAATGATTTGAAATGCTTCTGGAAAACTTGGTATTGCCCTTCAAGATTTGCAATGCTTCCAGAAGCCTTAACTCTGCTTCTAGAAGACTTCAAACACTTCCAGAAGACTTGTAATGCTTCCCAAGATTTCAAACTGCATCGAGAATAGTTGCAATACATCCAGAATACTTGGCACTGCTTTTGGAAGGCTTGTAATGCTTCCAGAAGACTTGAAATGCTTCTAAAAGACTCGGTACAGCCTCCGGAAAGCTTGATATTGCTTCCAAAAGACTTGAAGTGAATCCAGAAGATTAGAAACTGTATGCAGAAGACTTGAAATGCTTCTAGAAAACTTCAAATAATTTCAGATGTCTTGCAATGCTTCCAGAGAAGATTTGAATCGGAATCGAAAAATACTTGGAATGCTTCCGCAATACTTTTTTATTGTCTATGGAAGACCTAAAATGCTTCTAGAAGACCTAAAATGCTTCCAGAAGATTTGAAATATTTCTAGAAGATTTTAAGTTCTTCCAAAAAACTTGATACTGCCTATGGAAAACATGATATTGCTTCCAAAAGATTTGATCTGCTTCTAGAAGGCCTGATACTATTTCTAGATAACTTAACTCTGCTTCTAGAAGACTTCAATTGTTTCCAAAACACTTGTAATGCTTACAGAAAATTTGATACTGCTATTTGATACACCTATTATATATATTTGATACACCTAAATTAAACAATTTCATAATCGATGTTTATTAATTTCATTCTGTCTTCTTGATGTTTTGGTATCTATCTAGCTATCTTGTAGCTATCTTCAGAAGGAATTTCGTCAGATATTTGGAGGATGTTCAATTTTTGTCAAAATTAAATTTACTATTCAGTCTAGATATTGAGATATTTTGTTATAAATCAAGATTAATGAACACACAACTAAATACACCTAAGCTTCTATAAGACTTGATCTGCTTCCAGAAGACTTGATATTGTTTCTAGATAACTTGATACTGCTCCCAAAACACTTGAAATGGATTCAGAAGATATGAAATGCTTCTAAAAGATTTATAATGCATTCAGAAGATTTGACACTACATCTGGAAGACTTGAAATGCTTAGTTTTGGAAGACTTGAAATGCTATCAAAAGACTTGATAGTGCTTCTAGAAAATTTCATTGCAAGACATCTGGAATTATTTGAAGTTTTCTAGAAGCATTTCAAGTTTTCTGCATATAGTTTCTAATCTTCTGGATTCACTTCAAGTCTTTTGGAAGCAATATCAAGCTTCTAAAAGATTTGATACTGCTTCTACAAGAATTGATCTGCTGCCAGAAGACTTGATACTGTTTCTAGATAACTTGATATTGCTTCCGAAAGACTTGAAATACTTCCAGAAACGCTTCCTGGAAATTTTAATTGCTTCCAGAAAACTTGTTACTGCTTCAAGAAGATTTGAAATGCTTTTAAAAGGCTCTATACTATCTCTGGAAGACTTGATACTGCTTCCAAAAAAAATTAAAATACTTCCAGAAGACTTAAAACTTTACCTGAAGACTTGATACTGTTTCTAGAAGACTTCAAATGCTTTCAGAAGACTTGTAATGTTTTCAGAAAATTATATGCTGCATCTATAAGATATAAAATGCTTCCAGAAGACATAATACTGCTTCTAGAAAACTTCAAAGAAGTCTTGTAATGCTTTCAGAAGATTTGATATTTGATCTGCTTCCAGAAGACTTGATATTGCCTTTGAAAGACCTATAATGCTTCCAGAAGACCTGATACTACTTCTAGAAGATTTCAAATGGTTTCAAAAGACTTGTAATGCTTCCAGAAGAGTGAATACTGTATCAACAAGATTTGACCAAGGCAGCAAGCTCTCGTTAACATCAGGTCAGGTCAGGTTTGTCGTGATTTAAAAAATCGCATTTACGACATATTAATCATTTACGAACGTGAATAATGACGATAAATTGACGGTCTATGGTCACAGTCCAATAACGTTATTTTTGACGTTGTTTGAACATCATATATATTGTTTGACGTTGCTGAAACGTGATTTGTGACGCCCAATAAAGAGGTTTTTAAATGAAAAAATATTTTCTCCTAGTTCAAGTAATCCAATAATTCGTTTTGGAGAAAAAGTTCTAGTTATAATGGTTTTGAACGTCTAAAGAAAAGTCCAAAAGAAATGTGAATTTGAAACAGCTTGTCCCAAGATAAGCCACAGTTGCAAATTGAAAGACAATTTAAATTTAATATGTAGCACAATATTTTGTGAAGAATTCATATGAAGAAAACACTTAAGATAACGTTCATATCAAAAATAGACAAATTCTTTACCATTGGATTCTCAAACAAAGTTCGAGAATCCAATGGTAAACCTGGATGATATTTATGTAAAATGTGCAACAGTTTTGCAAAAATGTCAAAAATCCATGAATTTAAATTATAAATTGACTATTTCAATTATTATTAAAAATGGAATGAAATTAAGCAATTTGGGAACAAATTGAAAGAAATCAGTCTAGTATCATATCAAGTTGGGTTGGTAAAACTTCTTCATACCATACCTCATATTGACTTGAACTTAGAAAGTTTGTTGTTTGGATTTGATTTTTGTGTGAAGTTAAAGCTTAACTTCATACCGTCCCTCATGCTTCATAATTTGATGTTAAAGCTCAACCCATTTCAACCAGAACGAGAACCTTAGAAAGAACCCTAGAAGAAAACCTTCATACCATCCCTCATATTGAATGGTATAAAGTTGACACAATCCAACTATAAAAGAAAAAAATCATAAAATATCTCCAAGAAAACTTAGAAGATTCGTTAGATTGGGTTGGGTTTAGTTCGGTTAAGATCCAACTTCCTACAATTAAATATGAAGAATGTTATTAATTGTGTTAGGTTAGCTTGAACTGCAATTTCCTACCATTCAATATGAAGGATAGTATGAAGTTGGAGCTCAACCCAACTCAATTCATAACATTCTTCAAAAATCATGGACCAATAAAACTTTTTATAAAAAAAACCTCAAGGACATACAATAATTTACTAAACAGTGTAATACCAAAACGTACGGTTTTTATAAAAAAATGTGGTATAAAATTTGAGGTCATTTCGAACGTCTAAATCACTCTACTTATCAACCGTCTCAAAATGATTCTATTATGACATCAATGTTGTCTCTGGAATAGTTAATGTGCTTCCAAAAGACTTGATATTGCTTCTAGAAGATTTGAAATGCTTCCGACAGATTCGATACTGCCTCTGGAAGAATTGATACTGATTCCAAAAGATTTGAAGTGCTTCCAGAAGACATGAACTGCTTCCAGCTCTACTAATAAAATTTTCAAACCTGTTCAAACCCAATGCAGGCTTTTCTTTGGAGAGCTGTCATTCCTCATTTGATTTTTTTCTCAGTACCCATACGTATTTTTAAAAAACGGCACCTATGTGCCGTTTGACTAATCCAATTACAATATTTTTAAATTTATATATTAAATAATAAATTAATAAATAATAAATTTTTTAATTTATATAGAATGAGAAAAATATATCAAAACCACAAATTTTTTCGTAATTAAAGAAAAAAATACTTATTTTTTTAATTTTTTTTAAAGTGCGTTTAAAGTTTTATCTCCTTGTACCAAGCGTTACATTGCAAAAGAGAATACAAAAAATCGTTCTGGATATGTTAATTTTTTCTTAATTTCGAGACTTAATATCCCGGGGCTTTTTAGTGGTCCCAGATCTATCATTTCTTTCATGAAATCCCGGTATTTACCCGGAACCAAGTACCGAGACTGGACTCCCTATTTTAAAGTAATCAAAATCCTCAATACTTACATCCTCAAGGGCCCAAGTTGAGTCCAAAATTGGTTTAATTTTTCCATTCTTGTATAAATCAAAAACATTTTCAACGGCCTTCCTAACAAATTCACTTCCGTCTTGTTGATACATCAACCTGCGAAGATTAAAACCGGACAAAGTTTTGTTTTCTTCGAAAAGTTTAATTGGAGAAACTTTGTCAACTTGCCACCACTGCAACAACAATTCAAGTCAATTTAGATAAAAACGATCATTTTTTTAAAGATTCAATCTTACCGAACGAGCAGCGCTAAAGAAACTTTTAGTTTCGCCAGTTACGATATTTGACGATCCGTACAAGATATATTTCCCCATCGGTTTCAACAGCGAAAATCCTTTGTTGCACTCATCTCCACACAAACAATCCAAAACGATATCGACCCCGTCGGGTTGGATCTTGCGAATTTCGCTCGAATAATCACTACCGCGTTCGAGTAAATGATCAATGGGGCTGTTGTTCGCTTTCAACGCTTCGTGTTTTGATTTGGAGCAAACTCCAAAAACTGTTACGTCGGGAACGGTTTTTGCAAGTTGGACGATAGCTTGGCCCTAAAAGAAAAATGATTCTTTTTAATCGAGTTAATAAAAATTAATCTAGAATCGAAAAAGTTTTTTTTTTAGCGAAGAGAACGTGTTATGAATCATAAAATTATCACGTAACGTTATTAAAAAAAATCTTTTGTGATACAATAATAAAAAAAGTCTCTATAAATAGGATTACAAAAAGTAAGTAAATAAAGAATAAAATTTCAAGCTTTTAGAGATTGAGGAGAAAAAGATAGGGATCAACAACTTTTGAACTCTTACACGGGCGATGTAACGGGCAAAGCCCCCAAAAACGGAGAGAGCTTTTGGCAAAGGGCCAAAAACTTTCACCTTCAGGCGACGTCTACGACTACGACGACGTCAGTATAGTACATTCACTTTCAAATTTCATTGTTCAAAAAATGGTACAATTTGAAATGGTACATAAATGTTATTTCTACATAATTCATTTTGTTTGAACTAAAATTATAACTAAAAACTGGTTCAAAGTGTTTAGTTTCATAGTCAAACATTATTTCAAAAAGGCAAAATTTAAAATGTTTCTAATTTAGTTCTAGTATTATTCTAGTGTTAGTTTTAATTTTACAATTATTTTAATCAACACCGGTTGTGAAACCCGAAATTTTTGTGAAAATTTAAATTACTGTATAATAAATTTTATTCAAAGAAAAAAAAATGATCAAATTCTGGTAAACCATTTTTCCACTTAAACTTTAATAATGGAAGAAGACAAGTTGGGGTCAAGAAACGTCGTGGGACGCCGATCGTCGCAGATGCGTTTTTGCGACCAACCCCCTTCTGTGTGTGTCGGGGGGCGCGCGCGACGTAGACGAGAATATTGATCTGCTTTCCAGACCCCACACTTCCCTTTTTCGCCCTCCCCCGTGCCGGTTGCTGGCACTATCCCATCCCCGATCGACGTCCTCTCCTCCACAACCACGGGGGTAACTCGGAATTCCGAACGGACAGCAGTAAATTTGTTGAGACCCCGCGTGGCGAAGCGAGGGCGACACCCTTTTTTACCATCCCGACGACGACGGCGATAGGGCGCGGTTTTAAATCCCCATTTTATTGGGTTTATCGACAGGAGATTAACTTTAAATTAAGAAAAATTGGGTTGGAAAGTAAATAAAGGAAAATTTTTATTGGGGTTTTTAAAATCGTGTATTAATAGAGAGAAAATTAATGAATTTTTATTCAAAAATAAAATGTACCAAGTACTTAGTAATAAATTTAATTATTCTGTAAAGATAGATATTTGATGATGATTAAAAGCCGAAACTTGCATGATCAGATTATAATTTCTATTGCTACGTAGAATTTACGAGAACAAAAAAGGTCATTATTGCTCATGATGAAGATGCTGAATCCTATCTTAGTATCAAAATGTTTAGAAAAACAAGATATGTATGAAAATGATTTGATGGAGTTCGCACATTGCCCAAGAGCTTTAAAAGAGCTTAAACGTTGTTAGACGCTGACTTGCAGACTCATAAACGTTATACCGTTGGTATTTATTATTACAATAGCTGGTGGAAAAAAAACGCTTTTGTACAGGTTTATAATGGATGTTTAAAAAAGCAGCTTTTCAGCATAAAGGGGAATGTGAAGTTAGTACTGGTTGAAAAAAAAATAAAAAAGAACAAAACAGACAATGTGTTGTATTCTCATCCATCCGATTTCCATCTGTAATACATTGAGTAAGCTCTTCAGTTAACTAACCGAGAAGGTAACCGCAACTCGGGAGAAGCTTTACTATGAGGTATAGAGTTACTTTAACTGGAAGAGATTAATTTTGCATATGTTCCCTGATGAAAGCGTTGACAAAAGAACATAATATATATAATTATAAGGGTTGGAAAATCCTCAATGACTTCTGAATATTGTACTGAAATTGTACATTTTTACAAAAGTTAATTTATTTAAATCTTGCTGACGTTTCAAAAAAGAACAACCAGATATTCGGCATCTATCTTTTGCATAACCAGTGGAACCTAATGAGGAAAAATGAAAAGGAAATAAGCATTTGCAGGAACGTTGTTAATGCATCATAACTTTTAGGAAGGTTAAAAAGGCTATTAAAAAAGAGGTTGTTTAATGAAAACCAGAAATCTTTTTTCTTTTTCTCGATGAAAATGAAGCAAATTTTAAGAAATTACAAAATATGGAGTATTATCATCAATTTAGCAATCGATGAATGTTCATATCATCATTTAGGTACATAAATTTCATATCAACCTTGCCTTGATACCCTGAGGACCTATTGAACCCCGATAGATAACATAATCAGATTTCACTATGCAGTTCAATGCTTTTAATTAACTTGAATATCTTGTTCGGTGAAATGTCATTCAGATCTTTTGGGGAGATAAACTGGGCCCCAAAAATCAAGACTTTGATACGATTAACACAAGGGCAGTGGCACAAGACAGGCTTTATCGTCCCCTCGTCCTCCATACAAAACGAAAACAGTAGGCGAAATCTCTCTTCAGCCTATAGTTTAAGAACTTGCATTGGTGAAGATGAAGTTACTTTAATTGTAAAAGATTCATTTTGCCTATACTCCCTAATGAAAGCATTGACAAAAGAACACCCACCTCAATGTGAGTAGAGTATGTGTGTGGAGTACGCCTCATCTATACATTAAGAATTGAAAAGCAGATTAGATATTTATGAGGGTTGTATTTACCGTTTCAAAAAAGAGACAACTCGGTATAATGATCTCTCTTTTGCATAACCAAAGGTAATGAGGAAAAATGAAAAGGAAGTAAGAATTTGCGGGAACGTTGAATTATAAATGCATCATATCTCTTAGGAAGGTTAAAAAAGACGATAGGCGATTTTCTCTATGAAAATAAAGAAAATTTTAAGGAATGACAAGAATTGGAATCTTATAATAACTTATCGATAACAAATTCACATTAAACAGATCAATTTAGCAATGAATATTCACATAAATTTCATATTGGGTAGGCAATTTCATATCAACCTTGCCCCATTACCCTAAGGATCTATTGAACCGGATAGATAATTTTATCTAGTTTAGATTTCACTAAGCAGTTCAGTACTTTCAACAAAAATACATTTTTTGTTCACTGAAAAGCCATTCAGATCTTTAATTAAGAGTTTGATATGATTAACAGCAGGGTAGTGACATAAGACATGCTTTACAGTCTGCTCGTCCACCACACATAACGAAAACAGTGGACAATCTCTCTTAAGTGAAGTTACTTTAATTGAAAAAGATTCATTTTGTCTATGCTTTCAAAAGAGGAACAACTTGGTATAACCAGCTAACTCTAGCATAAGCAGAAGTAATGAGCAAAAATGAAAAAGAAACAAACATTTGTATGAACGTAAAATTATAAATGCATTATATCTCCTAGGAAAATGAAAAAGGCAATAAAATGAAGGTTATCTATTAAAACCAGAATAAATTGTTGGGGAAATTACCGATAATCTCTTCTCAATACAAATAAAGCAATCTTAAACAATGATAAGAAATGGAGTCTTATCACTGCTTATCGATGATAAATTCATTTTACGCAGATCAATTTAGCAATGAATTTTCACGTCATTATCATTTAAGTACATAAATTTCATGTTGGGTAGGCGAACCACCCAAATTTGCACCGCTACCCTAACGATCTATCGAACCCCGATAGATAACATTATCAGATTTCACTATGCAGTTCAATGCTTCTAAGGGCCTACATAGACCTGAGCAGGAAAAAACGGTTTTTAATGCTCATTCGAAAGTATTACACTACAATGAATTACGAATAGAAACTACAATGTTATTACGCTTTGTAACTGAGGAGAAAACTAATAATAGTTTGGATGCGCTAATTTCCCTTTGAAATTTCCAGTGTTGGTAAAAATAGGTATGGTGTGTGTATAAACATTTTAACATATAAGTTGGGTACTTCTGATTCTATTGACGAATACTTGTATGCAAATAAAAATCAGTGTTATTTTCAAAATTTTACAAAATGAAACGACGAAAAGGTGCACGATCAGTCGGGTGTACTTCGAAAGGATACGAGGATGAAGAGAAAGGCGCCAAAAAATTAACATTAACCTGAGCAAGAGGAAACTAGTGTTACAGTCGCATAAAAATGGAATAATAAAAACACAGAGTTTGTTCCTGAAGAGCAAACTAGGGCTGGGCGATACATTAAATGAGGTATCGAGTATTGATACCTTCATGGTATCAATAGATACGTAAAATTTCGGGTTGTTCACCCTAACGGGTTTTGATTTAATGCAGAATAACCACATATTGAAGTGGTTATTCCGCATATTGAATCGTTATCTTCAAAGTGTCATAGCTTTCTTGAAGCATGTCAAGGCACAATTTTCTATACTTCCATGGTATCCAATTTTCTATACCATCGACAAGTATCAATACTTTGCCCAGCACTAGAGGAAACTATTGGTTACCAAATATTCAAATTTTCACTGTTTTTACTACGATTTCTGAAAGTGTGAAATGTCAACTTGATAATGGAAACGTTGAATTCAAAACATAAAGAACCCGTGGACTTCGATTCAAAGTAATGATAGCGTATTCATCATGTGATTCAGTTTTAATTTTGTCCTGTCCATTGATTGGAGGTGCTTATGAAACCAATTGATGATTCTTTTTTGCACCGAGGCTAATAAGAAACGGCGTGCAAAAATGTTACGGCATAATGGATTTACCGCCATTCGTGACACAAAAAATATCCAACTGCTTCTTAAGCAGTTTTATATTTGTCTAAAAATGCCGTCAAAGAAGAGAGATGCCATGAGAAGTAATAACAATCCTAATGATCAACTATCCCGGAGACGGAACCTGGAAAAAACGTGGATGCACATCCTTACTAGACGTTGCAACACTTATTGGATGGTATACAGGCAAGGTTGTTGATATTTTAGTAAAATGCTCATACTGCAAATCATGCGAATATTGGGCATCGAAAGAAAATACAGCCGAATACGAGGAATCGAAAGCCCACCACGAGGATTGGTGTTTAATAAATCATAAGAGATCCGCTGGGAAGATGGAAGTAAATGCCTCAAAAGAAATGTTTCAAAGGTCGATACAGCGTTACGGTGTCATGTATACCACTATATCGAAGATGGTGATTCAAAAACGTATAAGGGCATCGTTATACAGAACCATATGGAGAATTACCAATACAAAGAGTGTATTGGTCACGTGCAGAAGCGGATGGGCATGCGACTTCGACAGTGCATAAAAACAAATAAAGGTATTGATGGTAGGAATAGGCTAACCAGAGAAATGATAGATAAGATGATAGATAAATTGATAATATAATACGGCTTAGCAACCCGAAAAAAATGTGAGTCAGTTCAAAAAATGAAGAATGCAATATGGGCTACGTTTTATTATTATAGCACCACCGACCAACAACCGTATCATGAAAAATATCCTCAGACTCGTGGTGCTAATGGCAAAGGGTAAATGCGGCGGTAAAATTAAAAAACTACAATTATGAGTATACAGCACTTCCCGAGGTAATATTGAATGTAATCAAACTCATTTACGTCGGTATGTGCAATGACAAATTGTTGGAACGTTGTGTAGGCGGATTACACAAAACAATAATGAAAGTATGAACCAAGTGATTTGGAGAATGGGACCAGAAGAAACGCACTTAAAATTGTGGAGATAATGTAAATATTAGTGTATGCATATTCAATGTTATTGCAAATAAACCTTTAGCAATAAAAAATCTTATTTATTGCATAGAAGTTTATTGCAAATAATGCAAACAGTGAATATAAAAACCGGGAAAACGCACAGTTGGGCTGATGCTAGTGATATACGACGTACCAACCATGCTGAACGCTCTGCTACAAAAGGCGTTAAAGGAACTACAAAAGAACGGAGAATGAAGTTGATATAATGGAAAAAATATCGAATGGAAGTGTTTTTGAATGAAAGGCAGTGTAAAGCATAATCGAATTTTTAAACGCGTTTTACTTGAAACACTGTTTTTAAAATTGGTACCAGAAATATTATTGTAAATATTGAACCGATCTTCGAATTTTGTGCAGCTATTCTTTACACAATAATCTTACTAGATCCATAGATACTTTTAGCTCCATAAAGCTCCATAAATACTTTTATGGAGCCGTCTTTTCGATATCTACTATAACTTGTTTTAATTTCGTCATGAACTGAAAAAATTGCTCGATTTATTCCAGTGGTTATTACGACACGAAAACGATAAATTTTTAAATTCCGGCTCGATAAGTATCAGTTTTATATAATAGTATTTAGTTTTTGAAACACATATATTTATTTTTTTGAGATAAGTAGTAGCAAAGACACGTCTAGTACTGCAATCGCTCGAAACAACGACATCGTCCTAAGAAAACAAGGATATCTTCTGTGCCGTTGGAATAATTTTTAAATAATTTTTACAGAATAAAGCTAAAATATCCTACATCAAAATCTACATCATGATTGGGAAATAAAATTTTCTTTTGTAGACAAAAAGAAATTGTAGTAATAACTCTAATTTTCGACAGTTTCAGGTTTATGTAACTTCTTAACGAACATGAATATCTTTCTCGGTGAAAAGCCATTCAAATCTTTTGAGGAGATAAACTGCGACTCAAAAATCAAGACTCTGATATGATTAAAAACAGGGCATTGGCGTAAGACATGCTTAATCGTTTCCTCGTCCTACACACATAACGAAAACTGGTCGTTAATTGCACAACCAAAGGATGAGAGTGGCATTGAGACAATGAAACGCATTTACTGAAGAGACACGCCATTGCCTTAGCATTTGCTGAAGAAGAAATCACAAAATCTGAACTATTTGGATTAGTACTACACATCAACGAGTTCAATGTAGTTGATAATAACGAAATCGAAAAATGGATCATGTATGGATCGCGACGATATAATTGAAGAAGACTTAGACCAACCTGGAATGTAGCCTTATTTATGTGAAAACAAGAATGAAGGCGGAGATTGATTGATTAATGACATGCTAATGACTCATTAGTAAAGCGAGTAGCAAACTGGGACGGTGAAAAAGCTGCGCATGCAGTACTTGATTATTTTGAGCAGCTAGAACTTCTTGTTGACATTCATTTGCAACTGAAACCAAAATGATAGACATTTTTGACAGACTTTACTTCGAATACATAGCTTACTTTGGAGATATACAGCATTTGATAACCAGATATAGGAGAAGACCCAGAATTGAGATGGATAGACGGTGTGACAAATGACATAAAGAAGCTGCGCGTTTAAGTTTGAATAGTGAAAGCTTTTAATTAAAACTGAAAGGCAAACTGTTCAGAAATCCAAGTCCAAACTTAAAAACTTCAACGACTTTCGGAAGTCTTGTAATGCGACCTGAAGACTTGTATTGCCTCCAAAAGATTTGACACTTCTACAAGATTTGATCTACTTCCAGAACACTTGACATCAAAAAGACTTGAAATGCTTCCAGAAGATTTGAAATTACATCTAGAAGATGTCTGGAAGCTTTACAACTTGCAGACGACTTATGATGCTTCCAAAAGCTTTGATATTGCTTCTACAACATTTGATCTGCTCCCAGAAGACTTGATCCTGTTTCTAGATGATTTAATATTGCTTCCAAAAGACTTAAAATGCTCCCTGAAAACTTGTAATACTTCCAGAAGATATAATACTGCATCTAGAAGACTTGAAATGTTTCTAGAAGATTTTAATACTATTTCTAGATTACTATTTCTAGATCAGGCTTCCAAAAGATTTGTAATGCTTCCAGAAGATTTGATACTGCATCTAGAAGTCTTCAAATGCTTCCAGAGGACCTGTAATGTTTTCAGAAGATTTGAAACTGCTTCTAGAAGATTTCATCTGTTTCCAAAAGAGTTGATGCTGTTTTTAGATGATTTAATACTGCTTCCAAAAGACTTAAAATGCTTGTTGCTACAAGACTTATCATGCTTCCAAAAGATTTGATACTGCTTTTACAAGATTTGATCTACTTCTTGAAGAGTTGACACTGCTTCTAGAAGATTTGAAATGCTTCCAAACGACTCGATACTTCCGCTGGAAGAATTGATACTGCTTCCAAAAGACTTGTAATGCCTCTAGAATATTAGAATATTTCCTACTGCATCTAGAAGTCATCAAAATGCTTCCGGAAGACATGCTATTGCCTTTGGAAAACCTGAAATATTTTCAGAAGACTTGATACTGTTTATAGAAGATTTGTAATGCTTCCAAAAGATTTAATGCTGCATTCAAAAGACTTGATTCTGTTTCTGGAAGGCTTGTAATGTTTCGAAAAGATTGATATATTCTCTCTATTGATACCAATAGAGAAGATTTGAAATGTTTCCAAAAGACTTTATATCGCTAGTAATAGACTTGAAATGCCTTCAAAAGACTTGTAATGCTTCCAGAAGATTTGATACTGCATCTAGAAGACTTGGAATGCTTCTAAAGTAATTGATACCGTTTCTATAGTACTTGAAGCTTCTAGAAGACTTCAAATGCTTCCAAAGGGCTTGAAATACTACCAGAAGACTTTAAATGCTTTCAAAAAATTCGATACTGCCTCTGGAAGAGTTCATATTGCTTCCAAAAGACTTGAAATGCATCCAAACGACTTGTAATGCGTCTAAAAGATTTGATACTCATCTAGAAGAATAGAAATGCTTCCAGAACACTGGATACTACTTCTAGAAGACTTCAAATACGTTTAGAAGACTTGTAATGCTTCCAGAAGATTTGACTACAAGAAATATCAAAATATCAAATATATCCATTTTTGTGGATTATAATTATACAATTCACAAAAGAGGTGTAATTAAAAAATAATTTCAGTTTTTTTAACAGTTAAACAATTAACTGTTGATCGATGTTTATTAACTTTATTCTGTCCCTTACATGTTTTAACTCACACAAGCCATCTTCAAAAAGATTATGGTCAATTTAATTGGAGAATGTTCAATCTTTGTCGAAATTAAATTTACTATTTACTTTAGATATTAAGATATTTTGTTGTAAATCAAGATTCATGAAGATACAACTAAATAAAAACAGAATTAAAATTTCTTACACTTGCACGAGGTTGGTTTTCTTAATGCAGTTTAGGTGTAAGCTAAGCTTCCACAAGACTTGATCTTCTTCCAAACCCAGAAATATGGTAAGACCCAGAATGAGATGGATAAACGGTGTAACAATAGATATAAAGAAGCGCGTACAAAATTGAAAAAAGAATGCTTTTAATTAAGACTGGATGGCAGACAATTCACAAGTCCAAGTCATAGGACTGAGTATAATATGAGCCAAAGGATAATGGAGAACTTCCTTATTATTATTCAATAAAATGTTCAAAAATAACTATTAATTTTCAATTCGACTACTATAAATGTAGACACTGAAGATCAAAAAAAAATAAACAGGCGGATAGAAAGACATCTTAAGTAGCTACCAAAGAATTAGTCTTCAATTAAATATGTGCAATCATTAAAAGAAATAGAGCTACACGTTGCGTGAAAATGTATTTAGATTAGAAACCACAAAAAGGAAATTAAGGCACCAGAATTTATATTTTATTTCTACATCAACTAAGAAATTATTTTCAGTTCCCCCTCTGCGTTTTAAGGGGATAAAGTTCATAACGCCCGCTACATATTTAATAAGAACTTTTTTTAATATCCTCTGGAAATTGCTCATTTTTACTTCTTTAATAAAAACTTCTAATTTTCACGTATACCCCAAAGGAAATGATCTTGAACTAGTCGAGAAATTATCGATGTAAATCAATTTTATTGTTCGAATTAAATGAAGCATTTCCAGATATCCATTTAAATTGTTCTTTTAAAGCCGTCAATGTCCTCTATCTCTATCCTTCTTTTAATTCTTAAGAAGACGAATTCTCGAAATTAAATTTTTAAGTACCACGTCGGATAAGTTCACAATGAGGTTTCTTGTCTGCGAAAGACAGTCATTAAATAAAGGGAGGAAAGAGATGACATTGGGATTTGAAGTCATCTCTATCGCGTCGGTCATCACCAGGAAATTCTTGAGAGGAGTTACTACGCCGCCGACGAGTGCCTCGCCGGCTGCGGGCCATTTTCAATTAAAGAAATGTCGTCGGCGAAACGAATAAATCAAGTATGCTCCTCCGGAAGTCTTCATTTAGGAATGAGGAGAGAGGAATGGTGTGAGAAGGACAATGTCAACTACGACGCGACGGTTGAAGCTTACTCTTCATCTACTACGACGAAGGAAAAGAGAAGACGAAGAGGATGTAAGTCGTATTACTGTAATCTGTCGTCTGCTTGTCAAAGAAAGTATTTATGCTCTGTAAATGATGAATGTATAGCGAAATTGAGAGCATTCTTTTAGTTTAGTTAAGTTTGTTTATAGTATCGCTAACATAATCGTTTTATTATCTCTCCCTCAAACCAAAAAAAGTAAGATAACAAAAATAATAAAATCCATTCATTTTCTTTGAAAACCAATTAGACGTTGGTGTAATAATAATAATAATTAGTGAATTATTTAGATTAGAAAATTGCCGCTTGTTCTAGGAAATGATAAAGTAGCGCATTGGAAAAACAAACGTTGTTGGCGGCGTCTCGGTGTTAACGATGAAACGACAACGGGTATTTCGCAATACATACAAACACTCATTTAAAAGATAAAAATATCGTCAACTACGCCGACGTTCATACAACTGAACGACCGGATGTCAAGCAGGTTATCAACCCCCTCCGCTCTTTCGTTTTGTTTCACCGAGATATAACCAAAACGATTCAAATCAAATCTCATTTTTTCTGTCTTCACCAAGTAAATATTTTTGTATGTCACATTAAAATAACATAAACTAATACGAACATAAAAAATAACTTGATTAAGATGACGCACGAAAATCGAATATAAAAAAAATATGACGACTTTAAGTATTCATTCTTTCCCCCTAAATTTTCTTTTACGCAACGTTTGGTGCGTTCACAACTTATCTACCCCATTGATTTTCGATAAAAAAAAGAACGAAAAAAGAATGGGAAAAAAGGACGTGAACCCACTTAATTCGAGCGTGTAGCCTTTCTTTTGTTATAGAAAACAACAAAGCAAAACAGAAAAAAGGTGCTTTGACTGAAGGACTCTCCCTCGGGATTCTTTTCAACGATCATTAAACGCGACTTCCGGTGTGTCTCAAGTCTCAAAAGTGACTTGTTCTTTGTTAATAAATGATACGTTATAAAACAAGTAAAAAAATCGTTTAATAGGTGACTAAACCTGAATGGATCTAGTCTTAAATTTATGATTAATTAAATCATTCTAGAACTAACATTTAATCCAGAACCTGTAATATGCGGATTTATCGTCTTAAGTGACACATGGCTTATCTTCAATGTATTTAGTTCGACGTCTAAGATTAGTTAAGATTCTGGAATTTTTGGACACGTATAACTTAATCCGAATATCTATAGTTCTAAGTCTAATGTTAGTTATTGTTGTTATTAAGATTTAAATTATTATGTATTTTTATACTATACCTAGAACTAGAAAACATAGGGTCTGACGACGCACCGCTAAATCCGTTTTTTTTAATTGTAGGTCTAGTTTTAGTTTTAGTGATTAAGCGCTGAATTACTGCTTATTTTATTAATCTTATTTCACTCATACAGAATCTTTAATGGACAGAAATCACATCGTAGAATTTGGCGTCATACGGATAGGTGCGAAAAGATTTGAAATACTTCCAGAAGACTTGAAATGCTTCCAGAAGACTTGAAATGCTTCCAGAAGACTTGAAATGCTCCCAGAAAACTTTACACCAGTTCTAGAAAACTTGATATTGCTTCTAGAATACTTACACCACCTCCATGAAACTCGGTACGGTCTTTGGAAGATTTGATACTGCTTCAAAAAGACTTGAAATGCTTCCAGAAGACTTGATATTAGATCTGAAAGACTTCAAATGCTTCCTAAAGACTTGAACTGTTTTCAGAAGACTTGATATTACCTTTGGAAGACTTGAAATGTTTCCAAAAGATTTGATACTGCTTTTAGAAGAATACTTAAAATGCATCCAGAAAATTTGATATTGCCTCTGAAAGACATGAAATGCTTGCATAAGACTCAATACTGCTTTTAGAAGATTTCAAATTCTTCCAGAAGACCTAAAATTCTTCCAGCAAACTTGAAATGCTTCCAGGAAACTTCACACTGCTTCTAGAAGACTTAATATTGCTTTTGTAACACTTGAACCACTTACAGGAGACTTGATGCGGGTTTTGGAAGAATTGATTTCAAGAGAATTGAAATGCTTCTTGAAAACAATACTTCCAGAAGATTTGAAGGGTGTCAAGGAGACTTGATATGCTTCCGAAAGAGTTGATACTGCTTTTAAAAGAAGACTTGAAATGCATCCAAAAAATTTGATATTGCCTTTGCGTGACATTGCTTCTAGAAGATTTGATATTGCTTCCAGAACACTTAAACTACATTCAGAAGGCACTTGTGCTATGAGGATTTCTCTCATGACTTCCAGTAAACTGAAGAATTATGAACGGTAAATAACGCATCACCCTGCCCTCACTTCTAGCTGACTTTTCAAGATTCATCTTCAATATACTTATGCGCGCGAAATCCTTAGTACAGCTTTCTATTAGATATAGGAGAGGTCAGTCGTGTCTACTGGATGTTTACTGAACAGGACAGTTTTTCTCAACACGCGAGTGATAGCGTTATTTGTTTTCTTCAATGTCATAAAGTTTTAATAATTAAATTTAAGATTTTCAGTAAGCAATGAATAGCGTTTAGATGCTTCCAGAAATAGAGCAACGTAGACATTAAGAGAGCCAGAGACTTCTTTCTGTGGTATCGTAAAACCTGGAAGCTATGGAAGTTGAAGAAATTGAAGAGTTTGAACCTGAAGTTGATGAGAATCCTGCATACGGCTTAAAACATCATTTTACTAAAAATGATTAAAAAAGTTAGTGGACGGCTCATGCCCAACGTCTTTATGCACTAACAACTTCAAAGCCTATCTAAGTCTTCCAGTAGCAATATGAAGTCTTCTGGAAACAGTTCAAGTCTTTTGGAAGCATTTTAAGTCTCTTGGAAGCAGTATCAAATCTTCCAAAATCCGTATTGAGTCTCCTGGAAGTGGTTCAAGTGTTCTGGAAGCAATATGAAGTTTTTTGGAAGTATTTCAAGTCATCTGGAAGAATTTCAAATCTTCTAAAAGCAGTATTAAATCTTCTGCAAGCATTCCAAATCTTGAAGAGGGAATATCAAGTTTTCTGGAAGCATTTCAAGTCTTTTCTAAAATCAGTATCAAATCTTTTGTCTTCTAGAAATATTTTAATTCTTCCAAACGCAATATCAAGTCTTCTGGAAGCATTTCGAGTCTTTTGGAAGCAGTACCAAATCTTCTTCAATCAAATTCAAATCTTCAAGACTTGTGGAAGCATTTCAAGTCTTTTGGAAGAATTTCAAATCCTCTAAAAGTAGTAAGTAAGTCTTCTGCAAGCATTATAAGTCTTGCAATGGCAATATCAATTTTTCTGGATGCATTTGAAGTGTTCTTCTAAAAGCAGTTTCAAGTTTTTTTCTCTTTTGGAAACATTTCAAGTCTTCCAGAGACCATATCAAGTCGTCTGGAAACAGTTTAAGTCTTTTGGAAGCATTTCAAGTCTTTGGGAAGCATTTCAATTCTTTTGGAAGCAGTATCAAAGTTTCCAAAGACCGTATCGAGACTTCTGGAAGTGGTTCAAGTGTTCTGGAAGCAATATCACATCTTCTAGAAGCAGTGTGAAGTTTTCTGGGAGCAATTTCCAGTCTCTTACAAGCAGTATCAATTTTTTTGGGAGCATTTCAAGTCTTCTGGAAGCATTGCTAGTCTTTTGGCGCTTATCCGTATAGGTGCTTTCCACTCATTAAATATTTTGTATGAGTGGAAACCTAGTACTTTTAGTGGAAACGTAGTTCAAAAAACATCAGACTTGACAATTGTTTCAGATGATTTCCATAAGATAAATAAATACTTGGTAAAAGAACTACACTTATTGCACCCTCAAAAAAATTAGTGGGTAATTCCCCTTCTATACATAAATCTTAAAAAAAGCAGAAGAAGAGCATGTTTGGTTTCCAAAATGATATTGTATCATTATTTCAAACTAAATCTCAAAAAGACGTAGTGATATTATCAACATTTCATTCTAGAGACCAAATCGATCTTGAGTTTGGAAACATGGTAGCGGACAGGCGAAAGGCAACTTATTCAGTTTTCAGATTTTGTACTCGCTGGCTTCTTAGAACTATATTCTTTTAATTATTAGACGTTGGAACAATGAATTTTCATATTATCTAAGAAAGTAATACCGAAGTTGTTCAAGATAGAATAATTCATCACGAAAACTTGGCCGAAGGTTTAATTAAACTGGTCATCGATTTGGTCTTTGCTATTTAATAATCGAAGCAAATTAAGACAACATTTAAGTATACCTCAAATTGAACAAAATATTTCACGTATTTTGCTGTAAATGATGAATGTGATGCCTCATACGACAACATCATATGTTTTCTTTGCATGTTTGATTTTCCTTGGTTCATTTTCTTCATTTCGATTTTTCTAAGCGATAGTGCTACAGGGTTAAGATAAGTACAGCTAACCTAGATGAAGTGTTAGTTCCAACGCTAGTATTAATTCTTGCTTTAATCTTTATTCACCGTTAGATTGCTATATATTGCTAGGTCCGGTGTTAAGTCTAGTTTTAATTGTTATTACTTTGGACTAGACTTAGTATTAAAATGTTTTCAGATGTTCACGTTACAAATTATTAGATAAATAGATAAAGGTGTGAATCATAGCTTACATTGAAGATGGAGATTTATTCAAAAATTATTGATATAAAAAATGAAATATGTGCACATGTATTACTGTATGATAACGGTAAAATAATAAAAAGGGGAGAATTTAAAAAAATCACCATGGCTAAAGTAATGGAGATAATTAATCGGATCAATGATCAAATAGAAGACTTGCCCTCTTTAAAATGATATAAGATAACAGACGTTTGAACTAGAAATTGTTGAGATAGCAATTAAAATGTGTAAGATTGCGTTTCAAATTTATTTAAACTTTAAAAAATTGCAATTAACCAGAATGCCCTATATTAAATTTTAATTATTAAAGTTATAAATTAAAAATATTTCATATCACGAACTCTTATTTATAACAAGCATTCTCTTTCATGTATTATTCCATTATATTGAGACTTTACTATATTTCTTAAAACTTAATGATACGTTGATAAGTTTAAAAACTTACCACTCCACCTCCAACTGAATGAACAAGTAGTCTTTTGCCCTTGGAAAGTCCGGCGAGTTCGAAAAGAAGGATGTAGGCCACGGTGTAGTTCATGGTAATAGCGGCTGCGTCCAACGGGCCCAATTCTTCCGGTAATTTATAAATATATTTCGCCGGAACGGCAACCAATTCCGCCCAAGCTCTGTACTCAGGAAGCGCAACAACTTTGTCTCCAATCTAAACAGTACAATAAAAAAAATAATCTTTTTTTTTCAAAAACGATTTATTCCCTTACTGAAAATCCTTCAACTCCTTCACCGATTTGCTCGATTTCTCCGGCGCATTCAAAACCGAGAATGAAGGGGCATTTCGGAGGGGAATCGACCGCACCCTGTCGCACCATTAAGTCTTGGAAGTTCAGACCACTAAAAAAAATGAAAAAAAAAATAAAAACGAGTAGAAATGGACATAGACAATAGAATCTTATTATTTTCCTTCCACACTCGACTCGTATCGTTCGTATAAAGCCGATTATTCGCTCTTCTCCATTACGTTTTCGAGTGGATTTTTTCATCAAAAAGAAAAGAAACGAATAGGATCTCCTTCTAGATATATCTCTAGGAACTCCGTGACCGGAAACTGAGATTTCCAAATGTAATAACGTAAACATAAGAGCGAGTCGAGTGTATTGTGTGGGGATATGATATCAATTTGATTTAAGAATTTATTCCAAAAAAGACGAGGAAAATGGATTTATTACAAAAATATCTAGTTATCAATTCAAGAAACAATATAAACATTGTGTTTTAGAAACCGATAAAAAATTATTCCATTAATTGATCATTACTCATTTTCAAATAAATCAATCTTTCATGGCACGACCGCATTGATAACAACAACAGTTTTTTTGATCATTTCTAACTATTATTACACAGAAAGCAGTTAAAACAAAATTGGTGTTATCTTGAAAAAACCTATGAATAACCGTTGTAATCTGGATTCGAGCATTTTTTTATTACGGCTCTGAATCATCATCGTATCGCGGGTCGTTGTTTCTCCGCCTTTTAAGTCCTTTCCAATTACTCATCCGTATAAGAATTGTCTCAAACGATTACTGTACAAACGGTACTTTAATCGCTTTTAAACGCAATAAATTTAAACAAAACAATTAAGTTTTATAAATGACTTAATTCTTTACATTTTCTTTAAATTTGTTTGAAATAAATTCATTAAATAACATTATTTACACAAATAATGCTAGTTATTATTGTTACTATATATATTTAAAGATATTCTCATGCCAAAATTCACATTTATTTGTACTCATTATGAGCACTTTAAATCCTTCAAAATGTGATTTTCGAAACATGCAGCAATGAAAATGTTTAATAATGATTCAGACAAAGATAACGAATGGGCGATGTTGTTAAGTACCCAGGAATTGATTTTCAAGGAAATACATATATCCGGGGATATTTACCCAAAATGAGTAATTTGAGGTATTTATAAAATTTTAAAAAAAGTACAAAATAAAGACCACCAAAAATGTAACCATGTTTAATCTAAATATACGAGTTCGTTTTTAATAAAAAGCAATAACAATAGTTATTTACACACAAACTCAAAAATAATATAATAATCTCTATATCAGAGGTTTTTTCCACGTCATCCAATTTTTATACATCCTATTTTTTAAATTGTTAACTTTCTTGAAAAATTGGAAAAATTTCCGTACGTTTCTTAAGACTGCTAAATCCTAACGTTTTGTTAAACCCAAAGTTCTTTGCCCAAAGTCTTCTTTGTACTAAGTTTTGTGTTAGTTTTGAAGCTAGGCTGAGTTGGGTTGGATTGGGTTCCGTCTAAAGTTTTTCTTAGTTGGGCCAATTTAATATTATCGACATTTTTTGGGCGTAAAGTATCTTGGGCGTAAAGGAGCGTTCAAAAGCTCAATTTAAGAAACGAACAGTGACAAAGTGTTTTACAATACCTGCTTAAAATGGAAGCAATTAAAAGTTAAAATACGGTGCTATTAAGCAGTGCAGCACCAAATTCAACGTTTGTTGGATGATAATGTCGGATCTCGTACAGATAACGTGGACTCAATGAAAAGGAAATGGAAGGAAACGTAGATAGAAGGTACAAAAAAGAAAACTTCAGACGTTCCCACAGTACAAAGATCAATCATTCGCTCGTCTTTGTAACAATATTAACGAGTCATTGGAAACAGTGCACTATATTTTGAAGGAAAGGGTCATAGAGAAAGTTTCAAGTATATTGAAACTTAAACCCAACCCAACCCAACCCTATTCTATATTTTCAAGAAATGTTAGAGTTTGTTTGCAAAAACCTTCTTCCCGAAGAAGAAATACCTCATCGAACATGTAAGTGTAAAAGACTCTTAGCAGAAGTCATCATTAGGTGCAGTTGCTCCAAGATAACAATTATTTATAAGAATATAGAGATAATAAAGATAACACCTTATATAAGATAACACCTTATAACAAAAAATCTGAATTTAATGGTAAATAGGCTTATTGCAACTCAAGAACCAACAAAACAAAATTCTATAAATTGTGTACATGAGACATTAGTAACAACATCTCTTAAAGTTACTCATCAACTTTATGTGGATATGATTACTAAAGAAGTTTTTCCAACTATAAAAGAAAAGTAGTCGAAGGGTAGCAAAAAAATGGGCAAAATTCAACAAGATAATATCAAATTAACAAACAGCCCTGACTTTAATTTTCTAGGATTTACGCTTTTTAATGCAATTCAATCTATATAACATAAAAAGCTCGATGCATAATATGGATAAATTAATTGCTGTTGTTTTGAAGGCATGGGATGATATACCTGCATATAAATTAGACAATGTTTTTATGATACTGGAGAAATGTATGGAGTTCTGCATGCTTCATAAAGGAGGCAGCAATTACAAAAGCCTTCACACAGAGAGCGAAAAATTACGGTCTACTGGACAATTATAAAGAAATATAATTTGAAAGAAGCTGTTGAAACTGCGCGGATGGCATTAAATAGTTTATAATTTTTATTTAAATTATAAAAAAATTAATTCAATTTTAATTTAATACAGTTCTGTTAATAAATTAAATATAGTAGTACTTATATTTTACATCTTTTTTAAAGTTCACACTTATTTTGGAACAAACAAAATACAGGTGTCCCATAATAATTGTCCAGCGTATTCTCTGATCGAAAATAGACGAAAATTTCAAATAAATACAGGTTCGAAAATGGACCATTGTGGAGATATTCAAAATTTTAGTTTCATAAGTGATCAATGTTCAACAAAGGATGATAGCGAAAACAAGATTTTTAATGTCCATAATACATACATTCGAATTGTTGAAAAAACCCCATTCAATTCTAGAAAATCATCACCAGTGGCGATTCAGTGTTAATGTTTGGGTTGGATTGTAGCCGACCAGTTATTAGGTCCATTTTGTCGAAAAATCTGAAAGAGGCATTTGAAGAATTACCTCTATAAGTACTACAAGAATGCTACTTTATGCACGATGGAGCACCAACACATTATGCGTGTTGTACTCGAGCATACTTAAATGATAGATTTGGTAAGTGGATTGGTCGAGGAGCTCGTGGCTGTAATTTCGGAGACATCTATCGTGCAGGATTTGAAAACAGTTATTTACGTAACCAGTTATGAAAAGACTAAATTTGTTTAATGAACGTAATATTTACTAAAACGAACGAGTTTTTAAATTGCGTGAGTTAAACAAAATTAGTAGTTTCTTAACGTGTTAAGTACAACATTTTATGTAACCCCGCTTGAAAGAAATAGAAGAGAAACAGAAATAATGATGAATCGCTCATAAAAAATTAGGTTCACATAATTTTGAAAAGCTAATACCGCAATCCGATAATCGAAATTATTTGACATATTTTGGTCGTTTTTGAAATAATGGCAATCTATTAATCCGCGATTTTTGACGAAACTATATGAAATATTCATAAAATAAAATATATACCTTATCAAGAACACATCAGGTTACTACCAATTAAAATTTAAATTTTTTCCCCAAATAGTTTTTGAGAAAAATTGTAAAATCGAGCTTCTTCGCAGACTGACCGAAATCGGGTACATTTTTTCATTATACATGCGATAATTACTATACGAGTGGGTTAAAAAAATGAAATTACCACACATAAAGAATTAAATTACGCGCCAAACAAAGCTAGTCCCAATTTTTTATGGAGTAGCTTCTTTATTATTCGCTTTCAAACTTAGGGGTAAAATCTTTTGAATCCGATAATAGGATTTTAGATTTTTTTTTCAAATTTATTTTAATACCGTAAATCGTTTAATGCAATTTTTCTTGTAAACCACTGGTTTTAGGTAATTTTTGAAATAGTATCATTTTTATGTAGTTTCTTTCCGCTGAATTGATTGATATAATTAAAACGGCAGAAAAGTAAAGATAAAAAAGTTATAGTATTTTAAACATGCCTCCTATCTGTTATCTTGGAATCTATTATTAACTTTTATATACTTAATATTTACTTTTTTCTTTTTGTTATCTTATTGGTTACTTAAAAATATCTATGCACACAAAATTTGAGCATTCTCAACCTTTTCGTTTTTGAGATATCTCTAAAAAACTACTTTCTGAGTGTCATCTTTAAAGGGCTCCAGGAAGCATCTTCGGACCGGGCTTTATATAAACTTTTCTTCGTGATTTTAGATATAGAATCACCCCTTTCAGTACATACACGCAATTTTCCGACATCTTGTATATCCTTACAACTAGTGAGTAAACCTAGTGTTAATAGTAAGTAAACCTAAAATTTTGAATAACTTGAAAACGGACCATTTTGGACCTGTTTATGATGTCCAAAATGTTTCTTAGGCTTTTTTCTCTATTTTTGATTAGAGAATACGCTGGGGAAGTACTGTATACAAATTGGACACTTATTTTATAATGGAGTTATTTATTTTATTATTTACTTATTTATTTTTTAATGAAAATATATCGTATCGACGTCGCGAGCCAAATACAGCACTTTGGGAACCCCTGGCCTAGTATTAGCCCTAGCGTTAGTGTTGGCTCTATTTTTAGTTGTTATTCAGTCTTAAATTGTTGCATACTTGTATCAATCTCAAATTAGAACTAACATCACTAATTTAGCCGTGCGTCTGAAGACCGAACTGCCAATTCGCACATATCCACCATGAAACTGGCAGCATAGAATGCCGACCCATAAAATGGTTTTTGACCAAATCCTCTTTATGTCGAAAATTTGTTAATTCAAATCTGAACTTTATTTTATTTATATAGAAATGGTTTCCTAGACTATTAAGTATAAACATCATTCCGTCTAATAACTGCATAATTCTTAAGAATATTTTTTAAATGTTATGGGCATTCAAAACAGTTTTTAACAATATGACATGTTATTCAACTTTATCTGAATATACACAGGTTTTATCTCAAAAAATATGGTGAAAAAGGATGATGATAAGTGCTCAACAGAAGCTTCAGTTGTGGTCAGTTTAGGCAACAATATGAGTTTGAAATATTTCTGTTACGAGCAAACTGTCGACTAGAACCGAAACTTCATTTACTGTCCATTATAGACTTCATAACTATCAATATAGCCACCATATGGATCTAGGTGAAAGATATAAAAGAGGAAAAAAATTCTCTATGTCGAGTTAACATAAAGTCCGATTTAAAAATATTGAAGGATATTAAATTGAAATGACAAACTTCAACTATAAAGAGTCAACATTTCAAATTATGGAGGATTATACCAAAGTTTGAGATTGAATAATTGTTGATCTGCTACCGTATGAATATTGGTAATTGACGGTGTATATTTGACTGCGGCAATAAAGTTGATACTAAACTGAAGAGACTAAAAAAATTGTATTTCGAATCGGACCAGTTAACATTAATTCCGATTTAGAATGTTGAAGGATATTAAGCTGAAGTAGTTTCGGTATACGGTGAGCGTTACCATTATCCAAACTTGAATTGCAAAGAATAAACTTCACAAAGCGACAACGATTAACCAGAGGAGGATATTATGAGACAGAAAATAGTGATAAACATTTTATTTCGAACACGTTAGTTAACATTAAAGCCCGATTTAGAAATGTATTAAGCCAAAATAGTACGAGTATATGATGAGCTTTGCCATTATCCAAACTTCAATTGAAAAGAATGAACTTCTCAGTGACAAGGCTTAACTAGAAGAGAGAATCCATTCTGGACTAGTATAGCCGTTTTAGACCTAATAATTATTAACACGCTGCTATATAAATCTTGGTCTTTGATGATAAATCCTGGACTACGGCAATGAAGTTGACAGTAAATAGAAAAGAAAACAAAAATTTGATTTTGAACACGCCCCAATAATATTAAGTCCGATTTAGAAATTTTGCCATTATCTAAACTCCAACTTCTCAAAGTGACAACACTTAACTAAAAAAGAGAATCCCTTATGGACCATTATTGCCATTCTAGACTTAATAATTATCGAGATATTACCATATAAATCATGATAATTGATGATAAATCCTGAATTAAGGCAATGAAGTTGGCAGCAAATAGAAAAGTGTGTAAAAATTTTATTTGAAATACGTTCAATTAACATAAAGTCTCGATTTAGAAGTGTTGAAGGACATTAAACTGAAATGGTACGAGTGTATGATGAGCTTTGCCATTATATAAACTGCAAAGAGTGAAGTTCTCAAAATAAATCTTAATCAGAACAGAGAATCCATTATAGACTATTATAGCAGTTTTAGATGTAATGATTGTCGACGTGCTTTTATATAATAATAATAAATGTCTTTTCTTGTGCCCAATAATTATAACAAAAATGACTATTATGTCCCGACTAAAAAAGAAAATAAAAATTTAGTAAACAAGAAAGGTGAGAAGGGTACAAAAGGGCGAAGTTCAGTGTCAATAACTGCTTAAAACTCCAGGGACTAGAGGTAGACCATTCATTCATGCACACAACAATTTTTTCCTGTCAGAATTCAAAATTTGATCTATTTGATAAAGTATATAAATCTTGATAATTAATGAAGAATCCTGGGCAACGGCAATGAAGTTGGCAGCAAATAGAAGAGTGAAAAAGTTTTTTTTCGAACAGGCCCGTTAACGTAAAGTCAAATTTGGAAATGTTGAAGCATATGATGAGCTTTGCTATTATCTAAATTTCAACTCCTCAAAGTGATAACGGTTCACCAGAAGAAAAAACCTATTATGAACTATTACAGCCGTGTTAACCTTAATAATTGTCGATATGCTGGCATGCAAATCTTGGTTGATGCTAAATTCTTGACAGCAAATAGAAAGAAGTGAAAATGTTTTATTTCGAACGAGCTCAATTTACATAAAGTCCGATATAAATGTTAAACGATATTAAGCTCAAATAATTTAGGCTTTAGCACATGGTGGGTTTTTCCATTATTCAAACTTCAAGTGCAAAGAGTCAACTTCTCAAAGTAACAAAGCTGAACAAGAAAAGTGGAGCAATTATGGACTATTATAGCAGTTTTAGATTTAATAATAGTTAACATGCTGCCGTGTGAATCTTGGCTATTAACGATAAATCCTAGTCGGAGGCAATGAAGTTGGCAGCAAACAGAAAAGAGACATAAAATTTTATTTTAGGCAGGTTCAATTAACCTAAAGTCCGATTTATAAACATTGGAAAATAAAAGCAAACTCCTCAAATTGATAGGACTTAACCAGAAGCCATTATGGATATTTTAATCTTAATAATTGTCGACATGCTGCCATACTTTATAGCGAATAATTCTGATTTTTGAAGATTTTAATTTAGAAAAATATTTCCAGTCGTCACTAATCATCCAATGGGAAGGCAAAAAGTCACTTAATAACTTAATAAAACAATGTGATTGATTTTGAACTTGAAAGACATTTCATTATGGGATCACGAAGATGAAGTTATATTGGAAAAGGTCACACCGGTTTAGATTTCTCTTCTTTCTTGCTCAAATTTTGAGTGAGTACAAAATAAATCATATTTTTTGTTCATTAGGTATAACACTTTACAACTGGTCTGTAATGATGCTATATTCAGGTAAGAACAGCGATAAAAAGTGCAAAAAAGTTGAACATTTTGAAAGGAATCAAGAAATGATAAAAAAATTGGCAGATTCTCAAACTCCGTGTAGACTTTCCGCTTTACTACCAAACATAAAACTGGGTTAAAGTAGCAATATAAGCGATAAACTAACACGAAACACGAAATTAGCTGTGACGTTTATAGTTACTTTTTGTTTAACCAACCTAATTAATTGGAAATTGTGAGATTCGTACCAGTCGGAAAAACTCCAAATTGTGCCAAGGATATTTTATTTCATTTATAAGCGATCTAAAATCATATTAAAAAATTCCAATAAAAACGTTGATATTGAATGTTTTTTTACCTTCATCAAAAAATATTTCAAGTCATTTTCCACCCTTCCTATTGTTTCACTTCCCCCTATTCTACCTTTTTATTAGCTCAAATTTAACCCTGTAGACTTTCTGGCGCCAACTTTTCACCCTCCCTTTGTTTTAACGTCACGCAAACAAACCTAATAATTTTATTCTGCGTCTACTGGGGTATATAAATATGTTTAAGTGTTTTTATCGTATAAGGAATTGATGTAACATTAAGATATTAAAAACCAGAAAAAGAACACAATATTACTTCGGATGACAAAATTATTTATGAAAGAAAAAATATTAAGTATTATTAGATGATGTTCATTAGGAAACGAAAATGTCTGGAGATAAGCAACTACTGGATATAATCGACTAAAGTGTGACGACATCCGTTGTTAAAGCGGTTCGAGAGAGAGAGAGAGAACGAGAATTTGAGGCGAGGGTGCCCCGACCCCCTTCTACCCTTTATTTTACCACCCCCGTTTCAGAGGGCAATCAACCCATGGCTGGATTTTAACCACTCCGCCTCTATCTCCGTCTATTTTCACTATATATTCGCCTCTTTCTCGGTTTAATATTCAAGTCGCGTATCTATTATGTCATTTTAGGGCAGATAAATTAAAAAATAATAGAACGAGAAGGACAGTTGAGTGTAATAAACTTTAAACGGTTCAAATTTAGTTAAAAATAGTACAGTTTAGATTTATATTTAAAGCAAAAGAAGTAAACTAACCGCATGTAACGGGTTTCGATAAAAATGTGTTAAATTAACGCCGTCAATTTCCGGTCGGATACAATTTCCTTTGTATACTAACGCTAAATTAACACGGAAAGTGGTTAGCGTTTAAAAAAATCCAATTTCATTGTTTTAACCAGAAATAACATATATGGAAGAATGAGAGAATTAGACCGTGAATTTATATGATTTAAATAAAAATAAATAATATGTGTAAATAAAAGTTTTAAAACGTTGACTTGAATTTTAGCGGAATTTAATTTTTTCCTACAATTTTTTAAAATTTATTTGCTGTTTTCGCTTCAGAAAAATTTGCTGGATCAACAATTAGATTTGCCTCAATTTGTCTTGAAGTTGATTAAAAAATGCCATCAACTAATTTAAGAGAAGAATTCTGAGACGATTTAGAACGGAAATTACTTACGAAGTAATAAGCATCGATGCTTCTACTTTGATGGATAACTTTTTAAATCAAAAAGGTCAAAAGCCTCTAACAAATTTCGTTTTTATGGAATAGATTTCAATATGAATAATTAATTGTTTTGGTGTGTATCGAGAGGTGCATTTACTGCAAAAGGTTCTATGGCTTTTTATAAAACAGAATATTTTTGAAAAATTTTGGAAGGATCTACGTATTTACCTCTTAACTGTTGTCACGGTTCTCTATTGTTTGATGTTGTTTGAAGTTATAATGAGTGTAGAGTAATTTAAGTTTATTATTGTTTTTATTTTTGCCTTTTATTGGTGTTGTTTGCGGTTCCATAAATATTTATTATTATTATTTCGCCAAGCAGACTTATTTTCTAATCACGTATTATTAATACTCTTTTAAATTATAGGATGTTGGAAAAGTTGTAAACGGAAGATAGCAAAATCGAAATAGGTAGACAAAAGAAGAATAAATACGATAATAGTTGAACGATGTTCTTATTGACGGAAAAAGTTTACTCTGTAAATATTTCAAAAACAGCCAAGACCGCAAATTTCTGAATTCCCATAAGAAGGTACCATCATAATGGTGTCACAAAATATAGCTAAGCTTTTAAAAAAGAAAAGTTTTCCAATTTTTAAAGAAAGTTAACAATTAAAAAATCGGCTGTATTAAGGGCACATCAAACCGAAAATGATTGAGAACCTCTGGTCTAGATGATAAAAATGCACAATCAAGGAGTTCAGACTGATGATTTATCAGTATTAAAGCTTTTCCAAAGTCTATTGAACACGATAAGTGCATATAATCTATTTTTGGCAATGAAAGAAAAAAGTTACTCGATTTTGAAAGAAATTTTCAAAATAAGATGGGTCTTTCATTGGGCCAATACTGATCTGATATAGTTTACGTTATACTTTTACTTCCTCAAAAATTTACAATTATCTAGAACTAAATAAGAATTAAAACGAGAAATAACACTAGACCTAGAATGAGAAAGATTCAACTCTTACTAATTCTATGTCTAGTGTTAGTTCTAATTTTACGCACACGGAACTGCTCTTCATAGACGCGTATTAGACGCTATTGTCGGACGACGTACGCTTTAGTGTATCTCACGTGTTTTTAAATGAAAATCTGTACATGGCGACGCAGCATCAAGATGTCGTCGCCATTTCGACATCGTGTGCAGATTTTCATTTAAAAACACGTGAGATGCACTAAAGCGTACATCGTCCTACAATCGCGTCTGACATCTCGAGATGACTGAATAATAACGAGAAGTAGAGCTAATACCAAAACTAGAACTCTAGATCTAGAACTAGAATCATTCGGGTTTAGCCCTACGTCTCTTAAGATGGAACTCAACCCAACCCAATCTAACCTAGCTGCCATACTAACATTAGACTTGGAACTAAAAACATTAGGGATTAGCTGTCTTAAAAGCCGTACGGGAATTTTTCCAATTTTTCAAGAAAGTTAAAAAAAAATCGGATGTATTAAGGGTGTTGCGAAAAAAATTCCGCAGACCAAAAAGGATTAGAAACCTCTGGTCTAAGACAAATATAATTGATGATTTTGTAACTGCAGATGATTTTCAATTACAAAAGCAGACTTAATTAGGAAGACAGTCATGATAAGTTCTAATTCATTTGGAGCAAATATCTTATCATAGGAATTGAATTATTTCATAAACATTATAAATTGATGTCATTCTCACCTCAGCAAGTATACAGTGAGATGATGATCAACCGACTAGAAACCATATTGGGCATAAGCTTCTGCACCTGTGTGAATCCAAGAAGCGACAGAAAAAATGCTCCATATCGTAATATTTGTCTTTATCAAATACAGATATCAATAGAGAATATAGATCTCTATAGATAATTGAGCAATTTCAAGCCTAGACAGCGTGAATCCGTCAAAAAATTTATCAATAACCTGCAAAAACTAGCCAACATTAATGTAATGGTCAATGAGCAGCGGAAACGTCTCTTATTAATCCTTAACCCGATTGTGAATTACAAAAATGTCATTTAACTACTGCTTCTAGGAAACTTGATACTGCTACCATAAGACCTGAAATGCTTCAAAAGACTTGAAATTTCTTTTTGAAGATTGGATATTGCTTTCAGAAGAATGGAATCCCATCCTAAAGACTCGATATTGTCTATGGAAAGCTTGACACTGCTTCCAGTAGACCTACTATTGCCCGTGAAAGAGTTGATGCTGCTTCTACAAAGCTTTATATTGGCTCCAGATGACTTGGAATTCTTCCAAGAGACATGATATTGCCTCTGGATAATTTAAAATGCTTCCAGAAGACTTAATACTGCTTTTAGAAGATTTCATATTGCTTCTAGGAGATTTGATACTGTTTCTAGAAGACTTAAAATGTTTTGATTTTTTTTCGATTTTAATGTAATTAATGTATTATTATTCCCAGTTCAGCCTTAGCATTTACTGCAAACAGTTTGTTGGACAGCACGTATTTCAAAATTTTTCAGACCATTCATCGTTTGAGTCTCACTTCATTTTTTTTCAGTTCTTACATATTTTCATAAATCTTATGCCCCATTTCTAACGATTTAAGGTTATTTTAAATATTTCAAATTTGTTCTAAATAATTCTTATTTATGTAGAAGTATGTTTGAATTTCCTAAATTCTCAAGTCACTAGGCTAGAAATCAAGGATTTAGAGCCATGGGTGTCCCATTATCAGACAGACCAAGAGTCACATGTTCAAGCAAATAATATCCTACTTTTTGTTGTATTCAAATAAATCCTAATAATACCCTAATAGAAAACATTCTTCAACAATCGGTACACTGGGGGATTTACGCAAAATAATATTGGAAGTCTGAATCAATTGTTTTAGGAAATGACTCTAAAAATATTTCCTGGTGGTGTACCACAATAATAGAAATTACTGCAATAATTGTACTTTCAACAAAAGTATATAACACAGCCTTTCCTTTTTTTGCATGGGATGAAGATGAAAAAAATATATTGTTTGAAATACTCGTAACTGAAAAAAGATCAGAAACTACAACTCAAAAAGCCGGATTTCGTCTCAAACAGGATGAAAAGGTTCAAATCAAATTGCAGCTGAAGCTGGATTGGAAAGTTGAAATCAACGATTCTATTTAAACGCCGAAAGTTTGCGAAATACTGTTACTTCTTTATCAGCACAAAATAAATATACGTAATCGAGTTAACAAACAATCGATACTGTGTGTTAATATGACTTAAGATTGAGACAAAGTCCTCAATGGTAAAATAACAGATATGTCCAATTTATCACCGTATTATAGCTCTCCAAGTGAGCAAATATAATGGCGACATTGTACAAAATGCGTCATGTAAGGAGTACATGACGCGTTTTGTTGCGTTTTGTATTACACATTCTCATTTTTCGAAGCTTAACAGGACTAAAAATCAAAGAGTTTTATTTAATAGCTATTGAAGATTTACAGATATGTAGGTTATGGCAGGTGGCCGATGAGCGATAAATGTGATGCATCAGCAACTGTATTATGGCGTAATTGAGTTGATACATTGCGCTAATTCACTTAGATGCGCCACAATTACTGTGTTAGCGCTGCTTCTTCGAAATAAGATTGACTAGTCATTGACGGAAGGGTTTTCAATTCTTCTTCTTTTTTGATTAAAATAAATGTTATTCGTACTTAAAACGTGTTTGTCTCCAAATTATTTTTGAAATCGATAGACTTGATTATTCAGAAACTAATGAATCGAACTAATTGAAATTTTGTACACATATTAAAATTGATATTATAGTAGGTTATTAACTGAGGGATTTTTTTTGCAATAAAGTTTATTATTATTATTTTTAATTTTTTCGATTACAACTCATATTAGTGGGTTTACTTAATTGTACCAAAAAAGATACCTTTTACATTAGAGCCTTAGCAAAAATTTAATTTTGAATATTTTTAAAAATCTCATATCTAGCTATATTAGGTTTAATAATTGTAAGTTTAACTTTTCAAATTAAAATTTTCCAAAATACTGTCTAAATGTTGCTATTGTACATGCTAGGGATTGCAAATCCATTTAAGTCTTCGAAATCCATGTTACCTTTGAAAACATCTGATTGACACATGAAAGGACTCAAAAGTAGCCTTGGACAGAATTATCAAGACGTAAAGAGGGTGGTATGACACTCGTACTTCGTAGCAATGAAAACCAAAGAGATTTTATGTATAAGCAAAACATTTTATCTTTCATCATCGCAAGCAAAAGATCGGACAAGCTGAGGATTAAATTTGTCAGTTTTGCAACAACAATCAGAGACTGCTGAACATATTTTGTGCGACTGCGTCGTTTAAGCTACAAAAATTTAGCTTGCCAAAAAAACTCATATCCGTCCTATACCTTGAGATAAAAAGGGTTACTCACCTCAACCTGGCAAAAAACTCAAAATTAATCTATTTTAAGGATATTTGCTACATTCCTGCAAATTTTTTATGTTCAGATTTTAACTGGTTATGGATTATGCTTTTTATGCCACGTGATTACGAACTGTTTTAGTGAATGAGGTCTTTAACTATCCATTTTGATTTTTGAGATATAAAAAAATTTTGCAATCATTGGACCAGTAAATTGGCAGTTGTAAAAAGGGGTTAGGTGACATTTTTTTAAATTGTGAGATTGTGGATGAAAAATTATCTGTATACTTATTGTTAGTCCCACATAATGTGTAAAAGCGGAGTTCCAAGCTTAAATCGATAGTGTCGATTTGAAAAGTTGATCAGATTTATACGCGTGATAAATATGATATGTTAATAAAAAATTAAAGAAAGTGACGACTGAACACATAAAGGAGTTTAAGAAGTGGTTACCTATACTTTACAAAAGAATCTGCATTTCAGAGGATAGTTATATAAGGCACGTCAAAAAAAGAAAACAAAGTAACTTTCAAGTTATTTTGCGTCACCTTACATAGCCCAATAAAGTAAAAGCTTCTCAGTGCTTTAGCGGTTACTTTTGCACACTTTTACACGGAGCAAAGCAAATTATTTACCTTAGGTTGGGTTGGGTTGGTGCAGATAAAGTACTGATTCTAGCTGAACAAAATAATTTTATGAGCATAATAAGGTATAGAAGACTAGAATAGATTAAGAAATAATACAATAACAAGATTATCAATAATGATTCACTGTTACATAATTTGGGTATGAACTATGCAATTTTACAGAATTGTGGCGCTTCGTCCGTAAATGACCAAAACGCCAATTTGGGGAAAAATCTTCTTCTAGAAGACGTTATCTTTACTAAGTACATGTCTTAGTAGGAACTTTTTTGTCCCACTTCGCCGAGATCGCTTGCTGGCGAGACGCCAGATTTGATAAATCGAGACAAAATCTTTAATTTTGGAGGATCGCAAACTATCTCGGCGTTTTAGGAGAAAATCTTCTTCTAGAAAACTTTGTACCTTTACTAAGACATGTAAGGAACGATTTTGTCTCATTTCGCCGAGGTCGCTTGCGGGCGAGGCGCTGGTTTTAAAATGTTTGGATAAAACCATCCATTTTGAAAGATTATAGCGCCTCGCTCGCAAACGCCCTTAACGGAGTGGAAATAAAATCATCTTTAGGAGATTTTATATATTTACTAAAGTATACAAGGAACGATTTCGCCTCAAATTGAAGAGGTCGCTTGCGGGCGATGCGCTGGATTTGAAATATTTGATTATAGCGCCTCGCTCGCAAACGACCTCAGAAAATCTTGACTTTGTATCTTTACTAAGACAAGTAAGAAACGATTTTGTCCCATTTCGCCGAGGTCCCTTGCGGGCGAGGCGCAGAGTTTCAAATACGTGCATGCAATAGCTATATGCTTAGATATAAGAAGATTGCAGGAATACAGCAAAAATCTTAATCAATAAGATATCATAATTTTAAGGTTTCAACATAGAAATCAAACATAACTAAAAAACTACAATAGAAGAGAGATACTATTTGCATCAACGCAAAAAGTTATAATGAAACATAAACATAACCAAACACAACCTAGATGAGGGGACTCTGGGGGAATGGTCAAAAATCTCCCAAATTTCCTCAGTTAAGAGCCTTATTATACAAATTAAGTAAAACTCTAAAATTAAACTCTTTTTTAATTTTCGAATTGATGATTTTTATTGCAAAACTTATTCATAACTCAAAAATCTAAATGTATGGTAGAAGACTTTATCCACTAATATTGTTGGCAATGAATCATAAATGCTTCGGCGCTCTGAATTCCTCATATCCTTATTGCTTGCCTCCTATGTTCCCTCTGAAAGCTGCACAGTAATTTCTAATAATTTCTTTTGAGGAATTAGATTTTCAGAAGCCATAAATAACAACCTAACCCTTTGGATATCGAGTTTTGCGTAAATTATCCCGTTTCTTGCAATTTTAATTCTCTATGTTGCATCAGCCATCTTGATTTTTGAAAAATTTATTTATTTTAACCCCAGATTTTTAATGAGTATCCCAAAAGATCTTACTAGCTCAAAGTATTATTAAAAAATCAAGAGAAGCTGCGTCTTTAAATGTAAAGAATTTTTAATTTCTGTAAAAATGTGAGTAGTTCAATTCGTTACTCCCTCGACCCGGCAGCAACACAAAAAAGAATTTTCTTAATCACAAATCCAAGATTACTAGGCGTTTTGGAATTTAATGCGAAATTAAGTTCAATAACGGAAATAACTTTGGAAATAACACAAGAGGGAATCATCAGAGCATGAATTGAAATTGTTAAACAATAAAATTACAAACATAAATGAGCAGTAAAAAATTTAAGTATTTAAAACTGGGGCAGAAATTTCAAATTCGTCGCAAAAGATATCCAAAGAGGTTTTATGTTTAACAAAGGGTCGCTTTCAGTTTGCCTGACCGCCCACATGTTCCTAAACTATGATCTCTTCAACATTGTACAAGCTGAGGATCAAACTTGTCAGCTTTGCTACAACAATTAGAGAATGCTCAACATATTTTGTGTGACTGCGTGGGTTAAGCCACCAAAATTTACCTGACCCAAAGAAACTTATATCCGCCCTAAACCTCTGGAAGGCGTATGTGACAAAAGGTCCTATAAGTCGCGATGACGAAGAGGGTTACTCCCTCGAAATAAAAACATTTTGTATTAAAAATTTTGTTAATCACAAACATTAACAAATTCAAGTTTACTAAGCGTTATGGAATTGAATGCAAAATTAAATTCAATAACGGAAACTGAAATAACTTTGGAAATAACACAAGAGGGAATCATCAGAGCGTGAATTGAAATTTCTAAACCATAAAATTCTTTGGCAAATTACAAACATAAATCAGCATTAAAAAATTTCAAGTATTTAAAAGATTTTGAAAATAAAAAAAAATCGATTTCTTTTTTTGTAGTTTTTATTTGAAAATATTTTTCAAAAAATCAATACCGTTTTATGTATTATACCACATACATTATCATTACGTATAAAGACATTTGCGCGTAAAATAACGGGATGCAGAACGATATTGATTTTGCGTCCGCAACACGGGGCGTCGAGAGCAACAATAATGAATCATAATGACCCTTCGAAAACACTTCAATAACGCGGCCAATCTCTCATTGCGAACCGCTACCACAAAAATTAATCGTTACAGAAACACCACATCGAAAGGGAAACAATTTCATTCTTGTTTAATCGAAAGAGACCACACCCACACAATATTTTTTTACTTTTAAAATACCAAATTGCGTTTTACAAGTTCTTAGGGATACAAGATTTTAGATTTAGTAAGATTCTTTTAAAAGATTTATTAGTGTAGGTTAAAAATGCGTCGTGGAAAAATTAAAAAGAATGTGGCGTTATCTTTATGTTTCCTTTCCTTGTTTTTTTTGTTCCTTACTTTTTTTTTTGAATAGTTTGAATCGTAAAAAGATGATAACAAAAGGATTTGTTTTGTTGTTTATGTTTTAAAGTTGATTCTAATATAAGTGGGGAAACTTTAAAGCCTCTTTTGAGATGTGTTAACTTGAAAAATTAATGATTTTTTCGGTGACATATGTTTGGAAAACACCCACCCCTTAATTTTGCGGAACCCAACCCTAATATTGATGATTCACGGGATTTTTTTTTAAACATTTTTTTTATATTTTACATAAAAATAGTGATAATTTTTTTTTGGGTAAATTTGAGAATTCAACCCTAAATTTGAACAAAAATTTAGTTAACTTACCATGCTTTAACTCGAATTAAAACTTCTCCTTCGCCGGCTGTTGGTTCATCCTTTTTCATAATTTTAACAGATTTTAATCCACCGAAGCTCATAAGAACAACGGCTCTCATTTCTTTTGGTTTTTGTGCATCGTTGTCGTTGGTTTCCGTTTGTTGCGGTGCCGGCGAAGAAGCGGCGTTGGCGGCAGCGGCGTCCCCAGTGCCATTTTCCTTGATGTCCTCCTCAACGCTGCTGTTGTTCTCAGTTTTTGGTTGTTGTTCTTCCGTTGGCTGGGGTTCTTGTTCCGACGACATATTTTTTTCAATTCTTTTTCAAGTTGTTATAAATTTTTTGGTTTAGGAAATAAAGATAGTTTAAGATTTCTTTGATGAAAAAGAGATTCTTCTTTAAAATCTGTATCAGTCTGTATGTCTCTGGGCTGGTTTTTGAATTTAACCGGTCGGCGTGTCGCTGTACAATGGGACCGTAGCGGACCGTAGTGGAAGTAACAGGTGCGGGGAGCGCTCCGAGCTCCGAGAACGGACCGAACGCATGCGCTCGGTTCAATTCTATTCGGCCGGCTGCTTTAGCAAAAAACAACCCTCATGTGCCCAGAGGTTATCTCGTTTTAACCTATGCTTATGAAGTGGGATAGATAAATTACCAACCCGTAGGAGGGGGCCCTCGATGATCAAGCATCTGGTAAAGACGAGAAGGAAACGAAATGAATATACCCAAAATTAAACGAATATCCAGTAGAATTAAATTTTTAAATTTTACCTAATTCGGTATCGATTTTTAAGCGAAAAACGCCCAAATCATTTTATTCATTAACTTATAACCCAAAAAAATTAGTTAAATAATTTACCTTTAAAATTAAGCAGCATAAAATAATTTTTGTAAAAAAATATATTTCAACTTAACCCTAAACACTTTTCTTTGATTATTAAACAAATTACTTTTGCACAATTATTTTGTGTAAAGAATAAACGAATTTGTATTTAATTACATATTTTCGTAAACAATGCCCTCTATAGGGAAATGAATTAACAATTTCCTGTACATTCGGTTGCATAACAGATCTTTTCAATCATATATACAGTATGTCCCCGAATCAAGTTACAAAGAGGAAAGAAAATATTGATGGTTTTCCAAACTTATCTCAGCATAAATTAATAAATATTAATAAAGATTGCCGGTAACGTGTAGTCATGCTTTTGTGAGCTGCCGCAGTTCTTGCAGAATTTAAGTGTATATTGCGAGATTATCTGTTACTAATTAGTTGGAAAGTGTAGAGTGCTATCCATTTCATTTGAAAATCATCTTTTTTTTTGGTTGTACCTTGTCCTGATGGGCGAAATCAAAATATCGTGTAAACCATAGATAAGGTACACTTAGCAGCAGAAGTCTGCGTACAAAAACCTTCTAACACTTTAACTGAAAAAATAAGGGTCATGATCTAATGTGATAAACTTCAATTTTTTTTTATTTTGTGTATTAACTACATATAATTCTATTAACAAAATATGCACCAATAAAACAGAAATATTAGTTACAAAAAAAATTAAAATTAAAAATTCTCCAAATAATGCGTATGCAAAAATCTGCGTACAAATAAAGACGCCTTCTCCAAAATATACTTATTTACTTAAATACGTAGTTGGCGATGTACTCTTTCCGATTTAAATAAAAGATAATCGGTGTCAATTATATTAGCAGAGGCTTAGAAGCTAAAAGTTAGAATGGACACGAAAGGAAAGGAAATTGAATTGGGAGAGAGAAAAATTATTGTAAAGTTATGGAAAGAGGGAAAATCTTTTCGAAAAATAGGAGAAACTGTCGGCAGGTCACACTCTTCCATTCAAAGAGTAATTAATAATTATAAAGACACTGAAGATTACCTCTCACGTCCGCGATCCGGTAGACCACCCCTTTTAACAAACCGAGAGAAGCGAAAAAATGTACAGCAGCTTAGAAAAGAACCTAGGCTGACGGCAAAAAAATAGTAGAAAATGTACAAGAAGAATTTCTTAAAACTATCAGCAAAGATACGGTGAGAAGGACGTTAAAAAAAGCTAACTATCACAGTCGCGTTGCACGAAAAAAGCCATTTGTGTCAGAGGTCAATCGTCAGAAGCGGATCGCCTTTGCAAAAAAAAAACTCTTAGACAAGCCCATTGAATTCTGGGAGAAAGTTCTCTTTACAGATGAGAGCAAATTTTGCATTTTCGGCATTAAGGGTGAACAACTTGTATGGAGAAAACCTAATACTGCCCTTAATCCCGAAAATTTGAAAGCGACTGTAAAACACGGAGGTGGTGGAGTTATGGTTTGGGGGTGTATGTGCACCAAAGGGGTGGGAAGGTTGGTTTTCATAACATCGACAATAGACCTTAAAATGTATATAGACATTTTAAAAGAAAATTTGAAGCCTAGCATCGAAAACTTGGGCTTGGGGCCCGAATACTTTTTTCAACAAGATAATGACCCCAAAAATTGCGCACACAACACTAAGCTTTGGCTACTATACAATACCCCAAAGCAACTTAAAACACATCCACAATCGCCGGACTTGAATCCCATCGAACACCTCTGGGATTTACTGGAACGCAGGATTCGGCAACACAACATAACGTCGAAGGAAACGTTAAAAAATATTATGATTGAAGAATGGACCAAAATCAGTTCGGACGAAACGAAGAAATTAGTGCACTCCATGCCTAAACGTTTAAGGGAGGTCATTAAACGTAAAGGTTATCCGACCTCATATTAATATAGAAACAATGATCTCATTTATGAATTTTTTATAAATACTGTTCTGACTTGTACGCAGATTTTTGCATACCCGTTATTTGTAGAATTTTTAGTTTTGATTTTTTTCTGTAACTACTGTTTCTGTTTTGTTGAAGCATATTATGTTAATAGAATTATATGTAGTTAATATACAAAATAAAAAAAAATCAAGTTTATCACATTAGATTATGACTCTTATTTTTTCAATTAAAGTATTACAAGTTTTTTGTACGCAGACTTCTGCTGCTGAGTGTATATATAGATAGGCAACTCTCAATAAAATCCTTGCATTAAGTATTTAGTTAAAGTGCCAGTCGCGGATGGCGGTGATGTTTGGCGCAATGTATAGCGGGAAGTATTCCATTTGATTTTTATTTTACTGTAATTATCGTTCTGTATTGATATTATTTTATACAGGGTGTTCCCGTGACTCGGGGCATAAAATTAACCACATATACTAGAGCAAAAATGATGATGATTCGTGAAAAAAAATTATTATAAAAGTCTTCAAATGGCCAAGATATGGGCCATCAAAGTTCAGAAATTTTAACACATTTTTCTAAATATTTTCAAAACCATTAATGGTAGAGGGTTGAAATTTGGTACAGAGTAAACAAACATCATGCAAAATCATTGAACCAATTTTGACTTTGGCCGGATGACGGCAACCATGTTATACAGGGTGTTCCTAAAATTTGTTTGCTCAGAACTTTTTTGTTTGTTCGTAACCCTACATTTATTTTTGTAGTTTTTAATAGAAAATTTATTTTCGAAACTTTTTTCACTCTTTGAAAATTTTGATAACATTAACCGTTTGCGAGTTAAACGCGAAAATATTAAGCTTCGATTTCAATGGTAACACTAAACTCAATAATTTTCGAAAAAGTTGGCCATGGCAATTAAAAAAAAAACAAATTGAGCCGTCAACTTGCTTATGTAGTTTAAACATAAAGTTGTTTGTTAATGAAGTTTTTATTAATTTTGCGTGTTCAAAATGGACAATTACACATTTAGTGAACAAACTGACATGATTTTGACATTGGGAGAATGTCATGGAAACGCCGTAGCAGCCGCTAACCGTTATCGGGAGAAATTTCCGAACCGCAGAGCGCCCAATCGAAAAACATTTTTAAGAATTGAAACCCGTTTAAGGGAAAATGGGACGTTTAAGCCGAATTTTAGTAACAACGGTAAAGTCAGATCAGTCCGAACAACCGAACTAGAAGAAGATATTCTAGACTACGTACAAGAAAATCCTACAGCTAGTACTTTGGATATGGCGAGGCATTTTTTAACGTCAAAAACAACTATCTGGCGTGTTCTTCACGAGCAACAGCTTTATCCATATCATAGTTATAAAGTTCAGGAAGTTCGACAGGCTGATTACCCACTACGACTGCAATATTGTCAAATAATGCAGCACAAAATCCAAATTGATGATCAATTTTTAGAAAAAATACTTTTTGCAGATGAATCGACATTTTCTAAAGATGGAATCATCAATTTGAGAAATTCACATAGTTGGGCGGACGAAAATCCAAGATTTAAGAAAGCTTGGAAATCGCAATGGAGGTTTTCTCTTAACGTTTGGGCTGGCATTGTGGGCGATGTCATTATAGGACCCGTTTTCTTGCCGTCAAGGCTGGATGGCCATACATACAGGGGACATTTAGAGCAATTAAATGATTTTTTAGATGACGTTCCTTTAAACACAAGACAAGAAATGTGGTATATGCATGATGGTGCTCCTGCGCATAGTACACATGCTGTCCAAGAATTTCTGTGTGAACGGTTTCCGGAACGGTGGATTGGACGAGGAGTGGATGCACCGATAAGTTGGCCCCCCCGATCGCCGGATCTTACACCTCTAGATTTTTATTTATGGGGACGCATTAAATCGCTTGTGTACTGCGTTGAAATAACTTCAGTTGATCAACTGAGGTTACGAATTGTTGATTCATTTGATCAACTTCGAACTGAAATCAACGTCCTCAGCAGAGTGCGCTTTAATTTAAGACGGCGATATCAGGCGTGCATTGAAGCCGGCGGGAGTGTTTTTGAACATCTGCTTTAGTATTTTTTTTGTTTTGTTTTATTTATTACCATTTGTTTATAATTTTATTGTTCTTGTTCATATTTTTGTTAGAATTTTTATTATGTTCTTGTTTGTTGTTACCGCGAAAATTAAATTTATTGTTTTGGAAATTACATTCTTTTATTCAATTAAAATAAATTAACACTGGATTTAACTAAATCTACACTGAGAAATTTATGCAAATAATGGTTATTAGATCAGTTCGTTTTTCAATTGTCATCGCCTTCTCAGATCTTGCGGAATATGTTTTATTTGTTACGATTGAAATCAAAGCTTAACAGTTTCGCGTATAACTCGAAAACAGTCAATGTTATCAAAATTTTCAAAGAGTGAAAAAAGTTTCGAAAATAAATTTTCTATTAAAAACTACAAAAATAAATGTAGGGTTACGAACAAACAAAAAAGTTCTGAGCAAACAAATTTTAGGAACACCCTGTATAACATGGTTGCCGTCATCCGGCCAAAGTCAAAATTGGTTCAATGATTTTGCATGATGTTTGTTTACTCTGTACCAAATTTCAACCCTCTACCATTAATGGTTTTGAAAATATTTAGAAAAATGTGTTAAAATTTCTGAACTTTGATGGCCCATATCTTGGCCATTTGAAGACTTTTATAATAATTTTTTTTCACGAATCATCATCATTTTTGCTCTAGTATATGTGGTTAATTTTATGCCCCGAGTCACGGGAACACCCTGTATATGTTGAAAAATAGAAAAATAGAACTGCATAATCCATGATGCTTATGCAGTTCTATTTTTACTGTTAAAATACATTATTTTTTGTATTAACGCATTGTAACATATAAGTAAAGACCGGATTAAAAGGCACAAAAAAGACGGAAAAAGGCATTTAAAAAGGCATGAAATTTTGGCGAACAAAAGCATTAAAAAGGCATAAAAATTAGAAATCGAAAAAATTGCTATACCTAATTAATAATGTATTTTAATAACGTTTTCATTAAAAAAATACATCGTTAAACTAAACATTCATATATAATTATTAAACCACTAATCACGAAAACAACTAATTATTAAATGCTGTTCTAAATGTTCCATTGTGAAGTTCTGTCTTCTCTCACTTAACGTATTCTTGTAAGACGAAAAATTTCTCTCCACGTCCACACTTGTAATTGGTGCATACTTGAAATTTGTAATTAAGGCGGGATCCATAATAAATCCAGTAACAATTTCACCACTTAAAATTGATGCAATTTTTTGTAATGTGGCAAATCCTTCATTTTTACACAGAACGTCATTAAATTTATTCGTAATTATTTGACCAATATGTCCTGGTGCGTTATACGTGCTGTCTTTAGATATGACTTTTTAACCATTTCTACTGCAGTCACTAAAGGTAAATCCTGCTTTTTAAGTGATTATATAGATTCACTTATATAACTGTAATTGCTTTTTATAAATGCCAAATTATTTTGTAGCTCCACTTCTTTTAGGACGGCCTGGCAATCTTGTATTGCTTTACTACTTGTAGCCGGAAACTCATTTATTAATTGTTTCAAATGATCTAAGGCATTTGTGTAGTATATAGCGGCATCTAGCCATGTTCCCCATCTTGATAGAACTGGTTGTGATGGTAATGGGGTATTTGGTAACCTCTCTCTAAACAAGTCTACTTTTTAACTAATGGGAACTGTAACCTTATAGTTTCTGCTACTCGATTAAGCCCGTGTGCTAAGCAAGTACAATGAATTAAATTAGGGTAAAAAATCTTCATATTAGACGCAGCTTTTACCATGTATGCCGCTGCGTCTGACACCATCAGTAAAATTTTATTATTCGGTACCGGCTCCGGTAAGAAAAAATGCGTTAATTCGTCGTGAATAAATCTTGTTACCGTATTATTATTTGTTTTACTTAATTCTTTGGTACTTATTAGAAAACTTTTTGACGAATTTTCATCACTTAATACTCCAAGTAGTAAATTTGCCACGTATCGTCCACATACATCAGTTGTTTCGTCTATACTTATCCAAATATAATTATTTCCAATAATATTTTTTATTTCTTGAATAACTTCTTTGTAGACTGAAGTAATATAATTTTTGCGGAGATGGCTTTCATCGGGAATATGCATTGTACAATATGTTTGTAAAAAAGTTTTGAAATATTTATTTGTCACTTTATGGATTGGTATGTTTGCTTTTATCAAAGATTTGCAAAGATCAACATTGAATTTTGATTGTTCAGTGTAGCCGGCTGTTGATGCCACAGATTGTATAGCTGTACCTATAGTTTGTTGTTTTTTGGATTGATTTTTAGTCAGTTTTAATTTTTCCTGATGCAATGATGTTTTGACATGCTGAATTATGTAGTATTTCTTGTCACAATTAATCTGTTAACAGTAATTTAATAACGTCAGTATTTTATAATATCTTCCATAATTATTAAACAATCAATATATTGTTCTATTAATTTTAGTGATTGAAGTACTACATTGAATCAATAGTGAATTTTATTTCTAGTGAATTTTGGGACATGCTATTCTTTATAAATATTATATATATATATATATATATTATATTATATATCCAATTTTTACCGTAAAAAGATTTAAATTTCGGTTTTAAATATTTAAAAATCTTTGTTATTATACATAATTTAATCATTATTTAAAAATATAATTAATATAATTAATTGTTTTTACTTGATTAACTCAAATAAAATGCAAAATAAACAATTGCGTTCATATTTCAATTCCTTATCATCTTTAATCCATTCTTCTACGGTTGGCTTCGGCATTGGTTTCGGCATTGTACTACGCAAGAACTTCACACTGTCACTCGACTAACTTTAATACAACTAAATGAATTGAAGACTCGACGCAAGTCAAACCACATACGGGGAATCCCGTGTAACACGACACGGCACAACGGGGAATTCCAAAGCTTAAATTCGGATCGATGAAAAACGCGGATCTTACGTCAGACGGCACAACGAGGAAATGTACTGAGGCGCGGCGAAATATTTTTTCATAATTCAACCAATTTTTAGGGAAAAGACGCCAAAAAGTTGGAAAAAGGCTTTAAATAGGCATAAAAAAAAATAATAGGCATGAAAATTCAAAAAAGGAAAAAAAGGCATAACTAACCTGGTCTTATTTCACTTATTTTTAACTGATTCGTAAAGATATTTAAATATATTTGTAATGCCTTTAATTTTGAGCATAAGCATATTTTCTATAAATCCGGTCTTTACATATAAGATAAAATAATAAATGTTTATACTAATTATATTGCACAGCAATTCTGGGATTAATCTTATATAAAATATATCGTAACATCATGGTATTTACACTAAATACATCAAAACAATTATCTAATTAGTATTAATTATCATTCATGTTTATTTTGATGTGAAATAACCTAACCACTATTTTCTTTTTAAAATTATTATGACATGTCGAAATAAGTTCTTGTTTGCAAATTTTGTAGCCTCTAACCATTTTTAAGGTGGCTTCAGCAAAATAGCCTGCCATATAAAAGTGGTGTTGAATAATAAGGTGAGAAGTGTTGAAATTATACGTATTTTCGTGGATCTTTGTCTCTTCTTCACCTTCCTCTTCTGATACACATGTTTCTTCTCTCGTTTCTTGGTTCTTATAAAAGCGTCCACTGTCGGATTTATGTTCCTGATCCCGTGGTTTCGTATGTAGGAAAAAAATTTTCAACAGGATCTTGGTTTAACTTCCTCAGAAGATATTTAAACCCATTTTTTGTTCATTTGTACCCAAATATATTTTAAACTTTTCAATGTTGCTGTTCAATTTTTTATTGTAGGGGAGACAGATGTTTGTCCCCTGATTTTATAATTTTCATGGAGTTTAAGACTTTGATAGCTTCTCGCAAAACACCAAATGGGGCGACGACCTTATGACTGCACCCTTTAAACGAGAAACACATATACGCGATCGCGACCGCGATCACGATAGCGATAGATTTTGCGATTGCGATCATCCGACGTAGGGAACACATATACACGATAGCGATACAGTCTTAGACCGATACTCATTCGCTTCAGACATGTGTAGTTTACAATTAGAAGAAGAAGCGCTACTCCTTGCAATGTTAGTGGATGAGTGCAATACAAAAACACGAAGGTACGTAAGATTGTTAATATTACTTTAATTAAGGGGTAACGCCACACCTAAGGTTTGTTAAATTATACCTATGTTTGGGAATTTTTTGTGGACAGATGAACAGCGTTATCAAAAAGAAACACAGCGTTATTGGTCGGTTTTCCTCTTGTAGTTCTATTATTTGTTTGAGTTCTTCCTCCATTATTAGTTTAGCTATTTGATACTTTATCAGTGTTTGACGACGAGGAGACATTTTCTTTACGCTCTCAGCATATCCTTTAAACGCAAAATCTATAGAATTAATATTATCTTCATTGTGTTTTTTGTCCAAACATTTGATTATTTGATCAACAGCAGAAGAATTTGATTGATTTTCGATCAGTTTTCTTCTTTTATTTGGAGTAGTATCACTATAATATGAAATATTGCTTGATGATCCCTCGTCCTCATTATTTGCTCCGTTTTCAAGGCTATCGGGTGTTTCGCTGAATTCGTCCCATGCTTCTGCTTCTTCATTTAGCATTTCAGGGGTCTGTGTTGTGGTATCAGTTATATTTGAATCAGTTTTTGCAAATTTTAAGAAAGGTCTAAAATGTTTCATATGTTGCGTTCAAGGCCAGGTTTTATATCGATATAGCGATGAAGCTGCTTGCCCTGTTCTGGTTTTTTCCGCGCGTACATATTTCGAATAACAATCTCTTAAATTTTTCCATCGTTTTTTTAAATCACTAGCTGTAAAAAATAGGTTCATAATTAGAACGAGACTTAATAACAATTCATGTTCTATTTAAGCTGGCGTTATTGTTTAGGTATACTCTATTTTTTTAGGTATTTAGCTACCGGAGACTCATACAAAACAATTGGCCACAGCTTTCGAATAGGTTTTTCAATAGTTGCGATAATTGTTGAAGAAGTGTGCACAGCAATATGGAATAAATTGCAGCCAATTTATATGCCAGAGCCCACAACGGAGTTATGGGAGAAATCGATTTCGGGGTACAAAAACTTGTGGCAGTTTCCTAATTGTTTAGGAAGCATAGATGGAAAGCACGTTACAATCAAATGTCCAAAAAAGAGCGGGTCAAATTATTTTTGCTATTTAAAAAAATTTTCAATAGTATTAATGGCGATAGTTGACTCGAACTATAAATTTACTTGTATAGATGTGGGAGGCTATGGTAAAAACAGTAATGGTGGAATTTTCGAGGCATCAGCTATGGGTAGAAGATTTGCAAACAGAAGTTTGAATATTCCTCAAAGTAGACCCTTACCAGGTGGAGATATTGAGGTTCCCTGTGTATTAATAGGAGATGAAGCATTTACATTAAGCACGTATTTAATGCGACCTTTTCCCTATAGACAAGCAAGACATGACAACAATAAAGAAAAATTCAATTATCACTTATGTAGAGCTCGTCGGGTTGTGGAAAACGCATTTGGAATATTGTCCCACAAATGGAGATTATTTTTTCGGCCGTTAGAGGTAAAAGTGGACACAACTATAACATTAATTAAAGCGGCTTGTGTATTGCATAACTTTTTGCGAACAAAAAAAGTTGATCAATAGCAAAATTTCCCAGATAATAGTGATAGACCAGTACAATCATTCAATAACCTTCCGGTCTATAGAAGAAGGGCCGTAAACATGGCCTTCGATATACGTGAAAAATTTGTCACATATTTTAGCAATTTGTAAACAATAAATTAAAAATGTACTTACCTGTTTGTTTTGATCCCATATCCTTTGCAATTTCATCCCACACCTTATTTTTTAAATGAACATTTTTGTAGGTGGAATGTAACATATCAAATAAAATTTTGTGCTTTTTAACATTTTCAATTAATTTATCAGTAATGTCAGCCATTTCAGCAATTTCTACTTGGTAAACAAATTCACTAACGATGTAGTTACTGACGCGACGATGTATCGCCGACAAAACGGTGGACGATCGCTGCACAAGCCAACGATATCGCAAACAAGTCATAACATGCTTGTGCAGTTCTATTCCTTTCTATGTGGTGCGTCTGATAGCAAACGCTATCGCTATGGTAATCGCGGTCGCGATCGCGTATGTGTGTGGAACGCTTAAAGGTTTTCCCTCTCCGGCATGTAGGGTAGTAAGAAATCCGCAGTGTCTAATGCAGTATCTGACAGACAAGTACCTAAAGTACAGAAATTACCTTTAAATATGATAGAAATATGTATAAAAAGTTATATACAGTTTTTTCTAATATTAATAGAAAACAATACTTGAAACAACATTAAATTAATATAATGATTAATTAAAAACTTACCAAACTTGACCAGTCCTCTCATTGTGGATGAAGCCCTATGTGAGATCGCTTGGATCACTTAGTTTGACTTTAGTTTTTTTTATCTTTGGTTTTAGGACATGTGCTTCTGTTAATTTGTACAGCATCCTACTGTCATAGTCGCCATCATCTCAATTATATAACTTAACAATGTCCTGCCAGGAAGCTGTTTGTTGTCCCATTCTCCATTGAAACTTAATATCGTATTCTAGTAAATTATTTCTCAAATCTTTAAGCAGAACAGGACCATCAAACAATGGGACCTCCTCCACAAACCATCAACATCAAAACCGAACTATCTGTTTTCAACTTCTTTTTCCGCAAATTTTCGGTTCATCTCATCAATCAACATTTTTATTGCTGTACAATTAATACTAAATTTTTCCGCAATCCTCGGGCCATAAACACCGTTGCATGATCAGCAAACTTTTTTGTTCTACCATCACCACAATCCTCAAACCCGAGAATATTATGCGATCTGTTTTTTTGATAGTACGACAATGATGGTTCTGGTAATATTGTATAAGAGAGAAAAGGGCATGGTGTAAACCAAGGTGTAAATAACATCTACCACGAGGCTCCTGAACCGGTTTGCGGGTGTAAATAATGTAAACAGATATGCCTCCAACGACTCGAGTTGAAAAGGAGAGAAATGAAATTAAGTCGCTTTTACTGGAGTAATTCCGATTTTTTGGATGCTCTAATGGAAAATATAAGTACTAAAATATTTGAGATTATCGAACGCAATAATGAAAAGTTTAAGAAGGAGATCGCGACATTAAAGAGATTAACTTCACAAAACGAGACAGAAATTGTCGCATTAAAAAACAGATGCGATGATTTAGAACAATATAGTCGTCGTAACAACTTACGAGTCTTTGGTGTGCTTGAGGGGAAGAATCAGAATACGGGTAAGGAAGTACAGCAGATCATGAATGAGAAGATGAAATTAAACATACAAGAGAGTGATTTGGATAGAGTGCACCGTATTGGAAAGCCAGGAGGGGAAAAGCCGAGGACCATAATTGTCAAGTTTACGAATTATGGTGCAAAAAGTGGTTTTTAAGGCAAAATCGACACTTAAGGGTACGCATTGGATAATCAGTGAGGACTTGACAAGGATGAGACAGGAGGTTTACCTGGGATATGCCAAGGAATATGGATTTAAAAACACATGGACCGCTGATGGAAATATATTCTACAGGAAGGAAGGTCGAATAGTTAAACATATTAATGATTCTTAAGCGCTGGTAGTTTTGTTTGAAGAATTAACAATTTTGTTTATATGTACTTTTCTTTGTTGTTGTTTCATGGTTATTCAGTTTAATTTGTTACCTAATGTGGAATTTATCATTTTCAATCATGTTTTATTTATCATTTTATTAATAGTGGGATTAGTTTAGCAAATGTATTTTCTTTTTTTTAGTAATAATTGCGGCGGTAACCTTAACCTTTACATAATGGCAGGGCTGATTACATTGTACTATCAGAATGTGCGGGGATTGAGGACCAAAGCTGATAACTTTTTGATGAACGTTCTAAGTCAGGATTTTTCTATTATTTGTCTGACCGAAACGTGTTTGAATGCGGGTTTCTTTAGCGCGGAGATTGTGGATTCGAGATACAATGTTTTTAGGGTGGATCGAACTGAGACTATGGGTAAGCTCGGGGGTGGTGTTCTTATTGGGGTCAAAACTAAGTATACAGCTTATGTGATCAGTTTGGAAACTGGGCTTGAGATTCAGACAGTTAAGGTAAATTTTGGTGGTAAGTTGATAATATTGGTGGTATCATATATCAGATCGTCAAGTAGTGTAGAAGTGTACCAAGAATTTATAAACTTGATGAACAATTTGTATATAACATACGAAGCTAATTTTATATTTTTAGGTGATTTTAACCTGCCATTGATTACAGGTATTGGGTTTGACTTTTATTCTGTTGGTAGTCCTAAGTGCAATAACTTTGGGGATTTTATTAGTTTTTGTAACTGCAAGTCGTTGAATGATATTCCTAATGTAAATGGTAGAACATTGGATTTAATAATTTCTGATATGAACCTTAGTGTCCATAAATGTTATCATCCACTCACTTTGAGGATAGTCATCATCCCTCATTAGAAATTCAGATAAACTGTTATCTAAATAAAATAGTATTAACTCCTAAATATATGCGTGATTTCCGGAAAGCTAATTTTTTTGGTATTTATCGAGACTTAAGTACTACTGACTTTTCCTTCTTAAGTTCATTTCAAAACGTAAATGACGCTGTAGATACATTCTATAACATACTTAATGAAATAATTGGAAAGTATACATCAATGAGAAGGGTTTGTTCTAGGAAATATCCTGTTTGGTTTAACTATGATATAATAAAAAGCATTAAACTTAAAAACTTTCACCACAAATTTAGAAACGTTTCTGCATACTGTATGGCATTTGGTTAATATTTCAGTTCTATTTTTGATAATGTTTCTGCTTATATGCTTAATAAACATGATGAATACCTTCAGAAAAGTTCGTTGAACATGTTTACAATTAATGCCATTTCGAATAATGAAATATTGGAAGCAATAGGAAGATTAAAGCCAAAAAAGGCACAAGGATCAGATAATATACCCGCTTACATCATAAAAGGTTGCAAAGAGTTTTTTGTATTGCCTCTCTCTATTATCTTTAACCTAGCCATTTCCACTTGTACGTTTCCTTTACAATGGAAGTGAGTAAAGGTTGTACCTATACATAAGTCTGGTTCTGTAAGTGACATTGCCAATTACAGACCAATTTCAATAATATCATGTTTTGCAAAGTCTTCGAAAGCATTATATATATTAGAATATTTAATCATGTTAAGGAAACGTTACATGTTAACCAGCATGGATTTGTGCCCAATAGATCTGTAGAAACAAACTTAATTACTTTGAATGAATATGTTACTTCTGAATTGGATAGAAAAGGTCAGGTTGACATTATATATACCGACTTTTCCAAAGCGTTCGATAAAGTGAATCACGATGTACTTTTGAATAAGTTAGCTATGTATGGTTTTTCTAAAGAAACATTAAATTTTTTTGTATCTTATCTGACGAATAGACATTTCTACGTCAGTTACAAAAATAGTGAGCCGCAGAAATTTAAAATAAACTGTGGCGTTCCACAAGGAAGTAACCTGGGACATTTACTTTTCTTGTTGTTTATTAATGACTTGCCGTCCATTATAAAGGAGTCTTAATGCCTACTGTTTGCTGACGACCTAAAACTTTTTCGAAGTGTACGTAATGAAAATGATTGGGTATGTCTACAGTCAGATCTCAGAAGACTAATGACTTGGTGCGATGAGAATAGACTCCACCTTAATGAGAAAAATGTGAAAAAATTACTTTTACATTAAAGAAAGTACCGATTGTTTTTGAGTATTACATCAATAACCATAAACTGAAAAACGTTGCACGGAAGAAGGATTTAGGGGTAATATATACACAGAGCTTTAACTTTGATGAGCATGTGAGAGCTACAACTACATCAGCACTAAGGTTGTTAGAATTTATTATAAGAAATTGTCACTCCTTTTCCAATATTGACACCATGAAGTATCTGTATAACTCATTAATCAGATCAAAATTGGAATATGCTGTTGTGGTATGGAACCCTGGAACAGCCTATCATTCGCATATAATTGAAACAGTACAAAATAAATTTATTAGATATATTTTCTACAAAAATACAATAGATTTATTGGTTTTCAATCCTATTCGCTCGTAGAGGTTTTGATATGACAAAATTATCGGTCAGACGGGGGGTGATAAGTCTTGGTTATTTGTACAAGATAATAAACAATAAGGTGGATGCTCCATCAATTTTGAGAGGTGTTGGTTTGTACGTCCATGCATATTCTGGTCGCCCTAGGGCTTAGTTTAGTGTAATGCGTTTCTCTACGGAACTTAAAAGGAATTCACCATTAAATAGAATGGTATCATTATATAATAAACTATCAGAAGAAAACTCACTACCAATATTTTCAGTTTTATACAAGGAGTTTAGAGCTAAATGCTTTGTAGCGCTTGAGTGAGTATTGGTTGTATTTACTACTGTATTTTGATATTTGTCCGATTTTAGTATTATTTTTTGAAAAATGATTTGTTTTATTACTATTATTTGAAACATGTAATTAGAATTACAACCTGTTTGTTTCAATAAATAAATAAATAAATGATGCATCACATGTGTTCAAATCACTAAATCACACGCATTTTTGTTCTAATTATTAAAGTTAATCAACTATTCCTATTGTGGTAAAAAACGCGCGCCAGTAGTGTTGTGAGGTATAATATACCCCAACTCATTATTTCACCTTCTTGTACCTTCTAATAGAAAATTTATTTTAGAAACTTTTATTACTTTTATGAAATTTAGATAAAATTTACCGCTTTTGAGTTAAATCCAAAATTGTTAGAATAATCGTAATAAAAAAATCTGTCAGCCATGACAATTGTACGATAAATTAAGCCGTGAACTTACTAACAATCGTTTAATAATTAATCAGTTGAACAAAACCTTTAAAAAAATCGTTTAACATGGAAAATTATACGTTTAGTGAACAAACCGACATGATTTTAACATTGGCTGAATGTTTTTTGAATATTTTAGCGGTTGCTAAACTAATAATAATAGGAAAACATTTTTAAAAATTGAAAGGCGATTAAGAGAAAATGAGTCGTTTAAATCTAATTTAACGAATAATAACAACGAAAGATGCGTTCGAACTCCTGCACTTGAAAAAACCGTTTTAAACTATATAGAAGAAAATAGTAGAACTAGTACAGCGAATATGGCTGGTCGATTTTAGAACATCAAAAACCACGATATGGTGTATTCTCCGAGAACAGCAGTTTCGTCCTACCATCGCACCAAGGTTCAGAAAGTTTGGTTGACTGCGTATCCAATAAGATTGGAATATTGTAGGAAAATGCAAAATGATAATAGATTTTTAGAAAAAGTTCTTTTTGTCGATGAATCCACTTTTTCCAATGATGGAATGATAAATCTAATTTACACAGGTAGAGCGGATGAAAATCCAAAATATATTAAACCATGGAAATCTCAGTGGAAATTTTCTTTAAATGTTTGGGTTGGGATTGTCGGCGATGTAATTATTAGGTCAGTTTTCTTGCCCTCAAGACTTGATGGTCATACGTTCCGTCAACATTTAGAAAGACTCGACGACCTTCTAGACCAGTGTTTCCCAAAGTTTTTTGGCCCACGGACCCCTTTTCTTAGTCAAACCTTGCCGATAACTTTTGTACTAAAATACAATAAAATATTAATGGCTTGTATGAATGATGATGATGGGATGTTATGAGTTTATTTATGTCCGGCCCGATGTTTGTCAGTAGCAACCGCAAATCCCACCGGATTACTAATTTCCAGTCTGTTTCTTTTCTTTGTGACGAGGTGGTTCTTTGGACCAATCAACAGCTTCTGTACAATAACCCATAATGCTAGATACAATAGTCGGATCTGTTTTTGTAACCAGAAATTTTCGTATCCTTGCTTAAACAAGAATATCCAAGTGAAGAATGTCTTCAAATCTTTGAGTAAGGTCCGAATGGAGTGCCGTTAAGTGCTGACAATAAGCAAGCAAATCTTCGTCTCTATTTTGCAATTTTGAAAGATTTAGAAACTGAGAATATTCTCCTCTTCTCAAGTTTTGTTTGTATAGCAAAAGTTTTGCAACAAAAACAGATATTACACTTTTAGTTTTGATTAAATTTAGTGTGTCACCTTGTAGTTTCAAATTAGTCTCATTGAATCTGGCAAATGAATCAGTCATATAAGCGATGTCATTTTTCGAGATAATTAATTTATGACGCAAATCATTGTCTTTACTCTCTAGGAATTCCAACACTGAATCAAAAAGCGAATAGAAGCGATTCTAACACGCACCTTTAGATAACCGTCGTACTTCTGTGCTAAGTAGTAAACGATTATGGTCATCATCATTTTCCAAACAAAGTTGAGCAAATAATTTCTCATTTAAGGCATTCCTTTTGATTTTATTAACTGCTCTAATGACATAATGTAGTGATTCATGCAAACATCCACTAAGGTTTTTTGCCATCAAATGATGTCGATGAATAACACAATGTACCGATAGTACATTCGGTATGACTTGTTTTAAGTACGCCAAAAAGCCTCGGTGTCGTCCTACCATTGCCGAGCACCATCAGTAGCAACGGAGATGATATTAGTCAAGGGTATAGCTTTTACATCAAGAAATCTTTCTAATTCAGTAAATAACGTTTCACCTTTCGTATGTTTCCAAACATTTAGCAAATAACAATTCTTGGGAAATTTTTTCTTCTTTCACAAACCTCACATAAGCTAAAAGTAAAGCCTCATTTCCAGGTTGTGTTGACTTGTCAAGCTGTATAGAGAATTAAGATGTTTATAAGTAGTTACATAAAAAGTTTTCCACACTCTGAACCATTTCGTCGATCCTTCTTCGGACTGTATTATTACTTAATGGAATTCTTTTTATAATATCGTAAGCTGGTTTGTGCATCACGGTGCGTATTACCTCACTTATAGCTGGTAGAGTAAGTTGTTCGCCAATAGTGTGCGGCATTCCTGACTTCGCAATCATTAAGGATATATTATAAGAAGCACGCAGTCCATCGTCATCTCTCTGAGATGTTGTCCCTATGAGTTCTTGCAATTTCGGTGTTTTCAAATATTTTACTTTAGATGCACCGATAAATTGGCCGCACCGGTCACCTGACCTTACACCAGTAGATTTATTTATGTGGATGAGTTAAATCGCTTGTCTCGAAGTGATGACGCTAGTACTGACATCACTTCTATCGACCACCTTAGATGACGAATCGTCGATGCATTTGATCAAATTCGTACAGATATGAATGTATTGCCTAGGGTGCGATTTGATTTAAGACAATGATATCAGGTATGTATTGATGCCGGAGACGGTTTTTTTGAACATCTTTAACGTTGTTACTTATAATTGTTGCTTTTGTGGTATCTTTGTGTTATTTTATTTATTTGTTGCAATTATTCCTATAAGTATTATTCCCGTTAAAATAAGAAATATTGTTGTCAAATAAATTAATTGTTTTGAGTTAAATCTTTTACTAAAGCTATAAATATGAATTGAAAATGGACTCAACTAAATTTAATAAATCGTTCTGTAGGAACAATCCTATACATCGTATTCTCAAAATGTATATCCTTTTGAATGACCTTATGAACTTTTATATTTGTTTGTAAACTTACATTTATTTTTGCACCATCCAATACAAATTTTTTTTTAAACTTTTGTCACCTTATGGCATTTAGATAAAATTCACTATTTTTGAGTTAAATTCAAAAATGTTAAACCGGGGCAAAATTACAGTAAAAAGAGCTTCTAAATGTCGATAATGCATTGAATCCTTTAAGTTCTTATACTACGATTGTCATTACGATTGTTAGCGAGTTGGTAACTTAATTCGTCGTTCAATCGTCATAGCGGGCTTAAATTTTTTACTGTGTTTATTCTCGGGGTCCAACAATTTTGGATTTAACTCAAAAACGGTGAATTTTATCTAAATTTCATAAAAGTAATAAAAGTTTCTAAAATAAACTTTCTATTGGAAGGTGCAAAAGTAAATGTAGGTTTACGAGCAAATAAAAAATTTCTGAGCATATAAATTTTGGGAACAGCCTGTATAGTATGGTTCCCGTGGATAGATTTAACTTATACCCTGACTAATGATTCTACTTGCTACTACTTTACACTGTACCAAATTTCAGCGCTCTACCTTTAACAGTATTGTAAACATTTAGAAAAATCAATTAAAATTTCTTGACTTTGATGACCTTAATATCAACCTTATAACTCCGCCATTAATTGGTTTAAACCAAAAATTTTTACACGAATCATCATCATTTTCACTCTAGTATATGTGGTTTAATTTGTGACCGAGTCACTGAAACACCCTGTATAAACAAAAATTCATTAGTACATGAAGAATTAACTGAGTAACAAAGGAAATTTCAAAGCTTCTAAATTCTTAACAGGGAAACTTTTTAACTCCAAACCTCCAACACATTGGAATTAAAAAACTTTCCTGTTCAGAATTTAGAGGCTTTGAAAAATTAATTAGTTCGGGGCTTTGCAGTTATAACATCTTAGCATAGCATGCTAGAGACAAACGTACTGTTTAAACAGATAGCACACATAATAGCTCTGTCTACCTCTTGAACGAGAACAAACAGTACATCTACCATTTGTGTTTTTTTCTTTTTGGTGCAGGTTCTTCCGTGACAAATTGCCTTTTTGCAAATTTTCTGTCAGCAATATAGATATTCTTGCATTTTGCATTCTTCGTGCTTGACGTTTTGCTATCAAGGAAAGACCAAGTTCTTTCAAAAACGTTCGCCGCTGGCATTTGAAGTTTTGTGTATTATTCTTAAATATCACTGTAGCATTGATACCATACACATTGAGTAACGCAAAAAAGATTGTAAGTGACCATCTCCTGTTACTACAGAAAACATCATAAATCGAACACATTTGGTCCACTGTATCTACTCCGCCCTTAGACATATTGTAAAAGGCGATTATTTCTGTTTTTTGCTTCCTGTATATTCATCAAGACAGTTGTCGATGAACGTAAGATACAAGTGTATGATTTTTTTGAAAATCAAACACGGAAGAGTATTGGGCACGATTTTTGGTATTCACAAATAATGTTGGTATTTCCCTTTTGTTTTTACGGATAATGCCTACTATTAGTTGATGATCTTGTAAAAGTTTACGAAATAGTGGGTAAGAAGTAAATTAATTATCGACCGTGATATTGCGTTTACTTTTCGACACTGGAGTTATTAACCGTAAAACTACATCTTCGGCTTTATTACTTTGTTTACATAACCCCTCGTGTTGATTTTCCAGCAATTGATTTGTTAGTGGAAGAAAGGAGTTAGGCATGTACGAGGGAAAGAGGCTAAGGTCGAGATAAGGATGGAGATAACAGAAGAGTGGTGTAGGAGATGGGAAACATGTGGTAGTTGGAGCAAGTTATTGATTCCGGATCTGGTGGTGTGGACGGGAGAGTGGGAGGAGGTGGATTTTTACACCACCCAGGTGTTGACGGGTCATGGGGTGTTTGGTAGTTATTTAAGAAGAATCGGTAAAGCCAGGACAGAAAAATGGTCGTTTTGTGATGAAACTGATGCTGCGGAACATATAATTTTCAATTGTACAATGTTTGACCAGCTGAGGGAGAGGTGCAAAAGGGCGTGTAGTGAGGAGCCAAGGATTGAAAATGTGGAAAGGGTTATGCTTAACTCAGAAGATAAGTGGAAGGATATTACTGGCTTGTTTAAAAGTATCATGATATTTAAGGAGGAAGTGGAGCGAAAACTGGAGCTAGAAGGCACGAGGATTGGTGGGGGGGGAATAGAATAGAACCCAACCTCCTCTTAGGAATAGAACAACGAAGGAAAAGTTCCGTAGGGGAAGATGGGGAGATACCTCCCCCACTAGTGTGGTACATGGTAGATTATTAGCTTATAAAAAGTTAATGATTTCTTTTGTTTGTTGGTTACCTCATATTGGCAACACATCATCATGGTAAAGAACGTTAGAGGGAGAAATAACCTCCCCTTATTGAGGACAAGAGGAACGCAGAAGACGTTTCTGTTCTCGTTCCTCTTGCTCCGAAGATCTCCGAAGAAATGCCAGCTGGCGGTTCCGGAGGACCAACCCCACACTATTTGGCTGTCCAACACCACAGGCCAGATGTATGTTCGCAGATTTTCCCCGAACTCGTTAAAAAAAATCAACCTTATTTGAACCCAACCCAACTAGCCAGTTAGTGCTTGATATTAATGGAGTTAGATGGAGCCATGAATTATAAACTAACCTAACCCAACTAGCTAGTTAGCAGTAAGTATTGTTGGGTTGAGCTATCAACTTGATCTCAATTCAACCCACTTAGCTAGTTAGCACTTAATGAGCAATAATAACAAAACATATTAGAGTTCAAATCAGCAAGATTAAAAATTCGGCACAACTTGAAAATTTCCAAATTGTAAACAATCATGATTTTCAGGAAAATAGAACATACCAAATGATAAGGCTTAAATTAAATAAAAACCCCAACAACGCAGATATACTTTTGATTTTTTAGACAATCTACATTGAATACATCAAGAAATATTACTTATTTTGGAGATAATAAATGAAAATAGATGAAATGACAATATAATTTCTTTTAATAATAGCTATTTTAAAGATGATGGGCAATATATTACAGATAAAATTAGGAGATTAAAAATTCCCCTCAACTCGAAATTATCCAACTGTGTGTGATGAAAAACTTTGTGAACACGTTGAATCCTGAAGGCCCGGCATTTAAATATCTCACCTAGTAAATATCGTTCGCTAAACTAAAAGAAGACATATTAGTTAGGCATATTAGGTTCCTCAAATAAGAAACTTAATAAATGAGAACAAATTCATATCAATATTAACAACAAAAGACGTAGCGGCGTATATTAGCTTAAAAATAATAAAACCGATGCATAACAATTAATAAAATAAATAAATTTAAAATCCTATAAATTTTTTATAGAAAATCGGTATTTTTTGTTTGCTTTGTTTTTGGATGTTCTATAACATTTCTTTCACTTTGTCTTCTTGATGTTATTTTTTTCCATGAATCATAAAGTAAACATATAGCATGGTACAAAATGATTTTTTAAGACAATCTAATTCGTCGTTGCATATCACGTGAGTTAACAAACTTTGTCGGTAAAATAGTTATATAATATAATATTATTTAAATCTTGAATAGAAACTTTAAAATTTGAATTATTAACATCTATCTTTTTAATATGGAAAAATTTTTTAGGTGAATTCTTTGAGAGATTGTCACTTACATTATGTTTATTAAAAAGGATAGATTTGGTATGTTTCCTCTTCTTGTCTTCTTGGAGTCGTTTCATCCTGTTTCTTTTTGTGATTTTATTTTTCATGGTGATAAATTGAACTTCTTTTCGGAATTTGGAGAGGGTTTCTTCGTGTTCGATGAAATGAAGCTCCTGCTGTAGCTGGAGGTGTAGAAATTTCATAATTTTATCCTCTTTGGATTGTAAAGAATAGAGTTGACGTAGTCTTTTTTTCATAAGTTTTGCTTCAAGTTCAAATTTCTGATTGTTGAAGGTTTTGGAGACAGAAACTTTAAAGGAAACAGGAGTTACTTGATGTTGTAGTGCTTTGTGGATAAATTCTATATTATCTTTTGTCTTCTCTCGCTTAATCATTGTTCTCTTCAGATAAGAATTGTATTCTGATCCATTGGTTGGATTAGGGCGGTGCAGTTAGGTGGATTCTGAAGCATGACTTGGTACATTATTGATTAATAACAATGCTTTTCCGGGTAAGATATACTTTTGAGAATATTTTCTTACTTCTGGTAGAAAACATTTTATGAACCACTCTTTTAAAAGTCCCGAGGTCATTCAAGTATTTGAAGTCGATTTGTGAATGAGTGGCAATTCTTTATTTTTAAATGCACGTGGATTTTTAGCTTTACCAATGATGAGCAGATTTAATTTATGATCTCCTTCTGCATTGGCACACGCAAGGAAAGTTACTTTTTCCTTACTAGTTTTTCGGCCTGGTGCAGTTTTTTCGTTTGCTCCCACCAAAGTTCTATCTGGTAGAAGTTTGTAAAATAAAGCTGATTCGTCCGTGTTATATATTTGATTTAATGATGATTATGAAAAGTTTTCCGTTTTCCAGGACCATGGTAGCAGTTTTTCATATAACCATTATTCGAAAATTTATTCAAAATGAAAGAGAACTTTCAGAATATGAGACTTATTAAAAAAATACAAACTTTTATTTTAACATTTTCAGCTGAGTTGTAGAGAAGATGACAAGGAAAACAACATTCGTTCGGTGAGTCGTTTTAAAATTTTTTATTTTCACGAAAATATATGTAGACAAATCACGATGTACAGGAATTTTGAATTTACGGTGCAAAGAAGTACTCTTTCGGAATAAAAACTGATTCGGAAAATGGATTATCTGAACTAAAAATCTTTTCTTAAAATTGTATAAAAACAATCTGATTAATGATACGTTGGATAGTTTATTTTTGTTTACACAATATTAGGCATTTAAATAAAATTTATTAAATGTTATTATTGTTTGAATGTTATGATCAACAGATTTAGTAAGAACAGATTTTAAAAACAGATTTTTAGACATTTATTAGATTAGCAATAAATACACAAAAACAATAATAACAAAAATATCATCAAAATATATGTGATAAATTTAAATAACCGTGAATAATGAAATAAAATAATAATAAAATAAAATAATCATCAATTAAATAAAGCATAACGTAATAAAGCAGCTTTTTTTTACTTTGAAATAAATCGAAAAATATATTAGTTATGGCTTGCGTAGTGAGCTTCATGGCTACTGAACGGATGTTTAATAGAAAAGCTAAGTTTGGTCATTGAAGTCTTTGGCGAAGCAACAAATTTACTTTGCTGATGACTTTCAGGGCGCAAGATCAGACCCTATCACCGTGTCGTCGTCTAAACTTCAATTTCAATACCTGATGCAGTGCCGTCCTAAGATATTTGGCGCCCCAGGGCTGGATGGAACAAACAAAACTAGTGCATCCCTTTTCATACAAAATTTAAGAAAAGGTTCTATTGCACGGCTAAACTCATCCCAACCCGTTCCTGTATATTTGAACTGAAGTAAGGAACTACCACTAAACCTAGAACTAGAAACATACGGGTTTAGCTAGACTCATCTAGTCTAGCTTCGAAAGGTTGTATATCCCTAAGTTTTCAAACCCAACCCAATTGAACTGAACCTAATACAAGCCAACCCAGCCTAATCTAATATAACCCTAACACCCATCTCCAACAACTATCGTGAATCTCATGTCCATTTTATATTCCGTTCACCCCAAGTCTAATACAGTTTACTTAACTAATTCATCCAATTCATATATCCATATTTTCGAATATTTGTCAATATCGATGCATTTAACAGCAATAGTAAAAGAAATCAGTATTGTTCAGAATTAATTTTGCTGTAATTATGACGCGATAGTTTTTCCCAGTATGCTCCGATTGTTTCACATTTAAACAATTTTTCATGAGAGTTATTAAAAAGTCTTTCCAAAGCTCCTAGTAGCAACTCTTTTTGAGTAGTAAATCTTCAATATGTCATCATCTACAATGATTTAACTTTGGAACGATGTCCTGCCATTTTTATACTTTGGCAGTTAATCACCTAGAGGCAAATAGAGAAACATGATTGAAGCTCTGATTGTGTCAAGAACCCATATGATAGGAGAGTTTGAATAAGCGTTCGTGTTAGGTGTTTGTAAACGGAAAGTAGTATTGTTCCGAGTAAATCGCTGTGGTACGTTGAAATTTACCTCAAACGGTAGATCAGGAGCGTCAACCACACCATTAACAAGTTTAAAAAGAAAAATCTGATCGGATAATAAACGGTGTTGATCCAGGGATAGTAAGTTAAAAGCTGAGCAACGCATAATATAATCGCAGTACGGAAGATAATACTTGGTGGTATCTCAGTTTGGAATCAAGCACAATGCCAAGGTTCATAATGCTTTCGGCTTACAGAATAGCTTAACGGTAGTTAACATCGTATTTAAAATTAATCGGTTAAGGCTTACACGAAAACGATATTTTTCGACATTTGTCATAGTTAAGGTAAAGTTTATTAATTACACAGTAATCGTGCAAACGGTCAAGGTCCTTCTGAAGCCGTAGGCAGTCAAGATTTGAGCCATTTTTTCTGAATATTTTATTGTCATAAGCGTATAGCAAAAATTTTAAGAATTTAACACAGAAAGCGATATCATTTACATAAATTAAGAATAATGTTGGACCAAGGTAGTTTATCTTTTGTTACTCCTCATGAAATAGGTTTGTAACTGGACAGAAAGCCACCAATCTTGACTGCCTGACTCCTATCCGATAAATATGATATAATCCAGTGAATAAAACCATTTGGAATATTTAAGTATAAAAGTTTTTGCACGAGAATAGTATGATCAATTTTATTAAAGACTTTAGAATAATCAGTGTAAATGGCATCGACCTGATAGCCCCCATTTAACGCTGATTGGATAAAGTCAACATATGACACCAGGTTAGACTCAACCGATCAACCGGACGCGAAACCATATTGTTCTTTAATAAGAATATGTTTAATCGAGTAGCTAAGGTACAATTTTTATACAATTTTTTCGAAGATTTTGGGAATAGATAAGAGAATGGATATCGGGCGGTAATTAAATAACACCTGCCTATCGCCTGTTTTAAAAATTGGGATGACAAAAGCTCCTTTCCACTTAGATGGAAAAACACCTTTGCGTAATGATTTTGAAAAAATTAAAAACTGAAGCTCAGATAGTTCTGTAGCAAATTCGTTGAGGAATGTGGATGGAATACCATCAGGGCCTAGGCTAGAAGTCTGGGAAATATTTCCTAGAATTTTATAAACCGTGTTCATAGAAAACTAAGGTGTGACACCTAAGCCACTAGATATCTTAGAGCGGTCAATGGTACCATCCACAAAAACTGACGAAAAATAATCCGCAAAAGCACAAGCTATATCGGTGCTCGAACTTATACTCAACCCGTTAATCGTTATAATGGTAACAGGTAAATAAGACGGGAAAACTTTTTTTGGAATTAACAAAGGACCAGATTTTTTTAGGATTTTCCGGAACCTCTACCTGAAGATAATTTAGATAAGCCTTATAATCAGCAGAACTTGAACGTAAAATACAAAATGTTAAATAAGCATCGTTAGAATTAGAGGATTTCCATTTTTTTATGAAAACGTAGCTTTTCGCTGATTATTCGAATAGTAGACCGCCTAACCAATGTGGAAATCGTTTCTTGGGCACAGTGCGCTTAAGATCATCTCTATCAATTACAAAATAAACGCTATATAAAAAGCCTCAACAATGCTCTCGACGCCCATCCCAGCAAATGTAGATTGCCAATCAATGTTATTTAAGAAATTCCGAATATTAACAGTTTGCCTTTGAAAAAAAAAACGGCTAAGCTTGGGACCATCTTTTAAAAAAATTGTTTCGCATAATAAAGGAAATTCAAAGGGTGGATGATGGCCGTCAGGATCCACTAGTGGATCATTGCTGGGATGCACGCCTGAACTCCGTTAGCACACAATACTAGATCTAAAATTCTGGCGTTATTGTTTACAACATTATTAAATTGACCAAAATTACAATATGAAAAGACGTTAAGAAACTCAACCGCGCGACGATCGAAACTTTCTGTGGCGTTGATGTGGATGATATAAACTACAATCTATGATCTACTAAAATTATTTTAGAAATCGTTAAGATTGTAAATACAATTGACGTAAATCTTATACCTTTCAAATCTTCATCTTTTCTTTATCCCATCAACAGAATATCATTAACAAGACCTACAATAACCTATACATTCCAAGTTAAGTCTAATATTTTGTTATTAGAATATAGATGCCTCATGATTTGTAAGAATTTCGGAAATGGAAACAACACATCAGGAAACGAGACCTCTAAAAGTATCTAAGCACATAAGAACACGAATTGGGTATTCTTGTAATATAAAACGAAGACTTCCATAAAATATGTTTATAAATAAAGAATTAGAAGAAAACGCATAAATGACGAATACATTCACAAAATAACGTTTAACAATATGAATTAATGTTGAACTGATTCAACTTAATTAATAAAAAATTATTTTTACAAATCTCAGAAAACTTGGGGTATAAAAGATAAGTTTAATAAAAAAAATACATTAAATCAATCGTTTTTATTGCCACCTTAAAAAAATATAACAATCATTATACAATCTGCTTTTCTGCATAATAAACACACAAAATATCTTATCACAGTCGTCACTAGTTCAAATGAATGAGAAAATAATAAGAGAACTTATGAAACATCAAAAAAATAAAATAACTAAACGTTTTCGTGTTTTGTGTAATTATTTTCAAAATAGAAACGTTACTTTGCACTGAATTAAATTAAATAATTATTTAGGTTCAATAAATTAAATTTCCTTAAACTTTAATTCTATTGTTAAGTATTTTCTGGATTTGTTGTCGTTGTATTGGGAGTTGTTATCTCAACTTCTTCAAAACTTTTCGGTCGATGGTTTAGTAAGGGTGTGGATGTTCTAGGGGTGGGTGTATCGGTTAAAGCGCAAGCATCCAAAACATGTTTGTTAAATATTTCCGGCTTATCTGCATAAATATGGTGACCAGCTCCGTTTATTATCTACAAATAAATTAATTATTAATATAAAAAAAGGAAAAGGGTTTTTATTCAAATTTACATGAGCTTGTACTAATGATCCTTGTCGTTTTTCTTTAATAATATCAGCAGCAACATTTTCAACCCACGATTTAGCTCCATACATCAATGTAATAGGAACATCTTTGTTTAAATTACCAATTCTATTTACCATGGGATTTTTAGCCCATCCAAAACCGTACATCATACTGTGAAAAGCACTTTCACCACTGGGTGTTTGTGAGTTACATTGATAAATATACTGCGGAATTAAACTGACGTCATTTAAAAACATTTCATATTTCCTGGGAATATCTGGTCTGGCTTTGTTAATTAACCACTGCCCAAATGGCCCAGCCGCTCTAACCGCCCATAAAGGATTAAAAGGTCTTAATAAATGAGCGGCTGCTTTTAACCACCACGGAGCCTCAAATCGCTCATCAGGATTTCGCTCAGGAAACCCCCACGGATCAGCAAGTATTAAATGTTTGACTCGATGTGGAAATGAAATAGCGTAAGACGTCGCTAAAAACCCACCCATACTGTGTCCTAAAAGTACGAAACCTTCAAGTTTCATTTCTTTTCGCCATTCTTCAACAGCTTTAACCATTTGCTTTTCAGCTTCTAACGCGTCGTTACTGAATCTCGGCCGAGAACTTCGTCCAAATCCTAAAAGATCTATTGCATAAACCGGTCGGGAGGTTGCTAAGGTGTCCAAATTTAAACACCAGAGTGCTACACCCGATCCTAAACCATGAAGAAGTACTAAGGGGGTATTTTTTGATTCTATATTTAAAGATATCGTCCATATTTTATCAGATGGACCTACTACTGGACCTATATCGACAAACCAACCTCTATAAGCTGTTTTAATACCTATAAAAAAAGAAAATTGATAACATTGCGGAACATTTTTAGAGTGATTGTCTGGGGGGTGAGAAATTCCAAGTTAAGGTGAAACTACTAGACTACCATAGTTAAATTTTTTCCTTATGTTGATGTTTGTTTGCTTAGTTTTTCAGTTATAACTCCAAAACCATTGATGATCAAATTTCATTCTTCAATAAAATTGCAGCTAAGGCTTAAATATGTAATTTCTATTAATATATCTATGTAAAGAATTAAATTCGACTAATTTTACAAAAAAAAACAAATTCTCTTTGAGAAATATCTTTGCTCAAGTTCTACGAAATGTAGCTAAAGGGTAAGACGTGAGGAAGATTAGAAGGATGTTTTTTGAAATGAAAATAATTGACCTGTTGTTTAATTGAAAAAAAAGTACATTTATGAAAAAGTAAGGTTTAAATAAAGTATTAAAGGCGGTAAAGAGTGCATCGCTTTAGTGTTGTTATATTTTAGCAAAGCGTTCAATGTTGTCGACCATGATATTGTGTTGTTGATGCTTCATATTGGTGGATGCGGGGAAGAATTTATAAAGTTGATCAAAATGTATTTAATAGACAGATGCCAATATATGTTAAAGCGTGGAATACCGCAGGGGTCTTGTTGGGTCCTTTGCTGTTGAGTTTATACACATCTATGCTTCCAAAAGCTGTCAATTATTGTAAAATTCATATGTATGCAAACCACACTCACTTCTGCTAAAACTTTCCTTTTCGTGAATATGAGGGGGCATTATGGAAAATTAATAAGGACTTAGCTAATGTCAGTGAAATTGCAAAGAATCAACCCTTGACATTAAACCCTGTTAAAAGCGTTGTTATTCTTTTTGGCAAAAATGTAGATGTCGAGGAATTGAAAGCTAATCTGATTCTTAAGTTAAACGATTATATATACCAATGGTTGATGAGGCAAGGAATCTTGGGCTAGTTGTGGACATTGCCTTCAGGTACAAACAGCACATTACTAAAAATATTAAGTTGTAATTCTTGCATTTGAAACTACTCTATTCCTTCAAATATATTTTTAATTTAAAAGTGAAGAAGATGCATAATTAATGTATTCCTGTCTACTACCTACATTCCATGAATAAATTGAGACTGCAAAGAGTGTAGAACGCATGAGATATATATTCAGAATAACAAAAAGTTGAGAAAATGTTCCTTACGCATAAAGAGTTAACTTAGCTGAATGTTCACAATCGTTATACTCTTCAGGCTAGGGATGGCCAAACCAAACTATCTTGCGAGCCACTTTGAAAATATTGTACAACCGCGGACCGCATAACAATTTTTTTAAATTTTGATTGCCAAAATAACCACATGCCAACTTTGTTTTTAGTCGGTAAACCTAAAAACCACTGCCCACAAGCTGTCAGAGCCCCACAAGTACATTTTCTAGAGATACAATTGTAACAGGATGATAAATCTCGCAATATATCTAGCGGGCCCGCACGCGGCCGCGGGTTTGCCACCGGCGGATTTAGGTTTCATTGCCATATCAGGATTGTCACAACCGGCTTGCCTAGTTATTTGTGTAAAAGTATTTAGTTTGGACATAGTATAAATAGTGGAAATAAAAATGTTGTTAATCTGCTTGCTAATGGTATAGCTCTTTTGTCATGCGTTTAGCATTTTGTTGTACTATTTTACAAAAATCAGCTCTACTGAATTTTAATTCTATTTCTAATTACTGATTTTCTGGTAACAGAATACATAATGGACAACATATCCATATATAACACAACATGCAACATTTTCTATCTTCTTCATCGCATTAAAGTAAGCTATTAATAAAATGTATTCTGCTAAGAGGTAAGGTGTTTTCTGCTCTTTAATATGTATAATTAATTACAGGTAGATTAGTATGTAATACTACTATTTGTTCGACTTTATTAGGCAGGAAGCAATTTCTTCTTTCCTCGCTGATGCTAAGTAGAATAGTCGTTTAATACACGCTGTACTTGACGGTGTTCATACATACATTTTGCCAAAAGCAAATTTTAGTTCATTTTTGGGCATTATAAGTATTACTTTTTCCCCAAACAAATGGGTTCTCTTTTTTTGGGCAAAACTTCTCCGCATAAATAAGAATCCAGCATATCATTTTTTCTTATTCTGCCGATATAGTTAGTATATTTATCTCTTATTTTTATTAGATGACGCTATTTCTCTGTAACAGTCCCAGAATGTAAAATGAGCTTCCTCAACCATATTTGAACATATTAGGTGGCTATTTATCGTAAAATATCATTAGTTGCATCGTCAGTGCTATCATTTCCTGAGCTTAAGTCCCATCGAATAGCTCCAAAAAATGTTCATGTCATTTAGAAAATATTTTCGGGTGAAAAAAATTGGAAGCGATATCGAGGATCTAAACGTGTCACAAGAAAATAGTTGGCATTCTTTTATATTTTTGCGAGCCTTACACCCCTACATTAAAAAAATTGCAATTGAATGACATTTTCTAAACGGGCTTCTTGCTTTATTAAATATTTGATTAATCCTTTAATATTAGGAATCACAAATATTATTACGATGGAGGAGCTTACCATTTTTGTAATTTCTCCACTTTAAACGCATTAAACAATCTCCTAACAGTTGCCATTGCATTACCGACAAGTTTTCAAATTTTTGAAAACAAAACTTCTTTTGTTCTACTGTCCGACAAGTATATAGTATGTACTTTGCCCAAACATCTTGTGCCAGTTGATGAACAGGCTCAACTTTTCTTTCTTTTTTTCTTCAAGCTATTTGCTAGGAAAAGATTGTAGTGCACTCTCTTAAACTGAAAATATTGAAAAGGATTCGATCCCAATATTGAAAATTGTTGCTGATACTATTTTAAATAACAGCTGCCAGAAATCGTCGGTATAAAACTCTAGTAGTATACTATAGTTATATTCATCAAGATTTCGTAATTGCCGTTAAAATTACTGTCTTTGTGACATCATGCGCGGAACGATCGCATTTTTGAATAGTTAAATATCCTACCTTATATTGTTACTATCATCCTGTTCCATAATAAGTGATGAAGACTGCGCCAGTGGATGATCTATCTTTGACCTGCTGGACATGGTGAACATATTCGGTCATCTTAGAAGATAAATATTCGATGTATTACTTCCATTTCAAACCATTCATTATCACACCAAGACATTTGACAGTGTGGGTAGACACCAATAATATATGATTTCATTTGCAGTACATTTACCAGAATATTTATTGCGTCGTATATCACCATTTATAATGTGTGAACAAAGCAGGATGAGTGTGTAAATAGATTCGTTGAGTCATTATCACGTAATATAACATGATTTTTTTCTATTGGTATATACCAAAAAGCAGTATGTCTGATATTAGCTTTCGAATATTATTACCAGTGTACTGTCCAGAAAAATGTTTCATTTGTAAAACACTAAGTTTCTGTAAAAAAATAGTTTGTTATCCAATGAACGATTTTTATGACATCCCCTTTTTTCAATGCACAGTCATTCCTCAAAGTTCCTCATCACTTTTTCACACAAGTTGAAGTCAAATTTTCTTATTTTACTTTTCTTGCAGATTTCTAGGTATATCGACGTAGATCTTGTAATATCTCTTTTAGATCAGGGAAACTAAAGGACTATGGGCACACCAACTTCAATTGAGGCTCTAGCTGTATGTGTTGTGGTACTATTTTGTTGGAACCAAATTAAACTTACAAAACTTTGCATATAGTTATTATTTGTCTGTAGTAGACGAAATAACTATATTTTCTATTTTAAGATAATTTTTGATTCTGTTATAAATGTCAGGAATGACTATGTCAGTAATATATTTTCGGCTTGGAGTAGTATATTTTTTTTTTACTTTTTGGTTAGTTTAGAACATCCAATATTTCCAACAATTGATAATAAGTGATTATCACTAACAATCATTTCTGCAATGACGTAATGCAATTCTCTTGCTCTTACATCATCTGATCCTTCTTTATTCACATACTTTATTCTACATACAATTGTATATATTTTTTTTTGCTTGAATCACATGCTTAATTGCACCAGTCAATTCTTTATATGATTCGAGATGTTTTCTTCTTGTCAATTTTCCCTTGCCTCCTCTTGAAATTAACGCATTGCACAATATACACTAAACTTTGTTCTTAGTATTCTCACGATCTCATCTCTTACTACTATGTCATTATTCATTATTTCACTTCACTTCTAATTTCATTCCAACAAATACTATATTGTTGTTTCTCGAACATTGAATAAGCACGCAAAGGAACGACACAAAATTACCACATTATCACCAGAGTGTAAATAAAATAGCGATATACCAATATTCATACAGTGATATCATTGCTCTTAATGAGTTCTCTTAGATTGTTGGTACACTCTCTGATCAATGCTAACTTATTTATGTAGGTCATAGTAAGTAAGAAGACATAGATATATTTTTTGCTTTACTTTATACAAAAGAACAGGGGGTACAATTGATGATGAATGGGAGAATGTTGATGTTAGTGGGCGAGCACATAATGGTCCGAATTTTTCATAAAGAAAAGAACGAAACGATTATGAGAGAGGATGTCTAAAATCTAGTGAAGTACATAGGACTTTTAAGAAATATCAACTTTGACACCAATAGTGTTAATAAAAAGAGAAAGGAATTTGTTCCCATGAAGAAATTGATTGAAAATAAGTCATAGAATCGGTTTATTTTAATTAATTAAATAAGTCCTATGTACGACACTAGATTTAGACACCCTCTTTCACAATCATTTTGATATTTTCTTCTAGATGAAAAATTAGGACCTACTCGTCCAAGATGATCAGCACTTTTCATTCATCAACAATTTCATCGCCACTTTGTATAAAGTAAAGATAAAATATATAAGGAACAGTTAACAGTTAGTGTCACCACATATACATATTTGAAATAAAAAATACTGATACATTTAGCATACACAAATCATTTATATACAGGTATTTTTATGAAATTTGGCATATAGTGATTATTAATAAAGATGCATATCTTTCAATAAAATCTAATCTCTATCTTTAACAGTGGCGTGCGTACGAGCAGTGACTTTAATATTTTTAAAGAAAAAAATGGTACGCCAATGGTTTTTTCCCAAATAAAAAATATTTTTGAACTCCCCCTTCAATTTGACAAATAAAAGCCCGGAATAGATGAAGGAAACAGAACTGACGATTTTTGCGATGATTTTTTTTAAACTGAAGTAAAATGGCCTAAATAACACGTTAAAAAATAAAATCAACCCGGTCGAGTCTCAAACTTACCGAAAAATCACTTTGAAATTTGATAAAAAGACAATGAAAAAGGTTCGATGACGTCGCGTATCGTAACTTTATGTTATTAAATTCTTTTATTTTTGATGGTAATGCATTGTACAACTTAACCAATATATAGTTGAAAGTATTCTGGGATTTTTTGATTCTGTGATATGGTACTAACAGACTACTTTTATGGCGCGTGTTGTTGATATGAAGATCTTCATTCTTTGTCAATGTGTCTTTCTTCGTATGAACATTAACTAGGTAGGTAAGTATGAAACAACTTGGGATAGTTAGTATTTTTAAATTTTTAAAAACTGTTCGGCAGCTTCCAACATGGTCTAGCCCAGACAAGATCCGTATCACTTTCTTTTGCATTTTAAATATGTCATTCATATCGTTTGACCCTCCCCAGATAGATATGCCATACGTTGCCATGCTGTGAAAATAAGCGAAGTAGACGTTTTTTGTTTCATTTGTGGGTAAATTTTTAGATATCACCTTTATACAATATATTGAATTTGATAATTTTCTTTTTAAGTTTGTTACATGGTTCGACCACGTTAAAGTTTCGGACAGCGTAATGCCTAGAAAATTTATGTTTTGAATTTCAGTATCTTTGTCTCTTTTTGTAGAAAAAGTTAGTATTTTTGTTTTATCTGCATTTAATTTTTTGCATCATCTAATGATATTTGCCTTTTATTTTTAAGTTGCTGTATATCATTTTCTTGGTTGATAACTGACGTGTCATCTGCATAGAGACAAATAGAAAGTGCCTTCACATTTTCTGGCAGATCGTTTATATATATCAAAAAAAGTACTGATCCAAGCACAGAACCCTGAGGTACACCTGCCCCAACAGATTTCAATTCAGAGTGTATTCTTTTTCAATAGACTTGTTGTTCTCTATGATCGAGGTAAGAGGCTAATAAATTGTATGCAGTAGCTTTGAAGCCGTAGTAATTTTTCTCTTAAAATTCTGTGGTTTACCATATCAAAAGCCTTGCTGAGATCACAAAAGGCTTTGTTGATCAAAACCATCTGCTATTTTTTGGATAATATTTAGTAACGCTATTGTCGTTGATCTGCCTTGTATGTACCCATACTGATATTTGGTTATAAGATCTTCTTCTTCTAAATACTCTATTATTCTTCTCTTTATGACCATTTCAAATATTTTTGACATCGCCGGCAATATTGATATAGGTCTATATTTGCCACAATTGTTTGGTCCCCTGGTTTCTTAATTGGTATTACTTTCGCTCGTTTGAGTTCCAGCGGAAAAATACCTTCTATCAAACATTTGTTTAGAACTATTTTTAGTTGTTTACTAATTTGTTCTTCTATTTCTTTTAGCAGTTTTACTGAAAAGCCATAAATATCTGTTCATGTTTTTAATGATTTGTGTGACGTCACTGCTATCTATATTGCATTTAAGAATTTGTTTGATTTTGATGTTACCAGATCCACTGCTTCCATTTGGCTTAACATACTGTTTTGTGTTAAAACGGTTGACTGTCCAATAGTAATAAAATGATTATTGAGAATATTTGCGTTCAGTGTGGTCTTAACTTCATTCTTAATGCATTCTTTTCTCACTTCTTCCTTTGTTATTTTCCAAGCTGCGTTTATTTTGATTTGTGCGTTATTTATATACTTTGCATGAGCTTCTTTTTTCGCTAAGTCATTTCTGTATTGTTGCTTAAAAGCTTTATGCGTGTTTTTATATACATTATCTCCTGTTACTTCTAAAATCGTATATAACGCATCAAGTTGATTTTTCATTTTGGCTAATTTATCTGTTTCCCATTTTAAATTTAATTTCCCTACAGACGTTTTTACAGGTTGTTCTGGAAACGCCCTTTTAAAACATGTCGTGAGAATATCATGAAATTTTGTGCGTTTTGACTTGTATTATGTATTTGTGACCAATCACTCTCTGCTAATAGACGTTTGAAAATGTCTATGTTTGTAGCGTTTATTCTTCTTCTTTGTGTTATTTTAATTTCTTGTTTTCTATATATCAAAATACAAAACGCTTTTTGTGCCAAATGATCACCTAAATGAAGATTGACAGACTTCACAACGCTTTTCTGCAATAATATATTAGCAAAAATATTGTCCATACATCTTTTACCCCCCACTCTTGAAGGTTCATCAAACATGGGATACAGACCATACTCTGACATAATACTTAGAAAATTTTCTTTTATTTCTGTTTTTTCATTTACACAAATATTGAAGTCTCCAAGCATTAATATATTTTTATTAGTTTGTGTATTTGTTGTATAATCTAAGATTTTTTGCAGCCTTTCAAAAAACTCGTCGATATCACCATCCGGAGGGTGATATATTTGTATAATTATCGATTTTAATTTTGGAATTAACATTGCTTCGTAAACGGCGGGTAAAACAGGTCCGTTGAATTGAAATTTTCGCATTTACACACACAAACACTAATATTATAAATAAAAATAAATAAAAATTTTTGAAATGAATCAATATATTGAGTGGATCCGCATATAACGTACTTTTTCTAAAGGACCCATCCCGGAAATTGAAACCCACCCCCTGCTCCATATTCTACCCGGAATTTGGAGAATTTGCTAAAATTTAAACGTTAATGTCCCTAATAAAAAGAATCAGTATATTAGGGGGATCTGCATATAACGTACTTTTTTCAAAGGACCCATCCCGGAAATTGAAACCCACCCCCTGCTCCAAATTCTACCCGGAATTTGGAGAATTTGCTAAAATTTAAACGGTAATGTCCCTAATAAAAAGAATCAGTATATTAGGTGGATCCGCATATAACGTACATTTTTTAAAGAACCCATCCCGGAAATTGAAACCCACCCCCTGCTCCATATTCTACCCGGAATTTGGAGAATTTGCTAAAATTTAAACGGTAATGTCCCTAATAAAAAGAATCAGTATATTAGATGGATCCGCATATAACGTACTTTTTTTAAAGGACCCATCTCGGAAATTGAAACCCACCCCCTGCTCCATATTCTACCCGGAATTTGGAGAATTTGCTAAAATTTAAGCGTTAATGTCCCTAATAAAAAGAATCAGTATATTAGGGGGATCTGCATATAACGTACTTTTTTCAAAGGACCCATCCCGGAAATTGAAACTCACCCCCTGCTCCATATTCTACCCGGAATTTGGAGAATTTGCTAAAATTTAAACGGTAATGTCCCTAATAAAAAGAATCAGTATATTAGGTGAATCCGCATATAACGTACATTTTTTAAAGGACCCATCCCGGAAATTGAAACCCACCCCCTGCTCCATATTCTACACGGAATTTGGAGAATTTGCTAAAATTTAAACGTTAATGTCGTGTAAATGCGGAAATTTCAATTTAACGGACCTGTTTTACCCGCCGTTTACGAAGCTTTAGATGCTTAAAAAGCATCAAAAAGCATCAAAAGTATCAAATTTCAAAGTGATTTTTCGGTAGGTTTCAGACTGGACTGGGTTGATTTTATTTTTTAACGTGTTATTTAGGCCATATTACATCAGTTAAAAAAAAATCATCGCAAAAATCGTCAATTCTGTTTCCTTCATATATGCCACCTTATTTGTAATTACCCTTTTTTATAAACTTTATTAAAATACTTATATTTTAATAAAGTTTATTAAAATATATAATTATTTTGGGTATTTTGATAACGGAACATTTTGGGACCATAGTTTATATAAGAAATTATCATTAATTTTCGATGTAAAATCACCCCCTTCAATATTCGCATATCATTACGGAACACCCTGTATATTATTTTTCCCTGTTTCACATACTTAAAGAATCATCTTTATCATCAGTTTTTAAGCCATACATACTGTCATTTTGTGACTCCCTTGATAGACTTACTATTGAAAATTCTTCATTATCAAGATCATCTATCTTAAATCATGTTTACTCCACCACCTTTTCAAGATTTTATTTGATAAAATCAGTCCAACTTAATTTTTTACATAAATATATTGATAAAAATTGTTTATTTAAGCCTTAGCTACAATTTTCTTGAAGAATGAAATGAGAAATCATCAAGGTTGTGAAGTTATAACTGAAAAACTAAGAAAACAAATATTAAAGAAAAATATAAAATATCATTAATAAAGTTTGGCTTAAAAATGGCAAATTCTTTGGATGTTTAAATATACCGGACTAGTACTTTCATTCTAACTTGGAATTTCTCACCCTCCAGAATCTCTGTTGCACTGTGTAATGTATGATGATGAAATGTTTAAGATTATTATTTTACTTTGTAAAATCCTTTTTTCAATAGTCCTTAGCATATTCTCCGAGTATTTGTTCCAAGAAATCCATTCGGTGGTGAACCAACTATGATCAAAACAATTAAAACCCATTAAAAAAATATTAATAAGATATTTAAAAAGAGGTTAGTTATATAATCTCATCAAAAGTAAACAAAGATGAACTGATTTTAAAAATAAAATGTTACTCGTTTATATACAAAGTAGATGAGATGAGAATCTTTATGATTCATAAATTTAATCAAAAAATTGCTCGTAATTAAAAACCAATTAACTTTCTAAAAATAATGTTACCTTTTTTGATTTATTTCTACAACTTCCATTACACCAGTTGGAGACTTATTTTATAATTACCCCTTTTCAGGCTACTTTTAACATTAAATTATTCTTTTCCGGTTTTTTGCTATACAAGATATCAGGGTCACTAAGACCTTGAACACTTAAGACCTTAACGAGGTCACAGCCACCAAGAACACAATTACCTCAATTTAATAACGTTTTTTTAAAGTTTAAACACTGAATTTTTCGCACAAATACAAATCTATTCGCGTTCCCTTCTTGGTTACTATTTCTTTTGGGAATGAATTGGTCAAATAAAGTTGTCGTCTCATTTAAATAGGATGCGATGACGAAACCTGCGAGTTGTTGCTGAAACTATCCTTCTACATGACACGCAATATTCAGTGATATTCTGCGACTGCTTGAATTAGAAGGAAAAAACGTAACAAAAACAAAGAGGAGAATTGCCTTGAAAATTAGTTATCGCACGCGAATGAATGAGTCATGTTTGTGTTTTTATGTTAATTGAAAATTACCGATTTTAGTTGATGATTTCGGAATTTATTTTTAACGTTTAAATGTCATAATGACAAGGAAAAGTCAAAACATAACCTCAAAAAATTATATCAATAAAAGATACTCCTAATATAATAATAATATAGTAATCTTGAAAAATATAAAATGAATTTTAATGAATTTAGAAATCAATAAAATTCATTATAATTTTAGTTTTAAAAAACTTACTTAAATAATATTTAATGTTTTGACAGATTACATAATGTTACATAAAAATGATCTCAAAAATTAACTGTCAGACTCGTCGTGTACTCGTCACATGCAATCGCCCATGTCAAGTAATACTATGAAATTCGGTGAATTGCGACGACATAACTTAACATGTACGATTGTGTTTTGTGAATGCACGACGAATGGGACCGCTTCACAGTGTTAGCATATATATGTATCATATACAGGTGTCTCAGGTAACTGGTTCATTAGAACTTTTTTAAGTTCCACTATTCGTAGAGGTTTGAAATTTTGGTAATATGGGTTGTTCATTCCGATCTATAAATCTAAAATAGTTTCAAGATGGCCACCACTTCCGGTCTACCGGAAGTAGACCTCAACTTCGTTATTTTAAATGGAATGCTATAGTTTTTACTATACCATTCAATTAGACGTAAGAAAATCTGTTGACTTTAATAACAGTTGTTAGTACCTCGCGGTTTTTGTTTTCGAGTTATTTTGATTTTAAGTGTTTTTTGGTAAATATCACCATGCTCTTTAAAAGCACATATCTCAGCCAACGTTAATTCAAAAACGTTTTGCATCGGTACGATAACTCTTCATATGCTGGCAAATAAATTGTCACTTGTTATATCAGTGTACCTTATACAGCGTGTTCAAAAATTGAATTACCGTTTCGCTATGTTCAACTGCGAGAAAGTCGAAAATTTTAAATAGAACGCCCCATATCTTTTTAGCCCATCAAAACGGGATTTTAATTACACTAAAGCCCATTACTACCATCTATTAGTTAAATTAATCTTATAGATAAACCCATCTACTAGCCAATCAGAGCGTGTAAAATAGCAGTAACCATGGTAACAATCCCTTAGATAACTTAACCAGAAGATGGTAGTAATAAGCCTTAGCAGCAGAAGTCTGCGTACAAAAAACTTCTAACACTTTAACTGAAAAAATAAGGGTCATGATCTAATGTGATAAACTTCAATTTTTTTTTAATTTTGTGTATTAACTACATATAATTCTATTAACAAAATATGCATCAATAAAACAGAAATATTAGTAGTTACAAAAAAAATTAAAATTAAAAATTCTCCAAATAATGCGTATGCAAAAATCTGCGTACAAATAAAGACGCCTTCTCCAAAATATACTTATTTACTTAAATACGTAGTTGGCGATGTACGCTTTCCGATTTAAATAAAAGATAATCGGTGTCAATTATATTAGCAGAGGCTTAGAAGCTAAAAGTTAGAATGGACACGAAAGGAAAGGAAATTGAATTGGGAGAGAGAAAAATTATTGTAAAGTTATGGAAAGAGGGAAAATCTTTTCGAAAAATAGGAGAAACTGACGGCAGGTCACACTCTTCCATTCAAAGAGTAATTAATAATTATAAAGACACTGAAGATTACCTCTCACGTCCGCGATCTGGTAGACCACCCCTTTTAACAAACCGAGAGAAGCGAAAAATTGTACAGCAGGTTAGAAAAGAACCTAGGCTGACGGCAAAAAAAAAATAGTAGAATATGTACAAGAATTTCATAAAACTATCAGCAAAGATACGGTGAGAAGAACGTTAAAAAAAGCTAACTATCACAGTCGCGTTGCACGAAAAAAGCCATTTGTGTCAGAGGTCAATCGTCAGAAGCGGATCGCCTTTGCAAAAAAACTCTTAGACAAGCCCATTGAATTCTGGGAGAAAGTTCTCTTTACAGATGAGAGCAAATTTTGCATTTTCGGCATTAAGGGTAAACAACTTGTATGGAAAAAACCTAATACTGCCCTTAATCCCGAAAATTTGAAAGCGACTGTAAAACACGGAGGTGGTGGAGTTATGGTTTGGGGGTGTATGTGCACCAAAGGGGTTGGTTTTCATAACATCGACAATGGACCATAAAATGTATATAGACATTTTAAAAGAAAATTTGAAGCCTAGCATCGAAAACTTGGGCTTGGGGCCCGAATACTTTTTTCAACAAGATAATGACCCCAAACATTGCGCCCACAACACTAAGCTTTGGCTACTATACAATACCCCAAAGCAACTTAAAACACCTCCACAATCGCCGGACTTGAATCCCATCGAACACCTCTGGGATTTACTGGAACGCAGGATTCGGCAACACAACATAACGTCGAAGGAAACGTTAAAAAATGTTATGATTGAGGAATGGGCCAAAATCAGTTCGGACGAAACGAAGAAATTAGTGCACTCCATGCCTAAACGTTTAAGGGAGGTCATTAAACGTAAAGGTTATCCGACCTCATATTAATATAGAAACAATGATCTCATTTATGAATTTTTTATAAATACTGTCCTGACTTGTACGCAGATTTTTGCATACTCGTTATTTGTAGAATTTTTAGTTCTGATTTTTTTCTGTAACTACTGTTTCTGTTTTGTTGAAGCATATTTTGTTAATAGAATTATATGTAGTTAATATACAAAATAAAAAAAAAATCAAGTTTATCACATTAGATTATGACTCTTATTTTTTCAATTAAAGTATTACAAGTTTTTTGTACGCAGACTTCTGCTGCTGAGTGTAGCTTCTGAACCAAATTAGATATCGAAAAACCTGATATGGTATTTTAGAGGGCGAATGTTTTCTATAAAATAAACATTTCAAATGGTTCATATTTTATTCGTAATTTTTATAAAATAAAATGAAATAAAGAAAATAGTATTTTTACAATGAGCAGCTTATTTGATGCAGCCAACGTCAGATGGAAGAATATGAAATTAGACAGTTACTACACCAACACACATTGAGTAATTAGTTGTCAGTGTGTATGTTAAATTACATAGTGAAGACAGATTAATTTTTTAAACATGGGTCGACGTACAAGCGTAGAGCAACGGGAATTAGTAATTCACCACTTTAAAGATGAAAAAAACCAACGTTTAATAGCTCAAATGGTAAACATACCATCATCTACAGTCCAACATATAATAGAACGATTCTTGAAGGACAACCGAGTGGAAAATAAAGGCAGAAACGCGCCAAATAAAATTTTTACACCAAGTGACGAAAGATGGATCATCCGAAAAATTTGTGAAAACCTCAAGTTATCGGCTCAAAAATTAGCTGATGAGGTATACAATTTTCTTGGTAAGAATTGTAGTGCATCAACAATTCGCTGTATCTTGCGATCACGTGATTTTCATGGTCGAGTACCACTCAAGAAGCCCTTTATCAGCCAACGCAATAAAATTGGCCGGCTAGCCTTCGCCAAAAATCATGTTTCGAAGGATTCAAAATTTTGGAACACCGTAATTTTTGCTGATGAGTCAAAATTTAATATATTTGGTTCTGATGGAAGGTCGTTTGTATGGCGGAAGCAGAATAAACAGCTCGATTTAAAAAATTTATGCGCGAGTGTAAAACATGGTGGAGGAAGTGTTATGGTTTGGGCTTGCATGGCAGCATCAGGCGTTGGAAACCTTGTTTTAATAGACGGGAACATGGATAAAACCATGTATTTAAGCATATTAAAAGAGAATTTGCTACAAAGTGCTGAAAAACTGGGTCTGCGTAGCAACTTCAGATTTTACCAAGGCAACGACCCTAAACATTAGTCGGGAATTGTACAGACTTGGTTAATATGGAATTGCCCTCACCTCATGGCACCACAGGCGCTATCTCCGGACTTAAACGTTATTGAGAATTTATGGGCATTGCTAGAAACCAATATTAGAAAACATCACATTTCTAGCAAAGAAACTTTGAAAAAGCATCGCCAGAAGTAACAAAAAAACTCGTCAATTCTATGGAAAAAAGGCTAAAGGCAGTAATCTCAAAAACAGGGTACCATACAAAGTACTGAAGGTACTGCAAAAATCAAAATATTCGTTTCGTTTTTCAATTTTATAATGTTGCATCAAATACGCTGCTCCTTGTAAAAATATTGTTTTCTTTATTTCTTTTTATATTATAAAAATTACGAATAAAATATGAGCCATTTGAAATGTTTGTTTTAGAGATAATGTTCGCCCTCTGAAATACCATATCAGATTTTTCGATATCTCATTTGGTTGAGAAGCTATGTGATTTGAAACATAATTTTGTTGCCTGCATCAAATAAGCTGACACTCACTGTAACTTAACATGTACGATTGTGTTTTGTGAATGCACGACAAATCGGACCGCTTCACAGTGTTAGCATATGTCTCACGTAACTGGTTCATTAGAACTTTTTTAGTTTTCACTATTCGTAGAGGCTTGAAATTTTGGTAACATGGGTTGTTCATTCCGACCTATTAATCTAAAATATTTTCAAGATGGCCGCCACTTCCGGTCTACCGGAAGTAGACTTCAACTTCGATATTTTAAATGGAATGCTATAGTTTTTATTACACCATTCAATTATACATAAGAAAATATGTTGACTTTGATAACAGTTGTTGGTGCCTACCGTTTTTTGTTTTCGAGTTATTTTGATTTTAAGTGTTTTTTGGCAAATATCACCATGCTCTTTACAAGCCCATATCTCAGCCAACGTTAACTCAAAAACGTTTTGCATTGGTGCGATAACTCTTCATATGCTGCTAAATAGATTGTCATTTGTTATATCAGTATATCTTATACAGGCTGGTCAAAAATTGAGTTACCGTTTCTCTGTATTCAATTGCGTGAAAGTCGAAAATTTTAAATGGAACGCCCCATATTTTCATACCCTATCAGAAAGAAAATTTAATTCTCTACAAATTATCTATAAATATTCCTATACCTATTTATTATAGTTTTCTTGCTATTGAGGAATTTATCAAAATCATAGGTAAAATGCTAGAAATCGTCTGTGTTTTTGTTAGAAGGCAATGACATTTTGACAGTTTTTTGTTTAATTTATTTAAATTATTATTAGTATTATTTCTACAATGAATTGTGATTGAATAAACTTTAGATTGCTAGCTGTAATTTACCAAAAATAACCAAAAGAAAACCGAATAAATGAAACAATGAAAAACAACAATTTAATGATAAAAATTAAAATCAATAACATAAAAGAATGAAAAATTGAAAATTACAAAAATAAATTATGGGAATTTAATTCTCTACAAACTATTTAGATACTTTCCTGCGCCTATTTGTTGTAGTTGCCCTCCTATTTGGACATGAATGGACGCATGCAATGCTGGAAGCTTCTTGTTTTTATGTTAGAAAGCCAACGAGTTTTGATAGCTTTTCAACCATATTTATGTTATTGTTGTCATTACTTAGTTGTGTCATCACTTACTGCTGTTAATGTCTTTGAATATCATGACGAATTATTCCCACGCCAACATTTTAAATTCGTCTTATATTCATGGCGGGTGTAATAATGTTTTGGATAGGATAAGATACGTATCTCTTAGTTTTGGAAAGATCAAAATAACAAGAAAACATAAATTTCTATCACCAGCAGCTTAAGATAACAGAATAAATGTTTTGTCATATTTTATTGCTTTACCAAATTCTTCGGTAAGAGGTGCTTTGGTCAATGTAGATGAACAATATTTTACAAAAAAGCACCGTAAATAAATAAACTGAACTCTCTAGGAACATCTCGCGCATCATTACGTCGAATATTACGCCATATCATTGTTTTCCATTGTTTCATTTATGCGTTCTTCTGCTGGTTATTTTTGGCAAATAAAAGCTAACAAACTCAAGTTTATTCAATCGCAGATCATTCTAGAAATAATACCAATGATAATTTAAATAAATTAAACAATAAACTGTCAAAATATCATAGCCTTCTACTAAAAACACGACCGGCTTCCAGCATTTTGTGTAGGATTTTGATAAAATACTCAATATGAAGAAAACTATAATAAATAGGTATAGCAATATTTATAGATAATTTGTAGAGAGTTAAATTCCCGTTTAGATAGGCTAAAAGGATATGGTGCGTTCCATTTAAAATTTTCGACTTTCTCGCAATTGACTATAGCGAAATGGTAATTCAATTTTTGATCACGCTGTATAAGGTACATTGATATAACAAGTGACAATCTATTTAACAGCATATGACGAGTTATTGTACCAATGCAAAACGTTTTTGAATTAACGTTGGCTGAGATATGGGCTTATAAAAACCATGGTGATATTTGCCAAAAAACACTTAAAATCAAAATAACTCGAAAACAAAAAACGACAGGTACCAACAACTGTTATCAAAGTCAACATATTTTCTTACGTGTAATTGAATGGTATAATAAAAACTATAGTGTTCCATTTAAAATACAGAAATTGGGGTCTACTTCCGGTAGACCGGAAGTGGTGGCCATCTTGAAAATATTTTAGATTAATAGATTGGAATGAACAACCCATGATACCAAAATTTCAAGCCTCTACGAATAGTGTAACCCAAAAAAGTTCTAATGAACCAGTTACGTGAGACACCCTGTATATGTATCATATATATCATTAAAGACCGGATTAAAAGGCACAAAAAAGACGGAAAAAGGCACTTAAAAGGCATGAAATTTTGGCAACAAAAGCATTAAAAAGGCATAAAAATTAGAAATCGAAAAAATTGCTATACCTAATTAATAATGTATTTTAATAACGTTTTCATTAAAAAATACATCGTTAAACTAAACATTCATATATAATTATTAAACCACTAATCACGAAAACAACTAATTATTAAATGCTGTTCTAAATGTTCCATTGTGAAGTTGTGTCTTCTCTCACTTAACGTATTCTTGTAAGCCGAAAAATTTCTCTCCACGTCCACACTTGTAATTGGTGCATACTTGAACTTTGTAATTAAGGCGGGATCCATAATAAATCCAGTAACAATTTCACCACTTAAGATTGATGCAATTTTTTGTAATGTGGCGAATCCTTCATTTTTACACAGAGCGTCATTAAATTTATTCGTAATTATTTGACCAATATGTCCTGGTACGCTATACGTGCTGTCTTGAATCTTTTTAATCATTTCTACTGCAGTCATAACTGTAATTGCTTTTTATAAATGCCAAATTATTTTGTAGCTCCACTTCTTTTAGGACGGCCTGGCAATCTTGTATTGCTTTACTACTTGTAGCCGGAAATTCATTTATTAATTGTTTAAAATGATCTAAGGCGTTTGTGTAGTATATAGCGGCATCTAGCCATGTTCCCCATCTTGTTAGAACTGGTTGTGGTGGTAATGGGGTATTTGGTAACCTCTCTGTAAACAATTCTACCCTTAAAGGGGCTTTAACAAATATTTGTTTACCGCTTTTTATTAATTTATTAACTAATGGGAACTGTAACCTTATAGTTTCTGCTACTCGATTAAGCCCGTGTGCTAAGCAAGTACAATGAATTAAATTAGGGTAAAAAATCTTCATATTATGGTGGGTTCATGCAATGTGTTTTAGTCTTAGTCGTAGTTATAGTTATAAGAGTAAAAAGTTAAGGTATTGTGTTATAGTAGTACTGTTCATGCAACACCTTACGACTAAAACGGTTTTTGTCCTAGTCACAAGTTTCCCAACTTTTAACTTCTTAAAGCTAAAACCCTCGGTCGCACTTAACGCATGCGCACTTTTCTCTTTCGTGCCTTTAATGGCAGTGTTTCATTTTATTTTATAAATAAAGGTTAAGTTGGTTAACTTTTTATTATATTACAATTGAGGCGTTGAGAACAGAAAGGGCGAATTTAACAAAGCATGATTTTGAGAAATCTCTGTTTTTGATATTTTGCATAAGGTCGAATTCAACAAAATAAATGTTTTTTAATAATCATTTTTTTTAGTTATGAGGTAAAAAGTCAACTCAAATCCGACAGTTTTCAGTCTTTTTAATAAACTACCTAACGTTATCTAAAAGTTTTTAATACTTTGATATTTTCTATCATTACCAAAGACAAATTTAACAAATTTATTTATTATTCATAATCCAAAATGAAACCGGTGGTGTGTTTGCCGTTTGTACTCTTAGATATTGTTTAAAATCAAACATCGGTTTTGAGTGATATTCAATTTTTGAAGAGAAACAAGAGCAACCTTAATATAATTGTTAGATAGGGTTGTTATATTTTAAATAAAGTGTTTAAAACAAGCATTCCTAAAACTGTATGATATGTTTTAAACTGTTCAAACAGTTCAAAAGGTGACTTACATGGGGTGTCTTTTTGAAAGAATAGTTTTGTTTAAAAATTAAAATGTTTTATTTTCCTTTTACGTATATTTATCGCCAAACCTACATCACAACTAAAAAATTATAAAACGAGTAATAAAAAATCCTTACTCGTTTCCACTAGATACACTATTTACTGCATTTTACTGTTGAAATACGGAGACTGTTTTTGCTGCTTTATCAATTCGTAATCTATTACTTAAAGTAAATCGTATTAAGTTTAAAAATCTTAACTTAAATAGTTTATCAACAATATCGTGTTGTTATTGCAATGAAAATGTTTTTTGCCAGAAGTTTTAAAAACAATATCAAGTGTTTTGGAAGCATTTCAATTCTTCTAAAAACAGCAACAAGTCTTTCAGAAGCTATATAGACTTTTCTGGAAGAAGTTCAAGCATTCTAGAAACATATCAAGTTTTTTGGAAGCAATGTCAAGTCTTCCGGAAGCAGTATCAAGTCTTCTAGAAGCAGTGCATTTTGAACATTTCTTCTTTCTATTTTGACAAGTCTTTTGGAAGCAATATCAGGTTCTTTAGAAACAGTATTAATCCTGTTATGGGCCTATCAAATCTTCTGGAAGCAGTGTAAGTCTTTTGGGACTATTGCAAATGTTTTGGAAGCAAAAGAAAAACAGTATTAGTCTTCAAAGAGCAGCATAAAGCCTTCTAGAAGCAATCCAATCAAAATTTTCTGGAAGCATTTCTAGTCTTCCAAAGGCAATGTCAAGTTTTCTGGAAGCATTTCTATGAAGTATTCTTGAGACATTTCAAATCTTTTTTAAGCAGTATCAGGTCCTCTATAAACAGTATTAAGTTATCTATGGACAGTATCTAGTCTTTTGGAACCAATATTTGCTTTATTAAGATTTATGTCCCGATGACAAATAAGACCCGATCGAAAGTCAAACCATAAGTCAAACTAACTTCTCATAATTTGAAACTCACTGTCATTAATGATGACATTAATGAACTTCGTTTTTTGTTGGAGATTTTCGTTATTTTCTGACCATCATTGACCAACAATATATTAATCCCAGATTCGGAAAAATTGATTATTATAGGAACATTCCCGGGATGCAGGGATCCCGATATCCCGAGATTGTAATCCCTAATTTAAACGCATTACGCTAGCAACGACAACAATTTTATTTTTACTCATATTAAATAATGCTACAATGTGTTAGAAACAGAATGTTTTTAATAAACAAAACGGTTTCACTCCGTTTTCTCTTCTACCGTTTTTCACTCAGATTATTTTTGTATTTCTAAATTGGCACGACTTTATATGTCCAAATTATACATGAATGTACTTGCTTAAATATTGCATGAACCAATACCTTTCCTTACAACTAAAGCTAATGTAAATAAAAACTTACTGTAGGGTTATTATCAACCTTTCAGATGGTGAAATTGCACCTTTATTTGGTGTTTTTGATAAAAAAGGTGTAACCAGTTTTAACAATTGTTAAAACTCTTGGAATGACATGCGGACATATTTAAAAAATTATAAATCGTTCTCTTCCTTTTCTAACATATTTCTAATAAGAGTGGCATAATCCCCCTCTAATTCTCGATTCTTATTGATGGGCCTTCTACCAAAACGCCATCGTCTTTTATTCTTCAATCTTTGTGCGATTAATTATGCTGCATTCACACACATTGCACTAGCAGCGACAACAATTTTCTTTTTATTCATATTAAATCACTATGATCACTATCAAATAATATTAGAAACAAAATATTTCTAAGAAACAAAACGGTTTCACTCGCGATCCCCCAGATTTCTTTTTGTATTTTTAATTTTGCACGACTGTTTATATATCAAAATTTTGCTTTAATATGTTGTGCTTAAATATTGCATGAACCAATACCTTTCCTTACAACTAAAGCTGACGCAAACGTTTAAGACTAAAACTACCACTAAAACTAAAATACGTTGCATGAACCCACCATTAGATGCAGCTTTTACCATGAATGCCGCTGCGTCTGACACCATCAGTAAAATTTTATCATTCGGTACCGGCTCCGGTAAGAAAAAATGCGTTAATTCGTCGTGAATAAATCTTGTTACCCTATTATTATTTGTTTTACTTAATTCTTTGGTACTTATTAGAAAACTTTTTGACAAATTTTCATCACTTAATACTCCAAGTATTAAATTTGCCACGTATCGTCCACATACATCAGTTGTTTCGTCTACACTTATCCAAATATAATTATTTCCAATAATATTTTTTATTTCTTGAATAACTTCTTTGTAGACTGAAGTAATATAATTTTTGCGGAGGTGGCTTTCATCGGGAATATGCATTGTACAATATGTTTGTAAAAAAGTTTTGAAATATTTATTTGTCACTTTATGGATTGGTATGTTTGCTTCTATGAAAGCTTTGCAAAGATCAAAATTGAATTTTGATTGTTCAGTGTAGCCGGATGTTGATGCCACAGATTGTATAGCTGTACCTATAGTTTGTTGTTTTTTGGATTGACTTTTAGTCAGTTTTAATTTTTCCTGATGCAATGATGTTTTGACATGCTGAATTATGTAGTATTTCTTGTCACAATTAATCTGTTAACAGTAATTTAATAACGTCAGTATTTTATAATATCTTCCATAATTATTAAACAATCAATATATTGTTCTATTAATTTTAGTGATCGAAGTACTACATTGAATCAATAGTGAATTTTATTTCTAGTGAACTTCGGGACATGCTATTCTTTATAATTTCCAATTTTTATCGTAAAAGATTTAAATTTCGGTTTTAAATATTTAAAAACCTTTGGTATTATACATAATTTAATCATTACTTAAAAATATAATTAATATAGTTAATTATATTTTTCATATTTCAATTCCTTGTAATCTTTAATCCATTCTTCTATGGTTGGCTTTTGGTTCGGCATTGTACTACGCAAGAACTTCACACTGTCACTCGAGTAACTTTAATACAACTAAATGGATTGAAGACTCGACGCAAGTCAAACCACATACGGGGAATCCCGTGTAAGACGACACGATACGGCACAACGGGGAATTCCAAAGCTTAAATTCGGATCGATGAAAAACGCGGATCTTACGTCAGACGGCACAACGAGGAAATGTACAGAGGCGCAGCGAAATATTTTTTCATAATTCAACCAATTTTTGGGGAAAAGACGCCAAAAAGTTGGAAAAAGGCTTTAAATAGGCATAAAAAATAATAGGCATAAAAATTCAAAAAAGGCATAACTAACCTGGTCTTATTTCACTTATTTTTAACTGATTCGTAAAGATATTTAAATATATTTGTAATGCCTTTAATTTTGAGCATAAGCATATTTTCTATAAATCCGGTCTTTATATATCATATATAATATGATTTTATTACTATATTTCTTTTTTAATATTTTGGCAAAAACCCATTTTAGTAATATAATAATTCTCGATACTTCGCAATAATTACTTTTTATTATCTTCAACTTTGGTGAAAAGTAACATGTAGCTATTTTTTAAATAACTATATTTTCTTTTTAAGAAATCCGCTTTTGAAATTAGTTAGAATATTTATGATGAAATTAACACTCACATTACATATAGAATCAACCCCTGAAGTTTGGAAACGGCATTCAGATACACCTGTATACAGTAGAGATGTGGTAATTATGTGACCCGCCGGATCACGATGGGTCATGCGTGACCCGCCGTGAGTGGGCATATATTTTTCAACCACTCACGTGACCCGATTGAATCGATTATTAATAACATTTTCATTAACTAAATGTTAATGTCAATATTGTAATCAATTTTTAAGTAAATATGATTTTAGCGAAGTGCATATTAATTTATGATGAATGCATCCATAACGATTAGTGGTATAACGGATAACCGCATTCGCAACTCTAGATAACATAGAACTAGAAACATCTGGGATTACATGTGGATTGGAAAGCTGTTTTTGGTGCATTAGAATCGTGTCCTATTCAGTATTTATAATTATTTTGCGTAAATTAAACGAAGATGTTTTTAACCAATTAGCATATATTATTATTAGTATTAGTGTTATAGTATACAGGGTGAGTCGGCAGGATCGCATCAAACTCTATGAGTGTATGTATTACACACGTGAAAACAATGTAAAAAAAATAATATGTTCTTATCCGATTCTCATTTATTTTCAAGATATAGTAACAAATAAACAAATTTCACACATTAACATTTTATTAATCATAGCGCTCTTTTAATAAATGTTCAAAAATACCGCCATTGACTTCTAAACATTTTCTGCTTCGTCTACGAAGAGCGCTTGTTGCTTTCCGAATTGATTCATTTCTTTCTTCTTTAATATGGGCAGCAGTATTCCTAATTCGTTGAAATAATGCACCCCGTGTGTTCACTTTTATTTTGTACACTTCATTTTTGATCCAGCCCCATAAACAATAATCTAATGGTGTGAGGTCTGGAGATCTTACAGGCCAACTAATAGGACCTTCACGAACAATCCAATGCCCCGGAAAACGTTCGTCCAAATCGTCACCCCGGAAGAAAAGTGACACAACTCAAAATATTCAGGTTTTGTATCGGTATGTTAGAGAAGATAGAACAAAAGTACGTAGTCTTAACAATGCCTTTTTCTTTGAGATTAATGGGCAAAAAATCCAAGTATGTAAAACGTTTTTTAAAGCAACTTTATCCATTAGCGACAGACCAATAAGAACTATTTTAAGTGAACGAACTTATTCAACAAACAATATGATTTCTACTGACTTAAGAGGTAAGCATGGGAAGCATGCCAGAATAGATGACAATATTAAAGAGGGTGTTAGAGTTCACATAAATTCTATACCCCGAATAGCTAGTCACTATTGTCGTGCTAATACATCAAGAGAATATATAAAAGGTGGTAAATCATTGGTAGACATTCATAGACATTACGAACAAAAATGCAAAGAGCATAATGAGCCGGCTGCAAATTACATGATGTACTCCAGAATTTTTAATGAAGAATTCAACATCTCTTTCTTTATACCGAAGAAAAACTAATGCGAACTGTGTATCGCATATTCAAATTCAACAGATGAAGGAAAAGCCAAATTACAAGATAAGTATGAAACCCACCTAAGAGAAACCAAATTAGCACGTACAGCAAAAGATGAAGACAAAAACTCACAAAACACATCTGTTGCTGTATTCGATTCACAAGCTGTGCTTCCATGTTTTTCTGGTCAAGCTTCATCGTTCTATTATGTTTCAAAGTTGAGTGTTTTCAATCTTACTGTATTTGATTTAAAATCAAATAACGTTAAATGCTTTGTTTAGTATGAAGCCGAAGCGCACAGAGGATCTGATGAAATTGCCACATGCATGAAGCAATATCTTGATGAACTGTAAGGAAAGGCCAATAACAGCAATGATCCCAAAGATATAGACGTCATCTTTTACTCCGACAATTGTGCTGGACAGCAAAAAAATAAATTCTTGTTTGCACTGTACATGTATGTTCTTTCAAAATATAAGTTCATTAAAAGCATCACACACAAATTTTTGATAACGGGACACAGCCAGAATGAGGGAGATAATGCCCACTCGGTCATAGAACGACAGTGCAGCAAAGCTAAAAGAGCAAGACCTATTTATACTCCTGATTAGTATATTCAACTGATAAGATCCGCCAAAAAAACTGGTAATCCTTATCAACTTATTGAAATGTGTCATGCCGACATTTTCGACTTGAAGTCTCTAGTTGCTGACCTTGGTTGTATAAACGCACCCAAAGATGCAGAAGGAAATAATTTTGAGATAACCGAGATAAAAGTGTTGAAAGTAGTCAAAGAAAACTTTGGAAAACTACTTTATAAAACTAGCTATGAACAAGAAGAATTTCAAGAAGTGGAAGTTTTAAAAAGCAGAAGAGGCAGAAATTCTGTCAATATTAAGAATATCGTTTTAAAAAGAGCTTACCAAAATAGAGTAGGTATTCCTGAGAAAAAAAGGAGGGCCTGCTATCGCTTTTCACAAAGAAAATAATTGCAATGTCGTATTTTGAGTTTTACAATACCTTGTAAAATGAAAGCATAACTGAAGTCGTTTATTTTTCTGGGAATGTAGTTGTCATTTGAAGCTATTTTTTTTTATAAATTGTAGTTTCTGTTTGATGTTACTTAGTTTCATTAAATTATAGCATTTATATTTTATTTCTTTTTCAAACGTTTAATAAAAGTTTATTATCATGTGCACTTTTTATTTATTTCGACGAAACCTTTTTATTTATTATTAATCGGCTTAACCCAAAATTGTGGAGTTTACGTTTTCGAGAAAAGTGACCTAAGTCAAAATAAGGGTGGAACTTTTAATTTTTGAGGGATAATGACTTAAAATCGTACATTGTAAACCGGGACATTTATAAAACTAGTTAATAACTACATGATCGCCAAAAAAATTTTGGGTTTATCTTATTACAGTACACTCAAGAAGAATTTGAAAAGGTCATGAAACTTTAATCGGGTTTTCTGAAGAACTATGGTTTTTGAATTGTGCCACTTTTCTTCCGGGGTGACGAAATGTTGCCTGACCTGACGAGCGAAATGGGCAGGAGCTCCATCGTGCTGATAGTACATCTGCATTCTAATATTCAAAGGAACATCCTCTAGCAGGCCATTTAACTCATTTTGTAAAAAAATTGAAGTAGTTGTCTCCTGTGAGGCGATTCTCCAAAATGAAAGGGCCAATTAAATAAGAGTCGACCATACCACACCACACGTTTACAGAAAACTTATGTTGAAAATTGCTTTCGACTGATGCGAGGGGATTTTCGTTGCACCATGCATGACTGTTACGAGTATTATTAATACCATTACGGGTAAATGTAGCCTCATCCGTAAAAAGTATATGCGATACAACACGATGATTATTATTTATCCACCGACAAAACTCCATACGGTTAGCAAAATCGTCTGGTTGTAGGTGCTGTACTGTTTGCATGTGGTACGGATATAAGCCTTGCTCGTGGAGTGTTTTTATAACTCTCTTTTGTGGAATTCCCAACTGAGTAGCAATTCTTCGGGAACTGGTAGTTACATCTTCTTCTACTAGATCCAGAATATTTTGTACTTCTCCTAAACCTTGTCGAGTTACGCGTTCAGATGTTATGTTAGCACCGGGAAGCTTACCAGTCTCGCACAATTTGTTTAAAACTTTGATAAAGATGTTTTTATCAGGATGACTTTGATGTGGAAAACGTTGACGATATTCTTCAACAGCAGCTGTAGCATTTCCATTACAGAAACCATAAATGAACACCATATTGGCATATTCTAAATTTGAGTAAGTGTTTGGCATTTTACAACGCTAATAATCACATAAATTCGAAAGTAAACCTTCAATTACTGTTACTGTACACTAACACCTCATCAAAACATTAAAGTTATCAAATGTGTATGAGCCTCGAACATGGCATACTTTAATTACGACAAAACAGGCGGTATTTTTGAACATTTATTAAAAGAACGCTATGATTAATAAAATGTTAATGTGTGAAATTTGTTTATTTGTTACTATGCTATAACTTGAAATCAAATGAGAATCGGATAAGAACATATGATTTTGTTTTAATTATTTTCACGTGTATAATACACTCATAGAGTTTGGTGCGATCCTCCCGACTAACCCTGTATATTAGAATACAGAGTATTTCAGAATTGCACCGCACTATTTCAGGGATATGTTCTCCAACACGAAACAAACAAAAATGTTTATATAAACATAAGTTCTAAATTAATTTATTATCGAGATATTGAAAAGTTAATTTATTTAACAATAAAAGATTCAGAGTAACTGTTCAAAATGCCCTCCGTTTTGTTGAATGTAGCATTCAGCACGACGAATCCATGATTCTCTGGCACGGCTTAGAATATCGGGACGGGCCCTCATAGTAGCTGCTGCTTCCGCTTTTTCAATGCGATTTCTTAGCTTTTCTTGTGTGAACAGCCCCCTACAAAATAATCTAGCGGCGTTAGACCAGCAGATATGCCGTGTTTAAATAATCGGTGATAGTATGAAAAAAGTGAGCAGGGGCACCGTCATGCAGTGTGCATGTAATAGCAGTCGTATGAGGGTTTTCGTCGCTCCAAGTATGAGTGTTTCGAAAATTAGTAATTCCATTTCTGGTAAAGCAAGATTCATCGGTAACTAGCAAGCAGCTCAGGAAGTTAGGATCTCGTGTGCATTGGCAGAAATTTATGTGCTTGTTATAATCCTGTGGTAACAAATGTTGCACAAACGTAACGTGATATGGATACAATTGTTGCTCGCGCAATGTTCGCCATACGCTTGCAGATGAAACATTGAAACGATGTAACAATTTTCTGGTCCCTTCTTCAACGTTAGCAGTTCGTGGAAACTAAGACGTCTTTCAATGGCTTCAAACGTTTTCTAATTTAGTATCCTCCTAGTGGGAAAAGTTTCATGATATTTTCGAACAGCAGCAACGTCATTTTTATGTACCTCGTCATAAATTAAAACCATGTCTGTTTGTTCTTCAAAAATGAATGAATTTGTGGTGTCTCCCATAATATACAAAATAGAAGTCTTCTTATTAACTCATACGAAAACGTGTTCACACGAACAGTATATTATACCAATCATTAATTTTTATTACAAAAGCGCTTTGCAATTGCAATCGACGTCAATTAAATTCAAGACATTTATATTTATCTTTAACTTTTCAATATCTCAATAAAAAATTAATTTGAGACTTATGTTTATATAAACTTTCTTGTTTATTTCGTGTTGAAGAACGTATCCCTGAAATAGTGCCGTGCAATTCTAAAACAACCTGTATATTATTATTATTAACCAATTAGCACATATTTTGACAAAACCTAGCAATCTTTTTCCATAAATCTAAATATAATCTAATCTTTTATACTTTTGACATCTTTGACACTCTCAAAAACAAAAAATCTATTATTTTTAATTTTTCTACTTTGATTAAGTATCACACAGATATTTTTAGCGCATTAGAACCATTTTGGTTTAGTGCAATCAAAATACTTTAGAATTAAATTTTTTTGTATTTTCTGAAACACATATATTTAGTAATTTTTAATTGATTTGCATTGATTAGGAAACCTGAATATGTATAGAATCAATCACTATCATTTTATGTTAGAAGCCGTAAGACATGTAGAACCTTTTTCAAAAATCTGAAAATTACCCAACTTAGTCTATAACATTCTTCAATGCAATTTCCAAAAGTTGTATTGGACCATGATTTTTAACGGGGTTGGGTTGGGTTGAGCTCCAACATCATACCAATACATCATTCAATATGAAGAATAGTATAACGTTGGAGCAAAATACAACTTTTGGAAATAAACTCTGTAAGTGTCATGTCTATTTCTTCATTAAACATTTTTGCTTCGGTGTTAACATCGAAGAATCGATATAGAACTAACGTATATAGCTCAGAGATTCACTCGAAAACAGGAAAGTGTTCGTTATAACTGGAACCACTTTCATAATAATTAGTTCGTAATATCCCAAAGTTCGTTATAAACGGTTTCGCTATAGGTAAATTTATTTAGATTATGTTAAACAGAGATATTTTCTGAACTATTGCGTTAGTTCGTTATAACTTAACTAAACCGTACGCAACCAATCTAACCCAACCCACAACATTCCACATATTGAATGATATCAAATTAAAGGTTAACCCAATCTAATGAACCTGCTAAGATTTTCGGAAATATTCAGTAATTCTTTCTTCTATAGTTGGATTGGGTTGAACTCTAACTTCACACCATTCGATACGAGGCATGGCATGAAAGTTTTCTTCTATGGCTGAGTAGGGTTGAGCTCCAACTTCAAACTATTAAGTATGAAGTTGAAGTTCAATCCAACACAAATATAAGAGAAAAAAATCACGGAAAATTTTGATTTTTCCTTCTATAGCTGAGTTGTGTTAATCTTCAACTTCATTACCATCCCTCATATCACAAAAAATCAAATCCAAAATTCTTCTAATGGATTGGGTTAAACTCCAACTTCATACCTTTCAATATGACTCCATACCCAAAATTTAGAATAATATTTAATTTTTGGAAATATTCCATGATTTCCATATTTTAGATTTGATTATTTCTTCTATAGTTGGGTTGAGTTCAACCCAACTATAAAGCCAAATTCAATTTAATATGAGAGATGCAAGTTGCAATTTCTCCCAAAATTGTTTAATTTCATAATTTCAATTTAATTTCATTCAACAATAATCATTAAAATGGTCAAGTTAATTGAAATACATTTAATTCATGATTTTTTTAAATACTGGAGGTAACATACAGATATAAAATAGGAAAGTTGCAATAGAAATATTATTTTCATTAAAATGTTAGTACGTAATTTTTTTATATCTCCACATCCGTTGAATCCGCATCCGCGAAATTAGGATTAAAAATTCTAGTTCTGTATCCGCTAAATCCACATCTCTTATACAAAACAGTAAACATCACTAATAAGAATATGCCAGCTGTTATTATTTATTTCAATTTTATAATAATCTCATTAGTTTCAGAACATGATAAATAAAACTAAATACTCTGTTAATTCTGCCATTCTGTCAAATACGATTAATTAATAATCAAACATGATGCATACATTTGATCACCTGATCGAGTGTGAATCACGTGAACTAACGTAACCCACGCGTGAGTCATGTGATTCATGTATTATATTCAGTAGTTCTTTACTCATTCTGTAGTATGCAGTATGTCCCTGGATTGAGTTACAAAGACGGGAAAAAATTACTTAAAAAAATTACTTATATGAAAGAGCCCCGTATACTTTTATACATTTTTCATTTTTCGCAAAAAGTGTTGTTAAAAGCCATACAAGTAAATTTGCAGAAATGTTATGTCTTTATGATAAAGATATATAGTTGGACTATTGACTTTTGATGAATCGAGATAGTGGTTAATACCCAAAAGAATTCTATAAGACGAAATGTAAAAACTGTACGAAAACTGTCGATTAACTTATTTAAATAAGAAAATTACTTAATTCATTTGTCTTTATATGAGTTCTTTTTTACTTCAAATCAAACACTGTGCGATTCACTTATTTAATGCAAAATCCCTATTCGAACATACACCGACATATTAGAAAATCACGAATTATTCAAAAATGGTAGTACAAATTTCAAATATTTTTGATGATTTATTTTACTTAGAAGACTAACAGTAAGGTAAATATGTATATAAGTGAAGGTCTTTTGCAAACCTAAATATCAAAAATCATGTACATCTCAGTTTATTTTAATACAACTCCAAAAGATTTATTCCAAAGGTAATCTAAGTCCAAATAGATTATATTCCAAAATTGATTAAGCCCATGTCGATGAGCATACTACTGTGTAAGAAAAACAGTCAGTATTATAAAATATTCGCTAGGCAGTTCAATATTGAATTTGGAAATCCACATTTGAACGTATGTTCCTTTTGTGCCAAAACACTTAGAGATGACATATACTACAAATATGGAGGTCAGAAAAATCATCACACCACAAAATTTAAAGAACGTCCAAAAAGTATTTGAATTTTTAAAGGAAGAAAATCCTGGTAATACAGCAAAAGTCTTTCAATATACAGAATGCACCTCTGCCAAAATTGTACATTTCAGAGATTTATTACTTTTGGAATTATTGAGCTCACTCAGAATCAGTAAAATTTGTTCTCGTATTCACTGAAAACGAACGTGGTAAAGGGTTAAACAAGGGTTGTTCTGCACTTAAATATTTTCTTAGATTATCAGGAGCAAGATATGTTGACATAGCACAAAATATAATGTCATTTTTATACCTTAACACATTTTAACTGAATGTGTTCTCTACCACACTTTATAGAAATGAAGTCATATCCACGAATAATTATTCGTGGATATTATTATTGGATATTATTATTTTATTATTGGATTTTGGACTTAGTATGTTTTGGAAAAGTAGTCTTCATATATTTATTACCACCAGGTTTGGTGTCAAACATACAGTCTCATCAATTTTACAGCAGTATTTTCTGATTTTGCTGTGAATTCTTATGAAAGATATGATACTGCTCTTCACAAGAAGACATTTGTAGAACAGTTTATTTGGTTGTTTTATATAAGTTTTAATTACTTGTTGTGTGTACATGTTTTCTGAACAATTGATTCGAATAGTGGATGGAAGATCTTTTATATTGAGAAAATTCTCATGACTAAATTCATGAACTGTACAGTTTTTGTTTCGAAACTGTTCCGAAACAAAATTGGTCCTGATTTTAAGGCACGTTGTATTTGACGCTTAATAACAGACTGAATCACCTTCATTCTACGTATGCTCTTTTATTAGAAAATTGTGCGTTGTTCAATTTATATGATTGTATTTTTTTAACAGCAAAAAGATACATTGTAAACACAAACTGATTCTTCTGTGACCAGAACTGTTATCCGAATGAAATATCACATCCAACTTCTTGGTATTATCTCCACCTTTTAGCCTTTGACTTCAGTTCATGAGCAGTCAAGTTAGACATTTAATTTTGTTTCTTTTTGGATATTGAAGAACTACTTGTAAATTATACACTGCATATGATTCATTATTTTCTTTATAATTCGCTACATAGTCTCGGTGGAGTTGAGCCACTGTTTTTCTCCTTCGATGTATTCTAGGCTACAATCCTTCCTACAATAGTGGCTCTCCATACGCGATATCACATTTATATGGCACGCTGATCTGAAGGTATCATTCCCTTAGTAGTAAAATATCTGCTTTTTAAATACAGTTCTGATTGGCCTATCTGTTATCGTTAATGTGGTTTTGAAAAAGAAATTGCACACCCTACATTTTGTTGCATTAATCATAGAATGCATGGTTGTTTGTTCGATTACTCTATACTCGTTTATATTGCCATTTGGGATTAATATCTTCAATACTCTTCAAAATAAAATCACGATCAGTACATGTAATGTTGTTGCCCGAGTAAGGTCGTTTTCACTACCTTGTGACGATTTGATTAATTTATTATCATAAAATGCTTTGTACGGAAGATCATTTTCGTGAACTTAAAGAATTGTTTATGGAACCAATGGATCAATTGATGAAAAATGAATTATTTTTGACGAAAATAGTTGATATTAGTATAATAGTATTAATTATTGAGCGTGCGTGTATTTGGTGTTCCGGAGTTGGAGCGTGAAAATGTGTTGTTTACTTGTTTACCCTTAGGGTAAATTGGGTGTTACTGTTTTAGTTGACATTGTCAAAATTTTCCAGATCAATATTGCGTAACTCACGATAGGAAGTTGTTCTGGGAATAGGAACGTTCTTCTCAATCTGAAGTGAACAGCTAACCAGAACGTGATCCGAAAATCCGAGATCATCAGTATCATTCCAAATCACCAACGGACCATCGGAAACTTCTGGTACTCTTCGGACTCTTCTGGTAGGCGTATCAAGAATAACAATCACATTAAAGTCACGAATCTCGACAATGTGATCTACAGTAGGGTAAACAAGGGCCAGTGATTCACCAGCAGCCTCAAAAAACTCATTTAAGTTACCCAAGGGTGGTCTGTAAACGGCAACCTTTATACGACAAAGAGTCACTCTCACCAACAACTTCTTCAATACCAAACTCACTTTGCAAATCTACTAGATTACATTCATACAGTCTATCCAATCGAAAGAGATTCAAACCAGTTATTTCAATCAAGTCGTGCCAATGTCACCATTCAACCAGGTTTTTCACAAAATATCTCCTTAATTTTTTGAATTATTGTTAATATTATTGATTGTCTTTTTATTTGTATTATGTTAGCACAATAAATTGAATTGAATTGACGGCTTTGCAAATTACTCAAGTTCCATAAGTCTAAATAAATGCCTTTCAATCTTCCTCTGTAATTTTGGCACAACACTGGTCTGCATTTTGAACTGCACGGTGGTCCTAAAATTTTAGTTTTAATTTTTTTTACGTTTTAACTGGATGCAGGCTTTAAGTCAGAATTTAGTGCCAGTTTTAAAACTGATAATTGTTGCAGCTTTTGAAACCGCTAAGTAAGGCTCAACGTTACTTATAGTTAGATTTGTTGCAATTAGTTGAATTTGAAATGTGAAGTTTTTTTTGAAAACTTCGACTTGTACACAATAACTGCATAGACACAACTAAAGATGCGCGCCCAAAAGCAAAGTAACACTTCTGCACTCTGGCAATTATTTTGTAAACTATCTTTAAGACGTTTTTACTAGTAAAAATACAACATTTTTTAAACATACTTTTTCATTCAACTTAACAATGACGACTTTTGAGATGTATCACTTTTCTTATGAACCGACGATATTTAGATTAATATTAATCTTTTTGTTTGAGAACAGCTCTTAGATGCCTCGGTATTGATTTCACTAGTTTAGCTGTTAATTTGAACTGTTAATTTGAGTTATTTGAACCTATTTTGTTTTCAACGCTTCTTCTAAATCGATTATGTTTCTCATTTAACAACGCTACAATATCCTTTTGAATATTTACCGGAAACTTTCTAAGGTATTTTGAAAAGTTATACAAAATTCAAAGTTTAGTATCTAGAGCAGTATGTCGCGTATTGTTATGCTGTTGAAAGAAGAAACTTCCCAAAAATCCAAATTTTGGATAAAAATTTGTTTTGATGTATTGATTATGTTTCTCATTTAACGATGCTACAATTTCCAATACGTAATGTACAGTATAAGCTTACAAGTATTACGTTTCATTGTTTATGATTTCACGAAACGATTTTCTTCCATCTACATGAAAATTATTTAATTTTATTTAAAATTAAATAAGATGTGGCTGAAGTTAGATTCAGATTCGGATCTCAAGCAGATTCAGATTCGTTTTTTTACAGTCGACCAGACAAATATCTATAATGAAAATAAATATTTATTTTTCTCATTATTTAGGGAATGTAGCACCCTGAAATGAAGTTAGAAAATTTACTTAGCAACCTTTTAATCCCTCTGCAAAGGGACAGACAGAAATTTAGAGGTGGGGGCGGAGGGTGAACAATTCAAAATAAGTGGTTCTTAGTTTCGTAAATAATTTTTTTCTCAAAATCTAGGAAGTGTAGCAACCTGGCACCATATTAGAAAATTTACTTGACCCTCCTAGAACTCCTCTGCAAAGGGACACAAAAATTTAGAGGTGGAGGCGAAAGGTGAATAATACAAAATAAATGGTTCTTATGGTGGGTTCATGCAACGTGTTTTAGTTTTAGTCGTAGTTTTAGACTTAACCGTTTGCGTTAGCTGTAGTTGTAAGGAAAAGTATTGGTTCATGCATGTATATTAAAGCAAAATTATGACATATACATTGTCGTGCCAAATTAAAAATACAAAAAGAAATCTGGAGGATCAGGAGTGAATAATTAATATGAATAAAATGAATAATATGAATAAAAATAAAATTGTTGTCGCTGCTAGTATTGGAATGCAGCTTTATTAATTACACAAAGATTGAAGAATAGAAGTCGACGACGTTTTGGCAGAAGACCCATCAATAAGAATCGAGAATTAGAGGGGAATTATGCCACTCTTATTAGAAATATGTTAGAAAAGGAAGAGGACGATTTACAATTTTTTAAATATGTCCGCATATCATTTGAAGAGTTTAAATAATTGTTAAAACTGGTTGCACCTTTTTTATCAAAAACACCAAATAAAAGTAATAAAAAATCTAATTATTAGATTTAATTAATTTTTAATTATTATTATAAAAATAAAATTATTGTTACTTGTTAGAAAAAAGTACTATGCAAGAGCTACCCTGGAATTTTGGAATGGGAGAATCTACTATTCGTTATATTACTAAAGAAACAATAACTGTTTTGTGGAACTACCAGACTTAACAAGAGACATATTAATCTCTGTTGAAGATATGTTTTATAAAAACATACGCAATTTTATCGGGGTTGTTGATGGGAAACACATCCACATACAAGCGTCAAAAGTATCGTGAAGTGAGTTCTTTATTTACAAACAAAGCTTCAGCTTTGTTCTAATGGCATGTGTAGATGCGGATTATAATTTCAATGTAACAGATATTGGAGCTAGTGGAAGAAATCATGACAGCACTATCTTTAAAGAATCTTCTTTCGGGAGAGCTTTTTTAAATGGAAGCATAGATATCCCTATTCTCAAGAAACTACCTGAAAGTAACATTACACTTCCACATTTTGTTGTGGGTGATGCTGGATTTCCTCTACTGGAAAATATAATGAGACCATATCCTAGACAGTACTTAGGGCTAGAAAAAAACATTTTCAGTTATCGTTTATCCAGGGCAAGGAGGGCCGTAGAAAATGTCTTTGGTATACTCTGTCAGCGGTAGCGAATTCTACGGAAGCCATTCATAGCTAATGTAGACATAGCAGATGGTAATGTAAAAGCCACAGTAGTCTTACAAAGCTTTCTCAGCATTGAACAGCAAAACCAAAGGTACTGTCCTCTAGGATATGGTAATACCAAACAGTACGAGTCAGGGTATATCATAAATGGTCAGTGCAACAACGCTACTGGATGGTATTGAAGTGTTGCGTCTATTGATGTCTGTATTGCGTTTTCTATTGTTTCTATGTATGTATAACCATTGTACGATACTGAAGGTGTGGTTGAACATGATGTTCCACTATTGCTTGTTACATGCAAAATCTCAAAAATTTTAGATGGTGCATCTGATGTACAACCCAAGGTATTCTTACTCCTAAAAATGTTATTCTTTTTTAATAAGACTCAAAAGGTAAAAAATGTTAAAATGTTTTATAATTGAGGGAAGAAGTTATTCCTAAAATAATTTCTGCAGTTTTTACAAATGAGTTTAAAAAGCCTAAAAGCATTATGTATGGTGCTCCCATTTTGGTTGAGCAGCGGACCCTGATGGTAATTGCCTTTTACAGCGGGTATAATACTGCCTTGAATTACTCTATCGTTCCTGTCACAAACTTGCTAAAATATTTATATTATTTTATTTTTATATAATATTTACTATTATATACGTTTTAAAGTTTTTTGTTAATAAATTTACCAACCATTCATTTCTAATTTACCCTCAATGTCTGTAAAGTTATTTTCACACATTATTTATATGATCTTTGCGACCTGGATCATAAAGATATTGGTACCCTTGTACCAATTCTATTAATTTTGGATCAATTTGTGCGCATGCGTCAAGTTGCGACGGAAGGTTTTAGCTTTAAGAAGTTAAAAGTTGGGCAACTCTAGGGCTGCAACAAAAACCGTTTTAGTCGTAAGATATTGCATGAACAGTAGTACTATAACGCAATACCTTAACTTTTCACTCTTACGACTATGACTACGACTAAATCTAAAACACGTTGCATGAACCCACCATTAGATATAAAACGTAAATAATTTTTTTCTCAATCTCTTTCTTTTTTTAAAACTTTGTTAAAATCAACTCAACATGCAATATAATATTTGCTAATGTGTTCCAATCATGGTAGATTTCACATTTACATTTACATAACGATTAATAACATTAAGGAAAAATAGTGGATTTCCTAAGGTAAATAGTTCAATTTTAATTTACAATAAATGTTGTGGCAACTTTCTTGTTAAACGACTATGTATATTTTTGAGACCCAAACCAATGCTGCACTGTAACACTTATTGATGATTTTATGGAACCGCTTGGTTGGACATCTTGAAATCCTTAATGAACATTATATTTAGTTCGACATGTAACTGATCGTTACGAACAAATTAAGAAGCATCTACAGTCGTGCGTAGTATTTTATTTTGTTAGGAGAGTATCTTGCGAATATTTATTGTACCAGCGTTGATCCACACTGGGCAATCATAGGTTACCAGAGATCTTATTAACACTTTATATAGTTAACACACAAAATGATTGTTCACTTTTTACACCTAAGAACGACTTATTTTAAATTGTTCACCCTATGCCCCCCCTCTAAATTTCTATCTGCCCCTTGCAGAGAGGTTAAAAAATCGTTAGGTTAATTTTCTAACATGGTTTTAGGGTGCCACATTCCCTAAATAATAAGAAAAGTAATTATTTACTGTTCATCAATTGCGATTAAGAAATTTGTATAATAGCAGTTAGTTACTCAAAAATACAGTATTACAACCTGTTCTAATACGTATTTTGCTGTAAACAGTAAATAAAATTCACTTTTGCTTTTAGTTGTCGAATTAAACAGAAAATAACCCATCAATAATATTTGAAATTTGTACCACCGTTCTTGAGTAATTCGTAATTTTCTAATTTTCGGTAGATATTAGTATACGGATTTTGCACCCTGTATACCACTATATACATAATTAATCCTTCGTGTGTAAACTTGGGTATTTTGTGTCCGACCTAACTTGTGAACTTGTGTTCGTACTATTTAAATAAAAAATTTACTAATAAGATGATACACATTGTGTGGACCCCTACTTAAAAAGAAAGTAACATGAGATAGAAAATGAACTCACAAGATTAACGTAAGGAATTTAATCAATCGTTTCATACTTTTTAATGCATAACGCCATAAAAAGTCGGTTGAACTTGAAAGACCCACGTTTACAGACGGAAGGTGTTAAAAAACGTTTACAGACGAAAGGATAATAATTATTTTATAATTAACTCTTAGCTAGTAATTTTTTGAATTTTACCTTATCAACCACGGTTAATGTCCTCTACCCTTTCTTATCCATCTTCACCATTTAGATTTTTTTAACTTCACCAAACAATTTTTAACATTTTTTTTTTAATTTGACACATTTTTGACAAAAACACTCAAAATATGGAATAAAAGGATCATAGAATACCTACTTTTTTAAAATTACATTGACTTTTTATTAATGAACTTTACATCTTAAAAGACATAATGGCTGATGGTAAATTAATGAAACTGATTTAAAAAAATTTATTAAACTTCTTTATAGAAGCAGCACCTGCAGAAGCTGAAGCGCCAGCTGCGGAGGCACCGGCGGCTGAAGCACCAGCGGCTGAAGCTCCAGCAGCTGAAGCACCAGCTGCAGAAGCACCAGCTGCAGAAGCACCAGCGGCAGAAGCACCAGCGGCAGAAGCACCAGCGGCAGAAGCACCAGCTGGAGAAGCACCAGCAGCAGAAGCGCCCGCTGCAGAAGCTCCTGCTGGAGAAGCTGCACCAGCAGAAGAAGGCGCAGCCCCTCAAGAAGAAGGTGCAACAGCTGACGAAGGCACATTCGCAGATGTTACTGAAGGAGGAGAAGATCATTCTCTTCATGAAGAAGTACAAGCGGAAGATTACTTCGGAGATATAAGCGCAATAATCGACGAAGATAAGGTACCAGCGCAGTCTCCGAGCGGTATTCAAGAACAAAAGAGTTCAAAGATGAGCGTGAGTAGTTTGGGGAAACGACAAAGTGGAGATGATTCGAAGGACGGATTTCTAAGAAGAAAATCGACAAGATCTATAAGAAATGCTGTTGGAAGTATTGTGTCATTTCGAAGGGGGAGTATTGCGGAATATTTTGATCGGCAAAAAGTAAGAGAATTCATCTTGTAATAGAATAGCTTATAAACATAAATTATTTTTAGGTCCCAAAATATGCAAACAGTTACAAACTAGATTCTGATAAACCATTTCATCCTGAAACTGTAACAAAAATTTTAGAGGAGGTTCTTATAGAAGCTTTAGAAAATTTAACATACGATGCTGATAAAGTTTCAAAACAAGCAAAATGGGCCGTTAGTGCTATAAGAGCTAAAGTTAAAGAGCAAGAATATGATCGGTATGTTTTAACGAAACATTTTCTTATTTTATTATTATTTAATACACATTTTAGATACAAATTCGTTTGTTACGTTACCATTGGCGAGAAAAGATCTCAAGATATGTTTTTCGCCTATAGATTCTTGTATGACATAGCAAGGGATAGCCACGCATCTTTCTGGACTGAGAATATGTATGTTTTTGGGATAGCTTGTTGCTTTGGAACGTATTACGAATAATTTTACAATTATTATTTTTTAACTAACCAAATTTGGTTATTTTAAACAAAATAATAAATAACTTTTAAAAGAGTTGAATTCAATTAACTTTTATTAAAACCGTAGAGTTTCAAAGAATTTTAATTTAGCATCAACAATGCTGAAAAGACATTTTTCCGGGTAAGTTACGTTTGTAGGAGAAAATTTCGTTATTTGTCCTTCAAACGTGTAGTAAACTTCAACCGTGCAACATTTCGGTTTAATTCTGGACACTTCGAATGTGAAGAAAATGCTTGCTGTGGCTTGAGCAACGGGATATTCTTTCGTTGGAATACTCCAAATGCTCTTAAAAAGAATTAAAAAAATTAACTAATTAAGTTATTAATTTAATATTACCTCATATAAGTAATAATCTTGAACTAAATCACTCCAACCGCTGTTATATTCAATATCAAAAAGCCAATCTTCTTCATAATACCAAAAGCTCATAAATTCATCAAGTTTTTGTAGACCTAATTGAATTGAAAATTGTTCAATTTTTGGCCATCCTGAAAATTGAAGAGAAATTAAATCGGGGGGAGCCGAATCGCTAGAACTTGATGTTGGAGGCTTTACTTCTTCAGTTGATCGTTGTATCGAAAAATTTCTCTCTAATAAGATATTTTCAGCTTCTGTTAACCCCGCATGTATAATTCCGCCGACAAATTCTTCGCATATAGTTGTTATGTCGAGAAAATTAGAACATTTTCGTTTTAATTGTTTCGAATTTGACAATTTTTCCTCAGGTTCTTCTACTGGTATTTTGAATGCAACTGGCGATGACTTTCTTTTTGAAAGTTTTGAAGATATTGAAGCCGACACGGTTGTAGTCGTTGTAGCCGTTGTAACTGTACTTATACTACCTTCCGGTTGATTTTCTATAGTGCTAAAGTTGATTTTTCGCAATAAACCCATGTTTTTGTATTGAAATTAACAAAAAAGACCAAGATAATGCAAAATTTTGATTAACACATAATACAACAAAAAAACTACTAAAAGACGTATGTGACAAGAAATAAATATATTAATTTAACAATTTAAAACGTTTTAATTGTCATAACAACATTTTCTTGTCATAAATAGTTAAAAAATAGAAATAAATTCAAATTTAAATCAACTTTTTTTTGATGTGACATCTATTGGATAAAAATTAAAATATTTATTCAAAAATGTATTCAATAAATGTGGTTTATTATATTTAAAATTTATTTAAAAAAAATAAAAAAATTTCATTATTTAAATTATTCCAATCTAAAAATTCAAAATAAATTAATTTACACATATAAGTAATGTTTAAATTATATGACAAAATCGTTTCAACAGCGCCATCTATTAATAATATAACACATTCAAATCATAACCTAAAAAAATGTGTCAAAATTAATTTGAATAACAAATTAGTTTAATTAAATTAATAAATAGGATGATTGTAACTTTATATACTTAAACCAAGATAAAAATGTGGAAACTATTTAATTGTACCCGTTTAAATTTATCAACGTTGTTCAGGTAAAGTCGTTTTATAATTATTTATATTTAAACAAGTTGCATAACCTAAAATTATTTTTTTATGTATTTTTTTTTAATTGTAGGTCCACAAACAAATTTAACATAAAACCCAATGTTTACTTACAAAGAAATCATTTTACAAGCCCTAAAAAATGTACAAAACCTACAAAAACGTCTTTATACACTTTTCCGCATATAACGAATATATGTTTGGTGATATCCGGAGGGAGTTTAGTACAAATTTATTTAAATAAAGTTGATTGCGATGCTCGTCGTACTCGTATGTCACATTATCGATCATCAAAAGATGATCATCTACGGTTTAATTGGAGTAAATTCTGGTCGTATTTGAAACCCCATATTTGGTATTTAATTGCAGCAATTATTGTAACTTAATTTAATTAGTAATTTAGTAAGTTATAATCAATTTGTGTTTAAATTTTTTAGGGTGCTCTATTTGTGGCTATTTTAAATATACAAATCCCACAATTAATTGGTCAAATGATTGATGTTGTAAATAGATTTAATTCAGAATTAAAAGATGGTGATAATTTTATGGAAGAAATTAAAATGCCAGCATTAAAACTGATTGGAATGTATTTGGGACAATCTGTATTTACATTTTTTTACATTTACATGTTGTCAAATTTAGGTGAAAAAATCGCCTATCACATGAAAAATGATCTTTTTGCTTCCATTATACAACAGGATATAGCCTTTTTTGATGAACAACGAACAGGGGAAATAATTAATAGATTAACAACTGATATTCAAGAATTTAAAAGCAGTTTTAAACAGACTATTTCTTCTGGGTTAAGAGCAACAACCCAAATTATTGGGTGTTCAATTTCTTTATTTTTAATTTCACCACAAATGACTTTCTTTACATTACTTTTTGTGCCATCGGTTATTGTTGTTGGTACAATTTTTGGGGCTATGTTACGTAAAGTCTCTAGAAGAGCTCAAGGGCAGGTACTTTAATACAAAATAATGAATTATTTGCTTCAATAAAAATTTATTTATGTTTAATGGAATTTAGATTGAGAAAACGACTGCTGTAGCTGATGAAGCCATTGCTAATATAAGAACTGTTCGCGCTTTTGCAATGGAAGACCAAGAAATTGAACTCTTCGATGAGGAAGCTTGCCTGGCTATGCAGTTAAATCAAAAATTGGGACTTGGAATTGGTTTGTTTCAAGCAGGAACAAATTTATTTTTAAATGGGTTAGATTGAATATAATTACAGTATCGCTCATAAGTATATGATAATTTGGGTTTTTCCACATACTATTTTGAAACTTTATAAAATCAGGCAAACTTTTTAACATAATTTTTGCAATGTACAGATGTCCCAATTTTGTTGTCCGCATAGGATATCTCCAAAACTAAAACAGATAGAAAAAATGTAGCTTATATGTTATGATCCCGTTTTCGAGAAACTGCAAATGCCGAAAATTTCGAACAGCTATCGTCTTTTGTTTTCGCCATATTGGCAAAAAGTGAAAAATTTGCGAAAACGATAAACGTGAATATATCTCACTTGTCATCAAAGATGGAATGGGCAACTGTTTACAAACAATTCAGTAGTGTAGGTGGAAATTTTAAATAACTCTAACTGACAAAATCGGTGATCGTAAAACAATATATAGGTCGAAAAAACTAATTAATAATTAATTTATATTAATTACAAGCTAATTACTAACTAATTACTGCGTCGCGTCCGGTTTGGGAGTCGTGTTCGTCTTCACCACCATCTTCCATGTTCTGCTGAGTTCCCAGCCATCTTCTCTGTTGACGTTGTTTTTATGTCGGTGGATTTCTATGGCTTCTCTTGTCAGCCGTTGATGATATTTATTATTCCTAGCCAGAATCTTTGTTTTGTCGAAGTTTATTTAGTGTCCCTCCGAATGGCAATGTTCCGCAACCGCCGACTGTTGAATCTTCCTCAGCCTCACATCCCTCTCGTGTTCCTTGATACGGCATTCGATGTTTCGTCCGGTTTGGCCAACGTAAAACTTCCCACAAGTGCATGACAGCCGATAGACACCCGCCCCTTTTAATAGAGGTAGCTTGTCCTTGGCTACCGGGAGTGTATTCCGAATTTTGGTGACCGTTCCGTAGCGCACCACGATGTCGTTTTTCTTGAAGTGTCTTGCAATTCGTTCCGTTACACCGGAAACGTAAGGAAGACAGATGAAACCAGCTGGTTCTGTACTTGCTGCAGCTACTTCTCCCTGCTTCCGCTGCTTGGTGGCTCGGTTGATATCCTTTAAACTATATCAATTTTTCTGTAGTACGTTCCGTAGAAATCGTTCTTCCTTCTTTAGGTTATCTCCTTTACATATTCTTGCTGCTCTCTGAAACAAAGTGCGAATTACGGACCTCTTCTGTTGGGGGTGATGGTGCGATGTTGCCTCTAAGTACCTATTGGTGTGGGTTTTCTTTCGATACACCCCCAGTTCCATATCACCATTTGTCGTTCTAGTGACCAATACATCTAAGAAGGGCAACTGCTTGGCGGATTCTGTTTTCATGGTAAATTTGATCATGGGATGTTGAGCGTTTAGATAACCTAGAAATTCAAAGAGGCGTTCCCTACCATGCTGCCATACCACAAACGTGTCGTCCACATATCGGAGCCATAGCTTTGGTTTCCATTGGCTCTTCTTCAGAGCATTTTCTTCGAACAATTCCATGTAAAAGTTAGCTATCACCGGCGACAAAGGAGATCCCATGGCTGCCCCCTCAAACTGTTCGTAAAACTCTCCTTTCCAACTGAAATACGTCGACGATTGAACAAAATTCAACTAGATCTGGCACGTACTCTGGCAAACCCTCCGGAATGAGTTTTTGGCGAAGACCCTCTACCGCATCCTTAATTGGTACCCTAGTAAAAAGAGATTCTACATCGAAACTAACCAAAATATCCTCAGCATCTAACTTTACATTTTTCACTGATTTCACGAAATGTGTCGAGTCCCTAACATATGATTCCGTGTTGCCTATAAAAGAAGAGAGAATTTTAGCGAGATGTTTGGCTAGTAGGTACGTTGGTGAATTGATGACACTGACGATAGGACGAAGGGGGACGTCTGGTTTATGGATCTTCGGTAGTCCATAAATTCTTGGTGGTACCGGAGCCTGCACAAACAAACCTTTCTGATGTTCTGGTGGAATAGCTGTGGATTTTACAAGGCTCTTCATATTCCTTACGATCTTGTCTGTAGGGTCCTTCTTGATCTTCCTGTAGGTGGCCGGGTCCAGTAGGTCTATCATTTTGGCGTCATATTCTTCCTTGTCCATCACAACGGTGGCATTCCCCTTGTCTGCTGGTAACACGACGATTTCTGACTTTTCTTTAATAGATCGGAGTGCCTTCTTCTCACTAACTGTCAAGTTGGATTTTGGTGGTTTTGCTGATTTCAATACCCTGGCAACTTCTTGTCGGATCTCTGCGGCTTTCAGTGTGGGCATCCCTCGAACTACTGCTTCCACTTCGCAGATTATTTCTTCCTTCGGGACCTTCTTTGGAGCGATTGCGTAATTTAATCCTTTTGCCAATACCATGGTTTTTTCCTTCGTTAGTGGGATACTCGATCTGTTGATGACGATTGTTTCTACTGGTAGACTGTTGTTGTTTCTCTTCTGCTGCACCCGGCGTTCCAATGTTTCAAATTTCTTGATATGTGTGTCGCGGGTCTTCTTGAATTCACGATCGGCTTTCTCCATTGTTAGTCTGTCCACTTTATCCCAGTCTTCTCTGGACATACTATTGGAAAGTGAGAGGTGGAGTCGTAGTAACCTCTCACTTACCTTCTGTAAATCACAGCCTTCGTACTTAAACCAATATATAGGTTGTCTCTGAAATGCGTGTACAACGGAATATTATAATTTCTGAATAGCTCATTTAATTTTGAAACTTTTTTTATCTCTTATAAGATTTTGATTACATAAATAGTTAAACCAGAAAAAAGGAATTTTTGAGTATCTGCAACCCTTATTTACGTCATTTTGACTATAAAATCACAATGTGTTTGGCACTTAAATAAGGAATTTAATACTAGGGATTTTTTCTTCCTAATTCTTGTTGATACTCAACTGTAGAGGCAAGGACTGTTGATTTCAATGCCCCCAGAGAAATAAGTACCAATTACGATAAGATTTTGTAATTGCAATGACGTAAAAAAGGCTCGCAGACGTTCAAAAATTTCAATTTTCTGGCTTAACCACTATGTAATCAAAATGTTATAAGGGACAAAAAAGTTCCAGAACTAAATGGGAATGATGGGAAAAATTCAGAAATTTTGATTATGTAATCATCGCCTACTCAGTAAAAAAATATGGAGTAATAACTGCTGAAGACAAGGCTTTTCGATTATTTCTCTGTTTCTAAAATTTCACTTTATGCCATAAAAAGACGTTAATTGAACCTAGGAACACCCATCTCAAAAATGGTTTAGATTGATTAACGTTTTTTCGAGTTTTAAAGAATAAACGAATTTTATTTGCTAACGACTATTTAAAGTCATCTAGCAGCGAAACGAAGCAACTTTGGATATAGATAAGTTAACTTAAACCGACCTAATTTGAGCCAAGGAGTCTGTGGTCTTCCGTTGTACACGCAATTCAGAGACATTGTGTGTATAGACATTGTGTTAAGACTATTTTTAATAATTAATAACACAATTGTTTGTATCTGATGTAACCTTACTACAATGCAAACCAATATTTTGAAAACTACATTTTTGCATAGCAAGATTAGGTCCATGCTAAACTGTTTTAATATACGAAATTTGATGGTACGAAGTTTGAAGAACAATGTTTAATGTTATCAAACATGATGGTGACAGATAATTAATAATCTTGATGATACTGATGTAGACCAAAACAACTTTAAGCTATGGATAATGTTCTGAAAGACAAAAACGGTGTTAATGGAAAAAACCTTGAAGGAGACTAATACAACATTAAGCAATGTCAAGGATGATATTTTTGGATAATGAAACCAATGTAGAAATCCTAAACAATGTTCTTAGGAATTAGTCTTGTCTGATGATATTGAAAGATGACAAAGACGATGTTGGTAGATGATTGGAAAATATATTGATAGAGACTAAGACAGTTTAAAAAGTGCCAAGGATACTGTTGAGAGATGTGAAAAATGGTGTAAAAAGATCTTTGATAATGATGATCTTATAATATATTATAATTCAGATTTTATTTAAAAATGTTGAGGAATTCCAGAAAAATGTTGAAGAAACTGAGAAAGATATTACAAAGAATGTTTAAGAAAAAACTTTCCAGACAAACCAAAATAGTGCTAATGTATGTTAAAGATGATGTTTCAAGAGATGTTAGAAGGACGTTGCGGAATGTCATATTAAGAACAGTACCTAATTATATCAATCATGATATTGAAAGATGACAAAGATGATGCTGACAGATGTACCTAAATAGACAACAAGAAACAGCGGACAATATTCTGAAAGATCAACAATTAATCATAGATAATGTTGGACGGTGATAAAGCCGATCTTGATGGATGATTTAAAAACATATTGAGGGGACCAAGATGACATTAAGCAATGTTAAGGATGATCTTGATGGATAATGAAAGAAATGTAGAAATCTACGACAATGTTCTAAATGATCTTAGAGATGAGTGAAATTAGACATAATTTTGAAAGGTGGCGAAGACGATAATGATGGGTGATTGAAAAAGATGTTGAAGGAAATTGGGACAGTGAAAAATTCCAGATATGTTGCTGGGAGATGTCAAAAACAACATATTAAGAATAATGAATGTTAAGGATAATGTTTTAGGAAATGTAAGGAGGATGTTGAGGAATATCATATTACGAAACAATGGTTATACATTGATAACGAGAGAAATATAGAGATCCTAAACAATGTTCTGAAAGATCTTTGGGAGTAGCCCAGCCAGATGTGATATTGAAGGATGACAAGAGAAGGTATTGGGAACCACCAAGACACGTTAAAAAATTCCATGGATGTTACTGGGAGATGTCAAAAACAATTTAGAAAGATACCATAAATAATAGTTAAAAAATCAAAGATGCTGTCTTTGAATGATAATCTAAGGGTCAGAGATGCTATTTATTTATGATTGTTATTTATAAAAACGTTGAGAAATACCAGAACAAACAAGAATACGATGAAAGATGAATATCAGTAAAAGTATGTTACATGAAAAATACTCAGATTTTAACGTAGAATCCATAAATGTAAGAAAACATGTGATTCCTAACTTAAGAATATATTCTTTAATCTTTGCTGTGATAGAAAATAATGATGAGCGCCTCCATTATTAATACAAATGACAACGTTTTTCTAAATAGTTTAGATGAACATTGGGAGATACCATTTAATGACATTTTTCTATTCCACCAATTCACTAATAACTCTAGTGTTATGACATGTTCAATGGCAAACTGTCAATATATGGTTGCAATGTGCTGCTTTAATTTTCTAATCTTTAATATATTCAGGTATCTTTCAGCGTTAATCTTTTCTTGGTAGATACTATATGCTAACATTCTTAAAACACTATGCCATAGATTCTGAATCTTCCTTGAAAACGTCCCGATATTCTGAAATTAAGATTAGTATCAGACCAAAAACGTTCGTTATGCCCATTTTTCCGAATATCCTCGGCAAAATGCAGAAAAATAAAAAAAAAATATTAATTTATTTTTACTTTAATTTATTACTTAAATTGGTGTCTCCAGCACGTAAATGATGAATTAACCCCGTTTTGTAGGGTTTATATTATTTTTAATAGGGGAAAAGTGGGTTTTGGGTACACCAACATTTTGTTAAATTTCTCTACGTAGCTGCCGCCACTGTAGCCAAGACGTTGATATAATGTTCCTAAAAGTCATTTTGATATGTTTTTGCACGAGGTTTTATGAAGAACTAAAACTCCATTAAATTTTGTGCTAACCGACTGCAGGTTCTTCCGTGCGATTGTCTTCTTTCCGGATTTCTTGTGAAATATAAGTTCGCGATTAGTGTTGCATTCTTATTTGGCAGAAAATAGCGTTCTATTATGTTAAATTTGTCTAAATTTTCGAAATTCAATGTAAAATTTTTCTAAGCTATGATATACACGCATAAAATTTTCTATTTTGAAACAGTTTAACATCGACTTAAGCCTGCTATCCAAAAATGTTGTGTCTTAAGAATATAGGTTTGCATTATAGAAACGGGATAGAAAATGTTACGTTGACCCTCTTATTTGTTCTCTTATTAATGACCTGCTTCTGAAGATTGAATGTCCGATATTGACGTATGCAGATGATATTAAGATCTTCACGTAGATTCACCCAGATCAATATCCGCTAGATTTGAAGGTTGCTGATGCTGATAGACTACAACAAAATCTAACAACAATAGTATAATAGTGTAAAACATATAAACTTAACCCTTCGTCTGTAAACCTGGGTATTTCGTGTCCGACCTGAACTGTGTAAGTAAAAAATTTACTAATAAGTAAATTTATTAAATAATTGAAGTAATGAATTTAATGAATTGTTTCATATCATATTTTTTTAAAATACATGGCGCCATAAAAAACGGCTGATCTTGAAAGACCCACGTTTACAGGCGGAAGGTGCTAAAAAACGTTTACTACGAAGGGTTAAGCTAAATATTGACAAATTTTATATACTCACGTACAGCAGATATTCAACACTATTATTTTATTTTTATAATATTGACGCGAATACTTTAAGTCATGTGGAGGAATATAAAGATTGAGGTGTTATTTGATAATAGCCTTACTTTTAAACAACATATCACTGAAACGTGTTCTGAGGCGTTTAGAACCCTTGGTTTCGTGTTGCGTGTTTATAAACACTTCACTGACATGAACCTGCTGATGTCTTTGTATTGTACTTACGTCTTGACCAAGATCGAATATGCTTCTCTAATTTGGAATCATATGCATGTGAATATCTGTGCTTGATTGAGTCCATCCCAGATTTTTAAAATATCTTTCATTAAAATCTGACGGAATTTACCTTGAAAGAGGTATATAATAGGTATACCACAGAATGAACTACTATATGGTTTCCTTCATTAAGGAAACCATATTGTAACGTGCCAGTAGTTCATACGTCTATCTATTGAAGAAAGAGATACATCCTATATGAAATTTCTTCTAAAACTTTTTGAAAATAACATTAATTCCCCCTTTCTTCTTGAGAGACTGGGTTTCGCTGTTGCCAGGATGTGCTCAAGATTTGGATGCACCGTTGTCATTCCTTATGTTAAGACATATGTAATGAGACGAGGCCCAACGTACACTCTTTGTAAAGTAGGTAATGTACAGGTGGGCAAATTTTGGTGTTATTATAGGGCATCTTGGAAACTATACTAGAGATACTAAAAAAGTAGGTGCAATGTCCCGGCCTCTTTTTTCGAGAAATATTCAATCCTGCAAAGACAAAATCTCTATCTTCTTTTGTTTTTAAGTTATTGCCAAGAAGTCATATTTTCGCCATTTCAAAAAATGTTCCTATTTCGTTTATTTTTGAAATTGAAGAAACGCGGTTAATACATTTTTAAGAAACTTTTTTGAGTAAAATATAATGCCGTTGAAAAATTTTGAATAAAGTTGATAATTCTTGAGTTATAACACAAAGTTGTATTTTTTTAAATACAACAAATAGTTGATTATGATGATACTAAAAAGAGCACATTTTAGCTTTCCAATGATGTATCGCAAGTATGGTGTATTTGCGGAAAATAAGTGTAAAAAAAATGTGACTTTTTGGCTATATATTAAAAACAAAAGAAGATAAAGGTTTTGTCTTTGTGGGATTGAATTTGTCCCGGAAAAAAAGACATGGTACCTACTTTTTTAGTATCTCTTGTAGTTTCTAAGATGCCCTATAATAACACCAAAATTTGCGCACCCTGTACGTATTCAACAAATAATTTTTTTTCACTCTTTGCTGATAGGTCGAAAACAAAAGACGATAGCTGTTTGGAGTTTTCGACACTTGCAGTTTCTCGAAAATCGGGATCATGACATAAAAGCTACTTACTTTTTTACTATCTTCTAGTTTTGGAACCTATGCAAATAACGAAATTGGAACACGCTATATAGTTTCAACTTTGAATTATTAAAAACTTATTTTTATTGCAGTATGTTAAAAAGCGCTGTCAAGAATAGTGCTGGATAATTATATGTTTTTGAAAATATTGATAATGACAATACATAATTTTGCATGTCTCAAACTAGGAAAACTGGTCTACAGTAGGCGAAGTCTTTCCTTAGCCCGCAGTCCAAAAATCATTATGTGCCATTTGAGTTAGTGTGAAAAATAATGTCATGTCAGTGACAACCATCCTCTTTAATGCAGTTTTCAATCCTCCGCAAGAAATTGTCTATCACTCTAGTAATCAATCCCCAGATAAACCCCCAAAGCAAGAAATCATTTGACATATTATACCATATGTCAAATGTATATATCTTACCATGTTAGATTCTTATGACCCCCAACCATGAGATATCGCCGAAACGCGGCATGGGGCATTTAGAAAAATTATGAAATTTGGATGAGTGGAAGGATACTACCCGGTAAATAAATCCCTTTCAAATTGAAAATATACTGATTACAATAAAGCCTCAATATTCACGAGAGTTAGGTTGTGAAAGTATGCCACGATCATTAAAGATATCTGTGTTTGTGCTTTGTTCTGTTAATGAATGATGTTGCACTATCTTTTCAACAAGATTGTTTGCTTCTTGCATACTTGAGAAGTCATCTAAGCCTTTGAATTACCTTACCAATAAACCGAAAGAGCTTTTTTGTCCATGTTCTTTAAAGCTCGTGGATTAGCTGCTCGATATATTAAAATTGGTTTTGTAATAAAGTCTTCGCTTGCATTTGCACAAAATAAAAGTGTAATGTCTGTTTTTAGCTGATTTAAAACCAACAGCTGTCTTTTAATTTTCTGTAATATGTGTTTCATCCGCATTAAATATTTGTTTAGTGCGGTAACCTTTTTCTTCTATTAATATTATACTTTATCAGGAAATGTCGCAGCTTGCTGATGATCAGCTTAAAGTGATTCTCCACACAAGTTAATGTTATGTAAATTAAAATGACTTATGTATCTTTCAACTCATCTTCTGCCTGCTTTAAATTTACAGCCATCTTCAGAATAATCCATATCACCCGAAAATGTTGATAAGGTTCATTGAGTTTATCCAGTAATTTAGTCCTAGTTAATGGTATATTTCTCCGAACTTTTAATGTTAAAAGTGTGTTTAAAGGTTAAAGGTACATTGAAGGTATGTCATTTTTTATGCTACTTCTGACTACATCTTTTTGTTTCTTTATACGAAGTAAGATCTTACCTTGGTAATTTTCCTTCGATTTAAATAAACAACAAAAAAGGACGTTGTATTTGTGAATAATTGAGTTGTGAATGTAAAAAAGGTAACGGCAGTTAAAACATGAATCTGTGTTATTTGAATCTACGAATTTAAAAAGTTGGGGCGTACTCTTTGTCGTCTCTGTCATAAGTATTTCTTTTTTATCCAAAAAGTAATTAGACAAGTAATTGAAAAAGTAATTAATAATTCCTTTTTCAAGATATGTACTTTGTGTAATTGTAATTAATTCCTTTTTTGAAAAAGTACTTTGTACTTGTAATTATGTTTAAGGTACATATAATTACCAAGTTCTGCTTTGTAGTTACCGCTATTATGGCGATGTAATTAATAAGCAAATAATATAATTACTAATTTCAATTCCAATAAGGAAATTGCTGCAATTACAATTCCATATTACCTCAATAAAAAAAGTACCAATTAATTACCAACCATTTAATCATGTTCCTGAATGTAAGTTTGCGATTATTGTCTTGCTGGAATAGTTAACCCCGACCCTTGTTTTTGCTTGTTATGGGAATATGGATCAGGGATTTACTGCGCTAACACACTGATACTAGCGCACCTAAGTGAGTTAGCACAATGTATCTCAGCTCAATTGAAAGACTGTATGGCGTAATTATATGGCGATAATTCTGACAGCTCTACCTCGTAGTTATTGAGATCTTTGTAGAGTTGAAAGTAGTTGTAAGTGAAAATAATAGCGGCCCTAAGTCTGCGTCATAGCGGTTGTGCGCTAAACTGGTTTGGGTCAACGAGTTTTTTACGCCTATCCCAAGTAACTTTAATGAGCCACACAAGCATGCGCTATTACACCAATTGATTTGACTCATTTTAAACTTGGCACACTGTACTTAGTTAATCTCCAATCAGGAACAGGAAAACTAAATAATTATATACTTTTGAGCGGTGTCATACAATTTATTTTATTACAATTCTCTTAATTTTAAGGATGGTGTTATCAACTTTATGTATGGGTGGTTATTTACTGTCAACTGCTCAATTATCAGCGGGTGATTTAATGGCTTTTTTGGTTTCCTCCCAAACGATTCAACGATCTTTAGCCCAAATGTCGTTACTTTTTGGTTCCGTCATCCGAGGAACAGCAGCGGGAGCAAGAGTTTTTGAAGTAAAGGACAGTTATTCAAAATTGATTTTATTTTCAAATTTCTTTTTTAGTACATTGATTTAGAACCAAAATTACCTCTTTATGGTGGCGAAACGATTCCATCTCAATCGTTAAAAGGCGAAATTGAATTTAAAAATGTCACTTTCGTTTATCCAAGTCGTCCGGAACAAATAATTTTGAACAAATTTAATTTGAAAATAAGGCCCGGTTCAACTGTGGCGCTCGTTGGCGCTTCCGGTTCGGGAAAATCGACCGTTGTTGCGTTAATTGAACGCTTTTATGACGTAAATTCTGGGTCGATAACAATCGATGGAATTGATATAAAAAGTTTAGATCCTTCTTGGTTAAGACAAAATACGTTGGGGTTAATTAGTCAAGAGCCGATACTTTTTGGTACTACGATCATGGAAAATATTCGTTATGGAAAACCAGGAGCTAGTGACGACGATGTTAAAGAGGCTGCGAAAATGGCTAACGCTCATAATTTTATTACATCATTTCCTAAGGGTTATGAGACTTTGGTGGGGGAGAGGGGAGCGACTTTATCCGGAGGACAAAAACAAAGAGTTGCTATAGCTAGAGCGTTATTAAAAAACCCCAGCATTTTGGTTCTTGATGAGGCCACTAGCGCTTTAGATGCTGAATCTGAAAAAATTGTTCAAAGCGCTTTGGAAACTGCGAGTAAAGGAAGAACTGTTTTGGTTGTTGCTCATCGATTATCAACAATTAAAAATGCAGATTTAATTGTTGTTTTGAGTAATGGGCATATTATTGAGGTAAATATAGAAATCCATTATAACATAAATCTAGATTTACTTCTACAGTTTAATTTTCATTTTAAAGCTTTTTGATAAAGGTTTTATATTAACATGATGATAACTTCATATTTTTAAATAATAATCTTAAATAACAAAATTTATTCATAATAGAGTCCAAAACAACAAGCTATGCCAATAACCGAGTTATTTTCATGCCAAAAGGATGCGTGTTTGTCTCTTTCTGGATCCCATAAGAAACTATAAGCGAAAAACATATCTTGGGATCGTTTTTCGCTGATTGTTACAAATGAAATTATTTTGTACCTAAAAAAGAAAAGTAAAATTAATTAAAATCAATACATAAAGAGTGGTTGAGATTATAATTACTAAACTTTAACAGCACGCAGGATCGCAACTTTTTCATTTTTGAGTTATGAGCGATCAAATTTGGGACAAAAGTTTACGTTTTATTTTATTACAACTCATTTACAAATCTTAACATTTTTCGTGTTATTATTTCGTAGTAGTAATAAGTTCTTATACAAAATTCAAAGGAGTTGTAAATTTGATATCCTTAGGGGGTAATTTCTAAATTTCTAAGTAATGTAAATAATATGTTAATTATTAAACACAGTGAAATCCATTGTTCGAAAACAAAAAAAGTTGCGACCATATGTTTCTATAAAAAAAACTTTTGTTATTTTATACTAAAAATTTGAACCATGCTTTATATGAGCAGTATTAATTTTAACTTACCTATCATATTCTTCTTCTTTAACTTTATCTTTTATAACACTAGAAGCCCATTTAGCTTGATTAGGGACTTTTTCAGGATCGTAAGTTAAATTTTCTAATGTTTCTTTAAGAACTTCTTCCAAAATTTTTGTTACCTTTTCAACATTAAAAGGTTTATCAGATTCCAATTTGTAAGTATTTGCATACTTTGCCGCCTAAAAATAATAATTTATAATCGAAATTTTAAGATTTCAACAGTTTCCAACCTCCATAACAAACACAACTTTATTAACTGGTAGTAACAATTATTTTATTCACGATGTTCACCCAAACTGAAACCGTTACCGTTTGTTTATCAACCCCAACATTGACCTAGTTTTCAAACTATAAATATCGCGATTGCTGGTACCATGGTACGATAAATCTCAAAATTTCATTGATTAACACAAAGATATACGCACGTTTAGGATTAAAATCTTAATGTTAATAATAAAAAATATATATTTCTTATTTATTTTTACAGATGGGTACACATGAAGAACTATTAAGAGCTAAAGGCTATTATTGGACATTGGTTTATCAACAACAAAATATTCCGGGTGGATAATTTATATGTAAGTGATCGTTAAAAATTGCTATTTTGGTGTTTTTATTAAATCGGTAAATTTGATTTCTTAATCAAAAAAGTGTTATAAATCCTATGATATAAAAGGTTAAATAAATTATAAATGAAATTCTGTCTATAAAAGTCGCCAGCAACATCCACGATTGTTGAATAGGATTTTCTATTACGCCCTTAAAAAAATAAATTTAGTACAATTTTATTTTTGTATTTCTATTATTTTAACGAACCTTTGTGGGAGTTAACATTAATCCTTTTTGAACTCCTCTGCTCATTAAAAATTGAAACAGAATTCTTGGTAATAACGTTTTCTGTTTAATCCTTGTTATATTTATAGTAAGTATTGCCAAAAGAATTGAAAATGTTATTCCCAAATATCCATAACTATATGCCTGAACTAGATAATAAAAAAATAATTATATAATAAGAAAATTGCTGAAGTTTAGAAATGTTAATGATTGAAGAAATTATCTGCAAAGTAGAATATGCAGTGGATAAATAAATGGTGACACCGTCAGTCACGAAAAGCGAAAAATCAACGATAAGATGACAACTCTTTTGAATTCAGCGACCTACACGAAAATCAAGACCCAATCGAGATGATATTAAAGAAAATGAAAGTTGGTGATATCTATAGAAGTTTTAGATTAAACGAGAAATTGGTTTGTACAGGGGCCAGTGCAACAAAGAATTTATTCATTACATAAAATCCATAAAGCAGACGTTTCCCTTCGTCCTATTGTCGGAGTCATACCTTATCAGTTCCATTATGCTGCCTTTTTATTGGCAATACAGAATAATGCATCATAATCATACAAAATCATCGGAAATTTAAGAAATTGTAATTATACCATAATATTACCAGTACCAATTAGAGATGTGTGCGTGAGTGACTTTTTATGTCCGCTCACGATCTAGACCTACGCAAGTCACGCACGCCACTTACGTGGATATCATAGCTGAATCACATGACTCACCCGTGAGTCACATCATTCACGTAATTCACGCTCGATCGCGTGATCAAGTGTATGAATCATGTTTGATTACCTGTCAATTTGGCTATTAAGTAATTGTGTTTAATAGAATTAACAGTATTAAGCTTTATTTATCTTCTGAAATAAATGAGGCTGTTATAAATTTAAAATGAATAATAAAAGCTGAAATATTTTTATGGGTAATACTTCCTTTAACGTTTTAAAGGTCTTCCTCCATTCATCATAAATTCAAATTAAATTTTGCACTTCGCTATCGTATTTACTTAAAAATTGATTCGAGTTTTATTTTAGTATAGTAATATATCTGGTGAAATTTTATGTTAAACATTTTATGTTTAAAGTTTGTATGTGATGTGGACTCTATAACTAATTATTGTAAATTTGTGATGCCAAATCGTCATTAACTTTCCTGCAAGTATTACCTACGTCGTGAGGATGGAAAGAATAGTAAAGTTGGGAATCGCCAGCATAAAAATGAACCTTGCAGTGGCGGACGTACTTATTAAATACCGACGTATAAAGATTGAAGGTCAACGGAGAAATAACAGAACCCTGCGGCACGCCATGCGTCCTCGGCAGTACATCTGATACCATACCGTCCACTGTAACCGCTTGCTAGCTACGCTTAGTACGCTAGTTACTAGTTACAAAGTTATTGAGTAATTTAACGGCTTTAGATTCCAATCCCAGACAGTGTAGTAGTGCCGAAAAGACACGTAAATCAATCGTATCAAAAGCTTTGGAATAATCAAGTAAGCACAATATTGTGACGTTGCTCCTATCTAAACCTGCTCTAAATATATACAATATGAGGACAATACATTTTAATAATGGTAATATTGAGACCATCATAACCTGTCGTGTTACTCTTCATCAAGTTAATGACAATCTCGACCGTCATATCGTTTAGCTCTGAAAATTGAAATCTGGCACCAGACAGCCGATTATTTGTATAATAATCAACCAGGGCATCGTCCGAGTGTCTGTTTGTGGGTAATGAATCTAAGAAGAAATTATTAATCGCATCAGGGTCTTTTAGAATTAAAGATATTTCACTATATTTTTTTTAAATGCAATTTTTATTAATACTAAATTAATTCTCGATGTAAGCCCAACGTTCACGCTTTATTGATAACGTAACTAGATTTCTTAAACTTTTATAATAATTCCATTTTAATTAATTTTATTATTTTATTTAATTTATTTTATTTTATTATTTTTATTAATTTTAATTCCATTTTTTTAATTGTATCAGTTATCCAAGGTGTTGGAGGCCCCCGAATTTTTATAGTCCTTAAGAGTGCATGCATGTTTAATAAATTTATAATGTCGTCTGTTAGAAATTGGATTTTTCCATTCACATCCCCTATATCAAATATATCAAAAAATGGTATTTGACGTAAATCGTACAAAAAGTTTTCGTAAACAAGTTTTTAAAGACTGCAAATTTTGAAAGTTTGTTGTTTAACGGAAGAGACATTTATCTTACAGTAAACCAAGAGGTGATCAGACGCGTCACCCATCGTACGTATTACCTCTGCCAATTACAGCGTCGGCATTGGACAAGGCCACAACATCGAGAAATTTTGCCGTAGATTCTGTCACTCTCGTCGGGGATTCAATAACTTGGTTAATATTAAAGGCATTTAATAAGTCCACAAAGCAAATGTCTCGACTTTCTCTATAGCTAGCATATCAATGTTAAAATCACCCATCAATACTACGCGGTCCACCAAAGGCACAACATGAGAAAAAAATGACTCGATTTCATCTAAAAATGTACGATATCTAGCCAATCTCTGCAATCTATATGCCACACCAACCACAAAACTCAAGCCAGCCACCCGAAAGTTACTCCACATCAACTCTGCCTCAGTGAAAAATGAAATTTTGCACGATTGTCGTAAATATTAACGGTAATATACATTCGATCATGATGCTCAATGTTTCGAAATTTAGAGAATTAAATGTTCTACAGGATAGAATAGCTAACTTTTTTGTTCATATATAATTCGTTTTCGTTATGGTGCGATGAAGTGAAAAAAAATTGGGAAAAATGTCAAAAAATTTGATTTTGTTGAGATGTTTTAGGCTGTAGCTAAATAACGGAGAGTCGGATTTATGTCATCAATATCTCAAAATGTTCGTCTGCATCCCCACTTTCATGTCCATATAGCTACAGAAGACACTTTGCAAAATAACAAATATACTGAACATGAACCGTTACTGTGTTTTTTAATTTACCATTTTCCACATATTTGGGTATATCTCGAAAACTGGACGTGATGAAGAAAAACTGAAGACAGTTTCAGAATCAGTACAACATTCTACATTATAAAAAAATTATGCAGATTTTGAGGAAAAAATTGATTAAAATTTGTAAACTAGTGTTATTTATTAAGTTGTTTCTCTTTCATGTTTTTAAAAAACATTGACCAACTACTTACACTGCATTCACGAGGTTGATGATGAACCCAATTCAACTATTGTTTTATGGTAGCTGGCTACTTAGGTTAGATTTGATTGAAATTAATGGCTCACAAGGAGACATAGCAGTTGACTCTTCACCAATTTGGACGAAACTTTTTGTGGTGAATCTATATTGAAGATGTATCAGTTTTACCAGAACTTTTAATCCAATGCCCTTCTAAGAAACGATATTTATTTTTAGTTTAAGGGTATTTAAAATTAATTTTATGTATCGAAAAGAAAAATCGATTTTCAAGAACTGGTATAGTTCGGTGAATAATCACTAACCTTACGATCTGAATTCCTAGGATCCTCAAATTCGAACTTTTTTTCCAACTTACTTTGCTATTTTAATGATGTTCGAATACTGCAAAGACACGCTTGAAGAGAGAGGAAGCCACAGAAAAGATTGGAAAAGTAATCGCTCCAGGAAATTGTGTCAATATTATGATCGAAAAAGAGGAATACGGGAAGATCCTTGACATATATATATATATATATATATATATATATATATATATATAAGAGCTGTGGTGGATACAAAGGAGAAAGAGGAAATGCTGAGAAAATATCTGTGATATTTTGAAAAGTGTTAAGGAAATAATTAAAAGCTTATATGAATATGATAATATGTTTTATCAGCAACACCAAGGAGAAGGATAACCGAATGGCACCTTGGGGAGAAGAAGAATTAAAACGATTTTTGTTACATGATCAAATCCAAACAGGAGATCTACGAAAAGGGCGCAAAATGGAGGAAACTCCGAAGAAAACTCGACAGGGTGATTTCGAAGAAGATGAGGAAAGGGTATTTTAGTGGGTCGGGGCTTTTCTTCGGCCCAACCCCGCACTATCTGGCCGCCCAATATCCTAGGCTAGATGTCTGCTAGCTGATTTTCCCCGACCTCGTAAAAAAAGTGGTGATGGCGCATCCCAACCAAACTAATATTTTATGCTAACTGGCTAGTTGGTTTGGGTTAAGGCCTTCAACTAATATCTAGTGTTAACGTAAAATTCATAAACAAATGACAAATCAAACGTTTAAATTGGTGTGGTGCATTATTTCTGTCCAAGAGCGATTGCTAAAAATTTACCGAATTTATTCTTTCAATCGCGAACGCACTGGAAAATCAAAAAAAGTGTTAATTGGAACGGATAAGAACTGTCCAGGGACCGGTCAAATATAATTTGAGGACCAGTGTCGGTTCGCCGGACCAGCGGAATACGGATAACGACGTCTATACATATCAACACCGGTTTTTATAACTCCATCTTAAAATCGATTCAATTGTCTCCCGTCGAAACCAAAGTCGTTCACGATCACACACGTTCACGTGAGTGGTATAAAAATTGATACCCGCTCACGGTGGGTCACGCATGACTCATGGTCACCCGGCGGGACTCACGTAATTTGCGCATTTTTGATATACATAGCTGAATCAAAGTGTATCATTTTTTAACGTTTATTCATGAACTTAAATAATTTTAAGCCATAATTTGTGATTTTAAATATATTTTGAGAAAATACAACATATTTCTATAGAATGAAAAAAATCTTAGTAATGTCAAGTCAGTCAAGTCAAGTCACTTGATCAATTTGGACAAAAATTTGTGTATACAGGGTATTTCGGTGACTCGGGGAATAATATTAACCACATATTCTGAGAGTGAAAATGATGATACTTCATGTAAAAAAAATTGGTCAAAGACCTAAAATAGCAAAGGTATAGGAAATATTTTTTTAATATTTTTTCTAGCAGAGTCTTTATTAAATTTGTTTGCTCAAAACTTTTTTAATCTTTTTTTAACTTTTTTAATAAAGAAAATTTATTTTAGAAACTTTTATTACTATTAAGCGGCCCATACACACGCAGATAAATCCGCGGGTAAATATGTGTAGGGTGGGCAAATTTTGGTGTTATTATAGACTATCTCGGAAACTATAAGAGATACTAAAAAAGTAGGTGAAGCTAAAAATGTACTCTTTTTAGTAACATCATAATCAACTATTGGTTGTATTTAAAAAATAAAACTGTGTGATATCTCAAAAATTATCAACTTTATTTAAAATTTGTTAACATCATTATATTCTACTCAAAAAAGTATCTCAACAATGTATTATCATTGTTTATGATAAAGCTTTGAAATTTTGTTGTACTATAAATAAATATCAAGTAAAATCACTGTGTAATGTATGAGTTGAATTTGTCTTCCAAAACAATTTAGCAGAGTCTTTATAAAATTTGTTTGCTCAAACTTTTTTAATCGATTGTTATCATACATTAATTTTTAGTTTCTAACAGAAAATTTATTTTAGTAACTTTTATTACTATTAAGCGGCCCATACACACGCAGATAAATCCGCGGGTAAATATGTGTAGGATGGGCAAATTTTAGTGTTATTATAGACTATCTCGGAAACTATAGAGATACTAAAAATGTAGGTAAAGCTAAAAATGTACTCTTTTTAGTAACATCACAATCAACTATTGGTTGTATTTAAAAAATAAAACTGTGTTATATCTCAAAAATTATCAACTTTATTTAAAATTTTTTAACATCATTATATTCTACTCAAAAAAGTGTCTCAACAATGTATTAACCAATTTCATCAATTTCAAGAATAAACGAAATTCGAGCATTTCTAGAAATAGCAAAAAGGTGACTTTTTGGCTATAACTTAAAAACAAAAGATAGAAGTTTTATCTTTGTGGGACTGAATTTGTTTCGGAAAAAGAGACCGGGACATGGCATCTACTTTCATCGTATCTCTTCTAGTTTTTGAGATAGCCTATAATAACACCAAAATTTGCCCACCCTGTACAGTTAAACTCTCGAGTAAAACTGAATGCCAGTTTTTTTCATACACTATTCAGTCCAGTTTCACAGTTTAAAGATATTGTATAAAGGAAGATTTAGTGTGGTTTAGTTATAAATTCACAAATATTCTTATATAATGACATCTGATGTATCAATATTAATTGCAATTGGTCTTTTGCTTATTAATATCAAACACAAACAAAATATGATAAATATATCAAAACGTACTAAATGGATCAAAGAATCGATTTCCAAATGTGAAAAATTTTCCCATGTTAATTTATTAACTGAATTAAAACTGCATCCAACGACTATAAAAATTATTTAAGAATGGACGAAAAAAAATATCTTGAACTATTAAATTTAATAACCTCTTATCAAACTTCAAGCCACAAGAATCAGAAAACCGATAGCACCACATGAGAAATTGTCTGCCACTCTCAAGCGTTTAGCCACAGCAAAAATTATGAGCATATGAAGTTTACCACAATAATATCAGCACAAGCATTAGACCGAATAATTCCTGAATCATGTAAAGCAATTTGTATGGTTATCAAAGATTATGTAAAGGTAGTTTCAATATAACTACTAATTGTTTAATTATTATTTAAAATCATGTACATTAGCATTTGTAGATTCCTAAGAAGGAAAATGACTGGAGAATATCTAAAGGTTTTAAACAAACAGGTTGTTTAATAAGTACTACGAGTTCATAAAACATGATGAATTACCTTATCAACTCTGGTAGAAAATGGTTAAGTAGCAAGACAGCAATTTTCGATGTTTCCTCTTCTATGTAAACAATGATGAAAATTTTCGCATCTCATCTCCATTATCATATCTCATCTCTCTCATTCTCTTTCCACCCATCATTTTTCTACTTCTGAACAAAGGCCTCTTAATATGCTTCCATGCGTATGTCTGCTGTGTCACCTTAAACCATCTGCTTCTCGTAATTTTCTTTATATCCTCAATTTCTTCTTGAGGGATTGTCCGCACTAGGCTTTGTTATTCAGGGCAGACAGCACATCTTATCTAACGTAGTTTTGTTTGGTTGGGTAATAGATTGTCAAAAATTGCAAATTTTTCTTGTGCTTTCTATTACCTTCAATTGGTTTGTGCCTTTTTTTCTGTTGTTTGGAATGCGAAACCTTTATAAGTAACAATGAAAGATTTCGCATTTCATTTCTATCATAATATCCCTGCACTTTTCTCAAGTATCATTTGTTCACTTCTGGATGAAGACATCTTTAATATGCTTCCATGTTTTTAACTCCAGGACCACCTTAATATGGTTTCTCATCTGCTTCTCGTAATTCACTTTAAGTCATTTATCCTTCTTCTTGTGGGAATTTGCATATTGGACTTTGTTGTTTCTAGCAGCTAACATGTCACATCTAAAGCTGTTAGATTACAAATGTAGCTCTATATTGTGTTTTCTGCATGACTTTCAGCTGGTTGGTAAAGGCTGGTTCCTTGCCTTCAAGGTGTTACTCGATACTGAATTAAATTAAATGTTCGAAATGGTGACTTTCCAGTTCACCGAAGAGATCTTAATGCATAGTCACATGATATGATGTGACATGACATGTGAATATGATGAGCTTGCTTTTTATATCAAGAACAATATTTTGGGCGGCCAACGTCTTAGAAGTCGGCCGAGATTATGTTTTAGATCATGAATATTATTTAGGATGAAATAATCCCAGGCCGACTTCCAAGACCTCGGCGCCCACGAATTAAAAAGGCATCGAGGACGACTTTTGTTCGAACCCAATCGAACTAAACTCAATGCAGCTCTAAACTACGAAAAAGCTACTTAACATAGTTAGTTAGCATATTGGATAGACTTGGTTTCATTCCCCGAATGTTACCATTAACAAATTTATTGAAGTTTATTCTATTTAAGCTTTATAGAAGAAGTATCTCGGCTGATTTCGAAGACATCGGTCATACATATTTTTCATAATATATGAAGCCAGAGAATAGTTCTTAATCACGAAAAATATTTGGATCGTCCTCGAAGCCGGCTGAGATAATCTCATCCTAAGATTACTTAGGATATTCATGACATATAATATTCATGATATAATTGTGAAACTAATGTAAATTTTCCCAGGGAATCTGATTTTGTTTTAAAAATGATGGGTTCGCGTGGGAGTGGAAGACGGGTTTATATTCGTCCTCTTGAAACCGAACAAATTTTATGAGAAACTTTTGTTAGTCCGAGGCGTAGTTTTTGAGATATTTCGTTCTGTCAAGTTAACTAGCATACCCGATATGTAGCTCAATCAAACTGTTATCTTTTTAACGCTTATTCATGAACAGAAATAATTTTAATTCGATATTAGACCGTATCATTATCGTTAACATTTTCTTCTGCACTTTCTTCCTCTTAACCTGTTTTCTTCTTTATTAAATTGTGTTTATGTGATGATTCTTGTGTGACTTTGTATGTCACGAAGATGAATACAGAAAATGATAAAAAAATTCTTTACTTTAAAACTAAAGATTGGTTTAAAGAAGAATATGGAAAAGATGTCTCGTTTGGCAGCTATTGATGATCAACGTTCTTGAAACAAAAATTATATTTTTTGCCATGTAGGATGAATATCTCAACTGAGTTTAATGAAATTCATGGTTTATTTACATGTCAGTAGAAGATATGTTTTGATGAAACATTCATGATTATCCGCAATGGACAACAGGCAAGTTCTTCACAATAATCACTTAATAATTAGAGAATTGATCGTGTAAATAGTATTGATTTTTTGGCAACTTATATATCATTTACAAGCGTGTCTCCTATAACACGGTTACTTCGTATCGTGCTATATCGAAACCGTATTATACGGTTATTTAAACTAACAGCTTCGTTTCAAACAACGATTTCGACACCTTCTGTGCTATCCAATTGCAATCGCCCATATCAAGTAACACAGTGAAATTCACTGATAACTTATATACTATTATTGTTATTTATTTTTAATAGTGAAGTAATAAGTACATACTCGTAAATCAGTTATCTGTTATGACATTCCTACCAATATTATAAATTAATTCGCATTACCTTTACACTGCAGCTCCAGGCGAATTGCTTATTGTAAATGCCCTATCTGGCTGTTTTCTTACGTTTACTTCTATATTACGTGTAAAAAACACTTCGCATCAATAGGAGCGTACATTTCTCTACAATACTTACTTGGCTTACTTTGTAAAAATTTCGGGAAACTACATCGACATCGAAAGGCTTCTAACACCGGAAATGTCTTAGAAGCTACAGTATTGGATCTCAAAACATTACTAAATGAAACATTTCAATTCCAATTCAAGTTATGTCATGGATGTCCTTCAAATTGAGCCTACTTAGCTTCAAAAGTGCTGTTAAATACAGTAAATCAAACACAGTTTGTAATATAGTTACATAAGTAGCATTCGGGTCTCTTTCTCTTGAAAGATTTTTAACTGTCTTTATGATATGGTTTGTACATTCTAGAATCATAGATTGAATTTTGACTCAGATGTTTTGGACTTGCTCGATTTTTTACCTACGTTATGAGGTTGTCTTCGTTTCAATGGATAAGAGTGTTTCTACCAAACAGTGTTTTTATCTTTACTGAAAAAAAAATGGTTCTTCTAAGTTTTAAATTTTGCCATCAATAATAGTCGGCTTCCTAGGGGCGATACAGCATGAAGCATATCGATATTCGATACGTACATTGTATCGATATATAGAAAATATACATCTATCGATATTGTATCGATACTTACATCAATATTGTATCTAACTTTCTGGTCAAAAAGCGTTGGCAGAAGTCTAGACACTGTTAAAAATTAGATACTGATAATTGAAGACCTATATTTTTAAGGAAGATGCTGCTATTAAAAGTTTGAATATTGCTACTTAATCGATAAATACTTCTGAAAAAAAGGTGGATATTGCTTGTAGACTACCACCTAGTCTTCCGTTGACGTGTCTACTACTTTGCAAGCAGTCCTTAGTCTTCAATTAGCACAGTTCTAGTTTTCTGTGAGATTTATCAAGTTTTCTTTAAATTATTAATCTTTTGCTATCTACAGGATGTTTCATGATATATCCGCAGGAATTCAGGATGTGATAGCGTGACAAAAATTTGAAAAAAAGTTTCAACGTTTTTGCGTTTTTTTACAAATATCTCCAGAACCGTTTATTGTACAGAAAACAGCTTTTATAAGCATATTCTTATACAAAAAATTTTAAAGTGATGATTGGTGGAGATTTTGAAGGAGTAGTAGTTGTCTTTCCCCCAAGCTTCTACGTCAATGGAAAAAGTACAGCTTGAAGACGTCGTACTTGATGAGAAAAATTAATTCTTATGTGGAATGAGTCTGGTCAAATTTTTGAAATAAAAATTTTATTTTACTAAAACGTTTGAACAAGTAACAAAAGCAAGCTTATTATGAGTAGAAAATGCTTACAAAAGTGGGTTTTTGTACGATAAACGGTTCCACAGATGTTTGCGAAAATTGTTTTTTTTTTACTAAATTTTAACATCCTGTATCAAAAAAAGGTGCATTTTAGAGTGTAAGTCGATACAAACTTTCTTCAAAGTTTTGGATAGGCTTTTAGGATATCCGATATAACCGAAAGTGCAAAATGATTTGTTGTGTATCCTAATAATCCGTTTTACTGGCTTAATTATGCATTCCAAATGGTTTTCTTATATCACTAATAATTAAAAAAAATATGGAGGTGATCCACTTTTGAGGGGCACCCGGTATAGTTACATGAAATAAGTAGTCGTATGCAGAGTTAAGACCGGTACATGTCCAAAAATGCGAATATTAGATTTTTGTTACTTGAATATCGATGGCAAAAATGAGTTCAAGGATCAACATAGAAGAAGAAAAGTTCAAACAAATTCATCTTGGATTCAAGGAATCAACCTGATTATGACTGATTGTTCTTCGGAGCTATCTTAGAGGCATTTAATATGGCCTTTCCACTTTGACACCACAGGATTAGATGTACTAACAATAGAGTAAAGTGGTTTGACAGAAATTTGGCAAAATTAAGATCTAAATATAATTTAGTTTGTGAAATGTATAATCGTTAAAAGTCTGCTATGTTGTTACAGTTACGTAAGACGATGCGAGCTCGGTACAGGAAAGCCTTAGAACTAGCAAAAATTAAATCCAATAGTGCTTTCTTTAACAACTCGAGGAATAACCCGCGGGCTATGTGGAATATAATAAACTCAAATCGACAAAACCTAAAAGATCGCACAATTAATATAGATGCTCAAAAATTTAACGAATATTTCAGTGAAGTGCCGAATAATATAATTAAAAATTTGCCAAAGTGTGCCCGTGCACCCCTTGAGTTCTGTTGTCGACTATTTTTTCAGACAAACGAGTTTGCTTTAGCTGCGGTGACTCAGAATGAGGTAAGAGACGTGTTGAGATCATTAAGGAATAGTTCATCAAGCGACTACTTTGGCATCTCAGTAAAATTTATAAAAAATAATATAAGTCTTTATGTTGGTCCATTAACTAAACTTTTAAACTGTTCTATTGAGCAGGGACTATTTCTTGACATGCTTAAATGTGCCTGTGTTGTACCTATATATAAGCAAGAATTATGTTAAAAATTATTTCCCAATAAGCATTTTGCCTATTTTTTCAAAAGTATTTGAGCGTGTGATATACAATAGAATTGTAAGCTACGTGGAAGAGCATAATTTCCTATTCAAAAATCAGTTCGGGTTTCGTAAAGGGAAATGTAACCAAGATGCAGTGGTGCAACTAATTAATTTCTGTAATCTTCGAAGGGGGAGATTATTGTGTGGCTCTCTTCTTGGATTTGATTCGTGCTTTTGCCTGCGTATCGCATGACATTTTAATTAAGAAACCCAAATTTCTATATAACTTTGATGATGTTAGCGTAAAGTTCATAAAATCTTTTCTGGAAAATAGAACTCTGATTGTTAGAGTGAATAAAACTATGTCAAGTAGCTTACCGATTGGTAGAGGCATACCAAAGGAATCGATACTAGGCCCTCTACTATTTCTCTTGTATCTTAACAATTTTGCTGACTATGTTGTGAACAACGCGATATCTACAACTTGCTTAATGTATGCTGATGACGTGTGTTGAAGTGTGTTGCTTCGCGGTGCGAATCTTAACGAAACGGTGGAGGGCTGATGAGGTATTGGTTAGAGCACGCGAGTGGTGCATCGCAAATGAATTGTGTCTTAACGAAGAGAAAACAACAAAATTGATTTTTACGTTAAAGAGATCTAGACCATAGAGACGCACATCTTCTAAGTTTTTGGGACTGCATATAGAGGCACCTACACTCAAATATGACTCCTACCTTACTAACGTAGAGAGTAAAATTAATAGTAACATCTGTTTGCTTCGTAGACTAGTACATACCGTATCCACTGACGTGGTAAGGACGACTTATTTTGCTTTGGTCCACTCTCTCATATCGTACTTGTTGGATGGGGCGCTTCTGCGATGGGTGAAAAATTGTTTAAATTACAGCGTAGAGCTGTTAGAGTAGTTGCGAATGTTGCCTATAGAGACGAATGTAGACATGTACTTCGATTGTCAATAATGACTCCGCCATCGGTCTACCTACTAAGGACTGCAATATATTGTATAAAAACACAGCATTCTTATCGTAGCCACTCGGAACTACATGGATACAACACAAGAAATTGAGACAACATATACCATGATTTTAATCGTCTAGCGAGAAGTCAACGTAGTCCGATACTCATGGGCCAAAAATTTTATAATAAACTGCCGTTCCATGTTAGAACTCTCCCGGTAGATGTGCTTGAACGAAAATTAAGAGAATTCTTAGTACAAAAAGCCTTTTACTCAGTTAAAGAATTTTTAAACTGTGATATCGACATTGTATAACGTTTTTTAGGTGTAGTTTTCTTAATTTATTTCTCTATTATGTTATATATTGGAATAGTACAGCAATTATAAGACATAAACCTTTTGGTATTTGGCACGAAATAAATATTCTATTCTTGATCGAGCCTCATTCAGAGGGATATAATGGCAAGAACATTTTTTATATTTGCAATTTTAGTGAGGCTAAAAATTGTACTTACGAATTTTCGGTACTTTTGCCGGATGTCCTGGTAATGAAATAGCAATTGTAACACATATCAACGTGACTAGCACCAAATTAAAACAAGCCAGAGCTATTTTTAAACCTCCTAAAGGTGAAACCCAAAAAGTCAATAAAGTTCCAATTGAAATTACTAAAAAGTAAAAAAAAGTTAACGAAATTTTTTCTTTGTTCATTTTCTATATTAATTACTTATTATAGGTGCGAAATAAATCGTAAAATAAATATCGGATATTTTTTTTAACTGATAAACAATTTCGAAATCAATTTTTTCGTTATTTTCAATGTAACCATTTTTTAAATTAACGGATTCTATATCCCACTCGGTTTTATAAACTAAATTTTTTACGGTGTTTTTATTCGTTTCCGATGAACTATTATCGTAATGGAGATTTATTTTATCCGAATCCACGAACACGCCTATTGGGAATACACAAATGTGTTTATCATTGGGCCAATCGTCTAAATCCGCCGGGTTACACCACGTTTTTAACTCAAAATTTGCTTGTAAAGTTACCTCACCGTTTTGAGTGAGGAGTAGTTTTGTGTTTTTGCTAGATTTTTCAAAATCATCAACGACTCTACAATTAAGGTAAGATTATGATAACATTTTTTCGAGAAATGTCGATTTTTACGAAAAAAATCTCGTATTTGGCGTCCAAATTTGATAAATATGAGGTTGAATCGATTGAATGTTTCCGTAATTTGTTGAATTCCATCGTAATTTTGAATCGATCCATTTCTATAAAATATTTTAGAATAAATGAAAATATTTTTTAGAGTTCTTTACCTGGGTTAGAATAAATCTTGATTCTAATTTGCGTTCGGGTTCATTCTAAAATTAATTAATTTAATTATTACTTTTTTTTTAATTGGTGGATTTATACAAACCAAATTCATAAAAATGGGCTTTAAATTTAAAAACACATCAATTTTATCATCCTTTTTAGAAGTGGGAACATCAAAAATCGAATAATTTTTTAAGTAATCTTCAACCAATCTTTCTCTATCATTCAAAACCCTCCCGGCTTCCTACAATTTTCAATACAATATATTTTCCATTGAACCAGAACTAGACATAGTACTAAAAGTTAGTTCTTATGCTAGTCATAGCTTTAATTTTTACAATAGTTAAAAAATATCTAAGGTAATCACAAAAAACAAACCTTAACATCAACCTTATAACAATCATAAAACCATTTAGCTTCAATCCCGGGCCACGTACTCAAACTAAAAAATTCCAACGGAATCGGATCCGGGTCTATCCACGTTAAAAACGGCAAATCTTCCGTTTCTCTACCAACTTCAATTAAACCATTTCTAGAAACATGCACCCAAAACGATTTAGCTTCATAAAACGATAATAATTTTGTTTGATGTCGTATTGTGGCCTTAATGTTAGTTCGAATCGCTCTTCTAATCGACGAATACGAGTTTCTGCCGGCCCCCAAAACAATTTCATAAACTGGGTCTTTATTGTTGTAGCGTTTCGATGGTGTTAATAAAATGTGAGCGTCACTTTGAGCCAAAACAGAAAAATGCAAGTCAACGATTAAATTTTTTGTTGAATTTGATTCTTGGTTGATTATTTGGAAGAAATCGGTGTATTTTCCTTCGGATGTTGAGAAATGTGTTTTACATTTCGAGAAATCTTAAAAATGAAAATTGATCAAAACAGGAAATGAAAATAAATTATTTCAAAATGTACCTGTAATATTTTCTTTATAAATTGTAGAATTGATTTGTATAAAATAAATTGAAAGTGCTGAAATGAATAGAGCGAAATGCATTTTAAAACTGATTTGATTTAAATGAGGTCATAGAAAGAAAGGATATGTTTTTATTTCCTGTTTTATTAATTGTTTTTTTTTGATTAGCTTTTTTATCTAACTATTAAATGTATCTATAGAAGCGTAGGTTTTGTTCAAGGTTAGATAACCTTTTTATAATTTAATTTCCGGTAATTAATCTTTATTTATTTATAGACATTATAGTCCTGTTAACATTTAAAACGTGATTATAAATAAAATAAAGTAAAATATAAATTAAAAACATAAGAAGATAATTTTTCATTGTATTGTTTACAGATTTATACAAGATTTCGATTAGTTAATTCATCTAATTTTCTTGTCTTTCTTTCGGATGCTGTTAATAATATAAGTTTTGTACTATGATTTACTTCTATCAAAAATAATTTCTTTTGTGATATGGTTAAGAATGGTAGCTCAAATTTTCTCTTAATAATTGTGGCATTTATTATCTTTGTAAATTTTCCTATCAACTTAGCTTGTTTTTCTATAAAATCTCTTAAAACACCGATGTGTACTTCTTTCTCAATGTTCATTAGGATCTTATCGACATTTTTGCCTTGTTTATACCCTTCAATCATAATAAAAGAAATTTTTTCGAAATTGTCTTCCAATCCACAAAAAAAAACTCATATTTTGACACTAGTATGTATTAATAAATCTCTGTTGTTCATGTTGTTACATCACTAAAGAAGGTTGTAACATGACATCCGAAACGTCAAAAATTTTTTCAAAAGAAGCACGGCAAAACCCTAAAGTTTCTAGTTTTAAATCTACTATTAATCCTAGTGGTAATTTTAGTATTAGTGCTAGTGTTACTTTTAATTTTAGTTCAAGAGATATAATCTTACTCTATTGTACTGAACTGTTAACTTTCAGTTATTACCTTTTTTGAATCTTAAGATGGTAATAATGAATAATATGTAAATATTATTAATGATTTCACATATGATAGAATTAAGATTTCCACAACAGTTGTATAGGAATAAGGTTGATTTTAAATGAGGTTTTAAATGACTCATGAGAATATTGTTGTTTTTTTTGCAGCCATTCACAGTTCATTTAACAGAACTGTTATATGCAAGGGCGTCGCCAGCTTATGACTAAGGGGGTCAATGGGGCAATATTATGGAGGATAAAAATATGAACGCCTGGTACAGTCGAAAGCATGAAGCGTTACACTTTAGAAATCGATGATGATTGTAATAAGAACGGTTCTGATATCAATGTATAACACTTCACAAGCCCTCTACAGCACAATAACTAAATCAAACTTTTAAACAGTAATAATTATTTATTTTAACAAAAAATAATATTTAATTAAAACATAACCTACGGGGATTTTTTGCAAAACTTTCAACCATTTTATCATTAACATTATTTAGGTTTTTCTTTATTTTAGCTCTGTGTACACTCAATATGGCCAGACCATTAAGGCGATTTTCTGCCATGGTGCTTTTTAGCCATGTTTTTAGTTTTCTGAAACTTTTTCCGTTTCGGGAAAGAAGTGATTTGTTTCTTTTAGGACATCAACAACTGTAAAATTTGTTAAATTAAGCCTATCTTGTCACAATTGCTGCTAACGTTCGATTTCATTCTTTATGTTCGGTAAACCATAAAACTGGGCAATAGATTCACAAGTTTGTTTCAGATTTTCATTTGTCATCTTTTGCATCTGCTCCGGCTGCATTGATGTAATGTCATTCTTCAGTCCGACTTTCTCCGCAACAGCAGTAGCTTTCTTTGTAATTTGCTTTGTCACTTTTCCGGATTTTCACGATGGTTTTTAATAAAAAGTAAAATCCTTTTAACGTGTTCTGAAGCTTTGACCACGTCCAAAGCTACAGATTGGAGTATGTTGACAACGGGTTTCGTCAAAGCCGAGTATTTGGCTACCAACATAATCCTGAGAATGAACTTCCTGAGATAATGTTTGTAAGGCTTCCAGAATTACTGGAAGATTTTCTTTAAAAACTCTCATGGTTTTGTGTTTCTTACTCAATCTTGATTTCCGAAAAAAGTTTATAGTAGCTGTGGTTCCCATTTCTAATTTCAGGAAGTAAATTTAAATCATTGATAACTAGATTCAGTTACGTGGGACGTGCAATGAAAGTAGAACCATCAAAACCAAAACCAACGCATTTATTTATATTCAGATCTTCTTTTGTCAAAAACTCATCTATGCTATGCAATCGATTTCGCATCCAAATCTTTTAGTTTAATGAATGCGACAAACATTTCTTGGACTTGCTGTGTTTCTTCATGAAAATATCGCATCCCAATCGATAGTTGTTCAGTGCCAAAAATATCAGCTGTTTCGTCTGCTAGCACACTATATGCTAGTGCTTCTTTCACTTTTTTCATAATATCAGCCTTAATAACACTTCCACAAATACCAATAATGCCATTTTGTATATCCACTGAATGGTAGCTTACATTTTTTCCCTTGCTTAATGTGGTTCTTTGAAAGTAGAGGGCTTTAGTGTACTTTTTGCGTAAGATCACTTGAACCCCTCCGTCTTTTCCTGACATCGTTGAACAACCGTCAAACCAAAATCAACGCATTTATTTATATTTAGATCTTCTTTTGTCAAAAACTCATCTATGCTATGTACAATCGATTTCGCATCCAAATCTTTTAGTTTAATGAATGCGACAAACATTTCTTGGACTTGCTGTGTTTCTTCATGAAAATATCGCATCCCCATCGAAGGTTATTCAGTGCCAAAAATATCAGCTAGCACACTATATGCTGCTGCTTCTTTCACTTTTTTCGTAATATCAGCCTTAATAACACTTTCACAAATACCGATGATGTCATTTTGTTGTTCATTGCACTGAATGGTAGCTTGCATTTTTCCCTTGCCTAATGTGTTTCTTTGAAGATAGAGGGCTTTGGTGTACTTTTTGTGTAAGATCGCTTGTACCCCTCCGTCTTTTCCTGACATCGTTGAACAACCATCAAAACCAAAAACAACGCATTTATTTATATTTAGATCTTCTTTTGTCAAAAATTCATCTATGCTATGCAATCGATTTCGCATCCAAATCTTTTAGCTTAATGAATGCGACAAACATTTCTTGGACTTGCTATGTTTCTTCATGAAAATATGGCATCCCAAACGATAGTAGTTCAAGTGCCACAAATATCAGCTGTTTCGTCTGCAAACACACTATATCGTTACGTTTTTTTTTTGCAAGTTCATGAATAGCAAATTTTGTTCGGGTTTTGTTTTGTTTCAGAGCCATCTAGGGGAAAGTTTCCTTTATTCCTTTCCCTAACCTTTAATAAAGATTTATGATTTTGAGATGTACATGGGGTAAAATAATTTGTAGTTTAACAGTTCAAAATTTTTTTTGTATTTAAATTAATATAAAATAATTCATTTAGTCGAGTTTGTTTAAAAAAAATTATTATCAAAACATTTTAATAATAAAGAAAAAAAATGTATATTTTTTTAAAATGTATATTTTGGAGAAAATTTTAAAACGGATCACTTTTTTGTGAGTATGAGTTTTTTTGATAGTATAAAACGAAAACAAGATCAAATTTAATTCTCTTTCGTCAACCAGTGGTGAGACGTATAACGTCGTGAAAACGTTTTAATCGTCGACATTTTGAGAATTGTCTTTTTTTGAGCAGTGTATTTCGTCGAGATTATTAATCCATATTTTATGGGAGTATCACGCAAGTTATATAGAACGAATAATAATCAATAGTTTTGATTCTGGTCACAGAAGTTATTCTGGATTTAGTTTCACCATAAAGAAACAATTTGTTTAATAGCCTCAGAACATCCACGAGGTATGTTAAAAGTTTTCGCTTTTCCTTACTCTAATTTCATTCATACTGTCAAACATACATTTCATTTCATTCAAACCATTCATACTACTTAAATTGGATTAACATTAAATAAATAACTAAACAACTAATTTGACAAATATTAAAAAAAAAGACTTAAAACTATGCTTAATACTAAAGATTTTGCTTTAATAAATTTTAATTGATAGGCTTTTAGAGGAAGAAATTTAACAAAGGAACATTCTAAAGTTATTCTCTTGGGTTTGGGAAAAATAAAGTCATCGAACCTAGAAATCAAAATTAATTATCCTGGAGAGAAGACGTTGATAAAAGGAAATATCCTCCCTTCAGTTTTTCCTGGATTGACATCTGAAAATCTTCGTGGTAACAATAATACAAAAACAGGTCAGACGTTAAGTTTTGTTACAAAGTTAGTCAATCAACGGAAAACCCGTTTCAATTTGATTTATTATTTATTATTAATTACTTTCATACTTGTTATTATCATTGAGTTCATTTATTTTGTAAGAATTTAATTGGGAATTTTCTTTTGATTCGTTTTAAGGAAATTCGTTCAAAATTAAATTTAATTTTTCCAGACGAATACGGGAATTCATTTTTTTTTCTTTTTCTCTTTATGATTTTCATAGTTTCATTTAAAACAATTACAATTTCATTTTCAGTTCTCATGGTTTTTTTTATTTTTCACTTGAATTGTGAATTACAATTTTTTTTCATTTTTTTTTAATATATCATATTATTTTGTTTGCTATTCATGAATTTCAATTATTTGTTGTTGTGTTTGTCTCATCCTTAATAACAAAAATTTTTAAATATTAAATATCTTCTTTTCGCCATTATTGTTTTATCGTGGGTTATTCAATGGCGTGGCGCTGTATAAATGAATCACCCCTTCTCCATTGAGCTGGTCCAGGTGCCATAATAAATTCAATTTTCAAAATTAATTTTGGGGTTTTGGAAAACTAACGTGAATGTTGGTGAACGGCTGTCGTAGAAAGAAATGCAACGTACACATACACCATACCTACCTCCACCCTACATATTTTAACACTGTTTAATCGCCCTGCGTTTTGGCAAATCTGATATAGTCGTAATGAAAATGGCGGCGATTTTAAAAACGGATGTCAAAATCTTAATGTTATTCTAAATATTTCAATACTTTCTACAATATACAGGGTGTTTCAGAATTGCACGGCACTATTTCAGGGATATGTTCTCCAGCACGAAACAAACACGAAAGTTTATATAAACATAAGTGTCAAATTAATTTATTGTCGAAATATTGAGAAGTTAACTTATTTAACAATAAAACATTCTGAGTAATTGTTCAAAGTGCCCTTCGTTTTGTTGAATGCAGCATTCAGCATGATGAATCCATGATTCTCTGACACGGCTTAGAACATCGGGACGACCCTTCATAGTAGCTGCTGCTTCTTCGATGCGATTTCTTAGCTTTTCTTGCGTGGCAATAGATGTAGAATAAACCTCAGACTTCGTCCAACCCCATACAAAATAATCTAACGGCACGATCAGCAGATCGTGGTGGCCATTTAATAGGTCCATTTCGGCCAATCCATCGGTTACCATATGCTGTGTTTAAATAATCGGTGACAATATGAGAAAAGTGAGCAGGGGCATGCATAAACCACATCCCCTGCCTGTTGGCATCGGAATATCTTCTAGAAGCTCATGCAGATTATTTTGCAAAAATTCAAATTCAAGGCTTTCAGGAAAGATATTTGTGTGTAAAAAGAAAGGGCCGATGAGATTATCACCAAGAAGACCACACAGACATTTAATGAAAAGGTATGTTGGTAATGCGTAGTAGCAGTCGTCTGAAGGCTTTCGTCGTTCCAAGGATGAGTGTTTCGAAAATTAGTAATTCTATTTCTGGTAAATAGAATTAAGAAGCAATTAATAAAGCAAGATTCATCGGTAACTATCCAGCAGCTCAGGAAGTTGGGATCTCGTGTGCATTGTCGAATCAACCACTGGTAGAAATTTATGCGTTTGTTACAATCCTCTGGTAACAAATGTTGAACACACGTAGTGTGATATGTGATAATTTTCTGGTGCTAGTAGTAGGAGATAGCTGAACAATAGCGTTTTGTCGTTTTGGTTTTAGCGTGACAGTTTCCCTAATCTTTAAGTCTTTCAATGGTTTCAAACGTTTTCCAGTTTGGTATTCTGCTAGTGGGAAATGTTTCATGATATTTTCAAATAGCAGCAATGCCATTTTTATGTACCTCACGATAAATTAAAACCATGTCTGTTTGTTTTTCAAAAGTGAATAAATTTGTGGTGTCTCGCATGATATACAAAATGGAAGTCTTGTTATTATCTCATACGAAAACGTGCAGAAATTGTAAAACAGGTTATATATTTACACGAACAGTATTTAATACAAATCATTAATTTTTATTTTTTCGTTTAATCATCTGTCAAACACAAAAGCGCTTTGCAATTGCAATCCACGTCAATCTGATTAAATTCAAGACATTTACATATTTATCTTTAGCTTTTCAATATCTCGATAGAAAATTAATTTGAGACTTATGTTTATATAAAATTTCTTATTTATTTCGTGTTGGAGAACGTATCCCTGAAATAGTGCCGTGCAATTCTGAAACACTCTGTATATTCTTGTAAGTTAATTTACGCTTTGTCATCCGATGCGGAATTTATTAATAGGTGAATTGGATATCAACATAAAATCAATAGGTCATTTCTCCAATGTTATGAAAACTCTTAGTTAAAATTCTATTATGTCTTTTCTATATTTATCAAGAAAATATTCTCAATATTTACGTTGTACATTTGTTTGAATTTATTACTATTTGCTCATATTGTAATATGATGTTAAATTAAAGTCTCTTAGCTCGAATGTCATGTGCGTAGAACGTAATAAATAACCGATATAAAATAATACTTTCATACATATTACTAAAATCTGTTCAAATCCAACGCGAACCAATAGTTTGTTAAAATAATAATAATAATAATAATCTTTATTATCCCAACGGATTATAATCCAATGTAGAGATAATCTTATAAAAATAACAGAATGATCGATTCTAACAAGAAAGAAAAAGGAAAAAAGAAAATCAAGAATAAATTGTCACTCGACTGAATTTGCCGCACGCGTTAGTTTGTTTAATCGGGGAGTTTAAACCTATATTTGTGTTAGCGCGATTGAGCATATAGGTACTATAAACTCGGACACTTATCGACTTCACCCTCACATTTAATTGAGCTAATACTTCCGATGTAATTAGCACACCCGACATCACATCCTGCTCAAACCTCGCAGGCAGCAATCCTCTATGGTCTTCAAGGCTCAGCAGGCCTTAACGCTGTAGTAGATTCGTGTAGTTAAGTTCCCCTCTATGGGAATAATATCTAAAATCGATGTAGTGGAAAAATTTAATATATTTTTTCTGTACTTTCTTGATAGTGGCGATATGCGTTTAATAAGATGGGGTTCACACAATGCAGCAATATTGAACTTTACTACGCACCAGCGTAAAATAAATATCTATAATTGTTTTCAAATTACTAAACTCCAAAGTATTTCTCCTGACAAATTCCAACGTTCTGAGGGCACCAACCGATGGTCTGTCAATATGTTCATTGAACGACAAAGTGCTGTCAAACCACACCCTAAGATCTTTTATTATTGAGATACGCGACAAGTGCTTCACTTCAAGCATGTTATCAAAAAGTATGGTATTGCGTTTTTGGCTGTACATCACCTGACATTTAAGAGTGTTTAGAGTTAGCTTGTCAAAACATCACATCTATCTGGTGTGACTCACACTGCTGCGCACAACTAACAGATCTAAATAATCGTTGGCAAATCATTTATGTAGATGTTGAACAGCAAATACCAAGTACCACTAATAACATGAATTTGCCTAGACTTCAAACCACTTAACTCAATGTATTGTCTGGGGTTCGTTATATATGAAACTAGAAGTCGCATGAGAAACTGGTCACATCCAAATCTCTCCAACTTTTCACGCAACAAACTATGGTCCAAGCAATCAAAAGCCCGAGAAAAGTCAGTATATATCACATCCACCTACCCTTGACAGTCTAGTATATTCGATACGTACTGAGTAAAGCTAAGTAGGTTGGTGGTTGTGGATTTACCTTTGCAAAACCCATGCTGTTGGTCAGATATTCGAGCTTTAGTGTAAAATTCGATATAGCGTGTCACGATCTGCTCAAATAGCTTGAAGAAATTGTTTATAATGGGTATAGGGCGATAATTTGTTACACAGCATTTATCACCTTTCTTAAAAACAGAGTTTGCCCAACTCTGCTCAATTTCCGGATTTTCGGAAATTCAGCATTTTGATTATTAAGTTATATGCTAAAATATACTGCATAGGCTGTAATAATACATTCGCACAGTCTTTGACTATATATGCGGGGATACCATTTGGACCAGTCGTAGTTTTTTCCTTAAACTTCTTAAAAGCCTCCAACATCTCATCATTACTAATTTCTGAGATGCCGAAAGATACACCATCCCAGCCATCGCCAATTTAGGCATTATCAAGATTGTCATCTGAACCAGGAAGATATATTCCTTGAAAATTAGCGGCAAACATATTAACCACAGTCTGTAGATCCGATATCATTTCGTCATCATGTTTGGGAATATTTGGCGAGACAGTACTATTTCTTGTCTTATTAATAAATCTCCAAACTCTTTGGGTCTACTTTTATTTTCTGCTCCAGGGACTTTACGTATTGCCGATGATCTTCACGCATATGTGATTTAAGTCCTGGCGGAACCGAACATATCTTGTTCGATAAAAAGAGTTATTGCTTCATTTAGACATTCTGTGTTTTTTTTAGTTTAAGTATTCGTTTTAGATTAGGAGAGTACCACAAAGGATATTTAATCTTTATGTGTTTTCTGTTGGTTTTTGGAACATACTTATTTATTACGCTATATAATGTTGTATAGAAAACATCACAGAAAACTTCAACTGATGACAAGGATAGTAAGTAATTCCAGTTTATACTCAACAACGCACTGTATAGATCGTGCAGGTTAGCTCTTTTCAAGCAATACTGGGCGTCTCGGTATATATTTCGAAAGATTTTTAAAGTAAATAAACGTTAAATCAAATTACCAAAAAAAAACAAAATAGATTAAACTGACAGAAACCGAATATTATTAAAAAAAACGCAGAATCTGAAGAACTAATTATGCTAATAATTTATATATGACCTCTATGAGTGGGAAGGTGTAGTGAAACAAAAATATAAAACTGCATTACCAACGATAACCAAATCAAAATATAAATATTAGTTGTAATAAACTGATTTACAAAAAAAAATAATAAAGGAAAAGATATAAACAAACTTCTCTCAAAAAGCTACATGTAAGCCTCAGTTTATCAAATACGATATAATGACTTTACCATTTGCATATATACATGAGAGGTTGCTGGAAATTAAAAGGAAAGCAGCCTCACTAGACAAGATCGATGACATACATATGTATAACCCCAGACATTGCCAACTACTGCGTATTCCGAAAAGCAGACGAAACTCCAACCCACTAATACTTTTATTTCTTGCATCTCTATAATAAGCTGCCAGTATTAATTCAAAGTTTGCCATATTCTTTATTTTATAAAAAAACTTCTTAAAAAGCACACATTCTACAATATCCCAGAATATTTGAAATCATAAACTCTTGATGAATAAAAAAGTATTAGAGGAAATTAATTATTTTGTAATTAACTTCTTTAAATAAATAAATTTACTTTATTCTGCTAATATCAAGTCTTTTCGAAGTAGTATCAAGTTTTTTATAAGCATTTCAAGTCTTCTAAAAACATTTCAAGTATTGTGTAAGTATTTCAAGTCTTCCGGAACATTTCAAGTCCAGTTGGGAGCAATAACAAGCTATCTAGAAGCAGTTCAAATCTTCTGAAAGCAACATTAAGTTTTCTACAAGCATTTCAAAAAGTCAAGAGTCTTCTGAAAGTATTCAATTCAATACTGAATTAAAGGTTTTTGAATGGGCGAATACAAAATATACCTGAGTGGGATGATATACAAGTGATGGATTTATTAATTCCAAGGAGAGTTTAAAGCCAGAACAAAACATAGCAATGTCTAATGAGTTTTTACTGATTTTGAAGTATGTGACACTCCAAAAAGTCTCAGCGTAGAATGATAAGAATGTTTCTAGTGCAAATCGTTGGGTAGAAATACATTTTTATACACATCAACTAAGTTATTCCAATTTTACAATTATAATAGAATATATTTTGTTTGCCAGGGAGTAATGCTCCTGTACAAAGGGTTTTATTGTTGACAAATAAAATATTGAGCAGTGAAAAACACAATTAAGAATAGCAACACTATGCAATTTTAGTAACTAAAAACAGTATCAATAAAACATGTGTTCAACTGCATATTTATTTAAAAACTAAACCAGATATTTTAAAGAAAATTTGCTCGTCCTACAAATACAAGAAATCCGAAAATAACTACTAATCTACTTTTTATGTTACTTTCCATAGTTGAGCCACTACTATTGGTCTGATAATAACATTTTTTCCAATGATGAGGTGGACATCCTGAATTTGGGTTACAAATATTCTCTACCTACAACTACTGACCCTGCCACCTATGCTATAAAAGTCGAATCACAAATAAATTATAATTCTAACATCAAACAGATATTTAAAGATAACCATAATCTAATAAAAAATGTTAAACCCTCACATAATTTACCCAATCACACCTCCTTTACTCGTCACAAATTGAAATCACTAAGAAACACCATCTCTATAAATAACTTAACAGTAACATTAGGAGATAAAAACACGGGTTATGTCATTTTAGAAACAACATCTACCCTATAAAAAGAAACCCAACCATTACATTCAATAACAAATTGAAAAAGCTTATCAAAGAATATCAACCAGGTTTAAACAAATTCAACATTACTCCTTCAAATAGCATAGAAATGAACCCACTTATACCTACACTCAAAAGCCTCATTAAATTATACAAGAAAGAAAAAAAGCATAAGACCGATTATAAGTAACAACAACACACCCACTAACAAAATTGCTAAAATAATTCAAAAATATCTTTATAGTATTTTTCATAAACATCTAAAATACAATATAAGAAATTCTCTATAACTTATCCACAAACTCGGTCATCTGAAATTAACAAATAAATATAGACTGATATCTTTCGATATCAAAAATTTATATGCTAACGTACCCATAGAAGATACCATTAACATAATTAAAAATATTTAATTGCACACCAAACTGAACTAAATCTAAACATTAAGGAAATCAATAATTTTATAAATATTCTAGAATTTGTCTGCGATCAAAACTTTTTCATTTTCGAAAAAAACTTTTACCAAATGATAGATGGATTACCAATGGGTTCCCCAATATCGGGAATTCTATCAGACACCTATATTAAACACTTCGAAGAATTGCTTTTTTCCGATAAATACAATCTTTTGTATCAGATATATTATTCTATGGCCGATACGTGGATGACATTGTCATCCTATATAAGGGTAACAACGCTAAGTTATTAGCTCTTTCCAACATTTTTGATAATATATCAAACTTAAAATTCACGACAGAAATCGAACATGACTGTAACCTGAATTTCTTAGACTTGACCATCAAAAGAAATAATGTTGATAATTGTCTGTCATATCAAATCTACAGAAAACCAACCACTACTGACACCATTATTCCAAAATACTCATATAACTGCTTACAACATAAAGAAGCATCCTTTAGATTTCTATTTAATAGAATATTTAACGTCCCCTTACAAGAAAATGATTACATTAACGAAATCGGAATAATCATAAAGATGGGTTTAAAAAATAAATACAACGTCTCAGACATGCAGAGGATTTACAACAAAACCCACACCTCTCACATTAACAAACTTATCTTCCCACATTATTCAAACAAATTCAAATATCCAGCGGTTCCTTTCGTAGCTTCAATTCAACACAAACTCAAACAAAATCTCAATAAATTTAACATCATCCCCACATATATCTGAAACAATAGAATAAGTGCATATATCTTAAATAATAAACATAGGTTCATTAAAGACGAATTAAGCGGCGTATACAGAATCAACTGCAATTACTGTGACTCTTTCTACATAGGTCAAACTGGCCGTAATTTAAAAACCAGATTGAAAGAACATTTATCAAAAGAAAATTCTGCAATATATAAACATATACAAAACACATAACACAAGATTGATAATGAAATAATTTTACTAAGACAAGTCAAAAAATCAAAAGAACTAGATCTTTTGGGGGAAATGTTCATACATAAATACAATAACATAAATAACGATTTTCTTTTGAACGACCTCACGGACTTTAACAATAACAGATTGTTTCTTAGATACGTCAATCAAATTTAATTTCAATAGATTTGCTTCGGATTAACTTGACCACTTCCACCCGTTTATTTTAAATAACCCTGCGCACACGCGTTGCTCATCTTTTGAGAAAAAAAAAACCTATCCAGTTTGTTGGAATCTGTAGATGGTGTAAGTCTCTCACTTACTTGAGTTTCATGATTCGTTGTCGCCATTTCTGTGTTTTATTTTATTTTATTTTGATGTTTTTTTGTATTTTTCATCCTTTTGACGATATTTATATACATAATTATATTTTTAATATGTTAATTACATGTTTGTACTTTTAGTCGTGCCCGTCGAAGATTGCTAGGCAATCGAAACAGTGTCGCACCGATTTTAAAAAATAAAAACAATATCATCGTTAATTTTTTCTTTTATTTATTTATTGATAATAACATATATACGTTAGGGTAAAAGATGTAAGAACTCCAACCATCAGTATGTAAAAAGGATACGAATTGATGTATGCTAGAGACGAGTTTTGCTTTTGCAACAAGCTCGCCCGTAATCTTCTTTTAAATCAGAGCACCGACAATGATTTTAATGAGTTTGCGATATCATTATATACTTTAGCAATTTGATAAAAGAATGATCTTTTGAATATTTCCGTCTGGTACAGGGGTGGAGTAATGAGACCTTTGTATCTGAGATTGAGGTTATGGACATCGGTTCTGAAGGTCACCTTATTGAGAAGGTTTTCGGGAGTATGTGTGCGAAGTATCTTGTGAAAGAAAGCAGCCTTATGCAATTCACGTCGCCCATTTATATTTAACCAATTCAGGTCTACTAACTTGTGCGAAATTCTATCATAGTTCCTGAGACAAAAAATAAATTTTAAACATGTATTTTGAATACGTTGGATGCGTATTTCATCGCCTTTAGTTAGACAAGAACCATATATAATGTCAGCATAATTAACTTTAGACAGAATAAGTGCATCACACACCATCGTCTTAATGTTAATAGGAAGCATATGTCTCATAGGACACAATTTTTTCAGTTTTGCATATTCAGATGGTAAGGTCAATGATACATGTCTTGTAAATCTTAACTGGAATCAAAAAGTAAGACCAAGATTCCTAGCATCATCTACCAAAGGAATATTAATACCACCTATATGTATATTAATCTCGTGGTTGCATTCTTGAACATCTTTCTTTCTACCAAATAAAAGAAGTTTAGATTTCTGCGGATTAAGCAGTATCCGCAGAAGTATTGAAGTATGTATTGCGAAGTAAGTATTGCTGTGAGTTCTGATAATTCGTCGTTAATTATCTTTAAAGTTTTTAAAAGATCGTTCGGATAAAAGGAAATAAAAAAGGCTTTTCTGTCTCTTGCACGAGGACACTTCAGACATTTTGAACTTTTTTTGTCTTTTGACTTGAGGTTCCTCAGGTGCCTTTGGTACATCCTGGCGTAAATCACGACGAATTCGAGGGTTGTTCTGCCTTATATTGCGATGACCTGTGTGTCATCCGCTTAAATCTGGACCTTGCAATGTATGAAGACTTTGGTAAGAAAGAAGGTGTAAATACAAAATAACGTCGGTGACAAAATAGATCCCTGTGCAACTCCACAGCTCAATCCGCAAGACGAAGAGTCTTCTTTATGAGGAAGTCGAACATACTGCTGTCTGTCCGACAGATAGCTACGTATAAAATCAACAGCAGAATTTTCTAGATCTATGTACTTTAAAATGGAGAGTAATAACGAGTGATTGACGGTGTCGAAAGCCTTACTAAAATCCAGCAGCACAAGCAGAATCACTTTGCCGCTGTCTATAGCCCGAAATATATCATCTGAAACAGCTGCTAACGTTGGTGTGTAGCTGTAGCCGGCTCTAAAGCCTGACTGAATTGAAGGTAGAATATTATTATCTTCCAAGTGTTTACGTAGTTGGTTGTTTATGACTCTTTCGAACACTTTCGAAATTGCAGGCAGTCGGCCTCAGATCGCCCTCTGATCGTTAAAAGTGATAGGATGTATAACTTTTGCGATTGGTTGGACCGCTGCCAGCTTCCAAGAGGAAGGGAAGGACGAGTTAGAGATAGAGTAATTAATGATGTGAGCAATGAATTTATTGATAAACGGCAAATATTCCCTTATTAATCGTATTGGGAAACCATCGGTCTCTACTGCATTAGAATGCATTCGATGGAGGATGTCCTGAACGGTATCCTCAGTAATAGTTTCAAATTTTAAGGTCGCTCGTACTGGTAATGAGACCAGTAAAGACCTTAAAGAGCGACCTTAATATAAAAGGTTGTTGGCTTGTTGGCTTTAAATATTATCTGCGCGTTCACACTAGCAGTGTTGACTAAAGAGTAAAAAGGTCATCGTCCATCGTCGGCTATTCTTTGCTACACTATAATTTGCAGATAGTTCACCGAGGGTGTCCCTTTGTCGTATTATGGAATTCAATTATTTCTGGAAGTTGCTTATCTCCAGATTTCGGAATATACGCCTCAGTGTGATGTGTGTAGAAAACAAAAATTACATTTTTATTTTTTTTGAGAGTGTAAGAAACCGCCGTTATTTTTGGTTGAAATGCAAGTAGAGAACTATACACTGGTCTATCTTTTGTTCCTAACAATTTTCGAGGAATGTGTCTTTTGTTTTTTTAGCGTTCCTACAGAAGTAAGACCGTAATTATCTAATAATTCCATCATAAGTGGATAGCTAAGTAAACCAATTGTCAAACGTGATATTCCTTTTGGAACCTTTAACAGGTTCAACAAGTCGTTTTACCACGTCATAAAGAGAATTGGTGTGTCTATTTGGCCCTTCCGGTTGCAGAGTCACATAAAGCTCCATGTTTACGCAATAATATGTTTTTACATCAACAAGCGCAAAAATTTTTAGACCATATGTTGAGAGTTTGTTAGGGATATACTGACGGAAAGAAATCCGATCCAGAAAAGCTCCTAATTTCTCGTCAATTGTAGGATACTCAGTAGGAGTATAACACTTCTGACAATTTTCAACAAATCGGTTACAAATATCTCTAATTGCCGCTATTTTGTCAATTTTACGTCGTTCAGGCCTATTTTCAACATCATCAAATCGCATGGCCTGCCATAATATTTAGATATTATCGTTGCTTTGACTGATTCTGAATAACTCTATTTCACTGTCATTCGTATACCAAAATTCGCCCAAAAAGATTATTTTAAACTATTCCGCGTTTCATCTGTAAAAAATGCCTCGCTCCAAAATGACCACGCCTCCAACTGTGCGTACATTTTTTGCAACACTTTTCACCCCGGGGAGTTGGGTAGTTATATGTTCTGCTCGTGTTTTCAAATTTCTTTGAACGTGCCTTATTAGCCCATACGACGTTATTTGCGTCAACAAAATAATCTTGGTTTTCTATAGGTTCTAAACTGACTAGATCCTGTTCTTCTTCTTCTTGAATCTGAGTTTCATTTTTTGTTATTTGGAACATCTCAATTTCTTTTTCGCCGTCTGAACCACCATCACCTTCAATGTTCAATATCAGATTTCGCTCCAAAGAGTCGTCTCCAAGTCGTACCAAAGAGTCTGCAGCCTTTGCTGTTTCTTATTAAGATCAGAGAGAGATCTTAAGAGAACAGGTCTATTGCAATTTTAATAATTAGCAATTGTGAAACGTAATAATAGTCAAGTATTACCTTCAATATTAATTCCGCAAATTTATAACAAAATTCATAAAAGACTAACGAATTTAATGTATAACTCACCCAACCGGGTTTATTCTCGTTTAACACACAACTAGAAGAGATGAGACATTGAATAGATACGTCATCTCATCTAACTAGACTTTATTTGAAGGGTAATTAGAGACGGCATCAAATAGTAGTGACTACAGGAATGAACACTGGGGTCTCGTATACCCCACAACACTAACGAAGAGTTAAGATTCAAAAATTGTTAAAAAAACGAAAAGAAAATGAATATCTCGAAAATTATAAACGATAAAAACAATTTCATCAAATGAAGTTTTTTAACTCGTCTCTAGAATTCGTCTCTCATTAATGATATGCGTGTATTATTCCTCCTTACTAATCCAAGAATCGGTAATTTTTAAAGACATCAAATTTGACATACATATTTAACGTGACCGTTTTTATTTCGACTAAAAACGGAACAGTTCTAGCAACTCTTGGTACTTTTGTTGATAATCAGGTGCATTTTAAAATTATTAAAATTTGTTTTTAAGTTAGCATAACATTTAATAAGAGTAAATATGGAAAGTAACATAAAAAGTAGAGTAGTAGATATTTTCGGATTTCTTGTATTTGTAGGACGAGCAAATTTTCTTTAAAATATCTGGTTTAGTTTTTAAATAAATATGTAGTTGGACACATGTTTTATTAATACTGTTTTTAATATAATAATAAATGTATATGTAATATATATGTTTTTTAATGGTTAATTCTTTTCCGTACTGAAACCATACCGGACAATCAAGCAATTTATAATTCATCATCAATTTAAGTTTTTTTTGGTTGTTCTGTTTGTTATTACTTTCTTTTGTTTAAATGCAAGTTATTTAAGTTATGTCCTTGTGTTTTAGATAGATAGTCAGAGATACGATATTTCCTGAACTTCGCCTTTTCAAACCGGCCAGTTATTAAATAGCTATTGTGTATATCATATATTATGTGACCATACGTCCCGTTTTGATCGGGATTGTCCCGTTCTTCTGTTAGTAGTCCCATCGTCCCGAATAAACTCTAAAACGTTCCGTTTTCATAATCATATAAGTGCATAAATCTCATTAAGTATCTAGCTGTATTTACACAGCTTTTTTTATTAGTAATATTTCGTTTCTTTGTTTGCGAGACTTATACCAAACATGCCTAAATGTAAGTGTACATTATTTTTTAAATTTGAAGGGGGTAATAGAAAAATGTAAACAATGTTTATACAAATCCGAGCACATTGTTGGAACAAGAATTAATAGGGATTGGCTGTGAAGCTCATGATGTCCACAATGCAATTAAAACTGCCGATTGCTTACCAATTGATTTAGAATGCATTATTGTCAAAATTTTCTTTTTTAATACTTATAATGTACGCATTGAAACTGTAAATCTAAATGGCCTATACTTGAAGAGTGCTTAAAATGTTTGTGAGATTAGAAAAATAGAATTTTAGATTGCTAATCTAAGAAAATAGTCTTCTAATAGGCATTCATTCTAATAGTTACTCTTCTAATAATTAGTCATCTAAGTTGTTTTTTAGCAATCCCAGCTCTGAATGCTGGTTATATTTTGTGCACGCCCAAGATGTTAGTTTTCACCAAGCCGTTTCAAATACCGAAGGACAAAATATATCAGCAATGGATATGAATGTAACGAACCATTTAAAAGATAACTTGTCTTTAGAAAAATTCAGTTTTTATCCCACACATTAACGAAATTTATTAGCAAAATTGATCGAAATTAGAGCTGGGCTAACTGCTTGAAAAAAGTAGTCGAGTATAACTACTAACCATTTCCACGAAAATAGAAGCATAGAATAATTACAACTACTACAATTAGTAGTTAAGTATCTAATTACAGTAAAGCTTCGCTAATTCTAATCAATGAAAACCAGTTGAATTCAGATGATGCAAGCATACATTATCTGCTGTTTATCTTGCAATACATATAATACCCTAACTTTTAATATCTTCCTCTCTTTTAATTCGGTTATCTCAGCTTCTTTGTGGAAAAACTGCCTTATTTGTTGCAGCATATTATTAAATTTGTTTAGTTGTTGAACGGACAGTGGAATGACACAATCAGATTGTTCCTCCTCAGCTGATTTTCGAAATACACATCTCTACCATTTTGCTAATAAATTACAAGGATTTACAAACCTTAGAAAGTATGGACTCAGCATTTTTGATAGAAACGCTATTCAGAGGTTTGGAATTATCGTCTTTCTCTGCAGATAGAACGAATAGTTTTTTCCGATTAGCGAATCTTTTACCAATTCGGATTACAAGGGACATAATGCAAATTTTATGTTTTTCAATTTTGTTCAGATTAACCAAGGAATTCGGATTTGGGGTTGTACGAAGTAGCAAAGCTTTACTGTACTTCTTTAACTACATAATAAGATGCAGTTGTAATGCCTAAAAGGGATTGGCTTGCACTCTCCAAAAATGTCTGACAAAACAAGCAAAGTTTTACAAACAGTATCTAGTCTGTAATTGGTAGTTTTTAAACTTTTGATATGATGATGTTGTATTTTGCCAACAGTATGTGATATTTTAGAAGGAAAATTAAATTTTATTAATAGTCCTTCGGTTTTTACCATAAAGATGTCTTCTGCCAGCAGTGTTTAACCTTTAATTAACAGTTTATGGACTCCTTACGTAAAGATTGTTGCATTTTCTTCAATAGTGTTTAATATTTTCAAAGCATAGTCAATTGGTTCATCAACAGTATCCAGTTTTTACAAACAGTTTTCAAGTAGTATCAAGTCCTTTGGAAGCATTTCAAGTCTTTCAAGGGCAGTATCAAATTTTCTGGAAGTAGTATTAATTGATATCTAAAAGCAATATCAAGACTTCCGGAAGTAGTATCAAGTTTTCTAAAAGCATTTCAAGTCTTTTGAAAGTAATAACAAGCCATCTAATAGTTCAAATCTTCTGAAGGCAATATCAAGTTTTCTAGAAGCATTTCAAAGTCCTATGAAAGCAGTATCAAGTTTTCTAAAAGCATCTCAAGTCCGCTGGGAGCTTTTCAAGTCTCCTTTAAGTAGTATTAAGTTTTCTATAAACAATATTAAGTCCTCTGGAAGTAGTGTCAAACTTTCTAGAAACATTTTAAGTCTTCTAAAAGTATTTTCAGTTGTCTGAAATCATTTCAAGTCTTCTGAAAGCAATATCAAGACTTCTAGCAGCAATAACAAGTCTTCTGGAAGCATTGCAAGTCTTTAGGAAACTATCAAATTTTGTAGAAGCTGTAGCAAGTTTAACTTAAAACCACATTTTAATAATTTTAGACTGCAACTGATTATCGACAAAAGTACCTAGGGTTGTCCCGTTTTCAGTCGAAATAAAAACGGTCACGTTAATCATATATTATATATTTTATGATAGTTTCCTGTCCAGTTCCTATTTTTTTGTAATATTGATATTTATAATATTGATGATTTCGTATTCTCTTACATTCTGAACATGAAAACTAGTACATTGGCATTTTTTAAAACGATGAATAAGAATTTGGTATTACTGTTCATCTATCGGCCAGATAGCGCTGTCTACTTTAAAATACTCCCTTAAAGTGACCATATCTGTTTCACCATTAAAATTTTTACAACTTACATAATTTACTCAAGTTCCTCAGACATTTTTACATAAATTTGGTATACATACCAATATCCTACAAAGTTCTCCGCTTCAAGATAAAGTTTTTCACAATAAAAAAGATATGACCACTTTAAATTTTTTTTACAGAAGACAGCACAATCTGGCCGATTGATTAAAACTAATACGAAATTATTATTTACCGTCACAAAAAGTTCTAATGTACCAATTGTTATGTTCATAATGAAAGAGGAAACGAAATTATTTATTCAATTGGATTAAGATAAATTGAAATATTTATTTAATAATTTTTGCACTTTTATTAAGACGATAATATTTCATACAATGTTTCTACCGGTTTCGGTCTCGTTTAGGATATCTTCAGGATATCCATTTTTAAAAAATTGTTGATCTTATTTAAAATTTGTTGTTTAATATTGACGTTTTATTTTTATTTACAGTGAGTGTCAGCTTATTTGATGCAGGCAACAAAATTATGTTTCAAATCACTTAGCTTCTGAACCAAATGAGATATCGAAAAACCTGATATGGTATTTTAGAGGGCGAATGTTTTCTATAAAATAAACATTTCAAATGGTTCATATTTTATTCGTAATTTTTATAAAATAAAATGAAATAAAGAAAATAGTATTTTTACAATGAGCAGCTTATTTGATGCAGCCAACGTCAGACGGAAGAATCTGAAATTAGACAGTTACTACACCAACACACATTGAGTAATTAGTTGTCAGTGTGTATGTTAAATTACATAGTGAAGACAGATTAATTTTTTAAACATGGCTCGACGTACAAGCGTAGAGCAACGAGAATTAGTAATTCACCACTTTAAAGATGAAAAAAGCCAACGTTTAATAGCTCAAATGGTAAACATACCATCATCTACAGTCCAACATATAATAGAACGATTCTTGAAGGACAACCGAGTGAAAGATAAAGGCAGAAACGCGCCAAATAAAATTTTTACACCAAGTGACGAAAGATGGATCATCCGAAAAATTTGTGAAAAAATTAAGTTATCGGCTCAAAAACTAGCTGATGAGGTACACAATTGTCTTGGTAAGAATTGTAGTGCATCAACAATTCGCTGTATCTTGCGATCACGTGATTTTCATGGTCGAGTACTACTCAAGAATCATATCGCCAAAAATCATGTTTCGAAGGATTCAAAATTTTGGAACACCGTAATTTTTGCTGATGAGTCCAAATTTAATATATTTGGTTCTGATGGAAGGTCGTTTGTATGGCGGAAGCCCAATAAACAGCTCGATTTAAAAAATTTATGCGCGAGTGTAAAACATGGTGGAGGAAGTGTTATGGTTTGGGCTTGTATGACAGCATCAGGCGTTGGAAACCTTGTTTTTATAGACGGGAACATGGATAAAACCATGTACTTAAGCATATTAAAAGAGAATTTGCTACAAAGTGCTGAAAAACTGGGTGTGCGTAGCAACTTCAGATTTTACCAAGACAACGACCCTAAACATAAGTCGGGAATTGTACAGACTTGGCTAATGTCGAATTGCCCTCACCTCATGGCACCACCGGCACAATCTCCGGACTTAAACATTATTGAGAATTTATGGGCATTGCTAGAAATCAATATTAGAAAACATCACATTTCTAGCAAAGAAACTTTGAAAAAAAGCATTAGTTGAAGAATGGGCTAAAATTTCGCCAGAAGTAACAGAAAAACTCGTCAATTCTATGGAAAAACGGCTAAAGTTACTGCCTCTCACAAAAAGGGTACCATACAAAGTACTGAAGGTACTGCAAAAATCAAAATATTCGTTTCGTTTTTCAATTTTATAATGTTGCATCAAATAAGCTGCTCATTGTAAAAATACTGTTTTCTTTATTTCTTTTTATATTATAAAAATTACGAATAAAATATGAACCATTTGAAATGTTTATTTTATAGAAAATGTTCGCCCTCTAAAATACCATATCAGGTTTTTCGATATCTCATTTGGTTCAGAAGCTAAGTGATTTGAAACATAATTTTGTTGCCTGCATCAAATAAGCTGACACTCACTGTATGTTGTGATTTATGACATGTTGTGTCAATGTGAAAAATGAAAATAGGATTAAAATAAAATAAAATTAAAATTGAATATTTCCCAAACCAAAAGTTCAAATATTTATTGTAAAGTAGGTAAAAAAGAAAGTAAAAAAGAAAATTTGAATTTGGGAAGGGAAATATGGGAAAATGTTGTTATTGCGGTTTGAGTTCATTGTATGTGTTGGGGGTTTTTAATTTAATTTTTAGGTGGAGTAAATGGATTTTTCAAATACATATATAAAGGTTTTTCTGTGTAGTTTATTTGGTCATTCAAACATAAAATTTGTGGATGATTATGTTTAAATTTTCTAATTTCATAAATTTCAAGTATTTTCAAAAGGTTACTTTTGTTTTTCTTGTGAAGTAATGTTGTTTTTTCTTTCATGAAATTGGTGTTCTTTGTTAAATATTATATGTCTTCCAAAGTTTGATCTCTGTTGTGTTCTATGTTCTTTTATACGAGTTTTTAAACATCTCCCTGTTTCACCAATGTAAGCGGCTTTACATGTATCACATTCTGATTTGTAAACTCCATTATCGTTCATTTTATTGATTCTATCTTTGTTGTTAACTAAAATTTTATCTAGTGTGTTGTTGCTTTTGGATGTTATAATTATATTGTGTTTTTTAAATTTTTTTGATTTTATTATGTATGTTAGCTTGATATTCTATTGTTCTATAAATATTGTTTGTGTTATTTGTTGTATTTGTAAGAGTGGTAAGTTTTATGTGATTCTGTTTGTTTCTGTATTTGTCAATCATTTTGTTGATGATTTGTGGTTTATATCCCTTATTTTGGCCAATTTGTTTGATAATGGATATTTCTATTCTAAGTTCTTTTTCACTAAGTTTTGTGTTGAAGGCACGGTGTATATATGCGTTGAAAGTTGCCATTTTATGAGCATATTCATTAAAAGAATCATTTGGGATGATAGTATCTGTTTGTGTTGGTTTTCTATAGATACTGTATTGAAGTCCGTTGTCTGTTTTTAAAATTGTTAAGTCTAAAAAATTTATGCGGTTGTTATGTTCTATTTCGATTGTAAATTTGATGTCTTTATGTAAATTATTAATGTAGTTGTGTAAGTTGGTTATTGTTTCTTGTCTGTCATTGTCGATGAAAACGATAATATCATCTACATATCTTAACCATGTTATGATGTTGTGTCTATGTGGGTTGTTATTGTTCATTATAAGTTCTTTTTCAGGTTTGTCTAAGAATATATCAGCAAGTAATGCACTTAGTGGTGATCCCATTGGAAGGCCCTTATTGTAGGTGTAGTAAGTGTTTTTAAATTTACAAAAGTTTTGCTGTATGCAGATTTTAAAAAGGTTAAATATATTTTTTCTGTCGGTTTCATTATTAATTCTATCTTTAAGAATGTTGTTTAAAATTTGAAGGGTTTCATCAGTTGGAATGTTGGTGTAAAGGTTAGCGATGTCAAATGAGATCATTTTGTATTTGTCAGGAAAATTAATTTTTGTAAGTTTATTAATTAAATCGTATCTGTTTTTTATGGTGTGTCTAGTTTCAAATCCTGTTAAATCTTTAAATATGTTGACCAAAAATTTTGCTGTTTTGTAAGTGGAAGAATCGTTTGAGGAAATGATAGGGGCGAATCGGTATGTTTTGTTTATGTAATTTCGGCAAACCGTACAATCTTGGTGTTTTGGGATTCATTGGTAAAATAGAATAAATGTTTTTGTTAAATTTTTGTAGTGTTTCTTTGGATTCAAATATAATTTTTTTAGGGTCTATATAAAAATTTACTTTTGGTGATAAAAATTATCAAAGAAGCTAAATTACATGATACAATAATTCTTAATGAAATTCACAAAAAGAAACTGAAAAAACTAAACAAGTTGAGAACAGAGAAAGAAAGAGAAAAGAATAAACATCAAACAAACAAACTAGGAGAAATTCATAAATTTTTTCCCAAAGTAACAAATACTTCAAACGTGATTTTCACAGAACAAGAAAGAAGATTCATGGAAAAAGGTCTGAAATATGCTCCAAAAAGAGAAATTAACCTCCCTAAAAGGAAAACATTATGAATAAGGAGATTCAACAAATCCTAACTAAAGAAGAAAAGAGACAAACAAACAAACAAACAATAAGAAATGGAGAAGAGGAAAAGGAACAAAAAATTATTAAAAACATCAATCGGAAAATTAAGGAAAACGAATTAATAGTTACTCCTGCAGACAAAAACGCAGGAATGATAATTTTAACCAAAGATCTTTACATAAATAAGACTGAAAGCTTTATGAAAGACAATAACTTTAAAACTATCAATAAAAACCCCACAAACAATTTTCACAAAAAAGTAAAATCAATAACTAAAGAAAACAAAACGACAATAACAGAAATTGGAGGTACCTTGACCAGCCTGTTGCCTATGAATCCGCAAACCCCTAAATTGTATGCACTACCTAAAGTTCACAAAAATGGATTACCAATAAGACCCATTATAACCTCCATTGAATCCAGCACATACAAACTCGCAAAACTTTTACAAAAATTTATAATAAATGACATCAATTTTAAACCAAAATATACCATAATTAATCGTTACCAACTTCCTGATTTAATTGACAAAATACAGCTACCAGAAGGTTTCAAAATGATCTCATTTGATGTCAATAACCTATATACAAACATACTCATAACCGACACGATAACGATATTAGAAGAAATATTAAAGACTGACCTCAAAAACAAAGACAAAACTCGCTCCATCTTAACGCTATTAAAACTATGCTTAGAACAAAATTTTTGTATCTTTAACGATAAATACTATCAATATCTAGATGGATTACCAATGGGATCACCATTGAGTAGTGTGATGGCAGATATTTTCATGGACAACCTAGAGAAAAATCAAATTATGTGTGTCAAAAACCCTTATAGAGACGATATTATCCTATGGACAAGATACGTGGACGATATTTTAGTACTGATTAAAGACGACCAACATATTAATAATCTTCATAAATATATTAACAGTTTACACCCCAATATTAACTTCACTATCGAGACTGAAAACAATCAAAAATTAAATTTCTTAGACTATACACTACGACATTCAAACAACAAAATTAAATATAACATCTACAGAAAACCTACACAAACTAGTACTACCATCCCATTCGATTCTCATCATGATGAAACTCATAAAATGGCAGCATACCGGGCGTATATACACAGAGCTTTCCATTCAAAATTGGAACAACAAGACCTAGAAAAAGAGATCGAAATTATCCACCAAATTGCAAGCGAAAACAGTTTCCCACCGACATTTATCCAACGAATATTTTCGAAAATACAAAACAAATATAATTTTCAAGAAACAACTTCCCTATCTGACCGAAAACCTGATAAACCAACAACGTACAGATCCATAACTTACCCAGGAGAAATATCCCATAAAATCAAGAAAATGTTCCATAAGTTCAATATAACAATGACATTTAAAAACAAAAACAATCTGAAGGCATTATTAGTTAATAACAAAAAGACTACAACTCTCGCTAAAAGTGGCATATACCAATTGCAATGTGGGACCTGTTCAGCCACATACATAGGTGAAACGGGAAGAAGTATCCAAACAAGGCTTAAAGAACATAAAAAGAGTTCAAAATCGACATTCGGAAAACATCTAATTTTCAACAACCACGAATTTGACGAAAATAAAAATATTAAATTACTACACCAACTTAATAAAAGCAACCTTATGGAAATAATGCAAATGTACGAAATCAACAAGTTTATTGAAATTAACAGTAATATTATAAGCCTTAATGAACAAATTATCCCGACCCAAAAACCAATCTATAGTTGCCTGCGAGATCCGTACCTAAAACACAAATATAAAAACAAAAACAAAAAAACCTAACGTCACACAACAACTTTTGACATAAATTTTGAAAAATTTTAATTAATTTTTCTAATTTGTTAGTAATACGTAAGATTTTACTATTTTATTTTTATATTAATATGTTCATTTTCGTATATTGTAAACTTGTAGGTATCTACTGAAGAAGAGCAAGGCTCGAAACTAGTTTAGAAAAATAAATTTTAATTATCACCAAAAGTAAATTTTTATATAGACCCTAATTTAATAATTGGTGAAAAAAGGATAAGAAAAATTATTTTTATATAATTTTTTTAGCTGTTTTATGGAAATTTGTAGTTGGATCCTTTGAAACAGTTGTAAAGCCGTTTTCTTTTAAAAAATCTTCAGTTTTCTTTATGTAGTCTTCTTTGTTCATTATTATTAAACCTGCGTTTATATCAGCCTTGGTGATAGATTGTTTTGATTAATTTTATGTTTTATGTCGTTGCAATTTTCTTCGTTATTGCTTCCAATTCAATAGCTGTTTTTCTCAAATTGGGTTTAGTTGTTAATACATATTTGTGGCCTTCATTAAGCATTTCTAATTCTTCTGGGTTAAATGTTATGTTCGTTAGATTAGTTATCCGTTTATGAAATATATGTTGTTTCTATTTTGTTTCTATTCTATCTTTCTATTTTCTTTTATTATTTGTGTTTTCTTTTCTTTTCTAAGGTTATCTAATTTCCTTTCTTTTGATGCCCATTTTTGATTGATTTTATCTTTATTCCAAATGGTTTTGTTGTTCATTATTTCTTGGATTTCTATATTGTGGTAGGTCTTTGTTAATTCTTGATAGACGTAATATGTCTCAAGATTAATTTTTTACTTTCTTTTTTACCTCCTTTACAATAGATATTTGAACTTTTGGTTTGGGCAATATTCAATTTTAATTTTATTTTATTTTAATCCTATTTTAATTTTTCACATTGACACAACATGTCATAAATCACAACATAAACAGGGTATGCTTTCTTGATAGGTATAAAGTAACGACGGAATTTTTATTTAATATTACAATCCACTAGATGGTGCAGCCTACATATTTTGCCAGCAATTTGCAATTTACGTTAGCAACCGTTAATTCGTTTATGTCTACAGTAATTGATAATAGTGTGGAAAGGTAATATCAAGGAAATTGTATAACTGGAGGTGAATATAAACATACAAAATTGAAGGTAACGCCCGATATTTGAGTATTTACGTTTTCACTTAGTCCAATAAGGAACTTGCAGAGATCGGGCAGTCCGGCCGATGATCGACGAGTATTTGCGAAGAGGTGAATTGCTTGCAAAGATTTTGTTAAATACTAGGGAGGCATATGATAAAGACAGCCTTAGCATTAATTAAATATTTTCTATGCAACATAAATAAAAATAAAACGTCAATATTAAACAACAAATTTTAAATAAGTTCAACAATTTTTTAAAGATGGATTTCCTGAAGATGGCCTAAACGAGACCGAAACCGGTAGAAACATTGTATGAAATATTATCGTCTTAATAAAAGTGCAAAAATTATTACATAAATATTTTAATTCAAGATGAAAAAGCATTCCTATAAAATAAAAAAAAATAAGATAAATTTTTTAAATTTAAAATTATTTTTTTAAATTTTTTAAATTATATTACAATTTAGGTTAAATTGTAATAATTTGATGTAACGAATTCACTGTTGCTTTGTGTCCTGTATGTAGAACATGCCATATTCCTATAGGTTTTAACCATCCAAATTTTTACTATGAAATTTGTGCAAACTTTGAAGAGTCATAGGTTTAATAGAAAATAAAAGGTCATAGATAATAAAATAATACATAAAATGTTGTTTCATTTCTTATATTACATAAAAGAATGTTATAATGATTTTTTTAAAATAAAGGGGTCTTATTACCACTAAAAATTATGTCATTTGAAAGAAAGTTGATGTATAACTGATTTAAAGTATTTCAGCTTTACAGTATTGTTTCTGTTTTCCTAAGATAGCTAGCAAAGGTTTTCAAAAAAATTGACGGCATTTCATTTGAAAATAATAAGCTACATATATTTAGGAATATACGAACATATAGCAATTGGTTCTTTTGCCATAATTTTTTTAATTGATGTAGAATGTGCTAAAAAACAAATATCTATTTTTAGGGTATCACATACCCCACAACATTGTTAGTGCAATTATTTCCCAATGTGCTGGGAACGAAGGGTTAAGCTGGTAATTATAGATAATATGCAAATATCACTTCTATTATTGGAACGATTTAAAAAGATTTTTGTCTCCAAAAGTTGTATCATTTTTAGTTTTTGTGATACAATTCTTTTTTATGTGAAATAAAATTATTGAATCTTTAGTTGGTAAAAATGAAGGTACTTTATATCTTTCACAATTGTCTCCAATAACAATTCTTTATTATCCTTTAGATAATTATGATACACCTTTTATGATTATTCAGATAAGGTAATAAATAAAACTCATTAATCATTAAATTCAGTGTTTATTTGACTGGATTAATTTGTGTGTGATTTATGTTATTAAAAAAACGTAATTTTGAATTTGATGTTAGCACCGTTATTTAAAATTCAAGTTTTAGATACAATATGCATCTTAAAAAACTAATATTTACAAGAAAAAAAAAAGTTTATTCACAATAAACCACACAGACGATCAGCATTTTCTGTTAATACATGATATAATTTCGCGAAATCCAAGTCGAACGTGAATGTGAAATCCGCGTTCACGTCATATCTCGCAATAAAAAGTTAAATTATAAGTTATTAAAGTTAGTCAGCATTAAAAAATTTTATATTACATAATTTACAATCATAAAAACATTTTTTAAAAAACAATAAAATTCGAAAAAAACAGATAAATTCGCGTATATGGCACAAATTTAATAATTATAAAAAAACAAACAAAAATAAGTTCAAAGTTCACCATAAAATCCATAAAAGTCATCACTTTACACTCATTACTTTAATTTTTCTTTTAAATTAATTCGCTTTAAAGTTTTGTAGTCGCTTGAAGTTTAACGTATCGATTGTGCTGCCTTTGTTGTTCATCTAAATCGGGAGGTGGTAAAAAACATTGATGATGCGTTTGGTGATGATGATGATGATGCAATTTCGGTCGTAACAATATTTTTCTTACCGCCCAGATTATCACCAAAACGGTAAACGTTAAAACTAAAAACGACGTCACAAAAGCGACGTCTAAAGTCGAAATCTTCCTGCTTTTACTTTCTTCTTTAAAAACTGTCACACAACTCTGTTTTTGTTTATTTTGTTGGTTTAATCGTTCGATAAACAATGAAGGTCCTGAATTATATATGACATTAACGCAAATTTTATAAGAATTATCTTGCAAACCAGAAAAAGTATATTTCGGGCTACTACAATTTATTTTGTGTTGAAATAAAACGTTAAAATCATCCAATTCGAAAATGACGATGTTTAATTCGCATTGTTTTTGATTTTTAATTGGTTGGATGTTGACGTTGATTGCTAAGTTTCCGATTGATGTAAAATTTGCGTCGATTCCAATCACTTTCGGCGATATGTGTTGATTTTTGTAAAGTTCTTGATGCAAGGCTGGGTTAACATTGACGTTTTTGATTAAAGGAATTATTTCGGAGCAACCCAAAATTAGTGATAACTCATCCGTGTTTTGGGGCGATCCAATCAAAACAACGCAATAACGATATTTATGATTTTGAATCAAATTTTTCACGTTTGGAACTGTTACATTTAAAAATCTAGAATCTAACATGTTCGTCGAATTGCACGTTAAATCGTTTGATTCCAATAATACTTCGTTGTCGCCTTCATCTTCGTAAACGAAAATTGCGTCGCACGAATAAGGAGCCGCTTTTTCCTCAATGAACCATTGCAAGAAAATTTCCTCGCCGTTAAATATGTAATTTTCGAGATTGATTTTTATTTTAATCGGATTTTGAGTCTCTTCTTCTTCGCCGCATAATAAATCTTTTAAATTAATATCGATTAATAACGCGTTTTCTAACGAAGGGGGAGTTGTACAAATTGCGCTTTCTTTATCTTCTTGTTTCAACGTCGAATTTGATAGCCACGCTGCAAACTCAACTAAGCTGCAATCGCAGTTTAATGGATTATCGGATAACGATAATCGTTTTAAAACTGTTGTTGCGCGTAACGCATCGCTTGCGATTATTGAAATATCGTTCTCGTCAAGTTTTAACGTTTCTAATCGTCTTAATGGGATAATTACATCAGCCGTTAAAGCTCTTAAAAAATTATGGCGTAAATCTAAATCGATTAAATTTGTTAAATGTGCTAATGAAGCTCCTGAAACGGCTACGATTCGATTATGCGCTAAGTCTAGATTTGTTAAATTCGTTAAATTAACGAAAGCGTGATCTTCTAAAACATCGATTTGGTTGTGATGTAGCGACAGAATTTTTAAGTTATAAAATTTTTTTAAAGCCCCCATTTTTATGCTGCTAAAACTGTTATGAGATAATTGTAAATCACGTATTAAATCCATCTTAGGGAATGTGTCCGATTTGAGGGGTCCGATTAAATTGTTGTTGGATAAATCCAGTTCCTCCAAAATTTCAAACGATGATAAATGCGAAATCGATGTTATATTCAATTTGTTATTTCGTAATCGCAACGTTCTTAATTGCGGTAAAAAACGTTTATCAAAACAATCAGGATGTATTTTCCATATTACGTTATTGCTAAGTTCGATGAACGAAAGATTCTTTAACCCGTAAAATGACGTTTCCGATAACACACGCAGTCGATTTCCAGATAAATCAAGTCGATCCAATTCCGGTAGTGATTTTAACGCTTCCGTTGGTACGGTTGCTAATTGATTATTGGGTAAACCTAATGCTTGAAGCGGCGCCGAAAGACCTTCAAACGCCGAACGATGAATTTCTGATATTTCACCAGATGAAATGACTAGACCGTGCAAGGCGACTCCTTTTAACAGAAGACCTGGCAATTTCGTAAAGTTTTGTACTGTACAATCTAATAAGGAAACGTAAGCGGTATCTAAATCTTTTAATCTTCTTCCTGGAAATAAAAGAAAAACGACTTTAAAATCAAGTAATTCATAAAATTTTTAGAAATCGAGTTTCAAGGTGTTGTAATGTTGGTGTTGCAATGGAAAAGTGCACTTTGCGATATTACGATAGAAACTCGACGTCCCCAGCGTTTTACTTAAAAGCGGTTAGATTTATGGAAGGAAAAATACCTTTTAGTATTTCTTACTACTGTTAACAGTTGCAGAAAAAATTTTTAATGGTATTTTAATTGCATTTTCAACTTGATGTATAATAATAAATTAAATTGTGAAAAGAAACTTGAGTGTAGATCCTTACAGGTATTTTTGACTAATTTAATTACTTTGAATAATAAAAATTACAAATGTTTGTATTTGTGGCATAATGGGGTGCGTCAAAATTAAATTATTTTTGCCCTAAATAGGATCTAATATATATTCTTGTCTACAAGATTCTTAAGGTTAGTATACAGGATGAGTCAATAGTGTGAGAACGGAAAATTGTTCATTTACTGTTGAAAATAAAAAAATGCTTTTATGTTAACGTTATTATACATTACCATCAATGTGCAGCTCATTTTTTTTTAATGGAACCCTATATGTCTTTTGATTAGTTGTCTTGAATGCTCTAAGTGCCTAACTTATTTTCAAATTATGAATGCAAAGTTGCTAAGTCATTAATCATTTTGTGAACATTTTTGAAAAATCATATGATCACTTAAAATACATTATCAGCAATATTATTAAATATTGAAGGTTGCAATTTACCATACTGATAAACAAAGGTTGGGGCTTTCGGACGCCACTAATATTATTGGATAAGATTGTATATGATGTTTACCAGAACTAGTTAATTTACGCAATGTATGGGGAACCATAACTTTGTTATTTTAAATGGAAGGACATGTATTTTTCCATTACTTCGGAATACTTTATGAATTACCTTTCTTTTTTGTTCAATATATGCTATATTTAACAGTGTACAATATTAAATAAATCCAGGTAAGTTTAATCCTCCAATGAGAAGAATTTGTGTTGATGTAGCAAATCTAGCTCCTTCGTTTGCTCAGAACTTTTTATCAATTTTAATCCTACATTTATTTTCGCAGGTTTTAACAAAAAATTATTTCAGAAACTTATTACTCTTAGATAATATTGATAAATATTAGCGTTTTTGTATTAAACGCAAACATTTTAGGCCTCTATTTAATATAGCAAAAATAATAGCATCATATCAATAATAGCAACGTATAAACTTCCCATAGATCTTACATATTTGTTAATACTGTGCTAAATTTTAAACCTTTACCATTAATAGTGTTTAAGATATTTAGAAAAATGTTTAGAAAATTTTCTAACGTTGATGGCCTGTATCTTTACCATTATTACATGAATTGTTATCATATTTATTAATGTGGTTAAAATTGGTCCCCGAATCACCGAAACGCTCTGTATAAAGTTCTAATAAAACCTCTTTAGACTAGAGGTGTGCGGGTGAGTTAGTTTTTATGCCCGCTCATTGCGTTCACGATCTAGACTCACGAGGGTCACGCACATCACTCACGTGAATGTCATACATGAATCACGTATTAATCGTGTTTTAGGACAAAAGTCACCAGATTTTCACCAATTATTTTCAAACTTTCGAAGAAGAATTTGTGTTGATGTAGCAAATCTAGCTCCTGAGTGTAAATGATTATTAAAAGTGTATTGAATACTTCACATCTTTAGTAAGATATACAAGTGTTCCGGAATTCGGTCGACAAGCTGATACCATATATTGCAACTAATAAGTTAATTTCTCTTTATGTCTGAGATATCCAAGAAATTAAAAAAAAATGGATACTCGATTCAATGAGTTATTTTGACACTTTGATGACCGAATTACATATTCATTAAAAAAAATGATTGTGAAGAAATGTTGTGTACATTTCAGATCCCAAGAAAGCTAAAATTTATATCATTCAATTTTGCAGTATGGTCAAAGTTAGAATTAACAAGCTATGATCAACAGAATCAAATGCCTTGCTAAAGTCAAGTAAAACCAATAAGGTCAGACGCCGATCATCACAACCACATCTAATATCATTAGTAATCTTGATGAACGCCGATATTGTACTATGACTTGGCCAAAAACCATATTGAAGATCAATCATCTTGTGCTGATCAAGATACTGCTGCACCTGCATATAGACCAAGCGCTCAAGTTCTTTTGAAATTACGGAAATAATAGATATAGGACGAAAATCATTTATGCAAGTTGGCTTAAGTTTAACACTACCGTGGAAAGAAGAAGATTCAACTATATCACGAGAAAGCATAGTTCTCCACAAAGTATTGGGAATAGCACAGCATAATTTACGATAAGTATATAATTGTTTTTAGTTCTAACTAAAACACGGTAGCCTTCTCGATTAGCATTGGAATCACGTCTCCGAAGAAATGTTTTTGCAGTCTTGCATCTGCGCATGAGATCTCTGATCTTATTGTTGAGTCCAGATGCAGGCAAATTTTGCGTGTAAGTAAAGGGGCATAGCAATCATTCAGTTCATTGATTTGTGTACTGTAGTAGCTAACTTTCTCACTGATATTCGATATATATTACATCATAATCTATTGCTGTCAATCTTTCATTACATTGAAATTAATGATGCGGCTGTTGGGTTATTTCGGAATTATCTTCAGGATAGGCGGCAGTCAGTTAGAGTGAATGATAAAATCTCGTCTTCTATGGCAATTGAGTCTGATGTGCCACAAGGGTTCATCTAAGGTTCCATGCTTTCCACAATTTTTACTTGTAATCTATTTTCAGATTTAAGTGCCATTTTTATCATTTAGACGCAGATGATGGGCAGCTGTGCTGTAGTTTCTTTCCGCGTGAATGCGGTCGAGTATCTGATGAATTGCAGCAACTGTGTGCGTTACATGTTTAATAGAGTTAACATTTATATTAATATTTTAAATCTTCTGTTACAACTTCTGTTAAAAGCCTAGATGTGATGATTGATAAACAGCTGTCTTTTTCTGGTCATGTGGGTATGCTTTATGGTAGGGCATTTGGATCGTGGAAAGCGCTTTATGATAACAGGAATATTCTTTCTTGCGAATTGAAATGACTTTTATGTGATTCACTTGTTCTTTCCCATTTTAATTATTGTAGTGCTGTGTTTAGTCCGTGTTTATCGTATGACAGTGCTCGTAAGGTGCAGTGATTCAAAATTCTTGTTTACATTTTATTTATGGTATCGGGCGTAGATAACATATTTTGGATGAGTTATTGCTCTGTAGGTGGCCGGAACAGAGATTCACTATCTATCTCTGGTCTATTCAGTGTTATTTCATGGCAAAAAATAAAGTTCAGGACTGATATTCACCACCCTAATTTGAGGCATCGTTCTTGTGTTATCATTCCTAGGCACAAATCAATTAAATTTAAGCAATCGTTTCCGTATCAGATGATTAGAGCGTGGAATGTGATCTCTGATTCCGTGAGGTGTGCTGGTTTTTGGCTAGTCTTGTGCTACTGATTATGAAATTTACTATGTAAACATGTTTTATGATTGTTCAGTTTTTGTATGTATTTTTAATTTGTTTGTTACTCTTTTTTTGTCTCACGGTGGAAATTAAACCAGATTTTTATCTGTTCTTTCACCATTTATGCTAACGTATCTAATAGTTATTATTAATTAATTAAAGGACTTGTGAAACAATAAGGCACAAATATAAAATTATTGAATTAATGTTTCCGACTTTTTACCTTTTGGGTTGTTTACATTAGTAACATAACTGTATATATCTATCTAGGATACTGAAATAATTAAAAAAATATATAGAAAACTATAAAAATAGAATTTTATTAGAAAAATTGTGTCTTGTAACACTTTTGCACTAACAAACGACAACATTTTCAATTAAAAACTAAATAAGTCAATAACTCAAAAAGGAAAATAAATATAAAGAAATATCTCTGCTTCATTAATAATTTCAGGTTTCTATGTTTCTTCAGCACTTTCAGTTATTTTCTGAAAGGCTTTATTTTTTCTGATTGGCTGTAAATTTTCAAAAAAACCATGATTCACAGCCGGTATGTAAAGTAGCAATGTCTTTACTTTCGTCGTATTTGTTTTGAAATTTTAATTCACGATACTTTCTATAGACACCTTGTCATACTCATCATGAACGGAATGTTTGACGTAAAAATCTTTAGTATTTTCATTACTAAATCGAAATGAAAACGCATTACCAAAGTCTAAGTTAAGGCCAATATTGTGTGGTGGGAAATTTAGGTGCGCGGAATCTTTTTTATATTTGTAAGTGTAGGTATAAAGTTTAAAAAATCTTTCTGCGTCGTAACTGTGACTGCAAAAGAAGTTTTTTTTGTTTGATCAGCCTATAATATCGTACCATTCATTTAGACAAAAAACTTGTGGTGCATACCTTCGGTGTCGCTTTTCTATAAGTGCGAAGTCCCTATCAGAAGTAAAATGAGTATGACCATTTACGAGAAAATGATGCGTTATTGTTTTAAATTTATTCTCCTTTAGCAGTTGTAACCATAAACTCATCATTAGCCAATTTTAATTTAACTCTGGGCAATTATCTGTAATATAATTAGATGGTAAATTTTTGTCTTCCTCATAAGAAATTTTTGGAGGATTGAAGCGACTTTATCTCTTCCTCTTTTTGCTATATCTTCCGTCCAGAGAAACATGTGTCCTTTGCCATTTGTACAATCATGAATGCCTAAGTTGTATAACCAGATTTTTCTGCAATAATTCGCTGGATCCGTTGTTGATTTCGGGATTGGTAATGCCTAAGTCAAATAAAATTACCAACGTTCTATTGATGTTTTTTGATTCTTGAGTCGAGTTATTTAGCAAATTCTGTATTGCATTCGCTTTAGTTTTTTGTGTCGTCAGGTCAATGTTTAGTCAAGACATTTCCTGATATTCATTTAATTTTGTTGCAGAGTCTATTCTGATGTTAAGTTGATCTCAAGTTTTGCAAGTGTCGGATTTGGGTAATTTAAAACCAATATTGTATTCTGTACAAAATATTTGCTTATATGTGTGCTCCAGAACATGTTTGATATGTTGTTGTTGACACCACGGAACATAATACTCAGGATAAAGACACGATATGGTCATATCACAGTTAAGGTATACTTTTCCTGGATTTTCAGCCCTGCTATAGTGACTTTCGTATTTAGGTATTAAATCTATACGCTGCCCAAGTCTATACCTTTAATTTTTGCAGACCGTGAACGTTCAGAAACTCGGTTTTACACACATTTACTGTTTGGACATTAGCATTCGCAGAATATATCGCATTGCAAGTTCTACTTGATTTTCGTCGTGTTTGCCTTTTTTACCTTTTTCTTTGCTATAGCAATGCGTCCAATGAGGTACCCATTCTGCAATTCCCACGATCCCAAATTCCAAAATTAATTAGAAATACGGTTCACAAGGAGCGACTCCCAAGCTGCAACAGTCTTTTTGGTTTTGCCACTAGTATACTGCTGTCCCAGATTTCTTCTTATTTTTCTTTTTGATCGTGGATATGTTTCTTCTTTTTCAGTGCTTCCATCTACTTCTAGGGCCAGGTTCAGGTGTATCAGCCCTAATCCGTTTTATTGTTCTGCTCTCTGTTTCCCTATCTGATTCTTTTATAACATCGTTCTATATTGAAAAAGTAATACTAAACTAGTCACCGAATGAGAACCCAATTTGCTTGCATAGAATTAACAATGGCAATACAATAACATACCACATAAATGAAAAAAGTCATTTACCTGTTGATAGAAGATACATATTATCTTCCCTTTTTGCATCGCTATGTACATAATCTCTATCATCGACACGAGAATCTATGTAGAAACACAAAATCATTACTACGAATTTGTGATGCTATACTTTGAAATATTTTCAAACTATTTATTCCGTGACTTATATCTTTGTAGAACTCGAAAATAAAAAAGCCATATTTGAAAAAAATGTCATTGTTTCACACTAAGCCCTTCAATTAATTATTTAATTGATTTATATATATTTTTTGTTATTTATTTTATTTGTTTTATTGTATCATGTGTTGGCACAATAAATAATAATTATTATTATAAGAATCCATAACTAATGCGGAAAATAATGGTTTGGAATAATATTATAAATTAGCGGATTTGATCACTCATTATTAATCAGCGATTCCGCACCCAAGCAACGGTCGCTCTTTATGAGATAAATCTTGACAAGTGGACTTTAATTTCTCTAATACCTATAAATTAAGCGGCGGAGTTGATGGTGAAACCTGTTAAGTATGGATTCAGCTTTACGCTGCCTCTTACAACAACTATCTCACTCTTCAAGATAGTTTGGATGTTACGAGTTTTTATCTGTGAAATTTTTATGATCATGACTCACACATTTGTACTTTTTTTTGACAGACTCGGAATGTTTCGCATATTTAAAACGTAATAGGCAATAATGATATCTAAATTCCTACTGTTACTTAACTTAATTAACGTAATTGATAATATCAATACAAAAACAATTTTCATTCCTTTCAAATATCTAACCGTTTCGAAGTTTTTCAAATTCTTGTTTTTGCTGATAATATTAATTATAAAAATTATTATAAATTAAGAAAGTGTTTAATAATACGGATTAATGTTATAGCTTAACATCCACGATTTTGATGAAAACCTTTATGCACAAAAATGTAGGTTCAATAAAAATTATTTATTGCCTTTGGAATTGAAAAAAAAATGATTCAGTTGAAATTGGGTTGTAAACTTTAAAAGGGGTCGTAAAAAATTGTTGCGAGTTTGCATTTTTTTTTTATTTTTTGATATTTACCAATTATTTCCATAGCCGTGCTATCTCCTGTACACCGTAAAGTGTGGGGCATGTCGCAACTGCATTCTACAATAGGCGGATGTGAAATTTCGGGACATTTCCAAGGATCTGGCCCGGGGGCTGGAACTGCTGAGGTGCCACACCACCAAAGCATCCACAGTAACCACCACATCCTGAAAAAAATCAAATTAATTATTTATAAGTGAATAAATTAATAATTTATTTAAAAAATCACATTCTCGTTAAATTTGATAATTAAGCTCGAAAAGTTTTCTTTATCTTTCGCCGCCCGATTGTGTTTACAAAACGATTTTATTTACGACCGGCCGTTCTCGGTTCGATGTTTTGCTTAAAACGTAATTAAGTCCTTAAATCAATCTGCGCGAAAAAAGAGTTTCTAAGGAACAATAAATATCTTACCGATCCAACTCGGACAGTTAAATTAACACTCAACACAAAAAATATGTTCTTTCTTATTAGCTCTTTGTTTTAGTTCTTTATCAAAAAAAAAAATAATTAGCTAAAATTGAAATCACAATTTTCATTTTGAAATTGGTGTAGCTTTAAAAAGAATCTCTTTTTTGTAAAACATAATTACGGGCTTGAAATTTGGATGTTCACATCAGTTAACACAGTTTGCATCCGACTCCATTTACATACAAATGGGGGAAACTAGCACATTTCGCCATTGGGGCAGATTGGACCGTTGGCACTGTTTGCACCCAAATTGGCGAGATTGACTTTAGGAGATGCATCAATCAGCCAACCGCGACTGTCACCATGTTAGTTACGTTCCCATGGTGACAATTACCCTTGCAAAATCGGAATTACCTATATACTTAATTCACAAAATAAATGGGAGGAACAGGAATTTTTATTTTGTTTATTTATTTATTTATTTTTTTGGTTCGATGAGAATTCTTCAAGTTGTTTTCTCGGGATCGGTGTGGCAAAACACGGCGCGGTTTTCGAATTCGCATTTCCAAATCGGTTAAACGCCGACGAGAATTTTTAGAAGCGAGCGTGGAATAATGAAACGAAGAAGACGATTGAAGAGAGAAAAAAAAGCTTTTTTTGAGGTGGTCCATCGAGCGAGAGGCGGCAGCACGAGAATTGGCATTCCGATGTAAATACAACTGGAAACTCAGTTGACATGTGTCAACGCGTTCACGACGCCTACCGATCCTGTCACAGTCTCTTCACCAAAATAAGAATTTCAAAAAAATACAATACAAAAGCATTTCTTAAAAAGAATGTATACTCACACTCAACAATGTCAATAAAATCAAAAATCAATATAAAATACAAACAGTATGAAAAACAATCTTTGTATTAGGTCAAAATGTATAGTTAGAATGTTAGAAAGATAATGTCTGAAAGATTCGATTATGATAATTACTCGAATTAAGGATTTAATGTACCCCGACAGATAAGATTATCAGATCTCACTGTGCAGTCCAATGTTTTTAAGGGGTTATACCTTAAGGGGCTAAACAAATTCTGTATACTTTTAAGAATATTTTAAATGATCAGCCATTAAACAATTCAAAGTTACTTCATGCAACACAAATGATATTATATAGTAATACTAATACTACATAAGACTTGTAAATTATCCATGAAAGATGCTGTTGGGGGTGATAGTTGGATGGAACGCGGATATTTATCCTTTTTAAGCGTTTCTGTTTACATGTATAAATATTATATCCATTTGATGAAGATAGTTAATGTTTAAGAGTTTTGTTGTGTAATAAATTGTTGATTATTTTATCTAGATTGAAGTTTATCTAGAATGTACCAATTAGTTTTTTCTCTCCAATTCAGTCCCAACATCTGCTACGAATATTTCTTTGAAGGGTACATACTTTTTAATTGAGACTTGGCACTGGTCCTAGAAGACTTGATTTGCTTCCAGGAGACGTGATACGGCTTTTATATGATTCAATATGGCTTTTAGATGACTTGATTCGATTTTTAGATGACTTGGTACTGTTTCCACAAGACTTGAAAAGCTTCTAGGACACTTCATACTATTTCTAGAAAACTTGAACTGTATCCAGAAGACTCGATACTACAGTAACAAGTCTTTGGAAGTCTTTGGAAGACTTGTTACTGCTTTCAAAAGACTTCAAATGCTTCCAAAAGGCACGATACTGCCTCTGAAACAGTTGATACTTCTTCTAGAAGACTTGATATTGCTTCCAGAAGACCTCAAAAGCTTCCAAGAGAGTTGAAATGTTTTCAGAAGGCTTGAACTGCTTCCAGAAAGCTCGATACAGTCCTTGAAACAGTTGATACTTCTTCTAGAAAATTTGATATTGTTATTAGAAGTCCTGAAATGCTTCCAGAACACCTAAAATGCTTTCAGAGGATTTCTAATATTTCCAGAAGGCTTCAACTGCATCTGGAAGACTTGAAACTGTTTTTAAAAGGGTTGATATTCCTCCCAGAAGACTTCAAGTGCTTGAAACTAACTGCCAAAAGGCTTGATGATACAGAAGACCTAACACGCTTCCAAAATATTTTAAAACTTCCAGAAAACTAGAACTGCCAGAAGACTTGATACTGTATCTAAAAGACTTAAAATATTTCAATAAGACTTAATATTTCTTTTAGAAGACTTGATATGATTCGACAAGACTTGATATTGCTTATAAAAATCTTGATACTGCTTGTAATTAAGGCTTACACTACAGGACCAAAATCTCAATATCCGTATTCAGTATCCAAAATTTTGAAAACTAGGATACCGGCTTAATACCGGTACTAACTGGACAATATCTAGTTATGAATTATGTATTCTAACACTAATATAAATAATTTATATTTAACATTTCTTGTTATAACGCCGTTATTTTTTGAGTTATGGTCGATTTTAATAACGAACATTATCAATTTTGATGTATTGTGGATTTAGAGATTGTAGCTAGAACATAACCATAATTGAACAATATCTGGTTATGAATTATGTATTCTTACACCAGTATAAACAATTTATGTTCAACATTTCTTGTTCCAAAACCATCAATTTTGATATATTTTGGGTATCCACATTCTAGTTAGAATATAATCCTAATTAAGCAATATATGGATATGATTATATAATTTAGTAATAGACCTACGTGGGGAGGTGGTGTAGTGTTGTACATAGCGCAAAGTCTAAAATTTGTTTGAAAACGTAATATGCATACGGTCAGTAATGATATTGAGCAGGTTTGGGTGCTGGTTTTTGGGTATACTTTAGTGTCTTAACAACTGAGGGATATACCATTCTCATAGAGGAATTATTTCTTTCCCAAATAATTAGTTCGCCTACCCGCGTCACCGCCACCCTTGACCGACGCGTCACCCTTGTATGACTGCTTATTCACTACCATCGTTGATACTTACATTAATCAAGCAAACATTCCAGTAGACATATCGGACCATAATCTTGTTCAATGCGATATATATCTTATATATCTAAAAACTCATCTCGACCTCCAGAGTGTGCGGATCGGTATCCGGCATTGATAACTCTGCCGAGAGGCGCGATCTATCACTTATACCTTTTTACAAGTTATATTATTACCAGTCAAATTCTCAAGACCTTTTGAAGACCTCTTTACACTTTCTAGCTGGCGGATTGCAAACAGCATTCATCGATACACATGTATGCTGATGACACTCAAGTGAGTGTATAAGTAGTATAAGAAGTGGTATATAAGTACATACATAACCGTTTCTATAGAACAAATTGTACAAGCTTGCTTAAAAATCAATGCAGATCTCGAAGCTTTGTGTGACTATTCTTATAAAATGAGTTTAACCCTAAATGCATCCAAATCAAAAGTGACTCTCTTCGGTAATCTGGTGTCTGATGATATGGAGGTGTGGTTGGATAGGTAGAGGTTTACGGTGTATTCTGAATCAAGGAATCTTGGGGTGGTGGTTGACGGCAACCTCCGTTTCACTAACTACGTCACTGTTTGAACCGATGGCTGTAGCTCTATTAGTCCTTAGTTTTAGGATGGCGGTGTTGATCTACTTCATCTAATTATCAAAATACATTTCTCTAGCATTTTGCTAATAAATTGCAAGGATTGGTAAACATTGGGTAGTACCGGGGCTTTACTGTACTACTTCTAGAAGACTTGAAATTCTTCCAGAAGACTTGAAATGCTTTCAGAAAACTTAATGTTCCCTTAGGAAGATTAGAGTGAAAATTATGATAATTTATGCAAAAAATTTTTCAAAGAACAAAAATGACGTAGATACAGGTGTTTTTTTTTGAAATATATTTACCACTGTTTGTGATAAAGCTTTGGAATTTGGTACAGTATAAACAAATATCAAGTAAAATCAATGGGCTACTTATGAAATGAATTGGTCTGTCAGAACAATGCTATACAAGGATGTTTCTAAAATTCGTTTGCTCAGAACTTTTTATCAATTTTAATCCTACATTTATTTTCGCAGGTTTTAACAAAAAATTATTTCAGAAACTTATTACTCTTAGATAATATTGATAAATATTAGCGTTTTTGTGTTAAACGCAAACATTTTAGGCCTCTATTTAATATAGCAAAAATAATAGCATCATGTCAATAATAGCAACGTATAAACTTCCTATAGATCTTACATATTTGTTAATACTGTGCTAAATTTTAAACCTTTACCATTAATAGTGTTTAAGATATTTAGAAAAATGTCTTTTTTTTGAAAAATTTTCTAACGTTGATAGCCTGCATCTTTACCATTATTACATGAATTGTTATCATATTTATTAATGTGGTTAAAATTGGTCCCCGAATCACCGAAACGCTCTGTATAAAGTTCTAATAAAACCTCTTTAGACTAGAGGTGTGCGGGTGAGTTAGTTTTTATGCCCGCTCATTGCGTTCACGATCTAGACTCACGAGGGTCACGCACATCACTCACGTGAATGTCATACATGAATCACGTATTAATCGTGTTTTAGGACAAAAGTCACCAGATTTTCATCAATTATTTTCAAACTTTCTGTTATTGATTTTTAAGAAAGTCAATTTATAACAGACATACATCAACATTTTATTTATTTATTATCAACAATATTTGTTAATATGTATTATCAGCGTTGAAGCAAATATTATTGTAAGGACACAGAACTTTTGTAACAAGACGATACGATTTCCAACAAAACTCTAGTCTACTTACTCTCCATGGCATCTTAAAATTAGAAAACAAATCGGGTTCATGTCAACTGATGAGCATAATATTGGGTACATAATAGCCCATGCCGCCAATAAGTTGACAGACTTCAATATGATGAGTATGACATTGTAAACATAATAGCACATGCTGCCAACAAGCTGACATTTGCCAATACAATGTACAGTATTTAGAACAGTAATAGCTCATACTGTTAAAAAGTCAACAAGTTAGACTTCAAACTGATGAGCAGGACTTTGGAGAAATAATGTGTATGGGATCATGGAACAGTCTCTCATTCGAATATCATGAAGACAGTACACAGCAAATTTATTAAACATATTTTCTACAAAAAAAATTTAATTGATGTTCAGTCTCATGAATTTACTCGGACAGATTTTGATATGACAACATTGTCGGTTAGACGGATGATGATTAGTCTTAGTTATCTGTACAAGATACTAAACAAAAAAATGGACGCTCTATCAATTTTGCGAGATGTTGGTTTGTATGTCGCTGCATATTCTGGTCGCCTTAAAGCTTTGTTTAATGTAAAGCGTGTTCTTTGCGGAATTTAAAAGAACCACCGTTAAATAAAACAGTAATTTTATAGACTAAAGTATCAGCAGAAAACTAACTACCAATATTTTTTGTATTAAACAAGAAGTTCAGAACTAGATCTTTATGCCACTCAACTGATTAAGTGTTGGTTGCTAATTACTGTTTTATATTCCGGCTTGATTTTAGTAGATATTATTTTAAGAGATTTTAGATATTCTACTCTAAAACTAGTGGAAACATGTAATTAGAGTAACCTGTTTGTTTCAATAAACAAATAATAACTCATGCTGCCAATAAGTTGGCGGACTTCAAATTAATGAGCAGGACTTTGGAGATATAAAGGCTCATGCTGCCAAGAAATTGGCAGTCTAAAATAATATACAGTGTTTGAAACAGTAATAACTCATGCTGCCAACAAGTTAGGTTGTCATTAAGTTAATATAGTTAATTACGATAATATAGTAATTAACAACAGTAATAGCGCATACTGCCAAAATGTTGGCAGATTTCAAACTGATGAGCAGGATTTTGGAGACAAAAAGCTTATGCTGCCAATAAGTTAACAGACTCCAAATTGATGAGAATGATATTCGCGACAAAATAGCTCGTACTGTTTGAAATTGTGTGATATATTTATCACACAACCGTTATTTCTGATGGTTTTAAATCGTGAGATTTAGCATTAAGTAATAATTATCGCTGGAAAAAATCACGTCAAGGTGCACGTTTTATGAATTATTGTATTGAACTAACTCTAGGAGCTTCTTCTCAAAAAACACTTAAACAGTTATAGTACTAATTATGGTATACATTCGAGAAATACAAATTTTAAATAAATTGTATTTTGACACAAAATATTTACATTATTAAGTAGTGATTAGTTGCAGTATAGATTGGTAAGATAGATACGTCAGTAATCTGCGATTATTCGAGAGTCCACAGGATGATTCCAATATTCAATAGACACTTCGAGTGTTTATACTGATTATCTAATTTCAATATCCAAAAGTTAGATACAAAACCCGTTATAACTGGATTCAACATATATCTATGTAGTAACAAATTCATAACTACTTAAATTATATATTTTTTAAATTTATTTTCAATAAATTTATTTCAATAAAAATAATTCAAATTTACACTTTTTTTATTATAACCTTTCTCTTTTCGTCTCTGTTGAAATACAAAAATGGTAAAAGGTAAAGGGGAATATTATGAAGAAGGCATCATCGTCCAACTTTGAAAACTGTCCCTTATTTGGTAAACGTTCCGCGGAGACTTACCCTTTACGGGCATCGAATTTATTAATATTTTATGACCGCGAGACAATTAAATGTTACGCGAGGAGATTGTCGCAGCCAACAACCCGAAGAAAAAAGAAGAAGAAAACGATTCGTGAATTTCAAACAGGTAGAGAACAACTTATTGTGTTTCGATTTTCGATTATAATCGTCCAATTATATTTATCTTTATCAGTTCAGAAAAAAAATTGTTAACCACCTTAACTGATACGAAAATAAAAAAAATTAACTTAACACTTATTGTTTCGTTTTTTAAACTTACTTATGCATTCAACTATACACGCGAGTCATTCGAAAAGGTCTGCGAGCAATTACGATATTCAGTTTGTATAAAATTTTAGATCGATTCGTTTCGTTTAATGATGATTCGAAACATAACCTTACTTTTTGCTTTTATCACGGTCGTTTTATTAATTAATGTGACTGAATCAAAACAATTTACAAGATGTGGATTAGCTCAAGAGTTGTTAAAACAAAAATTTGATAAAACTTTTGTTCCAAACTGTAAGTACTTTCTAATGTTTGTGTAATAATAAAATATTTACTATGTATTGAGTAGAATATTTCATAAAACGGATAACAAATTCAAGGTGAATATCTATCCGCGACCTTTAACCGTGTTTGTGTTGACTTAAACAACTTTTAAAAAAACAAATAAAAATTTTGAATAAATGCCATCTATGAACCAATTAGGGAGTTAGATTAAATGGAAAAAGGTTAGGTTAGGTTATTTAAACTTAACATTAGCTCTTCTATTTTCTTATATGGTTATGTAACTATCTTATATATCTTTTTTTCTGAGATATCTTATCTCTATAATCATCACTGTATTGCGTTCTAACTATAGGTTTAGGAGGTATATTGTAGATGTAATGCAGAAAGTATAGATTATAGCCATTTAAATCAAACTTGATGAAGGCCGATTACATTTATCAAGTATAAACTTTATACAAAGTTATCTTTCTTTCAATATTTGATGTAGGAATAGAAAATTAAAATTGATTTGATAATCTGTTATGTAAGTCAGTCAAATCTGACCAAGATTTTAAAGACATGATACAAATTTAATATTTAATAAAAATTTGATAGTAATGGAGATTTTATACCATTCTGAAGTAGTTAGAAGTACTTCCAGATGTTGAGTGGTAAAGGTTTGATTCTGTAAAGACTTGAAACATATTGAAATGCAGAGCTGAGCTAACTACTTGAAAATAGTAGTGGAGTATAACTATTAACTACTTACACCAAACCATAGTTTAACTACTTGGTACTTGGCTATCTACTTGGTAGCCTACTCTAAGAAAATGATACTTTTATTATTAACTGCCAAGTAGTTAGTAGTCAAATATCTAACTACTTTATTAATTACATAAAATGCACTTTTATTAAACCGTAAAAGTGCATGTTATGTAGTTAGAAAAGATAAAAAAACCAATACCGTATCTACAACTGCAAAAAATGCATAGAATGGTCTAGAACAGAGGTTTCCAATCTATTTTGGTTTACTGCTTCCTAAATAATCGAAATGTTTTCTGTGGCTCCTTTAATACATTTGCTTCTTTTTAAATTGTTAGCTTACTTGAAAAATTTGAAAATTTTTGTTTCTACTTCTTTTTGTAAATTGTTCTGGACCTAAAAGTATATCTAATGCTAGACCTACAACCTAACTTTAGTACTAACACTAGACCTATTATCTTCTAAATTTGTCTAAATTCTTCTAAATCTAGTGTTAGTTCTAAAGCTAGGTTGGGTTGGGTTCCGTTTTAACTCTCATCCGAACATCGTTTCTAAATCCATTCCAGACTTCATGTATCAGATTGACACAATGTCAGACAATAATTATTTGTCTATTACCATCTATTTTTTATAATTGGTTCATGTGGAAATGAGTTGAACAAACGTATTTTACACATTTGTCATACCAAATGAAGGCTTCAATTGCTTTCAAAAGATATGATACTGGCACTAGAAGACTTGATACCACTTTCAATTGACTTGAAATGCTTGCAAAAGACTTGACATTGTTTCCAGAAAACTTGAAATATTTCCAAAAGACTTAAACTGTTTCCAGAAGACTCGATATTGCCTTTCGAAAACTTAATACTGTTTCCAAAAGAGGTCAAATGCTTCTAAAAGACTTGAAAGTTTTCAGAAGATTTGGACTACTTCCAGAAGGATTAAACTGTTTTCAGAAAGTTTGGTACTTCTTCTAGAAGAATTGTTATTACCTCCAGAACCCTTTAAGTACTTCCAGAAGACTTACAATGCTTTCAGAAGACTTGATACAGCTTCTAGAAGACTTGACTGTTGTCAAAAGACTTGAAATATATCCACAAGACCTGAAATGCATACAGAAGAAATAAATGCTTCCAGAAGACTTAATAATGTTTCTAAGATTTGTTACTGCTTCCAGAAGATTTAAAATGCTTTCAAAAGACTCGATACGTAAAAAATAATGTACTGTTGATAAATCTTTTGAGTTTGCTTCCAAAATATTAAAACTATTGCACATAATGCAAAATCTTGACGTAAGTAGTCCAAAAATTGTTCATTAAAAACTAAATACTGATAGTAAAAGTAAATATAAAATTTGATTTTGCGTCAAACTACCAAATATTGTTGACAGAATACTATATCTTCATGTCAGAAGTTCAAAAACTGGCGATTAAAGAAATAGAGATAGATAACGCTCTTGCAAATATTTTTTCATATCGACAAAGATAGATAGTACTTCGTTTCAATTTTTACGACAAAACAAATTTCTTCCATTTAGCCCTAAAAAATCCAAATAAAAAATCTATAATATACAAAGAAATTACCTTCACACATATCAAGAACACGTTCATTTTGATTTGTTTTACGAGCAGAATTTGTATAACAACCAATTATTTGCATGGTATGTCTCAGAATCAGCAGCTACCCCATAATGTGATGCCATATTGGGCTCTTTTTGATGGGATGTAGTGCTTGAATGATATACAGCCACGAAATGGAAGCAATTGCCCATTGGTAGTAATAGAATCTCCTGGAGTATACAATTCTTTCAACCTTTGAACCTAATTATCAAAAACGAAGCGAATAGGAACAAGTTTATTTTGTTGGTTTTCTTTTTGTTGTTTATTATCGAATCGTAAACAACGGTTGATTTCTTTGAAACGAAGAATTGCCATAGATGCAGCGAAAATTAGAAAATTGGATAATCGTCTCACAAAATTCTTCAATACATTCGCCCTTCCAATGATAAGCATCAGTTAATAAAAGTGATCTATAGTAAACGCATCGTATTTCTCTCTATAGCAGCTAATGCCATATATCCATCTATCTGTCCACAATAACAATACATTTCAATCTAAAACAGTTACTTCTGTTACTTCTTGTTCAATAAAGTCAATATGAAAATCGTCGGTATCATATTCTTCCGTTGCTTCATTTTCGATTTCACTTTAAGATGGAAGGCAGTCGTTATCATTATCGGTGTTAGTGTCATCACTACCAAACTGATCAAACCATTATTCATCCATTTGCTAAATGTAAAATAAAACATTCAATAGCGTCTCACCAAAGCAAAAATATTACACGAATTTCTTTAAACGTTACACTAAATAAATTGTCTGCTTACAAGATGTTGCAAGATAGATATACGGATTAAGGATTTTACGTTTTTCCAGCTTATATAGACAAGAATTATGGCAAAAACAAAATAAACAAAAATTCATTCACTCAGCAAAAATGTCTAGTCAATTCGATCGTAAATAACCAAAAATGTCATCAATTAATCCTGAAAATTATGGCAATTTGATACAAAGTGCGGATGAGGATTAAGAGAAGTACGGTTGATCCGAAATATTTTTCGTTCCGGGTCTAGTATGAGCTCTAGCGTTAGTGTTGGTTCTATTTTTAGTCCTTATTCAGTTTTAAATTGTTTTATACTTGTATCGAACTAAAACTAGAACTAACACTAGACGTAGAACTAGTAAGGTTCGGTTTAGCCGTGCGTCTTCACTATTCTTACTTAGCTCTAAATTCTTCTGGAACTAAATGTATAACTAATACTAAACCTACAATCTAGCTTTTGTACTAACACTAGACCTAGAACTAAAAACGTTTAGTACGTCTCTTAAGACCGCGAAATCCTAATGTATCTAATTCGAAGTCTTATGTTAGCTCTGAAACTAAGTTGGGTTGAGTTAGGTTGGCGGCGACTAAACTCGAATGATTCTAGATCTAGATTTAGTGTTAGTTCTAGCTTTAGTACTAGCTTTACTTCTCGTTATTATTAAGTCTTAGATTATTATATACTTGTATTGATCTAAAACTAGACCTAGACCTGGAAACAATAGGGTTGAGCTCTCTTAAGGAATATTATTACTATTAGGAATATAGAACAACATAACATTATTGAATAATTATATTCTTGAAAAATTGGAAAACTTTCCTTTTTAAAAGCGATTTTGGGAAGCCGCGGCTCATAGTTTGGGAAGTACTGGTCTAGAATAACAAATAAATAATTGAATAATAAAGTTTCTAGTTAGTAACTTTTGAATTGTTATTATCAATATAAAAACGAATAAAAGTAATTGGTCAAAGTATATTTAAGTGAAACTAAGTCATGCTTAAAAGTCAAATTCGTTTGATACAAAAACACAAAACTGAAACTTATGAGATACGTATTACATTAAGTTTATTTCAAAATTTAATGTTGTTCAAAAATAAACAAATATAATGCGCAAGTGAACGTGGAATATTGTAACTTTGAAAGCAACTTTTAATTTAACTTATTTTTGTTTTTCAAAAAGTCAACTGTTCATGATTGTCAGAGATACTATGTCTTCTTAACGAGTTAAGCAAGGTTCATAATAATTTTTAAAATTTTCAACTGTCTTATAAGAAGTCAAATTACTTCAAAAGAATTATAAGAAACAGAAATAGTGAGAATACCTAAAGTAGTTAACAATGAGGAGTTAACTACTTTCTGTGAATATTTTATGCTAGCATACAATAATCGAGTATAACTACTAATAAAACAAAAGTAGTTATAATACAACTACTTTAACACAAAAAGTAATTAACTACGTTAAATACTGCCAAGCTGCGAGAACTGAGTGTGATTCATCGATTTCTGTTATAAATATTATGCCCGTAAGTTGATGTGTTAAAGTGAAATGGCTTGTAATGAATACGTGTATTTTATATAGTTTTAAGAGATTAATCACTCTCTGTTCACGTGGTATGGCCTATATCAATCAATGAGAATACTTAGCATTACAAAGTGTCATTTAGTGGTAACAATAATAAATTATTACAACTAGTTAGCAGTCCATAAGCATTGGTCATCTTAGAAAAGCACAAAGAAGCTATAAATATTATAAACATGTCAGGTTTCTATGTATTTATGTAGCGAGTAAATACGCCTCATTAATTAAAAAAACCTTAACCTCCTTTTTTACAATTTTACAATTTTTACCTTTTTTAACATTTTCATATCTAGTTGCTGCTATTTGGAGGTAAGCAGTTAATTATATAATTTAAGAAAACAGTAGAATAGCGACTTCTCTAACAAAATAAGTAATATAGGTTGTTAATATGCGGTTAAAATTGGTCGAAATATAGTAAATATAGTAAAATACAGTAACATGCGATAAAATACATTGAAAAGTGTTCATGTTCTGACGAGCAAAAAACAAAGTCTCCGGGATCTCGAAAGGTGATCTCAACAGGCCCTGACTGAATGCAATTATATGCGATTACACCGACGTATATGGACAACTAAACTTATATGCGGTAAAAGTGCTAAATATTAAGTTACTCATCAGACTCTATTAATGAGTAGGAAAACGACGTGGGTGACTACGCACAAAACATGGTCTGAAAAATGAAACTACTAGGAAATGCCAAAAATGTCACTGCAGGAAAATAAGGCAATACTTCATTGGTTGAAGACCGCACATAGCAACAAACACCCTCATCCAACCAGCAGCTCTGCCCCAAATGAGAATATTAGGTATATGCCAAAATTGACTGCGCAAGAGCATAATGTGCACTTAAGACACCACGATGACGATGAGGCGATGTGCTCATTAGGAAGACCTAATTTTGAATAACTGATAATGAAATTTGACCAACATTATTTGATATATTTTGGTAAAAACCGCATTGAAATCCGCCACGTGGTTTTCTAAATAATCCAATATTCACGGATTATAACAAACTATACCGCAATTTTTTTCATTGAGCAAATGAGAAAATGAGGTGCCTTGACATTTTGCACGGACTTTAGATTATTATGACTTCTTATACCTAAGAATTTAGTAGTAGTGTAATGTAATATTTTCTTAATTTAACTTAAAGCTCTACGCTGTTGTAATCGAACACGAATTGTTTTATTTAAACTCAAGAACAAATGATTGCTGTCATACCGCTTTACAAAAGTATTAACTGTATTTGGTAATACCTAACACACATATCTAATAACCTTAGGTAATATTTGTAGTGATTCCGAAGTATTCGCAGCCTATGCAATGTTAATATCACCAGCAAGCATTATAATATACACATAAGTCAACAAAAAAACAAATCATTAATGAAAAGTAGAAAAATCAGTGGTCTTAATTTAGGGCCTTGGGAAATATCAAACTCACCAGACTGCCAGTTTGAAGCGGTATTTGACAACATCATCCGTATTATACGTCCAATGATAAATGAGTATATTTAGGATATCAACGGATCCCATATGGTTTCGTCCTAGGGTATCAAAGGCACATCAAAAGAGTTTTTGATGTAAGACCGAAATAAAAATGCAAATAACAACGTTTGGTTGAAGCTTTATCAAACAAATTAATATTTCGGGCAGTCAAAAAGATAAGGGAGAACTTGATATGTTATCTTCAAATAATTGCAAATAAGGAGATGCATAAACAAGACGATGCCATACGCAAAAATCATTTGTTAAAATTAAAAGAAATATTTCTTAATTATTTTCTTCCTGATAACGACATTCGGATAAGCATACCGATGCAAAATCCACTTTTAAAAGATGAAGGTAATGTTTTATGTTCATCAGACAACTGAAACTGTTATGTGATAAATGACTTCAATCACAATTCATTAATAAAACAATTTAGTACAATTTTGGATACAAATACGAAACAACTACCCACTCTAATTTGAGAAGGCAATGGAATGTTTATCACCAATCGCAACAATATATTTACCGGAAAGTGGCTTTTCAGCATATTTTCATGAAAAACACATTTAACAACATAGTAGACTGAGTTTGTAATTATGTAACTACAAATGGATTACATTTATATTTAAACACGCACGTGTTTCAGTTTCATTCGAACCACTTTGTTAATAAAATGGTGAAAAGTTAATTGTGTTAAGTAGTAGTACATAATTTATATGTTACTTTTAATACGATATAAAAGCATAATATGATATACTTTTTATTTCTTTGATACTGTAATGCAACGAAATGACGAGTCAAATGTTTTCGTAGATAGAAATTGAAGAAAAAATAACATTATGTTATATATTTATGTTTGTTTTAAGTGTTTCCTGAAACCATATAGGAGCACCATATGAGAGCATGTTTTAACATTAAGATTTTCGATTTAGAAGAATATTGTTACGCGTAGATAATCGGTCAATTTCTGAACATTGTGTATATTTATTTGAGAAAATCTATGCTGAAACAGTGGTGAATTTTTTATTACAGTAATTGTCTTCTGTTTTAACTTCTTATGAGTCGCGTTAAGTTTTATTAATATTTTAGGTCGCTACTTAAAAAAGTTTGCGAACGACTGATTTAGATTATCATAAATAAATTGATTAAAATCAATTTAAACAGTCTCCGTTAATCTACCTCGTCTAAAATCGTATTGGTTAGAATTAAATTATATTTATGCAACTATTTGGATTAAACTAGGGTTGGAACAAATATCTGGTATAGACCGGTATAGACCGCATACCAGATATTTGTCCGGCCATTTTTTTTTTAATCCGACCGGCTACCGGGTAATTGTATATCCGTCTTTGGACATTAGGTATGCCGCTGGCATACCTAATGTCTAATGGCTTTTGGTATACTATACCAAAAGTACTAGTCATAGCAACATATAATTTAAAATTTCTTAATAAAAGTTTTTCAATCGCACCACTTGTCAATATGGTTATCCTTCGCAAATTTATTTTATTCAGAATTCGAGACTGTAAATGTTCTGATGAAATATTAAATGTAGAACAAAATAAGCCTTTGAACGACTCTGTATGACACGTTTCATTATATCATCACAACGTCTTGTGTTCGTTTTTATAATTTTTATAAACTAATAGATATTGAAATTTGCAATAAAAGAGTTTAACCTTAGTGATGTAAAGGATAGTGATTTTATGAAAAGGTGGATACCGGATATCTGAATTATTATATAAAATTATGTGTCAGTTACAACCACACCAGTATTACATCACATACAGCTTCCGAGTCATTTTAAATTATTTGTGAGAATTTCTTCAAAATAACAGTATCTCATCGCCATTTGCCTGTACGACATTTTTTAAAAAACAGATCGAATATATTGGACATTTTTAGTATTGTATGTATATTATGCTGCATTGTGTAATTTTTGCTGTTGGCTGATGGACGAAGAACTAATTTCAATTTTACACAACCCAAATTTTATGGACAACACGCATTTTGAATTGAGACTTGATCTGTTTTCAAAAGACTTGATATTGCTTCCAGAAAACTGAAAATACTTACAGAAGACTTGGTATTGCTTCCAAAGAATTTAGAATGCTTTCAGAAGACTTCATAATGTTTCCGGAAGACTTGATACTGCCTCTGGAAGATCTCATACTATCAGTGGAAGACTTGAAATGTTTCCATAAGGTTTTAATACTTCCACAAGACTTGAAATGTTTCTAAAAGACTTGATGCTGCCTCCAGAAGCCTTAATATAGCGTCTACAAGACTTGATACTATTTCTAGAAAATTTGAAATGCCTCTAGGAGACTTGATATTGCTTCTAAAAGACTTGATAGTACTTCCAGAAAACTTCAAATGCTTCCAGAAGAGTTGCAATGCTTCTAAAAGACTTAATAGCTTCTAAAAGGTATGTAATGTTTCCAGAAATTTTGATATTATATCTAGAAGACTTAATCTGCACCCAAAAGACTTTATATTGCTAGCAGAATACTTAATATTGCTTCCAGAAGACTTAGTATTGCTTATAGAAGACTTGAAATTCTTCCAGAAGACTTGATATTATCTTTGAAAGACTTGTAATGCTTCTAGAAGCTTTGTAATTCTTCCAGAAGATTTGATACTGCTTCTAGAAGACTTGAAATGCTTTAAGAACACTTAATACTGCTTGTAAAACTGCTTGCAGATAATACTTTCATTGTAAATAGCTTGCAGAAGTTATTTTTACTGCAAAAGGCAAGAAATTGTTAACAATATTTGATTTTGCTTCTAAAATACCAATTACTGTTGGAACAATACAAAATCTTCTTGTCAAATATTCAAAACCTATTAATTAAAAATTAGTTACTACTTGTAAAACTAAACACCAATGGTAGCAGATTTTTTCTTTGCAAACGAACCATACCTAGGTGTAAAATAAAAATTACATTTTCTATAATTATTGAGAATTGTGTATTGGAGTACATAAAAAATTCATAGAAGAAGCTTCTTGAGTGTTGAGAATTCAATGGAATCTTCCTCTTGCAAAAATAAATGTATTTATTGCTCTTCTATATGAACGTGGCAAAAATAATTAGAACATTTCGTATCTAGCCACAAGAAAGTTGACGATCATTTCAATTTAGTTTTCTGTTTCGTATCATATCAATACCATCTAGACTAACTTTAATTAATTTAAGTGACCTACTTTAACTTTCTCATACTTGTTTTAAGTGATTTCAAATACAGCAATCCTCCAGTTAACAGATTAAATCATTTACACGTGAGTTCCCATTGATGTTCAAAATATCCTATTCATTTAGAAAAATAGAAGTAAAAAAACATTTAGAGGAAAAATTCATTTAGAGGAAAAAGCGAATGCTTCAATGAATGTGTAAAGCAAATAATGAAGATAAAACCAATTTAGTATATTGGTTCTTTGAAGTTCTTCCTAGCATTAAATCGAGTAATGAGAAACGTTATTGCATTAACTAGCAGTAGTCATATGCCTACAAACAGTTTTTCTGACATAGTGATAACGTTCATAAAATTGCAAGTTAAAGTAAAAGTAGCAGAATTAAAAGTCATGCTTAAAAGGCCAAGGTGATGAGGATCAATTCTGTAACAGAACATAAGTTAACATTGCCTGGTAACACTATCAAGAAAAGTGGAAGGATGTTGACAACAGCCTTTGCAAATTTTCCTGTTAATCATCTCCCATTGTAATAGAAAGGGTTAAAACAGATAGTTTCCTTTTGTACCCCAATTAAAGCGTGATGTTTTTATTTTGACCTGTCAATCAGTCCTGGAAAGAACGCTGAGTAGATCAGATTTGCTTACAAACATGAATAATACCGTGACGATTTCTTTTGTACCCAAATGAAAGCGTGAAATTTTTATTTTGTTAAGAAATCACGGTTTCTTACTCAAAAAACACCCTCGTATAAAGGAAAGTATGTACTTTCTTCAGATCGAAGTTATACAAGAATATCTCTGAAAGAAATCAGTTCTCAAAATCAGCTGGAAAATTTATAATAAAATTACTAATAAAAAAAGGTTACCTATTATGCTTTGAATTTTACAGCCTGGTCTATGAAAAAGAGCTTACAAACAACTCGTTTCGTCAGTTTCTCGTTAATTATTCTCTGCATTGGGGGGCGTTGAAAGATGTTAAAGTCTTGTTTGAGCTTAAAATCTTAATTATCGTAGTTAATCACGTAAGTTATTAGATTATAATTTCAAAATGAGTAGTACAGAAGAAGTGAGTTTATGAAAAATGATTTTTTCGCATATAAGCTCCAGGTCACATATATTAACATAAAATTTAAATCTCTTTGCAGTGAGTCACCAATCATTCTCCAAACAAAATTTCCCAAATTATGTTGAGATATTCGAATCTTTTGTAAAGTAATTTTTAAACTGAAACGAGAATTGCAATTAAGGGAATTTATGAGAATTTTGCTTCTACTAAGTAACTCGGCTGGCATAGTGTTTATTAATCTAAGTACTCACTATTAGATCTAGTTTCTAAACTAATAAAATATTTGGATTCATTAAAAAAACAATATTTAAATTTTTTATTATAAGAAATTTAACAATAAAAATAATGGGAATTTTTGTTATTATTTATTGTTGTTAATCTTTTAAAAAAATATTTATTAAATCAAGGTCTTTCTATATTTAAATTCTTACGCCATCTATTGTCGATTTAAAAGAATAATACTTCCTATATGTTTAATCAAAGAAAAATAATTTCTGAAAAACTCATTTAATCCAAACGATGCGTGTTATGTAAAAATACTCACACAAAAAAATATTGCGGTTAGTATTTTTATCAACAAACCGCAAACAGTTTCTATGATTATTTCAATACTTGTTTAGCTTTAATACAACATAAAGGTGCTGTTTCCATACAGATAATCTCCAACTGCGATAGTGCGCGTTTCGATTATGCAATGAATCGAATACTTTATACGTTTGTTATTGTTGGTATTATAATAGTTTTTTGTGATTATACATTTTCAAAACAATACACGCGATGTGGGCTCGTTAACGAATTAAATAGGAAAAAATTTAGTAGATCGTTTATTACTAATTGTACGTATATTATTGTAGACTTTAATTTAATCAAAACAGAACCTAGACTGTTATCGTAATAATACAATAAAAAAATGACCTTTGATTTTAATGACCTTTATTTATCAATTGATACACAAACATCAATTGATGAATTCTAAATAAATTAAAATATAATTAACACGTTATATATTTATATATTTTTTAGGGGTTTGTATGATAGAAAGCGAAAGTGCTAAAGATACATCAAAAGTGACGAAAAAAGCAAACGGAAGTACCAATTACGGCATTTTCCAGGTACGTAACCCTCGTTTTGGGAGATGGGTTTTTACGAAAATCCGATTTAGGTAAAGATTCGAACGAATTGAGTCACGTACAACCAACAACAACAGCAAAAAAGGAAATAAAACGAGAAAGTTTACTTCCGGGTTCGATCGTGTACCCGAAAGAAATCGGATTTTGTATTATTTTAGTGAGATATCGTTTTAGTTTTGGTTATTGTTCTAGATAAACGACCGGGAATGGTGTAAACAAGGTAGAGCCGGGGGGAAATGTAACATAAAATGTGAAGGTAAATAAGCTTTATTTGAATTAAGACCTATATTAAGACCCTATATTGATACTTTGATACTTTATAAGTCATTACGAAATTATCATCATATCTACTTCAAATCATAGCCTCTCTAACCGAATAATTTAATTAGGTTCTCAGGATATCTTTTACTTCTTGAGATTTTAATTTGTAGACATGATGAGGAAATTTCTAATATTTTAGTAAAATACATTTTCAAAAAATAAATAATTTGGGATTTCAATGAATCATTGGGAACTTATCAGCATGTTTACTTCAAATTATTGGCTTTGCAACGAAACAATCGGATTTTCAAAATATCTTTTACTCCTTGAGATATCAATTCTCATACACAACAAGAACTTTGCTTGTGTTTGTTTAAAGCAACTAACTCCTTTTCAAAAAATCATAATAAATTGGAATCTTTATAAATATATACAAAATTATCACCATATCTACTTCAAATTGTAAGCTCTCTAACCAAATAATTTGCTTCTCAAATTATTTTTTATTTCTTGAGATATTAATTTTTAAACATGATGAGGCATTTCCTAATATTTTAATAAAATATATTTTCAAAAAATCGAAATAATTTGAGCTTTTGATGAATCATTGTGAAATTAGTAGCATATCTACTTCAAATTATTGGCTTTGCATCGAAACAATCAGATTTTCAAAATAGCTTTTACTTCTTGAGATATCAATTCTCAAACGCAACAAGAAGTTTGCTCGTTTTCGTTCAAAGCAACTACCTCCTTTTCAAAAAATCATAATAAATTAGAATCTTTATAAATCTTTAAGAGATTATCACCATATCTACTTCAAATTGTAGGCTTTCTAACCGAATAGTTTAATTCTCAAATTATCTGTTAGTTCTTGAGATATTAATTTTTAAACGTAATGGGGCATTTCTTAATATTTTAATAAAATACATTTTCAAAAATCGAAATAATTTGGGATTTCAATGAATCATTGTAAAATTATCAGTGCATCTACTTTAAATTATTGGATTTGCAACGAAACAATCGGATTTTCAAAATACCTTTTACTTCTTGAGATATCAATTCTCAAACGCAACAAGAAGTTTGTTCGTTTTTGCTCAAAGCAACTAATTCCTCTTCAAGAAATCATAATAAATTGGAATCTTTATAAATCTTTACGAGATCATCGCCATATTTATTTCAAATTATAGTCTTTCTAAACAAATAATTTGATTCTCAAATTATCTTTTAGTTCTTGAGATATTAATTTTTAAACGTGATGGGGCATTTCCTAATATTTTAATAAAGTACATTTTCAAAAAATCGAAATTATTTAGGATTTCAATGAATTATTGTAAGATTATCAGCATATCTACTTCAAATTATTAGCTTTGCAACGATAAAATCAAATTTTCAAAATATCTTTTCCTTCTTGAGATATCAGATCTCCAACACAACAAGAAGTTTGCTCGTTTTCGTTCAAAGCAACTAACTCCTTTTCAAGAAATCATAATAAATTGGAATCTTTATAAATCTTTACGAGATTATCGCCATATATATTTCAAATTATAGTCTTTCTAAACAAAGAATTTGATTCTCAAGTTATCTCTTAGTTCTTGAGATATTATTTTTTAAACATGATGAAGCAATTCCTAATATTTTAGTAACATACGTTTTCAAGAAATCGAAATAATTTGGAATTTCAATAAATTATTGTCAAATTATCAGCACATCTACTTCAAATTATTAGCTTTGCAACGAAACTCTTTGATATTCAAAATATCTTTTACTTCTTAAGATATCAGTTCTCAAACACAACAAGAAGTTTCTTCGTTTTCGTACAACGTAACAAAAAATAAATAATTTGGGATTTCAATGAATCATTGGGAATTTATTAGCATGTTTACTTCAAATTATTAGCTTTGCATCGAAATAATCAGATTTTCAAAATATCTTTTACTTCTTGAGATATCAGTTCTCAAACACAACAAGAAGTTTGCTCGTTTTCGTTCAAAGCAACTAACCCCTTTTCAAGAAATCATAACAAATTGGAATCTTTATAAATCTTTACGAGATTATCGCCATATATATTTCAAATTATAGACTTTCTAAACAAAGAATTTGATTATCTTTTAGTTCTTGAGATATTATTTTTTAAACATGATGAAGCAATTTCTAATATTTTAGTAAAATACATTTTCAAGAAGTCGAAATAATTTGGAATTTCAATGAATTATTGTCAAATTATCAGCATATCTACTTCAAATTACTAGCTTTGCAATGAAACTATCTGATTTTCAAAATATCTTTTACTTCTTGAGATATCAGTTTTCAAACACAACAAGAAGTTTGCTCGTTTTTGATCAAAGCAACTAATTCCTCTTCAAAAAATCATAATAAATTGGAATCTTTATAAATCTTTACTAGAATATCACCAAAAATTCAAATTCAAATTATTCAAATTATGGCAGTTCTAACCAAATAATTTGATTCTCAAATTATCTTTTAACTCTTAAGATATTCATATTTAAACATGATGAGGTAATTCTAAATAAATAATTTGGGATTTCAATGAATCATTGTAAAATTATCAGCATATCTACTTCAAATTATTGGCTTCGTAACGCAACAATCGTATTCTCAAAATATCTTTTACTTCTTGAGATATCAGTTTTTAAACATAACAAGATACTCGTATACTCGTTTTCGTTCAAAGCACCTAACTCTTTTTCAAATAATAATAAATGCAAAAATTGCAATTTTTATAAATCATTACGAAATTATCACCATATCTACTTCAAATTATAGGCATTCTAACCAAATAATTAAATTCTCAAAATATTGTTTTAATTATTGATATTTAAACATGATGATTTATTTTCTTATATTTCGATAAACCTTTTTTTGTTTAGATTTATTGGATGATGACATAAACGATGACGCAAACTGTGCCAAAAAAATTCAAGAGGAAATTGGTTTTAAAAATTGGGATGGTTGGGTGAGGAGTTGTTATCAAAAAAATATAAGTTACGTAACGAATTGTTTCAAGTAAGATCAAAGGAGAATGGTTATTTCCGGCTGGTGAATTTTATATACGTGATTTTGTACCGTAAAAGAAATAAATTTAATAAAAAAATTCTTTTTATCTTTTTTACTTTTCATCAAAGGTGATTTAAACAGAAAAAAATTTAATATTTATAAAAAATTAATCTTATAATAAACGATACAGGTGCTATTTAGTATTGGGCGAACATTTTTCAACCTATAAATGTTTTTAAAAAGAAAACCGTGGGTTTATTGCTCGATACTCGATAATAAACGTTTTTTATTTTCGTTTCTTGAATAATAAATTCGCCCATAATTATAGCGAAAATATGTACACCTACGATTTCGATTTAATAATAAATTACCTTCCTACGTTTATATCTTGATATCTACTTCAACCATTCTTAGTTTAAATTTTTTAATAGAAATAAAATGCCATAATTATTTTTTTTATCTAACCAAAATTATCCTTAAAAACTTTAAAGTGATTATTCCGAGTTGGCCGAGTTTTTGTATTGATTTAAGCTGTAATTACAAAATCATTGCTAAAATATTATAGGTTTAGCAGTTCTCATCATGAACAAGCTTTACAGGTCGATCAAATAAGTTTGCAAGTGATGTTTAAGGGGCATGATGAAGGAGCTTCAATCTCTCGCAGGCGTCCGGATGGAACTAATCAGAGTTGGACAAAGCCGTACAAATAATTGCAAAACTACCGTCTTCCCTAATAAAATCTTTTAAGAATTAATGGTTTAAGAGCTGTGCAATATTTACAGTTTACTTAAACTGAATTTGATTACAGAACGTACCTTTCACCTCTTCAACTTCAATTAGCTTTTAACCTTTTAAAATATGCAAGTTCATGGAAAATTTTCTAAAGGATTTGAATAGCACAGATTTTAATGATTAACGATATTCTTACGTTTAAAACCTTGTTGAAATTTCAATTAATTTTCAAATATATGTTAACATTGCAACACAGTTATTATTAAAATGATTCAATTTTATTTGATAACGAACTTTAAAAGTTAGGAGTAAACTGTTTAAATTAAACGATGTTTTGGTTAAAAAGAAAAACAGGACTATTTATTAATCAGTGATGGTTGACAGGTAAGTATTTACAAATGGAGTATTTATCTGAGTATTACCTCGGTCTAGTATGAAAACCCAAACAAGGATACTTAACCAATTAAAAATTTATAGTAATACATGAACATATTTTTTAATTCGAATGTATTAATTTATTTACAAAGAAATAAAAATATCGGTTTGTGCAGTTAGTAAAGAAAAGTATAAAAATGCCAAAAATTGAAGGTAATCTGCAAATATTGCGCTCAACCTATACCTATAAACACGGCAATATTAACAAAATGACAAGTCAATGTTAAAAAAAACAGTTTTGAAAAAAGCCTGTACCATTTAAAAAATATTCTTAAGAACTCTGTAATTATTAGACGGTATGGTGTTTACATTTAATAGTATGGGAAACCATTCTTATATAAATAAAATAAAGGTTAGATCTGAAATAACAAATTTTCGACATAAAGAGGATTTGGTCAAGAACCATTTTATGGGGCGGAAATGATTCCATTCTACCAATTTTATGGTGGAGAGGTGCGAAATGGTAATTCTGTTAACCGAACCTTTCTACTTCCAGGTCTAATGTTAGATCTAATTTTAGGTTGATACAAATATACAACAGTCTAAGACTGGAATAACAACGAGAAGTAGAGCTAATACTAAAACTAGAACTAACATTACATCTGTAACTAGAATCATTCGGGCTTAGCCGTACGTCTCTTAAGACGAAATCCAATCTTACCCAAACCAACCTAGTTGTAGAAGTAACACCAAATTTAGAACTAGAAATATTAGGGTTTAGCCATCTAAAGACACATACGGCTAAACCCTAATGTTTCCAGTTATGCTTGTAGTTCAAGAAGAATTTACAGCAGTCAAGTACTGAATGGCAGTTAAAACTAGAACTAATACTAGACGTAGTACTAGAAAGATTCAGGTTTAGCCGTGCGCCTGAAGCCCCACGGCTAAACCGAAATTTTCTAGTACTAGCGCTAATGTTAGTTCTAGTTTCATTTGATACAAGTATACAACAATTTAAGACTGAAGAACAACTAAAAATAGAGCCAACACTAACGCTAGAGCTAGAGCTAATACTAGACCTAGAACGAAAAACATTTAGGTTTAGACGTACCTCTCTTAAGATGAAACCCCAACCCAGCTTTAGAATTAACATTAGCTAAGTCTAATAACTATACATATCAAACTAGAAATATTAGGGTTTAGTGGTCTTTAGAGACGGACGGATAGTTTTCCAATGATTGCAGGAATGTAAAAAAACTGCTATTATTTTAGGGAGCCGTAAACCCAAGAAGATTGAATAACCCTGATTTAGAGAATTATATTATTTTTGAGTTTATGTGTAAATAACTATTGTTATTGATTTTTATTAGAAACGAATTAGTATTTTTGGATTAAACATATAAGGTGACTGACTGATAAATATCGTAATTCAAAATTCAGGGTACTGTGAAATAAAATTCGGGATAGTTGTCTCCATATATAGGATGTTCAGAAATTAGCGGATAACCTACACGTAACAGCAAGCTTCGATAGTATATGAATCGAAAATTTTAACGGTGAACAGTTGTATTATGTTCCCTATGGTTTCAGGAAGCACTTAATAGAAACGAAATTAGATGGCAACATTGCATTTGTACACTATTATATGTAAATATATATAAATATATTTGCTCGACAATTCATCTTAAAGTAATAATCAGAGCCTCTACATGTTCGGGCTGTTGATGTCATCTTTTCTAAGTGGCGAACGCGTTACAACGTAGTACTAACATTCTTTTATCCAACATATCGACGTACCGCAACGGTTGAATGCTGGCCCATGTAAGATTTGAGGGGATTCTCCGCGATATGCAGCATTCAATACGTGTTTGGCCGATTCTCTACCGTAAGGCGACGGCCTTTTCAATGATAGAATTGTAAAGGATATTGTCAAGTAAATTTGTTGGAAATGTGTATAAATTAAGAAATGTTAAAAAACAAACTTGAAAACCTAAATGAAATAAAACAAGCTTGAGCAACCGAACGAAGAATGTCGCTATGTGTAGATTATCCGGCAATTTTTGAACAGCCTATATATAGATATACATACATTATTCATGATTATTCATTATATCAATGATACATATTTTTTAATAAATAAACAATAATTCAAAATGCAGTATCTATTAACATACTAATAAAATTATCCTTCTAAATTAATTTGAAGTAGCCTTATATTTTTCTGAAGTATGACTGCTAAAAGGTCTTTTTCTTTTTAAATCTCGTAAAAGTCAGCACAATTTTCATCAAAATTTATTTTGGTAAATAACATACATTTCAAGCTGTCATTTCAGCTATGTTTATCACTAGTTCAGAAACTGTTCATTATGCTAAATACTCACCCAGTTGCAGCATTGGTGTCAGGCAGACAAACGAAAAGCTGTGGCAATTTTAAAAAATTTGAAACATTTGATTTTTTTTACACATTCTAATATTTTTCTTCCGTAATATATTAACAAATACATTTTTTGACCATTTCTCGACAAAAGTAAAGTAGTTTGATAAAATAACAGTTTTTCGAAATTTATTAACTTCGTGTTCCGACACGTCTCCATTCTCCTCCGGATTTCTAGAGTTTTCTTAACGATAACTCTATATTGGAATTATCGTCTATCTTGCTTAATATTGAAGCTTTCAAAACTTCTATTGAATCAATTATATCAAATACAGTCCAAGTTTGATTTTCAATTTTCTTTTCTACACATATCTCAGCTCCTCCAAAGTTAGAATTCGTTTATGGGCGCAAAGCCCAAATTTTTTTTTGCTTTTAAAGACAGTTTTTAATAATTATTTCTTTCGATACAGGAAGATTTCATTAGGTAGAGGAAATAGTTGCTGACAATATTATGTATCATCAGGTAATGATTTAAATTTTAATATTTTTACTCTTTAAGTCCAAAATTTCAAATATTGCAATTGAGTAACATAAGTAGGTTACTTAATTTTTGACTATCCTTTATAAGATACACTGGTACAACTAATTACGTTTTATTCATGAATATTATTTGTGGTGACTTTTATAATGGCAGGAAGAGACACAAATAAGTATAACAACAATACAAACGTCATAATTCAGTCGCCAAACCAATAATAAGTAAAAGCAATTTTGATGATTTATGTAATTTAATTTTTGTATAAGATAGACCAGTACAACTAATTACGTTTCATTTGTGGACATTTGAAGTGTAATTACACAAGTCTTGAACTGAGTTACTTATACAGTGGGTGAGAAATACGATTGAAAAGCACACATTGATAACTGTCAAAAAGAACTTCAAATCAAAATAAACCGAAAACGCTAGAAGCCAATATCTTTTATCAACTTATTTTTCGCACATAATTAAAAGATGCCATAAAAACTAAAGCACTCCATTTAAAGAAAGGAAATTGTGGTCTACTTCTAGTAGACCGGAAGTGGCAACCATGTTGAAAATACATTAGATCGAAAGATCGGGTTGAACGTCCCATACAAACTGAATTTCAAGAATGTAGATGCGACGGTTCAAAAGAAAAACAGGTGTTGCTGACTTTTTGGCGGACACTGTATACAGTGCATGCGTAAAGTATGGAAACATGAAAAAAATCTTTTTAAATCGATTAAGCCGATCGATTTGGACAAACATTTGTGCGTATATGTTATATAACCTTCCAAACTCAAATTTTCTATAAGTAATATTTCCAAGTTTATGGTTTCCGAGACAGAATTAAGAAACCTCAACAACAAAATCTGGTTGTGAGGAATATTATTGTATTTGTTGTGCTCATTATGTATAGGGTGGCCAAATAAAGTTGCAGACACTTTAAGCGTCGTATTTTAAGATCGGTCTGAGATATCCTTATGAAATAATTTTGTAAATTAGATGAGTAACTAAGATAATATGAATAAATTCTTAATTCTCATAAACATCGATGTTATGAGTTTTTCAATCCAACTTTCCACATTTTGTTGTTATACATTTGAAATATAATATTTTTAATATGTCGTATTTCATGACCGAATTGAGGTATCATCATGAAATAAAATCATTTTGAAACAAATTTGAATTATAATTAAAGTACTATGAATAAATTCATAATTATCATAAATAACGATGTTATAGATTTATTTATTCGACTTGTTTAATAACATTACAGTGAACATTTACGATTTAAAATCGTCGATAACACTTTGATTATTTTATTTTTATGTATACAGAATGGTTTAAATTAGATGTACGAATAAACCGTTTGATGACGTAGATGTATATAAATGGTTATTCGGACATCGAATTTGAACCACCCTGTACAAGACTCCTTCATTTTCGCTTAATTAGATTGGTAAGGGATAATAGACTTATAGGTAGAATTTTTGGTGACAACAAGATCTTATGATACAGTTTAATGTTCCTAATAAGATACACTAGAAAATTAGGTTATCATACACTGCTTCGCAAAAATAACCGATACATTCGATAAAACCATTAAAAACGATTTATGGGAAAATAGAATTTGTAATACATTTTGAGTAAAGTATGTTTTGATTACAACGATTTTTAATATTGATGTACAGAGGCGTGCAAAAAGTTGTTATGCGTATATGCAACCCAACTTAAGGTATTAAAATTTTTCATCACGAAAATCGCTTTTAAATGGAATTTGCAACGAGTTCTGACTAAATTAATTTTTATTACAACGATTTTTTTATATTGAGGTACATAGGCGTACAAAAATTATTATACCTATATATAGCTCAATAAACCACATAGTATTTGTAGCTTCTCTTTATTAAGAGAGTCCGTTTAAAACCGAATTTGTAGCAATTTTTTTTTTATAATTTCTGATTACAACGATTTTTGACATTTATGTATGCAGGCATGCAAAGCATTGTTATACCCATACACAACCCAATCTAAGGGAGAGATTTAAAAAAGATGTTAACAAAGTCGGTTTAAAATAGGATTTGGAGCAACTTTTAATGAAAGTTATGTTTGATTACAACGATTTTCGACATTAATGTGTACAGGCGTGCAACATTTTATTTAAACTTTTACAAACCAAAAGTGTTAGAAAACCGTTTACCAACAAAGGCTAACAACTTTTAACGAACTTTTAAGATTCTAACAATAAGGACCATTACTACCATCTTTTAGTTAAATTTATCTTATAGATAAATCCATCTACTAGCCAATCAGAGCGCGTGAAATAGCTGTAACCATGGTAATAATCCCTTAGATAGCTTAACCAGAAGATGGTAGTAACCAGCCTAAGTAGTGTAATAATGAGCGTTTGACTGAAATGCTTCCCCATACACAAAACACCTACATCTAGTTACTTTTTTGTCCCCAAATTTGAATTTTAAATTTCGCGTGGTATGACTATTTCCTTTTTATCTTCTTAGTACCAACGTAAATTTAGATACTTTTCTCCCAGATGTGAATTTTAAATTTTCTGCGCTACGACCACTTTTGCAAGTTTCCTGTCCAGAAATTTCATATTACACATTATTATAAGGTGTATTCTACCTTGCATCTCTTCTTCATATCCATTACAATCTTTTCACCTTCCTTTTTACACCGTATATGCCTTAATATCGTTTTTGTCAAAATATCACATTGGGGTACAAGGGAATCTCCTACATTCCCCAGTGTCACCTCAAACAGTCTCTCAGACAGCACTCATCGTGGTGTTTAATAAATCAATATATCATATAATCCATATCATTTCTAATGACAGTGTTCCTGGGTGCTTTTATCATCGTTTTTGGTTAGTTTAACATATTCAACATACGAAAGTCAAAACGGTTTAATTTCGGTCATATAATGTCCGACAACCTAATCTACGTTATAAATTCTATCTTATACCTTCACAATTTTAAACATCTCTTGCACTTCCAGTCAGACAGCAATTAATGTGGGCTATAACATCTATCAACAAAGTCCTGAATATTCGTCCATCGCGATATTGTTTCTGGGTGCTTTCAACATCGCATATACTTACATCAATATCATTTTTGACATTTTTCAACATCGTTTAGACCTTTCTCTGATCTATCTGTTAGGACCATAAAGATCTCAATATCATCCCAGAAATTATTCTCGACAACCTAACGTGGTCGCGATAAACCAGCTATTTTGAATTATGTAAAACCAAATTAAAAACATTTTAAGGAGAGATCTATCAGATTTCGCCGTATTTATTTGCAAATTATAAACACTTTTTTATGTAAGTATTTTACGACTTAAATTTAAATTACATTAAATTTTTACGACTTAAAAGATGCTATAATTGCAATTTTCATAAAATTTCGATATTTAATCAGAATTTCATAAAACCCTCTTTTGTTAACTTAAGAGCACTTATACCGAAAGAATTAATAATGTTAAACTTGAAACTATTTTAGTCTTTTAATTTAATTCGTAAAAAGTAAAAATGTTTAATGTAAACAAAACGTACCTCTTAAATCACACCTTCAACTTTCCACAATCATTGTTGTTGAGCCAAACTCTGCAATAAAAATAAAACGTTATCAATAATAAATGGTTAAGTTGTATTTCAGTGTTTCATAACATATAAATTGGGTTGCTAAATTGGTTTGTTGGTTCATTGATTTTAATTCGTTTTAAATGGGTCGATATCGACGAAAGCAACGAAAGAGAAAAAAATATTATGAATGGTGTTTACACTATTTCAAGGCTTTTCGGTGTAATCGTACCACCTGTTTTAAAAAAATTCTATTTTGATAACAACAATTTGCACGTGGCTTATAAGAACGTTACAGAATGTAATCGCAAGATATAAAAATAAAATAAATAAACATTTCTGTTTAGGAATTTTTATTGTTAGCAAAATTAGCTTTATTCTCATCATCTTTCGACTAACATTTTTTGAATTGAAATGGAAGTTATACTTTCGTATTCGCCAACTGTGTGTGATATCGGAATTGAAATCATCCCTTTTTGATCGAATAACAGATTGTGTCGTCAGCAGGATACCGAGTTTCATACGGAATCCGGGCTATTCATTCTTTTCGATGTGTAAATAGTTTCACGTTTATATTTTCGTATTGGAAATTTGATTTGATTTTCAGGTTTTCTTAAACTCGGAAGTGTTTTGAATGAAAAATAGTAGGAGTGTTTGTTCTATAGAGAACTCCTTCGTGTAGACAACGCCCATTGACATAAACATTCTTCGGAACGGTAAAAAAATTGAAATGAAAAACGTAGAAAAAAACAACTCCCCACACTCGGTCATTTATCTATTGTATGTAAGCGGTAGAAGAAAACTATAAGCCAGGCGATTCTTCCGTTGGCGAGGGGCGGTTGGTTCTTTAACGATTCCTCATTGTTCTTCCGAACGAAGTTCATGCATATGATAATTTTTCGTTGGTCGCGGCGATGTTAATTAGTAATAATGATGAGGTAAAGTATCTTTATCCGGAAAGGAAACGGAAGTTCAATAATAATGAAATACTTTTGTTCGTAAATATGCCAACCTTAACCTGCGAAAGTCCTACAAAAGTGTGAAGATCGTATATGTAGATTACTCCGTAAGTGGATAGTCCTTAGCATAAGTAGATGGTTACCTTTTTTTTTCTGGAAATAAAGGGAAAAACGAATTTCCCCCGGAAGCGAAATTTAGCCCTCTACAGCGTGAAATGAGGAAACGTTAGGGGGTATCCCTTGGGGTTGATAACAAGAACTTCCCCCCAAGGGAAAAATTTTGAAGGCTAAATCCCTTCTAACAACATACTTCCTGTATTGAATAAACAAAAAAAAATCCTTTACGTGTTCAGCTTGATTTCGTATTAATTCCTTTAAAATGAGCAAAGAAGTGTGATTTGAGGCCGCCCACGTGACGTTGTGTTCGAAGGAAAACCGGCATCAACTTCTTGCGACATCTGTCCACAACTTTACAATATAGAAGGCGCGTTCGGCTTCTTAAACTTCTTTGGCACGGTTTCCCTTTCAATCTCTCTCCCTCTCTCGTTCTGTTTCTTTCCACGTCCGGTAGAAGTTTTTTTTTCCGCGGACCAGCGACAGAACAGATGTAAATGGACAGATGAAACATGTGTCATATAGCGTCTTAGAGCGCGAGACAATGGTCACATAAATAAGCCGCATCTTTAAAATTTATAAATTTTTTTATATCCATCTTCCGAAAAACCATTCAAGTCATAATATCAAGTAGTTCTTATATTCTTTTAAAGATGATGAAGACAAAATTTTTTTATTTAATGGAATCTTTTAGCGATTTTGGTTTCATTAATACTTAATTGGATTTCTATAAGTATTTATAATTATAACAAGGATTTTATAGAGAATTTGAAGCTTATAAGAGCTTTATTGAATTTCCCTAAACCATTCGGTACAGTAAAGTTAGAAGCCGTTTTGGACGTACTTCAATCATGTCCTGATTATAAATATATGTACCTAATAGACCACGTATACGGTAATAACTAAACTATTTAGCACAAGAGTGGAAAATGAAAATTAGTAACTTAACTGGAAAGAACGATAGATTTATAAGTAGTTTGCAAATAGGCAGATTTGTTCACCGGCAAACCTAATGAGATAGATGTAATACTATTTGACTTTAACGAATGTGGTTCATACAAATTAATAATAAAAATAAGAAGAGGTGAATAAAGTTTGCATGGATAAATTGAAAGACTTCTTCAAAAGTAACTTGCCAAACTCTCTAACACGCAAAACACGTTGAAATGGCTAGGAATTGGTCAGAGCACAGGTTAGTTTGAATGATGAAAGGTAGACTACTCACTGAAGACTTAGAAAGACAATAAAGTGTATATAAAACGCAGATATGATTATATCAAGCAGTAGACAATAGAACTTAGATAATGAGCAGCCTCTTATAAACTAGGCAACATCTATGTTGATGTTAATTAGGGTATTAAGTGCACTTTTAGATGGAGTTATTGCAGGCGGATATAGTTTTCTGACATTCAGGGGTTACGTAGTTATATCTCATTTTAGCCTCTCCTAAACTTGATAGCTCCTCAGTTTTCTATGCAGTTAGTAAGGTGTATTGGCAGATATAACGACCAATGCTGAGACGTTGTGTTTGACTGCAACAACTTCTGAAAGACTTTAGATCGTATTTAGCTTCAAGACAGAGTGACTTCCTGGAATTAAGAAGAATCCGTTTTCCTTCTTGGTTGGTATGCCTGACAGCTTTTAAGATTCTATGTGATGTAATAATGAGAGTTCTGGGTCGGAAACTACCCTATGCACTCCATGACGTTACAAAAGTCATGACTTATTATTTCACAATGAATTATTATTAAAATCATAGTACACATTATTGTAAGATGTATTCTATCTTGCATCTTCAAAATCGTTTAAGTCGCATCGTTTAGATTGTTTCTTACATCTACTAGCATCACCTTAAACATCCCTTATACCGGGATTAAAAGTGACTTTCAACTAACTCGTTAAAAGTCGAAGCTAGGAATCATATGAAGAGGTCTTTTTCAAAACTAACTAATTTCAAAAAGTCAAAAATCGCGTTTTTGTGTTTAAAATAAATACAAAAAAGTTACATTGTATCTGTAGGTTTATGTTTCATCAAGCTAATAAACATCTTATGTAAGTTTATTTTGATACAACTCCAGAAGATTTATACCAAAGATAATCCAAGTCCAAAAAGATTATATGAGATGACTAGGAAAACCATGAATGCTCAGTGCTCACAGTTTGCAGAGTATGGGTTCAGCTATATTTGACTCGTCGTTGCAAAGACGGTAAGTCTGATTCTCTGCTTATTCAATATGTAAAAGATGGTGTTTGAAGGATATATGGCCCTCATGGATATATGGTTTTGCTGAGGCATAAAGGCTCTTGAGTTTTGTTTTGCGAAGCATTTTTTCGCCTGCCCGTACCCTGAAAGTTTTTTCTAATGTATGGCTATCTTTGAGGTCTTCTATATGTTGATTATCTGTTATATGTGGTTTTTTAGTTGTCAACTACCGGCCACCCGTTGTCCTCAATCTCACTGTGACCTGGAACCCACTATAGAGTTACATCATTTCTCCTAGCGAGCTCCATCAGATTAATGGGATATTCACTGCTGACCAGTACAGAAAGTAAGTTGGTATTGCTTAAAGTTTCCTATATCCAGAAGCAATAGAATTTATTACTGGTCATGGTAATGTTGAAGATTACCTAAACAGAATTGGTAAAAGTGAATCTTCACTCTGCAGTTGCGGAGAAGTTGGAAATTCTGCTCATGTATTATTCAAATGTGCCAATAAGTTTGAAAATAGAAGTAGGCTTGAGAATAAATTGATTAGTAAAGGCCTTTGTTGGCCAAATAATTTAGATGATATAAATAAAATAGAAAAAACAATTGAGTGGTGGTCTATATTTAATGTATTCTCAAAGAAATTCATTGATAAAAACTAACTTATTATAATTAATTTCTGGGACTGTGTTATGATTTAGCTTCTTTTTTATTGTACTCCTTTATTAAGCTTTGCATGCTTACAAAAAATTGACTTTAAAAATTGACGAATTTATTAATTTAATTATATTAATCACTTCTTTATTTGTATAAATATTTTATTTGTTTAATATTGTTGGTGTAGTACCATTCGGTGGAGCACCATAAGATATTTTTTAATTATCTTTAAATGAAATATACATATATACATGACCAGTACAGAGCCACACGTAAAAAACGGGATTGCCTTCAGAGTGACCAGACTGTCTATGGAAATGTTTATGAATGCACCCCTTTTGGAGATTCAAAATGGTGCAAATGTTTATAGCAAGAACTTCTGCCTGAAACATGGTTGTGTCAACTGTTTGAAGAATCGATGTACCCAGGGTTTCTCTTCAAGGGTCTTTTTTAATCGTGAGCGAGCATAGCTAACGATTTAAACCCACGCACGCCACTCATGTGAATATCATACATGAATCACGTGACTCGCGCGTGAGTTACGGCAATTCACGTGAATTACACCCGATCAGGTAACTATATGAATCATATTTGTACAGATTTCTTTACGAATTTCAGTTTTACCTAAATTACGAGATAATAACAATTCAGATTCTACAAAATGTTATACAAATCTCATAAGATATTTATTTAGAGTCCCCAAAACATCGATGAGAAAATTTTTAAAAGAAATTTTGCATGCAAAAACTTTATTTAATAATAACGTTACTACGATTTATTGGCAACTATTAGTTGGTATTGCAACTATACTTTCATCTAAATTCTCCTATAGTTTTCGTAAGCTCATGGGGGTCATATGTCATATGTTACAAATTTATAATAAAATTTGAATTCTGAGAATACGCGCTAGACAGTATTGGGAATGGAGAAACTGTCGGTTTTAAAATCACTGGGACTCTATCTATTTGTGACAGGGGTGGTTGATCTAGTGGTAAACACCGCAAATGCGACGCAATATTGTTACTAAAAGGATCGAAACAATCTTCTGTTTTACACTGGCAGCACTTTTAGAAATATCATCAGATTTGTCTATAGTAAAATTAATATTTGCGGCAGGAGTCGCACATAGTTATAATAAATATATTATGCCCAGTGATGAAAATCATTAGCTAGATATAATTAATGGATTTCAAACTAAATGGAACTTTCAAAATAGCATTGGGGCATTATATTGCCAATATATCATTACAAGGGCGCCACCTAAAACTAATAATTTCATCGGAAAAAATTGATCGATGCAATCCTTCTTGCTGCGGTTGCACGAGATTCTCGTGTTTTATAGTCCTCTCTAGTAGGATTCCACAAAACTGGCTCATTTTGATACAGTTCCAAAGACTTATTATGTATCGTTCATTCTTAAAGTATGAGCAACTAATAATTGAGCGCACCTGTTCTTTTACTCTACTGTTTTTCTCACGACTAACTATAAGATATAAAAATCAAATAGGTTTAATATTTTCACGATCAATAGCTTGCATTGGTGAAAAAACTTGCGCTTCGTATTTCGCGAATCTAATAATTGACAAGAAGCGTAGTTTACGAAAGTGTAGCTCACGTTCATGATTCACAACCCACATCAACGCGGCTTAATACCGGTACGGTAATACGGCACTTCAATTTATTATGTGTATCTACTTTTTGATTATAATATGTCGTGAATTTGTAATTTGGGTAAAACATCTGCCGGTACATATAAAAATGGTCATTTATCCAAAAATGCGTGGTCCAATTGGGTTACGAAAGGTCTCATCGAATCCAAAATCGTTCACGATCACGCACACTCACGTGGGTGGTACAAGAATTGATGCCCGCTCCCGATGGGTCACCCATGACCCATTGTGACCCGGCAGAACTCATGTAATTTGCACATCTCCAGTTGAGGCCTATTCTTTGTCTAATCATCCCGGCTTCTATAAATGAGCTTGTACGGCTGCTCGAAGTAGTATTTAGTTGGAATAACATCCGTCTTAATTTCGATCAAGTCATTTAGATTAGCGTCCTTGAGGATTTCTAGATGTCCTCCGAGATTACTCTGCATGAAGTTGGGTGAAGAGCTTTTTTTTCATTTATCTAAGTGAGAGGTTCCAGTTTAGTTAAAGCTGTCTAGAATTACTTCTAGCTACGGAGCGTCTATTTTGAGGTTTATAATCTTAACTTCAGTAGAGGTCTCAATTGCAGCTTCCTTTTCCGAGTGAAAGGGGCTATCTCTATTTTGTTAGGATTGATGCAAAGACCTCTGCATCAAGTAAATAGTAGGATCTTCTGCATTACTTGAGTTGTGATTGTGTCATATTTGCTAGAGAGTTCTATACAACTCCCTCCGGCTACACCATCGAGATATGTTCCTGATACCATCCGTGCTCGGCCATTCTTCTCCAAAATGTGTCATTCTGAAGTCTTGCAGAGTGAGGCAAGAACACAAGATTTGTCAGAAAGTCTCCTTGTTATTTTCACAATGCGACACAGGGGGCTAATAGCAAGCTTAAGGTTGTAAAGATATCTGTTTTCCTTACAGTAATCAGTGACGGTGACAAGTCCCGTTACAATTCGTAGGGCGTTTTCACCAATCCTTATGAAAAATAAGGCTGTCTCCTCGTTTCTGAGTCCTTAGTCCTGTCCCACCAGTTCATAAACTTTTTGTGGGTGAAGTCTTTAATTATCTCAATTTGAGTTGATAAGGACGGAGCGATTATCAGCTTAGACAAACAGGTCGCTGGCTTGCAGCCTTTTAGGCAAGCATGCTTGTTACCTGAATAGATCGATGGTCTCGAAACATCCCTAAATCATCCCAAAGACAGTATTGAATACGGTGATGAATATTCATTGACATATCCTCCAGTTATTAAGAAACGATATCCTAACATAAACATACCTGGATGCTTCCGACAGTATTCTTGCGTTTAAAAACGCAAAACGTTTAAAATTTCATACATCCTGTCAGGCAGAACTTAATGTGATCTTTAATATCCACCAATATTGCCCTGAATATCCTTTCGCCTTCTTTAGTTACTTATCGCACTATGATCAACAAAAGCGTATTACCCACAAAAGTCATGGGAAGTTCCCGGTTCCAAAGGTTTGCTAAAATATTCTTCAAAATTAACAGCTCAATTGTTGTAAGGTTTGGAAAAACCCATTTCGGTTGGACACAAGTTTCCTCATGGGGCACTGTAAGGTAAATAAGGACCTTCATAATTTGAAGCTTGCTATCTCCCCTCATTGTCGAGCCTGTGAACTGGACGACGAGATTACCACGCACATCTTGTATGATTGCCTCTCTCTCATCGGTCTCAGTTTAAGGACTCTCTGGCAGGTATAGCCAACCATAGATGATAGCAGGAACATACCTCTGAGTGGTGTCGGTCGTGACATTTGGAGAATATTTAGGCTTACTGATTACGCATTACGAAGAGATTACGTTGGGAGTATGCACAAAGAGTTCACTGGAACCTTATATGCATACATTAGTCAAGCTCAATTTTTAATATTGATTTTCGGGGTTTCCAACATCGCAGATGCTTACTTCAATATCGTTTTTAACATTTTTCAACATCCCTTGGATCTTAAAAGATGTGTGAGTACAAAATGAGTGAAAATTATGTTCTACAGTAGAAGTTAAAACATAGAGCATGAATGAGCAGTTTGTTATAAAGCAAGCAATATCTATGTCTACGTCAATTATGGCATTAAATGCACTTTCAGATGAAGTCTTTGCAGGCGGCGATAGTTTCCTCTCATTTAGGGGTTACGTAGGTAACCCATTTTAGCCTCTCCTCCAGTTAATGGCTTCTCAGTTTTTGCTGAGACGTTAAGTTTCACCGCAACAACTTCAAAAAGACTTCAAATTATGTTTAGCTTCAAGACAGAAAGACTAACGGGAAACGAAGAAGAATTCGTCATCCTTCATAGGTACTGATATGATTATCCAAATTTTAGAACTCAAATTGGTCAGAGTACGTGTCCCGTTTGAATAATGGAACATAGTCAAATAGTCCACTCAGTGAAGATTTGCAAGGGATGAGAGAAGTATCCAAGTGTCGAATTAAAAGAGAGGTTACAAATTTTATGCAATATGCGAAGTGTAGGGAGAAATGAACAAAGTTTATGGACAAGATTATATTCAACAGTGGTCTTAAAACAGAGCGTGATCAATAAACACATTGAAAGCAAATCGAAATCCCTTTAGCTTAATAAAATTTGGTTAGCATATTAAAATTTGTGCGCAATAATTATCATTGCAGATCACTAATCTTAATAATTTTTTAAAACTGATGTAAAATTGTTTCGAAAAAAACTTTTTTAGCCCCCATAAATTTTTATAATAACACAATTTCTTCCCCAATTTTCAGAGGTGGTGTTTAAAGTCTTCAAATAAATTTTAAGGGATATTAGACTTTAATCTCAAGTTAATAGAGTCCCCAATGCCGGGTTTCCCCGAGGGGGACAACCAGAAACGTGCAATAAATTTTCATTTTCTACCTGTTTTCATTGTATTTTTTAAATAGGTTAAATTTCTCAATTTAGTTCACCATTAAATTTTTAAAAAATTGATGAGTTTGCATTTATAAACAAAATAGGAAAACAGATTTATAGCAATTAAGAAGGCAACCAACATTTGCGAATATTAATTATAATTACATAAAAATTTCTTAATACGCTAACAAGATTTATGGTATTTAATTTAAGGTGATTTTTCTCTTGCGTTGTTTGTCACCTTTCGGTTTCGTTTTTACTTTATTCCAGGCAATAAACCGTATAACCTTAAATAAGACCATTCGTCTTCGTTGAAAAATAAATTAAAAAAATAAAAGAAATGAAAAAAGAAAAATAGATGAAGTATTATTCTTTGGTTAACATTTCTTTGTATTATCAGATACTGATATACTATATTTCGAGGTAATTCCATCCCCGTTTTAACCATTAAATACGACATCTTCGGAAAATGGGCTCTCTGAAAAAGAGTTATTGCAACTACGCTGTCCCATTAATTTCAAGAATTGCTTGTTATGTTATCTTTCTTTTTAGCTACATTAAGATGATTTGTTATTTTCATTATTCTTTCAACAGAACGAGTTTTTCGTACCGCAAGTGTTGCTTACGTTATAATTAACTTAATTTAAACATTGCTTAACACATTGTAGTAATTGCAAATACAGGCTTGATAGTGATGGTAGTTGCATAAGGTCGAAGTTCACTGCTTCTAAGATTATAAACCTGTTCTATTTTACCCTTACAGGGTATTAAAGGCATAAATTTACATAAATAACCCACTTATTCTCGCATCTTAACTTCGTAACAAAAATTACTACCACATGGCCTTCTTCTTACAAGTAATTATCTTTTCTCTTAGAAATAATTTTACGAGAAATAATTATTTTTAAGGAAGAATAATGAAATATTTGCCTTCAAATACACGTGCATATTTTTTCTCCTAGTTAGGTGCCCACGTAATTTATCCGGAATCGTTTCGTTTCGTTCATTAGACGCCCACGTGAATATCCGTTAGAAAACGTAGAAAAAATATAGGCAATATGGTCGATTTGGAAAGATCTTTGAACACCTGTCGTTTGTATTTGTTAATTTTTTAACAACTTTCTAATAATTTCTGTTTATCAGTTCGTGAATATTCGATAAGAATTTAATTGATAGTTGTCAATTTAAAACACGGCTATATTTACTAACATGACAGGTTAAAATTACCAAATTTAATTAACATTCTTATTTTAAACTTGAACACGTTTTGTATATTACAGAACATTTTGAAACTGTTTTGCTGTTTAATCGATAAATAAAAAGGGATTTAGAGAATTATTATTACAAGATAATTTTTATGTTGATCTTATTAAATTTTAAAGTTTTGAATTTAAATGATTTATATTTAAAATCCCATTTTTATTTATTTAAAATATTTGTTGTTTTTGCTTGATTATTTAATCCAAGAAATTCTCAACAAAGATTTTTCAAAACGTATTTTACGCATCTTTTCAACGATTTGGTTAAAATATCTGCCATAATATCATAGGTATGCATATATTGAAACTGCACGTCTTCATTTGCAATTGCATATCTAATAAAATGATATTTCACATCAATATGTTTGGTTCGTATTTGATGTACTGGATTTAGAGATTATTTCTATGCACTTTAGTTGACATTGTAGATTGCGATACATTTTATTTCACCTATCAAATTATTGCAAAAGTTCTGAAGTACATCGCTTCACACATTGTCATGTATTCAGTTTCTCTGCTAGATAAAAGCATAATCCGCTGGTTATTCAATACCCATGATATGGGTGTTCCTGACATCTTGAATACATATCCAGTAAATGACATTCTATCATATTTATGTTCAGCCCAATTAGCTTCTACAAAACCGATAATTTCAGAATCATCTTTTTTCATTTAAGCTATAATGTTTTGCACCCTTAAGTGTCTTAACTGTTTAGCACTTTTTGCTAATTTCCCATGGATTCCTGTGTATTTATTGTTAAATTGGCTAGGAAATCCTACAGTATATGCAATATCCAGTCTAGTCATTATTACCAAATACATTAACGGTCCAATTATTATCCAACTAAATCCAACTATTGATACGGTACATCCCCTGTACAACCTCTGCTATTTTCAATGTGCTAATTACATTCATCATTGGTGTAAACATAGGGTTAAACTTTCCATTTTGATTCGTTTTAATAACTACTGTGTATACTCTTCTTGGTCCAACATTATAATCTATTCAATTTTGTTTATTTTAAGTTCCACTAGATTGCTTAATTTGATCCAAGTCTTTCAATTTAAACCTTGAACTCAGTTTTTGTTTCAAAGTATATGTTTCAGTTTTATCATTAGAGAATATAAAAAAAATTATCAACGTATAATGCTAATGTATTATCGATTTATTATACTCCAAATTTATTAAGATTACTGTCACACTGTTTGTTCCAGGATCTAGCAGATTCTTTTAATGCATAAATAAAACCTATAAAAGTAGGTTTTAAAGGCTGTTGTTACGTTTAACAGCTTTAATGTCGGATGTCGTGATGGCATCCACATTTTATATGGAGCTGTTCACATTGTGTCGGATACCGACCATTCGATATCATCCGTATAAACGCAATGCATCAGATATCCGAAAGAGCCCTAAGTGTATCACATCCAAGTCTATTTGTACAGTCAATACAAACATTAATCTAAATTTGGAATGTCCTATAACTAGTAAAAAAAAATCATCGTAATCTACGACAAATTTTTGTGTAAAACCTTTTGCAACCAAACGAGCCCGATATCTTGTTTTGTTTTTATAACATTTTTGCTTAAATACCCATTTACAATCTACAATGCTTCCGCTACTTAGTTTATCTAATAAAGTGCTTCCATTACTGCTTCCCATTCTTCTTTGTTAGATCCTGATAATGCCTCTATCACCGTAATTGGATTATTTTCTGTTCTTACATCTGTTGCACACATGTAAGCAACATAATCACCAAATATTTTTGGTTTTAGATCTTCTCTGAGTTTGATAGATTTTCTTAGTTGTCTTCATTTGCTTTTCAGATTCTTTGTTCCTCTTCTTCGCCTTGTTCAGAAAATTCCTGTATGGTTTCCTTGGTCGCTTTATCCTCCATTGATTTTAATCCCTTTTGCAATTTCTTCAAAACTTACATGATTTTTAAATTCTTCTCCCATTTTGTTCTATTTGCTTTAGGATATGTACTATAACTGTACTCCCAAATATTCTTAATCGGATGATGTCTGGTTTCTAATTGGACCATACGGAGTTTTTCTTCCAATGTGGTTACTACTGATCTGTTTTAATACACACGGCCGCGTTTGTGACTTCAGCACAAACTTTTTATTCGAATAATAAATATTTGGCATTTTCGAGTAATGAATGATTGATTCATCCACTCTGAAAGTCTGTTCGGTTTACAAATACGAGAATTGGTCATCTGATGAACACTATTACATCGCAAATATTGTGTTGCAAAATTCACGTTCATTATCAGTTAGTAAAATCTTAAAATCTCCTGCATCTGTTTAGTTTTCTACCATTGCTTTAAAATCCTTGAATCCATCTATGACCTCGTATTTATTTTTATTAAAATATACAAAAGTAATCAGTGCAATCATAACATATAGTAATCATCTTCAAAAATTAGAAAATACTTTGAACCTCCCAATAACGTCGCTTCCAAACGCTCATAAATATCGGAATGAATTACTTCTAGCTTCGAATTTGCTCTTGTGCCCATGTGTTTCAATGGTAATCTTGTTTGTGTTCCTTTCGCAACAAACTGTATATCGGTTCGTTACATTTGTTTTTATGCCAATTTCCATTCTTTCTACATATTTTGTCATTTTATAAAGATCATTGTGATTCATATGAATTAGGCCAATATTCTACAACCTTTGTTATCGCGCAGAATTCTTTTTTGAAATAATTCTTTTATGGAACATTCGTTCAGTAGCACACCTAAATTTGATTTTAGGGATGGTGCATCTCTGCCTTCGTTATAAAAATTCTATGCACGAGTAACTAAGATGTATTTATTCAAACAAAAAGATAATTGTTCCTTATAAAGTATAAATATTTCATAAGCATAGTATGTAAAAATAGTATAAAAAGAAATATTTAAGGTATGTTTTTGTTGGAGTTGGGATAAACGATAACAGCCGCGCTAAATTCGTTTCTATGTATTTGTCACTCCACTATACGCTTCAATATTATATATTAATGACTGTAATATCTGGATCAATATCGGAATGCATCTAGATTTTTCATAGAGATGGGTCGTCACTAGAGCTTTCAATACCAGGATTTCGGGACATCGGACAATTTCTGTCCGGTCTCTTTCAATTAATTTTGATGTATCACATTGATAAGATTAAGCTATTATATGATATCACAAAATGTAGGATAAAAAATGGTCATGTTTTCAGAGAAGAAACGGTATCCACAATGTTGACTTTCCCTGTGTTGTATGGTTTTATACAGCTTACTTCAAGTAAACCAACCTAGACCAAGCAACCTGAGAAATATCTGGTTATACTCTTATACTTATACTGTGTCTGGAAGACTTATAATGCATCCAGAAGATTTTATATTGCACCTTGAAGATTAGAAATGCTTTTCTAGTTCTTTTTCCGAACGACATGCAACCGCTCCTGAACACTCGGAAGACTTTCTAGAAGGCTTGAAATGTTTCCAAACTACGCAGTAATATTATTAATGGTTTTATCTGGATTGAAGTTACTACTTTAAATTAATGTTGTAATTTTAAGGAACTCCTTTTTTTAGAGGACACGTATTTTGAATTTTTCAACTCCTTTCTAACCTAATTCGCCCTTTAAGACTTTTCTTAATTCAGTTATTTCAGCACCCAGCATCCATTCAAAACCAGTACCTAGAACCCTTAAGGCGCTTGAGTTGAACCGTAGGGTTCTGTGGAACACAGGTTGAAGAACACTGATCTGGTTTACGATGCGACTTTTCACTACTAACTTTACTTACTTCCAGAAGTAATTAATCATAATATTAATTATATTACTTATAAATTAATTAATACATTATTAACTAAATCTGCTTCATCAACTAACATAGCTTGCTTGTTATTAATCTATAAATTTTACACTGTTTTCATTTTTAAACAACTGGCTTACAGAAAGCGAATTTGTTGTTAGTTTAGGCACATATTTTACATCTTTAATAGTTATATCATAAATGTTATCTCCTTCTATAGTTATGACTTTTACATTTCCTATACATGTTACAGAATGTTGTTGGTTATTAGCTGCTACTATATCCTGAGGTGGCAAACAACTAGTCCTTTCATACTGTTAGATGAATACTGGAGCCAGTATTCATTAACGTAAAATACACTAACGTAAATGGAAAATTCTTGTTTTCTTTGTTCGGTCACGTGTCTTTACAATGTATCATTTGCTTACATCCGAAACATTTTATATCTTTTGTATTTTGTTTTACTTAATCCATAATTTCTTTTTCCAGTAGCGTTATATTTATTCATTGTGATAGCAGAAAAAACTGTACCTGCTTCACTTACTATTGGTTCCATGTTCAATAACTTTGCTATTACTTTGCTATTATTGAATTTTCTATTATAACCATGCCAGATTGTTCAATGGCCATGATCATTGGCCCGTATTCCTCAGATAATCCTGCTAGTAAGTAACACTGATCAAATCCACTCTTCTTCAATCTTAAAACCAGTACCACTCAAGTTCTGCTATCTCCACAATTTGATTAACTCATAAAAATATAGATCATTTTCGGTGTCATTATCGGGAGGTGAGAAATTCCAAGTCAGTGAAAAATTATTAGACCAGCATAGTAAAACCGCGTTAGGCGATCTCAGACCAAATTTTTTTAATATGACATTTTATAATTTTTCCTTATGTTTGTTTGCTGAGATTTTCAGTTATAACTCAAGAATCATTGGAGATTTCACATTTCATTCTGTAGTAAAAATGTAGCTAAGGCGTCAATACAAAGATTTTATTAAGATATCCATGTAAAAATTAAGTTGAACAAATTTTATCGGACGAAATATTTTACACATCGCTATCACAATCATTATTGTTATTTGTTTCTAAGCTACACATAAGATCAATATGTGATTTTACTGCTGATCTTCCTGCATATTCTGACATTTTTTTACCACATCCTTGAAAATTCATTATTTACGTCATCATCTGGGCAACTTCAGCAGATAATTGGCAATCTAATTTGATATGCAAGGCGACGATATCATCAAGTTGTTATGTCATTTGAAATGAGGTAATCTTTGTTTGAAACTCATTTTAATAGAAAGAAATTACAGATACAGAGGAAAAAAGTCGCTGAGTGCGTTTCTTTCATTCCTTCTTTTTCTTTAATTCATTATTCACGTTATCATCTGAACTTCTTCAGCAGACAACACTTTTACTAATTTTATCGAATTAATTTTAAATTTCAAGTTTAGGATGGTGCAGATTGGAAGAGCACTTTGCATATTTGAGTTGAAATAAAAGCAGAACTATTATTAATTGAATTTTTATTTTCTTTTCTTCAATTAAAATATATAGGGTTGCCAAATCACTTCCTAAAGTACTCTATTTCAGAAACTATACATTGAGGTCTTCATTTAAGAAAATGTCTTCAGATGCACAGCTAAACCCTACTCAACCCAAACCTGTATATTTGAACCAGAGCCGTCCTAAGATATTCAATGCCAAAGAAAAAGGTCAGAGGAGATACTGGGTACAGGTATGATTGCGACACTATACATTTCATTGTAGAAACAGGATCCCCCAGGAATTGGCACCCTAGGACAGTAGCCCTATTAGCCCTTAGGTTTAGGACGGCGTGGCGCTAACCCTTCCTCCGGATACAACTGCACCAACTGCACATAACACAACACAAAAATATTACTACGTCAAACCTGGGCAAATCGATCAAACTGACAATTCTGACATTAAAAATAGTTTAATACTGATACAGGTTCTTGTATCAGAACTGTGAAAATAGGTTTTGTAATGGAAAGTAGCGCTAAAAGTGACAGAAGCCAGATTTAATCGCAGGTTTCCCACATTAATCAGAAGTGAATAGGACATGAAGAAACCTGCGTCGTCATGCTTATATTTTTTTATTTGCTTAACACTTTCCTTTACTTGCTTCTTTTATTTTTCGATATTCATAAATTAATCACTTAAATGTGGTTCAATTTGGTGCTCGGCTCATAACCTGTTGTTTTTCGCTTAATTGTTTCATCGAAATTCTCTACACAGGTTAAAAAACGACACAACAATTAACAACAATACTGATACAATATTTGTGACAACTACTATTTTGTTTTTAACAATAATTTTACTTTACTAACTTTATAGATGGTTAATAGTAAAATTATAAACAAGTTTTGATGTTTATTTTTTTAAATCCCATTTCAACATTTGTATCTCACAAATTAATCATCAGAGTTTTTTTTAAATTAAAACGTGCTATCAAATGTCAAGTGTAAACAACTTTGAATAGGTACTGTGAGCGTCAAAAAAAAGTAAACAGCTGTTGTTTTTCTATTAAAAGGTTAATAAAAATGCAGTTAATAACGAAAATCAAAAAGGTTTATTGCAGTCTTCACAACTCATCTATACTATATTTAAATCAATAGAAACATAAAAAAAAAACAAATCATTACCCGTAATAATTCAGATTATTGTAAATATCTACCGAATTTACGCGTCAAAAGCAAAATAAATATATTATTAACTTTTAATACTTGATTTGAGCTCCTTTGGCCTTCAACACCTCCCTTAATCTCCTTGGCATAGATTCCACCAAGTTTTTTGTAATATTTTGAGGGATTTTCATCCATTCTTCAGTTAAAGCTTTTTTAAGGTCGTCTTTATTTGAAATTGTCCTTTCTCTGGTCTTCCTGTCAAGGTGATCCCACAGATGTTCTATAGGATTAAGGTCTGGGGACTGCGGTGGATGATCAAGGGTTTTAGGGACCCGGTATAGCATCCATTCCTGCATAATTTTGGAAGTGTGCTTTGGATCGTTATCCTGTTGGAAGATCCAGTTCTCTGATAAGCCCAATTCATTAATACTCGGGGAAATATTCAATAAAAACTAGATTACCGACACCCCTGACGCCGCCATACAGCCCCAGACTATAACCGAGCCTCCACCGTGTTTGATGGTATTGGTAACAAATTTCTCTTTGAAGGCCTCATTTTTTGACCGCCATATCTTTGATGGTTTTCTTTTACCAAAAATTTCAAATTTACTTTCATCACTAAATAATATATTTTTCCAAAAATCTGGAGCTTCGTTCTGATATTTTTTTTGCGAAATCAAGATGTTTCTGTTAATTTATTTTCGATATGTAAGGCTTTTTACGGGGTGTTCTTCCATGCAGGCCACTTCTATGGAGTGTTCTTCGTATGGTACTGGAACTTATGGTTGTGTTTGCTATCTGCGATATGTCGTTTGCTATTTTAACCGCACTTGAACATGGATTATTCTTCACTTCTCTTACCACTGCTCTAGCCTGTGCTTCTGTAAGGCGCTTTGGCCGTAAATCGGCTACAGTATGATGTTTTGCGTATTTATCCAACATTTTTTTTATTGTGCAGTGATTTTGTCCCATTATTTTAGCTATTTCGCGTAAGGATTTGCCTTTTTTATTTAAACTTAATATAATTTTACGCGTTTCTATACTTGTTTGTTTTCCCATGATGATTTTTGGTATTTATAATTAATTTCGACGTTCAACCACTTACTGTTTCTTCTAAAATGTTCTAAAGTTGTCCTGGGAGGGGTTTATAAGTATTTATACGAAATGTGTGGTACTTCCCCTAAATCTAAAATGAATTTACAACAACCATATTTGTGGGGTTTTTTGCTTAACTATTTTTTACGATAGGATTGCTCACAAATAAAGTCGTAAATTTTGGTATATAAATTTTTATTGTAAGTTAACAGAATCGTAGTAAAAAGGGTTTTTAGAAGTAAACAGTTAGTGTTTAATTTCTTTTGACGCTCACAGTATGTTTTAAACGCATTTTTATTCTTTAATTTAAGTTTAATACTCGAAAAAGAAGTGGAAACTTGTTTTTTTAGGAAAAGTATGTTAAAATCGGCCGTTTTAAAGAGAAATATTTTCAGTAGCTCTAAATTAAGTTCAGTGCCTATAAATCGCGGGGAGCATCGTAACGTTTTTGCGACGATTCCGCTGCGTACCTTTCCCTTTTCGGGACACAATACATAATCTATAATTCATATATACGCTTCGGGGCCGGGAACGGCGAGCACACACGGATGAATCGATATAATGCTGCGGATTTCTCTTCGTAACGAAGCTCTCCCGAGAAGAAGAGTAAAAAATTGCTGAAAAGGCGCCGATAAAAGAAATCTACTATTTTCTTTGGTTTGAAACGAATAAATCTGACTAAATTCTGTTAAACCCAACAATAAAAAAAATTAACCTTAAATTCAGATTGAAAAAGAAATTTCATTTGGATTCGTTTCTATTTACTGCTAAAAGAGGTTTTTCTTCAAAGAGTAACCAGGATCGATAAAACCCTTTCATAGAACTTTCCGGTTTACAACCAACAAGATCCTTTCGACCATAGTAAAAGAAGACATGAAATATACACGACTTTTTACAGCTTGATAAAAAAAATTTCATCCACCTTTGCACTTTACATCGACCCACTTTTCCCGGAAAACTTTCTTTCGAAAAACCCTTCAAACGACTACACTTTTTTCCCTCTTCCGTTTAACTCCACTTTTTCACCAAGCAAACAAGAAATAAAAAGAATCTAACCATAAAATCAACGTCAAAACGTCCGACTTCTCAAAATGAAATGTTCATTGAGTCTTTTATGAGTGGAATAATGCATGTTTGAGATCTTAACATTTCAAATATCGATGTCGTTTCGCAGGTTCGTCATCGAGAAAAATAAATTGAAAAAAAATTTTTTTTTCGTGCAGGACCGTATCGGAATTTTTTCTTAAAAAGCGATTCGATCGATGTTATCGCGGCCGTTAACGTTCTCTTAAAAACCGTACGGTGATCGCATCATATCTCCGGCGATCGTCGTATCTCAAACGGAGATCGCAGTAAATCTTTCGTCACGGTTAAAGGGAATACTATAAATTTTGTGAAGGGAAGAGATTCAAGCAACTCGCGGTAGAAACTTTATAAAAAAGAACATAAACGCAGTCCGGATTCTCTTACTGACGACGGCGACATCTTTTAGTCGGCCAAAAGAAGCTAACGTTTGATGTTATAAGAAAACCAGTACATTAGTTTTCTCGGTTATTTTAAATTGACAACAACGATTTTTATTTACTTGAATAGTTTTTTTTAACTTTTAACCTATCTTTATTTATCGGTGGGAAGACTTTTTCAAGTAACTTTTACTGAATGGTTGTTAGAAGTAGATCTAACACGTGCGTCTTCAGACTGTGGATACACAGTTGGGTATTTTTCAATACTCATATCGATATTGTATAGATACTCATTGATATTGTATTGATACTCACATCGATATTGTATCTAACTTTTTAGTTAGAAAGTGCTGACTGACGTCTAGACATTGTTAACAAAAAGTTTGATACTGATAATTGAAGACTATATATTTTTACAGAAGATACTGCTATTGAAATCTTGAATATTGCTTCTTAAACGATAAATACATCTGATAGAACTGTGGATATTGCTTGTAAATGATTATAACTACTGACAAATGTCTGGAAACTGCTAGCAAAAGTCCAGCTACTGTTGGCGGAATACTAGATTTTGCTAAATGAAGACTATATTCTATTTACAGAGTAACTGCTATAAAAAGACTGAAAAGGTCTGGATATTGCTTGTAGAAGATTACACTTCTGGTGGAAGTCTGGAAATTGAAGACTATATTCTCTTAATATAATACCTCCTATAGAAACACTGAATATTGCTAATAGAAGCTAAATACTTCTGAAAGAACTATGGATATTGCTTGTAGCCGAATTTAACTAGTGACACAAAATCTAGAAACTGCTGGTAGAAGTCTAGACACTGCTAGTAAAAGTCTAGATACTGTTGACAGAAAAGTAGATCCTGGTAATTGAAGACTATATTCTCCTAACTTAATACCTCCTCTAGAAACAGTGAATATTGCTAACAGAAGCTAAACACTTTTGAAAGAACTGTGGATATTGCTTGAAGACGAGTATAACTAATGACAGAAATCTAGAAACTGCTGGCAGAAGTCTAGACACTGTTAGTAAAAGTCTAGATACTGTTGACAGAAAATTAGATCCTGGCAAATGAAGACAATATTCTCTCCATAGAGTACCTGCTATAAATAGATTGAAACAGCCTGAATACTGCTGAATACTGTAGAAGATTATAACTGCTGGGAGAAGTCTAGTTACTGTTGATAGAAAACTAGATCCTGGTGATTGAAAGCTCTATTCTCCTTACATTGTAACTCCTATAGAAACACTGAATATTGCTAATAAAAGCTAAATTCAGTGCGAAGGCTTTCACTATAGTGTTAATTAGTTTTGTTGTTAGATTTAATTTTAGTCCAAGAAAAATCTAAATACTTCTGAAAGAAATCTGGATGCTGCTTGAAGAATGTTAAAACTATTGGCAAATATGTAAAAACTGCTAACAGAAATTTAGATAATGTTAGCAGAAAACTAGCCTTAATTTAACACACTATAACCTTAATTTAACCTTTTTAAAGATATTCGATATTATCTCCTGAAGTTGAAGACACAATTTCAAAAAATATAAAATAATTTGTAAATATTCAATGTTTCGCACACGTACACTTTTGTTGAGCATTGTACGGGAAACGCACTCCACGAAGTAAAATAGAGAAATGAGCTCTGGAATTAACACCCACCTTTTTGCTATGATGCATTTAACCTTGAGCGGCCAAAATAGATTTGCCAAGCTGTAGATAGAATCTGCACCTCATGAGAATGTACGGCGAACGCGCTCAGAGGCAAGCGGAATCAAAAATAGATGACTCTATTAAATGATTCGTCGATAATGATCGCTGGGATATGAGTTGTTATTTATTGACATAATATGAAATTATGGTTTGAACGTTATGGTTACCAGAGCGTGATTGGAAAACTTTTTCTAAAGATTTTATTGAAACATTTCCACCTAAATGAAATATAAATACTGTTGGCAGAAAACTAGATCCTGGTAAATGAAGACCATGTTCTCTTTACAGAGTAACTGGTATAAAAAGACTTAAAAGGTCTGGATACTGCTTCTAGCAGATTAAAATTGCTAACACCAATCTAGATACTATTAGCAATAAACTAGACCTTAATAATTGAAGACTATATTCTCTTTACAGAAATTACTACTATTCAAAGGTTAAATATTGATAATTCATAGCTAAATACTTCTGAAAAAAGTTTGGATACTGTTTGGATAAGATTTTAACTGTTTTGTTTGTATCCATATCGATATTTTCCTTGTATCAGTACATCGATGTGGCGATGTATCGATATTACTAATGTACATATCGACTATTCGATACGCACTGCCATATCGATTCGTATCAATATATCGACATTTAAACCCAATCCTAGGTACAAGTATAGCAATCAAAGAATATGCAATCAAAGTTACACGTTTCCATTTATTGTCGAATTAATGAGTACCATTATAGGTACTCGAGTGAAAACACTTCAAATATGTGATGCTCTTAACAAGGTGCAAACAAGAGCAATAGGTACTTAAAACAAAATATAGTCGTTCTCATAAACCAACATATGTGTACCGGCAATGGCACACATGGCAGTCAACATGTTAATGAACCTGAGTATCGCTCTGATGTTTTGTTCCTTTATGTTAATAAGTTTCAAAGGAGTTTTAATGAAAATTTTCTCTTAGACGGCAACTTAATTACGCAGTGTATGTTCAGTCGATTTTGACCGTCTTTGCAAAATCGATAAGTTTTGATTCTCAACTTGCTCAATGTGGCACAGGTGGCATTTGTGGGATGCATGGCTGTTCGCGAAACCTAAAAGCGTTTTTAGATTATCTTTGTTGAGGCATAAAACTTCTTCGGTTTTGTTTTGGTTATGTATTTTGCTTTCCTGTAACCTGATAGTTCATTTCAGGGTAAGGCTCCCAACTATATTGTTACTGATCAGGTGTAACACAGCAAAATTTACTGCACTGACACACTGATACTTGCGGAACTAAGTGAGTTAGTACAATGTATCAACTCAATTGCGCCATAAAACAGTTGCGGATGCATCATACTTACATCAGTTGCAACCGACTTTTATATCCATAAATATCAAATAACTTTTTGACAGATCTATCAGATTTTTCGTCATTTTAATGTCCGCAAAATGAAAACATTTTACGCTGGTGATGTATAGAACGTGAATATAAGGAATGCATGATGCGTCTTGTACAATGTCGTCATTACATTTGATCATTTGATGGGCTATAATAGGGTGATAAATCTGAGAGCTCTGTTACATTAGCAGGTGAATATGGGCCCAAGCATGATACTGGGAATCTACAAGTAAGCTATTGTGCAGTTTTAAGATGAGAGACAAAAAATTAAAAAAAGAAAAAATATTACTCTAGTTGTATAGGTATAATTAAAATGAGTGACAAACAGGCTTTGATAAACAAGGGTTTGGATATCATTGGTGAGCTTCAACTCAAAACTCAATCTATTATTCCGACCAGCACCTCTTGGGATGAGGAAGTTTTTGAGACACATATTTCTTTCGTTTTAAAGTACAAACCTCCGTCATTTGATGAAAGTTAATTGATGATGTACATGGTACTGATTTTTATGAGTAATCGGAGTTCTTGAATCATGGACGCATATACCTCTCTGCGGTCCTTAACTGTTAATTTTCTTTCGCAAAAATAGGTGTTGGAGCAACCAGTTGGTTTAACAAGGCCAAAAAGTGCATAGGTATGTTTAATAGAAAAAGGTCAAGTTGACATCCACGGAGACATATGACGAGACCCTCAGTTATTACTCATCCAAAGACAACGCTCTCCTTGATATGGAGTGCGTCTATCTTGTGGTCAATGTGATTTGAAGGATGAACTGACGGTCATTTCTCAATTAAACGATGCGAAGAAAAATAAAGTTGTTAACTAGCTTTTGGGCAAAAGATCTATCTGGAAGGTCCACTTTACATCCAAAAGCCTTTGCAAGCCTTCAATCCAATGTCACCTGCACCAGACTACAGAGAGAAAAAATTTGGAAATTGTTGCTGATATTCTTTTAAGCAAAACGTGTTTATCTCAACTAGTGGCTGATAATCAGTAACAAAGAAGGAAGAGAATGTGAAGATATCGACGAATTAAAGTATGATACATTAGAGTACTTTGCTGGATATATGTGTCATAAGCTCAACAAACCAACAAATTCGACACAAAATCACACTTTTACATGGATAGATCAAGTTTCGGAAGGTGGATTAATAAATCATCCTGAAAACAATTTATGCAAAAATCGCTAATATAAGATTTACATATTTTGCATTTTTTTGTAGTTACTTTCTCTCCTTGTCATCCTGCAGCACATTTCTCATTAATCAGCACCGATTCTTAAGTTTCAAAACTTTCGAGCAGAAGTTTATTCGTTCATATTTCTTCAAACATTTTTGCTTAAGCATCCTCTCGTAATAAGGAACGTTTGGAAAAATCACTTCCGATATTTCCAGCACAGATATATTTTTATAGAGATTTTGCACAGCATTCAGATACACGTCGTTACCCTCCTTCTTATTCATTGGTACCCCATAACTTGAAAGTGTACACTGTCACATGCTTTTGACAATACAAGGTGGGGAACAACCCCTTTCGCCACCGGACCTAAAAGATCTATTGTAAGTTTTGTCCTTCAAAAGATTAGGATAAATGTAGATTCTCAATGAACCTTAAAATTGCTCCAAGATTTTGCTCCTCTATGTCGGTAGGCATCAAAAAAGTTTTTACCTCTTAAGCGGCCTCTGAAAACGTAATCACACAGTATGTGTTTAGCTGTTTCTGATTCGTCGTTGCAAACTCGACAAGTTTGATCCTCCGCAACACAGGACCAGTGCAACCCAACCCAATTCTAGTAAGTATATTTCTCGGGTCGCGTGATTTTCCATTCCTGCCTTCCATTCAACAGTGCCTCATTGAAATGCATCCAATGTTTTATTATGACCGTTTTTATTCTATTTGTTTCTCATCAAATCATCTTTAGGCTTTTAATGATTTTTTATGCTTCCCTAGTTTCTTTTTTCTTCTCTTTTCCCTGCTGTAACGGACATAATGAGATACATTTCTGGTGGTTTTCTTTTATTTTATCTTTTTTTTATCTTTTATCGTCCCCCCATTTAGGTCTACTTTTAGTATAGAACTCTAGTCCTAATATTTCAGGACCGCAGATTCAATCCACTAAGAGTCGCTTCCGAATTAGACTCAGCCTAAAAATGTACTTTATTTACAACTCCAAAAATAATTCCATCACAAAATTCTTCGAAACTTGCTATTTATATTCAGACAAAAATTTTCTTTCAATACATTTGTGCAAAGTTGAATCTGAATATACTGCGTAATCATGCAGGATCTTCTTAAACTATCGTTTTATTAGTTCCAACACATTAACACGTTAACAATTTTCATGCTGGCAAAAATAACAATTCCGAGAGCATTTCTTAAAGACTTTACGTCAAAATCTTGACTTCTTGATTATCTTCTTACCTTTTGTTACTTTTAACTATTTAACAAAACAATCCCTGATGATTACTGAAAATGGCAATGATTAAATTGAAGATTGCGAAAGAATGCATATAAATTTAAAATCTTTAGTTGTTAATCGTTATCAGCACAAGTTGCTTTCATTCTAAATAAATGTGATGTTTTAAATCTGGCCCTCTCTCAAGATTAAGAATTTATGATGTAATAAAAACGTTTTGGGGTTATAATGAAAGGTTATTTATTATCTGGCATTTATTATATGAAGTTTATAGCTAAAAATCCTTCTGAATGTATAAACAAAAAAATTCTATTTGATATTTTTTGTGATATTTTTGTTGAATCTTACCTTAATAATCGGACGAAAAAATAGAATTTAACTTGTGTAACATGTAAGTTTATTCGATCATTTCATTTATTAGATTTAGTTTTAAATAAGAGAAATCCGTTAGGAAATGTGTGTTATTTACACGGAAAACCGTTTTAAAATCCCATTCATGGAAACAAGTCGTAATGGAGATTATGCCAGATAGTAGTTTTCACCAAAACGGGTTTAAAGAAAACGGTGTCAACGAACACAGCAGCACACACAACGTAACCAGAAATTACCAGAACTCACATTTAAATCACGCAAAGCCAACATTTTATTCCTTTCTTCGCCGACAATTAACTAAGAATTTTAGCCAGTATGCCAACTATTTTCATGTAAATTTTGTCTCGTTTCTAAATTTATCTTGTTATGACTGTTACGTAGTCGACGTCTCATTAATTACGTCGTCCGGGTGCTTTTAATTAAGCATCGTAACCGCACGCGACTTAAGTGTGGGTAAATAGAAGAGGATTTAGTGTGTTTTGAAATTTATGATACCAGAAGGCTGCCTTTGAGTTCGCAACCCTTGGGTGCAAATTTAAAACCGCGGTAAATGCAGGCGCTTCTCGCGCCCTGCAAAATTGCGTCGTATATATTTCCGGAATTGCTATCCGCAGACGTAAAACTTTAATATTGCGGTGTGAACAACGTTTTTTGATTTCAACCAAAAACAAGAAAAATTACTCATTCATACTTGACATTTTCTTAGTACTCGTATGTTGTTCCATATTAAGTTAGTTCGATTATGAATAATATCCATTCATCGAATTTCACTCACTCATGATTCCTTCTTGGTCTTAGAGTCGTTGTTGGGTAGGTGTTGTTGGGTGTCTGGGCCGGGGGTTTTCTGCGAATCCAACGTTCGGGTTTCTTTCTGTCGGGTCGTTCCTTTTGCAATCTGTCGTCGTAGACAGCTCGACTCCGACCAATTCTTATCGCAGCTCACGCACCGGGCGCGGACTCGTCCGCCGAGGACATGTCCAAATAGAGGAGGGAATGCTCTCCGGGGAGCTGTGACCTCGCAGGAGTCAGGTCCCACGGGCGACTCGCCCATCCTCTTAAGGAAACGCGATAAATCCGTATTGTTTGCACACACACATATACATACAGAAAACTAAGAGGACAACGAAAGATCTAAAACCTTTATACCGATAGAATAGATGATGATGATAAGACGATTTTCTTCAATAATCTTTTTATGCTCACTTTCATATGAAATCCATCTCCCATTACAATTCAAAGTACAATTTTGAAACTTCGCTAAAATAATCAACTGAGAAACGTACCATTGTTACATTCAACTTTCAATACTTTCTTTCTAGCAGTTAATGAATTTCTGGTCACAGAATGTTAGTTTATTTGATTGTCAAACTGTCAAGTAAACGCCTTGAAATTCTCCCATTGCGACGCACACTGAGCTAAATCCTAATTTTAGCAGGATGAAAGTAAAAATTCTTGGCAAAATTTAAAGTTTTCAGGTATGAGAAATTTTTCTGAAGCCTTCAGTAAATCTAATTCCCAACAAGAATACTATACAAAAAAAAATACTATAAAAACAATTTTGTGTAGAAAGGCACTTTGAAAATGGTCGAATGTAGACAGAACGTGGTACGCTCCCGTTTTATATTAATGTGATTATTCTTTATATTTTTTGTTTGACGACATGATTCTTTATATTTTTGGTGTGTTAAACTAATTTGTTTAAATTCCTTTTAAGAAGAAGTTTCAAGCACAGAAAATTGATTGAAGCAGAGGAGTGCAAACCATTCAAATATGAAACTGTGATTTTGCATCATGGAAATTGAAAAACTCCTTACATTTTAACGCCTAACTTTTTTACATTAGATGATATTGACTTCAATAATGTTATATTCCAAGAAGATGGGTTATAATGAACCATAAATTGAGATGTATATGTTACACCCAATATAAGAACATTCTACATTTTTAATTGGGTAAATCATTCGCGATTACATAGCAATTTAATACTAAGTTAACATTTTATTTCAGCGTGTAGAAATAATACCTCATGCGAACATTAGATTTCGAAGTGTCAGAATCAGTCAAAATGCCTTTCACATATTTAGGGGTTATTTCTTATATGTTGTCTTTTACATAATAATTATAAAAGAAACATGGAAAACAACATTGTATATGATGATCGCAATTATGTTACAAATAGAGTTCAAAATATTCAAAAATTATACAGGTGTTCTTGAGTGAAAATGATGATTCATGCAAAGAAATTGGCCAAACACTTATAATAGTACAGGCCATCAAGGTTTTAAGGCACTTTTTAAATATCTTAAACCCTATTTATGATAAATTTTTGCAATTTGGTACAGTGTAAAGCAATATCAATTAAAATCACAGGATAATTTATGACTTGAATTGGTCTACCAGAACAGTACTTCTTCATCACAAACAATATTTGGGGCGAAGAAATTATCTCGGTCGACATCATAGACGTCAATTGCCAAAGAATTAAAAATTTCTTTTTTATAAGAAACCAATCCAATCCAACTAAACTAAAACCTGTAAACTACAAAAAACTACTTATAATAGTTAATTAGCACATGGGAGGACTAAAAGGTAGCTTCACGTCGAAAAGAACTTCAAGCAGCATAGACTTGGTTTGATTCTCCGAATGTTACCATTAATAAATTTATGGAAATCTATTCTATTTAAACTTTACAGAAGAAGTATCTTGGATTTCGGATACATCGGCCACCCCAAATATATATTCGTGATTAGAAGTAATTTCCGCATGAGTTATGACATCCTGGTCATAGCTGCATGAGCTATGACGTTAATTCAGCCGGCGAGTATTTACAAACTTGTACGATAAAGTCTGCCAACTTGTTGGAAGCAAGAGTTTCTATACTCTGAAACCTATATTTTGTATGATAAAGACCGCCAACTTATTGGCAACATCTGTTATGACATCCTGATGCCTGTCCTTTGGATGAAAGGCATTTAACCAGCTAGTATCTGTCAACTTGTTGGCAGCATAAGTTTCTACATTCTGACACCTATATTTTGGATTTTGGATAAAATAAATTATCATAAAAAAGCATAATTTCAATAAAATTAAAAACCAGAATTATATTCAAAATTATTTGAAAAATCCTTCTCCGCTTCATCCTGCTGCCCATCAACAACATCCTCTTCCACTGAGTCCGTGATGAGCTCCCTTGCCTCTGGACTCAACTGCTTCAATGGGACTGTTTGGAATGTTCTCAGGCTTGTGATAATAGGATCTGATGATATTGAAAGCATGTGAACTAAGTCTTCGCATGTTCTTATATAAGAGGACTTTCATGTCGTTATTCCTTGCGTCCTATGCCTCCTCTAAAAGCTATCCTATAGGAGCACGGGCATGCTTGATGAGAATAGAGCCATCAATAGCAATAGTAAAACGATTTTATATACACTAGTAGGTATTCTGTAGCAGTCATATTGTTCTACAGTTTGGCAATATTATAGGTAGATGTGTTTCCGCTTGGAATAACTTGTAATTATAAGAAAAGTAGTTTCTTGAATTGTTGGATTTCGAAGTTCTACTTTGTAAGCTACATGCAGAATGCATCTAATGCCATATTGCAGGTTTTCCGAAAATTGTTCTACTTTTAATATTTTTCATTCGATTGATTGGAAGATTCGGTAAGAGCATTTAATATTGTAGTATCAAGCATCGTTATACCATTTTGAAATAAATCGTCAAATTTTTACGTATAAATAACAAAATATGAATTAACCCTTTCAATGCGATCTTTGGCTAACGCAGCAAAGTGTGTGTAATTGATGTAATGTTATTCCTTTAGTTCACAAAAGAATTCACTAGGCTACAGTATTTTTGATATATTCTTTAAAGTCAGAATCCATAGTTAACTCTGATTTAAAACTTATCATTCATTATGGCCCTTTTCAAAACATCTTTAAAATGTGAAGAATTTTTCACGAAACATAATCGAGCTGGTATGGACTTAAAAATGTCGCTTCGCTGGGCCGTATCCCGATTCTAACTGGACAAAGTTATTTTAGGAGCTTAGGGATTAGGAGGCTAGAAGAGCTTAAAAATTACAAGATAACAAAATCCAATGATATTAAAAGCCTGTGCACTAAGTTTTAACAGGTTTTATTAAATTTTTGAAAATTATTTATTTAAAATTAATGATAATGATTCACTATTACATAATCCATAACCAGCTTTGATAATTTTCGATAAAGCGATAATCTTCAAAACGCCTTTATTTGGGGTATTCATTACTAAAATCAACCATAACTCAAAATTGCGAAGAGTTGAAACAACCCTATTAAATGAATATTGTTTGTAATGAACTAGAAAAGCATAATCCAATCCAATGTTAATCTAGATATAAGAAAATTGCACTAAAAATCTTCAAAATATCATAATTTCGAGATTCAACATTAAACTAACAACCAGAGGGATACTTTTTGCATAAAAATAGTGCTTCTACTGAACCCTAAACGCGTAGTCCATAGCCAGATACAAACTAAATATAAAAAAACTGGTCATTTAAGAGTATTAATATAAAAGTTAATCGAAACCTTTTATACAGGTGATCCTAAAAACCGCCGAAAAAACTTTGATAATATCCATAGAAGATTAAGAGAAATAAGTAAATTAAACCTAAACGCAATTAATTTCGAAGGTGGCGTTATGATACAACTCTGGAATCTGAGGATTGCTTCTCAAAGTAATAGAAAATAATAATATGTTAAATACCCGATCATTTTCTGCAAATTTAAATACGAACGTACGTCTTCTGTATGTAGAACGGTTCACCTACATCAACTACATCCTTATCATTACCAACGTATCCAACATTTACTCAATATTTAAACAGTTTAACGTTTAGATTACCCACCAAGATTAGAATGGTCACGATGGTTGCTTAAAAAGTAAATTACCCAAAAACTACTGCTTTAATCAAATATTTGTAACAGATCAGTTGATAAATAATTGATCACTTTACATGAAAGTTCTGCCCGTTTGACAAAATTAAGAGTGGCGTAGAGATTAGATAGAGTTTAAGATAATAATTAAGAAGGAAGAATCTTTAACGCCCTATATCGCATATATGTAAGGAGGCATTAGCGAACCAATGTATATTAAGACTGTCCATCTAAATTTTTCTTGTGTTATCTGCCCTAGAAACTTTCTAGTACACAGAGCTCTGAATCGTTCATGTTCTTGTTCCATTACTTCTGAGCCCCTTTGGAAACTATACAGTAACTTCTTACATGCTACTGCTTGCTACAATAATAATTTTTTTGGATATCTGCCTTAAGAAAAACTTAAACTTTGAACTTTAATCTTGTGTTTGCAAACGGAAAGTGTTGATTTTTTTTACTTTGTCCAGCTAGAAACGAGATTCAGCCCAGCGTACGCTGGAAGGCTCTTTGTACCAGCCATAAAACACCTCAAAACCTGTTGGACGAACGCATTATCTTGTTTGATGCCACTATCCAACAAGATAATGCGAGACCCTATACTGCTGTGATTACAACAAGGTTCCCGGAGCAGGTTGTATTGCAAATTTTGCCTGAATGGTCATCGTACTTGTCGGTTGTACGTGTCTGGAATATGATGGGTCGTCGACTAAAACAAGTACCTGGGCTTCCTGAGATTGTGGATGAACTTCGACACCACCTAGAGGTTTCATGGAACGACATACCCCAGAAGAACATCGACCATTTAATATACAGCATGGATAGAAGAGTTAATGAATGCATAGCTGCGCGTGAGGATACAACCCATTGCTAGCTTTTTTTTTTGAAAAATGTTAATTTATATCTTGTCTCTTGCAACTAAGCATTCATCGCTTCTTAATTGATTATAACGCAATATTTTATCAAAACTTCGAAATTGTATTTGAACTAAAATTAGAACTACATTAGCACTAACATTGGAACCATTATTTAAGTGATACTTCGAACCAGTTTCTGAACAAGGTTGCAACATGGTATCGGAAAAGTCAAATAGTGTTTCAAAACACACGGCAAAACCCAAAAGTTACCACTAGTTTTAGATCGAGTATTAGTCCTAGCAATACTTCTACCGTTAGAGCTAGTGTTAGTTCTAATTTTAGTTTAATTAACACCGGTCGTGTAAGCCTTCGTACTTATACTTCAAAATTGTAGTCTAATTCTTAATGGGTGGTGTACTTTATGTGAAAGTGCGTGTATTTACAAACATTTTTTGTAGATAATGATTAGAAACGTTTTCCATCTCGAATGCATTATTAAATTATATTGCAACAGGATGAAATTATAATCCCAAACAGGGGGTTATTCCAATCCCAGTATATTCCCTCGACGCGTATAGGAGAGCGAAGCAATTTCGCTTCGGACCATTTCGGTTCGCTAAGCTTCGACACGCAACCTCTATTGGGACCACTATATTGTTCTCCAAATCCACTGTATCCAGCCTTAAACGATTAAAATTTCATCGATTTCAATCCATCCAGTTAACACTAAATTCCCATCAACATTAGCACATCATATCAACTAAAATTTACGACTTCTCTTCTACTTAGTTTGTAGTTTTCTCATAACAATTAACGTAAACGATACCCTCACGACCAACATAACCACAACTATAGCAATAATAACCCCAAGCTTAGAGACATTCTCTTATCGTGGTTAATAATAATAAGATAAAGTGTTGAAAAACTTTTCAGATGAAGGAAATCTGAGTGTTAAAAAGCCGAGAAAACCGAAGATGGTCTTAAGGGTCGATTTCATAGGGGTTGTTTTATTTGAAAACCGTCGGGAGACAAACGCCCCTGTAAATCTCGTCGATTTACGGCCCGTCCAAAGGCAGCTCCGACGGTTTTAAGTCTGCGGCCCCAAAATCCGGCGGTAGAGTTCGATGAATACATCAAGGAGTGTACCGATCACAAATAAAATCGGTGCTTAATGTAAAAAGTGGAAACGGAAACTTTATTGTCTATTCAAACTTATTGTTCCAGTTGAAATTATTCATTTCCGCTTGGTTTAATTTGTAATTTTCCCGTTTCATCTTCATTTCCATTTCCCGGAAATACTCCAAAGCAAAAACAATATCGCATTACTTTCCAATCTTTATTTATAATAAAAAAAGAAAAAAAAATCTTACATGAAATATAAGAGTCACGTTTTTCCTATAAATACAAGACAATTTCAGCACCTCAAGTACATTTCTTTTCGAAACTGCAATAACAATGTGAATTTGACGCACGTGTCGACATAATGTTGCAACCACCACCTGGTGCTGAAAGAAGTAAAGGCCAAAGAAAAAAAAGTTTTTCCGTTGAAAAGCGCATTAAAAGTTTTCAACCGGCGTCTGGAACCTACCGGCGTCTGGAACCTACCGGCGAAGACTTTTTAAAGGGGCAAAATTATAATTGAAGTTTCCGGAGTGTAGAGAGGCAAATTAAAATTTGAAGACGTCCCAAAAACGGGCTAAAAAAATGAAATCGATGCAAACCGTAAGAAAATTAAAACTATATAGTATTCATAAGGAAACGGGTTAAAATTTGAATTTGCTTTTATGTTTCAAAAGGAATTTAAAATTAACCGTATGCGGAGAAGTTTTAAGGAATAAAAGATAAGTTTTGCAAAAAGAGAAGTTTCCGCTTTAGAATGGCAAGTTGTATTTGGAATGTTGGAACGAAGGTATTCTAAGGAAGCGAATAGAAATTGTGTGCGTTCAGAAAATTGGACAAAGTGCTGTGTTAAAATTGAATTTTAAACAAAATTCTAGTTTCGAGTTTCAAATAATAATTTATTCCAGAAAGAGTTAGGTATTTTCAATTTTAAATTTACACTTGAATTATCTGTTGTTTGTAATCAAGAAGTACAATTAGTTATTGAACTTTATTATAGAGTAATTCCGATATAAACGTAATCTATAAATCTTAGCTATTAATCTCACTTTAGTAAAAAGTATGCAAATTATCGTAATTATTCATGGTAATTGTGTGTTGATTTCACAACGTTTTAGCGCTCATGCAATTATTTCTTCGCATTTTCCATTAACTTCCCTTCCAATCACATTACATCCTCAAATTACTCTTTTAATGGACCACATGTATTTAATAAGTACGTCGGAGAAAACAGTTTCCTGATTAAACAATCTCATGTTTTGACCTTGAAAAAACAATCACTTCCCGTACACATATCCCAACAGATCAGCACGAATATTATGGATGGACTTCCCTTTCAAATCACGAAATAAGATATTTCAAAACAATATCAGAATTATGCAACATCACAGCTACCATAAAATAATAAAACAATACCAATTGAAAGTTTTAGTCATCTTCAAAATATAGATCCTAGCATACCCAAAAAGCAACCAAACCATGTAGCAAGAGTACGACACATGTCAGTCGGATTAAGGTAAATACGTTCTCTATAGTCAGGTGTGATGGAGTAGGTTACAAAGCACTAAAAGTTAAGATAAGGATATCCTGGTATGATCCGGTTAAGATAGCCAAATTCGGAACGCTTTTCTTGTAACAAAAGAACAGATGTCTAATTAAGAGAGCTGGAGTTTATCAGCAGTATGTTGGTCTGAACTTAACCGCACATGGAAGAGTTTGTGAACACAACAAAGTCTTCTCCACCCGGAACCTAACAAAAACAACTTAGTTAATAATTAATGATAATGGTTTAATGATAGTGAGAGGCAAGTAATAAATCTAATACAGTTAATACTGTCTTAAAACAGAAACTATAAAATTATCTGCGATAACGGCATTCGATCTTCAGCACCATATGCAAAGGATATATCACGTCAAACATATTAGAAAAGGGAATATCTGCAGCCAAAAAATGTGATAATTTAACAAAAAACCATCAAAGTCTATGTTTGTGTATTTGGTTGCTGTGTCACAAAGGCAATTCATTTGGAACTCGTTTCGAATTTATCATCATTATCATTGAATACATTTTACGCTCCTCATTTTAAAGAATTGACCGAGGCCGGGGTCAAGTTAACAAAGTCAAGTTATCCATGTTCTTTACTCAGGCTAAAGCTGTTCTCAATTCGTGTCCTTATGCCTCTAACTCTTAGCCATTTTTTGATTTCAAAATCTACCGTAAACAATATTTCTAGTCCGTCCGGGTTTGGTTCAAGTCCCTGTTGGACGCTTGATGTGGTGGCAATTGGTACACAAGATGCGAAACCGTTTCTGGTCGAGATGGCACGTTACAACAACGAAGAAAATGGATGGATCTAGAAGTACAGATTAACCAAGGAACTATGGTTTTATTAAAGTTGCATTAACATTCTTTTCTTTTTTGGAAATTCTCGAAGTTCACCTTGGACACGGTGCACATAAAATATCTGTAGATACAGTATATTGGCGGCTTCTTTCTGTATTTGATTATGAAATTGTTTTATTTCATTTCATTTTTAATTTTTGGAAAATTATTATTTTTGGGTGGGATGTTCACCCATCACATTCGTAACACAGCATGTCTTAAAACTGTCTTAAAAGTCAACTTACAACCACTAAGTTCGCTCCTAAGTTTGATCAGGTTGTGTCAAAACTATACAAGTGATATAAATCAAACACATTTATAGTCAGTTAGGTAATATTTCATTACAGCACAAGTGGTGTAATGAAACGACAGTTGTGTAAAATGAGACGTTAAACAAATTATTACTAGAGCAAACAGAAAGCCAACATTTAAAATAAGAGTAATTACAGGATGTAATACATCCTATGAAAAACTGATACATGAAGGACTATTCTACAAAAACCTTCATTTTCCCTCGTTTGAAAGCTACTTTCCGCCTCCTTTTCCCATTTCATGTAATAAATGTAATGACTTTACCTATACAACCGAACGTTGCAAAAAAAAATTCTTGTGGCAAATTCCTTGGAGAACATAAAAGAATTCGCTTTACATCACAACTTTCGGAAAAATGTAAATCATGCGGTTATGAAGAAACTAGAATTCACTTCCTAATCACAATCCATGACCAAATTGTAGACATATACGTGACCAAAATTAATTTTGCCAAAGTCAAAACTCGACAAGATCGTATCAGCTCCTTAAAACATCGATTTATGGAATAATACCAATTGGGCAGTATATATGCAATATGCAAACTATATGTACATTATTACGATTGATTTGTTAAACATCAAATTAACGATGTCTGACGTAACATTATTATATGCCACCATTAACAGCTTCAACAGTAAATCACATATAGTGTACAATTTTATCTTGAACAATAAGATTAAAGGAGTGATGTTCGTGAAGTCCAAATCGAAACCTAAATTAAATTCTTGAATAGGACTACCATAAAATAACAGGGCAATATTGTGTGGAAGTAAACATAAGGGGAGGGCTGTCATAATGGGACACCGTCTGTAATCCTCGGAAAATACAATCTACCTAGTACAGTACGATAAAAGAACGATCCATAAAAATGTATTTTCATAAGCGCTTGCCGTACCTATATCATGCCTCACTGGTTTAATTGTAAATGGGGAAGTGGGAGCAAACCTTTAGCTTAGTAAACACAACCTAAAGAACTCGTACGCATAAGATAACAAAGGGTAATCGAAATCAATATCACCTCCTTCTCCAATGAAAGTGTCTAAATAAGTAAAGGCGGAGCTGATAGAATGAAGGAGGTAATTATTGGTATCAAGCGCTTGGGAAAGTAATTTTTCATGGATCGGCTTTTTTGATCCCTTGGTACAACCAACCCAATAAGCGATTTCATAAATGCTAAAAGAAATCACTATTTCAACCTTCCTCTCCCGCCATTCATACTTAGTCCAATTAAAGAAAAAAGAATTCTATACAGGGATTTTAAAACAACAGAAATTCGTGTAATAAAACAAAAATGCAACAAACTGAACAAACACATACAACAACTTGTATCGGAATATTGAAATCACAAATATCTGATCGCCTGTTACAACATAAATAGATATAAGAGGAAAAGATACTGGAATGAAATTAAAAAACTTTCCAAATACAGTAATCGACCTATTATTGAACCCCTTATGCATTCAGCTGATAATACATCACAACCCAACCCAACATGCCCATTATATTGAAAGAATATTTTCATATAAGTACTAAGGCATTCACGATCGGTGTTAATTGAACTAAAAATAGAACTAACACTAGCACTAACACTAGAACTATCACTAGGACTAACACTAGATCTAAAACTAGAATCTTTGGGGTTTTGCCCTGCGTTTTTTGGAAAAATGTTGACGTTTCAGATGCCAGTTTGCAACCTTCTTCAGAAACTGAAAGTTTCTGGTTTTAGATCTAGTATTAGTCCTAGTGATAGTTCTAATGCTGGTGCTAGTGTTAGTTCTGATTTTAGTTCAAAGAATATTTTCATTTTCAGAAGACGTAGATTATTCTACATTCGCAAATGGAATTTCTACCTCCGAGGGGGTGCTTATTGATAAAGAATATCTCAAGATACTCTACAACGGCAGAAACACTGCGCCAGGATATGATAATGTAACAAGAATAATTTTAAAAAGTCTCGATCTTAAAACACATGAATATATCAGAAAAATCCTGAATTATTGTCTAGTATACCAATATTATCGAAAAGAATTGAAAAATGCAATAATAATATGTATCACGAAGAACAATGAAGCAACAGAGCATCCGGCTAAGTATCGTCCGATTTCATTCTTACCTGTTTTAGGGAAGATGTTTAAATTTATAATTTTAACACGGCTTCTTGAGATTGTAAATCATAATATTCCGGAATATAAATTTGCTTTTCGACAAAATAAAGTACCGTCCACCCATTAAGTGTGTTAGTCTCGAACTGTCAAGTACTACATGAACAGAAATTACGATTAGCTATATTATTTCTTGCTATAACGTTCCATTCTACCTCTTTAACATAATCCTCCAGTTTATATCAAAACGAATCTCAGGTCAATATCCGGAATTGCTTATCAAGACTTTTTTTCATGCAACAAGGTCTTCCTCAAGGCTCACCTTTGTCGCCTTCCCTTTAAAATATTTTCTGCCACGACATATACAATACCAATCCTATGTATTTTAACAACGGTTCCTGTATCTTACAATATGCTAATGACACTACTATAATAGTACAGGCCAAAAATATGCCAGATATGATTAATAAGACGCAAAATATGTTCGAACAAATAAGAATGTGGTTTCAAACTTGAAGAATACAGTTAAATTTAAGCAAAACTCAGTCGTTTGTTCCATTTCACCGAATCAACGAAAAATGTTTTGGACATCATCGTTCCTCCATCACCTACTTCCAAATATCTGGGTTTGCTAGTTGGACGGTAAATCCAAATCTAATGTCAATGCTATCTAAACAAATTTGAAATGAAAAAGTGAGAGCGGCGCACTTTAAGTTATTACTGTATAGGTAAAAAGGCATTTCATTCAAAGTAGCAGCTTAAATTTTCAAATCCATGCAAGCCCTTGATCGAATACGGAATGATATTTATACGGTAGCAGAACGTACTGCGCTAAGGCCGATTACAAGCATTAGACATTCAAACAGCCCCTTGCATAACCCTTCCAACCAAGGTTTGTATGAAATAACTGGAATCACATCAATTCAGAAACAATATCCTAAATGACTAAAATTCAATATATCGCTACAATTTAATATGACAAACATTTTATCTTAATCAACTTTTGTTGTACATTGCACAGAAAGATGCAACGGTTAATAACTTTGACACTGTACAAAATAGCATGGATAATACCGCATCACTTTTGTTTTTCAACATTTTTTCATATTTCATATCTACCAATAAAGGAGAGGGATATTCTTATTTGAAAGAGCATTTTGTGTTATTTTAAAAGATATTTTGAGTGAGATGGTTTAGTGCTTAACAAATAAGCTAGAGGGCGTTATTTGCAGTGGAACAGTGTATCAGTTAAAAGTGTGAAAGTTTGTGAAAACCGCATCTCGAAATCTCCATCCGGTCTAGAATTATAGATGAAAATAATTCGTGTAAATAATTCGTATATTACAATCTGATCACATTATCTTATCGTGGTCATGGCGAAAGAGGCGGTGGAGATGATCTTGGAAAGATATTTTAGGAGGAAGGATTGGAAGTGAATGTAGGGAAGACGAAGATGATGAAGTTTTGTAAGGGTGGGAGAAAGAGAGCAGAAAGCTTGAGTTGGGAGGGAAAGGAGATCGAGGAGGTTAGGGAGTATACTTACTTGGGATATGAACTTAGGGAGGATAACAGGCAGGGATCGAATGTGAAAGCAATGGCAAAAAAAAGCGAATAAGTTGATGAATATGGGGTTAGAGGGAGAGAGTCTTTGGAAGGAATGTGATGACGAGGAAGATTATGTTTGAAGGTCAGATTAGCAGTGTAATAATGTATGGGGCAGACATATGGGGTGGAGGAAGTAGAAAATGCTGGAGAATCACCGGGGTATATAGTTGAGATGAGATAAAGGTAGTGAAATATGAAGAAGGACTAGAAGGGAGGCCAAACTGTGGGATCTTAGGACTGTTGGAGGGAAATTAGAAAGGGAAAGGTCAGATAGGGGACAGGAGATAGAGACAGTTATTACTGAAGAGTAGGCTATTCGGTAACTGAGATAAATGGTAGACGAAGAGTGGGTAAGGAGCTGTGGAGAGAGTTGAGGGATAGGGACCAACATGTCCAGAGACAGGAAAGGAGGACACAAATAAAAGAAGGAATGTATAACGAAGGGTACAGGGACATAATTACGGATGTGCTGCCTAGATACTTGGTATTGAAATGATGATTCTGATGTGTGAACGAGGAGAGAGCTAATAGATACTGGACGGCCGGAGAGGTTGTAGGTTGTGCAGGGAGGAATGGGAAACATTGGAACATATGTTGACAGAGTATGTTAAGGAGGAGGAAATGGTCCGAGAGCGGATCTTGAGGGTGAGGGGAGAGGGAATACGATGGATGAGAAGGGTTGTGTGGGTGAGGAAATAAAAGGCTGCTGGGGGCGCAGAAGAATAGGGATTTAGTGTGGAAGGTGGGGGTTAGATGGGAAGCTGATTCTGAGAGATGGAGGTGAGGGCGGAATATGGATGAGGAGGTGATTGGGAGTGGAGAGTGTGAAAATGGAAGAAGAGGGTAGAAGGTGTAAATAATATTTCAATGAGGGAAAATATTGTAAACATAATATTGTACACAATAAAACTCTTATATACGTAACATCATTATATGCTTCTAATCTAAGTTAGTAAATGTCATGGCAGTGATTGGATCTGAAGGAAATCGAATTTTTGACATTTTCGTTTATAATTCGAGAACAAATGGAGATATACTGATATTTAGCAAATTTCTTGACGTCTAAGGCTCTGTCAAGTATCCTGAGTCGTCATGACCCTAAACCGTAACCTTTTTTTGAAAAATCACAAAACAATGTTATCACTACAAATAACGCCCGCTAGATTATTTGTTTTACACTCTACAATCTTACTGAATATATTTTTGAAAGAACACATGCTCTTTCAAATACGAATAAAAATATTCAGATCCGTTAAATGATACAAGAGCATCCTATTGGATCGCGTTAGCTTCCCCGACCCTTATTATGATGGATATGAGAAATGTTGGAAAACAAAAGTAATACGGTATTGTCCAAAATATCAAATTATGGTGTCACGACGTTTGACGATGAGCTATAACTTGCTCATCGTCAAACTTCCCGAGATAGCGGTGAGTTTATTTCTGTTTCTATTTTTGTTTCTCTATAGTAGATATGTTTCGTAGCAGTTGAATTACGAACTTCAAAATAATTTTCAGATATTTCTCTTAGTCACTTTGCCAGTAAGGATTTTTTCCCAACCCTGTGCTAGAGGTTATCATTGTTGTGATAGAGCCGCTCTGTACCCTTAACGGGACACCCGATACTATGTTCATACCACAAATAATTTTTTCCGACTCCATGTTCATTTTGATATAATGTCAACTTTTGATTTTCACCTATTTTGCTTGATACATTTTACATCATTTATACATCAATATTTATAGTCATTTTAGTAGAGAAAAAAACTTAAAATATTTTCACAACATTTCAATGAATTCATAAAAAATAATTTATAACTATCATTTATAACCGTATCAGATATTGAAATAACTTTTAATAATTGCTACCAGAAATGGGCATTTTTTATTTTCCGTCATATGTTCTCTTATATTAGTAGTTAAAATTAAACCACGACTTACGAAATATCGTGGTAGTATTTCGATTATTCATTATAGAAAATAGTTCTAGTAAAGTCGTTAAAAATTTAACAATTAATTTAATAATTGAAAAAGAATGTTTGTCCTTATGCACTTGATGAAATCGATCGATATCTGTCCCTGACGTTGTAACACCTAATTTATTATTAAATACTGACACCATTTCCACGTCAACATATTCTCGCTTCTCTCTAGCATACCAAACACTCGAATGTGTATTGCTCCAGCTAGTCTTGTTTATTCAATATCACGTTCTCACCTCGCAGTTCCTCCATCAATGTTTTTTGTTTATTTGTTAAAAACACAATTCTATTTTAATTTAAATCCTTTTTATACAATTCTTTTTTCTACGGTAGAAAATATCTATTTGTCTCCGTATAATTCTTTTTCTTTTCTCCTTTCATCAAAGTCTTTACATCTCTCTGGAGAATACAAAGACGTGCTGCCAACCGGCGGAGTGATTTGCATGGGAACACCACCGTACCATCTGGTGTTCCTGACGAAGGTTTTTTTCTCAGTTTCCGAACCGGGATTGGTTTTCCTTTAAAAGTTACCGGACCCCGGTAGCTACTTTGACTTCGACATCTTTCTAACGTACAATCAGCATATTTATACATTTGAAATCGAAAAAAAGAAAATGAAAAATATTCAATCTAAATTCTGATATTTAGAAAAAAATTGTTTTTTGTAAATATTATGTTTAATTGATTGTATCTCGTTTTTTATAGAAATTATTTAATGATCATTAAAAAAATGATTAAAAGAATCATTATTAAAAAGAAAATGTTTCTAAAGTTGTAAAGAAACGTTGTGAGTTTTAGCGACTAGAAACGATTGAGAAAGAGCCGACCAGAGCGCGATTTCATTGTGAAGTAATGAATGAAAGTTTTTTATATTTTCGAACGAAACGAAACGAATAAATCCACACGTATATAAAACGGTATATCCTTGAGAGAACGGCTCCATTCACCGCGAAGCACGGCGCAAACATACCTACGCCAAAAGCGTGGGTGTTTTAAAACGAGCTTCTTAACCGAATTTCGTACCACCACCGAAACTACCTTTCGGTTTAAAACGGTTGAGTAACTCATAAGAAACAACAAATTTTCTGTCTCAAAAAACATCTGTTTTATCATATTTGTCAAATTTTCACGTCAATTTTCACTTTGACGATTACTTTAACGTTTGTATTTACAAAATTTGTGAAATTATTCGCCATGAAACAATAAATTTCTGTTTCAAAAAAACATCTGTTTGATAATCTTAATTAAAATTAATAAAAGAATCATATTTTCACATCCAAACTGACACTTATCTGGTTTGAAATGTTATTTTAACATTTGTAAATTTAGTTCATTTTATGTTAAAAATTAATCTCATGTTAGAAATGTCATTTTGACGATTACTTTGATATTTTTCGCTTCATTTGATTTATTTTTGGTCATTATAAAGTTATTAATAGTGTCCGACCAAAACTCAATTTTGAGCCGAAACAGAAATCGAAACTTATCCTATTTTTATGTAAAAACTGGACTTTTTCTAAATTGAAAATTTTTTAAAGGTTCGTATTAACCATTCTAGAAATAAAAGACGCACGGCTAAACCCAAATGTTTTTAGTTCTAGTTCTAGTGTTAGTTTTAGTTTACTTTTTGTTTAGCTCTAGATTGTTTTATATTCTTCTGGAACTAAAAGTATAACCAATCTAGGCCTACAACCTAGCTTCAAAACTAAAACCACACGTAGAACTAGAAATAGTAGAGTTTAGCCTTACGTCTCTTAAGACGGCTAAATCCTAATGTTTCTTGTTCTAGGTCCAGTAGCTAGTAAGCTATGTTGGGTTGGGTTAGATTCCACTGGTAGGTGGCAAAAAGAAATGTTGTAATGCAATTTATCGCAAGATAGGGTACGGTGTAGAATTCCAATATGAGTATATATCGGCACTGAATTTATTAACCTTTATGGCGTAGTTTCGGCAAAGGCTAAGTTCCGGCCAAAATACAGTAGTTATTTTCAAGCAGTATTCGTAATTCAGTGTCTAAATAGTGCGTCAGCATAATGGCTAAAATGCAAAGAACTATAATAAATATATTTTTAACCAGAGGGAGAAGTAAATCGGAGGTTGCTCGCAAATTTTGTGGAAATGATTCTACCATAAGAACAATTCAGAATGAAGACGCTATAGTTTGTACCAGGAGAAGTGATAGTGACTCATCAAGTAGTTTGCGCATACGTTACAAATATTATGTCCATACGTTGACGTGTGTTAGAGTGAAATGGTTTCTAACGCGTACGTCTGTTTCGTACACTTTTAAGCGATGAGTGACTATCTATCACTTCTCGTGGTACGGACTATATGTATAAGGCGACGTGTTACCACAGAAGTATCAGTTAAGGTAACACATACCACACGTGATGCAAACACAACGTTACGTTTAATCACAAAAGCTAAGAAAATACACCAGCATTTCGGTGAAGGGTCCAGAGGAAACATTCACAAATTTAAAGTAAAGGTTAGTTTGAAACTTTTAAGGAAAAAGAAAATTTAAACAATATAAAAACATGTGGTGAATCTGTTTCGGTTGATCACATAGCTAGAGCTAGATTTCCAGCTGAACTTAAAACGCTTACAGAAGACGGTGAATATCTCCCTTAGCAAGTTTTGAACGCAGATGAAACTGGGCTCTTCTGGAAGCATTTGTCGAAAACTACATTTTGCGATAAGGAAGAAAGACGGACTCCTTATGTGTTCAAATGCAGCTGCAGACTTTTTATTAAACCCAATGAATCACCATCGATTCATCGGATTGAACTACCATCGGTAAAAATCCGCGTGTCATTAGAGGCAAAGATAAAAACCGATTATCGATTCATTGGAGAGCAACTAAAAGAGCATAGGTCACTGCTCGTATGATTTTAGATTGGGTTGAAAATTGTTTTACATAAGAAGTAGAACGATACCTTAGGCGAAAAAAATTCGACACCCACAGCAACCATTAGCAACAGCCAACCCCAACATAAAGGTAATTTTTCCCCCTAATACCACCGTAATCCAACTATTAGATTAAGGTGACTTAAATACCTTCAAAGAGAATTATCTAAAGCGAAGTTTGGATCGAATTGTGGAAAAAATAGACAATAATCCTCATCTAACGGTTAAAGAAGTGTGGAAAGCATTTCCAGTGGCTGATGCCATCTCTACTATTAAGAAAGTCTGTGATGATATGAAACAAAGCACCTTCAATTTTGCCTGGAAGAACATGTGGCCTGAAGTACTTATTTCTTCACCCAACCCACAGAGGCAACCAAAAACAGAAATCCTACAAATTGTTCGCCGTATTCCTAGAGAAGGGTTTGTAGACTTAAGGGAAGAGGACATTGAAGATCTTGTGAAGTCTTATTCTGAGGAGTTGGAAAATGACTTGAAATCAATTGATTTTTAACTCTCACAACGAAAGTGACGTAAAGGATGAAAATACGCCTAATGATAAGAAGCCATTTACTTTAGCAAAAGTGAGACTTATTTTAAAACATAAAAATAATTTTCAATAATTTTATGGATTAAATAGAGGAAGACCCACGCACAAAACGAACTTCAAGATTTAAAGCGATTTGCATGGTAAAAGTATAACTAATCTAGGCCTACAATCTTGCTTCAGAAGTAGAAATAGCAGGGTTTAGCCCTACGTCTCTTAAGACGGCTAAACCCAAATGTTTCTTGTTCTAGGTCTAGTATTAGTTCTGAAGCTAGGTTGGGTTGGGTTCGATTCTGTTTTAAGAGACGTACCAAATATTTTTAGTTCTAGCTCTAATGTTAGCTTTAGTATTGGTATTAGCTTTACTTTTAGCTGTTTTAGATTATTGTATGCTTGTATCAAACTAAAACTAGAACTAACACTAAACCCAGGCAAACACTACTTATTAACATAGTTTTTTAAAGCGTTATCTATGTTGAAGTGATTACCGATGTAAAATGTTCAAGAGCATTCGAATTTAGCAATTTAAGTAGAATCAATAAAGAGTCGTTTAGTAATCTAGGACGATTCAATTCGATCGGAAAGTAAATAGGCGCGCTCCGTTATTTATTTATTGCAACATTAACTAATCGATTAAAAAAAACTGTATTTACTTTATTGTGTCAAAACCTACCTTTTTCAAAGCTCCACCTAATCTTTTCTTATAATGAAAACCTTCCCATCGCAAAAAACAACTAATTCACCCACAAATTTCACATTTTCACCAAAAACTTTTCAATTCAAAAAAAAAAAGTCTACATTCACATTAATATCTAGTTTATTGCTTAAAAAATATTTATTTCATTGTATTTGTTTATATGAAATTCATTGATAGAATAGAATCGCGTGAAAATTTGAAAAATTCGCGCCACTTTCAACGCCCCCCACACTTCCGTTCGACGAGCGCTCTGTGGCCCGTCTGGTGGTGCGTTGAAAAGTTGGCCATGTACGGGAACGCGAGCGTGGACGCGCGCATGCGCCCAGGTACAACAATAGGGTCAGCTTCCTCCCACGTATAATATACAGGATTTCACCTCCGCTCTCTCAAGCAGGAGGGGAAACTCAAGAAAACGTTTCGTTGTATGTACGTGTGAATGCATTACCCATTCAAGTTGTTGCGTAAATAACAACAAGAGTGGGATATTAGCATAAGACCGGCCTACGTTCGATATGTATAAAGTTGGCGTAGGATGATTTACCGTGGCCTCCTGTGATGCGCTAACAGTTCAACAGTTCATTTTTTTATTGATTCAATTTGTTTTAAAAACTCTTTTGGTCAAGTACAACCATTCCGAGGGGACGAAGATGTGTACATACCTAAAGTGAAGAAGTATAATATCTACATGTGTATCAACACATGTAGATACACATCTTGTACTGCCTTCTTCATTAAACCAATTAGACCAGATCACTTAGTGAAGTCCAATACTATACAATCTAGATTAATGATGTTACGGATGTGGGTTTAGTGGATACGGAGGAGGAACCGTATATGCGGATTTAACGGATGCGGAATTATTAAAAAAAGTTACATACTAAAATTCTCCTGTTAATACTCCAATCTTATATCTATATACAGTAAAGCTTCGCTAATCCGAAGCAATTAAAACCAGCGTAATTGATATTATGGAAGCATCCGGATTATTGAACTCATATTTAGATGTCGCCAAAATGTCTTATAAACACATATTTATAGATGTATTGTGCTAGATAATAATACTATCTAGAACTTACACTGAAGCTTTTACTAGCTTCTTCACTGTTAAATAGTTTATCCCAGCCTCTTCATGGAGAGAACTGCCTTATATTATTATATGCTGCAGCATAATACCGATTTCGTTTAATTGTTGCATGGACAATGGAATAACGTCATAAGGTTCTTCTTCACTAGCGTTCTAAGATAATTGACGTACCAGGGCTGGGTTGGACGAACGAAACGAATACGCCCCTTTTCATAAAAAATTTTAAATAAATCTAGTTCTAGGTCTAGTTTTCGTTCACTAGATCTAACACTATACCTAGATTTTGCATCATTCGGATTTAGCCGTCTTGAGAGATATACAGCTAAACCCAAATGTTTCTAATTTTAGGTCTAGAGTTAGATCTAATGATATAAAACTAGAACTAACACTAGACCTAGAAGTGGAAAAATTCCAAAACTAGGTCTAGTGTAACTTAGAATTAACATCATTCGTGGTTAGTCGTGTTGAGAGATGTATAGCTAAGTAGCCGTGTGTCTGAAGATGCACAGATAAACCCAAAACTTTGCGCTTCTAGGTCTAGTGTTAGTTCTAATTTTACTTTAATTTAAATATATAGGGTTGTAAAATTCTTCTAGTCTTCATAAGTCTTCAGACGCACGGTTCAATCCAAATGTTTCCTCTTCTAGGTTTAGTGTTAGTTCAAGTTTTGCTTCAATTCAAATATACAGGGTTGTCAAATCAGTTGGTAAAATATTCTATTTCAGATACAATTCATTCTAGAGGGCTTCATTGAAAAAGTGTCTTCAGATGTACTGCTAAATTCAACCGAATCCAACCGTGTATATTTGAATAGAACTAAAACTAGAACTAACACTATACCTAGAACTAGCATCATTTGGGTTTAGCCGTCTTGAGAGATGTACAGCTAAGCCTAGTTCTAGATCTAGAATTAGATCTAATGATATAAAATTGTAACTAACACTAGACCTAGAAGTGGAAAGATTCGGTCTTCAGACGCACGGCTAAACCCAATACTTTATACTTCTAGGTCTATTGTTAGATCTAGTTTTGTTTCAATTCGAATATGCTGGGTTGTCAAATCAGTTTGTAAAGTACTCTATTCCATAAACTTTTCATTTTAGAAGCCTTCGTAAGAAAATGTCCTCAGATGCAGGGCTAAACTCAATTCAAACCAACCCTCTTGTAGAGTGCTACGCGTCACTTTACAAGAGGTGCGATGACTAAAATCATCGCACCTCAAGTGTGCGATGACTAAAATAGTTTTTGTAAAAAGAAGAAATACATTGTAAAAAAAGCATTATATCAAAAAAATAATGATAATAAAGAAGCAATAAATCAACAGCTACACGTATAGTTCTATTTAAATAATGATTGTACTGAGATCTACATCATACTCCAAGGTACCTCCCCCTGCAAAGTGTTTATTTAATTCATTCAAGTTCCGGAGGTGTACAGGTCTTGCTATTTGTTTTTTAATACAAAGTGCGGCCTTTCTTAGCGCAGGCTACTTATTATTAACACTTCCGTGACTATTTTTCCAATAGCTTTGGAAAAATCCAGTTATGTGATAATTTAGATACTCTCAAATTACGATATGCTTTATCTCTACGCTTTTGCATGGACCTGATAGTGTCAGTAATGCGTGGTGACCGGGATTTTACAAATTTACAGGTCTTTAGTGGACAATGTACCTCCGGAACACAAAGTATGACATTACTTAAAAAATCTAATTGTAAGTTAGTGTCTACTAATGACCTTTCATTTATGACCATTTGAAGTATAATTACACAAATTTTCAACCTTGTTACTTGTACACTTGTTGAAATATACGATTTAAAAAACATATTGATAACTGCCCAAAAAGAACTTCAAATCAAAATTACTCGAAAACAAAGAACGCTTTGTACCAATATTTTTTCTCAAAGTGGGTTATGTATGATAAAATAGTCAATGCTTGCAATTGCGAATAAATTCTAATAAACAGGGTATCTCTGAAACTATAAGAGATACGAAAAAAATAGGTGCCATGTCCCGATCTCTTTTTTCGAAGAATTTTCTATCCCGCAAAGACACAACCTTTATCTTCTTTTGTTTTTAAGCTATAGCCAAAAAGTCATATTTTCACCATTTCAAAAAATTCTCCTATTTCGTTTATTTTTGAAATTGAAGAAATGCTTAATACACTTTTAAGACACTGTTTGAGTAGAATAAAAAATTAACTAACTAAGTGGCATATGACGTTTTTCACGCCTACTATAAAAAAAATTTCATCTTTATCCTTTAACATCTTAAAATTAAAATATAACGCTTATTTTCCGCACAAACACCATACAAGCGATACATCATTGGAAAGCTAAAAATGTGCTCTTTCTAGTAACACCATAATCAACTATTGGTTGTATTTAAAGAAAACAGAACTCTGTCTTATATCTCAAAAATTATCAATATTATTTAAAACTTTTCAACCGCATTACATTCTACTCAAAAAGTGTCTTGAGAATGTATTAACCACTTTTCTTCAATTTCAAAAATAAACGAAATACGAACATTTCTTGAGATATCGAAAATGTGACTTTTTGGCTATAATTTAAAAACTAAAGAAGATAGAGGTATTTAGAGGTAATAATCCTCTACAAAGTTCAAACAATTTCGACAACGCTAGAGGAAAATCTGGATAGCCACCCTACTTCAGAGTGTAATAAAAGTGAAGTATTTTGGCTTCCTATTTCATCACATAACATTTTAAATAACCTGGATTGTAACAGTTTTGACTTTAGACATGATTATTATTTATACAGATGTGTCCAAAATATTGGTTAAGTATACCGACATTTTCTTGTTACTAGTGCTTGCCTGTGCAAAATACATTGAGTTCTTGTTGCATTTGTAGATTCTTCCAATACACGAGTTATAACACCCTTCATCTTACTTACGTTCTTTTCTCTAGTTGATTTTTCTTGAAGATAGTCGCAAAAGAATTAATCCTCCTCTATGCTGTTTTTATATACATAGCGTATAAATACCAGTAAAACAGAGTAACACAGATAGACCTGTAACATCCATTGACTCATTCATTTGTAACAAACTAATTACAAAGTTTAAGTCGATTAATTAACTCTGTTTCTGCTCCTCTATCAGCAGAAAGATCGACAATTCGACGCGAAACACTATTGTTAGATAATTACAATGAATCCATTTCTTTGGAGTATCAGCTATGGAGGGACGCAATGTCCTTCACACAAAGTTTTATAAGCATCTTTCCAATCGTAGGAGCTTCACCACTACGTACAATACGATAACTCACACGATATGATGTCTCTGTTGCCTATTTGTTATCAGTTTTAGCAATTTTTGTTAGTTGATGTTAAGATTTTTCCTGGAAATTTGGTTGTCCTTTTATCTGGTGTTTTTGGTTTGTGATCAGGGTAATTTGTTTCGAAGCAATAAATATATAAAGTTTAGATTTTCCTATTAAAAATTTTATTTATATACTCTCACACTTTTTTGCGGAACACTTACCGACTATCCGCAAAACACAATTTGGGAATCGCTGCTGTAGAGTATATACTCGTACATCTGATTACAACATAGTTGATGTACACTTTACGTATCCTCCAGTATTTATTGCCGATGTTACTGAAGAAATGGTTCTTCATTCTTACAGAAGTTACCTAATAAAATTGTTGTTTGTGATGTTGATCTACCTGCATTTTTCATTAGTGATTGCTGCGTAGTTATTGCTGATCCGTTTCTTTTAATAATTAACCTACCAGTGCTTTAAGCACTGGTTTATTTCCTAAACTTTGGAAGCGCTCATGTATTGTTTCTGTATTCAAGCATGGCAAACAACAATTTCGCTAAAGTATTTGAGCATATTTTTTGCATGATGTTTAATCGACAAGTCCACTCATTTCTGTCACTTAATTAACATGGCTCTATCAAGCATTGCTTAACAGTTACCAGTCTTGCAGTGGTTACTACGATGATTTGTGAACCTTTGGATGGGGCGGTCAAGTGGTTACCACACACTAATTTCTCTAAATATCTGTCTATGGAATGTGTAAATATCTAGTTATCTGTCTATGGAATTTACTGCTAGGTCTGGTGTTTCCCAAGTTGCAAATTTAGGCCCTATACTGTTTATTAGCTTTATGAGTTACCTTCTAGATAAATTCTCTTATAGCGAAGTAGCTTATACAGATGATCTTCAACTATTCCATTCCATTTTTTTGGACCACGATATTGCTAGTCTTCAGTCGGATTTGGACGTGTTGATGGCATGGTGTAACCGTTATCAATTAAAGATTAATATCAATAAGTTTGGTACTAATAGTTTTACATGCAAGATGTCTCCTCTGGATTCTTCTTATTATATAAAAGGTGTTTTCTGGACAAACGATCTACATTCAATGATCTGAAAATTACTTTTGACCGCAAATTGACATTTGTACTACACATTGAACATTTTGCGTCTTTCACGGTGATGGTATCAATATGTACAATGTGTTATACAATTTAAAAGGAATTTCTCAAATATTTACCTCTACTCTTAAACAGATTTTACCCGGATCGTGAAATGGATTCCGGATCCCTGCTGCAACGTCATAATTTTTCTGCACTTAACATAAGAAGAGTATGACCAGTATATTAGATTTTAGTAGAAGTTTGTGCACGGTGATTTGAATTGCGGTGCCTACACATGCAATACGTAGTACCAATGAGTTTTATCCGAGGAACTAACTAACAGAATATGATGTTTTGAGTTATAATTGATTTATTGCATGTTATACAATAAATCTACATAACTTGCAAACAATGCATTTGTAATTGATTTGTAATTGATTTTCATTGGGCAATAAAGTGAATTATTATTATATTGAATCAAGTTTTGAAAAAAATAGATTTGTACAAAAAAATATTTAGTGCAAGAGTAACAGTTAAAATTTACAACGAAAAGGTTAAATGTAAAAGTTTAAATTTGGCAAAATATATCGGGGTGTCGCATTCACCTCTACGTGTCGCCCCATAAAACGTTGGAGATTTTAAATGGTCGTAAAAGCGAGGGGGGTACTCGAAAGAGAGTCCGGGGACGAGAACGAACACAATACGAAGCGCACACACTGAAAATGTAAATAATGTCGAGAATGGAACGTGCCCCCGACAGTATTCACTTTATTACGGCACTTCCGTTTTGTATCGCTTACCGGAAAAAGCTGCTGTGTGCGTAAACGCAATTATTATAGAAATATGACATTATTTTTATTGTGTTAGTTTGTTTTGAAAACAAATAAAAATCCTATTAATTTTTCCGTGTAAATTTTATTGATATATGATACAGGTATATTGATATGATAATGTTATATTTTATTGATGAATTTTTGGAAATTACCTGGAGGGCCCATCATTAACCTTCCCTTCCATCTCCAAATATCCTGAAAAAGAGAATCATTTAGGATATTTTATTTTATTTTCTATTAATGTTGTTAAACAATTTCAAGTTAATGAATTCCCCCATTCGACTCCTTAAATTAATTATATTCTTAACTATATTCTCACATCCGGTATTATTTCAATGTCTTTATACAAGGTATTCCAGGTTATTGAATTGATTTAAAAAATTACACGTGTATTTCAATCGATTCTATTTAAACATAGTATACGATGGTTGCATATCCTGTATCTCCTATACAAAGTGTTTGTCAACCTATATTTATATGAAGTTTTTGTGTTAATTTTAAAAGATCTATTGACTATTAAAATTCTGTTACAAAAACCTAAAACACACTGTATAATGACTTAGTTAATATATTGGAAACAAAGCAGTACCCTAGACTTTCATTAGTGGGATCTAGTTTTCTGTTAGTTGTCTATCCCCTTCAGCAAAAGGAATTTACTCTTTGAGTAGCACTCTAGAGCAATATCATTATTCGATTAATGGCATCTAGTCTTCTACGTTTATTCTTATGTCCACTCTTCTACCAGTGCTACCTACCTATTATTGACAGTATTTAAATTTATGTCACCCGTATTTGCTATATTTCCTGGTAGTACCACTATCTAATCTTATATTAGCAGTGTCTAAATATTATATACTGGGTTAAACATTTAAATCGAGACGACCTTATAACTCATATATTTTTTAAAAAGTTTCAGATAAAAGTTTCATCATATAAAGGGAGAAATTATTTTGAATGGTTTTCATTTACATTTTCGAAGTGCCGTCTATGTCTTTCAATTATTAAGTCATTTTTTTTAATGGACACTTATTTTTTTCATCATTAACTCCATTACAAAATAAATAATTTTGTTTGAAACATTTTTTATATTCAATATGCAATCAGGGAACACCATAATTGGCATCCAAAAGGCAGGAATTATAATTGCGGTTATAATAGAAAAGCAGTAGTTTTTGTATCCGTCTCTGTCAAAATATCTCTTAGCAACAAATTCATTAGATAAATCGTTTTAATGAATAAGCATGGAAAGATATAGAGTTGTTGAAAGAAACATTGAGTGACATTCTTTTGTGGAGATATTGTTATGTTGATGCTGATTCCTGGCAAGTTATCATTACTGAACCACGCTATTCTCCAAGACTAAATAACCAGCTTTTGTTTCAAACATTTTTTATTTGACGTGTGATTATGGATAAAAAATGTCATGCATTCTTTTTTGATCCTGAATAATTATTTCACATTACGTTAAAATGATGCACGGTGTAGGTTGTATCTGTCAGGATATTCATAACTAAAAATAGCCTATTTCATAACAAAAATTTCTTCAATTTATTCAGCAACTGCTTGTCATTCCAAGCTTAATTAATTAACTATAACCACAGAATAATCAGAAGATAAACACGCCCTCTTAGCATAAGTCGCGCATTCATCACTGCGCACAGTGGTTCGCCATTTTGCGGGAATAGTGTTTACGTTAGTGTTTACTGCGTTTTGAAGTTATTTTCTTCTGATTTGATTTTTTGAAAGGAATCTAGTGTTTAGTTGTTATATTTATGCATATATAAATGAGATTTATACATATATACATCAATATTTTATGATTTTACTAGGCGAACTTCCGGTAAATTATGCATTAATACGGCCCTGTCACCAAATTCTTACTGAATCAAACCTGGTGTCTATACCGATATAGCGATCTCAAGGAAATGTTAGGTGAACTTAAAAAGATCTAAGGTGCCGACCGAGAGTTTATCTTCTGGTTATTCTGTGCTATAACGATGAATTTGTAGCTCTGGAAAACTTTGGCAGCTAGGGGTACTAAAACAACTGCAAGACATTATGGCTGCCTTAACACTTCCGGTCTACTTGATGATAATATTGGTATTTTATGGTAAGTACCTAATTATCTACAAGGATATCCTAGATTATCATCATCTCGCCATGTATACGCAGTATCTAGTCATCTCTCAAGAGTTGAACTTTCTGTGAGCAGAATTTGGACTTTTATTAACACTACCTAGCCATCTGTAAGCGGTGATTAGTAATTTTTCAGTATGTAATCTTCTGCAGCTAGTATCTCGTTTTTCACCAACAATATCAAAACATCTGCTTGCAAACCTTTGTCCATATCTAAACATCTCCTTGCAGATTCAAGATTTATTTTAACATTTTATGTTTTATACATAATAACTGTTTCGTCGACCTGACAATGTTCGCTAAAATCTTCTATTAACAAAATTACCCGCATGTTATAATTATTATAACTATCTGGCTATGTATAATAACTAGAGTCTAGTCATCTCTTAAGTGTATCTAACCTTATGTCAACCGTATTTGCCGTTTTTATCAGCAGTATCTAACTTCTGCGACTAGAACTTGAACAGCTATTAGCATTACTTACATAGTTACCTATCAGCAGTGTTTAGTCATTTCTCGATAAGTAATTTTTAGTGACCTACCTTTTATGACTCCTGTTTGCAAAGAATTTAATTACAATTATGAATATCTATCTCCCTCCTCACGGTTTCGAGATTTCTTTTAATATTTTATATTCTATACATAAAAGCCATTTGGTCTATCTGATCATCAGGAAAAACTTCGGTACTATCGGTATATATAGTATTTAATGACTATCACTTTCTGGTCATGAATAAATAGTATCTATAGTGCTCTGTTCCCTTTTGCCAACAATTCTTCCATTTATGCCACCTCATATTGAGCTAATTAAAAACCTAAGCCGCAAAAAGTTTATTGAATAGTGGGATAGAGTTAAAGGGTGCCAGTTAGCAAAGAAGTTAATGTTTTATTCCTCATTTGACGATGTACAGAAATTTACAAGTCTGGATAAGAGTCTGAGGTACAGTAATTCCCTAAGCTGGCTGTTATAGCCAAAATGAGTACAGGGAGGATGCACACTGGATCCGTTGATGCCTAAGTGCTGCATGAGTGTATGCTCTCCTTCTCTTAGATACGTACATGCAAACAGTGTGTAGTAATTTCTCAAGAATATATAACGTTCTGCTAGTTATATTTCCCGCTATAACCAGCAGTATCTAATTATCTGCGAGCAGAATGTAGACTTTTATTAGCACTACCTGGCCAGCAATAAGCAATGTTTTGTTATTTCCCGGTAAGTAAGCTTATGCTATCAGTGTCTTATGATTCATTAGCGGTGTCAAACCTTCTGCTTATAGAATTTAATTCCTATTGTCATGATCTACCCATATCATTACAGATTCAAGATTTCCTTAACATTTTATGTTTTATACGCAAGAACCATTGTCTATCTGCTGATGTTCGATAAAATCGCGTAGAATCATAATTACACGCATATTATATTAACTGTCACTATCTGGTGATGTATAAACAGTGTTCAGTCATCCCCCAAGAGTATTTAGTCTTCTGCAAGTTGTATTTGCCGTTTTTACCATCAATACCTAATGTTCTACGAGCAGAATTTGAACTTTTTTTCAGAATTTGAATTTACACTAATTATCTGGATACATGTGGCGACTATCGTCAATAAACCTTGCGACAGTTGCCGATCGACACTTTACCTCACATTCATGGTTTCAACCTCCAACTTCATGGTTAAACAATCTTCTCCAAAATTGATCCTGTACGGGCAAATCGCTAAATATCGGTAGCGAAAGAAGATGTATACAAAGAACCCTATTTGGCCTTTATGAATATACAAGAATTTTCGGTCTAAGTTTTCTTTTTCTGTGTACATTGACGACATTCTTATCGCTAGCAAAACTAAAGATGAACACTTCGTTTACTTAACACTGTTGTTTGAGAGATTAAATAAATTCAGTATCAACATCCAACCATCAAAATGCCTTTTTGCAGTTTCTTGACTAGATTTTCTCAGTTACGTTTCCTCAACAAGAATTGTTACTTCACAAGTAAGAATCAAGGCAATTCATAATTTTCCACAACGTCAAAATTTAAAAGCTTTTTTATTAGGTTTGGTTCCATCCAACCATTATCATAGATTTGTTCCAATATTTTCAGATATTCTTGGAACTCTTTATGATTTGGCAAATTCTCTTAAAAATTCTAAAGAAAGTCTTAATTGGTCAAACGAGCAAATCGTTTACTTCAGCAAAAGAACTTTTGTTACAATCAATAATTTTAGTTCACCCATCTACAAAAGGAACTCTATCATAAGCGATTGATACTTCTAATACTGCCATGCGAGCAGTACTCTCTCAAACAATAGATAATACCATTTCTATAGCAATTTTCTCAAAAAATCTAATATGTTCAGAAAAAAACTCCTCGTCAATCTCCATATTTAGACTACATTACTCCGAGAATTTACATAAAAAATAAGCATATTAGTACAAGTATTACCGCAAGTATTGCTGATACCTTTTTCAGAGTAAATATTGAACTCGTTTTAAATTCCTATCCTTCTGCTGAAACTATTCAAAAAGCCCAGAACAGTGATGAAGAATTATCATCTTCTTAAAAAACAATTCTCTCACGAAACATCACATCAATTATCTTTTATAAATGTTTCCAATTCCAACTTTAAAGTTTAGTGTAGAACATCTTTTGATGCATCTCGAATACTTCACAATTTTATCACAATATTTCTCATCCTGGTTTTTGTTCAACCATTAACAGCTTAAAAACCCGCTTCTTTTGGCCTCGCATGACCAAAAATGTAAATTTATGGACAAAAACTAATGTACACTGTCAACGTGCAAAAGTTCAAAAATATACCAAGTCTCCTCTTCAGAAAATTCCTATTCCGAGAGGCAGATTTGATCACATTAACTTGGATATAGTAGGTTCTTTGTATCATTTGTTGTAGCTAAAGGACATCAGCGCTTTTACTATTGCTCACACACTTCTACGTATATAACAACTTTCCAAGATGGTATCCCGCATGTTATAACGCATGACCAGGGAAGGAATTTGGATCCAAACTTTTTAGATCTAAGAGCTACAGAGCTATTATATGGCCAGCTGCTTAAGCTACCTGGCTAATGTTTTGTGGATTCACATTCTTCAACTGAAATTGAACCAGTTCTTTCTAGTTTAGGTCAAACATTGTTTTCTCTAAAACCTTTCACACTGTTCTACACCACTGTCCTTCAAAAACTTTTGTACATAGATTTATTTAAATCCAATTACGTTTTCCTTTAAATTGAATGTCAAAGTCTACGTTTACAAATAAATATGAAGGACCTTATAAAATTATCAAAAAAAATTCAAACAATTTTATTATATTTCGTAATAACGAAGAAATTGCAATAAGTATTCAATAAACCTGCTGTCACAATCTGGCCATGTATGTATAAGCAATGTCTAGTCATCTCTCAAGAGTATCTGATCTTTTGCAAGAAGAATATAGACGTTTATTAGCAGTGGGTACCTAGTAATGTTAATCATTTCTCAGCAAGTAATTTTCTTCTGTCCGTATTTTGATATACATTATCGGTATGAAAACTTTTATTTGCAAAATCTAATTGCCATTGTCGTTATCCATCCATGTCCTCGCAAATTCGAGATTTCTTTTAACAGTTTAAGTTTTAAACATACAACAAGCATTTGGTTCATCTAACAATGTTCGCTAAGATATTGTTGTAACATAATTAACATAACGCGCAAATTATAATTAATAGACGCTTAATTTGAAGATTCTTCCAATGGGCGAACTTAGGTCCTGCCTACAAAATCGAAATTATAAAAATATACAAAAAATCGTGTATATTTCTATGATTGATTTCGCTGGAAACCATATGGAGAAAATGCAAACTCTTCAAAATCTATATTTTATGCCATGACGAAATTCATCCAGTTGAATGTTATCTCAAGAATCACGAAGACGATGTTAAATAATTTGTCAATTCTATAAATCCCGGACGTTTACATGAAAGCCTTTGCCATAGTTACTTCAATTTTAAAATTACAAATATTTACCTCGTTATCAGCGTTTCATTACATATTTAGTTCAAAGATAAACAACTGCCAGAGATATAGGCTAAAATATTTATTTTGATAAAATAAAATGTCGTTGTTCGTTTTTTATAATTGTAGCTATCGTTTTAATTAGATGACGTTTTTGTATTGTAATCCTACTTTTATTTTTATTTTTAGTTCTTATTTTTAAGATATAACTTAGTACGTTTTGATATTTTTGTAGTAAGTTAAAGAATCTTACGTGATAATGAGCTTCAACTCCTTTACTTTTAAAAATCGCTTGTAATTCTACTGAGGCTTTTTCCTGTGATGTCCCAGAAATATCATAAAAATCTGAATTTGTGTTCGCGTAATGAACCGAAAGAGCTCGACGGAATCCTTTTGTGTAATTTGGACCAGAACCGTGTAATAAAATCGGATGGAAAAATATTGTATCTCCTTTTTCCATAACAAAATTAACGGTTTCTACGTTTCCAACGTTATAAACACCGTAGAAACCGGGGTTTTTCACATTCTGAAATAAATCGGTTATAATTTCATAATTATTTTCAAGAGTAGAATATTAAGTATTACTTCGGGGTATGAATGAGGATATAACTTTCCTTTATGGCTACCGGGCACACCGTATAAACAGCCATTACGGGCATCAATTCTTTCCATTGCAGTCCAAACCCCTACGATTTTGTTTGCAGGACCGAAACTGAAATAATGCATATCCTAAAAGATTTTAATAAAATGTTGCAATTATTACAAAATTTTTTCATAGTTTACTTGGTGCATTGGATGCCTGGAAGAATCTGAATCTGCGTGTGGTGGTTTGTTTATAATCATGGAATGACAAGCGGTTACATTTGGGCCTATGATGCTAGAAACGATGTTTAGAATATTCTTATTGCTTGCATATTTATAAAAAATATCATCATATAAAATATCGTTTAGTTTATAATACATCATTTCTCCAGTTTTTCCTTGTTTTTTTAATTGAATATCTTTCATTGCAATTATTTTTGGATCTGCTTTTACTCTTCCATTAGCAATATCCAAAAATCTTTCTCTAAAAGTGAACGCATTTTTAATTAAAATCATTAAGAAAGTAACGTTATTACAAGCATAAATCGATGAGATTTTCATCAACAAGTTTTCTTATAATCAAATAACCATTATCTTCGTAAAATTGCCTTTGATGATCCGTGATGTAGATATCATCGAAAGTGTAAAGATAATTTCTACAAAAATAAAGAGATGAATAAAAAATAAGTTCGTTTAAAATGTAAAAAAAACCTGGCCATTGTTGGAGTTTATTTAATTCAAGAAGTGAAAACTCATTTAACAGTTTAAACATAACAGTTAATATCAATAAATACTCGAATAGATATCTCCCGAATAAATACAGTAAACGATAAACTTTAACTTTAAACAGTGACAAGTATAATCTTAGTATTGCTTTATTTTGTTTTGCAAAATTTTTGGTCGAGTCTGTCTTAAATTGATAAATATAAAATTATGAAACAATTTTGTGATTATTTAGTTATTAATTTTAATTTATTTATAAAATGAAAGTGCGGAATGAAATTTCATTGATTTTGTTCATTAAATTTAACTCCGTTCTCGATACCGTTAATAAATATTAATTAAATATTCGAGGTTGCTATAAAACAATTTATTGATACTGGCAATCCGCATTAAATAATTTGTATTCATTAACCCGCATGCAAAAGAATTTCGTAATTTAGTATTCAAATTTCTCAACAGAACATAATGTTGGAAATTATGGTTCATTTTATTATTTGAATAACCTGAAAACTAGTCAGTATGTGAGATTGAAATACGAAATTATATGTGTCCGAAAATAACTTTCGTTCTGATTTTTTTTTGTAATATACTTTGATTCTCCAATGTTACCATTAAGATCTTGTAAAGCAGTGTTCTTCAACCTTTGTCATCGAGCGAAAATTTTTTTTGACATAATTTTTTCATGTAACAGTTCGTTCAGTAACACACCACAGCGCTTAGGCCCCATCGAGCACCTTGTACGTCCTTCTACACTCTCTCCGGCTACATCAACTAGCCTAAGGAATTTCCGATTTTTTTTTGCCATTCGTACTCGGCCATTCCTCTGCAGTCTCTCATTCTGAGGTCATGCAAAGTAAAGCAATTATACAAGATGTGTCGTACAGTCTCCTCGGTCTCTTCACAAAAGCGACAGAGTGGACTAATAGCAGATTAAAAATTAAAGACTGTAAAGTTGCTTGTTTACCTTACCCGCAAACCCAACCCTACCCGTGACAAATTCGTTACAATTCGTACGGCGTTTTTACGAAAGACAAGGCTGTTTCTGCTGTAGGGTAACGCAGCAGTTTTTTAAACTCTGTCCCACCAGTTTGTGAATTTATTATGGGTAAAAGCTTTCATTAGTTCAATTTGAGTTGATAAGGACTGATTATAATCAACCATAATAACATTAAATAACCGATAATTATTGGTTCAGGTGAATAAGTCGCTCGTTTGTGCAGCCCTTTCGGCAAGCCTATCGGGTTGCTTGTTACCTGAACAGGTTGAATGTCTTTTTGTCCACTGAACTAAAACACAGTTATGCTCTGCGGCCGTCTCCAATGTCAGATGACAACCCATAACAAGTCCTGAGGTAATTATTATTCCACTCGGGACTAAAATAGATTGTCTACTGTCAGTGTAAATTATAAATGTTTCATCTTCCAAGTTGAATCTGACAATAATGTCAATGGTAAGTAGTAATGGAGTAGTATGTGTGGAGTATATTTATTGACTGTTTTTTCTTCTACTTCCGTGGTACTTGGGTAGGTGAGATAATTCTTCGTAAAAATGTGTTGCAGTGTTGTGATGTCCGTTTTGCATTCCAAAGTAGGCGAGTAACCAACCATTTTATTCCAGAGTACGACATTTTTACTACTTCTCTCACCTATAGGAATTCCGGTCTCACGCAGTTGAAACATGGTCACCAAAGCCACCTCTTGAATGAACAGATGATGTGGAGTTAAGTTGAATTTATTTTCTATGGCTTCAGTAGGTGTAGACTGCACCGCACCTGTAACATACAAATACGCGAGTCTGTACTTTATTAAGTGCAGTAGTGGATGCAGATTTTAAGGTCTACTGAACCTTATGTAAGCATAGATTGGATTACAGCTAGATTCAGAGGGTAATTTTAGGTGACAACCCCTATGTCATTTCTATAGTCCTCCGGCATTTTCTGAATGCAACGCATGCGTTTTTTACTCTATTATCTAGGTGAGTTTTCCATGTCATTTTGTTGTCAAGTGTAATGCCCAGATATCTGACTTCTTTTGACAAAACTAATGGAGTATTAGCAAAAGATTTCATTCTGGGCTTGCCAAACTTCCTCAATCGTGTAAAAAGAATCGACTCTGTCTTCTTAGGGTTCACAGAGAGTCGTTGTTGATCACACCAGGACTTAATCGACTTCGGAGTCACTTGCGTCCTATCAAAAAGTACATTTATGTGCTTACCTTACAAGGGTGATTAGATCATTTGCATAACCAACTGTTGTAAAGTTAGCTTTAGTGAGGTATTTCAAGAGGCTATCTAGGGTGTGATTCCAAAACAGTGGGGAAAGTATATCCTCTTGTGGACAGTCTCGAGTAACTTCTTCTTGATAACTGAAATCGCCAGCCCTAAGGTTAAATTATCCTGTGTTAAAGAGCGAATCCAACCACAAAGAGTCGATGAAACCTTATGCTCTAGTAAGGCATCGTTAACCTAGAGAAAGTTGTTCTATCAAAGACTTCCTCTATATCTATGAAAACACCCTTTGAGTTCAGCACTCCACCAACAAAGCTGGACATCGAGTAAAAAGCCGTTAGCGTGGACTTGCCCTGAGTGTAGGCCATGTTGGCTAGGATTTACTGGTTTATTCGGAATACAATAATCCCTAATATAGTGATCACACAATCTCTCAAAGGTTTTCAAAAGAAAGGAGGAGAGACCGATAGGTCTAAACGATTTCGATGTGAAATAATGTACTCTGTTTTGGTATGAGAAGTTCACCGTAACATCACGCCACCGACTGGGTGTATAGTGTAGCGCTAGGCATACCACTAGGTGAGGTACCAAATCCTCCAAGCCCCGTCGTAAAAGGGCTGGAATAATACCATCTGCTTCTGGTGTCTTAAACAGCGAAAAACTGTTGAATGCTTTTAACGAATGCTTTTATTGAACTCCGCTAACTTACCCCTATAAAGGTTCCAGTCGAAGTCTAATTTTGAGTTTTTAGGTCTATTAAAGGCTGACCTTGCCTCTTGTTTAAGGTTGCCGAGTTCAGGGTACCACCAAATTGTAGCACGCCCCGAAACGGCTTCTGATCGGAGGGGGCAGGCCTTTCTATAAGCTATAATTAAGGAGTCACTAATGGTATTTGAGTACTCTTCAACTTCAAAGCTTTCATTTGGCTTTCGAAAACATATATCGCTCAAACTACCACATACCAATGCATACAAAATATGCATTGGAGTCACATCCGATGACAAGGGATGGGAATGGAGGGGACGTTTCCTCTCCACTTCCAGGTATGTTTGATATTAGACTAAATTAAATTTAAAAAATTACCCGAGTTATTTTTCCCCCGAGTTATTCATGATGCGAAAGCATGGTATGCGAGAGAGAGGCCTAACGAAGGGCAGTAAGTGATCGGGACATGGAGACCGAAATGCTGCCAATGGAAATGAGGTACGGAATTTACCGGGAGAGTCATCTGTCGTTGGATTTATCCATGTCCCAATCGTGTGAACGCCCTGTTTTCAGTGTTGTAGACGGCGAGATAGATAATGAGAGATGTAGGATGGATCAGAGGAAGAAAACAGAAAGGAATAACAAAGAAAAAAAGAATAGAAAGAAGAGGAGTCGGTTTTGCTTTTTCCCCGATGAAATACCGCGATGGGCGGTACCACCAACTCTATACTCCAACCCGTCACTATTTGACTGATTTAGACCCATAGGCCAGATTTCTGTCGTGCAGATTTCCTAATCCCCTCTATAATAAAAAAAAGATACCTTCCTTTGCGTCCTCGACCAGTCATTTCAACCCTTGAGATAGAGGTTGGACTTCATACGGCAGGTAAGCTAATGCTATGGTGTAAACTAATTCCTTAACCCTCCGATTAATGGTGCATCGTACTCTATCGACATCTCTTTCTGTGTGCCAAGGCAACCAAGTGAGTGTTTACGTGTTTTGGTATGTAAATGGCTCTCTTCTGAGTACACTCCACCACCCTTAATTCAATCACCTACTATTAAAAAGGTAGCAAATTATCATAAAAGGTAGCTTCTTGGGGTTTAAGCCATTCGGCGTACTTTTTCGCTACCCGAAGACAATAAGGCGACTTACAGTGTCTGTTTTTACTATACCAGTTGGTTATATCAAGATGTCGGTTTTTGGCCGCTAGAATCTGAACTGTAGGGAAAATAATTGGATTCGTGAAAGGGTAGGAAAAGGATTTTTAAAAGGATTTTCAACCCAACTTAAACTATTGCAAGTAGAGGAAAACTGTTTCAAAAACGTCTTTTGCAGACCAGTTAAATGTTCCAAAATATTACCTTTTAAATTCTGGTTGATCTAACAATGTTACCAACGATACTATTGTTATATTATATTATTAACTTTTCCTTTTGACCATCTTACATCAGTTTGAAGAAGGAGATGTTTATGTAAGCTTCCCAATACATGCTCTGTTTTGTTTACGGTTCTGCGGAATACAGGTTCAAGAACACTATTGTAAAACAACGAAATGTATTCACATTTCATGGTTTCGTATTTTTCTCAATATCTATACAGTTAAGAACAAAATGCAAGAGTGCAATATTGTTGTGAATAAAATTTGCCACAACTTTTTTTCTAAAAATGTTTTTCTAACAATTTGTGTAACACGGAAAACATTGTCCATTGGAATGATTAAATGAAGATAATGGATAAAGGCAGCGAAGGAAACCATTCACGCGCAGCACTGGTGATATCAAGAAAGGTTGCCAGATTAACGATTTATTGTGAAATTTGATGATATTACCTCTAATCTCACGATTTGACATGTACTTCTCACGAGTTTTATGTAAGTCTTGTGTAGCAAGAATTAGGCAACTTTAAAGCAAATGTAGAGGAATCCAATATCAAATTAGCTAGTGGTGATTTCAAATATCTAAAATTGACTCTACTAGTTTTTAATATATTATGACTTTCTCATTTAAGTGCCACTTTTGATTATATACATATATTTAATACATACAATGATTAAAGGTGCTACTGTAGAAACAATTCTTTCTATCATTCCACTATTACATAAAAAGCCGACTTCGTACTAAAATTCTAGAAGGTACAGTGTGTTAACTAATTATCGTACCCGAAATCTAGGCAACCAATATCACAGTATTGGTATTGCAGCGCGACGAATATTCCTATTATTTGAAATAATTTTTTCGAAAAATGTTATTAAAAGTTGATTTTGTATAACAATTAACGACTGTAAAAATGATCTCCTTTTGTTCAAATGTCGTAAAAAATTTATATCCGGCTACGACAATCAAAGAATTTAGTATTATTGTCATGGACAAATTGTAAACACAACATTGATTAACATTAAAATGTGCCATTAAAATAAAGGCATCATGTTCCGGTGTGAACGTCATAACGAAAGGAATAAAATTCTGAAAGAAATTCTCATTGAACGTTTTCGTTTTTTTTTTAATTTAGTTAATTTGTTTATTAATTTACCGCTTAAATCAATCGCTAGGAACAACGATAGCTCTAAGAAGAACTGTTTGGAGAAATATAAAAGCAGCAAAAAATGGATAAAGAATAAAGATAATCCGGAAACACACAAAGCATACGACAATCGCGACAATAATAACCAATAATAACAACAATAATAACGTTCGATCTGCTGTCAATATCTGGTTAAAATCTGGTTACTACTTTAAAAATATCGCCGTTACCACTACACAATGAGATAGATAACCAACATTACAACGTGATGTAGGTTACGACAATTATTTAACACAGTGTATATTAAAAAGCCTATTCGCAAATTCTGCGTAAGACTGTTATAACTTCGAGGATAATTGAAATCTTATAAAGAACAGTAATAATACACAGTATTTTCTTCCAGTTTTTTGATACGGATTCAAATTAATTTATTTCATAAATATTTAATATTAGTTCATCATTATGTTGAAATATTTTTTGAATTTGTGAAGCAGTATTATTTTGTTTTGTTTATTTCTTTTTAATTATACAGGCTGTCTCTTAAATGCGTGTACAACGGAATACCACAGATTCCTTGGCTAAAAATAGGCCATTTAAGTTAACTTATCTATATCCAAAGAGCCTTCGTTTCGCCGCTAGAGGACCTCAAAGTTAGCAAAAGAAATTCGTTTATTCCTCATAACTCGAAAACGCGGTAATCAATCAAAACCATTTTTGAGATGTAAGTTCCTAGGTTCAATTAACGTCTTTTTATGGTTTTAGGTGAAGTTTTAAAAACACAGAAATGATCGAGAAGCCATGTCTTCAGCAGTTATTAAACCATTTTTTTTTGAGTAGGCGATGACTACATAATTAAAATTTCTGAATTGCCCATTTAGTTCTGGAACTATTTTGTCCCTTGTAAGATTTTGATTACATTAGTGGTTAAACCAGAAAATTGGATTTTTTGAACATCTATATAAATATAAAAATATATGGCCTAATATTCGCCAAACACATGGCTTTTCCATCATTTCCGTATTTTTAAAATGTTATCCAAAACCATAAAAATACGTTGATTGAACCTAAGAACTTATTTCTTAAAAATGGTTTAGATTCATTAACGTGTTCTCGAGTTATAATGAATAAACGAATTTTTTTTTGCCAACTTTGAAGTCCTCTAGCGGCGAAACAAAGCAACTTTTGATATAGATAAGTTAACTTAAATTGGCCAAGGAATCTGTGGTATTCCGTTGTACACGCATTTCAGAGACAGCCTGTATGTATATATAACTTTTATATACAAACGTTGTCTCAACTATTTATTAAATTAAATCCTATTTGTATATGTAACATATAGTATTGTTAAGATTGAATGATTTTGAAACAAATCTCAACATCTTACGATTTTTATGACATGACTCAAGAGATCAAGAGATATCAAAATAGATTATAAAGAAGATATCTTCTGCTAAAGAATCTAGTCTTCAAGTAACGCCATTTTATATTCAAAAACAGTATGCAATCCTCCGTCCAGTTATTAGTAGCAACATCTAATCTTCTGCAAGCAGAATGTGGTCTTTTATTAGCACTACAACCTTTGGCTAGCTGGTTAATTGCTTTTTTAAACTACAAAAATTCTGCTTGCAGAATCTAATTGCCTTTATCATTATACACTCATCTCCTTGCAGATTCGAGATTTATTTTAATATTTTATATTTTATATATATAACAACTAGATAGACGCTTAATTTTGAGGATGCTGCTATACAACAGCATATTTTACGGTTTGTTCAATGGGCGATGCAAAGAAAACGTAAAAGGTTGTCCATTAGAATTACATATAGAAGGTGTTGACTGACACAAATTGGATTAAAGAAGTAGAGAAAGACCACTCATGCACAGGACTGGCAATATTGAATGAGAATATAAAGAGTATCTCATCTGCAAAAGAGTTTAGTTGACTTCTATTAACAGTATCTTGTTATTACTATCAGCATCTAACCTTTTGCAAGCAGAATTTAAGCGTTTATTAGCACTACCTAACCACCTACAAGCAGTGTTTTAGTCCTCTCTCAATAAGCAATCATCTTCAGTTAGTATCTTGTATTTCATTAACTGTACAAAACTTCTGCTTGCAGAATCTAATTGCCATTGTCATTACGTACCCATCTCCTGGCATGTTCGAGATCTATTTTAACATTTTTTGTTCTATACGTCAGGCTACTTTCAGGTTACTTCTCATATGATGAGCAAGTTCTTTTACAATAACTTACACTAGTCAGGTTCATTGACCATAGATCAGAGAATGTGCATTTTACTACAGGGTTAAATGTGTGCGATTAGCTACTTATCAGTTTCACTTTGTCAGAATAACTTTTCATAGAGCTAAAATGAGGCTTCCAGTAGAGTTACCTCTAAAAACAAATTTGAAGATTTAAGAAGATGGAGACTTGGAAGGGTTTATGTAATTATACATAAAATATAATTATGTTTAATAATTATGCATACATTAATAATATTTATTTTGCTTCGGTGACATGCTGAAAAGCAAAGTAAGATAAGGGTTGTTGCACCTTCCGGAAAACTTCCATCTTATAAGTTTTCAAACTTATATATCCATTAGTATATGCAACCCAATATAGTCAGTAAAAGATATAATTTCAAAAAGGCAAAAATTTCTTTCCCAATTTTTTTTTACTATTATCTGATGGTGATAAAATGTGAGAAATATTTATTAATGTTAATAACATTTTATTCTGTAGCAAATAAAGAACCAAATAACTTATTTACAATTATTTTGCAAATTCAAAAGTATTTTCTTTCTCCTTCTTCTTCATTTTCGTCCTCAATTTTCTCCCTTCATTTCTCGCCTTTCTTAAAGTTTCGAATGCTTTAAATTTCTTTTGTTCCTCAGTCGGAACCATCGCCTTACAACTCGCAACATTTTTAACAAAGTCGTTCTCTTTAACAAAACCGACATACTCATATTTAACATCATCTTTTTTATTTGTCTTCTTATCGTCTTGTTTACTTTTAACGGCAACCTTCATCTTAGGATCGACCCGTTTTAATATCTGAACCCTCGCCAAATAACTTTGTAATCTCATAACGTTCATTTTTAACGTTTCCAGCGAAACGTTTCTTCGACGTTTATCGACCGCAATTCCGATAGTTTTCGCGTAATTTCGGTTGATTCCAGCAGATTTTAGTTCTTTCACGGAAAATCCTCTTCCTAAGCGTGTTTTAGAATGGTAACGAATCGATGGACAGCGAACAATTGGACGGAGATGATCAATTGGAAGTGGAGTTAAACGTTTTGCTTTGGTGATTCTTCGAAGGTTTCGACGTTTTTTTCGCATTGGTTGATCAAGTTTGTTTCGTATTAGTTTTTGCCAATCTTTATGGAAGTGATTGTTGGATATCATATTGTTGTGGCGAACCATTTTGAGCTTTAAGATTTATTTTCTTTTTAATTAGACTCTTTTTAATGTAAATGACAAAGTTGACATAAACAAAAATTATTTTTTCATATACTACTTTATTTTTTTAAATTATTTTTAAGACACATTAATTATATTATAAAAGGATCTTCTAAAATTTCTTTTCTTAAAATTTCCAACACAGCTTTCGGATTATCCTTAGGTATCTTAAACAAATAATGCAGGAATTAATTTAAAATGGATTAATTTTATTCGCTTACACTGTGTCCGGCTCTTAAAACTGCGTAAAAAGATAATCTATCAATTTTTCTAACGAATGCCTCGTTGATATCATCGATTGCAAAAGTGGTTTGTTTTTGGTCTTTCCACTCTTGAATTCCCTCCCAGTTCAATTTTTTAATCCAATCGACGGTTCCAGCTACGTTCACTACATAATCTAATATTCCAGTGAGAACAAGAATTTTAATTTTACTCTTATTCAAAAGATACTCAACTAAAAAGAGTTATAATTTAACTTTTAATTTCTTATCAGGTTTAAATGTATAAACCTTTTTCAGTAACACCTTGGAATAATTCTTTTTCAAAATTTTCGTAACAATCTGTGTTAAAAAATGTCCATTTATGTTTAGTTAGTTTCAAGTGGGGTTGGATGACGAATTTAAATAGATAATTACAGGTAATTTGGTCCTTGTGTAAATCTTAAAATAAAATTTAAAAAAATAAAAGTAATATTTTGGTTACTGCAAGAATTACTGTCGTTTGTGAGATGAATGGGGAAAGGGTATAAAATGTTATAAATGTCAAATCCTTCGACGAAATTATTTAGAAAATGTTTCTCTAAATCGTGAGCTATTTGAAATTTTTTCTTATTGATCGCGGTGTTAATTTTTCTTATTTCGGCTTTAACAGTTTTAAATTTATGCTCGTCGAATAATCCCTAAAATAAATTAAGGAATTATAACTTTTTTACAAATACAACAAATATCGTGTGTCCAATAAAATAAAATATTTTGAATTGATTTCTTTTAGAATTGTGGAAAAAATGTTAGAACATTCAATCATCCAAACATCCAACTTAAGTGTTATGGAGAATTTATTAAATGGCAATCTTTAAAGAAGTAAGGCAAGCAAAAAATGTAACTTTGTTTCTTTTAAGGAGGATGATGTGCTAGATAATTTGTTAACCCGTAGATTATACAATAATTTTTATTGGGAACTGAAGATGTGGCATTTATGTACTTGTGCATTAATTTTGGTGAAAATGAAACATATTTGTTTGTCATCAGCCCAACATGTCAACCTTGTTACAATTAAATCACGCTTTTGGTGCGATGTCAACTTTTCAACTTTTGATTTTTAACTCGTGACGATTTTAACGTGTAAAACGAAGAGCACCCCATTGCAAACAAATCTAATTCTCTTTTTATACGATACATCCGTTCATAAAATCGTGTTAAAACTGCAAAATAATAGGAAAACAGGATCTCCTTAAAACTTTTTTATTATGTAGTAAACTCTTAAGCTTTCCAAAGTTTTTTGTGATTTATAAAGGTGTCTCCTTTTACCGGAACAAAATCGTATGCGAGTAGGGGAGCATGGTTTATAGTGGGACGTTTTTCTTCTTTGTCCGATAACTTACTTAAAATTATTATTTCAATCGTGGAGTTAAAATATGCTATTGTTTATGATAAACACTAACTACTATCTTAGGTTTTTAAGAATAAAAATGATAAAAGGCAAAAAATATGTCCCTTAATACACCATGTGTCCCAATGATGACCACCCTATGGTACACAATGGGAGGAAAGTATATTTTTTCAAAAAATTAAAATCTTATTTCCTTTAACAAAACGTAAATGTTTCCTTTTTGTCTTCTCTATCCCACCATGATGATTCATTGTATACAATGTGACAATGTATAATGACATTGTATACAATGTCATCTTTTTGCGATACATCTTCATCTTTTTTGTCCGAAATGAAAAACTTGTCATTCTCAAATCTTAAAAAATTAATGTAAACCTTGTCACATTCTATCATTTCTAATTAATGTAAACCTTGTCACATTCTATCATTTCTATTTCTCCTATAGAGTCTAATCCTTTTTTTAAATACATATTGAATTATCACAAAATGTGTAACTTGTAAATCTGTTTCTATCATTTATTCTCTATCAAGGAAACTGCTCTCACTAGATAAATCGTCACGTACTATCTCTTCATTACTAACATTATCGGCTGATTATTCAAAAGCTTATCTTTTGTTGCTCTGTACCTGTTTATTCTTTTTGTGTCGAGCCATTTTAATTTCCTGTAACTTGCTTTTTTAATTCTTTTTCTTTTTGTTGCTCAAGATTAGTTTTCTTTCTTTTTTATGTGTGTTGTAACCATCCGTCCGGAAATGAAAGAGTCTGGATGCTGAATTGTGGTAACCATTAATTCATCATCGGATATTTTAGAATGCATCTACTGGTAGGTTGTGGATCTTGAACGTATTCTTCTATTTCAAAATTGGATTATTTAAAATCAATCATTTAAAATCGGAATTGTCAAAAATAAATCTATTCAATGGAGCTATTCCTATCCTTTCGCATCCCTTTATTATATTAGATGGCGTGGAAGCGGATGGAAAAGACAATCTCACAATTTCGGCAATGTTATACATATTAATCGACAGCAGCTTACGTCTAATGGCTGGAGTTTGTAACTACTGTGGCGGTAGTGCAACAAGTTACATGCCGGTTTCTTTGCAAAATTTGAATACATCGTAGTTTACATAGCTTTCATGATTATCTAAAACCAACAGAATTTTGTTATCTTGATTGCATCTCGTAGCATTGACTACATGTTCTAAATACAATTTAAAATTTTCAGCTGTCAAATATCCACTTTTGTGAGTAGCTCCTCTGGATCCTGTGGGAGCAGTGTTTAACATGTGGACTTTAAAATACCGATGAAAACACAATGGTAAGCACATGTGGTAATAAGAGGTCCCATTTCAGTAAACAACAGACTTTAACAGACTTCCAACGAACGTTAGTTCTTTTCTTATTTGTTTGTAACTACTCGGAGTAATTTTCTTTGGTGGTTTGTGGACGGTAGTTACTCCTGTCTCGTCACAATTATGTATTTGATTAATTGTGATATTGTTTCGACATTACCTTTTAAAGGTTATCAAAAAATTAATAATCAATCAAAAAACCTTAAACTCAAATGAGCCTGCCTCTTTCGAAATAATGTAATCCACTCAAAACCAGCAGACTTTTTCACATTTCAAGATGCGGGGATGGGGTCATTGTTGGCAGTGGAAAATCGAAATGCTTGTTCGCAAGTGTCTTTGATAGTCAAATCGTAGCACATGTGCACAGTTTCTAGTAAGTAATAAGATAATGCTTTCTCTTCTTCATCAGTAATAATTTGGGAAAATCCATTGGACAATATGCGGTGTAAGGCAGATGTAATGAGTGAATATTGTTCGGCTGCTGCTCGTATAAATATCCCACCGCAGCAACACTTTCCACTGTTGTTTTCATTCTAAAGGTTGTCAAAAAATTAAAAATCAATCAAAAAACCTTAAACTCAAATAAGCCTGCCTCTTTCGAAATAATGTAATCCACTTAAAACCAGCAGACTTTTTCGCATTTCAAGATGCGGGGATGGGGTCATTGTTGGCAGTGGAAAATCGAAATGCTTGTTCGCAAGTGTCTTTGATATTCAAATCGTAGCACATGCGCACAGTTTCCACTAAGTAATAAGATAATGCTTTCTCTTCTTCATCAGTAAAAATTTGGTAAAATCCATTTGTTATGAACCCTGTATATCACATTTATAATTAATTGTATTATTTTCTTATACCGATAAGTTTATAAACATTCCCTTCTAATATTTTCCCAAAATGATAAGGTGTTTTAAATTACTTTATATTTTCTCATAGTGATAAGTGTTTCTTTCCAAGTATTCCTTGTAGTTCTTTGTTTGATTATACAAATGTCGATGCTGCATTGTCTTCAACAATGCAGAGGTGACTTTGAGCGTACCATACGCGCACTTAGATTTAAGTAAAGTAGGGATGAATATGCGTAGGTAGGCCGAGGGCATAAATAGTCCGGGAACGCTAGATTAAGCATCATTCAATTATTCTTTTTGTTGGTGATCAATTGTTGAAAAGACCGTTTGTGGTCAAATTGCCATTCTAAATTCTCATCAAAACTAAAAGTAACATATTTCAATTTGAAAATCTTCTTTTGAACGTCCGTCGTCCGTCTTCACATTATTTATCAGTTCATCGTCCGTCGTCCATTGAATCGTCGTTGTAACATCGTCAAATCAACGTTAATAAATAAAAACCAATAAAACATCATCGAGTGTTTTCTTTACGGACATCAGCTCAAGAACCCTTAACGTGTGCTAGTTAAGGGCACAACACATTAGACCATATTCGGTGCAAGGCAGATGTAATGAGTGAATATTGTTCGGCTGCTGCTCGTATAAAAATCCACAGCAGCAACACTTTCCACTGCTGTTTTCATTTTTTGTTTTTATTCTGTATGAAAACGTTTACTTTTTTTACATGCTTTTCTTGCACTTTCCTTCTTTGTTTTGGCATCTAAAGCAAGTATTTTAGGGTTAGACTTTCTGGTTTACTATAGTAGTCGACATTTCTTCTAATGTGGTATATATTGGAACGCGTCCCATTATGCACCACAAAGGCATGTCCTAATATGTACCATCTGCTAATTTTCTTAAAAACCACTTTTATTTAAAAAAACTTGCAACAGTTTTAAAAGAATGCAATTAACTGAGACTATCTTTAATCACAAACAGTTTTATAATTTTTTTTTACCAGGGTATAACAAGAAACATCACAGAGCAAATTACCAAGTTAGAACTTGTACGCCATATTGCTGTGTCGATAAAAAGAAACTCTATGAATATTAAGTTTTAACTATTGAATTAAAATTAGAACTAACAGTAGCACTAACACTAGGATTATCGCTAGGACTAATACTAGATCTAAAACTCTTTAGTCACTTCGAAGCAGTTTCTGAAGAAGGTATCAACAATGGCATCCAAAATGTCAAACATTTTGTCAAAAAAATGCATTTAGTATTAGTCCTAGTGATAGTTCTAGTGTTAGTGCTAGTGTTATTTCTAATTTTAATTCAATTAACACCAGTCGTGAAAGCTTTCGTACTTATAAGTTTTAACTACATAAAATAAACCCGCCACGAAGAAATAATAAATCTGCTATTCATAAACTGGCGGTAAATGTCAGCTAAATCCCGCTATATATCACGTCCCATTATAGACCAGGTCCCCCTATCTCAATTCGTTTGAACTCAAACTAAATTTGAAGTATTTCATAAAATTAATAATTTCCTTAATCATGTTTGAGAAACCTAAAAAACCCAATTCGTAGGATATCTTTTTGACATTTTTTGTGATTTATAAAGAAAGGTATTTAATTTACGAGAAAAAACTATATACGAGTATCTTAATTCGTTTTTAAGATATCTAGTTTTGATTGCAACGTAAATTTGCACATTTCATAAAATTAAAAGTTTTCTTAATCATTTTGAACGAATTTTGTTATGACTGATGGAGTAAGGTATCTACTTTTACGAGAACAAAGGAGTATCTCAATTCATTTTTGAAATATCTAGTTTAACTTAAATTGGTAGCGTTTCATAAAATTAGAAATTTCCTTAGCCATTTTTGAAAAATCGCAAAATATCGAATTTTTAGATATAAGAATAAAATTATATACGAGTATCGCAATTCGTTTTTGAGATATCTAGTTTTGAACTCAACCTAGAATTCTAGCTTTCATAAAATTAATAATCTCCTTAATCATTTTTGAAAAACCCAAAAATTCTTAAGATATTTTCATGAAATATTTTGTGATTTATAAGAAAAGGTATCTAATTTACGAGAACAAAACCATATGCTAGTATCTCAATTCGTTTGTGACTTGTCTAGTTTTAATTTCAACGTAAATTTGTAGCAGTTTATAAAATTAAAAATGCTCTTAACAATTTTTGAGAAATCTCAAAAATTCAATTCTTAAGATATCTTGATGAATTCTTATGTGGTTTATAAAACAAGAGAAGAGAACAAAACCACATGCAATTCGTTTTTGGATATCTAGTTTAGATCTCAACATAAATTTGTAGCATTTCATAAAATTAAAAATTTCATTTTTAATTGTCATTTTTAAAAAATCGTAAAAAATCAAATTCTTAAAATATCTTGATAAAATTGTTTGTAATTTATAAAAGACAGTGTGTACTTTTACAAGAAAAAAATTATGTCTGAGTCTTAATTCCTTTGGTTAATGTTAATTTTATAATTCATTCTACCAGTAATATCGTTAATAAAGGTTTGATATTAAAAATACGTTATCTTATTAGTTTCAGCCATCTTCAGAGATAAACTACAAGTGCAAGTAATTAAAATAAATCGTTAACCAAATTAGAATAATTGAAAGTAGCGAAAATGTTAAAAAGGTCAAAATGTAACATCTTAAAAATACTTACAGTCGACAATTTAAGAAAATCACATTGTATCAATTGGTAAAACCATCTCGAGAAAATATTTCAAAATTGAAAATTTTATCGAATTTACAATAATAAATGTCGTAAAATGATAACAAGAAAACGATGTTTATTAAACTTGACTAAAAAACTTTTCTAGACTAATATACCTACTCTTGAAACACTAGATATTACTAAACCACTATTAAATAATAAATTAAATGAATGAAATACGTAATATGTATACATCTTATTAAAATTCTGTACTGAACAGAATTTCTGTCAATTTGACTAAAAGTTTTATAAATAAAACAATGGTTTATGGATGAGATCACCCCTAAGTGGGTTTCTCTCCGACATTTTTCCCAACAATCTTAAAAATGAAATTTTAAAACAGAATAATCCTATGAATAATAATGTTATGTGGCGGCGCAGATGACAATATTTTGATTATTTGAGATTTTTACAATTATATCAACAACTTGCATAATAATATCAAATTTAGATTAGAAATGAAAAAGGACCACATTTTAAATTTAATTGATTTAACTATAATTAACAAAAAAAAAAGTTATAGAATTCCAAATATACATAAACCTGAATTACCATTATTCCGTGTGAATCATTTCATCATAATACTCACAAAACTACATATTTTGAGAAAAAGAAAGAAATAATGAAATTACTTTAATAAAAAAATATTGGCATTAACAAAAGTTTTTCCACGACACATATGAATTCATTGTTTGATAAATTCTTAATAAAACAACATCTCAGAATCAATAATCTCAAAATAGCGTACCTATTTTTCGTAGATAAGATATTAATATGGACCGTTTATTTTAGAAGCGATGTAAGTCCATTTTTGAAAAATTGAAATAATTCATGCCTAGTTTAATGCAATTTTTTGCATTAAACTTAGTCCGTGTTAATATCTTAACATTAAACTTAGTCCGTGTTTAATATCTTAAAAAATCCCTTATTTTGTATAATTTAAAATTGGACGGAAAATGAAATTGCATAATCATCGATATAAGTGGTAGAAGTCCAATTGGAAGAGGTAGATGGCTTAATGCTAGCTATATGCTTGCTGAACAGTAGCATATGCTTACAATTTTCAGCTGATTATTTCTGGTGGAAACATTTTAGTATGTAACAAGTTTTTTATTGATAGTTTCCATATATGTACTGGAAAAATTAATCGTATCCTTCATAATATTCCGAAAGACATGCGTGGTGAAATGAATGGGTATTGCAGAAAAACTAGTAAGCTAGTGATGCCTACTGATGATGAAGAAAAAACGTTTCTTGCACAAAGTCATGATGTTTACTTGCAAGATGCTTAATTAACATGAAAATCATTATAAGAAGATAAACTTCTCGCACCAAAAATTCCTGATAAACCTTTACTCCAAATTATTTGTCTCAATTGCATATTTTAAGCAAATATGTATGTTTTTAATAAAATCGAAATTTACAAATGGCATTGATGTGACTAAAGAATAATACTTAAAATAGAATAATAACTAGAATTAATACCTCTGATGCATTATGCATATTTCAAAACAGTATCATATGCAGAGCATAAGTTAATAGTATCAATATCTTGCAAATTAATACTGCTTCTATTTCATGTCGTGTCATTATTTGTAAACAAGATTGCACAAATATGAAGTAAATTTTAAGCGATACTTGATTTTTCAACATAGAACTTAAACGATTAGAGATATTTAGATATTTAGAGATAATTATTTAATTTTAAAAGTGGTGTAAGTTCATTTGCAGCATGTACGTTCACTTAAGTTTAGTAAAATACACCTAAAACAAATTTGTATAACCTGATTATACATTACTAAAATAGTAGAAACATTGACTTCATATAATTTGCTTCAATTTTTTAATTAATACGTATTGAGATGTTTATTTTTTATTTAAATGTACAGGGTAAGCAGGTTCCAACAAATTAATCGAATTTAAAATCAACCACCTTTGTTCTATATTCTTTCCTTTCTTCTTTACTAATTTCTTTATTATTAATAATTCGCTTTCTTTGTCCAGTTTAATTTTTTTGTCAAATTCTTTCGTTTCTCAAACCACGTCTATTCCTTTTTATTTATTAATAATTTTCTTTTGTTTCCGACTATTTTTGTCACTCTTTTTAAGTAAACTCTTTTAATTTTTATTTGTTATTATTTTTTTATAAACTATTTTTTTACATTGAAATAGCTAGAAGAGTGAATATTATTACAACTTCCCCATATTCCAAATTGAAAAATTTACAAACTAAGTGATCAAAATTTTACAATTTCACGTTCTTTAAAATTATTAATTAATTTTTTTAAATCTCTCTTTTATGTTAGACTCACCCTTCTTTCCTCATGCAACAATCTTTGTTTTAAATTGTAAATAATTATTATCTTCCATTAACGGTTTTAATTTTTGGCGGTGATGATGGTTACTATTCCAAAACTGTTTTACAAATTTATTCTTATAATCATCTATATAATTCTTCTTGTTTTACTGAGGTTTTATAAGCGCTAATTTACGCTAGCGTAAATTTACGCTCAATAATTGGTATGTAATTTCAAATATTGTATTTCTTTACGTTTTTAATTTGTTTTTTGTAAATTTTAGATTCCTTGATAATGAGCTGTTTTTAAGCTCGAAACGTCGGAAATTTTTATAATATTTTTAATTTTTAAATAAATTGGGAATTGTAATTTTTTAAACACAGTATTTGTGTTTGTTATAATTGATAGAATAATCATCTACGTTGTTGCATTTGTCCGCTACCATTTCATATCATTCTAAAGCTTATTCTTCTAATATGACGTTACATTTTTCTTCCACTCTTTTCTCCACATATAACGGTAGATTTGTGTATTATTCTTTTATATTGTTGATTTAACGTCGTTACTATTTTCCATTTGTATGATAATTTCCTTCCTTAAACCTTGAATTGTTTCTTTAAATTTTCTCTGATTTTTTAATCAAATTATTTCTCGACCTTTCTTCTAAATTTTGATTTATTTCCATTTTATTTTGTGCCAATTTCTCAATCATATCCACTTTATTTTGTTCTAATTTTTCAATCATATCAATTTTATTTTGTTCCATTTTCCCAATCATATCTATTATATTTTGTTCCAATGTCTCTTCCATATTTTGATTAATTTCTGTTTTATTTGGTTCCAATTTCTCAGTCATATTCATTTTATTTTATTCCAATTTCTCAATCATATCCATTTTATTTTATTCCATTTTCTCAACCATATTCATTTTATTTTGTTCCAATTTTTCTTCCAAATTTCGATTTATTTCCATTTTATTTTGTTTCAATTTCTATTCTAGATTTTGATTTATTTCCATTTTGTTTCGTTTCAATTTCTCAATCAAATTCATTTTATTTTGTTTCAATTTCTCAAATCATATCCATTTTATTTTGTTCCAATTTCTATTCCAAATTTTGATTTATTTCCATTTTACTTTGTTCCAATTTATCGTTCATATTCATTAATTATTTCCTCGTGTGCATTATCGATATTTTCATCCCAAAAACCAGTAATAGTAGCAATTATTCTTGATTCCATCTCTCCACTTCCTTCTTCAGTCGACACTTTAGATCTGGTTTTAGCTTCTGACATTTTTTTTGAAAACCGTTTGTTTACTTGCTTGTGCTTGCCTCCTTTGTTTGCTAGCCCCACATTGGGCGCCAAAAATTGAGATGATTATTTAATTATTAAATAAATACAGTACAGGGCAAGCAGGTTCCAACAAATTAAACGAATATAAACTCAACCACCTTTCTTCTATTTTTTTTCCTTTCTTCTTTACTAATTCGTTTATTATTAATTATTAATCTTTTTCTTTTTCGTTACTATGACTTTTTGTCACTTCTTTTAGTAAACTCTTTTATTTTCTTAATTTTTATTATTTTTTTATAAACTATTTTTTAACATAAAATAATCTACAAAAATGAATATTATTACAGTATGTTAACCTTTAATTTCCTCGGAATGAGAGAGAATGGGCTTATATTACTTTCAAAATAAACGGCCCATATAATTGTTAAAACAAAATTATAATTAATTTGATAATTTCAATTTTGGTAGACGTATAGCTGTAAGTATTTTTATCATGTGACATTTTTTATCTATTTAAGATTTCCGTTACCTTTAATTGTTCTAATTTGGTTAATATTTTATTTTAATTATTTCTACTTTTAGTATCTTTAAAGGTTTCTTTGAGCCGGAACTAGTAAGACAAATATTTTGATTAAAACGACTAGTTGAAAGTACAACATTTTACGAACTGTTAACACTAAACCTTTATCATCTTAATTTGGTTTCGAGATATCAAGATTTGAACTCAACCTAAGTTTGTAGCATTTTATAAAATTAAAAATATCTTCCACCATTTTTCAATAATATTTCAACCATTTTTTCGAAGAGTAAAAATAATTTTATAAAGAAATTGGCTTTTAGAATCAGTTGGAAAACTTAAGGAATTATGACAATATAATATATATTATTTAGTATATTTTAGTTTTGAGGAAATAACCTTTGTGAATGTCCTATATAGCATTATTTCCGTGATCGCTTACTTTAAAAACGCTAACTGCCAAAGTTTATCATTCTAGAACAAACTATATCAACAATAATTAAGAAAATGTATAAAAATTTCTTAAATTTGAAGGATTATATCTTAACAATTTCTAGGTTTACACCAAAAATGTTTACAAAAATCATCATTATTTTTACTCTAGTGGTTGAGAACAACATCCTGTAAAAGCGTGTTGGAACAAAATTAACCATGTAAAAAGATTCTCTTTTTCTTTTTAACTTGTTAATAAAACGTCGTGTATAAAGAGAACTAGGTATTCTTTCGAATGAAGTTTGTTAAGTGTAAAAAAATGTCTTTGCTTCCTTACATTACAATGAAATTATATATTTTGGTGTATTGAACACACGATTATTAAAAAAAATTACTAAAGCGTATCCAATTTTCCCATAATTACTAATAAAATCAATCGGCGAAATATAACCACCAAAAAATCCAACCCCTTTCAAATTAAAATCAAACCCTGCATCTCCATTTTTATTTTCCATCTCGATGTGCATCCGATTTGCAAGTTCAACTGCAAATTTCGCACCGTAACTTTGCCCGAAAACGTATAAAGGGGAAATTTTCCATTCCGGTTTTTCGGTAAAAAATTTCTTGGCAAAAATTATTAGATCATCGCCAACTTGCGTAATATTCTTTGGTAATTTTGTGTTTGCTTTATTAACTTTATGACTAAACCCAACTTCAACGGGGTAATCAACGAATAAGACATTAAATTCTCGAATCCATGTTTCATTTCTTTCTATTAATTCAAAACTGAAAGGACCGATTTCCATGAAATTCCCGTAGCAACTCGCCGCGATACCGGGACCACCTTGCAACCATATTATTAAAGGTCTTTCTTCCGGTTTCGTTACGTTCGCCGTTGTATAATATAACCAGTAAAAAATATTTTTGGACGAATTTATTTCAATAAAACCCCAATCTTGTTTCGTGTTTCCAATAACATTAATAGCCTCATCATCTAAAAAATCTATAGCTACATAGCAACAAGAAATTAATAATTAAAATTTAATTTAGTAAATGTATATTTTATTTATACCTTGTGTATAAAAAAGAATTAATCCAATCGGAATGCACAAAATAACTACAGAGATCCATCTACTACGCGACATTCTACATCAAAGAATGGTTTATTGAAGAATTACTGTTGTAACATTCAATTAGGATAATTGCAATTTATAAACGTCACGCATCATTATATTGAGTTTAGCTGCAACGGCATTCGCGAAGTGTGGGTAAATAAAAATAATCACAAAATTAACCTCTGAAATCTTAGTGAACTTTGCGACCTTAATAAAATCAATGCAAGTAGAAACAAGAAAAGTGCAAATATTGGCTCGGTTTGCTATACCGTAATATTTATTGGTATGATAAAATGTTTCTTACAATAATTCTTAACGTTATTGATAAAGTTACTAATCTTATTAAATTCATACAAATAGCTTAGCGTGTGATGATCATATTTAAATTGTGACCAATTTAGAAATGTGATTCTGACTTTAACACCATGATTTAATCACAATATTAATTTATTAAAAATTTTGTGCAAAAGATGACGTATATGTTTCATGATTTAATCTTTATTTCGTGAAACAACCATTCTGGACGATGAGAAATTCTAAATCAGGGTGAAAGTACTAGGCCAGTATATAAAAAAATCTCCAAAGCGTTTAATGTTCTCAGCCTAAACTTTTTTTAAGACCTTTTATATTTACAATATAAAAGATTTTGACAGACATTGATGATTTCTCATTTTATTCTTCAGCATAAATGTTGTTGCGGCTTAAATAAATAATTTTTATTAATATATCCATGTAAAAAGTTAAGTTGGACTAATATTATTCTATGAAATCTTCATAAAATTGTGAAATTATTTCGAGATAAAAACAAATACTCTTTGAAAAATAACTTCTTTACTGGAATTCTACGAATTGTCGGTAACCATACAAAGTGTTGATTTTATACTTACTACTTACTTATTGAATAATGTTAAGGAAAACGAACGCTTGAAGGAGAACTCATAAGCATTGCTCTAGATCAGGGATAGTCAATCTTTGTATACCAATCGCTCACTATTATATCTCTGATAGTAGTAAAATTTTCTAACCGCCTACCGGGTCCACAGTAATGGTAATTTACATACAGAGTGTACATAAAGTATGGAATCATTCGATCATTGGCGGATGTTCTTAGAAAAAAAGGCTTAGTGATCTATATTATATTTATTAGCGTGCATTTTTTGAGTTGGAATTGAAATGTACAGGTGTTCCAAAATTGAGATACTGTATTTAAGCTGGCATTTTCAAATAGGAACCCCCATTTTTTTACATTTATAGATTCTACGTTAAATTCTAAGTATTTTTCATGTAACACACTTTATGCTGATATTTAGTTGTTTTCGAAAAAATAGCTGCATGTTCCTGTGTACAGGGTACTGTCCAACCGAAATTTCGGTCTAAAATAGGAATTTCAAAACTTCAGTGGTATATACTCATATTGGGATTCCAGACAGTACCCTATCTTGCGATAAATTGCATTAAAATATATCTCTTTACTACCTATCAGCGTTCCTAGTGAACACTGGGTAGTTATTTAGTGCCGTTTTTCATATAGTTATTAATAATTGCTATTCAAAATCCGTTTCCAAACATTTTTTATAAGCTTGCGTGCCACCATGAGATATTCTTGTGTTCTGATATTTTTGCTAAAATTTTTGTCTAACTACATGAAAACATGATCCACTAGTACCATAGTACAACTAAAGCCAAAGCCAACACTAACGCTAGTGCTAACACTAGAACTTAAAACATTTGGATTTAGTCAGACGAAACCGAACCTTCTCTTAAGGCGGAATGGAACCCAACCCAACCTAGCTTTAAAACTAATAGTAGACTTAGAAAACATTAGGGTTTACCCGTCTTAAGAGACGAAAAGCTAAACACTACTGTTTCTAGTTCTACGTCTAGTGTTAGTTCTGAAGGTAGGTTATAGGCCTAGATTAGTTGTACTTTTACTTCCAGAAGAATTTAAAACAATCTACAGCTAAACAAAAAGTAAAAAGCCGTGCATCTTCAGTCTAAAGACGCACGCCTAAACTGCAACTTTCTGATTCTAGTTCTAGTATTAGTTCTAGTATTGGTTCTAGTTTTATTTCGATACAAATAAAAAGTCCAGTTTTTACATAAAAATAGGAAAAGCTTTGGTTTCGGATTCGGTTTCGGCTCAAAATTGAGTCGGACACTACCGTCTATTTCCGAAAATAAGACATCTTCTGAAAATAAACCCTAGTTAAAATAATGTGACAAAAAGAATTTGTTAAAAAATGCTGTTGATTTATTAAGTGTAAATAATAATATATTACTGTATTCCGAGAAATTAATTGTTCGTTTCAAATTAATTCTTGGAATTTATCTTTAAAATACAACATAAGGCAGCAGTCTACAATGAGCGACAGTGCAGGTATACAACATTCATTCATTTCAGTCTTGCAAGTCTGATTATTTCCTCATGCGTAATTTTATTTAACAATAAAGTAAATAATTTTTAACCCTAGTTAATGTAAATAATCGTGAAAGACTCCAGGGGTGTAAATCTTGTAGCATTTTGTAAAGAGAAGATGCTGGATCTCCGTATGGTTCGTAAATGGCGTGCAGACTACGATTACCTATGTCAACTGGTGGATCAAGAAAATGAGAAAAATCGCAGAGTTGGATTAGATCGGCAGCCGTTATTTTCTGAATTGGAAGATTGGATCTGTGAATGGATTAGAGGCAGGAGAGCAATGGCTTTGGTTGTGCGCAGGGCTGATATTCAAAAATTTGCCCTTGAACAGCAATTGAATTTGATATATCCACAGAAGAATTTAAAGTATCATCACACTGGTTGGACAACTTCCTTAATCAATATGAACCGTCTCTGAGGAAATCAACAACATTGTCTATGTTGGAAGACAATGAAGTTATTAAGCGTGCACTTGCGTTTAAGTTTTTTGTTGATTTCATCGATTTTTCGAAATATCAACTCTCCCATATGAGTGCTATGGATAAGACCGCGGTATTCCTAGGAGTTTAAATGACAGTTAGGTTTCTTCATCAATTTACGTTCTTATTACCCTTTACAACAATGCACGTGTTACTCATATTTTGGCGATTCGTCTAGATGGCAAGAAAGTATCGCCATTTTTAATCACTGAAGGTAAAAAAACAGATTCAACGTGTTTCCTGAATTTATGTCATTGAAAGTGAAAAAGCCTGGTGCACCCAGGCAGTTATAAGAAAGTGGGTTGATTTTATGCTGCTACCATTATTGAGGGGTCAGGATAGAGGCACTTGACATTGCAATAAACAAGCCATTCAAGCATCATTTGCGGATGGAAACCAATGAATATATTGAAAACAGAATGGTGAGAAATCATCGACGTAATTTTGTACAACCAGACTTACAAGAAGTTATGAATTGGCTAAAAAATTCATGGGGCAAAATAACTAATAATAATGTTTTCAATGCAGTACGAACAGGCTACTTAGATGAGAAGTATTCATTCGATATAATTCAGAATTTTATTTATGGGGATGTTCAAGTAGAAGATGACATGACTGTAATTGAATAAATTAAAATTTCTGTATTCTGTGTAAAATGGATATTAAATGAAAATATATAAATATACCTTTATTTTTGTCCTCCCCCGAAAAGCCCTAGCGCGTGTTTTGGACCAAAAAAGAAAGTAAGTCAGAGTCTTATTTTTGGAAAAAGATGGTAGTACAGGTGTCCCAATTTCGGAGTTCACATAGGCTATCTCCGAAATTAAAAAGAGATAGAAAGAAGTAGCTTACATGTCATGACCTCATTTTTGAGAAATTGTAAATACCAAAAACTCTGAACAGCTATCGTATTTTGTTTTCGCCCTATCAGCAAAAAGTGAAAAAATTGCGATAACGATAAACGTCAATATTTCAGTTGTTACCAAAGCAGGCTTAGGACCTTTAAGAAGGTTAAATCACTTTCAAATTTTGGCTACAATTCCATCTATTGTAATTGAACAAGATGCCCCAGAACCCACCAGCCAGTGCAAACAATCCGCTGTTTGTCCAAAAGGTGATATGGACCAATTAAATTCATGGTTGTAGTAAATATTTAATCAGTATAATAAACGTTTTTGGTCCGACAATAAGCCTAATTACAGAATAACCAGACGTTCTCAAAGAAGATTCGTGATTAACCTATGGTGTGATCTTTTAAATAATAGAATTTTAGCATATATATATACCAAGAAAATTTAAATGCCGACAGATAACTGAATATATTAACACATTCAATCCTGCTGTCGCTTATAACTATAAGGGACGATTAGCTAATTGTGCCGCTGCCAAAAAGGATATGCGGCATCCAACATGTTAAAGCAGCACATTGAACTTTATGTCGACAAATTATCATTGAACATGTCTCAAATATTTTATTTCCAACATTTTGGAGTACGAGCACATAATGCCGGAGTTGCACTTTGAAAGCGAATAACAAAAAAAACTACTCCATAGAAAAAAACGTGTAATTTAATGTTTTATGTTGTGGTAATTTTAATTTTATTCATCCATTCCAGTAATAATTTTCACAGGTGTAATGAAAAAGTGTACCCGATTTCAGGCGATATGCAAAGAAGCTCAACCTTGCGATTCTTTTCTCAAAAACTATTAAAAGTCTCAAATTTGATCTGGCGGTAACCTGATGTGTGCTTAATGAAGTGCATGTTTTATTTTCTCAATATTTCATATAGCTTCGCGGAAAATTGTGCCTTAATAGAATGGGGTTTAATCGAAAACGGATAGACGGATTTCAACGCAATTTTCACCGAAATACGTCAAATACTTTCGGTTGTCGAATTCCGTTAACAGTTTTTCAAAGTTATGTCTATCTAATTTTTATAGAGCGATTTAAACATTGTGCTGGTGTTTACTCAGACAGGACGTAGCGTCTTTATGTCTATAGAGATAAAAAAACATCTAAAATTTTAAATAAAATTATTTTTTTACAAATTTTGTGTACATTTTTTCATTATAGCTGTGATAATTGTTATATGAGTGAACGAAAAAAATTGAAATTACCCCTCATTATACAGAATTAAATTATGGGTCAAACATAGCTAGTCTCAATTTTTGACTATGGAGTAGTTTCTTTGTTATTCGCCTTCAATGTGAGGAATAAGCTCAATAGTTCATTAAAATTTTAAAAAAATATTTCAAAGTAATAACTTCAGTCCAGATAAAACCATTAATAATTTTATATGAGTGCTCTTTTGGAAGCATTTTAAGCCTTCTGGAAGCTTTTTACGGTTTTTTTAATCGGTATAAAAATTTTAGAAAGTTTTTCAAGTTTTCCAGTCGCAATATCAAGTCTTCTGGAAGAAGTTCAAAACTTCTAGAAGCAGTGTCAAATGTTCTGAAAGCATTTCAAATCGTCTGGAAGTAATATTAAGTTTTCTGGAAGCAGATCAAGTTTTCTGGGAGCATTTCATGTCTCCTAAAAACAATATCAAATCTTCTAGATGAAATATTAAATTTTCTTTGTAGACCAACATAGGGTTACTTTTCTCAAAGAAGGATTACTTTACGTGATTTTCCTTGTTCAAAATGCGTAAATGCATTGGATAACTTTTTTAAAGTCAATTGTGGCTTTGCAATTTCAACTATTTCTTTTTCAGTACACGAAAGTGGCTGACGATACATCAAATTCACGACATCATATTCCAAGTCCTTAAAACCAACATTTTTTACTAACCGTAATATGATTTGTATAATTGGAGTCAGATCAAGGCTATTGTTGTCAGTTGCGCAGCTAACACAATCGGGAATTTTTCCACGCAGGTGTTGTCTACAGCATCTTTTATATTGAATTGCTTCCAAAACTCATTAATTGACAATTTACTATGAATGTTTTCAGTTTGATCCATTAAATAAAACAGGATAGTTGTATATTTAGGCAGATTTCACATCTTCGTAGATCGAAAAGCGAAATAGACGTATATTTTGAGAAGCTATATTTATTATTTTTTTAAAATTATTTTGTAGGTATATTTATATATTTATAGGTATTAGTTTGGAGAGTCTTATCTTGAGGAAGTCTTGTTCGTGATCACGATCTCTGCTGTTGAAGATGCAAAATGGCTGCAATTACCTGTTGGAATGTGTCTTCTTCCTATCCACTCCAAGTTCCATGTCACCATTTGTCGTCCTAGTCACAAATATATCTAGTTTTGGCGGTTTCAGTTTCCATGGTAAACTTCATCATGGAATGTTGAGTGTTCGAAGAATTCTTAGAGGCGTTCTCTGTCATGTTGCTATATCATAAACGTATCGTTCACATATAGAAGCAATAGTTTTCGTTTCCGCAGATTTCTTCAATACATGCTTCTTCAAAGCAACTTTTTCAAATAATTTCATGTAGAAATTAGCTATAACCGGTGATAATGGAGATCTCATCTTTTATTTGGTACTCTAGTAAAACGTATTTCTACATCGAGACCAAACTATCCTTAATATATCTTGCTGTCGGGTGGCTGGGTTCAGTAAGTTCATCATTTTGTCGTCATATTCCTTCTTGTCCCACAACGGTGGCATCCCCTTGTCTCCTGATAACACAACGATTTTTGACTGTTCTTTAACAGATCAGAGTGTGCTTACTTTTCGCTAACTAACAAGTTGGATTTTGATAGTTTTACTCACTTTAGTACCCTAGCAACTTGTAGGATCTCTTCGGCTTTCAGTGCGGGCATTATTGGAACAGCTGCGTCTACTTCGCAAATAATTTCCTCATTTTTGGGAGCTTCTTTGGGGCGTTTGAGCAGTTCAATCCTTTAGCAAGTACCGTGGTTTTCTCCTTTGTTAATTTGACACTCGATCTGTTGATGACTGTAAACTATTATTTTTCTTCTATTATATCCGGCGCCAGCGTTACAACTATTCAAACTTCTTGATGTGTGTCACGGCATTTCTGGAATTGACGATCAGCCTTCTCCATTGTTAGTCTTTCTACTTTAGCCCTGTCTTTTTCGGACATACATTTGGAACGTGAGATGTGGAATCGTAGTAATTTGTGGCGAGTATTTTCTCCATGGTCATCATTATGTTGTCAAACAAGTAAAATAAAACAACGTTCGGAAAAGAAACTATATTTATAAGGAGTTCGGTGCAATGTACATTTCGTGTTAATTAACACGTCATCAGGCACGACGTTATATGTACGAAAAAGCTGAAGGGTACAAACATGTGAGCGAAGATAAATTAAAATAAAACATTGGTTTAAATAGAAGGATCCAATAAGATGACTTGAGGTTAAGGAAAAACTAAACGAAAGAAAATGTATAAGGAACTGGATAGGTTCCTGAAGATCAAATCGTAGGGATGCTCAGAATATAACAGAAGAAATGTCGCGAGAAAGACAAGGGTTTCTTCTGCGACTTTTCTTCTCATCATGTTTGTACCCTTCAGCTTTTTCATACATATGACGTCGTGCCTGATGACGTGTTCATTAGCACGAAATATATGTACATTGCACCGAACTCCGAAAATTGTGTACAAAACCATTAAAAGATGTTAATTGAATAAAGGAATTCACTTCTCAAAAGTAGTTGAAATTGATTTACGCGTGTTCGAGTTATAAAGAACATTTTTTTTTGCTATCTTTGAAGTCCTCTAGCAGTGAAAGGAAGTAACTTTGGACAAACTGTACGAAATCCGGCACCACGGCACACGAAACTCGATTTATTTTTTTATTAAAAATTTAATTCGTTTAGACTAAATTCAAAATGTTCCAAAGGATCTTAAACATAACTATCATAGCCTGACAACATTAATGAATCGTTATTTAAAATAATTATTTGTAAAAAAAAATATTTTAAAATTGGTTTTAAGTGTTCCATGTGATTCCACAGTACATTATGTGAACGTACCTCAAAACATCACATATTGTACCTAGAGACACTAATATTTTGTGGAATATTAGGAATACATATAGAATACTATTAATATTAAACCGAAATATATTTTTAATGAATTATAATATAATCTCGTACTCAAACACACAAACTTCTGTTTCATTGGCAGTACTCGCGAAGAACTTTTTTCACTTTCTTTTATTATTTCCAGAATAAACATCAACTACATCATCTGAAGATGAAGAAGAATAATGTTTTTTGATTGTTTGGTTTAGCTTTGCTTTTTACATTTGAAGATTTTCTGATATCAATTAATGATTTTTCACTATCGGTTTTGAAATTAATTTTTCTTCTCATACTTGTATTAATTTCTTTTCCCTGTTTTTTTAAATTTGTTTTCCTTCATTTTTTCCTTCTCTGGTGTGTCCGTTACTATACGAGTCTTTCCAGGTGTTCTCCCTTTATTGGTAGTTTTTCTAGGACTAGGTTTAGGGTAGGGCTGAATTTATTTCGTTGTTATTACGTTGCCAACAATTTTACTTGTATCTACTTCCGACAAAAATTTTTTATTAGGATCATTGTTGACAGTCGGTTGAGAGTTATAAGAGCGATGAAGTGTATCTTGAGAAGTATGTGAAGATGATGGTAGACTTTCTGGTCTATTTGTTCAAGCTTTCCAAAGAAGAACGTGTTCTTCTGTTTTGAAACTTCATTCTAGCATTCGATATATTGACAAGGTTTCAGAAGCTGGTATCATTATAGTAACCTTTTTACTTCACACTTCCCATAAACTCCAGCCGCTAGATTTGACAGTATACAGGCCGTTAAAAGCATATTATTAAAGACCGGATTTATAGAAAATATGCTATGCTCAAAATTAAAGGCATTACAAATATATTTAAATATCTTTACGAATCAGTTAAAAATAAGTGAAATAAGACCAAGTTAGTTATGCCTTTTTTGAATTTTCATGCCTATTATTTTTTTTATGCCTATTTAAAGCCTTTTTCCAACTTTTTGGCGTCTTTTCCCCAAAAATTGGTTGAATTATGTACATTTCCTCGTTATGCCGTCTGACGTAAGACCTGCATTTTTCATCGATCCGAATTTAAGCTTTGGAATTCCCCGTTGTGCCGTGTCGTGTCGTCTTACACGGGATTAACCGTATGTGGTTTGACTTGCGTCGAGTCTTCAATTCATTTAGTTGTATTAAAGTTACTCGAGTGACAGTGTGAAGTTCTTGCGTAGTACAATGCCGAAACCAATGCCGAAGTCAACCGTAGAAGAATGGATTAAAGATTACAAGGAATTGAAATATGAATGCAATCGTTTATTTTGCCAAGCCTGTTCAAAAATCGTAAATATTGATGGAGTTAATCGAGTAAAAACAATTAATTATATTAATTATATTTTTAAATAATGATTAAATTATGTATAATACCAAAGATTTTTAAATATTTAATACCGAAATTTAAATCTTTTTACGGTAAAAATTGGAAATTATAAAGAATAACATGTCCCAAAATTCACTAGAAATAAAATTCACTATTGATTCAATGTAGTATTTCGATCACTAAAATTAATAGAACAATATATTGATTGTTTAATAATTATGGAAGATATTATAAAATACTGACGTTATTAAATAACTGTTAACAGATTAATTGTGACAAGAAATACTACATAATTCAGCATGTCAAAACATCATTGCATCAGGAAAAGTTAAAACTGACTAAAAGTCAATCCAAAAAACAACAAACTATAGGTACAGCTATACAATCTGTGGCATCAACATCCGGCTACCCTGAACAATCAAAATTCAATTTTGATCTTTGCAAAGCTTTGATAAAAGCAAACATACCAATCCATAAAGTGACAAATAAATATTTCAAAACTTTTTTACAAACATATTGTACAATGCATACTCCCGATGAAAGCCATCTTCGCAAAAATTATATTACTTCAGTCTACAAAGAAGTTATTCAAGAAATAAAAAATATTATTGGAAATAATTATATTTGGATAAGTGTAGACGAAACAACTGATGTATGTGGACGATACGTGCCAAATTTAATACTTGGAGTATTAAGTGATGAAAATTCGTCAACAGGTTTTCTAATAAGTACCAAAGAATTAAGTAAATCAAGTAATAATACGGTAACAAGATTTATTCACGATGAATTAACGCATTTTTTCTTACCGGAGCCGGCACCGAATAATAAAATTTTACTGATGGTATCAGATTCAACGGCATATATGGTAGAAGCTGCGTCTAATATGAAGATTTTTTACCTTAATTTAATTCATTGTACTTGCTTAGCACACGGGCTTAATCGAATAGCAGAAACTATAAGGTTACAGTTCCCATTAGTTAATAAATTAATAAAAAGCGGTAAATAAATATTTGTTAAAGCCCCTTTAAGGGTAGAATTGTTTAGAGAGAGGTTACCAAATACCCCATTACCACCACAACCAGTTCTAACAAGATGGGGAACATGGCTAGATGCCGCTATATACTATACAAACGCCTTAGATCATTTTAAACAATTAATAAATGAATTTCCGGCTACAAGTAGTAAAGCAATACAACATTGCCAGGCCGTCCTAAAAGAAGTGGAGCTACAAAATAATTTGGCATTTATAAAAAGCAATTACAGTTATATAAGTGAATCTATAAAATCGCTTGAAAAACAGGATTTACCTTTAGTGACTGCAGTAGAAATGATAAAAAGTTTCAAGACAGTACGTATAGCGTACCAGGACATATTGGTCAAATAATTACGAATAAAATGAAAATTAATGACGTTCTGTGTAAAAATGAAGGATTTGCCACATTACAAAATATTGCATCAATTTTAAGTGGTGAAATTGTTACTGGATTTATTATGGATCCCGCATTAATTACAAAGTTCAAGTATGCACCAATTACAAGTGTGGACATGGAGAGAAGTTTTTCGGCTTACAAGAATACGTTAAGTGAGAGAAGACACAACTTCACAATGGAACATTTAGAACAGCATTTAATAATTAGTTCTTTTCGTGATTAGTGGTTTAATAATTATATATGAATGTTTAGTTTAACGATGTATTTTTAATGAAAACGTTATTAAAATACATTATTAATTAGGTATAGCAATTTTTTCGATTTCTAATTTTTATGCCTTTTTAATGCTTTTGCTGCCAACATTTCATGCCTTTTTAAGTGCCTTTTTCCGTCTTTTTTGTGCCTTTTAATCCGGTCTTTACATATTATAACTAAGTTAATGAATTCAAATTCATTAACTGCTCATTCGATATATCCTATATTTGTCAAGTTATATCATCAAGTTATATTTCTCAGATTACAAAAATTTTTTCAAAGTAACACAAAATAATCTTAGTGAGTTTAAAAGTGCACCTTTCGTGACTTGTTGTTATCTGTAAAACAAAAGAACACGTTCTTCTTTGGAAAGCTTGACGTGATACATAACATGATCAAGAAATTTCAAAAACATTTGTTCATTTGATTAATCGCTAGGTACTGCTCCACCAATTGATCCAGGAAGGGTAGCAATAAACATTTGATCTTTCAAAAAAACTGTGGTTGCCTATTGCATTTATTGCAACAATCATCGTCATCAATTTGCCCTTTCTGCAGAAGTACAGCTTCCCACTTATTTAACACCTTTTTGTGCAATGATACAAATCGGACTTTTTAACTGTTAACAATCCCATTTCGTCTGAATTCCAAATCCTGTGAAGAGAAATAGGCAAAAACTTTTCGTGCACCTTTACCATATTATTAAAAAAACATGTCTACGTTCGTTTTATTAAAGTTTGTAGATCTAGACAGACTTGTTGCTTCCGGTTCACGAACAGATAATGCAGTAGAAACTTTCAACCGTTGTTTTAGATGCATTCCAAGTTTCCGCTATTTTTCTTTTAAGCCACCTTTAGTGCGACGGAGATCCCCAAGTTTCGGAGTTTGGAGATTCGTTCGAATTGGCTGATGGCGACCGTACTGGCGTCACGTGATCGCTATCAGCCAATCCAGCCGAATCTCCAATTTGCGAAACTTGGAAATCACCGTCGCACTAAAGGTAGTTTTATTTGCCATAGCATATTTAAATGAATAAAGTCAGGTGCCTTTTTTCGGAAAAATTGTAATTCATTTTGGAAACTTTCAGTTTCTATCTACTAAAAGGGCTTCTTCACCTTCTGTGAAAATCTTATGGTTATCAAAATTAAATTTATATGAGTAACATTCACTTCTTTATTTCTTTCGAAAGTGTAGACAAACTGACGTTAAATATAGAGCAATCCTGTCTATATGACAATTTATTTTAATCTTCAAACGTAACTGCCATTACAGCGTTTTTTATTGCTTCTCCGTCTCACCTGTTTTACTTCATTATTCAAAATTAATAATCCATCATGTACCACAGAACATGTTCCCTGATATATTATGTATTTCTGTTTCCACTTGGTACCCATTTTAGAAAAGAAGTTAGCTTATATCCTAAAATCTTGAGTTGATTGCTAAAACAAGAATTGATTTTTACTCACCATAAAGTATAGAATCCTAATGAATTAATTAGTAAATGTGTGAAAGTTAAAATAATCTTATAGAAACAAATACAAAACAGCATCAACTTGACGACAATTTAAACTTTAAACACTTCTAACAGACTTGGTTTTTGCCAGAATAAAAAGATAAACAATCATGAACACCATCCAGTGGATATGTATAAGATAAGCATAACTTCGGTCCGCTAAACGGTAACTATGACTGTGTACTAAAAAGTGATTCTAGGATGCCAACATTCAATTGCCATAATATTATATTGTTTAAATTCAAATCAAATAAAATAGACTTAATTCTTGTTAAATAATGTTCTTGTGTATTGTGCTAACAAGTATGTTAAAATCATTAAAAACTCGAAACATAGCCGAAATAAATCTATTTTTATAAGACCAAATGGAGTACCGGTTGTAATCTATACAAAGATTAAAAAATCTTGGGAAAAGCAACCAATGGATAAGAAAACAACTTCCTTTTTCGCTATCCGAGCTTTCGCAATTATTTTATTGCTTCATCAGGGAAACACTACAATATTAAAATAGATTGGCAACGTTACAAAAAATCTTAAAATTAAAGTCGACTTACAATGGAAGTAAGAAGGTTGACTTCAAAAATTAGATACAAAATTTTAAAAACTTATTTTTATAAAATTAAAAAGAAAATTTTCCTGACACATCAGTCAATGTAGAGGACAATGACAAGGTTAAAAATAGAATGATTTTTTGTTATTTTTTGTTTTTTTGTTTTTCAAAAAACAAGAACAAAACAGGTAAATTTTGATTTTTGTTAAAGAGGAACGCTGGAGAGGCAAAAAGGAAAAGTTCTGAAATTCACTGAATTTTTGTCTTTATTAATGTAAATCATTTCAAGGAAAAGACGTTTATTATAAACCGACTCTCTGTCTAAAATCTTAGCGTTGCTAAAATCAAAATGGTGACCTTCCTTAACATGATGGTAAACAAGAGCACTTCTATTCTCATTTCTACCCCTACAATCATTCCGATGTTGTTTAAGTACCGAAATACTGCGCTGTCGTACCAATGTACGTTCCTTCACAATTAACGCAAGGAATAGAGTAAATGATGTTAGATTGTTGTGAAATAGGAACGTTGTCCTTGGTTTTTGAAAAAACTCTATTAAGTGGTAAGTAATTATATTTAGCAAATTTAATATTGAACTGATCGAAAAAGGATATAAACCTAGATGTAAAGCCTTTGATGAAGGGTATTTTTACATATTTAAACTGTGTTGTTTCTTCAACAATATCAGACCTTTGGTCACCATCAAAAGGACTTATGGAAGTTACTAAAGAATGGACGAGAATTCCTTTCAAAAGACGCGGAGGATAACCGTTATTAACAAAAACATTCATCAGTTTTTTTAGATTACGTTTATGAAAGGAAGGATGAGAAAGTTTCAGAACTCTATGTTTCATCCCCACAACAGTATTGATTTTTTGGTTCATCGGATGATTAGAAAAGAAGTTGATGTATCGACCCGTGTAAGTTGGTTTAGTATACTAATCCAGGAGGATCATTTGATCCTCACTTCTTATTACTCGAGTGTCCAAGAAAGGTACTGAACCATCCGTCTCCGTCTCTATTGTAAATCGAATATTAATACTGTAACTATTGAAAACATCTAATATAGTGTTAAGATGATCACTTGGTACTGAACAAATTATGTCATCAACATATTTGAAAATGAAAGGTAATTCAAACGGTAACTTAGGAATACAATAATCCAGTAAATTATCCATCACCATAGTGGCCAAAATTGGACTAAGAGGACTTCCCAAAGGCGTACCAAAAATTTGATTGTAGAATACACCATTAAATGTAAACGACGACGTATCAAAAAGGAAAGTAATTAAATCAATAAAGGTTGTAATGTCTAAACTTGTGTTATTTTCTAGATAGTTCCAGTTATCAACTATGGTCTGTTTTACCAATTGTAAGGGGATGTCTGTAAATAAGGAAACAACATCACGAGAAATAAGCACGTAGGTAGGAGGTAGAAGCAGGTTCTTCATTCTTTCAGCAAAAGTGAAAGAATCTTTAATATTATATTCAGTCCTTTCCGCGAACGTCGTCGTTAGTATATTAGCTAGAAATTTAGATAGTTTATAAGTAGGTGATCCCACAAAAGAAATAATCGGACGTAACGGGCAGTCCAACTTATGCACCTTAGGCAATCCATAGTATTTTGGAATTGTACCATTGTGACAAATGAGTTGTGAATAGATATTCCTATCGATGTATTCTTTATCTAATAGTATTTTATAAACTTATTCATTTTTGTTTGAATTTTCGTTGTTAGAGACGGAGACGGATGATTCAGTACCTTTTTTGGACACTCGAGTAATAAGAAGTGAGGATCAAATGATCCTCCTGGATTGGTATACTAAACCAACTTACACGGGTCGATACATCAACTTCTTTTCTAATCATCCAATGAACCAAAAAATTAATACTGTTGTGGGGATGAAGCATAGAGTTCTGAAACTCTCTCATCCTTCCTTTCATAAACGTAATCTAAAAAACTGATGAATATTTTTGTTAATAACAGTGACCAAAGGTCTGATATTGTTGAAGAAACAACACAGTTTAAATATGTAAAAATACCCTTCATCAAAGGCTTTACATCTAGGTTTATATCCTTTTTCGATCAGTTCAATATTAAATTTGCTAAATATAATTACTTACCACTTAATAGAGTTTTTTCAAAAACCAAGGACAACGTTCCTATTTCACAACAATCTAACATCATTTACTCTATTCCTTGCGTTAATTGTGAAGGAACGTACATTGGTACGACAGCGCAGTATTTCGGTACTTAAACAACATCGGAATGATTGTAGGGGTAGAAATGAGAATAGAAGTGCTCTTGTTTACCATCATGTTAAGGAAGGTCACCATTTTGATTTTAGCAAGGCTAAGATTTTAGACAGAGAGTCGGTTTATAATAAACGTCTTTTCCTTGAAATGGTTTACATTAATAAAGACAAAAATTCAGTGAATTTCAGAACTGATACAGAAGGGATAAGTTCAATTTATAGTTTTATAATTAACAACGACTTCACACGACGAGAGTTACGTCCTTAACTTTTTGAGCCGCTTTTTTCCTTTTTGCCCCTCCAGCGTTCCTCTTTAACAAAATTTACCTGTTTTGTTCTTGTTTTTTGAAAAACAAAAAACAAAAAAATAACAAAAAATCATTCTATTTTCAACCTTGTCATTGTCTTCTACATTGACTGATGTGTCAAGAAAATTTTCTTTTTAATTTTATAAAAATAAGTTCAAATTTTGTAGCTAATTTTTGAAGTCAACCTTCTTACTTCCATTGTAAGTCGACTTTAATTTTAAGATTTTTTGTAACGTTGCCAATCTATTTTAATATTGTAGTGTTTCCCTGATGAAGCAATAAAATAATTGCGAAAGCTCGGATAGCGAAAAAGGAGTACGTAAGTTTTCTTATCCATTAGTTGCTTTTCTCAAGATTTTTTAATCTTTTTATTTTTATAAGGTTCTGATAATAATTTTATTTGATCGAGAATGAGTTAGCTGCGTATTTTTCAATGTGTACATATATTAGAAATACTCACATTATATATATAAAATCATGTTTTTAGTCAATTTTAAATGTTTTTGATATGTACCTGTCAGCACCATCTTTTGTGGAATAGTGAAAGTAAGTACGCCATATCATTTTATTTAATGTATTCAGCGTTTATGTATTATTTATTTTACAAGTATAAACTTATTTTTTATGAAATTACTTACTACTTACTTTAAATTACATCAAATTTTAATTAAAACAACAGTATACATTGGTATTCTCTAATTAATCCTTGGTATACACTATTGTACCTTAGATTTGTTAGATGGCACTAAATGTATTTATTTCGAACTCGAGAAATGTCCGGTTAATGCTTGCATTAAATATCAAATAACAGGGTAACAGAAATCTGAAAAGGAAAACTGAGAAGATACGGTACATAAAAAAACTAAAATGTAAAAATACAGGAAGAATATTGTTGGAGCCAAGGTTAATTTACTTTCACAAAAAAAATTGTAATTATGAAAATCATTTTCAGTAAAAACACGATTTCAATCACTGCCTTCCTCTTTTATGTGGTTGATTTTTCTCGAAACCCGGCCATTTATTTAATTATGGAAAATAAATCCAATTGAAATACACGAACCGTTCGTGAGTGTTCTGTGGTGTTGTTAGAATCCAATTAACTGTGCAATTTTCTCGGAAAGTGTGATGAGAACAAATTGAAAAGGAGCTAAAATTCCATTAGTTATAAATTATACTTTAGAGTACAATGTGAAATGATAAAAAAACCAATGTATTATTAGATTTTACATGTTTTAAAGTTGTATTTTACTATAAATGATGTAATTAAAAATGCAATTTTACAAGGATGTTCTTGCCGCAGGTCGGATTCGGCCAACAGCACTAGCAAAGGTCGGTTATCTCGACCTACCTCAACCTCGGAGGTATTTTTCGTAGTAGCAAATCAAATGATTTATCGGATAATAAATAGATGTCAAAGCAAAGAGGAAGTTTATTTGAACATTTCAAAATTGTTGTAACAATAATCTAATAAAGGAAATATGTACACAGTTTCAAATAATTTGAAGGATATAATTCATGAAATTTGAGTTGCGGTTGGATTGAGTTATATAGGGGTAAGATTGTATCGACGGTATATACCTTCAAGGATCAAAAAGAAATCATTCACTGAACTAAAATTGGAACTATTACTAAGACTAATACTTGAATTAAAACTAGAAGCTCTCGTGCTTTGCCGTTCGTCCTTTGAAAAAATATTTAACATTTCAGATAACATGTTGCAACTAAAGATGTACGCGTGTGTGATTTTTTTGCCCGCTCATGCCCACTCACGATCTAGACTCACGCGGATCACGCACGCCATTCACGTGACTCACGTGTGGTCAGTGTTTTATTTGTCATGTTCTGAAATAAATGAGACTGTTATAAAATTAAAATAAATATTTAATAATATGTCTATAATAATTTTTTTAAAAAGAGGAGATATTGCTTATTATAGTCGTAAAATAATTAATACAGTAATTCAGAGGATTTTTAAATACAGGGTGTCTCACGTAACTGGTTCATTAGAACTTTTTTAAGTTCCACTACTTCTAGAGGCTTGAAATTTTGGTAGCATGGGTTGTTCATTCTGATCTTTTAACCTAAAATAGTTTCAAGTTGGCCACCACTTCCGGTCTACCGGAAGTAGACCTCAACTTCGTTATTTTAAATGGAATGCTATAGTTTTTATTACACCATTTAATTATACGTAAAAAAATATGTTAACTTTGATAATAGTTTTTGGTACCTAGCGTTTTTTGTTTTCGAGTTATTCTGATTTGAAGTATTTTTTGTCAAATATCACCATGCTCTTTAAAAGCCCATATCTCAGCCAATGTTAATTCAAAAACGTTTTGCATTGGCACGATAACTCTTCATATGCTGTTAAATATAATTGTCACTTGTTGTATCAGTATATCTTATACAGGCTGGTCAAAAATTGAGTTACCGTTTCTCTGTATTCAATTGCATGAAAGTCGAAAATTTTAAATGGAATGCCCCATATTTTTATACCCTATCAGAAAGGGAATTTAATTCTCTACAAATTATCTATGAACATTCCTATACCTAATTATTATAGTTTTCATGCTATTGAGGAAATTATCAAAATCATACGTAAAATGCTAGAAACCGTTTGTGTTTTTTGTTAGAAGAACATGACATTTTGACAGTTTTTTGTTTAATTTACTTAAGCTATTATTAGTATTATTCCTACAATGAGCTGCGATTGAATAATCTTTTTGCTAGCTGTTATTTACCAAAAATAACCAGGAGAAAACCGAATAAATGAAACAATGAAAAACAACAATTTAATGATAAAAATTAAAATCAATATCACAAAAGAATCAAAAACTTAAGATTATAAAAAGAAATTAAGGGAATTTAATTCTCTAGAACTATCTAGAAACTTTCCTGTGCCTATTCTAGTTGCCCTCATATTTGGAAATTAATGGAAGCATGCAATGCTGGAGCTTCAGGTTTTTATGTTAGAAAGCCTTATTTTGACAGATTTACATCCAGATACTTACTTCTGTTAATGTCTTTGAATACCATGGCGAATTATTCCAACGCCAACATTTTAAATTTGTTTTATATTCAAGGCGGGTGTAATTTTTTGATAGGATCTGTTTCTTAGTTTTGGAAAGATAAAAATAACAAGATACCATAAATTTCTATCACCAGCAGCTTGAGATAATGGAATAAATGTTTTGTCATATTTTATTGCTTTACCAAATACTTCGGTAAGAGGTGCTTCGATTGATTTAGATGAATATTTTCCAAGAAAGCACCGGTATAAATAAAGTGAACCCTCTAGGAATATCTCGCTCATCATTTCGTCAAATATTAAGCCATATTGTTGTTTTTCATTGTTTAATTTATGCGTTCTTCTCCTGGTTATTTTTGGGTAATAAAAGCTAACAAACTGAAGTTTATTCAATCGCAGATCATTCTAGAAATGGAATTATTTCTAGAGAATGATAATTTAAATAAATTAAACGATAAACTGTCAAAATGTCATGGCCTTCTAATCCAAACACGAACGGTTTCCAGCATTTTGTGTAGGATTTTGATAAAATACTCAATATGAAGAAAACTATAAAAAATAGGTATAGTAATGTTTATAGATAATTTGTAGATAATTAAAATCCGGTTTTGATAGGCTAAAAAGATATGGGGCGTTCTATTTAAAATTTTCAACTTTCTCACAGTTGAATATAGCGAAACGGTAATTCAATTTTTGAACACGCTGTATAAGGTACACTGATATAACAAGTGATATAACAAGTGAATTTATTTGTCAGCATATGAAGAGTTATCGTACCGATGCAAAACGTTTTTGAATTAACGTTGGCCGAGATATGTGCTTTTAAAGAGCATGGTGATATTTACCAAAGAACACTTAAAATCAAAATAACTCGAAAACAAATAACGCGAGGTACTAACAACTGTTATCAAAGTCAACATATTTTCTTACGTCTAATTGAATGGTATAGTAAAAACTATAGCATTCCATTTAAAATAACGAAGTTGAGGTCTACTTCCGGTAGACCGGAAGTGGTGGCCATCTTGAAACTATTTTAGATTAATAGATCGGACTGAACAACCCATGCTACTAAAATTTCAAGCCTCTACGAATAATGGAACTTAAAAAAGTTCTAATGAACCAGTTACGTGAGACACCCTGTATATTGATAGAATTATCACTACAAATTCCATTAAAGAAGTAGACAATTTTATGATTTATTTTAGAAAGATTATTTTAAACAAAGCTAACCACAGATACACTAAGTTCACACATAAAATAAAAAGAGATATTTTTCATAATTCTAGTTCAATTGAACTTAAAAACAGATTAAAATTACCTATATTCCTGGAAAATATACATAATAATTCTAATATAAAATTACATACTGATGATTGGTTGCAAATCAATTACAATGAATTACACAAGAAAGGTAGAATTCTTAATCTCACAAAATTACAAACACCCACTAATATATTAAATCTATTATCTTTGCGAGAAGGATTTTATTTTTTAACACACAAAAACAAAAAATCTTTACACAAGGACATTTTGAATATGATTATAGACATAGAAAAAATATTCGTTAACTTGAGAACTTCATTGAATCATATTAATATAACGAGAAGCAATATAATTAATGAAATTTCTAATTATCTAGATAAATTTAACAAAGTTGGAAATAAACCATCATTAACAATTAATAATAATAAAACATTTTCAATATTTCATAATACAGTGATTACAAACAAAAAATGAATTAAAAAAAAAAATTTATCCAAAATAAAGACATTATTATTATAAAGACTGATAAAACAAAACAAATTGCATTCTGATATAAATCAGAATATGATAATAAAATGAAAGACTTATTGAATGATACAGACACTTATAAAATATCTAGATTAAATCCAGGCCCTAATCTAGTTAATAGCATAAATGATTATCTAAAGATTGTAGAAAAGAAAGGATACATAACTAAACAACAAAAGCTAGAATTATCACCAAATCATTATGTTACGCCTAGGACCTTTACGTCCAATTATTAATAATGTAAATGGTCCTACTAATACGTTATCCATCTTTTTAAATAAGTCTTTTTGAAGAAGCGCCTAAAATTATTAAAAATAGAAAATTTTGAAGATATTGACATTGTAAGTTTTGACGTTAAGTCCCTTTTTACAAATATTCCTTTAAAACTTATGCTTAGAATCATAGATGAAAATTGGGATAAAATTCAGAATTTTACTGACATAAAGGAAATAAAAAAGTTTTTAGAAGGAATAAAGGTTTGTATACATAATAGTTACTTCAAATATAATGACACCTATTATAAACAAATCTATGGACTTCCAATGGGTTCCAACTTAAGTGTTAATCTGACTGGCATAGTAATAAACTTGTTATTAGACACACAACTAAATGACACTTCAAACCTTTCTTAATTAAAAACATTTTAAATTTATTTAATTAATTAAGAATCAATATAAGCAACTTCTAGACAAATTCAATGAGTAGAACCCACGTTTTACAACTTACATTAATAAAGAACAAAAAATTATATATACTACTTGGTACAAAAAGGATACTAGCAGTAATAGAGTACTTCATTACTTTAGTAATCACCCAAGAACTTAGATAATAAATACCATTAACAATTTGATCCGTCGAGCCATCCTTCTGACTGATGATACATATATAAAGGAAATAAAAACTAAAATATATACTATATTATTAGAAAATGCATATCCAAAAACATTAATTAATAAAATCTGGTATGAAAATTAATACATCACACTAATATGAATATGGAACAAGAAACAACTACAAATATCAGTCAAAATATAACTGTAAATATACTAAATAAACATTGTGGTACAAATGCCAATAAAAATAAAATGAAAGATAAAACCCAAACAAAAATTACAGATTTCTTACCACATACAGATATGATTAGTCAAGTTGATTCAAACGTTTTAAATACACAAAATATTATCGATAAAGATAAAAAAGGTAAATTCTATAAAATAAAATATATCCCCTCAATAACAAATAAAATTAAATCAGTTTTTAAAAAATATGAATTTCAAGAAGTCAAATTAGCCCAGCACAATAATAATAAATTCACAAATGTTTTGAGTAATACGAAAGATAAAATAGATAACATAGACAAAGTTAATACTGTATACCAATTAGAGTGCAATAACTGCCATAAATTATATATAGGATAAAGTAAACAACAACTACATAAGCGTATAAAGCAACATAAATATGATGTTAACCAACATAAAATTAACAATAAAACTGCTCTTTGCCAAGACGCTATAAAAAATCTTCATAATTTTTATTTCGAAACGCCAAAAGTGTTGACCACTGAAGGCGATACATTCAACAGGAAGAATATTGAAGCTATCTATATTACAAAGAACATTCATAAATCAAATAATTTCAAATCCGATTGAGGGAATATAGGAAGTTTTTATGCTGGCATAATTAACAAATTAGATATATGATTGGATAAGGGTAAATAAAAAAATTAATAAATAAATTAAAATAAAATTATATTGATGAATTACAGATATTAAATTCGTAATAAAATTTAAATGTTTTGACCTTGTAGTCTGCGCGTCACAAAGTGTTGAAAAACTCGTTTTTCTTTTTCTTTTTCTATTGTGCCTTGCCAAAATTCGTTTGTGTGCATCTGAGTTAATTCATTGTTTAAGTCTTTGAGAAATTGTTTGAGTTTTATGGATTATATTATTTTAATGAAAATAACAAACTTATTTTTTAAAGTTACTCGATAAAGGTATGTGTTTTTTTAATTTTTAATCTTTTTAAATCTCAAAAATTTCTTTTTAATCTGTTTTTATGTTCAATTGAACTAGAATTATGAAAAATATCTCTTTTTGTTTTATGTGTGAACTTAGTGTATCTGTGGTTAGCTTTGTTTAAAATAATCTTTCTAAAATAAATCTTAAAATTGTCTACTTCTTTAATGGAATTTGTAGTGATAATTCTATCAATATATTTAAAAATTTTCTGAATTAACCATTATGTTTGACTTATTTTATCCTTCAAAATATTGGAAGCTATATGTTTAGATTTTTTTAATTTTTTTATTGTTTTGTTAAAACTTTAATATTTGTTCAATTTACTGTAGTCTTACAAAATGGAGTTTTGCCGATGTTGAATTAGTTATTTTTAGGAGCCTTATCTGATGATGAACTGAAAGTAGTTCGAAATGTCATAAATTAATATTCAATAAAATACAAGAGGAATGTTGCTGTATTAATTATTTTACAATTATAATTAAAATAAATAATAAAAGCTGGAATATTCTTTTGGGTAATACTACCTTTACGTATTAAAGATCTTCCTCCATTCATCATAAATTTAAATTAAATTTTGCATTCCGTTACAATCGTATTTACTTAAAAATTGATTAGAATTTTGACCTCAACATTTAGTTACTGAAAAGGTTACTAATAATCTGGAAAACATAAGATTTTCCTTGAATCATCAAGTATTATATAAAATAAAGTGATATTAATTTTTGAATAATAATAATATCGTGATGAACGGAATAAATGCAATAAAAATTTGTATGTTCGCCCGTCAACTTTTAATTTTGATGACTCAACCCAACCCGACTGATATCTAGCGCTAAATAGCTAATTAGGATCAAGTTGATGGCTCAACTGAACTAATATTTAGTACCAACAAGTTAGTTGGGTTGGGTTGGGTTAAGATTAATGGCTTAACCCAGCCTATCTAACTAGCTACTTGAGTTGAGTTGGGTTCAAATCAGATTGATGGTTCAACTTGTATATATTAATAACAACTTGTATTATTGTATATGTTAATTGCATTACTTGAAGCATCAAGTAATGCAATTAATATTTACTGCTAACTAATTAGTTGCGTTAGCCTAAACTTAATGGCTCATCCCAACTCAATTAATATCTAGTACTAGTTGGTTAGATGACTTGGATTTGGATCACATAAGGTTAATGAATCAATGCAACTAATATATAGTTTTATTAATATTTAACTAATATTTAGTGCTAACTAGCTAGTTGTTCAAGATGAGTTGGTTCAGACAAGGTTGATGGTTGTACCCAAACGTACACCAAAAGAAGAACAGAATCAAGAATAGAATCAGCAAAAATCGAAAAAACTAAAAAAGAAAGAGAAGAAAAATAAAGAGACGGATGGGAGAGAATCTCAAAGTCCAAAACAATCAAAATGACAGCAAAAATAAAAAAAATCGGATGCTTACAGTTAAACTGTAACAGGAGGTGGATCACCCACGATCTACTAGAAAAAGAAATAAGAACACGGGATGCAGAAATAATACTAGGACAAGAGCCCAATATAAGAAAGTGTAGGAGCCTCCAGATAGCTCAATGGAGATTGTTTCATACAACTAGATAAAAAAGCTGAGAGACCAATCAAGTGGTATAGAGGGAAGGGATATATTGGCGTCGAAATGAAGAGCTACACAGCAATATCAACATATTTTTCGCCAAATGGTAAAATTGAAGATTTTGAGACACTGTTAGATGAAATAGAGAGGGTAAAAACAACAACGGGAAGACCAAACAATAATAGGAGGAGACCTTATTGCAAGAACCGTGATGGCAGGAGACACAGTGACAAATTCAAGAGGTAAGATTTTAGAAGAATGGCTTATAAAGAACAAGTTAGTAATAGTGAATAGAGGTAATACTCCCACCTACAACTGCCCACGAGGGCGATCGATAATTGATTTGACGATGGTAAGCGCTGAATTGACGGTAGCAATAAAGTATTGGAAGGTAGAAGTAGACACAGAAGTTTTGAGCGATCATCAGTTAATAAGGTACGAATTAGAGAAGAATCCCCATGAAAAAGATGACAGACGCAAGATGAAAGGCTGGAGAGCAACACCGAAACAACTAATGGCTTTTTAAATTTAAATTACATTAGATTCGTCTGTTATCAGTGTAGATATTGTTAAAAATTGTTGTTTTTAGCAACAGAAGAACAACAAAAAAAATCACTTAATTATCAAATTGTCGAAAAAAGATCTTCTTTCGTTCAGCTGTTATGATTCCATTCTCAGGACATATTTTAAACATGGTGTCTCAAAAACAGATCGAGATATTGAAATACTGTTTTGTTCTTGAAAAATATGTATTTTCCTTTATAACCGACTGATCTTAGAATTTCGATTTTTTTTGAGTTTTTCAAAAAGGTTGAATTCATTAATTTTCTAAAACACAAATTTAGGTTGAGTTCATAACTTGAACTGAAAAGACTGAAAAGTCTTACGTGATTTTTTTGTACTTATACCTTTGGATGTGGTAAGTCCGTTCTGTAATATTCCTCTTTCCTTGGTTACTAAAATCATAAAGAAGGAATAGTTCTTCATCTCTAAACACTACAATGTCAACTAAGAATAGTTCTTCAAAACCTTAAAAAACATATAAGAAACTACGGTATTCACTGTTGATGGTATCACGTATCAGCAAACTTTGGGGACTCCATAGGCTCCCCAAATTCACCCCACATTGGATTTTGAACATCCTTTTGGGAAAAAATATATGGATGACATTATACTGTCGGTCCTTGGTGATTTTGTTGAAAGGGTTTTAGGGTTCTTTCAATTCTTTCAATCCATACATACAGTTCACTTTAAAAGTGGAGTCGAATGGTTCGGTACCTTTCTTGGATACGAGGGTGATAAGGACTCGGAACAATGAAATTAAATTTAATTGGTTCACAAAATCCATCTTTTCTGGTAGATATATATATTTTGGTTCCTTCCATAAGCTAATACTTAAGATCAACGCCGCACATGCAAAGAAACATCGTGTAACGAATATCCCACATCCAGTTTTAATTCATGAAAATTTAATAAAACTTAAACGAATTTTTCTTAATAATCAGTATCCAGAAAAACTGCTCAATAAACTCATTTGTAATGTTCAATGTAACATCAATAAAGACCAAATTAAAATAAATTAAAAGACCAATTTCGGAATTCAATATATTGAATTGAAGATTCTTCTTATAAGAAGATTATGTTCCTCAAATGAGTTTCAAGTTAATCAAGGTCTGCAAGGATTTGAAAAATCTGAAGAAAATTGAACATTGTCCGTACAAACTTCATTCAATCTTTTCGTCGTTGCAGGATAAAATTTCTATTAATTATCAATTTGGTGTTTATCGCATACCTTGTGGTGTTTGTTAAAATGTTATGTGGGCCAAACTAAACAGTGGTTTAAACCAAACTAAACAGTGGTTAAATATTACCTGGTTTTATATTACCTGCTGTTCACCAGGTATTTACCAGGTGCCCATTATTGATGATTCTATCTCTCTATATCTCTATATCTCTATATCTCTATATCTCTATATCTCTATATCTCTATATCTCTATATCTCTATATCTCTATATCTCTATATCTCTATATCTCTATATCTCTATATCTCTATATCTCTATATCTCTATATCTCTATATCTCTATATCTCTATATCTCTATATCTCTATATCTCTATATCTCTATATCTCTATATCTCTATATCTCTATATCTCTATATCTCTATATCTCTATATCTCTATATCTCTATATCTCTATATCTCTATATCTCTATATCTCTATATCTCTATATCTCTATATCTCTATATCTCTATATCTCTATATCTCTATATCTCTATATCTCTATATCTCTATATCTCTATATCTCTATATCTCTATATCTCTATATCTCTATATCTCTATATCTCTATATCTCTATATCTCTATATCTCTATATCTCTATATCTCTATATCTCTATATCTCTATATCTCTATATCTCTATATCTCTATATCTCTATATCTCTATATCTCTATATCTCTATATCTCTATATCTCTACATCTCTACACCTCTACATCTCTACATCGCTACATCTATACATCTGTATATCTCTACATCTCTACATCTCTATATCTCTATAAGTCGAAATACTTCCAGAAGACCTGATATTTATTGCCTCTGTAAGACTTGAAATGTTTCTAGAAGCCTTAATAGAGGTCCAGAAGACTTAATATTCCGTCTGAAAGCTTTGAATGCTTCCAGAAGAGCACCAATATAAGGTTTTTAATTGTTTTATCTAGAATAAAGTTACCATTTCCATTTTTTTTTTAAATTTTAATGTATTATTGAGCTATTTCTTCCCAACCCAGCAGATGCTGAGCTGCAAACGTGTTTTTGAAGAGCACATATTTTGAATTCAGACCTAATTTAGACTTTTTTGGTGTGCCGCCATTCGTCATTTGAGTCTTTTCCAATTTAGTTTTTTTGAGCACCCTGCACCTTGGTTTGAAATATATAATTCAAGAAAGTTAAGTTGGGTTGGATTGACGAACGAAAAAGCGACGTTAAAAAGCAAGGAAGGATTTTGCGGTTGTTCCAAAACGACCACCACAAGAAGAAATTACGGATGAAGTAAAGATTCCGAGAATATCAACAGAAATGGGCGAAGATATCAAGAGAGTGGGTACCAGCCCACTCGCTATAAAACTATGTTGGATTGTTTTTACTTCTGTTTTTTAACTTCACTTAAACATACTGTGGAAAAGGCTTGCTGATGTATTAAGTATACCAACAATAGAATAACTACCTAGAGGAACGGTATGAGATGTGAATAAAAGTCGTAAATTAATGTTGTCTAAATAAATCAATTTTATCTGATATGATAATAACAGAAAAACGAAAAAAATAATGCGTCTTTACCATCTCTTAACACAAATAATTAAACATTAACAATCTTATCTGTTTCAAATTAAACAGAGTTAATCAACTGGACATTGAACCTCAAAAACGTTAAAAATGGAAAAATCTAATTTAAGAAATATTCCGGAAAATTTTTCTAATGATTTTTCCTGACTCCTGTTACTATGGAAACGCACTAAATGGTTCTGTAAAACCATGCATTAAAGTCTATTATTAAAGCATGCATTAGGCGATTATTTTAAATAATTTATTTCAAGCTTTGTGATATATATGTATTAGCTACAACCTTATTAACTAATTTGATTGCAAAATAATCCAGTTTTTCAAATAATATAATCACAATATTAATGATAATAAAATTTGTTACGAAATTCGTATCACATAATTGTAAGTGTAAATATAAGTGTACAGTAAAGGAAAAGTGAGTAAGTTTAGGTTATTATTATGTTTTAACAGCCTTTAAAATGCCTGCGTTCGCTGTGGCATTGAGTCCATTAACTTTTTAGTGTAGTTTAACGAGATTTTACCCCAAATTTTACAAATTTCCTTTCTCAATTTGCTCACGTGAGCGTGCGTAATTCATGTATGATACTTACGTGAATGTTGTGCGTGACCCGCGTGGGATAGATTATTGTAATTATGATGAGTGTCCAATTACTATTACTTTTTTCAATAAATAATTGAAAATTTAATTAATGCTTTCAGTGTTATAGATAAAGTAACAAAATAAACTAAATCGTGAATAAGCTCCATGCCATCTTGGAGAACATATTCAAGAAATGCTTTGATGGATGATACCAGAGGAGAAATTAAGGCAATTCGATAATACCCAATCGTAAAAATGTTGATATTTGTATACCAGATTTTCTAATCTGATAATAAAAGAATCATTGAGAAAAAAGGTTGACATCCCATCTTGGGATGGAGGAACAAGAGAATGCCATGGACCATTCTCGTCCTCAACCACTATTATACAAAATAATGGAATCTTTACGACCACCGAAGAAGTTAATTCCGCCTAGTATCTGTTCGCTATTTCCGATTGCCACATGTATCTGGTTATCAGCTTCTTTCTTTGCTCACTTGTTTTCTTCATAAGATATTTTGGAAGTCCCTCCGCAATTATTTCCCTATATCTTTCTGTCTCAACCTAACTCCAACTCAGCCTAATCTAACCCAAAAGTACGACTTAAGATGGACTAATCTGTCGGATCATTAGACAAAGTAAGTACCATGGATAAGGAAACGTTTAGCGAACATAGATGAACAGTCTGATAACTCTTATCCCGATTCGTAACAGTGATTTTAAATTCAATAATCATTGGCGTGATTGTTATCGGTGTGTGATTGAACCAGTTTCAAGAAAGAAGAAAGAAAGATTGGTGGTATCATAGTCACCTCTAGTCCAAATTGGTACTACTGTTGGTTCTAACAAACCAAATTGGTTCTACCTTGAATGAATACTCACAGATTGACGCAATTTACATCGATTACTCCAAAGACTTCGACAAGATTGACTATGCTATTTTTATAAAAAAAGCTATCCTCCATTAACATTTCTATTGACATTGTAGGTTAAATGGGTTAAATATAGGTAGTTTTCTATCTGATTACAAACCTATGATATCTGGCGTGCCTCAGGGAAGTAACTTGGGCCTTCTTTATGCGGATGATAATAAAATATGGTGTTAATTGACCTAAAACTAGAACCAACACTAGTACTAACACTAAAACTATCACTAGGACTCGAAGTGCACTTCGAACCAGTTTCTGAAGAAGGTTGCAACATGGCATCCGAAACATTTTTTCAAAAAGCGCACTGCAAAACCCGAAACTTTCTAGTTTTAGATCTAGTGTTAGTCCTAGTGATAGTTCTAGTGATAGTTCTAGTGATAGTTCTAGTGTTAGTGCTAGTATTAGTTCTAATTTTAGTTCAAGTCTTCATTTTGTACCATTCAAAATTTCAAAAAGAGATTACTGAAAAAAATTGCAGTCATTTATATTTACGTCAAAAAATACTTATCTATTTCGTGTTTTGGCTTTTATATAGTTTCATGTAACTTCGTTTCACTGCTCTTGAAGTGGAAAACAGAAAACGCACAACAAATTCAAAATGCTAAACAAGCTCTTGATTTAATAATATCCTTTAATTTAACTAAAACCCAATACTTAAAGCTTCGAGAGACCGCCAATACATAATTTGTAACCTCATATGGTGACGTTTTAATACCAAAAAAGAGGCATACCCGGAGGGAATAAAAATCATTGATACTTCTTTGCATGGATGCTTCGCTGAGAATTTTTTCCCTGTTTCCATCTTATATTAAAAAAGGGATTCGATTGGGTTATGCTGGATTGAATTGAGGTTGGGTTGGATTAACTCATGAGCAACAGTTTCGCCATTGCTCCACGCCCTCCCAGCATGGTAGGGAGTGATGCAATATTTTACGTACTACTTCCACACCAAATTTCATTGCCCTAGACAAGTATGTCTAGTAAGTGCTAGTAAGTGCAAATCATATAAGGCATACTCGCTAATTATTTTCAACAGGGCGTTAACTTTGAGTAAAATATTATTCACTTATCCACGATTTTTTGTGCCGTGGAATGTGTTTACACTAACAATATCTTACGACTATTATAATTTTTTTGTATACTCAATTTTATGATGTGAATTTCGTATCATTTAAATTAACCATGAAAAAGTACTTCACGCACAGTTTCATACAATATTTTATCTACGAACTAAAAATTAATAATAATAATTCGCAATTTTTAAACTGTCAAGAAATTATTTAACAAGTGTTAGCATCGTGTTTCTATAGAAATGCGCTAAACGGTTCTGTAAAAGCATTCGTTAAAATAAATCCCATTTGAAATATATTATTATTTCACGCACTTTCCTTACTTTACGCACTACTGACCAAAACGACGTAGTTTAAAATGTCTTCAAAATAACGATTCTATAAACGAAAGTAGATAAAAGGTTTTATTTACGAAATTGCAACTATTTAGTTGTTTATAATTCCACTCGGTTTTCTTTCGTATGAATAATGTATCGACCTTGACTTTAGTTCCCAATCTCATAAACCATTATTTTTTTGTATGCACAACGATTCTACCTTGTGTTCGTGATCATGACGACAACGAAACAAGTTATATGCGATTCGGACAAACGTAACGCTTCCTCCTTCACTTTTTCCGCACTGAAAATGATATGATCAATACGATCCAATCGTAAATTATCGTTTTAAATTCTGTGTGAGTATTTTTTAAACGTGATTAGGTTTACAAGAAATTCAAAATAAAATTTATTGATTCAAATAAACATGACTAATAAGGTTATTTATTACTAGAAACTATAAACAAATTGAATAAATATATTCGATAATTAATAATGCGAGCTTATACGATGGTCACATCTGCACATGACCGGAAAGTTTCTTGGAGACCGCATCCCATCGCTGATGTACCATCAGCGCAAACACCCCAAGAATTTCCTAATGAAAAGAAATTAAATTAGAGATGTTAACAAGTTTTTGTTGGCTTTAATACTTACCAACTGTATAACTCCATCTTAAAGTACATCTAGCACATCTCACCCCAGCTGGTAATCTAACACGTGAGACTATGTTAAATTGCGAACTGCTGATGGTCTGCCTATCGGATCCATTCTCTAATTTTAATGGAATAAAACAACCTTCTCCAGATTCATAAGTTGATGGATTAGATAGGGGGCATAAACTGAAAAATTATATTTTTTAATAAAATGTACTTATTTAATGGCTTTAATTACCTGTAGGTGAAATAACCCAAATGGTTAGCGGTCAATGTTATACTGACATCAATAACTTGTCCAGACGTGTAAGTAGCAGTCACTTTACCTCTTCCATATGTGCCGGTGTTCTCATTCGGCTGAGGATGTGCATCTGTATAAGGATCGCCGCAAACTCCACACTGACCTCCAGAAGATACGAACAACTAAAGGAAACATGTACAAAATTATTGTAGATTACATCGGTTTTGGATGTTACGAATATAGTTCATTGCGAACAAGTGGATTTCTTTATCCTTAATAAAATTATAATAAAGAAATCTTACCCATCTTCCTCCACAATAATTGGCATTATCATTATAATTGGCTGGATATCCAGTGTAGAATCTCCACACGGAACTTCTCCCAGGTGGATTAACCATCATACCATGACCGGAAACGCATTCGAAAATAGCCGCAACGACTAACAACGTTAAAAATTTCAACATTGCAAAATTTTTAATTTCTTTCTCTTCGTTAATTTTTTTAAATTTTTTTCTATTACAGAACTGGTTGATGTGCAATTATTAAAATGTAACATTTCTACTTTCCCAATTTATACCGACAACAAAATTATCAAAATCGCTGATAAGAAATACCCCAGAAAGGGAAGGAGAAAAAATGGTAAACAAGTTTGGCAAATTGTAAGGTACGAATTTTTATTGCATCACGTAAAAAGGAAAGTGTTGGTTTATTTCTTATTGTTCATGTTATCTTTAATATTTTAAAAAACAACCTTATTATTTTGTTTAAGTGGAAATAATTTATTGTATGAATGTGCGCTCTTAACAACGAAAATTTGGATGTATACAATTTTATCTACGTATGAGAACTATTACAAAATATTTATCGATTTTCGATGTAGGATTGAGTTTTAGAAATAAGTCATGTTAACTGGAAATTGAAGTTTAAAAATTTACTTGATGACGAATAGGAATTTATTTGTGATTATTAAATTCCAGTTTTCCTTTTATAACATTTTGCATCACAATCGATAAACTGCCGATTTCTCCTTGATTCTGTAATTTGTTTTTTGGTTATCCTTTCCAAATGTGAAACTTATATCTGAGCCAAAAGGATATGCAAATGCTGATTAATTTCTATATCTATTGTCTGAGACTTCTTCTCGGTCTCGATCTGTTGAAAGGTGAATGAAGTGAGAGCTGTTCTTCAGAATCTTTAAATGCGGATTCGAATCATGGATATTTTCTGCTGCGACTAATGCTGTGTTAAAATTTTTTGGTTAGTTGTTTGTGAACGTTCCCTATCTAAAAACTCCATGCTTGTTTTGTTCTATGTTGGTCTTGGTAAATCTTCCTGAACAACTATAACGATTCAGCTGCAGCTTGTAATATTTTGAATAGTAAAAAAGAAGCTGTACTGTTAGTGATGAGCAGTATCGAATAAAACCTATTAAATAATTCCATTATTGCCAAGTGTTCGAATAGTCCGCTGTTATAAAATTTATTCAAATGAATAAATGGTATATATTGTTGATTTCTGAAACAAATTTAAGTTCAAATGAATAATTAAATAAAAAATATAGAAGATAAGCTATTAATTCAGTCTATCGATTAGAATTACTAGTCGTAGAATAAACAGTCGTCTGACAATAGAACGAAGAAAGTGAAACTATGGAGTTGAAATTGAAATAATGATGACTTTGGCGTAATTTATAATTTAATAAGGAATACTCCTACACGTTACAATATTTATTAACAAAACAAATACATTTTGTAGTAAACATTAAAAAAAGAAAAGTCTACACATGCTAAAAAAGTGATATAAATATATTACTAAAATAGACTAAATTTATTATTTAAGAAAATAACCATCTTTAAGTTTGTTTCGACATTCATTCATAATTTGGACTGAGATCTTCAGATATGTATATAAACTTCGTAAATTTCTGTCAGTACATTTTTGTGGCATAGCCAGTCCGTAATCTAAGCTAGATTTCCAAATATTGCTTTACAATCGATGCTGTGGGTGCAGGTTTTGAACTGTTTAAAGTACAACTTTTTAAATAAAATGTTATCAAATGTTTTCTTCTTCATCGATGTTATTGGTTACAGCTTCAATTGTCTGTTTTTCAATTGTGTCACTTTTATATTGCGAAATAAACGATATGTCAGTAATATTTAATTTTTGTAGTGTAGCTAGATTCTCCTCATCACCAAATCTAGCTTTTTTAAATCTAAGATCTAAAAATGTTGCTTTTGAAGAAAGTGAATTTGATTCTAAGATATTATGTCGGTTGTTAAGCGATTGTTGTAATCACCTTATAAGAGGAATAATTAATGACATGTTTGTATATTTCTCACCTAACAATTCAATAGCCATATTTTTAAATGGTTTCAAGATGGGGACCAAGTTTGCCAACCCGTTCTGTAATAAATTCTAGAGCTTGTGGTAACGATGTTACAGCAGCTGATAGAGAGTCTGTACTCACTAAAAATTTTTCTATCATAATTAAAGAAAAGTGTGTTTTAGTAGACTCATTTTTAGAGTTACTAATACTCTACATTTCTTTAAAATATTGCGTGTTTTATATTAGCACCGTTGTTGCTAACAACGGTAACATTGAAAACCTCTATAAGAGCAGAGACAATTTATGCCTATATTGGACAATTTACAAGAACTTCAGGAACCTGCCAAGTGAAATGGAAGAATGTAAAGACGGCAGAATGTGTGGATAAGATAACATTGAAGGAGGCAGAATGACGGTCACAGATAATTTGGACTATACAGTTCAAAAAATTTTGTTTGGGTATAGTTGGGTTGAAAGATCAAGTTAGTTTGGAAGGTTGACGGTATAAATGAAGACAATTTTGTGGTCTTTCCAATATGTATGCCACAAGAAGAAATTACTTGTGCTGTAAAAATTCGTAACGTATGCTTCTCATTTAAAATAACAATGTTTGTTGCTATGGCAACGAAACAAAAAAACAATACAAACAAGAATATTCCACTTGATATTGCCTATATTCCAGACATTTGGCACAGCTTGTATTGAACTAATATTCTGGTCAAGTTAGGACTATTGTTGCCCAACAATTTTTCCTTATTTATGTCACATCATGATTTTTTGTTTGGAATGTTCCGTGTTTTTTGACCAGTGGAACTGTAGCATGCTGTGCACACGACATGCATGGTGATTGTGTATTCTTTGACGAAAACGACATCATTATCATCTTCTCCAGCTTCAGTTTCGGTGATGTCAGAAGAAACGATTTGTTTGTCTTTTTCTTCGTTTTTATCTTTTAGTTGAATCTCTTGATAAGGTATTTTCAATTGAGATATATCGATAAATTCTACCCTTGGTTCTCCTAGGCCTCAGATCATCTTTTAAGGAAGATCTAGGTTGTTCGTCCACCGAACTTGTACACGGTCAATCACTTAAGCTTGCTGGAGAATTTTTTGTTAATTCTAAAAGAAATTAATCCAGCTGTCCAGTTTACGAAAAACATTCTTTTGTTTGAAACCAATAAATACAGTTTTTTATTCCAAACAAAAACCTTTTATACTTAAAGATTTATTTTCTTCCAAATATATTTTTGTCAAAATTAATGGGATTCAGCCGTCTTTAACCCCAAGATATGAAGGACCATTTAAAGTGATAAAAATATTTCCGAAATATTTTGTAATTTTCAAAAACAACAAGAAATTATCTATTAGCACTGACAACCTTAAATCAGCATTTCTTTTAAATTAAAACTCAGCATGTCACCACAGCAACATAATCAAGTCTGATACGATTCAATAGAGAAGTTAGTTTCCATTTTTAAACTTGTATAATTCTTTGATCACCATATTCCTCTTTTTATTAATCTTTATAGGAGTGGAAGTGGCTGTAGCATGCTGTACACACGAAACGTATAGTGATTGTGTTGCTAACCAATTTTATTATATATATTATTCTGTCATTCATTCAATTTGAATTTGTGGTTTGTAACGTTCACACTTATATGTAAAACTACAATATAATTATTAACCTAAAAACAAATTATTAAGGGTAACCTTTCTTCGTCTAAGCTCTCATATAGCACTGATTTGAACTTGTTCATATCCGTGCGTCTAGATCGAAGGTGATCCACCGGTGATCTGACATTGAGACCACATAAGTGTCTTTTCAGTTGTGGATTTCATGACAAATACCCATCGACTCCAAAGTAATGTCGATGATTGGCTGACTTCTAACAGCAAAAAGGTTGGTTCTGAGCCACGATTAAGTAAATCAAAAAGTTGAAAAGTGACTTACCCCTGCTGTTATTCTCGGTACAGCCCTAGAAAACTGAGTGTGCATTAGAATCGCAGCCTATGACGAGATGCCAGTTACCTGATCTCAGCCAGACTTACCAACTCCTTGGTGGGGCCTGACCCTCGAACGGAAGGTAAACTGAAGCCAACGTGATGTCCGTATCGGAAAGGTTGGAACGTGTTTGGCACGTTAATGACTGTTCTTATTTTTTCACTACTAGGGCAGCTGAAAATAGATCTCTAATAATCTCGTCTTTAAGATCACTAAATCCTCTAACAACGGATATTACCGTTTTAAACCTGATAAAGTGAATAAAGAAGCAGTCTATGCATCCGGCCTTTGCCTAACGAGTAACTCTTCTAAATTATATATTTCTGAACCTCACTACGGCAGACTGCTAGGTGAATCAGGTCTCTTAAGTAACTTTCATTTGGTTCTGCAAGGTGCCCGTTCATCAACGTCCTGTAATTCTTGCAATCTCGGTATTATTATGAATGTTCAAGAAACATGTTTGTAGACTTATTAACTTGGCGTAACCTTGAAGTTACGCTATAATAATCGACTTAGAGTTATAAGCGACTTATCGACAACATTGCCGACTTAGAACTCACCTATGTAAAGCATTACTGCTTTAATTTCTAATTTCAGTCTTTAATTTTAGCGATGCTCCTTATAATTCATCCATTAATGATGATGATACTCGTGGTGTCGTGCCTTCGTTACATATTTGACATTAGATAGTATGCAAGGATATCGCATACTTTGGGCTGAGCTTGTTGGTTATCTTTACAATAAAATTAGGTGCAGGACTGATGTCGACCAGCTAAACATTAGATACAGGCATACTTTAACAATATCCAGATTTCGCCTTAAAATTTCTGAAACATCTTACTCTTACACTGTGTCTAGTGTTTATAATTCAATCCCGAAAAAGGTTAAGTTGGGAAGTGATCAGCGTTTCAAGATTAAATTTAAAGAACAGTTACCAGCTCAGCAGGCGACAACAATGGATAACAACCTTTTAATAGTATTATACAGGAGTCTCCGCGTATATGAGTTTCTTTATATATAATAATAATAATAATATCATATGTACCAAGGCTTTCATGGCTGCTGTCGATTGAATTAAATTAGAATGAACACTGAAACTATTACTGCGATTAATACTAGATCTAACAATAGAAAGTTTGGATTAGTTGCATAATAAAATTTTTGAGAAAAATTACCTTAAAAAATTTTAACTAATACTAATCTCTAATAATTGGACGTTTACTAAAAACACTGTATTAAGGTTGCTATCATGTTGAGGAAATACAAAGACCTGCAGAGCATTTTGATCCAATTATACTCATAATGGTACACATATATTTATGGAGCTTTGGAGGAATTTAGTGGTCCGATGTACCTAATTAGCAAATAAATATAACAAGAAAATTCTTCAGAAACAAGTTCAAAAGTAACAAAATTCATGATACCTTGATTAAGTCAACCTTTTATAAGAGAATTTTTGGTCGGACAAAGGAAAATTCCACTTGTGTATTGCAAAAAGTAAAAAATTATATAACTACAATTTCTTTTTAATTTCAAGCAAATTTTAAATTTGTTCGAAATTCGAACATGTATATTAAAATATACAGAATTAAATATTTATACGATGGAAATATCAGCACATGAACGGAAGGTTTCTTGAAGTCCGCATCCCAATGCTCCTGTACCATCTTCACAGTAACCCCACGAATTAGCTTAACACAAAAACGAAAGTAATTAATAATAATGTAATGATTAATGACACTAAATAACTTACCAACTTTATAATTCCATCTTAACGTGCATCTATTGCACCTTAGCCCAGCTGGTAATCTAACACGTGAAACAATATTAAATTGAGAACTGGTGATGTAGTGCTTATCGCTGCCATCCTCTAATTTTAATGGAATAAAACAACTTTCTCCTGGTTCATAAGTTGAAGGATTAGAAAGTGGACATAAGCTGGAAAAATTAATATTCACCTATAATTCATTGAGTGCATTTAAGTACCTGTAAGTGAAATGACCCATATGATTAGCAGTTAACCTAATGCTAACATCGATCACTTGACCCGCGCTATAAGTACCGGTGATTTTACCATTTCCATATTTGCCTGTATTTTCATTCGGTTGGGGATGTGGGGCTGTGTAAGGATCCCCGCAAACACCACATTGACCACCAGAATTTACATACATCTAACAGAAAAAATATTAATCAAAATTTATTAATTTATCGCAACTTACTCCTCTTCCTCCACAATAATTTGCATTATCATCATAATTAGCTGGGTAACCGCTGTAAACTCTCCATACAGAACTTCTCCCAGCGGGATTTATCATCATTCCATGTCCGGAAACATATTCGACAATAATCGCTACAATTAATATGCTTAAATATTTAAGCATTTTGAAGATTTAATTTTTTTCGTGACAATTATTATTCATGAAAATTGTCACAGTAATAAAATTTAGCATACCTATTCCCCAATTTATATACCTGCTTAGAATAAAAATCTGATAAGAAAACCCAAAAAAAGAAAGCGGGAAAAAGCAAATAATATATGCGAGATGGTTTAAATTTTTATTACATCAAACAAAAAAATATAGTACGATATTTGGCGAAATCTTATCAAAAGCCAAAATCTCACAATTCTCAAAATTTTATTAATCACGATAAATTTACAATAATTGAGAAATTCTACAAAGTATTTATTCCATTACAAAATCAATATCTGAATGAGCTTGTTTTTATCGCAACAAATATAATTCATTTCCACTTTAATAATATTTACACAAAGATTGTGTATTAAACTAGTATTTGCTCAACGTTATATTTTATTATTGATTTTGAAATAATTAACAAAACAATTCAGATAAATTGCATAAAACTCATCATGTGTGTTTAACGACTAAAATAATATAATTTTAAGGTAATATAGCAATATCGGCACAGGACCTAAACGTTTCTTGATATCCGCAACCTTCAGCGTAAGATCCATCATCGCATTGTCCCCAGTTATTTCCAGATTTATAATGCCACCTTAAAACGCATCTTTCACACGTGACATCACTTGGTAGTTGAACTCGGTTAACAAATTTCCATTGATTACTAGGAACTGGGAATTTAGCCGATCCATCTTCAAGTTTTAATTTTTTAAAACATTTTTCTCCTGATTCGTAACTTGTTGGATTTTCTAATATACACAAACTAAAAATTGATTTAATTTTTCTTGTTAATTTAAATGATCTCACTTCAACAACATTTATAAAAGAGGTATTGCTATATACACAATAGTTATATGCAGTGTATCCACATTTCGATACTCACCATTGGAATCTGTAGCAATTATAAAAGAGAGCAAGGATAAAATGGGATATATTTTGCAGCATTCAACGTTGATAACAGATCATGTACATTTACACATACAATTTCTTGTTTTAATTTTTTCTAATAACTCTATAATGCTTAATGCAATTGCTTTTAAACTTTTACATTGTTGAGACACTTAAAACTAATTGGTGTGAACAGAAACTATCGAAACTCATTTGTTTCCACGTTATTAGCACCATCTTTTGTATTTCTTATGGCGGTCATATTGGATTTATGCTTAGTTAAAAAGTTTCTAAAAAGAGCTTTTAAATAATATATGACATACCTAATAAATCTTTATTTATACCACATATATTAACATAGATTAATTTTACGCATCGAAATCTGGACTCACTGTATACTCTATGTATGTATGCACTGTAAGTATGGGGAGTGCGTATTCTATACGCCACACTTAGGCCCCAACGGGCCCCTTTCGCACACTGTATACTGATGGAAAATATTAACTTACTTAAAAATTGCAACATATAGAATTTATTAAACTATTTTATTGAAATTTTCGTCAATGATGTCTTTAATTAGAATAAACAAACGATTAAAATTTGAAAATAGAAGAACAAAAAACTAGACATTTTCGCCGATTTAAATATGGAAAGGATCGGTGAAGGGCTATGATCTCCAATTATCTTTAATCTTTGTCAAGCTGCTTTAAAAAAGTTGGAAGTGATGTTAATAAAAAAGAATGAACAAACCTATTAATAGTATACATTTGTCCACGTTAAGTTTCAATAAGTTTAGCACCGTTCTAAACAAAAATGGTATCAATCAGACGCAAACCAAAAACAACATGGATTTCAGCAGACAAAACTGCAAACTATTGACAACTTGGCAACTATTCTGATTTTTTATATTATTTTTAATTATTTCAATTATGTTTTTACAAAATAAATGAGTTGTTTATTGTTGTGTTCAGAGTTGTTTATGTTTCATTCTGAGACAATTTTGTCAGAAACTAATTTATTGTTTGATAAAATTAGGGGTACATACAGGGTGGGCCAATAGTGTGGGGATGGAAGATTGTGGTTTTACTGTTGAATACTAAAAGAAATCTTTATGTCATCATTAAGGATTATATGCGATAAAAATAAACAATATAAGTTTTTTATATGCAGTTAAAAGTGGTCGAAATATGCAGTAAAAATATGGGGTAAATACAAAAAAAGGACATAGATGCATGGGTTAGAATGATAAAAATACAACATTGAATAGTGTTAGTTCGTGTTCTGATGACAAAAAATGCATCCGGATCTGTGGGGGTGGAACACATCCGTGTGACTTTTTTTTGGTCTTCAGATCAGTGTTGCCGTTTCGATACAAATGTTCAGTACACTTTTTTCAAATATTCAAATTCTGTACTACATTCTTATAAATGGATTAAATTTAGTACATTTTAAATTTGTTAATTTGACTGATTTACATCTTTGTGCTTCCAAAACTTCTGTCGCTTTGCCGAATTGAGTAGATAATTTTGCAAGAAATATTAGAAGCGCAAGACCACAACATAATTTTAAAGATTTTTAACAATTTGTTGAAGCAGAGCACCATGAATTATTAAAGTCGTCACAGAAAATTAATACTATTTCCAGACTGAAGAGAGCCACCAGTCTCGTCACCGCGACCCTATAACATCTATTGTAACTTTATCCCTTCAAAGGTTTTGGGGAAAATGTAGGTCCTTAAAGAACCTTAAAATTGCTCCAAAGTTTTGTTCCTCTACGTCGGTGGCTGTCAATAGAGGTGTTCCGAAAATTGTGTCTTAAGTTTAATCCTTGGCTTGTCCAATGTGAAATAGATGGTATTTCCGGGGTCAGAAAGACATGGTGTATCAGGAATCCTGAGAGAGTTCTTAGATCCCCTTGGCTGAGGCATAAAACTTCTTATGTTTTGTTTTGCGAAGCATTTATCAAATTTTTCTCATGGTAGTTATTTTCAGCGTAAAGCTACCTTTAAGCCCTTCCAACTGTTACTTGTTTTATGTGGCTATTTTCTAATCCACCATCGGGTTAAAGTCCAATGAAGCTGCCTTCTTTGCTCGTAGCGAGTTTTGTCAACTTACTGGATTACATTCAGGGTGGCCAGACTGTCTGTAAAAATGTTTATAGATGCACAATTTCGACTGTGTGGAAGTTCAAAAACGATACAAAAGTTTATAGCAAGAACTTCTGGCTGAAAAATACTTCGAATCCAACTGTCTTTGAAGCATCGGTATACCAAGCAAAGGCTACTTCTAAATATGAGCTAATGGCTGGTGGAAGGTGGACGTTCTATTCTGTTAGAATAAGACCAGCCTTAATGTCAAAGAAGAGATTTAGACTTGACTTCTTGATGATTTCAACGTGTCCTCTGGAGTTACCCTGCAGCAACTTGAGACTGCCTCCTTTTCTATATATAAATGGAGTGATATGACACCGAGTAGGGCAAGATGTGATCGCACTTGTTATGTTAAGATAAGTGAGCCGTCTGATTACATTAATACCAAATATTACATTAATATCAAAGTAACCATCTAAATTACTTTCCCCCCCAGGCGAGCTTTCAACGTCGTTCTCTTCAAATCCAATGCTGCTGGCATTTCATCAAAACTTAAATTTCGATCCTTCATATCTGACAGCCATATCAATTTAAAATTTGGTAACACCACACATGCACTTATAGACTCGTAAGTCTTCATAAGAAAAATGCTTGAAAAACTACTCTGCAGTTTCTCAATATACATATCTATCCCCACCACATTTAAATTCATGGAGTTTTAATTTTTGATATTTATTGCGTAAAGGAACTAACGTTTGTTGTAAGAAACCAAAATAAGTCTTTCTTTCAGACTGCAAGTCGAGAGCTTCTACAAAATGTTTCATATTAATTGTGTTTCCTTCCAAATATAGAAATTCAACTTCATTAAAATACTCCGTATTGAGTTTACTCAACAGCACTTGAAGAGATCCATTGTATTTTATTGTTTGTGGTATTGGATTGTACATTGAATTCTAGCGTGTTATAGTCGGTGCATTTAGGTGAACACATTGATTCCTTAACATTTTGTGTAGCTACACTTTAGAAAACTTTACGTTGGATTTCTATTAACTGGTGAAGTATGTAGTAGCAATTAAGTAAAGGGTATGACTCGCCCATCCTATATGTTTTAGAAATTTATTATTATTTCAATTATCAAAAATTTGTGATGCAAATGAAGGTCTAAGATAAAAAAAATACTATCATCAAGGCTCATCATTATGAAACCCAAGGCTTTCCATCGATCACACTACTTAGTTGACTACCCGCATGCATTCAAAATATCCGGGTACTACGAAAATACTTGGGTATTCAAATATTGTACCTAGATACGAGTACTTTCCGCCGTTCAAGTGTATCCGGATAACGGGTACTCTAACAAGAAATTATCCGGGTATCGGGTCCTATCTACACTTGGGTATTTACTTCCCACCCTTACAATGTTTAAAGACCTATAAATTTGTTATTTTAAATTGAACACGTTATATTTACCACGAGTACTTTTTGAGATAATTAACATTATTTCAAAAATGTTAACATAAACCTGTATTATTATTAACATAAATTTTTTCACAAAAAATAAGCTATAAACAAGATATTAAACAAATGCAAGTAACTCTATTTCGTAAAAGATAGAAAAGTATGTATCTGTGCGCAGAGAGAAAATAGTGCAGTAAAACCTCAATATAACAGACTTCAGATATGACGAAAATATTTTAAATTAACTATTTTTAATAATACATTTTTTTTAATTTGAAATAAAATAAAATATAGATAGAAATAAAAATGATTTAAATAGATAACAGTATATATTTATATATAAACTGTCGCATTTAATATATGCGTTAAAATCTTTTATTCAAGCAGTTTAACGTAAGATGTGTGAAAAAGTCGTTATAAGTTCACATGTAAGATATGGACAATCAAAAGCAAATTAATTTAACAATAAATCAAAACCCTGAAATAATAGAACAGTTATAATCTGAAGTGTCATATCTCAAAAGAAGATATTGAACCTTTCCAACAGAAATTAATAGAACAGAAATATTTTGAAATGTTATTGTATTTCCAGTTATAAATTATAAAGCTGATGAAACTGGTTTAATATAGCGAAGTTTTCCGGAAAATACCGAAACTTTTAGATATAAAACATCGAAAACCGGTAGAAATCGGAAATAAAAGAATATATCTTTACGCTAATGCTGTTGGATCTCATAGACTAACATCTGTCGTAGTTGGAAAAGCTTGTGAACCCAGAGTGTTAAAAGACTTACTTAATGAATACTCTTCCCGTTTCATATTATAATTCACAAAAGGCGTGGTTCACAGCAAATATATTCAAATATTGGTTTTTTAAAGAATTGATATCTGCAGTCAGGAAACTGCAAGAGAAGAAGCTTGAAATACCATCTAATGATGTAAAATATTTATAGCTTTTAGACAACACAACTGGTCATCCGTCATAAAATGATGTAATTTAAAATCCACAATTTTTAATTTCGCGGCTGCATGGAAGGAAGTAAAAGCCTAAATATTAAAAAATGGGTGGACGGATTTATTTGACGACCAACATGAAGATATTGATTTAAAGAATTAGAGGTTCCTGATATTTGTACTGCCATACAAAACAGCGTTAGAAGAAAAGTAGTCTACGGGGATATATTACAATGGCTAGAAGTGGGTGATCCTGATTATCATATTATGAGGGAACATGAGATATCTGATGAAGAGATGATGGTGGATAATGAGTTTGAAAGCGAGAATAGCGAGGAAAATGAAAGATCCTCAAAGACAAAATTCATCAGATAAAGAAATAAATCTGCATTACCCACATTTCCGTAATGTTTCAGTAATTTTGTAGAAGTATTCATAATAAAAAAATATACTTCAAAAGTGCAAACAAAACATGATTGTTTAAAAATGCAATCAATCAATCATTTAAACAAGCACATCGACATCATTTTATAACCAAAGTATACACATATCAGAAGTAAAAATTTTCGTTTAACTAATATATACTAGTATACTAATATATGAGTATGTCTCTCATGGGTTGTTCATTCCGATTAATTAATCTAAAATATTTTCAAGATGGCCACCACTTCTGGTCTGCCGGGAGTAGACCTCAACTTCGTTATTTTAAATGGAATGCTATAGTTTTTATTACACCATTCAATTATATGTAAGAAAATATGTTCACATTGATAACGGTTGTTGGTACCCAACGTTTTTTGTTTTCGAGCTATTTTGATTTTAAGTGTTTTTTGTCAAATATCACCATGCTATTTACAAGCCCAAATCTCAGCCAAATTTTAATTCAAAACGTTTTGCATTGGTACGATAACTCTTCATAAGCTGCTAAGTAGATTGTCATTTTTGTATCAGTATAGCTTATACAGGCTGGTCAAAAATTGAGTTACCGTTTCTCTGTATTCAATTGCATGAAACCGTTTATGTTTTTGTTAGGGCCATGTTAAGGCCATGACATTTAGACAGTTTTTTGTTTAATTTATTTAAATTATTATTAGTATTATTTCTACAATGAACTGTGATTGAATAAACTTTAGATTGCTAGCTTGTTATTTACCAAAAATAACCAAAAAAGAACCGAATAAATGAAAGAATGAAAAACAACAATTTAATGACAAATATTAAAATCAATAACATAATAAAATGACAAACTTAAAATTATAAAAATAGATGATGGGAATTTAATTCTCTACAAACTATTTAAATACTTTCCTGTGCCTATTTGTTGTAGTTGCCCTCACATTTGGAAATTAATGCATTGCGCATGCAATGCTGGATACCTTCTTGTTTTTATGTTAGAAAGCTATGGAGTATTGACAACTTTTCATCCATATTTATGTTATTGTTGTCATTACTTAGTTGTGTCATCACTTACTTCTGTTAATGTCTTTGAATATCATGACGAATTATTCCAACGCCAACATGTTAAATTCGTCTTATATTCATGGCGGATGTAGTAAAGTTTTGTATAGGATCTGCTTCTTAGTTTTGGAAAGATCAAAATAACAAGAAACCATAAATTTCTATCACCAGCAGCTTAAGATAATAGAATAAATGTTTTGTCATATTTTATTGCTTTACCAAATTCTTCGGTAATCAGTGGTTCGGTCGACTTTGATGAATAATATTTTCTAAGAAAACACCGTCAAAAATAAACTGAACTCTGTATGAATATCTCGCCCATCATTACGTCGAATGTTACGCCATATTATCGTTTTTTATTGTTTCATTTATGCGTTCTTCTGCTGGTTATTTTTGGAAAATAAAAGCTAACAAACTAAAGTTTATTCAATCGCAGATCATTCTAGAAATAATACCAATGATAATTGAATATAGTGAATATAATATATATATATATATATATATATATATATATATATATATATATATATAATAAGAAAACACGAATGGCTTCCAGCATTTTGTGTAGGATTTTGATAAAATACTCAATATGAAGAAAACTATAATAAATAGGTATAGCAATGTTTATAGATAATTTGTAGAGAATTAAATTTCCTTTTTGATAGGCTAAGAAGATATGGGGCGTTCCATTTAAAATTTTCGACTTTCTCGCAATTGAATACAGCGAAACGGTAATTTAATTTTTGACCACGCTGTATAAGGTACACTGATATAACAAGTGATAACCTATTTGACAGCATATGACGAGTTATCGTACCAATGCGAAACGTTTTTGAGTTAACGTTGGCTGAGATATGTGCTTTTAAAGAGCATGGTGAGATTTGCCAAAAAGCACTTAGAATCAAAATAACTCAAAAACAAAAAACGCTAGGTTCTAACAACTGTTATCAAAGTTAACATATTTTCTTACGTATAATTGAATGGTTTAACAAAAACTATAGCATTCCATTTAAAATAACGATGTTGAGGTCTACTTCCAGTAGACCGGATGTTTTGCCCATCTTGAAAATATTTTAGATTAATAGATCGGAATGAACAACCCATGTTACCAAAATTTCAAGCCTCTACGAATAGTGTAATCTAAAAAGTTCTAATGAACCAGTTACGAGCGACACCTGTATAAATAAAAAAAATATACATATAAGACATGTTCATTCACTTTACATTTGATAGCAACAATTGACATTATAGGCACGTCTTCCTTATCTTTGAATAACGCTTAATTATACTAACTATTAAAGTTTCATAGTTGCCTTATAATAGAAAATTTTGTTCGGGACTGTATCTCTATATAACGGACTTTCGACTATAACGGAAACTCCCTCCGTTATATCGAGGTTTTACTGTATTAAGAAAGCAATTTTAAAAAAATTCTACTTAAATATGTTGCAAAAATTCTATCATAGTGAGGAGGTATATCATCGTATAGAGACCATATTCTTTGTCAAACGCCTAGTAAACGCCATAAAAACATTTTTTAAAGCCACAGTCTTTCGTCCCCGCACAATTGACTTACTCTGTATGCCGATATGCTCTGATATACTTACGCACTCCTCATGGAGAGGATTATAAGAGGTAATGTAATGAAGATGGATTATTTACTTTGAACTACAAAGGACAAATCGAAATGAGAATATTAGAATGTCAGCAACGGTAACTGTCATACAGGTATTAGCGGGATTCGGTTGAATTGAGTTGGGTTAATTTGGATAGGTAACTAATTTGGATAAGTATTAGGAATTACCTAATGGATAGAGCTGTGGAATGTAATGGTACGCAATATGAACTGACGAGAGGAGTGCCACAAGGGTCGGTATTCAGTCCGATCATGTGGATCATGTTTTTCGATCAGATGCTGCGGGAAGATGCTTTCGGCAGATGACTTGGCTATAATACTGGGATAGGAAATAAATGGATGTATTGGCGAGAAGTAGAATATGTGGTTGACGGATTGTCCTAAACGTTAAAAGCCATCTAATTGAATCTAAGAACTCTGGGAAGTATCTGACAGTTATAATCGGCAGAGACATGAAGTGAGACCAATACATATCGTACACCTGCAGGAAATCGCAGAAGATGATACAGGCGATGCATAGGGTTATGGGATCGATATATGCACTCAGAATGGAAAAAATGAAGATGGCAGGAGCGGTGATATGGTCCTAGGTATGGTATGCGTATAGAATGTGGCACAAGGTACTGGAGAAAAAAGCTAAAGAAGCACAAACAACAGTTCAAAATCAAATGTGGGACTCATCGACAGTCGACCTCGTGGTCTAGAGAAGGTTATCTCGCAAAGAAAACAGGTAAGAGGTGGATTGCAGGTGAATGGAGAGAAAGATGGAGAATGGAATCGGGAAAGGCAGTTTGGGCTAAGGTATTGATACCGCAGCCCTTAAATAATGGTTGGGAAGAAAATGGGGAGATATAAACTACCCTATGACACAATACTTCAGCCTCTCTGGTCCTCCACAAGACAGCGAAGGAAGATAAATGTATTTTATGGACAGAGGGATGATGTAGAACACACTTTTTTCCCCTGTCCAACGTTGAGGAAAAGTACAATAGAGGCAAATAGCAGAAGACACTGGAGACGCTACTGGAGTGCGAAGAAAAGTGGGGAATAGTCGAAGAATTTGTGAGGGAGGTAATACGGGAGAAGGAACGAGATGAGAAGGAGAGAGAGTGGAGGAAAGAGGGCAAGCAACTCTCCCTCAATAGGATATGCATTAACAAGGATAACTTTCAAAAAGTTAATGTTTTTTTTCTTGTTAAATTGATCGTCGGAGGTCGGTAGGGTAACCAGATGTCAGCGAAATCAGCAGAAACGAGGAGAAAAAGTATAGAAAATTTGAAAAAGTAACGGATTTCTATGTCCTCCTGTACGAATATGGGTGAAGAGAAGCAGCGGAAAACAGAACAGGTGAATGCTGTCCAATGGTGAATGAAGGGTACAGAGAGGAGAAGAGGGAAAAATAAGACAGGGAAGGAAAGGGAAATTTCGGGAGTATCTAGGTATGTATAATAACTAAATTTTTCCAAAAAGTAATGAGTTTAAGCCCGAGCACGGATGAAGAGATGGGTCAGACGGACAGAGGAACTAGGCGGTGGGAACGAAGGATAGGTGAAGGATGATGGAAGAAAAACCGGATAAGAAGAGAGGATATGGATAGAGTTACAGGGACATTTGCCAAAGTTCAAACAGCACGCAAAGCTTACGCATATGCCGACATGTCGGCGGAGACCTACAGGAGTTTCTTTTTATAAGGTGAGGGCCCCTCATTTTGACCAGGTTGGCTGGTAAAGCTTTTTACCTTTTGTATAAAAAAAAAAGTTGTATATATCAAAAAGGAAAGGTGACCAGATGACAAATATTCTATTTCAGACCAACTAGTAGGAGAAACGTGGATGTTTACAGAGATAATAGTGTGAGGGCATATGCAATAGACTATGAGAGATACAGAATTGAGCAGGGCATTGTATAGAAGAGTTGCGTTTGAGATTGAAAATGCAACATGTGGTGTCTGATGTATACTATACAGAGTGTTTACAGTCATGTAATTGTACTTTCAAGGGCTGATTGAAACATCTTAAGAGAAGTTCATTACATAAATATGTTTTAACAGAAGTGCATACTGATGGGGGTAATACTGCAATTCTCATTTTATTTGTAAGCAGTTCTCCTACATCCAACCCCTCGCTCTATTCCCCATCATAATCACACACATCTCCAGTCGCCAACCGTTCCAACCAGTTCCAATCATCCATATCGCACTCCTCCAAAATCATTCAACTTTCCTTTACTTTCTTTCTTTCTACGATATAAGATCGCACAATTGTTACATTGATAGTAATATGTTGATCAATTTCGGAGTGATATGATATTGATTGAAGAACTGTAGTCGAGCAGCGTTGACTGCACTTGTGATTCATTTAACCCAGCTTGCAATTAAACCACTGTTGATCAGTTTTCTCAGAAAATCTGTGTTGGAAATTAAGTGAAATGAATGAACAGTGATCTTGAGGTTCTAAAGCGTATACTTTTTATATATGGAAAAGATACAATATATAAAGTTTAACAAGCACTACAAGCAAGGTTTTATTTGTCAAGTTTTAAGATATCTTATTAACATCATGTAGTGTTAGCCAGACCTAGTATTATGACCTTAACGAAATTGTAGTACACCTTTTCCTAGAGCATTTAATACTAGAGTGGTAAATTTTTATGAAATAGGTGTTTAGTTATTATGAAATCACTCAGCATATAATTGATGATGACTTATGGCATGTTATTTCTTATTATCAACTTTTGTTAAGACATTACTGCATTAACAACTTTCTTTTAAGTTTAATACTATCTGTATAGTGTATTGTATCATACTTGATTGACCTTACATATATATAACCAATAAGTTAATTTACCTATATTCGAAATTTCCTATATGATTTGCCGTTAAAGTAATTGAAACTTCGATAACTTGACCCTTTTTGTATTCAGCTACAACTTTACCATTACCAAAAGTCCCGGTGTTCTCGTTTGGTTGCGGGTGAGGGTCGCCATATCGATCCCCACAAATTCCACATCTTCCATCTTGCGTTATCATATACTACATAATTGCATTCATTTAACTATATTATAAAACTATTTCAATACTTACGTTTAAACCGCCGCAAAACAATTCATTATCATTAACGTTCGCTGGATATCCGTCGTACACCCTCCAAACTGAACTTCTTCCAAGTGGATCCGTCATCATTCCGTGACCATAAACATTTTCGATTGCAATGTTTATAAAAAGGAATATATATATCAATGCTTTGGGAAACATGTTCTTTAGAATTCAAGATAAATTGTTAATAAAAAAAACGAGGACCTTTGTATATATATGTTAACGGAACAAGTAGAACATTGATTGATAAGATTTTTGTTATCTTTATGAAAGTAAATTAATTTTCTAATAAGTACATAGATCTCGTATTGACAACAAGGATAAGCAATTAACAAGAAATGTGTTCTACACCTTTGATTAAAAGTCCATCAAATATTTGTATTTATTCTTGTACATTTTTTAATAAAGGAAGTTTCCGGAAATGTATTGGAATACAATGCAGAAAGATTATAATCACCTATGATAAAAATCTAGTTGGTAAATCTTAAAAATACTCAATCAATTCAGTACAATTCTTATCTTTATTTAAAATCTCAATTAATTGTAAATAATGAAAGCACAATATTTTTGTTTATTTTTTAATAGAAATATCAGCGCAAGAACGAAAAGTTTCTTGAATCCCACATCCCAGGGCACCAGTCCCGTCGGGACATACTCCCCAACTATTTCCGGTTCTATAATGCCACCTAAGCACACATCTATCACACGTAACATCATCCGGTAGCTGAACGCGGTTCACAAATTTAGATTGATCCGGTTGAATAACAACTTTGCTTGAGCCATCTTCAAAAGTTAATGGTTTAAAACATTCGTCACCGGATTCCATTTGATCCGGATCATCCAAAACGCACAGGCTGTATTCAAAAGTTCCTTTATGGTTGCTGGTTAACGTAACGGAAACGTCGATTACTTGTCCCATTGTGTATTCGGCGACCACTTTGCCTTGACCGTAAGTTCCGGTGTTTTCATTGGGACGTGGTCTGGGTAATTCGAGTGAATCGCCACAAATTCCGCAGTTTGAAAAGGTTTCGGTTGACTACAAATTTTAATTTTTAGAATTTTCAATTTGAACGGTTATTTTTGATACTCACTGTGAGTCCTCCTCCACAGAAAAGTTCATTATCGTTGTAATTAGCAGGATACCCACTAAAAAATCGCCAAACAGAGCTTCTACCAGCTGGATTTAACATCATCCCGTGACCGTTTACATCTTTTAGTAATAATACTAAAAGAGCAATTGGAACAATTTTAATAAACATATTAACGAAGTGAAATCAGGCAACTTATGTTCTACTGCAGCTAATTGCAGTTTATATAGTGTGATCATAAAGATAAATAATTTTTGCTATTTCTTATCATTATTAGTTTAATGACAATTTTGAAAAATCAAGTTCACAGAAAGTGGAAAAGCACTTAATAAATAAAACAATCGATGATTAATCCGAGTTGCGTTATTCATAATTTATTGTAATCTTTATTGATTATTATGAAAATGAAACAAAAATAAGGGTTAAGTATGTTTTAAAAAAGGGTTCTTGATTAACGCATCATAATCAGATAATGTCATACAAATACAATAAACGATTATTGTCGTTTTCATCTTTGTTTCGTTGTTTTTTTAACGATTCTGTAATAAATTGTGACAGCTTTATGTAGAAATAGTAAACTGTGATAAACTAAATAAAATCTTTTGTTTGGTTTGCACTATCACACCTATTATGGCTTTGTTCTTACTTGCATTGTAAAGGAATAGTATAATAAAGTGATAATACTAAAAGGAAAAGTTTTGGAAAGTTATATAAAGTTCAGTCAATGTTAGATAAAGTGATCAAAAACCTGATAATAAAACGATAATACTTAAGCTCAAAATCGACATATGATTATCAAAGTAAAACATATGACGTATCTAATTCCCAACGAAATCTTGATTTTGAGACATAGAAGATTTGGAGAGAAGAATAAATCTTGCTTGGGAAGTGTATGGCAACATGAAGGATATTTTTAAAAATAAACTGCTAATTTGTCTAACACGCAAAATATTTAATCAATGTAAACATTATCAATTGATATACGATTGTTGTCATGTTTAAGTGAAATACAAATCATATAGATGTGTCATAGATGTAGTCATAGATTTGGTTATAAATGATGGTCATAAATCGGTTAAAAAAAAAGCGACCATAAGTTAAAATTTTTATGTGAATTCAAAATCATTGTTGTCGTCACAATTTAAATGAGTACTTTTAACACCTTAATTAGAGTTAACTTCACTATTGCAGTAATGTCATCAAATCAATAGGTGGTAAAAAGGGACATAAAATCTTAAAAATAGCCTGTAACGAAAAGGTAAATGGCGATTTTAACGAAATAGTGTTTTCGGTGACACTATAATACACCGTAATATACACGGTGTATCTGGTATAAGTAGAAAAAATTTGAGTGGATACAGGTCTCCTTTTTCTGAATAAAAAATTGTTGTAATACACTGTTCCATTCTTCAGCCTTTTTAAAATATTATTCTATGTGTGATTGCTTTAACCATTGTTATTATAAATAAAAAGCTATTATTTTTGCACTATCAATGGTTTATTATTTTATTTACACTACCGGTTTCGATGTATAAACAACATCATCTTCTGGTGTCCGTCATTAATTGAATATATGCACATTATTAAAGAGGGTGTAATTATTCAATAATGTGAAAAGCATCCTATTTGTTTAAAAATTTTTTTTATTTAACCACGCATTTTTTATTGAATTGTTCTAAAGTGTACGTAGAATTTTGTAATTTTTTTAAACAAATAGGATGTTTTTCACATTATTGAATAATTACACCCTCTTTAATAATGTGCATATATTCAATTAATGACGAACACCCGAAGATGATGTTTATACATCGAAACCGGTAGTGTAAATAAAATAATAAACCATTGGTAGTGCAAAAATAATAGCTTTTTATTTTTAAAATATATTACGATAAAGTTAAGGGTTCACAAGTTTGAGTAGTAATGGAAAATGAAATATACCAACCATGCTTTGTTTATGTATTACTTTGACCGAATGTGATACAGAAACGACAATTTGAAATTCTATTGAATTTTTTAATCTCTTCATGATGTTGTATACCAGTGCTTTCCAATCCACGAGTGGCAAATTTTCAGGTAAAATTAATACAACTAATCCTCTTTACGTTCCCAAAAAAAATTGTGTAAAAAGAACATTGGAAGCAAACAATATTAAAAAAATTCTTTTAGAGTTCATATAAGAATTTATGTCGCGATTCTACGAGAATTTTTTATGATTTATAAACGAAAGTGTGTAGTTTTCCAAGAATAAAACCGTGCATGAGTATCTCAATTTCTTTTTGAGATATCAAGTTCTGAATTCAACCTAAACTTGTAGCATTTTGTAAAATTAAATATTTCCTGAATAACTTTTGAAAAATTGTAAATAATCGAATTCTTAAAATATTTTAATGAATAATTTATGCACTTTACCGAAAACAAATCTGTGCTTGAGTATCTCAAGTCAAATGAGGTATCAAGTTTTGAACTCATCCTAATTTTGTAGCACTTTATAAAATTAATAATGTCCTTTATCATTTTTGAAAAATTTTAAGAAATCGAATTCTTAAGATATCTTAATGATTTTTTTATGATTTATTAAGAAAACTATACACTTTTGCGAGAATAAATCTATGCGTGACTATCTCAATTCATTTTTGAGATATAATGTTTTAAACTCAACCTAAACTTGTAGCATTTCATAAAATTAAAAGTGTCCTTGATCATTTTTGAAAAATCTTAAAAAATCGAATTCTTAAGATGTCTTGATAAATAAAAGAAAGTGTGCACTTTTCCGAGAAGAAATTCATTCGTGAGTATCACAACTCGTTCTTGACATATCAAGTTTTGAATCCAATCTACATTTGTGGCATTTCATAAAATTAAAAATTTCCTGAAATCGTAAAAAATTGAATTTTTGAGGAATTCTTTTGTGATTTATAAAGGAAAGTAAACACTTTACTGAGACCAAACCCATACTGTAGTATCTCAATTCGTTCTTAAGATATCAAGTTTGAACTCATCCAACATTTGTGGCACTTTATAAAATTAATAATATCCTTAATCATTTTTGGAAAATCTTAGTACATCGAATTCTTAAGATATCTTGATGAATTTTTTGTAGTATACAAAGGAGTCTGTGCACTTTTCCGAAAACAAATCCATCCGTGAGTATGTCAATTCGTTTTTGAGATATCAAGTTTTGTATTCAATTTAAATTTGTAGCATTTTATAAAAGTAAAAATTTCCTTTATCATGTTTGAGAAATTGTAAAAAATAGAATTCTTAAGATATGTTGATGATTTTTTTTGTGATTTATAAATGACAGCATGCACCTTTCCGAGATCAAACCCATACTTGAGCATCTCAATTCGTTATGTCCTTAGTTATTTTTGGAGAATCTTAAAAAATCGAATTCTATCAATATATAAGAAAACTGGAAACTCTATAAAGGAATCTGTGCACTTTCCCGAGAACAAATCCATCCGTAAGTGTCTCAATTCGTTTTTGAGATATCAAGTTTTGAATTCAATCTAAATTTGTGGCAATTCATAAAATTGATAATTTCCTTAACCATTTTTGAAAAATCGATCGAATTGTTAAGATATTTTCATGAAATTTTTTGTAATTTATAAAGGAAAGTATATATACTCTTTCTATCAAACAAACCGATTTCTGAATATCGCTAATTGTTTTCGAGCTTCAACCTAAATTTGTAGAATTTCATAAAATTAAGAGATATGATACTGCCTCTGGAAAACTTAATACTGCTTTTAAAAGCTTTGATATTGCGTTCAAAGACCAAAAAATGCTGACTAAATGTTCTTTATTGGACAAAATAACAAAAACTTGAAGAAGACATATTTATTGCAAAAGGCAAAAAAAACCAAATAAAATGCCAAATAAAAACTAAGTACTCTTTGTAAAACTGTAAATACTGCTGGCAGAAAGCATTTTCCCTTTTTTTCATCAATCTTTTTGTGAGAGCTGTCATTCCTCAGTTTTTTCAGCACCCGAACTTATTTTCTTACACCGAAGCAAATGAATATGCGAAGATGTGTTAAATATACTACTGACGCTCTAAACATAAATCAGTTGGCTGCAGAATTTTTCTAATCTTCAATTAGGCCATAACAAATGTTAGACAAACTGCTATCTCTAGCCCTATAAACGCTTTATTGACAGTAACTTCAGAGTGACCTGGAACTCAGATCAGAAAAACTCTATTGTTACCCTTCAGTGTGATTAATTTGAAGAACCGTTTGTATCATCAGTATTTCCACATAAATTTTGATAACCCGCTACTTGATTTCGAGCTTTGTGGAGATGATTTATTCAGCTTCTATAATCGTGCAATCTCAAAATCATTCTTCACTTGAACAATCAATAGAAAAAAATGCCCAACGTGATAATATTCACCAACACATTATTTAGAACCAACGTTACATATTTAGAAACCCGAAACTACCAACTGATGCGATTAACTACGATAGTATTCTGATTTGTAACAATACTTTATTAGCTGTTTTCACAAAAATTTATTTTCGAACGTTAGCCCCCGTTTCATAGACCAGAACACGTATATGTCATGCCAGGTGACCTTGGGAATCATAGGATAAATGATATAAATTTAAGCGAGCTGAAAGGTTCCAACCGGTAAGAAATTCTCTACAACTCTTATCTCGAATGATAGACGGTTACCAGAGGATTGAAAAATATGATTTTGCCTTAAATCTTAAGTACTGTAACACTTACAACTATATCTTAAGTTGCATCTTTTGGGAACCAAAAATTAATTTAACAATAAAATTGAAAATAATATAATCTTTAATTGAAAGTTTTTCTTTGATGATAAATATTGTAGAGATGATAATATCTTTGGCAACTGGTTGGTCCTCTATTATCGTAACACATATGTTACTTTTCAATTATGATGTTCAAAGACACAATTACTGTTGTTATCGTTGTTTACATTAGGGAAAATAGTAAGGAAAAATTTACGAATTAATTTATCTCAGAAGTAACTCCCTCTTTGTCATTTTCGGATAGAAAAAACATTGGGCTTGGTTATGCTGGCAGACGCGTGTTGATAGTTGCAGAAGGAAATAAAGTAAATTTTATCTGAGTTTAACAGAAGACCATTGATTACATCTCTACTAAGATTTACGAGAAAATTTTCATGCAAACTCTTAGGGATATGTCCTGAAATGCTTGTTACGTGCTTCTGATGCTTCTTCAGATAGTTGAAGAGCTAGTAATGCATTTTTTTATTATGACCGCTCCGTGAATAAATATCGCAACGCATTGTCACTGATATTGGATGCCAAGGATACAATTTGACATATAAATTCATGCTATAGTTGGTATCATTCGTATTACCGAAATTTACTTTTGACATATTCACTAATATACCAAGTATCTTCTAATCAAATTTGTTTTTTGTTGTACGGTAACATCGACTTAAGGTTGTAAATGACTTTTGGGGCTGATACTCGTGTCTGTGCCAGCTTTTAGTACGGTTGTTGTATTAGACTAATACGGAAAGAACTTTTTATTAGTAATTTAAGTTATTAATATTTTGAATATTGCCTTCGTGTTAAATAAAGATATATAAACATTTTCAATGCTTTGATCAATGACATTCACCAAGCGTTTTCACATTTGAAAGCTACATATTCTCTTTTGGAAAGTGCATTTAAAGTTTTTGTGTGGGTCTTCAAAGAGTTTCTCGTGCGACAAAAGTTGGCCTTATAAACAATTTTCTTTTTGTTCGAAATTTTAATGAGGTCGAATGACTTCTTTACGAGACATTATCCGCACCCTCAAAGTGCTCACTACTCCGAATAAAAATTAAGTACTGAGAATTTGCAATATTAATAAAAAAGGACACCGGATCTAGATTTAAGTTTAGTGTTAATTCTAGTGTTAATTTTTGTTTAGCTGTAGATTGTTTTAAATTCTTCTGGATCTAAAATATAACTAATATTAGACCAACAACCTAGCTTCAGAACTAACACTGGTGGATATTCGTAATTGTTGTCAAGAATTTGGAACTAGTCTTCTTATATTATAACACACTATGTTATTATATAAATTTACATTTAAAACATTTTATTCAATTATTTAGCCATATTTTAATTTGTCCCTATACTTTTCACCAACATAAATTGTAACTTGTATGGTTTCCATGGTGACATATTACTTGAAAAACTTTTATTTTAGAAAAAATAATTCAATTTTTACATAGAAACAGGAGTAATTAGTTAATCGCTTCATTTAAAGTATACAATTCGTGTAATTTAGTTGTTTGACAGGAGAAATAAGAGAAAGTGGAACAGATTCATACAAAGCTCCACCATACACTTGATGTATCTTAAGTTAGGTTATATACGTTTGCGTGTATGCTTAAATATCTTATATATGTAATTGTTGACAGAGTTTAAAATTCCTAATTTCAATTTGAATGCCTTTACTTACTAAATGCTACATTCTAGATTAATCAAAACTATTTTACTTAAAAGATAAAGGGATGAAGTTTGTGAATTGTTTTTCATTTTAGACAAATCACAAACGTTAATTTTACGTTAACGTAAGAATTGGTTTATACTGAATCAATATAGTCAAAGATTACAAAAAAAGTTGCCAGATGATTCAACTTTAACAAAACAGCAGTGTAATATTAGAACTAGTGTTAAGACCAATACTAGAACTAAAACTAGAATCTTTCGGGTTTTACCGTGTATCTTATGAAGAAATATTTGACGTTTTGAATGTTATGTTGCAAACTTCTTCCAATCGCATCAAACAGCTGTGAGAGCAAATTACATGATGCAACGTGAGCAAGTTTAATATTAAGACCTAATGAAATGTTATGGATACATTGCCATTCTGGCACCCATCTTCATCTTAATTTGTAAATACTCACTACAAAGCACAACGATATAACTATAGTAGTGTGGGGTGGTTCAATATCATCAAGACTGATCAACATGCTTTCAAATACTTTTACCCCGACAATTTGACGTTAAATCGTATTTTGTATGTCTTGCAAGAGACACAATCCACCACAAAAAGATATTTATCTCAAACCGCTCATAAACCGAGCACAATTTAAAACATTGTTCCAAGGACGTCGTTAACAGGTCCGCGTAAATGTCAAGTTTTAGTATTAGTCCTAGTAATAGTTTTAGTGTTAGTTTTAATTTTAGTTTATTTCATTTTAAAAAAATATATTGCAGATATAATTTTACTGCCGATCGGATGCTTCACTATATCAATCTATTTTCATACCTTCATTTTGATAAGTAAAAAATAAATGTAGTCAAATAGTTTATGTGCAAATTGCGTATTATTTGACATGCATAAATCTGTCTCATAGTGTCGCATATGGGGTACTTTCATACATTTTTCATTTTTGAAATATGTATTTAAAAAACTATACAAATAAATTTACGCCAATGTTATGTCTTTATAATAAAGACAGATAGTTGCACTATTGATTTTTGATGAATCGAGGTTACGGTCAACACGGAGAGGAGTTCTATAAGACGAAATGTAAAAACTGTATGAAGTTACGCCACCATTCCTTATCTGATGCATAATTTATACTGAGATAAATTTGAAAAATCAGTAATAAATTATTTATTTTGTCTGTAATCAGATCCTGGGACATAATGTATGTATGTATCATATATTTTGTATTTTTTTGGCAAATAAATACATAATAAAATAAATACATTAAGTTTAATGTAGGTGTGCACAGATAGCAACTGCAGATCAACTGTATTTTTAATCAGGAGTCTATGTGTACACACAGTTAATAGTTAGTTGAGGTCTTTAAAAATTTTATATTTTCCAGTTAGCATCTTTACATTTCTCCAAAAATTTAGGTTAGTTACACCTTTAGCAACTTTAATCACATCATGCGATTCACATACGTTTATGTTGAAAATTGGAGTACTACATCAAGTTTCTAGGAACGTCGGTAGCAACAGTCACGTGAATGGCGTCCAGATGTCAGGTGAATGAATCAACTTCAATATCTCGTTGAAACTGGTCCCACTTATTCTATAATACATGACAAATTTATCGGGATGTTTTAGAAGTTTCTATTATTTTCTATTATTAGTATTTGGTAAATCAATACTACTACTCATCTCCGTTTCAAATTCTTTCAAATCCAAGTGCGATTCCAATCAATAGCCAGCCTAGCCTATCTGCTATTAGTGTGGATTAAAACACTTCTGCCAACTATTTTAGAGTTGGTGAACATTGACTGCTATGTTTGTAGTAATTATTTCGGCTTGAGCAGTCATGCAATACGACCCTAGTGAAGTACAAATATGTAGCCAATCTTCTTTGATTCATCAGTGTAGATAGCGTTTTGCGCGAGCTTAGGGTGCCCTGAGGAACCATTCAATCTCAAAGTGTGGCTGGTACAAAAGTATGGAACATGTGAAAAACATATAGATGGAATAGTTGTTTCAATTTTTCTAATGTATAACAACGCAAGCAATAACGTTCTTCTGTTTAACATATATGGAATTTTAATATCTGCACCATTTAGGATATCATAAAATAATAATTTCGTCGCAAAAAGGAATTCAATATAAATACAAGTAGTTTCTAAGTCGATATATGTGTGCACACAACGCAATTTATGAACAACTAGACGGTTTAAGTTATAAATTTTATTACTTTAATTAGCACTATAAAAGCTCTATAAAAAGTAAGTACCTAATTGTGCATCAAAGGTAGCCGCGGTTGTAAAAATATTAACTTTAATCATCAATATGTTCAGCTATTTTATTTACTATCGATATTAGTATAATTACTGACTCCTTTCGTCATCGCAACATAAGAAATCTATTATAATTTTACACTTGAAAGGTTTAGAATAACTATAAGTCGTTTTTGTGTGTTTTAAATTTTGTGTTTTATGCAACGTAATTACACAGTATGTTTAGCTACTTTTGACTCGTCATTGCAAACTCTGTAAGTTTGATCATCAGCTTGTCCAATATGGAAATATTGGTATTTGAAGGGTGCATGGCCGGCCAGAAAGCCTGAGAACGTCCTTAGGTCTTCTTTGCTGAGGCATAAAACTTCTTAGGTTTTGTTTTGCGAATGAGTTATCATGCTTTCCGCTTGTCTTTGCCCTGGAAATTCTTTCTAACATGAAACTACCCTCGAGGTCTCACAATGCGGGCTTTTTTGTAGTGTACAACAAACATGAAGTGTTGGGGTTCAATGACGAGCGTTTTCGCAGCTTACCCACTTTCTCATTGCCCTCAATGTGACTTTCTTTAGCCAGCCACACTTTGAGATTGAATGGTTCCTCAGGGCACCCTAAGCTCGCGCAAAACGCTATCTACACTGATGAATCAAAGAAGATTGGCTACATATTTGTACTTCACTAGGGTCGTATTGCATGACTGCTCAAGCCGAAATAATTACTACAAACATAGCAGTCAATGTTCACCAACTCTAAAATAGTTGGCAGAAGTGTTTTAATCCACACTAATAGCAGATAGGCTAGGCTGGCTATTGATTGGAATCGCACTTGGATTTGAAAGAATTTGAAACGGAGATGAGTAGTAGTATTGATTTACCAAATACTAATAATAGAAAATAATAGAACTATTCTATTAAATTATAATTTACCACCCAAGCATATTCTCGACTTGATCAAGGAAAATAGACGGGTTAGATGCAGCTGACAAAGAACTCGTAATTCTGTCTTAAAGCAGAAACTAACTAAAGTGACACACACCATCACTAAATCTTTAGAATACTATCAAATTGTTAGTTATTAGAATATTCTAAGTAATATGGATAATAAAGATCCTGAAATGAGGATAACAACTAAATAATTCTGAAAACGAAATCATAAGCTAATGATGAAATCAGATATTTAATTGACAATCTAGCTACACGAAAAGATCCAGGACATGACCTTATACCAAATTTAATTTTAAAACTCCAGTACTCAAACATGACTACCTACCTAACTGATATTTTCAATTCATGCCAATTTCAGTTCGGGTCTTGCACGGAACAATCAGCGATTCACCAATTACTGCGTGTTACAAAATTTATTGAGAAAGGTTTTGAAAATAAGCTGTTACGGTTACTTTTCCCCTGAGAATTGTTTTTTTTTTTATTTTATAATTTTTTTGTGTTCTTTTTTTAATGAGGCACGAATTCATCAATTTGATTAATTAATTTATTTTCTTTCTTTAATTTTGTTTTATTATAATTTTATTTTTATTTCTTGTCATTTTGGTTGATAATAGAATTTCCGTTTGTCGTGTGGGCCGGTTTCAAGTTTTTTGGGTAGACAGCTGTATTTAACAGCAAGTATTTAAAAACAAAAAAAACTTCCTCAAATTCCTTTTCCTTTTGGTCTTCAACCTTTAAAAAAAAATCTTGAACAATAAATAAAAAAAACATATAATTTCATTTTACTTATATTTAATTATTATTTACATTATTATTTCATTATATATATTAATTTTTTTGTTATCTATATACAGGGTGTCTCACTTAACTGGTTCATTAGAACTTTTTTAGGTTCCACTACTCGAAGAGGCTTCAAATTTTGGTAACATGGGTTGTTCATTCCGATCTATTAATCTAAAATATTTTCAAGATGGCCGCCACTTCCGGTCTACCGGAAGTAGCCTTCAACTTCGTTATTTTAAATGGAATGCTATAGCTTTTATTACACCATTCAATTACACATAAGAAAATATGTTGACTTTGATAACAGTTGTTGGTGCCTACCGTTTTTTGTTTTCGAGTTATTTTGAATTTAAGTGATTTTTGGCAAATATCACCATGCTCTTTACAAGCCCATATCTCAGCCAACGTTTACTCAAAAACGTTTTGCAGTGGTGCGATAACTCTTCATATGCTGCTAAATAGATAGTCATTTGTTATATCAGTATATCTTATACAGGCTGGTCAAAAATTGAGTTACTGTTTCTCTGTATTCAATTGCGTGAAAGTCGAAAATTTTAAATGGAACGCCCCATATTTTCATACCCTATTAGAAAGGAAATTTAATTCTCTACAAATTATCTATAAATATTCCTATACCTATTTATTATAGTTTTCTTGCTATTGAGGAATTTATCACAATCATAGGTAAAATGCTAGAAACCGTCTGTGTTTTTGTTAGAAGGCCATGACATTTTGACGGTTTTTTGTTTAATTTATTTAAATTATTATTAGTATTATTTCTACAATGAACTGTGATTGAATAAACTTTAGATTGCTAGCTGTAATTTACCAAAAATAACCAAAAGAAAACCGAATAAATGAAACAATGAAAAACAACAATTTAATGATAAAAATTAAAATCAATAACATAAAAGAATGAAAAACTGAAAATTACAAAAATAAATTATGGGAATTTAATTCTCTACCAACTATTTAGATACTTTCCTGCGCCTATTTGTTGTAGTTGCCCTCATATTTGGAAGTTAATGGACGCATGCAATGCTGGAAGCTTCTTGTTTTTATGTTAGAAAGCCATGGAGTTTTGATAGCTTTTCAACCATATTTATGTTATTGTTATTATTACTTAGTTGTGTCATCACTTACTGCTGTTAATGTCTTTGAATATCATGGCGAATTATTCCCACGCCAACATTTTAAATTCGTCTTATATTCATGGCGGGTGTAATAAAGTTTTGGTATCCTATCCAAAAGTTTTGGAGAGGATAAGATACGTATCTCTTAGTTTTGGAAAGATCAAAATAACAAGAAAACATAAATTTCTATAACCAGCAGCTTAAGATAATAGAATAAATGTTTTGTCATATTTTATTGCTTTACCAAATTCTTCGGTAAGAGGTGCTTTGGTCGATTTAGATGAATAATATTTTACAAAAAAGCACCGTAAATAAATAAACTGAACTCTCTAGGAACATCTCGCGCATCATTACGTCGAATATTACGCCATATCATTGTTTTTCATTGTTTCATTTATGCGTTCTTCTGCTGGTTATTTTTGGCAAATAAAAGCTAACAAACTCAAGTTTATTCAATCGCAGATCATTCTAGAAATAATACCAATGATAATTTAAATAAATTAAACAATAAACTGTCAATATATCATAGCCTTCTAATAAAAACACGACCGGCTTCCAGCATTTTGTGTAGGATTTTGATAAAATACTCAATATGAAGAAAACTATAATAAATAGGTATAGCAATATTTATAGATAATTTGTAGAGAATTAAATTCCCGTTTAGATAGGCTAAAAGGATATGGTGCGTTCCATTTAAAATTTTCGACTTTCTCGCAATTGAATACAGCGAAATGGTAATTCAATTTTTGACCACGCTGTATAAGGTACATTGATATAACAAGTGACAATCTATTTAACAGCATATGATGAGTTATTGTACCAATGCAAAACATTTTTGAATTAACGTTGGCTGAGATATGGGCTTGTAAAGACCATGGTGATATTTGCCAAAAAACACTTAAAATCAAAATAACTCGAAAACAAAAAACGATAGGTACCAACAACTGTTATCAAAGTCAACATATTTTCTTACGTGTAGTTGAATGGTGTAATAAAAACTATAGCATTCCATTTAAAATATCGAAGTTGAGGTCTACTTCCGGTAGACCTGAAGTGGTGGCCATCTTGAAAATATTTTAGATTAATAGATCGGAATGAACAACCCGTGATACCAAAATTTCAAGGCTCTACGAATAGTGTAACCCAAAAAAGTTCTAATGAACCAGTTACGTGAGACACCCTGTATATATATTTTCTCCTGGAATTGTTAGAACTATATAAACTTGATTTTTATTAATTTTTTTTGTTGGTTTGTATTTCGAATTGGTTACGGAACAAGTTGCTTTACTGGGCCTGGAAAATCAAATAATAACAAGTTTGAAGTTCATTTTCTTGAATACTTACCTTTTATATAGTTTTTTTGGTACCACACTGTAACGATTATTAATATTATTTTACTTATTTTTTTGCCACTGCTTTCATATATTTCTATTATTTATTTTTTTGTCAAAATAAAGACATTATTTAGTCTACTTCGCCTTTTAGCTATTTTTTGTTTGTTTTGTATGCAGTTATTGTTCGATCATTCCTTTACACTTCATCATTGGTGGGTTTCTACGATTTAATGGTGTGGCGCCCTTCACTAAGTTGGTGTGTTTTCGTTTCTTTTTTTTTATTTTATTATTTTTGCGTCACAAAGCAGTTCACTTCCATTGCCTTTTTAGATATAACTCATGCCTTTGACACAGCTTGGACGCAGGGTTCTAAATTCAAACTGTTGCACCTAGGCTTAGATGACTACATTACCGCAATACTTATGTCATAATTTTCCCATAGGAGTTCCTCAATTATCACCAACCTTATTCAATATGGAAAGTCTGAATAGTTCCTGAAAGGATCTGAAAAGTTCCAATAATAAGTTATTACTTGGCATTTTTTACTGTCCTCCTCTTATTAACTACTTTAATCAATTGGAAGAAACCCTTGAGAGGCACTCTTTTAATTATAACAATATTCTTTTGATTGGAAATTTTAATACATGTCAACTAAAAATTGACTTACGCTGTAAAATACTTCGCTTTATTGCTTCCTCATTAAATTTGTCCATCCTGCCATCACAACCATCATCGTCAACTCATCATCATCCTACATCGCATTCGCTTCTAGATCTTACTATTACGATTTGTCCGAGTAGGATACTATACCCTAGTTAAGTGATGAAATAAGATCACCGATGAAAGAGCGCAACTGTGCAAAACTTTTATTTAAACGTATTCCAACTTCTACTAATCGTGAAAACTACTGGATCTTGCGTAATCGTTACAATTACCTATATAGGAATGCTAGAAAATGCTAGTCCGAGGACGTTTTGGAAGATTATGTGTTCCTTACCCGTGTGATGGGGATTCATAGGCAAAGTTTTCTGCTGACTCTCCTCTGATCATTGATGGTGAGACTAAGACGACTACTATTACTAAAATTCTTGCCTCACCTAAGTCTTCCTCTTTCTCGTTTGCCCTGGTCACCACAAAAGACCTAGCTAGTGTGGGAGCTGATGGTGTTGGTCGCAAACTTCTTCCCATATTGGACATTGTTCGTATTCATACTACCCCCATTTTTTACTTTTCTCTTGAGCGAGCCTCATTCCCTTCAATCTGGAAGGTTGTTCATGTCCCAATACCTAAATGAAAAAGTCTCTCAAGTTTAAATGATTTTCGTAATATTTACATTTTGTCAGTTCTATCAAAGGCTTTCGAGCGCCTTGTTTACTTACAAGTTCAAGAGTATTTACAAGAATTTAATTTGACGAGTTTTAAAATGAGTTTCAATCGGGGTTTTGAAGAGGTTCGATTCGGTTGATGATAATCTCTTGTTAGAGTCACTGGCTGCTCTTGGATTTACTTCGTGTTTATCTTGATTTCAATCTTATCATTCCTGTCGTTCTTATCGCAGTATGTTGTGTCCGTTGCTCTTTTCGCAGTGTTGTTGCTTCAATTTTTATTAATGTCGTCACCCATTGCATAAGCTCATGAAAATTTTAAAAAAATTAAAAATAAAAATTAAAAATAAAATTTAAAAATTAAAACTTTTTTAACTAGAAATTACATTAAATTGGACATCAAATGGACTTTATTTCCTTACTATGTCTCAATTCGATCCGATTTTTTGATTTTTTGTGTCTAAATTTAACAGTCAAATGTGCAGAGTTGGGTTTAAAAAATCATAACAACGAAGTTTATGACCCATTTTATGTAAATTTTGTATATTATAAAAAAATTTGTAGTTTCCATTAAGTTACTATTTGGCTTTAGTGTTGGAATTAGCTCTAATTTGGCTGTTATTGGCTTTTATATTATTGTGTACTTGTGTACTATCGAACTAAAATTAGAAATAACACTAGACCTAGAACTAAAAATTCAGGTTTAGCCATGCGTCTTCAAAACGAAATTTTTTAATTCTAGGTCTACTGTTAGTTCTCATTTAAAGTTTTGTTTTACTCTATATTGTTTTAAATTCTTCTGGAACCAAAAATTTTAACAAATACTATAACTAAAACATTATGATTTAGCCTTCTTAAGAGTCGTACAGCTAAAGCTAATCCTTAATAATATGCACATAATTAAGTATCCTTAATTAAGAATTATAGTTTTATATTTGCAGAAATATATTGCTTTTAAGTTCTAGTATGCAGGTGTTTCATTTTTTGTATCCAATATTTGTATTGTCAACTAGTTAGCAGTAATATTTGATAATCCGAACCACCTTCGTTCCCAATTAGTTCAAATTATCGAGGTTCTATTGTAGATGGAAATGCAGAAACAAATGCACGAACATATAAACAACGAATAAGTGAAGAAATTAAATGTGCTATTTGGTAACACTATTTAATTGAATCATAAAGTGTCCAAAATATTTTTGCCAACTTGCTTACAAATTTACTGTGTTTTCTCCAAATTGTACCAAGACGTTTAAATGAAAAGTCGTAGTTAAGGATATCTCGAATGACCTTGATTTTCAAAGGAAACGTTACGTCTAAATCCACTTTTACTACTGTCCTCGATGTACTGCACTTTAATACCCAATCCCCTCATATCACATTCTTAATCATCTTAATATATTTTTCAGACGATATCCAGTCTTTGGGAAGGATGTAATTTGAAGGCGATCAACTAAAAACTCGATTTAATTACTGGTTGGTTATTTTTATAAGTCAATGTCATTTATTGTGCATGCTTGTTAAGTGTTTAATGAAACCAATCTTCAATAGACTATAAGTTGTGCAATTTAAATTGCAATAGGAGTAATTAAAAAAAAAGCATTTAACTAACTTTATTCCGCATTGACGTATTTTATGATGACTGTTGTCATATTATCGCTGTTTAAACAATTTTTTTTAACTTTATGAATGAATGAAAAGGTATTAGAAGCGATTTAAATTAAAATGTATGTTGTTTTTTCCTTTTTGCGTAATATTCACACCAAAAATATTAACAAATAAGATAAGAAATAAGCAAAAAGGATTTAAAAGAATTCCATTACTTTGAATAAATTTTTTGTTATTCAAAATAACCACTATTTTCTTGAAATTGTTAATAATTCATTAACAGAAAACGATTTTATTATAAAGTGATAATGTTTCATTAACATTTTGTTTTTGTGTTCAAAACAAGAATTTTCAATTATCCTATTAATTAAGCTTCATCATTCTTTTACATTTTTTTAATACATTAAGATAAGATTATTAAAAAAATCATGTTCTGAAGGTGTTGACCACTTTAAAAAATATAAGTTTAAATTATCAAAAATCAAATCTTATCAAGAAAGCACTAATAACATTATATAAAAACTTATTGCTAAAATAAAATGATCAGTTTATTATTTCTCATAAATAATTATAACATATTAAAAATGTTGATTGATGAACCCACCAAGAAGAAGTTCGGTGTGGAGGTACTTTGAAGGATTTCCTGTTAATTGAGATGATAACCAAAATTATTGCGGAAGATTAACGGTTTGAAATTTTGACTCGTCTTTGTAAACCTAGTTTATTTGGGAGTCTTTTTCTAGTTTATGGCAAACAACGGAGGTTGTGGGATATGTGGAGATCGAATTACAGATGTTCATCCTCAAGACAATGAAAATACTGGCAAATTTGGACGTGGAAAAATAGCAGGCGAATATAAATCAAGCCAGACTATAGAAGTTTCAGTTACTTTAGCTACAAATCATAAAGGATCTTTCGAATGCAGGTCAAATAATTAATGCTTAATTATTATTACCGTTTTTAACATATTTTTAATGATGTCAGTTTGTGTAAACTGTTGAATTCTTCAACTTACGAATCGGGAGAAAATTGCTTCGAGCTCCGAAGTTGTTTTTGGATCCAATCAGTTTGAAAATCGCGTTCGTTTACCCGATACCCGGACTCGCTTGTGAAAGGTGCGTATTAAGATGGCATTACGTGTCTGGTAATAACTGGGGGCAATGCGAGGATGGTAACTATGCGCAAGGTTGTGGGCCTCAAGAAACGTTTAGATCTTGTGCTGATATTTCCATCCAATAATAAATAAAATTGGTTATTAAAGAAAAAAATCTGTTACATACTTTTCAATCTTGTTTGTTGTATTGCCTAGTTGTATTAGGATTTTCTTCATTTCTAAATCTATGTACCGTTTCTTCAAAAACATTCCTGTTTTTTCAAAACTAATTAGCAATAAGAAATTCATCTAAGCAAGAAATTTTGACAACAACATATGGAGGTCACTTGTGGCCTGCCTGAATCTCGCACTGAATTCTCGTGGATTTTTATCATAAGCCTATCCAAAATTTTTAGTTTAAATTGCTCCAGTGGAAAATCTTGAAGTGTTTGGAAGGCTTCGGCAGTCGATGTTGCCAAATTGAATTCTTCAGTCAGCTATCTTTAAAAGTGGTTGTAGACAAGAAAGTTAATATTTGTAATTTTTAGTGTGAAAATGTTGTTATTAAAATGTAAAATGTTGAAATCTTTGTTCTTACTTCATCACAGACAGAATCAAACTTTTGTTCTTCCTTAAGGTGCTTTTTTCATAGTAATGGACAACAAGGCATTCCCATCAGGGTTTTATATTCTTCTTGTCTTATATGTTTTTTATCTTTCAATAACCCAGCCTTTATTTCTGCTAAAAAGACCGCAGGTCTCTGAACCTCTGAGTCCTCTGACTCTGGACCTCTCACTCCAGAGGACTACAGTCTTCTGAGCTCTCTGTATCTCGGTTGTTTTGAAAAAAAAAATAATGACATATATAGTTAATTAATAGTGTTGTCTTTCCACTACGTGGACGACGGTAGGGCGAACCTCGCCTCGCTCCTCTTCTGTAGCTCCACAGCTCGTTGTACATTACCTAATACTTCATCCTTTCCATATCATGCTCTTCTTCTGTCACTCAACTGACCAAACCTCCCCACACATTTCCTACTTTGTTGTCTCGAACAAAAACCGCTTGAACTAACCGTTTCATGGGCGAAAGGAAAACTGGCCTTAACTCATTCATCTTCTATATCCATGTCACATTAATTCCTTCTCTCCTCATTCGGTCAGTTAGTGCTCAGAAACAAAAACAAAACATTACTGGAAGAGGAACGGAAAGTTTTTTCCACTTCTGGTATTTACTCATCTTCATGCTGGTTGCTTCTCTCTTTTTCGATCTCCAATTTTTCTACTTTTTCAAGAGTACATGGCTCACATTTTATTTTTAACTATGGACGCCCCATACTTTCTCACATATCCCGTTCTATGAAACCTTCTGTTGAAAAACTAGAAAATGATGTGTTTAAAAGAATCCTCCTGGGCGCAGAACCAACACTCCACTGTCTGAGCTTTCTTGATCATATAGAAATAGGTGACAAAGATGCCGTGCCCAGTGGAAGTTTAGGTCGTATAATAGTCCAATTCACTCCATTTAATTCCCATTCATCGTGCCTCCCACCTTTCTTAAGTTCTCACGGGACAAAAATGGTCCTAATACGACATCATAATAATTAAAGTGAGATAATACAAATAAATCACAAAGGATACGTTTTTGACCCTGGCATAAAAACATTTTACTGCCATCGTCACTTACTAAGCAACCTTAAGCACATCTATATGATAGATTAATGTGTTCACCAAATGCCAACTGACCATCAATGACAAGACCCAAACTAATAATCGAATTCGTCACGAATTCGTCAGTATTAACTTTACTCTAAGCATTTTAAAATTAATGTCATCCTTATCAAGAAATAAACTACCCTTTTTAGTAAATAAACTGCATGGATATGGGTTGACTAGAAGAGCATGTTTCTTAATCTCGACATGTGTGATTTAAAGCCTCCATTACTTTATCACAAGTTACCGATCGTACAGTAGGCAGGAAATCCAGAAAAAGATTGGAATCATCACCAGAGAGATGGTAAGAACAGTACTTTAACTTTGTGAATAAATTGGTGGTATATATTGTAAATAAGATAGGACCAAGGAAAGATCCTTGCAGAATACCAGCAACCAGAATAGTAGGGTCAGAATATTGTGACTCAATATTAATCAACTGATTTCTATCTAGCAGTTCTAAATCTTAAATAAGGAAACAGTATAAATAGACATACAACAAAATTAAGAATCGACAGCAAAAAGAGTCGTGTAAGTAATTCGAATAAGTAATACAATATATATAATGCCTTACTAAAGTCAAATAATATTAGAGCTTTATAAATATCATCAGTTTAGTAAAAAAACACTGTGGCAAAGCTATACTGACTCCCGAACCAAAGCCAGGTAGTATATATATCATATATGTATATGATATATATATTTAGAAAGAATTTTAATTGCTCTGCCATAATTTTTTCTAAAACTTTAGACAAAATTGGCTTCAATTGTTTAAACTCTTTTGCTTTTTATCTTCCCTTCTCCTTATCCGCTTCACGTCCACTTCATATCCTCTTTTTCCCTAGTTTTCCCTTATTCTTCTACTCTCGAAAGACTCCCAGAAACCGAGGCTATAATAAGGGAAAGAGAAGTTTATTAATTCTTTGAAGATAACTATACTCTTTGCATACCTTATTACATTTCTTTCCCACTCTGCTCCATTTCTATCAAAGTCTTCCCGAATGTATCTATTTCTTTTCGATGTCATGCGCAGTTCTTTATATTAATTGTCTTCTCATTTCTCTCCGTTCTTTCTTCAGACTAATCGTACTCAAAAACTGCACCGCCAGTCTTCTTATCTGTCACTAACAGACTCGATGCACCCTACTCTTCAAATTTCCGTCCAATCCTCGTTTCTAACTCTAGTAACTTGCTTTCGATTCTAGCATATCCAAGAATTATATGTTGGAGGTATCACTCTCTTCTCACTTGTACCAGCACTGATTGGATTCCTAATAACAAAAATAGACAAAAACATCTCCATTACATTATATATCAGTCTTACTGTTGTCATTACGTACCTGGTAAGGATACGTAAAAGCTTCTGCAAACAGATATCCGGGCTGCAGGTCTTGAGAGGCCGGATAGTGTAGGGTTGGAGCCCAAGACTCCCACCCATTAAAAACCTCTTTCTTCGCCTTCTCTGGATCCGCCGGGGAGGCATTACTTCAGAGAACTTTTGTCCAACCTTCGTCTTCGTTCATTTTCTCAATTCCGTCCCGTGTCACAGTAGTGTGTGTCGGTATTTTCAAATAACAAAATTATATTATTACTTTTTGAAATTCTATTATTCGAATACATACATGTGGAGAGGAATCCAACCCCTCCATCCACCTTATTGGTTTTGAATTTTGGCTTCCTCGTCATTTCGAAGTCAGTCGAAAAGGGTTTAAACATAAAACGACACTTTTTATATCAACATTATAATTACCTAACCTACCAGTCGAGGGGGAGGTATACTACTCTTACCCTCTGTTCTCTCCGTTCTCCTCCAACACTTTTACTCATTGACCCCCTGCCTCTCCAGTTCTTTCTTATATTCCTACTTTCTCCCCATTATCTTTGTCATCATCCTTCCCACAGCGTCCCACTTCTCCACATAGTCAAGCATGCACATCACCATATTAGTCGCATTAATCAGTTGCCCAAATTATCTTTTACACTCTTCTCTTATTACTGAAATCTTTTCACAATGGAAAAGTCCTAATCCATTCCGCTATGTATGGGATCAGTGTCCTAGTTCAGCCCTCATACTTATTCCACCTCTCCTGTCAAATCTCCACAGTTCAATCCTTCAAGTCTGAGGCGGATTCCTTCCATTTTTCATATAGCAGACATATCTTCCATGCAAACGACCTGTTAGGTGGTATCCCCGCTATCAGTTTTCTATTCACTGCTTTTAGCATTGCTACATATCTTTATATCTGACGACCTATCTTCATATGGACGCTGCATACAACATTACCGACACGGCTGCCCAAGAAATCAGCCTTCCTCTACTCGCTTTTGGTCCTCCAAATGTGGCATCACAATACGCTTTATTTGTAATTTCTCTGACATGTTGGTCATTGTTATGTCTTTATTGATATATTTACTTTCATGTCTTTTTTAATTCTTTGGTCACTTTGGGTTTCTATTTGCAGTGATATGCATGGAAACTTCCTATTACCTTGCAGGAGAATAATCGCCGTTTTGTCTGCCGCGACTTTCAAATCCATTTCTGAGAGTTTACGTGTTATCGTCGTTGTAGCATGGTTGCCTTGTCTTCTAATTGCTGTCCATCTCTAGCTTTAACTACTACAGCCTGGTCATCGGTATACACTATCAGTTGAACTCCATCCTAAACCGTAGTATTAAGCACATTATTATAAACTAGATTCCACAGGGTGGGGCCCAAGAGAACCCCTGCGGAACTCTATTGGACACCTCTATGATTGCTCCGTTTGGCGAAATTATAATATCTACTCGTGAAGTACGACTTAACAATCTTCACCAAGTAACTGCTTACGCCTCCTTTTTCCATGGCCCTTATTATTGCTCTCCAGGGAGCAGAATGAAAGGCGTTCTTCACATCCAGCATCACCATCGCACAGTAGTCCTAATGTTATATAATATGGCTTCGACTTGATCTCCTTTACAATACCCTGTATTTTCTGCATCACGTGTACTATCGATCTTCCCTTACTGAAGCCGTACTGCTCGTTATGCAGTAGGTTCTTCTGACCAACTTCATTATTTTGTCTGTTATTGCACATAGAATTCGGTCTTCAAAACGCCTCGTCTATTCCGTTCTTCTTTGGTTTTTCGATTAACACGAACTTTGCTACCTTACAAGGTGCTGAGAAATAACCTTCATTTGTACACCCGTTGTACAAAGCAACAAAAGCTTCTTTGTTTCCGACAGCTGTTGCGATCGTAATGCCCGGTGTTATACCATCGGATATGGGAGTTTTTCTTTCTTCTGATGTACCTTAGTGCCTTAGTCAGCTTCTCTATATCCAATCTTTTATTTCTTCCCCTTAAGTTCAGTCTATTTGATAGTATTTTTTAGGCTTTACCCCATACGTCCTGATCCACTTCTTTTCTTTAAAAGATTTTCAAGAAATCCTGAGCACTCTCGATATAAGCTGCTTAAACGTTGTTGTCTTCTCTACTAACGACATCTACAGATATCCTAATTTACTACATCCCCCTTTCTAAGTTTAGATTTAACAAAATCTTTTATCGCCAGCCGGCAGCAAAAGTATACTTTATTGTATCCATTTGCGGCAGTAAAGTGACGCTTTATGTTACAGTCAAATTGACAGCATTTAGCGGCAGACAAAGTACTTCACCTGCCGCAAATGAGTTAGACAAAGTATTTTACCTGCCGATAATTGCTATCAATTTAACAAAATTTTAGTAAACAACTGGATTCGAATTCGGTATCTTGGTCATGACAGCTGAACGACTTGCCACTGGATTACCGACCTTCTATATTAAATTAATCTTTGCCGATGTAAATTAATAAAACAAACCGTTTGTCACATATTTTGACATCTATCAAAATATGTGGCTTAAATACTGCAAGTTATAGATTCTTTATATCTTAAATTTTGCGGTTGGCGATAAAATGTTGTATGTACCAAGTCAGCAAAGTGAATTTTTATCGAACTCGCCTTTTACTCGCCTGGCTCCTTTCGTTCGCTCGACTCGTAAACTCAGGCTCTTTCGATAAAGATTTACTTTGTTGACTTGGTACATAAATAATTATTAAATGCGACGGCTCTTTTACTACTGTACCCAATCGCGTTTACACAGGTGGATTACAACCGATTCCAACAATAACCTTACTTAAACTAGGCTCAGAATGCTCAGAAGATGTACAGTATTTCTTCTAATGTATCCATCTATATCCTTTTGTACTATATATGATCTCGGTGTATTACTCACATCAATCATTTTACCAGGTGTTCACCTTTTATTATCAAGATTTTGAATTAACCATTACCAACTCTATTAAAACTTCTACGTTTGACTGAATCTCTATTATAATATGTTTCTGATTTCCTTTAATTATTCAGCAACTAATCATATACATTGTTATTTATTTGCGGTTTCAAACTATTGTTTATACAAGAGAGTTTGTCTCTTAAATTTCTAGAGAACAAGATTTGTGCAGGAGTATATGATAGACCTGTGATTGGTGTATTTCTATTCGCCAATAACGCCAAATACATATCTTCGTTACTTTCTAAACATTTTTTCAACAATCTTTTTATTATACCTTTCCGCTAACCCATTTGATTTTGGGTATCTTGGACTAGATGTTATTACATTTATTTCCCAATTGTAAGTAATTTTTTTGAAATTGTAACTGACAACTGGCATATTATCAGAAATTATGGTTTCTAGAATTCTATGGACTGAAAATATGTGTTTTAATTTATTTATCACACTACGAGCTGTTTTATCTTTCAGTTCTTTAACTTCAATCCACTTACTATAGTTGTCAATTACAAATAAATAATCGTGATTTTTGAACAGTAATAAGTCCATACCAACTTAATATAAAGGAAAATTAGTAATCTCGTGTGATAAGTTGTATTTCTTACAAACTTTGCGTTGTCTTATTAGATCTTCTATATCGCGTGTAATTCCAGGTCAGTATAATAATGATCTAGCCCAATTTTTCACTTAGCTCCGTTCCGTACCGTAATCTCATTTCTCAACTTATAAAGTATTTTCAATTCCTTACCCACAATATTTTTATTGTTTTCTGGATAGCCTTCATTGTACCACTCTAGATATGTTCTTAGATTTTCGTCTTTCTTACTTTCCTTTTGTAGTTGTAACAAGCGACTATTGGATATAAGCAGTTCAGTACTCATGCAATGTACCACATCTAACAACACAACCCGTAATGTAGGTGCTTGAGTTATTCTTTGTTTTATATCTAAAAACGCTTTATTTCATTTTTCCCCATTTCCAAATATTATCCTTTTTAATTAGCTCTCTAAGCGAACTTGCTATTTCAGCATATAGCGGAATAAATTTACTTATGTAATTACACATTCCAAGAAATATTTGTAACCCTTTCGCATTTTTTGGTGGTTCTAATTTAACGATTGCTTCCCAAAACCAATTGTCGAGCACTTACATCAGAAGAATTTACATCCTGGCTATAGAACACTGCATGCCCTCATTGCAAACCAATTTTGGATTCTCTAACCACGCATTGCTATCAATAAAGTTTTAGCGAGATGGCTAAAATTTTCCGTGTCCGTCCAAATCAATTACACCACTAATGGCTGATTTACCTACCTTCCGAGTGCAGCAGATGAAGGCTTTTTACACTGCAGGTGTTGATTATGCCGGACCATTTTTAACCATCGCCAGAAAAGATCGTGAAACGAAAACCTTCCGATCATATATATATGTAGCTTTGTATGCGCAGTAACCAAGGCCGTTCATTTGGGGCTAGTATCTGATTTGACAACCGATGCCTTCTGGCCACTTTACGACGGTTTATTGCACATAAAGGAAAATGTATACGTCTAGTTTCAGATAAAGAAACAAATTTCGTGGGAGCATATAATCAGTTGAATCAATATGCTCAAGCGGCGGGTGATACATTGGGCATAAAATGGTTGTTTAATCCTCCGGCGTTGCCTAAGTTTAATGGCTTGACTGAAGCTGGAGTGAAATCCACAAAGGCGCACCTTAATCGAGTTATTGTTGATCAGATATTAACATTCGAAGAACTTTACAACCTTCTTACCCAAATTGAATCCGTGCTTAACTCTCGTCCACTTTGCCAAGTTAGTTCCGATCCTAACGATCGTCAGCCGCTTGCTCCAGGTCACTTCCTTACACTTTTACCATTAACTAGCGAGCTTCCCAATATAGGTTTCCAAGAACCGTTTATCAAGATGGGAAATGATACAAAAATGATGCAACACTTCTGGAAAAGGTGGAGCTCGGAGTATTTACATACATTACAGCAACGGGCTAAGTGGACAACTAATCTTCCTAACATTAAATCCATATTCTCTTAATACTATACAACATACAGCCTTGCACTTCTTATTTTGTTCACAGTCTATAATCACATTTATTTCACTATCCATTACAATTTTCATCATCAGATCATGAGTGTTAGCAATTCTATTAAAATTTAGCTATGCCATTTTCATCGTTTTTATTATAGTCGTCATTTTACTTGCGTAGACCTTTGCGTGCCTGGGATAGCGTTTTTTGTAAACGCCTTGCGCTATCCCGTTCCTGCCTTATGACCCTCCATTACACATATGAGGCATGCTTGGTTGCTGTTGAATTTGTTCTACCGTAATCTCCTTTTCCACATTTATAACACATACTAGTTCTATATTTACCTGCACAATCTTTAATCGTGTGTCCATACTCTCAGCATCTGCACCATTTACGAAGTGTTATTCTTTTTTCCACCTAACATCTCGTTAAGCTTATTTTCACCGTTGCCTCCTTCAACCCAACTCATCCCAACCTAACCCTGTTCGATTGTTTCCAGTTCGAGGTCTAGTGTTAGTTCTAATTTTAGTTTAATGAAAAATATACAACAAACTAACGCTAGTTAACAACTAACACTGGAATTAAAACTGGAATTAGACGTAAAATTTTAAATATTCGAATTTCGCCGAATTAAGAGACGAGCATCTAAACGCGTATATTGTTTCTAAATAGTTCTTGGTGTAGTGTTAGTTCTAGTTTTAGCTTAATGAACAATACACAACAGTCTCTCTATACAGCATATGTAACTAGATAGGCATATATCGTAGTAGTACAAAATAAAAAAAATATATTTAAAAATTAAATAAACATAATTAAAAAGTGTTTCAATGCGCTATTTTTTGTAATTAGAGCAATTTAAATGTTAACAAGGCTTACATAAACATAAAATTTTAAAATTAAAACAAAAATCTGCACAAACAAACAATAACATTTATGACTTTACAGCATATATCTTTTAGTGTTAAAAAGAAATTAACATTGAAAAAAAAACCTTAAAAAATAAAACGTTTTATTTTTATTTATCCATTCACACATAAAACGTTAAAAGCTTCCAGTTAAGAACTTTATTTATTACCGCAATCTCTAAATCAAAATGAATAAAAATATATCTTGTTGAAAATATCTTTCCGTGTCAAGGATGTTTAAACCGTTTCATATTTCTAACAAGAACAATTTATTCCATATCAAAATTATCTCTTAGTTTGTGATATGATTAATTGTAATTTGAGATATATAATTACAACAATAAGTCAAGACAAGGAAATCCATTTTGTCATTAGCTTCTTCCTCGAACGTTTTCTGGTTTCGAATTCTCTTTACTGTGCATTAATACAAAGAGACGGAAAAAAGATACTCCACGTAACCTGCATTCAAAGTATCCAACTAATTGGTTTTGAACCAGAGGTAAAGAGTGGGGTAATAATAGTGGGAAAACATTCTTATAGTGAGAGTGTCCCGATTGAACCGGGAACTTCTCTGCTCACGTTCGCTTTGGCACGGTTAATGGTTCATTTTGTACCAAAACCGTTGTTTCTGAGCCACGTTTAAGAGAAACCATAACTAAATTTTAAAAATAACAATAATAATTCTTTAATATATACTAATCAAAATGCGTGCTGTGTTTATTGTTGTGGTTTTTATCGCTTTAGTGGCATTTTGCTCAGCAGATTTATACCAACAATGTTCAAATGGTAAGAAAAAATGTTTACTTTGTAGATTAACTTTTTTGTGAATACCATCGCTTATTTTATCTGTGTTGAATAATACAAACAAGAAATTTTTATTATTTAAATTTTTTGGACTTTAATATTTATCTTATCAAGGTAGAAATCGTGTAAAATTGGTTGTGTTGTAACAAGGAGTATAGGTACAAATATTTTATTTAATAATTATCTATAATTATAAATACATTGAGGTATATAAATTTAAATCGCAAACAACACGACAATAAATTTAACAATTAAAATTTTTAAAGCATCACGCGATTAAATAGCAAGGAAATTGTTCTTAATTACATCAATATAGTAATTTAACAATATTTTTAATTGAGAGCAAAGTTCCGTAATAAAAAACGTCTGAAACGTTTATACAAAAAAATTATATACTATGGAATAATTAAAAACCATTCCTTCATTTCGTAACTTTCTCTAAATTGTAACCAGTAAAGTTCCAGAAATGATATAAGAACCCGTTTTTCTTTATTAGCTTTAAATATCACGTGGAAAGTGAAGTTTTAAATTAAAAAAACCAATCTATACGACCTTCTTTTTCATGGTATTAAGATCTGGTAAACTTTATTATTCATTATTCACGATTATTTTCCACGACCTTTTTTATTAAAACATTACAAGCAAGGACTCATCATAAATTTAAATCTAACACTTCCTAATTAATTTTAAAATTCAAAAAATTATTTATTCGATTTTTTTATTCTATTGATTTAATTTGTTCTATAAATGCAATACTTACGTACCTCCAAATTGACGATAATTACTAAGATACACGGGTTTTACGTAAATTAGAAAGTTGAAGGGGAAAATCTCTCGTAATCAACTTTAATTTTGAATCATCTTTTAATGTACTAATATTATTTTTTTTAGGACGATCTATCGATGATTTAGATTCGAAAGTATCCGTTTCCAGTTGTACAAAAGCACCATGTAAACTAAAAAAAGGAACGCAATCTTCAGTAACGATGAGATTTACTCCGGGTAAGTTAAATTTTTTTTTCAATACATTGCTTTGACATCGATGCGTAAAAATCAATACGTTTCGTTCTAAATTGAAAAAGAAAAGGAAACAAAGAAGAAGAAAATGAGTATAGAATAATTAACAATGCAACAGTAATTCATAAAAAAATATATAATGAGAAATGTGTTAGGCAACGTAAATATACAGCTTGGCAAATCTATCTTGACCTTTAAAATTTGATCCTCGATTACTTCATCAAAACGTGGCTGCCACTTATATTTATATACACTTCATTTATATTTTTCGGTTGTGTTCACATCATTTTTTTACTATTTTTTTTCGATATGCTGATGATGATAATAATTCAAAACATGTATAAATTTGCTATTTATAAATGCCCATATTAATTTATAATCGGTATACTAATTAAGTCGAGGTCGCGACCGTGCAGACCGAGAAACTGCACTGAGTCGACTTATTTCAAGTTGATATGACATTCATTGGAAAGACTTGCCATTAAGCGACTTATCTGATTAAGTCTAGGTATTAAGAATATTGGCTTAAGAAATATCATTAACTCAAACGGAAGCGACTTCTGCTTATCAATCGAAGGCATATGTTGTATTTACTTTAAGATAAACCGACATCAATTGGAGGAATTGGAAAAACCACAATTTTTAGAGAGTACGTATGTTGAATTGAGACTTAATACTACTTCTAGGAGACTTGATACTGCTTCCAAAAGACCTAACATGCTTTCCAAAGAATTGTTACTTCTTCTTAAAAGACTTAATCTTTTTTCAGAGGACTTGATACTGCTTCTAAATGACTTGGTACTACTTCCAAAAGACTTGAAATCTTCCCAGAAGACTTGAAATGTTTTCGCAAGTCGTGAAATGCTTCTAGGAGACTTGTTAGTACTTTTAGGCGACTTGTTACTACTTTTAGGCGACTTGATACTACTTCGAGAATACATAACACTGCTTCTAGATGACTTGATATTACTTCCAAAAAACTTCAAAAGCTTCTAAACGCCTTTAACTGCTTCCAGAAAACTTAACACTGCCTCTGGAAGACTTGCTACAGCAGACTTAATAGTTGCTTCTCGAAAATTTTAAATGCTTCCAGATAACTTGATACTTTTTCTAGAAGACTTGAAATACATTCAAAAGACGGCATATTGCTTCTAGAAGACTTAATGATTCCAGAAGACTTGCAATACTAACAAGACTTAACACTGCTTCTAAATGACTTGATACTGCTTTCAAAAGACTTCAAATATTTCCAGAAGACTTGATATTGCCTTTGGAAGACTTGTTTCTGCTTCTAGAAGACTTGATATTGCTATAAGAAGATTTTAAATCTACCCATAAGACTTGAAATACTTTCGCAAGACTTGAAATGCTTCCAGAAGATTTAATATTGGCTTTGACATAATTGTTATTGCTTCTAGAAAACTTGAAATTGTTCCAAAAGAACACCCATACAAAATTGTTGGTGGTTTTATCTGGATTGAAGTTAACAATTTCAGTTTTTTTTAAATTTTTAATTTACTATTGAGCTTTTCTTTTCAATTCAGTCCCATCATCTGCAGCAAACTTGGTTTTTTAGAGCACATATTTTGAATTTTTCAGACCTTTTTAGACCCAATTCATACTTTATTTGGAGAGCCGTCATTCGTCGATTGAGTCTTTTTAGCATTTTTCACCCAGCTCATACGTTTTTTGAAAAAACCGAGTACAATGTTCTGAACATTACGAAAATAATTAAAAAATATTCTAGTGCATATGACTGAAAGACCAAAAGGGTAATGTTTATCAAAATTTGTTAACCGGAAGTTGTACTACTTATGTAATATTTTATTTAAATGCATGTTTATTTTCTTTTCTTATAATTTATGGCTTCAAAGATCAACTACTATACAATTTTGTACAAAATATTAGACACATATTATTTCACATTTTTTCTTTAATTTACGTGACTGGTTCCTAACGACATCTAAATTGTTTTAAAGAAAAACTCTGTAGTAGCGAAAAATTGGTACATATTTAGCAATTTGGAAAAAATGGCAAGAAGTGTAGTAGCATTGTATGACTTCCGTTTATACCGAAAATGACAGCTTTAGTAGTTAGATACATAATTCTATGGAAGTTTGACGCAAAAAATCTGCTGTATGATTTAGAATTTGAAGAAAAAAGTTTTGAAATATCGAATCTAATTCTGTTTGATATGCTTTCTCACTTTCTTCATCATCATCATTTCGTATTCTGTTTCAATTTTCTCACTTTTTACTTTCTTTATGAAAGCTACTAATTAGTGGATCGGAACCGGTCTTCTCTTGTTTTCGACTTTTCAGATACCTCTCCATTTGATAATAGCGACTCTTTAACCACTGCAACTCCATGAAAAACGTATGGATGATGTGTTCTGCCGCAATATTTTCTGATTACTATCTTCTAAAATCGGTACAAAAAGTCAAGACCCCTCGCTTTAAAGATCAATATCAATATCGAAACCGCTGAATAACAAAACATTGCGATCAAGTTTATTATAATCAGTGAATATTTCTGAATATCATATGTTAATTTCGAAATTTTCGGATTTTCGAGCCCTAATTTTGTAAAACTGACAACGGAATCCGACAAATGATATTATTTGACATATTTTAGCAAAAGCCGTGTTGAAATTCGGGTTGTTTTCAAAGTGAAAGCGACAATTTTTCGCAAACCATATGAAATATCGACCAAATAAAATATGTCCTACATTAAGAACATATCGGTTGATAACCAACTCAAACACGAAATTTTTTCATCAAATAGTTTTTGAGAAAAAATCCCAAAGTAGACAAAATTGCTGGCAGTTTCAAAACGGCGTATTTTTTTTTTACTTAACTTTTGATTAATGCAAAAGCAATTACCAGACAATTTCCAAATTAACATATGATACGCAAAATAGTTCACAAATGATAGCAAACTTTACTGTATTTTTTTTTATCGAACAGTTACGAATATATCGATCTCTAAAGTGAGGGGCCTTGACTTTTTGCACGAACGATAGCCACAATGAAAGTAGTGTTGACAGAAATAGGAAGTCATCTCTTTCCTCAGGATTATTTTGGAATTTTAAACAAACCCCCATTTACAATATAAGTTTAAATTTCATTCTGCAATTCGCAAATTGCTTTAGTGATTTTTATTCCTTCCGGGTATGCCTCTTTTTCACATCTTATGACGTCTTCGTAAGGTTCGTAAGGGGTTATAGATCATATCCATGTCCATTGGCGGTTGTTTGATGCTTTAAGTATTCGATTTTAATTAAATTAACGGATATTATTAAATCAAGAGCTTGCTCAGCTGTCATTCGAGTTTGTTGTGGTTTTACTGATTTCTACTTCAAGAGAAGTGAAACTACATTTCAAATGTATTATCACTTTGGCGCAATATTAAAAGCAATAAGGAAATTTTAGCTACAATTATCCTTATTTGCGATTCCACACGATATTTTACTAAAAAGATTTAAGAGTCTGATAACGAAGTATTTTTTGACGTTATCAGAAGTTGGTATAATTTTCATAAGTTCCTTTTGAAATTTAGAATGACACAAAATGAAGACCTTTCTTTACTTCATAAGAAACCAACGACACAAAATTTTGAAAATTTTGTGTCGTTTTGTAGAACATGTCATCATACAAAATAAAGAAATTTGAATACCAAAGTAATTTCATACAATTGCTGTTATAAAACAGCTAAGTCTTCATAATTATCACTATGAGACTCTTAATAGTTAGAATATATGCAACATTATTTTTTAAATTGGAATTCGACTGGGTTTCGAGCGTTTTCGGATCACCGTGCGGTGCGGCATCTCTGCCTGTACTATTTTGAAAAATTTTGGTGGATAAACTCAAGCATCTTTGGCTAATATTTGGATAAGGTCCATGATTTTTGATCAAATGGAAGTCGCTTGCGAGTCTTTAAATAGTCATCATAATGTGGAGTCTCGACATTAGCAGAAAATGTGTTGTCATGTATGTTTTGATTTATTAAGCCCAGGATATTTGCCATCGATCATCAGTGATTTATATTAATTTGAGTAAATCTTACCAAAACACTTCAAATTCTCTCCGCATATCATATCTGCTCATTGAAACAAAAGACGAAGCTTGCATGCAAATACTTATTCAGGAGGGTCTTGTATATCCATGTTTCCATTTGCTTTCATATAAACATCCAGAAAATGTTATTTTTTTTGTATATGATATTTATATAGTATATATTTTTTTGTATTATTATTTTTCTGGTGCTTTAGGAACTCCTGGTGATGTTATTTTCCATACTGCTATGTCAAGAAAGGTGTGATAGCCGTTTAAAGAAGCTTTAGTACATGTGTTAGAAGGGTTTTTGTGTATGTGCGTCTTATATTTTCATACCTTCATTTGTCTTCATAGTGTTCAAAACATCCAGAAAATGTAATGTTTTTGTAGCTTTCGTTTCCAAACAAAGGAAATTTAATCATAATGTGCAGAAAATTCTGGTGGTTTAGGAACTCCTAACGATGCTTGTGTCCATATTGCCATATCACAAAGGTGTGATAGCCATGTAAAGGAGCGCTTCCTTAACGCTTAATATCAATTTGAGTACATCTTTTTCAAACATATCAAATTCTTTCCATCACACACCAGCTCTGCACATTGAAACAAGAAACTACGCTTCTATAATTCATGCCAGATATCAAGGCCCCTCAATTTAGGATCGATATCTTCGAAATCGCTCGATGAAAAGAAGAAAAGTGCCGACAAGTGCATGTTTTAGTTTATTGATATTCTCTATATTTTCGATTTTTTCGTCAAATAGTTTTTGAGAAAAAAGAATCACAAAGTAGACAAACTTGTCGCCACTCTCAAAAATCGGGTACTTTTTTCAATTAACTCACGATAGAAGAAAAACCACGAATCCGAAAAATTCCAAATTAACCTATGACACACAGAAATATTCATTGGTTACAATAAACTTTACCCAATTTTTTTCATCGAGCGATTTCAAAGATATCGATCTCTAAAGTGAGGGGCCTTGACTTCTGGCACGAATAATAGGTATCTACAAGCTTCGGGAGGGTCTTGTATTTCAACGCCCCCATTTATCTTCAAAGCGTTCAAAACATATTTTTTGATAAAACATGTTTTTTGTAACTTTCGTTTCCAAACAAAGCAAATTTAATCATGATGTTTTGAGAATTCTGGTGCTTTAGGAACTCCTAGTGTTGCTCTTTTCTCTACAGCTCTGTCACAAAGGTGTGATTTCCATGAAAAGATGCATTTTCGTCAAACATTTGGACATAAAAAATTATGATTACTGAAATCAAAGGTGAATATGATAATGTAGTTTTCGTTGATGAATTACATTATATAGCTCAGATTGATTACGATACACGGTCAGTGATTAATATCACTTTGAATAAAGCTTTCAATAACATTTCAAATTCTTTCCGTCGCATATCTTTTCTGTTCATGAACAAGGCTTGGATCACTGCTCTTCTATAACAATTAGACGAAGTGATATGTTTGTATTTGTCTTATAATTCAATGTCCTCATTTTCCTTCTTCCAATTAGTGTTCAAACATCCAAGAAAAGAAGTAGCTTTCGTTTCTAAAGCAAATGTAATCGTGATGTGTGTTGAGAATTCTGGTAGTTTAGGAACTCCTGGTGATTGTTTTTTCAAACTGTCATATCAAAAGAATGTGATGGTTATGTAGCGATACTCTTCCTTAAATTCTTCAAACATCTGGGCATACAAATTTACGATTAACAAACAGAATTTCATAAATTTGGTTTTTTTCTAGTTGAAAGTATGTCGATGTGCAGCCCAGATAGTTCGCGATGGACGCGCAGTGATTAATATCAATTTAAATAAATTTTTCAAACACATCTCATATTCTTTACGTGGCATCATATCTTTTCTCCTTATTATAACAAGGCTTGGATGTTCGTCTTACAGTTTAATGCTTCCATTTGTCTTTTTACAATTAGGGTCCAAAATGTCCAGGAGAAGAAACTGCTTTCGCTTAAGCAAATTTAATCGTGGTATGGTTTAGAAACGACTGAAAATGATCTTTTCCATATTACCACGTCACAAATGGTAATTCCGTTAATTCCAGCAGAAATATGTCGATAACAACCAGTACTCCACTAACCTTGCAACATTATACTTGCAAAGAACTTGTATCAATGACATAGGTGTCGATTTTTACAATACGTATAGGTGCTGAGTGTTGTACCTCAGTAGAGACGCTGGATGCATATAGTTTACTTATGCAACTTTATTTATAGAAAACATGTATATCAGAATTAACATTCATTTTGACGTTCCTCGTAATGGACAATATCCACTAATAGGTTAAATTAATTATTTGAGTAATAGAGAAACGCCGATTCTAGAACGGAAGTTGCTCCCATTCTCCCCTGTAATAGAACTACGTTGAAATAGTCAGTGGATCAGGATGAAAACATTAAAAGCTTATTATTTGGTGGTAACGTTTCTAAAACATGATAATGAAATCTATAGCAAATTATTATTAGTGAGTTTTGAAGGGAATTTACTATAAAAAAATGCTCTAGACCAGCAATTCTCAACCACTGGTCCGGCAGACTGCCACCGGTCCGCAGAGAAATTTGACCGGTCCCTAGACAATTCTTATTCGTCCAAGTTAACCCTAGAATGTGCGGCTGGGCTCTTCAAGACCCATTTTGACTCTGAGTGGTACTAAGGGACCGGCAGCAGCTTATAGAGGACAGCCAGACAGCGTTTTTTGCGAGTGAGGATATCGAGGATGAAGATGATCCATTCGGAGATGATGATGCTGATAGTAACAATCAAGAGGAGGAAGAAGTTGTCGAAAGGCAGGCATTTACTGTGATACTAACAATTCGCAATTGCCTGTTGACGAATTTTACACATCAAACGATGGCGTGGTTTGAATGAAATATCCAGCGACCAGATACCGCCCGTATGAACACATTGTTCCAATTCTTGCCAGAGCTGGTCCTATATCAGTTATGCAATTTTTTGCTAGTCAACATTCAATCAAACAATTTGTTACTCGGGAGATGGTTAATCTAATTTTTAATAATCAAACAAATCGAAACAAATCGCAAAGCATCAGCCGCATTTGGAATTTTCGGATATTATTATTTACCGGTATGTTTAATTCGAATACACAGCCAGCTAAAGAACTTTGGAAACCGTATCAGCATGACATCTACAAAGACACGATGTTAATATTAAACATCAATTTGACCAGCAAAGAAGCACAATGGTACTTATCACGTAAAAAATGTAGAAAAAATTACAGAAAATGTCTGTCTGTGATGGCTGTGCTGAAGTAGCATATATTATGTCAATTTAAAAAATTATTCGGTAACTATTAAATAATTTAGTTGAAAGTTAACTTGTGAAATACCAAAATAACAATTTTATTAAAGCATTCCCATTGCCCTGTTAAGAGACTGTAGGGGGCTCACACCCACATGTAGAGTTATATATCATACAATAGCAGCCCAATATATATCTACCCAATAGCAGCTTTTGATAGGGCACTTAGCTGGACAAAAACGTAATTACAACTGACCATGGCTTATGGGTCTCGCGAGGCCCAGTAAAGTCACTTACTGTAGTAAGGTCACCACCTTCAAAATAGTTAAACATCCTAGGATTGGAGAGGAACATGTTTTTGAATATATTATTAATATTTAAAAATTAATAGCATTTTATTATATCATTCAAAATAATTGACCGGTTCCTGCAATTTTTGGACAAATCCTACAGATCCGCGGGTTAAAGAATGTTGAGAAACGCTGCTCTATGCAATACATAATCGGGAAATTAGTTTATATCAACAACATTTAAACCCCACATGAAAAAAGATTTTGCCCAATTGTGTTCTGCAGTTGACAATAATCCTGACTTGCTCCCAGAAACTAGACAAAACATATTACGTTTAGCAAAAGAAGTTAGTTTTTTGGATCAATTGGAAGACAATGTGGATTTATTGAATGCTGATCGCCAGTCGCTTTTTAGTGACGAGTTAATTGAACCTACAGAAGGAATAGTTGGGATTACAATCCTACAATTGAAGTCAATTGTAAAACAGATTTCCCATGCATTTACGCATTTTGAACAGGAACCCATACTTTTTTAGAAAGATGCCTAAAGAGCGCGGCGCAAACCTTTCTCGTGGTGATAATGAAAAGCCTTTTAATATTGGTCTACAAACACATATACATATCTTATGTATAGTTTACATATACATATCTTTTGTAAATATAGTTTTGTTGTACGGCATTTCGTTTTACGACCGGCTTTTGAGGAACGTATTACTGCCAGGCGAGACGTTGCAACCTTTGAATTGTCGACTTCGTGTTAACATATCAACTCTAGCTCCCCGCCCGCAAGCGAACTTGGCGATTTGGGGCGAAATCGTTCATTACATGTCTTGGTTAAGATACCAAATTTTTATATAAATATAAATTTATTTATGGTAATCCGTGAAGCACTTCACGGATGGAGAAGTATGTGTTCTGGTTGATCCGATGCCATCACCCGTTCATCTTCTTGGTTGTTCCCTGTGGACAGCGTCGAAACGTCTGCCACTGTCCACAGGGAACAACTAAGAAGATGAACGGATGATACCTCAGATCAACCAGAACACATAAATGTATTTAATTTATATAAATTAAATAAATTTATATACGAACACCCCAACAATGACATTTCGTGAGGTTTCTTCAGATTGTATTCTGAAAATATTTCTGATTATGAAGTTCACTAGTGTAGGTTCAGATAGGATCAGCTTACGTTTTTGTTGTCCCCGTATTCTTGATGTACTTGTACATACCTGCATTTTCTTTTTAACTCAATCAGTATTCCCAGACTCCTGGAAGCACGGTTATGTTACACCCATTCCCAAATTGGTTTCAGTTAAGACATATAAGGATTTGAGGCCTATAACCTTATTGTCGGTTTTATCAAAGTTATTGGAGACACTTATGGCTGAGCAGCTTCAGTCTTGTTTAGAGGGCGGTGTATACTACCACTTAAGCAGTCTGGTTTTAGAAAACAGTTTAGTTGTACTACTGCGATTCTTGATTTGACTGATGATGTGTTTCGGGCTTTGGACCAGGACAAGTCAACTTTATTGATACTGCTTGACTTCAGCAAGGCCTTTGATATAATCACAATTTGCTACTAAATATATTGATGTTTCTCGGATTGGATGCACAAACGATTAAACTGTTTGATAACTATCTTTCTAATGGAGTGCAGTCCATTAAATTAAATTCAGTAATGTCCATTTCTGCACTCTGTTCATCAAGTGTTCCCCAAGGGTCTATTCTTGGACCTCTAAATTAATGCATTGCTCTTACCATCTCTATGCGGACGATACGCAATTATATTATAGCTTTAAATCAGATGATTTCCAATCGGCATGCCGTATAGTTACTGATGAATTGGGTGAAACCGAAATTGCAAATCATGGTCTGAAAATTAATCCTGACAAGACACAAGGTATTGTATGTACAAAGAGGGGTGGTTGCTTTGTCAATAAAGCTCGAGTCAATGTTCTTGTTGCGGATAAGCCAATACAGTTGTGTAGTATAGTTAAGAATCTTGGGGTTACTATAAATGATCAATTGAACTTTGGTTATCATGTGGGTCATCTTTGGTTCTATGTGGTCGTGTTTATGGTGCTTTAAAACGTCTGTATTCATTCCGAATTTTATCTGTTAGACTCAGGCGTTTACTATGTGACACTCTGGTCTTATCAAATTTCAATTATTGTAGTATAGTCTATAGTTCGTGTTTATCGTATGAATATAGGCGAAGAGTAGGGACCATATTCCATTTTATATATAATTATACATAATTTATATATATTATATATATTTATTAAATATTTATATAGTTTCTTTCTGTTTAGAAAAGTAGGTTTGATATGTATTTTTTTAACTATAACTCAATAAACCATTTATTATTATAATTATATGATATTTACACCCAAATCGCCTAGGTCGCTTGCGGGCGAGGCTCTACAATCTATGAATTGTGGATTTTGTGTTAATACATCAACTCTAACGCCTCGCCCGCAAGCAACCTCGATGAATAGAGGCGAAATCGTTCACTAGAAGTCTTGGTTAATATATCAAATTTGTATGACATTTATACTCAAATCGCCGAGGTCGCTTGCGGGCGAGTCGCTACAACCTTTGAGTTATCGATTTCGTATTGATACATCAACTGTAACTCCTCGCCCGCAAGCGACCGTTCGAATTGAGGCAAAATCGTTCATTACGTCTCTTGGTTGAGATACCAAATTTGTATGACATATGCATTCAAATCGCCGACATATCCGGCGTTTATGCGTACAAAGCACCCACGTTCTGGCGCTTATGAGATCATTTACGACATCTTTTACTAATAGATAGAGATTCCACATCGAAACTTACTTAGAATTCCACGAAATATATGGAACACATTATAGAGGTCAAATAAAAGAACTAAAACAATGAAAGTTATATATAGGAACAAAAAATTTGATGAGTAATAAAAAGATAAAACATAAAATATGAAGTGTGCAATGACCACATAAATTTGTACTGATCATGCATTACTTACTACAATGACTATTATTTTGTTTTGCAGAAAAAAATATAAAACGTCTTAAAAACACGGTCTTCGCAAACATTGCCGGATTACCATTCCCATTTATCGGTGTTGATAATACAAATGCTTGTGGGCAAATTTTTGAAGCTGATGGAACAACGAAAGCATCTTGCCCATTAAAAGCGGGCGTTGAGTATCATTATAAAAATAATATCGATGTTTTACCCATTTACCCAACAGTAAGTAAATACAATACATCTAAGTAAATTGCTTAATTTAAATCGAGTTTAAAATTTATTAAAAGAATGCAAACTGTAATTTATGATAATGGATTTTATCAAATCATTGATGAGTAACGTTCTAGGAAAAGCTTTTCGAGAATACCGCGTGCATTTAAAGTTTTATTTAAAATCCCTTATTAACGATAAAAAATAATATTTAAATCCATCATAATTTATATATTTTGTTATTGTTTTTTTAATATATTTTTTTTTTCTATTTTTTAGGTGAAAGTCGTTGTACATTGGGCTTTAACTTCCGAACTTGGAGATGAAATTTGTTTCGAAGTACCCGCAAGAATTACGAATTAAATTTTGGTGTTAAAATGAAATCTCACTATTAAACACTCTTAGTTAATTTAGATTTATTCGATCGTTTAATTATTAAGTTATTTTTTTTAATAAAGCTATTTATAATATTTTTTTTTAAATTTTTTTTTCGCGCCGTCCCACAAATGAACGATTACCTTCCAAAAATAACCTTTAAGTAAGGATAATCCTTTAGGATAATTTATGTTCGCTTTTATAGAAATAATATATATAGAAATACAACGAAACGAATCTTGATCACGTATCTTATCCGTTGTCAAAGGTAAGGATAATCTTCATTGGGAATCTTCGCTATGTATATAAAAAGGCAAGGAGAGTTAGTAGATAAAAAAGATTGTTCATTAAGATAATCGGTAGGTGTCTGACTTTTTTAATATATTTTTTTGCAATCAATGCTCTTCCTACTGTGTGCGATTATCGCACGATAACATTAAAACTACTTATTTCTTTATCTACACTTCAAATTGATTCAAACTATCGATACTGATTTATTTTAAGTCTCAGTGCTTCGAACAACGACTACTATTAAGGGCGGTTTTTCTATTAACTAAAAAACTACCTACTAGCTATGAAGGTTTACGTGCTGTTATTATTCCTCGTCTTTGCCAAATTAGGCGATTCAATTGAATTTGAAGACTGCGGTAAGTTAATTAATTATTTACTCTTAAATAATGCTTAATATCATTCAAATGTAGGGTCAGAATATTATTTAGATGAAGTAGAAATTGAAGGCTGCACCGAGCTACCTTGCTGCCTATTTCTTGGAGAACAACATAGAATAAATATGAAAGTTTATTCGAGTAAGTAATTGAAATAATCATAATAAGATTACTATCGAAAAAAAATTATATATTAAATTGTGAGACGTAGAATACCGTATCGTATGTATGCACTTGTTGATGAATCCTACATGTTGACCATGCCACATGATATCATCCGATTGTTTTGATGGACGTGCAGTAAAAAATCTCAAACGTATTGTTAATTGTTTTCTAGATATAACAAATATTGCGGGGAAATAATAATTATCGATTTAACAATAAAGTTTCCACAAAAGAGAATAAAACTGTTATATAACTTGTTTGCTATGCGATTAAATAACGATTTTAATTTAAACTTTAATAAGTATGTTATCGCCATTCTTCGTAAATTTTATAAAAGTAGTCAATAAGCTTCGAATCTCATGGGTGTGAGGAAAGATAAAAAATTAAAACCGTTTAGACGCTAATTTACGACCTAAACGGTTTTTAATCTTCTTTATCTTTCAAATGGATGTACGAATTAGTTTAGTATATAAATTTGTTTTACAAAACGCAATTAATATTGGTATTTTTTGGAATTTTAGGTTTTCGCAGTGAAAATTTACACCAACAAAGTCATTTAGTCATAAAAACAATCCAAGTTGAATTAGAAGTGACCCCGGGCGATTTGTGCGATCAACTTAGTTGCCCAGTTTCAAATGACCATGACGTTAGTTTCAGCGCAATCATAAATGTGAATCAATCTTTGGTCCCGGTAAGAAATTTCATTTATTTTGATTAATAATAATTAGTTGGTGCTCCTCTGCTTACAAAACAGAACTTGAAACAGAAGATTATATATATGAAGGGTCAGGGGAAAAACGATAATAGTTACAATTTATTCATTGTAAAATGAAGATACACATACATGGCAACATTAGATATAAGACTTTTGATCTCGTAATCGTTCATAGCAATAATTATTAAGGGTCCCACACACATTTTTTGGCAATAATAAAAATAGCAAACAAAGTTAAAATTGAGAAACATTTATTTCTTATCATAATATACATGGTGAAGTATTTAAATTGGGACAACCATATATGTATGAGTTAAATGGTCAATGGTTTAATAAAACCATCAGTTTTATTGAAAAATGTTTTAGATAAAACTTTCAACATTATTCTGCGTGGTTATAATAGTATTGTTTATGTGTTTCTATTGTTAACTAAGTTTTTTGAATGGATTACGTATCTTTTTTTTAATTACGACGTTATCTTCCAGGGAAAAATAAATAAGCCCTATTTGAAACAATTGTTGGCTAATTTCTTTTAATTTTTTTTGAGTATTCTCTTGTCTTTGTTATAATTTATCTTTTATCTTCATCAGATCTTGTTTACCAGTTTAAGATGGGAATTATGTATGATAAGAAAAGAATACATCCGAACATGTGTATCTAGGGATATTATAGTGATGCTGGGTTTATATCTTTATTACCTGATAGACTGATGTTTTCCGCACAAACAACAACGCGTTGTGAAGTTTTGTTCCTTACAGCATTTGATATCATTTCATCAAATATTGTAAATAAATAATAATATGTAATTGACTACAACATCCGGTCCATTGTTCAACAATATTTTATATTTTTGTGAACCACTTGTTTGGTTATTTATAAGTGTGTTGAGTTTCGTGATTGATATCATCTAATCTGTTTTGTATTGCTTATTGATAATATTTGGGGTAAACTGGTCATCACCTTTGACACTTAATCTGATTGGTATAAAAGAAAGTACTTCCACCAAAGTCAGTTTTATTTTCGAATCTATCACGGTCACTGCCCCAAACTCTAAATGAGATTGATTGTATGTGTCAACATTTTCTTCAGATACTGACATAGATGTGAACAAGTGTATCGTTCCGGATGTTAAGTGCTTTAACAGTTGATTTAAAAAATTTAGATGCTTTTCTGGTGATCCTGTTACTCCTTCTAAAATGTTGACAGGATCTACTTTACTACTTTTTACCAGTTCAGTTGTGTTACATATAACAATTTATCGGTAACTGTTTCTTTAACTCAAAGGATGTTAAAAATGGTTTTTGATGGTCGTTCAAAAGTTTGTTCTGAAGCTAATATTTGTGTCTATTAATACAGACATCGACAATCTATAGATAATAAAATCTACTGGACATAAAATGTTTTCTCAGAATCACACCTCGGAATTTATGTTGAATTCAAAACGGATATCTTGAAATACTGCTTTATTTCTGAAAAGTACACATATTCCTCTATAAACGATAAAAAATTTCATGAAGATATCTTCAGAATTTGATTTTTTACGATTTTTTCAAAATGATCAAGGAAATCGTTAATTTTGTGAAATGCTACAAATAATTTTAAGTTCAAAACGTAATATCTCAAAAATAGATTGAGATACTTAAATATGGTTTTATCCCTGAAAAATATATGCTTTCCTCTATAAATACAAAACATTTCATCAAGATATCTTAAGAATTTGATGTTTTATATATTTATATCTATTTTTCAAAATGATTAAAGAAATCGTTAATTTTGTGAAATGCTACAAGTTTAGATTGAGTTGAAACCATTATATCTCAAAAACGGATTGAGATATTTAAATATGGTTACGTCATTGAAAAAGTACGTACTTTCCTCTAGAATCGCCTCTAGAATAAGTATTTCATTAAGATATTTTAAGAATTCGAGTTTTTACGATTTTTCAAAATGATAAAGGAAATCGTTAATTTTGTGAAATGCTTTAAGTTTAGGTTGAGTTCAAAACATCATATCTCAAAACCAGATTGAGATATTTAAATATGGTTACGTCATTGAAAAAGTACGTACTTTCCTCTATAATCGCCCAAATATTTCATTAAGATATTTTAAGAATTCGATTTTTTACGATTCTTTGAAAATTATTGAGGAAATCGTTAATTTTGTGAAATGCTATAAGTTTAGGTTGAGTTCAAAACATCATATCTCAAAACCGGATTGAGATACTTAAATATGGTTACGTGATTAAAAAAATGCGTACTTTCCTCTATAATCGACCAAATATTTCATTAAGATATTTTAAGAATTCGATTTTTTACGATTTTTTGAAAATTATTGAGGAAATCGTTAATTTTGTGAAATGCTGCAAGTTTAGGTTGAGTTCAAAATATCATATCGATTTTCGATGCTTTAAAAACGCTCAAAGAAATCGTTAATTTTTGAATGAGATATTCAAAAATGATTGTTCCTGAAAAATATACACTTGCCTCTATAAACGATAAAATATTTCATCAATATATTTTTCAATAATTTACGATTTATTCAATACGATAAAGAAATCGTTAAAACATGACATTTCAAGAACAGACTAAGATATTGCAATATGGTTTTATTCCTGGAAGAATACATACCAAAAATGGCGCATTCATGTAAATTTCTGAAAATTGAAATTCTTCATCCCTTTCTTACCAGTTTATGTCCCTTTTCCTAAAAACACACCCCAATCACCTCACTCCCCTCTCAGTGTCACCAACCTGCAAATATCTAGGCATTACACTCGACAGATCCCAAAAATTCTCTGCCACCACGCCATCAAAGTGAAGATGAAAGTGAAAACTCATGCCAAGTACTTTTCCATGAAAGGAATTTCCATAAAATTTGCATTGCACTTTTACACATCCATATGTTATAGATTTTTCAAGATGATAAGGAAATCACTCAATTTCAATAATATACAGTACAATCACAATGAAAGGAATATATTCAATAAAATTTTAACATTACTTGCTCTTCGGCAAAAATGTTCTAACTGATCAATTTCAAATTTGAATCACTCAATCAAACCCAACTAATATCTAGTGCTAACTTGCGTTATGGGTTGGGATAATATTAATGGCTCAATTTAATCCCACTAATATTTAGTTTCAACTAAATATTAGGTAGATGGATCGCGTTGGGTTAAAGTTAATGGATTAAACCAACCCAATTAGTATCTAATGCTAATTAGCGAGTAGGGTTGGGTTAAGGTTAATGGATCAACCCAACTCAATTGATACTAACCCAACTAGCTAGTTAGCACTAACTATAAATATCAGTTAGGTGCGGTTGATGCATTAACCTTAACCCATCTACCTGAATTTCTTCTAACACAACTAACTTTTTATAATGCTTATTATATAGTCCTGGTAATTAGAGAATTGATCTTTTTTATGACCATCCCAACTAATATTTAGTGTTAACTAGGTGGTTGAGTTGGTTTGGTTTAAGATTACTGGTCCAACCTAACGTCTAACCAGTATATAATGCTAACTAATAGTAGGGTTGGGTTCAACTGATGGCTAGTGCTATCGTAAAATATGTAAAAAAAGTTACAAATCAAAGATTGAAATTAACCGGTTCTTGCATTTTGAATTTTGATTGATTCCTTTCATCGTGATTGAAGTAAAATAGTTTAGAACACGTTTGTATGTAAAAGTGATATAATAATGTTAATTAGTATCAGAGAGACTGGAAGAAATATTTATTGTATTGTACAGTACACAGCTTTTTATAAGATTTTGATTAACTTCCAGTTTTACTATTAAGTTGCCTTCTCATTTTAGTACAAGTTAAATTAACGTTGAAATTATCTTTTCTTAAATTACCGAATAATTAATATTCGGTAATTTAAACTTGTATCCAAAATTCTTGCACATGCCTTAAAGTTGCTAAAATCAAAGTTACGTAGTTATCACCACTCATTGTCTAATTCTTGCTACACTAATCGTAATAATCATGAAATAAAAAGTAGTACCATAAGATCTCGCGATAAATCGTGAGACCTGGCAACCTTGATTCAAAATATGATATTTCAAAAACGGGTTGAGATACTGAAATACTGTTCTGTTCTCGAAACAGTACAGATTTTCCTTTATAATGACTGTTATCAAAATATCTTAGGAATTCGATTCGACCAAAAAATTATCCACTTTATAAATACCTACCCACCAGGTATCACACGTGCCATCCGTCACTGAGTATTCCTCACAAGACAACAAATGGCACTATTAGTTTACTTTTGTCTTAAAAAGGATTATCATTTTAAGACAATATCGTATTTCCCCTTGACTTTTCGTTTAGCACTTGTAAACACTAAAACTTTAAGCCAACTCAAAACCAGTTTCGTTTACTAATACCCTTTTTAAAACGAGAATGTGTAATCGATAATCCAATTTCTGCATATTCTGGTTTCGTAAGAAATGTTAGTAACAGTTAGTAACTAAACTGGGTCTTGCGATTGCTTCAAACTGGTATAAGGGTGAATAGTTGATGCTTCTTCGAAGTATATACATAATTTCTTTAGTGTAGAGCTATGTAATGTGTTAATGTGTTGTAATGTGATAATGTTAATGTGTTATTTATTTTGATTTTTTAGCTTGAAGCTGATCTCTATTGGAAAATTCGTAATGAAGAAGGACTTGCTGTTCTATGTATGAGGACGGATGTGATTCTTCGAGATAGAAACAAACCGGAGGATAACGAAATGTGCATTTAAAACAAATTAATAGAAATCAAATTGAAATTGAGAGATTTTAATGTCGATTTACATTTTTAGTTATATCCTTGGTGAAGGGTTTTAAAAATAAAAAAAAAAACGTCAAGAATTAATTAAAACAAAATATTAATTAAATAAAAAATGTGTATTGATTGTAATCTCTAAATGAAAAGACTGGTATATAATGAGACCCACTACTTTATTACTGTATTTATATTTAATTTATGTTTAATTAAAAAATAGGAGTTCTCTTTGTTTTTTGGTATAAATTGAAATAAAATTAATTGGAGCGAATTTTGCAATGAATTTTATGTACAGGGTGGGCATATTTGGGTGTTATTGTAGGCTAACTACAAAAGTTAGAATAATGTATCGAAGAATGTCTTAACAATTAAAAGAAATGATATTTACGTAATGAGGTGTTCGAAATTCCCTCTACATAGGTAGAGGGAATTTCTAATGTATTTTATGATGAATAAATAGTCATTGATCATAAAATACATTATGAATAGTTCCTGGGGGATTCTACGCATTTCAACCCTAATGCGATCTTTTAACGTGTTTAGATCAGCAGGTTTATTACGGTAAACCTTTGGTTTTACGTATCCCCACAAATAATGAAGGGGTTTGAAGTCTGAACATCTGAGGGGGCGCTGTGTTGGGTCTCTGCTGTTAATCCATCTCTCAGAAAAGATTATAGCAATTCAGATTTAACAATTCGCCTATAAGACATTAAAAATGCAGAAGTGCACCTCCTGCTAAAATTAAACACTATCGTCCAATCAGTTTAGGTTAAGGATAGGCATTAGTTCATTTCTTAGAAAGGTAAAATAACTTTCTCCAATTAAAGTGCCTTCAAAGAAAAAAGAACCAATAATTTTGTTTCGAATTATGCATTAAGCGTAATGGGTATGTTCATCATTCATCAACCGAGGGTTTTCAATACTCAACAACAAAATGTGGCTTCATCGGAAAATAAGATACTGGAAATAAATAAAAAAAAGGATTACGATCACATCATCAATTCTGCATTACTTTGCTTTGCTTGCTCATTTAGTTCGTGCACTAGATGAATTTTATATGGATGACATTTTTCTTGTTACACACGTAATACTGACCATTGTTAAATACTACGGTTTGTTACAACTTGTCTTGAAGTGCTATCAGGAACATCTTTGACAGTTTATAAAACATTTTGTTTGAAGTTTTCATTAATTTTAATACACGCTGTGCCCTCAGGATCATTTCCAGGTACTTTCGTATCCACTCGAATATCTAGTATTCGTACGTAGTATTCGTAGTAAGTACTCCAAAAAAAGTCTGGGAGATTAATGATCCTCATGCTATAAAGTACCATTCCTTAAGGGGTTACTTCGGCTTCGGAGACGTAAAAAAGGCATCTTTTTCAATTTCTTTAAAAATATAATAACTAAGTTATAACATTAAAAACAACAAAAAGAGCACCTCTTGGACAAAATTTTAAGAAAAATTAATTCGATTTTTTTTTGTTTCGGATACAAAACACCATTTTTTTGTTAGAAGATAAGTATAGCTAGAGAATAACCAAAGGATTGTAAGAATTTTAAAAATACAATTTTTGGTGCAATTTTTATTGTGAAATTGCCTATAAACAAAGTTATTATCAAAAAAAAATTAAAATCGCTCGGTTATTCCCTAGATAATATTACTTTGAATAAGTGTACATAATTTGAATAAGGTCGATACGTCAGTTTTCATGTAATCGTCTTCCCCGATTTCAAAAATAGACTTTTGAGCAAAAACGTGTTTACAGTTTTAATCGCTAGATAATCTTATAGTTAAGAAGTGTGCAACATTTCAACAAAATCGGTGCAGTTGTTTTTGAGTAATTGTGTCGACTACCATTTTTTTGCCGAAACAAATTGCTTTGATTAAGAATTAACTAAAAGTAATACACAAACTAACATTAACACCGGCATTAACACTGACACTAACACTAGTAGTAATACTAATACTGGCACAAGAAGGATTTAAATAGAATCGTCGATTCCAGCTCCGTAAAAAAGGGTTCTGGCAGTACCTGTAATGCCCAGGGCATCCTTTTGCTCGTGTCTGAGACGAATGCGTGCTTCGCGAGTTATAGCCTCAGCTATTTTTCCCTCTCTTTTCTCTTTTATGTTTATCCTCTATCTGCGCGTACTCATGGCTATTTCGGCCAAGTTTTCCATCCATCCTGTGCAACAATGCAGTATACGTTTTGGAATCACCGTCTCCCATGTAAGTAACGTACCTAAAGCTATGTTTTTCTAACGAGCTTTGAAACATTGAAACGATTGATAAATGATCTTCTTGCCACTCTTTGCTGATTCTTCCATGTTTCAAATAAATTATAATGTGAGCTTTTCACAATTACATCCAACACTTTTCCAGACTGATAACCAGTTAATGTAGCCACTTTGTATAAAGATGAATAACCGCGTTTTTCCAGGTTTCGTCGACTGAGACAGTAACATCTGTTGTATATTCAACACCGTTTTCATCGCACGTTAACTCGTTTTCTAATTTGCAACTGAGGAAAAATACTTCTGCAACTAGCTTGATGCTTTCATATATCTTATTGATATAAGAATCGTAGGATAATTTATCAAGAAACACTACTCATATCCGCTTAGTCGGCTCAACAAAGTGAACTTCCAAAGGCTCTAGCTCCTACAGTTTTATTGAGATTGACTTGAAATTTTCGGAAAATATCATAGACATATACTACCAAATTAAAAAAAAACTATTTTTTAACATTTTCAAACCCATGTAACCCCTTAATTAGCAAATTGATTGCTGTAGAGAATGAGCTATTTTCCATCGTCGATCTTCTTCTTCAGTAAACAATTCAGAAATTTTTGTATTGCACAGGACACTGGATAGCAGCAAACTTTAAACTGAATCATACCGTTCTAAACATGGTGCAATTTTCACACAACAGAAAATATCAAACGAGAAATGTTAGAATGTTTAGATTGTTTTACGATAATGGCGCGAATATGATTAAAGAATTAAAAGAAGCTCTTCCGTTAGAGCGCTACTTCTATATTATATATTCTCTCAGCTAGTAATAAATGATACATTAAGAGGTTACAGCACCTTGGCGACCGTATAAATAGATATAAAAACATTTTTTTACACAACCTGTTATTAACGACAATGTACATTACTTCGAAAACCATAGATGATGGTGTACATATAATATTTCTATCAGGTATTGCTTGGAATAAAAGCATTTTTTGCTCATTTAGAAAGGTTATAGCTAAGGCGTGACGTAGGGATTTAAAAAACTAAAAGCTAGCCGAAATGGCAGATGTTTGAAAAAAATTCATATTTTCATCGAAATTGAATAGAATAATAATGATAATTGTTGAAGATGACATCCAATTGAAACAATCCTATGTCACGCCTTAGATAACATTGTGAAAAAGAAATGCTATAAATTTGAACCAAATCGATTGATTAAATCTTGAGATATCGTGTAAACCAGTTTAAATCATTCATGCTCGACCACCAATGTGACAGCACGCACACGTCTCGCTTGTGAATTTTTGTTTTCGGTTATTGACTTTAAAAATCGGGTGATGTAGTGTAGTTTTACAGTTAAAATTAGTAGCTCTCCGGTTAGCAACCGACTATAGATAATTTTAAGAATTTTTGCTCAATTAAATGTTTATTTGCCTTGTATATGCAAAAAATAATATTAGTAATTTCACGTAAACATAGTAATATTCATAACTATTATACAGAGATCACCTAGTGCTTGAGTATTGCAGACTATCCAGGACCCAGAGGAGTCTCTCATTTGCCGCAAAAATTTTATAACAAACTTTCAAATGATATTAGGAAGTTGCCTCTAAAAACAAAATAAATAGAAGACCTAGGCACTATTAATAATAAATTTGAATCCGAATATTTGGAGGATGTAATTGTTTGATTAATCGTATTGTACTATCTTTAACTGTATCTTAATGTCTGTTTATAATATATTTATGACGAGTATGAATATGTTGCAATATGTAGCACAATAAAATGATTTCTTTTTTGATTTTGAAAAAAAATTAATTTCGAGAACAAAGCAAATGAAAAAACGTAATCTCGTTAGTGTTTTCGGGTTAAACCCCCTGCTTTACCACATTAATTAAAATACCGGGTTCTTTACGAAATTTTGTTTGGATTTGTTTTTTGCATCCCTTAAAGCTGCATGCTCCTTTCATGCACACCATCCCTTAAAATGCAAATTGTAGGATATATGATACATCACATCTTACCTCTTTCGTGAGCACAACAGATAAATTATGCATTAATGCCGTTAAAAGGATCTTAAGAACTATATTATTTTCTTTCGAATCTTATTGGGCGGCAACATGTGATTTTCCCAAAAAACATCATTTGGAATTGACAATTTTAAGGTACACAACTATGAAAAGAATCATTTGCGTTAAAGGAATATGAAAGAATCATCTGCATCTACATCATTAAATATTTGTAGTTTTCTGGCTGGAAGCTTCATCAAATTCCCATATACTAATTAACACCAGCTCTATTGATTGCAATTTATCCAAGCAATTTTTTAAAAGTCTCGATATCGTTAAATCCAGAAGAGTTTGAATTTTAATTTTTGCCACAGTATCCAAAAATATAATGAAGAGCAAGATGCAGCAATTTCAGATTAAAGTAGTGATACAACGACGTCAAGCTACACGGTTTCAAAGCCGAATAAACGGAAATATGATAAATCATATATAGTTTCGGATTTTTTGATTCCAAAGGTCCACCTCTGTTTGATATGTTTTAAACTGCTTCCTAATAGTTCTATCGTACCTGCCAAGATGCGCCGACATTTAGAAACTGTACACCCTGAGTTTAAAGACAAGACAATAGCTTTTTTCTGCATAAAAGAGTAGAAACCGTCAATGAAAAGGCCACGGAGGCATCATATTTAGTGTGCTATCACATTGTGCAGGTATAAGGTGAAACGCACACTATCACCGAGAATTTTATAAATCCATGTATGGTGGACATAACAAAATGTATGATCGACGATAAATCTGCAAAACATCTTTCTACTGTAACACTATCAAACGATACTATTTCTCGGCGAATATATGATCTAGCAAGGTATCCCAAACAAGAATTAGTTACACGTCCACAAAAGACAATTCTTTTGGTTCGTTCACTACAACTTAGAAGGAAACTTGTGGTCTTCCGCCATCATCTTCGTCCTCTCCTGAAGCTGATTTTTGTATATTTAGTGTTCTCTAAAAATTATTGTAATTTTGAATTCATATTTTATGTACACAGTGTACAATAAAAATTATTAAAGAAAAAGCCGCAAAATACCACAAGAAATTTTAATAAAATCTACAATAGTACCTCATAATACAAGATATGTACAATATTTCTTTTGAACAATATTAAACAAATTATGTTTTACCTATCTAAAAATGGCAAAAAAATATCTTCTCAATTTAACATATGATGTAGTTAAACAATATTACCAAAAAAAACTAATTATCGAATTTTCGCATTGTATGATAAATTTTGAAAATATATTGAAATAAACTAAGGAAAAACATTAATCAAAAATCACAATTTAACAAAACAATCAACAAAACAAATTAAACAATCAATTGACAACTGAAATATTTCAGCGGCGATTATTATAATAATTATAAGAAAGGTGTTTCAATACACCATAATGTTTACTTAGTCCAATAATAATTATTATATCGAATCTTACTCTTTACTTTTTACAATTTTAAAATATTTATTTAATAATTTTTGCACTTTATTAAGACGATAGTATTTCATATAATGTTTCTACCGGTTTCGGTCACGTTTAGACCATCTTCAGGATACACATTTTTAAAAAATTGTTGATCGTATTGACGTTTTATTTTTATTTATGTTGTGATTTATTATTTATTCAACAATTTTTTAAAAATGTGTATCCTGAAGATGGTCTAAACGTGACCGAAACCGGTAGAAACATTATATGAAATACTATCGTCTTAATAAAGTGCAAAAATTATTAAATAAATATTTTAATTCAAGACGAAAAACATTCCTATAAAATAAAAGAATATTTTACAATTTTGACCAAGATTTTTAAAAAATTTGCCAGAGTGCAATGTTCAAAAGCACGGAAATATGTCAAACGAGATGTATGAGTCTTTATGAGTTTTTAGAAATGTCATCAGGCACAAGTATGAAGTCATTGTTCAAACCGACGCACAGAGGTCCGAACGGCATGAAAACTCTTATTATTATTATGAAACTTGGCCTATCATTAAATGACCAAAAGGACAATGTTGTGTCAAAATTTGAATTAAATTCGTTAACCGGAAGTATTAATAATTCAATAAAAAAATATTAATTTTATAAATTAATTCAATAAAAAAAATATTACTAACAATTTTTGTGTAGAACGTTGGATTTACATTGTTTCACATTTTTTCGTGATTTTACGTGACCGCAAGTTCCTAAACACATATCTAAATTGTTTTATAGAGAAACTATATAGCAACAAAAAATTTGGTACATATTTGCCAGATCGATACAAGGTAGAAAAAGAAACCTATCTTTTGAGTGTAGTAGCTTTATACTACTTCCGATTATAACGGAAATGACAGCATTAGTTGTTAGATACATTAATACTATGGAAGTTTGAAGCAAAAAATCTGTTGTATCGTTTACAATTTTAGAGAAAAATAATTTGAAATGTCGAATCAACTTCTGTATAATATGCAGAATTATGTATCATCTTCAGTTCTAATACAAGTAATATTAATAACAAACTCAACACAAATAGAGAATGGAAGTAATATTGAAAAAATATAAAAATGTGGCGCAATATTACCATCTAACAAAATCTATTAAAATTTATAAAAATATAATGAAGATTATTTTACGGTAATAATTTAAGGTTATTTTAAAGCAATAACTCATCAAGTGATGTTTCGTATGATGTACTAAAATGTAATGTATATGTAATACAATTTATTTCCATTTGAAGTCTTCTTCATTCACCTGGCTTTCTTCCTCATCATTATTATATTTTTCCTCACTTTCTTCATCATCATCTTCTTTACCATTTTCAAATCTTTCGCTTATGGATTAAATTTTTTTATTTTATGTTTGAAGTTATTCTACGGCAGTTACTAATTAATGGATCGGAATTGAGAAAAGTCTTTTAAATAAATCGTTATTTGTTTAAATTCCATAAAATTACCTTGTACAACACACTCTGAACCTGCGTACTTGCTTGTTTTGTGTCAACCTTTCCTTCTGTTTTCATTTATATATGTTACACGTAAATAGTTCCAATTCATATTTTTGAATAATAATAATAATCTTTATTAGCTCAATGCATTGCAATCCAGCGTAGAGATAATCTTTTAAAAATAACAGAAATGATACCCGTATAGTAGCACACCCGGCATCACATCCTGCACAAACCTCGCAGACAGCAACTCTGCAGGCCGTAACGCTGTAGTAGGTTCGTATAGTTAAGTTCCCCTCTAGGTGGAAAATTAAGGTAGTGGTTAAGCTTAACAATTTTTTTTACACTTTCTCGATGGTGGCGATATGCGTTAAATAAGATGGGGTCCACACAATGCAGCAATATTCAAGTTTACTACGCTCCAGCGTAAAATAAAGATCTATAATTGTTTTCGTATTAATAATCTCCAAGGTTTAACCGATGTTCTGTCGATATGTTCATTGAACGACAAAGTGCTGTCAAACCAAAGCCTAAGATCTTTTATTATTGAGATTAGTGACAAGTGCTTCACTCCAAGCATATTAGCAAAAAGTATGGTATTCCGATTTTGCCTGTATATCATCACCTGACATTTAAGAATATTTAGAGTTAGCTTGTTGTCAGAACACCATAAAAACAAACATTTAGACATACATAAAGTTTGTCTAAATCTATCTGGAGTGACTCACATTGCTACTCACAATTAACAGATGTAAATAGTTTCAGGTCATCTGCGTATAGAAGTGAATTAGTGTTGAAAATCGTTGGCAAATCATAAATGTAGATGTTGAACAGCAAATGGCCAAGTATAGATCCTTGGGGCACGTCATTAGTGACATGAATTTGCCTAGACTTCAAACTACTTAACTCGACGTATTGTCTGCGGTCCGTTATATACAAACCTAGAAGTCGCGTAAGAAAGTGATCATGTCCACATCTCTCCAACTTTTCACGCAACAAACGATGGTCCAAGCAATCAAAAGCCCGAGAAAAGTCAGTATATATCACATCCACCTGCCCTCGACTATCTAGTGCATTCGATACGTACTGAGTGAAATTAAGTAGGTTGATGGCTGTGGATTTACCTTTGCAAAACCCATGCTGTTGGTCAGATATTTAGTATATATAACAGCGTATAAGAGCTTAGTAGTATAATAGCTTATATTTAGCAAGCTTTAGTATAAAATTTGATATTGCGTGTCACGATCTGCTCAAATAGCTTGGAGAAATTATTTATGATCGCTATAGGGCGATAATTTGTTACGCAGCATTTATCACCTTTCGTAAAAACAGGACAAACCCTGCTCAATTTCCAAACTTTCGGAAATTCAGCATTTTATAATAAGTTGAAAATATACTGCAGAGGCTGTAATAATACAGGCGCATAATCCTTGATTGTATATGTGGGGATACAATCTGGATCAGTCGTGGTTTTTGCCTTAAACTTCTTAACTGCCTCCATCATCTCATCATTACTAACTTTTGAGATGCCGAAAGAGACACCATCCCTAGCCATTTCCAATTCGGGCATTGTCAACATTGACATCTGAACCATGAAGGTACATTCCCTCAAAATGATCGGCAAATATATTGACCACAGTCTGTAGATCCGAAACAATTTCGTCATCGTGTTTAGAATATTTGGCGAGACAGTACTATTTAATAATTATAAGATCCACAATTATGTGTTAAGTAATCTTTGACTGCAATTTTTTTTCGGCGCACTTTGGCGCAAGATTTCTTTTTTATTCTACATACACCATACCTTCAGCAATAAAAAAATATTAGGTAAGTTTTTTTAGCAAATTCTTTTTTATATTCTGAATGGCATAAAATGAAGATCTTTCTTTATTTTATAAGATACCATCGACAAAAAATGTTCAAGTAATGGTATGCCATCTTTTTTATTATCCAATGTTTTATCATTTTGTAGAAAATTTCATCATACAAAATAAAGAAATTTTAATAATAAATTATTTTGCGAAGTAGCTATTATAAAACACCCAACTCTTCATAATTATCACTAGGAGTCTCAAAACAGTTAAAATATATGTAACATTAAAAAAAAAAACACAAAAAATTATTTTCGATCGGGTTTTAAGCGCTTTGGGACCACTGTGACACGCCTCTCAACGATATTTTGGGTCAGAATCCGTGATCCTTCTCCGGTTCCCAATAATATAGTTGTGCGAAACAGGATTTTCAACCTATGCAGCTATGAAAATAAAATACCGGAATAGACTGGACGCCGAACTTTTTTACATTGTACATATTCATATTATGATAATTAATAGAGCATGCACATAAAGACATATCTGTTTCATTTTGTGGTTCCGTCAAGTATTTCCCTTTCCAAAAAGTTTTCGTTACCATAAAAATTTGAGAACCGCTGATTTATAGAATTCATGATTCAAAAAACAGTGAGTATTTAAAAAGCGAAATTCTCATAATATATACTTCAAAATCTAAAAGCAAAAAATTTTTACTGAGGAAAAAATTCTTAGCAAAAGTATCTTAGTTATAATATCTCACCTTAATAATAACCAAGATAATTGCACTTTCTGGTTTGCGATATTTTCAGTTTAGGCCTCCAGGAGAAAAACAAAAGACTAAGAAGAAAAAAAGATTTTTATAGTTTCCTATAATAATATCCAAATTTGCCCAACTTATACCTGAAAAAGAAAAATAAAACAATTTATTTTTGTGTACATTATTTATTTATTTTTTCACATTTATGTATACTCTTTTTTTTGTAGTACAATGCTACAAAGTACAATAGTAAAAAAGATTTTTTTTCAATATGTTACAATACAAATGGCAGTTGATGAGATATCGACGACAAAAACTAAAAAATAAATTTTGTTGTCGCGTACAATACCTCTATGTTAAGGCGTACATTATAAATTAATTAAAACTATACCTTTACGTATAATAATATTTATATATAAAACTTGCACACAAACGCATTCAATTCAATCGTTGACGCTTTAGAAAGTTTTCGATTCATCTTTTCTGAATCATACAGAATATGGCAAAGAAGTTTACGAGATTCGAAGTCTTGACACAATAAACAATATTTACTTATTCCTTAATATTTCAAAGAATCTACTTATGATTTTCTTAAGCAGTTAAGTATTTTTTATAATATGTAAAGTTATTTCCACGCGATTATTTACACTGTGTAGTTTGTAAAAATATTCATTTAACTTTAAGTTTCTTTTTCTTTATAAAGGCTGCCCTTATTAGAAGTAGTTACATTAATAGAATCCGGTCGTAATTAATAATACAACAAATAGAAAATAATTTTTTTAAGTTGTGGATATATAAATAAATTATAAATAGCCTTAAAATAATATTTACATAGGTTGGCAAATTAATAAAAAATTATGGGGAATACAATCACAGAGCCATCCCATTATACAATTTTATTAATTCCATATATAATTGTATAACAGAAACATATTTAAATTTGAAATAGGACGATTTTACAAATTGGGCAAGAATACTTTTTGCCTTGTACTAAAATAATTAGACCGTTTATTTATTGCGTTGAAACTTTAAAAATCGTTTTTAATAATGTATATGAAACGCATTCATTTTAAGATAAGATTTCTTTCGATAAAAAATGGACGGCTATAAACAAATTAAAATTTTGAATATAAGTTTTGTTTAAATTCACATCTTTCAAAGCTAATGAATGATAGAAAATAGAGGCCTTAACATCAAATCACAATTGAGAAATAAGAAAAATTTAATAGTATTACATCTTTTTATATTATTACTTATTAAAAACAGAGATCGTTAAGAAATATGCACAAAAATAATCAATACACACTAAATAATTCTTATCATTTTATAAAATTTACCAGACGCGACATCTGATTATCATTTATACACAAAATAAATAATATTACAAAGAAAACCCTTATTCTCTTAAAAAAACACCAACAAATCGTTTTTTGTTCCGTTTCTTTCGCACTTCCACACTTTTTTCTACCGATAAAGTTACAATAATTAATAAAAATTGTTCTTTATAAAACTTAAAGACTCATAAAATGATCACAGTTAACATTCAAACTCGTTCGCGGTGATTGCGTTTAGGGTCATCATTAAACCCTCGAGGTTAGCCATTTCTTGGTTTAGTTCTTCCGTTGAATGAGACGGTTGCAGTCGTTGGACTTCTTCGGCTGTGTGTGGTGGCGGATTCGCCGTACTTATTCGTGATGGAGGAGTTCCGGTTAAAGTACTCGAACTACTTGACGGTTGCTTTTTGTACGGCGAAGAACTTGGCCTAACTATTAATGAAGGTTGTGTTACTATTGAGAAAAAAGTTAAATAAAAAAATTAATAAACAAAAAAGTAAATCAAAGAAAAAGTAAAATATAATGAAACCATATTGATTGTGTTTATAAGAACTATGATATGGTATATGTTAAATTGTAGCTTAGAGTTTAGATTATGATGTGATATACGAACTATTAGATAATATTACAAAAATTACTAAGACAAAATTATTAAAGAAGAAACTGTCAAAAATGATAAAAAGTTTTCGAAAAATCATATCGAGCATTTTTAAAAAATCTTGTATAATTGTAGCTTAAATAGTCTATTTATGATGTGATATAGAAGTTTTAACTTGATATTATTAAAAATTCTTGGAAATATTTAATAAAAAAAGTCATTATTGAATTTATGGTAATGGGTTTATCCATAAGATAAATTTAACTAGAAGATGGTAGTAACGAACCTTAAAGAACGCAAAGTTGTCACAAAAACATATTGAATGTACTTTTAAGAATCTTGATAATGATATGTATATCAAATTGTAGTTTAAATACTCTATCTATAATGTGATATAAAAGCTTTAATATAACGTCATTAAAATTTCCTGGAAAAAATTAATAAAGAAGTCATTAAAACATATCGGCTGTGCTAATAACAATTTTGATATGATATGTATGTATTATATGCGTTATTAGATGTTATTAAAATTTTCAAGAAAAAAATATTAACGAAAAAGCAGTAAAACATTAAGGAAAATTTTCAAAAAATCATATTGATTGTATTTTTAAGAATTGGTATACAGGGTATTTATGGTCTGCTAATTTTATTTCCACGGGGCGCTTAAATGTCTTAAAGGAAGGTTATTAATGTAAAAATGTCTTAACAAAAGTTGCATAATAAGAGAAATATTACTCTTCAACTTTGAAAATCTATATCATTGTACTCGAGAATCTATGCTTTCTTGTCCATGTGTAATGCAAAACTGTCACATAATGCATACGAGGGATGTAATCGTCTAACACGTAGCATTTAACACGCAGACCTACCGGGTTCTAATCTCGGTGTAAACATTTTCACCAAGCCGCCCACCCGTCCTTCGGTGGGGACGTTCAGCCGTCGGTCCCGGCAACCAGTCGTTCATCTCTGTCTGTCGTTATCACTCATGTGTGTAAGGGGTTTGAACAAAAACGGCTGAATGCGCGTTAGTGCCCTGGAGGCTTGCACCTCGTAGGGGTCCACGAGGATGTGGTATCCTGGAGCGGCACCTGACAGGGGCGAACCCACATTGGGCCCGTGCCATAGCACGCTCGGTTTGGTGAGGGGTTGGTCAGGAAGCGGAATCAGCCAAGAACCCAGTTATACACTCGCATTTAACATCTCAAGCTTCTTAGAGGGAGCCAGATGTACAAGGGGCCCGTTGTGACCTAGGTGCCGCGTATAGAATACGTACTCCTCATTCCATACATACATACATACATGTGATCCTCTATACCCTAAAACTGAAGGCGTTGTTAGGGGCCTATACACAATAATACAAAACTGAAGGATACGATAAAATATGAAACGAACTAATCGTGCCATGTCTGCACTTAACAGCACCTTCAGTTGTGAGACATAGACGATCACATTTGCATCACAGTGTATAGGGGTCCATACACTGTGATTCAAAACTGTGTATGCACACAAAATGAGAAATATTACAGTGGTGGTGATAATTCTTTGTACTGTGTAAACATTGCCGGAACATCTGCGATCTGTATTTATATCTGTTTGGGATCATTGTTTTATCAGGTCTTTATCGATATCTGTGCTTGTAAGTGTGTTATTCAACGCTTTGCCCGATAAATATTTTATAGCAATGAATGATTTTCTGCCTCATAAGCCAGTTTTCTGTCTTGCTTATACTTATACTTTGTCTCATTGTGTATCCGTATGGACATGTGTGGACAACAGTACTATAGCTGCACTAAAGGTACTCATTTAAGATCTAAGTAAAATTCCGGCTGTCTGCTTCAGTTAAGAATGTGAGTGACAATTTGGCCAATCGCCCCTCGTCTGATGTAGACTCCTTGATTAACAATGTAATACATGAAATTAACGAACGGGAACACAGATGAACTAAAGTAATTCTAATCAATGTTCCTGAAACAGACGACAACATTCTCGTGGATGTGGTCCAATGTATTTTAAAAGAAGTACTCCGCTCCCCAATACGTACCAGAGAGAAGTGTTTCGGATTGAGAATTTGTCACAGTCTTCGTTTGTTGGGGTGGGTTCAACTAAGAAAATCTAAGCCGAGACTTATTAAAGTCGTATTGAAAAATAAGGCTGATGTCCATTCATTGTTCAAGAAATCTACGTAAATCTACGAACATTAAAAACATTTACATTCATTGTAACCGAACACTACTCAATGAGCAATTATATGATCGAAATCTTCGTGCTGAGTTTGCTAAACGTATCAAGTGCGAAGACAATGATCTCTACATTAAGTATGTGAATGGCCTGCCAGTCATAAACAAATCAGCATGCAATCAGAAAAACTGAATACTACCCAACAAAGCTTGTAGCTACTTTATTATCAAAATGTTCGTGGACTTAATACCAAACTGATAGACTTTGTAGGCTCCGTTTGTGCTTCTGACTTCACTATTATCTCATTGCCTTAGACGTGGTTGAAAGATACTGTTCCTGATTATGAAGTGTTGCCTAATCCTTACAGAATCGTTAAAGCGGAACGCAGCAATCATCGCGGTGTACTGCTGACGATTGGCTCGAGGATTGCCGATATGTTATGTCTTGACCTATCTTCTCCAATCGATGCCATTGATTTTGTTTCACCCAAGATTCGTTTTAAAACTTCGGATTACTGTTTAACATTGGTTCTTTGCTATATACCACCCGCTGAGAAATTGCGTCTATATACTGAAAGGGGTGATTCTACATATTAAAATGATGAAGAAAAGTTTATATGAAGCCCGGTCCAAAAATGCTTTCTAAGGGCGCTAGAGCCCTTTAAAGATGATACCCAGAAAGTACTTTTTTAGGGATATATAAAAAACGGGAAGGTTTAGAATGCTCGAATTTGGTATGCAGGCATATTTTTATGTGACAAATAAGATAATCAAATGAAAAAGAATAAATAGTCTATAGGATAACAGGTAGGAGGCGTGTTTAAAGTACCATAACTTTTTAATCTTTATGTTTTCTATCGTTTTAATTACATCAATCTATTCAGCGGAAAAAAATTACATAAAGTAGGTACTACTTCAAAAATTACTTAAAACCATCGGTTTTCAAGAAAAATTGCATCAAATAGTTTATGGTATTAAAATAAATTTAAAATCTTCGTAGGCTTCTTTCACATTACAATTTTCACTGTTAAACATTAACAGTAATGTCCTATGTCAATAGTGGCGCAATTGAGTTAACTCATTTTAAAAGTAGGTATCAGCGCACGTAACGTACTGTACTGAGTTAACTCAATTGCGCCGCGCAGCGCTGTCTTATACACCACTATTTAGTGTACCATAACACGGTGTATGGGCCCTTCTGCGATTAGAATTATTTTGCCAATGCTTTGTATGTATATATGGAATGAGGAGTGCGAGTGAGGAGTTCTATACGCGGCACCTAGACCTCAACAGGCCCCTTGTACATCTGGCTCCCTCTAAAAGCTTTGACATGTTAAATGCGAGTGTATCACTCGATTTTTCTTGATTACCAATGCTTTTAGCAAAAACATTAAAATTCCAAATTTGTCTTCACATTTATTGGCCAACTAACTGTTATAATATTCATATCTAGCCAGACGAAAATCCATATGATGTTAGTCGTAACCATTTTCAGCACATATTTTGGATAAATGTTCAATAGACAACTTATTGGCTCCTTTGTATTGCCAAATGGATTGAAAGAAGTTCCCTTTGAATGTGAGTTAATAAATGAAGTTTCTTATACATAACACGGAAATAACTTTGAACAATTAGTGAATAACAAAACAACTGTTTCGGTTAATCTGGTTAAAATAAAAAAAAATAAGACAACAGCTTTTTAACGGTAATATATCTGCTTATAATACACCTTTTTTTAAAACATTTTTACGTTGATAACCTTGTTTTGAGATGTTTAAGCATCCCTTGACAATAAAATCACAAGAACGTAAACGCGCTGTATATACAGTAAAGCTTCGCTAATCCGAACCAATTAAAGCCAGCTTAATTCAGATTATGGAAGCATGCAAATAATTGAAGTTATATTTAGATATAGCCAAAAAAGTCTTATAGATACATATTTATAGGCTTATAGAAGGTTATAGAAGTTTTACGATAATATCGTTAAAATTTCCTGGACAAATTTATTAAAGAAATCATAATTGAATTTATGAATAAAAAAACAGGAAAATTGTCAAATAATCATATTAGCTGTATATTTACGATTTTCGATATAATATGAATGTAAAATTGTTGCTTAAATAGTCTAGGTAAATTATGATGTAATATAAAAATTATTAGCTAATATCATTAAAATTAACAAGGGAAAATATTAACCCTCCGTTCTTGTTCAATCAGTTTTTGTTCGCGACAAAGAAAGGTAAAAGAGATCTATCAGGGATGATAAAGTCTGTGCACATAAAGGAAATAAACGGAAAAGAGACTGAAAGGCTGAAAAGTAATTGATAGTATAATAATGAGACTGACAAGAGATTAGAAAGTTAGAAAGAGATTGGACAGAGACCTTAGAAAGAGACAATAAAGGTAAGAAAGATAGGTGACAAATAATAATGTTGCAAATAAATGAGAGACATTGATCACAAAGTAAACAAACCGTCATCCTAGTGTCTATATATTCTATTTATTGTCTATCCATTTATCTCTAGATTTTGATAAAATGTGTATTGATTCCTAGTTCTAACCTACACATAACCCTCATATTATACAGTAAAAGATTCAAAATGAACAGGTCCTCAGGAAATAGACTGAAATAACTTTCTGTTATTGTTACTATGATAACTACTTGATACTTAATATATTCTAGATGAGTGTGTATATAAGAAAATGTGTAAAATTTATACTTATTAATATCAATCAATTTTTTGAGCAAATAATAAAAATTAAATTTTAAATGAAAAAAACAATATAAAGTTTTTTTGTAAAAATTTTATTACTTACCAACGTGTTTAGGTTGCGGAGTGCCCGGTGCTGAAATAGGCGGAGGAGCCGGCACTGTAAAACTTTTCAATGGGTGTCCTTGAGCTTGAGCTCGCTTTCCGGCTTGCGATTCAGCCAAAACACTCATTCCTGGAGCGTACGCACTCGTAGGAGGTACGTGAGCCACCGGAGGCGGTTGGCTATTCAAAAGAAAAACTTTTATTTCAAGTTTTATTAAAAGTTTTCATTAAAAATCAGGAAAAATTATCTTAACTTTGTTTAAAACGAATTCTTTTGCACTACTCACCTAATATAACTTGATGGTTGAGAATTGCAATGATCATAATTAGGGGGTGGGTGTGTAGCGTATGGATTTTCTAATGCCTGATTATTCGCCATAGCGTTTTGATCTAACGTTACATGAGCTCTAGAGATTGTATATTGGGTTCTCGGGTAAGGCGGGCGGCTGGAGGGTGTCGATTCTGAACTAGCCTGACTTAGCGACGTGGAATTTATTGGAGTAGCCGTGGCTATCGCTAAAAAAATAACTCGTTTATTTAAAAAAATTTAATCAACTCAATTAAAATTTAAATTGAAAATATGTAGTTTTTGATTGTTGTATGGTACAAAGTGGGACAATCATATTACACTTTTTAAAGATATTTATTTAAATTAAATTTTTTTATATCTATAAAAAGTGAAATAATCATTACACAAAAACCGTGCAAAAGCCAACAATGACTACTTACGTTCTCTAGGTGGTTTCGAATCCACCGGTAACGTTATTGGTTTTGGTTTGACCGCCCGTTTGTTTTTATCGTCAGGAGTACCACCTAAAGTGCAGCAAAAGCGAACAGTGCAAAATGTGTGTATGATTCAAAAACAATATTATACATTTTTGGTTGCAAGTTAGATGATGTTTGTTTCTTTTTGTTGCATTAAGCTCTAATTAACTCAATTTTTAACACTCAAATATAAATTCGAATACACAAAAATTACTTACACATGTATGCATTGGGTACATAAGTGCGCTTATCCAAGGAATTTGTGTGATGGTTGTCATGGGAATCGAAATCGTTTCCTCCTGTACTTCTTGGTAGGGTCATAGCGCCGGAACTACTCGCATCGTTGTTGGCTTGGTTTTTATCTAAACCTTTTAGTTCCATTTGATCGTGATGTATCCATAAATCGGGCGGTTTTATATTTTGATTACCTTTTTGGTAACCTTTTTTGCTTCTATCCGGCGAAGCAGTTACCTCTTGTCGGCGACAGCATAATACTATTGTTACCACAGCTACTGTTATAACGGCAAGTGTACATCCACCAACGATTAAGTATAACAACATTGATTTATTAAAAACGCCTCGACCATCTAAAAATAAATAGTTATGTAAATCCAATGATGATGAAGGACTAGAAGGGGAAAACGATGATAGTCTATTTTAAGATAATAGTAAATTAGTAGTAGAAGGAGGGAGGATTGTTGATAAGATCTATGCGTGGTATATACAGGTCCGTTACTAATGAGACACAGCTATTTCAGGCAGTAACCCAATTTATGTCCAATTGTTATTAATAACTTAGGTATATATGGCTAAAATTAATACACTTAATTCTATTTTTACACGATAGATACGGTAACAAAAAAAATCGTATAAAAAGAATTAGATGATTTCAATTTGTTCTAATCATTGGGAAAAATTGACACAGATACTGGATGTGCTCTTCGTCGTTTTTGGATGCTATCAGTATGTCGTCGATATACATATACGTAACAAAAATCCATGTCCCTAATTATATCATCCAGTGAAAATTTGCGTAAACCGAGTTTAAATCGAGTTACCCAAACAGAGTTCATAGCAAAAATCTAAATTTTTCTGGTTTGAATTGGTGGAGGTAAGGATCCGTTTATGGTGAAGTTGCGATAGATAATAAGAGTGACGATATTAGAACTGCAAAGTGCTCTTGTCACTGTTCTCATCGTTTATTGTAGCTCCAATAAAAATGTACTATAGTCAATATTGTGTTCTTTGACTTTCAGTATGGTATTTTTTGGGGTGGTGTAAGATATTGTTATTTAAATTGTACCGTATTATATAAATTAAATGCAGGGTCTGGAAAAATGATCTCCCACATTTTGCCACTGTGTCCGAAGCACTGAAGACAGGGGGAGCTTAGGGTATTTAGTTGCTAGCTCACGTCTTGTTATTTCAATTGTCATCGTGAATTGGACGAATGAGCATCGTTTGTTTATTATCGAATCATTTATGTAAAGAATCAGTGATTACAACAGAATGAATTTTTAGTGGTAGTAAACAAGATCCAGCTCCAGATAGCAAAACAATAAGGCCTTATTGAAGAAGCCATAGGTTCAGTTTAAAAAGAAAATCAACTGGTAGACCCAGAAGTGCTTGGGTACTTGAAAATGTTGCAGTTGTAAGAGAAGCAGTTGAACGATCTTTTACCCATTCAGCTGCTATACCTGTTTCTTCTTTACGTCTGTCAGAACGTTGTCAGAAAAATTTTACACGAAAAAGAATTTTTCCAAAGATATTTTTTTTAACGCCCCATAAAATAGTCTTTTAATACTGAGTGACGAAGCTCATTTCCATTTTTCTGGTTGTCTGAACAAACTGAATTTTCTCTACTTGCCACCAGAAAATCTGCGGTAGCTCCATGAATTGTAAATGTAATTGGTGTACTGTTAGATCTGGCGTTTGGGTTCCTTATTTTTGGAGATTTATTTTTGGAGGGAGATGTAACGGTTATCGTAACTGCCGATCAATATGTGGATCGTATTTTAGAACCAAAACTAAGAAAACTTGAACATACGGATGTGTGGTTTTAACAGGATGGAGCTACGGCTCATACAGCAAGGACATTGTGCACGTTTTAACGGAAATTTTTCCAGAACACTTAATCTCATTACGGGGAGACATTAGATGTCCTGTCCGTTCATTCGTGAATTGCGAAAATTGGTCGCCAATTACACTCTGTAAAATAGTATAGCACAATTCAGAATTGCAGGGGATATAATTTTATAGGGGATATCGTCATGGCTGCTGAAGAAGATGTAGTTGAGTTTGACTTCTCGACGGTGTCTGATGTTATACTATGCCTATTTGTGCATTGGTTTCCGAAGTGAATGCTGATGTATTATATTGCGAATCAAGGAAAGTAGCTTATGCTTAATCAATCTCATAAACCTTAAGTAACAGCAAGTGTTCTTTGTAAGTACTTAATAGTACTTAGTAGTTTGTAAGTGCTTACTTGGTTGTATCCTTGAAGTTTTGCTATATGTATGCAAACCCAACTGGAGTTAGTAACAGTCTAACTCGAATTGACTTGAAATAATCTCAACAAACCGGAGATCACTCGTTTTGATAAATCGAGTATATTGCTTTGCCGTATAGCCTTTGCAAAAAATCTTCTATGTGGGGTAGTCTCCACGCGGTCTCGACACTTTGTTTTTCTTAGGGACTAAATGTAAAGGTGACAACCATGCACTGTTTGATGATCGTGCGATGCCTAATTCACACATTATTGAAAATACTTTCTTAGTAATCATCGTTCAGGCAGGTACAAGACGTCTTAGACGACAAGATATCAATTGCTCTGGTGTATCCATATCGTGATTGGTGTCGTGCGTTGGTTTTATTAATTGTAATGGTTTTCTAGGTTTCCTGCTAAGGTTTAGTATTTTGTTTCATGCAATGGCGAACTGATTTTCAATCTGCGCGAACCACATTCCTTGATTGTAAGGCCAGAATGGTGGTACTTTGACGTATTATCATCTACGTCTTAAAATGGCTTGTATGTTTAGTGGTAATCTGCTTGTCCATGCTTCCTCCCAAAATTTTTAGATATTGAAGGAATTGTGATGGTTTTCTAAGTTTCCTGCTACGTACCCGTATTTCGTTTCATCGGCTACGATTCCGGCAATGGTGAACTGATTTTCGATCAGTAAGCGGCAAGTTCTCTCTTCTGTTTGAGGAGATGTCACGGACATATACAGATATCTGCATCTGTATCTAACAAAAATTAAATTTCGTGCAATTATCTGATGATAAATGGCACGGATCGCCAGCTGAGCCAGTAATACCAACAGGTATCAAATGTTTTGCACTTTAACGGACTTCCTTTAACTTCTTTTTCAACAGGTCGATTTTCAAAATAAGTGACTTACCAAATCAATCACACCAAACCAAGATACCATCTTGGTTTTGTGTGCCTGAACTTTTTGGTTTGGAGTGTTATAGTATCCAGTATGACAACGATCAAATATGCAACTTCCTCTAGTGGAACTTTTATGTACGTTACCAAAATGGCCTGTATATTTGATAGCAATCTGCTTGTCCATATTTATCGTAATAATGGTTTCCTGCTAACATTTTCAGATGTCGAAAAAATTGTGATAGTTTTCTAGGTTTCCGTATTTCGTTTCATCGGCAAACCATATTTCGGAGTCGTTGGGCCAAAATGGTGATATTTTGACCAGTACGCGGTTAATAACTTCCAAATTTTATCTTTTTAAGACAAGCTGTATTCAAAAGACTTAAGAAAATGTTTAAAAAGTTTGAGAGTTCATATCATAGCCACTTCTACGTATAAACCAAAAAAGTTACACAGATCATCATCATTTTTGCTGTAATGTTTGTCATTAACATTATGCTACAACTTACAGAAACATTCATCAAAAATCGTGTTAAAACAAAACAATTCATGCAAATAGAGATTTTTTTTATTTTTTACTTTTGTTAAATCTCATGTTAACATTTTTTTGATTCGAACAATAATACTTTAGTATTAAATCTTTACTTTGGTAATTTATTTTCAGGGATGGCGCTTCCTTCTTTATAAAGCTCCCTTTAAGTAGTTATATCTTTCTCGTCGTTACAATTTTTAATAGTTACCATATCGCTCAACTATATGATAATTTGTTGTTTTCTACATAACTTTTGTTGAAACTTTATGAAACTACACAATTTGTTGACCATGCTTTTTGCAATGTACTATTTCGGCTATTTCGAAACCTATAATGCTATATGGGTGATCGCATTGAATTGCGGCATTGGGTAGCTTACATATCATGATTAGTGATGTTACGGATGTGGGTTTAGTCTATGCGGAACCGGATTTGTTAATTTCAATTTCGCGGATGCTAATTTTTTGATGTAGATTTAACGAATGCGGTATTATTGAAATATTAAAATTTTAATGAAAATTATGTTTCTATTGTAATTTTCCTATATTATACATATAATATAGAACACAAAGTAATTAATATTCGTAATTTAGAGATTTTTAAAAAAGCTTCTAACGTATCAAAAGCTATAAAAGGTATCTTAGGGTGTGTCAAAATAATAGCAAGTGATTCTATGTATTTTTAGGTTGTTTAGTTAATGTAAATCCATTGAAAAATACTAAATGGGAAGTTTTCCAGAAAATTCAAAAATTTTGATCATGTAATATATTGAATAATCTTGACCAAATAGTTCTAATACAGTAAATGCACGTCTAAGATACTTAACCAATATTGTAATATGTATTTAAAATAATTGATTTTAAATTTTTTTAAAGAGCTATTAAGGTGTCAAAAGCTAAAAAGGTTTCTTAGAGTGTGTCAAAACGATAGGAATAAGTTCTATACAGCTTTAGGTTGGGTTGGGTTGCATCAATGCAAAACAATTCAAAAACACTAAATGCAAAAAACATACAATGCAAAAAATTATGGCATATACCGATTGGTGGTAAACAAACTGGTACTAATGCACTAAAAATATCCTTGGGATACTTAATCAAAGTTGATGTTTTTAAAATTTTTCATGTTTTTGAGATGGTGCCAAAGGTGCCAAAAGCTAGAACAAGATTGGTATGTTATGTCAAAATAGTAGCAATTGGATAGGTACATCTTCAGATTGTTTAATGTACGCAAAATAATTGTAAATACTATTTTCTAGTGATAGTATTTGAATGACTTAAAAAATGTATTTATTAATGTTGAACGTTGACCTGATCAGAGCTCCATTAAAATATATGCGGATGCGGACTTACATCACTAGTCACGTAATTTTCGCAGAGAATTTAATGACGTAGCAAAAAAAAAATATTTTTCGCGTAAGCTACCTTTAGTGCGACGAAGATACAAATTTCGGTCATTGGAAATTTGTTCGGATTGGCTGCTGGCAAAGTTTCTGACGTCACGTGGCCGCCAACAACCAATCCTAACGGAATACCCGATACTCAAATACCCATATCTCTGTCGCACTAATGGTAGCTTTAGAGAGTTTGGGATATTACGATAATTGTTTTTTTTTAATGGAGGCAATGGTCGATTCTCAGCTAAAAATATTTGTTATTTTTTCTGATTTTAAAAATTAGGCTCCGACATTTTTATTTTTTATTGTTTTAGAATAAAGTTAAAAATAAACCCTTTTTATAAAAATTTCCAAACGGCGCCATACAGTTGCCTCCAATGTAAACATTTTAATAATGCAAAAAATAACAATTTAACAACCAAATCTAATAATTTTTAGGTGTTCAATTTGAACATTCTTTTTAGCATTGTTGAACTAATGTTTGAAAAATAAAATTATTAGTTTTTGTTGTTAAATTTACATTTTTTTGCTTAATAAAATATTTACATTAGATGACGCTAAAGTCCATGCCAAAAATCAAGGCCAAGAGATTGATATCTTCGAAACCGCTTTATAAAAAAAAATTTATTAATTTTATAGTAATCAGTAAACATTTCTATGTATCATATGTTAATATGGAAGAATAGGTTTCCATTTAAAAATACGAATTTTGTCATAATATCTCAAAATCAAAAAAAAATTACACTATGTCATCAAAAATACTCCATCTATAATAATAACCAAGATAATTGCAATTACTGCTTTAACCATATTTTTACTTTTGGGATCTAAAGTCCTTGCCTAAAGTCAAGGCCTCTCACTTTTCATATTTTCGAAACCGCTCGATAAGAAATTGCGGTAAAGTTTATTATAATCAGTGAACATTTCTGTGTATCATATGTTAATTTGAAAATTTTCGCATCCGCGGTTTTTTCTTTTATCGTGAGGTAATTGAATAAAGTACTCGCTTTTTGAGAGTGCCGGCAACTTTGTCTACTTTGCGATTTTTGTTCTTAAAAGCTATTCGACGAAAAAATTTCAAATTTGAAATGTTGGTAACCCAATGTGTTCTTAATATGGGACATATTTTATTTTATCGATATTCCATATAGTTTCGCAAAATATCGTGGTTTAGTAAGATGCGGTTATTTAGAAAACGACCGGGTGGATTTCAATGTGATTTTTACCAAAATATGTTTGATAATATTGTTTGTTGGATTCCGAAATCAGTTTTCCAAAATTAGATATCTTCTGTTCTCTTTAACTTGTATTCCCATTAAATAAGTCTTAAAAAAATTTGAGAGCCCTTATTTTGAAAAACTGGTAACGGAATCCGACATACAACATTCTTTAACACATTTTGGGAAAAATCGCGTTGAAATCGATTTGGTCGTTTTTGAAATAACCGCATCTTACTAAACCGCAGTTTTCCGTGAAACTGTATGAAATATCAATCAAATAAAATATGCCCCATAGTAAGAATACATCGGATAACCACCAATTGAAATTTGAAATTTTTTCGTCGAATTGTTTTTGAGAAAAAATATCACAAATTAGAAGAAAAGAAGAAATTAGAAGATATCAATGTTTAAAGTGAGAGACTCTGATATCTGGCACTGACAATAGCAGAAAAGCAAAAGATGATAGCAGTGTTTAATGTTTTCTTTAAAGGCATTTTCTTTCTAAGTATTGTAGTTTTCGAAATAGCCTATTTTAACATCGAATTTGAACCATCCTGTACTTCACATGATATGACCTGTGTCTCACTAGTAATGAACAATTCTGTATATTATTACAATACACGTTTTATATTTGATTTTGTTGTAAATGAATTCTTTACATATAATAAGTATTTAAAACTTACCTTCTCCTGTATCAGTGGGTATTAAACCAATATCTAAAAAAAATAATAATAAAAAATTAGTCTATAAAAAAATCTTAAATAATTTAAATACATCGAACCAAGACAAGGAAATATAATATTGTCGTAATAATAATAATATTGTTAGGTTGAGACTTAAGATTCATAATGTAAAATAAAAACCTTGATTGAGGCCTGTTATATCGAACTTTTACTATACTTACTATTTCCAGTTTTAAACGTAACGATTGAAGAAACTGGTCCGTTTATTCCTTTATTATTCCGAGCGTGTATTTTAAAATAATAAGTAGTCCCAGGATGCAAATCTCGGATAACGAACGAATGTTTATCCCCTTTTATAGCTTGAGCCTGCCAATCTCTATCTTTTTTAGTTTTATCAGTTGTATATAAAATAACGTAACCTAAAGAAATAATGTAACAATTATTATTTTTTACTTTATTTTCTTTTAGTCAATTATTTAATTTACCATTTATATTACTATTACTATCCAAAGCTTTGGGTGCTTGCCATCGCAACTCGGCGATTTGTGCGTTATCTTCCCAGCCGGTTATCTTTAGATCTTTGGGCGCCGACAATGATGGCATTGTCGTGTTGCTAACGACCATGCTCCACGGACTTTCACGTCTATCTTTAACCACGCGCACCCTGAAGTCGTACAAAGTATTTGGTTTTAAATCGTTTATCATAGTGTTTTGCTCCGTCACGTTTAATACTTTGCCCGTTCTTCCTTGATCATCAGTATAATAATGTACTTTGTAATAACGATTATTATTCATATACTTAAAATAAAAGAAAATATATTCATTATTGCAATGTTTATTTTATGTGAAAGGATTTAGATACTAACTTGGCTTTTGCTTAAAGTTGTGTCTGTCCAATACAAAATAACACTGGTTGGGCTTAAAACCTGTGCTTTCAATCCGACAGGTGGAACAAGAGGTGCTAAACCCTCCGATGGATCTTCATCGGTTGTTCTAATTGTTTGAAATGCTGGTAAACCGGGACCTATACTGTTATTAGCGCGAACGCTTATAACGTATTCGGAATTCGGTTCGAGATCTTGAATAACAAACCGGCGAACTGTTGCGTTTACTTCTTGATTGTAAGTGTCTGGGATTCCTTTGCCCCATCCAATTATATAATTTCTTATTTTTATATTTTCTTTTTGCGGTGGATACCAAACAAGATAAATTTTCGTGTCAGTCGCATTAACTAAAAATAATCAAGCTTTTATTTTCTATAAACGCCATTTTTACGATTTTAAAGTTTAACAAAACATTGATATTTTTTATGTTGTTTTCAATATTATCAATAATTTAAAAACTTATTAGTTTTATAAATCACTAAACAGGTGCCGATTTATGTATATTCGCGCATACGAGAGTTATCAAACGGCTTTCTTTGACCACGCGCTATCTCTTTACCGAGGATACTAACGTTTCTATCAACACGAGTTATGATTATGAGATTCTGACCATTAACTTGGTCTCGGGCAAAATTACGCGTAACGTTTATTTGTAGTGGTATATCCAAATCCCCGTTATCGGTGGCGACTACTTACATAACTACAGATCGATGCATGTAATCGGCGCTTGGAAATATAACTTCATTATCCTGAAGTACCATTGCTAGTAAAACCTGAGAGATTAAACATATCTGATTGATATTTAGACCTCAATGGAAGAATATAGCTGATGCGAATCCTTCGAAAATCGGTATTGCAAGAAGATAGATTGAACTTGAAAGTGTTGACGATTACTAAAGCTAATGATTTTGTGACAAAATAATGTAATAAGAAGGAGTTAGAAAGAGCCTCCATCTATTTGAGTTTGAATTCCATGTCATAACCTGCTAAGAGGAACTTGTATTCGCCAGTCCGGGAATAACAAAAAATTGAAAAAACCAATCTGGCTTTAACTAGCCAAATTGATTACGTCAATAATTACTTCATTGTAGGGACAATTCCAGTTGCATCGCCAAACAATTGAATTGAAACATAAATTTACCATCGACAACCTGTCAATGAAAGTATTGGGAAATCCCATTTAGCGCTTCTAGAGCTGGTTCCTGCTCAAATAAGCGAGAAGGTTACTGATGGGTAGGACCCAAGTCTTAATTTAATTAAAAATTAACGAAGAAGAAATTAATTTACAAGGTCCTTTAAGGATCCTTACAACCTAATTCCCTTTTGCAACTTTAATATGGAATCACAATTTTACATCCACTTCTCCCTTTCCCTTAATTAATATTAAGGGTAACATAGGGATTAATAATAATTAATTTTTGAAGAAGGTGTTTTTGAATTGTAAATAATTGAGTAGTTTAATTATTTGGAATTCTTTAAAATTAAATTTTTGAATATTTATTTTTACTTTACTTTTGATCTATTTTCCATTATGTTTTGTTGTATAAAAATGTCTCACTTTTCACATGACTGAATTTTACAAAAATCACTTTGGATAATATTTTTCGCTAATAAGAGCACATGCGCAGTAATTATTTTTCATTCTGTCTGTTTCTAAACAATAAATAATATAAATAATAATAATATAACGTCTGTCAACGTAATTTTTACAATTTTAAACACCCTTTCTATTGTGTGATGTAACTGTTTTGAAAATATTAACTTGGTGCAACTTTAAAGTGTTCATTTTAGGTTTTATACAACACCATCTCTACTTTTTGTAATAAGGAGTAAGTTAAGATTTTAATTAATTACAAAAGTTAAATTTTTAAAAGAATTTTTAAAAGTTAAATTACAAAAGTTAAGTTTAGATTTACAATTCATTCCTCGTTATTAATTTTTGTAGTGAAAATGATGCCTGAAGATGGAAACATGCAAAGCAGATTTCTACTTAATTGATCAGTAATCAGGGTGTCCAATCCCCGGGACAAAAAAATGTTTTCGGGACTAACAATAAGTTTTAAAACCCGACACTTCTACTAAAAGTCCCGAAATTTTTTCCGAAGACTTAAAGTGCTTGCAGAAAATTTGATATTGCCTCTTAAAGAATGCTTTTAGAAGACTTGAATTGCATCAAAAAAAACTTAATATTGCTTTTAGGAGACTTGATACTGCTTCTAAAATGTTTGAAATGCTTCATGAAGACTTGATACTACATCCAGAAAGGCTTAAAATGCTTCCAGAAGACTTGAAAAATATTCAGAAGACTCGAAATATTTCCAGAACACTGGTATTAGTACTGTTTCTAGAAGGTTTGAAATGCTTCCAGAAAGCTTAATATTGCCTGTGAAAGACTTGAAATGTTTACAAAATTCTTGATACTGCTTCAAGTAGACTTAATGCTTTCAAAAAAGTAGATATTGCCTCTGAAAGAATTGATACTGCTTCTTCCATATTTGAAATGTTTTCAAAAGACTTAATATTGCCTCTGAAAGTTTTGAAATAATTCTAGATGACTTGATAGTACTTCCAAAAAACTTAAGAAGCTTCCAGAGAAGTGAAAATGCTTCAAGAAGACTTAATATTGCTTCTGGATGAATGAACGTGTTTGCAGAAAACTTGCTACATTTCCAGATGGCTTGAAATGCTTTCAAAAAACTCGATATTGCCTGTAGAAGACTTGAAATGCTTTTAGAAGACTGGAAACGTTTCTGGAAAACTTGATATTGCCTCTGGAAAACTTGAACTGCAACCTGAAGACTTGATACTGTTTCTAGAAGATTTGAAACTCTTCCAGAAGACTTAATACTACTTCAAAAAACTTGAAATGCTTCCAGGAAGGCTTGACGTACTTTCAGGAAGACTTGATATGCTTCCAGAAGAGTTGAAATGTTTCCAGAAGACTTGATACTGCCTCTGAAAGACTTGATAAGCTTCCAGAAAACCTGCCACGTTTTCTGAAGGCTTGATACTGCTGAAAGACTTTCAAGGCTTCCAGATAACCTAATATCACATAAAAAAAACTTATAATGGAAGACTTGATATGCTTCCAGAAGGCTTGAAATTCTTCTAAAAAAAGCATTTCAAGAAATGTTTCCATAAAACTTGATATTGCCTTTAGAAGTCTTGAACTCCAGATGACTTACTACTACCTCCAAAAAACTTGAAATGCTTTCAGTAGACTGAAAATGTTTAGAAAAAATTTGATATTGCCTCTGAAAGGCTTGAGCTGTACACAGAAGACCTCATACTGCTTCCAGAATGTTTGAAATGCTTCCTATTGGCTCTCTAGAGACTTGAACTCTAGAAGACTTGAAATGCTTCTAGAAGACTGGAAATGTTTCCATAAAACTTGATATTGACTTTGAAAGTTAACTGCATCCATAACACTTGATACTGCTACTAGAAGATTAGAATTCCTCCCAGAATACTTAATATTTCCTCTGAAAGGCTTAAAATGCTTCCTTGAAATAAAACTAAGATCCAACAAACCACGCTAAAATTTTATCACATGACAGGATGTCGGCATCGAATCAAGGTTTAGTTTCGTTTTATTTTTAAGTTTTTAATTGTAATATTTCGGTTTTCTGCGCAATCGCATTTTCGGTTTTCGTGTTGCTAATAAGCTGCAACGATTATTAATAATTACTTGGCTTGTAACGTAACTCACTCTCAAACCTTTGTTCATACGATTTATAACCTCAAAACTTTCAATAATTTTTAACGTGTTCTTAGTGTTTTGAATTCTTCATGTACTACCTTAACTTTTCCTTTATCGAACTTTTTGTAAACATATAAATCTATTAAAGCTTCTTGTTATAAGTTCTAACATTTTTCTCAAGTTTATATCATGCAGTCTGCTTAAACTTTTGACAGTAAATAACTTTCTTATAATATTTTCACTAAATTTAAAACTAAATTTCTTTTGATACATGCAGTTGTGTCCGAAGATGATCATGAGGTCGACATTGTAACTCATTAAAATAAATAAAATTTAATTTCATCATTCTAGGCCATTTCTTGGTTTCATTAAATATTTTTCCTACTTTCAGGAAGACTTGATATGGTTCCAGAAGAGTTGAAATGTTTCCAGAACAGTTGAAATGCTTCTAGAAGACTGGGAATGTTTCCAGAAAACTTTATATTGCTTCTGAAAAACTTCAATTGCATTCACAAGACTTGATACTGCTTTTATAAGTTTTCAAATGCTTCCAGAAAACTTAATATTGCCTTTGAAAGACTTGAAATGTTTCCAAAAAGTTAATATTGCCGCGGAAGACTTGAAATTCTTCTAGAAGACTGGAAATGTTCTCTGAAAACTTGACATTGCCTCTGGAAGACTTGAACTGCATCCAGAAAACTTGATACTGCTTCTAGAAGATTTGAAAAGCTTCCAGAAGACTTAATATTGCCTCTGAAAGATATGAAATGCTTCCAGATGACTTAATGCTACTTCCAAAAAATTTGAAATGCTTTCAATAGACCTGAAACGATTCCAAAAGACTGGTTCTATTAGGGGTGATTCTAATGGTTTTACTAAGAGAGGTTAATACTGGTTCTAGAAGACTAGAAATTTTTCCAAAAGTCTGGAAATGTTTCCAGAAAACTTGATATTGCCTATGGAAGACTTGAATTGAATCCAGAAGACTTAAAACTGCTTCTAGAAAGTTTGAAATGCTTCCAGAAGACTTAGTATTGCCTCCGAGAGACTTGAAATGTTTCCAGAAAACATGCAATGCTTTCAGAAGACGATTGATGCTGCTTCTAGAAGACTTAAAATTCTTCCAAAAAACGTAATATTGCCTCTGGAAGGCTTGAAATTCTTCTAGAAGACTGCAAATGCTCCCATAAAACTTGATATTGCCTCTAGAAAACATGAACTTCGTCCAGAAGACTCAATACTGCATCCAAAAGACTTGATACTGCTTCTAAAAGATTTTAAATGCTTCCAGAAGACTTAATATTACCTCCGAAAATTTTGAAATGCTTCCTGATGTCTTGATACTACTTCCAAAAACTTGAAATGCTTTCAGGACACCTGAAACGAAACCAGAAGACTTGAACTATTTTCAGAAGATTTACTACCCCTTGAAGACTAAAGACTGCTTCTAGAAAATTTCATATTGCGTATAAAAGACTTGAAATTTGTCTAGAAGACTTGATACTGCATCTAAAACAGGTGAATACTACTAGAAAACTTGATATTGCCTTTGGAAAACTTGAAATTCATACAGAAGATTAGAAATGGTTTCAAAAGAAAATAGCTATTATTATTTGAATTGTAATTATAATTTTCAACAAATATTTTAATTCAAATATACCGTTGAGCTTATTCTTCTCAATTCAGTAACAGCGTCTGCTACCAACGTTTTTTTTTTTTTAGAGTATTATATTTTGAAGTTTTTCAGACTTTTTCAGATCATTTCAAGATTTCTATCTATCGACTATCCAATTGAATAAAATCCATTTCTATACATTAAGAGAAACATAACAAAAAAATAGGAATTTGAAAAACATAAATTAATTGCGTTTAAAGATTTATCTCGTAATACGGACTTGGGACTAAATGTCGGGGGAAGACGTCCCAGTAATAAAGTAAAATAAAAATAATAGCAGTAATACAGTACAGTAATTACAACATTTATGATACTCATTCTAAACTGATTCTAGTATACTGGTAAGTGGATTACTTAATCAACGTTCATCAAATTATAAAAAAGTTACTTAATCAGTAATAATTGAATGTATTGAACTAATATAATTTAAACTAACATTAATAAACTTGAATTAACTTACGTTTTAAACCATACGGTTGTCCAGGAACTTTCGATTCATCCATATCATGAGCAAAAGTACTAATATCAAACCACTCAGTAGGAGGTCCAGTTCCATTGACATTCAAAGCCCAAAGCTTCACTTGATACAAAGTTCCTCTTTCCAAGTTTCTCAAGAGGAATTCGCGTTCATTACTGGGCGTCGTGACCGTGTCACCTTTGTTCCCCTGGACTCTATACCGAATTTTGTAACCCGTTATTATGCCGTTTTGTCCCTTTAGCGGAGGCGGTTCCCATCTAACATTAATCGTCTGTGCAAGAACAATAAGTCATTTTTTGTCGGGCGATTAAGAAATTTAATTAAACTTCAAATTACTTACTCTGCTTGTAGCTTCAAAAGAAACATTCGCCGGTGGTTCGGTTGGGGTTGCACTAAAAGTTCTCACTGTTTTCTCGTCCGACGCAGCGCCGGGGCCCTTTTCATTTTCGGCGACAACGTAAACGTTGTATTCCGTGTAAATATTTAATCCGACGATGTTAAAATCCAAATTTGTCGTCTCAACTTTGTTTTCGGATAACGTTTGAGGCTAATAAAAATTTAAATTATTAATTTTAGAATTAAATTTGTTTTTAAATTTTAATGAATATACCTCATAATAATAAACGATATATTTCGTAATAATCCCATTTGGTACATCAGGAACATCCCAGCTAACATAAATAGTATCACTTCTGGTCGCGTAAGCATCAAAATTTAATGGGGCACTAGGAACGTTTTCTTCGGCGTGCGTTTTAACGGTTAATATCTCAGAAGAAGCACCCGAACCGTGATTATTATAAGCAACGATTCGAAAATGATAAACAGACCCGGGTCGAAGACCTTTTATATTAATCTCTTCCATTCGGGATTTGGTTGTGTTTTCAACCCTTTCACTAATTAAAAAAAATTGTTCTAGATGATTTAAAAATTTTAATAAGAAATAAATACCGTTCGTTGTTTTCTTGTCGATAATAAACAGAATAAGCCAAAATATCTTCGCTGTTATCCACGGGGGGCTTCCAACTCAAAATAACGAATCTTGGATGGACCACCAGCGCTTTGAGGTCCAAAGGGGCGCTTGGTAACGCCTCCGAGGATCGGCTCTCTAAAGAAGGATCTATAAAATGTTTGGAAAAACCTAGTTGGGACTCGGTATAAGCGGTTTGTGTGTTGCCTAGGTTGTTTTCTTCGGATTCGCTACTTTTTAACGATGTTAAAATGCTGTGAGGGTCCACCTCGGGGTTTAGTCGTGAGAAGAGTGTTGGTGATTGTTTATTGATTTGTTGAGGACGTTTCTTGCGATTTTTCTGAACTACTCATGCAGTGGTAATAAATAATGCATGCAAAAAAGAATGAAAATTACGTAAATGGGATAATTAGGATATAAAAGGAAAAAAATAAAAAAAGAATTAAAATAATAAATAAATAAAAGAAAAAAAAATAAATAAAGGAAATAAGTACCAACCTGTTTCGATAACTTTTAATTTTGCTGAAGCTTGTATATTCCCAGCTTCGTTTGAGGCAACACATTGAAAAATTCCAGTATCAATTAACATTAAGCCGTTTATGTTTAGATTATTTCTAAAATCATCATAAAATTGAAACCAAATTAATAAAAAAAATTAAAATAATACCCTAATAACTGATAATATTCGCTTAAATTAACCAACTCCCCGTTTTTTAACCACTGCACTTTTGGTTCTGGAATCCCATAAACGCTACATTCAAATTCAACATTTTGTCTGGCAATTTGAGTTTTATCGGTTGGTTTAGTTTTAAATCTAGGAGGAACATGAACTGTAATAGTAGCGCTCGCATCTATACTATCTTCTTTATTTTCAGCTCGACATTGATAAGTACCAGAATCTTCCTCTTGTATGTTAGTGATTTTTAAAGAAGTCGTAGAACCAACGACGCTAAATCTCGTATCCAAATCCCTAAATGATCGTTTAATAAAAATTTGTTTTACCTGATAATAATTTACATACGCCATATCGATGCTGTAACCATCTTTTAACCATGTAATTATAGGAATTGGATTTCCGTTTGCGGCGCAATCCAAGGTAATATTTTTGCCTTCAATGACGGTCGCGGATTTTGGACGGGATATAAATAAAGGCGGTGATTTTACTCCAGATTGATCTTGATTAACATTTATTAACAAACTGGCTTTGTTGCTGATTCTATGAGAATTAAGTCCGGTAGCGTTACACCGGTAAATACCCTGATCGGATTCGCTAACTTCGTCGATTTCTAAAGAACCCGAAGGGAGAACGGTCATCCTTAATTCGTCCAATTGTAACGGACGCTCGTCTTTGAGCCATTTTATTTTTGCTGGCGGTGATGCTTCTACCCGACAAGCAAAATACGCTTTTTGGCCAGCAAAAACCGTCAAATCTTGAGGCTCTTCCAGAAAATCCGATAATGCTAAAAAAATAAATAAATTCATTTCGTTAAACTAATTTATAGCTTCCTTATAATTTGTTTATAAACAAGCATTAATTTAACATGTCTTGCTCAGCAAGTAATAACCGAGTAAGCATCGAAATCTGTCTCGTTATCTAGATGCATCCGAGCCATATCGGCGCACAAATTGCCGCTATAAAACGCATTAACGTCTATTAAAACCGCGATCGTAAGCGAGTAAAAAAAATCTGCTTAGTTACGTTATAGCCGTTTGCGATTGGATTTGCAAAATTGCGATTACCGTATAGGGTTTACACACATTTCTATTTAGTGTTACGACGATTTCGATCTATAAAGAAGAATGTACTTACTCGCTATGCTAAGTTTGGCTGTCCTGCTAACTATGGCGCCGTTTACGAACGAAGCCATACACTGGTAGTTTCCTGTTAAGTCTAACTCTTCGTTTACGTTGCTTATGTACAGCGACCCGTTTGTTAGTTGAGATCTGTAATTGGAGAAGCGAAAGGTTAGACGAAGACGACTCGAAATGCCCGCCTCAACTTCCCCTACATCCAAGGTTTAATCCTTGTGGGGATGATTGGGTTTTCGATGTAATATGAGAAAACGTTACCCGAAATTCAGTTTAAAGCTTTCGGTGAAGGAAAGGTATATTGCAAGGAATATTATTTCCATTTGAGAACACCTCCGCTTTTTTTTATACCTGGGATATTAAAATTCGGAACTGGATGAGATGGGCACTCCAATTACTATCCTTAATATGCACTCCAAAGTTTTCATAGTGTGACTTTTAATAATTTCGTAAGTCAGGAGACTTGACTTCGTGTTAAGAATATTTAATTTTACTGAAGTTCATCTCTTAAAACTTGATTAACATGGAACTTTTATTTCTGCTAATTTTATCTTAAGAAATAATTGTATTAGTGCACTTAGTTATTTATATAGCTCCCAACTCATCCGGTTAGTTATTTTTAAATGTATTTCTATTTCTTTATTTATTTGCGAAACTAAATAATACAGCTTCAATGCTGCGAAGAAACAATGCCATTTGTTGAAAAACTGCTTTCATATTAATACAATAAATTTAGGAAAATTTCGGTTATTTAATATTTCATTCCCAATCTCTAAACAAAAATTCAAACATTTGGCATCATCGCCGGCGTCCAAAGCCTCTCTAAGTTGTAGTCTAATTGGTTTAATTTTGTTTTCTTTATAAATTCTGGAGAGGTGCGAATTACTATTTTCTGTTTGTAACGCTCTTTTTCGAGGTGATAATTTTGGAAATTCTTGAACCGAATTTAATGCTATCAGAGAAGTAGCCTTTTCCTCCTTCGCGAGCCCCATTGTAAGATATTCTTATATCCGGATATTTTTGCTGAAATTTTTGTATTACTATACGCAAACATAATTCACCAGTACCATATCATCGTGCTAAATAAATTCTTTCTTTCACGGTTAACACTGTCTTAATCTCACTAACATAAGTCATATAAGTTGTAATTGTTATGAGTTCTATGGGTACATATCATAAATTGAACTTGGAAAATTTTTAGTTTAGAGAACACTCCTATTAGATTTTTGTAGTTAGAATATAAAATTTGTGCGGTTTGGTGGTTTGAACATGTCCTAGAGATTTCTCTCGGCAACCTTTCGAGTCGGAAGAGTCAAAAATTACTTAATTTAAAAATTTACAAAATCACAGCTTTTAAAGAGACAAAATTTGTTTTGCCAACAACAAATAATATTCGCATAAATACTGTTTTTAAATTAAAAAAACCAATTTACTTCTATTACAAAGTGTTTCGGTGATTCACTGAGCAAACTTGAGTTGAATTTTCATCTGTAAGTTGACTTTACTTTTAATTATAATTATGTAAGAGAATGCTTGCTCGCAGGATATGTCGATCCGAAGATAGTCAGCGCTTTAAATACCAACATTTTCACCTCACTGCAGCAATCTAGAAGACTATTTCATCACGTCAATTATAAATGCCTGAACTCGCAGCATTTGTTTTAAAGCTATCGACTTTTGCTGCGTTAAGTACATTCATTTCTGGACCTTCAACTCTTCTAACTTGCTTTTCAACTCTGTAAATTTACCATTCTACAAAGTTTTATTTTTCAAATCGATCAATTGCATTACTAGAGAATCAGCATCAATTTCAAATGACTGAATGTGGATGTCGTTACTATTTGTGTTGGCTAGAGATTTTGTTGGCTTTGAATTGCTTAAATCTGTCAGGAAATTCATCTTTAATGTTTTTTTATAACTGTGCTGAAGTAATTACTGTCAACAAAACAAGACTGAGTTTCCTGTTCCTTGCAGTTTTAGATTCAACTCATTTAATTTTGCTGTGATATCCAACATAAAGTAAAATTTTACAACTATTTATCGTTCTCTAAGTTAGGGTGATTAATGTCTTTTTTCTTCAGGAATGCATTTGTTTTATTCAACCATAAAGCAAAGTATTTCATCCCTTACCTTTGGAAATCTATCGCACTTTATTGTAAAGAAAGAAGTCGGGATATTGAATCTCCATTTCCTTTAAGGATTTTTTAAACTGACGATTGTAGAGTGATTTTGACAAGATGATTACCAAATTCATGATCTCAACTATATTGGCCGGAAATGTTTAGGCACAAAGCGCTTCTTTATGTGTTATGCAGTGAAACGTAAGAATTTCGTAGTTTATTTTACTCTAAAGAATTATTGTTGCTCCTTCATTTTTTTCCATTATAGTTCTGGCTGCATCAGATGCTATTGATACGATTTTATTTAAATCGATTTTATTGTCTTCAAGGCATTTCTGCACTGCATTCGCTAGTTTGTCTTGAGAGCGGTGGCAATCCTAAAAGTTCTTCTTGTAGACCTAACAAAAAAGACAACTTGTACCGGGTCTTTTATGTCTTATATTAAGACTCATTTATAGTATGTGATAAGGCAGAAGAGAGTTGAATATCTTCCACCTGCAAATATGTTACATTTGAAGACATTTAGCAATTCTATCTCGTACTGTTTTAGTGGATAGTGGCAATGTTTTTTCAAGATTGCTGGATTATCTATGAAATCATAAAATAGTTGTTCAGATCCACGTATGAAGCAATCTTTGACATAATTACCATTTGTAAATGGTTTGCCGTTTTTTATAAACTTGTAGTGATACCGCCAAGCTGTCAGATATTGCGTTCAGTTAAGTGTGGGTATCAAAGTTCGAAGTGGGTATCACTTCGAACCAGCTTCTGAAGAAAGTTGCAACATGGCATCCGAAACGTGAAAATAGTTCATGGCATCCGAAAATGAAAAGAAAAGAACAAAGAAGTTTCTATCGGCAGACCTTAGAATTGGGTCTATATTGAGCATACAGTAAAGCTTGTGGTTTACGGCGATCGATTATAAATTTTTAAAAAAATTAGCTGCAGTCTGGATAATACGCGCGGGTATAATCGGGGTTCTCCTGCAATGTCTTTTTAATTAATATAAATTAAAATAATTAATATACTCTTTAATCCTATCTCCATGCATAAAAAGTAAAAACCGCGCAAAAAAATAATTGCCGTACCTAACCTAAGTAATATGTACTTTCAATCTAACGGAAACTGTATAAAGAAAACAAAGTAACTCGTTAACCTATAAATTATAATTTAATAACTTCATGATTAATTTAGATGAATAATTTTATCGCGATAAATTTTCAAAACCAATTAGAATGCCTAAATTCATAGGTACAAACTGAATTTGTATTGTTCAAAAAGGAATTAATTAATAAATTCCGATCAAATTGCTATAACCCTTATTATATACACTTTATATTATTAAATACACTTTTTAAACATACAAAAATCGGTCCGTGGCGACTGCGAATAAAACATATGTACATAAAGTTACAATAAAGTTGGAATTGAAAATGGGAGTTTCGCTACAAAACAAGTTGTAAATCCCTTCAATTCCGCCCCACCATCCATTCTATGCATGTAAATTTCCTGCCAATACACAATAGTTACCAACTCTCCAGTGAGTCTAGTGAATAGAAAAGTTTCCGATAACCGCTTTTATCATTTAACTTCGCGAAATGTTTTCTCCAAAAATGTCCTAAGCATGGAATAAAAATATTTTTGATTTACCTGTATGGATCACCTATAAACGACAACATTTGTCTGTCGTGGTCCAACCATTGTATATTGACGGCGTTGAGGGATAGATCGGATTTAACCACGCAATCCAATACTGCCGAGTTGCCCGCTTGGACGACTGTATCTGAGGGTTCGACGGCAAATTCAAGGGTGTGTCCTGAAACAATACATAATTTATAAAGGCGAGGAAGTGGCACAACCGGAATTCAATACGACCGAACTCGACGAAATTTAATAGACCTTAAAAGTTGGAACTTTTCAAAAGCAATTTGAATTTCCCACCCGGTGCAGCAACTCCGTCTAAAAGAACTCAAAGAGCATCCGGGATTGCATTTAGATAATAATATAAGCAGAAGGTCAAACGAAGGAGAGGACAGTTATTTCACCAGATTTAAGTTTTGATAGAAAGTAAAATTTACTACCTATTAAATAAAGGGGAACAATGCTTGTCGAGATATAAAACGGACGATGGTAATTTAGACCTTGTTACGGAGAGGCTTGGGTCCACTAAGTGAATATGTTTCGGACAAAGGTAACTCATAGAACAACAATTGTACGCAAAGTTTGCGTCCAGATGGTCATTAGCGAGTACTTAATTACAGATCGTGCATATCCCTTAGGTATAATGAATGCCTCGATTTGTACGTAAACGCGAGTTCGCTGAGTACACCGCTGAATATGGTTTTGCACGGGGCTTAGACGCTTTAATCCCATCATAATTGCAAATAGAGCTGTAGTAACCTTTAATATAATACGGTAGGTAATTAGGAGGGCAGTTAAATCAAATTTATTACCCTTGTTGCTGTCGAGGTAATAAGATAAATAATGCGGCGGTAAACATTTCGAAGACTAAGAATTTCTAAGACTTTATATACTTTATGTGTACATAAAGTTGCGTTCAAATTGATTTCACAATATTATTACACAGTATGTTCCCGGATCAAATTACAAAGAGGAAAAAAATATTATTACTGATTTATTAAACATATCTCAGCGTAAATAATGCGTCCGATATTTTCAAATTACTAAATCACACGAATTTTATTCTCTAACTATATAAATGAAGTAATTATTCATCTCTTTAGGTAAAATATCGAATTTTTTTCTAAATTGAAATTTTTTTATTTCATGTGCAATGTATGGTATGTAACCATAGAAACCATAAAATTTAGTTTTTCCATACATTAGATTTTAAACCAGAAATATTTGGATTTAACCATCCTAAGAGACGTGAGGCTAAGCCGAAATGTTTTTAGTTCTAGGCCTAGTTTTACTGTTAATATTAGCTGTTATTCGGTTTTAGATTATTGTATACTTGTATCGACTAAAACTAGAACTAACACTACACCTAGAACTAGAAAGATTCGAGTTTAGCCGTGCGTCTTCTGACACACGGCTAAACCGAAACTTTCTAGTTCTATCTAGAGTATTGATAGATACATAGAGCCATCAATTCAAATTAAAATAAACAACTTGAATTACTAGACATGTTCGAAATATCAAAATCGACAACACCTAACCCTGAATATCCAACTACTCAATGAACAAATGACTCCATAAACATACCGATGTATTCTGTTTTAAAAAATCCATTCAAAAAAAATAACAAAAGTAAATCTATATAAACCAGGCTAATATTTGCATCCTTATTTTCAATAAAAGATATATCAACACGTCGTGTATATCAGGTTATATTTGATCTTGTAACGAAGTTTATTTTATATTTTATTTTGTTTTTAAAATAATGTTTTAAATGCTAGTGATGTTTCATTTTCGATTAAATTGACGTAAGTTACTGTTTAAACAAGTTATACATAATATTGCATTATAGAGTTTATAGTTGCCTCCTGCTGAAGATGATTTGCAAAATCGAAATCGATAAATAAATAAAAAATTATATCACTTAGTATAAAGTCAATTATTGATATATAATTTCTAGTTCTAGGTTTAGTGTTAGTTTTAGTTTTAACTCTTGTATAGTTCGACATTGTTTTAAATTCTTCTGGAACTAAGAGTATAACTAAGACTAGACCTACAACCTTGCTTCAGAACTAAAACGCTAGACCTATAGCTAGAAACATTATAGTTTAGCCATCTTAAGGGACGTACGGCTAAACCGTAATGTTTCTAGGTCTATGTCTGGTATTAGTCCTGAAGCCAGGTTGGGTTGACTTTGGTTCCGTTTTAAGTGATGTATGGCGAAACCCAAATGTTTCTAGTTCTAGATTTAACGTTAGCTTTAGTGTTGGTATTAGCTTTAATTAAGCTGTTATTCGGTTTTAGATTATAGTCCCAATGAGTTCTTAATAAGTCATTTTTGTCGTAACTCGAGAATTTATTTTTTAAATCATTAATTTTAAAGAAAGCATATAACTGTTATGAAATGGTTTTACATATCTAAACATAAACGAAATACTTAAGAAGTCTTAAAACACCAATAAATACATGTACATATTGCAGACAGCAGTTCTTAACAAAAATAGCTGTTCTTATTTAAGACTTGCAAATTAGGAATGGTATCTCAATTTGAGATATTTGTACAATGCAGTTTTGTCTAAAAGGCCCAGTTCCAGTATTTGGTTCTGGGTCCGTCCCGTGATTTCATGAAACAAATAAAAACTAGTATAGGGTAAACACGCCTATGTTCGACGAATTGGTCGAACAAGTATACTACAAGTATACATTTAATAAGTAAGAGTATAGTAAAATTTGCGCTATTTAAATTTGTGTCAATAATTAGTTCCCAGTGTATGTAACCCAAATTATAAATAATTGCTTCAATATTTTGAATGGTGATGGCCCCGTATTTTCCATGTGAAAATATATGAAAACAAAACTGCAAAAATGGAAAAGGAAGAAGAGAGCGGGAAAATGGAAAGAAGAGCTTACTGCAAAGGGGTCCATCGAAAAAAGAACAAAAAATATGTGAGTTGATGACAATGAGGAAAATTAACAAAAAAATCCAGAAAAAGTAGAAAATAGTCTGAATGTGATGAAGAACTGCTTCGTGTTGAAGAAGATGAAATGAAGAATATCTATTGTGATGTGTGAACTAGATTATACCAGCTAATATGAACGATATTCATGAGATTTAGTTACGGAAAGTACACTGTTCCTAATTTTGTCATAAAATTTCTATTAACTTCTTCAGTAGTCGTGAAAATCGCTTATTTTATAAAGTATTGTTTGTGATTCCGATAAATGACCCGATAATGAAAAAATGCTATTTTTTAAGTTGATTTATTATGCTTATAGTTTTTGATGTCATAATTTAGCTTTCATTATTCCTGAATAAAGTTAAATATGTTATTGTGAAGACCAAATAAAAAATTAAAACATATGAATATTTGTTCCATCTTCTAAAAAAAATTATTGAAAAATTGTAATTTTTCTTTGATCTTCAATTGATTTTATAAAAATTTAAACAAAAATGTTAAAAAATAAACTGACTGTAACTTAAAGAACTACCGGTCTACCAATGGACTTATACTGGTCGACTAGAGGGAGGACACCCAAATCGTTTGTAGAGTTACAAAAGGAAATTTTCTACTTGTCTTAATTTGCAAGTATCAGTTTATTGTGCCCCTTGTTTTATATTTTATCGGTTTTTTGATTAAAAATATATCTAGGTATAGGGAAAACCAACAGTTCTAACTTTTGGTCTAGTTTCTTTAAAAATGGATACTTTACTTTAATTCTTTCAACAAATGATAGATAAAAGTACAAAGATTCTTCGGACAGAGCCCGTTTTTATAATAAATCATTTCATCGCCTAATATTTACCCCAATACTGACTTCAAAATAGGCCTCTTTTTAAAAGTATTATTACAAGCATTTAAAAGCCGAAATGAAAATTTAAGCTCTGTAGGAAGGTTTACTACATACATCCTCTATAAGAAAACGGCAAAATTAACATTAATGTTCCAATAACACATCAATGAGACCTTAAGTACGAAAGGGTTGTACGACAATAAATGCCATGTACGGTGGTTCCAAATATACGTACATTTTTGTATTGATTAAGTACCGCCTCTTGAAGGCGTGATTTATTAAAAAAAAATATTTAGCACATATAAACGCTATTTGATGTATTATCGTATTCTTAAACATTTTTCGACCCTACTTTTTCAATGACCTAGGACAAAAACTAAACTTATTTAAAAATGCAAATCATTTTACCTTATTTGCGGACGAAATTATTATTCAAATATAATAATCCAATAACCAAAAATAAAAAATTGTAGAATTTGTGCACGGCAACAATTTACTAAACATTCCCATAAATGTTTTAAAAATTGCATTGGTCCATCCACTGGCATGGAATCCGATATTATTATCGAAGGATTAAAAAATACTGTGTCTGTACATGCTTTGAAGTACACCAAATTAATTGGAGAAGTAACGAAGTAAGTTGGAGTAGCGTTCCTAAAAAATTAAATATCTCAAAGCCATACGGCACCCTGCTAATCGAAAAAGTTGCGTGCATTAACCACTTACTGCGCAATTTTTGTAATAGATTAGCTGAGCTTTCGAGAAAAGTGCGAAGTTCTACTGAAAAATATGTACCGCTGTACATCTGGAGGCACCTTCACAGCAACATCTTGAGATTTCGAATAGCTGCAAGAAAATCTGCCGAGTACAGAAGTAAGCAAGATATTGCTTACCCACAAGAATTAACGTTTTTTAAAGAAGACATACTAAATATATCACCTCATATATTTGGAGATCATGATAAGTGTTCGAATTATTTTTGTAAATATGTTACAGAATAACAAAATGTATTTACAGACGTAAAATTATGTAGGTTGGATACTGATATAAATATATGTCTGCAAAGAATTATTACACATGCTTCGTCTTGCCTACTTTTAAAAAATAATAATCACAAAGAACAATATAATAGTTTAATCAATAAATTTATTAATGGAAAACGAATATGTAATAGACAATAAGATAAACATCTTTCTTCTCATCGTAACAAAGCGATACGCTATGGTTGTCAGTATGAAAATATCGCACTAAAACAATTTGTAGCTGTTACAGGCCTACGTGTGGACTCTTGTGGATTATTTGTTGGTCAAGTGGAGTTTTTCTTTTTAGGTACGAGTCCAGATGGTGTAATCCACAATAAGAATGCAATATTAGAAATAAAATGCCGTATAATCTAAGAGATATGTCGGTAGAAGATGGTATATAGGCCAAGAAAATTAATATGTTGAAAATAAGAAATGGCCAATTCAAGTTAAAGACACATAAATATTATTTCCAAATACAAAGGCAATTACATATCACAGAAAAGCAGAAATGTTATTTTATGGTATGGAGCCCAGTAGGACAGCCGGACAGAAGAAATTGAGAAAGACGATGACTTTTGGAATGGAAAAATGAAAAGTCACCTAGCATTTTTTTTCAGAACACTTACTAGAGGAAATAATAAAGCAACCCACGTAGTTATTTTTAGTTTCATTATTTAGCTGCTTTCTTGTGAAAAAATCAATATTTCTATTTTTTTCTAAAGTAAAATCAATTAAGATATTCTTAATCATCATTATCATCGCAGCTATTGTCATCTATATGTACTACTAAAGTTGAAAATAGATAAAGTAGAAATAAATAATAAAACTTAGAAGAAAACCTCTCTTTCATTGGTCGAACCTGCATCCACATAACAGTAGCATAGTACATGGAATTCGTCAAACCATTTCACTTGATGAGTGATTCATGAAAATAGGAATGTAAAGGCGTTTTTGAGGCGTTTTTTATCTGGCACCTGTATATTATTGAATGAGTATTTAGTTGCAGGAATTATATGACTGACAAAGATAACAAGATTTAGAAGAAAAATGTTTCTTCTAACTTCTTTGTAAAAGGATTCAAATGCATGGTTAATCGAAACTAATTATTCAGCTATACTACAATAATATAATAGAAAATAAAGGTTATTAATATATATTTTTTAATTCAAATGCTTTGGGTTACACGATAAAAACGTTTAAGGCAATTATACTAGATATTTCGTCTTCACATCGGTTTTATGACTAATGTTAAAAAAATTGTGTAGATAACTGATCTCGCCCAATAGCAAAATAGAGGCGTTGTTATACCGATATATGCTATCCTTTTTTGTACTATCGTTTCTCTTACAACGAATTTCTGATCACGCAACGGTCGAACAGCCTTAAGTGATCGACTACTGGCATGTTTACCCTAGGTCTGGACCACTAAGAAGTTCTGGGCCTGTATATTAGCAATAAAGATACGCTTGGTATAGAAGCAATATCAAGTTTTCCGGAAATATTTCAAGTGTTGTGGAAGGAATATTAAGTCTTCCAGAGGCAATATCGAGTCTATTGGAAGCATTTTAAATCTTTTAGAAGCAGTGTCAAGTCATCTGATACTCTATCAAATATTCTAGAAGCAATATTAAGTCTTAGCAGGGGCAGTATCTTTTGGAAAACATATTAGAACTTCTGGAAGTAGTGTTGAGTCTTCTGGAAACAGTACTAAGCCTTCTGGAAGCAGTATCAAGTCTCCTAGAAGCATTTCAGGTCGTTTGGAAGCAGTATCAAATCAAAATTAATTTAAAATACGTGCTCTCCAATAAAAAGATATTTTGAACTGAATTGGGGAAAAAAAAGTTCAATAATACATTCAAAAATTAATTGAAACTGGCAACTTTAATCCAGATAAAATCATTAATAATTTTGTATGGGTGTTTAAACAATCGTGTACTTGAAGCAGATCAGTCCTCTAATAAAAATTACCAAATTAATAAGCTAAAAATCAACAAATATAAATTGATCATTGTAAATAGTTTTTTTTACTACGCCATCAAATTCTCTGTAAAAAAGTGTCCATAAAATGTTGGAGTCATAGTATTCCATCTATAATAAGAACGATGGTAATTGCACTTATTTGTTTTACGATATTTTCAATTTTTGGTTCCCTTTCGACAGTGGAGTTTATTTAAAAAAAGAACTCCTGAAATGTAAGCAACTTTTTTCCAAAAACACTTTTAGTTTCCAAGATCGGACATCGAATTTGGGCATACTGTACATATGTATACGACATGATTTTGTTAATCGTCGTAAATGCGAGTCGTCGTAAGTCGAACAGTTGTAATTCGAGGTCTACCTGTACTTATATCGAACTAAAGCTAGAACCAACACTAGACCTAGAAATAGAAAGATTCAGGAAACTAGTTTTAATTCTTGTTTAACTCGACATTATTATTACTACGTAGCTTCAGAAGTAACGTTAGACGAATAAATGTGTGGTGTGCTATAACATATCACAAGGTAATTGAACTATATCTCTTCGGTGGAAATGTAAATCAACTAAAATATTTGGATATGTTACAAAATTATTTTAATGAACTTTATGAACTACACACAAATTTTATACGATCAATGTACTTTTAACATGGTGGTTTCCATTGTTACATATCATAAATCGAACACGAAGAATTTTTAATTAAAAAAAAAGTTTTTATAAAAGCGGAAATTATTTGTTAGTTTCATGCTGTATTTAATTTACGTCATCATCAACTTTTTAACGTGTGTACGTAATACGGACATTTAAATGTTTAAAAGATTTAAATGCTTATTTATAGCATTCATATTCATTAAAATGTTGATTATATTGCATTGAGAATTTAAATTCTTTTTAAACGATATATTTGCGCATGCGTTTGCAAAAAAGTACCGCGTGCCGAGGTCGAATTATTACGCAAGTGTTATACTTGTTCAATGCTTTAATAATGACTATACAAGATTTAATAACTTTAGTGATCACGATGAGGACGATTAAAGTGTTGCTACTGCAAAATATTACAGCAAGATCTTAATTAATCTCAATCAACAATAACAAATCGAACAATACTAAAAACTTTTCGTTTGATTCCCGATTACGTCATCGATGTCTAATTAGATAAAGACATAAGGGTGGGACGCAGATGTTTCTGACCTATTGTGTTACACCAACGATATACTGGGCAAAGAACCGCTTTTGTAGCTTATAGAGGGGTTTTTGGGTGAGGGTATTGAATTTCTATTGTGTTGACCGAGCTTCGGATACATAAGGGGGTGGAATAGACTATAGAGGGTTCAAATTGAAGGATGCAATTTTGAAGAATGTGCAATTATAAAGCGTGGTCGAATAAATACTGAGCAATCGCAGAATTTAGGAATTCGAAAAAATATTACTCTATAACGTCTATGATCTGATAAAGCAATTTTGATTTATACGTGTCAACCCAATAGGTGGAATGTATCAATACAATAGGAACTATGTCACAATGTTACAGTTTCAATTATGTTACCGATTTGTTCGCTATTACTTAACTAGATTTTGTGGTTGGAACTAAAAAAGGTTGTGGTCAGAAACCAATTCCAATATTCTATTACAACCATCTGGTTTAGATGTAATTTTGTCTTGTTATGATTAATAGTTTCGATGCAATTTGTTACAAGTGTTCGTTACGATATATCGCGATTTGGGACAGTGTAACGATCAAATAAATTTCCACTATTAATCCGATGATAACGTCTAAACAAGGTTTTCCGTCACGAGATAGGTATTCAATAAAATACACCACTACTTAGATTTAACAACCGACCGTTAAGTCGGATATAGGTGAAATCTTCGATTAGTACCTAACGAAGAATACACAACCCATTCTAGTAGCGATGTTAGCTATAACCGTACTGGACGCTAATTAGGTAATAAATGTTGTTGCTTCATCTACCGCATAACACTCAACGATATTAGGCTCTCAGTTTGGTTGTAACGGCCAGTAAACCATTCGCGAGATGGATATGTAAACGCCTACCACATGCTTTTACATAATATAATTAGAGCCGTTCTACTTCTTCCTTCTGCTCCTGTTTTATTGACGGACCCACGCGGTTATCTGATCGTTCTCGCGTTTATGTTAGCCGCGTAACGACCACGACCATTATTTAGTACGCTTGTACTATCTCCAGCTGGTAAATATTTGCTCACATCAAACGTTGTACGTTTACCGAGGTCCACAACCGTTTAATTGAGTCGGTTTGTCAATAGCTAGCTTACCACTTTAAAGTTTACACTAAGGTATCATGCATTCTTACTATTTAATAGTGATGGGCAGGTATGTATAAATTGTGTATTTATCTGGGTATTTATCCCGGTCAAGAGTAAATACCCAAACAGTAAACCAATTGAAAATGTATAGTAATACATATTTTTAATTCGAATATAGTAATTTATTCACAAAAAATTAAATATATCAGTTAGTTTGTGTAGTTCGTAAAGAAAAGTATAATAATGCTAAAAGTTGAGATATAAAATATTGCACTCAAAGGTATTTGAAATAGACATAATTATTTGAAATAAATCAAAATATTGGTTTGTTTTTAAAAGAAGTCATATTCCTTAGAGTAATAGCAGAAATAACTACCATCAATTAAAAATGGTCCAAAAAACGTAATCTTACTATGTACGACATAAAGCTGAGATTTTCTAATAAGTTGCATATAATATTTTGTTATATTCGATGAATACTAAACAATAATTATTTGCAGGCATTTATGTCTTTAATATACAGTGTGCCCATACAGTAACGGATATAGGTGATAAACTCATAAACGGTTCTCAGAAAAATCCCTTAAAAGTGTTTAAAAGTTTAATGTTTTTGCAACTTTTTGGAGTAGATTTCAAATCTTTTCCGTTATTTCTATCCGAGTTATGACGTCACTGATATTTTATCAACTGGTGATCCTCATGTTTATTGTGGAATATGACACAAGATTTTCTTCTGAATCTAGTATAGTCAATATCATAGTAGCCGGATACATGGGTACTCTGCATTATACAACATTTTTCTTTGCACCCATACATATATTCCAGATTCCAGTAGACTTGACCTAGTATCAGAACACTTGATATTGCCCCTGGAAGACTTGATTTTGCTTCTGGAAATCTTAATATTACTTCTAGAAGCCTTGATATTGCTTCTAGAAGACTTAATATTGCTTCCAGAAGCTTTAAAATATTTCCAGAAAACTTGCAATGCTTTCAGAAGACTTGTTGCTTTTAGAAGTTAAATATGCGTTGAAAAGACTTGATACTGATTTTCATTGCAAAAAACATTGCCCTCAACAATAATGGTTAAATACTGTTGGACAAAATGCAGTAATATATTACAATAGTTAAGGACTCAATGTTGTTGACAGAAGACAATTTTACTGCAAGAAGCATGAAATCGCGTTAACAAAATTTGATTTTGCAGAATACCAAATCTTCATGATAAAAAACTAAAAACTGTAGAGACTTGAAATTGTTCCAGTAGATGATGAATGATATAATCAGTGATTGATAGTGTCAATGGAAGATTTGATTTTTCTGATTCCATACGACTTGACACTATTTCTAGAAGATTTAAAATGATTGAAGTAGACTGTGATATTGTTTCTGAAAGACTTGAAATACTTCCAGAAGACTTGAATAATAATTGAAAAATTAATTGAATTATCATGCGATGGTGAAATAAAACTGGAATTTAAGATTTCTAATCTCGGTGGATTTTGTACAAGGAGTTTCGGAATACCCTTCCCTGGCAAATCAGGATTTAAAATATTAACACATTTTTCCACGATATACTTGTGCGAAAAAAGGTTTTCTTCAATGTTATGTATTAAAAGTACATGCAGAAATAAACTTGATTCAGATCCCAACCTTAGGCTACATTTATTTAATGTCGAACCAAATATTGATATTACTAAACCAGGAGGAGTAATTTAAATTTCTCATTCGATTGACCCTGAACGTGATTGGTTGAATGTGAGAAAGACTTACAGCATGCAATTTTATTTCTTGTTGACTGTATTTTCTTGACTGTATTTCTTGTTTCACTAAATTTTATATATTATTTATATTATTTTTTTATTGTTTACGCTATTTTTTGTAAAATTATATTTAAAATATACTAATAATTTGTATGTTTACTGTGGACGATTACAAACGAAAATAAATACAATAATAACTAGTAAAATAACTAATTTAAATTAATTAACTTAGTTAATTAAAATTTTCCGCCAAAAGTATCTGATGATATTTTCTAGTGTAAAACTGACTTTCAGATGCGATCCTCCTTATTTAAAAACAGAGCATAATAATGATTAGTGTACGCTTAATAATTATTAAATGTGGTAGATGTTGTGGAATAGTAGATAATATTGTTAAATAAGTGAGAGGTAATAAGGGAAATTTAATAAAAAACATGTTCATTTACTTTGCCCAAGGTCTTCTTTGCTATTATTATTACTTATATTATTTATTATTACTTAAGCAAGAATAAGAATCAGACAAAGTTACCCCTCGATAAACAAAGTAAGTCTTGCATACAGCAAAAAGGGTATTTTTAAATAATGGGTAAAATGTGATGGAAAAATATTCGATCCACTTAACACATCGGTGCCACATCATCTTAACGTCATTCAAATATGAAAAAAAAAGACGTGACCGCCAATGTGTTAATAAATGGTAAATAAAATAGTGCAATGTATTTAGTGGTACAATACTAAAAAGTTTGGGAATCGTTATCTTAGATACTTTATAAAAATCCTTTCCACGGATTTGTCTATAAATGGTTTATAATGATTTTATCGACTATATTCGTTACTTTATGGACACGCTGTATATTAGATGCATGTTTACATGTTAGATACATTTGCAAAAAATATATTTGTTAGTTTGCAATTTGTAAGTTGTTCAATAAATAACCTGCACGTATTATTATATCTAGAACGAGAATCATTCAGATTTAGTCATCTAAAAGGACGTACGGCTAAATCCTAATGTTTCTACTTCTAAGTCTAATGTCAATACTAAAGCCAGGTTGTAGGTGCAATTAGTTACACTTTTAGTTTCAGAAGAATTTATAGCAGTTAAAAACTGATTGGCAATTAAAACTAGAACCAACACCAGATTCAGTTTTGAAGACGCACCGAAGCTTTCTAGTACTAGGTCTATTGTTAGTTCTAGTTTTAATTTGATAGAAGTATATAACAATTGAAGACTGAATAATAATTAAAAGTAGAGCCAAAACTAACGCTAGAGCTAATAATAAACCAAGACCGAAAATATTTAGGTTTAGCCATACTTCTCTTAAGACGGAACCCAATCTAGATTCAGGTTTAGCAGGAAGACGCATGGCTAAACCAAAAGTTTCTGGTACTAGGTCTAGTGTTAGTTTTAGTTCGGTACAACAACTATATAACAATTTAAGTTTGAATAACAACTAAAAATATACCCAAAGTAACGCTAGAGCTACTACTAAATCTAGAACGAAAAATATTTAGGTTTTAGCCGTACCTCTCTTATGACAGAACCCAATGCAACCCAACCTAGCAACGGACAGCTAAATGTTAATGTTTATAGTTCTAGGTCTAGTTTTAATACTAAAGCTAGGTTGCAGATCTAGCATTAATAATACTTTTAGATCCAGAAATATTTACAACAATCAAGCACTAAATAGCAATTAAAACTAGAACTAACACTAGACCTGGTACTAGAAAGATTCAGGTGTAGAAACCGAAACTTTCTAGTACTAGCCTAATGTCTAATATTAGTTCTGAGGCTAGGTTGGGTTGGGGTCCATCTTAAGAGGTACTGCTAAAGCTAAATGTTTTTCGTTCTAGATTTAATATTAGTTCTAGTATTAGCGTTCTAGTTTTAGTTTGATATAAGTATACAATAATGTAAATCAAATAATAATCAAATAATAACTAAATTAGAGCTAAGACCAACACTAAAGCTAACACTAGATCCAGAACTAGAATCATTCGGGTTTACCCGTACGTCTCTTAAGGCGAAATTCAATCGCCTTTAAGTATCCTTGAAAATAAATACCAGGGTATTTAACAACACTGTAATTTAGTCATTTACAATTTTTCTTATTCTTAAACTTGAATAAACAAAAAAAAAAGAAAATAATTGGGGTTTATATTATCACTTAAAAATTCTTTTCAGGTCGAGATGGTTGAGTCGCAGAGATGGCTCGTTAATAAGCAGCAAAAGAATTATCTCGTCTGGCATCAAAAATTTCCTGGTCTGAAAGGGAACCACATGCATCATCATGACAAACGGACAGGGGAGGAGGATGAAGAAGAATACGATAGTACGAGAAGGAGGGCGGCGGGGACCATGCGTGGTGCAAAAGTTTTAATTACAATCCGGACTGGTTGGGGCAAAAAGCGCGCAATTTATCCTCGGGTGCCGCCGTCGGTGCTTTTTATGCCTGATCTCACGTCGGATAACTTTAATAATACACTCCTCCTTCTATACGGGACCCGCGAGCGGAATTTATGGCGCTAAAAGCCTTTAAAAAACGCGCACGAAAACTGAATTTCAACGGTATTATTCCCTCGGGGACCCCTCTGTTAGCAGCCAAAAACGTTGCCGATGTGAAATTAAAACTTGGACAGAACGAGGGATTTCGGGGGCATAACCACAAAGTTACTACTCACTTTTTATTTATTTTTAAAATTTTTTTTTACAAAAAAATGGGACGACGAAGAACCATAAAATATTTAACTAGTCTTTATGGTGTCGGGTAAATTGTCTAAACTCGCGTATTTCAGTGACACGTTGAATGGATGCTTCGGCTTATTCTTCTGTCCGTAGCCGGAGACACTGGTGAAAATGCCGTCCTTCACAGTCGCTATAATTATAACGCTCTAGCGTTGAGCGGGGTTGTAATTTTAAGAGAAAACTAGGGACGCTATGTTTACATCTGTAAGTTGAGGCGGGATAATGGGAATATAAAACAGCGTCTAACGACCGAGAGGCATTGCCCGCAGTTAAATAACAATCTTCTTCGTAAGCAATTTCAGATAGGGATCTACGCCTCAAAACCGTCATTATCAAATCAACGACGGGCGTCGTTGACTACGCGGCGCTATGGTTTTACGTTGGACATTTTACGATACCCGGTGCACTCGACAGTTACTGCTCATTGTTAACACTGTGTGAACGTAATAAAATGCGACTTGTTGTAGGTAGTTGTGTTTTTCACTGTAACTAAACTACATTGCTACTGTAGTTTTAGAACTTTTACGATAATGAAGCAAAAAATACCCAAAAATAAAGCAAATTAACTCATCGCCCGACAAAAAAAAACTTTGTACATGGAGAAAGAAGTTTTTCAATTATGTTTTTGTAGCACTTGAAAACTTAAAACTTTCTAGTGAGATTCGCAAGTGCTTAGTGTAATAAATATTTCATGGAGTAAATCTACGCCCACACAAGTCTACTGTATCAGAGCGTTTCTCTGTGGAAGTTTTACGGCGTTCAATCACCCACGCTTAAACATAAATCAAAGGATTACTAAAATCCTTGTTTTGTTTTAGAAAGGCTTCTTTAAATAGAAAACAATTCAATTCGAAACAAAATACACGTTAAGCCTACTCAATTTATTTTATTATTTAATTGTTTTCTTTATTATGAAATTACTCAAAGTTTTATAAAATTTAATAATAAAAACGTGCTTATATAAACGTTAATACAATAAAACCGTGATATAACTAAATAATAATTTATTTCATAAATCGTAAATATATAAGAATATGCTGTCACGATTACAAACCGAAATTAGTATTCGTTTAGATTTTATAGGCATAGAACCTAAGGTCAATAAAGTGTATTATGGTTAATGCTATAATAAGATTTATAATGCACGTTTTAAGAGTAAGGAGGGTGACGATACAAGATACGAAGCATTGGGAGCTAAAACCTGAAACTATGTAATTTATCCTATATGTGCTCGTTTTCCTAATTCTGAATCTGAAAAAGTTTCCGCAGAGTTTTTATATCTAACAATAAGTTGTATCTGATTATGATGTAAGCGTTTATATATATATATATATATATATATATATATATACAGGGTGTCTCACGTAACTGGTTCATTAGAACTTTTTTGGGTTACACTATTCGTAGAGGCTTGAAATTTTGGTATCATGGGTTGTTCATTCCAATCTACTAATTTAAAATATTTTCAAGATGGCCACCACTTCCGGTCTACCGGAAGTAGACCCCAACTTCGTTATTTTAAATGGAATGCTATAGTTCTTATTACACCATTCAATTACACGTAAGAAAATATGTTGTTACTTTGATAACAGTTGTTGGTACCTATCGTTTTTTGTTTTCGAGTTATTTTGATTTTAAGTGTTTTTTGGCAAATATCACCATGGTTTTTATAAGCCCATATCTCAGCCAACGTTAATTCAAAAACGTTTTGCATTGGTACAATAACTCGTCATATGCTGTTAAATAGATTGTCACTTGTTATATCAATGCACCTTATACAGCGTGGTCAAAAATTGAATTACCATTTCGCTGTATTCAATTGCGAGAAAGTCGAAAATTTTAAATGGAACGCACCATATCCTTTTAGCCTATCTAAACGGGAATTTAACTCTCTACAAATTATCTATAAGTATTACTATACCTATTTATTATAGTTTTCTTCATATTGAGTATTTTATCAAAATCCTACACAAAATGCTGGAAGCCGGTCGTGTTTTTAGTAGAAGGCTATGATATTTTGACAGTTTATTGTTTAATTTATTTCAATTATCATTGGTATTATTTCTAGAATGATCTGCGATTGAATAAACTTGAATTTGTTAGCTTTTATTTGCCAAAAATAACCAGCAGAAGAACGCATAAATGAAACAATGAAAAACAAAGATATGGCGTAATATTCGACGTAATGATGCGCGAGATGTTCCTAGAGAGTTCAGTTTATTTATTTACGGTGCTTTTTTGTAAAATATTATTCTACTAAATCGACCAACGCACCTTTTATCGAAGAATTTGGTAAAGCAATAAAATATGACAAAACATTTATTCTATTATCTTAAGCTGCTGGTGATTGAAATTTATGTTTTCTTGTTATTTTGATCTTTCCAAAACTAAGAGATACCTTACTAAACGATAAGGTATCTTATCCTATCCAAAACTTTATTACACCCGCCATGAATATAAGACGAATTTAAAATGTTGGCGTGGGAATAATTCGCCATGATATTCAAAGGCATTAACAGCAGTAAGTGATGACACAACTAAGTAATGACAACAATAACATAAATATGGTTGAAAAGCTATCAAAACTCCATGGCTTTCTAACATCAAAACAAGAAGCTTAAAGCATTGCATGCGTCCATTAATTTCCAAATATGAGGGCAACTACAACAAATAGGAGCAGGAAAGTATCTAAATAGTTTGTAGAGAATTAAATTCCCATAATTTATTTTTGTAATTTTCAGTTCTTCATTCTTTTATGTTATTGATTTTAATTTTTATCATTAAATTGTTGTTTTTCATTGTTTCATTTATTCGGTTTTCTTTTGGTTATTTTTAGTAAATTACAGCTAGCAATCTAAAGTTTATTCAATCACAGTTCATTGTAGAAATAATACTAATAATAATTTAAATAAATTAAACAAAAAACTGTCAAAATGTCATTGCCTTCTAACAAAAACACAGACGATTTCTAACATTTTATCTATGATTTTGATAAATTCCTCAATAGCAAGAAAACTATAATAAATAGGTATAGGAATATTTATAGATAATTTGTAGAGAATTAAATTTCCTTTCTGATAGGGTATGAAAATATGGGGCGTTCTATTTAAAATTTTCGACTTTCACGCAATTGAATACAGCGAAACGGTAACTCAATTTTTGACCAGCCTGTATAAGATATACTGATATAACAAATGACAATCTATTTAGCAGCATATGAAGAGTTATCGCACCAATGCAAAACGTTTTTGAGTTAACGTTGGCTGAGATATGGGCTTGTAAAGAGCATGGTGATATTTGCCAAAAAACACTTAAAATCAAAATAACTCGAAAACAAAAAACGGTAAGCACCAACAACTGTTATCAAAGTCAACATATTTTCTTATGTATAATTGAATGGTGTAATAAAAACTATAGCATTCCATTTAAAATAACGAAGTTGAAGTCTACCTCCGGTAGACCGGAAGTGGCGGCCATCTTGAAAATATTTTAGATTAATAAATCGGAATGAACAACTCATGTTACCAAAATTTCAAGCCTCTACGAATAGTGAAACTTAAAAAAGTTCTAATGAACCAGTTACGTGAGACACCTGTATATATACAGGGTGTCTCACGTAACTGGTATATATACAGTTATTATATACGTATATATACGTAACTGGTTCATTAGAACTTTTTTAAGTTTCACTATTCGTAGAGGCTTGAAATTTTGGTAACATGAGTTGTTCATTCCGATCTATTAATCTAAAATATTTTCAAGATGGCCACCACTTCCCGTCTACCGGAAGTAGACCTCAACTTCGTTATTTTTAATGGAATGCTATAGTTTTTATTACACCATTCAATTATACGTAAGAAAATATGTTGACATTGATAACAGTTGTTGGTACCTACCGTTTCTTGTTTTCGAGTTATTTTGATTTTGAGTGTTTTTTGTCAAATATCACCATGCTCTTTACAAGCCCATATCTCAGCCAACGTTAACTCAAAAACGTTTTGCATTGGTGCGATAACTCTTCATATGCTGCTAAATAGATTGTTATAAATAGATTTGTTATATCAGTATATCTTATATAGGCTGGGCAAAAATTGAGTTACCGTTTCTCTGTATTCAATTGCGTGAAAGTCGAAAATTTTAAATGGAACGCCCCATATTTTCATACCCTATCAGAAAGGGAATTTAATTCTCTACAAATTATCCGTAAACATTGCTATACCTATTTATTATAGTTTTTTTGCTATTAAGGAATTTATCATAATCATACGTAAAATGCTAGAAACCGTTCGAGTTTTTGTTAGAAGGCCATGACATTTTGACAGTTTTTTGTTTAATTTATTTAATTTATTATTAGTATTATTTCTACAATGAATTGTGATTGAATAAACTTTAGATTGCTAGCTGTTATTTACCAAAAATAACCAAAAGATAACCGAATAAATGAAACAATGAAAAACAAGAATTTAATGACAAAAATTAAAATAACATAAAAGAATGAAAGACTTAAAATTGTAAAAATAAATTATGGGAATTTAATTCTCTACAAACTATTTAGATACTTTCATGTGCCCATTTGTTGTAGTAGCCCTCATATTTGGAAATTAATGGACACATGCAATGCTGGAAAGCTTCTTGCTTTTGATTTTAGAAAGCTATGGAGTTTTGACAACTTTTCATTCATATTTATGTTATTGTTGTCATTACTTAGTTGTCATCACTTACCTCTGTTAATGTCTTTGAATATCATGGCGAATTATTCCAACGCCAACATTTTAAATTCGTCTTATATTCATGGCGGATGTAATAGTTTTGGATATGATCTGTTTCTTAGTTTTGGAAAGATCAAAATAACAAGAAACCATAAATTTCTATCACTAGCAGCTTAAGATAATAGAATAAATGTTTTGTCATATTTTATTGCTTTATCAAATTCTTCGGTAAGAGGTGCTTCGGTCGATTTAGATGAATAACATTTTACAAGAAAGCACCGTAAATAAATAAACTGAACTCTCTAGGAATATCTCGCCCATCATTACGTCGAATATTACGCCATATTATTGTTTTTCATTGTTTTATTTATGCGTCCTTCTGCTTGTTATTTTTGGCAAATAAAAGCTAACAAACTAAAGTTTATTCAATCGTAAATCATTCTAGAAATAATACCAATGATAATTTAAATAAATTAAATGATAAACTGTCAAAATGTCATAGCCTTCTAACAAAAACACGAACGGCTTCCAGCATTTTGTGTAGGATTTTGATAAAATACTCAATATGAAGAAAACTATAATAAATAGGTATAGCAATGTTTATAGATAATTTGTAGAGAATTAAATTCCCGATTAGATAGGCTAAAAAGATATGGCGCGTTCCATTTAAAATTTTCGACTTTCTCGCAATTGAATGCAGCGAAACGGTAATTCAATTTTTGACCACGCTGTATAAGGTACACTGATATAACAAGTGACAATCTATTTAACAGCATATGACGAGTGATTGTACCAATGCAAAACGTTTTTGAATTAACGTTGGCTGAGATATGGGCTTGTGAAGAGCATGGTGATATTTGCCAAAAAGCACTTAAAATCAAAATAACTCGAAAACGAAAAACGCTAGGTACCAACAACTGTTATCAAAGTTAACATATTTTCTTACGTATAATCGAATGCTGTAATAAAAACTATAGCATTCCATTTAAAATAACGAAGTTGAGGTCTACTTCCGGTAGACCGGAAGTGGCGACCATCTTGAAAATATTTTAAATTAATAGATCGGAATGAGCAACCCATGTTATCAAAATTTCAAGCCTCTACGAATAGTGTAACCCAAAAAAGTTCTAATGAACCAGTTACGTGAGACACTCTGTATATATATATATGCCTACAATATTCACGCAAAAAGTATCTCCTATCTGTTTTATTTTTTGAGTTGTGATTGATTTTTATGCTGCCAACACGAAATTATGTTATTTTGCTGTACTCTTAGCTTTACTACATGTTTTGAACAATTTTGGTGAATGACGTCGTTTACCGCCATTTTGATATTTGAAACGAAAGAAAATTCTGTTCTGGGAACTAAAACACCATTAATCGAGCTTCTAGCCCCTGTTAGGGATGTTTAGTTTTCATAACATGAAATCCTCCGGCTGGCCAAACTTATACAAATACGGTTTACAAGCCTTGATGGAACCGAGTAGTCATAGATAGGCTACAACAAGTCTCGCTTTTATCATATGCGTGTTTCTCAAAAAGATCTTTTTCACCTTTGCGGAAACTTTATCTCAAAAAGTTATAAATCCATAAGTATGAAAGTTGGTAGTAGACTTTATGAAATTGTGAAATATATAAACCAACCTGAGATAATATCATGATTTGAAGAGCGTATTTTTTGCATAGAGTGAAAAAACTGTGTAATATTAAGTACATTTTTCCAAGACTTGTAACTTTTTTAATTTTCGTTATTTTTACCTGCACTGAAGTCCATATTATTAGAAAATAAGTTAATAATTTAAATAAAAAGCTTTTTGCAATCGATTGAAAATTGGAATGGTTACATGTTGCTCAATTTGTCAAACGTCGTTCAGCAAACATCAGTGCATAACTTTAATATCTTGGGATAAAAATCATTCAAAAAAATCATTAAAGATGGTTGAAATATGAATAAGGTAATGTCAAAATTATGTTAATTTTTAATGAATCGGTAAAAATGAGACTTTCAATGTGGTTTCAAACCCCTTAATAAACCAAAAACCATTTTATGGGACGGATACGATTTCATGCTAACAATTTTGTGGTGGAGAAGTGCGAATTGGCAGTTTTGTTAACCGAAACTTTCTAGTTCTAGGTCTAGTGTTAGTTCTAGTTCTGGTTTGATACAAGTTTACAACAATCTAAGACTAAATAACGACGAGAAGTAGAGTTAATACTAAAACTAACACTAGATCTAGAACTAGAAACATTAGGATTTAGCCGTCTAAAAAGACGTTGCAGGTCCAGTAATACTTGTACTTTTAGTTCCAGAAGAATTTACAACAATCAAGCTTTAAAAGGCAGTTTCGGTTTAGCCGTGTGTCTGAAGACGCAAGGCTAAACCTGAGTCTTTCAACTACTAGGTCTAGTGTTAGTTCCGGTTTTAGTTTGATGCATGTATATATCAATTTAAGACTGGATAACAACTAAAAATAGAGCCAACACTAACGCTAGAGCTAATACTAGATCTAGAACGAAACACATTCAGATTTCGCCGTACCTCTCTTAAGACGGAAATCAATCCAACCCAACCTAACAGTTCTAAAACTGATAATATTAGGGTTTAGCGGTCTTATAAGACGTACGGAAAGTTTTCTAATTTGTCTTGGTTGTACTTTTATTAAATTTTATAAATACCTCAAAATACTCATCTTGGGTAAACACCCACAGGTATATTTCCTTGAAAATAAATACCCGGGTATTTAACAATACTTCTTAAAACTGTGAATTTAAATATACAATTATGTAGGATGTTTTGTACTAGATCTAGTAAAAGTTAGATAAAAGTTGATTTAAAACTATTGGTAACTAATTGGTAGCTAATGTTTCTATTTTGATTCTCAGATCATTCACAGATGAGTTATACCGACACCCAGGAAAGTGTTTCTTTCGTGTAAAGTGTTAAAGTTTCGCTTGAAAGTATCAACATCAAAGAATGTAATTTTAACTGCAATTACAGTAAAACCTTGTTAGAACAAACACGAAGGGTCCAAAGAAAAACTAGTTCGTAGTAAACGAGTTCGTATAAACCGAGGAAACAATTAGAAGTAAAACAGAAAGAAGCAAAAAATATTGTTTTTGTTGCCGAATATATTTTTTATTAATGATTAAACTATTATTTATATAAAAATATAACTAGGGACATTTAAAAGCTATCGATGAAGATATAAAACTAAACTATTAATTATTATTGACTTTTAAAAAAGTAGGTAATATTTTTTGCTTTGGTTTTGTAGCCATTCCAATTTTACACTCTGGGAAAATTGTTTCTCGGCAATTTTCAAATTGCTCACTAACATTCATAGTTGCTGAAAATCTAGCTAAAACTCCTAAAGCGGAATTAACTTCTACTCTGGTGGGCTGGTAATGATCACTACCTTCATCACAATCTTCAGTCTTCAGATGACAAGGATGCAGTTGTGAACACATAACTGTTGTTAGCGTTAACAACATTTATCTTCAAAAGTGCTTGGGATTTGGCTCTGGAAAAATAGCCAAATCGTTATCGATATTGACAACAATTTTAAATTAAATTTTAAGTGGCTTCTATAAAACATTCTCTGAGTGGTGGTTGTAACAAATCTAAAGTATTTTCATTCGGCCATGGTTTATTAAAACAACGTTTAATTGTTTGTTGACTAACAACATTCCAAGTCAAATCTATTGCTTTAATAGCTTGTAGCAAATCTCATTAAACATGTCCATTGTTGTCAATAGCTCGAATAGCAAATTTCACGTTTCACTTTTTCACCTGATTGCAAATTTGACCTGGTCAAGTGATTGTAATCTCCTTGTAGTGTTGGTCGAAAAGAAATGCGCCGTGATGTTAGCTTAGGTAATAAGCTTCTGTTTTTAGTTTTATGTGCAGCAGTTGTCTAAAGTAAAGAGTATAACGATGTTGAGCAATCATCTTCTGATTTCGTTTGAGTAACCATTCCTGAAACGCTTAGGTATCTATCCACGATAACACATGAGTGTGCTTTATCAACATTTTTAAAGCATCGTGGGTTACGCGATTTTCCCTTTAGCCCACGCTTTGTACTTTTTAGATCGATCCTAATTACAGTACTAAACCACAGTCACTCGTTTACTTTTTTCACCTCCATGACAACATTCTCCTTTAAAATGTAACGTACGATTGGGTATTAATTTGTAAAATATTCCGGATGGATGTATGTAATCCATATTAAACACATTTCGTATACATTTTTAACCACAAAATTATTACACATTTCGAAACCAGCCATGTTGTGGCGCCATAGCCGATCTGAAGAACATTTAACATTTCCAATTCCATATCTCACGGCAAATTTCTTAGCTCTATCCTGCAATATTGGTTCTGAAAGGAATATGTTAGAACCTCTCATATGATTAAACCATTTCAATAATTCGTATTCCACGTTTTCATATTTTTCACTCTCATCTCTTTCGATTACGTTGAAAATGTAGACTATTTGTGTAGTATTTCTGTTTTAATTAACTCAGTTTTGCCTACTTCATCCAAAATCATTTTCTTCTTTTTAATATCAATTGCGTTCTTTCTTTTTTAGTTTGCTTCGGAGACGATATTTTGTATTAACAACTATTCTATTGCGCAATTAATAAAATACTCTACTGTTTCGACTGTTTTCAATCGAGTTAAACTATCCGAAAGAAATTGTAAGTTAGGATATAAGATCTAGTAAATTTATCTTATCCGAGTAAAAAGTAATGCATTTTTCAAACAAATTCTTTAGGACCCGTACTTTGTTCGTCATAATGAGTAATTCGCTTTAACCGAGTTTGTCTAAACCAGGTTTTGCTGTATTCAAACATAAAGTTCAACGCCCGTACTTTGTAGACGCAAAAAATCTTCATTAACGCCTCTTTTTACCGCATTCACCCTGTTGTTCCCCGTTAAGGCGGTAGTAGTAATCAAATACGACACTGCAAGAAATGATTCGAATACTGATTGAATACTTGGTACAAATTAAGTTATGATTACAAATGTATATGCTAAATAATTATAAAATATTTTTATTATAATACTAAAAAGGGAAGTAACTAGAAACCATTCTTCCTTTTTTCTTGCTTGGTTGTTGTATAGTCGGAATCTTGTTATATATATGGTCGGCTAGAAATGAGTCCTCATATTCACTGCTGAGATCATAAGAGTAATCTTTTCGCAACTTTTCTAATTTAAATAAATTAGCAGTAACATTATATATAACGTTAATGTTCTTTATTAGGGGACATCAATAGATGATTTGAATTTTTGTATATATTGGAATCTTCTTTTTATAAATATATTCGAATACGAATATAATATACAAATAGTCTCAACCCAACTAACTTTGAATGCAACCCAACCTAACCCAAACCGATTGATTCTAGCTGTAATTGTAAGTCTACATTAGTTCTACTTTTAATTGTTATTCAGCTTTAGATTGTGGTATAGTACTTCAATTAAAACTACAGTCAAAACTGGAGCTAATACTAAAACTAACACTAGACTTATGGTGCGTTTATGGCGCAAACTATAATTAATAATACATTTTGAGGCAGAGAAGAATTAAACTTTTTGAACACCATTTCTTCTTGGTCGTCTCTAAAAACTTCAGCATAAAAAATAAGATACAATTTTCTCAATTTTTTAGAAAGTTAATCGTGTTGCCATTCACTTCAACACGTAATAACTTACTTTGTAATGAAGATGATATAATAACATCAACAAATCTAGTCGATTTTGCTCATCATTTTCAATTGACGTCATCTTGAAACCTCAAAAAAATTTTATTGCAAAATCTTATACTTTAGAGTCTGGACAATACCTCTGTTTTGTATTAATTAAAAATAATTTAAGGTTTTTACATCGAGTTCGGTGTTATTTGAAATGGTGGTATACAACAAACAGTACTTCATGCTAGTTACATAGCTTTAAAGGAAGTTGCGGCTGTTTGATCCAGAGAGATGTAGACGGAAGCCGTACAGAAGGCTTCCGTCTACTTGGCTTTTCGTCAATATATCATTGAAGAAAAAAAGCAGTAGAAGAGAAAATGAAAAATACTGAAATTGGCAAATCTGTAACAGAAATTACTCTGTCAAACGAAGGAGAGTGGAAGAAAAGGGTTTTTAGTTCATTATTAGGAATGTCAACTATGGAAATCAAGATCTGGGACTGAAGAATACAATGTTTGGATGGATGAATTTGAAGAAAACTTTGCTGAACAATTTTCGTCATCATGAAGGTTCGGCTGGTAAGATGAAAGTAGATGCTATAAAGAAGATGTTTCAAAGATCTAGGGAGTCGTATGAGGTGAGGTATATTGGTGATGGCGAAACAGAAATATTTAAAGCTTTATTGGCTATTAATCAAATTAATAAAAAGCGCATAGGCGCACGACTGAGAAACGTGAAAAACCATAAGAAAATCGATGGAAAGAATAACTTTACCAATAAATTAATACAAGAACTTACGATCTAGTATGGGTTAGCTATCAGGAGACATCCATATTCTGTTTAAGATATATATATATATATATATATATATATATATATATATATATATATCTATATATATATATATATATATAATATAATAATAATACCGTGTGGGGAATCTATTATCACAAATTCTTTTCAAACAAAAATCCACAGCATATGTACTGCCCAATTGGACCAGAACGATGGTGTAAATGGCGCAAAGCCGAAGCTTAGAGAATACTTCATGAATTCAACTATGAACCGATTCTTTATTTAGAGGTTGCGACCGGTATAGAGCTAATATGAATGAAGATTTGTCATCAAAAAAAATATTGAACATATTTTGGTGGGGAAACTCAAAATAGCAATGAAACCTTCAATTCATCTGTTATAAGTTGATGTTAACTTTATAAGTTTTGAAGGCAATTGTAATTCAAATTGGTGAGCATATTAAAATTTATGCCAACTCCCGGGATGCACGCGTTCCTCTTTAAGCGACAAAAAAGCTCGAACCCAAAAAAAGAATGGAACAACAGGAGAAAGAAGATTTCTACGAGCAAGAAAAAGGAATTAAGTACGGCTCCGGTATAACAGATTAGGCGTAAGTGTTGTATATAAATTCACAAATTCTACTTAAAACTTTAAATGCATTTTTCTTGAAACATACTTTTTACATCTATACATTCAGAAAGCATCTTTCATATTGTATAGACTCAGGAGAATTCCTATAGATATAACTTTATTTAATAAAAAAAGAGATTAGATAGAAATAGATAGTAATCGAAATCAATAGTCTTGAATGAGATGTAAATAAGCCGATGTAAAATTATCATAGAAAAATATTTTAGTTAAATTCACCTCCGACATTTACATGTAATAGTCATTGTAAGTATGTATAAATAAAAAAAAAACAATTTTTATTCCAACAAGGTTCATGGAGAAGATTTTTAGCGTAAACAAACGGAGCGAGAGTCGACTACAGAGCGGGTGACAAAAGAGGCAGAAGAACTAAAAATAGGCACACAACGTAAACTGGCTTGGTAAAGCCGAAATACAGGTAAACAACTCCAAATTAACAAAACCTACTCTTTAATAATTAAAAATTTGCAAATTAATTTACCCATCTTGGTCCGCTATATTTTCTGGTTGATATTTTTGGACGAGTCATACAGAAGAAAAAAAATGCAGTAAATACAAATTTATAAATATTTGCCTTACTTATCGAAGCATTTTGGAGGTAAATGTATATTTCAATTTTTTACAAACAAATCAACTATGCGCATGTCTATTTATTATGCAGTTTGTAACGACGTCTGATTTCAATGTTTGTATGAATATGATTTTTCTCTCTTATACTGAGAAATCAGTACAACAAAGATATACTACTAGAAAAGTAAAAAAAAACACATGAGTGTTTTTAATAAAAGGTAATAACAATAGTTATATACACATAAACTCAAAACTAATATATTAATCTCTAAATCAGAGGTTCCAAATCTTTTTCGGTTTGAGGCTGTTTAAATAATCAAATTTTCTTTTCTGGTGCTCTAAGTTCACCCGAGTTTTTCTTTAATTTTTAACTTTTTTTGAAAAATTGTAAAACTTTCCGTACGTCTCTTTAGCCGGCTAAACCTAGTGTTAGTAGAGTAAGAGAGGTACGACTAAACCAAAATGTTTTTCGTTACAGGTCTAGTATTAGCTCTAGCGTTAGTGTTGGCTCTACTTTTATTTGTTATTCAGTCTTAATAATAAAATAAATGTATATCTGCATCAAATTAAAACTAGAACTAACATTAGACCTAGTACTAGAAAGTTTTGACTTAGCCGTGCGTCTTAGGACGCCGTCGAAGGCCTTCGAGTAATCAAGCAAACAAAAAACGGTAATTTTATCACTATCCATCACTCACAATGTCATCCACAACACCAACCAGCGCGGTCGTGCAACTGAAACCAGGGCGAAAACCAGATTGTCGGTTCGGAAGAATGCTGTTGTTTACAATATATTTGTTAAGTTGATGAATGACCTCTAACAAAACCGGCAGTATGCTTTTTGGTCTTAAGTCCGACAGTGTTTGAGGATTAGTAATTTTTGGGGGAGGATTTGGCAACAATATTTTCCACACAACCGGGAAAGAACTAGTCTCTATGCCATGATTTACAATATGCGCAACATATGGTGTAATGTGGAGGCAGCACAATTTAATAATTTTTATATTCAAGCTATCATAGCCCATAGCATTACTATTTATTGCGTTTATAGTTTCCTCAACATTGACTTCACTAATTTCAGCATTCAGAAACCTGACCATGTTGTATGTGTGTATAATACCATGGTGTATTATTCAGATAATAATTATAAAGGTCTGCATCATACTCCAATGTACCCACAACGACAAAGTGCGCATTCAACTAGTCTAGATTTTTAAGGTGACATGGTACTAAAATTTGTTTCTTATTAAAGAAACCAGCTCTTCTCATTGTTATCCATTTATTATTCGCGCTTTTAATTTGAAGTTCTAGATAAACTCTGCGCTCTGTATGGATAGCCTCAGTAACTATTCGTCTCATTGTTTTATAAAAGGTAAATTTCTGTGGTAGCTTTGTTGCTTTAAACTCCCGCTATGCCTTGTCCCGAATTTTTTGCATAGACTGGATAGTATCAGTGATCAAATAAATAAAACAGCGAAAGGTTTTAATCAGAGGCGGACGTGAAGAAGTTTTAAATTTTAGGTTGCAGTATAGTGATCTGACATACTTCCTTCGTCTACGACAACTACCTCACTAACCATTCTGCGTTGGTGGTTCAATAACTTGACACAAGCCCGTAGAATCGAGTACATCTTGTAGCGCTAGGTACTTGCGGGTACTTGTGATCAACATGTCGACATTAAAATTGCCAAGAATCAACACCCTATCTACTGTAGGCAATACAAACGAAAGCGTGTCCTCTAATTTATTGAAGAACAAACTATGATTGACTGACGGGGGTCTGTACATAACTGCTAAGGTAAGACTCAACCTGCATCACCCTACTGCATCACTCACATACAAGGAATAACTACGCAAGGAATAACAGCAACCACAGTCGGGTTGGGTTGGATACGAGATACAGCTAAACACGAACGATTCTTGTTCTAAATTTAGTGTTAGTTCTACTTTTAGAATTAACTCTACTTCTCGTTGTTATTCAGTCTTAGATTATTGTGTACTTGTATACGACTTAAAACTAAAACTAACACTAGACCTACAACTAGAAAGTTTCGATTTAGCCGTGCGTCTGAAGGCCGAACTACCAATTCGCACCTTTCCACCATAAAAGTGGTAGCATGCAATTGTGTCCGTTCTATAAAATGGGTTTTGACCATATTCTCTTTTTGTCGAAAACTTGTTAATTAAGATCAAAACTTTATTTTATTTCCACTTTAAAAGTAATTTTTAACAATCTTTTTTTCAATCTTCAATCTTCTTCAATCTTCTTTTTTTAATAACATCTTCGATGGTTGACTCAGAATACGAAAATGTATCTCTATGATATATTAGTGTTGTCTAGATTTTATTTTTGTGATACTGTTAATGATCCTCTTCGATGGGTGGCGAATGCGGGTAGAGTACACAGGTTACAAAAATTATGTCTGAGATTGATATAAGGTATAAGATACAGGGTATAAGACCCCGACAACCTATTTCCTACAAATTACCAGAAGCAGAATTAAAAAAATTTAATGTGGAAAATCGGCGATTATGGCACAACTTAAGTTTACATCACAAAGTCGCCATATATCTATATGAGGAAATAACATCTGGACTGATATACACAATCTTAATCTCAGATATCAGAATGTACTCGAAAAGTCATAGAACCGAATTCTTTCAGAGCTTTTTTTTTATACCAAATTGTTTTTACTTATAATTCCCTCTCAGTGGAAATTAAGAACTTAACGGCGAAACAGTTTAAAAACAAAAATAAAAGATACCTCCGTACAAAATCTTCATCAGGTTTCTACTTCATTAATGCTGCCTAAATTTTCAATTGTTTTAATATATTTTATCAATTCCTTACATATAATTGTTTAAAGTTCAAATTCGCATTGCTCTTCGTATATGTCGCTGATAGATTACAAAAGTAATGTTATAATTTATTAATTGGAAGTTTCTTTTTCTTTCTTCTTTTTATACATGTATAATTATTGTCACAATTGGTCATGTTTGAAAACTGTCTGCTGTATTTTAGCAGCAAACGAAACATCACCAATATTAATTTCTGCTTGGTTTTCTTTCCTTATTACATAAACAATGATTTAGTTATATTGTAGAAATGAAAATAAAGTTATTATTATTAAGAAGATTAAAGGGAGTTATTAAATGTCTAGTTAGTATACTGCAATCAACAACACAAATAAAGATATCGCAATGTATAAACCGTTAAAATCAAAGCTGTCGCCAACACACATCCTAGTGAGAACCAGACAGAACAAGTACGCGGATGAACACGTTACGGTACCGGTGTTAATGCGGTCTACGATGCAGCACTGGAATATAAAGGGGATTTTAATGGTGACGCACTCCTTGGCGTGCAAAATGCATTCTCGAAGTTCAATATCTGTTCGAACACATCCGCGCTTTTGACTCTTTCCACTTCGCGAATTACGGCATGAAGTTCCCTGGCGAGGGATTTAGCAAAGTGCACTTCGGTGATGAAAGCTACCCTCAAATAAAAAAAAACTTCCACTCAATACCATCTCCATGATTTATGATTTACGAATATAGCGCAAAAAGGTTCCAGTTCAAAAATAAATTGTGAATTTAATACGAAACTCTATTTATAAAAAGGTTAATTAAAACTTGATGTAATCAATGTTAATTGAGGGGCAATTGAACGTCAAACAAGGAAGGCGAATTTAAATCGTCCACGATAACTATGGGTCTCTGTGTTTGATGTAATTTTTTAAAAGTAAAATTGAAAAATACAATTGTGAATTCTTTAGTGTTAATTCATAACTAAACGAGTTCGGTTTTAATGCCTTCCTTTACTACGTTATTCGAAGCGCTCTCATTGTTAGCGATGCACGAACATTTTAATTATACTTGTATATTAAATTCCTGTTCTGTCTCCGCATGTAATTAATTTCATTGTCACGAAGACGTGTTAATGGATAATTACAAACGCAATTGAATCGTGAAAACATTTTTGATAATTTTAGTTCGGCGAAATTCGTAGAGAATCTAAGTCATAAAATAAGATCTCAACGGTCCTGTGGCGCAACGGATAACGCGTCTGACTACGGATCAGAAGATTCCAGGTTCGAATCCTGGCAGGATCGATTTTATATTTTTTTTGCCCTACCGAAATGAATTATTTTGCTATTCCTCCTCCATAAATATACCTCCAACAATGTCTGTAATCGACGTAGATTCAATTTATACGTCGTTCCCTTTTTTGTAAGTTACTTGCGACGGCACTTTCTAAAAATAAATCTCAATATATAGACGAGGACCGTCAAAATATACGACACAATGGTCATAAATTAAGGCAAAAAAAAATAGCGACGAGTTACCCCCTTCAAGGAGGGGCCGAAATCTAACCGAAGCTTGGTAAAATAGTAAATCACGTTTATGTGACTATATTTCCGAAAAACGGTTCCGCAAACGTCTGCGGAATGTTTTATTTTTTCTTTCGAATCTTGTTTCTTTTGGCGAAATTTATATTCAAGTGTACTATAATATTGTCAGATATTATTACTGATTAGTCTAGGCGGTACAATATTATTATTCAATACGGTAATTTAATATTTATTGATATTTAGCACTTGTGCAGTTAATTGTTGCCATGATGAAGCTGTTTATGTAATTGTAAAATTAATAATTGCTTTGCCATCGCAATCAATAGGTATAATTCTGATGTAACGTCTCTTTTTTGGTACATGTTAATCCATTTATAAGTTATATAACTTTCAAAATGTAAATTTTAAAGGTGATCTAACAAGATAAGGTTTGATTATCTTAGATGCCATGGTACAGGACCATGGTAGCTATCCGCCTTGTATTAAAGCGGGTATTTAACCAGGAAATTACTAATCTTGTAGTGTGTGAAGGTGCACTATGTGTTTTGGTATCAAATGTTTTCTAAGTCCGCTAATGGAATATCATCCACACAATATCAAGTATTGACTAGTTTGATGAAAATGGAAGAAACGGTATTTGGAATTGACTAATAGTTCGTGTAAATCATGAAAATGTTAACGCTTTACTCGAATTACCTCTAATTGATCCATTAATTAATTTGTTAGGTTTTTTTTTAATTTACTTCTGGTGATATTCAAATTTATTTATTCTAAACTAGTTTAAAATAAAAATAAATACATTTTAAAATAAATAAATTTGAATATCACCAGAAGTAAATTTTTTAAAAAACCCCTAATCAATAATCGGTGAAAAAAGGATTCCAAAAGTTATTTATATTATATTAATTTATTGTTGTAATTAATACACAGTAATGATATAACAAAAACAGTTTACATGGATTGACAATAAATAGTTTCATATTCACAATAAATATGTTGATGATTTTCACAATTTCATTAACGCATATAACAAATAACAGGCTATGGAAATATCATAAAAAATATTTATGAAAACGATTTCGTTATTCTTTAGTTAAGGTACGCATTTAACGCTAGCCAATGTATTGAATCGCGTATTACACGATCATGTTTGTATGTCCAATATTAAATGTATAGAAATCATTAACAAATACGTTTGCTACAAAAAGTTTGTCGTAGACTTGTTGTAACTTGTGATAAACTCGAGTAAACTCGCTGCGCTTGCATCGGCAAAGTACGAAACTTTCTACTTCTAAGTTTAGTATTAGTTCTAGTGATTCTACAAAAATCTACTTCTGCTTTATTTGAAAATTGGCTATGCTATAAAAATCCATCGAGCTATCATTATGTAAGTTCAATAGATCTAAAAAATATTTCTTATATTTGGTTACTTTTATATAAACATTGATTTCAAGCTCGTATTTGATAATAAAGACAGACTTATACTTAAATGAGACAACAGCTTCAATGATTTTTTTTTAATAACAAAAGATAAGTCGATAAAAAGCTTATTACAAAAGCTGAAAACAAAGGGTTATGCAGGTAAAAACATCATAAGTAATTGCAACTACTAAGTAATTAATATAGGTGATTATAATTATAAAAACTATACACGTGCTGGAATATCCAGATATATGTCCCATTTCATATGACACGATAAAGAATCTTTTCTATTTTATAACTCTTTATGTATTTTATTAGAAAAACTCCTGAAAAATCTGTGTTTCTCTTTTAGAAAACATTATACTATTAAAATGTATAAGGTTGTTTCAGATTTTGCAGCACGTCTTTAACAGTCGAAAACTTTTTGTGTTAATTGTAACACAAAAATGTTATATAAACATAGGTGACAAATGCTTTGAGGGTATAAATAGGGTATTTAAGTAAAATTTATAAATTGATGTTTTTTAATATTACACTTGTAATTCAATCCATTTCAAATTTGGTATTCGGAAGCTACTTCTCAGGAAAATACAATTTTTCAAGAAAATTTGCTCTACATCGAATAATATAAGCCGATTATATTGAAAACTAGCACATTTTGGTAACAGTAGTACCCTGGTTGTTTAAAAAATTATACAGAATAAGAGTGTTTACTCAAAAAGTGGGCTATTAGAAATAATATTGTTATTTTAATCCTTAAGGAATAATTTACAAAGCGCTCTCTACCGGTTACTGTAAAACGGTCACCATAATTGTCTTCCTCGCGCTAAAAGACTGTTGTACACCAAATTTGAATAGAATCGACAGAAATACACGTATAACATTAAAAAACATCAATTTAAAAATTTATTTTGAACTTCCTGTATTTCCAAAACAAGCTTTTTTTCGACCTATATGTTATATGAAGTTATTGTGTTAATTTTTGAAGATCTATAGACTATTAAATTCCAGCTACAAAACCTGAAACAGCTTGTATACAGTGTGCGGCAAAATTATGGAATAAATTCAAGCTTTTATGAACATTATGAATTCATTTACATAACAAAGAGGATGTTTGTGACAAAGAGGGAGATGAATGTGGGCTCATAATGTGTGTTTCGAAAAATCAAAATAGACTTATTTCGCCGCTTTTATTTACTGATATTTACAAATATTTTGTTGAATTGTTTCAATAATTTTGCCGCTCACTGTCACAATTGGCTTCGAATATAACTAACGTAATATTTTTAAATCAAAACTAGTATTTTATGTTTCTAAAGTTGCTTTATTCTACGTTTATAGATAAAATCGGGGTGTTCTCCGAGTTATCCTTTAAAGCATAGGTTCCCAATCTTTATCGATTTGCGGTTCCCTTAATAATCACAATTTTTTCCGCGGTGCTCTAAATAGATCCGATTTGTTTTCTAAATTCTTAACTTTCTTGAAAAAATGGAAAACTTTCCGTACATCTAGCCGTCTTAAGGCTAAACCCTAATGTAAAACCAAAATGTTTTTCGTTACAGATCTAGTATTAGGTCTAGCGGTAGTGTTGGCTCTATTTTTAGTTGTTATTCAGTTTTAAATTGTTGTATACTTGTGTCGAAGTAAAACTAGAAGTAATACTAGACCTAGTACTAGAAAGATTAAGGTTTAGTGCTAGGTGGCAGTAAAATGATAACTTAACTACTTCAGAAATCAGTATTAGCCCAAAAAAGAACCCCAACATCTTAAGAAGAAAATTTCAAAGTCGAGTAACTTTTTTCTTTCAATGCCAAGAATAGGTTAGGAAACGGTAAATTTCCGATAAATTTCCCGATAGCGCTATCTGGCCGATAAATTACTTTGTACTGTATTACAATTTGCGGATATTTTTGTCGGGGAGACTATCGGCAGGATAACTTATCGGGTGTGAGAACCGATATGACAGTTATCCGCTAGCTAGGTAACTTAGGTTTTTTTAGAATAAAAAAACCAAAAAAAATCTTGTCTGTCTGAAAAATTTCTTCCCAAAAAAATTATGCAAGTCCGTAAAATTAATTGTGCTAATAATTATACACAGGAGGAGTATTGGCAATTAATTGCATTAGTCGAAAATTTAGTTAATACATATGTTATATCAATCTTTAATATATTACATTAGTGAGAGTTTCCAATCTATCCACATTTGCCAAAATAGGTACTTAAAACTTTCTTATTAACCGAAATCGTCTAAAAAATCCGCTTTGTTCCCTCGTTCAATGTGGCTGGATCGTTTTCTAATCTTCATTTCCTTTCTTTTGCTGTGTTGCTTATTGTACAAATGAAACATTTTTTCAATATTTTTGAAGATGCTAATTGTACGGTTTTCACAATTTGTATTATTGTCAAAAATGATAAAACAATTAAAATTTCAAGTTTTAATCTTAAAACCAATAAGTAAATACCAAATCTATTACACAAGTTACTAGATGTAGGGAAAAGTGATAACAACCACCTTTTATTTGGCCGATAGTAATCGCCGGACAAAAACAATTTGTACACCACCGAATATTTTTATCCTTCCTATAAATTTATCGTCTGGATAATTCTGACAGATTTATCGGTATATTGTACAACTGATCCTGTGTATTTATCGTGTTGAATAGACATTGGAAAGTTTTAACACTTCATTATCATTAATCTGATAACTCCTTGATTGTAAAAGTCTTGCTACAAAAACTTGAAACACCCACAACATTCAAAACTATAGGTACAAGTTTAGAATGTTAGATAGATTTATTGTGTTTTGTTTTAAATATTTTTATTAACATTACATACTTTCTTCGTTGAGTGCATGATATTTGTTTTTAAATAGATTTAGATAGGCGTTTAAATTTAATCATTGATCGATGAACACAGGTAGCAATATGTTTCTATTGAATATAGCACCCCAAACATTGTAAAATTTGCACTGGTTAAATGTGATGCGGATCGATGAATAATCGATGATAATCGTTCGATGAACAAAAGATTGAGAATGTCTAAATTTTCTTCTAACTCTTCTGGTGCTTACATTGTGGCAAAACTTTTCCACAAAAAACTACGACTGATTTTCATCCAAATCAGCCATATCACCAGGTATTCCACAAAACAGTGTCTTGGCTCCATCTTAGCTAGCAGCTATGTTTACGGATAATGCAGTCTTATTTAAAATGTAGATCTATCTAAATAACAAGTAAATCGTAATCCAAAATGACTAAGACGAACGAATCAAAAATTTGTATGTAGTACAAATAAGATACCTAGAATAGATGTGGACGCCGAGTGGTTTATCACACACAAGCAACTACACAACGAGTAACTATTTTACTAACTATGTACATTCTTTAACTGTAAATAATAACAATGCTATGTTGTATAGCTCTATAGCTGGTCTGGTAAATAGTTATAGTAAAAAAAATTATGGCAAATATATGCAGCTGCTAAAATGCTTCCATTGCAGAAATCATAAACAAAATGTCAGCATTTTCTTGATTAGTAAATTCTCACAAGAACACTACTCAGTGTTCGAGTGTAACCAACTCTAAATAATTGACAATTATCTTAAATGCCTTTAATGTTTACGAAAGCATTGCCATACAATACTTGAGCTTCCAAAATCTGAGATATTATCCAACGGTGAGAAGATTTTTTTACCAAGGTCACGCTATTGTAATTACAAGATACATTATAAAGCCTTAGAGTAGTGCGTGCTACCCATTGTACATTATAAAATGCATTTGAGATTTTAATATAATAGATTTAGTTATATTAACAACCGCAACTGAAATTTCCAATACAAATTGTATATAACACAAAAATAAAATATTGCTCATCCGAGCGAGCACTGTAGAGTTCTCATTGAGTAAGTAAATAGATAAAAACAGAATAAGGGAAATCTAAGGACTTAAATTAATCGAACTTTGTTTTTCTGGCTTCTATCGCATCATCATTTCAATCTGATTTTCATAAAGAAAACATAATGAGATTCCCTTGTTTTGCCATCCTTTCTTCCCAATGGATCTGTCCTTCATTCCATCTTTTATTCATACCATTCATGTTTTTCAACAAGTCGTAGACCCTTCGGTTCCTAAAACACCTTAAAATGTGGTGATACTTTTGTGCCACATTCACTTAGAAAGAAAAATATTTACGATCACTTTATAAATGTGAATTTCTACAAATTTGTACCCCAACTTTGTACGAGCTTTTTGAGTTAGATTTAATGAGACAGCAGTACATGTGTTCGTAAAGCTCTGTTTTACCCTGGTCGGAAGAGAACTACTCCATTTCTAGGAACATCGTAATATGATTTGAGGTTCCTCATCCACTTCTTGATCGGATACTGCTGGTCACGTAAGCATGTCTTCAACATGAAGCTGGCAAATAGACCCTTCTGAAGTGTAAGTTGTATTGATTGTGACTCTCTCAACATTGTTTGCTTAAGGGAATCAATTTTTGGAGTACCACGGCTTCAAATTTCAGACCATTCTGTTCTATATGAACGATTATGAAAGCATTGGGTTGTTTTTTTTTATCCTTCAATGCACCCTTGTGGGGTTGTACAAATTTCAACCCCAAGTGAAAATACATACACACATTTTTATCACAAGAATTTTTAGCGATTTACATCATTGTGTCAAAAATAGACAGTTTCAATTAAACCCATATTTTTATGTTGAAATTCGACAACTGATATAAAGTTTTAACACGTTTATTTAAGCTTAAACATGAAGTCAGAATGCTCTTTGAGGAGTACCGATGTCGACTTACACTTCAATTTGATGATCACCAAAGACATAACCAAAGTAGTGTCTATATGTTTATTAGCTTACAGTAAAAAAAAGTATTTCCTTAAAAATTAAATGATAAAATAACCAACCTAAATAGTTTGACGTTCAATTCCTTCATGAAGATAGTACATAAAGAATTGCACTAATATTCCACAGCATCAGTAACAAAGAATGTACTTTGCCTAAATTTTATTCTGTATTAATTTGGGGTCGCTTAAGATTATGTATCTTACAACACTTGATTTATTATAAACTTATTTATTATCAAAATTCTCAACAATAAAATTAAACCGAATTTTTACAGAGAAAATGATAGAGTTGCACGTAAATATCTCTCTCTTCCACTCATTAAAATTGCATGTCAAAATGCATAAAACACGACGCTTTATTTTTACGTCCTTTGTAAAATTTTAATCACAAACGTACCACCAAACTGATCGGCTAGACAAAAGTAAACACTACCTGTGCATGCAACGCAGTTATATTGAAACAGACTACATAATTTTCCGCGTTGTATAATAGTGGGTAACTGGTATAGCACAAATATTGGACGTTTGCGTGGAACTCGGTTTCCGCTGTTGAAATTTTATTTTTTATTTACTACGCTGATCGGTAAATATTGATAAAACGTGTACATATTGGACATTTTATCAAACTAATCCTTAATTTAATTATGGTAATCGCGAATACACCGGACAATTATACCGGCAATTATCGTTTGATGTGGTTTTTGCCTCATTGAACAGTGTAGGCTTTGTAACTAATTGGTGTTCGATAATGAAATCTATTTAGATAATGTTACGTCTTCTATATTGGTCTATGATTTAAGCTTGAGTCATCACTTGATATATATATAAATTAACTGGAACACAATTTAAAAAAAATACAAGATACATGGAGAAAGTTTATTCCCTCTGTGACACTTTATGTTTATCACATAGACGTAAAGTTCTGAGCGATCACAAGAGACCTGTGGGGAGAACTTCGCGACATTTCGACCAAACTTAAATCCGCTAAATCCTAAATTTACCGCTTTCGAATTTCTCATCAGCATTATTCCTTCCGGAGCTAAGGTAAAGACGGCAAAACTTTTGAAACCGTTCGGAATACATTCGTTTTTTCATGTATACCACGAATATTCTTTCCTGTTCCCGTTTCTTGAGTAAACAATTATATTCCCCGTTCGTTACTGGGACGCGCCGGGAGAACTGATGGGATCCAATTTCGTTTCCTACTTTCTATTCAATATCGGTTTCCAATATCAAAACAATATTCAATCCAAACGAAATAAAAATTATTTTAATTGCCTTCGCCATCGTGGCTTTCTATTATCGTCTCTGATCTTATCCTAAATAGTTACCAATTAATAAATCATTTTCTTTTATTAAATCAATTTGTCCTGTCAGCGTTGACCTCGGTTTGACCTCGCAGAGTACCCAGCTGGCCATCTTAACCTTTTTCCTTGACATCTGCAAACCGATTGTGTTGTATAAATATGCCACGAGCGCGTACATTATATATCTTCGAGCGTTACTGTGGTTGTTTGTAACGTAAAAGAGAAAGAAAACGACTCCCAGGTAGGGAACGGATCGTGAATTGTCTGGCGTATATATTAATTTCCGTATCACTCCCACGTCATGTTTCCCTTTGTTACATCACTTTAAGCTGTCATCAAACGAGCGATCAAGCAGATGGCGGTAATTCAAAAATTTATAAACTTTGATTATTTATAACATATCTTTTAAAGTGCATTAAACTAGCTTTCTCTTTTTAATGAACAAACATTTTCCGTTTATAGTTGGTCTTTATTGAATGTTGTTCTCTCGAATATAATTGACAAGAGTTATTGCCCATCTATATATAGATACATCGAGATGCGGTATAATGAGGAAGTGAACTACATTATCGATCGTTTAGGTAAAGTTTAAGAAACTGATATGCACCTGTTATTTTCAGCCGTGGAGCTTTTTAAACGAAACACAATGGGAATTGTTCCCAACATTGGATTTCCATCGTTTTCTAATTGTCTTATCCAACATAATAAAGATTCTTTGTTGGATGTTTGAGTAGCGCACAAAGCCATTATAACGCCATCATCTTGCTCGTGGACGCTTTTCGTTGACAATGACAAACTATTTTGTAACTTAACTTCAATATTGCTAACGTCGTCCAAATAAAACGGATCTTCGTCAATTCTTGAGGTTGTCGATGGTTTTGGATTAGCGCTCAAATAAAAATAATCGACCGATTTGTTTCTTAACCAAACCTTATGTGGCCCCATTACATAAATCGGTTCTGATTTATTATGATTTTGAATAAGATTTTTTTGAGTGGGGGATTGAGCACTAACAATCCATATTTTAAGGTCATCGATAGTATAAATTTTAGTGATTGTTTGAACGTCAACACTACTTATTCTTTCAATGGCTAATTGGGCTAAATTTAATATGTCATCGGGTACGGGGTTTGGGACATACCAAGGTGACGCGTATTTAAACTTTGGCATCCAATACATCATTCTCCAATACTTTCTTAATGGAATTCCGCGCTTTCCAAAGATATTTAATAACATTTGTTCCATTTCTAAATCGGGTAAAATCCCATTATCCTCCATTTGTTCTAAAACATCGACTATACACTGCTGTTGTTTGGGGTAATGCATAAATTCCGCTTGAAAGATATTGGTTGGTATGAACTTTCCTTTAGGCATAACATCAATCAAAGCTTTATAGACGTTTAAATCTTTACTGACCCCATACTCATCCATGTGTTTTAAAGCGGAATAAATAAACTCGACGTGTCCCCTTCTATGAACACGATTTCGATCGGTGTAAATATTTATCATTTCCAAATAGGTATTTTTTGACTTTTCCTTAACGGAACTGAAGTTAATGGTGGGCAGTAATTTTTCTTGAAACTCTTGCGTGGTTAAATGAAATTGATTGATAATTACTAATCGAATTGTTTGAAACACAGAAGTCGTTCTGTAACGGTTGATCTTTGCGAACATTCGCCTGATGGACAATGATATATTTATAATCTGAAAAGTGACGGCCAGATTCAGTGCCTTGGATACGTGATACTACAGGGCAGCCTCGCATGTAGCCAGGCAGTAACCGCGTTTATTGCGTGACTGGATACTATTGATCATTTTACGCTTGACGACCGACCGAACGGCCCGTGTAACTGAAAACGAGACCGGCAAATCTTAAGATTTCACAAGAATATTATATACGGGTATGTTGATTGGTCAGGAGCAATATTACCGTCAGTTCAATTATTTTGATTGAATTTATTGATGGTTTCACTTCGAACCGCGTAAAGCGATCTCGTAGAAAGCGAAGCTGACAGATTTTATTGCTTGTTTATTTGTTTTTTCTTTCACGAATCCGAAAACGTTAAAACGATTATTGTTCTTTCTACAGCCAACACTTATTAAAACTCCAACGAAAGCTTGTTTATACAATTTCTGTCGTGTTTACCGTTTTTCGTTTGCTCGAACTAATGCTTCATTAATTTAAATCTAACACTGTTCCGCGGACGCACCGTTTGTTTGCTTCGTGAGCTTTGATCTAAGCCTTCCTAGGCCCCGAACCACTTCATACATAAATACATTTTCACATAAATTATTCAAACGCAAACATCCGACAGTGTACAGTCGCATCAAGTACCATCCATTATAAGTTTCTACTTAATTAATATCTATAAAGAAAATTATTTACCAAAACATTTCTCCTAATGACTTCCAACTTTAGTAACTTTTTTTTATCCGTTTTTTGCCCAGAGTTCCAATATTGAAACAGTGACAATTTTACCTCACTATTTCTGCATTTTCGTGTTTTCTTTCTGCAGTTCTCATCTTGTCCGTCATAAGACTATGATGGATACGATAAAAATATAATACATTTTTGACAAGTTTGCAAATCACACACAGTTTACCACACATTTGTTTATAGTGCAAAAATGGTTGCAATGAAGTAAGTACTATTTTGTAATTTACTATAAATAATTTCAAATTGTTTTTACATTAAAATATACTCTGTTGTCTGTTGATTATTTGCTATAAATGGTCTTGCCAAATTTGTAATTTACCGCTGTTTTCAAATGTTCCAATTCCAGAACACTCTTAGTGATTGGGTCCACTCTTTTTCTTGGTACTATCCTACCAAAGGGCTTATTAATTTGGTGGAAAGTGATGAGTTTTAAGATGATATTTACATTACAGCACCTGATAATGGGAGAGACTCAGAGGAAGATAGTGATGGTGAATTTTATTTCAGATATAAATAACATGAGTGGACGATAATTATCGTAGACGCTTGTAATTACAAGCGCCTGCGATTACAAATCGGAGACGGCGAAAACACAGAAAATTCTAGTGGCGAAGACGATTTACCTCTTTCTCGTTTAGTCAACACATATTATAATCATCCTCCTTATAGCGAAAGGTGATTTGGCCGATGCTGCTTTGAAAGTTTCTTTGATAAAGAAATATGTACTTTCTGGAACGATATGTTTGTCTTTAGTGATCAGCAACATGGTGACCAGAGCTTTGAGATTAAGACTGGTGAAATTAAATGATAACACTAATCTACCTAAAGGTGATTAATTTGCAAAACCGTTACTTAGCACTTGCCGTCCTCAATGAAAAAGTGTATGTTGACGAAAGCATGGTTTTCCTTATTTGGCCAACATGGAGCCAATGTTCATAAAAGGTAAATCGATTAGATATAAATACAAAATGTAGAGCTTGTGTGATCTATTAGGATACCTGATTGGAGGGAAAACAAGAGAACAGACTTCCGATTAAACAACTAAGTGTTGACGGTTTTACTGTTGTTTCATTGATGTTAAAACCTCTAAAACTTAGAATCGTTTAAAATTTACGCTGATAGATATTTTTCATCTTTGAAACTGGTGAATTATCTTCAAAATTTGCGGGATGGATACAGTGGAACTATCAATTCTAACAGAACTAAGAAACGTTATCACTCAAATTTTAAAAAGGAAACCACGGGATACATATGAGTACTAAACGGATAAAATTACAATCATAACTATGACTCTTTGAATGATAACAGCACAGTTCTTACTGCAAATTCTTGTGACAAAGTTAACCCAATCGAACAAGTAAATAGATGGATATAAAGCAAGAAAAAAAGGAACATGTATCTCGACCTCATATTATTAATCAGTACAACAAAACTATGAGGGAGTTGATAGAATGGAAGAAAACATTGAAAATTACAGAATCAGTGTTAATTAAAAAAAAAATGGCGGTGAGTATTGTTTGCCTTCTGCATAAATGTTTATCTTCATAATTCCTGGTAAATTTATTGTACGCAAGCAGGAAACGAAAAAAAATTTTTTTTTAATTCAGGCAAGAAGTTATGCAAGTTTTTTATTTAAAGTTTGGTAAACCGGCAACTAAAGAAGGACGTTCAACGACTTAAAAACCTCTGGTAAACAGAACCGATGCCCAAATTCGATATGGTAAATTATCGATTAATACCAGTTCAAAAACAAAATCGTGCATACTGCCACAAAAACGTTATAAAAATGTACGAAAAATGTTCAAAACGAAAAACATAAAAAAATAATTAAAACAAAATATATATTTTTTGCATATATTAAGACATCTTACGCATAAAAATCGTCAACATTGTGTAAAAGAATTTCTCTATTCGAAAAAAGAAAACTCGGGAAACAAATTAATCTCTTTCATCCGATGTTTGAACTTTAATGGATTATTTTAAGAAATTGGTTAAACGTAATATAAATGTACAATGCCCTACATAAGTATTGGCTCAGTAACAACATTGTGTAAGTATTGGCATAGTTTTTGGGTTTTGACGGCGCTTCGATACAACACATGTATTGTTTCGAGTGCTTATCGTTAGAGCATTTCTTAGTTGTCATCAGCTTTCATAATAACGTCATATGAAAATATGATAAATGGGACATGAAAGCTAATCACGTTACTACAATACGACTTGTATTCGGCAAGTTATTTACGTCTATAAAACCCGGCTGTTGAAAATTTTTAAAATGTCTACTAGAATAGTAAAATTTGGTTACATTTCAACATTAATGAAAGTGATGAACAAAAGGTAATAGTAAATTATGCAAGTAAATATTATCAAGAGAAGGGAAAGGATAAACAGTTTCTACTAGTCCTCTGCTACTTCTTTTAAAACGACACCGTGAACATAAAGGAATATAAGAAATACCCAGAACACAAAACTGAAGATAAGAAACTAAAAAATCAAAATACCTGCAATGACCTGTTTAGATAATCAACCGTATTCGCTGATAGATAATAAAGGTTTTTCTCGTTTATAGTCTACTATTGTTCCACGATATATACTTCCTTCTCGGAACTAAATGAAAAATGTAAGATCTGATATTTATAACATATTACAGACTCAAATTGCAAAAAATAGTCTAAAACAATAACAGTTTCATAAGTATTACAATTCATTGGATTACAAATGAATGGGAGAAAGGAAACATTGTGTTGAGTTTTAAATATAACTCAATTATGGCACATATAATTGAATCAAATTATAATAATGTTGCGTGATAATGGGACTAACATGATGAATGTTTTAGTCATTTACTGTAGCTTATAGTAACAGATGTCATTTTTTCCCAGAGCGCTATATCAGATATGAGAGCTTGTGCCAAAAAAATATATAGTTACAGATTTTAATCATTCTTCCTTTTCATGTGATAAACTGAAAACTATTCATAATGATTTGGCCATGATATCAAAAAATTAAGATTAACTAATGCTAACTGAATTTATTCGAGCAGTAACAGTTCGAGCAGCAACGATAGTGTCAATCGACAATGAACTGTTCGCCAAAAAGAAGAAGAAACTGTCTACAAATGAACCAGAACCTTTATGGTAATGTTACAATATTATTTGTACTGCTTGTTCATCATCAGACTAACCAATGAAGTAAAGGCTGCTACAACCAGTGACGATGTCTTTCCACAAGTTAGTATATTTTTGGCTGCATCGAATTAAGCCAAATAGCTCGAAAGTATTTGTAAAGTCTTACGAGTAATGTAAATAGCGAACACACATTTTCTGATATGGGATGAAGACCGCCGTTCTAGATTAACTCCTGTTAACGCAGAAGAAGTACTTTTCATATACCACAATTTTCAAAAGTATCATTTTGAGTATTAACTGTGATAGTATTTGTTTTCTATTTTTGCATTTTCTCTTAAAATACAATATATACCATTTATCTGAGTTTATAATTATTCTTTAAAATAAAGAAGATTTCTTCTACATAAAGCTTTTGTTTGGATTGTTAGTTTGAAATCATCATTTATATAATAGCTGTATTTTGATTCGGCCAGTTTTATCAGGTGTTTCGACCGGTCAATTAAAGAGCTGAATCCGTCAAAATCCGTATCAACGCCGGATTTTCCTGCCATCCTTATATATAATCTACAAACTGTTGGTCAATTCGAAAAGAAAAGATCAAACTTCAAAATCTTCGACAACAAATGAAAACAAATGGAAACAGGTAATCAGAAGTAGTAGTTTAAAGGTAATGGAAAATAATCCACAGATATCAACACAGCAATTGAGTGTAACCACAGGAATTTTAAGAACCACAGATTGGTCCATTTATCCGGACCGATGGGAAATTTTTGGACATATTAAAACTACAAATAGAACCTTTAGCGCATCTCAGATATGTATTTTTCAACATGATGATACGCCGCCTCACAATGTTGCTATTTTCAACAATTTTTTGATAGCTTTTGGTGATTATTGGTTTCTATTCGTTGGCCAAGTGAGACACTGGACTTAACACCTATCGATTTTTTTCTTTGGAGAAGATTGGAAAATGTTATTTATAAACAGGCAGCAATAAATTCTCGGCAGCAATTAGAAATCGGAGTTATGCACGCTCGGCAAAAAGTGTTAAAAAGTCGAGGGTGTCTAACAAATAAAAAAATATCTCCGATTTTGAACATTTTCAATACAAAAGGGTTTAACTTTTGTTGGTTATTATTATTTTTTGTTGCCATATAAGTATTTATTGTTGTTTTATTATAAATTTTATTAATTTAATCTGCCTATAGTTTATAATTTTTTTAATGCATTGTAACCAACTAACTTGATACTAATTATAAATATAATCTCGTTGTTTCATTTCCAAAACATAATTTTTCAAAATCTGCACATATCAGTTTTAAAATTGTATATTTCAAAGAAGACTTGAACGAAATATCAAGTGTGATATATTTTTGGAGTGGAAATTTTATGCACTCCTAGAATATGTAAAAACATATATGATGTTCCATTTAAAGAAATCATTTTTATGTCAATAACTACTAAAATTTTGCTTTCAGGGAAAGGTGATTTGTTCCATTTCATTCTATATAAAAGTCGTTTTGGAAATGTTTTCACAAAAAGGATTTTAAACACTGATATCATTTCTCCTCAATTAAAAGTGTTCAATTTGGACATCAAAAAAAGTTTTCTAACATTTCTACAAAAAATATGATATGTAAATCTTATACTAGATTTCAATCATAACAACTTGTTCTAACTTAAATTACGTCAGAACAAAAAAACAAATTTCACTTAAATATCACATTGTCGAAAGAGTCTGTAGGCATCAAATGTCTTCTTTTAATCTGTTGTTATGACTCCACTATCAGGATCACATTTCGGAGTTTAGGTTGAGTTCAACATATGATATCTCAAAACCGGATTGAGATATTCAAATATATTTCTTCTCGAAAAAATATATACTTTCCTTTATAAATGACAAAAAATGTATCGAAATATCTTAAGAATTCGATTTTATTCGACGTTTTCTAGATGATTAATGAAATCGTTGATTTTGTGAAATGCTACACATTTATATTGTTACATTTGTTTTTTGTTTCGATCTTTAATGTATGTACAATGAAACGCTTTGAATTGTATTGTACTTTTTATTAAGATGAAATTGGCTATTTTTTGTTCTACTGGTTTCGGTCTAGATCAGACCATCTTCAGGTCTTTCGCGGGACTGTTTGCATATTTACCTTAGACTGGGGTAAGTCTCGTATAAATACCCATTTTATGAATACCTACCCAACAGGTATTTATCTGGCACCCATCACTTATACTACCACCAATACATATACGAGGAATTACCTAGTTCGCAACAGTAGTCGAAGAAGTACCAGAAACTCGTTAGTATACATATTTGTATTGTCCTTGAAACATTGGACAAAAAGCAAAAGAGACAACTGTAGAGAAACGAAAAATAATCTTATGGTTACCCGAGCAGAAGAGATCCTACGCAGCTAAAAATATAATAAAGCGCTTTTCTGTCAGACAGTTTGAAAAATCACTGTTAATCAGATCGGTGTCGAATATTGACGGAAAGGGGCGAAAGGAAAATTATAAAAATGCTAAGAGAAAATTTTAAAATTTTTAAAAATTTTATTTTTTTTCACCTTATGAAATGATGTGGAGAAAACAAAACACAAATTTTAATGTTAAAAATTTAATAAGCTATAACTGGTGTTGTATGGCATCGTCTGGTGTAGGTCTTGGTATCATGGATAAAATGCTATACTTACAATTAAACACTCTGGAGAAAAACTTAGATGTAAGTAAATAAAAGTTCTTAAAACAGTCTCCACGTATGAACCCCATCGAATATCTATGGGCTGAACTAGAAAGTAGAATTCAAAAACATCATATTTCCACTAAACCAGAATAATTTCAATATTTCAATTACTTCAATATTCTGATTATAAGAAATTGATTTTCCATGTCTGATAGATTAAGAGAAGTTTTAAGACACAAATGAAGAGCAACGAAATATTAAATAAGATTTTTTCTGAAGTGTGCCAATACTGATCTCTCAAGAACGATTTATTTTTTATGATCTATTAATATAACATTTAAGTATACAAGTGTACATACAAAGTAATTCTTGATTTATATTTAAATTTTGTTGCTGTACCAATACTTATGTGGGACACTGTAGATAAGTTTAGGTCATTGGAGATTTAGATAATTTTGTTTCTTCCATTATCCGTTTAATACTTAACTAAGAAAGTTCCTACACGTGTATCTGCGATACATTCTGTGACAGAAAAGTTACTTCAATTGAAAACGTTCAACGACGATGGGACATCAAAGGAATCTGGTTCAGAATACTAATGGTGAACCACTAAACGTCCCCCGTTTGTCCGTCGGGTAACACAAAACTCTGCAATAGTTGCGAAATTCTCTTTGGAACATTACGATTGCAATTTCAAACTTGATTGAACGATTTTGTTTATTCGTTGAAAAAAAATGACTTTACATAAACATTATCAGGTTTGCACGTACGCTCTTACTTTTAGCACGTGATAACTACCCGTTGAAGATGGCAAGGAAACGATAAAAACCGACGTCGACGGCGCCACCGACGCCGTGCTCCGGCTACCAATCATCATCGTGCGGGTATAATTGCACGTAACACAAATAGAAACGTGATGGTCCGACGAAGATACTCGTAAATAGCACTAGGTGGACGGTTCTTCTTGATTTGTGACATTCGGTTGAATTACGATCGCCGACCGAGCAAGCGAGCTTTTACGCAGACCTGGACAAACGACCTGGAAAGGTAATAATTTCTCGTCCGAGCAGAAAAGAGAAAACCCGATGAAAGATGAAGAGGAACGGTAGCCATCTAATTGGCCATTAATACAACGTATAATTGAATCTTTTGTCTTAACGAAACGTTTTCATTTTTGCCGTTTTATCAGTTTAACGTGCGGAGTTTAATGATGTAGCTACACACGTTAAATTCTCTTAACTTCAAGCTCCATTGTACGAAAGCGGTCCACGTATTCACCCTTGTATTTATAAATCCCAGGGCATCCGGCCGAAACGTTATGAAATCATAACTCGCACCAGGTCGAGCAATTTGAAACGTGGTGAAAATGCTAAATGTACTGTGCATAAATCGCGAATGCGGTCGAAAAGGTTCACCTTCCATTAACAATTCAGAGTAGCGCAATCCGAGGATTGCTCCTTCTTCTGTACAAATGGGTCTCCTCGGGCTAAATCACGATACTCTCGTATTTAACTATTCAAAGTATGCGTTCGACAGGGAACGCGTTATTGTTTAACATGCGTGCTCGCCCAGTTATTTCCTCTACATCGAACCGTGTAATTTAAGTTGTTAGTCTTTAATTACTTAATACAATAAATAAAAACGTTTATTCCTAAATATAGCTCAATACGATATACTTACAGCACAATAAAACATATCATATCAACACCTTTTCTTAGAAATTTCTTACTTAATTAATTCAGATGATTATCTAATCAATATCTCGCGATTGCCGCTGTTTGTCGTAACCGCACCTGTTCCTAACACTGCAACTTACTAATTATAATAATCACGCGGGAATAACAACTTGTTCAAAGACATGGAAGGAGACGGACGATTGCCATGGAAAGAAAGATTATGTCCGCAGGCGAACTGAGATCAATAGAATGTAACAAAGCAAATTCATAAATCGTTGCGGGTCGGACAATGAGCTCGAGGAGAGAGTTGTGAAACGGATGACTGCTTGACATTGAGAAGCATTTCTTCAAGAAGAAGCGAGTAAAAAGAAAGAGAAGAATCTCCGAACAAAATCATTCAGGCAAACGGCCCGCGCACAAAAAGAACGTTGTTAAAAACAGCCCGATACATAATTATGTAAGTATTAAGGCGTTATCTTGTCGAAGATGATTACCGCCTCACGGTTATGGCAACGTTATTATAGCACCAGAGGTGACTTTCACCTTAAGACTACGATAAGAAAAGACGAAGAACAAAAATTTAGATGTGGATATGAAAAGAGGGGAGTGAAAAGCGATAAAAGTTTAATATCAGTGTTGTTTATCGGCAGTTCTTTACGTTAAAAATGTTTTTAAAAAAGGTATTGATGATTAAAGATATTAAATAAGTTGTCTTGAAATTCTAAAGTCTTGTTAAAAGGTTCGTCGACATTCTAACGTCCAAAGATTTCGAGCATTACGATGTCGATCAAGATACCGAAGGAATACAATAGGAGAATTCTCCAGGTAGCCTGTTTACTCTGAATACAGTGACAGCCACTGAAATTGCTGTGACCATACACTACTTTGATACGATCTAGTGCGATGAGACGCATCCTAAACGACCTCTCGGTCCTTCGGTATCCGCACGGTCGTCCAAACCACTAAAACTAACAAACGGTGTAGCAGACAACTATCCGACGAATAAAAGTGAGGGTATACCGTTCGCGTAGTTTCCGAAGTTGCAACGAACAAAACAAGCCCGTTCACGAGTCATTTACTTTCGCGAAACTTCTACTTTTCTTATTTCTTATTTCTGCAATTCCCTCCGGCAAAGTCGTTGCCATAAAAATCGTATCCTCCTTCTCCCTCTTACAGCTCCCTTCTGGTCGTGGAGAAGTTCAATCTCTTACCAAGAGGCGAGAGCCGTCCGAGATCAAAGACCGTGAGAATCTGTCCAACGGCAGCTTTGTTATCAACGCCTACACTTAGGGCACAAAAATTTTCGCGACTTTTAAACACGATCCGTTGTCGACAAGTGAAATTTTCAGTTCTCACGATTCGTTCGCAACTCCTTTCAGAAAGGGTCCCTTTCGGTAAGTTTCAGTCGTCCCCGAATGAAAATAAACAAACGTCGACGTCTTTGAAAGAGATTCTCATGCCAACACATTCGCAGAAGTGCGAATGAGTGGTACCCCGGCTTTAAATAACATCGAGAACAATAATATCCGGTGATCTGGCTTGGAAAATAAAACCGATATAATAGATAAGCGGGGACGAAGAACAAAAATATTTAAACATTGGTAGGAAGCAAGTGTTGGTTATAATAACAATAACATTTATCCTGCTAAAATTGTAAGATTTATGACTACAAGTAGTTTGCAAAGGGAAATGTGTACACACACTTAATATTGTCCTGATAAATATAGATTTTCATATTTCAGTCAACACCATACGTATGTACCTATTACAAGGATGAATGAAACTGGCAAGAATAAGTGATTATTTAACAAGATGTATGGAGAAGAAAACGAAAATTGTTTGATGTAGTTCGAAACTAAAATAAAGTATTAATATTAAAAAACTAAAAAGTGCCAACCTTACACCACGAACTTAAGTATATATTGTACCCCGATAGATAACTAGAACATTAATACATTGCCCGGTGAAACATTTTTCAGATCCTTAGGGGAGATAAACTGCAACACAAAATTTATGAATATGATACGATTGAACCGCCCTCCTCCCCATATATAACAAGTTAGGGTGTGCATTTAATCGACAATCCCTTAGACAGTCATCAAATACTGCTGATACGAGTAAGTCTTAAAATATTCTCGGGTTTGACAGAGGCAATGTCAATAGCTTCGCATATCTTATTCCCGGAGAACTACTGGCTCTTGTCTTACAAACGCGTTAACGCTGCCTTTTCGTGCTAACTCACCGCTTTATTGCAAGCAATTCCAGAGTAACCTAGGACCCAGGTCAAAAAGAGACTCTGTTATCACAACTCAGTATGCTTAAAGTTCCTTTACAGTCATTAAGCAGAGCCGACACCAGTTTTAGCTTACAACGCCTGGAGTGAGACTTGACTGACAAAAATCGTACTGTCAAAATTTTCACAAATCTCTCTAGAAGGATTTTTTAGCTTTCATGTCAATAGCAAACACTTCCGTCTAGAATACAGTACAATAAGTACTCAGGCTGCAAACTAGCGTGAACCGAAATCGCCGAAACGCCAGGACTCCTTCTGGTGTTTCTTATCCATCATGCAAGTAAATATACAAGTATCCGCCTGAACTAGAGAATCGTCATTTTCAATCCAGGACTGCTACTCAAGCAGTTTAACTTAGTATCGAGCATAAAACAATGACAATGGCCATGTTATATATGACGTCGGAGACAGCACAGTATCAGCACCTATAGCATCGTCCGCAGATCATTAGTACATGTCGGAATAGGTTTGAGCATATTGCTTAACTCTGTAAATAATAGTTTTGGCCACTTTAACTACATGCACATGCTAGAGTTGGTAAGCACATAGCACTAGAAATTGCCAATCCAGCTAATCGTTGAATTCTTGAAAGTTTATTGATAACTGAAGCCTATCGGACTTTCCGATACCAGGCTGCCGCCCTATATGCAATTATAGGTTTAACCACAGTTTCATAGAGCGTATAAAATAGAAATATCATTGAAATCAAACTTATGTCCTGTATCAAGACGGTGGTTGTCAAAAACTTATTTGTTAAAATGGGGATTCCTACAATCAACTTCGTGTTGTTACGGTCTTTTCTTAAGATATGGCGAGGTGGTCCCAATATAAATCGATGTGCAAACACCACAGAAGTAAGGTCCTTTAGGTTAGAGAAGTGGGCCTTAAGAAGCCTGAAATTACAAAAAGGAGGACGAGAAAATCTAAGTGTCTCTGTGGGTCTCAGGAGTCGTGAACAATAGTTTATTGACTAAGGTCTTCGAGAAGCCATTATTGTTGGACATGCCTAACGAAAACCTAAAACTAGTTCTTTTCCCAAAAACAAGAGTGACTAATCTTTCTGATTCTCTTTCTCATTTCTGTAGCTGAATCAAGTTTTTGATGTAAGGGAAGGCTCGAATAAAAAATATATATCTACCTGTGTTGTTTCTTTCTAACATACACCAATCAGTATAAAAAGACCGATCCTCATCTCGTATGATTAAACAGCCAAGAAAGTTGCTGGTATAGAATATTCAGTCTCCAAGACCTCATAAAATGAATCTACAGGGATTGGAAAGATAATGTCGTGCACATACTTAGTGGATAAAAGGGAACCCAAACCTCAACTATGCCATTGAGAAGGAGATGAAACCATCGATCATAATGAGCGCCAGAATAGGGCTCAGAGGACTACCAATGGGTGTACCAAATTGTTGTTGGTAAAATTGTTCCCTGTAAGAGAAGGTGGAAAAAGTGAACAGGAAGCTAATGATTTCCATAAACATATGATTATCTATAGCAGTGTGTCACACGCAGTACGAGCAGTCACACGGTCTCATTCTCTATCAATAATAGTAATAACTAAATCCATGGGAATACTGGTGAACAAGGAGACCACAACTAGTGATGCTAAGACATGGTTACTTAGAAGTTTTATCTTGGATGTCTATCCTGGTCCAGTCTGAGAAGGCACCAGACAAAATGTTGACAATAAACTTCGAAAAAGCATATGTAGGAAATCCACAAAAGATAGATCTTAAAAAGGAAATGATAGTTCTTAAGGGGCAGTCTTCCTTATGGACCTTAGGGAGAGCACTTGGGAGACTGATCCCATTGCAGCACATCAAAGATATAGATGTTGTGGCATCAATATAGTCAAGTTCTTTAAGTTTTTGAACAAATCTATTGTTCTTGGACTATGTGGAAGATATGGGGTCCTTAGATATCCTTCCATAGGTGGATAGATGGAACAACCAGTTAAAAAACTTTTAAAATCGTGTCGAAACATTCCCATCAGCGACATGTGCAAAAGAGAGTTCCACTTGTCGCATTAAAGAAAAAACAGGTTCATCAAAAAAAAACAATGGACTAATAAAGCTAAATTGCATGAAAACGAACACATAAAAAATCACAAAAGAAACATGTGCGAGAGGTGACAAAATTCAAAAAACCCTCGAGGGTTTTTAAGCTTACTTTTAAAATTATTAAACAAGTTAAAGAAGTTTAGCTTTTCCATCTTATGATGATAGGTGGATGTGAACATATCGGCCGTTTACCGTTCTTTATCGATCGGAGTAATCACAATTCAATCAGAACGATCCACCATTCTTTAAAAACCTAGTTTTATCCTGCTCACTATGAAAATGAACTCTTTGCTTGAGAGAGGGAAGGAACGCCTTTAACAAAGTTAGTAAGGACGTCAGTGATGCCACCCCTGATCAGAATCAGGATTCAAGATCTGGAAACTGAGACAGCTCTACTGTATTTTCAATGTCTCCCAAACAACGAGGAATAGTTTTATCTAGGATTACTCCTAGATATTTGACTTCCTTCGAGAAAGAAATTTCTTCACATTGCGGCTTTATCCAGAGATTCTGTCCGTTATATCAGGCGCAAATTGTATCTAGGGTCACCTGGAGTACTTTAGACATCCTCATCAACCAGGTTCCTTTGACCATAATGACAATATTATCGACATACGCTTATATTTCTACACTAACGGCTTCGACTATCGCAATCAGGTCATCAACCAGTAGGGACCAAAGCAGGGGAAACAGTACCTCTGAGGACAGCCATCTCCCGGCTTGAAAAGTATCCCGTCACCGTCTTCTGAACTAGAAACTATCCTCTGTTAGAATCATGCTATTAGGATTGTCTAATTGCAATCATGCATACAAAACAGGAACTGTCAATTTTTGATCAGGTGCAATTTGACCAAAAACTCATTTGATTCACATAATTGCAAATATATTAAAATGATCGTGAATTGATTCACAATTACATCAAATTGTGACAAATTTTTGTAAACTGACTGGTAACGATTTGAAAGTTATCAGAATGAGTATAAGTTGCTTTGTAACTATGCTAAGTTGTTCAGAAGTTATTACAGTTAGAAATCATAAACAGTTGTCGATATGATTTATTCCTGTTTCATTTTAATTTCAAGTTAGTCCAAATAATTACATACCAGTTTAAATGATTCATGCAGTGATTCTAGTTTTTTAACAACTTCACCATAGTCTAAACTTCTTGAGCATAAGTTGGTAGTTATTCTAATTGACAACTTCTTCATAGTTATTCCAAAACATCCAAAAATAATGAGAAATAAATTTAATAAGATCATTGAAAATAAAAAAAAAGTTACACAAACTTACATGGCAATGATTGAAAATCCATCGTCATATATGGATATGATGGAAGTCGTAGTAACACCGAAAAGACACCATGTTGGAAATACTCGGATACGTCACAATAGCTACATAATTGTTTTGAACATTTTGAAATTTAATGTCTGTTGTTAAACTGTGTCTTAACCATTTTTTCAATTTGTTGTTGATTTAGTGTCGCGCATTACCTCTGTATATACAGAATGTTCATCATATATATATGTTGATTTTTAAAATAGAGAGTATAAAGAGAAGTAAAGAGAATAATTTTTATTCTCTTTACAACAACGTAAAATGTTAGGATCCTTACACTAGAAAACTTAACTTGTAGAGGTTCCCAATATTTTTTGGATTGCAACTCCCTAAATACATGCGATTATTTTTAATCATTAAATTTCTTGAAAAATTGGAATACTTCTTTTAACACGGCTAAACGGCTAGGTAGGATTGGGTTGGGTTCTAAAAGTAATTAATACTAATTAAAAGTGTAACTAATACTAGATCCACAACCTAGTCCAACCTTATCAAACTTAACCTAACCTTGGGTTGAGTTGGGTTTCATTTTTAAAGATCTCTGGCTAAATTCGAATGATTCAAATCTTATTTATATTTCTTATTAATTCCGAATCTTTCTAATTCTAGGTCTAGTGTTATTTAAGTTTTAATTCCTATTTAGCTCTAAATTGTAAATTCTTCTGGAACTAAAAGTAAAACGTAAACTATTTCAGAAATCAGTGTTATCCCAAAAAAGACCTCAACACCTTAGAAAGAAATTTTCAAAATCGAGTAATCATTTTCATTCAATGTCAAAGATAGATTATGTACACTTATCGTGTACAATAGGCATTGGAAAAGCTTTAACACTCATAAATCATCAATTTGAACTTTTTCGGATTCCTTCCGACATTCACAGAATTGTCTAAACTTGTAATGGACCAAGACTTTATCCATTCACGTAGTGCAACTCATTAAAAATATTCCTCATTTGTATATAAAAATTAGACTGCATTATATTAATAAAATTTTTAATTACAACACTTTTGATGATGATGGGGACAATAGCATTAGCGCTTCATACTTTATGTGTAACCATCAGACACACAGATTCCAAAAAAGCCAATCTGAAGAAGTGAAAAAGCATGTAATGTAACGGTCTAAGAGCTCCTTAGGGAATGGGATTGAGTTCGTAATTCTTTATTCCATAAATATTATATTGTATTACCCCATACATTGAACGAAATTTCTAACGTTGTAAATTTATGGTTGTATATATCTTATTCATCTTGTTAACGCTTGAATAAAAATAATTAGATGTCTCGATGATTACTCAAGAGACCGTCATCACATCAATGGCAGCAATTCTTTTGTTCCCCGCGGCATTGCTTAAGAAAAAAAGAATCGTGAAAGGAGAGAAAAGAATAAAGCCCAAATTCCTAGAGGACATAAAAGGACAAACGCGACAACGATACGTCGTGCCATCCCATAAGAGCACCGGATAATATTATCTTTATCGCTTGGATAAAGAGCTATCGATTCCACGCTTAATGTCCGATCGTAATTTTTATTTAACTCGGCTATCTGTAGGTTTACAGCTGCGGTGGGACTTCGAGCCGATTCACCTGAGCGAGGACGTGATACAATTGTTATTGAAATTAGTTATTGGAGATTGTTAAGTAATATTTCGTTGAGACAACCTCAAATAAATACCGTCGACTTCCTGTGTAGCGGTAGATGCAATCAACAAACGGACCATGATAAATATACGCCCGGTTATTTATAACGTCCATCTCTCACGGAGAGTTTAGATCCAGCGGACTCTTGCGAAATAGCGAGCAACGAAGGCACGTAACGATTTAACGCTTTGAGCCTTATAGAAATAAACATGAATTATGGTACCGCGACGTTAGAATCAAATATCGAGGTTCTATTTGTAGAGCGCCTCACATAAATCCTCGTGCATTCATTTTGTATTTGCACCACTGACAAATTGAAACTAACAGTTTTCATTTGCGTCGATTCACACGTCTGTATATTGTCAGAGGATTTATCCCGACAAATAACATTTTACCTCACTTCGCCCGCAAAGAATTATCCGAGCAAAAGCTGATTCCGATGGGAGCATTCGGTCGGAAGTATGAGGAACGTTGTCGTTCGCTGCTCCCTTTTCGTTCCCACGGATTTTACCCATCGACATATATCGAGGGAGAGAAACTTCAATCAATTGATTGATGTACTCCTTCGCAATTACGCTGTATGCTTTGCCTGGAGAAACTTAATGAAGCGAAAACGGGGTGCGTCAGAAATGGTATTGTTTATGGATACACAGCTTATCTATACACTCCAATTCCAATGTACAACTGCAATGGTGAATTGTGGTGAAATGGTATATGAGATTGTAAGTAAGACTCTTGAGAGGCACGTGACATTGTTTTCAAACAAAATGATTCACGCGTTGACAGCGCTAAATCATCCCTGCACACAAATAAATCAAACTATCCATAAATGTAACATTAGGCAGATTTCCATTCGATGTAAATTTATGGTAATAAATTCAAAAGCACAGATGTAACGCTGGCCCAACAGGATTTTCCGCGCAATATGGCATTCTTTACGTCGAACCGTTTGCTTTGGAACCGTTCATATGGACGTCTTTTCGTCGCGACGGAATATCTCTGTGAATTCTCGTCCACAAACTCTAGGAAAGAAAATAACATCAAACGGAAAACTAAATCTTGCGTCTTGAAATTCTTAACCGTTTCCCTTTGGACATAGTACATAATACAATACAACATAAAAATTTCATTTTTATTCTCATGCTAGACGCAATAAGTTAAGAATTTGTCTTGATTTTATTCCAACTGCTAATTTATTTTCCTACACATACAATATGATGAATGGCTCGCTCCAACAATAATTCGAAGAAAGAGATAATAAATAATTTATACATCCATAAATCCTCGACGATTTAAAGGATACGGTCTCGCATCCTCCCGTATTTGCTTTTCAGCTTAAACGCGAATTACAACTTCCTCCCGTTCGGTCCAAGAGTTCGATCAGATAAGGCATTTATAATTAATGCGTGCAATAATTACGCTCGGCATTATCACTGTGGACGCTTTAAAAGCTTGCGCGGGCTTTCGAAAGCCCCGAGAGGGAAGCCGTAATTTTGCATTAGTATCAGCAGTGTAATCGTGACAGGTAACAGTCCGTTTACAGCTGACACGTTATGGGATTTGCGAACTGTTGCGGCTATACTAAAAGTTGCCACTTCGTGATACATTATCTTTAGTACTCTGTACGATACCATCTTTTTATGTGTAACACGTTTATTTTTCGTTTTAATGTCCAAAAACAATTTTCAAACCTAAATTTATTTCAGAAGTTAATTGGTACCCCATAATAATCGTAGTGTTGCAACAACAAACACAACCGCTAAACGCAGCCAACGGCAACAAGTTCCATCAACATTGCGGGTTGATTCGATCGGATTGCCATAATTGAGTTGGCGAAGTGTTAATTGATTCCGGACAAGTAACTTGCGGCCAGAATGCCAGCCTTTGAATTAAATTATGTTAGATGGGAATGTTACAGCGAATCTATCTCCCGCTGAGAATTAAGAGAAAAAAAACATGTACAACAATAATTCATTTTAAAGTATACAATTTGGCGAAGAATTGATGGATCTCTCAATTTAGAAATGGTTTTTTCGCTTCAATCTCGTTGTAACTGAACCTGAGTGTTCCATTTGAATTTAAAATGTTACCAAAGAACGGAATGACTAACGGAGGGAGTGGAGAGTAATCCAAAAACAATTGACGGTGGGAGGGTGGAAAACTCACACCAGATATCGACCCGATGCAGCTTTTAATCAAATTCTGTAGCTCATATAACGCTTAGAATCGGAAATTCCAGTTGATTTTAGCATGGCATTTCAAGTTAATCCAGTGCCTTTTGAAACGTGGGAGCTGATCCCCTTTCTATTGATACTCACAACAGTATTGTTGCTGTGTTTATGAATTTAATATGTTAGTGAAAAAACGTAAAAGTGTAAGTTTTTTAAATATTAGTAAAATTTAAGCTTTATTGGTGAAGACTAAATAGAAGAAGAACAATTGAAAACACTTTATTTAGGTATAATTAAATTTTAATATAGCATGAAATTTCCAAAATCATATTTAGGCCTAGAAATGGACCTCATTTGCGAGAAAACACAAGTCTAACAAAGTCAATTCGAAATAATCGAGTTTAAAAATTGTTTTTTTCATTATAGCATATGGGTCCTTACACTTTCGTATGCATTTTTTGTCGGTAATCAATGTAAATACGAAAGTAATATTGCTTATGTAAAAAGAATGTGCCTTTTTACGTATTTTGCTGCTAAAATCTCAAAATTAGCAGATTTTAAGTTGCGATTTAATAACAACAGCATGATGATTAGATATTCTGAATAACATTACATTCAACTGCTATGTTAAATCAATATAGTCTCTAGGTTATCTTGATTGTTTTTGAAGTCGTAGTTTCAAACATAAAATTGCGACATTAGATTACATGAAACAATTACAATATTGTGATAAAGAATTTTTGCGTGAAAACTTCAATGAATTTCCCAGAAAGAGTTTCAGAATCAACAAAATATTATTTACAACTACTTTTAATGATATCAACGCAAACCAAGCCAATTTAACAAATCCATCTTTATTAATGACTGAGCCTATTAATTATAAAAATCTTTCTTACATTGAAAAGTGAAGTGTTTTTAATTAACCCATTTAGTCCCACGCTGCTTTATATAAAAAAATCGTTTGTTTATAAATTTGCTTAAGATAATATGGATTGAAAAGTATAAAAATGTACACAGTCATTTGAAAGAAACATTTCTTGTTGTGATATAAGATGGTGCAAAAATGTACCACTGGTAAGATATACGAATAACAATGCAAAAAAATTGATTATCATTTATTAACTAATTATAAATAATAAATAACTAATAAGTAATAGAACATAATACTAACAAATACGTAATTATGAAGTAAAGTATGACGTTTACCACAATAAAATGTTTATATTAAAATTGCTACAAAAATGCACCAATGGTATGAACAATATGATCATTTATTGTGATTCTCCATAAAACACTCTGTGAATGAATTTACTACACATATGTATAGTATGTACAGGGTATATTTCACATCTTCTCCGAGCTTTGGAGTCATGAGTCGTTGTAATATGTTTATTAGAAGGTTCAAATTCTTAGTTTGAGGTAGTGTTTTGTTTATGTTCCGTATTAGGTGCTCCGTTATCAACTTCGCTTAACCGCACTGCAATATATGATTTAAAATCCAATTGTGCTATTTTATTATTACTCACAGTATTGTACAATTGTCTAATGAATTAATAAATAGTGGCCATCACCATTTCTTTCCTAACACTCTACATCTGTAACTGGCTATTCTGTTATCGTGGAAATCCACTCTACCTATAAATTTACTGTATTCCGATATCGCATAAGTTTGATTAACTTGTGTTTTCTTTTTTTCTTTCTATTTAATCTCTTAATTGATTGTATTGGGTCTAGCGCCAGATAATTAGAAAGTGCAGTTACAATGAAGTTATCATTCCATCATACTGAAGAAATTTTTAAAGTGAATCCCCTTTCTTTCTTTTAAATACATTTTACGTTTGCTGACGGTCAATTTTTCGAAATTTTTCTCATATCTCATCATACATCGTCCCAATTGTCCGTTTTTAACTTTAAACAGACTTAATATTTCAAGCCGTATTTTCAGAATCTAAATTTTATTTCGTGTTTCTTTGTTTTTTCAAAGTATATATGAGGAAAGTATGCACTAAAAACTTGCAAATGCCAACATTTTACAGAGTTGTATGAATTAAAAATTGATTTATTTTTAACTAACAATAAGAAAATCTTGAGACTAAGTTGACAGAAGAGGCTGGAAGTTGGGTTGAGCTAGTCTAACTAAGATAACCTTGAGACTACGATGATACAAGAGGCTGAAAGTTGGATTGGTAACTAATGTCCGACCGAAATTTCAGTTTCGGTTTCGGCCAGTTTCGGCCTAAAATAGGAATTTTGCCGAAGTTTCGGTTTCAGCTTTATGTTGGCCGAAATACGGCCGAAACCAAAACTACTCTCATAAAGGTTAATTGCGAACTGTTTGAACTAAATCTTCAACAGCTAAAAGCAGAACTAATACTAACTCTAAAGCTAACAACCCAGAACTAAAAACATTTGGGTTTACCGCACTTCTCTTAGGATGATTAAACCCAAATGTTTCTAGTTCCAAGCCTAATGTTAATTCTAGTTTTAGTATTAGTTTAGTTTTATAAATTCTCTCTTTCGCGGCCATTCACGATTAATGCCGTATGGAAAAACTTAATTTTATTGTTTCTCTTTTTACATATCATAAATTGAACGTAAAGAAATCATAAAGTTTGTGTGATTTTGTGATTTTAACATATTCGACGCAATATTTATGCTTAGATAAGTTTGCAAAATCAGTAACAAAATTTTTTCTTCTTTGTAACACGATCCCTATATAACTATATATAGTGTGTTGAGAAATTGGCGAATAATTTATATGTAGTGGCATTCTTCGCTCGAACCTGAATCGAAAATCTTAATGTATCATGCTTCGTATGGTTTCCGGAAGCACTTAAAGGAAACGTGAATATATGGCGACATTGCATAGTAGAATTGTATAGTATATTTGAATACTATCGTTTAGTGGGGACTGTATTTTTTTTTCAGTTTCAATCTACGAAAAGTTTCAACAAAATGAATTTTACATTTTGCTATATTCCAATAATTATAAATAATTGTTTACTGTTAAAATAATACATATTAAAAGTAGCATATAAATTATGTACCTAATACAAGTAATTTTTTTACATTAATTATCCGAATTTTGAGAACTTCCTGAACATGTATGAACCATGGTACAACATTTTAAGATTAAGAATTTCGCTTTAGAATCGAACGAAGAATGTCTACGTACAGATTATCCGCTAATTTCCGAACATCCTGTATATATCTTCTACTAATTCCTTCATATTAAAGAAACAATATGATTTGGCCGAAACTACGATTATAGCTGAATTTCGGTTTCGGTTCAAAATTCAGTTTCGCTCGGCCACTATTGGTAGATAGAAGAGGCTTGAAGTTGGAGTGGGCTAATTTAACTAACAATAAGAGAATCTTGAGAGAATGATGATAAAAGAAACCGAAAGATGGGTGGTAACCAAACTAACCCAACCTAAAGAGTATGTTTACTTCAATTAACGCCCCAGCATTGAAGCGAACAATGTTATTGGCTTCCTATGTTAGTATCGTTGCGTATATCAGCTCCAACATCAACGTTCCCTAAGAGTATCTTGGATCTAGAAAGATAGAAGAAGCTAGAAGTTGGGTTGGACTAATCTTACTAAGAGAATCTTGAGACTGGGATTATAAGAGGAAGCTAGACGTTGGGTTGGGCAAATCTAACCAAGACAATCTTGAAACTAGGAGGATAGAAGAGCTCGGATGTCGGGTTGGGTTAATCTAACTAAGAGAATCTTAACACTAGGTTAATAGAAGAACTCAGATATTGGGTTGGGTGAATCTAACTAAGAGAATCTTGAAACTAGGACGGTGGAAGTGTCCTGGTCTTGAATCTGATTTTTTTCAAAATCTGCCTTGCTTGATGTTTGCGATTCCTGACGTTTTTAATCTTTCCGTTTCGAATTGAACGCTATATCTATATCTATAAACTATATCCTAATTTTTTTAAAAAGTAAGTTTTTTTTTAAAGATTGCCACCTCTCTGGATATCGTTCAAAATATAAATTTTCTGCAGCCTCTACATTTTTCATATCCTGTTCATTTTCATAATTTCTATATGACATTATTATGAAAGTTGATGACAACTAAGAAATACTTTAACGATAACCTCCTACAACTTAAATTAAAATTTGACAGATAGATTACTCATATAATCTTAAAAGTTACCAAGTTGTATACTTGTATACTTTCAAACGTTTTCATGTACACATATGTGTGCAAGTGTGTATATAGGGTGTTTATAAAAATCATTTTTGTGTGAATAAGCACTAAAGAAGAAGATCATTCACTGCATATCATAAACCGTAGCAGATATCAATACGCGGTTTTCGCCATTAAGCCTCTTATAAAAATCGAATCGGTTTCCTTTAGGTCTTATAGCAAGAGGAGTTTTCCTTTAAAAGTGTCCAGTTTGGCAAATAGTTTATTAAAATTTATCAATTGGAAGACATTGATTACATAGGTTAACCGTACAAAATATTTTCCCCCTTTGTATAATGAAACTTTTATCTGTAATTTTTTTCAATAAAGTTGATAGTTTATAAGTTATAACGTCGTCCCAATTTAAATGCCATTCCAGTATAATATAAAAACTAATAAACAATAGTGCTCATATTATTATTGAAATGATTAACTTTACTATTTTATTCTTTATTTAATTCAAATCGTCTATTAATAAAAATTAAAATATTAAATTAATAAATTTATTAAACAAATATTATAAAACTAATATTAAATTTTTTACCATTTACGCTTCTTATAACAGTAAATTATTGAAAATTTCATTTTCTTTGGTGTTATTAATATGTGACTACCACTCTTGTAACTTCCGATCGATTATTAAATTTTTCCATTTTAGCTTTGAAGTAGATCGAAATCAAATACAATCGAAGTATTGGTAGTACTGCTTTAAGTACTGTTTTAAGAAGCTGTCATTAACTTTACATCTAGTGTACCGTCGTCCTGAATAATTTTTCTGTGCTTTTTGCCCACATACGGTCGTTGGATACTTCTTGCCGTCATCGCCATTATGCCTGAGCATAGGACTGTTTATAGTACCTCGGTTTCTTATCCATAGCCGTTATGATTGAGAACAGTTCAAGCTGTGAGTCATAACAGTCAGAATGTAACTGCAAGCAAAGAATTGAAGAACTTATAGCTATTATGGTTGAGTACTCTTCTAATTGCAGGAATCGATAAGTTTCTTAACTATAATAACGGTAATTTCTGAAAAATAGATCAATCATTATTTGAATTTCATAACATTATGGAAGGAAACATTCGTACAGTATTTAAATAGTACGTACTAAACGACATTCGAGGTATTTATTAAATAATCTAAATATTTCCCTCCAATTGCAGACTAAATTCTTGACAATATTAAGATATATCAAAAGCTGTTGTAACGTGTTCATTATTGTTGTTCTTTGTACTTATTACTTCCTATATTTAAATAAGTAATAAATTCCTTGCGATCATTTTCTTTCATCACTGACTTTATTATGAGTTCTTCGTAGAGACACAACCAACATCTGCGTTCTTCAAGACTGACCCATGGCCTATACATATTCATTACACCGCGTTGCTTTCATTAGCCATCACATGTGTAAACTCGGTCCGTACGAACACGCTCGGTCCATAAGCTTATCGTGTATGTATCTCGAGAGGTTTCGTTTCAGTTCGCATACAATGTAATCGAGCGTTGATTTTCTAATACCCGAGAGTTCGCGTTTCGAACTCCGGATCGGTATTGTTTCGACGTTTTTATATGGGCGAACTTGTTTTCTCGTTATTTGTTTCTTTCCACCCGAGCTTTACACGCGACACCTCATACACACGGTACACACTCCTTCTTCGTATATACTGTGACGTGATGTTTACCAATCGTGACGCAAGAGATCGCCGATCGGGGCGATAAATTCCCACAATACGACGTCGGATTGTATTGAATCTCTAAACGCGTGTTGTATGTCTCTAGATTTAACCAAGCGATAGTGGTCGACTGTCAGACAAATTAATTCATAGGTATGACTGGTTGGTCGTATGGGGCCGTCACGCAATGTCCGGATTTTGTGACAGATTGATTGGGATTCCTTGTTGAATTATGTCAGTACATGATGGTTCCAGTAATTATTCTTTGAAAAGCTTTTCCTCAAATACATATTTGCAAATTAAGTCAAGTTCATCAAATTTTAATTTTAACTAAAAGATAAAACTCGCATTAAGAATGAGGCGGTTTAGGATCGTTCAGTAATTTTGTGTTTTATCGTTTAGCGATAAAAAGTTTATGAACGCAATTTCCATATTATCGTAATAACTTCGTACTAATTACGTTCATTAAAAATAGCCAAACTGAAAAATCGATACTTTTTATAGAGATATGCACAAATTAATTCTAATTGATGGTTGTTTACTAGATATAGATGTTCGGTAATTAATAAGACTTCTGCAGTGGAAAGACCATCGTGATTAAATTCTTACCACGTATCAGAACAAGAAACGTGTCCGGAGGACGTTAAACCTCGGGATGGTAACCTGAAACGTAGCCTCGCAAATAACATAACCATCAGCTGTCAACACAACAAGTAAAACCTATAAATACGCGTGTCTCGCTCGCGGGACAGGGAGAAAACTAGATTCTCTGGCGCGACCAGAAGATATAAATGGAAACTGAACCTGGTTCGCCGGAATCTGATGTGGAAGTACGAGTTCTTCGTTGACTCCGTGCTGCAGCTCCGGATGAGTCTGCGGCGTGATGAATGGAGGTTCGGCGAGCGGCTACGGACGAAGGCGATATTTAAAATTTTCGTGGAAATGATAAATTACACTCTGCCGGAGAGCTCTCGATAAATCTTCCTTGTCCCGCGATGAAGACGTGCTTGTCCGCGGACGTGTAACCAGAGGTATATTTATGTTAGCGTGTTACTAAACGCTAATAAATGATAGGTCGGATCTTATATCCGCGCGCAGGTGCTACAAGTGTTGCATTAGCATATCGACTTCTTGTTTTATAAGGGCGTATTAATGGGCTGGTAGCTGTAATACATCCTGTTTCCTTTTGAATCGATGGTGCCATATTTCATCTCTACTCCTATCGAATGACCTATTAATAATATTTTTTCTTGTCACCTCGAACTTGATCTCCTTAATTTATAAGATGTAACACTTTATATAGACTAGTGTACCTCATCTACTTTTTAAACATCATTTATTTTAATTTGATCAACCTGACATTTTCATAAGATACAAATGAGCCAAATAAATTGATCCATTCCTTAATTAAAGCCCTGCACCTATTGCTGCAGCATTTAAATTTATATTTGAAGCGATTCAACAAATTCAACGTTATCACAATCTCTATGTATCCTCGTGCTATTAATGCCTTTCTATCAAAAATGACGAGATCTAAGCGTGTTTTAAAAGAAATTAATGTTCAAAACATTACTGAACAACCCCCCGAAGCAAGTTGAACTGACTGAGTACAAGCAGCATAAAGTTCCTCAGCTGTTTATATATACTTTATTTCTACTGTCAAATTAATAAGTTCTCAGGAGAAACAGATTTACGTTTTTGTAACCTGTAGTAATTAAATGTCGAAAACATAGAATCGAAAACATCTTTCACAAGAAAATATTGTGCTACGATTTCTTACACAATTGCAAAAATTACACCTTCCTCTTACATTCGATGTTTGCGGTTGTTGTTGCATTCGAATATCGGGCTTAGGAATTTCTCGTATTCTGAACTGGATCGCTCTTGATATATTACGTTGTAGCAGACGTTTGCGGAGGGAGTTAACTTGCGCATTTATTCCAGCTACATTTAGAAAGGCATAAGAAATCATCATTGGCCACCTCTAAGTATTTCTTGTACAATTGTATGGCAGCACATAATTTGTCCAATGTATTCATTCCACCTTTCGCGAGTTTGTAATCCACTATCATGTGATGTCTGCCAGTTCTTTATCAATTTTGTTATCATGATGTAAGCTTGATAATAATAGAATATTCTTGATTCTTTTAGAAATATATGAAACTAGTGTAATGTTTTTCTGTAAACCGTACATGGATGATTCAATTGGTCGTCCTTTAGTGTTTGAAAATGTCACCAGTAATTCACGGTAGTTTCTTCTAACAATCCCCAAATAGGTCAATTTGAAATTCGTTCTTGGAGTACTAAATGACGTAAACCAATTATAGGCAGTCACATTTCTATTTCAACCTTTTAGTGGTTCACATAGTCTTTGTACTATAGCATAAGAAGAATATGACCTATAAAGCCATATGAAGAATATGTTGGTTGTATACCTAAGTACATTTCTAAGTTGCAAGCAAAGTATGTCTTTGCATTTGTCAAAGCAAATATTTTAATTCCATGTTTATTTCGCTTGCTTGGCTTAAACTTCCTAAACGGGCATCTTCCACTAAATTCCTCTAATTTTTAAGAAGTCCAAGTAATCCTTGTATTTCCGACGGAGTAGTCAGTTTCGTATCCATTTCTTTACTGCATGTGTATTTGTTAGTGCAAATCGTAATAATGTTTATTATATATATGTTGCGAAAATACTTCCAAATTTCTAAATAATCTTTGGTACCTTTTAGAGAAGCTTTTGGACCCCGCAAATATTTTATTATATTCTCTGCACGCGTTTTTATATTTTCGACACGGACCATGCTTTTGTCATTTCGTAAAATCTTTCCCAATGAAATATGGTGCTGACGATGGTTCTTGTTCTGCATCCGATATGTCCTCTTCACTAGACAAACTTTCCGTCTCCTCTCTGTTGACAAGATGTTCTGCTACCTCGTCATCGTTTTCGCAATCTTCTAAATTTTCATCGTCTGCTTCCTCTTCCACCTTTTACAAACACGTGTTCATAAGTGCACTCAATCGTTCTGATTCTTTTTCGTTCTGACCATTACTTATTATACTTTTGAACTTTACCGTACCGTTGCTTCTAGCGGACTTGCCGACTCAGCAATTTAAAATACAAAGTAATGAAGGGTTCAAAAACATATATTGGCTAAAAATTGTATACTCCAGGTACATAGAACAATTAACGTTTACTCCGAAGGGTTTTATGGTCATACAATAAAATATTTTGGTACAAACTAACCTTGCAATTTAAAATAAAAAGCAAAGAATGGTACTAAGACGACGTAAACATTGGCCAAATCTCCTAAATAGTGTGTTTTACAACTACATAAAACTACTAGGTATAAACGTTTTCTTCGAAGAGTTTTACTATCATACAATAAAATTTGAGTGGACTATAAGTTCGCGTATGAGTAACGAAAGATTAAGCAAGCCTTCCTTAACGTTCGTCGAATAGTGAAAATTAGGTTTGAAACGGATATCCGGAAACAATCCGGCAATTTTCTTAAATCCAGCCGTATACCAGTTGCTGATGATGACTCTTTGACACTTTGATTTCTTTTTAAAAATATTTTCACTTTTTGATTTTTCAAAAACTATTTCGGTTGAGTTGTGAATTTGATATCACAAAAACAAATTGGGATATTCACGCATAGTTTTATATTCTCAAAAGTACATGCTCCTCTTTGTAAATCGTAAAAAATCTCATCAATATATCTGAAGGATAAAATTTTTTTGTCTATTATTCAGAAAAAACATAAAATTATTTTTATGCAATTTTTATTTTTAGGTTGAGTTCAAAATTTGCAGTGGTGTGTCTTCAGATATTTGGCGCCCCAGGACTGGGCTTATTCATACAAAATTAAAAAAAAAAGATTCTTGTTTTACATCTAATGTTAGTTCTAGTTATATTTCAATTGAAATATACTGAGTTACCAAATTAATTTGTAAAGTACTCTATTTGAAAAACTATTCATTGTAAAGACTTTCGTTAAAAAATGTCTTCAGATGAAGGCACGGCTAAACTCAACCCAAGTTCTAGTTGTACTTCAATTGAAACACGTAGGGTTGCCAAATCAGTTTGTAAAGTACTTTATTTTAAAAACAATTCATTGATACACACGGTTACACACAACCCAATCCAACCTTGTATATTTCAAGAAGAACCGGCCCAAGATATTCGGCTGGATTTCGGTTGGACGAAAGAAACGGGGGTGAACTCGTTTCTACCGTACAAACTTCAATGCCAAAAATAAAAGAAAGGTCCACACCTCACAGGGGATACTGGGTACATTTATAATGAGGACACTGTGCATTTCATTGCAAATACAGAAGCCTCCCCCAGGAGTTAGCGCTCCAGGGCTGCAGCCCTATTAACCCTTGCTTTAGGACGGCGATGAAAACTTGTGATCTTAAAAACGAATGGAGATATTCAAGTACCCTTTCGATCTGAAGAAAATACATACTTTCCTTTATAAATCAGAAAAAAGTCATCATGATATCTTAACTCTTTCCATACCATGGTTTTGTTAACGCAATGTTAGCGTTATGTTTTTTTTAAATATTTAAAAGTATTGATCAGAGAAATACTATTCGTTTAAAAATGGTTCGAGGACACCTACGCATTTTTTTGTAATAGATAATTCAGGCTTTTAGTATAAATATAAATCAGCAAAAATGATCATTTTTTAAAGTTAGTCACTGTAAAACAATTCTTATATCTACTTTTTACACTTTTTTTTAATCTTGAATAATTTTCATATACCGCACACTTCATAGAACAAGAATGTTGATGGATAATGAACTATTTTTAATTAATGTAGTTCTCAATTAATTTTAAAGTTGAACGTTGCGATAACGTCGAATAAATAGTATAGTCGTGCCGTCGAATCCGTGCAATGATAAATCATCGTAACAGGCAGGTTAATTTCTGGTATCGTTGGTCCTCTTGTGCGGATTCGACAACGATGGTGGAGAAAGATAAAATTGCTTCTTGGCGGCGACATTACCTTCAACAAATACGTGTCTTTCGATAAAAAGGAAGACTGATATATTACATTAAGTATGATTTATTTAAGAGCTTCCATAATTTATAAATGTCGTAATATATTAGTAAATATATCTTTATTGTTAACAATGTCAATCGTTTCTCTTGGAAACACTTACAAATTTATTAGTAGTTTGTTCCTGAATTAATAATTAATTCAGGATTTTCCAAAGTTTTATCTAACTGTAATGGAAGGTTTATTCTCCTATGGTGTAACTACCTGTTATAGATCCTGTTAAGAGTAGACGGTTACATAACGAAGGAATCGACCCACTCCTTTTTTGTAAGTACCTGTCAAAGTGGTTTATCACTGTACAGATTCGTCGGCACGACTACACATATAAATTGCATTCGTAAACTTGTCTGAATTTATTGATTAACACGAAACTGATAATTAGGGTGACATTCACAGTAATAAAAAATAAAAATTAATAATTATAATAACATTTACAGAATATATTTTTATATAAAACATTACCTCATTTTATGTATGTTTTTGTATTATTGTTTATATTTTATAAAAACTGTTACATACATCCAGGTCCGAAACTGCGACGAAAATACTCTTTCGGGTAATCTCTTTACCTGAAACAGAAAAAAAAGTTATTTACAAAAGTGTAATTTTTAAGCACAACACCGGACAATATTTTCATTGTCTCTCAAAATTGTACATACCATCATAAAAGGTATGCACAATTTTATAATGGTATAGACATGCATGTGAGAGAGTATATTTGTGATTTTAGAGTAAAATAAAATTTGAAAATGATCCAAAAAAGCCTTCAAGTCTAAAAGAACATGATGCCATAGTTGAAGAACTTGATGTCAACGATATAACTGATATTTAATGAAAAAGATCAGTGGAATACAAGATTTGCTATCTGATATTGTCCGAATTACGTCGAATGGAAGTTGACGTAGCAAATCAAGAAATGCTGCCTATCACTCAATCCATCAAATTGCTGGTTATTGAAAACGTTACCTGGAGTACAACACCTATTTACTATGAGGAAGTTGAACTTAACTTGGAAAAAGCCGTGTTTGATTTTTAAGCTTATATTTGATGAAAGTGTTATGCAGTGTGTTGTTTCCTGTATCCTCACTTTAGATTAGATCAAAATGATTTAGTTTTCTTAGATCTACTAACTATCAGTGGCTATCACACGCTTCCACAATTGAAACTTTATTGGTCTTGTTATAAAGATAAGGGAGTCCACTTTAAAAAGAACGTGTTATTAGTGTCAATAAAACTTACTCAAGACGTGGTTCCAGAATTTCTGTACCACGAACGACCAGATTAGATAATGTTGGGGTATGCATTGTTTTAAAGATTATCACCAATAATTGTTTATTGTGGAGCTAGTCCCAATGTTACGTTAACGTTAAAAAATCTATAAAAATGTATTAGATTTTTTTTACAATTTAAAGATTGTTTATAAATACTTAAATAAATATTTATTTACAAAAAAAATTAATTTTTCCAATTATTTCCATCATCGGTCTTTAATGGGTTAAGAGTTCAGTTTTTTGCAATTTTTCAAAAATGTTTTAGGAAATTGTTATTTTAAAAACGAATTGAATTACTCACACATGGTGAGTAATTCAATCCGTTTTTAAACCATAAACCTTTATAAATCATTAAATATTTCATCAAGATACCTGATTCGGAAGTTACCGGATACCTGTATATGATATAAAACTGATATAGTTGAAACAGATAATTACACATAATGACCGGATAAATGTGCCGGATATCCAGCTTTTTACAAAATCACCATCCATTCCATCTCTAGTGGAAATGATTCTTCTTTGTGCTTACCGAAGCTGCTTTGCAGTATTCTAATGGCTTGTAATCGATCCCTGAATGCAGAAACCATGAAAAAGACATCTGTATATTCCTGTTATTGCATTTCTGTTAGCGCCTACATCTGGCCATCGGAGATAAGAGCCAATTGCAAGAAACCATTAGTATAGGAATAAACTATAAAATTAGATCAATCATCTGTTTTCTTTGAAAACAGCAATGATATTTGTAGATGGATTCTTCTTTACAGCAGCCAACAAGTATTCCTTTGAGAAGAATTTATTTGTAATGAACTTAATTTTACGTAATGGAAAACAATGTTTGAAAAAGTTGACAATTATTTACTGTGCATTAATCAAAAAGAAAAAAAAATGAAAATTGTATAGAAAAGCAATTCCATACAATATATTGCAATTAGCAATACTTTGAAGCGACCCATTTATATACTCTCCGATAAGCGACACATGACGGGGTACTGTTCGATAAAGTCTATCGCTATAATTGCCCACACTATTTACCGTTTCAAATGTGTACACTGTGTTATATTCACTCTACATTCCTCCATTTTTTCCGATCACATTTTCGCTCAACTTGTTTCACGCCCCATTAATTCTAATTAAACCGTAAATTACACCGGAACATATCATACTTTTGCCCTCGTTAATTCGGAGCCAAATTGAAGGCCGCAAGCATATTCATTTCCGTAAAGTGTTTGCACCTTTTCAGAGTTGCACCGGGGATGAGAATGCGGCAAATAATTATCGTCATATTAAGGATGCATTTAATGTAACAAATACGAACGCAGCTTGCGCTCGAAACGAGCTTAATGTCTTTAACGCGTGGCATTAAAATGCAACTACATCCCATTTTTACGTAATATATACAGGTGTTCTTGAAGTGTATGGCTGTAGTGTATATCGTTTATGCAATGATGTATTCATCGTATTAGTATTCATACATATTCAAATAATTTTTGCTCGGCTCTACATGTTCACAGTGGGAAAATACAGCTGTTGGCTGTGTTGAAATTTCCTATTTTCATTAACTAATCTATTAAATATTCAAATGGGATTAATAGGGAGGTTTAATTTATTGTTTGCTGAATTCGAGTTTTGAGTTGATTATAATTTATTATTTATTTATTTATTTCGATGTTAAATTGTAGGTAAATTTTTACGTAATTTTTACACTTTGACCTTAAACGTTAATTAAGCAGTTAGTGACTTAACTTTAAAACGTGCCTCAAGATTTCTTGCTTAGCATATGTGACATCGCTGATTGATTGACTCGGTAATTATCAGTGCTCTTCGAACGTAACTTTACGTAACTTTCAGGCAGTTTCCTGAAACAACTTTTAGCGTCACGTTATGAAGCACGAAATCGATGAGGTAATAGCCGAATTGTAACGGGGTTTTTATTCCACTTTCACGTGGGCGTCATAAATCCTATCCATAAATCGACCCGCGTAACAACAACGACCACATTTCCACATTAATCTTTCCGTCGATGAAGCTTTAAACCGTTGAGAGACTTTTAAAATACCAGTGAAATGTTTACGGGTTATTTCCATCATAAACTCACAGTTTGAACATTTTATTTTTAAACTTCCCTACGTATGTGATGTAATTGTTTGCTCGCATGAATGAGATTGCTTTTAGTCACGAAGTCTGCCAATATTTACTACTTTGCCTGCATTTATCATCTATATTTTTGGCGTTCTCTGTTTTAATATACAATGAGTGGTATTTGTAGTTTTAAAGTTGGTACATTAAATTCGAGGAATAACATGCTTAATATTTTGAAGTGGTTCGGCATTATGTATTGTTGGTTTTTTTGAAAGATTACGGTTATACAACTGTGTTTGTTGTGTGATAACCGTTATCTTGTTCACTTTAGCGAGTAATGTATTATTTGCGAAATAAGATTGCGAAAAGCAAACCTTTAAATTGCGAATTTGCGTCGTTAAAGCTTATAGGAAACGTTTTTGTAGTTATTTGCACAATTTTAATATTAATAATTTTAACGAATTTATCAATAAATATAGGATCGCTCTCTCCATTAACCGTGTAATTAGCTTGAAAAGCCAGTCATATTTAAAATATTTTGGGCACCTCATATTTCATAGTTGGTTGGGTTAATTAAGCTTTAAAATTTACTCCGAAATTCCACGCGGGCCCGGTTGTCTCCGTTATTGTAATTGCTTGTCTACTGAAACCAAGTGTTCCGCAATCCTCCGAGACTCCGATATATCATCTTTGTCGGACGGGAGGCTTAATGGGGCCATTAGGAGATAAATCAAAATTATTTGAGAGTCAGACTTTTATTTGAAAATAGTTTCGGCAAAATACAAAAACAGCTGGAAGAATAAAACGAATCTTGTGCCTCGAGAATGCGGCAAAACTCGAGGTAGTAAACAATTCGGATGTTACGTGCTCCAACTATAACGAATTCTATTAAATTATTTAAATGCGGAAGGGGCGAGCCAAAAATCCATAATCCAACCGCTGGATTCCGTGTCGTATAAAATCGTCGTATACTCCGCCGCATACCAGAATAAAAACAGCTTATGTGGGACTGCTACCTGATGTACCCCTACATAATACATAAGGTTTTCAACCTGCGAACCTTGCCGAGGTGGGAGAAACCCCAATATCGATTTTCATTATTGCATGCTTAACGCTGATTACTTATTTAAGACAAATTACAGTACATCATTGAATCACAAAATAAAAAAATAAATTAAAAATCAAGTTCTTACAAAATCGATCGATTTCGACACCGTAGACGCAAAAAGAGCGTTAAGAATGTGAAAGGTGAAACGTAATTCAACTTTAACGAATTAAAGGGATAAATCATTGAAAGCCAGAAAAGGGGAAGAGCACAAATAGATGAAAAAAGGAATAATCCCAAAGAGATAGGGCACAGTCTTTTGAAATATAAAGGATCCCTGCACTACAGAAGCAATTAGGACTGATAAAATTGAAACAATTTAAAGTGGGGCGACGAAGTAATAAGGAAAATTCAATGTTTCAATAGGAATGAATATTCAGCGCGAAGGAGTGAGACAAAAGATGAGATTTCTTTAATAATTGAATATTATTTGATTATATTTTAATGGAAAAGCTTGAAATCCCATTAAAAAAAGGACGAAATGATGTTTTCGATATCTCCCACATAAAAAAACTCTGAAATTGGAAACGTCATGTCGAAGAATGCGGGCGTTATGACCACCAGTAAATTTATATGCCACTTAATCAACTGGAAATCGAACGGGATTTGTATGCTAATAAAGTCATTTCTTCGGGCGTCTATAAACGGAAGGTGGCCGTCTTTGCGGCTTTCGAATCCGACCGAGTTGAGCGTTGTGGAAACGGTTATGGTAGATGCCGCCTTCTTCGGTCGTACATCTAATCGGCTGTATCAACTTTTTGATGTAGCAAGAAGCTACACCCGCACGCCGATAACGTTACTTATTGAACACGTGCGATTCAAATATGGCTCGATTCTATATCATCAACGTTTCTGAAGATTTCTCTCGAGGTGTAAGCTGTACAACTAGTTTTTCGTTCCAGATTTAAAAGACATCGTAGATTTTAGTTCAATTAAATCAGTGTAACTTTTAATTTATATTATACCAGATAATTGATTTTCAAATTAAATTGAAAAAATAAACTAAAAGTAGAAATTAATTGAAAAAAAATTCAAAACGTTCCTGCTTTATTATTTAATTTCTTCGGTACCGGTGGTTTCGAACTAATTAGGTCATAATCAGCCGAGTCTACTTGAAACAAATTTAATTAAAAAAATAAGAATCTCACAAACATCGAATTTACAAATGAAGAAAATTTTCTTCATTCAACTGCTTAGGGGAGAGTACTTAGGGGTATCATGGATGCGGCGTAATCTCGGACACTTCTATTTTGCTATCTTAGAACAGAATGGAATATATTCCCAGTGATGAATCACAGTACTATTTTTTATTTTATTACATGTTTTTCAATTAAAAATATATGTAAGTACTTGCTGAAATACGTTCCAGATGCGTTCCAGATACGGAATCCAAATATAAAAAAACACATTTACTCTGAAGTGCTATACATGACCATTTCAAGAAAGAAGTTGTAAAGCAACCCAAACCTGGAAGAAAGGTTATATTTTTAGAAGACCAAGAAAGCGAATTAGAAGAATATATTATAAAATGAAGTAAACTATTTTATGGTTTAACCATAGAAATGGTGGGGAAAACAGCATTCAAATTTGCCGAAGTAAATAATTTGAAGCACAATTTTGACAAAACATTCCAAACAACAAGAAAAGATTTAAATAAAGGCATGCTAATATCTTGTTACGTGAACCTGAGTCCTCAGCTATCAGCAGAATTTAACAGCTTTCAATAAAACAAAAGTCAAGATGTTCTTCAACAACTTAAAAGCCTTGCAAACAAAACACCATTTTTATGCTAGTCGTATTTACATTAGTGACAAGACGGGCATACCTAATGCCCAAAGAAATTCCAGAGTTTTAGCACCTAAAGGCCAGAAACAAGTCATGGCAACAAATAGTGAAAGAGGCACGACAACAACAGTTGTTTGAGAATTTAGTACTTCAGAAGAATACATTCCTCTGTTTTTTATTTTTAAGAAGAAGCGCATTCATACACTTGTATTCCACGCTCAGTTGCTGCATGGAGGCAATGCTGATATGATAGCAGCCGTTAGTGATTGGGGTTGGAGCAACGAGGACCTATTCATAGACGCCGTTGGTTACACCACTTCATCCCTTATACTTAGCTTATAACCATAAATGTCATGTTAGTCTTGATTATTGATTATTGAAATGGATAGTATTGTTCCTCTCATCGCATGCAACCACTGGACTTAACATTTTTTAGACCTCTCAAGACCTCATGCAATAGAGAGTGCGACTTATATATCGCTTTAAATGAAGGACGACAAATTACACAGTTATACTACCACTTCATAAGTGGTCGAACTTAAGCTTTCAATCGTATTAACAATATAGAGAAAGCAGCAAATGGCTTCCGAGCAGCTGGTATTTTGCCAATGGGTACAACCAAATTTGATGAATATTTCATAAATTTAACATCACAAGCTTAAAATTTTATTGAAAATTTAGAAAGTGACGCTTGATGCGTAAATTGTATCAATATCAAATGTAGATCAGAAACTAGTAGCCCCTGTAGCTGTGTTTGGATCCTAGTTGAAGATATAGCATAAAAAACAGTCAGCTATAATAACAGGTACTCCTATGAAACATATGTTAGAAAAGAAAAACGAAAGAAAGAAAAATAAAGAGCAGATAAATGGGACTGAAAAATCTATAAGTTCCACTAAAGGCAAGAAAGATATGAAGAAAGAAAATGCAAATGTAATTTGTGGGTTCACGAAAACTGTACGAGTGGCGAAAGTACATCAAGAGGATTTACTTTTTGATTTATGTGATGATTAAACTATGTTCGTGATTACCCCACACACCATTCGTAATTACCCCACGTGCTGTGAGGTAATTACGCAAGCAAAGGTTTCATTTTTTTTTTAAATTGATAAAAAGTAAATTAAAAAACAACAATGCAGTTTACGTTAAGGCAAAGGTGCTGGTGCTGCCATTGTAAATAAGAAAGATTATGTTACAAAACTACCTTATTTACTATTATAAACTATGTTAGTCAACATAGTTTATTGGAAAAAAACTATGTTGACTTCAACTCAAACAATCTCTTGTGAACATCATCCGAAAAACTAAAGAAATTACTAATAGGTCTAAAAATATATTGGTTAAATACTCCCCATAAATAAACGAACTTAATGCTCTACCAAACCCCATAAACAGGGTATGCCCATAAGACCAATAACATGAATTATAAACTCTCCCTTAAGCAAGATTGTAAACTTCATGTTGAGTATGTTCAAGCAAATATTGTTTAAACCTACTCTCGGTAATTTATAATCAAAAAAGAAAATATGCAGCTTATTAATAAATTTTTAATATCATTCGATGTGGTAAACCTTTATTCAAATGTCCCATTAGACTTTACCTTAAGTCTCGCTGATAAATTAATTAGAAATCATTTTGAAAATGATAATGAAAGCGTTGATGACATTAATAAGATATTTAATCATATAGTGGACCCAACACCATTGTGAGTTTAATAACAAAACTTAAAAGATATTAGAAGATTTATGTATGGGTATGCCACTTTCTGGCATATCAGGTGAAATATTATTAGATTATTATGAAAATCATTATATTATGAATAAAAGAAATCTATGCAGAAAACATACATATAAATGGTTGAAGTATGTAAATAAAAGATTTTACATATGGGAAGAAGGTTTGGGAAGGATGAACGATTATTCTGTTGAATGTATTTCAAAATTTGCAGAAAATCGTCTTCTATCATCACAATAATACCATAGAACGCAAATCATCCTGCAACACAGAAATTAGCAGGTTTTTACTATCATATTGAAAAATATTTATAATTCCGAATTTGATTTTATTTTTAAATTGGCAAAAGAAAATTGATTTCCTGAAAGAATGATTACAATATAAAAAATGAAAGCGGTGTATATTTGATTGCTTGTCATGACTGTAATAGTATTTATATTGGATAAACAAGCCGTAAACTAGAATGTAGACTAATGGAACATTGAAATAGATATAAGTCTAATGTACACAAAAATAAAATAGAAACAAATCACGAAATAGATTATGAAAATGTAAAACTTTTACACAAACATAAAAAAAAACGTAGAAGGATTTAAAATTAATAAATGTAAAAAAGATAAAAAATATACCCTACTCACCGATCAAATAGAATTTTAAATCTATCCCTCTTTTCAAATATTTAAAGAATTTTTAATCAGTCAATTGGATTTGTGGATTTATTTGATTCGGACGATTTAAAAATTTTTAATCAAGAAATTGTTTTTCAACGCAAACTTTTTTTAAAGATATCTTTATTATATACTTTTCATTTTACTTGTTCTGTATCGTCGAAGGTGTAATGTCTGAATAGTTAAACTTCTTTTAAACATTAGTTCTTTTAACTAATTAAAAACTATTTAATACGTTAATGAGTTATGTTACTTTTTATATTTGTTATAGTTTAAACCGTAAGTAAATTTTATATTTTTAAAAAGCTCATAAACTTAAAGAAATTCGTTCCATATTTTTATATATGCAGGGTGTTCCATAACGACGTATGGAACATTCTAAAGCACACAGGGCAGATATTTGAAAACTAATAAACTTTGGTTGAGAATTATACCTCCTTTCTATTTTTAAATTATTATTAATATTTTAATTATTATTGCTTAATCACGTATTTTTATTATCTTATTTCATTGCCTACCAATGGATACCAATGGTCTTTATTTCAAAATCATGTAATTTATTGTATGATTTTGATTAATTCCATCATATCTCAACAACTGCAACAGATAGGTAGGGACATGTACTAACGATTTGTAAAACAGCAGTTATATTTTTGAATACCTGTATAAGATAGACCGACAATGCCAATGGTACTATATTCAAGGGCATGCAAGCAGGCTCTGTTAGAAATTTTTACTTTCTAGCTCGATATCCTTGTGTTACCAAAATCAACTTTATTAATACTAGCCAAACCAACATGCCTGGGTATGCACAAATTATTTGAGCGTTCTTTTTTTTAGTTTTTTATTTTCTATTTATATTACTATATTTGTCCTCCAAAACAAGTATTTGCATTTTATTATTTCACAACCCCGCTTGGTCTATGTTTATTTACACAGGCCGTTTCCGGGTCCCAAAAAGGGACGAGATCATGCCCACGAAATAATATAAAGTCAAAGACCAAGAAGATATTGTGGTTTAGTGTAAGAAGTTCACACATTGGGTGAAGAACTTTAGCTTTGCTAGTTTAGTACTGTGTTAGTAATTCGCGAAAATTCATTCAATTAAAAATGGCAACTTCACCGTTTCAAGAAAGAAATCGGACTCAAATGGAGTTGTGTGAAGTAAATACCGAAGTAAGTATACATTATCCATGAATAATTTTGAGAGCGATATTGAATAAGTAAATTTTTGTAAAATTTATGTATAAAAAATTTTTAATTTGCGATTTTGTCATCTATTACATTGTTCTGATTCTCAGATGATAATTAGTTTTATCATCTATTTGATGATACTTAGTTCTGTATAAATTAATTTATAAAATTACTCTTAGAGATAGATGAAAAGATTTATTTACAAAATCTGTGCTTTTTATACATTTCACGATGAATATTGAATCCACCATTGCCATACATCCAATATGTTTCTTGAATGTCTATAGTTAGTATTATTATTACTGCGTTTAGGATGAATATGTGAATTATGGGTCATCAAGTGCAGATGCAGAAATCAAGTTATTGCTCATTAGATACGATTCAGATGTTGAAGAACCACATGCATCAGAAGTTAACCCAGAAAGTAACGGAACTGATGATGAAAATGATGAAGTACAAGAAACTATGTCTGTTGAAAAATCAAATGAGTATAAGGCGAAAGACGGAACACTTTCGACGGATCTATCACCAAGAAAAAATCTGATTCACAATGTTTTTAACTTGACACGAACTGATCTTACCAATAAAACACGTAGGCTAAGCAACCCAAATACTCTTTCGTAAATCTTTCGTGAGACAAATAGAAAGGGATCTGAATGTTACAACACCAGCATTTATACACCATTTATGGAAACTAATAAGCGCTTCCGAGTTAGATGTATCCGCTTTACCGTGCTTCGATGGATAGAAATCGTTTCCACATGGTAAATTGACATATCCGCTTCAATGATGGAGGCACTCGTCAGCAACGTTTGTGGTTTAGGCTTAATCGGAATCTCCAAGATTGCTATATACCTTGAGAATATATTGTAGTGTATGAACAACTTCATCCCTTTCGTTGTGGTACTCTAAAGTATGGTGGGTTTCTGATAGTACTATATCGTATTCAGTAAAAGGCGAAAAATATATTGGATTAGCATCTTCTGGACATCGAGACAAAAATCTACGAAAACGAGTAATAAAAGAATTGTGTAATATTTTCAAAGGAAGTGGTTGCAATGTTACGAGTGATATTTTTTTACTATCTACAATCTAGCAATTAGTTTGATGTTGGACAATATTAAGTAGAGCAAACAAGAGGCATCGGGTTGTTCCATCAGAATTTACAACTGCAAAAGGTTGGCTATTTTATTCTACCATTTTTGGATATAGTAATAATGTTACGTTATATTTATATATTTCTAAACAAAACTGTTCTTATGCCCTCCACAATGTGCTATGAAAAATGCATTTCCAGATCAAATAATAAACCATAGATGATCATGAATTACAATAAAACCAAAGGTGTTGTGGATAATATAGATAAGTTACTTGGAAAGTCTACTTGCAAGAAAAGAACAAACAAAAGAAACAGCATTTTTTTATAATATGTTGGATGTAGCTGCGATGGCAGATACGTTGATCAACAACGTGATGCCAGTGGAAGGCTAAAATATACATCTGAAGACGTCTGGCTAAACCGAAACTTTCTAATACTAGGACAAAAGTTTAAGACTGAATAACAACTAAAAATAGAGCCAACATTAACGCTAGAGCATGGATAAATATGGTTACTTTTTTAGTGATTCTTATCCTTTTATATTTTTTTTTAAATTTTATAAATACCTCAAAATACCTATCTTGGGTAAATACCCCAAGGGTATACTTCCTTGAAAATAAATACCTGGGTATTTAACAACATTGATTTTTATTCATTAAAATTGCCGTTTGAATAGATGAAATACGGGTTTTTGGAGAATATCGTTTTAAATTTCAAGAATTGTGATAGGGTTGTTTTTAAAAAATATTTTTGGTTTCTTCTACATCGATTAGCATAAAAATATGTAGAGATCCAGTTTAAAATAAGAAAGATAAAATGTTTAAAATTTGCAAGTTTTGCAACAGACTTTGGTCACCTGTATAATTTGGAATCAATAGAACTTGGTTAACAAAACCAGCAGACCTTACTTAATAAGTTTGTCATGACAGATTTCTGCAAGATGCTGATCAATTTGTGTTTCATTTTCAAGTTTTAAATACTTATTTGGGTTAACGATAAGTTCTCGTTGGTTCAATGTAGATACCTTTTTTATTTAGTGCCTAAAAATAGAAAACATACCGTGATATGCGGTTAGTAACGAGACGAGTTCAAAAAATATAAGATTCAGATCGATTGAGTTCCGGGATATTTTCTATTTAGCACTTGAAAATTGAAAACATATCCAGATATGCGGTTAGGAATATAAGATTTAAAGCACAGTGTTAATTGGTAAAAAGTTTCTAACTATGATCACTTAAAAATCAAAAGTACTATGTATCAACATATCTTATCAAAGTTAACATACTTTCGTGTAGAATCAGAATATGCAATAGAACGTTTGATCAAAGGAAGAATTCTGAATTTCGGCTCTTTAATGCCATTTATACACTTTACCGCTTTCGTGGGACACCTGTATAGATTCGACTGATGACGACCTAATTAAGAAGAAAGCAATACCAAGGAAATTAAATAATAAAGTAGGAAAGAAATTTTTTAAATTGTTTATGTATTAATATCATAGTTTAAGCGGTAACATGGATTTTACCAAATTTAAAACTAGAACGTTTCGGGTATAACCGTCTTAAAAGGCGCACGGGTAAACTCGGATGTTTCCAATTGTAAATCTAATGTAAATTCAATTGAAAACGTTTATATGAGATGTCACGAACGGGCGCCTTCGAATTGTACTGTCATTCTCGGTATGTGATCGTTCTTTTAGATTCTTCCGTCATTGGAATAAATATGGATCAGTACCTCAATTTGCGTGCGTGAAAATTGTTCATTTAAACAGTTGTTAACAAAATAATACTATTTCATAAAACGAAATTTTGATTATAACGTACACCCGCTGTATTAATCCGTTATATCCTTAAAGAAAATGTATTTATTTATTTTTATTTCACCATCAAAATAATCATCCTTAATTGATTGATTTACAATAAGAAACCGAAACAATTGTAAATCTTATCTCTCAAATTAATTTAAAACGTTTAACCTATATTTATAAAACAACGAAATTGATATTCTTCGAACACTGAACGATAAATTATCACACGTCATAGCGATTTCAAAACGTGCATTTAGCTGAACAAAGTTGATTTTGATTTATGATTGACGTCTCCCTTCTTTCACGGATTCATGAACCATAATCGTTCATTTGCCCCTTATGTTTACGTAAGCGCACGATACCGAAATAAAAGAATAATCTGTCATCGTACATGGAGGGTTGAGCGATTATTTTCAATTATGTTTCCTACGACAATTTCAGCACTTTCAAACATCAGTCATTTCGGTTTAATCCGTACGAACGGAGGAAAACCTTCGTAAATAGAGGCTCGGGAAGTTTAAGTTGTAGAAATGACAGCCTCATGATGTTATACACGGGTATTAGGTCATGCGGCAAATCTCCACAGTGTGTTTGTGTGTAGAACATGCCCCCCTGGTTTTAATGTCTGGCACAAACTCATTTCGACACGCTAAGGTTCACTAGCGAAGCATAACAAATGTCCGTCCGTGTATACTACGGGAGAGATTATCTGTGAGACTTCACGGTAATTCCTCTCTGCGGTACGCTATCAGGACGGCTTAAGATCTGGATTTTGAGAAGATTGTATCTTTGAAATTAGTGCAAACAAAATCGATATTGCTGGAAAATATCGTGCCGAGTTAAAACGAACTATTTAAACTCTTCATTATGTCGAAACGTCAACAAAGAAAAAAACATAACAGAAAAAACACGTTGTGTTTTCGAACGAACGTGAACGAAGCGTGTTTAATTAAGCTTTTCTGTTCCCATATCCGGCCTAAACGTGAGCCATCGGCAGAGGGTGATTAATTCTAATAAAGCTGCAGCAATTTGACATTCTTCATAATTAACTTAATCGAATTATGGTATAATTTATTAGTAGAGGCAATTTGACAAATTATGTCGCAGTCATGACTTACTACTGCCGACTTCCTTTCGTTGAACATTAAGAAAAATCTTTTTATTTTCTTAACTAATAAATCCAAACAAATTACACGTCAATAGTGGTTGTAATACGAGTGAAATTGGCCAGGAAGTTTATCAAATAATCGTTATATCACGCGAGACTCGTACACGTTCCGTACGGGTTGTTAGGATTGCTAAAAGGTGCTTATTTTCTTCTACGTACCGCCGGGAACAACATGAAATATTTAAGCAAATTGCGTTAGGCGTAACTCATTCTAAGACAATGAAGACCGGCGCAGCCTGTAATTTATTGAATTAATTATGCATGCTTGCACAACAGTACGCGGCCGACGTTAAGCATTGTTAAACTGCCATAAGAGAATCATTACCGGATGGTTTTGTAAAACATTTTGATCATTATTTTCTTTGATTTGACCACGCATTATTATTAGCTTTCTTGAAGTAAAAAAAATGGCACACAATGAACCTTTCCAATTAAAAAAAACGGTATCGAGTCAATGTTCAGATGGAGATCTTGGCTAAAGTAAACGGTAACAAGCTGCCCTCCTTTGAAATTCAACCCGCGTTTGCTCTATAAGGCGTGCAGGTAATGGGATAACACTCAATTAAATAAAATATGCTTTGGCATATAGAGGTCGTTTAAAAACGTTTCTCTCCACTCGCTCCTAATTGGGCTCCAAAACCGCCATCCGACTCGCGATTTAACTGACACGTTCGACTGCGGTCGATCAGCGAATTGAATAAGCACACGTCATTTGCCGTAATTGATTGGAAAATTGTCGGGGAAACCGATTGCCAACCGTTTACACATTAATTGGAATTGTTGATGGCTGTCTGTCACGTGTGACGATTGCAGACCATCGTTTCAATATCTCCTCAACTACGAATAGAATTCTATTTAGCATAAAAATACTTAAACGCATCTTTACACCTAACCTTTAAAGTATGGACGTGCTAAGAAGTTCTACAATTTGAAGCAGGAAAAGTTTATTTGAGGTTCAGATTCAGTCGATAAGTTCCGAAAGAACAAATAGAAAAGGGTCTAGAAAAGCCGAAGGGTCTGAAGGACCACTTCAGTTGCCTAACAATGAAGACGGTTAAAGAGGCGCCCTTTTGTCTGGGAGAACGGGAAAGCTCGTGAAACGTAAATCATCTTCAATAGGGGGATAATAATTCGTTATTAGGACCTTTAAAAGTTCTTTTATGTCTTCCACTCTCCCTCTTTCTCTCTCTCTCTCTCCCCAATCGTGAAAAGATGAGCAATTAAAAATTAATTCCTTTCACCAACATATTCGAATACAATAGGAGCGATTAAATAACAAACTTTAATTTATGAAAACACACCTACCTAACCCCATCTTATATGGAATGCAACGTTCAATCTTCATGTGCTAATAAGTTGGCTACTGGTAATAAAGATTTTATTGGCGATTAACCTCGGTGAGCTACTTCAATTCTCACGTGTTATTAACTTAGGAACGCGCGAATACTACCAATATATGTACAAATACAAACTCAGTTTTTATTAATACGCCGCTTTCAAGGAGTTGAATACCACGTTGATTACGGTCGATGAATGAAACCTTCATCTTTTGAAAACTTCAAGAAGATGCAACTTTCAAAGTTCCTACGAAGTTCGCCCGGTAAGTGAAGAGCACAATGTGTAGATAAAATCCAATCGGATTCGTTTATTTTTCGAGTGCCGACGGAATTGTGCTCTTGAAAAGCTTTTCGATGGGAAAGAATGTTGATTATGTAATCGTTGCAAAATGCATAATCGACCGACGCGTTACGGATCAATTCAAGCGTTAATCGCGCGTGACGCTATTCTCTGACTTATGCGAGGCATACAGCAATTTCTACACTACAATATTAGTGTTTACTTGTGTTAGTCAATTTGTGCCTGTTTACGATGCATTTGTCGATAAATGTTGTTGATGGAACTGCAGCGTGTAATGAAGCGGGACTTTAAATAAACTGATGCTCCTAATAATGTAAAACAGTTACTGCTATTGACATCATCACGGGAACCAAGCCAATTAAAAAAACATACAAATTGGAGAGGTAAATTGATGATCAGAATGTACATGTATCTGAATAAGCATAAAGCACATGGTTCGATCAATTATCTCCCCATTCGATACATTGCAACGGTGGTTACATCTTAATGGAAAGACGCAACGTTACTAATGGAATATTACAAGAAATTGTGAAACGAAAGTTGTTAAATCTTGACTCTCGCAAAACCAAATTATTCAAAACCAGAAAAATCGTTGTAATATCCGATGTACCACAGACGTGTATTCTGAGCAGTGCTGGACAATACCCGGATAAAAAAACTCAAATTAGACTTCGAGTACATCAACTACATTTTGGAGTACCCGATATTCAGTATTTAGAACATTGGAATTAATTATATTCGATATCCGATTCGTCAAATTCTGTCTCTATTAGTACCTATCCGATACCCACATCGTATATTCGAGTACATTCTTGCATAAATTTTAGCTTGTTTTACTTAGCAAAATTTACTCCTCGCTCAGCGCTCAAACAGGTTTGAGTTTATTTGGTCTTATTTTTTATTTGGACAGCTTAAATAAAAGAGTATAAGACATAATTAACGACAGGATCTGAAATTGTTCATATCAAATTTAAGTTGTGATGGTTTAATGTTTTCAATGCCCTTCTGAACGTTATGAGCAATTTATATAGAATCTTCAATTAGTATTATTTTGACACACCCTAGCAATCTTTTTCTAGCTTTTGACATCTTTGGCACTCTCTCAAAAACATCAAAAAAATAATTATTTTCAATTTTTTGACTTTGATTAGGTATCCCAAATATTTTTAGTACATTAGAACCAGTTTGGTCACCACTAATCAGTATATTCCATCAAAACTCATCATTTATTTTATGCCACCCAGAAATTCAAATACAAAACCAACTCTTTGGACTTTATGAATTTGGGAACCAACATAAACATGTTGCATATCATTTGAAATGGAAAAAAAAACTTAAACTCGAGCAACTTGGAATGTTAGAACATACAGTTAGATTCAGGTTGGTATCCGACATTCTTATAGGTTTAAACTTGCCGTCATAGGCTTTAACTGGCCGTCATAGGCTTCAACTGGCCGTCATAGGCTTTAACTTGCTTCAAATACAAGATGAGAAGAAAGTCAACCACATCTGCCGTAGACTCCTCGGACGGAATTTGGGTCTCAAACCACGAATACCTACGTAGCAATCATTATGGCCAAAAGTAAACCATAAGACAACACAAAAGCGTAATCACACAAATATTAAGACATGTGAGCCGCTGCTCTTAACATGTCTTAACATATGTGCAGCGAGGTCTTGTCCGACGGCTGGTCTTAAAGCCCTTATTGAGGAGTCCTTATCGTCGAGAACATGGTTCACTAAAGTTGATGCAGGGTAACTTCAAAGGACACCTAAATACCCTCGAGGACTTTAATCTAAATCACTTGACCACAATTAGGACAGATGACTATGTTCTTAATTATACGGCAATGCAGAGTAGTTCTTTGGAATCTGAAGAGATAGCCTGATACGCACCCAAGAAATATAACACAAAAATGTAGATTTGAAGGTAAAGAAAAGAGAAAGAAAGAAGCATTTCAACAAAGGGTGTACCAGTTACCGGAATGAAATCTAGATACAAGGAAACTTATGACGTGAAGTGCTGTACAGTTGCTGATAAGAGAAGACCCAATATTTTCAAAGTTTACTATGCTCATCTTAACAGTCCATTGAGTAGGTTTTAATTGTTTTGCATTGATTAAACTACCTAAAGATGTATATAACCAATTGCTATCACTTTGACAAACTCTAAAAGACCTTTTCTAGCGTTTGACATCTTAAAAGCTCTTCAAAAGTCTCAAAATCAATTAATTTAATTTTTTAAATATTAAGCATTGTGGTCAAGGCCAAGCTTGAGATCAATCATTTCGTCTTCAGATGCACGGCTAAACCGAAACTTTCTAGTTCTAGGTATAACAACTAAAGGTAGAGCTAGATCTACAAACATTTGGGTTTAGCCCAAATGTTTCCAGTTCCAAGTCTAATAGAAGTATAATGTATAGAAAAATTTAATTTTATGGTTTCTATTGTTACATATCATAAATTGAACTTGCATAAATTTTCGATTTAGGAAATTCTTACATAAAAATGGGAATGACTTTTATATATGCATTATACAACGCATTATTTATGCTGAGGTAAGATTCAAAAAGCAGTTATAAAATTTTTTCCCTCTCTGTAACTCGATCCGGGGACATAATGTACACTTATTTTTTTAAACTATTTCAAGTCTAAAGGTTCAAAAATTAACAAGACATATCCCTAACATTACCATGAAATTCAACGTACTGTTAAAACTGTAAGATAATTACCCAGAAAAGATGATACTTTGGTTGGTATCCCAACGTAATTAGGGAAAGGGAAAAAGTATTGTACGAGACGATTTTAAAATTACAGGGATACATAATGTCTATATTATTAAAAGGTAAAATCAATTCGAAACGAACCTAAAGACTATCCACTATTTCAAATACCAAGTGATGCTATTAATAAATGAATTTAGAAATATTATGATTAATTCCCAGCAGTATACCGAAATGATTGATAATTTATCATATCCACACAAACTCGTTTTCTAAGAAATGGAATTATGCTTTTTCAGCAATACAAGACAAGAATTAATGTGTGTAAGATTGTTAGGTAACCCGACCAACCACAATTTCAGATTTCTTGTTCTAAAATTGCAGCAATATTGATCGATAAGGAGCGATCTACAAAGTTTTCATTGCGACATCGACATGGAGATGCAAATATTTCACTGTCATTTACATTATGAACGTAAACACATAACTTTTTATCTTATAGCAAATCAAGTTAATTAACAAATACGTTATCTCAAAAAATTCATTAAAGTTTTGTCGTCATTTCTGTATGAATCAAATATATCAACATTAAACATCCTGTATTTCCCAATACAGTAACAAAGGAAGTATTTAACCGCACGATTAGATTACTTCGTTTTAACATAAAACTTAACAAAATACACAAACGGATTTGCAGTTGATGTAAAATAATTATTATTACTAATATCCGGTGATCAGAGACGAATTCACATTAAATATACGCCTTCTAATTGCGAGATGATCGAGAAGAGAGCTCGTTAGCAGTAGCTAGATGCTGCTGGTACCAGTAAATTATATGCGATTCAACCTCTAACATATCGCGTTACTAATGAGCATTGATGTAACGGATTACTTTCTCGTTCCAAACTCTAATCACGCGCTCCTATCTGGCCCCGGTTTTAAAATATGTTAAAAAAGAACGTAATGTTGGGGCATAACAAATTGGTTAATTACGGTTAATTATAGCCTTGAGTGGCGTTTCGTTTTATGGCGGTCGAAAAATGTTATAAACTTAATTGATGTATGTGTTTCTTGTGGGAAAGAGGGGCTTGGCCTCTTATTACTTACTACTAGTTTACAATCTATAATTTAAGCATTTTACATATTACATATTAAAATTTATTTAGTTTTTTATTTTCTTTTATTAGTACATTTCAACAGTTATCGTAAAGAAAAATCTATTTCGTTCTTTATTAGGGTTACTATTTTGAGTCATAACCCTTAAATGTTCAAATTTAAGTAATTAACACTATCAGTATATCTTATTTAAATGATGCAGTTTTTATAAACGTTGTAAGACAATATAAGTTCGAAGCCTTTCACAATCGATATTGATCATATTACCAACAAGCAAGAAAGAATATGATGACAAAATGATGAACCTACTGGACACAGCTACCTACAGGAAGATTAAGAAGGATAGACAAGATCGTAAAGAAAATGACGGACCTGGTAAAATCCACAGGAATTTCAGCAGAATACCAGAAAGGATTGTTTATGCAAGCGCTGGAACCATCAAGAATTTATGGACTATCGCAGTGCTATCAACTACCAAATATGGTTGGCCAAACATCTTGTAAAGGTAGAGGATATTTTGGTAAGTTTCGATGTGGAATCTCTTTTTACTACAGTATCAATAAGGTATGTTGCAGATGGTCTTTGACAAAAAATCAGAAAAGTGACTGTCTTCTATTGTGACTAAAATACATCGAAGATGCCTGGTCTTCGATATATTTTAGTTGAAAAGCAGAGTTTTATGAAAAGTTTGAAGGGGCAGCTATGGTATCTCCATTGTCGTCGGTTATGGCTAATTTCTACATGGAATTACTCGAAGAAGATGCTTTGAAGAAGAGCCAGTGGAAACTAAACTATTACTTCGATATGTGGACTATACGTTGAAATGAAATTTGGAGTATATCGGAAGAACAGGTACTTCGAGTCTGTTGATGACTCGAAGTACCACCATGAACATCAATAGAAGAGGTGCGTGATCCGTACGCTGTTTCAACGAGCAATCAGAATTAGTGAAGGCGGTAACCTCAAGAAGAAGGAATGCAGCGGAAGCAGGGTGAAGATGCAATAAATACAGAACCAGTTGGATTTATCTGTCTTCTCAATGTTTCAGACACTTCAAGAAAGTCGATATCGTGGTACTATAAGAAACGGTCACCAAAACTCGAAACACATTTCCGGTAGCCATGAAGGTAGTCAATCAGCTATTGTTCCATTGTGGGAAAGTTTACGTTTGCCAAGCAACATCGAAGATCGTATCATAGAAGAGAAGAATGTGATGTTAAAAAGTCGACGATTGCGGAACATTGCTATTCAGTGGGCACCGCAAAACCCGAAAGCTTCCAGTTTTAGATCTAGTATTAATCTCAGTAATAGTGCTAGTGTTAGTTCTAATTTTCGTATAATTTGCGAGGAATATCACTAAGAAATGACCTAAACGAAATTACTAACATCTTAATGGAAAAAAATGAAATTTTTTCCCCTTAACCACGAAGCAAAAGCTTACATTTTAAGTAGCATTGAGGCCATTAACTAAGAACAAAAAAAGGGTTTTAGAGCGGTAAAGGGCGTAGCAACTTGGCACCACCTGTTTCCACCGGGAACATCAAAGGCCTTTCGAAACGCTTCTCCTGGTTGTGAAGGAGCGAGAATATTTTATTAAAGTGAGAAGGATAGGTTGGGTATCCAAGTCGCGCACTAAATAAATTTGCACGAGTGCGCATTACTTTATAAATCCAGCCGGGGCTCTACTCAATTAGGTCCTCGAATTACCGAATCGTGGGACGAAAGACTCGGTTCTGAATAAAAATTAAGAAGGCGAGAATCGGGGAAAGTACTGCGGATGGAAATGAGTTGAAAGTGAGAAAACGGGTAGAAGCGGCCCGAGGCGAAGTGGAACTCTCAATTGGCGCCCATTATTCCGGTCTGATGGTGATCTTTTTCAAGTCATTGTTAGAAGCGAACAAGAATTTGTAATATTACGTTTCTTTATATGTCTCAATTATACGATAATATAAATACCTGTTTTATCAAACTGGCGACCTTACTTCACCTTTAGATGATTACGTTACAAACAAGAACATTAATGTGATATGCAGACTGTGCACCTGCACATTACAGTTTAGAAGTGGGACAGTTTTTAATACGTCATTTCCTGGAATAGCGAACGGAATGTTCTAAGTAGAGCACTCAAACAAGTTGTCCACCAGATTCAAATATTTATAATTATCTAATTGTAAGTTATTTCACTCTCTAATTATAGCATAGAAATTATGGTGTACAAAGTTGAAGTTTTAATCATAATATTTTAAGCTTCTAAATATAACTTTAGCTTAGAAATTTAATCTATCGAAATTTATCTATCTTCTTAAACATGATATGGAATATAAAGCGCGGGTATTGATGTAATATGCAACACGAATAAATTATTCATGACGAACAACCAATTTTGATATGATTTCGTTTAAAATTACATACCTATATGTGATGTGCATATAAAATTTTGTATTATCCATTAAATTCCTCGTAAGATCGTCCATAAAACCGTTTTTTGTTCGCGTTCGGGAATATTTCAGCTACGTGACCAGAAATACCCAGCCAAATCGGAATATATTAATGGCCACGGGAGGTTTAACCTTTAACAAACTAAATCATTGTAAGGCCTTTTCCGATTAATATAGATAGAAAACATTCGAGAAGCACGTGTTCCTATAACATTTATACGTGTGTGGGGTGAACATCTGGCCCGGGGAATATTGTGGCCCGAAGCCAGATTTGTGTGCCACAGCTGTCAAACTTTGCTTTTACGGTAGACGATGAACGACGGCATTGGCACTGAACTTCTTCTATTAATTACTTGCACTCGTTAACGTATCCGCAACATTAAGAAACAAAATATAAATAAACAGAAACTCCAAAAAAAAAGCAAATATAAATAGATTAAAAGCTAGAATAGGAGGAAACTAAAAATAATAATGGAACGAAAGTGACAGATGCGTCTCTCATGAAAAATGCCTGATAAGGGTGTAGATTTATTTAGGGCTATCCATTATTTTTTTGACGCTGAAGAGGTATATTTAAATTTGTTACGAAAAATTGCTTCTGTCAGATGATTAATCAACGCCACTACCAATTTATTTTAATGTATTTTTTTTTGAAGAGTAAAGCGTTATATGCAACGTAGATTTAATGAAGTTTTCAAAAAATCTATAGTTTTTTTTTGTTTCTGTCGTCTGTTTCATACTGAAGTTGTAGAAGAAACGGTATGTTTTCTGTGTTGTTGGTAACAATGCTTATGCATTCACCGGGGGCAACCCGGTGATTGTATAACAAAAGGAGGTTTTACCACTTATTAGTGGGATATTAATTCGTTTAAAATGTCGTATTAATTCAAGCAGAATACTACCTTCACATGAACTCGCCGAATGAGCATCAATGTGTTCAAACTGCTTTCTTATGTTAGAGATTATCAACTTTATCCTGAATATATTCCGGGGATAATAAACTTTGAAGATAACAGTAACTTTGATGCACTGAGTTCAATAATTGATAGTATGACATCAATATTGTTATATATTTTATCATTTCGATTGATTGGGTTGGATTGAGTTACGTTCGGTTAGAATAACTGCTAATTTTTAGGCGTTGAGTTAGTTTAATCCTGATAGGATTCAAGACCTATCCTAGATATAGGTTAATATGAGCAGTGGCAATGTTATTGCAATTTCAAATGTGCTTCGGTATACTCGAAGCGTTGTGGACTGGAGCGTCAGCTTTTCTCCACTTTTCCGTATTGAATATATCAACCATATCTAAAACGTACGGAGTTCATAATTGAGATTGTCAACCGGAAGGGGTAAATAAAAGCACCTCCTTTATTGTTGCCTAAGCTTTCGAATATATATTTTTATCAGAGAACGCCTTATTTAAACAAAAGAAAACAATCAAACAAAACTTACAGATTAAAACTTGACCTAACTTATAGTTAGTGGTATAATAACCCACAATTCTAAAACATAATAACCCATAATTCTAATGATGAACCAGTTAGTAAACGGTAAAAAGTCCGCCGAAAAAAACAACTCCAAAACCGATGGTACAGGATCAATCAAAAGAGACACAGATGAAAGCCATAATAGGTAAACCAAAAAGAGCTACCACCCAAGAAAAAACGAAATAGAGAAGAATTCCCCAACAACAAGGCGGGAAATTCGAACCAACCAAAGCCAACAAGCAGGGACAACCAAGGGACAAGCAACAAGCAAATTCACCAGGTGGCAATAAATGTCATTAACGTTCTGTACATCTGTGCGGAAATTAACGAAATTGGATTTCTTCAGAATGTAAAAGACGTTTATCGGGTACTCAGAGAAACTAACATTGCACCGCGATCCAAAGGATCTATTGTACCCCGATAGACAACATTATTAACTACAACTCTAATACTACTACGAGTAACTTCTATGGCATTCCAGGTTTGAGTGTATTGATGTCAATAAATAACTTCGCATACCTCATTTCAAGAGTCATGCTTCGTCCCACAGTTCAATGTTGTGCTTGGCCATTGCAAAAGCTGTGAAAACAGTTTTCACGGCTTGCAGCGCCTGGACTATGGCTTGACTATCTGAGAAGAATCTTATTGTCATGTTCCTCGCCCCTCTCTCTAGAATAATTTTAGCTCCCATGTCAATAGCAAATACTTTTGCCTGGGATATCATACAATAAGTAGCCATGCTGTAAGCTTGCGGATTTATCGAGAGATTCTCTTCCTTAAACCAAGCGTAAATGGCATCTAGAGTCGCCTGGAGGGCTTTGGATATCCTTCAGCGTATTGATCTTCATACTCATGGGATGGCAGGAGAAGAAGTTGGTAAACATCCCTGAATAAGTTGATTTCCAGTACCAACCCAACCCAACAGATTGATCAGAATTGCGCACGACGAAGGAATCCAGGAAGGCGATAGAGATCTTTTCTCCTTCTCTAAGGTACACTGTATGTAAGAGCTACTTGTCATTCATTAAACGTCATCAAAGTGACATGTTGACAGTCAAATCGTAAAGCACAAATGATGTCGTCGACATACTTCAATAAGAAGCGCAACTTAATTGGGAGAATCGGTATACAAATCTCGAGCACGTAGAACATCGCCATAGTAGCTTGGATTGAGCTTAGTCGTACAACTTAGTAGTACACCTGTAAGTGTACCAAACTGCTGCTTATACACCACATCATTGAAGGAGAACAGAGAAATCAAACAAAAAAGAAATCATCTGCAGAAACTGCTCCATACTAATCAGAGCATGAGGGGGGACCACCAAGTGCCAGTCCTGCCACATCCTCCTAATAACTATACTTAGTGGAATATTGGTAAAAGCGTTACCACATCCAAAGATAACAGAACAAAACCAGGCCTATGACCCTTGAAGCGAAATTGAATGAATTCCCAATGTTGTACTCTGAGCAGGCCTTGGACAGGATTTCATCCAAAAAAGCAGATATAGCATAAGTTGGGGATTCAATGAAGGAAATGATAGGCTACAGTGGGGCGTTTCCTTGCGTATATTTGAAAGACCATAATATTTTGGGATGGTGCCATTGTGGCAGATTCATGTTCTATAAATCTCCCCCTCTCCTCCTACCTCCATCTACAATTCTCCAAAAGATTCTTGCAAATCGAATTAGATCCTGGAACCTGGTCCTTTCTCTGGACAGGAGAGGTTAGGTTTGCTTTTCACATTTGGTAAGTATGTGTGTCCTCCAAAAGTTGGAGGGATTTAGAAATGTGTTGAGACTGGTTCATTATCACAAGTTGGTCTCATGATAAAGTTTATCGACCAGGAAATTAACTCAACAAGGGGAACCTATGTTAGAGATAAAATTTATCACCACGATTACTCACAAAGTAATTTCGGTATGGATACATTCCAATAGATAGTGAGCCCAAACTTAGCACCCAAGGACAAACATTGCTTGACACTATGTGGCAATACTTCAAAGGAGAGATTAGCAATCCACAATGAATTATCTGCCACCATGGCTTAGAACGTGAAACCATTTATCAGGCTATTGAACTTTATTACATTTTTGTTTCTTACACCATCGAACAACTTATTATATCTAGCTATCTAACTTTGAAAGATTACCGATTCTATTTCAACTATTACCGTTATCAAATGAAGAAAAATTCAAAATTGATTGCCAAAGTAATAAGCATTTTGAGAAGTCACGTCTTTGAAGTCGAAATTGTCAACTGTAAACAACATAAACACATTTAATAAATATTTAAAAAACGACCATGACTTATAACCTAATAATAAACCAATGAACTAAATAAATACTTTGATGTCTATTATTAAACACATTCGAGATGTATTGGAAGAAAAACAAATACAATATATAACTTTGTATATGTATTTAAAAAAAAACATTATATGGAGACGTGCGGTCTGGAACGTTTTATTTCATTTTATGACCTTCGATGTTCGTCACCCGATAAAATAGAATGGTGTTATGAATTTTTTGACGTACGAATGATAAAATGCTTCCAGCGTAGATCAATAAATTTCGGAGGTTATCAACGAGTTATCTTTAATATTTTCGTGGCCTTCAAAGTCAGCGAGCGATAAAGCGACAGAACCACGCGATAAATTGGCACCTTTTATTCATTTCACATTCAACACAACGTATACGAACTTTAGGAATGCTGTCACGAAAGATTGAAATTGCTCGTCTAAACATAGCCTAACGCAACAATAACAGCCCGACTAACACCTTTTAAGTGCTCTTAGAATAGTGTGCCTAAATGGGGAGAGTTCGTAATAGCGGCCGTATCTCCGTGCTATATTTCATCCGGAGGCACCGATAAATATCAAAGAGGAAAACTCGTTATAAAGGAAGATTACGGACATTGATTATATTTAATAAACACCGGACTAGGACGTAAATCTTTCGCTTTAGGGGTGTTTATTATAACCCCGAGGATGTGACTTCTAAAGTGCTTTTGGCACTATCGCGTAATAACAACAGATGCTGCCTTTGGTAGTCTCTTAAGGATCCGCAAACGTATCCTGAATCTTCCTTTAACACTTTCCATATTTCTCACTTAACGCAGCTTTTAAGAGTACCTAGCTTTTAGAGTTTTGTTGCGCCATCAATAATGTGGTATTTAAGGCTCGGTATTTAAAAGATCAAAATAACATGGTGTTATTATATGGAAATCGAGCATTTTAACTTCTAAGAAGAGTGTTACATTAATATTTAAAGCAGGTTACAGCAGCCGTTAGTTCAAGTACCTAGCACCGGTAGCAATCGTTGCGTAGGCCATTTCTCACCGCTTTGAAACGAATTTGTTTAGAATACGCAAGTAGAAAATGTCAAGAGAACGCACATACTAGAAAAAAAGACTACAGTTGTGAACTGTATTTTAAGCACCAGATCTGGATTTAGATACATATTTTGTTCGAGATGCGTACAGAATTAATACGGAGTACGAATGTAGTACTCGAGAAACATTAATTAAGCGGTTATCGGTTTGTCTTTTGAAGAAAATTAAGCGTAAAATGTATGTTCGTAAAACCGACAGAAATTAAAATGTATATTTATTCATTAAGTTGTCCGTGGCGCGCGGCCTATTCGAAATAAAATTACCGTCGGCGTTAATGGGGCGAATAAATTAACCTGGTCCTTTGCGGAGTTGAGAGCTGGCGATTTTACGCCGGGCAATTACCGTAAATCAACTTTGAACCCTCGGTATAACCTCCTTGATTTCGCTCTTTATATCGAGAGCTCCCTAGCGGTTATATATCAAGCATTAATAACCGTGCAAGTGATGCCTTCGGAACCGATTAAATCGACAAGTTATAACCGTGAATCGCCAGCTCGTTTATTTTTCAACGTAAAATTGTTGTACATACGAAGCTATGAATACGTAAAGGGGCGAACGAGCAATTAATTTCAACCCTTTACAGATAGTATAATAAACAATAGTGGGTGTAATAATAGGCTAAGTTTTTAACTGCCGTGGTCAAGCCCGCCGGAATTTATGGATTGCATTAATGGCCCTTTCGTTGGTAGAATTCAATTTAATTTCACATTCGGTTGTGTTCGTTTCTCCCCTTTGCGGTTTGCGGTAGCGAAGGTGGTCATTCGACCTGTCGCATGCAGACATTTCGAAAAGCTAACACATACGCAAAAACCGGTCGGGTTTCAAAGGGTTATTCCCTCGCGGCTCTCTTTCGGATATTTTTGTTTTTGTAAAACTTTGACGAGGGGCTTCACGCCGCATCAAAAGGGAAATGGGGTTTTAGCATTTCATAAATAACGTCGCAAATGTAAGCCCGGGGAAATGTAATTAAATTATATTTTATACTCAAATTAATCTTCATAAATATTGTTATGAAATAAAGGTACCCTTAAACTTCAGATATAATAGACAAAATGTTTTTAGGGGTTTAAATAAACGTTAGTGCTCACAGAGAGAATTCAACTCGGGCTAATCTTTAAATTGTTCTTTTCCATGTTATATATAAAGTTGGGGTATTCCCCGAATTGTCTTTACGTTGTATAAATCAAGGATAATAATTGGACCGCTGATGCTACCATCAAAAGTGAAGAGCGAGATTTGAAATAAATAAATAAGATTTAAATAAACACTGAATGATTGATTAATGATTTATTGAGTGCAAATTGAAACAATTTTATTTAATGTTTTCTGAACATTTGAAAAAGTACACAACAATTTGCATAGCATATATATAGAATCTTTTAAATTTATTTAAATAAACACTAACATACTATGTAAATTACTAATTAACAATCAATCAATAAATAATAAATAATTTAACGGTTACGATTTTGTTCAATTTCTCACGAATTGGCGAACGATTGGTGTAAATTAAAAATTTTATTAATATAATGTAATCTAATTTTTATGTACAGGGTGGCCAAATAAGCGTGCAAAGTGTCGTATCTCGAAAACTACTCATTGTAGAAACCTTCGGTAAAAAAATTATAATGCTGGAAATTATTTTCAGATACCCGCTAGAGGGAGCAACCACCATCTCGAATCATAAACTGTGAATTATCTTGAAATTTCGGTGTATTAACATAACAACAAAACTATATGTGTGTATATTTTTAAAGTTAAGATAAATTGTCGTTTCTTTGTTATAACATTTTCACTCTTCTTATCTCTAAAAATAAAGTGGTATGAGGTGTTTGAAAATGTTTGTAAACGAATGCCAATTATTTTAAAATGGCTGAACAGAATTTAATAAGCTTGGTGTCGTTGAAAAGTGCTTTTTTTGGACTACAGATTGTACTTTATTTGTGATAAATGTAATTTGATATAGTCACTCGAGGACATTTTCCAATATTACAAGAGAAATTGTGAATTTTCTTAGAAAAGTTAAATCTGTTGGTATTACTTTTATTTCAGGAAGAAGTAGCAAAATGTATCCCAAACAAACTAGTGAGAATGTATAGTACGAATATGGGTGGCAATATTATATCAATTAAAAACGAAAATTAAATTAATTTATTTAATAATTTCCTAACGTGAGAGAAACTATAATATAGGCATAGCAATGTTTATAGATTATATATAAAGAATTACATTCCCTTTCTGATAAGGTTGGGTTGTATGGGGCATTTCATTTAAAATTTTCGGCTTTCTAGCCATCAAATATGGAGAAACAGTAATTCGATTTTTTTACCAGCCTGTATAAGATACTCGGATACAGCAAATCACAATCTATTTAGCAACATATGAAGAGTAATCGTGCCAATACAGAGCTTTTTTTGAATGAACGTTAGCTGAATTATGGGATTTCACTATGCAGTGAAATTTACCAAAAAAACATTTAAAATCAAGATAAGTCGAAAACAAAATAGCTATAGTTCATTTTTTTCTATAATACCTGTCAAATTGTTGTAAACTGTACAAATTTTGCAAGGATTTTTGTTTCATCATGTGCATCATTTTGCTATTTTTTTATTTTTTTTTTTTGAAAGTATTACCAGCAGATTTAACTTTTCTAAGAATATTCACAATTTCTGTTGTAATGCCAGAAATGCCCTCTAGTGACTAAATATCACATTACATTCAACAGGAATAAGACAGGATTTGTAATCCAAGAAAAGCTCTTTTCAATCATTAAATGATTAGGAGTTGTTTGCGAACATTTTCAAACACCCCCCACCGCTTTATTTTGGGAGATAGAGCGAAAATATTATAACAAAAAAAATACAACTTATCTTAAATGTTGAAAATGGTTCAACTTTTCAAGAAAGTTAATATTTTAAAAAAAAAATAGGATTTAAGTGAACGGCGAAAAAAAATTCGTTTATTTAGGGAGCAGTAAACCGAAAAAAATTGGAAATCGCTTGTTTAGATGGTAAAGACGTACTATCAAGGAATTCAGATTAATGATTTATGAGTGTTAAAGCTTTCCAATATCTATTGTACACGATAAGTATACATAATCTATCTTTGACAATGAACGAAAAAAGTCGATCGATTTAGAAAATTTCTACCTAAGGTGTTGTGGTCTTTTTAGTTATACTTTTAGTTTTTGAAGAATTTACAACCTAGAGTTAAATAAAAATTAAAACTAGAATTAACACTAGACCTAGTACTAGAAAGATTCAGAAACTTTCTAGTACTAGATCTAGTGTTAGTTCTAGTTTTAGTCCAATACAAGTATATTACAATTTAAAACTAAATAACCACTAAAAATACAGCCCACACAAACGCTAGAGCTAATGCCATACCTAAAGCGAAAATCATTTGGGTTTAGCCAAACCTCTCTTAAGACGGAACCCAACTCAGAATAGCTTCAAAAGTAACATACGCCTAAAATTAGAAACATTAAGGTTTAACCGTCTTAAAACACGTACAGAAAGTTTTCCAGCTTTTCAAGAAAGTTAATAATTTAAAAAAATTTGATTCATTTATGGCGCAGCTGAAAAAATTTCGTTTGTCTTTTTGGTATTACCTTCACTACCATCATATCCGCAGTCCATCTATGTCGATGGAACGAAGTGATAATTATTTTATTTTGTACTTTACGGATTTTGATTCATATTAAAAATTCTTCTTAAGAACCTACTTAGATATACATAAAATTAACATCTTGTACACATTTTTACTTACGTTAATTATAAATTTTTTAAGAGTTCAAATAAGTGTGGGAACATTGGGGTCGTTTGTTCATTTAAAATAACTTTGTCAAGGTTATTCTTTATAAATTTCTGAATTTCATACATTTCCGTTATCTTTATTTTATACTATAATTTTTATTCATTCCGTGCAACAAAGTTGTATTTTTATTGATGTTGAACTTATGGTTATTACAGTTGAGGTGTTTATTAGAAACTGTTATAAAAACTTAAATTTCTCTTTGTTTCATCGATATATGTTGCACCACAAATGCCACAATCTATTTTGTAAGTGCCATCACCTAATATACGTATTTGTTAATAACATATTTTTCAAAATTCGTTTTAGACTATTTGCCATATTTTCTAGCTAAGATTATGGCTGCATATTTTCCATCGTTGTTCTTAGAATCACTATAGAATCACTATTTACATGATTACTTAGTGATATTACATTCCTTAAATATATTTTAATTTTCTTATTATGTTTATCAGGATCTAGTTGTGAATTGTAAACTTTATATATGAGTTAGATACTATTTTTTTGGGAATGATCATGAGACGAATTAAAAGGAATAATGTTATCAGTTTAGGTAGGCTTTCGGAATTTAGATTTGATGTAATTTTATAACTATGTTTTTATAAAGTGAAATTTAAAAAGTTAATTTTATTTGCTTTCTCCGTTTCTAACGTAAATGTTATATTATTATGGATTGTATTAATAATAATAGCGAATACATCGTCGACATATCTAGTCCAGAATAAAATATTACTTTTATATGGATTATTTTGTTATTAATTATAAACTCGTTCTATCATTTATTTAGAAAATATCAGAGATGAGTTCGCTTAATGGAGAGCCCACGGGTAAATCTTCTGTAAATTCAAAGATTTTGTCTCTAAAACCACAAAAATTTTGTTTAATCAGTTTAAGCAATTTAATGAAATTACTGAACCTACATTATCAAATTAGAATATTTGTATAAAGGTTGGTTACATCGAGTGAAATCATTGTAAATCTTTCAGGGAGTTGCAATACAAGGATTTTGCTTATTAAAAAGTGAAAGTTAATATTCTTAAAGAAGTTGACAAGGAATCCTGATATTCTATATATACTAGAGTCAATACTAGATTCAGGATTAAGATTAATACTAGATTAAGAATGGAGCGCATTCGATTGTTAGGTTTATGAAGGACTTTTGACACCGATATACAGGGATTCCAAATACCGTATGATTTATGAGCGGCATTGAAAATCGGTATTGTTATTTAAATACCAATATTTTGATATTACTATTATTTCTAAACTATCGAGCGCCGCACGTTTTGGAACCAGTCGTAACAGGTTCACACTAATTAGTCGTAGTTAAATTTAACCACAAAATGTTCTCTTTGGCTTAGAACCGCGTCTAATTTTACACAATTAGATGTGTTTCGTTTTAGCAGTAAATTGCCACTGTAAGTATCTCTTAAGAATAAAATAAGTTTAAGTAATTAGAAATTACTAAATTATTAATACAGCCCAACTTAATTCAATCCAACCCAACCCGTTGGTACGGCTTAAGAATCTGCCTTCACTTCCTTTCTTCTTCCAGCTCGCTACATCCTCTCAACATATGCTATAGCGTTTCCCAACCCTACATCATCCGCTACAGTATTTGTTCGCTCTCTTCTCATTACCACAATGGTACCAGGCCACCAGCTTCTGCCTTTCCTCATTCTCTTCCTTTACAAAGTATTTTCGAAACCCTTCCGTAATTATGTCTCCATATCTTTCAATATATTATATCAACCCAATCCAACCTAAACTAGCCCAATCCAATAATCATTAGACGCAGTAAACACCATGGATAAAAAGCTTTGGTGAAGACATAAACGGCAAACGATGAATACCCTGTTTAACATTATTCCCTAATAGAAATAAAACATTATGCATTAGAAAATCTAATAGTGGTCTTCATACATATTTAAAAACCATTTATGGACGTATCCCTAAAAGAAAACATGAACCATGTGTGAATGTAGAATATTGTACCCATAAACAAAGTAAGGAAACTAATTCGTTTAACAGCTCTTGATTGCCTATCATTTATTATTTATTATCATATACTGTTTCATTTTGGACAATATTAAATTAACAACTGGTATTAAGATCTTAATAATTTTGGACCAGTATTGAAATCACTATGCATATAGAACAGTTATTTTAGATATGAGAGTAGGATTTCCGCCTATTAGTGTGTTACATCGGGGTTTTACATAATAAAATAAAAGAAAGTAAATAATCGGTTGAAAGATAGTAAATTAAAGAAGATTTATTATGAAATTATTTTTCGTTTAGGAACGAATAAAACGTTTCTGTATATCACTACTCTTTTATTTCGTTATCGGTAGAGAAAGGGTCGATTTGTGCCCATTAATTCTCAATCCCACGCCGCTGCCACGAATTCCTTTCCAATCGAGTTGTATTTATGCTTTCCGGAAAGGAAACGAGTTGTAAGGTGACATAGTCGAAAAGACAAACGACACGTGTATTTCGTTTCGAAGATTGATCGAGTTATTCGACGAATTTTCGAGGATATGCTAACGAGATGTTAATAATTTTCACACGGAAAAATCGAAAATGAACGAGAAAGAAGAAGATGCGGGATATCTCGACCCAGTTCGAGGACAGATATTTACCATACAAGAAACAAGAAACCATGTTTACCGGACAATTTAAGATATATATCTCGCACCTTATCTCGGGCGCTCTCTAACGACGGGGAACACTCGAAGATCGTGCCTTTCGAAAACAACGACCATCTAGATCGCATCTCTCCGGAATTTCGAATAATCATAATTTTCCTATTTCGCAGACCGAGAGAGATCGGGAGGCTCTTGTTGCCGCTCGGTACAATAACTCGGCCCAATATCGATGCAGCCAACGTCTCTTGGTGAGCTCGAAATAAACTAGATTCTATCTCGGGTAACTCAGACCGTTCGTTTCTCTCAAGAGGAACAATACTTAATGACCTGCAAGTAATAACTCGTCCCTCCCGAGACGCAATAAAAGGTCCGTTTATGGCGCGAGCTCGTGCGCTGCTCTTTGGTAACGCGTAACTCGGGCGAAAGTATTAATTAAAACCTCTAATAGCCCGTGTACGATACAAATTTTCGGTTGCCTTTAAAAAGAAATTATTTTTTATTTGAATCGTAATAAAATATTAAACATCGTCTAATTAGAAAACCTATTCGCGTCAGTTCCTTTTACTCACCGAATCGATTAACGGCAGTTTGTTTACATACAGCACCCGGACAGCTTTGCAAGGCTAGATAAATTGATCTCACGCAGCGCGAATGAGGGTCCCGTAAAGGCAGCACGCTTTGCCATGGAAAAAACATTCAATTACCAACAACCTTTACGAGTTCAAAGAGATCAAAAACTTTTAACGATTCCAGAAGCAAATTTAATGTTGAATGGTTATATTTACCAACCCATGACAGCAGACGAAATGAAACTTAGTTACGAGAAGATTGAGGAAAGTTTTCGAACCACGTATTTGACCCTGAATGTGTGAACTTTGAGATCGCAAACACGCCGAAAGCGATACAGTTAAACCTTCAATAGAGTTGGAAATCAGAACGCCACGGATTTAACCTCATTTGCAACTTTCGGCAATTAAACTGCACGGTCTAACGCTTGGTACACGGTTCCTGAATGCGCGGTACTAATTTATTAGATTAAAGTCAACTCTATATGTGCACAACTTGACCACCGTAGGACATCGCAAAGTTCTTGGTACTACTTGAATAGTGCTAACGAGATTCCAACTTGAAAGTTATTATCATGATTACTCAAAAATTATTTCCGCAATCACGCCATAGACAAGGTTAAATTGACACTAAATCAGTATTTAAATACCTATCTATGTAACGGTAGCGTTGAAATTACTCATGATTATTAATTCCAGGAAAGAATCGTATTTCTCATATGATTATGTAATTTCAACAGAACACGATTTTATGAGGCCAAATGAGATATATAGAAAGCGGTTTATTATAATTTTGAAAAGTAAGTTATAAATCAATCAATTTAATGAACCAAAATTTGTGTAAGGCAATTACAAAAATTAAGGACAGAACATAACGAAAATCATTAAAAATATTTTGTTGCATAAAGTTCAAGAAACCGTCTGATCCAGAAACGACAGAAAAGATAAATGCTTTGTACTGCGCATCATGTATTGCGTGTCTAATTGTATGAGTAAAATACTTGTCATTATCTTAATATCATCGGTCAAAATTTTATGTAAGTCTGGCAGGTTTGATGTCCACTTATGGTTCTTTTTATTTAGAGATTGAAGTTCGCCTTTTTTTGTACTGATGAATGCTTAATTAGATAAAGTTTAATAATGAAAATGTCGTTCAGGAGAAGTTCGTTGAGTTACTATGCGACAAACAGTGAGATGTAGTTTATGGCTTTAAAAGATTGGAGTTACTGGCTAAGATCTTTATATTTCAGATATTGTTCCTGAAGGGGAAGATCGAAGATTCCCACGACTTCAATCATGGTCAAGCGTGTTCCGGATAATATCCGCCGGAAATCTTCCAAAAAATAGCTAAGGAGCAACAGCTCTGTAGCACCAAGATGCACAAAATTTGCACTTCGAAGGAGCAATTGAAGGCCATTAGCTTTCAGAAATGTATAGAAATATGAACCTAGAAAGATATCATCTTTGGCTGACAAGAAATTTTTACAATGAAGCAAATATTATAACGGACTTTGTCCGGATAGTCTTGCAATAGGAAGATATGTACCTCCGAGTTTTATGGATCAAGTGGTAAAGATAGCAACGCCTGAATCAACCTCGATGAGATTTTGATGAAGGAAGTGCTTTATCACTTTATCTATCTAAGTGCTTTATCTCACTGCAGAATAGCTTAATCGAAAGGTTGCCTCTGGCAACGTAGTTACACAGTATATATTCAGCTATTTCTGATTCATCGTTATAAAGTCGACAAGTTTGAATCTCGGTTTATCCAATGGGGAAAAGGTGGTATTTGAGGGGTGCATGGCCGGCTAGGAAGCCTGAGAACGTCCTTAGATCCCTTTTACTGACGTATAAACAAAACCTCTTGAATTTTGTTTTGCAAAGGAGTTATGATACTTTTTGACAACATACTTTCCAGCATGGGGCTACCTTTAAAGGCTTCCGACTGTTAATTACTTGTTTTATTAACAATTTAGTAGTCCCTAACTGTGTTGTTTTCGTTGCCAAAGAAGCAAACATTACTGGACAAAGGGCGTTTTCAGCTTGTTCGCCTTCTCATTAACCTCAATATCATCTGGAACCCACCATTTAGTAACATCATTGCTTCTCGAGTTCTTTCAAATTCCTGGTACAGTCTCTAATCAGTGTCGTCATACATGTCGGACACTGGATTACTTTCAAGGTGGCCAGACTATTTATGAGAATGTTTAAGGATATACATTTTTATCCTTTTTGAAGGTCTAAAGTGGTGCAGAAGTTTATAGCGAGAACTTTTGCCTGAAAATGGTTACGTCCGCGCAGATTAGTAGTTTAATGCGGCTGGTTGGTCCACTAATACCTATGCATACCAAGCAATCAAAGTTTTGCATAGTCATTCCTGCTTCTAAATATGACCTTATACCGCTGGTGGATGTAGTATTCCGTTGGAGTAAGACCCATCTTAATGTCGAACAAGTGATTTAGACTTGAGTGCTTGAGGATTGATCAGTGATAAGGCACTCAAGGCGGCCTCCATTTGTATATATAAATGGAGTGGTGTGAAACCGAGTAGGGCAAGATCTTATTAATTTTTTACAATGCGAAGTTGTTGTTGACAGTCTTTATAATGAACAATAAATATTGGATGAAATGAACAACGCAGCTAATAAAGTATATTTTATTTTTCTGTAACATATTTTAAATATCCTACTAAGAATAAGCACCGATTTTCAAAGAACGTCCATAAAGTTGCCATAGTACCAATGTACTTCGAGACTCTTTACCGTCTCGAAATTTTCACGAGTGAGCAAATATTATTGCCGCCAAAACGTACTCGCGCGAGCGGTTTAAGAAGCGAATGAGCGGAGTGGCTACATTTCTCGAAAAGCTCCTACTCAGGTCAGGTCATGATTTGGTCCGGATTATCTTCCAATAGGGAGATACCTGCTAATTTTCTGGATAAAGTGATGAAGATCAACTCCTGGAACAACCGCGGTGAGATTTTGATGGAGTAAGTGCTGTTGAAGCTTCAAGATGTCTAAAACTCAAACTTTGAAGAAACAAGCAAACGCCATTCGCATTTAGAAATGTTTCTCATCGGAGGAGCGCAAAGACATAGTCTTTATCAACTCGAAATTTTCATGATTGAGCAAATATTATAGCTGCTAAAACGTCAGAATGTTTGCCAAAGCGGTTTAAGAAGCGAATGAGCGTGGTGGTTACATTTCACGAAAAGCTGATGTTCAGTTCAGGTCATGGTTTGGTCCAGCTTATCTGCTAATAGAAAGATACCTCCGAATTTTGTACAAAACTCACTTCAAAAGACGCTCTTGAACATTTCACTTAACCCCTGTAGACAAGTTAAATGTGGTTCGGCGATAGTGCCGGACCAGAATTGTAGCTTATTTCACATGCTCAATTTCTTGTCTCTATGTGCTCCCGTTCCCGTTTTACAAATAGAAGTACTGTGCTTCGTTATGAGTAGAGCTTTTAATACCGATATTCCGGGATTGTAAATTCGGGGATAGTTAATATTAGTTTTAGTAGATTTTAGTATTATTTCTCAACTAATTACAATAGAAAATAACAATAAGCGCCAGATCATTAGACAATGCACGTCTTGAAATCATAGACATATGAATCGGACAGAATTGTTTGAGGTGCAAATTGCCAACCTAAGCAAACCCAGTACATGTTCGCTCTCTACTCATTGCTATAACTAAATTTGGTCACCAGCTTATTTCCTTCCTAACTCCTCTCGTTCATAGTGTGTAATATATTAATAAATGCATTAAAAAAGTTTATTGCAATCTCAAAATTCTTTATTCAAAGACATTATATTAATCAAAAATGCAAGCGAATTCCTTGTGAATCTCTAGTTCCGTCAATTTTTAATTACGGGGATATTTCATATTCTCCTTTTTTAAGTACTATTTTTAGAAACAAAATTAAAATAGTTCATAATTCTTGTATCAGGTTGATTTTCGGTATTAGACGTAGAGACCATGTGACTCAATAACTGGTTGATTTGCAATAGATCAACACGAATGGAAGGCGATTGTTCCATTCTGTCTACCTTTTTCAAAAGATAATGATAACATCCGAGCCTCCTTATCTCTCCCGGAAGATTCAAGTCAGAAATGCTGTGCACTCAATTAACATTCGATTCAAACGAAAACTAACACCTCCCATTCATACAACATCACTGTTTGAAAGCTCGTTTAGTTTTCAAATAGTACAAATCAACAATAATTTGCCTGACAGTGCTTAAGAATTCACATCACATACCAACTTCAAACCTAAAATGTATGAATACTTGTTTGAAAAGCTTATTGGAGATCTTAATCTTAATTGCTATCCATTTCTTGAGAACAACAGAATAATTAAACAAAATAATATTGGCGAGGTAGTATGATAGTGTGAGTGACAGCAATTTTACCAGCTATATTACTATACTAAAGTAAATGTTAATGAGCCACATATGCGGGTAGTACCGTTATAATGTAGTGGTAAAACAGCAGTAAGCTGAACTACACGATAGGATTGCTCCGGTTGTAATAAAATATATTCTTGAGTGAAATATTTATTTATTACTTTTATTTTGTATTATCACAACTCTGGAGTAATAAAGCATTATTATTATTATTGTCTGTTCCCTTTCTTGTAAGCATCCTTCTGCAATAACTAATAACTTGTACACTGAACGTCCCTATCCCTGTCGCTTACGTTCTCCCAATAATTGATAATACAACCAAACTACCACTACCGAATCCAACCCAACTTAAGTCAATGGCACTTCTTAAGTGGGACTAATGCGTGAGATGATTAGGCAAAACAAACACCATGGAAAAGAAAACCTTCAGTGAACAAAATAATCATTTCCTAATAGAAATAAAATGCACTAGAAGTTCTCCTAGTGGTCTTCATCCATAATTATGAATCATATTCCTAAAATAAAACATGGTCCATATGTGAACGATAAACAAATGCGCTTAGACAAAGAAGGTAACAAATTCATTTAGCAACAACAGTCAACAACTTGCCGAAATACTTTCGCATGACATCTTACGATGGCCTATTGTTTATTATTTATCATCATTCCTTCATTTTGGACTAGTAATATACGTTAAACTAATAATGGTATTAATATTCAGGTTTCAATATAATAGGAATACCAAAAATCCGTATCAGAGAATATGAGCCTACTATAACTGTTAACGACTGAGAAACAGAATAAGCCAGCATTATATATATAAACAACATATATAAACACTGGTAATATATCTGCATATTACCAGTGTTGTTAAATAACCGACCCAACCCAAGATGGATATTTTGAGGTATTTATAAAGTTAAAAAAAAAGTACGACAAAGACAAATTGGACAACTGTTCGCACATCTCTTAAGACCGCTAAACCCGAATGTATGAATATGAAAATTTAGTGTTAGTTTTGAAGCTAGGCTGTTGGATTGGGTTCCGTCTTAAAAGAGGTACGGCTAAACCTAAGTATTTTTCGTTCTAGGTCTAGTATTGGCTCTACCATTAGTGTTTGCTCTATTTTTAGTTGTTACTTAATCTTTTTTAGAACGTTTCAGTTTAGTCGTGCATCTTCAGAACCTGAATCTTTCTAGTACTAAATATAGTGTTAGATCTAGTTTTAATTGCCATTCAGTGATTGATTGTAAACACTTTTGTAACTAAAAGTATAATTGAGGAGCTCGCGTGCAAAACCGGATATATCCATTTTAAAAAAAAAGTGTCAGAAAACGCGAAAAACAGTTGACAGCTTGCCTTTAAAGATAAGCAATGCATATTTTTAACTAGTTATTAGAGTGTGATATATCCGTTTCTTCCTGTAATTGAATTTACCAAGCGGTAGACGCCATATGTCGCTTGCGAATTCATATGCCAAGTAAATTTCGTCAAAATGTGGATATAACTGGTTTTGTACGCGAGCTCCTAAATTAATACTAGACCTATAATCTAGCTTGAGTATTAACACTAGACGTAGAAATAGAAACATTACAATTTTGCCGTACGTGTCTCTAGACGGCCAAACCCTAATGTTTCTAGTCTGTCTAGTGTTAGTTCTGAAACTACGTTAGGTTGGGTTAAATTGGGTTGCGTCTTAACAGAGGTACGACTAAACTCTAAATGTTTTCTAGTATTAGCTGTAGCGTTAGTGTTGGCATTATTTTTAGTTGTTATTCAGTCTTAAATTGTTGTATACTTGTATCAAAGTAAAACTAGAACCAACACTAGATCTAGTACTAGAAAGTTTTGGCTTCTAGTTTTAATTAGCATTCAGTGCTTGATTGTTGTACCTTCTTTTGGTACAACAATCAAGCACTTTGGTTCTTTTGGCCACCGGATATTTAAAGAATTATTAAAAATAAACATCGTAAAACACATTTAATGTAATATGCATTCTAATTTATCCCGAAATATGAATAACATAATTCATGTAAGTCTTGTATCTCACTCAATTTGTTAGATATCCGATTATCTAGGATATCCTACATAAGCCAAAACGATCATTTTCGCAATGTTATTTTGATCTAGATCGGTAAAGCAATATTATATAACAAGATGAATTTCAAATCAGATTATGAAGAAGATCCGGGTATCCATAGCAACGCTTTAACTCTAATTATGAGCGAAGTAAATGTACATTAACTTAACATTGCCATTAGCTACGCTTCAAAAACAGCCAATTTGTACTTCGTAACATATTTATAAACATGTTAAAAAAACGCGTACTCATATAGGTACATAGCTACACCATAAAATTTTTTTATGTTTATTGGAAATAAATTGCGTTGAGGTAATGTCTTTCATGTTAATAGAAAACTCGAGAGGCTCTTAAAAAGTAGTAAAAAATTGACAACATAATTAACAGTTTAACAATATATGAAGTAAGACATGAACAGTGTAGTAACATTAATTAAAGTTATTTTTTGGTTGGAGAATCGATATTTTGACTCACACTTTCTTAATTGACATGAAAGTTGTTTGCAATATTAACTCAGAATTTGATAAGAATTAAGTAATAATTGATTGGTTATACTGAGTATTCTGAAAATAACACAAAAAAGCGCACGTTCATTTCGACGCGAATTTAATAACAATTTAAAATCCGGTTTCGTATTCGAAGTATCTTCAAAAATGTTATAATTGGTTGAAAACAACAAGTTGCATTAAAATCACATTCTACATCGAATTGCAATTAAGAAACTATTTTTGATACACCCAGTATTATAATTAGCGAAAAATTGATACCACTAACGTATTAATTATAATTAAAGCGATTAATACTTTGTTGCTAAATAATTCCTCTCGACCATAAACCGTTTAAACTACGCAGTTTAAAAATAAATTTGTAAACATAAACAAAAAATTGAAAAAAAGATACTCAAAACAAATTCAAAAACAAACGCGATCTTCTCGACTTTTTCGAACGTCGATTTGTTATGATTTGAATTTTTATTGAACGAGGAATAAATTTTAAAAAAGTCCGGTGTTGTTAGGACTTTTTTTGGGGTTTAAAGCTGAGTCAAAAAACCATAATGTTTTCTTACCTGCTATAGTTGACAACACAGAAGCTACCAAAAAGAGAAATATACGTCGGGACCTTGAAAAGCTCACACAAATTGTCCGAGTCATTTTATTAAAGGAACACTAACATTGAAACGCGCAACTTTTATTATAAGTAACACATTTTTCGACACGCAATTATCGCGTATGTACCGCACACTGTCGCAGTATCACGTTGGCTTGTGTTGTGTCGTCGCCATTTTAGAGATAGCTTTTGATTTTTATCTAAAACCGCGTGGTGGGGATACCTTTCGTATAGACAACACAACTTACACCAATAAAAAAATATTTTATTATGATCTTTATAACTTCTAATTAGCTAAATTAAATCCGATTAATTGGAAATTCTTTAAATCTTAATGTTAAATTTATTAATATTTAACTTAATTAAGCTAAATTAAATTTTTTATGTTACATTTCCATCTGTTGATAATATCGAAAACTAGTTAAATGACAGAAATGTTGCTGTCAATTTGACGTTACCCTGTTTTCCTAAACTTTTCAGTTGAAATGCATTAAGAAAACTTCCATTCAAATAAGGAACTCAAATTTCAAAATGATTAAAGCTATATTAGTGTTCAATAACCATGGGAAACCCAGATTATCCAAGTTTTATCAATACTTTGTAAGATTTTAGGTTATGTTCATGACAAATCCGAAATTAATAACTTTTCTATTGTTTTAGAGTGAAGACATGCAACAGCAGATAATTAAAGAGACTTTTCAACTAGTATCTAAAAGGGATGATAATGTGTGCAATTTTTTAGAAGGAGGAAGGTGTGTATTTGTCCCCTTAATGCTAGCTGTAATTGGTTCAATATACATATTTTCAATTACTACCGTTTATTTTGAAAGTGGCCTAAGTCCATTTATCTTTCACTTAAAATATTTAAAGTTTTTTGTTTTTATAAAAATTAGAAATATATATGTAAGGTATATGGTTTATGTGACCATACGTCCTGTTTTGAACGGGATTGTGCCGTTCTTCTGTTAGTAGTCCCATCGTGCTGAATAAACTCTAAAACGTCCCGTTTTCATAATAACATATGTGCATAAATCTCATTAAGTATCTCGCTGTATTTATACAGCTTTTCTTATTAGTAATATTTCGTTTCTTTGTTTGCGAGACTTATACCAAACATGCCTAAATGTAAGTGTACATTTTTTGAAACTTGAAGGGGGTAAATAGAAAAAGTGTAAACAATGTTTATACAAACCCGAGCACATTGTTGGAACAAGAACTAAGAGGGATTGGCTGTGAAGCTCATAATGTTCACAATGCAATTAAAACTGCCGATTGCTTACCAATTGATTTAGAATGCATTATTGTCAAAATTTACTTTTTTAATATTTATAATGTACACATTGAAACTGTAAAAGAATTCTATGACTTGATAGGTACAGAGTACTTGAAGAGTGCTTAAAATGTTTGTGAGATTAGAAAAAAAGAATTTTAGATTGCTAATCTAAGAAAATAGTCTTCTAATTCTAATAGGCATTCATTCTAATAGTTACTCTTCTAATAACTAGTCATCTAATGCCCGAATATATTGAAGTTGTTTTTTAGCAATCCCAGCTCTGAATGCTGGTTATATTTTGTGCACGCCCAAGAAGTTGGTTTTCACCAAGCCGCTTTAAATACCGAAGGACAAAATATATCAGCAATGGATGTGAATGTAACGAACCATTTAAAAGATGATTTATCTTTAGAAAAATTCAGTTTTTATCCCACAAGTTACACGAAATTTATTAGCAAAATTGATCAAAATTAGAGCTGGGTTAACTACTTGAAAAAAGTACTCGAGTCTAACTACTGACTAATTCCACGAAAATAGAAGCATAGAATAATTACAACTACTACAATTAGTAGTTAAGTATCTAATTACAGTAAAGCTTCGCTAATTCTCTAAGAAAAATTAAGCTAATTCTTAGCAATAAAAACCAGTTGAATTCAGATGATGGAAGCATACATTATCTGCTATTTATCTTGCAATACATATAATACACTAAAACTTTTAATATCCTCCTCACTTTTAATTCGGTTATCCCCAGCTTCTTTGTGGAAAACTGCCTTATTTGTTGTAACATAATATGCAATAATTCTTCCTCAGCTGATTTTCGAAATACACCATGGAATTATCATCTTTCTCTGCAGATAGAACGCATAGTCTTTTCCCATTAGCGAATCTGTTTTTACGTTTTTCAATTTTGTTCAAATTACCAGGGAATTCGGATTTTGGGTTGTATGAAGTAGCAAAGCTTTACTGCACTTCTTTAACTACATAATAAGATGCAGTTGTAATGCCTAAAAAGGATTGGCTTGCACTATCCAAAAATGTCTGATAAAACAAGCAAAGTTTTACAAACAGTATCTGGCCTTTAATTGGTAGTTTTTAAACTTTTGATATGATGATGTTGTATTTTGCCAACAGTATTTGATGTTTTGGAAGGAAAATTAAATTTTATTAATTGTCCTTCGCTTTTTACCATAAAAATGTCTTCTGCCAGCAGTATTTCACTTTTAATTAACAGTTTATGGACTCTTCCAAGGGCAGTATCAAATTTTCTGAAAGTAGTATTAATTGATATCTAAAAGCAATACCAAGAGTGCCGGCAATAACAAGCCATCTAGAAGCAGTTCAAATCTTCTGGAAGCAATATTATGTCTTCTAGAAGCAATATCAAAACTTTTGGAAGTAGTATCAAGTTTCTTAGATGCATTCCAAGTCTTCTAATATCATTTCAAGGCTTCTGGGAGCATTTCAAGTCTTTTGAAAGTAATAACAAGCCATCTAGAAGCAGTTCAAATCTTCTGGAAGCAATATTATGTCTTCTAGACGCAATATCAAAACTTTTGGAAGTAGTATCAGGTTTCTTAGACGCATTCCAAGTCTTCTAATATCATTTCAAGTCTTCTGGGAGCATTTCAAGTCTTTTGAAAGTAATAACAAGCCATCTAGTAGTTCACGTCTTCTGAAGGCAATATCAAGTTTACTAAAAGCATCTCAAGTCTTCTGTAAGCTTTTCAAGTCTCCCTGAAGTGGTATTAAGTTTTCTATAAGCAATATTAAGTCCTCTGGAAGTAGTGTAAAACTTTCTAGAAACACTTTAAGTCTTCTAAAAGTGTTTTCTGAGATTATTTCAAGTCTTCTGAAAGCAATATCAAGACTTCTAGCAGCAATAACAAGTCTTCTGGAAGCATTGCAAGTCTTTAGGAAACTATCAAATTTTGTAGAAGCTGTATCAAGTTTAACTTAAAACCAAATTTTAATAATTTTAGACTACACCTAATTATCGACAAAAGTACCTAGGGTTGTCCCGTTTTCAGTCGAAATAAAAACGGTCACGTTATACAGGGTGTTCCCGTGACTCGGGGCATAAAATTAACCACATATACTAGAGCAAAAATGATGATGATTCGTGAAAAAAAATTATTATAAAAGTCTTCAAATGGCCAAGATATGGGCCATCAAAGTTCAGAAATTTTAACACATTTTTCTAAATATTTTCAAAACCATTAATGGTAGAGGGTTGAAATTTGGTACAGAGTAAACAAACATCATGCAAAATCATTGAACCAATTTTGACTTTGGCCGGATGACGGCAACCATGTTATACAGGGTGTTCCTAAAATTTGTTTGCTCAGAACTTTTTTGTTTGTTCGTAACCCTACATTTATTTTTGTAGTTTTTAATAGAAAATTTATTTTCGAAACTTTTTTCACTCTTTGAAAATTTTGATAACATTGACTGTTTTCGAGTTATACGCGAAACTGTTAAGCTTTGATTTCAATCGTAACAAATAAAACATATTCCGCAAGATCTGAGAAGGCGATGACAATTGAAAAACGAACTGATCTAATAACCATTATTTGCATAAATTTCTCAGTGTAGATTTAGTTAAATCCAGTGTTAATTTATTTTAATTGAATAAAAGAATGTAATTTCCAAAACAATAAATTTAATTTTCGCGGTAACAACAAACAAGAACATAATAAAAATTCTAACAAAAATATGAACAAGAACAATAACATTATAAACAAATGGTAATAAATAAAACAGAACAAAAAAAAAATACTAAAGCAGATGTTCAAAAACACTCCCGCCGGCTTCAATGCACGCCTGATATCGCCGTCTTAAATTAAAGCGCACTCTGCTGAGGACGTTGATTTCAGTTCGAAGTTGATCAAATGAATCAACAATTCGTAACCTCAGTTGATCAACTGAAGTTATTTCAACGCAGTACACAAGCGATTTAATGCGTCCCCATAAATAAAAATCTAGAGGTGTAAGATCCGGCGATCGGGGGGGCCAACTTATCGGTGCATCCACTCCTCGTCCAATCCACCGTTCCGGAAACCGTTCGCATAGAAATTCTTGGACAGCATGTGTACTATGCGCAGGAGCACCATCATGCATATACCACATTTCTTGTCTTGTGTTTAAAGGAACGTCATCTAAAAAATCATTTAATTGCTCTAAATGTCCCCTGTATGTATGGCCATCCAGCCTTGACGGCAAGAAAACGGGTCCTATAATGACATCGCCCACAATACCAGCCCAAACGTTAAGAGAAAACCTCCATTGCGATTTCCAAGCTTTCTTAAATCTTGGATTTTCGTCCGCCCAACTATGTGAATTTCTCAAATTGATGATTCCATCTTTAGAAAATGTCGATTCATCTGCAAAAAGTATTTTTTCTAAAAATTGATCATCAATTTGGATTTTGTGCTGCATTATTTGACAATATTGCAGTCGTAGTGGGTAATCAGCCTGTCGAACTTCCTGAACTTTATAACTATGATATGGATAAAGCTGTTGCTCGTGAAGAACACGCCAGATAGTTGTTTTTGACGTTAAAAAATGCCTCGCCATATCCAAAGTACTAGCTGTAGGATTTTCTTGTACGTAGTCTTCTTCTAGTTCGGTTGTTCGGACTGATCTGACTTTACCGTTGTTACTAAAATTCGGCTAAAACGTCCCATTTTCCCTTAAACGGGTTTCAATTCTTAAAAATGTTTTTCGATTGGGCGCTCTGCGGTTCGGAAATTTCTCCCGATAACGGTTAGCGGCTGCTACGGCGTTTCCATGACATTCTCCCAATGTCAAAATCATATCAGTTTGTTCACTAAATGTGTAATTGTCCATTTTGAACACGCAAAATTAATAAAAACTTCATTAACAAACAACTTTATGTTTAAACTACATAAGCAAGTTGACGGCTCAATTTGTTTTTTTTTTAATTGCCATGGCCAACTTTTTCGAAAATTATTGTGTTTAGTGTTACCATTGAAATCGAAGCTTAATATTTTCGCGTTTAACTCGCAAACGGTTAATGTTATCAAAATTTTCAAAGAGTGAAAAAAGTTTCGAAAATAAATTTTCTATTAAAAACTACAAAAATAAATGTAGGGTTACGAACAAACAAAAAAGTTCTGAGCAAACAAATTTTAGGAACACTCTGTATAACATGGTTGCCGTCATCCGGCCAAAGTCAAAATTGGTTCAATGATTTTGCATGATGTTTGTTTACTCTGTACCAAATTTCAACCCTCTACCATTAATGGTTTTGAAAATATTTAGAAAAATGTGTTAAAATTTCTGAACTTTGATGGCCCATATCTTGGCCATTTGAAGACTTTTATAATAATTTTTTTTCACGAATCATCATCATTTTTGCTCTAGTATATGTGGTTAATTTTATGCCCCGAGTCACGGGAACACCCTGTATATGGTTGCTTTGCATTGCTAAATTGTATTTAAGGGGGTTAATTTTATAATTCCTGTTAAAAAATCGCTAGTATTAAGTGTATAATATGCCCTTGTTTACTTTAAAAGGACTTCAAATAATATGTCCTTGGTCACTTTCAAAATAAATTTTTTTTTGTTTTAATGTGAAACACTTTCAAGTTAGCAAACGGCTCCCTAACCGTTATGAGAAAACGTTTGGTGTTGGTAAAACATTCTCACTGTTTTCCTGTTGGCTGTGTTGGCTATGACTAACTAGGTTTTTCTATATAAAATTCTTACAGGAGAAATAACACAATTTGCATAACACATTGCTTTGATTATATAAACTAAAAAATTTACGTTTCTTATGTTAAATGTTTGAAAATCGCTTCATTTATTTCTTTCCACATATTGTTGAAAAAGGTGCTACATGTTTCTTATAAAACAATTAAAAGTGGAGGAAGATGTTTTTGATCAGCAAATGTTATGGGTTGAAAGGTATTGTTTTAAAAGAAACTTCTGGTACCTTTGGAACAAGGGTATCAAAATTCGAAAAAATTACCTTTAGCACACACTAAAAATTAACTATTGCTTTAATAAGTAAAGTTATAATAACTTATTGAGTGAAGTAACTCGATCAGACACTCATTTTAAACACTTATTCATACCGGCAGTAACAATTGGTCAAAAATAGCTCTTAGATGTATTTGTTTTCATCATATTGGAAAAATTTTATTAGAACATGCTTTGTCTAAGTTATTTTATACCAGTATGATGTTCATTTAAATTGCAGGGGTAATATATTAAAATTGCATGTTCTAATTACTATTACTATTATCAATTGTCTTCTCATACGTTTATAAATGTTTTTAAATAAGCAGGGTTGCAAGTAAAAAAGGGTATCTAGATGAAGGATCAAATCAATTTGAAAATCTCATAGTTTTTCGTTTGCTTTTCAACTGAGAAGCTAATATGTACTATATGTGAGGATATAGTGGTCATAATATACGCATGGTGTCAAAAGTTTTTATGTTTAAAACATTTTTTTCACAACTATCATTTTGCCAAGAATTTTCGATAGTTGGTTTTCAATTCATAAATAAATAAAATAACTTGGTGAATGATGTTTGATGAATAATCTATTTACAACTTGAAACAATTAAGAATTGTAGGTACCTAAAATTTATTAAACTAATTTTATATTGAATAAAAATAGTAAATTAAATATTGGTGAAACCCAAAGTGAGTAAGCAGTTGAAAACATGGACTGTTTGGTTGTAATATATATGTTACAGTAAATGTGATGAATTCGGTGATTTTAAATAAACACCGGTGGTTATTCATAATTACCACTAAGTTTGGTAAATGTGATAAATTAGTTAATATTTGCAAATTAACCGGTTTGTTTACATATTCACCGCAAGCCAACGGTGAATGCAATAAAATTATTCCTACACCCGTTTCTTATTGGCATCTTCTGTCAATTTGCCTACCTAAAGTGACGTCATAGTATCGTGACTTTAGTACTACGCCTAATCTCTGGTCGATGAGATGTTTTTCTTGTTGGCTTCGGACTTTCGTAAAATAATAAACAATGGCTGATATGTGTGATCGTTTTAATTCGAAGTTGTTAAGTATTATGAACACAAAAAGCAAACAACTGTTTCCTGACTAAAGAAAAATACGATGACTTAATAAAAAAAGTGAATAACAGTAAAAAGAAAAGTAGTGGAAAAAAAAAACAGAAGATTATCAAAGGCTAAAAGGTACGACGTAATGAATGTAGGAAATGTTCAAAAACTTATCTTCCCTATAATTAAAGACACCTCCAATATTAGATATTACGTATATTTTGAAGAAATGTTTAGCATAACTCATGAGACACGCTTATCGATAGGCCATGGTGGTAGAAACAGGATATTAAAAGTACTTCAAAAGAAGTACAAAAATATCACTACTGAAGAGGTTATGATTTATTTAAATTTATGTGAAAGCTGTCAAAAGAAATCAAAGGTACCCAAGAAAGGACTTGTAATTAGACCAATGGTTTTTCAAGAGATGAATTCAAGATGCCCGGCAGATTTAATTGACATGCAGTCGCAAGCAGATAATGACTTCAAATGTATACAGGGTGAGTCGGGAGGATCGCACCAAACTCTATGAGTATATTATACACGTGAAAATAACGTAAAAAATCATATGTTCTTATCCGATTCTCATTTGTTTTCAAGTTATAGCAAGTAACAAATAAACAAACTTCACACATTAACATTTTATTAATCATAGCGTTCTTTTAATAAATGTTCAAAAATACCGCCATACATTTTCTGCTTCGTCTACGAAGAGCGCTTGTTGCTCTCCGAACTGATTCATTTCTTTCTTCTTTAATATGGGCTGCAGTATTCCTAATTCGTTGAATTAATGCGTGTGCAATGTATGTTCACTTTTATTTTGTACATTTCATTTTTGATCCAGCCCCATAAACAATAATCTAATAGTGTGAGGTCTGGAGATCTTGCAGGCCAATTAATAGGACCTTTACGACCAATGCAATGCCCTGGAAATCGTTCGTCCAAATGTTGCCTGACCTAACGAGCGAAATGGGCAGGATCCATCGTGCTGATAGTACATCTGCATTCTAATATCCAAAGGAACATCCTCTAGCAAGCCGTTTAATTCATTTAGTAAAAAATTGAAGTAGTTGTCTCCTGTGAGGTGATTCTCCAAAATAAAAGGGCCAATTAAATAAGAGTCGATCATACCACACCACACGTTTACAGAAAATTTATGTTGAAAATTGCTTTCGACTGATGCGTGGGGATTTTCGTCGCACCATACATGACTGTTACGAGTATTATTAATACCATCACTGGTAAACGTCGCCTCATCCGTAAAAAGTATACGCGATACAACACGATGATTATTATTTATCCACCGACAAAACTCCATACGGTTAGCAAAATCTTCTGGTTGTAGGTGCTGTACTGTTTGTATGTGGTACGGATATAAGCCTTGTTCGTGGAGTGTTTTTGTAACTCTCTTTTGTGGAATTCCCAATTGAGTAGCAATTCGTCGGGAACTGGTAGTTACATCTTCTTCTACTAGATCCAGAATATTTTGTACTTCTTCTAAACCTTGTCGAGTTGCGCGTTCAGATGTTATGTTAGCACTGGGAAGCTTACCAGTCTCGCACAATTTGTTGAAAACTTTGATAAAGATGTTTTTATCAGGATGTCTTTGATGTGGAAAACGTTGACGATATTCTTCAAGAGCAGCTGTAGCATTTCCATTACAGAAACCATAAATGAACACCATATTGGCATACTCTAAATTTCAGTAAGTATCTGCCATTTGAAAACTTCAAATCTATTATTTCCTTGTGCTAAAGTTGGTGATATAGTTAAACTTCGAGTACCTGACGTTGATAGAGCAAGGAGTGATCCACGAAATTTATTAGCGGTAGTATTAGATGTTCAAAATGAAGAGTTTTATTAGTTAGGAATTAAACAAGGAAGACGTTCACAATTTTATACCAGAAATCACTTCACAATTTGTGAAGAACAATTTATTTTGCTTGAGGATGTTCCGGATTTAGTAATGTCGCTTCGAGAATGTGTTAGAAAATCATCTCTTTCTGGAGGTCAGGGTTACCAACGATGTATTTGTAAGGGACAATGCAAATCCGATAAGTGTAAATGTAAAAAATTTGGGAAACTTTGTAATTCCAAGTGTCACAACAGTTTAGCATGTCTAAATAAGTAATCTTAAAATATTGGTTCCTAGTTGTTAATAATACTAATAAACATTACTTGAATAAAATGTTTCGTTCTAGAATATGGGTTTCATTTATTTTTAATTAACTTATCTTTTCTTAGGGCTTTTCTTTATCAAAATACTTAATTAGGTATACAGAATGATTCAAAGAAACATCAAATCTTTGAAATGTTAATTACTCGGTTGAATTTACCGATGATGCTCGTGAAGTTAAGGAATTTACAAAGAATTGAAGAACTTTGCATTAAAAAATGAAGCAGTCACTGAAGAGACATTATTTTTTACGTGCCTTGAATGATAAAATAGCTTACTTTTGTCTATTAATTTTAAAAATAGTTTAGTAATTTTTTAATTGTTTTAATTAAACTATCAAGGAAGTTATTAGCTACACCAAGACGAGTCGGGAATTATGTAATGTCCGGTTAAACTGAATAATTTTTGAATATTTATCATATTTACCGGCATTATTGGTAATTGTCTATAATAACCGGGAATTATAGATAATCACCAGATTATCACTTTTACTGTAACATATAGATTGTTTCTATTTACAATCTATCGCATCAATTTTGATGCGAAAGTAGTCTGTCAATAGTTATTTGCCAAATTTCATTTATGTTAATTGTTTCAAAGTGGATTTATTGAATGAAAACTTTTATTTTTCTCCTAAGTTTAGAGGGCTGTGACTTGGAGGAGAAGGGGTTTTGAACAAAAAGTTATATGAAAGACACCCCTTAATTTTCGTTGAAGAATCACCTCTTGAAATCTCATGAGGTGATTTTTCAAAACAATTCATACCTTTGAATTATTTCAATGTGTGGAGAAATGTGTGCAAGAAAAATGTGTGTAGAAAAAAATAAAACATTTTGAGAGACACAGCGGTGACAACATTTCTAGGTTAAAACCATATTATTGCATTATTTAATCTTAATGACTCATTAAAAAACGGAACGCTAAGCACAGACATTTGGGTGCGTTAAAATACTGTTTGAAAATTTTGAATGTCCAACTGATTTTCGTTCCATAATAAAATCTCGTGGAAGTTTGTTTTCGAGTGAGTAGCTAACGTGGGCTATATGCAGGGATGTGGTTGTCGTAAGATGTGCATGGTGTCAAAACTTTTACGTTGAAAAACATATTTTTCAAAACTATCACTTTTCAACAGTATTTAAAAAGTTACATAAAATTCGGCCAGCCCACATGTTTTTTTCTCAACCAATCATCGCTCCTGAGATTTGGTAAAATATATTGCAATATATTAAAATTTATTGTAAAACCGTAAATTAGTAATTACGAGTTTATTTTTAATTTTTCATAAAAGTGCTACAGGAATAATGTTTCTATTTTATTATTTTACATCTGGGATAAGAAAAAAAATAGTCAAAATCTTATATTTCAAAAAATAAAGCAACATTTCCTTTCAAATTTCATTTTTTGTTGTCCCGAATTCTTAACTATTATAGAAATATGACATACGAAAAATTAATTCAATCCATTGATGAATAAGGAAGTTATTGGAAATCTACGGTGACAGTTTCGGTTAAGGAGCCTTAAATCATTTACATATAGTTTAAAAAATTTTAAAAAATATTTTACTTACTTTATATCTTTAAAAGAACAAAATTAAATTTAATAACAAGATATTCATTAACATTCTCAGTATGCAGAAGTGTGGGTTTTTTTTATTATGTGGTTTATTTCATAAAAAATCGTATCCAGCATACTGTTTCTTTTAGGAGTCCTGTTGATACAAAATTCTTTTGTATCATATCATTTAGTATGAAAGTATTACCTTTTCTACACATTTTTATTATATTATAATAACCTTGTGGCACATACAGTAAATGATTTCTTTTTAACGACATTTCTATAACCCCAAAATTTGTCATTAGGTAAAAATGGTACTAAAAATGAAACCACTTCTTGGCAATCTCTAGAAGCTTTTAACTCTTCTTTCCTTTCAGATTGGAATCTTGTGATTTTATCCTTTCCTATGAGTTTAATAATCTCTTTAATTAAATAAATATTTTATTTTAAATATTTAATTTATTATTTAAATATTATTCTTTAAAATTTAATTCAATATTATAATGTAGTTTAAATTACCTTCATCACTGCTTTTAAGATTTTGGGCTGCACTTATTGACATTATTAATAAAAAGTGGACTTAAGTCACTATCAAAATTATGATTTTCAGTATTTATATTATTATGAAAATATATTTCAATGGCGATTTTTTTTGATAGTTCAGTATAAATTATAAATGCCACCACAGTGAACTTGAAAAAAGATAAAACTGGACTTGGGCTACTTTCAAAATAAACGGTTCAATTATTCATCATCCAATTACTAATTTGTGTTCAAAGAAATTTTGACCCATTTCGATTAAACTCATTTTTAATTTAAATTGAACGAAATTTGAATCAAATATGCTGAAATGGAGGAAGTTTACAAGACTGCATAAGTTCTCAATTAGTTAAACACTATTAAATACTATGTTTAAACATATTTATATTATATGTTTATTCTCTTTTACAAAAGTTAAATAGAAAAACACTCTGCATAATTTTGAAAATGAAATTGTTTTAACACAATTTTCAATATATAGGATGTTTTTGTAAGTTGTGGCATAAAGTTAATCAAAAACATTAGAGTAAAATTGATGATTTGTGTACACATTCTTGACCTAAACCTAGAAATGGCTAAGATATGGGCTTTCAAAGTTAAGAAATGTTTAGAAACTTTTTTAATGAAATGTTGTAAGCTTAGGTTGAGTTCGAAACTTGATACCTCAAAAAAAAAATTAAAATATTCATGCATAGTTTTTTTTCTTGGAAATTTGGATTCTTTCTTTTATAAACCAGAAAAAATTACATCAAGATATCTTAAAAATACGATTTTTCAAAAATAATTAAGAAAGTTTTTAATTTTATGAAATGCTACAAATTTAGTTTGACTTCCAAACTGGTTATCTTAAAAACCATCCATAAATAGTTCCATGATTTCGAAAGTTATCTTCATTAATTTTCATGCGAATCGACTTCATTTTCATTCAAGTATTTGTGGTTAAGTTAATTCTAACTGGAATTTTTTAATATTGTTTACATGGAAAATGTTGCGGTTAGATTTGTTGAATTCACTAAATATTTCTACGCAATATACGTTCGATCCCGCGGTTTTCATAAAATCGCGAGTTAAATGAAAAATAGTGTTCTATTTTTGACGGCTGCGGTGGTAACTTTGTCCATTTTACTATTTTTTTCTAAAAAAGTATTTATCGAAAAAAAAATAACTTTGAATTGGTGGTACCTTGATGTATTCTTAATAAGGGACATATTTCATATAATTTCGTGGATAATCGTCATTTAGTAGCATACATAATCGAATCAACAATTTTTCAAAGTTTTAGTAACTTTTATGTCTTTTCATAAATAAAACGAAAAATTCTAAAATATTTATTAAAATATTTTATTAATACTAAAATATAGGCATTAAAGAAAAATCTTAGTTTTTTTTCACTTGTTCTGTAAAATACTAAGTCATTTATAAATGTTATCGCCAACCGGTAGCAAAACGTACTTTATGGTATCCATTCGCGGCAGTAATGTGACACTTTATAGTATAACCTGCCGCAAATGAGTCAGACAATAGTTATTTACGTAAACAATTTTTTTGAACAGAACAATTTTGTTGAACGAACGCAATATTTGTCAAAACCAGCAGGCAAAGCGATCCAGTGCACAAATTATAGGTGTTGTGATTTACCAACTGATTTACGCAATGTGGTACCAAATTTCCCAAAAATTGTCAAAATTAATTTTTTTGTTAAAAGGTTTACAAAAAAATTTTGACAATGTATGTGTTACGATGTTATCACTACTACATACCAAATTTCCTTACTTTGACACAATTTATTTTATTTTTAGACTAAAGACGCGAATTTTATAATGTCCGACTCGTTTGATAAAAATTCACTTTACTAACTTGGTATATACAGGGTGTATCCGAATGATGTTCCCAAACCTCAGGGGCTGATTCTTCATCTAATTTTAAGCGTACTTTCTTATATATACCATGCGATACTTTGACACCCTGAGGAGTTATGAACTTCGGTTAAAAAATCTAGACAAAAATTGAACGGAGGTGGGTAAGTTTAGTAACTTGGAATATTGAAAGTACAAATAGGATCAAAACATGCCTTATTTATGGCATATTTATATATGTTATTTTCTTGATGCCTTAGTTAAATTTACAACCCAAATTTAATTTTCCTGGTGTTTATACTTTTCGAAATAAATGAAGTAAGCCAAACCGTGACTGCAAATCCAGTTCAAAATATTACTCAATGCACATGACCAATAACGAATCAATGAGCGAGCGAGAATTAGGACGTTATTTAAACTTTTACTCAAATCACAATTTCAAACATAAAATTTCTACAGTTCTGTGCATGAAACATAGAGTTACTCAGATTTGTGAAAAGAAATTTTTAAAAGAAAATTTAGAATTTCTTAGGAGAAATTTTGTTAATAATGGCTATGCATTAAAATTAACCAACAAATTATTGTTTTCAACTTCTTCAAGTATTAATAACATCGAACAGGTCAGTTTAACAAATCCAACTTATTAGAATCTGAACCAGTTGTTTATCAAAATCTTCCTTATATTGGTAAACTGAGTGCTCTTTAAAGAAAACTCTCACAGTCATTGAAAACATCAAAATTTTAGACTGTTACAAAAACAAATTAGTTAATCATTTTAGTAAATTGAAAGATAGAACTGAAGACAGATACAAATCTAATTTAATCTCCTTTCATACAATGATTGTGATGGTAGGTATGTTCGTCAAACTTCCCAATGGTTGTAAAATTGAATTTCAAAACATAAAAGTAGTTGCCGGTTAAATAAGACTGTTTGTGCATTATCCCAACATATTCACGACTGCAATCACACGTTTAATTTCGATGATGTTAAGATTTTGGACACTGAAAATAATTATCACAATAGGCGTTTCCTCGAAATGATTCACATCAACTACACCAAGATTGCAATCAATTTCAAAACGGAATAATGTTACGCATACTTGTTTACAAAGGTTAGCAGAATCTATTGATGCCAATGAATTAATTAAAATTTTGTAATAGGTTAACTTAGTAATATTAAACTTTGTTTTACTTTTGTATTCGTACAAGTTTTGTAAGATTTTTAAAATTTTAATTTTACCGCTTTTATAATTCTCGTTCGCTCATTGATTCGTTGTTGGTTATGCGCATTGTCTAATATTTTGAACATGATTTGCAGTCACGGACAGGTTTATTTTTAAATGTCAAAAACTGCTGTAATTACCGACATTAGTTTCTACGGATTTGGAATCCATATTTCGTTTTATGGATTTGGATACAGCAACTCGTGCTTTAATTGGTTGCTCCAATATTCACCTAAATATTATTGGCTTTCTATGTTAGTGCTCTCGGTCTTATCGTTATACGCAGCTCCACCATAAACCTACCCTAACGTACCCACGGTTAACAAAATTTGAACAAAATGCAAACAACACCTGTAGGAAAGTAATGATTTCCACTATCTTGTATGTGTTTCTATATGAACTGAAGGCCGAAGCTAATGAAACATCTTATTTTCCTGACTTACACTGTAGTATACTGTTACTATTATTTCATATAAATACGAAGGCTTCCACGACCGATGTTACTTCAACTAACAAGAAATCTAAATCTATCTCTTGGGCTAATACTAGAACAAGAAGCTTTTAGGCTTTTCTGTGCATCTTGCCATATTACAATCTTCAAAATAACTGGTTCGAGGTGATTCATTTTTGAAACTGGTTGTAGGGCTAGTGTTAGTTGTTCTGTTCATCCTAGCGATAGTTGTAGTATTGGTGCTAGTGTTAGTTATTTATTTCGTTTTACCTTTACCAAAAATTGCTGAAAAACTTTTGGCGGGTAATACATGATAAATTAAGATAAATAGTCTTAATCTATACAGGGTGTCTCACGTAACTGGTTCATTAGAACTTTTTTAGGTTCCACTATTCGTAGAGGCTTGAAATTTTGGTAACATGGGTTCTTCATTCCGATCTATTAATCTAAAATATTTTCAAGATGGCCACCACTTCCGGTCTACCGGAAGTAAACCTCAACTTCGTTATTTTAAATGGAATGCTATAGTTTTTATTACACCATTCAATTATACGTAAGAAAATATGTTGACTTTGATAATAGTTATTGGTAGCTAGCGTTTTTTGTTTTCGAGTTATTTTGATTTTAAGTGTTTTTTGGCAAATATCACCATGCTCTTTAAAAGTACATATCTCAGCCAACATTAATTCAAAAATGTTTTGCATTGGTACGATAATTTTTCATATGCTGTTAAGTAGATTGTCACTTGTTGTATCAGTATATCTTATACAGGGTGGTCAAAAATTGAGTTACCGTTTCTCTGTATTCAATTGCGTGAAAGTCGAAAATTTTAAATGGAACGCCCTATATTTTCATACCCCATCAGAAAGGGAATTTAATTATCTACAAATTATCTATAAACATTCTTATACCTATTTATTATAGTTTTCTTGCTATTAAGGAATTTATCAAAATCATACGTAAAATGCTAAAAACCGTTTGTGTTCTTGTTAGAAGGCCATGACATTTTGACAGTTTTTTGTTTAATTTATTTAAATTATTATTAGTATTACTATTACGATGAACTGCGATTGAATAAACTTTAGATTGCTAGCTGTAATTTACCAAAAATAACCATAAGGAAACCGAATAAATGAAACAATGAAAAACAACAATTTAATGACAAAAATTAAAATCAATAACATAAAAGAATGAAAAATTTAAAATTATAAAAATAAATTATGGGAATTTAATTCTCTATAAACTATTTAGATACTTTCCTGTGCCTATTTGTTGTCGTTCCCCTCATATTTGGAAATTAATGGGCGCATGCAATGCTGGAAAGCTTCTTGTTTTTATGTTAGAAAGCCATGGAGTTTTGATAGCTTTTCAACCACATTTATGTTATTGTTGTCATTAGTTAGTTGTGTCATCACTTACTGCTGTTAATGTCTTTGAATATCATGACGAATTATTCCTACGCCAACATTTTAAATTCGTCTTATATTCATGGCGGATGTAATAAAGTTTTGAATAGGATAAGAGACGTATCTCTTAGTTTTGGAAAGATCAAAATAATAAGAAACCATAAATTTCTATCACCAACAACTTAAGATAATAGAATAAATGTTTTGTCATATTTTATTGCTTTATCAAATTCGTCGGTAAAAGATGCTTCGGTCGATTTAGATGAATAATATTTTACAAGAAAGCACTGTAAATAAATAGACTCTACTCTCTAGGAATATCTCGCCCATTATTACGTCGAAAGTTACGCCATATTATTGTTTTTCATTGTTTCATTTATGCGTTCTTCTGCTGGTTATTTTTGGCAAATAAAACCTAACAAACTAAAGTTTATTCAATCGCAGATCATTCTAGCAATAATACCAATGATAATTTAAATAAATTAAACGATAAACTGTCAAAATGTCATAGCCTTCTAATAAAAACACGAACGGCTTCCAGCATTTTGTGTAGGATATTGATAAAATAGTCAATATGAAGAAAACTATAATAAATAGGTATACCAATATTTATAGATAGTTTGTAGAGAATTAAATTCCCGTTTAGATAGGCTAAAAGGATATGGGGCGTTCCATTTAAAATTTTCGACTTTCTCGCAATTGAATACCGAGAAATGGTAACTCAATTTTTGACCAGCCTGTATAAGATAGACCGATACAACAAATGACAATCTATTTAAAAGCTTATGACGAGTTATTGTACCAATGCAAAACGTTTTTGAATTAACGTTGGCTGAGATATGGGCTTGTAAAGACAATGGTGATATTTGCCAAAAAACATTTAAAATCAAAATAACTCGAAAACAAAAAACGCTAGGTACCAACAACTGTTATCAAAGTCAACATATTTTCTTACGTATAATTGAATGATGTAATAAAAACTATAGCATTCCATCTAAATAAGGAAGTTGAGGTCTACTTCCGGTAGACCGAAAGTAGTGGCCATCTTGAAAATATTTTAGATTAATAGATCGGAATGAACAACCCATGTTACTAAAATTTCAAGCCTCTACGAATAGTGGAATCTAAAAAAGTTCTAATGAACCAGTTACGTGAGACATCCTGTATATTAAGACTATTTATGTGTCTCCAGATTGTATGCTCGTAAGGTATAATTGACGATAACTTGAAACTCCTGTTTCTATAAGAAATAGAGGAAAAACGATATCAGTGTCTGATTCTCGATTTTTATAAGAAACTCAATGGCGAAAACCATATTTCGACATCTTTTACGGTTTCAGAGATTCAGGATGTTTTTCAAAAAAGTGCAGTTTCGAAAAGTCGTCATAACTTTTTTCTTATTGAAAAATCTTCTTTTTTGTAAAAACTTTTCCAAAGCAAGTTTTTATGTAAAATCCGATGGAATAAATTAACTTTCCCAAAAAGCTATATTTTAGTAACTACGGACAAACATTTTTTTTAATGGGAACACCCCATGTATTTTTCGTATTCTCCGAGAACATACAATTTCCTTTCCAAAAATATAGCACACTTGATATTTCCTTCCTTCTTCTCTGATATATACAACTTTAAAACTTATATATGCAAATTTTGAAAACGTGTGCATTGGAAATAAAACAAAAGCGAGATTATATTTATGTAATTTCTTCATTTTCAAAAATAAGACTTCCACAATCTTTTTCAAATTTTATCATTTTTTTATAGTTCTACCAAAACGTCAAAAACACATCATCCTTTAACATTTCTTAAGTGGAATCAATTGCAAATTATAAACGAATTATACGTCATTTGAAAGGGAAAGGTTCAACCTTTAATTTGGTATGCAAGACATTTCTTCATTTTCAAATATTAGATCACCACTATCGTTTTCAAATTTTATAATTTTTTCGTATTTCTACTAAAACGTCAAAAACACATCATCCTTTAACATTTTTTAGGTGAAATCGATTTCAAATTGAAATGAGTTTAGTACAATTGGATATGTAAGTAATTTCTTCCCAGATTGTATCGTGTCCCATTTTTCATTATTTTCATACAAATTTTTTATAAAAGTTGATGATAACTAAGTAATGCTTTAACGGTAAGCACTTACAGTTTGAATTAAAATTTGGCAGATTCACTCAAAAACAATGCATTTATATTATCAAACCGCCGTCAAAGTCCACTTTTCTACTAAGAATGCAATTGAAAATCTTGAAAAGTATGCAAATTGTATATGTCAAGGAAAACTTGAACGACATGTCAGGTGCGCTGTATTTTTGGAAAGGAAATTTTATGCTGTTGGCGAATATGCAAAGATATATGGATATTCCATTAAAGAAAATCATTTTTATATCAACAACTACTAAAATATAATTTTCAGGGAAAGTAGTTAACTTATTCCATGGGATTTTACATAAAAAAGTTATTAAAAAAAATGTATCTCTCAAACCGTAACATATCGAAATGCTGTTTTCGCCATTTCATTTCTTATTTCATTTTCTTCATCCTCTATCTCTTATAGAAAGAGGAGTTTTCCTTTAAAAGTGTCCAATTTGGCCCACCCTGTACAGGGTGGTTCAAATCCGAATAAGCTATCTCGAAAACTATAAGCGTTAGATAAAAAGTAGCTTACATGTCATGATTTCTTTTTTTAAGAAAAACCCAATGCTGAAAATCTTAAAGCGCCTATCGTCTTTGGTTCTCAGCTAGACGCCAAAATCAATATATCGTAAAATCAGCAATTGCAATTATCTTGGTTATTATTGTTGGCAGAGTATTATAACTAAGACATTGTAGAGACACTTTTTTGCGGAGAATTTGATAATGTAGTTGAAAAAGTTTTAGAACTTTTAGATTTTGAGATGTTATGACATTTTTCATTTTTTTAATGGAAACAATACCTTATTTTTTTCTGATTTCAAAAATCTGAACCTTATCGACATATATTCCTTATTGTTTCAGAAAAAAGCTAAAAATAAGCTTTTTTATAAAATTTTCAAATACCGCCGTCTAGTGCTGTTAGGTGTAAATATTTTATTAACGTTAAAAATAGTAATTTAACATAAAATAATTTTGAGGTGGTTAACTTGGGCATGTTTTTTTATACCACTATTTCAATATTTTTTTGTTAAATAAAATGCTTAGAAAGAAAATTAAAATTGCAAAAAACTGGAAGGAAACTGTAAATTTTCGTTTCTTTGACGACACTAGATGGCGAAGTTGTTTAATTTAATTTTTTAAATTTTATATTTTTTACTAACCAAATTATTTTTCAAAAATATTTAAATAGTGGTATAAAAAATGCTCAAATTGATCACCTTTATAAATTATTGATTTTTTATGTTAAATTACTATTTTTACGTTAATAAAATACCTATAAAGGTTTTAAATGTATCTAAGTAATCCTATGATATTCGAATATCCGGAAATGGCGAGTACAACGGAAGACCACAAGTCCTTGAGCAAGAGTATCATGATTTGACCCCACTTATCTATTTATAAAATTGCTTAGTTTAACGGTTAAAAGGGTTTAAACGAAATTAGAAAAAAAAACTAAATATAGGAATACTTAAAATATACTATTTAGTTATCAACACAATTAAATTTTGATTGAATTTCATACCGTTTATGTGAATTTCCAATATAGAAAATTATTACAAAAAAACCTTACTTGATAGTTGTAACTAATTGGCACTGGTACTGGAACTTTTCATCGTCATAGCATTGTTGCATGGTGATGGTCATGCAACAATGAAAATAATTTCCCTTTTATTTAATTACAGTACATCTATCAAACAAAAATGTGCCCCGGGCTAGCTGTTGTATACAAACTAAATTAGAGAATTGCAATCTACAAAATATTTTAAAAAAATTTATAAATCATCAAATATTATATTTTGTTTTATTTGTTTTTCAGTTTAATTGGAGGTAGCGATTATAAACTAATATACAGACACTACGCGACACTTTACTTCGTATTTTGCGTAGATTCGTCCGAAAGTGAATTGGGCATTTTAGATCTTATACAAGTTTTTGTCGAAACTCTCGATAAATGTTTCGAGAACGTTTGCGAATTAGACCTTATTTTTCACGTCGATAAAGTCCATTATATCCTGAATGAGCTGGTCATGGGTGGGATGGTTTTAGAAACTAATATGACCGAGATCTTAACGCGAATAGAAGATCAAAATAAACTAGAAAAACAAGAGGTGATTATAAACGATTTTTTTAAAATTTTTTTGTTGAATTAAAAATTTTTGTTCAGGCGGGGATTATTGCTGCTCCGGCACGTGCTGTTTCTGCTGTGAAAAATATGAATATTCCTCAGCAAATAAAAGATATGAAGCTGCCTGATCTTCCGCAAGCGATTAAGGATCTCAAGTTCTGACCTACAATTCCGAGCCAATTTGAAAATGTTGATGTGCGAACTGAATGCCTACCTGGACACTGTCAATCACTTTTGTATGAACCATCATCTGCAAAGTACACGTAACGTAAGGTTATTTTTTATGATCAATTTGTATACTCTTTATATCTTTGTTTGTTTCTGTGTACTAACCGAATTTAATTGTATAATAGTGATATTTAATAAGATTAAAAATGTATGGTTTTGAAAGTTCCACACGATTTAGTACGTTTATTTTTTATGGGAATTGGAATAAAAAATAAATGGAAATAATAAAGAAAAATTCATAATCATTTCCATTGGTAAAATATATTTTTAGGCTAAAGTGTTCGTTTTGTTAAAGTTTTATTCATTTTATAATAAAAATATAGTAATCAAAATACAAAAAAGAAGTTTGAGGTGTTTTTTGAGACATTTTTTCCTTTCTTTCAGGGAAAAATTCACAATTTATACAGTCCATTTATTTATCTAATATTTTCTTAATAAATTATTTTGACACTTATCATTATTAACATGTTATAAAAAAATACTAAAATATTTATCCAAATTAGTTGTTATCAACATTAAAGACCGTTTTCTTAATAACATCAACAAATTAAAATTCGTCTCACGTTCTCGATCCGTACTTTGACCAAAATGTTACTTGAGCCGATGATCTTTGCCCAGTCTTCTCATTGAATACCAAACATTTATCATATGGTGGACAGTAAAGGTGTAAACTTACGGCACCTTGACAATTATCTGATGCATTTACAACCCGATGCAACCCAATTTTATCTAAATAAAAAAAATAAATTATATTCTCTGTTATTAAGATACTTAGATAAAATTAACACACCATTTATATAACAAACTTCGTTTAAATCTAAAATTTTCGATCCAATCTCAACCATTTCTTCGCTATCATCACCTTCGGGCCATTCATATCGAACCTCCTTTAGTTTTCCTTGTAACATTTTCATGAAACAATGAGAATTGGCATGATCATGAATTGCTGAGCCATGTCCATCACCCCAACAAAGAAGCATTAAATTGTATTTACCATTTCCCGAATCGACTAAATTTCTGGTATACCTAGAAAAAAATTCAAAGTCATAAATTACTCAATCAGAATAAGCTTTATTCTAAAAAAAGAAATGTTAATGAAGAGTATCAAGTAAAACAATACTTTTTATTGTTTCGTCTTACGCGATAAGGAAAAATTTAATATCCTTTGCAATCACAGCGAAAATAAACTTGAAACGGAAATAAATAGGCCGACTACAATAACACGGTGAATGGAATTTATTATTGTCGTTTATACTATTAAATTGGATTAGTTGCGTGTGTAATTATGCAAGAACAACTCAGATACAATCGATTATTTTAAGACGCATAAATAATATTAAATCGGACGTCATCCGATAAACAACTTAATCTACTTGTTTGATTTGAACTTAGTGTTGAAATATTCTAATAACGTTATAGTTGTTTGACGTTCACATATATAATTTTTTATTTTGCCTCCTTGGTTTCAGTAAACATAATTTATATATAAATCTGTATTGAGTAAATAATACTTTGCTTATTTTCTAAAATTAGTTGCAAAACATGTGACATTTAATATCGTTGTGAATGTATTAAATCACATGATTCTATTTAATAATAAACTTGTAAATATTATGAGAGAATGTTATTTCTAGTTATTTAAATTTAAAAAAGATATTTGGGCGAATAAATTACTAGATAAACGTGTTAATCAACGAAATAGGCGCCGGATACGTGAGTGCATATAAATTTTTAATGGATGCAGAACATCCATACATTCAAATGACCTTTCAGAAGAGTTGATACTACTTCTAGAGAACTGAATATTGCTTCCAGATGATTTGAAATACTATCAAAAAACTTGAAATGCTTCCACAAGATTTGAAATGCGTCCACAAGACTTGAAATGCTTCCACAAGACTTGACATTGCTTCTAAAAGACTTGCAAGTCTTTCAGAAGACCTGACATGCTTCCAAAAGACTTGAAATGCATCCAAAAGACTTCACATGTTTCCACAAAACTTAAAATACTTCTAGAAGACTTGGTACTGCTTATAGAAGACTTGATATTGCTTCAAAAAAACTTAAATTTGCTTCCAGAAGACTTGAAATGTGTCTAGAACACTTGCAATGCTTTAGAAGACTCAATACAGTTTCCAAAAGACCTGAAATACATCCAGAAGACTTGAAATACTTCCGTAAGACTTGAAATGCTTCTACAAAACTTAAAATACTTCTAGGAGACTTGATACTGCTTCCAAAAGACTTTATACTGCTTCCATAAGACTTGAAATGTTTCTAGAACACTTGAAATGTTTTAGAGGACACAATACTGCTTCTAAAAAACTTGAAATACTTCCAAAAGACTTGATATTGCCGTTCGAAAACTTGAAATGCTTTCAGAAAACATGATACTGCTTGTAGAAGATTTGATATTGCTATCAAAAGACTTTGAATGATTCTAAAAGCTGAAGAAGAAATGTTGCTTCTAGAAGAGTCGAAATAATTCCAAAAGTCTTGATATTGCTTCTAGAAGACATGGTATTGCTTGTAAAACTGGTAGCAGAAAATGTTTATTGGATAAAATGGAAAGTTTTGACGAAGAGTCCATAAACCGTTAATTATAGACTGCAAAAGGTGAAAAAATAATTAGATTTGATTTTACTTCCAAAATATCAAATACTGTTAAATAAAGTTCACGTCAGAAATTCAAAAAATGACAATTTAAAACTAGATACTGCTTGCAAAACTATAAACACCGCTGATAGAAGATATTTCCCTTGTAAATGAATCTTAGGCGCCATATACATGGCACATGGGCGTTTTTCACTCTTTTTTGAAAACCGTCATTCGTCGATTAAGTATTTTCCCAATTCAGTTTCAATCACGATAGTTATACAGCTTAAGAGATCTTTCATGATCTTGTTTGTAACGGCTCTTAACTCAGAAAGGAAGAGTTTCGTATGTTAGAGGAAATATCAACTTAGAATGAAATTATAAGCTGCGGAGGTTGAAGGATCTGGTTAGAGTAACCACAACCTTAATTTGCTTTACTCCTATGAAGAGTTGATAGCAGAAATAGCTTACGACCGAGAAAATAGGATTTGCTTCGTTAAAGATCAGCTGCGGTATTTGTACAGCAAGATTACGATTATTAACAATGGAGAAAACGCTAAGGTCGCTTGTGACCGAGAAGCTATAATTGTAGCTTTTAACGTTCATTGCACACTTCAGTGAGACACACTTCAGTGCATCCCGACTCGGTTGAACTGGGTTGAACAGTTAGGAGTTCTCATAGGCGTGTGAAAACTACGCCTTCTCCAAAGTGTGATAACTACGTCGCAACACAAAACGGGGTCCAAAGAGATCCATACAAGATGCAAAACTGAACTTGTTTGCATGCGAATAAATGTGAAAGAAAATGATGAAGCACACAGTTCAAATTTGCTTGTCAGTTTTTGTATCAGTTTCATAAAGAACTCTAATGAATATAACACATTTAATTGGATTTACATTTAATTGGCACTGCTATCGCAATAATAGTAGTACAGAAGAAGAAAAAAACCGAAAGAGTTCGCAATAATTTATAAAAATGGCTTATAAACGGAAACTAGTAATAAACAAACAAATATGGTCTCCAACGACTTGTAGAATACTATCATGGAAAATATGGTTTTTTGTCTCTGTGGTTTGTTTGTAATTGATGTTGTTAATATAGAGATATCTGATGAAGATGTTGTTGGCATATTTGGCGTTGCAAAATATGACATATCTGTTTCAATCATACCACTACTGTTTATCATCACCATCATAATTTTCATCACTGAAGGAGTATATGAATCAGTCACCTTTTTATATTCTGTTTGGGAATAACTCCTCGTTGAATTAATATTTTTTTACAAAACCAATGTCTGCATCAGCGTAGGTTTGGTTAAAAATGCTGGTTAAAAGCAGCTGGCAACTCCCACTTTCCCTATCATCCACCTTTATCGATAACTACTTCTCTGATATATAATTACAAATTTACGTATTTTTGCTTAAAAGCAGTCATTTCGTAAACAAATTTGTGTAATGCGCTTGCAAAGATAAGTTTAAAACTGATAAGAATAGCATCAACTCTCTCCATCCATAAGCTTACACAAGACCGCTCAAAATCAAGCTCTGCCAGATTTTATCGAGCCAACCCTACATCTAACACTGCCTTTAGTTTTTACTGCCTTCTTTTTTAGCTGAGGATAAAACTTATCAACATTGCAATGACGACATAGTATCGGTTGTCTCCTTTTCGAAACGAGGTCTTGGAGCAATACTCTCAGCCAAGCAGCAATGATAATAATACATAGAATAGTGTGTTCATTAATTTTGTTATTTCTCAACAATTACATGCGATATATATAAAAATAGGTACTGAAGATTTCTAGAGAAAGATGCGTGTTCCATATAATATTTTTGACTGTTTTGCAGTTGTATGTGGTAAAACAGTAGTTACATTCTTGAACATCTTGTGTGATACCAGTGATGCTCATGGTATTCTATTTAATCCTCATCCGGACTTCGTTTCTAGAACCAAATCCAGACTTCATGTATCAAATTGATACAATGTCAGACAAAAATTGTTTGTATATTGCTGTCTATTTTTTTATGATTGGTTCATGTGGAAAATAAAGATAACGCAAAACGCGCTTGGCTGACTTCTATCAAAAATAATCTTCTAAATTAAACGAAATTGCATTCGCATAGTCGCCGAGTACGTAGGTTAATACTGTTTCTAGCAGACTTGAAATATTTCTAGAAGATTTAACAATGCTCCTAGAAGACTTGAAATACTTCCAAAAGACCCGATATCGTCTCCGGAAGACTCCTTTCAAAAGTCTTGAACCACTTTCAGATGGTTTGAATTGCTTTCAGAGGGCTTGAACTGCTAGGATAGACATGATACTGGCCCTGAAAGACTTTGCACTGCTTCTAGGAAACGTTACACTGCTTCCAATAGATAGACTTGATATTGTTTCGACAAGACTTGAAATTATTTTCAAAAGACTTGAACAGCTTCCAGAAGTCTCGGTACTGCCTCTAGAAGATATAATACTATTTCTAAAAGACAAAATGTGCTGCCAGAAGGTTTGGACTGCTTCTAGAAGATTTGCTATTATTTCCAGAAGCCGAGAAGAAATGTTTTCAGAAGACTTATACTCCATCTAGTAGACCTGGTCTGCTTCCAGAAAACTTGATACTGCTTCTAGATGACCTGTAACTGCTTGCAAAAGACTTTTAATATATCCAGAAGATATGAAATGCTTGAAATGCAGAATTTGATACTGCTTGAAATGTCTCTAGACTGCTTGAACTGCTGCCAGGTGGTTTGAATTGTTTCCAGAAGATATGTTACTGCTCTTGGAAGACTTGATACTGCTTCTAGGAAATTTCGTAGTGTTTCGAGACATAAATTGATTCCAGATTACTTGAAATGTTTCCAGAAGACTTGAACTGCCTCCAGAAGAATCAATTTTGCCACTGGAAGGCTTGATATTAATTCTAAAAGCTTTGAAATGTTTTCAGATGATTTACTATGCTTCCAGAAGACTTGATACACTTACAGAAATCTTAATGTTGCCTCTGGAAAACTTAAAAGCTTCCAGAAGTCAAGTCTACTATTTCTAGATGACTTGAGAGACTTGATACTGCTTTTTTACTCCTTCTTTAGTTGATACTACTTCTTTACTCCGATTTTTACAAATCGTACAGACGGTTTTCATATGATGTGAAAAATTAACTGACATTTCTACAAATGCTCATCAACAGTGACAAAATTTCACGAATATAAAACTGTTTCAACTATTGAACCTAATTATCAAAAACGAAGCGAATAAGAGCAAATTTATCTTGGTTTTTTGCCTTTGCTGTTTATCGTCGAATCGTAGACTACGGTTGATTTCTTTGTATCAGCAAAGCACAAATATTACACGTGTTTCTCTAAACATTCTCACCAAAATTGATTTTTATTATAACCACCTGCTTGCAAGATTGGGATGTACGAATGTATTACTCGACGCTGTATCAATCTGACACATGATGTACGGATTAACGATTTTTCTTGTTCCACCTTCTAGATAAGAATTATGGAAAAAACAAAAATTCATTCACCTAGCCAAAGTATTTAGTGGATTCGATCGTAAATAACAAAAATATCATCAATTAATTCTGAAAACTGTGTCAACTTGATACAAAGTTCGAATGAGGATTAAAGACATTCAAGCAGCAACTTTCACCAATTTTTACTTTAAGAAATTCAGATTTACGGTACATAGTGTTAGTTGCCAAAAAAGTTGCAAAAAACCAAAAGCTTTAAATATTGACATATCTCATCAGAGTCACTTTTCCAGCCATTGTTCTACATTCATTTAAGATTCTAAACTGCAGTTATATTCAGCCAATACCTAATAATATTGCACATAACCTATAATATTTAATTGCATAAACGCCACTTTACAGTCCACAAGTTTCATTGCCAGCAAGAAATATTGCGGTAATTGATTTTTCATGTAAGCGAATATAACGAATGCGTGCGAAAATGATGATTTTTTGCACTTGAAGATGATAGGTTTGAACATACATTCTTGCAATTGCGCTGAAAGTGTGATGACTTTTAGTTACTTTTGGTATTGCCGATTATAAAATATAATCACATCTCTCACATGTGATCTCCCATATGATTTCACAAAAAAAAATATGTTGGTAGCATTAATTGCAACTGAAATATTGCTTGAAAGAAAAATTGTTTACTGCAAAGTGACCTTCATAAATTCATGATGTATTATTAATAATGGCTGATATTATAGTATTAAATACAATGTTACTTGTGGGCGAGGCAAAATAAGATATGATGTTGATACTGATGTAATCAACCAAAAGAAGCTAGAGCGGAGGCGTAATAATTATTTAACACTTATTGTATCCATACAAAGTTGACCAGTTAAGATTAAACATCATACCTTTAAAGAAATTGTAACCCAGATGCTAGAATGAACTTACTAGAAAAGATATTAGCCATGTCACAAACACTCAAAAATAACTGCTATTAATGTAGCAGAAATAAAAACACTAGATAACAAAACCATTACGTAATACACAAGTTTTTGAATTATTGTATTATATAAGGACAATATACTATGAAGAACAAATAAAAACGTCGCTATTAAAATAATCGTCGTTAATTAAAACTTAAGATAATCATTGTAGTTCACTAGTGTTATCAAATTCTGGTAACAAAATTCTGTTAAAAGTAATCTCGGCTTAAAGAATCGAAGGTGTTGGATAAAATAAATTACATCCAGCTTAGAGGGACGAAGTTGTAAACTTCAAAATGCTTCAACTGCGATGTCGAAGAGTTAACTGCCCGGAAAAAAATTTCTGAGAATCCTGTGTCAGCACCGCAAAGGACGTTTGCTGAACTTGCAACGTTTGCTGTCGAGATGGTTGAAGAGACCATTTGGCTTTTTTGATTACAAAGGGTTTCTAAGAATTTATCTTTGTCGTCCAGATGCACGTCACATTAATATTGATAGTATTTTGATATACCATGCATAATTACATTATGATATACATTAATAATTCTAAAAATAGTATTTTGATGTACATAAGTTTAGTATTAACATTAAAGAATGTATGCAGAGCAAGAAAAAATTTTGCTGGGTACCTTTCAGGGTTAGGATTTGCAATTATCGGTTAACCTCAAATTCATCAATCATATTAAAGATAGTTGATAAAGTGAAGTGTATGTAGAATTATCTCATTGAAATTCATCATATCACATTGAAAAATAAATTCTGTAAGATTTGATGTGCACAGAAATAATTAATCAAAAATATCAAAGTTAATAATCTAGGTTCTATCAGACAATTGGTAAGACTATTAGGGATTTATAAGTAATTAAAAAAGAATTAGTTAAAGAACCAAAAAATAAGTAAATCCAATGAATTTAGAAGAAAAACGAAAAATACCATTGCTTCAGATGTGAAAATTGGCAAAAACTTACACTATGATATATACTGTGATGCAAAACTGTTACATTTGCACGCAGAGCTAATGCACACGAGCAAATGTGATCCCAAAACTGACGACGCTGTTAGGTGTAGACATGGCATGACAAGATCGTTTTGTATTTGCGCGCTACAAATATTTGAGTCTTACATCACCCTGTATGGGCCCTTTTAAAGCGGATGACAACTAAAACAGTAATATTTTGCCAATAATAAGCTTGATTTTATTGAATCAAATTGAATTCACGGATGAGGTGTCATTTTCCGCTAGTGATGACGTAAGAGATCGAAACATTCGATATTGGAGCAGAAGAAATTTGCGTTTGTTTGGTGAAACTAGAACACAGCATTCCAATAAGTAAATATATGGGCATTACTAGCTCTCAAAATATAGGACTACTTTTAATTGAGGGATATTTCAAGTATTTTTAGTAACTAAAGATATACTTCCAGCTTAGTGTTGAAATACAACGTTCCCTAATCTAGATGCAGAGGTAAATGGAGATATTTAATAGAAATTTAGTAGTTGTAAGTTGTAATCATACAACAATGGTAAAGGTGGTAGCGGTTTCGTCTCAAGGACGAATATTCGGTGATATAGGATCGAAATGGGACAATGCAAGTGCATAGTAGTTTTGGAACTATGGCTTATGCATTCAAAATTTACGGTATATAGAAATTCGTGAAACAGTGCTTAAAAATTTCAAATACTAATTCGAATGTACTTGTTATCTGTATCGCTCTATTCGATTAAACCCGGACTTGGTTTCAATGTAAGGTTAAGCTCCATTTCAGGGTAGATAATGACGTGGAATTGTTATTTAGCACGGAAAATTTTTGGTCATGATAATAAAATAATGTGGTGTTAGATAAAATATGTGTGTAATAAATTCTTATATACTTAACTAATTAAATTGGTTTAACTATGTTGAAAAAACATTTAACATCATTAAATATTAAGCAGCCGCGGAAATTTGAGATAGAGGATAAAGTGCAACTTTCAGTTCGTACTTTGACGTTTTATTGTTAAAAATACCCTACACATTAGAAAAAAACATCCTTATTTGTTTAATAAATGACGTAGACAATATCTTATCATTATCTTTTTTATTTCATCAAAGTTTTATTTAATTTTGTTTGTACACTTACTTATACACTAACGAAAAATTACTTAAAAATAATCTTGGAAAATCATAGATTTTTTTAGAATTCAATTGATTGAATTGATTCTTAGAATTCAATTACAAGTTGTCGGGGATTTCTTATTTTGATTGTACACGCAAATTATTACTTTGCGGAGGTCAAACTAATAATTTTATCGTAAAAAATTATCTTAATAGAAATGTTACATTCGTATTGATTCTATAAAATTAGCATTGTAATATTTATCAGTGACCGATAAAAGCTTTAGTTAGATTTAGTAACAGCAACGCCGAAACCGATAAGATTTTTTATTATAAACATTGATCATTAAACATTGTTACTATGGATACTAATTATATTTAGAATAAACATCGTATTTTGGACGATTATTTCACGGAGTTGCATTTTGTAATAAGAATTACAAAAATTTCTTATCTCTATCAAGAATACGTATTGCTCAACACCTTGATTTGGTAATCCAAATTATAATTATGTGCTTTCAAGTAAATTGAAGTGAGTTAAATAAAAAATGACTTACCTGAATCGATCAAACATAGCATATTTAGCCCAGTCCTCTTTATTCGATTTGTAGGAAGTCATTAGTTCCTTAACGTAATCGATGTCCACTTGGTCACTATCAAAAATTATCCTTAATTCTTCTATTAATTGTTCTAAATTTGTAACTACAGGCATCTTGGAAATAATTTTCCTTTTTACAGTATCTCCCTTAGATATAAAATTTGGCTGAGGAACGAGTTTTGTGGTTTTCGAATTGAGTGGCGAGTTTATACGTCGACTGAGTTTTGCCCTGGTCGTTCAAACCTACGATACACAAATACCGGTTTCAGTTCGCATATATATCGACACAAGCCGCGAATAATCAAGAAAAAAAAGTAATAATAAACCGATGATAAGGATTGTATCTGCGCAAGAAAGAATTTAGAAATAAATTATTTATGGACGTGTTAACGATAAAGTTTGGAAAATAAACTTTCTAGAACACAAAAAAAATTTCATTGTTACTTACCCACACAAATGTTGATAAATTGTTGATAAAGATCATTATTAAAATTTAAAAAATACTGGGTATCTATGGAAAGTGAATAATCTCCGATATCATAATTATTATTATTATTTTAATACAAATACTGCATTTTTAAACGAAAAGTTTCACTCAAATTTCTTTGTCGTATCATGATCAAAAACGTTATGAGAATGTCCCACTTTTCAAAGAACCCATTATTACTATATGACATTGCAAATCAAAGCAGGATGACGTACAAATCATTCATGTTGTCATATCAAAAAAAAACTTGATTTATAATTATTTAAATTATTGCACCCAAAATTACCTAAACACATAAATTTAAAATTTTTTAATTTAATGACAAATTAATTTATTTATTAATTTAACTCAAAGCATAATTTTAATCGAAGCAAACATGATAACAGTTTCGATTTTACAATCTCATGAATATGTTGTTACACAATTTTGATGTTTTGGAAAAACCTAATCTAAAGTACAATTTCTGTATATGAATCAGATTGATGGGAAACAGTTTAATTTATATTTTATTGCTATTTGAATCAAAAAAGCAAATTAAAATAAATTCATTTCTAATCTGATTCTATAATCAGTTACTTCTTAAATATAAGATATAATAATGATTCATCCATTTTTTAATGTTGTTGATTAATATGCCTACTTTTTAAATTGTGAAAATCATTGGTTTTAAGTACGAAGGATGAAAAGATTACAAATTAATTTAAATGACAGGAGTAGAGATTGTGCCGGTTAAATTATAAATTTAGCTTTAGTACTGGCTCTCTCATCTCAGTTTTGATCAATTGTCGTGCCTTTAATAGCTATTCCAACATATTCCAAAATTCTTGTCGTTATATTCTATCATAAATCATTGTGTAACAGATTACTTCTAAAATACAGTGTATTAAAACCAACTTGAATGTATTTAAGAGTATTAAATCAATAAAATGAAAAATAATCTATGTATAAAAAATATCTATATCTATGTATATAAAATCAATAATCTATGTGTTTCAATTATTAATTTAGTGTTTTTAATGGATACATACAGAGTGTAAGATGAACAGTCTTAATGTACTTGGGCTCGCAAATAAATGCCTCCTTAACGACATATAGGACGTAAAATTTTCTTTAAAATTGAACATTGTCTGCCATAAAAAAAACATTTTTAAAAATAAGTCTTCCACGCCACTACATTATAAATTACGAATATTCGTTTCAAGGGATGACAGATATGCATGTATATTATGGGCTTGCAATAATATTCGTTTGTGCAGGACAATATTTCGTGCACGACGAACACCGAATCAGAAAGTGTTTGATAATATTGATAGAAGATTGAGAGAAATGGGTACTTTAAAACCAAATATTTTCCGTTAGATGGCGTTAAGCTAGAATTTCGAAATTTGAGGAAATTGAACTAAAATTAGAACTAACACTAGCACTAACACTACAACTATCACTAGAACTAACAAAACATCTAAAACTAGAAACTTTCGGGTTTTGCCATGCGTTTTTTGAAAAAAGTGTTAGTCCTAGTAATAGTTCTAGTGTTAGTGCTAGTGTTAGTTCTAATTTTAGTTCAATTAACACCGGTCGTGAAAGCCTTCATACTTTGAGGAAATTGTTCTGAGAACAATAAAAAATAATGTTAACTACTCAACAATACTAAAATAATGTTAACATAGTAATTTGTATGCACAACACTTTACGAACAACATATGGATCCTTATCATTTTCAACGTGTCCAACATTTCCTACCTCAAGATTATCCACTTAGATTAGAATGGTCACGATGGCTGCTTGGAAAATTGTAAATTACTCAAAAACTGTCGCTCGAATCAAACATTTGTTGCAATTTATTAACTTATTCATGGAGGTAGCAACAGGATAGGTCCCATTAGGAGCTACCTCACAGCTATACAATACAATATATAAAATACAATCAATAATGCTACCTAGGTACAAAATCGATTATAACTTAAGGCGATCTACTGCTCTTTCCATCATTACAGTTGGGGAATATTTGTAAGAGTTTGTTTGAGCAGTTGGTCCGTAAAATAAGAAATCATACCGTAACCGATGAGGAGGAACGTCTAAGTCAATTCTTGATCCAAGATATGAAGAGTCGCAATAATCGTTGACCAACCTGAAAAGAAAACGGATATCACTGCAACATCTGTGCTGATGAAGTGTGGGCATACGATAAGTTTGGCAGGCTGATAAATAATCTGTGTAAGGATTATGGAATCGATAGGAGAGGACTTTTCAGAAATCTTATCTGAAGTTTCTCTACTCTATTCACATAAATATCATTGTGAGGATTCCAAACCGTGCTTCCGAAACATAAGAAAATATTCACAATAATATTATACATAGAAATTATAGGTAATGCGTTCGTAAAAGATTCAGACGAATCCTAGCATTTTGTTAGCTCTAGCCACCACATCATCAACGTGCTGATTAAAAAGTTGTTTACTGTTCAAAACGATTTCCAAGTCTTTAACAAAGTCTACACGCCGCAGTACACCAGACCTATGTAGATAATTGAATTTAATAGAATGTCTTTTTTTTTGTAAAAGTTATAATAAGACACATCAATATATTTAAATATAAATTATTATTTTCGCAGTAATCATAAAATTTAATTCGTTCAAGTCGGTTTGAACGGTCATGCAATCAGAGATATTACTTATTGGTGAAACAATTTTAAGGTCGTCAGCATACATAAGAAATCTGGAGTTAGGAATAGAATTAGCCATATCTGTTATGTATATTGTAAACAAAAGCGGTCCCAAATAACTACCCTAAGGTACCCCTGAAATCATAACAATTTAGTCAGAAGAGTGGCCTCCAATCATGACTACCTGAGTCCGGTTGGAGATATAAGAGGCAAACCACTTCAACAAAACACTTGCAACACCCATGCGTTCAATCTTTAACGGTAATAAGTTGTGATCAACCTTATCAAAAGCATTGCTAAAGAGAGTTAAAGAAAGGATAATCAGTATACTATATATTCGTCTCAACAGAACGTCCAGGGTACAAACCGTTTTGTTGTGTACCAATACATGACTACATTTGAAAAAATAATCAATTATAAATGAGCTTTTCTAAAAATTTTCCCATTATTGGTAGAATGGATACAGGACGATAGTTGTTTACAAGGCTACGATCGCCGGACTTAAAAATGGAAGTGATCTTGGACTGTTTCCATAAAGAAGAAAAAACGCCATAATGCAGTGACTTATTAAATATTAACCATAGGGGTTTCGGAAGTGCTTGTGAGCAGTTACTTATAAATGTTGGAGGTATGCCGTCTAGACCCGGACCCATAGATGTGGCTACACCTTTAATAACCTCTTCAACCTCCAAAATATCAAAGAAGCCATTATTACTATATGACATTGCAAATCAAAGCGGGATGACGTATCACATTGTTCATGTTGTCATATAAAAAAAATCTTTTGATTTATAATTTTTTGAAATATAACAGCCAAACTTACCAAAACACATAAATTTTAAACTTTTTAATTTAATGACAGTTCAATTCAAAGCATAATTTTAATCGAAACAAACATGATAACAGTTTCGATTTTACAATCTCATGAATATGTTGTTACACAATTTTAATGTTTTGGAGAACCTAATCTAAAGTACAATTTCTGTATATGATTCAGATTCATGGGAAACAGTTTAAATTATATTTTATTGCTATTTGAATCCAAAAATCAAAATAACATATTTTCTTTGCTAATTGATTTGATATCGTTTTTAAATCATTTATTTCTTAAACAGAAGATATAATAATGATTCATTCAATTTTTTTAATGTCGATTAATATGCGTTCTTTTTAATTTGAAAATTTCATTCGTCTTAATAGTGAAGGATGAAAAGATCACAAAATAATTTAAATAATAATAAGATTTACTGCCATAATAATTATTTAACAAAAGGATTTAAAAAGGATTTATCGCGTAAAACGAAATCTTTTAAAAGACTCAATTGATAAAATAAAATTATTTAGCTTAAACAATATCACATATGGTATTAAAAAAACTAAAGACAACAATAAAAAAAGTAGGAGAGAAGAAAGAAAACATACGACAGACGGTAAGACAAATAGAGAGAAGACTTATGGTAGATATTGTTGTGATGAATTGGGAACAACAGTAACAAATCAGATTGCAATCTAGTGGACTGATTGTGAGAAGACAAAAACGTAAACTTATTGGAACAAATATGCGGGTGTTTGGCTATAGAAAATCCTATACAAGGTCGATAGTGCACCGGAAGGAGCATCGGTTTACATACATTAACAATCTTAAATAATTACGGTAAGGCGAGATGTGGCAATCAGTATCAGCATAATCTAAATGGGGAAAGATTGACGTATAACAAAGATTACCATGGACATAAGGAGGAAGAAAGCATTTAAGTTTTCGAATAGAATGAAAACAGGTATACTCGTTTTTGCAGATATGTTGAATTTGGGGCCGCCAAGACAGTGTTGAGTCCATCATAACTCTCAGATTTTTAACTACGTCCGAGAATTTGATATTGACGCCATCAAGGATATGTTGCGATGTAGCAAGTGGGCAATTTATTTAACAGGAGTTTCGTACCAAATAAAATGGCCTGAGTTTTAGCAGCATTTAGTTTTAATCCAAAATGCTTAGTCTAGTCAAGTACAGTATACTTTATTACTATACTTTTTAAGTAAATGTTTCTTGCACGACGAACACCGAACCAGAAAATGTTCGGAAAACAAAATAAAAAATAATAATATGTTAGACTCCATGACTTTCTGAAAATTTAAATATCATAGTGAGAACACTTTACGACCAACATATGAATCCTTATCATTTTCAACGTAGATTAGAGCTGTCACAATGGCTGCTTGGAATATTGTAAATGACTGAAAAACTATCGCTTGAAGCAAATATTTGTTGCAATTGATAGTTAATTGACTACTTTATAAGAAAATTTTGTCCGCTTAACAAAATTAGTAGCGGCGTAGATACTAGATAGAGTTAAATCTTCGACTCCCTATCTCATTAAAGAAGCATCTTCTTCTTACGTTGTTTACCCATGTTTATTAAGACTGAATATCTTAATTTATCATCTATTATCTGCCTTGGAACTTTGTTAACTTTTTTTGAATCATGCTGTATATATATTTTTTCATCTCTGATCTGTTTTCCGTGAATAAATCCATTCGTTTTCTGTTTGTCACAGGAAACAGCTGTTTCAATCGAGCGTATCCTACATTTAATCTGTTGTTTATATGAATACCACAATTTAAATGTTGATCAAGATCCATGCCGTATTTGACAGCTTTTTCTTTAAGATTCCATTGATGTTCTATGTACCAATTCTAATGTGCGTTAGATTTTGGTTACGTCGTAACGTAAAGGTCTTAAATTGACTTATCTTTATTAAGCCGTAAGGATCATTTAATAACATTTAATAAGCCGTTTCTATACGTTGTTAACTGCACCTTGTAGATGACCTATAGTTACCTCCAAATCACTATCTTGATTATGACCCATAATCAACAAATTGTCAGCAAACAAAGCTTTTTTACTGGATCTTGGAGGTCTAGCCCTAGATGCAACAATTTGAATTTTAATCCTTCCGTCCAAATTTTGTCAAATACGATGGTAGTGTACTGCTTATTTTCAAAACCTTTGTGTAATTGGTGAAATCGTGAATATCATGTTCGGAAACGGAATTGAATATTTGAGATAACATCTTTATCCAACAACTGATCTTGAAGTCTGTATAATAACTTTTTCAAATAATTTTGAGAAATTTGGTAAGAGGCTAATAGGACGGTAATTAAATATAAAACAGCTCTGTTTACCAAGTTTATGGAATATCAGTAACTCAGCTTTTTTTTTCAAATCGCCAGAAATTTGTAACTATTTTTTAAGCATGAATTGAAGATATTACATTATAGATGGGTGGTAATATTCAAAGGGAGGTGTTTTAAAATTATATTTGATATAAGGTCATGCCGTTGAGTCTTTTGATTGAATAGATTGTTAATCAAAAATCTGATTTCTTCATTAGTCACCACTTTGTCAACCATTGATATTTGCTTACTTGATGTTAATAACGGGGTTCCCAGGTTGCACTTTGAATTGTTAGTCTGTATAATATTCATTAAAGAAAACAAAATCTAGTAAAAATTACTTATTTTGTCATGTAGAATAACATAGAATTAAAATACAATGATGACCATACACAATATTTCCTCCCTGTATAAGATGAAACTATTATTTCATACTTTTTCGATAAAATTGATGGCTTCACATAATATAAACAGCGCTTGCTATAGCTGAGGTGAATATGTACCAAAACATGAAAAAGGGGAAATTTTAGTATAGATTTTATTCAAATATATGAGATGTACTTTCAGCAAAATGTTATATTAAATAAGAATTGGGCTAGAAATGGTGTGTAAAAATTGAGTCAATCGTCTAACGGATTGGAAAAATAGAAGACGTGAATGTATGCCATTCGGTATCCTAATGATTTAGACTAATCATAACGACAGTCACAATCGATTGAATTATTACGCATGTGCGAATAAAGGAGTCACATTGAGAAAACACGTAAGGAAATTGTATAATTACGTTGACGTTGCAACTGCTCAAAGACCATTACCTCATTTGGATTACCAATGTTTGTAATGTATGCTAAAATGTTCCCGTCTATATGTTCTATCTATTTTGACCGTCCCGATTTCTGAACCAACATTTGATTCAACATAAATCAGAACATCTGGCTTCGTTTGTGAAATCAAATAATCTTTCAGCACGCGGTGCTAAAGTAACAGTTTATCGAAGTCGCCAAGTAGTTATATTGCCAGAATGTTTGAATGTTGAAGGACGCAATATAAATTGTAACATGAAGCAGATAATTGGAGATTGTTTATTGACAGTTCCAAACTAAGTTTCAAAGCGGTTTGAGCCATACTACATAAGACCGAAAATAAAGCTTCGGTTCCAATCGCATAGTACAGAAACGAAAGACATACGATGTAAGTACGCTTTATCGTAGTCCCCTGTTGACATATATATTATTTACCAGAGCAGCATATGGCATTTTTATTATTTAACAGTATTTACAATACAATTATATAACATGATAAGTCGCCTTCGTTCTTCTAAGCACCTTGTGGGTTAGAGGGAAATTTGTTTACAATAAGTATAGATCTTGGAATAATTCTAATAAGTATAAATCTCCGTTGCAATCGCCTGAGAATATTTCTTCTGCCCAAATTGTAGAGTTTATAGTACATTTTGCTTTCGAAACGATCTTGTATTACTTCAACTATTAGTTGGAGTTGGTGACTTGTTCTTCTTAGGTAATGAATTTTTATTTTTCTTGAATTTCTTTGGGTGATATATGATTTGTAACAATTTTACTTAATATCACATTTTGTTCTATATATTGTCGAACATAGTGGTTGTGATATGCTGAAGGCAATTAAAGATATAATGGAAGTCTTGTTAGAAAACCATCATTATAGCAACTACAATGTTTCTCTTGAAAGGATGTTAACATGGTTCTGAAATCGCTGTCCACTATTTCTTGAAAATTCATTATTTACATACCATCTAGACTATTTCAACAAACAATTGGCTACTGAATCTGTCAAAAATCTGATGTACAAGACGAAAGCTATCACCGAGTCGCTTTGCCATTTGAAATGATGTAATAATACAAGTTAATTTTAACAAACTCGTTTAACCTTCCTCTAGTGGCGTACTGTCCCACAGATCGACGACGGTTTTCCTGAACGCTGTATTCTACCTGACATACGCCATTACTGAAAGGTTAATTAAAAAGCAACGAAGATACAGAGGGATATATTTTGCAAAATCAATACTTCTTCATAGTTACAAATCGTAGAATTTAATTCTTGAACGTAATAGTTTCATTTCTCTTTAGTAACTATTTTCTCCTTTCAGTAATGAATAAGTATTGAAAATATCGAAGTATCGAAAGTATCGAATTATTGGAAATAATATTTTAATAATATAATAAGCACATTTTTTATTTACTTTTCTTCGTAGATTTTAATTTTGGGGTTAAAATGGCGGAAAGAATAAAGGCAACATAAAAGAGAAATAAATTCCGCAGTTCAACCCTTATCAAGAACATATGATGTAATATGTTCTTGATAATTTTCCTTGATTATCGTACTCATCGCGTAAAAGCAAGAAGATACGTAAAATTTCCAGTTATTAAGCATAACAGGTTCTGATATAATGAGGAATAACCACATATTGAGTGTCCTCTTGAAAGTATATTAGCTCACTTGAAGCATTTTAGGACACATCTCGATCTGAAGTATATCGGTTTTAAATACACTATAAACGCAATTTCATGTACACATAAACAATTTTCGATATTTCAATACCGATACTTTGCTGCTATCGAATATCGATACCTAGGTAGGTATCAATACCGTCACCAAGTATCGATATTTTACCCAGCATTAATAGAATATTCACCAATTTTACAAGCATTCAGTCCTTTTGTATGGCATTTGTCAATAGTTTATTATCCTATGGTTCCACAGTGTGGAATCCGATGTACGCGGTTTATCGTAATAGCATTGAATCTGTTCAACGACGCTTGGTACGCTGTTTGCCACACAAATATTGTCTTGAACTTTAATGTACCACAACAATTCACTCGTCATAAAATTACATTTCATTTAAGCTCATCTAATACGAATGTTCATCAAAACTCGCGTGTTGTTCGGCTCCTTAATACTTACAATCAAGACTTCAACCATGTATGTATTATATATGTTGTTGTTGCCTCATGTTTAATTGCGAACTCTAGTAATGTAGTGCAATTTTGTAATTTTTATCTCATTATTTTTTCTTTTATTACTTTTTGTTTAGCAGGTTTCATTTATTGTTATTAGTTAGTATATTAATGTTATTATTATTTTGTAAACTGTTCTTTGCGTGGATGCTTCGTTTAGAATATGCTCCATTTGCATTTCACATAATAAACAATAAAACAGTAAAAAACATTTTAAACTTGCACATAACACGCCAAATAATTTAAAAAAAAAATGGAAAATACGCAATTCAAACCAAAATGACAGGCTTTTTTGAAAGAAGGCTTTTTCGTAACCTCAAAGCTTTCATCGCTACAAATACTTGATATCTCAGATTTCTTAACGTTCATGGTCTTGGTACACAAAATAGTTCGTACTATAACTGAATAGAAGAGTTTACAGTGATTGTACGATAGTATAGCGTTTTTTATCATGTTGATCTCTTATTTTTTATTTAAGTGAAAATGATTGAGTGAATTCGAAATAATTAAGTAATTTTCTATGATCCTCTGCCAGTTAAGTTAAACCTCTATGGATTGAGCTGTGCGATACAGCACACACATACAAGCAAGTTTATTGAAGTCAACTTATTCTGCATTTTGAATAGAATACAAATTGTCGTTTTTCTGTGACTAGGAAATTACTCCATAATTTATTAAGATTATATTGCGAAATTTATGAATATCACACTTCTTTTTTGAGTTATAGTTAATCTAATGTATTACACTTTATTAAGGTATGTTTAGTTACCTTTCACATCTCTCTTCTTACCAGTTTAAGACTGTTAAGGATTCATCCTTTTAAATTGTACTCTCTATGGTATCAATTAAAGTGTCGTGACTTCAAAGCCTTCATGGTTACAAATACTACATATCTCAATGATTTCTTAACGTTCACGACCTTGGTACATAAACTAGTTGTTACTATAACTGAACAGAAGGATTTACAATGATTGTACGATAGTATGATTTTATCTTTATTATTTTATTTAAGTGAAAATGATTCTCTCTAATTGCTATAATAATACAGCATTGATGCTGATATCATTATTTATTAATACACCTGAAGGATTGCTTTAATTGCGTCATGTTCTGTGAAATCACCGACATCGTCACAAGCATTTCGTGACAACAAGTTAACAATATACAGGTTTAAAGAGTCGCCATTAACATTACCTAGCTCTAGGCTACAAAAAAACTAGACTTAAAACACTTGCATATCATTTAAAAATATTCCTATACAGGCTTTTAGGAATTAATCTCTCATTTAAACATTATTTAATTTTATAGGGTTATCAATACATTTCTCTAAAATTGAATTGGAGTGGAAAGTTTTTAATGATTGTAAAAATAAAAATCAGGAGATAACTCATCAATTAAAACATTTTCCGACACAATTCAACCAGGAATTTGGAACTAAGAATTAAAGATCTTAATGATTAAAATGACCTAAATTAAAGTGATAATAGATTGAAATAAAAACAGTTATATAACAAGATACGATAACAACCCTGAAATAATTCCGATAAAAATATAATTTTATAACTGTCATTAAAAAAAAGTTAAATATTTTTTTGTTTTTATCTCGATCAAGGCAAAAACTTTAAGATAATGTACATAAAAACTTCTAAAAAAGCATTATCAATATTACACAAACCGGGTTACCTATTTTTTTAAAGACTGGTTTAGATATGTAGAGAAAGTTTAAAAAAGTATTGTAACTTGGAATTAGCATTTAGTACTGAGTAAGTCGAATTCTCAACAATCTAACGGTAAAGAATTTCGCCAAAAAAATGTCTACAATTCTTATGGTCTTACCGTATTAGTTAAAAATTCCAAACTGTCCTTTTCCGCTTGTTTAACTTTCAAATACCGTTCACTTAAGATTCAACAAAAACAATTCATGTTGGTATTCATATAATAAATTAAGTGATAAAAGATTAAACATTAACAATCGCTTTTCCTTGTTTACACTTCGAGAGCTTACCGATAACTGTTTCTCTATTTCTTTCTTTACGGATAGATTTAAAATCACGTGTTACCTGGGCAGGTGCACTCAGTGTGTTGCACAAAGTAAACTGCATACATTCCAAGAGCGGCCGTTGGCCAATTATGGTAAACCGGTATAGTAATTACCTGAGAGAGGGATCCCTCATTCTATATTTCAAACTACCAGGAAAAAAGTCGATTAACAAATTGTTTAATACAATAGTTTACTGTATTAGTTATTAAAATATTGTAAGTAAACTAGCCTTTGGTTCTTACATAAATACAGTGTTAAATATAAAAAGAGATGTGTTGACTAACATACATCTGTTTTACAATAGACAAGCCAAGTTCAAAAATATTAATTAATGTACAAGAAAAAGAATCAAAATGTTGACCATACCTACTTATTTAACACATATTACACATACTGAAATTATTTTTTTTGAGAAAAAAAAGTCTAATTTCTCGTTAATGCCTGTATTCAGTGCAATGGTGACACGTACACACGTTGTTGTTGTTTTCATGCAAACGCTTGCGGCTTCCGGATCGATGTCGTTGCCTCGAGAAGTAATGGTGCAATTTGGATGGGAGCATTTTGGTGGAGCAATTATTATGATAGTTCGACTCTTGGTATTGATAGGGTGGATAGTCTCGAAAATCGTATCTAGCATTATCGTACATTTTTATCCATGAACCGCTTCTAGGATCCATTTGCCAACGCGAGTTTGAATGACTCCTTTGTTGTCCGTTTTTTAATTGGCTGTCGCTCCAGGAAGGGTCCACGCAACGATTACTACTTAAATTTGTGTACCTTCTACTTCTGTGTGCTCGATAATCGTTGGACGGCTGATTTGATTCGAAAACTCTTCTGCATTCGTAAAAATTGGGACAATAATCACAAACTTGACAATTATTTCCATGTTTTCTACAACATCTAGAACTAAAAATTTATTAAGGATATTGAAATCCCCAAAAATGTAAACCAAACCTGTGGTTATAATGATGCTCATTCTCGTTATTATTTTGGTCATTGTATTCCCGAAGATTATCATCTTCCCCAAATACAGATTTATCAATGTTTTTGTTATTACTGCTTAAATATTCAAATTGGCGCATAGTGTGTTGGATTCTTGATTTGTTTCTTTGAGAAATTGTGTTTTGTAAATCCTCGAGAAGTTCGGGATACTCATCGGAATTTTGGTAGGCTAGATACATGGTGCTACGTGAAGATTGTGGGTATTCATCGAGATATGATCCCATCTTCAATTAGTATGTTAAAGAAGTCAACGATAAGAAAAAATTAGTAAATTGGAGAGAGTAAATAAAGTAAATCCGTCAGGTTGACGGCGTTTATGCGGTTATTACCTTGATTTAGTAATTATTTTTTGAATAGGGATTTTGCTTAGATGTTTCGGAGTGTGGCTTGCTTGTTGGAGTTTAAATGGGTTCCATATTAAAGTCGACACACGTGAATTTTGAGGAATTTTGATCGAAATATTCTACACCTAATACAAACAAAAGGTGACCGACTTATGACTGCTTTGTGACTGCTTGTGACGTTTAATCAGCGACATATTATCGTATTTGTTTTGCAGATACATATTAAATATTATTATTATATTCTATTAAAATAATCTTTATAATAATACATCTTCAATTGAATGTGTTTATATACTTAATAATTAATTTGTGTCTAACATATGAACTTCATGTTGATTGACATAATTTTTTAAGTCTACCGTTTTCTTCTCAAATAACATGAGGTGAGGTTGGATGATGTATTGAAAAGAGTTTATTAGTTGTTAATCATTAAAATCTCCAACAACTAAACTGTTTATAGACTTATTTTCCAGCTTCTTTCAACTGGGCTCATTGTTGTTTTATTTTTCTATGATATATCTTCTAATTCTAGATCTAGTGTTAGTCTTAATGCTAGTGTTAGTTTTAGTTGCTATGTAGAGCTAGATTTTTGTATATTTTACATTGTAACTAGAACTAACACTAGACCTAGAACAAAGCAGTCTGTTATAACCGTATAGCTCCCAAGGGGTTACACCGCATTGCCGCTTGGATAAATATGATTATGAAACACTCATGAGGATTATGAAACACTCGTTATATCCCAAATCGTAGTTTTGTAAAAATTTTGTGATATTAACGAAAATCAAATATTAAAAAATGATGGACTTGTGATTCGATAAGTGAGAAACTTTTATGTAAACTTAGAACTAATACTAGAAGCTTTTGAATTTCACTAGAAACATCTTTCGAAAACATGTTTAGACTGTCATGTTACAACCGTCTTGAAAAACTGGTTTTTGCGACCACTTGGCTTCTAGGTTAGTTCCAGTAATAGTCCTAGTGTTAGTTCTAACTTAAGTTCAATCCATACCGGCTGTGAAAGTTAATACGTAAAACACCGTTTGTGGGCCGAATTGGATACTTTAAATGGAAACTCCTCTTTCTATAAGAGGTAGAGGAAAAATTATATCCGTATTAGAGACGTGCGCGTGAGTGACTTTTTACACCTACTCACGCCCGCTCGCTATCTAGACACACGCGGGTCACGCACGGTACTCACGTGGCAAATAACTTGGTTTGTTGCCAAATAAAATTCTGGCATTAATTAAACAAAAACACAACGCTCGTCGAGAATGGCATCGTCACAGAACTCCAGAAGCCAGGACATTGTTTCATCGAGTAAAAAGAGAATTAGAATTATACCGCCTTGAGTCATACAAACAATACATATCGAATAGCTCAGCTGAACAAGAGATGATGATGTGTGTATTTATTCCCTTAACTAAGTATCCAGCATATCACAACCGATACGTTCGACAATATATAGAGCAAAATGTAACATCACGTAAAATTGTTACTATCCTAATCCTACTATTGCCCAAAGAAATTCAAGAAACAAGCAATTCATTTCCTAAAAAGAAAGCTCCTGGCCATGACCTCATAACAAATGTTAACTTAATGAACTTCCCAATAAAATATTATGCTTACCTGATCAGCTTATTCAATGGATGGCTAGCAATTGAATACTTTCCTGAACCATGGAAACATGCTAATATACCACACAACCTTTCGATCGAATTTGGTTGGACTGAAATTCAAAATCCTTAAACATGATATATCATCAAATCAATGTTTCTATATTTCCTGACAAACCGAACTTTTTTCACCAATATCCAAGACTACTTTTCTTCCGAATCAACAATACGAGTACATGTTCCACAAGGTCCTGGCTGATTCACGGTATCACCCAAATTATTAAAGATGACATTGATATATTTGCGGATGATAAAGTCTTATTTACGAAAGATGAAGATCCACCAACAACAGTAAGTAAATTACAAACTAATACGACCATGATAAACAAATGGCTTAACTTATACAATTTAGACATTAACGGAGAATGATGTATAGCAAAAATTTTCACAATTAGACGTATAAGAAATCGTCAACAATCAGGGGTTCATTCTAGGGATTCTAGGAGTTCATCTCAATAGAGAGTATGGTAGACTCTCCTGAATTATATAGCATCATAAATAGGAAATATTCTTTTAAAATGGAATGTACTATTCTAATTGACACCTCATTTATTCGCCCAATGATAATGTATACCTGTGAGATATGAGGAAATGCGGCAGAATAAATTCTGAAGAAGTTGTTAACACTACAAAACAAGATACTTAGAATAGCTGTAGATGCTGAATGGTTCATCACAAGCAAGCAACTACACAACGGATTAATGGTATTAAAACAATTCAACATACAGTGAAACAAACAGTGAAATATCTTGATTTCTGTGAAAACATTACCAAAGCAACTTTTTATGTAAAATTCGATATCCATGGGGCGGCAACCTTTTAAAGATATTTTGTGTAGAAACAGTTTAGAATCACAAAAAAAAAGATAAAATTTGAAAGATCATGGAGCTCTTATTTTTGATAATGAAGAATTAACTTATTTATATACCAAATTGAATGTTGAACCTTCCTCTATCAAATGATGCATAAACTGTTGTTTTAATTTGAAATCGATTTTACTTAAGAAATGTTAAGTGATGTATTTTAACTTTTTAGTAGAATCACGAGAAACATGACAAAATTTGAAAGATCATGGCGATGTTACTTTTGAAAATGAAGACTACTTGTATAACATAAAGCGCAGTACATTTTGAACATTTTCAATGAAAAGGTGTTTACCTTTGTTGTTTATTTTTATTTTTTCTTGTTATTCGTTGACATAATTATTGTTATTTTATGGTAAATTTTATTAATTTAATCTGTTTTTTTCTTGAACATTTTTGTCAGAATTTTGAAATTTTCATCAAAATTTTTGAAACACGGCACCCAATAGAGATTAGATCCTATGTCACGCCGTGGATAGTATACAGGGTGATTTACATCATACGGAAGACACTAAAAGGGTTGGTACTAAGGGCCAAAGTGAAAATATTTTCTTAATAATGTTTTGGCAACAACTTACTAATCACAAAGATTAGACGGCCAAACATATCTAGCCATATACGGTAATACACAGATTTTAAATTCATACTACATATATTTTGTGATTACATACATAATGCATAATTTACAAAAAATATAAATTAAAATTATCTTTGTAAGATGGTAGATATGTCCAATTAAAAATCTGCTAATTAAAATCCATGTAACTACTAAGTTTCTAACAAAACTTTATTAAGAAAATCTCTTTAGGTTGGCCCCTAATACCTACCTTTGCAATCTCCTCCTTATATCGTAAATCACCTGGTGAATAATAATGAGTGAATGTACAATCGGTTGGGTAGATCTTGAGATATAGTTTCGAGAAACCGCGAATAAGAAATAGTACATAAGTTTTTCTGCTATTGCCACAATATCTTCCTTCTTGTTTTGAGCTCTTCTCAATTTTCCGGCCACTTTCGTCCCCAGTTAAGTTCTAATGTTAGCTATATGTTTAGGATTCATATTATATTTAAATTTAAAAAAAATTAAATCATAAAAACTTCTTACTTGCTTAGTATAAATCAATTTATTCGAAACCGTTTTTGAGCCTATTGAGACTGATGACATCAGTCAATATTCAGAAACTAAACATAATAAAAAGTATAAAATTCGCAAACTTACTGTCAGAAAGTTAAAAAGAAACATAGTCTTTAACATAAAAATTATAAAAAAAAACTTGTTAAATATTTTAAACTATAAAGATATATTTTGAAACAAAAGTATTAAAGTTGAAAACACTATGTATAATAAAAATTAATATCGTCAAAATATATTAAAACACTTTAAAATGAGATACGGAGATACGGAACAAAACTGGATATGAGCACGAGAAAAACAACTATGAGATAGGAAAGTAAAACCGGATAGGAGGGCCTAAACGAAGACGATAAGAATTTTTAAAAGTTTCAAAACAATATTGTAAACATTATTAAAATTAAGATAAAAATAGATTTTGTATTAGTGTCTTTAAAACACTTAAGATAAGGTTATGAATAAGAAGAGTCATAATCAGATCTTATTCAAATTTCTGCGGTGTAAATCAAGAAAATTAAGTGTTTTTTTTTTTTAAATTTTCAATGTGAAATTCAAAAGCTAATTGATGTAGTTGTTCATAATGTATTTTTTACACTTATATTACTTTTAATGTATTTTTAATTTACATTATTTTTTTAAAATTTATATCAAGCAAGTAAGTTTATCTAATATTAGTATTTAAGCTATATTCTTCTAATATAGAAAGTAACACAACTATGGCTCACTGATTTTAATGATATTTGGTACAGTAGTAGAATGGACCAAAATAAGGTTTACGTATCTTTTATATTCGCAGTAAAAGCCCCTGAGTCGAGTTTTGGAGGTTGAAAGTTTGGGGATAATTACACTTTTCTCTATATTTCGAAAACGAGTGTTATGAAAATTTGCTAATTCAAAATTGATATTCATTTTTAATAAGCTTTCAATTTGATGCATTACTCATATCCACTCACAAGGTGAAAACTACCCTTATTTTTCGGGTTTGTTTAAAAACCACCCAATCGAATTTACAGGGGTTAACATATTACCACATTTCATAAATATTTTGAAAATATTTTAAATCAAATTAATTAAATTAGATAACTAGTTATACAGTATAATGTTTAGCGTAAAGCAACCCATTTGGGAGTAGTGTGGGTTAATTGTTCATTTTGTATGTGAAGTAAAAATACTTGAAAATGAAGGCACAGCATACACATCCAAATATATGGATGAAAATAGCTACACTTCGGATCAGAGCGGTTTTAATTTCGACTAGCTTGGAGTTCTCTCTTAACTCTAGTACAAGAACATTAAACAATTTATGTTACACATCCTAAAATTGTGGTTCAGTCGGTGTTGTCTATTCTGATGAACAACTTGTTTCCCCACTTCTAATTGTATCAAAAATCTCTGACACCTTTGGACCGAGGCGCTGTGACCCAGAACTGCGATAAAATGTGACAAAAATCAAATTAATAAATATTCTTTTGGGTTGTAGCAGTACCGTTCGCTAGGAAGTTGTTCTAGTTATTAAAAGTATATATCTTGGTAGGCTTACGTCACTTTTGTCTTCACAATAATAGCATAAAGTTACGTTATTTAATATGGCGTTTTAGTACTATTTGGATACATTTGTACATGATTGCAAAAGCCATTAAGCTTTAATATCTGAATAGTATATTTTCATCATACATCTTAAAGAAAAATATATCAATTGAATTCAATTGTTACAATTCTTTTTATTTCTAACTTAAAATATGACTTTAGTTTTCATCAACTTTTCCTACGAGTCAATTCTACTTCATTGTATTAAAACGTTGTGCATAAGCACGTTTCAGACTTCGGAAAACTTTAATCCGCCGTTTTTCGTTTTTCTGAAAAAGATATTTTTGTATACAGAAATGTATGGGTAATAACATACATTGAATTAGCTGACTTGCAACCAATTACTTACAATCGCAAGACGAAGATAATAAAACACGTATTATCAGAAGCTTTTGAGTATAAGAAATAGCGGTTATGCAATAAATGTTCGAATTGGTTGTAAAATCTACGACTTCTACAAGGAGTAGACTAACCAGGACCTTTAGTGATTGTAGCAAACGAAGCAAATATCAAAAAGTTAAATCTTTTTGTGAAAGGTATTCACTTAATGAATTAACAGTTACGACACAATTTAGTTAAAAAGTGACAGGAGATAGAAGATTGTTAGATACGTACGAGTCGTACAAAAAACTTTCGTAAGATAAGTTCATAATCAGTTATCACCAAATCAGTTATCATATCAGCTATCATGAAGAAGCGTTGTCTTTATTTGTGGAGTTTAAATTAACAAAATTTTCATATCAACTACATATAAACGTGTCTAAATCGATAGGGTGTGAGAGTGAATCAATAGAAGTGAATAAAATTGTGACAGAAATGAAACTTTAAAGTTTATTAATTCATTTAATTGAACGAATATTCCAGTTACAAAACGAAATTTTTGTAACAATTCTAAGTGAATATCGTGGTAAAAACATAATGATTTCTAAGTGGTGCAGTAATGACAGTAGTGGCCAGAAAAATACACAAGCAAAAGTTTTCAGATGAGTTAGTTAGTGAGTAGTTAGTGATACAGACATCTTTCTAATCTCACTTATTTCGTTAAGAGTTATCTATGTGAACGGTAAAGAAAAGCTTCTAATTATTTGCTATAATCTTAAACCGTCTTCGGCGAGATACTGCGTACCCATAAACTTTATTAATAGACATTTTGATAAGATGGAAACGATTTTTTGAAAATGTTAAGTTTTCTTTAGGAGATTAGCGATGTAAACGAAGAATTAATTTACAGATAGTCAGTGTTATTAAAAACAATTAATAGTGAATATGAAATCATAGTTTCCAGTTATTTGTATCTTTGTATTATTTATTATCCTTGGTATTATTTGCCTATTTCAATGCCCAGCGCTATGATTTCATTTTGTTTAAAATTATGCTTGTTTTTTGATCAAGTTTTAGTTTATGTATTTCTCTTCATATTTTTAGAGCATCCTATATATTAGTGCGACCATTCTCAAAGGATTACATATGAAAAATGGGTTATAAAATGTATACAGATTTTCTAAATACTGACACAATTCGGGTGGTGTGGTTAGAATTGAAATGTATAGACTGTCCCAAAATTGAGATACCATACCTAAGTTGACATTCTTAAATAGGAACTTGGATTATTGGATACATCTTATGCTGATATAATGCGAAAAACAAAGTAAAATACATTTGACATTTATATTTCTACATACAATATAAATGGACAATACAATAAATTTAATTAATATCTGTGTGGTGTGCAATTCCGACAGTTACACGTTTTTGAATGAGCGGGATAATGATGATGTTTGGTCGGGCTGCTATTTCTGATAGGCGGCGGAGGGTTGTAATACGAATTTGATGGTCCTTTATTATACCCATCTTGTTCCCGGAATTGGCCCATTGGAGGATCCGGAAGCGGAGGATAATTATTATGGAAATCATAGTTGCCATCGTCGTATACTTTGTACCATTCACCCGTCCTCGGATCCATTTGCCATCGAGAATTCGTTTGTTCACTGTTAAATTTAGGATATTTTTGAGTATTATCATTTAATGAGGGATCCATGTATCGGGCGACTTTTTCAACGTACCCTTTACTCCTTGGAAACGGCGTGGCCGAGAAAGCCGATCTTGTGGTTAGGGATACATTTCTGCTTTGAATATTACATCTGTCGGAGCATCTATCGCTACATCTCTCGTTACACCGATTAAAACATGGACTTAGGTTTCTTGGACAATGTCTCATATTACAGTGGTCCTCGTCGTCTTCGTCGTCGTAGATTGGTTTCTCCAAACTTTTATTTTGGCGACTTAACATTTCGAATTGCCGCATAGTGTTTCTAACTCTTTCTTTATTTCTTTGGGATATAGTTGTTTCCAATTCATCGGGTAACATATTAGGATGATACCCATCCTGTTTTTGATAATTCCTTTGTTTCATGTTTTGAGGAATATTTTGCGATTCCTCCGAAAATGAACTCATTTCTTCATACGGCGTTTTACGACACTCACAACAAGTACAATTTCTGTAATAGTTTCTTCGCATGTGGTGACAATAATCGCACGCGCAGTTTCTGTCGTGGTTTTCAGAGCGGTCTTGGTTGGGTTCCTCGTAGGGATATTTATGCGTGCTTGAATTGGGATAATCATTGCAGCAATAATTGTCCGAACTTTCCGATTTTGACATATCGTGTTTTCCACTCTTGTTTTTGCCCACTTCTGGAACCGAATTGGATATGGATTTTGATTGTAAAATATTATTATTAATTTTACTGTGATCTGAATGCCTGATGTTTTCCGCACTCTTCGCAAGATCGTAGGTGGTTCGCTTTCTCTCAAAACTGGATGGTGGGGGAGCTCTTCTCGGTGGCTGTAACTGTTGCTGATTACTCACGCTGTAACTGGGTGGAGGTTTGAATCCTTGGGAGCTTGGTTGAGATTGCGAGGATTGTAACTGAGGAAACTGTTGATATTCTTGATAGGGGGATTGGTTATACTGATGATTTGTATAAGATGATTGGCTGTGCATGGAATGAGGGATTGGAGGACATGGGGTGTTGTGATTTGGAGGTGACATATGCGAGGAGTGTTGTGGGCTGTGATATCTATGCTGTCCGTGAGGATTATGTGGGTGTTGATATTCAGGTGGTCGCGTTATTTTACAGTCAGGTTTGCATGGACACCTGCAATTGGTATGGTCGGTGCAATATCGGCCATTATCGTAATTTTGATCCCTTTCAGGTGGTTCACGGGAATAACGATCTACTGAATTACGCTTTTTGTCGATGTTCATTTGGCTGTTTGAAACTGTTTGGGTTGATTCATGGGAAACACAAGTTGTAGTGATAGTTGGATTGGGATCTTCGGCAGATCTTGTAAAGCAATTCAAACAATCGGATGTGGATGTAGACACTGATACTTTAAATACGACTTCCTTTTTTTCTGTGAAATCTGGAGTTTCTTCACCTGTATCTCCAGCTGACTCATCCAAGCACGATGGATTTTCGCACCCAACGTCGCTTGTTGAATATTTCGCTTCGATATTTTTATCTATCCTAACGCAAGATCGTTTTTCGATTTTCACACTAGTGTCACTTTCTTTTCTTTTCCTTAAAACGTTTAATTCAGTTAAATCGGTATCGGTGCTGTCGTACCAACCGAATTTTTGATTAAACACCACTATCTCTTCGGAAAGCTTCCCAAACGAAGTCTTTCCAACAATTACAGATTCGGAGTCAACGGATGTAGTATTTGTATGCTCAAGTTTTTCTTTAGATGAAGCACCGCCCATGAAAAGTAACTGACCACTTTGAAATTTTTTTTCTTCGCCGCACTCGCACTGAAAATTTATCGTCGGCAGCAATCTTTCATTCGACGGCGATGCTTTTCCTCTTCGCGACAGACCACCAGCGGATAACGCCTCTTCACTTTCGCTTAAAAAAGATTTAGTTAAACTTGAGCTTGCGCTTGGTGTGTCTAAAATATCCTAAAATCAATTATATACGGAAATTTTAATGTTTAATTGCGGATGGAATTGACGCGCGATGTCACAATAAGTTTACAAGTGACAATAAAATCTGTCTGATGCCGAAAACGTGTTATAAACAATATATCCCAACCACAATTTAGATAGTTTCTTATAAATCGAGTACATACCCCTAATATATTTGTTGGATAACCCAATATTGTCCCATCTACAGATTACGAATTTTGGACTGCCCATTAGAAATTCCTCAATAGAATTTTGACATACTTTAACTGTCACAATATTGACTTTTGTCATGGATTAAAAAATTCTATTTTGTATGTGATGGGGATAACGAGTGACAAATTATTTCAAAAAGTTCAGTAGTAGTTCTTTTCAGTAGTAATACTTTTCTAAATTTAATTGTTGTTATTGTGTTCTTTGTTAGGAAACTCGTAAGAGGTTATGAATCGCATAAACAATTGAAAAACTTAATACAGGAGAAATACAACCAATGCATTCAAAGCAATTAAATTCAATGTAATTAAGGGTTGGAGCAACTTTGGGGACAAAATGATAAAGAAAAAACAGAGGACTTCTTTATAGAGAACATATTCAAACCTTTTCTGTGTCCATAAGGTCTAGGTAGTCTAGGTAGTCTAGGTAGTATACTATTGATAGGACACAGGAAAGCAACAAAGCAAGACAGAAATGTGCAGTAATTCATCGGGCTACACCAGTTGAGGTGTAATGAGGGCGGTAATTCAATAGGATAAAATAAATAAGATGATAGGAATAGAACGGAATAGGTTGTCCATGGAACATAATATAGCGTACTAACTACATGGGTGTTCAAATCAATGTTCGAATATACGAGTTACTGTTTAGTTGAATTCACCAATGCACTCGAGAGTAAAACTGAAACATGCAAAAGGAGAACTGTAACAATTGGAAAAGGAATAATCAGAGATCTGCGCGTGCGAATGGACTGAGTTGGAGAGACCGCGATCTTAGCAACGTATTTTTAGGATTGACAAATGGGCAAAAATACAAAGACCAGAAACCAAGTATCTTATTGGAAGATTACCAAAATGATGGCAGAAAGCTTGGACATTCTTGTCATAAGAATGATTGAGACAGAATAGAAGAAATTACGTTGAACAGTAAGAAGAAGGTTATTCTGTTAACAGAGGTATTAAATTCTCTTTCATTCCAAAATGATGACGATTATAAAAAATGTATCCAATAATCATTCAACCGATTGAAATAAATGATTAGGTTTTACAGTATGAGTTTTAATAAGTCAACATTAAAATGAATTGCAATGACATGAAAACTGGCTACAAATGGGGTTATGCATTTGAAGATTAATAATATGCAGAAATGTTGTCTGTACTACTATTAAAAGAAATTGGAATGAATTACCGTTCTGTGACGCGTCGCATTTGATTTCAAAAGTAAAAAGTCGTTAAGGATTGGAATGAAGTAGAATAAATATGGTAGTATTTTATCCAATTCATCGTTGGGAAGTTAAAAATGAAAAAACTATATGTTTCTAATAGTTCTCTACCCTTTTTCAGGCAGGACTATAATGAAAAACCAGAAAAGAAAAAAAAATTATGTTTGCAAAAGCCATTTTAAGAAAGTAACAAAACTCAAAACGAATGGAATAAAACAATTAATACCCTTCATTATAATGTTGCTATGAATAATAATAATAATTGAATTATTAATATCGACGATGTGTTATGAGGTAAAAGCATCAAGTATATTTAATTGAAAACACAATTATGTAAATTAAAGTTAGTAGTGAAAGCTTCCTCGTATAATTTGTGAACTTTATAACACGGATTCGATATTACACGCTATGAAGCTTGAATTTATTATTACACAATTTGGATACAAGACAATTTTGAAAAATTGATTTCCACTATTTTTTAACGAGAATTATGAATAATAGTTTTGTTGTATTTTTAATATTTGTGTTTCACCGTACTGCATTTGATATTTTAATTTTTGATACCTTGTAATTAACATACTTTATCGTTTGTATGGTTTATTAGAATGAAGTTTTGAACAAAATTTCGATAAATAATAGAGTGCACTCCGGTTAATTGGCTCGCCGGTTATTAAGAACATCCGCTATATCGGGACAAAACGTATAACAACATTTTATACGTGTTCTATATTTGCTTATTTGCTCCAATAATTCGGTTAATTGGTCCAACTTGTCTAATTTGTCTTAATGTTATCTAATAATAAACTGAAATGCAACTTTTAAAGCAGACATCTTTACCTTTAATTTAAGCCATCATACATTTGTTTATCTCCATTATTAAAGGCAAGGCGATTTTTTAAACTTTAATTGATGTGAAGCGCAATCTTACACATTTTAATTTCTATCTTAATAATTTCTGGTTCAAACGTTTTTGAAACGATTTTCATCTTCAATTAGATCCATTACCCATCCCATGATCTCCATTAGTTTAGCCATGATGTTGAAACGTAGTCTTACAAACTTCAACTTTTATCTCAATAATTTTTGAATACAACATGATTTTTTAAAATAATGTATGATAAATATTTTATTTTAAAGAAGACATCTTCATCTTTAATTTAGGCCATAATTTATTCCTCTTTCTTCATTATTAAACCAAAGGCGATTTCTTGAAAATTAATTCCCTTGAAAACTTACACATATTAATTTTTATTTCAATAATTTCTCGTTCAAACGTCAGTTATCCTATATCATCTTAAACAGTTACTTGCTATGGGAAATTGCTTTTGCTGAGTACACGACGATTCGGATCGTTCGTTGGCACAATTTAATTTAATCAATAAAAAAGAGTCGTATAACACAATTTCAGTATAAGGACGCCTGTAAACACAAATCCACAGATTAAAGTTGAATCGTTTATTTCTATATCCACCAAGTACACTTTTTTAAAAAATTTTGAAAACGAAAAAGCCTTCTTCTTTTGATACTACTGTAGGTTTTTGTTTAGGTGAAAAACAAGAAGCACTACAATCATCATAATTCGTCATATACTATATATCATCATTAGAGTCTGAATTTCTCCGTTATTTAAAAAAACTACATGTTTGAGGACAGTTGAACAGAATTAACTAAAATTAATTGGAACGTTTACGAGTAGTAACATATATAAATGATACATAGAAGAAAGAAATTATCTACTACACGTAGAGACAGGTGGATGAAAAAAAGAAATCCTTCTTTAATAACTCTCCAACACCTCATAACACAGAAGTTAGTGCAACCGTCCGGCAAACAGGAGACCTGGAGTCGAATCTCAGCGCTGCATATTTCTTTTCAATGTTTTTCTTGCCCTTACGTGAAATAGGTAATTTTTTCCTTCTGAATATCTGTGTAGTTGAACAGAAGTTTATCAGGAATATCTTTATCAAACTCTTGCTTTCCATATGACATTGCGTTTATATTAATCTTCATTTAAAATTTTGCAAGAAAACGAAATTTACTGTAGAAAGTCCCAATGTGGTTTTGCTTGTCGGTACCTGCACTAAACGTGGTTATACATGAATTTCAAAATAAAACATAACCTATTGGGAAGTTTGGCTGTTGATGGATTTAAGCATAAAATGATATGTTATATCTTGACCAATAATATGCACAAATTCCAATACTATAAACTCAGTGGTATTTATAGGATGAATTATAATAACTGTAAAAACTTAGGGATGTTAATAATATAGAACATATCAAGATATGGGAAAATCGTGAGAGATGTACTTACTTAGAGAATGCATAAAAATCAAGGGAACATAATATAGTTTATATTATAATCCTGGCTACAATGCGTCAAAAGTTATAAAACATTTTCCGAAAGTAGTAAAACGTCAAAAAATAACGAAATTATTTTCTTTTTTCGAAAATTATAAATTTTTTCGAAAATTTCGTCAAATAAAAGTTATGTACAATTTAAAATAAAACAACAAACAACTACAACTCCTCACACTATTTTATAAATCGACTTTTAAAACGACTTTTATCAAATCGACATTTCGGGACTTTTTCCCATCCTCAGGATTAAAATCATATTATTTTATTGCAATTATATACATATATCAACTGTTTAAATTATATCCAACAATTGAACGTCTAGTTTAGATTAAAACACACATTGTCAAGTTCAATAATTAGAGAAATATAGACGTTCAATTGTTTGATATAATTTAAACAATTGACATATGTATATGGTTGTTATAAAATAATATTATTTTAATCCTGAGGATGGGAAAAAATTCCGAAACGTCGATTTAATAATAATGAAAATAGTGGGATGAGTTGTAGTCGTTTGTTGTTTTATTTTAAATTAGTAGTAAGCCTCCGTATTCAAGACAAGAAAAGTTATGTACAATTATATTGTTAACCCATCTGAAGAAAAAAATTTAGATTCTAAAAAATAGCGAAATTAGCACTCACTTCCGCTATAACCGGAAGCACAAAGAAAACGCTTTCATGATAGAGACGGTTGGCATAGGCGCCAGTTTTTGTAAATAGGTAGGAGTACTGGGCGCTGAAAAAAAAAACGAAACACGGCTCTCGAAAAAAATCATCGCAGCAAATGCTGGAAATGAATTTGAAAGAAAAAGCTCAATTATACATTAGCATAAAAAAAATTGAAAATGGTTACTTCAATCCAGATAAAATCATTAAAAAATTTTATGGATACTTGCAAATCCAGAGAACAGTATGAGAAGCAGTACGTAGTCTTTAAATGACAGCTTTTTTCACTTTGTGACATGAATATTTTCCATTGTGCCAACAGTATTTGGTATGTTAGCAGCAAAGACAAATATTATTAGAAATAATATAACAATTTCTTGCCTTTTGCAATAAAATTATCTTCTTCAAGCAGTATTTAGCCTTTAATTAGAACTACTTACGTCAAGATTTTACATTTCGTCCAATATTAATAGTATCTTATTGTTTACGATGCAAATGTACTTTACCAACTGTTTCACAAGCAATATCAAGTCTTCTGAAAGGATTGCAAGCCTTCTCGCAGCATTTCAGGTCTCCTAGAAGCATTTAAAGCATTCAAGAGATAATATTAAGTCTTCTTCCTGCATTTCTGGAAACAATATCACTTCTAGAAGCAGTATCAAGTCATCCAGGTAATATCAAGTGTTCTGGGAGCAGTTCAAGTCTTCTGGAGCAATACAAGTCTTGCGAAAACATTACAAGTCTTCTGGAAGCATTTTAAGACTTCTAGAAGCAATATCGTGTTTTATGGAAACAGTATTAAGTCTTGTGGAAGTATTTAAAATATTCTGGAAGCATTTCAAGTCTTCCAGAAGCAGTATGAAGCCTTCCACAGGCAGTATCGGATCTACTGGAAGCATTGCAAATCTTCTGGGATGAAGCCTTCTAGAAGCAGTTTCAAGTATTCTAGAAGCAGTATTCTAGGACCAGGATCAGCAGGATCAAAATTTTTCATTCTTCTGAAGTCTTCTGAAACATTCAAGGTCCTCTGGAAGCATTTTAAGTCTTCTAGAAGCATTAGAAGCATTTAGTCTTGTGAAAGCAGGTCAAGTTTTCTAGAATCGGCACCAAGATTTGTAGAAGCGTTTCAAGTCTTCCAAAAGCACTATCGTAAGTTCCAAGCACAGTTCTATCCATTTGAAAATTTAGTTGTCGCTGAAAGACATGGCGATATTTAAAGGGCCTTTAAGCTTCAAACAATACATAAACACGAAACGACATCGCTTTGGAATGAAATTGTACGTTCTTTGTGATTATGTTACTGGAATGGTTCTTGATTTCGTGGTGTATGTTAGAAACGATAAAAAACAATTTGTTGATGAAATAAAGGGTTTGGGATCTTCAGGATCTCACATAGTGTCTCTTATGAAACAGACAATTACTATTCTAGTCCTGTGAAACATGTAAAAAGAAAACTGGAGAAGGGCGAATTGTCTTAGAAGAGTAGCGATAACATTCTAGTCATAAAAATGGAAATATTGACAATATACAAACTATGCTATCAGCAATGCACGATCATAAAATATTGACAAAATTGATAAACGAACTAATGAAGCCATGAAAAAAAATGTGTAATCGATTATAATGAGAGAATAGGAGCAGTTGATCGTACATATATGATTTTAAGCAATATCTTGGGCAGGGGTGGCCAAGCCACACTATCTTGCGGGCCACTTTGAAAATGTTGTATAACCCCGCGAGCCGTATATATTGCTTTTGTTTTGATTTTGATGCCTAAAATGACCACATGCGATAAATCTCGCAATATATCTCGTGGGTTGCATGTGGCCCACGATTTCCAGCTGAAACTTATACCAGCAAATTTTGGAAGCGTAAGCACCACACGCGAAGTCTACTGTTTTTTGAATTTTATGTTTAACACGGATTTTCTCTTGACTACCCGACTATAAATGAAAACAGCTCATCGTATGTCACATGCTAGACGATTGGTGGAAAGACATTTTCCTCACGTCGTTTCCGCAACGCCCATAAATAACACACCTCAAAAAAGATGTATTTTTCCAAACAACTTTAGGATCCAGAAAGAGAAAATTTTTGCGGTGCAAAAACTTTAAATTACTAACTGCTGAAATAAAAATTGCAACACTTCACCAATGTTCATAGCAACATTATAATTAACGGCATTTATTGTTTTATTTTATTTGTGTTACGTTTTCTTAGTTTCGTTAAATGACTTTTGCAAAGACTTTTTCTCACTTTTTATTATAGTTGTGCCTGAAGAAGAGAACTGCTTAAAACATATGTAACACCGATTTAAATATATAAATTACCTTATACTAACTCCTGAAATAAAAATTGCAACACTTCACCAATGTTCATAGCAACATTATAATTAACGGCATTTATTGTTTTATTTCATTTGTGTTACGTTTTCTTAGTTTCGTTAAATGACTTTTGCAAAGACTTTTTCTCACTTTTTATTATAGTTGTGCCTGAAGAAGAGAACTGCTTAAAACATATGTAACACCGATTTAAATATATAAATTACCTTCATCGTTTCACCAGTTTTTTGAATTTTTAAGTTTGAATGAAATTTGATTTGGGGGCTTTTTTGTTTGTGGATTCAACCAAAGAAAACTTAACGTATAATTAACTTAATTAATTTTAACATTTACCCTTTTAAATATTTTCCGAAATAAATTCCGAATTCTCGATGTCACCTTAACTTTGCCAACTTGAACCTCTTTCTCAAACACAACCCGACTGACTTTTGAGTAATAAGATTTAACTTTATCCCGATACGACTTCGTATCAGTTTCTGTAGTATTACTTAGATTTTCCCAATCTCCTATTGATTTAATACGCGATGTGCTGGTACGGGGTGCCTGGTACGTGTCTTCTATCGATGTGTTGTATAAATAATTAATAGTGTCTCTTTGCGTGACTTTCGTTCCGGAGTATTCCGAAGAAGTAGAACTTGTCGAAATTCTCGTAGAACTTAATTTCGCCGAGACCACCGCGTTCTTCGTGCTCCTTTTGGTTTCACTTTCAGTGTAACAATAAACCGTTCGACTACTTCGACATGTGCAAGGATCTTTATCGCAAATACACTCAGCAAAATTAAGATTTAATTTTGGAATATCAAACGGTGGATCCGTATATGTAGAGGTAGTTGTTATGTTTCTTTTTTTGATTCGTCTATTTTTGTGCACTTTATAATTTTCGTCACTAGATGTTGAGTCGCTATTATAACTTTCGCTAGTATCATACGAAAATTTTTTACTCGACGCTACGTTTATTGGAGTCTCAATAAACGTGGTTTCGCTAGAAGCGGAAGTGTTAAGTTTTCTCTTTTTCATCCTTTTCGATTTCCGCTTAATTCTCGTACTTTCAATAAATGTAGTTTCAGTTGAATCGGATTTATCGTCAGTTTCTACGGTGCTAGCATCCAAATCTAATAAAGGAATGTTGTCTCCATCTTCGTCCGCGAAATATTTAATTTTTGAAGTGAAGGTTTGTTTGGATCTTTCCAAAACTGAAAGTTTTGATACATCACTTTCTTTCGACTGCTTGTATGGGGCGTTTGACCCAAAAGTTGCTAAAGCAGAGGAGATTTTATCTGAACTGTAGTAATCTAATGCGAATGTGTCCATTGTGACGTAATCTGGTATTTTTTGTTGTTCAATATCTGCGCTTTTTGCTAGGTATATTTCGACGGGTTGTTGTAGTGTTACATCTTTTTGGAATTGATACGAAAATGTGGTTGTTTCCGTGTCAAAGTCGGTGGTTGGTTCAGAATCGGAATAAACAGAACTTGAGATTGTTGTTGAATTTTCTGTGTCGCTACTTTTTTGCTTCTTTCTGGTAAAGAGTCTACACCAACCACGTTTTTTTACTTTCTTTTTGATCAGTTTAGATTTTTTGAACCACTTTTTCTTTCTTGTAGTGGTCGATTTCTCTTTCAAAGTAATTGTATCTTCGGAAGAGTCTCTATTTTTGGAAGATTTATTGGTTAATAAAAGATGCTCACTTTCATATGAAATCCACCACTCACGAAAATTTAAACTACAATTTTGAAACTTTGGTAAAATAATGCTTTGTTATCGACTAATTGTAAGATGCGATGAATGTTTCCGCCGAAAAAAGTCAACTGTTACTATCTACTAACCTACCTTGTATCGTGTATTATTATTAATTTTGCTTTTAATAATATATGAAATAAATGACGCATCACTAGCTGCCCATATTTCGTGTTTTCATGAGTTTCGATGCCTTCAAAGAAGAAAACCGAAGTAAATACTGTATTGACGACAGTTCTCGTGATGGTAACGTGGTTGAAGCTTTTATAGACGCCTTGCAAATGTTTAAAGAATGTACGAAGAATAACAACAGGACAAGCAGCGATATGTGTCATTAGAAGATTATGATCAAAGGCCATTATTGTTGATTTCAGTATATTAAGTGACTATGACAGGAAGAAAATTATACGATCTACTAAAAGAAATGAATTACGAATTCACACCAAGGAAAACCCATTTTACGTTAGCCGACGGAAAAACAACAAACGAAGAACTTTTAGAAACTGAGGTTGATGTCAATGTTAAACGACAGATGGTACGCCAGATATTCATCGTGTTGCCGAACACAGTAAACAGTATAACGCTAATGGGGATAGATTTTCTCTCTTCAGCGGGAATACAATATACTAATTTTGCAAGAATAGTGACTTGAAACACTAAACAAACAAAGAACTAATCATCGAAATTATTAGCACAATCGAAGCAAAGTGAGTCTCATATTAATTCGGAGTAGATAAAGGGACCGATCTCACAGAAAACTAATGAAAACAGCTTATCGATGTTTTGATACCGTTTTCTGAAAATTGCATTAAAACAGAAGATTGTGTGCCGATTACTGTTCCACCCTATCGAAAGTCTTCACAAAACGGAGATATTTTACACGTTGGAGGAAATGCTAGCCAATGGTGTGTGAATTTTACAACTGAACAAGAACTCTTGGCAGTTGTGTGGGCAATATCCAAATTCCGAGATTACATTGAAAGATTAATAGTAATCAATGGTACCGATCACCAATCGTTCTGATGGTTGATGTCTCCTAAATCACCTAGTGGTAGATTGGTCAGGAAGCCTCTAAGTTTACAACATTACGATCTACAGATAAACTATACTTCGGTAAAGACATACGTAGTAGCTGATAAACTCTCGATATCAGCCTGTCAGAATGATTCCGGCAATAAGAACTACGTCAGAAGCAGTCGGATGATCATGAAATCCATAAAATAATAAAGGCATTTGAAGAAGACAAAAGTCATTTGCCGAATTGGAGCGACTGTGGATATATTATGAAAGATGGTGTACTCTATCGTTATATCGCCAATATTGATGAAACTGAGGGACCACTATTGGTAGTGCCAAATATAGGAACACGACTCGTGATGTATGAGTACCGTGATACATCGTTGAAAATTGTGACTTGAAAACACAATTATTGATTTCAGTCGATGACAAAGATGACAGTTGGGTTAAGAAGCTACCTAGCATCCGTTTTTCAATTAATACAGTAAGATGCCTTTCTATAGGTGCAACTACAGTTTTCTTAACATTTAGAATAAAATTCCGAACAGTTACCGATACTACAAAAGATTTGAGAACTATTGTAGAGGCCGAAACATTGTTCCTTAGATATCGCCATAGAAATCACGAATCAAGTCAAGACAGATCTAAAGAATCTACTGATAAGGAATGCCGCTATGTACCTGAATTTGTGGTGGGAAAGCTAGTGTTGGTAAAATTCCACCCACTTCGCAGTGGAAAACAGAGAATCAGTGCCAAGTTTGAGAGACAAGATGGGCCGCATCGAATTTTGAAGAAACATTCTCCAATTAGCTATGAAGTATCGTTTATAGAAAATTCTGAATAAATGATGGGATGTTACCATGTATTATACTTAACGTGATACGTACAGAAAAAAGATGGGGGTATCCCGGGATTATCATCTACGGAAACGTGGATGACGGAAGGGGAGTAAGAAGAAAAGTATACCGACGAGGACGTAATGGTGAAGGAGAGGACGAGTAACTCGAGAAGGAATATGTCGGTTAATTTAATTATAACCGGTATCAAATCGATATCAAGTGGAGCTTTTTAAGTCTTTTAGAAGCAGTTCAAATCTTCTGGAAGGTTTTCAAGTCTGCCAGAGGCCATATCAAGTCTTCTGGAATCATTTTAAGTCTTCTACAAGTAGTATCAAGACTTTTGGAAGTAGTTCAAGTCTTATTATAGATTATCTGGAAGCATTTCATTTTTTTTTGGAAGGAGTATCAAGTATTCTAGAAGCAATATGAAGCCTCAATTCAAAATATGTGCTCTCAAAAAAAAAGCTGTCGCAGCAGATCCTGGGATTAAATTGTGAAGTAGAAGCTCAATAGTTGATTAATATTAAGAAGATAATTGAAAATGGTAACTTCAATCCAGATAAACCATTAACTATTCTGTATGGGCTCTTGTGCATCCAGGCGACCCACGTATTTCAAGCTTATCGGAATGGATACTCTGCATCCTGCAGCCATTAAAAATTTTGTATGGGTGCGCAAGCACTCACGTATCCGGAGTCTATGGTTGCTCGAATATGATCTATTTGACCCGAAGAAGGTATTCAGAGGCGCCGCCACCGTCCTGTTGTAAAACTCGCCGGGATTGATTTCAAGCAACAAGGTTGAGGATCGTAGAAGGGTGCAGCAATATCGAGGGAAATGATGAAATTTGAAGTTAGCTCCAAGTCGACACACAGCCTTAACACTTGGGGGTTACAGTTTGGAGTGGTAGACGATTTGGCGATATGTGGTAGACGAAGGTCGCCCCTTACATTCATTCCAGGCACATTAAACGCAAGTCGTTACATCGACAACATTCTGGAACTAGTATTAGTACCTTTCATGCAGACGTTACAGAATGCCACTTTCCAATAGGATAATGCAAGACCACATGCTACTGTGATTACAAGAAAGCTTCTGGAGAAGGTTGTATTATAGATTTTGCTCTGCCTTGCATGAATACCACACTTGCGCTGATTGAACATGGTAAGGACACGATGAGTCAACGACTGAGACCAGTACCCAGGCCTCCTGAGTATCTGAATGAACTTCCACACCATCTAGGTATTGCACAGAACGAGGTACTTCTGAAGGACACCGACCATTTAATAGAAGAGACTGTGGTAGAACCACCTACAAGAGCCTACTAGAGAAATGGATACTATAACTGAAAAAGAGGAGGTTGTATAAGCGATTAAAGGAGAATTAAGGGAATATAATATAACTCTAGAAATGAGTAATATGAGACCAATGCGCGGTGACACATAAGCGGTAAATCTGTCCATAAAGGCAGAATGAAATCATGTAGAAAAACTATTGAAAGAAAGAACAATTAAATAGACATGTTAGATGTAGTGTGGCTAGAGATACAGCTAGAGCGTGTAAAGGACCAGATCGCACAAGGTTATGTTACACATGTGGAAAGAAAGATGCCAGAAGAAATGTAAGAATGGAGAAGCATGCCCAATATGTAACGTAGAAGGACACAAAGGAACTTGGAAATGTAAAGCCTTCGCAGCAACATTATCCCTAGCATGAAAGAAAGAGTGCAAACTTAATGGCGAATAAAATAGTATCCAAACTGACAGAAGACTCCAAACTAACTTGCCACTCAAGATTAAAATTTTACAGATTAATGTAAATAGGTACCTCAAAGCAATGAACCTAATGGGGCAGAAGAAAATTTGAAAAATTGGTAAACGACAGTGAGAACGTGGCAATTAAAGTTATAAATAATGACATCAAAGTAAACAACCGGTGATGGGAATTTTTGTAGGATACTATTTCACACCAAATATGACAATACAAAGTTACAAAGAACAACTAGAGGAAATATCGAGAGTGTCTATCTATCACTCTGATAGAGGTTGCGGTGGTAATCGTGGCGGGGATTTCAATTCGAATTCCGCTGCTTGAGGCTACAGAGCCGACGGCCATAGAGGAGCAATATTAAATGAGTAGATAGCGGAATAAAGTTTGCTGGTGGCGGAAGAAGGTCTGGTGGTAGCGAACAGGGGTAACAAACCAACATGGAGGAGAGGAGGAAAAGAATCTCAATATAGTAATAACAAGTAAAGAAAAGACGAAGGAGGATGGGCGAAGAAGATTGAAAAGGCGAGAAGGACGAGTTTGAAAGGTACAATAACAAAATACGGTTAGATTGTAAATACGGTTAGAACAAGGAACGGTCGCTTGCACCGGAAAAGTTGACAGAAATCATAGAAATAACATGAAACGATTTATACGGGAGGAGAAGGCCAACATACTCTAGGAAGGGATCCATAACTGGTGGAATACACAGGTTAAAACAGCTAGGGATAAAGCCAATAAAATCAGAAGAATTTTAATGAATAAATGGTACTCACAGGGCGAAGAAAATAGAGGAAGAGCTGAAAATAAATATCAAGGAGCTAAAAAAGACTTGAAAAAAGAAATAAAAAGATAGAAACTGGTTCGAAGTGAGAACCAGTTTGAACCAGTTTTTGAAAAAGGTTGTAACATGGCATCCGAAATGTCAAACACTTTTTCAAAAAACGCACGGCAAAACCCGAAAGTTCCTAGTTTTAGATCTAGTGTTAGTCCTAGTGATAGTTCTAGTGATAGTTCTTGTGATAGTTCTAGTGGTAGTGCTAGTGTTAGTCCTAATTTTAGTTTAATTAACACCGTTCATGAAAGCCTTCGTACTTATAAGACCAAGGAAGAGACCGTGATGCTGAGGAGCAGGAAAACGAAAAGAGAGGTCATGATCGGGAGAGATATGTGGTGGGAAGTCACATTGATTATATTCTGAATAAGACAGAGAAGACGGTGAGCGCGTTTGTGTAATGGGTGCAATCTACGATCCCAAAGCCGAAAAGAGAAGATAATAGCATCTGTGATTTACTCGCAAATGATGTATGAATATTTTTTAGAATATTAATATGGAGAGCCTACAGGAGGTTTCCTCTGAAGCTCTACTGGTAGCGGCAAGTACGTTGCCAGTAGACCTCATGTACATGAAAAGAAAGACTATAAAGAAAGGGAACAGTAATAAAAAGGATACAGACTTGAGGCTGAGTAGAGCATGAAACCACATCTAGAAGAAGGTAAGTGCTAAGACTCAATGGAGCAAAGATAATGCCAGACATCATGCCGTGCATCACCAAACGTATGGGGTGGAGTTAAATACTACCTGAAACATCTTTTCAGCGGGCATGGGTACTCCAGAACATACTTGTGCAAATATAAGAAGGTAGATGACGATAAATTTGTATATTGCGGGCTCAAAGACGACGTGGAGCACATGTTTTTCAAGTATGTCCATTGGAATGAGTTGAGAAGCAAGTTGCACCAAAGCCTTGGAATGATCCTGACTCCGAAGAATTTCACGGGAGTGATGCTACAGGGTGAGAGGACGTAGAATTTGGAGGAGAGTTTCGTCAGAGATGTGGTCTAGACTAAGGAAAAGGAGGAGAAAGCACACAGGTATGAGGGCGTCATCAGGAAGAACGGGGGGCTGGAAATATGTCTCCTTATAGCTTAATGAGGTTTAAGGAGGTTAACTCTTAAAAAGACTAAAGACATATCACTGTTGGTGTTATGAAGAGATATGGTGCGGGAGAAGCGGAGTGTTAGGGAAGACTAGACAAAAATCGAGCTGCTGAAAGGGAGTATTGCAAATGGTGAGAGGATTTGACAAGAATCGAAGGAACTTGGGAAGAATAGGAATGGGAGATGGATCCGAGGTTAGAGAAAGGTGAGAAGAACGGCAAGGAAACCTATGAAAGCCCGAGAGGGTGATTCCAGTGAAGATGAGTAAAGACGAAAAAGACGAGGAATAATGATCTGGTAGACCTCGTAAAAAACACCTAACCTAGGTAGAACCACTTAACTAGATGCAGCCCACTAGTTCATAGTTGCTCGTGAGGATGGAACCTATTACTATATTTTTCAAGAAAAAACTTAATTTTTGTTTTGTTTCTTTCAACTAAACTTTCATCGTTTCTTAGTTGATAGTAAAGCATTATTTTACCGATGGTTCAAAATGATGTCTAATTCTTAATGGGTGGTGTATTTCATGTGAAAGTTAATGTATATTGATCACAACTTACTTTTCTTCGCTTATATCGGATAAATCTCCATACTGTATCGGATCCAAACATATTGTGCAAACGTTTTGTAAGTCCTCAAAGCATTTTTCGCAATAAGTTCCTGCACATCCCGGTGTTTGGCACCTTATTGGCTTCACCTTATCGCCTTCTCTAAAAACTTCCCCGCATAGCAAACAAACCGTTTGATTCGCCGGTTTTACGAAAATGTGGCAAATCGGAAATTTCGCCAAATACGCACTCATAAATTCTTTGCAGGTGATTTTAGCAATCGATTTGTCACCCCCGAATTTCCTTCGTAACTGCCGGCGGACAAATTTAAGAAATGAAGATCTCGTTCTTAAAATATGGTTATACAACCATATCGCTCTTTGTTTAGCTCTTAACGGGTGATAAAAGCACATCACAGAATTTCTCCATCTCAGACCGTAAGGTTCAAATATAGCCAAAAACCAGCATATCACCAAAAGAGAAGCAATTTGGACATATCGATCGTAATCTGGGGGGATGGGATCTGGAAGGCACGGTACTGTGTCAATTTCCAAATTTATCCCCACAGGCTGAAATGCTTTTACTATAGACCTTAATAGATCTGCCAACACCCCGGTTCCATTAATATTAATTTTGGGTATATTACTCCCATCGTAAGACGACTGGAAACTTGCGTGTCTTCGAATTAAAGTTAAAACCCAAAATAGCGCATAATCAGCGATCATATGTGTGGCTAATTTTAACGATGCAATTCCCAAAACGACCGCAGCTTGCGATAATTTTCTCTTCTCTTTTTTAACTAATCTTATCGAACCGACCTAAAAATTTTAATCAAATAAACCAAAATGTAATCAAAATTTTTATTTTACTCACCGAAATGTAAAGATGGCGCTCTCTTTTGTTCAGAGGCAAAACTGTTTCCTTTCCAAGTTGGGCTCGGCGCAAATCGATGGCGCGGAAATCTTTCGTTATGAATCGATTATCAAATCGTTCGTCCGATAAAAATTTGTAACGATAATACATGACCCTAAAACGAGAATCTAATAATAAATTTATCGAATTAGTCGATATAGTTTCCCACCGAACGACCATAAAAATAAAAAATAAACTCGTAGCGCAACTCATAAAATCGAAAATTTTCATTAATCCCTCCGTGCGTTCCTTAACTTCAGTAACTATTCCAGCTGCCACATCCTCCATAGTTTTCGACGCGTTTAATTGATAACCATATGAGTGTGAAAATCGAATTCGAACGTAAAACATGGTTTTAATATGCCTGATAAACTGTTTAACTTCTACAAAAAAATTATTATATTCATGAATATTGTGGTATTCTTATTTACTTTTGACGACAACTCCTACGATACTATTTCCTATAAAATCAACAATTTCGCAGATAAAATCAAACATTTTCACTGAATAACAGACAACTTGAGCTACATAAGCAATTGAACACAACCAACTAAACTTTGGGCCAAGCTTTGCGTGACAATCGATGATGGCGTCTTCGAAAACTCTTGTACATCTTTGAAAAGGTGTTCCCAATTCTTTATTGCAAACGTTTATTATTCTTGCCAAAAATTGGAATATTGATTTTATTACTTTTACTAAAAAAAAGTTTTATTACTTTTACCAAACTTTAAATCCACATATAAATGGGTTTTTAAGAAAAAGAACAACTATTTAATAATTGAATCCTGCTTTATCGCCCAATACATTTAAATATCGCCCTTGATTAATAATCAAGGTTTGACTCGCAAGCTACCCCGCATAAAGTACCATTCGAATCGTGCTGCGCTGCATCCGCGTTCAATCGGAAGCTTATTCTAAAACTTGTATAGATGGTAAAAAGGAGAACGTTTAAACATTGAAGTTTTGTGATACTGGAGATAATTGTCGCATTTTCGAAGATGCGACAAAAGAATCCTTTTGTATCGCGAGCGCAAACCAAAAAATTAAAAATGCGTACTAAATTTTATTGTATAAGTACGCAGGAGTTTCAGAATTAATTAGTTTATTATAAAATAGCAGAAGTTATTGAAATGTGAAGTTGTTTTCTGTTACCCACCCCATTTCAGTCGAAGTGATTAGCACTCTGATTATTATATTATTACTTATGATTTTTAATGCACTCTGGGTGACTGGAATCAAGTAATTAAATCGTGATAACACAAATGCTTCGCATAGTCGCTTCCAAGTGATTGTAGCAGGGTTTTAACAATCGATAGATCATTTAAAGTTAACACAAAAACTGCAAACAAACGCTTTGTTTTGGAGATATAGAGTGTTCAAACTGAATGTTTGAAATTGATTTTTCCTTATATTACAAGTAACAAGTTGTTCATTACAAGCAATGAATACAAGAAAAAAGCTCCGCACTCAGAGGGGATACTGAATACATATACGCTCCAAAAAACCATACGTATGATTAACTTTATTTGGTCTCTTCAAAAAGAAAAGACCATATATTTAATTTCAAAAAATACAAAAATAGGCGTCCCTTGGCGCCCTAGGATTATAAATTAACCCTTTATTTAGGGTGATCCTGAGGAACATAGTTCTCTATCCAACTTCATACCACCCCACTATAACGAGCTGGACCATCAAGTTGAAACTGAGTCTTCTTTCTTAAATCTAAATCAATGTTATCCCATATTGTATTATTATTATAAACTTAAACCCAGACGTTGACACAAAATTCATGTTACAAGTTTCATCGCCGAATTGCGTGGGGATTTTCATCCGCCCTAACTTGAAAGTTGTGAATGTTAACAATCCCTGGTGTTGTGAATCACAATACATCGGTCCATATTACATTATTTAAAAAAATTCGATCGTTGACTGTTGCATACTTAATCCACCGATGAAACGTAACATACCGTTCTTCATCGCCTGGTTGGAGATTCAAAACTATTGGGTAAAATTCTTCTTTTAAAACTTCTTTGGTGTCTAACATTGTTTATTATTATGATCTCTACTCGATCATTATTTATCCCTTCTTTTGAGGGAAAAGAAGAAATTGTTTGGATTGGATAAATTGTTGAATTATTATTTTATATAATGTCAAAAAGCCAACATAACAAAATCCCAAGTATATGAAATTGCTTGAGTTGGATTGGGTTAAGTTATCATTCACAGATTTGGCTGAATTTAATTTTAACTGATGCAAATTCGATGATACCTACAGGGTTTTTAGGCAGTTTTTTTTGTTTGAGCAGCAATATATTCCTGAGATTTAAAAAAAGAATATTTAATAATTGCATATCATAGACATACATATGAAGCCTAGTGAGAGTGGCGCGATTATTGAATCTTATGGGGCATCATGCTCTACCAGCCTAGGAGCAGACAATACATTATCAATCTGAAGAGCCTGGCAACGATCAAATAGGTAACTACAAAGGAGTATTTTAAAACCTTTAACAAAGTTTAATTAATTAACTGTATCAAACGCTTTGCTATAATCCAGCACCGTCATATTGTGATATCGCCCCTATTTGAAGCCTCCATAATGTTATCCGTAGCTTCCAACATTGTCGTCGTACAATTGTTTCCCTCTCTAAATCTAGACTGAGTATATGGAAGAGTATAGATTGGCAAATTGATGATAGCTAATACTAGATCACCCTCTCGAAGACCTTATAGAGAAACGGGAGTATGGTGATAGGTCAGCTATTGTATACCTCCAACAGTATAGAAATGAGCTCTCGATCAAGCAAGAATTAATAATTTGAGTAACGTATCAGTAGGGCAGAACAGCTGCTAATCATTTGGCAACTGAACCCGATAAATATGATTTAGAATAATAGATCTATCAGTTGCTAAAGTCTACAAAAAATCTGGCCCTGCTGTAGCATCGACGATAGTACATTAACTTTCAAAAGGAAGTTAATGTACATTTTTTATTTGATATTCAATGACTTGAGACTGGCGTCGTCACAACATTTTTATTGTTACGGTTATTAGTCACAAATTTAAGTCCATGTATCAATCTTCCTAGAGAAGATGATCAAAGCCAGCCAGGAGGGATAATTTCATAAGGACTACAAATTCCCTTCCAACAATAAACATAAATTTTTAAGTGAAGATAAACGAATCTCTTATATTTGTTATATTCTTGGTTAGCACATGATACAGTAGTTCTGTCCAAACTCAAAGAAAGTTTCACAGCTAGTTATTGCAAAGCTAAAGCGATACTTAATTATGTCAAAATTTATAAAAGTTGAAAATTATTAGCAAATATTAGGCGGATGATATTTAAGCAACTCAATAAGTACTGAAGAAACAATGACGATTATAATGCCGGAGAGCTCATGAGAGTTTGGGGAGTGGTGTGGGAGGTAATGAAGTCTGAGGGGTTACCATGCAGCAATCAGTTGCTTAAAGTGAGTATGTTGAAAAGCTCTCTTCCCGGAAAACGTCTTCTCTTAAGCCCAAGAATCAATTTTGGTTTTGGGAGGCATCGTCTAGCAAAATGGATTTCTGAAAAAGACGATCAAAGCCAGAGAGGTAATTTGGTAAGAATTACAACTACCTTCAAAAAAGAAATAAATTTATAAGTGAAGATTGAAAATAAAGTTGAACCTAACGTATGTTGTCAACTATTTCCTCTGTCATATCTATTATATTGTTGATTAGTACATGATACATTAATTGTGTCCAAACTGAAAGCACGTTTAATGGCTGAATGTGACCATACTTAATGATGCCTACAGTGAATAGGGAGGGGTACACGTTGAAGAATCGCTGAATTATCCAAAACGTGTGGAGATATAGATGAAATGCACATCTTGAAGGTTAAAAAACTGCAAACAAAAATAGGGATAATAGATTTCTTATTTAAGTAAGGATTTGCGATAGCATGAAGAAACTAAAGTTATTTTAAATTATATTTTGCGTTTAGCAATGAATTCTTCTTACAATGACAGGAACTCGAGGAACGCTCATGAATATGAGATCTGGAGTTTGGTGAGTGGTGGGGGAGGCGATGAAATAAGAGGACTGCCATCAAGTCAAGTAAAGGCTTAAGACGGCTTCGTCTGTCAAGATCAAGAAAGATAATCAATTCCAACCTAAAGGGATGATATGATAAGAACTATAAGTTATACACTGTTTTACTATCATTAACTCGACAAAATAGGAAACACATGCTAATAAACATGTGGTCACTACCGGGAGGTAAAGTTTCAATTTATTTCTTACTTCAATATTTTTCTCCGCTGTTTTTTTTTGAATAATTGTTTCAAATTTGATATACAGCTAATGTTTATGAATCTCTATAATAAAAGTAACATCAGTGGTGTCCAATTTTTTCTTGAACATCTGATACTTATAATATCCGAAGTTTTTGTTTGAATACCCTGCATAAATGTTGATATCGTAATTACTCCTCCTTATGATGTTCTTCAACTTTTTGGTCTGATGCGTTAGTCTCGTATCTGCCACAGTTTTCAAAATACCTACACCTGCCTTAAAATAACAAAATCTGTTAAAATAATAGTAGGCTGTCGCTGCGCCAGTAATTTTGTTTAGCGATAATTGATATCGAATGTTTTACTTAGCATCTTAACTTCTCTTTAATTCTACATAAAAAATAAATTGTGGTTGAATTTAGTAATCGCGAATATGCAAAAAACTACAGGAAGCTACTTGTGTAAGGACTTACTAATGGCAATTTCTATGGTAACCTCAAAAACAAACAGCGATAACATTAGGTAACCTTTGAAAAATATCTATATACAGGTGACTTTGAAATGCGGAAAACCACAGATCCCTTGGCTTAAGATAGGTCGATTTAAATGAAGTTATCTATATCCAAAGTTGCTTTTTGGTTTGGTGGTCTTTTGCTTCCAGGTAAGTTGTAGAGTCTCTTGCTGCTGGTTTGTAGGGTGTCTTTGAGCAAGTCCATGATCTTCAGCTTGTAGACCACTGGACGTTAAGGTTCTTTCTAAGATGTTTAAGAGACTGGATTTCGCTAGGAACCAAATTCGGCTTTGGTGATATGGCTGTACGTAAGATCTTGGAGAAGCCCATTCTTAAAATATATGCTTTTGATTTATCCATTGTGGTTAAGCTGGAATCGACGTTAGTAATGATTTCTTTATTCGAAATGGTCCTGGGGATTAGGGATTAGTTGAATTCTTTGCTTTAAGATGGCTCGTTCTGCATCTGAAAGGTCGTATCCTGTAATGTTATGGACGATTTTGTGGTTATGAAGATGTGGCCGCTTAGACTGACGAGTGAGTTCACGTCGGATATGAACATAGTTTTAATTTTTACCTCGTATTCCTGTGAAGTTAACAGAATTTATCAAGATAAATATCTCGATCGACTAACGCTCTAACATTTGCCCTTGTACCTAATCGACCATGTAAAACCGGGAGCTCGAATCGTCTAACAGAAACAAAAAAAAAATGCAAGAGCGCCTGAAATAAAGGAAGCTTTTCATAATGTTGAAAATAACCTAACTACAAGCAGTAGAAAATTTGCATTCATTCCCACACGACATTTAATTTCGTTTAAATTTTTGTGGGTGATTTGCAAACATATTAACGGCAAATTCATTATTTGGAGTTGAATTTTATTTAATGATGAGGCAAGTTTTACAAGAAACGCCATCAGGAATTTGCATAATAGCCATTTTTGGGCCGATGAGAATACTTACAAACTTAATGAAACTAATCAACAAGTTCACTATTTATTAAATGAGTTAGTCGGCATTATTGGGTATTACCTGATAGGATCATTTTTCTTAACAACAACTAAATGTACAATATTATCGTCAATTTTCTTGAAAATGAACTTCCATGCATGAAGTTAACCCATTTTAGTTCGAAAGTCAGGGATTTTCTAAATAATAGTTTCAATAATGATTACCACAGACTTAAAGAGTATAGATTTCTTTTTGGGATACTTAATCGTCAACATAGTGGAACAGTAAAACAAAATAGATGGCAAAATAGAATTATCATGTTCATGTATGAATATGTTTAAATACGATATCAAAATTTATACAATTACCGCTGAACAAAATTAACAGTGTGGCGACAGACAGCTTGATTGATGACGGATACGATAATAACGCAACACTCCAAAAATTGAGGAAGGGCATAGGGAGTTTAAATACGATATCAAAATTCATACAAACTTTTCGTTCAAATAGAAAAGTTGAGGTTGGGTTAAGAATCAGGACCACAAAAAATGGGAAACCCATTTTTTGGGTATCCCATTTTTTTGTGGTTTTAATTTTTTTAATGTGATTTAATATGCCAAGACTATATTAAGTGTTAACATTAGTTAACTACACTGAATGGGTAATATAAACGTTGAAGAATCACTAAATATCTCAAAGCATATAAACATAAAAATGATATGTATTGCTTGAGGGCAAAGACGCTGCAAATAAAAATGGGGATAATAGATTTTTTATTTTCGCAGTTAACATGAAATAGACAAAAAATATTATTTCATATCATTTTCATACAAACCCATTTAAAGTAATTACTATTAAACTGATAAAATTATTACTTACATATAGAAACTATAACCCTTTTTATTGACAACAATATTTCTTTTATTTTTTTCACCACTTCCTTAACAACTTTAACCACCGTTTTAATAGCATCTTTAATAGCATAAAACGGTTTTTTAACAGCTTCCAATATTTGTTTAACAGCTTGTTTAAGTTGTTCCTATAACCGTAAAGTAAATCCTTATAATAAATTTCTTACTGACGAAAGAAATTCGTACTCACCTGTCCACAAGCAAGTGATTCACTTAATATTCCCATATTATTAAGGGTATTTTTCGCCGGACCAGTTATCGCTAGAATAAATGCATACGCCAACAAAGCTTGTCTTCCTCGTTTCGAGAACAATTGGGGCAGCGTTAGGAAAACGATACAACTAAAAAATGGAAAACAACCCTTCAGTTAATTGGATCGTTTGGAATACAAATGGTGTTAATTAACGTTTCTTGCGAAAACAATGAAAAAAGAATTTTACTTACCGAACGTTATAACTAAATGCTAACCCTATCGTCAAGATACTGCCGAATATTGAACACATTATCGTAGCGGTTGAGAATGTAAAGTTTAATTGGAAAACAAAGAACATGAAGAAGATGTAAGTCAAAATAAACCCACCAATAAATCCAACGATACTTTTTAAAATGTAATTTTCAAATGAACCATTATGACGGAGTTTGTATAAAAATTTAAACATTATAGATTTTTCGCTTACGGAAGTGCACTTTTTTATACATTTCAGGAATTTTCTGCCTACATTAAAACGGTGTAGACCTTTTGGTTTAGCTGAGGAATCTTGGGAAAGTGCAATGGCAAATTGTTTTTCTACGAGCAATCTACGTTTGCGTTTTTCTAAAATTTTTGCTTTATACATAAGCTTTACGAACGACATTTTATTTAATTAAGTTGTAATGATAATATTTGACTGCGTCAATTTTTCAACTTAAATCTTGATTAATTTTGGGTAATTTATGGAAAGGTGTTGTCATGGTATTTATTCATTAAAACTTTTCGTAAAAAAGAAATCTATTTTTACAAAAATTTATTCTATTTAAAAAAAATAATTCTTATTAAAATCTATAGGGGTTTTTAAATTTTGTAATGTAATCTTAATTGACAACCCAATTCTGCATTTCCTTCGCGCAGAAGACTCTGCTCAGTCCAGGCCAATAATCCTGCTGGAAAGAACGCAGAGGGGAAACCTTATATAAAGCACATTGTCACTTGTTGATAGCATTTGGCTTCAGTTTATTCAACGTAACAGTGCTTTTGGCGTTCCTGTGGTGGTAAGTACCTGCTAATTGCAGTTCTAGTGTTTGTCTTCGCCCACCCTCGGTTTCTTTTGTGTTAGCGATTCCAATTTAATTTTTAATTTCCCTTTCTTCGTAGTAAATAGAAACGAAAAAGCTCTTTGTTTTTCGATCCATTATATTTTCAAAAACAACTAAAATTAATTTAGTGTATAAAATTTTAGTAACATTTAAATTAGAATTTCAATTTTCTGGAAAAAGCCCTCTAACCTTAGATCTCATTCAAATTAACAGGATTATCCAAGCATGCGCGTTAAGCAAAACTTACGTTTACATTAGTGGGGTTTCATGTAGTTTTTGAAACTTTTCGAATCCCCTTACGTAATGTTTTTAGAAAAATTATTAAATTCTTATTGCTTTTTCGATCATTTAATTTCAAATTTAATTTTAGATTCTTCAATTAGTTTCAAATTGAACCATGGACGTCAACGAGTACAGAATACGAGGTAAATTTACGTCTTTATTTAACTGTTAGTGATTTATTTTATGACTCGGACTTGCTACACTGTCAATATATACAAATTACGCGAAACTACCCTCGGTATTCAACTTTTATTGGATCCCTTCAGCTTTGCATATATTGGAGATTGCGTCGAACAATTTTCACTTTTTTTATGGAAAACTATTTTATTTCAATTGACTTGATTTGATATTTAATCAAAATATTACCGTATTTGTTTGAATTTAAGATGCACCTCATTATTAGGAACATCTGTTTGATAGAAATAGATTCTTAGATTGAAACGAATACGATATAACATGTTTGTACCCCGAATATTTCTAGTCTTAGGTCTACTGTTAGTTCTTGTTTTAATCGAAATAAACAATGTAAAGTTAAATAACAATTAAAACTAGAACTAACACCAAAGTTAAAATCGACACTAGACTTAAAACTTGAAATATTTTGGTTTAGCCATACGTCTCTTACGACTGCTAAACCGAATGTTTCTAGTTATTAAACATATATAACATGTTTGTACTGATCATAAGTACTAATCACTATTTGTAATAATCACAAGTAAAACTGGAACTAACACTAGAGCTAGGTCTAGTATTAGTTATGCTTTGAGTTCCAGAAGAATTTACAACAATCTAGCACTGAATAGCAGTTAAAACTAGAACTAACATTAAACCTAGTACTAGAAAGATTCATGCTTAGCTGTGCGTCTGAAGACTGAAACTTTCTAGACCTAGGTTTAGTGTTAGTTCTAGTTTTAGTTCAATGGAAGATATACAATGTAAGGTTGAATAATAACGAACGTCTCTTAATATGATTAAACCCAAGTGTTTCTTGTTCTAAGTCTATTCGAAGCAGGTTCGATTCTAAAACGCTCCCGATTCTAAGGCATACCTCATTATTAGGAATATCTGTCTGGCAAAAATAGTATTTGGTTTCTTAAGTTTATTATTTCAATACTTAGGTAAGGAGATGGTAGATTACATAGCGGACTATCTCTCAACTATTAGAGATCGAAAAGTATTTCCCGATAAACGACCCGGATTTCTTCGGGAAGCCGTCCCTGATAGTGCACCAATTGAGGGAGAAAAATGGACGAAAATATTCAACGACATCGAAGGCATTATAATGCCGGGAATTACACATTGGCAAAGTCCCCATATGCACGCTTATTTTCCCGCTTTAAACAGCTTTCCATCATTGCTTGGTGATATGTTGGCAGATGCAATTAATTGCTTAGGATTCACTTGGGTAACATTTCTTATTATTTAATAATACATTTCTACATTTTTTTTGCAATTTAGGCTTCTGGCCCAGTTGTTACTGAATTGGAAACTATTGTTATGAATTGGTTGGGTAAAATGATTGGACTACCAGATGATTTCCTCCACACAAAATCAACCTCATTAGGTGGAGGAGTTATACAAGTAACCACATTATTCTTAATAACCTATTAAAATTAAAACAAAATTTTTAGACAACAGCAAGTGAAGCTACTCTTACTTGTTTATTAGCTGGGCGATGTCGCGCAATAAAAAATTACCAAAAAATTTATTCCGATCTTGAAGACGTCGAAATTAACGTTCGATTGGTTGGTTATTGTTCCGATCAAGCTCATTCCAGTGTTGAAAAAGCCGCTTTAGTTGGGTTGGTGAAAATGAGATACATCGAGAGTGATGAGAATTTGTCGATGAGAGGATACAAGTTGTTGGAAGCGATAAAAAAAGACAGAGAAAACGGACTTATACCGTTTTGGGTAAGAATATTTTTTTTTTGTATTTTAATACTTGAAACGTAGAAGCGCAGATGTGAACTGTCGCCAATGCAGTAAATCTCTATGTATTAATTGAGCCCAAGGGGAGTTCACTCGTAATGATCCGGCCGATTTTAAGAAGATTTCTCCAATTAGTTATTTGCGGGGAAACAATCCCCCGAGCATCGACTAAGGAATTACTTTCGTGTTGTTCACCGACGCGTTCTACGATAACTAATTTGTTCAATCATATGAAAAATAAATTTTTCTATTTAATATAATTGATTTTAGATGTTTGTAATAATTATTTTTATTAAATTTGTAGGTGTGTTGTACTTTGGGTACAACAGGAGCTTGTTCCTTTGATAATTTGGAGGAAATCGGATTAATCTGTTCCGAAGAAAATCTTTGGCTTCACATCGATGCAGCATACGCCGGAAGCGCTTTTATCTGTCCAGAGTTTAGAATTTGGTTGAAAGGAGTTGATTACGCCGATTCTATCGCTTTCAATCCTTCGAAATGGTTAATGGTCCATTTCGATTGCACCGCTATGTGGGTGAAAAATAGTAATGCTTTGCATAGAACTTTCAACGTTGATCCTCTTTACTTACAACACGAAAATTCCGGATTGGCAATTGATTATATGGTACATAATTATTTATTTTAAGATTTTTTAATTTTAACTTTCATTATCACAATCTCATCCATCCCGTTTTGATTTTGGAAGAGAAGGAGGGGGCATTCTTTCTCTTCCATCCTAAGCTCGCTACAACCTCTCAATACATATGTATTAGCATCTCTCATTCAACACAGTCTATATCATATCTTCACATCGTCTGCTCAGTACCAACTCATTATCCATATTGTCGTAACGATATGTAACTAACTAGACTCTTCTCCCCCATTACCAAGTAGTTTAGAAGTCTTTCCGTTATATGTTCCCATAATGAGTGATATATTATAGCTTCTCTCTTATCTGCATCGTTTTCTCCTGTATGTCCTTATCTATGTCATTTCTCGTTTTCTTTACTAGCCTTAACCCACTAATGTTTGAAATTAATTCAGTGACTGTTTGATCATAAATTAATTCTTTTGTAGATACGTGCTCTTCTTATTTTAAGTTTAGAAAAAGTCAAATCAGATGTATTTAATGACTCCGCAACCATTGTACAGTAGTTCACTATCGTATTCTTGGGTTAAAAATAGACAAAACAGCCTAATGAACATAGCTCTAAAAGTGGTTCGTTTTCGATATATTCAGTTTTAGTTTGATAGGTCATAATTGTGTGATTACCATGGTTATGATGGTTACCAAAATTTAACATTTAATACCCCACCCTGTATAGCCTAATCACAAAATTTTCTCGTTTTTTGTCATCATTCTCTGTTGAAGCTTGAACATTTAGTGATAAGGTTTAGTGATACGAATCAAACAACTGGGCTCTTAAAATGCATTGAACGGTTGATTCTTGTGCAGACATCCTTCTAACGCTGGTTGAAATATTCTCATCAATTCTACTCAAAATAGTTTTTTCTAATTCCACCGACTTTGTGTAATGTCTTTCCGTGGAATTGCTATGGGTTATGCATCCCGTTTCTATTAATCTACAAAATTTCCCTGTATGTTCGATGATCGAATTATCTAGTGTGTACATGAATTTATATTAAGAAAAGAAAGTAATGATGCTAACAATGGTCTATTTTCAGACCTGTATTTATTCGGTTTTTTGTCTGTTTTCGATCAAGGAATACACTGGTGAACTATTGTACAATCATTGCGAGACACCTGTCATTCTTTGAACGGCTATGAAATCTCTAGCGATGGCCCTTATTTTGATATATTTAAGGCTATCTTGTGATTAATCTTTCCATATCTTCATTTTAACGTGAGTAACCTTCTTAATATTGCAAGTCTAGAATCCTAATTCATTGTAATTAATATTAAATAATTAAGTTAACCAATTAAAACAGATTAAACTAAAATTAGAACTAACACTAGCACTGACACTAGAACTATCACTAGAACTATCACTAGGACTAACACTAGATCTAAAACTAGAAACTTTCGGGTTTCGCTGTGCGTTTTTTGAAAAAATGTTTGACGTTTTGAATGCCATGTTGCAACCTTCTTCAGAAACTGGTTCTAACTCAGTCCGAATCAATTTCGAAAGAAGTTTTCTCTTCCGTGGAATAATCGTTCCTCACGTTAATTTTAAGCTGCTCCATTCTCTCCTCCATTAAATTGTCGATCTGTCACAAGTTTTTTCCTCGCCTTTGACATGTTGAATAGCATTCCACCAATTATCTCCAGAAACATAGCTTACAGCTTGCTGAAAATTACGGATGAATATTTTTCGTTTTAAATGTTATATTGGATCTTGCAACTTCTCCTCTTATTTGTGCCCATATTCATTCAAGGGGGTTTAATTCACTATGATATGGGGGCAATCGCAATACTGTTCGATTTTGTTGCCTTGCCTTTTTGCTTCATCGACCATACCTTGGTGTAACTGCTGCCCATTTCATAACAACATCTAACAGTTCGCATTTCAGCATATCAGCTTTGAAAGCAATTGAATTGCACATCAGCCAGGCTTGAATATCGGCTCTCTAAGTGGTATTATTGGGTAGCCTCTCTGGTGTTCGGCTGTGATATGAAGCGTTAGTTATTCCGATCACGGCATGCTCGCCTAAATATGTCAGATTTTGGGCAAACCATCTTTCGAGGAGTTCTGCATTTATTTCCCTTAATGATAATTGCCAGTCTTGTTTGACTAAAAACAGAGCAAGCCATATTCTACAAAACCATCCTCTGATTCTATGTAGAGAACTATTAAACGACCGTCTTCCCCGGAAGGATCTTTCAATTTCAGTCTTCAGTAAAAGCCTGCCTCGCCGTTATGTTGTGTCCTTGCATACCTTATCAACAGTATGACCAGTGTTCACCTACCCTCTTTTCGTTGTTTCCGGATCTCTCGTAAGAAACGCCTGCGCCAGACAATCATAACGTACTTTTCCTTAAGGGCACTATTGCGTGATCTTTCACGCAATAGGGCCAAAAACTAATTTCTTTTATCAATTTCCACAATCATGTGTCAGCGCTAAAATTATATTCAACATAGGCAGTTCATATTTCTCAAAAAAAATCGACCATTTGAGACCGTTTTGGTGTCATCATCAACAGTATCCAAAATTATTCTTTGGCGGTGGAATCTGTTGGTGATTGAAATTCATGCATTTCAGTGTATTAGTTAAGTATTTTAAATATACCACAAAGCGACACATTTGTATAACAGAAAAAATATGAGTAGACAGTAGGTAATTTTCAATTTATTTTTCCAAAATAAAGATGTAACTGAAAATAACCTGTTGCCGTTACAGCAAACGAGACCGTTTATATCTTGTTTTGTGTGGGTTCTCGTTACTGTAAGTATTGAAGATGTATAATATATACTGTTTATCCTCAACTGAAAAATGTTTGGATGGACGTTTTTTTTACTAACGGCAAGACCGGCAGCTTCATTTATAGTAGCAATACGTTATATAATTACGACAAAATGCGTATAATACGTACTGAAAACTACGAGGATTAGCTTCTAATTCGAATGACAAACGACAAAGAAATGACAAAGGAAATAATAAAAATAATTTCAAATCACTGCATCTGTGGTGTATTAAAATATTATTTCTTTCTTCCTCGTAACGACAGAAGTGTCGACATGAATCTGAAAAGAGTCATTGCGACCGAAGGACTCCAGTAAATGCCAGTTTCTAATTTTTTTTTATATTTTAAGTAAACCGTACGTTACAAAATGTTTCATTACATTACATCATTTTAATTAAAGATCGAATTTATTGTTACTTGTTTTTTGACATGGGAGTTTTTTTGGGTAGTCCGGTTTGGTTGGTGGGCGAATATATCCACACCATACATTTGAATTTATTATTAGAGACAAAGACAGAGATGACATGGAAAGTTTGGACAAGAAAAAAAAAAAGAAAGACATAGCAATACATCTAACTGTAGACATAATATTAATAAAATATAAAATATTTTTTTTTTGCGTTTCTGATAACAAATAGTTTCCTAAAAAAGCCTGAATTGGGTATCGAAATATGTAGTCTCCAATAAAACGTTCGCAGTAGATGCTGGCACTGAATTGGATATAATTAGCTCAATAGTACATTAAAGTTAAAACCATTAATTTTGTATGGGATTTGAAAATATTTCAAGTCTTTTAGAAAATTTCAAGTTTTCTGGAAGCATTTTGAGTTTTCTGGAAGTACTTCAAGCTGTTCAAAGGTATCAACTCTTTTACAAGCATTTCAAATCTTTTGGAAGCAATATCAAGTCTTCTAGTAGGAGTATCAAGTCTTCTGGTAGCAGTGGATGTATTCCGTATATAATGTTAATATAAAGAAAATGTTCTGCTTCCAGAGTGGTCCCTCCTTGGCTAACTGATAATCTGTAAACAAATAATATTGCTACTTGGAAAGGAATTGCGAAACTTGACGACTCCTTATTTGTCATAAATAACGCTAATAATTCCAAGGATAATTGGCATCGCTTGAAAGCCCTAAACGTTAAACGAAATAAACGTAATAAGTTGCCTGTTCATCTCAGGCGGGCCGATGAACTAATAACTTTTTTGTTGATGGTGTAGTGGACATAGTGGTATTCAATTAACTATTGATGAATCCGATCTATAGGCCGAACTCCCTTTACCAACAGAAATTTTATGTTTTCAATGGTTACTGTCGATACCATAAGAGACAATAGCGGGTGTTGACTGTGTAAGCTGCCGTATGTAGCAATTATGTTGCACCATTATTCTCCCCTTTGCAACACATTATAAACTCGTGTTTATTGCTGAATACTGTTCAGGATTATCGGAAGTGTACTTTAGTAAAATCTATACCTACAAACTCAAATCGCCTTCAAAATTTAAATTTCCTTTAGTTTTAAAATTGCTTTAGCGACATTCTGAAATCATTCCGCTATGTGTAAGGTGGTTGAGAGAATCATCCAGCGTCAATTAAATTCATTTTCCTGCCTTATACGACATATTTTCCCTTACTTAGTCTGGATTCCGGGAGGGTTACAGTTGTACGTCAGCAATGATGGTAGTCACAGATGATATTATGATGACTTCTGACAGATGTGATATTACTCTGATAACGTTGTTAGATTGCAGCAGGACTTTGTTAATAATATTGCAATATTTTGGTCTCAGTGCATTTGCCTTGCTACTGCTTGCTGGTTTTTTAACCCATCGATATTAGATGGTGCAGATTGGTGGTGTAAGATCTGCTGCTAGGCTAGTGGAGCATGGCCTTCCTCAAGGTTCAATTACTGCTCCTATTTTATATACGCTTTATACTTTACGTATATATAAGAGTATAAAATGCAATCAGATGCACACGTATGCGGATAATATTCAGCTTTATTTCAGTTTTAAAACTGTTGAATATTTTATCCAGGAAAAAATTAATTATAATCTCCAAACCTTAGGGGTCACATCAAATATGCACCAAATTAAACTTAATCCATCTAAATCTGCGGGTGTGCTTTTCGGTAATCGACGGGTATGAACGGAATTGAAAAACTTGATTAACATAAATATTAATGGAAGTATTCTGGATTTTGTCGAGGAGGCTAAGAATCTTGGTCTTAGGTATCGCTCTTACTTAGTCTTGCGGATAATATACCCGCACAAGTCGAGCCTTCCAGCTCGTCTAAAGAGGCAACTATGCGACACTCTTATGTAATCGCAGTTTAACTACTTGGCTCCACTCGACCACTTCGCTATCACTACCTTACTAAAAGAATTCAGTTAGTAAAAAACAACTGTCTCAGATATATTTACAATAAAAGGAATCTCGATTCAATAACTTATAAATTGATTGAAGTGGGATGGTGATCCAAGACAGCTCCACTCCTTAATATTCTACGACAAATTGATCAAATCCAAAACGCCAAAATGTTTATTTGAGAAAATTCGTTTTAATTTCTCAATACTCGATCGTGACCTTACAATTAGATGGAAATACTATATTCAACCTATTATCACAGAACATTCATATTCACCATATTTTCTCATATCTTATTTACAATTGTTATAATGCCTATCAAATGAGCTCAATGCTACTGAAGCCCGCAGGGTTTCGGAGGCAGCTGTTTGCTAAACTGTTCGAAAATCAATATTAGTGGACACGGTCGGAATTAAAATGTGTTTGGTGATTGTACAAAATGTTTTCTTTTCTTTTGTGAGCCGCTTCTTTTTTTATTTTATCGCGTCATGTATTAATAGCAGTACATTAGTTTATTATTACATTATTATTGTTATGTTTCGAATTGTTCTTTTTATTATAAGTGATTTGCACAATAAATGCTTATTGTTATCAAATCTTCTGGAAACTATTCAAAAGCATTCTAGAAGCGTTTCAGGTCTTCTAGAAGCAGTACCAATTTTTTGAAAGAATTTCATATAATTTGGAAGCATTTCAAGTCTTCTAGAAGCAATATCAAGTCTTATAGAAGCCGTGGTCTAGAAACAGTATAAAGTCTTCTGGAAGCATTGTAAGCCGTCCAGTGGCAATATCAAGTCTTCTGTAAGCATTTCAAATTTTCGAGAAGTAGTATCAGGCCTTCTGTAAACATTTTAAGTATTCCAGAGATAATGACAAATTTTCTATGTGTTGTATCAAGTTTTCTGGAAGCATTACAAGTCATCCAGAGACAGTATCAAGTCTTTTGAAAGCATTTCAAGCCTTATGAAAGTATTTCAAGTCTTCTAGAAGCAGTATCAAAACTTTTTGAAGCATTTTAAGTCTTAGAGATTCTGTATCATGTCTTTTGGAAGGCTTACAAGTCTTTTGAAAGCAATATCATGTTTTCTAGAAGCACTATCAAGTTTTTTAGAAGCAATTCAAGTATTCTCAAGAAGATTTGTAGGTCTTTTACCAGCATTTAGTCTTCTTGAAGAATTTCAGGATTTCATTCAGAAAATGCGTTTTAAGTCTTCTAGACGCAGTATCAAGTCCTCTGGAAGCATATCACGTCTTCCAAAGGCAATATCAAGTCGTTAGAAACCATTTAGAATCTTCTAATAGCAGTATTAAATCATCTGGAATTATCTTAAGTCTTCTAGAAGCAATATACAGCAGCTTCTTAGTTATAGTATAAGCGGTATTTTATCTTTTAGGAGTAGTATCAAGTCTTGTGATAGCGTGTAATGTCTTCAGGAAGCATTTGAAATCTTCCAGAGGCAATATCAAGTCGTTTGAAAGCATTTCAAATTTTCTAGATGTAGTATCAAGTCTTCTTGAATCATTTTAAGTCTTGTAGAAGCAATATTAAGACTTCTGGAAGTATTTTAAGTTTTCCAGAGGTAAACTCAACTCTTGTGTAAGCAGTATTAATTCTTCTAGAAGCAATATCAAGTCTTCTAGGGCCAGATAAAGTCTTCTTGGAGCAGTATCAAATCCTTTAGGATTAGTATCAAGTCTTGTGGTAGCGTTTTAGGTCTTTTAAAAGTAAGTCCTTTAACAGCTGTGTAATGTTTTAATTTAAAATAGGTTCAAAATAGGAACTGAATTGGGCAAGAAAAATACTGAGTACTTTAATATACTCATTAGTACATTAAAATTTAAAAAATAGTTGGAAATGGTAATATAAATCCAAATAAAATCGTAAATCATTATGTGTGGAAAATATCCACAAGATGTGCATCCATAAAATTCAGGTGTTTGGCAACCACCAGTATGGGTACTCCGCGCCCATAAATATTTTGAATGTCTTAAAGCACCCACTTATCCTGCACCTGTATTTATTTCCCTCAAAAAAGTCTCTGACATTATCATTAACTAATCTAAATGTTTATTATTTGTTGATTTATATTTTTAGCATTGGCAAATACCACTTAGTAGAAGATTCAGATCCTTAAAGTTATGGTTTGTTATCCGAAATTATGGAATAATTGGTTTACAAAAACACATTCGAGAGGTAAATCGCATTTTGTCACTACAAATTTTATGTACCTAACTTTTATTTTTTCAGGGTGTGCGTTTAGCTCAAAAATTTGAAGCCCTAGTCTTAGCCGATCAAAGATTCGAGATACCAGCAACAAGACATTTAGGACTCGTTGTTTTTCGATTAAAAGGTGATAACGCTCACACCGAGTCATTGCTAAAAAGATTGAATTCGAGGGGTAACATTCATTGCGTTCCCGCCGCTTTAAAAGATAAATACGTTATAAGATTTACGGTTACGTCGCAATACACCACGGGAGATGATATTCTTAAAGATTGGAAAGAAATTAAAAATGTTGCTGGAGATATTTTGAAGGAGACTAAAATGGATGTTCCTCGTGTTAGAGTTCCATTAAAAGGTACGTAACTCAATAATGCCTAATAATCCATTTCAAGAATTTATTTTTAGAAACTAAAGAACGTAACGAAAACTTTGGAACGAGTTTGCTATTGGCTAATTCACCGATGTCGCCTAAAATTGTAAACGGAAGTTTCGCTGCGATTTATGATCAAGGAGATGTTTTGACGTGTTTTGCTCGTTTGGGTAGCCAACCCAAAGATAGTCCACGTAAGATAATGAAGTTTAACTAGGACAATTTTACGGTAAAATAATTTGTTTTGCAGATAGACGAAGAAGAATCAAAGGAATTTTAATGTCCGGAAAGCAATTTTCGTTAGATTCTCATTTGGATCTGTTCCATGGAATCGTTGCGAATACCGAATCGCGACCGAATTCCGTTCCAATTAGTGGACCTCCTCTTGTCGAAGTTTCTAACGAGTACGAGGAAGTTTTATTAAACGAGAACGATGAAAATTTGCTGAAGGTACCCCCTCAAAGACAACACCGCTCGAAATCGGTGGACCATCAGCAACCTGTAATGGTGCAAGCTCCAATTGGAACTCAAATATGCGCCAAATGCGGGCATGGTTTAAATCTAGTTGGAAATTAGATTTGATTAGATTAAGATTATTATCGTTGTGTGTGTTAAATAATTTAAGCGATGAATTTAAAAGGGTTGATCTGAAAAAAATCATATTTAACATTTTAGCATTTCCTTTTTGTGGGTTGAGATTAATTAATTATCTCTACTGCTGTGCTGCGCAATAATCTTACCAAAAAGATGTGCCCATAATCGCCATGGTCCTAAAATTAATCGAAATAAATGGATGTTTCAAAACAACGCATTACTTTTATTGATTGATTTTTTTATTGAGTACTCATAAAATTTTACACCAAACATTATTTTTTGGTTTAATTTAGTTTTATTTTCAAGAACAGCGTAATATAATCGAACAACTAGTGATAGACTACAATATCAGTTCAACATCGACGTCGAACCGACGTCAACTTCACAACATCAGCTTTATTATAAATCTAAACCGCTTAATTCAGCTTGAGTATTCACAAAAATAAATTTGGAATAATTTTTGTGTTTACCCAACTCAACAAGTACAATCATCGGATTATTATTTTTTTCTAATTCACGAGCCCAAGCATACATCTTAAACAACGTATACAAACAATTATATTTTATTTCTTTTATTTGTCAACATCAATATATTAAGAGCCATTTTTGTTTATTTTTAATTGACCGAAAAGAACAGCCTAAAGCGTTTTATTCAAACAGATAAAAAAGGTAATTAACATAACAAATATTATACTATCTTTAACACTGTAGATACTAAGTTGTGTGTCGTATATAGAGTAATTCATTTCGGACTGGAATAAACTGCTGAATCTCCCTATATATATATTAATATAGAGTGTGTTCTAGTTTTTTGTTGTATTACTCGTTATGTTTAAAGGTTTACATCAAATGACAGAAACACCCTATATAACAACTCTGTAAGTTACTGTAGATATGCAACATGGACGTATATTTAAAGATTGAAGACTGTAATATACTATACACTTACGTTTATCTTTTAAAAGACAAAGCCTTAATAGACAGATTTTCTTAATTTTTGAGTTAACATCAATTTTTTTATGTTTCATATTTTAAATTTCTTTTGTAATATTTTAGTTATCGCTTATACTTTTTTAAAGCAATTTTAAAGAGCAATAAAACCATAGGATTCAAGATTTCGGATAATTTCTAGTTTGAGATTGTTATTATGTAGATTCTTATTAAATGTAAAGTGGGAGGATGGCGAGATTTTAATGAAAAGGTCTTCTCCTAGCTAGGGCAATAAATTTTCCGACGTTATGCAATTCTAATATGACTTCATGAAAATAAGGGTTTCCGCAATATGCAAATTTAACAACGCGGTTGATTTCCTTTTTTTCTGAAATCATATTTTAATATAAGTATATTAATTACAATAGGAACGATTAGATTTTATCACTCTTTAAAAGAATAGTGGAAATACGACTAACAATTTATTTATTCATTTTTTAATTTGGAGTATTTGTGCTGATTACAACATCTATTTAAGTAATATTAGTCCATTTACTATGAACTTGGATTTAATTGAAATTTTCTATGAACTTCCTTTTGAATACGTGTCGCATATAAAACGTCTAAAATTATCCGAACAAGAGTCTTTTAGATTGGTGTTTCTTAATTCTTTCCCAAATTTCTTTCATAAAAACTTTACGTATCTTACCATGGAGCAAATTGATTGTACAGTAGAACTCATTACACTAAATCAACTCCTACTTACTGCAAGCAGTAATTTCAATTTAGCCCATTGATTTAATGGCGTGTACATCTCGTTCGAACTACACGTAATTTAAATTTATAGTTAACCCTTATTCGAGCCCGCATTTATCCCGCATTAAGATTAAATAAACAATAAAAAATCGTAACGACACAAAACTATGTTTTGGGATAATTTTACCCTCATTTGCAAATTGATATTTGGGGCAGAAAATTTGCTTCAATTCGTTGCCTTATTAAATCGATAGTTCGTTGAAGATTCCGTTAATACCTGCATATAAGGCTAAAAATTATCCTAAAAATAAGTTTCTTTTACACAGTTACTTAACATCTATTCTTGTAAACGAAATTGAGTTTAAAAATACCACATCTAGAGAGCACACAGAAAAAGATCCTGAAAACCATTGTGCTAATTGTGTAAAATCTTGGCAACGGTTTGTTTGTTTTCGAATTTCGACGGTATTTAAACGGATTATGCGGACGATTCTTCCTCTTGGTTATGTTTTGCTATTGCGAGAAGGATCATGGTGAGCTCCTTCTTGTTTATTTTACCATCTTGATTATAATCAACGCCGCGGAGGATCGTTTCTTCGAAATCCAACAAATCCTGAGCGTCGTAATCCTATAACAACATTTAATATTAGTTTAATGTGTCTGTAATTTAAATGATTATGATTGGGTTTAAATATTTTTTTTTAAACAAATTCGCTGGTAATCATCTAAATAAGGCACAATTCTTTTGTCATGATAAATTATCATCAGTTTATCATAAACGGAAAAAGATGGAGAAAATATTCGCAAAATATTAAATCCTTCCTCAATATTCCAGGCAACTCATCAGCCCTTGATGTCAAGTCAAACAGAATCCAACAGACGACGGGACGTTTGTGTTGCAAATTACTTCTGCTAAGTTTAAGATAGCGGATGCATAATACTATTGATTAAATCGAGGTCTCTTGCAGCAGAAGTGATTCAACATGTGTTACCTAATAGGCTGCAATTAATGTCATACACACACCAAACTGTATTATTATTGATCTTGTGATAATTAAGCACAAAACGTTTAGTGAATATAGGCTAATTTAAAGCCAGAGATGTAAATAAAACGTGAACATTTGAACAGATTACAATTATTTGCGTGTAATAAGCAGTGCTTTTTACGTCTTATGTAGAACGTAAAAAGAACGTGCGAAAATGGATCAATACTAACCAGAACGAGAAATGTACTAAAAACGATAAATAAAGTCTATTTCAAAGTCATGTACCACATAGGGTGTGGACAAAGAGAGCGGAAACTAAGAGAATAATGTTAACCAATGAGAATGTGAACAAAGAAATTAAATAATATATACCTTATTGGGCCTAGACATACACATAAACAGAAAGATGATTACTAGAATTTAGAAGACCTATATGAAAAGGAATGTTTACACAAAATTTGAGATATAGATTCAAGTTATGAACATCCGTTCTGAACATAATTTTATAGCCAAGCTACACTGGCTTGCAATGTTATGTTTTTATGATTCGAACTCCTACACTGACGGAGCCCTTAGTCTATCGAACAAAGTAGGGGGTCTACCGATAACCGAAAAACATGGCTCTGTTTTAGACCATGCGACAAAAAATTTTACTGTCGTAGAGATTTCTTAAGCAGCCATAAGAACGTCTGCACAGTAAATGAATATAGTCACCAAACGCAAGCTAATTAACAATGACAAGATCCAAACTAATAACCGAATTCGTCAATATTAACTTTTTTCCAAGACCAAAACGGCATGTTTCTTAACCTCGCAACATAAGTGATTTAAATCCTCCACTACTTTATCACAAGTAGGGAATCAATAGCATAGCGATATATTGTAAATAAGACAGGACCAAGGATAGTCCCTGCGGAATACCATCAATCTAATAGGATTAGAATGTTGTGACTTAACATTAACGGCATGAATTCTATCAAATAGATGATTCTTAAGTAAAGAAACTGCACAATGAGACTTATGAATCGCCAGCAAAAGATCATGACTTAATATATCAAACGCCTTACTAAAGTCGAGTTACACAATCATAGTGAATTTTGAACGCAGATTGTTTGTCGGGTAGTATATTATCTATCTCTGCAATAATTTTCTGTAAGATTTTAGACAAAATCGGAAGGATCGTAATTGGTCTCAATTGTCTCAATTTAACTGGTTTAGTTTAAGGAACAGGAGTCCCAGATCATATTTCCATTCTTTGGGAGTACACGAGATTCTCCGACAAAAATAAAAATTAAAGTAGGTTCTTGAAGGGATATTATCCTGTTTATAATGGCAGTAATCTAAAGCAGAGTTAGTTATAGTAGTTCTTGTAATGATATAATTCGATTTAAAAAATGAATGGTTGCATTTTTACCACATTAAGACGATGTTATAGTTTCTCTGTTCTGAGTTTAGTCGAGACTGCTAGTAACCGAAACTTTGCAGTATTTTGTGTACTTTGCGATTGAATTTTTGTTAAAATCCATTTTTGTCATAATCAGGCTTACTTTTACTCTTGGTTACAAGACACAATATGTATTAACTGGTTCAAGGTTCCTATAGTATTAATTCATAAGTCTTGGCCATAAGCGAGCTTGGCTTAGCTAGATCCATTAGATTTCTGTTTAGCCCAGTGTTATATTGCCAACAGAATCTAATTGTCTCAAGAATGTTCGGGATAAAAATTTCTTGTAATCCACTTATTGCGATTTCGACTGCACATACTGACTGCTACAGATAGAGGAAAAAATTACAACTATTGGGCTGTTTGATTTGAGTAAAGCGTTTGATACAATTAAACACAATACTTTACTCAACATGCTGTCTAGGATAGGGTTTAGTGGCTTTAGGCGATATATTTGATAGATTTGAATTGGTTAAGGTGAAGCAAAACCGTTATCCTGTATTTGCAGAAGTGCCACAGGGGTTGACACTCCGCTGTTGTTATTGAAATTATTTCTAAAGACTTAGAGTACTGCACAGAAGTAGCAATGGAACGGGATTTGAGGAACGATATTTTTGAGGGGCGTATCGCATTCACGTGATTTTAAAAGTTTCGTTTTGAACGAATCATTCCGGCGCGATTTTAAAGATACTCGTTTCCGAATTTACTAAATTCTAACTTTGTACGTTTCGAACAAAGACAGTCTTGATCCTAAACCGTTATAAGGATCAGCGGGTCATGTACAGGATATTCAAAAACGCGGTCATCGAATGTTGCAAGAAATGAAGTAATGAGGCAAGGTACGTTACAAGAAATAACAGAAAATCTACATACCTCGGTTAGATAATTAACCTTAAATTTTGATGTCAGTACAGGATCTATTCAAAATGTGTTCAAATTCAAATTGTAAAAGGAAATTAACATCACCTCACTATTAAAAAAATGTACTTAGCCTTTAAATGAAGTATTTTTTAATTGTTGGATAAGGGTCCTGTAATGTTGTCTTTATGGGGTCATTTAATGAGCAAAATATACCAAAGCCGTCCTAATAATTTAGCAAAATTTGCATGGCGAGTACGGAACAAGTGGCCAACATATGCGGAAAATAGTTTCAAGTAACTTTTATTTAAAATTATTTTTAATATAAGTTGAAGGCTGTAGAATCATTATTCCATACTTTTTGTACATGCTGTATATTTATTAAGTAAGATATTTACATCAAAATATACGCTTAAACCTATATAAATAATAGTTATATAAAGTCAAACAGTAGTCTCAAAACTCATCAGCCCAACTGAAACCCCAGATATTAGACTTTTTATATCGGTTTAATCTAAATGATCTTAATCTGCAAATGCTTCATAAGGGAACTAGAGCTCTTTGAAGTTGGTGTTTTCAGGTAAACTTTTTCAACATTCCTCAAAAATGAGCTTATCTGTTAAAAATTGTAAATTTTGAACACAGAAATCGGACACAATTTGATTTTTTTATTATAACCACCGGAGGTTGGGGTGGTTAGCAGAAATTTTCCATTATATTTCTTTATCTGTAAACTGTACTTCCATAAATAGTATATTTTTGAGATCGCTATGATGCACCATTTTCGAAATATATAAATTAAACCTTTTGCGTATCTTGCAATTAAGAAATTAATTTATTACAATACCAAGACGGCTTTGACAAAAAAAAAATGTAACACTTCAAAATTTGTTTTTTTAGTTTTTTTAGTCATGAATCAATTATATCCATTACCACTAAAGTAAAATCTCCACATTCTAAGTCTCAAGATTAGCCCACAGAATACAATTAAGCATAATAATGTTTCTATTCAGAAAAGTGAAGGTGTAATGAACTTGGCTGTTATAATAATAATAATGAATTTATTTTCCAGACAAAGATAATTATCAAAAAAAATTCTACAAAGAATTTAAATCAATACATTAATTTATACATTAGTACCGATAGTAATCTTTCCTAAAAATAATGGCGTAGTTCGGTCAAAAACCGCTTTTCAACTATACCACTAGAAACGAAAACGGAAAGAGTAACAACAAATAAAAACAAAACATTACTGTTCAAAATCCAATACAAGAAACCTGCACATACACTCAGCAGCAGAAGTCTGCGTACAAAAAACTTGTAATGCTTTAATTAAAAAAATAAGAGTCATAATCTAATGTGATAAATTTGATTTTTTTTTATTTTGTATATTAACTACATATAATTCTATTAACAAAATATGCTTCAACAAAACAGAAACAGTAGTTAGAGAAAAAAATCAAAACTAAAAATTCTACAAATAACGGGTATGCAAAAATCTGCGTACAAGTCAGGACAGTATTTATAAAAAATTCATAAATGAGATCATTGTTTCTATATTAATATGAGGTCGGATAACCTTTACGTTTAATGACCTCTCTTAAACGTTTAGGCATGGAGTGCACTAATTTCTTCGTTTCGTCCGAACTGATTTTGGCCCATTCCTCAATCATAACATTTTTTAACGTTTCCTTCGACGTTATGTTGTGTTGCCGAATCCTGCGTTCCAGTAAATCCCAGAGGTGTTCGATGGGATTCAAGTCCGGCGATTGTGGAGGTGTTTTAAGTTGCTTTGGGGTATTGTATAGTAGCCAAAGCTTAGTGTTGTGGGCGCAATGTTTGGGGTCATTATCTTGTTGAAAAAAGTATTCCAAAAGCCCAAGTTTTCGATGCTAGGCTTCAAATTTTCTTTTAAAATGTCTATATACATTTTATGGTCCATTGTCGATGTTATGAAAACCAACCTTCCCACCCCTTTGGTGCACATACACCCCCAAACCATAACTCCACCACCTCCGTGTTTTACAGTCGCTTTCAAATTTTCGGGATTAAGGGCAGTATTAGGTTTTCTCCATACAAGTTGTTTACCCTTAATGCCGAAAATGCAAAATTTGCTCTCATCTGTAAAGAGAACTTTCTCCCAGAATTCAATGGGCTTGTCTAAGAGTTTTTTTGCAAAGGCGATCCGCTTCTGACGATTGACCTCTGACACAAATGGCTTTTTTCGTGCAACGCGACTGTGATAGTTAGCTTTATTGAACGTCCTTCTCACCGTATCTTTGCTGATAGTTTTATGAAATTCTTCTTGTACATTTTCTACTATTTTTTTTGCCGTCAGCCTAGGTTCTTTTCTAACCTGCTGTACAATTTTTCGCTTCTCTCGGTTTGTTAAAAGGGGTGGTCTACCAGATCGCGGACGTGAGAGGTAATCTTTAGTGTCTTTATAATTATTAATTACTCTTTGAATGGAAGAGTGTGACCTGCCGACAGTTTCTCCTATTTTTCGAAAAGATTTTCCCTCTTTCCATAACTTTACAATAATTTTTCTCTCTCCCAATTCAATTTCCTTTCCTTTCGTGTCCATTCTAACTTTTAGCTTCTAAGCCTCTGCTAATATAATTGACACCGATTATCTTTTATTTAAATCGGAAAGCGTACATCGCCAACTACGTGTTTAAGTAAATAAGTATATTTTGGAGAATTCGTCTTTATTTGTACGCAGATTTTTGCATACGCATTATTTGGAGAATTTTTAATTTTAATTTTTTTTGTAACTAATATTTCTGTTTTATTGATGCATATTTTGTTAATAGAATTATATGTAGTTAATACACAAAATAAAAAAAAATTGAAGTTTATCACATTAGATCATGACCCTTATTTTTTCAGTTAAAGTGTTAGAAGTTTTTTGTACGCAGACTTCTGCTGCTAAATGTACTTCAACATTAGCCGAATAAAAAATTAATGAAGAGAAGCGTTGGTTGTCATCTTTGTAATTAATAAGATCTATCCCTTCGAAAAAGTATTATGAATATGATAGACCGCGATATCCCAACCTAGGCTAAACAAATAGTTAAAGCATTTCCTTCTAAATGTGTAAACCGTTGCGGATAATTTCACATCATATCATTGCATATTTTAATAACCCGATACGAATATGATGTCTTAAAAAGCTGAAGGTATCCTGAAATATTATGTTTAATATATGCACATCAGGTTGGAATGTAATTTTATCATATAAACATGAAGGCTTCTAATAGGCAATAATCCTATAATAAAGATAAGCCAAGTGTAATGCCCGACGGTTACAAATATTTAACCAATTCAAATCGATCAACCGGTGATTAACATACTTTCTACGTCCAATTCTGAAAATCAATCGCAAACACGAATTTTGTACCTTTCGAGTCTTTCTTTTATACATGGGAAAAAGAAGATGAATAAACTTTCATTTTCCTATTTAAAAAGTGTCTGCTACTATAACTATAACCATTTTTAAATTACAATATGCATGTTGTGCACATTTATTAATTAACCCTGCAAACTTAAGGTCACTATCCGAAGGCGTCCACGATCGTAAATAACTGAAGTCACTTTGAACTAGTTTCTAAAAAAGATTGCAACAAGGCATCTGAAACGTCAAACAGTTTTTCAAAAGACATACGACAAAACCCGTCGTTTTATATAAGTAACCAACAGACTCGTGTGTATAGTGTAAAGAAGAGACCCAAGTACCGAACCCTGCGGAATAAAGAGAGAGCATTTAAGGTTAGGTTCTCAACAATCACACTCTGTTTATGATTTGTTTAAATTAATCACCTAACAACCCACCCACCATAATATGGACACTTTTTCCTTGTCAAAGCCAGAAACAATATTGTCAACAATATGAAGTAGCGCGGTGGTACGACTATATCTAGGCCGAAAACCTGATCTCAGCTGAAAAATAAAAATTTTTTCCTCTACCTTACATAAAATTGGAGAATGCTTATAGGCCTTAAATGTGCAAACTCAGAAGTATTGCTAGTTTTCACCAGTGGTTTAACCAACGCATGCGTCTGGGAATAATAAATCTTACGCAAGTATTAAGTAGTGCTTACTCAGCACTACAGTACTATAGTATTGATACTTGTCGCATTTGCTGGCATCAATAGCTACCTCGATATCGATACTCGATACCCGCAAAGTAGTAAAGTATCAGTTTCGGGAATAGGAAACTGCGTTTACAGTATATTTAAATGGGTGATTTTACATAAAAAAATATTAGGAAAATTTCATATTGAGATGTGTCTTAAAATGCTTTAAGGGAGCCAAGATACTTTCAAGATGACATTTAATATGTGCTTATTTTTGAAAATACGTAAAGGTACCGTGTGCTGAAAACAACTGCATTGCAAAAAGACTGTATGAGAAACCACATATTTTGCGCCTATGGTTCCTTATCAACCAGAGACTCTGCTAGCAGTGTTTAGAGTTTTATAAGCAGTATTTAGTTTTGAATTGGCAGTTTTTAAACTTCTGAGATGAAGATATTGTATTTTGGTATTTGAATGTAAAATCAAATTTTATTAACCGCTTCTTGCCTTTTGTGAGAAAAATATTTGATGCGTCAACAGTAGGTATCTGATTTTTTGCGATGAAGTCTTCTGCAAGCATTGCAAGTCTTTTGGAAACACTTTTAAGTCTTCTAGAGGCAATATCAAGTCTTCTGGACGGATTTCAAGTCTTCCAGAGGTAATATCAAGTCTTTTGTAAGTACTTCAAGTCTTCTATAACCAGTACCTAATCTTCTGAAAGTATTCGAGAAACCTTTTAAGTTTTACAGAAGTAGTTCAAGTCTTTTAGAGGTAATGTAAAATTATTTGGAAGCATTGCAAGTCTTCTACATATAATATCAAGTCTTCTAGATATTTTCTGCCAGCAGTATTTAATGTTTAATTCACATTTTTTGGACTACTTACATTAAGATATTGCATTTTGTCCAATAATATTTAATATTTTCGAAACAAGCTGAAATGTTTTATCAGTAGTAGGTGTCTTCTAGAAGCAATATCCAGTCTTTTGAGAGTATTTCATGTCTGTTAGAAGCAGTATCACTCGATACTGGATGATACAAAAGACTTCTTCTGGAAAGATTTCAAGTCTTCTAGAAGCAGTGTCAAGTCATCTGGAAGCGCTTTTAGTGCTTCCAGAAGCAAGATCACACTTGATCTTACAACAGAACACTTTCTGGAAGCACTTCAAGTCATCCAGAGGGAAGGTCAAGTGTTCTGGAAGCATTTCAAATCTTCCACAGACAATATTAAATCTTCTGGAAACCTTTCAAGTCTTCTAGAAGTAGTTTAAGTTTTCCAGAGTCAATATCAAGTCTTTTGAAGCAGTTCAAGTATTCTACAACCAACATCAAGTCTTCTGGAAGCAATATCAGGTCTTATAAGAGCAGTATCAAGCCTTACAGGGCCTGAATCAAGTTTTGTGGAACCATATCAGGTTTTTGAAAGCATTTTCAAATCTTCCAGAGACAGTATCAAATCTTCTGGAAGCATTTCAATTCTTCTAGAGGTAATATTAAGTCTTTTGAAACCTTTTGGAAACCTTTCAAGTCATCTAGAAGTAGTTCAAGTCTTTCAAAGTCGATGTCAATTCCTTTGGGAGCATTTCAACAATTCTAGAACCAGTATTATGTTTTCTGGAAGCAATATCAGATATCATAGAAGCAGTAAGAAGTCTTCTACAAGCATTTCAAGTTTTAGATGCAATTTCAAGACTATTAAGGGCAGGATCAAGTCTTTTGGAAGCAACCAGATAAAACCATAAATAATTTTGTACGGATGCTTGTACATTCAGAGAACGTACTTGGCGGCTACGTGTACGGGTGCTCTACACTCATAAAAAGTTTTGTATGGCTACGCAAGCACCCATACAAAACTATATATTTAAAATCTGCAAAAAAAATACATAAAAGATTTGCTTATTTTGTACTTACTTTGTTATTAAAATGTTATTTTCGATAATTTGCTACTTTCGATAGTTCGATACTTTGAAACTTTCGATACTCTGAATAGTATCGATAACAAGAAGGTATGGATACTCGATACCTCATTTAAGGTATCGCCCAGTCCTAGTATTAGGTATGTGTATCAAATAATCCCTAATGTGGGGATGATAGCTTTAGTAAATCAATAGATTATTAATATCTACAGCATTAATATCTACAGCATTACTTTTAATTGAGGAAATTGCAGTAATAACATCATATACCGTAGCTGGACTAAAGGATATGTTGATTAAAAAAGTCTATTATTTAGATAAAAATAATAAAGCACATCGTCAAGTAAAGCCACATTATTAGGTACAGAATCCACAAAAAATCTGTTGATTTCGTTTGAATGACTAAGGCACCACGGTAGGTTTTGAATTGTGTATATTGACCTTAACGCCAGTGATTTCCTTCACCTCTTTTGCATTTGATGCTTCACAAAAGACTTTTTCTCCCTTTCTATTGCAGAATTGGTTATGTTTCTCATATCCTTGTAGTATTGCTAAGCCACCTTAGTTCCGCACCTCTTAAACCTTGCAAATACATCGTCTCTAGTTTTCTCCATAAGTTTAATTATGTCTTTAACCATGGGACTGGCGCCCTGTTAAATTTACAACGCTTAACAGGAATGTGTTCATTAATCATAGATAACAATTTAGAGCACAATTTTTTCAACTGTTCAATAACTTTTTTCGCTAACGAGTTCGTCTCCGAACAGCTCAGAATATTATGGCTAGCTCATTTAGATACTAACAGCAGATTTCGTCACATATACGTAGAACATATTTGGTCTCGTGTACTGTACCCTCATTGCCAATCTTTGCCAACCCAATCATAATCGCCAGTCTTTGCCGTTAATACTAAAGAAGCAGTTCTGTGATTCACTGGTTGTATCCCATTTTGCCTGCCCACTGTGCAATGTTTTCTCATGCTTCAATTGAGAATGTTAATATTCCAAGTTAACCAATGAAAGGACTTACTCACTTACTTGACAAGATAAGAATAGAATAAGAAGGGGTTATCTCTTAGAGTCACTAACTTTACCCTTGTAAACTTACTTATGCGAGAATACTTTTGTTATTTGCTACTCTTTTTGTGTCCTATTTTTTATATAGTCATGGTGTGGTCTCCTCTACCTTTCACCCTGTTTATTGTTTCTGCCATAACAATGCTCGCTGTTTTAAGTATAATTTGTGTATTCTATAAAGCTTTCCATCCCAAGTTGCCTACTGTGTTCCGTTTTACCATATCCTAATTGGTGGTGTAAATCTGTAATCTAAAATGGTATTCGAAAATATTCTTGTGTTAAACATGTTGAATAGATGTAAATTGCTAACACTCGAAAGCAATAAAGATGATTTCTTTTTATTTATTTAGCATCAACCTACATACTCATGGTGTGCTATCCTGTACGTTTCATTTTGATTTATTTGTCATAACTATATACTTTACTACACCTTACTACGCCTCATGCTTGTTTGAGATTGTATACAGCATTCGCGAATATCTGAATATCTCATATTCCAAGCATTCCATAATCTTTGTGACGTTTATTAAACATGTTCAATACAAGCAAATTGTTAACTCTCTATCCCTATCATAAAATTTTAAATAAAGTTAGAACTCTTCATACTTGATAAACAAAATAAGATATCGTGATGTCCATAATCAAAATACGAGGTAATATGAGAGTGAGTGGTAATTTTTCCACCCAAACATAAGATGTCATTAGTCATTATTTAGAAGATTATTTACGTATTAGATTTGTGTACAACAATTTGTCTGTTTTCTAACCAATTTTTATATACTCACGATGTGTATATAAAAATAGTTTACATAACACTACGTTTCATCTTAATTATTTTCTTTTGCCGTATCAATGCTCGTTGTCCCATATTTTGCTTTTTTTTATAAAATTTCATTTTAGGTTAGGTATGAACAGGGACGCATTATCGATGTGCCAATTGTAATTAAGTTTCTTTTAATACTAGACATGTTATTACTATTATGATAACTGTTATGTATCAAAAGACTCCGTGATTTCCTTAATACCTCGCCTTAATAATATTCAAGAGATTACGAATGGTATATACAGTTACGTAGATTCTCGTTATGCAGACGGAACGGTTCGATATGAAGGAGTTTGTTGTTAGTTCATCATTCATTATAGTATGTAAACCTTATTATGAACGCTTGTGTATTTGCGCTATTCATTAAGAGTTTGAGTGCGTTGAAATTGCCAACATGACGCATTTCTAAGCAAGTTACATTACTATATCTATAAAGATATTTGTTCTCTAAACATAAATTAATTGGTTCTAAATTTTTTACGTGTTCTGGTTAATTTACAACAACTTAATCTGACATTAAATACCACGAGAATTTCGGGGCGGTATAACAAGAGCACTGAGAGAACTTATAATACTTTAAAACTTATATAGGAAAACTTTCCTGTATCACGTGCATATGTTTGTTAGTACTGGATGAGATTTTCCCAAGTTTTCCCCTCAGCATTAACAATTTAAAAAGTTTTCCCGCTGTAATCCATAGACACATACCTTCTTTACTAACTCCAACAGATCCTTTAGAAATCCACGTAACTCCTCATTTTCAATGGTTCCATTATTATCCTGAAAAAAAATTGTCCATTGCAATCTTTATAGGAATATTTATTTAAAATTAATTACCCGATCGTATAAAGAAAACACCCTTTCGATGTCATCCTTCGTCAATTTAGTGGCTCCCTATGCAGATATTACAGTTTAATTAATTGGGTCAATTAAGCCACGTGTGTGCGACATATTAACACCATCTATTTAATATACACGTTCTTAATTGAATTCGGAGCTAGATCATGTTATTATCGTTATAATGAAACTGCATATTCAAGCTTGAAAATTGTGCTTATCTAAGACGATGACTAATTGTAAGTACTTGCTCTTTATTTTATTAGCTCTATAAAAACGAATATGTATGTTAAATAGATTTGCGTAGCACATTTATAATTTGTAGTGTACAGGTGTTTACAGTGTGATTTTTGATTTGAACATAATAGAACATGCGCCTGGAAGATAGAAGAGACACTACAAAAAAGATTGTGCATGCTATACTAATACTACTTTAGCCTCTAGATCCATCTAAAATTCCATTTAGAAGACACTTTAACAAACGCCTTTGATCGTTACAACCGGTTCGTTTTCCTCTTTTCGATTTCCTGTTCTTTATTTTTTTTTTGATATAGTGTCTTTTGTGATCACATCATTGTTATTTCGGCCGTTAAAATACTTACTTCTATTCCTTCCTATTGAAATAGCGACAAAGACAAACAGACAAAGCCGTGCTACAGTTTTAACGGAAACAATTTGTTTTGTTTTAAAAGAAATGATTTATTTCAATTTTGGATTATTAATTTTACCGAGCTATAACTAGAATATGATTTAAAGATTTTTATTTTAGATGCTTACGGTTAATTTTAAATTTTTTTAAACTAATCGGTGCAACGAAAGAAAATAATCTAGAGATGTGCTATTATAGAAAAATAGATAGTTTAAAGACGATATCTTGCAATCTATATTGATTTTATTTGTTATTTTGAAAGAGAAAGTCGTGTTCTGTCAATGGTGTTCTGTAAAGAAGATTATTTTTGCTGCTGGTGCCTGTAGATGGTAGTTAAGATTTTCACTTTGATTTGATGAGACTTACCTTAAAAACCTGTCGACACAGGAAGTTTTCTTTCACCGGTAACAACCTGTGGCAAAAATAAACGTAATAGTACCGAATGATTGATAGGTTATAAATGCTCGTTGAGGTTTACACAAAATATGTTTTAATATCCAATGTGATTGAAATATATAATTAACTGAAATGTAATTAATCTCCTTTGTAATGAAATTATAATTCAGTTGTGTGGTTGAACTGATTAATATGAACTCGAATAGATATTCATTGGAAATACTGAATAATTGATAAAAACAGTTTCATTATTTATATATTTTTATTACAACGGAATATGCTGGGAAATAATTTTATAAATAATAGTTCTTTGTAGGTAACTATAATCCTCCCCAATCTAATTGGCTTAAAATATGAAAAAATTAAAATTTTTAATTATAGAATAGGTGTTGATAAAATTATAAGCTGTGATGGCAATACAATTAATGAAACTGTTTATAACAAAGCACAAAGCATAATCTCCGAACAATTTGATTTTAACTATATTAAATTCTTTAAACCACAAACAATATGATCTGAAAACTATAATGTTCATGTTATTGGATAATAGTTTCTTATGCAACTTGAAACCTAGATATGGTGGGAAAAATGTATGAACAAAAATTATGTGTATTTAAATAAGCGCAAATAATCCAAGTATCGACCTAAGTGGGATAATTTACCAAATATTTTAAATTTGACTCATTTAATAACCAAATAGGTTTGAAGATGAAAATAAAAAACAGTGGATGAGAATAATATTAATAAAAATTGTTTATAATAAAGCACAGAACATAATCCGTAAACTATTTCAAGTGTGGAATATTTTACATATCTCAAAATAATAATATTCTTGTCATTGTGTGATAGTTTCTAATTAACCTGACAAAACAAAAATCTAACCTAAAATTGTAGAAAGTTTTAGGTTTAGATAATGGATAAAGATATAGCCAAACCAAGTAACAGTTAGTCGGAAGTGATTAATAGTAGCCGATAGTAGCGACGGCTAAGAAAAAATGCAGAAAATCCACATGGATTCGAGGTGTTGAGCATAGGCGGAGGATTGCCGCACTGAAGGAAGTTTTGGCCAAAGGACCTGCCACTACCAGTGAAGTGGAATCCTCCGGTTCAATCAAAAAACATTTTGGTTTTTTTTTAGTCATTGACCGGTTTCTTCCGATTCACTAAAAAAACAGCTCAAAAGAGCAGGCTGGATCCTCCTTGACTTCAAGGAAAATCAGACAGCGGGCCTCAAAAGGACAGACGACTGCTATTGACAAAAAACAAGCCGAAAAAGACCAAGGTCTCCAGGATCGACTCCCAGGGAAAACAAAAGTCGAAGAAAACAGAAACTAAAAGATCCTTCCATGACGCCGCCACGAGGCACCTGCATTATCGACAGGTCCAACCTGCTCGGCAAACTCGACACTGAAAGTTATTGGGTCCAAAACGTATCATGGCGAGACTGTCAGAATTACCTGTGACACCAAGCAAGACCTGAAATGGTTAACCTGGTAGGTCGGCTAGAACCGTGGGAAGGTACAAATCTTCATGTGGTGTGGGCTGACGAGCTGACGAAGTTAACCAAATTAAGGTTGTGAATAAGAGCGGATCCTAATGAAGGTCTATAAGGCAAAAACATCGCAATAACAATACTACAAAACCAAAACAGGCATCTAGCGATTCACCAATGGTGTTTGTTCTATCACGAAATGGATGCGGATGGCCAAGAGCAGAGGATCATTCGGGACCCCACAAGAAGGTATTGACAAGCTCGATGTCAAATCATGTCGATGGAGGTATTAGCAGTACTCACTAACGGTGATAGTTTACGTTAAGTAAAGAGAAGGAGCACAAAAAGGGGAGGCGAAGGCGAAGTCCGCTGACGTTCCGAAGGCGGCCGAAACCTGCGAAAGAGCAGGAAATTTCAGTACCTAGCGCGCATTGAATGGGAAATGGCGTAGACATAGCTGGGTTAGATCTAAAGTTTCCCGTGTCTTCGGTCTTTAACTCGCTACTGCTTTTGGCTCAGTCATAACAGTCACAGAAGTCGCCTGCGACGATCAAATTGAGGAGAACCTCGTTCGAACTAAGCTCCAACTGAGAAGCAACCGTCTTAATTAAATAAATAAACAAATTACTACATTAAAGGTAATAAAAAAAAATTAGATCCATGGATCGTAAGATCTAAGATGACTGGATTTAGCAATTTAAATGGGTTTGTTTAGAATTATATAGAAGCATAAAGGCAGACTTGTTACCTCAACTGCAAATAACTGATATAGCCACGGTACAGCTGGAATGTGTTGTTCAGGGAACTACAAAAACAATAACAATAGCGTCTGTCTACCTTCCTCAAAAAGCAGATCCTCTTTCTATTAGACACTGTAAATCCTCCATTTGCAGTGTCTAATAGAAAGGAGCGAAAGGAAGGATTAGAGTCTTATAGTTGGGTGTAAGTCTACCTCCTGGGGCAATATGGAGGATAACCCGAGAGGTAAATTATTATTAAAATTCATTATAAGTTTAATGATTTAGACAGATAGCGTAAGTAATGATTTAGAAATAATTATGTAATGATATACAGATAACGTAATTGACACCCAAAATATCCATGAGGGTATACACTCCAGTGATACGTTCAATGTTAACTTACGGTGCCGTAAATTAATGGCCAAGAGCTAGAGACAAAATGATGAACTGTAGCTTTTCTCTACGTTATAGGCTCGATGATAACTATACCAACACCATGTTGAGTTGGCGGTGATAGCAACAATGCTCAGGCTGTAAGAGGCTAAGGATAAATAACTATATAAATGTAAAAAATTGTCCAGCCAGCTATGGGATGAGGTAAGTAGCAAACAACCTCTCCTGAATAGTATGATAGATACGATTCCAATGCGTTGTTCCAATGCCAAGTTTTTAAACTACTGCGAATTTGGCTGAGCAAGTTTCCAAGAAAATTAGTAACTAAAAAATTACAATATATTCTGATTGAAGACAAGCCGTCCTTTCACTCATTCCCGTTGTTTTAGGACTGCCATAACAATCTTTGTGACGCTGCTGCTAGCAAGCAGATTATGATCTGCTGGACAAAGGGTCATTAGGGAATTAAGCTTCATGACATGACGGATAAATTAGCGAGGAAACCTGCAGGCGAACCTCTGGGATAGCTAGAACTTATCATCGCCCCAACAATAGGGTCTTACAACAATAGAGTTTCAAGAAGAGGAAGCACATATGATATTTTTAAACTACTAGGACAGGACATCAGAATGTCGTCCAGTCCAGGAGGCTCTGATGTACCCTGACCCCAAACAGCAGAGAATGTGGTGAGGTGGAAGAATCGGCGGAATACGATCGTGGTATAGAAGACGCGTGGCCCTTCAAATAATCAGACTATCTATTTTTGAAAATATGCAGATTGGCATTGAGTGGAATCAGGGCAACACAACCTGGTGAGATCAAAGTGCCGCAGACAGAACAGCCTGCCTTTCTGCGAATCCAGAATCCGGATAGTTTTTAGTTCAACATGAAACATTCATGTGCTGGAAAAAAAATTATAAACAGAAATTATTTATGTTACATCAGTAAAATAATGTAGGCGGATAAAACTCAATTATAATTGTACCCAACCTAATTGGGTTAATAAAAATTGTTTATAATGAATCACAGAAATATAATCCGTAAACAATTTAATTTCAATTCATTCAAATTTTTAGTTTAAATCCCAAGTAACATAATATCTCAAAATCATAATATTCATATTATTGAATAATACTTTTTAACGAAACTAGAAACCTAAATAGACTGGGAAAAAATTTGTAAATAAAAATTGATTGTAATTAGAGATGAGCGGTATTTCAGTAACAATCATTTTTCACGGTTACTAGAAACCGAAAAGTCACCGTTGACAACGGTGACGTAAAATAAAAAAGAACAGTGACAGTGATGTTATGGTGTTTTATGTCCTTGTGTTTTAGAGGTTTTGATCCGAAAGTAATAACTTGAGTTTTTCCTGTATTCAAACTCAAGCTATGACATCTAAACTAATGGTTAACCACATTGAATATTCGTCATACCAAATTGAAAATATTCGTAAACCGAGATCAAACCGAGTTACCCATATTGAATTGCTAGCAAGTATCTAAAGGAACCAAGGGTTCGTTTATGTTGGAATTACGATAAACGATAAGAGCGACATTTAGTTTTAACTGACTCATAGAACTGAGTTAGCGCTGCTCTTATCATTGCTTTTATCGCTTCTCTTATCGTTTATTGCGCTATTTTAGCTAACTTCTGAAGTATACTCTTTGTTTCACTCCAGAATTGGAGGAGATCTAGTTTTTCGGTTATGTATGGTAATGTTTTTGATATTTTCCGGTCTATAATGCCCCTAATGTAGAAGTTTGGATGGTCGAATCCAAAGTTTTTGTTAATAAATAGTTGTTTTGTTCGTTTATTATCTACATTTGCGTACTGATTTTTGAACTGAATTCCGACTTCTTATATCACAGATCAATTAAAATAGTTTTTACATTTCTTAGCAGGCGATAAATGAGCCAGATCATATTAATCATGATGATATTAAAAGTCTGTGATTCAAAGGTGAGTAAGAAATCATCAAAATAGGTCCAAAAAAATTAAACATGAGCATATTCGCTATAAGAAATTTGGTCAATATGGTACCACTTGAGGTGATAATAAAAGCCTACTATGGCTGCTTTTATCCTTATTTATCTTATGCGATCCTGTGCTGGGGGCATTCTGCGCATACGACATGAGTATTCCGAACTTAGAGATGATGTGTCAGGCTTATGGCTGGCATAGGTTTTACTGAGTGTTGTCGGTGGAAGTTTGTTGCCTATATATACTCATTTATGTGATGCACGTTAGATAAAATCTGCCTTGTTACTTAATAAACAATGTCACAATTACAATACCCGAAATAAGAATGATCTTGTTATAAATTGCAGCCGAAAAACGCGAGCAAATGATGGGCAGCATTATTATGGTGTTAAATTTTTGAATGCGTTAGCTTCTAACATTTAAATTTTACCAACTCTATTTTTTAGACGCACGGTTGCAACATTATTGATCACCGGGCCTTTTATAACTTCGACGAATTCTTTAGTCTTTAGTTCTTTAATTCCATTGACCAGATCGTTACGTGGACTATTATTATTATTTATTGATCATTCACTCACCGGCAAGTTTTCTTCTTGAACTTTGTTGTTTTGTAAAGAAATGTTTGAAAACTTTAACGTTGAAAACTATGACGTTTTTTTGACATGTGAAAATATTTAATGTGATACGTAAGTATTTAGTGCGATCACTGTCACTGTTTATAATCACAATGATTGAAAAAGAACGATCACCGATCACCACGTTCCTTAAAAATCATGGGATCGCTCATTTCTAAATGTAATGAAAATCTTAACCCAAAAGTTTAAACCCAAAAGTACATGACATCCAAAAATCATAATATTCATGTTATTGGATCATCGTTTTTATTGCAATTCGAACCCTAGACATGCTAGGAAAAAAATTTATGAATGAAAACGGATATCGACAAACTAATATCCATAAACGAATATATCTCATCAATAATTTTAATCAACCAAGCGGAATTAAAATTTTTTAGACTCGTTTTATTCCGAAAATTAAAACTGTTGATGAGAATACTATTAATAAAAATTGTTTATAATGAACTACAAAAACATAATCCATAAACGATTAAATCCCAACCATTTAACATCTTTTATTCAAAGCATAAAATCCCAAAATCACCACGTTTGCGTTATTGACTTTAATTCCTGAATAATAATGGAAATTCCTGAGTTATGTGGATGGGTTGTGCTCCTCAATAATGGTCCTGTATTAACTATTTTGTTGTCTATTGCCTTTGATCTGATTGCTCTAAATTTAATTGCCTATTATCTAGGCGAACTCAGTGTACCGTTATTGATTAAAGTCAATAAGTCATTCTATTATGTTAAGCAATTCACATCATATCCATCAACAAATCAATACTAAGTTACTTTAAAATTACTTTTATGCGCAACATTCCCGCTTTGTATATTCAAAAACAACGCGGCGATATCAAAACAAGGTTTATTTGCACTTTTTTTATTCAAATGGATTGTTTTGTATTATGTTCAAAAAGTAAACAAACACAAAAATTACTTTTACCCTTCGTTTGTAATATTGCCAGGTTCGTAAATAATTAAATACCTGGAATGTTTTACGTTCGGCTTTCTCTATGGGCTGATTTTGAATTTTGCTGTATCAGCAGTTTTCTATCTGTATTATAAAGTTTATAACGTCATAACTTTTCAAATTTATAGGTTACGGATATTAAGGTCGAAATTGATTTGGCTCCATTAAAAATTTATTGTCGACGCGTATTCAAATTTATAATTTATGGGATACTTACTTGGCCATTTCGGATAGTTGTAATCGCCCGTCCTTATTTGAGTCAAAAACTTGTAACTAACATAAAATTAAGTTGTATTAATAACAAATAAAAATAAATCATTAATTTGTAATTTTCCCACCATTGTATCTGTATATTCTATGAGTTTATCTTCGGATACGTCGTTAATCTTCTTAGCTTCCTTCAGCAAATCCCTTAAGAAGTTCTAGAAACAAAACTCATTAATTTCGCGTTTCTCTTGTTGTATTAAAAATATGATAAACAACATGAAACAGTAATCATTTATCCTTCTCCAGTGTAGGTGGGTAATATCCTAAGTTGTTTATCACATTCGAAAAAATTATTAATTAACCTTCAATTCATCAGCTTCGATGTATCCACTTCCGTCGGTGTCGTACTCCCTCCAAATCTAAAACCGACGAAAACAACGTGTGTTAGTAAACATGAGGGTATCATTTTCGTCACAAAATCGATCGTTTCTATATATTACTTTCATGAATTCGACGCTCGACTCGAGGGGATTATCGAACCGGAAAAGCAGCAGGAAATTTTCCTCCATCGGCAGCAATTGAGCAAGCTTAAAAAAACCACAGCCTCTTATTATAGCTAATTTAAATTTAGCGTTAGTTCCAGTTTACCTCTCTGATATCGATCTTGCCATCCTGGTTGTCGTCGTAAGCTTCCATGAAACACGCTTTCAGTTCCACGAGCATCTCGTCGGATACCGCCTGAAAGTTGAAAAAGGTGTGCAGGGGTGTTTCGAAATGGAACGGAAATGTTTTTAGTTAAAAGCCACTCTACTAGATCCCGCCGGAATATTATTCTCTTTTTGGAAGGAAACAAAGCGAAAGCTTGGCTTTTTGGTGACAAGAGTAAGCGGTCGGGGTGAAAATAAATTTTCGAGAACTGGAATAATTATTTAACTGAAAGTGAGGCTTCGCACAATTTTCAAGTAGTCTCATTTAGGTTGATTAATTAATCAATTTCCGGAAGTTTGGACAAGTATGTGATCAATATAAATTGTTTGTATCACCCGACCCTGTTTTTGTTGACTGAAAATTCATTGCGGTGTATGTTTACCAGGCTTTTTCAATTAAATGCTCAAATTTTACTTCGTTGCGTTTACAGTAAACAAAAATTAATCAGAAAAGCCCCGATGTTGACTTTTAAAACCTCGAGAGAAAACGATCATTTTGAAAATATTGAAGTGTACATTAATTATCTACATAAATAAATAAAATGTATTTACCTCCGGTCCAATATCGGTCATGTTTGCGCTTGAAACGAATTCTCTTAGAAACCCATCTAGTTCTGTCCCTTCAATGTATCCATTACCTTTAATTAAAAGGAATAATTTAGCGTGTTTAATTTTGTGTTCTCTAAACCTACCATCTTTATCATAGTGGCTCCACACCTCCATAAATTGATTGGCAGACAACTTTTTGAGTTCCCTCGAGTGTGGGTCTCTGTACTGTCTCATGAAGTTGGTGGCTTTTTCTAAGTTGAGTTTTTTGTTGGCTTGTTGGTCTGCTTGAGCTGAAGTCATTATTGTAGTTTTTGTAACTGAAAAGAAAGTTTAAATAAATAGTTTATAACGGACTGAAGATTAACGCGCGAATTGTTATTTTGCTCAGAGATGTGTATAGAAGTACTAAATTAGAGATAAAGTGGCTACATTCAGACTCAGTTGAATATGCATGAGCATTTATAACGACTCTGGAAGTTAAGATACTGTGTTATTTATCGTATACTAGTTATAAACGCTACGTTTCACATTGAGTTTGTAATAAGTTTCCATCCCTATTTAGGATTAACAACGTTATGAACTTGATATAGCATTAATATAAATTTATTATTTAGTGGCATACAATTTATATTGATAGTAAATAATTCAACACAACATTAATAGTGAATAATTAAAAAGTACTCAAACTGCCAGATTGCCACCAATCAATTTCGGCTTGTCGACGCTCGACTTTCATGTATCGGTTGAAACATCATTTTTCGGTGCCAATAGAGAGCTTCATGTACCAAGGGAGATACAATCGATCGTATGGGACAATCACACTGTGTTTACTTGTTCGGTTATCCATGTCATGATGTTATCACAACGGCGGATACAATAGTGTATTGGACTTTAAAGCGTGTAGAGAAATGAAAAGTCTAAACAAATTTTTAATGTTTTGCACTATAAAAATGCTTATTAAATCATCTATTAAATGGTTTTTATCATATGCTAATACCTTTAATAGTTGTTAAGATAAGATTATTTGCAGTTATTTTAGATTATTGTAATACTGTCATTGTAGTATTAAAGTTAATTATTAAAAGGTCATAACCCGTAAATTTGAAAATATGAAAGTATAACTTTATATGGACCCAAATCTTAATTAAAATTGCTCTAATATTTTTCTTCATCATGCAAATATTTCAGTTAGTTCCTGAGATATGATTGTTTAAAAAGTGATGTCTTTTAATTGTCTAGTATTGTTAAAATTGACTTTAGCAAGCATGAGTCCAACATTTGAAGTTTCGAAATTAGCACTTTAACACGTTTTATGGATATTCTGTACTTTGCCAAAACCTGCCGCAGCGAACGTCTTAAGTATGTTAAATGTTAATTACATTTGCTATAATTTACTTGTTACTTGACGCTAATATCTCCATTGTTTCTTGAGATAAGATTATTTAAAGATTTATCTTCGATTTCTCTCATGTACTGTCAGAGATGACTTCAAGACATTATGACGCCTCAATTTGAAATTTCGAAGTTATGATTTTAAAAATATTATTAAGTGTTAATTATATACTCTATTTACAACAGTTGCAGTGAACCTGGGCGAAGCACCGACCATTACTCTAACTATTAAACAATAACCAGTTCCACATACAAAAAAATAAAGAAAGAATATTGGCATAACCATGTAAAAATTCACTTAATTATTTGCATATTTTTCTAAAATTAAATGTAACCAATATGTCATATGTCATAAAAACAAAGAATTTTTTATTTCAATTTTTTATTCAAGAAATTTCATTTTTTATTATGAAACAACTTTTTTACGGCATCGACATAGCGCTTGCAAAAGTTTTATATGTAATATAATTCAATCGTTTACATTAGTAACATTTTTATGGATTCGATAATAACGAAACAAAATATGTCATTCAAAACTGTTAAAACTGTTGCTTACCTTCTGAAGTAAACGTTTCAATTATATGGTGACATAGGAATTTTTTCATTATCTCGTTTTTGTTCTGTTCTATCACGCAACAAACTGTATATATACGTTTTGTTTGACAAACTAGAAGATCTTTTCAAAGTCCTCTAACAACTTTTGTAACTGTTCTAAAGGTCTAAAAGGTACAGAAGTTTTCCACTTATCCAGCCTCACCTATTTCCTCATTCTACTACCTCATTCTATTTTTGCAAATATTTGTGTGGATATCAACAATGAACATCGACGACGAAAGTAACGATAGCAATTCTGAAGTTGATGATAATGAAGATTTGGGTTGGAGTTCTGAAGAAGGTAATAGCAACGATTGGGATGACGAAGATGATAGTGAGGACGACGCTTCAGTTGACGGAGCAACTTCAGAACCTACGTCATTTAATGACGTTGGTACCATGGAAGAAGAAGTTGTACCATGGAGTTCTGCATTCATTCCACGACCTCCTTTTCTTTTCGTATGAAATTCTGGCGTTTAAATTCCGCTTTTAAAAGATAATATACTAGAGATTTTTGAAGCATTTTATTACTGACGAACTAATTGAATTGATTTAAATGAAACAAATCGTTGAACAAAATATAAAACCTAAATCTAGAACTATTTTTTGATACGATACAAACATAAAAGAAATTAAGACATTCCTTGCTTTGCTCCTTATTCAAGGAGTTGATTCAAAACTCGATAGCAAATTATATTTTACTAGACGTGAAAGTATTGAATCGCCGTTTTTTTTTTCTCGAATAATAACCGAAAAACGTTTTTTCCTAATTCAAAAATCTTTACACTTTTGTGATAACGAAGAATTTCATCTGCGCGTACAACAAAAAAATTGTATAAAATTGCTTCAACCTGAGAAATAAATTTATGTCTATACATATACGTTCCAGAGAAAAATATTGCTGTTGATGAATCCCTAATTGGGTGTAATTTTTCATAGAAACAATATATACCATCTGAACGACGGAGGTTTGGGATCAAAATGTTCGCGCTCTGTGAAAGCGCAAGTGGATATGTCTATAATTTTTTCATATATACTGGCGCGAGTACAATATATGGAGAATCGCATTATACCAACGAGAAAATCTCGTCACAAATTGTCTTAGAACTAGTCCATCCTTTATTGAAACAAGGATATTGTCAACTATTTGTTGACAATACCTTGTCAACTAGTTTGTTACAGTCTATGAACATTTCTGCCTATCATATGTTAGTGAAAGTAGTGTTCAATTTTTGAGTACCGGCAACTTTCTTCACTCTGCTATCAATTATTCAAAATTAGATCTCCCTTACGAGCAGCACTCCCCATTTCTGTTTTTCATTTCTCGTTTGTTTGTAATTTCATTAAATCGCTCTTAAAAAATTAGGGAAAACTGATAACGAAATCTGACAAACGACATTACTTGCCATATTTTGGAAAAACCGTGTTGAAATCCGCCAGATTGTTCTCTAAATGACAGCATACTACTAAATCGCAACACTATATGAAAAATCAATAAAATAAAATATGCTTCACATGAACAACACATCGGTTTAACACCAGTTTAAATTTGAAATGTTTTCGTCAATATGTTTTTAAGAAAAAAAATCACAAAGTAGACAAAGTTGCTGGCGCTCTGAAACCTGGGTACTTTCGCCACTTAACTAGCGATAAAAGAAAAGCTAAAGACCCGACGATTTCCAAATTAACATATGATACGCAGAAATGTTCATTGATTGTAGCAAACTATACCACAATGTTTTTTACTGAGCGCTTACGAATATATCGATGTAATGAAGGGCTTTAAAATGCTTTGTATCATAAATAAATGTTTATTTTATTTTCCTTTCATTTATTTGTTATTCCAGACCTAGTCATAAAAAATACATTTTATTATGTAGCTAAAGAGTAGTTAGATATTTAAATAGTAACTACTTGGTAGTTAGTAATCAAACTACCATATTCTAAAAGTAGTTGGTAGTTGTGTTTTTCGATATCACGCCGAATACGCAGTGCAACAGTCATTCTCGGGTCATTCAACATAGAAGAACCCCTAAAGGGTTTGATGTTCTCAGGTCAAAGTTTTTATTTATGACCTGTCATATTTTTTCCTTATCTTGATGTTAGTTTGCTGGGTTTTCACTTATAACTCAAGAACCATTGAAGATTTCTGATTTCATTCTTCAGAAAAATTGTAGCTAAGGCTTAAATAAATAATTTCAATTACTATATATGTATTAATTTTCAGTAGTAGAACCAGTAGTGGAAACGCACATAGGCGCTGAATGCGTGGGTGATCTGTGTGTGCAAGCGTAAATACAAAGTTTGTAATGGATGCAGAGAACCATACGCATAACCGCCTAATACGTAGGTTATTTACAATCTTCAATTAATTTCTATAATTTTAATGTACTATTCATTACAGATTACAGATTGATGTACTATCTGCTGCGAATGTAATTTTACAGAATATGTATTTTGAATTGAGACGTGATAGAGCTTCTAGTAGACACGATACTGCTTCCAAAGGTCTTGATACTGCTTCTACGAGACTTGATACTGCTTTCAGAAGACATAAACTGCTTCCTGCAGATTCGAAATTGCCTCTGAAAGAATTTATAATACTTTTAACAGACTTGGAATGCTTTCAGAAGACATAAACTGCTTCCAAAGATTGATACTGCTTATAGAACACTTGATATTGCTTTCAGAACACTTAATATTTCTTCCAAACGACATGACATTTCTTGTATTAATTCTCCGTCGACACAATTCTCAATTTTCAGAACATATTTAAATAATTTCACTTTTTCATTGTTAAATGGTAACATCTAAACTTTGCTTGTTTATAAACTTTATTTTAATTAAACTATAGGTGAATTACTCTCATTTGAAAATCGTAGATACAATTTTGCTGAAGAGTGAAATATGAAATTTATCAATGAATTTTGAAGATTTAAAGTGGTGATTTTAAATATATTAAGTGTTAATTAAATTTGCTTCTTACTTCACGCTAATATCTCAATTCATTCTTGAAATAAGAATTGTTTGAAGATTTATCTTTCGATTTCCCTCATGTTGTGTTAAAAATCGTTTTAAGACATTATAAGTTCTTAATTTGAAGTTTTGAAATTGTGGTTTTAAGGGCCGGTTGTATAATATGCCAATAAACTTCCTGATAGCGATATCTGGCCGATAAGTTAGTTTGTACTGTATAGGCAGTACTCGACTTACGACGGGGTTACGGTCCAATTACTTCGTCGTAAGTCGGTTATATCGTAACTCGGGAATTTATTTAAAATATTAATTTTAAAGAAAGTTAGTCATTCAATATGTTATGAATCGGTTTCACATGTCTTAACATCAATGAAATACTTTAGAAAATCTTAAAAACATAAATAAAAACATGTACATATCGCAAACAGTAATTTTCAACAAAAGAAATGAGACTTAGTGTTTAACAATGTCAACTTAGAAAAGGTATTTCAATTATGAGATACCTGTGCATTTCCATTTTATCTTAAAAAATGCACACATTAAAAAAATAAAATAGATATCTAACCATTTTTCTTAGAACATTCCGCGAACATGTATCGGTTGTATACATATGTACAACTTGGTTCAAATTCGATGTCATGTAGCTTAATCATAAAAAATTGTAAATTTAATAAGCTAAATATCAACAATAGTTGATATTTAGCTTATTCATAAAAAAAGGGAATTTGTCTTAATATCTCAAAATTTATAACCGAAAAATTTTTTTTGTTATAGAAAATTTTCTGTAAAAAAGTGCCCATATAATGTCTGAGTTTCATTCCATTGAATTCCACTCATTAATAGCACAAACGAATTTTTTTTGATAACTTTGAAGTCCACTAGTGGCGAAACGAAGAAACTTTGGATATAGAAAAGTTAACTTAAATCGGCCTATTTTGATCCAAGCAATCTGTGGTATTCCGTTGTACACGCATTTTAGAGACACCTGTATTTGAAAATATAAATGGTGTGGATGTGATCGACTCGATATTTACGACACAAACTTAAAACTAGGGCTGGGCGATACTTTATGTAAGGTATCGAGTATTGACACCTTTGTGATATACTATTCAAAGTAATGAATTGCTGAGTAAGTGAATTTTTTTATATATTTTTTTTCGTAGGTTTTAATTTTGTGGTTAAACTAGTGGAAAGAATAAATGTAAAAAGAAAGAGAAATTACGCATTCTAACTTGTTAAAATTGTTGATGATTTTATCTGGATTGAAGATTATCATTATTTTTCGTTACATTTTTAATTTTAATGTACCATTAAGCTTTTCGTACTCAATTTTTTTTGAGATCACGTATTATGAATTGGGACCTATACTGCTTCTAAGAGACTTGATATTGCTTCCAGAAAAATTGAAATGTTTCCAGAATGTTTGATAATGGTTATAGAAGACTTGAAATGCTTTCAGGATCGATACTGCCTTTGATAGACTTTATACTACTGCCAAAAGACTTCAAATGCTTCAAAAAGACTTGATACTTCCCCTAGAAGACGTGACACTGGTTGTAGAAGACTTGAACTGCTCCCAAAAGACTTATTATTATTCCCTTTAGAAGACTTGATACTGCTTCTAGAAGGCTTTATATTGCTTCCAGCAGACTTGATACTGATTGTAGAATACTTGAATGCTTCCAAACGGCTTAAAATTGCCTCTGGAATACTTGAATATTTCTAGAAGACTTGAAATGCTTCCAGAACACTTAATACTCCGTTTAGAAGACTTGATACAGCTTCTAGGATACTAAAAGGTTTCCAGAAGACTTTTAATACACTCAGAAGATTTGATGTTGATTGCAGAAGCTTTGAAATGCTCTGAGAAGACTTTATACTGCCCCTAGAAGACTTGATACTGTTTCTAGAATACTATATATTCTCGATACTGTTACTGAATTAAAATCCAAAAGACTGAATACTGCTTCTGGAAGAGTAAATAAAATGTTTCCTAAAGACTTGCTGGCAGAAAACATTTTCATCGTATCTATTAGACAAAATGCAAAATCCTGATGTAAGTAATCCAGAATTTGTTAATTATACTCTAAATATAAAAGGCAAGAAGCTGTTAATAAAATTTGATTTTGCTTTCAAAATACCCAATACTGTTGGCAAAATACAATTTATTCATCTCAATAGTTAAAAAATTGCTAATTCAACACTAGATACTGTCTTGTGCTGTCTTGTATTGTTCATACTGTCTTTTTCACCCAATACCCATAATTTGAAAAATCAGCGTTTATGACCCTTATTTCCACCACTCGTATATTTCGTGTTTTTAACATTAACGGATTTTGAAATAATAAGGAATAACTTCATATTGAGTTTCATCTTCAAAGTATCTTTTCTCTCTATCTTGGTTTTCTCAATATTTTTTATGTAGCATTAACTTTTAAATATACTGTAAATACAATTTTCTGTATATAAAAAACAATTTTCAATATTTCGGCACTATCGATACTTTGATACTATCGATACTCCGATACTTGCGGATATCGATTGTCGGTACCAAGGCATCGACAAGTATCAAAGCTGGTGGGCTGGGTAAAGTATAAGTCAACACTTTGCCCAGCACTACTTACAACCCTTCTAAGGACTAAAAGCTCAATCGTAACATACGATTTGTGCTTTGTTGTTGTATTTTGACACAATATTTAAATTGTTAAATATTGTCTTTTTGTATTTTTCGCAAATGCGGACCTGAACAAGTAGAATATAGTTCGGGTTCGAATCTAGTTGTTTGCTAAAATTTTTGCAAATTGACAGCAATTAGCGGCACGTAAAGTACTCTGTCTGCCGTTAAATGCACAGTTTCCTAAACTGTAAGATAAAGTGTCACTTTACTGCCGCAAATGGATACATAAAGTATACTTTTGCTGCCGGTTGACGATAAAAAATATTAATAATTAATTAATAAAATAAAAAATAAGTATGACATGGTTTGAAAACGGAAGAATTTAATTTAAAAAATAAACAGAACAAAGAAAGCACATTATTAATAATAAACGAATTAGTAACAATTTTAATAATTACATAAATATCTCAATAACACTTTTTTATTAACTGATACCATCAAAAAATCGGTTTCATTGCCCTGTTCCACGTGGTTAGGTCGTTGTTTAATTACTATCTCCTTTCAAAATTTGTTTGTTTACAATATAAAAAAAAATCGTTTTGAGACTTGCTGCCGTTATTGGTATCGTTCAAATTATACAAATAAATACTGAATATCTTTATCCTCTCGATGAGTTCATCGGCCATACACTACACTTAGGCCCGGTTTATGAATGTCGAGTTAAAATTTGTTGGGTACGCAACTGATAGAGAACTGTTAAAAGATGGTATCCCTAACTGTTAACTTTAGAAACGAAACGTAATTGATCAGATTTGAATAATTAACATTAGTTTACGACCGGCTAAACTCAGAAACTATATGTGGATAAATGATTCGTCTAGGTTAATTATCAGCTACAATTTTAACTGACAGATAAATCGTTTTAACTAAATATTGATAAACCGGTCCTTACGCCCAGCATATTAAATGTTAATTAAATTTGCTTTTCCTTCACACTAATATCTTAATTGGTTTTTGAGATAAATAAATTTTAAACATGTTGGTTTAAAAAGCTTTATTAATTATTTCCTACCTTTCTCATTTTTAAATTTCGTAAAACTACTTTTACATCATTTCAAAATACCAAAATCAATCTAAACTAAATCAATTTTCTTTTCGTGAAGACACTTTTGCAATTTATAAGCTGTCTCGCAAGAATCGGATCCTTTAATGCTCCTGCAGCTATCGATTGCCTGCCCAATCACTCTCTTGTCGAGTTTGGTTGGAATTTTAGCCTTGATTTTATCGGTCTGTATCTCGCCCTTGTCGTTCATGAAGCCGGATTCAATGTGGTAACATCGGAAAAAGCACTTCAGCTCCCTGTTATCCGCAAAGTCCCCGTCAAACGCTTTTTCGACAAGCGACGGGTTGACCTCCGACTCCCTGATACAAACTTTTTTATGCACTTTATCAGTGGACGTTTCTGTTAAAACCTGCAGAAGAAGGAACGGTTTGAATCTCATCCAGACTTTTTTGTAATTCTTTTTTTTGAGATAGTGCGATTGTCGTGTGATTCACGTTTTCGTAAAACGAAACCGTTTCTTTGCGAATGGTTAAAATAAGCCGAAAATGGGTTGGAATCTTGCCAAATAGACCGAACGAACTGTTAATATTTCAATGGAAATTAATGATTGGAAGTAATGGATAATTAATTACTTGCTCATTCAGTTAAAAAATTCAAAAAATGAATTGACATTATTCATATAAATTGCAGTAAATTGCAACCCCTTTGTCTTCGGTAAATTTCATTGTGGTCAAGATTAAGAATCCGGGAGAGAAGTGCTGAAATTAATTCTCGAAAGCGACAGGGCATTCTCTCGCAAACTGTTTGTGTTGTGCACGTCGGAGGCAATGTGTTTCTTCGGGCGGTTGTTCTTTAGACCTTGCCGCAATTACGGTGAAGGCTCACGAAGTCGTTCGTTACGCCGCAACTACGACCATGCCCCTAAATCTCGGAGATAGAACCTGTCGAACTAATCCCGAGGGCTTTAGAAAAAGACGTTTGCCATTTTGCACAGGAAGGAAATGGAGCGATATCGTCGGTTTGTGGCATAAACCAACGTCTCTCTAAGGGGATGCAATTTGCCTCTAAAAGCTATAGCATGAGGTCGATATTGTATTTATAAAAAATGGCTCAGTTACCAAGATAAAACGATGCTAAAATAAATTGATGAAAAAAAAACTAGAACGTAAAACAGAATGGTTTTGTAAAGAAAAAATTGGGATCATTAACTTAATACAGTAAGGAAGGTCGAAATGTACTCCCCATGAATGTAACAAGGTCTGAAGCTTTTGAAAAGGGAATGAAAAGCTTGATAACCATCCCTCTCGTTTTAGGAACAAAATACTCACTGTTCCCCACGACAAGCACAATAACAAAGCAGCCGAGAGCACCCAGTTTATTTTAGCCATGTTATTTCTTCACGCTACACGTCAACTGTGACACGATGAACTGAAATTTATAAAATTTTCCCTCACTTATCCCTTTTTATACCTTAACCTCCTCGAGAGATTTCGTAGAAAGACACGACCAATCTTTTTAATCAAATAATTGGTCCCACCGCAATCGTGTCAAATGTGGAAAACGCCCACCTTAGGCTTTATCTAGCTGAATAAAGGAGAGAATCACGTATACGTGCCCGGAGTGTGTTATATTGGACAAAATTGCCAAGTTATACTGCTCGAGTTTAGCCGTTGTACGTGACTTTCAGAATCCAAAGGGCTTTCGATATAGAGGGTCGCGTACGGCTCTTAATTAGATGTGTGGAATTGTTTTTGGGATTATACGTTATACGCCAATAAAAATAAACTTTATAAATAATTAAAAAATAAATATAGTGTTAAAATGAAATAATAACCATAATTACATTTTAAAGATAATTTTAGTGAATTAAATTATAATTGAGTTTTTGAATTAACATTGGCTCCAATTATCGGTAATTTAAAATTAGTGGTTAGCAATGAAATTATATAAAAGCAAAACAACACTGTAGTGGAAAAATTAGCCGGTGAGTAGCGATAAAAAGTTATGGGCAATTATCAATTTGCACAATCACGTGTTTTACGTAATTGTTCTATTTGGCAAATTCCTAACTGGCGGATGTTCTTCTTGTTTTAACCTAGTTACAGCGTAACGTATAATTTATAACAGTTGGATAATTTTCAAGAATAATTTAGAATTTGAAAAGCATATAATCAAATTACTACTTGAGAAAATTGTTCCAAATTGCAAGTCAAATTTTGGTATAATTTATAATTGGGTTTGGAGCCTTAAAGAAGTCAAATTTGTTTCTTTGTGCATTCATAAAAGATGAAATATTATGAGAATAAATTTTAAATATGTAAATGTGTGATCTAAATTCCAAACCTTAAGTGTGTGCTTGTAGAAGGAGAAGAAATGCTTCACAACCTGTTATTAGCTATTTTCTTAGTAATTAAATATTTTGTTACTTCTTAGGTTAACAATTTACCGCTTTCATTGATGCTATCTTTGTCTTTTAAAACTGAAAAGTCCACGCCAAATACGTCATCTCAATTTATTGCACAATTTACAAAAGATACTAAATATATTAAAGGTGAGGCAAATGTTGTAGCCGATACTCTAGTTTAGATAATAATGTTGATTTCCTTGAATTACATGAATTAGATATCCGTACTTTACAAGAAGCTCAATCTTCAGATAAAGAACTTCAACATCTTCTAGAAACTCAAAAACAAAATTATAAATCCAAGCTTCTTTAGCACCACGCATATATGTCCCAAAATTTAATTTAAGATATTTTTAGCCTCTTATCAATTCTCACATCACTGTTTGGACAAAGTCATCCATTAAATGTTAAACGTTAAAAAAATATTAAAAAATGACTTAAATGATTTCACGATTCTTTCCTACAAAATGATGTTCCCATCCGTAAGGAGGCGGTATCAAGACGCGCGACCACCTGGTGGTGTCCTGAAGTTGCCTCACCTAAACGTGAGGCAATATGATTAAACGCTTCACCCACAAGAAGTTCTTTCACTCGTGGGACATAACCCCGGGCTGCTATCTTGCGAAGGAATTGCTATAATATCCTTCACTAACAACAGCTAAGCGTTTCCTATGGTTGAGAGAAAACACCCACGTTGTCGATTGGCCTCAGGCCTCCTCACGAGGGACTGTAAGGAAGATTCCTCCTTCATAATATGAAGCTCGCCGTGTCCCCTCTCTGTCGAGCCTGCCAAGAGGACGACAAGATGGTTAGACACATCTTGTGTGATTTCTCTGACCGACCACAGATTGAGGATTCTCGGAGATACTTGCAAAAGACAACAGACGACATCAGGAACATGACTTTGGGTGACGTGCTCTCCTTTGGTAATTCCTTAGGCTGCTTGATGTGACTGGATATCGTGCCGGGAGTATGCACAAAGGATCCGATGGGGCCTAAGTACTGTAGTAGCACACACTCCCATTTTCTTACATACTTTCGTACAGGTGCAGTCGTTCTGCTGCTGACTTGAAGGATAAATTTTTTTTACAATAAATCTTCCATCGGTAAAGATAAAAAGCTGTATGGTGGCATATCGAGGGGATAAGAGGGGCAATTGCCCTCCAAACAGACTGTTTTAATTTTGCTAGATTAGGAGTATGTCTGTAACACAACTACAATTTTGTATATCATATTACCTGTATTTTTAATCGTCTATGTTTTGCACCATTCCCACCAAGTACGCTTTCTGACATCACTTCAACGCCTACTTTGATTGTAATTTGCGGAACTAATACTTTCAGAAAACGTATTTTTTCGTATTATTTAAATGATTTTACATATACTTGGTAAAAATAAAGCAATCTTCTATCTCAAGCACTAACTAAGATATCACCATGAACTAAGAAGTAATTTAAAGCAAATTTATTTAGTATTTAATGTACCAAAGAATGTTTCCAAATCTATAAACATCCGAGTTATGATATTTTAATTAAATCTTTGCAGCTCTAACCATATGCGTCGGGTAAAAATGAAACAATTTTCAAAAAATTGTATCTTAAGAACTAATTGAGATATCACAATGAAATGAAAAGCACTTTGTAGCAAATTTATTTAGTATTTGATGTGAAAACAAAAGTGAAAATAATAATATATAATAATAATAAAATAAAATAAAATGAAACAAAATATATAATAATGTGAAAATAATACAAAGTTTGTATCGCAATATTCTTAAATCTCCGAGTTACGATTTTTTTATTATATCCCTGTAAGAGCATTATAAAGCCATCCAGAAGATTTGATATGCTTCCAAAAGGCTTGAAATACACCCAAAAGACTTGAAATGCTTCTTGGAGAGATGATATTGCAGCCAGAAGACTCTTTTCAGAGGATTGGTACTGCTTCTAGATAATTTGATACTACTTCCAATAGACTTGAAATTCTATGGAAAAACTTGAAATATTTCAATGAAATTTAATATTGCTAAAAGCTAAATGCTTCTAGAAGTCTTGAAATGCTTCCAGAAAACTTGATACTGCCTCTACTAGTATCATGTCTTCTAGCTGACTTGGTTCTGCCTCTAGCAATATCAAGTCTTCTAGCTGACCAGAAGACTTAAAATCCTTCCGGATTACTCGAAATGGTCCCAGAAGTTCAGGTCTTCTGGGGATGCTTCCATAAGGTTTGAAATGCTTCTAGGAGACTTGATACTGCTTCCAAAAGACTTTAAATGCTTTTACGAGACTTGATATTACTGCCAGAATACTTGAAATGCTTCTAGAAGGTTCGATATTGCATCCAGAAGCCTTGAAATGCTTCCGCAAGGCTTGATATTTCTTATAGAAAACTTGATACTGATTGCAAAGGCTAGAAATACGTCCAAAAGACATGAAATGCTTCCAAAAGTGTATTAAGATAAAGTTGTTAATGGTTTTATCTGGATTGCAGTTATTATTTTCTATTAATTTTGTATACTATTGAGCTTTTTCTACCCAATTGCATATATTGAATGTCAAAAAATTTACAATTTCATAAATTATGAGAAATACTATTAATAATCTAAGTCAGTTATGTGAGAGAATAACTCGTCTAATACAACAAATACGAGTTGATATTCTTTCGAATGTATAGTGTATTGAGCTTTAGACATCACCTTCAAAATTGTTTAGATCTAAATGGTGCCCAACATAAACATTTGTTTTAATTTCTATATCTCGGCTTATATTTTTCAAAGAATAGATGAACCATTTATAATAAGCAATTAGGGATCTGAAGTGCAAAGGCTATCAATTTACAATATTAAAATGTTACAATATACAACTTCTTTAGGAGTATGGATTTGTGACGAATGATATAAAAAACTAAGTTCATTCAGTAACCTTACAAAAAGTAAAAAAGGAATACCACCCGAGTTTATATTGTCAAACTAATTGTAAGTACCTGTCTATTAATTCAAGTATATTTGGTTATCACTAAACAGCTACTTTGGTAACCTATATTGTTGTCGTGAAGCCTTCATAATCATGGTAAAAAAAGGAACTAAACCTGACACTATGGTTAATTATAGAAAAACAAACGGAGAATTAGTAGTTATCTATGGTCGCACTAGTGTGCCCAAGTAAAAAAAATATGGGCGAGTTCTCGAAGCTTAAATTGGACAGATGACCTACCTATAGTACTTCCTGGCTTAAGAATGACAGTTAAAGAAGATTTAAAATGTTCATCTGCCGAATTGATTTATGGCCAACCAAGACTTCTAGAGGAATTCTTTCTATTCCTACTCTTTTCTTGCTATTCCTTTCCTCTTGAAATTCATAAAAAAACCTTTATTCATAAAGAGTTGAGTTTAATAACTCTAAATTATTAAAATTTAGAGTTCCCTTCACATGACGGTTTTGTAGATTTTAATTTATATATTTAATATATTACATACAATTTAGGCCCATTACTACCATCTTTCAGTTAAAGTTATCTTGTAGATAAACCCATCTACTAGCCAATCAGAGCGCGTAAAATAGCCGTAACCATAGTAACAATCTCTTAGATAGTTTAACTAGAAGATGGTAGTAACGAGCCTTAATCGTCACTTAACAAAGGGGAGTTATCTGTAGCGTTTGCATTTGTTGTATATTTATATTTCAACAACTTGCTACTGTAATCTATCTATATATATATATATATATATATATTGTTGTTATAAAATAAAAAAAGCAGATAACTTAAAAAAAGCAACACATTATAAAAAATCTTCACCTTAACATAAAATTAAGTTTATTATTTTATAAACTATGAAATGTATTATATTAAATTTGTGTCCTTAAACTATAATAACGACGACATAATGCTATTTAAATATCCAGCATATGGATATTTAAATAACAACACATATAAAACAAAATACATTAACCTAGATTTTAGGGAATATCAATATCGGTGGGATATAATGGGATAAAATTAGTAGAAAAATACATTAGTTAGGTTGACATACGAATTGAAATTTGCTATTGAAAACTGAAGGATATCATCAAAAGTAAATTGTCAGTCTAATTATAAGTAAAGAAGGAAACAACACATATAAACAATACATGAGACCAATTCTGCAGTTCAAAGTGCACTGAGAAAAATGGAAAGAAAATGTGTTTCACTTCGCGACAAAGCGACTAACATAGGATTTACCCGACTACTATTACTACTATTACCCGACGTGGAGAGCTGAAATGTAATTGGCCATGGAGCATTTAAAGAGAATAAGTAAGGAATGTTAGGAGGAGAAGTCATAATTTGTGCTGGAAATAGTTTCATAACGAATTTATTAAAAGTACGATTTACTATGATATTTTGAAAGTCGCTCTTTATTTTGAAAAAATTGAAAATGCATTATTATGTTTTATACTTTATATCTCCAGATCTATGAGATATTTTGAATATCTTTGATATTCGTTGGAAAACATATAATTTATACTATATAATAATGTCCACATAAAGGAAATGTAAATTGCAAATAATAAAAATATAACAAATTCCAAAGATTCGCGGTCATCAATTCAAAATATTCTTGCACAGTAGAGAATTCATTCTTCAAGATGTAATTCTTGACAGTGATTTGAAACTGTTTTACTTACCATGCTTTTTGTTTCTCATGGTAATGCGGTATATAATTAACGGCTATGTAATCGTACGTGTTTTTTGTTTTGACCACTCGGTGATATGGACTCACAATATTTTCTTTGCATCGGGTGTTGTGTTCGTGACTGTTTGCATCTTTCAGCATCAAATCTTAATTATGGTAAGTATACTCCAGAAAGGAGCGCATAAAACAGCGCTGCAAGGTAAGTATTCTTAATTTTTTGAATTGGGTTCTAGAGCATTCTTGATTTTTGAATCGACCCGGTATCAGAACTGCCTTTTTTGCATAACGAAAATGACTTCCATCTCTTTAGATACGTCGCGATAGCATGAAAATATAAGAAGGCAACACAGAGCACGAGACAGTTCAAGTTCGATATGCGTTTGGACCATTCAAAAGTTTCTGAAATAGTATCTTCAAGGAACTTTATGGATTTATCAGTCACTCCATCGCATCGTCTTGTATGAAAGGTAAGTATGTTTGCTTTTTGTTTATTTATCTTTAATTTATTAGATAATTTATTAGACATAAATGGACCCAAGATCGAATGGTCAACTGAACCGAAGGCTTTACTTAAGACACAAAAGGCGATTTGGGTGTACAGTTTCTGATGGAAACCATGGATTGCCGTTCCCAATATACTAGAACACTTATAATAGACTTTTGTTTTTGATAGCCATGTTGACAGTTTGTAAATAATTTGTTATTATTGAAGTAGTCTATCAGTTTTTTGTTTACCACTATTTCGAATATATTTCATAAGATCGGCAATATAAATATTGGTCTGTAATTACTACATGTACTTTTCCCTTCCTTGTTATATACTGGTGTTATTTTGGTCAATTTTAACTTCTATGGAAAAACTCCTTTGGGAATACATTTGTTTGTAACGAAATATTAGTGTTTGCTACTGATTTGTTCTAATTATTTTATTAGTGCTGATGACAGTTCATATACAAGGTGTCTCAGGTTTTTGTAGCAGGACTTTAACAGTCGATAGATTTTTTAAAGTGAACACAAAAACTTCATATAAAGATAGGTTGACAAACGCTTTGTTTAGGAGATACCCTGTTTTCATTCAATTCAATTTAAATTTTCGAAATAGTTTTTTTAAATATTACATATGTATTTCAACCGATTTTGTTCAAATTTGGTATATAAAGGTTTTTTGGCATGAGAAAGACGATTATGGAGTCTCTATAATGTGTTCTTTACGAATTAAAATAACTATAATTTTTCTGGCAGTATACTTTTTAACTTTTTGAATAAAAATCTTATTCTGTGTACATGTTTAAATAAAAAAGGCACTCTTATCAAAGTATGCAAAAGTTGATCATTTTCAAGATAACCCGCTTTTATAGTTAAAGGTAGGTATAATAATGTGTACTAAGAAACAAAGTAGGTACATTAATTAATGTTCCAATTTATTAATGTCTTTTAATCTTAACAATACAAGTAAAAAATTAAAGGGATTGTGAAAATGTATTTTGCTGAATGTGTGAAAGTGTTTAAGAACGACCTAAGAAGCATTTCTAATATCATTCATAAGTTCATCATCCCCCTAGAACAGATATCTCATACATGTTTTCTTTCAAATATCCCAATAAAAAAAATTAAAGCACTAAGCTTTGGAGGATTTTGGGGACCATACATAAAGGGGACGTACATCTAGTTTGACAAGAATGAATTCATGACGGATGTAGCGGTGTTTCTTTTTGATCGTTTGTATAATCTGATCCTTTTTACTAATAATTTATTTCAAATATCGAATTTAATTCATAGATCAAATCGATTTAAAAAGTGTAAGCCTTGGTTAACGAGTCATACAAGATATTTGATGTTATTGAGTGATAAAGCTAAAGAAAAGTGGCGTCATACTAATAATTTGATTGATTACAATGAGTACAAAAACATGAGAAATTTCACTGCACGACTTATACGCGAGGTATATGCGACAAAGAAACTTAAGTTAATTTTTGCTTTTATAAATCTCTCTAGCGATAGAGATAGCACTGATGTGTGAAAGAGATTTCGGAACATTGGTCTCTTGAAGATTAAATCATCTCTGCCAGATTGTTTGTCTGATCCGGATAAAATAATGCTATAATAAATGCTATGAAAAAAGCTAGCCTTCTGTTTTTCACTCATTGGAGCTGACCAATCTTTACTCAAATAATTGCAAAGAAGGTGTTAGCACTTTTGAATTTCACCTATGATTTCACCTACTTTAGAGACTGATGTTTAAGATATATTATTCTCAATGAAAAGCACCTCTGCGGGAACAGATGATGTTTCTCACCATATGTTGATGCTATGTTATCCCTATTGCTTACGCTTAATCACACAAATTATAAATACGTGCATCAAAAACAATACCTTTCCTTTGTCTTGTAAAGCGGCAAATGTTGTTCCGATTCCGAAAGTTAAGTCTCCAACGCATTATTGCAGTCTTCGCGGAATTAGTCTGTTGCCAACAATTTCAAAAGTTATGGAAAGAGCTTTAGAGAAACAACGAAAATGCTTCATGACTTCAACTAACATAATTCCAGAAGTTCAATCATGCTTTAAACATCTTCATAGCTGTGTGTACATGTGTGTACATAGCTGCTCTATTATATATTTGTGATGATATAGTTCGCGTCTGATAATGGTCTTGTTACTGTTCTAGTACTCAATTACTATTCAAAAGCTTTCGAGTCTCTGAATATCGATGTATTACTATCTATTGTACACTATAGTGGCTTGGACACAAATATAATTTTGTTTTTGGCCCAGTAATTGAAACGCAGATCTCAAAGTGTTGTGGCTGGTGGCCGATCGTCTCAGCCATTGTTATATAATACATATTCTACAATACTTTTTGAGCAATTACAATATTGTTAATGTTATTCGTATGCCGATGACACCCTTACCTTTATTTCTCTCCCTAGGACACATCTCAGGTGTTGAAAGCCATTGAAGAAAATGATTTATATAGAATAGCTCAATATTTCAAAGATCATTCATTGCACATTAACCCTAAATCTAAATCTGTTGCCATTCTGTTTGGCAAAGATCACGCTCGCGCTCCTTTAGATCCACGGAATGTATTTTTAGATGAGAGCGAGTTGTTTTCATGAGCGAGGTGAGGAGCATGGGTGTGATTATTGACAATCGGTTGACATTTACCAAACATATTAATGTAACTGTACAGAAATTTTTTGTTCTGAATCAAAAGATGAAAAGCAATTTACGTGACTTACTCGTGTTACCAAATTCAATTACTGCGATTTTCTTTATGGTGCTTTCCTGTTGTCGTCGGATGCTGGCAGAGTACAGAAGCTACAGAAAGCTTATTTGAGGTTAATTTATGGTGTTCGTGGTCGTCAACCAATTTCACATAAAATCATTGAAGTTAAGTGGCTGAGTGTGGATAATAGACGATTCCTGCACAGTTCTTCAACTTATCATAAAATTATACTAACAAAAAACACCCTCCTACGCATGCAATAAGATAACGTATCGTACGGATGCGCATAATTAAAATTTGCGCCACAGGGGTCTTCTAGAAATTCCTGAACATAAAGCACAATTCTTTAAACGTAGTTTTTCATACCGCCTTAGTATACCACCATTCGCGTGCGGAAAGTGGACGCTGCACATTCCGCGGCATAAAAAGAGTCTAGATTGGCTAGAAGGTTCGTTCGAGAGGAATTCTTCGAAAAAGAGGAAGGTGGACTCCATGGTGCTGGCATAGCAGACTAAATGTAAGTATGAAAATTTTCATTTTATACCTAAACAAACTTCGATAAAACTTTATGTGTTTTTCTCAAAACTACATTCTTCAAGTTTACGGAAGTGCTACAAAGCAGACATGCGTCACAAGTGTGTGCATCAATTCACCTAGAATTATTAAAAAATATTGAAACTTTTTTTTATTAATGATAATCTGCAAAAAGAAATGAAAAAAATCGAAACCTTTGTTTCAATAGCTCACCATTTTTTCATTTTTCATTTTTTCTTCTTGATTCTAATCATCTATATCCGCAATAGGACGTCCGTAAGCCAAGCAAATCTTCGCAAACGTGCCACCATTCGTCGATCCACCCACCCCGCCCTTTGCATATGGCTTTTTGAAAAAAGATATGAATGTTAAATAAAGTTAATTCAATCACTACACCAAATTTCAACAGTATATATTTAATATTTTTCTCGAAATGAATTTGAAAAATATCAATAGTTTTTAGACCCAATAAGGTAGAAACCCCCCTTAATACTTAATATCTCAAAGACTAAGAGATTTTGAGTGTCTATTAAGTTTATTGGAAAGCTTAAATTATAAGCGATACTTTCTAGTTTTCGCTAAAAAGCGTGATTAGTAGTATTTTGAAAATCCGTCCACTATAAAAATTGCAATTTGTGGAACAAATGCTAATAATTTCATAATAATTTATTAAATTCTCCATATGTTAAGATTTTTGAGAATGAGCGATTTATGTATTTGCCTAATCCAAAAAGTGGGAAAATTTGATATGACGTTTAAAAATGAATATCTTAAAAACTACAAGATATGTTGGATATCCTTTTCGTTCATTGGAAAGCTTTTATTTGTACTATAAATATTAATAGTTTGATATAAATTTGTTGGGATTACGATTTATTGTGATTTTTTAAAAATTATCTTTTATTTAGAAAGATAGAAAAATGCCTATTTGTTTTCAATAACCAATATCTTGAAAACTGAAAAATATTTTGATAATTCGTCTCGTTCATCGGAAAGCTTATTTGTAAAGTGTCTTATGATGTTTGAAAATGAATATTTCAAAAATAAATAGGTATTTTGAATATCTTTTTCTACATTCATTGGAAAGCTTGTAATTTGTACTATAAAATCCGATAATTTCATAATCCTATATTTCAAAAAAATGAAGAGTGCCTTATTAGGTTTCATAAGGCGGGACATTTTGTCCGTTTAAAGAGAATACATAAAAAAGGATTAGCACAAGAAAACCTCTTTTTAAGAGCTCTTTCTTCTTCAAGTAATCAATAAAGCAATTACTCCTTTTCTAATTGATGTAATTGAAAATCAATTTTGCAATGAAGTCGGTTATTTTCTCCAAGACCCAAACAAATTTTAAAATCATCAAACATTTCCTACTTATGTTTCTAAAATAATTTTTATAATTCAATTTTGTATGTGAATTTTATTTTGATGTATTAAATTGTCGAAGGAGTTATGATATTTATACGTATACAATTACAATCACTTCAAGGGTTTCATTTACAACCATCACTTTGTATTGAACTAAATAAACTTTAGTTTCATCTTTCATCGCGAGTTATTTCCCAATTTCGTCCGCTAAACGGTGCCGTGTAAGAACGCGGGAAAGTTGAGTGTTAACCACTCTACATTTTTAAACAAACAGCGACATAAATGTTTAAGAAAAGTGAATGGCGCTTGACTCTTCGCGTTTAATAAACGTTTTATACAATAAATATTTTATACAAGTCGAATTTATGCCATTCTCGAAAAAAGTTTTAAATTAGCAGTCATTTTAAGGATGATTTATTTAATGGGAAATTTTAACTAAAAAGTTTTCTTTGGAACTCAGTAATAGTCATAATTCATTCTGAAACTTTTATAAGATAATTCTTATTTTTCGAGAGGTAAAAAAGTTTGTTTAAAAATTAAATACTTTATTTTAATATCACATATCGCATTTCCATAAATACCAACAAATAAATTTTTCATAACATTTAAAATATAATACATAAAAGAATCGTTATTTCACTAAACCAAACCAAAGTTCTACTAAAACCCTTATATACATCAATTTTTGAACCTTTTAGCTTTTAGCGTTTTGTTCTGATTCTGCTAAAATCTTTTGAGACGCCAAGAAATAACACTTGTGAATCAAATAGGTCGTTTCACAAGCACTTTTTCCTTTGCGATCTCTGCATGCCTCGAGAGTTGGTAAAGCGTGAGTCTTATCTTCCGCAAATATCTCCTTAACAACGTCCCAATCTAAACTTCCGTCTTCTTTCAAATAACCCAGTTTATCGTAGAAGCATTTCGAGAAACACATTAACTCTTTTGTATCGGCAAAATCACCGTCATCCGCTTTCGTTATTAAGTCATCATTTACGCCGGTTTGTTTCACACATTCTTCGCGGAATTTTTGCAATTCTTCGTGGGTTAATTTATCCTTGAAAAAAAAACAACTTTAAAAGAAGGTGAAACTATAAATCAGGAAGTGTTGTTTAGAAAAGTGAAAGTCTTTTCTTACAAGCGAAAATAATACAGCGAATTTTTGTTTTAAGAGATAATTGAATTACGATATATTTAATTAAATTTTGAACTTACTTTAGATGAGACCGATACGATAAGAAGGAAAGTTAATCCCAAGATCTTCATTTTGTATCCGCCGACTTTCGCTTTGAAACTACCTCGTGGTGTACCATCGCTGCTTTATATACCTAACTGGGTATGGTTCGGTCAAGGTACGTTACAGTTGACAGGCACAACTTTCTGGAATGGTAAACCTCTTCGAGTTAATTTTCACTTCTACCATCATTTAACGCACCTTTTTCACAACAAACATCTTAACCAACTCTTCATTAAGTTCATTCATTAAAGAAACCGAGGTTTCTCTAACCAAAATTGTTCAATTTTATCTCATCTCAAATTAAGCTATCAGAAAATTATATTTATATCTGTTTTTGCTTTTTGCGTTTACGAAACACTGAAATTACTCCTTGGGGACTCGTAACTCCTTCTAAACCATGAAAGATGAAAATTACAGACCTTCCCGTCTATACACAGCACCACCGGGGTTTCTTTTATGCTGATACAGCCTTTCGGGGAGAAAAGATAAATTAACTGCTTAACGGAGTAATAATAAGATTTTTTTAAAGAAATGAGTGAAAATCATTGTTTAAATAGAAAGAAGAGAAAGTGTCTCATTATGTTTAATAATTAATATCTCAAAATGTAAAAAATATTTTGGAAAATCATTACTTCATTGGATACATAATAAGTCGTTCAATAAATTCTGATAATTTGATACGAAATAATAGAAAGCATAATTTATTATCAATAATTTTTGAAAATGATTGATAATAATATTGAAAAATACTTTGAAAATTCGTTGCTTTGATTGGAAAGCTTAAATATTGTACTAAAAAAGCTGATAAGTTAATTATAAGGAATTAAAACGACTTTTTTTCGATTTATTACGACTTTTGTAAATACATAAAAATATTTGTTTAACCAAAAAAAAAATGAGAAAATGTTTCATTATCTTTAGAAATCAATATCTTAAATACTAACAGGTTTGATAATAATCCAAGAACCTACTATTTATTATTATTTCTTGAAAATGATTGAAAATGGTTTTGTGTTCCAAAAAATGAGACAATGCATTATTACGTTTAATAATAACTATCTCAAAAACTAAAAAACATTTTGAAAATCTGTCATTTTTGTTGGAAAGTTTACATTTTCTACTACCAATGTTGATTATTTCTCAAGAATCTATTCAACCAACGAATTATTGTGATTTTTTAAAAATGATTGAAAATGTTTGTGTTTTTTAAAAAATGAGAATATATGATTACGTTTGATAATCATTATCTCACAAACTAAAAGATATATCGAAGATCCGTTATTTTCATTGAAAAGCTTACCTATTATACTACTAATGCTGATTATTTCTTAAAAATCTATTTAACCTACGATTTGTTGTGATTTTTTGAAAATAATTGAAAATCAATATCTCAAAAACTAAAAGATATTTTGAAAACCTGTCATTTTTGTTGGAAAGCTTACATTTTGTACTACCAATGTTGATTATTTCCCAAGAATCATTTCAACATACAATCTATTATGATTTGTGGAAAATGATTGAAAATGTTTATGTATGCTAAGAAATGAGACAATGCATCATTACGTTTGATTATAAACATCTCAAAAACTGAAAGAATGTTGGTGTATTCCAACAAAATGAGAAAATGCGTCATTACATTTCACACCCCGGCGAGAATAGTGTCACAACTCAAAAACATCTATTGTGAGGTTGTATCAGAAATTAATACTTATTAAATTAATTTATGTATTTAATTACCTTAATATGGTTAATTTAATTTATAATTTAGTTAATTTAAGATATTAAATTGAAATAAATTGAATTCTAATGTATTATTTTCCAAATACTGATATCTCAACATCTAAAAGACATTTTAAAATTTTGTTATTTTCTTTCGAAAGATTGCATTTTGTGCTACCAATGTTGATTATCTGACAAGAATCTATTCAACCTGCGATTTATTAAACTTTTCTAAAATCATTAAAAATGTTGGTGTTTTCCAAAAACTGAGAATATGCATCATTACGTTTGATAATCAGTATTTCAAGAACTAAAAGAAATTTTGAAAATCCATTATTTTCGGTGGAACGCTTACATTATGTACCTACTACCAATTCTGGTTATCTGATAAAAATCTATGCAACCTACGACTTATTATGATTTTTTTCTTAAAATAACTGGTAATCAATATTATAAAAACTTCAAAATAATTTAAAAATCCGTCACTTTCGTTGGTAAGCTTACATTTTGAAGTACCAAGAGTGATTACTTGATAAGAATATATTAAACATACGATTTATTATGATTCTTTTGAAAATGTTTGAAAATGTTTTTGTATCGCAAAACAATAGAAAATATGTCATTACGTTTGATAATCAATAACCAAAAACTAAAAGATATTTTGAAAATCTGATATTTTCGTTAAGAAGTTGATAATTTGTACTATAGGTGCTGAAAATTTAATAACAATTTATTAAATGTGCGATTGGTTATGATTTTTTAAAAATGAGTGAAATTATTTGTCAATAATCTATATACAAATCAAATATATTTTAGATATCCGTTATTTTCATTGGAAATATTATAATTTGTTCAATAAATACTGATGATTTTATAAATCCATATCTCAAAAACTAAATGATATTTGGATATCTGGTTTCATTAGAAAGTTGATAATTTGTACGATTTATTACAATTTTTTGAAAATCAGTAAAAATTTTTGTTTATACAAAAAAAAGAGAAAATACCTTATATTTGTTTTCGATAAATGTGCTAGTTGCAAGATAAGATATATTGACCATTTGCAGCCACAACGTAGGTGCTTTGGGGTCAATTGCTAAACCGTTGAGATGAAGCATTCATTAACATTTTGGGTATGATCTCCAAACAACTCTATTTTAACTTATCTTCACACAAGAAAAAAAATTTGAAAGTTTCAAACTCAAAATAAAAAAAACTCTGTATTAAAGCATCATTAAAATAATAACACAATCGTTTTCTTGTAGGAATAATATTAGGTGAACGTTTTAGTGTCTAAAACTTTCCAATCATGGCTAAAAGAACGTGTGTTCGAGTCACTTTCATCTCGTAACCATATACAGTTTCATCTTTTACGGATCGTAATGGTGAAAATGTTTGTGTTCGATACTGTAAATGGCGAAATAAAAAATTAGAAACAATCAATTCGGTTAAATAGGAATTAGAAATCAATTTTTAATCGCGATTTTCGGAGTGCACCTGCGAAAAATGTAAAAATGCATCAAAAATTACATATTCGCGTCACAACCAAGTCGCGTTACATTATTTATGTGACAATCGCTATAATCGATGCCCTAGAGAGTATCGGGGAAAAACCGTCGTCATGAAAAATGCAAAAGCTACAAATTTAGCAGAGAAATGAAACGGTTAAAATATTTTGTACAGTTTAGAATTCTTTTAAAACGTTCGTGGAATAGTAAAAAAACCCGGATACAATTCAAATCATAAATTACCCCCTTTTACTTCCGGTTTAGTGTGGGATATAATGCCAAACAAAAAAGTGTAGAGATACCCGTTTATAACTTTGTTCTTTTTTGTTCATAGGAGTTGGGAATTTAGACAGGATTTTGCATTTAGTTATGGCGTTAATGAGATTTAAAAGTTCTCCTCGCATTAACAATCCGAATTAAAATCGATTTTTCCCTTGACGTTGGATGCTTTAAAAAATTTAAATGAGTAAAGCTTTTATACGTTTTCGTGAAAATGATTTATGTTAATTTTAAATTCAAAGTTGTATATTAATTGAAAATTAGCGTGCTATTGCGTATCATATTCGTTCTTTTAGAATTATTATGATAATTAATAAGTAATTACTGTTGATTTTCACTTTTAATTAAAAAAAACTAAATGAGTTATTACAAAATCTTTAAAACTCTCTCAATGTATCCATATTGTACAAAGGTGTATTAAGAGTTTCTCAACACTTCCTGGTCTGACTCACAAAGCGTTTTGCACCGATTGTGTAAGCTCCGAATATTAACCACGATTCCATTATTACCTCTCTTATATAACAATAATAACAGTACTTAAGAATAATTCTTTAGCCCGAAGTACGGCCTAACATGGTTATAATCACCATTTATAATAAAAAATTAAAAATAAATAATTCAATTAATTTTTTTATTAAATTTAATTAAAACATCCTTTTATTATTGCACTTTTCGAAATCTCCACAAATTGGACCGATAGATTTTTGTGGTTGTTGTTGCCTTTCTCTGTTAACGTAATAAGGTTTTGTATTCACGGTATTCTACTTGCGTCGATTAAGTGCCAGTCAGCATTATTACTTCCGACCATTGTGTATTATGGTATTCATTGATTTTGTAAAAGTTTACAGAGCGAAAAACCTAAATATAGCATTGTCGGTAATTGTTGGTACAAACAATTACAAATTTTCTACAATTATCGCTAGTCATGCGTAGTGAAGTTACGTAATAAAACAATACATGTTCTGTATATTTTTTTCGAATTAAACTAATCTCAATTTGTTTAATTTTTTATTTGTTAAAGTAAAAAATACAAGATGTTGGGAGATATAAAAAGTAGAAGCAGTTTTGCGTTTAATAAATCTTTAATTTGCGTTCATCAAGAAGATGTAACCGTGTATTACAAGCCCTTATGTTATCAATAACATGGCGCTGGAAGGAGCCAGGTGTCATTACATGATTTTTAATTGTTAGCATATTTTGGTATCTGATTGTTGATACAGTATTTAATTTGCTTTAATTTAGAAAAGGTTACACTTAAACTAAGTGGAGCGGCTCATATTCTATAGATGGATTAATAAATATGAAGAACTCTTCAGGAAGTTACGTAATAAAACATTTTTTTTTCGAATTCAACTAATCTAATTTACTACTCTAACTAATCTCAATTTGTTTCATTTTTATTTGTTAAAGTAAAGAACACCAGATGTTGGGAGATATAAAATTTCGAAGTAGTTTTGGAGTTCAAAAAATCCTTAATTTGCGTTGATCAAGATGTAACCCTGCAATACAAGCTCTGATATTGTCAATAACATAGTGCTGGAAGGAGTCAGGTGTCATTACATGATTTTCAGTTGTTAATATGTTTACTGTTTGGTATCTGATTGCTGATTTGCTTTAATTTAGAACAGATTTCTTTTAAACTGGAATAGCATGTTCTATCATGTTCTATAGATGGATTAATAGAAATGAAGAGATCTTCAGGAAGTCTTAGTGGTTGTCCGTGAAGTAATTCTGCTGAGGAGCAAGTTTGATCTTCCTTCAGAAATATTTTGAATCTTAGTAGAATGAGGGGTACATTGTTATTCCATCTAGTTGTGTCTCAGTTATTGCCGACTTCAATGAACAATAAAATCGTTCACAAACAGTCCATGTATGTTACTTAAGAATGGAAAGACGACGTATGAATTTGTCGTGTGCTTAGTAATGTGTTAAATTTAGATAAAAGGTTTTGATTCGAATTGCCATTCCTGCTCATGTTTAATTGTGGTAGGTATACCTACCAGATTAAAATAATGCAGGAAAAGGGTGTTCGCTATAATTGAAAATATGATATCATTTAGGGGAAAAGCTTTTTCATATTCTTTGAAGTGATAAACTATGGATTATGTCGAAAATTGTTTGTCTAAATGGTTGTACAACATACTTCTTGGAGATAATGAAGAATTTTGAAGGATTGTTGGAACATTGTTTATTCAATTAGTTTGATAATTCTATGTCAGCAAGTACAGCATTACTAAAGGTTACAAATTTGGATACGATGAATTTAGAGATTCGATATTTGTTGTGGATAGAGTATCTGCAACATTTTAATTTTCTCTAATGTGTTTCATATGATAATAATGATGTGATGACAAATTTGTGATCTGTGTATACTGTAAATTGATTTCTATGTAAAGAATCATTAAAATATTTGATAGCAAAGTAGATTGCCAACAGTTCTCTATCAAAGGTTGAATATTTGATTGGACATGAAGTACATTTCTTTACATCGACAAATAATCCTTCTTGAAAGCTTACTCCTTTTAATGAATGTGCATTTTAATAAAGTTCTGTGGACCCTATCGTTGCCCATGGGATAAAAAACCACACACCGACTGCAGAATACTGGCTGCTTGCTGAGAGGATCTGTACGTAGGACAAAATGTGATGGGCAATACATTGCTTCTTACCTTTTAACGCTCCTGGACCTGATGATATCATACCAGCCCTACTGCAGTGGGGATTGGATGAATTAATGGCTCACACAAGGAACATCTTTCAGGGTTGCGTGACGTTTCGCTACATTCCCAGTTGTTGGTGTTAGATCACTTCATACCTAAACCGGGTAAGCCAATCTACTTCCTTCTAATGACTTTCAGACCAATCAGCTTCTCTTCTTTTTCATAAAAACTTTAGAGCGGCTGTGCGATCGTTATGACATGAGAGATTACTATTTTAGTGTAGATGTAATGTATTGTGGGTTGAATATTGATCCCATAATCAATTTGAATAAAATTTCTAAATGCTTCTCTTCAGATTTACTTGCCATCAATATGTCATCTAAATAAACAAAGAGAAAATTTAAGCCGGACAGAACTTGATAAATAAATCTTTGAAAAGTTTGTGCGGCGTTCCGTAAACCAAAGGGCATTCGAACAATCTCGAATAAAACGAAACGGGTACATATTGTTCTCTTATAGACATCTTCTGGAGCTACCGGAATTTGGTAATATGCTCTTATGAGGTCGATATTTGAAGAAATTGAACAACCTTGTAGGTAAAGGTTAAAATCCTGAATCTGTAGTTAAGGATAAAGGTCTGGAACTGATATCAAATTTAATCGCCTATAATCGCCGCATGGATGCCATTTATCAGTACCTTTTTTGGGTACCATATGCAATGGTGAAGCGGTGGAAGAAAATGGGCAGCAAATACCCATTTCACCATTAATTCAAATTCTTTTTTGATGATTAAATTTTCTTTGTATCGAGACGACGTGGTCTACTAAAAGCCAATGCGAATTGGTTATTTTATGGGTAGTTTTATGGGTATTTAAGTGTAACAGGTTTTGAAACATCTGGAATGCATGTTAAATTAGGAAATTGTTTAACTAACTTTATGAATTTAGTTTCAATAGAGATCTGTGAATTAATTAAATTGATTTTGAAAAGGTTAAAATTATAAATTGCTTCATTAGTTATAGAATCGTTAAACTAAGGGCTGGCAATGTCACCCTTAAAAAGACTGTTTCGAAAGGATGTCCTCAAGGAGGTGTTCTTTCTCCATTTTTATGGAATCTCGTGTTAGACAGCCTCATTAAACGCCTCAAAGAGGTAAAATTTGTTACCATCGGTTACGCTGATGATCTTACTGTTCTTGTCCGGGGTAAACATGTGGAAGTGTTATGTGACAGATTCTTAATATAGTAAAGTCATGATGTTATAGGCAGAAATTGTCGGTCAACCCCAATAAAACTGACTTAATTTTCTTCCCAAGGTTGCGAAATATTGGCAATATTCCATTACCCTCGTTCGCTAAAGGCCCAATGAGTTTGTCTAAAAAGAATAAATATCTGCAGATTACTCTGGATAGCAAACTATTGTGAAAACCACGTATATAAAGTAAAGCTAGTGTCATGTTTGATCAGTGTCGCAGAATCTTTGGGAAGATTTAAGAAGTAATAAGACCTATGCTCACTTATGGTGTAGCAGTTTCGTATCCTAAAATCGTACAGGTGACTACCCAAACTGCACTACACAAAATACAGAGACTTGCGTGTATGTAAGTTACTTAAACTGCGGCCGTTGAAAACATGCTAAATCTGCCACCCCTACACTTATATATCCAGGAGGTTGCGTTGATTATCATGCTACTAAGGCTAGTAAGACTTTTTAAGAGAAAGGAGGTATGAGCTAGTGTAGCGCTCTGAAGGAAGGCGGTGTCGAATACAGCCCTGCTGGAATGTAGCATGGACTACATCCATTACAATTTCACAGATGTAGAGAAAACATCTGTAAACTCTGCATTGATGGTTCTTGCAGACGGTTTAAGCAGGAGCAGGAATATTCTCCAATGACTTACAGCTCCGTCTGCTCGTATCATTTGTAGAATGCATCACTGTCATGCAGGCAAAATTAGTCGTTATAAAAATTGCTGAGTGTTAGCTTTATAGCTTTATCTTACTACTGAAATTATTTTCAGTAGTAAGACTTTTACAATTTTTACCAATAGCAGAGAATCCGTTATAGCCTTAAGCAGGCTGAAAATTTTTTGGGATCCCATATTGAGTTAATCATAAACCTAACCCGAAAAAAGTTCTTGAATTGGTGGGTTAGAGTTAAAGAGTACCAAATGGCTAGGAAGTTATTGTTTTATCCATCAGCTGACGAAGTACAGAAATTTGTGAGACTAGGTAACACCGACTTACTGGTAATTACAGGACTTGTCACAGATCACTGTAACGCTAATAAACACCTTTATTAAAGTGTGTTGATAACCCTCTCTGTCGTGCCTATAAACAGGATGACAAAACGATATATTACGTCTTGTGTGACTGTTCTGCTCTAGTATTGCGTTCTAGCCTTTGGTAATTCCCTAAGCTAATGAGAAAAGGTGTTGCATGCCCTTCCCCTCTTTCACATACATACAAATACATTTTTTAAAAATGAACTATTGTTTGATATCCATTAATAGATTGTGTTAAAACTGCTCCCATACCTATGTTAGAAGCAGCAGTTGAACTTATTGCATTGGAAAAGAGCACCTCTGCGCTTAAAACATAAAATTTGAACATCTTTTTCTATTTGTATTTAAAAAGAGTTATGAGAACGTTGAAATTATAATTATATACAAATCACAATTACAAATACTCTTGAATAATACTCCTTGTCATGGAGCATATGTTTTGTGGATATTCTATATGCCTTAGTTTCCTTACTGTTCATTTGCTGTGGTAACGCATTAAACAATTCAAATTACATTGGTATTCTTTTTGTGATTTTGATACACTTTTTGCAATATAAAAATGGTCTCCATATTCCTTGATGAGCCCCACGCAATGATCCTATACGTTATAATGCTATGGAAATATGGAAACACTACGTAGTATAGTATAGCATAACACCAGAGACAGGTGTTATAGGGCGTTTGTTAGTCGCCTCTTTAAATCGGATATATGTTGGGATCATTTAAGTGTTTCTGATATGACACCTAGGTATTTTCTGGATATAATTGTTAACTCATTATTTTCTTTTATATAGAAGGTGAGTACATTTGTTTTTTCTTTATTTTGTTTTTATTTGTTAATGGAAAATTAGTGCTCTGCTTTTAACTGTTTTGTTTTGTTGATTTCAAGCTTCTTGATGTCACATTCCCAGAGCTAACTTACTAACTTATAATGACAAGCTAACTCCATTGGGATACATTTTGGTAAATCTTGAGTTACAAGGTGGAAAAACAATTTATTGAAGTTGAGCTTACCGAATTCTGCAAACTGATTGCATTGAAGAATGGTTTGAGAGAAGAAAATGTTCAAGTTTTCAATATTTAATGCTGAATCTGCTGAGACTTTCCTAGATTAGTTTTCCTAGTTTCCTACTTTCCTAGTTTCTTGTTTAACAACTTTTCAGACCACCAAAATTTTGAAAATGTTGTTATTAGACTGACTTAAAAAGTGTTCATAAGCATACGATCGACTATCTTTCAATTGCTATTTTGTCATGAGTAAACAGTAATACCAACTCATTTAACTTTTCCATCTGGTGGCTAAATTCCAAATTACATTCAACACAAATAAGGTGGAGTTTATAGTCCAAGAAAAGCTCTTTTCAACGATATCAAGCTTATTAAGTTCCGTTATTGAGTTCAACCATTTTGAAATGATTGGCATTTGTTTAGAAACATTTTCAAACATCCCCCATTACATTATTTTTAAAGATAGAGCGAAAATGTTGTAACACAAAAACTAGAATTTATCTAAACTTTAGAAAGCATGCGCTTTTGTGTTATGCTAATACAGGAGAATTACGAGGTAATATACGTTTTTAAATTCAAGATGGTGACTGCGCCCCCACGCCATCATCTTAGAAACATTAAAATCATTTCCAGCATTTTCTCTTAGTCACTTTAGTCATAAATGTTTTTCCGCAAGTTTCTACAATGAGTAGTCTCCGAGATATGGCACTGCACGCTTATTTGGCCACTCTGTACATATACATATAGAAAAGGATGTTTTGATGGAAGAAAACAACTACTTAAAGACAGAATCTGAAATAGTCAAAGAAAATAAAAGCTGCAACGTGATAATTCATAATGATAGCAATTTGCAGGATACAGTACTTAATAATATCTTCAATTTTGAAGACACAAAAAGCTAATTCATTAGTACAACAGAATATTCAATTTAACAAAAAAAAATGGTCTCGAGACTAAAAGCAGTATTTCATCAATTGTCAAAAATATTACACAAACGGTACTACACCTAATTAAAAGGTGGATAATAATTTACAAGAAGATACACTGTAAAATGGAAATAATTCTAAAATGCCCCTATTTACCAAGAAAATGACTTGGAAAAAGAAAAGAGATACCCTAGATAATTTAAAGATATCAATATATGTTATCTTAAAACTGACGAAAAGACACAGAGAAATAATAATACTTTCTATGATATTAGTCGTAATTCCAGAAATTGATTCTGAAAACTCTGACAGTGAATATTGCGAAACTCGGGAAGATCAAAATTCTGAAAATCAATGCTAATGCGAAGTAAATAATTTTTTGAAAAGGTTGAAGAGTATGAAGTGACAAGAATGAGATAGGATGTTTTAGCAAAGATAACGGAGCCAAACAAAATTAAGTTAACTAGGAGATTTTTTGTGATTAAAGAATTAAATAAATACAAGAATATTGTTTAGTAATTTTGTTCATTGATTGGACTATCAATACTCAATTACTAGAATGTAGGTTTATTGACTGGTATTTTTTTTATATTTTTTATTTAACGTTTAACAAAAAATTATAATAATGTCAATTTTATTTGTGTTCATTTATTTTTGACAAACAAGTGTAGAAAACCATTTGGCATATACAGGGTGCATCCGTATATAAACCGTGGGCGGAAAATTTCGGTTTATTTTAATTTCTTATTAATTCTAGAAAGACTGTTATAGATAGGACGCCATCCAAACTCGGACATTGACGCGAGGAAGTCATCCCTTGTACCACTTTTTCATTAATACAGATGTTATAATCTCGAATTACAGATATATTCTTACATCGACGTGTTTGTTTTATCTATGTTAGGGTCTTCAAGCTTTTTAATCATGTCAACTTTCGAGATTCTGAAGGACATCGGCAGGTGTAGGTGGTAATGTATTTCAAAATTTATCCATGATATCTTTAAGATTAAAAGTTCATGCATTTGTAGATGCATTTGTTATCATGATATACAAACTACTTAATCCACCCATCCCAAAGAAACTTAACCCAACCTAATGAATACTACAATACATTTCGAACACGCACACTCGTAGTGATTCGGTGTGTTGCACGATTGCAAAATGTGAACACAAATCCTATATTTTATATTCAAGGCATAATCATAATCAAGACTATTCTCATTGAATGATTGCATATAAGGATCCATATAGCTCCTCACAAACATCAAGAATATGTTCTTGTCAGTGAGTATAAAAACCTTAACACCGTTCTTACGTTGAAATTGCCAGCATTAAGAAACCCCCTTCCAAAAACTGTTAAAATGTTAATCGAAAGTACCTTCAACATAATTTAATGCTGGAGAGAAGGTTGGGAAAAGAATGCAGTGGCTGCCAAGTGGAGTATGCTATGTATTATGCTCAAGCCAAAGGTGGGGAGAAACACCCTCCGCAAATTGCGACACTTATAGGTGTAATTGGCAGTAAATGTAGGTCAGTAATATATAGGGCACTTCAAGAAAAATTATTACCTCACGTAATTATCGAGCCACTGGTTCTAGAGCCAAAAATCTTCATGTAAGCATTATACCAAAAAGAAGGGAAAGATAAATGTGAAAAAATTTTATTGAAGTTCAAAATTTAAGAAAAAAACACTTAAATTTACGTATGCAATTTAATTTACACAGAAACGAAACTGGTTGCATGGATCAAGATTAAGACATCCGTCGATTTTTGGTAACTAAAAAAAATGGTCGTTCTTTTTCCCAATAACGAGTTTAATGAGTTTAACAGAAATCCCTGCAAAAATTTTCCACCAACTTTTTAGTACAAATATAATTAGTTTTTGTATAACCGTCCGTAAATACCTCGACTCATGTTCTGACTAGCAATTTCTAGTCCTGCAAACGAGAAACCGTTTAAACTGAAATTACATTTCCGAGACCAAGAGCTCCGGGTGCGTTAAATTCAATTTTTACCCCGTACGTTCGTGCAGTTTGTTCACAATTTGACGTCTCAACAAACCGAGTCGAATAGAAAAGGCAAATTTAAATTTAAAAATAGATTCTTTGACATACAAAGTTTTTGTAAAAAAGAAATGATTGGTTCTGTTATAAAGAAAATTGCTTTAAATATCTAACCTATTTCGCTAATTTACAACTAATTAATAAAAACCAAAAATTAAGTTTGCTTTCCTTTATTCATATTCATCAAAAAATTGTTTTACCAGCCAAGTTATATAATAAAATTGTTAAAAAAATCCATTAAGAAAAATTTGTTTACCAAAGAAATACAAATCGGAATGGGCTGTTATAATAACATTTAAACACCTTCATCGCCTTATCAGGAAGATTCTTTCCTAAAACCGATTCACACTTTGCAATAATGTCGTCAACATCGTCCTCAGTAAAATCTTGTTTCAACAATCTTTTGAACGTTTCCGCCTGTACATTTCCATTAATATCCATTAATCCAACGCTTTGTAGGAAGCAAAACACGAAATCATTTAGCTTCGTATCTTCGGTGAAATTTCCACCTCTGAGGTAACGAACAGCTAAGGGATCAGCTTCAGATGACATTAAACAATCTTTAAAACGCATATAAACTGCGGTTTGGTCATTGAAATCCTATAAAAATTAAAAATAAATAATCTTAACGTTATGATATGGAACTAAAAGAAATTAATTACCTGGGCCGAGATGGCAACAATGCTTAAAATAGCGAAAAGCACCAATTTATTCATCATTATTTCCGTTTTTTACCAAGGTATGTTCGTTATAAGGTTTAGAACAATACTAATGTGGAATTTAAGTTCGTGAGTTTTTATACTTTTTCGTGCATTCCAACCAAATTTTTTGACGATGTGTTATGTTTTAAAGTTTTAATAAGTGAGTTCTCAACAAATTTGTTGCTGCGAATCGATTTTAATTGAAATTGAAAACTATGTGACAAGATGGTTTGAAGTTGGGTGATAACAAATTTAAAGCTTTCATTTTTAACAGTTTTTCCAAAAAAAATAATATAATATTTTCAATGTTTAAAGCAAAGTAGAGGGAAAATATGTATCTCCAAAAATGAAAGAAATTGATAAATGAAACATTTCGAGATTATAAAAGATTGTTCATTTGTTCCTAATATCCAGTTTTCTAGATGAAAATATTTTTATAAACAATTTTAGAACCCATTAATTTTATAATATTTTTAATCAAGATTAATGATAAACAATATTTTTTTCCGAGATGGTTTGGAATTGAAATCTAAATTCTATGAGGGAAAAAAGGAGATGTTACACTTTATTATACTTTATGAAATTTAATGAAATGCGATTAGTTAAGCAAAACATTTGAAGATTATTCAAATCAGATTGCAGTTTGGAACAAGACGCGAAAAGATGCACAGAAGGAGTTTTAAACTGTCAGCGTACATTAAACATTGGACATATTGAAGATCAAATATGTCATTAACATAACTATTAAAGAGTGAAGCGCCTAGATGGCTACCCTGGGCAATACTAGATAGAACGGACACCGGACTAGAAAAAGAACAATTAACTCAAACAATCAGGCATTTCTCCCTCAGAAGCAAACCACTGCAAAAGATTCCCCTGTAACCAAACTTTGTTACTTTAAACAGTAGTAAGTTGTAATCTACCCGGTCAAAAGCTTGATTAAAGTCCATATAAAGTGAGTTAACTTGTTAAGAGCCATGTTCAAGCATGCTACTTTCAACCGATCGACCAGCGAAAGAACCATGTTGGCTATAATTGATTTTGCGGTAATAAATAGACTTGCTTCAACAATTTTTTTTCCAAATACTGGAAAAATAGATACGTTTGGTAATTAAATATAACACCACGATACCTAGATTGAAAAATTGGAGGAACAAAAGTCGTTTCCACAATGACGGAAAGACACCACCTTTCAATGAAGCATTCAATAAAATCGTATGAAAGGACAAAGAATGAGAACATTCCCTAATTAAAATAATATTGTGTATCTATATTGCGAGGAAATTTAATTAAATAAATTATGGTTATATAAAACTTCTTTCTCGCTAATTAATAAATTTTATTATTTACTCAAATTTATATTCAAATTTATATTTTTTATTTATCTAATTAAAATAGATAGGATACTAGCAAGACCAACATTGTTCTTAACCCTGATGCCCATCAGGGCATCCCCAACTTCAACCAAACTGAATCTGACTTGAAGGAAGCATATCAGTTTCGACATCATTAACATTCCATTGGAATGGAGAAGAATCAACAAAAACAGAAGAAAAGAAATCAGCGAACAATGAACATATTCCAACTCCATCACCGTTCCGTGACGAACTGTGCCATTCCGTGACATCGTAGTTGGAAATCCACGATGTCATTACGATGGACAATACCTTTGGATCAGATTGGATATTTCTTTCAGCTCTTTTATCGTACTCTGTTATCATGATGGATTATATACTTTTGAACGACTTCGTATACTTCGACTATCCATATACTTCGATTTATTGCGCGTAATTTCGCATAAGCGCCAATGTCCATAATACAATCACGTGTTCAACAGATTAGCTGAATTAGTACTTTTAGAACAGTCAACACTAAATAAACTAATAATTGCAAAGAAAGCATATTTAAAGGTGCTCTTGCATATACATCGATACCCCAGTATCGATTTATATACAAGACATAAACTAACTCTCAAGTTAGCTCCTGTCTTGTATTAACATTAATTTGATTAATAGGATCCATATAGGATCCTATTAACCAAATTAAGTTTATTGGATCCATAGGATCCAATAAACTTAAAATACTGAAAAAATATAAAAAAGCCTAGTTATCTACGCTATACTTTTTAGCGCACATTTTTTGAGTTAAAATTGAAATATGCAGGTGTCCCAAAATTGAGATACTATATTTAAGTTGACATATTTAAATAGAAACTGCCGTTTCTTTATTGTATTGATAGATGCTACATTAAATTCTGAGCATTTTTGCTGTGTGTATCTGTGTACATAAAGTATGGAATTAATTCGATATAAATCAGCGGATATCCTTACAAAAAGACGACATGTTCTTCGACACATCTATGTTCTATTTTTTAATTTGCACATTTTGAGTTAAAATTGAAATGTACAGGTGTCCCAAAATTAAGATGCTATACCTAAGTTTATATTCTTAAATAGAAACCCACATTTTTATTGCATTTATAGATTCTACATAAAATTTTGAATATTTTTCATGTATGTTGATTGGCCTATATCGGTTTAGCTGTACTCGAAAAAATAACGTTTAAGATAATTGTATTTAAATAGAAAAAAATAAATGATTATAATACTGATAGGACTGGGATTTTATACATTGTTTTAAGTTGTGTTTTAACTTGTGTTAATTCGCTAACACAAGCCTTGTGTTACAGAATTTTATAACCATGTCAATCGCACTATTGTTGATAATGTACCACGTATTGCTTCCTGTAAATACCGTTATCCTAGTTGGTATTCATCCTCTACAATCAAAGCTATTAAGAAAAAATCAAAAATCCATAAGAAATGGAAAAAGTGGGGTAATTACGCGGAATATTTATTGTTTCAGGTTTTCTCCAAATATTTTAGTTCGGTTTTTGTTGATAGTGCAAATCAGATACCAGCATATCAAACGGTTTCTAATAACTTTTGTCCCTGATTCTCGGTTGATGATGTTTTGAATGGTCTTACTTCTATTGATAGTAAATTGGGTCCTGGGGCCGATGGATTACCTGGTATTTTCATAATAACTTGTGCACTGGAATTTGCTAAACCACTTTTGATTATTTTCTGCTGCTCTCTTTCACAATCAGGTTTCCCCTCAGAGTGGAAGAGAGCATTTGTTCTACCTATATTTAAGTCGGGTTGTAGAAATATTGTTCGAACTATCGTCCCATTTGTATTTTACCGATAATAGCTAAAGTATTCGAAAAAATTGTTTATAATAATTTATATCGTACGTTGCAACCTTCTTTGATTCAGCAACAGCATGGCTTTCTCCGCGGTCGCTCGGTTAATACTAATCTGTTATCATATATAAATTTCATTCAAACGTGTATGAATGAAAATGGTCAGACAGATTCCATTTATACGGACTTCTCTAAAGCGTTTGACAAATTGAATCATGCCACATTTCTATCTAAACTTGAAGGATATAATTTGCCAAATTGGCTTTTATTGTGGTTGGCTTCTTATATTTCCAATAGATATCAAGCTGTGAAAATCAATAATTATACCTCCAACTTCGCTTTCGTTACTTCTGGTGTACCTCAAGGAAGTCACTTAGGCCCGCTTTTGTTCATTGCCTACATTAACGATATTCATGAATGTTTTCATCATAGAAAGTTTTTGCTTTACGCTGACGACTGCAAAATATTTATTAAGGTGCGATCTACATCTGACTGCGTTAAACTTCAGGATGACCTTAATCGTTTGCAAAATTACTGTACATAAAAATCTCTTTATCTAAATTATGGCAAATGCACGCATATTAAGTTCAGCAGAAAAAGATACAACGTGAACTTTGACTATAGAATCGGGCCGCAGTCCTTGAGAGTTACTTCTAGTGTTAAGGATTTGGGTATCGTTTTTGACTTTAAATTGCTCTTCAATTGTCATTCGGAACAAGTATTTTCTAAGGCTAGCAGATTATTAGGTAATATCATTAGAATCTCCAGACCCTTTACTAACTTACAATGTATAAGATCTTTATACATGACATACGTCAATAGTGTACTAAATTATGCTAATTAAACTATTATTGGTAGTCTGGAATCCTGTTTATAATGTGTACATTGATCGCCTTGAGGGACTGCAGAAAAAATTTGCTAGATACTTGGCTCACAAATTTAACTTACCGTATTGTTCGTATGAGCAGAGGTGTACCATCTTCGGTTTGCGTACACTCCGTGGTCGTAGAACTGCTGCCGATATATTGCTTTTGCATAAATTGATCAATGAATTAGTTGATTCGCCTGATCTTTTGAGCCATATCTTATTCGCGGTGCCCGGCTATTCTACTCGGGATCAGTGTTTATTTAGATTGCCCACTTGTAGCACTAATACATTTATTAATTCGCCACTTCCCCGAATTATGAATATGTATAGTTGTTACTCTTCTGACGTGGACATTTTTGTTTTATCATTTATTAGTTTTTGGAATGTTGTTTGTAAATTGAACGCATGTCAATAATATTACCAGAGTTGTAATTTCTTTTAAATATTCTTAGCTTTTTTTTGTTGCTAATTACTGCTCATTGTTGTTTATAGCTATATTTACATTTTTTTTTGTTTGTTGTTTGTTTGTTTGTTGTTGTTTTTCTTTAAGTTTGCTTTAATTGTTATTTTGTTACTTGTTAGTGGATACTGTTGTGGGGTTTACCCTGTTTGTATCCCGAATAAATTAAATAAAGCCTAAAATACACTTTGTGTACAAAAGTACAGAAAGTCATTTTTTCGAAGACATCTGAATATAGAAATGCTTATCTGAAAAATACTCAGAATTTAGCAGAGAATCCATAAATCCAACAACAAATGGGAGTTCCTATTTAAAGATGTTAGCTTAGGTATGATTCCTCAATTTTGAGATATCCTGTAAACTTTAAATTTGCGTCAGAAAACGCGCGTTAAAAAATACAACATAGGTGTCAAGCCTTTTTTCCTATAGAGTCCCTCACATTTATATCGAATTGACTCCATACTTTATGTACACACTTTATGTATTATCAGCAAATATCGATAATACCGGTAACAAACCCTGTAATATTAAATCCAATATTCTTCTGTTAAACAAAACACGCAAACTATGTACGTATTTCTTTATTTATAACGTAACTCAATTATATTTAGAGTTGATTGATTTAGTATTTCAATAACGTACAATATTTCAAATAATAATTTTTTTTTTAATTTACAACATTATATGTGTATTGTTTTTATTTTATCTATTATTTTTTTTATAAAAGTAATTTTTCATAAAAATTCCTTTATGGGGTACACTTCGTGAGGCGCATATAGCACACCCCATTTATATTTCTCTGATGTATAATCTACAATATCTAATATAAAACAAAAAAAGTTGAAAAAGTTCTAAAATATTATTTGACCATAATTGATTGTAAAGCTAAAAACAAATGTTTATTTTTAAGGTGTTTAATTCCCGAAAACGAAAAAATTTCCCGAATTCGGGACTAAATTTCCTGTACTTCGGCTAAAGATCTCGAAATTCCCGAAAATGATCCGGAAACCAAAATACGATTGCAAAACGCATTTAAATACGAAGATTGGTATTTTTTTACTTTAGTGTTAGTGCAGGATTTTTCCATAGGCGCAGAATAAGTTGTCCTCTATCCTTTAATAATTATTCCAAAAAAGTAGGGGTAGTTTACCCCTTTTCACCCTCTTGTATATGTATGATACATCAAAAGAAAGTTCTCTAAAAAAAAATATCAGTTTGATCACCCCAAATTTTGATTAGCCGTTTCCTTTTCAAATACAGCCGAAAAATGCTCATTTTCCCCAAACTGTCAACCCCTAAAACGCCCCAGGGGCTTTTACCGCACCTAAAGATTAAGGAAACCTTATTTTGGTCCATTTTACCACTTTACCAAATTGCATCAAAATCGGTGAGGGACACTTGTGATACTTCCCTTGTAAGTGTATAAACACCCACACAACATTGTTAATGATTTTATCTGAAATGGAGTTATCATTTTTTTAAAATTTTAATGCACTTATAAGCTTTTTTCTAGAGGACTTATACTGCTTTGATATACAGAAGACTTCCAATAGTCAAAAGACATTATACTGCATCTAGAAGACTTGAAATGCCACCAGAAGACTTGATATTGGCCCTGAAAGACTTGAAATGCTGCCAGAAGATATGATACTGCTTCGATAAGATTTGAAATACTTCCAGAAGGGTCGATACTGTTTCTAGAGGACTTTATAGTGCATCTAACGGACTGAAGCTGTTTTCAGAAAATTTATTATTGTTTCTGGAAAACTTGACACTGTCTCTAGATAACTTGATATTGCTTGCAGAAGACTTGAAATGCTTCCAGAAGACTTGATACTGCTTTTAGAATACTTAATGTTATTTCCAGAAGACTTGAAACGCTTCTAGATGATTACTGCTGTAGTTTTATTTATCGAGTAACCCAGTCGACCAGTTCACATATGTTACTTTATTAACGAGCGACGCGTAGTCAAGCTCCCGAGTTCACTGGACAGTAGTGTTGTCATAGTAATCATGATAAAGACGCACGTTAACAAGAATCGGTATTAACGCAACATAAGCAAGTAATTATGCACTTAACATAATTTTTCTTAAATCTCAGTTCCTATTTGGTGCAATGATGGAATAACAACAATAATTATTTTGGTTTTATTTTGGCTTAATCCCTTTCCTGCAATAAACTTTTCCCTTTTTGTGCTGTTGACGGGATTGAAAAACGAAAATCTCCCGAATAATAATTATTATAAAAACATAAAGGATAGAATAATTCAGTAAATAAAAAACAAAAAATTATGTCAGTTCAGCATCATCTGCTGTTGAGTAGAAATTTCAACTTTTTACCTACATAATAATGTCATTTTATTTAAATCGGATTCGTTCATGGATTAATAAGATGGTAACTTATCCAAATAGGAAATTGATGACGATAATGAAATCTACGGAATTTAGCAGCCCCGAAAAAATCTACAAGGAATTTAAGCTGTGCATTTATATGTCTATTTACAAATTTTTTGACAATAAAATACTTTAAAACTAACACTAGCATTAACACTAGAACTATCACTAGGACTATTACCAGATCCAAAACTAGAAACCTTCGGGTTTTGCCTTGCGCCTTTTGAAAAATGTTTGGCATTTCGAATGCCATCCTTTTTCAGAAACTGACTCGAAGTGGCCTTCGAACATTTTTGTGAACATTGTAACAATAAATTTAATAATACTAAATCTAATATTTAGAAGATTTGAACTGCCTCAAAAAAAATCGACACTGCACCTGGAAGACTTAATACTGTTTCCAAAAGATCTGAACAGTTTCCAGGATATTTATCATGCCATCTTCCAAGAGCAGTACAGTTGGAAGACTTGGAATTGCTTCTAAATAACTTGTCATTGCTCGCAGACATGAAATGCTTCGAGAAGATTTGAAACTTAACTAATACTGTACATATATCCCGAATATTATACACCCACAAAAACTTATGCTGTTTCTTTTTGTCGTATATGTATAAATTAGAGCCTTAATCATGACTCTCAAGCTCAAATTTCTGAAATAAAAAGAAAACCTCATTATGATGTATTAGTAATGAACGAGCAAACGAGCTGAGTAGGAAAACTCAAGTGTGGAGTGCACGCTGTACTCTGGAACCAATGGATCATGAAGAGAAATTGGATTTAAATCGGCAGAATTAGTAATAATAATGTCGAATATATTTAAAAAAGAATTCTTATGACAATTTAGTTGGTTAAGACCGCAAAGAGACAGAACATCCAGGAAATCATCGGAACTGCCGTTGACGGACACGGAAGCAGTAACAAAACCGGAATTCAGATCAAGTGAGCAGTTTAATTCGGGTAAATCAAACTCACCACAAACTATAAAGAGTATAAACCGATCATTAATTGTACTTTTACTTACTTTATTGATTTTTACTTTTACTGGCATTACTGCGTAATTGAAATCTAATACTCCTTGAGGTCATGAATTATTGTTTGAGGTAAGATTGGACTAAATTTAAAGCTTATTCAAAGCAGTTTTCAAATTTCTTGTTTTATCCAAATATATTTCTGCAAAATTGATAAATGCACCTTTCTGAATTTATTGGAGAACATTTAAGATTGATTATACCAAATTTGGAGTGTACAGGTTATAAGTAGTTATTTTTTCCATCAGAAATATTTAATTTATTCGATGTTAGAAATGAAACATGCAAATGCCGTTTAATTCCCGTGTTAATGAATCAGTTATTTAACTCCACATATTTCGATTGATTATAAAATAGCGTAAGCGTGAAGTAATTTCCTTTACACATTGATTATCGCGTTTAGTCATAGCGAATACTTATTTGCTACTTAATAATTAACAAATGTCACTTGAATAATCAATAATAGGATCATAATAAAGATTTAAAGCTTTTAGTGAAAATAGGGTGTACATAAATATAATTGTACTAACAAGTAGATAACTTGAAATAATAGCTTTGTGAGTGTTAACAATAAAAAAAACATGATGAATAATTTTGTAATGAATTGAGTAATAAATCTATTAGCATTATAAATTATAAGAAATACAAAAGAATTCCTTTGAACGACGGAAATTAGAATTGAGGAAATAGGATGTTTTATTTTACATTCGTTATGAGTTATTAATATTATCATTATTATTATATACGCGGCGAATTTCGAAATCAACCGCAAACTTCTGTAATTAGGTTTGTTTGGCGCACTTAATGCCCAAATTACAAATTTCCTTCGCCCTAATTGTTCCCGGATGATTCTAGTGGCAAAATAATGAGGCTCTAGGGAGATTTATATGCGAGCGTCCGTTTGTGTTGAGGTACTTTGACAAGATTGACTTGCAAATACATGTTGACCTGCATTTCACCATCTCATACATTATTTAGCTTTACGGGGATTCGAGCAATTCATTGGTAGAGGGCTTGAATGAAGCATCTGTTCCTCGGATTTCCGAAGTAATCACGTAAGCGAAGGGTAAAGCCGGGGGATAAACAATTTTAAAGTCTTTTTAAACGATTTTTAAAAGTGTAAAGTGATTTCTTTTATAATGTAAAAGAAAAGGAAATTTCGCTTGAAAAGTTGTGAGAGACATTAATTTTACAAAGTGCTTTATCAGTATCTCGGCACTGACAAGTTTTCACTGGGAACTTGTATAAAACCCTTATAACTAACTTCTGGGTGATATAAACGGAGAACCAGTTCAGTTCATCTCTGTTACTCAGGTTCAACTTTCTTGCAATTATTTCATGGGCCAGAATTGTGTGTCCCAAAAGTGACATTAAGATTTAAATCACGAAAATATTTAATAATGAATACTATTTATTATTTTAAAAACATTTAAAAAATCTTAACATTTTAGATTAATTTAACATGATTAGGAGTAGCACCCCAATAACATTTGTAAATGTTGTAAGCTTTATCATTGTTATCTTTTCCAGTTATTGCGCTACATTTACCCAAGACAGTTGCAACGTCAGCGGCGCTTAGTTCGGGTGATAACTTCGCCTTGACAATTTCAGATTGGAATTCGCCCGCTTCGTTCATAAATCCAATCTTATTAAAGAAGCAAAACACGAACGCTCCGATTTTGGGGTCGTCAACAAAGTTTCCTTCGCGACTTTTATGGACATCTTCGGCAATTGCACCCGTTGTAGCGATACATTGTTTGAAGTGTTCCTTTACTTTAGCTTGCTGCTCAGGAGTTAAAGCCTAAAAAAATAACTTGTTGCGTCGATTTAATGAACCTTGTCAAATTAGATAAGTCTTACGTGAGCAGATAATGTTAAAAACAAAACCGTGAATATCACCGACGATTTCATTTTTGTTACTTTTTTAAAATCGCACTGGTCATTCCGGACAGGTGGAGATGAATTTATAGTGGGCAATAGTTTGCGGTCACGTGGTTAAGAATCGCAAATTGACGTGAGTAAATAGTCAGGTTCAAAGATTATTTTTATAATAATGTAATCGTCATTATTTGCACATTTATTCAAGGATTAATCTTTTTAAATTCACAAATCTCCAATTCATTTTTTACACTTTGAACTAATTGTATACCGTCAAAAAAGTAAAGGAATTACCGAATAAATTCGGTTAACCTTTATGTTGATGTTGTTATATAAAGTATACTAAAATCACTTTCATTCGCAATTATGTGGAATTATAGTAATTATTAATTATAAGTTTTTCCATTCGTTTTTTTAAAGAAATCGTAAAAAAGTGTTATTGCAAGATGTTTGGTAAACCAATTATTAGAATTAACACATTTTTATTTGAAAATAGATATTATAAATCTGGCGTGAGAATATATTAAATACAAAAAAAAATTGTTGGTATATGAAGTAAATATCAGGAGTTATATTGACCGAAATACTGTAAAATCGACTAGAATTACAGTACAGGGCCGCAAATAGCAACAGGAAATCTGTAATTACACTGGATGTAGTGAAGGCATGAAGAAAATTCTGAAATATCACTGGTTGCGTTATAAAATTGAAAAGCAATTTTAATCAGTAACTTAATAGTTTTTAGTATATTTTTTAATTGTAAACAAAAACTATTAATCTCAGAGAGAGGAATCAGGATGGTATAAACAATCCATTATCAAAACTTTCGTTCCATGGTTCTCTACATTTTCGTAGTGGCGGAATGCTTTTGACAGAAATAAAATTAGCAGAATATCATCGTTAATTAAAAAGACATCTTTAATTAAATATTAATTTTAAAAATTAACTTATCTATTATTTACTAATTATATTTGGTAATACACATATTTTCTAAAATAAAAATAAAATATAACAAATATTCTATTAAAAACAAAGAAAAAATTTGTCTGGTAAAAATAAAGTTTTTAATTATCCGAAATTTTCATCTTCTAAATTGTTTAATATTTTCCTTTTTTAGTTTTCATGTTGGTCAGTATCGAATATCCAAGCTCACATAAACATAACGTCAAAAACAAAATGGATTTTATATCATACTTTACTACATTAAGGGATGAAAAATAACTATTCTAATTTTATAGAAATAGTTTCGGTTGTATCTTTACTTGAAATAATTGGAAACAATTCAACTATCATATTTTCCAGTATTCGAATATTCCAAAATAAAATTTTGTTCTGGTAAGTTAGCGATTTATCAGTGAAAGTTAAGATGTTTTCGTTTCATCTTTGCATATTTGTATTAACACTGTTCAAGTAATTAGAAATGTCAGCTAAATACGCAATTTTAGCACACCACATAATACTTTCGAAATAATCCACAAAATGGTTACAATCTTTTTGAAAAAAAAGGCAAAAGCTCATTTATGAGTTTTCAAACCGAAGTCATCACTTTACTTCTTGATGAAAATCTTACCTCAATAATAATAATAATAAGTCTGTATTGATAATCTCAGAAACAGTACAGGCTTATAAATTTTATACAAAATATAACAGTATTAATAACAAAAAAATCCAGACAAGTATTAATGTTTAGTACGGCTGCCAAAACTTATATTAAAAAAAGTTTTAAATATAAGTTACTTGAAACAATTTTCCGCATATCTTGGTGTAGGAATAAAATAAAAAGGACGGCAATGACGTTATGACATGGTGAGTGTGTTTTTTAAATGAAACATCCTGTATATTTTAAGCTTTTGGATTCCTTTTGACAAGCTGTTACAAAATGCCAGAAGGTTTTAATGTTTTAGGGTTAATAATTTGATCTCTACAAATACCTGCTCACAATTTACACGTTAATAGACAAGTGTGTCTATTATCTTTTCCATTTAAATAAAATGTGGCTTCGTCAGAAAATATTGTATTGTTAACTTAGTTCGAATCATCATTAATTCGCCTCGTCATTTCTTTACAAAGTTGTACACTTCTATCAAAGTCATCTTCTAAGATACGTTATTATTATCTGCTATTTCTTGAAACACACCTTACCTCATATCTACACTTGTTGCATCATTCGGCCTACCGTATTTGGTTTTGTCACCGGGACTAATACTAGATCTAAATCTAGAACCTTTCGGGTTCTGCCATGCGTTTTTTGAAAAAATGTTTGAAGTTTCGGATGCCATGTTGCAACCTTTTTCAGAAACTGGTTTGAAGTGATCTCTAGTCACAAAGTGATCGCGAAGTGGTTTCTAGTTTTAGATCTAGTATTAGTCCTAGTGATAGTTCTAGTGTTAGTGCTAGTGTTAGCTCTAATTTTAGTTCAATTACGATGGGTTGTGAAAGCCTTCGTACTTATAAGACTATTTGAGTTTCACCCAGCAAATGGTGACACTCAAATGGTTTATCAACAGTCTCTTGTCTTTTTTGTGATGAAAATATTTTCTGTCAATAGTTCTACAAACTGCACTATCAAATTTATTGGAAGTATTGCAAATTTTCTGGAAATATTACAGGTCTTTTGGAATCAATATCAAGACAACTTTCACGCGTGTCGTCATTTTCATATTCTTATCCAATGTCATTCTCATGAGTTTAACAGATTTATCGCTGTGTATACTGTATTGCCCACTCTAGTGCTCACTTTATTTAACTTACGATTTTTCTATTTTCAAGTCAATTCCTTCTAGCCATTTCACTACTCTCCGATCAAATACTCTACCTTATCTACTATATATGTAGGACATCTGTTTCGTAGCCTCAAATATCATAAGTGCTAAATCGTTTGCGTATTGTATCGCTCTTACTCACTCTTCCTGTTTTAATTTTAGAACCTTCTTATGGAACAAGTTCCAAAATGTACCATCTACAACCAATTCCTGTGGTGCTCAGCAGCTTATCTACTTCTTTTATCCGTTTAGGAAGTATAAGATCTTTGCCCGATGCCTGTTTCATGGCTATTTTTCCAATATATCTAGTCAATCCGATCATTCCGCCATGGACTATGATTTTAAAATCATGAACCGATCTAATCAGTTTTCTCGATTCATCACTAAATCCAACCCAACCGAACCCATATTATTAGCCTTTTGAAAACTATTTGCTATTTGATAAAGATATTATTTCATAATTGTACTTATTTAATGTACCGATGAACATGCAAATGTTAATTTGTTTTGTTAAACTACATTCTTCTACTTTCCAGTATCAAAAGTCAACCCTCTTTCTGTAAAAAGTCCATTACATTAGATATTTTCAGTAAATTTGTTTTATTAATCACAAATTATAACCTACACATATTCATTAAAGTTCGTGTTGTGTTGATAACATCCAAATTAATATTAAGATCTACATTTTTCATATAATTAATGAATAGAATATTACAACATATAATTTGGTATTGAGAATGGGAGAAAACAATAAAAAAGAAGAGTATCATTAATAAGCATTAACATAAAAAATTCCCGACCTTGATTTCATAAGAAACTAGCACGCTGATCTTTGGACTTAGTTCTTTACCTACCATCATCTACGACCTTCCGATTACTATAAAAGACTTATCACTCTTGCTTTACCTTAAATACATCTTAAAGACACCTGAATACAACAACCAAATCAAAAATAAAATGAAATTCTTAATTTTAATTGTGTGTGCCTTTTTCATTTTTACGTCGGTTCAGGTAAGTTCAATAAAATTACATTTAAAACATTCTTTAATAAATAATTTTTTAGGGTTTAACCGAAGAACAAAAAAGTAAAGTGAAAGGATATTTCAAAGATTGTTTAGCTGCAACAGGTGCAAACGCGGAATCAATTCAAAAAGGTCGGCAGGGTGAATTTGTGGATGATCCCAAAGTGGCCGAATTCGTATTTTGCTTCTTTAAAAAGGTTGGATTCATGAATGAAGGTGGTGATTTGCAAGAAAATGTTATAAAAGCAAAAATATCCGGTGATTTAACCGCTGAAGAAATAAAAGTGGTTATCGGTAAATGCAACGGCCAAACTGGAAAAGACAATAATGAAAAAGCGTATAATGTGTATAAATGTTATTGGAACTCCACACCAAATCACATTAGTTTAACAAGTTAAAATGTAAATCTATGAATAATAAACATCTAATTATTATTAAAATTAGCGTTTATGATAACCTTGAAGAGACCTTATTATTTAACCGGCTTAAGTTTATATAACTTAAGAAACCACTAATGGTATCGTATTTTATAAGAACTGAATACAGTAACAAAGGATCTAATGCATATATTTCCATTTTAATGAATATAGAAAATTGTGTGGACGTAATGTATTAGTAATTGCGGTAAATTATAACTCTACAAACAACCGGATCATTACGGTTAGTGATTTAAAAAATATGATAATGTTTTTTTTTTATTATCTATATATGTTATCTTAAAAAATACAAAATAAATCATTAGCCTTTATCATGTTTCTCAATACATAAACAATTTACTATCATTATTTACTATTTAATTAATATTATTTAAATACACAACTAATGTTTGTAAATTTTGCAAAAGCAACTTTCACCTTTTCGTTACTTGATAGCGTCAAGGTCGAAGTGGGCCGATTTACCAGATATTCATCAATCTGATCTTCATGTATTATTGAGACAACAAACAGATGTCACATCGTAAACTCAATCTATTCTATTAGTTCTCACAATGACAAAATTGTCACTTAAATCAAAATGTAGTATTAATTATTTAAGCAACTCTTATTTACGATGGATTCGATTTTTGACTGTATGCGGAACTTTTAGCCACATAAACATTGCTATTAACACTATACACTGCATTACATTGCTAAGAGGCTACTTTGCCATGCAATTCGGCAATTTACAATAAACTTACATTATTCATTAAAATAATTGAATGAAATTTTGTAAATAGGTTCTTCTAACGGTTCTAGTGTGCTTGAGGAAGTTACTTAAATATATTTTGACGTGCTTCTAAATAGACTGATATAATGTCGTACAGTAAGTTGAAATTATGGTTGGGTAGTTTTTAATTAAAAGAGAATATTTTGCTTCAACATCAAAAAAATTTGGTGAAAGAAGGTTGGAGTAGGAAATGGAGCCACTTAAAACAAGTTTCGTTTTTTTATCAATTAGTTGATGATCTTTAATGTCAACTAATATGTTAAAAGTGACAAAAAGTCTGCTCCAATGATAGGTTGAGAAATATCTGCTATGGCAAATATGAAAGAAAAATTGCCTAAAATTTAAATTAGCGTTTATTAATTTGTTTTCATAAATTGATATCGAATAATCATTTACAATGGTTAAGAAATAATCTTTGTTTTTTTTTCAAGTCTGTTAAATGGTTTCTCGGAAATACAGAAATGTCGGCACCAATATCAATTAGAAAATTTAGTTTTAGCAGATGGCGTTAAATTTTTGTTGTTTCACGTTAACTGGTGTATTCTTGATTTTGTTAATTTTGTTTGAACTAAATGATTTATAAAAATAGCACCACGGACCTTCACATTTTAAAGCTCTATCTTCGAAATTATTATGGTAATAACAAATATTCGATTGTAATGAAAATTTAGATTGTAAAGATGGACGACGTGGAGATGAAGAACAACCTCTGTTCTGATTTTAAAAATTTGGACAATATGCTGTAGGCTGATTAGAATATTGTTTGTTAATTTGATTTAAAGTAGTTGAATTTTTATGTCCAACTGTTCATCTGCCAATTTCTTAAACAAATTTTCATAATTAGTTTTAAAATTAAAAATAATTCATATATTCGTGAGTATTAATAGAATTTTGATTTGTCGAAACTGAAGTAGGTGTATGAACTTCAAAAATTTTGTTTAAATTATTTTGCTGACAAACCTCCCAATTGTAGTTAACGCAGTATTTATGCTAGATGGTAAACGCCTTGTTTATAATTTCTTATAAACAATTATAAGCTTATAAGCTGAGTGCGTCCAACAATCGTTGATATGCCTCCATAAAAATCGGAGGGTTTTTGACCTCCCACGTAGGTACCCAAAAGCAATTGATAGTGTTGCATCTGTTCACTCTTCACTGCTTGATAATCTAGATATTAAAGTGTTTTTGATTACAGTGTACAGGGTGTCTAAACTACGATGGGTATCCTGCAAGTATCTTGGTAATTATGAAAAACAGAAAGTTGTGGTTTTCACGAGCCTTAGCTACTTTTTTGTGAAACTTATTATGCCGCAAACCTAATTTTCATAGCCCAGTTCGATTTTGATATACATGGAGTTTCTCAAAATATTTCGTATCTCGGTTATCTGGAAACCTAGCAAAAATGTAAATTAATAGATTCTCTCACGTAGAACTCACTGGTGCTCGTAGAAGTTTTCTAGTCATCACGGTTTTTGGAGTAATAAATGGAACTTAGGCTTTTTTAATGGAACCACCCATTTTTTATTTTTTTATTGAACTAGAAACTTTCCAACCTTCGCCGTGTTTCATGTTCTACCGATTAAATTTTAAATTTAAAGTTTGTATTGATAATAAAATGAAAGATAAGAATAAAATAAGACTATTATTATTATTAAGATCTAACTTTGCAGAAAAAGATCGTACCTGTGTCGAACAATAAAAATAAATAAAAGTGCCTTTATAAATTTCTTCGGCACTTCTTCTAGAAATAAATTTTTTAATGATTATTTATTTCTTAAAATTCCTTGCAATTAATTTTGAATTTCATATACTAATAACCAGAAAGGACGAACTATTGTTTTTATTTCTTTATATAATAAACGTATTGTATATTATGCCAATTTACGACGGGGTCAAATTTTGTGTCGTGGTTATTATAATTTTATTGACAAAAGTTTAACTATATTTTTATAATTAATAAAATAATACAATTTCATTTTGTGTTTAGATAAAAAAATTTTGACGTTCCTCTTTTTGAAGTTTTTATTTAATATTTTTTTTTGATATGATGAAATTATAATAGCAATATCTGAATAATCTGATCGTCTTCAGACGCAAATAATAAATCTGAATCTTTCTAGTTCTAGGTCTAGTGTTAGTTCTAGTTTTAGTTCGATGCAAGTATACAATAATCTAAAACCGAACAACACCTAGAAGTAGAGCTAATACCAATACCAAAACTAATAAACCTCGAACTAAAAAATACGTAGGTTTAGCCGCACGTCTCTTAGGATGGTTAAACCCAAACGTTTCTAGTACCAAGTCTAATGTTAATTTTAGTTTTAATATTTGGTCCAGTATTAATAAGTTCTCTCTTTCACAGTGATTTATGGTTAATATCGTATGAAAAACTTAATTTTATGGTTTCTATGTTTATATAGTATATTGAACTTTTAAAATTTTCAATTTAGAAATAAGTCCACTTTTTACATAAAAATGGGAAGGATTAGTTAACTTCTATAGTTAAAGTATAAAAATCGTGTAATTTTAAAATTTGAAAAATCTGTAATAAAGTATTTTCCCTCTTTGTAACTCTCTACATATACGTATATGTACAGTATGTCCTCGGATTGTAGGTATAAATGATGATAAATTTTTAAATTCAAATTCGTTTTACGTCAAATGTCCTCAAGGTACCAAAGTTAACGCAAGAAGTTTGTTAACTGTTGCAGTAAAATTTACGATGTAAAAGCACCATGCAGATTTTTAAATCATAAGATTAACAAAACATTTTCGATCTAAACTAAATTAACATAAAAGCTTTCTATTCAATGATACTACCACCAACACTAACAGATAAATCAACCCTTCTTCGACATTGTTTATAACTTATTCTAATATGGTGATGATAATAAACAACTTTCTATTACTTCCAAATATCGGTGTTGATTCAAATTGCCATTTATGATGTAAAGTCCAATAAAACCGTTCCACGAAAAAGCACACACCACACATTTTAGGAATACTGGCGTTTACAAGTTATGCAATAATGTGCAGTAGTTTTTGGCCAGAATCGACAATTTTGTGATGTTACCGCTCTATTAGTGGTGAATATTATCGGCGGAAAATATTATGTTTTGTAAAAAGCTGTGTTTTTCAAAATTTAGTTCCAAGCCATAAATAATAATCACGTTTTGCTTCATTCCCTAATTCGATAGTGTGGTTAAAGTTTGGTTCTACGGCAATATTTTATGTTGTCGATAAATTATATGTAAATTGGTTTTACTTATACCGATGTGAACCGCCCTTCTTCTTAAGGACACCTTACGTTACTTTACGTTACTTAGTTGCGTTCGTTACTGTAACAATCGACGCCGCATCATGTTCAACTCCAAGCTTTTTTCTTTCCTTTTATTTTCTTCATTGCCTATTTCTGAACATTGTTAAACAACTTTCTTAATTTAAGTACGAAGGTTTTCACGACCGGTGCTAATTGAACTAAAATTAGAACTAACACTAGCACTAACACTAGAAGTATCACTAGAACTATCACTAGGACTAACACTAGATCTAAAACTAGAAACTTTCGGGTTTCGCCGTGCGTTTTTTGAAAAAATGTTTGACGTTTCGGATGCCATGTTGCAACCTTCTTCAGAAACTGATTCTAACTGATGGTTCAAACATTTTTTCAAAAAACCCACGGCGAAACCCGAAAGTTTCTAGTTTTAGATCTAGTGTTAGTCCTAGTGATAGTTCTACTGATAGTTCTAGTGTTAGTGCTAGTGTTAGTTCTAATTTTAGTTCAACTTTCTTAATTATTTCTTTATTTACTAAAAAACAAAATTTTTCCTCAAATTGCCTTAAAGCTGTATTCTAACCAATGTTCATCAACCCATAGCGCCGCAATGTTTTATGTTGTAAACATAATCAATTAATATTTGACAATAAGCTAAAGCTAAGCTATCAAATGATAATTAAAAATTTTATTTACTATGATCACTTTTATTGTAAAACGGATTATTAAAAAAATGTCAAGAAAAAAATATTCTTTTTAATAAGCTAAATTAATAAAATTCTGCATATCGCAATAATTTAATATAACAAACATTTTATCTTCATCAACTTTTGTTGTCCATTGCTTAGAAAGACCCCTTTATCTACAACGGTTAACAAACATCTTCCGTTAACTTTGATACTTTGAGGACATTTTACATAAAACTTGGTTATATTTTGTTTTATGACATCCAGACTTTAATTGCAAAAGATGGAATTTGATTTCAAACGTTTATCGTAAACTATAACTTTCGGGGACACAATCCAGGGACACACTGTATGTACATCTTGTACTAGTTCTTTTATTTTAAAGAAAAGTTACGGCTTTGATTTTGGCAATGACTACGAGCATCGGCGAATTTCGGTTTCGGTTTCCCCTCAAAATTGAGTTTCGATCGGAGACTAATTGTCGGATTGGGATTTGTGGCAAGAAGTGAAAGTGGCAGCTTTTTACACACAAAACACTCTTAAATATGTTAGTAAATGCACAGATATTACGTGTATTAATTGCAAACTATGAAAAGGCTATAATGGATCAGTTGAAATTTAGATGTGCATATTATAATATGCATATTATAAATATTTATATGTGCATATTGTAAGTGATCTGTTGGCTGAAGAATTGCCAATGGATGATATTAATTCTGTACCTACTTTATTGTTGGTCACATTTATCATTTTCAAATGCAAGAGAGAAAAATCGTAACATTAAGATTATAAAACATTATATGTCATTGTAAAGTCATGTCCATACTCCATCTATTTGTAAAAAATGCATTGTGCGTTTGCATCCAATATCGATAAGTATGTTAAACATTTATGAATCTATATCTACTAGAAATTGAATAAATAATTGTTTAAATAGTTATGTATTTTATTGACATAAAAGTTAATTTTTTAATGTATGCATATTGTATCTATCGGTCCATTGTTAACTAGAATTACATTTCATAAAAGAGCAGAAACAAAAAATAAAATTTCTTTTCGTTGTATTTGTTCATTTCACCTATTATTAGTTTCTTCTACAATAGTCATGAAAAGATATCAACCAGAAAATGTAGCGGACCAAGTTGGGTTAATATTGGGTGATAAGAAAGACAATTACTGCTTTTATATTATTTTTTATACAACTAAAACGATGTTTTTAATTATTTTACATTTAAAGAGTAATCGGAATATTGTTGTTACTTGTTGATAAAATTTGCTTACATTTCTTTATCTATATACCTCCAAAATGCGTGTAGAAGACCACCAAGTTGCTTCAACTTACAATGACGTAAATAAGCCTAAAAATCCTTTTTTCTGGCTTAACTACTTATGTAATTAAAGTCATAAAAGAGATAAGAAAGTTTCACAACTAAATGGGTTCTTAATAAATCATAATGATGTAATTGTCGTCTGGTCACAAAAAAAAAAGATATGGAATAATATCCGGTGAACACAAGACTTTTCTAACTGTGTTTCTGAAAATTTACCCAAAACAACAAAAGGGCGTTGAACCTAACAACTCACTTTTCAAAAATGGTTAAGTTGTTTTATAAAAAAATAAGTGAATTGTTGCTGTGTTTTTAAATCTTCTATGTACAAAGATAAAAGTATTTTGTAGGTGCAAAGAAATATAAGGAAAATTTATTAAAATTAATATTCCAATTATTCATTAAATGCAAAACAAATAATGGAAAATATCGTTTTAGATTGGATGTGAAATAACATAAACGCGATAAGTATTCTCTTAATTTTATTATTTCTTGTTATTGCTATGGCAACAAATCAACATTCCGTGAGTAAACATATTTCAAAAATATTTTTTTTAATTTAATTTGTTTTAGAGGAACATTTAGTTGACGTAGTAAAAATTAGCAGTATTTAGTAAATAGAGAAGTATCGAGTAACTTGACTATCCAGATCTAAAGGAATATTTTGCTTGCACTTTCGTAAAGTTGAGATTTGTTGATGAGAAGAGAACTGTAAACTTCGAATTTGAGGAAGGACCTCGGGCGAAGTGAGATCGCTTTGAAAGCGATATCTCAATGATACGACAAACGTTGAAACTCACTCGAAACGTTTATAATATGTACTTTCGGCAAAAGTAAACTTAAGTCTCTGAATTATGTAGTTTTGATTAAGTATGTAATTAAAATTGCTTTAATTGCTAGTTACTTTTTTTAAAGGGTGATTAGATAATTCGTTCGAAGTCTATGCACAAGATAACCTTACATATTAATATTATGTAACTGTTGATTAGAAACAGATTTTGGTGGGATGGAGTCATACGATTCGAACATCGTTTCTGAAAAGGTTATCAAGGTTAAATTAAACAGCAGCATTTATTTTTGTTTGGAAATAGCCATTACGATGCTATCAAGAATTTTTTAATCTTAAACAAAAAAGAAACAATAAATAAAATTAATCTTAATACAACAATAAATTAAAATAATGAATTAATTAAAGCATTAATCTTAAATCTTCAGGTAAATTCGTTCTAAAACATTTAAATGTTTCATAAGCTATAACTAATCCGTCTTCTCCGGTTTTTCCAAAACAAGGTTGAAAAGCTTGGATGGCTCTAGGTTCTGCCCGGTATATCGACTTAACAACATCTTCCTGAATCGCACCTTTCGAATCTTGAATCCCGCTGTTTGTGAATGAACAAAACAAAAAGCTTTTTAATTTCGGGTCTTCCGTAAATACGCCTCGTTTCGTTTGAAGGAGCACATTTGGATCGACTCCTGTTTGTTCTATACAACGCGTCGTAATCTCTTTAATTTTGGCTTTATGTTCGTCGCTGAGATACTGGAGAAGTTAGTGAGAGATCAAATTTTAGAAAGAAACAACTTATGAGTTACTCACGTATCCATTAGCCACAAAAACTATTAAAATTAATGCAAGAAAAAACAATTTCATGTCGTTTAAACGATTTTTTCTTCTTTAACTTGTCGTTTCAAACTGATAATTTCGGTTTATTTTATGCTTTCTTATATACGCGTTAACGGTCTCTATCTCAGTGTATTTTATGAGTCGCAATATGTGCTAGATAAACATTTCTATAATCTTATTCAATAGACATAACTATTTCATCTTAATGTAGGAAATACTTTTGAAAATTAGAAAGAAAAATAAATATTAAAATATCAAGCAGAAATTTTAAGCACTCGTGGTACGATAATCGCCTTTACAGGGGTGCTCCATATCTCTATTCACAATTATAAAAACGTGTGGTAATTTAGTTTCTAAGTTATTATGTTTTAAATATAATAAGATCGTCTTTTCCATTTTTTGAAATAAAAAATTATTTTCAGTTAAATTCAAAAAATCGTATTAAATCGTACTTTTGATATACTTCCATGAAATTATTAATATTTATGATGGAATTAAAATTTCTAAGAACGAAAGAAATGGATTCATAAAATATCTAATATATTTAAAATATCTAATAATTTTAGCTCTTGAGATATTAAATTTTGAACATAAGGTAATTATTTTTCGGGTTAACCAATTATTTTCATTCATCTTCAAAAAATCGTAATAAATCTAGTATTCAATAGATTCTTACCAAATTGTTTGCATTTAATACCAGCAATTTATAGCTTTCTAATGAGAACAACAGTATTTCATAATATCGTTTAGTTTTTGAGATATTGATTGTTAAGCGAATTGAGTCATTTTCATATATTTTAGGAAAAACAAAGATTTTCGATCATTTTCAAAAAATCGTCACTTTTAATCAATTTATGTCAAATTATCAGTATTTGTAGTATATAGTATAAGTATAGTATTATCTAATGAAAGTAATGGATTTTCAAGACATCTTTTAGTTTTTGAGAAATTGATTGTTAAACATTACGAGTAATTTTTAAATCTTTTTATACTAAATGAGTACATACAATTTTTATATAAATGAATATATAGTTTTAATCAAGTTTAATGAAATGATCAGCATTTATAGTTCAAAATATATGCTTTCTGATAAAAGTGATAAATTTTGAGAATATCTTTTATTTTTTGAAATATTGAAATTTAAACAGTGATTATTTTATTATTATTTGTTAGGATAAAAAAAAATATTTCCAATTTTCAAAAAATCATAATAAATCGTAGTGTCAATAAATTTTTATGAAATTATCAGCATATATAAAAAAAATTATAAGCTTGGCAACGAATGTAACGAATTTACAAAATATTTCTTAGTTTTTATCTTATGGGCTTTAAAAATTCTTGTACAATATTGCATGATCTATACAAGTTTATTTTTAAACTAATGAGATACTTCATATTTCAAATTCTTTATTAATCATTAAGTGAGTTTATACAAATATTTAAGCTAATGCTTAAAATAGATTTAACTTGTATTTAATCGTATTACACATATTTGTAATATTTCTATTCTTAAACGGTTTGATTGTTTTACGATTATTACTCTATTTTAGTGATTAGATGGAAAAATTCCAGATAAGTTTAATTAAACTCATATCAATATTAAATCCTCCTCGGTGCATTATTATTATCTAATTAAAATTAGTTATGCAATATGTTTTCAAAATCAAAGATTTGCGAAAAAATGCATATCAAAAATCGTGTAGTGCATCTTTGTATAAATAAGAGCAAGTTCTCCAGAGAAAATCAGTTACAACTAAACGTCTATTTCAAACAGTTCAGTTGAAAACCAACCGAAAATGAAATTCATTTTTGTTCTTATTGCAGTTATTGCTGCGGTCGCAGCAAATGATGTAAAAAAATATTATTATACCGAATTACCTAAATAACATAAATTTGATTTCAGATTTACTCAGCCGACCAAATTCAAAAATTGAAAACTATCACCACCGAATGCGAAACCAGCTCCAAGGTTTCCCACGAAAAAATTTCTGAATTCAGACATAAGCATTTCGACGACCATGATGAACACCTCAAAGAATATATGTTCTGCGTGTTCAAAAAACTTCACTGGATGAACGATGATGGTGCTCTTGAAAAAGATCATATGAAGAAGGACATTCAAGACAACAAAACTAGCTATGATGCCATGAAAGCCTGCAAAGGCACGGAAGGTAGCACTGGACCCGAGCTTGCTTACAATATCTACAAATGTTACCTTCAACATCTTCCAGCCGATTACAAATACCCATTATAAATAATTAATGATTTTAAAAAAATATCGCAATGAATGAAAAACAAATAAATGAACAATAAAGCATCAACAGTTTATTTTTGCAAATTCTAATTAATACACGATTAACACAATAAAAAAAACAAAATTATCACAATAAATTTAAATTTAGCAACATTTATCTCGATGTTATTCTTGTTACTTCGCTTTGATATATAAACGATTCGAGGTGGTAAAAAAATGTTTTAGTCGCATTGCACCAAAATTTCAAAAACAATGAAGTACATTTTAGCTTTAACACTTATTGTTAGTGTGGCAAGCGCTGCAGTAAGTATTATATTAAGCTTTAACTTTAAGTTTTAAAATACATCCCTAAAATATTTCTCCAGGTTTTAACTGATGAAGATAAAATAAAACTGAAGAAATTTAGCGACGCTTGTGTTGCGCAAACTCATGTATCTGAAACCGTACTCGAAAAGATGAGGGTGAACCAAATTGAGGACGATCCTCGTCTTAAAGAGTACATTTTCTGCGTTTTCAAAAAATTGGGGCTTCAAAATTCTGATGGGACAATCATCAAGGACAATGTCTTATCGTTCACATCCAAAGATCCGATCGCCGAGAAAGCAATGAAACCGTGTATCGACAAACATGGTTCAACTGGGGCCGAAACTGCGTTTACTGTGTTTAAATGTTACAAACTTAATTTGCCGGTCGGTTTTAAAACTACTCTGTAAATAAAAATGAATAAATTCGATTTGTTTTTATAATCAATGTATTTGTGTCATTAATAGAATTATTAATTTTGTAAAAATTAATCAGTAAGATGATTTTTATACAAGTTAAAATTATTACAAATTTATTTTTGGGTAATTAAGTAATAATAAATGCAAAATTACTTCAAAAACACAGGTTTTTACTGTTATAAAATTCATTGCATGTTTTAAAATTGAGATGGAGTGTTGAAACTTACATGAGATATATTAGAAAGAATGGAGACTCGAATAAAAAGAGGTATATTAAACGTTGAATTGTTCGCGTTTCCAGGAAGATTAAAGGTTTAGGTGTATAAAATTAAAAAGAAACAAATGAGGTCAGTCGAATTGAAACTGCCAAAGAGAACAGATCTCTTCGAAAAAGTTAATTAAATTGATTAATTAAATAGAAGAAAACAGAACAATGGAAGAGAGTAAATAGTTGCATATATAATAGTTGGTATTCTGCAACCAGAAATAAGTCGTATGTGCAAAATTTAATGTTGTATTAGCAATATCAAATCTGCCACAATGCAGTAAATAATCTTCTGCAAATAATATACAAATGTCAGTAATATCTTTCCTTTTACAAAAATTGTTTACTCTATCAGCAGTACCTATTCCATTACAACCTGTATCCATTCTTTATTTTTATACTGTAGATTAATGAAATAATATTGATTTATTGTTTTTCGGAAAATTAATTATAATATTAAACAAATAGATTTTTATAATGGATGAAATTATTATCAAAATTTGTTTAAAATTAAATTACTTTACAAACACAGGTTTTCGTTACTATAAAATACATAGTATGTTTTGAAATTGAGGTAGTGTTGAAATTTCTCACGAGATATACTATAAAGAATGTAGCTTCATTCAATAATTGAATGATCAGGAATTAGTACTGTGATAATAATAATAATAAATTTATTGCCATAATAAAAATATAACTAAAGCAAAATGTATACATTTAACGACTTAATATATATAAACTCGAACAAAAGGACCGATTTAGTGCATAAACGATATCTTCCAAAGGACCCAATCAATGAGCCATGTACTGAGCTATAAAAGAAGATAAATTAAATGACAAGTTTCTACGTTAAACTTATGGTGACTAAACTGGTGCGTTATGCTAGTTGTTAGAATAAAAGAAGAAGAGAGAAAGAAGAGCAGCAAAAGAAGAAGAAGAGAAGACAAGGAAGAAGGAGAAATAGAACTTTTCAGACAGATAATTGGCAAACAAATAAATGACGCTCTGATTCTTAAATGTCATAATGTGGGGAATATTACGAATCTCAGTAGGCAGATTATTCCAAAGGGTTGTCGCAGGCGTAGTAAACAAATTATGGTAAAATTCATAACAAAAATAAAATGAGAATCAAACTGAGATATAGTGGACAAACCATACGGCGACATAAACATTATATAACATTATCAATATACGAAATGATGTACGGTTCTGACAGCTTATTATCTCTAAGTAATTGCGGTATGGAGATATGTGTTGACATCTCTCGAGATCAAAGATATAATATATGCCGTTGTTTTGAAGTCTTTGCAGTTTTTGCGGACTGTTACCGAAAACTCAGGATATGCCGTGTTGGCGTAATCTATATGGGGGAAAATAACAAAGATTACGACGGACTGTGGGAGGAACCAACGGAGTTTTTTCAACGAGTGGAAACAATAATAGCAACACCTATCACAACCTTTTTGCAGACGGATTAAATTTAAGGTTTCCAGGACATTGTAGCGTCCATAACCACCCCAAAGTTTGTAACCGCATCTGACAGCTGAATAACGTTACCGTCAAGCATTAAGTGAAAGGATGAAAAAACATTAACTCCCGGAAGTAAAGGTCGACTACCAAATGGAATTGCATCTGATATCACAAGTAGATGAGAGATTAGAATCAGTACGCACACATAATGAACGACAGAAAAGATAAGATCGAAACCAAGGTAAACATGAAGAAGTAAATCTAAGGGCACCCACTGACGCTAACAAGAGATCATGATCAACCGAATTGAACGTCTTACTGAAATCAAGTAACATAACCTTTGTCACATGTAGACCTAATATCATCTGTATCTTTAAAAAGTGTTGTTATCGTGCTATAACCTCTACGAACACCTGATTGAAACTCGTGGTGCAAATTAAATTCTTGCAAGTACTCTTGAATTTGTAAGTGATCAAGACGCTCGAACGCTTTTGATAGAACTGATAAAATGAAAATAGGACGAAAATAATTTAAACTTGAAGTGCTCTTTGATTTAGGTATTGGGGTAATATGAGGAAACTTTCAGATTGAAAGTAATGAGTATCGAGAAATGTTTAAAATGTGAGTAATGATAGTAAGAACAATACCCAATATAGAAAGAAGAAGTTTGCGATCAACTACATCAGCCCCCACACCAGTAGATCTGAAATAATTCAAGGCATCGCGGACTTCTGACGTGATGACCAGAACAAAGTAGAATGGGGAGGACTTAAGTGAGGCAGGAATTTCAGTAATGATCAGAGGAGGGTGAGCAAAAAACTTTGCCTATGAATCCCCAATCCCCATTACAAGCAGCATTAATAGATGGAAACCAATAAACAACCCAATAGCACAGTAAAATACCGCAATAAAGTAGCAGTGGACAATCTTCAGTACGAATAAAATTAGTTAGCATTCCTACATTGGTGATAGCAACGGTTAAGATCGTGTACTGTTCATGATTAGTTGCGTTCTCGTAGTAGTAGGTTATGTTCTCTCATCAGTAATCTTATTTCATTACTTAATCGGGGTGCGGGCGGATGCCTCACTCTGTGACGCCTTATGCTTGTCAAAGAGATTGATAACATTAGAATTGAGGTAGTTAACCTTTCCATCATCATCTTCTGCGCATCAGACAACAGCAAGTCATTATTAATACGACTCAGGTCATGAATAGAAATTACGAGGAAATATGCTGTTGCAACTGCACCGCAATGTAGAATAGATCATGATTGGAAAATTGAGGAGCAAGAAGAATATTGTTATAATTAAAAGAGTGACTTTTAAGGGTTTCTTTCAATTGAGCAAAGTAGTTAAGAAAAGGGGACAGTAAAAAAACGAAAAGTAATAACTTGATACAGGAATTTTTCACTTCGACAAGCATGAATTCAGCCCCCTAAACCGATCATCGGAGGATTCAACAATCGTAGCACGCATAGTGTCCCTGATAAACAAAGCCACTTCCCCACCCTGCGAAAACACGATCGTTTCGTTGATCAAGAAATCATCAATGTAAGCTGTAATACTTTGCACATTACTTTGCTATAATCTCACTGAGGTACTGAGAGACAGTCGTGTCCGAAGTGGAACAGGACGTTTTGTACTTTCTTTGTTCCTTAGCGACAAGATATATCAGGCTTTTAAGTGATAATATAATACCAACAAAAGTATGGTTGTCTTTTGCTAGCAATGTTTGGTATTCTGTGAATCTTTAACATTAATTTAGTCGGTGATATCTAGTGCATTAAAATCCGAATTTAACTATTGCCTAATTTACCTAGTTTGCTTAGTTGCTGCCTTTAGTTTACCAGAAGGCAACAGGTAATTTTCTGCAAAAAACTTCTATTCTTCTATAATATTGTCTTCCACAAGCAGTAACTTGTCATCTACAGCTTTATGTACTTTATGTACTTGTTTCATACCAGTAGTGTCATTGTTCTGTTACCAGCATCTAGCCTTTTACGGCATTGTCTAATATTTTACGAAATAAATTAATCTTCATTAGATAGCTTTCTGCAAATATTATCTTTCTCTCATCATTATGTCATCTGTTGCAAGTAGAATCATAACCTTTGATAGCACTATGAGTGTTTACAGTTGTAAACACTGTAATGCTTGTAAACATGTAATGCTTTGTTTTACATTTTACTAGCAAAATTTAGTCTTTTATTTGTAGAATCTAGTTTATAACAAACAAGTAAGTAGTTTTCTGCAAGTAATCCAGTCTTCCACTAGTTATATGTATCTTCTACCAGTATACAGTCTTTTCCAACAGTCTTAGTGTTCTGCAACGGTAACAACCGCTCTTTGGCTGCAGTGATAAGCGTTCCATTTACAGAATTTAGGCCTAGTTTATTCACCTTTAGTTAAATTTAACTATCAGATATTTACCATAGTTAGTGTTAATATAGCCAATCATGGCAAGTGAAATTACAGTAACCATGGAAAATACCCAGTAGTTAAATTTAACCAAAGGTGAATAAACCGGCCCTTAGTGTTGCATTAGCAATATCAAACCTGCCAAAATGCAGTAGTAGTAAGTAATTTTGTGCAAGCAATATCTAGATTTCTGTAATATCTTGCCTTTCACCACAATTGTGTAGTCTATCAGCGATATCTAGTGTTTTAACTTTAAATACCGATATTCCGGGATTCCACATACCGGGATCCTAGACGATTTTTATTTATTATTAGTATGTATTATTCCTAAGATTGGTTAAAAGGATTTGGAAATGCAACCAAGAATAGGGTAGGATTTGAGAACCTCCTTTAATAGAACCAAGCTTTCGATTATTTATTATAATCTTCATCACACTGTAAAACATGGAAAGATAATTAACAAAATCAGCTAACAACAACGATCTTACATTTAGAGGTATAAATTTAATGGTAAAAAATATGATACGCACAAAGACACATCTAATCTACGTAATTAGTAACTAGCCCAAAATATACAAACGATAACAATTAATCTTAGCGCAGGTAGACGAACAACATTCGTTAAAAAATGGCGCAAACGTGACAAGTTTGACGACCGTCTCTGTGAAACACTTGAGGAGGTTGAACGTTACACAAGTTAAGAACCAATATTACAGAAAGATGGCGTTGTAAAATTGGAAAAACGGAAATCATTAATTTCTAAAACGAAATTGATTAAGAGAACACATGACGGCGAGAACCAAAGGGAATACAGTTTACAATCACTATTTTAATAAATTAAACATCAACAATTACAAATTATTAATCATGAAATAAGAGAATATCAAGGATCAACTAGAACTATATTGAACCCATGGAGGATCAATACTGATTGATTCTCCATTAGTGGCAGTAAATTTCACTAAGACTCTGGGTATCAATTCGACAATTGACCGTGTATTTCTTCAGTGTGGATGAAAAAAATGTGGAACTCAAAACAATAACACAGTATTAATAATACATAGATACACAATAACTATCACAACCTATGTATTTGATGTTATTCACCAGTTTAGACTGGTGGAGAAGGGGAATGGCACCTTTTAACAAAATGAAAAAACTTTTCAACGGTTTGCAAGTGTGCATTGCAAACTTTAAAGAACAATCATTAAACATTTTCACTAGATTGTTAATGAACCCAGCAATGAAGCGGATCTTGACAAATTTGGGGGGTGTTGAAGGCTCCTCAACATCAGGGGGATGTGTCAAGGATCAATTAAGTTGAGACAAAGCAGTGCGGTTAAGGCCATAATGTGGCTGAGAATCTGGAGAGTGGAGAATTCTGTTGACTAGCGATCGTTGACGAGATCGTTTCTTACCTCTAAATGTAAGATCGTTGTTGTTAGCTTATTTTGTTAATTATTTTCCCATAATTTACTATATTTTACTATTAAAGGAGGTTCTTAATTCCTACTCCTTTCTTGGTTGCATTCTCAAAAACTGTTAACCAATCTTATATTACACAACCAATAACTTAACACCATTAATTATTTCTCAGCTAATAACAAAAAACATAGTAGGCACTAGGTCATCTGGAGTTGCACGTCTTAGAACTAGTTATAATAGGTTCACCCAAACCAGTCGCAGCTACATTTAAAGACGAATCGTTCACTTTGGTAGGTTCAATTTGCTTAAAATTAATAATACAATCCAATATAACTCAACCCAACTCAACACAATTCAACCTAACCCAACCCAATTGTATGATATCCAGAATCTGCCTTCAATTCCTTTGTGCTCTCAGCATGCTAAATCCTCTCAACATATGTTCTAGCGTTTCTCAATCCCCTCTGCACAGCGGACAGTACTTCTCCATGTCATCCGCTATGGTATCAGTTTGTTCTCTGCTCATTGCCACAATGATATCTGGCCACCAACTTCTTCCTTTGGTCACTCAGTTCTTTTATAAGGTATTTTGAAAGCCCCTCCACAATTAAGTAGCCACATCTTTCATTGTATCTTTCTTGTCTTATCGGCGTCCTTCTTTTCGGCCGCTGGTAGTTCGTATATCTGTCGCTTACCTCCCTCAATTATTAATAATATAATCCAACACTCAGCCTAATCCTAGATAATCCAACAAACCCCAATGGTATGACTAAAGTGGGACTAATCTATAATAATTGCTGATAAAAATGTATTTATTAAAAATAATACCGGTATTAATGTGATATCCCGGTTATAAAATAATAAGAATATCGAAAACTGTAATATAGCATATACCTTATACTACGGTTTATATAATGATATATCATTATAGGATATAATTTGCTTATTAACAGTAGCATGTTAAAACCTTACTTTTATGTATTGCAATATACTGCTTCTAATGCCATCAGGCGCAATTATTTTAACAGTACTTTTCTTTATTCTAAGAAATACATTTATATTCAGATGCATGGTTATTATGGGATTAAAGAAACCTTTAGTTCTTTATTAATCAAATTCTTCTTTGCAGAGGTTCCGGAGTTAACCCATAATAATATTTGCAATATAAGTTTTACTTGCTTAAACTTTTTCTAATATTACAGAGTATAACTTCTTATTTGCTCCATTTGAATAATTTTACATCAAACTCCTATTAAAGGCCAAAAAACACACATAAGTGTTTGCTATGTCAGGGCAAATTTCAGAAAATTATTCGGAAAGGAGTAAATATTTACAGGAGTTGTTTTTCGGTCGCGAACATTTTTCAAATTGCAATAAGGGTCATAATAAACATCTTTAAGTGTTTATTTGCGCCTTGCATTTATAAAAAAATTGTGAAACAATAAAAATTTAATTCTTTTTATCTTAACAATAAAAGAGCAATAATATAAATAAAAAGTATTATATTTACTTAACAAGATTATCAAGTATGTTTATTTAAGTTCAATCAATATTTTTGCAAGTATTGATGAGATTGTAATTTTCCTATCAAACTTGTTATATAACTTTATATTTAGTAAACCAAAACATACCGATTTAGGATTTTTAAAAAAGTAGAATGAATTTAACTGATATTCAAACTTAGTATAAATACGAACTGATACTTTACTGAAAATCAATTACATCCAAGAATCTGAAAAGATCGGTTGTATCGACGTCAACGAAAATGAAATATTTAATCGTTCTTGCTGTCTTAATTGCTGCAGTTGTAGCCGATGAGGTAAAAAACATTTGTTATTATTAACTTAAATAATTAAATAAATAACCTTACAGGCCTTCACTGCTGATGAAATTGAAAAATTGAAGACTCTCGCGAAAGAATGTGAAACCTCTTCCAAAGTTGCTCATGAAAAAATCACTGATATGAGAAAAAATAAGCATTTCGATGATGACGATCAACACCTCAAGGACTACATGTTCTGCATCTTCAAGAAAATCCATTGGATGAACGAAGACGGTACCATTGATGAGGCTCACCTTAAGAAGGATGTTCATAGAAACCATGATTCTCTCGAAGCCATGAGACAATGCAAAGAGACGAAAGGAGGCAATGGACCCGAACTTGCATACAACCTTTACAAATGTTATTTGACACATCTTCCTGCCGATTACAAACATCCTTTGTAAACTAATTTCAACTTTATAAGTTTTAAAGACGTCACTAATAAATAAACAAAATTTGTAAATTATTCTATTGATGTACTATACAAATATTTTATAGAATTATATAAAAATATCATTTTAAATTTATTGAAAAAAAACATTATTAATTTTGATTTGTATTTGGTGGCAAAATAAAGCATAATTAAAAAACATACTTATATGATTTTGATCCAAAATCGGTTTCATTTCATTGTGACGACAAAAACTTAGATTGGGAATGATATTCAAGAATACAGATATCACCTTGCAGATATGACAGCAAAGGTATTAATTATGTTGCTACTACTAAATAAGTACAGTGTAATACTATAATGTCTTATTGGTTCAGATTTCAATCCTGCGCTTGAACTCGTCAATCATTTGGGCTAACAGCATGTTCATTTTAACATGTGATTTTTCATTTCTTTTTAGAGGACCATATGTGCACTCATAAATTAAAAACCTAACTCAAATGCACCCTGTACTAGATTAATGTTGCATTTTCTCATAGTAAATTGGATAAGATTGCGGTAAGTTTAAATTAACATATTATTTTGTAAATGTTTATATTTTGAATTTCTTACCTCAGTTATTACGGAAGATTTCAATCAACCAATTTCGATGAACAAGACTTGATTTCTGTAACAAAGAAATTAAAATATTTCGATTAATTAGATCTGTCGGGTTTTAGCGTAAAATAATAGATGTGTTGGCTAATATAAGTGGTGGTATTTGTGGGTAAGAGTAGAGGCATTATCCGGAGCAATCCCCAAATAGAACACGATTTCGTTCGCTCGGTGTCGCTCTGGAGCTAGATCGAAAACATGTAACATCGGGGGATGAGGACGATCGAACTGGAAAATTACGTCGGCAACCCTACAAATCACAAAAACTTGTCGATTAAAGGATTTTAGGATATGAAAAACAAATAAAATGCTTATTCATTCAGCTCGATAACAAGTTATATTTAACTGCTACATATTTAACATGCAACTCTATCACTATTTCCACGATTATCCATACAATCCTTCATAGCTCTAATATCGCTCAAAAGACCGTTCATATGGGCTTAATTTCATCTATTTTTAGATGACCATCATCGTCCATCTGGCCTATTCCTTGAATCTATAATGCAGAGTAGTCTTTAATGTGTTCATCGGTATCATCGAAATGTTTTAAATTAAATTGAACCTTTTCTTCGTGGTCAACATGGTTAGTTTTCTGTAGAAACTTTTATTATTTTTAAAGCAATATTTTTTTGATTGCATTCGCTATGGTAGATTTTTGGAGGTTTCAATAACATATTTACAGTTTAAAAGGAAACGAAAACAATAATAACAGTTGATATGATTGAGACTTTAATGAATTCAATCCATCAGTTACAAACAGATAGAAGGGTAATTACGAATTTAATAGACTTGATATATCGCAATGATAAATCAAGGTAACTAATATATTTGCGATCTTGAATACATAGGGTTACCAGTCCAAACTAAAATGACCACACAACCGGTTTATTGCAACTCGATTATCACATATATTAACCTTTAGCTTCAACTAATCAGTACATATCCTTCTTCGAATACAAACGCTTCACAAATCAAAATGAAAACTTCAATTTTATTAATAACCTTTCTTTGTGGTGTTTACAGTGAGGTATTTACAATTGTATTTTAACTATTTCATTTATTAATTGTTGCACGTAACAGCTCTACACTCCAGAACAACAAGTTTTCATGAATAATATTGTCAAGGCATGCCAGGCTACTACAAATATTAAAACGCCAATGCTGCAAGATTTTATGAAAAGAAAATTTTCTAACGATGATGTGGTAAAACAATTTATGTTCTGTTTTTATAAAGGATTGGGTATTATGAAAGAAGATGGTACCGTAGATAAAGGAGGTTTCATAAAGTTAGGTGAAAGCTTAAAAGATACTGCTAAAACAGCTGCTAACACGTGCCTTGATAAACGAGGTGAAAATGGACCGGAAACTGCTTTTGAAATAGGGAAATGTTATGTACAAGAGTTGCCAGAAGACGAGGATGCAGGTGAAATTTTATAAAAGAAGTAATTATTATAAATTTTCTGATATTTCATATTTTATGTTAATTGAATAAAACTATAATATAAATAGATTATTTTAATAACTGTATTTTTTTTATTATTTGAATTACGTTCAAATTTTATCAGATCTATCATTAAAGTAATCTAAAATCAATTAGATTTTGTATTCCATCAAATTCTAAGAAAATCGTCGTGAAAGATTAGCGATTTTGTGGGAATCAGTAGAAATTATTAATACCATAAAAATTGCAGATTGTGATTAATTAGAAGCAAATCATAAATATTTTTTCTTATTTATTCGGGACATGAGAAATTTACAATGGATATTTAACATCATTTGGCATTAGTTCCATCACACATTTGTAAACTGCATAAGCAGTATCGGCGTGAGTATTTCCATGTTTATCCATGCAATTCTTCATAGGTCCAACATCTGTCAACATCTCGTTCAAATGGGTTGTAAGTTTATCTTTCTTTACATGACCATCACCATCCATTCAATCCATTTTTTTGAAAGAGCACTGCAAGTAGTCTTTAAGAGATTCATCGCTGTCGTCAAAATGTTTTAATCTAAGTTGAAGGATTTTTTCGTGATCCACATGGCTACTTTGCTCACATTCTGCAGAAATTTTCTTCATTTTTGCAACCTTTTCCGAAGTATGTCCCTGGTAAATCATACTATTAAAGAATTAATTTTAGTTATTAACAAATTCTTACATGACTGGCTGAAACACAAACGACTAATGCTGCAATAACAATAAATGACTTCATTTTCGTCGATTTTATCAATTACCAAATTTTCGAGGCAAAGTTTCTTCTTATATACGTTTTAGCGCAATATACAAATTTTTTGGTGGTTTTAATAACATGTTTACAGATTAGAAGAAAACAAAAATAATAATGTTTGTTATTATCGTTATTATTTTCCACTTTATCTATTCGAATACTACAGATTTTTGCACTTTCTAATCTATCTTATTTTAAGTTCTATCGGTTTCGATGAGCTGTAAATCATCTTCAAGAACCGCTTCAATATTGAAATTAATCTGAAATGACAATACATACCTTGATTTCATTCAATATTTGATCTTTATATCAATGATATTGTTTCAATTATTAAAATCTCTCTATAAAGATATATTTTCCAATTCAATAATTGCTATAAATTTTCGACACAATGATATTTATGGAATCCATCAATTGCATCATTCCATAATATGAGTTGTTTAATAATGATATTTATTTACATCAACTTTCAATATTTTACAAATAACGATGGCTGTGGTACCGCCACAGATACTCTCTCTCAGAAAATAATCAGATGTAATCAAATGAACAAAGAGACCTTCAAAATGAACAAAAAGATGTAAATTTATTTTTTTTAACACTTTGTGTATTAATGTTTGATAAATGTAACGTTTAATTGAAAACAAACGCAGGATGTATGCGATCAATACTGTAAAATTTTTCTTATCTTGAAAAATGGTAACATTTTTATTATATTTTTTAATTACTTTAAATGGTCCTTCAAATCTAAGGAGGAACAATGCGCCTTTCATAACCTCCAATTTAGAAACAACAAAATTTGATTTAAATAAATCCTGGTGAACAAAAGGTTTTGTAGAAGAATGAAGAATTTGAGGGAGTGTGTAAATAACCAATAGTTACAGAGAAATTGGGTACAAAACGATGATAATTTATCATTCCTAAAAATCTTTAAGATTTCTTGGTCTTGGGAAATCGTTGATTCCTTTTATTCTATTTGCTGAAGGACTAATTCCTTCTAGTGAAATGTTGTGACTGAAAAAGTCAAAAATGCATTTCGATGTTTTGATATTTATACGAAAATTGTTTAACCTTTCAAAAAGTTGTTCTAAATGCGAAATATGTGTATGTTCATCTTTACTTCCAAAAAGTATATCATCTAAGTACACGAATATAAAATCTACACCGCTAGCAAATTCGTTAATGATGTGTTGGAATGTTTGTGCATTTCTGAGGCCAAATGGCATTCCAGTAAACTGGAAAAAAATGGCACTCCAGTAAGGAATTGTGATAGCGGTATTAAAACAATCTTCTTCTGCCACAGGAATTTGATTATAAGCTCGAACTAAATCAACAACTTTTGAACAAATTTTACATTCGTGAATATTTAAATTAAAATCTTGTATGTGACTTAACAATTGTTAAATTTAATGTAATGGTGAGGCTGCAGATGAAGATGAAGGACGCAAATTCCCAGAGAAATGATGTTCTCGAATTCTTTCTTGGCAATTGCGAATTTTGTAGGATCTAAACGGCTTGGTTTACAAAATAGCAAACGAAAATTTGTAATACTGCATCGAATACTAATCTGGGGTATTATATAGTAGTATATAATAGGTTTGGATATTTTTTTTTTAAGTGAATATTTGTTATAAATGGAAAATAGTTTATGAGATGGTATATTTGTTTTAATTAAAGAATCAGAAGGAGCTAATTTAATAATAGTACCCATTAATCGGTGATTTTTGATATCTACCAAAATTGCAAATTTGTCTAGGAAATCAGCTCCAATAATTTATTAACATGGTTTATTAACATTTTCGTCGTAAATTTAATGGTATTTTGAACATTTCTTTACCATAGATACGTATTGAAGAACCATTTGCAGCTAAAAGAGAAGATGCTATATCTTTTTGTTGATTAGGAAAAAAATTGAGAGTTATAACTGAAATGTCAGTTCCAGTATCTATTAATAATGTAAGCGATTTTGATTATCAAACACAAATGGAGGTGAACTTATTTGATTCCTTTTTATGATTATCTCATAAATGATTACCCATTGAAAGGTTTACTCGTTTTTTGACAGGCGGCAGTTAGGAGGGGTGGAGGATCGAAAGGAAGAAGGTGCACTTACTGGCATACGCTGATGACTGGTAGGGTACTTCCAGCGACCAAGACACTCACCTTTTGGCAGGAAGGATTTAGGGGTGAACGTGGATGAGACGAAAATGATGTAGTTCTGTAAGGGGGGTCGAATAAAAGCTGAAAATTGGAGATGGAAGGGCAACGTAATCGACGAAATGAGGGAGTACATATTGGGGTATAGATTTAAGGAGAACAAAAAAGAGGGAGAGACATATTAGAATGTTGACACCGAGGACAAATAGCATTATGGGATAGGTTTGGAGATGGGGTCACCGGAATTTTGGGAGGGATGTGGGAGGAAGCGTAGTTATGTATGGGATGGAGATATGGGGATAGAAAGAGCAAGGATTCTTAGAGAATGTAAAGACCAGATATTGGAGGTGGGTTTTGGGATTAGCTAGGGAAGAAATGAAGCTTAATAAGTTGAGGGTTGAGGAGGGTAAGTGAGCGGCGCGTTTTGGAGAAAGGGTGCAAGGTAGATGACATTGTAAGATCAGCAAGAAAGGGAAAAGTACTATAAAAGGGTTGGACCCTTTTAGCAGGGATAGTCAACGAAAGCGATGATCAGAAAGAGACGGGATTGAAATGTAGAAACAGTTGGAAAGCACGGACCCGGATATGTAAGAGAGAAAAAGTAGGTATAATTCAAATAAACCTTGTAATAACAAAGTGATATCGGATGACCAGGGAAAGAGGCTGGTTGCTAGGTTCAGCTGTGAAAATGAGGAGAAGGCCAACAATATTGGATGGAGGTTGCGGAAAGGGGGTGTAGATTGTGTGGGGAATGGTGGTAGGACATACAGCATGTCCTGGTAGAGCGTAATGAATTGAGGGAGGGGGGTTTAAGGGGTTTGATTTATTAGTGGAAAGATTTGGTTCAAATTTTCATGAACCATGTGTATATGAACATATTGATGTCAAATGTGAACGATAACGTAGATTTGAATGTGAAATGTTATGACAATAAGTGCAATGAGAACAGCATTGTGTGATACATATCATTTTCAGGAGGATTAGTAAAATATCAAAAATTTGGGAAATTACATCGATTGATAAATTTACAATAACCAAATTGTATATTGATTTATCATTACCTATTCTAGAAATAACGAATTGTGCCTCGACCTAAGTGAACCAAATTTCTGGTATTGTGCAGCCTTTTAGTTTTAATTTTTGCGGATCATCAGAACAGGAAAAATTTAAAATAACTTTATGTGAGTCGGGGTCACCAATTTATAGAATACATCAATTGCATCATTCCATAATATGAGTTTTTTAATAATAATATTTGTTTAGAAAAAAAAAAAAAATTTTTACATAAATACATCAACGTTCTATATTTTACAAATAACAACGGCTGTGGTAGCGACACAATATTCATTATTTCAAAGTCACATTCAAATTATTTTTAGTAAAAAAAAACAATAACAGTTGATATCACGACTATTTCTTGAATGAATTCGATCTACCAGTAATGAACAGACATAGAAGGCTAGCTATAAATTTAATAGACTTGATATATCGTAATGATAAATGAAGATAAGTGATAGATTTATGATCTTGTATATATAAGGTTAACAGTCAAAACTAAAATTAACACATTATTGCAAACATTATCACATACATATTAACCTTTAGCATGACATAATCAGTACAAATTCTTCTTCGCATACAACCGTTTCGCAAACCAAAATGAAAGTTTCTATTTTATTAATCACGTTTTTATGTGGTGTTTACAGCGAGGTATTTACAATTTATTTTCACTATTTTACCTACTTATTAATTGTTACCCATAATAGCTGTATACTCCAGAACAACAAGTTCTTATGAAAAACATTATCAAGACATGTCAGGATGTTACTAATATTCAAACTACAATGGTACAAGATTTTTTGAACAGAAAATTTTCTAACGACGATGTGGTAAAACATTTTATGTTCTGTTTTTATAAGGAATTGGGCATTATGAAAGAAGACGGTTCTATAGATAATGAAGGCTTAATACAGTTAGTTGACAGCTTAAAAGATAGTGCTAAAATTGCTGCTAACTTGTGCCATGATAAACGAGGTCTAAGTGGGCCAGAAACTGCTTTTGAAATAGGAAAATGTTATCTACAAGAGTTGCCAGAAGATGAAGATTTCGGTGACATATTCTAAAACAAATAATTTTTATAAATTTTCTGAAAATATTTAATGTTTTGTATTAGTTGAATAAAACGTTGATGCTTTTAATTATCTATATCAATACAGTTTATATTAATCGTCTTAGTTCTGGTTGAATTTATTCCTCATCTTTCCATCCTTTGGAAAACTATCGCTCAAAATTGTCAGCTATCAATTGATAGCATTGTTTAAAGTCATCAAACTTATCAGATACTTTAATAGAAATGGTTGGTAATATCAGAAATTTTAATCATTTCCAAGAATTTCATTCAAATTGTCTTTGAAGCAGTTTGAACTCTGTTGGATATAAATGTGTCCTATCGAAATTCTAAAAAAGTCGTCGTGAATGTTTAGGTGCACAGTGCTTCAGAGTTTGGCGCCGTAATGTTTGTTATTGTCGTTATTATTTTTTATTTTATTTATTCAAATAATACTTAGATTTTTGCACATTTTAACAAATCTATCTCATTTTAAGTTCTATTGCTTTTCTTAATCTTGAGAGTATTCTGAAATTGTTACAGATATCTCCATTTCGTTCAATATTTTGTCGTTATGTCAATGATATTATTTCAATTATTACAAACACTATAAAGATCAATTTTACAATTCAATAATTACTATAAAACTCCGACATAGTGATATTTAAAATTTCGAAGTCACATGCAAAAAGGCTTTATTTAAAAACAGCACCAACAGTTGATATCACGATTATTACTTTAATAAATTCGATCTATCAGTTACGAATATATATAGAAAGTTAGTACGAATTTAATAGATTTAATATATCATAATGATGAATCTAAATAACTGGTAGATTTGTGATATTGTAAACATAGGGTTACCAGTCAAAACTAAAATTAGCATGTAACCAGATTGTTTCAAACCGATTATCACACACGTATTAACCTTTAGCATGAAATAATCAGTATAAATCCTATAAGTACATAAGTACGAAGCCTTCTTCCCATACAAACATTACACAAGTCAAAATGAAAACATCAATGTTATTAATATTGTTTGTTTGTAGTGCTTCCAGTAAGGTATTTACAATTTATTTTAACTATTTCATTTATTAATTGTTACTCGTAACAGCTCTACACTCCAGAACAACAAGTTTTCATGAGAAACATTATCAAGACATGTCAGGACACCACAAGTATATCAACTCCAATGCTAAAAGATTTTATGAAAAGGAAATTTTCTAACGACGATGTGGTAAAACAATTTTTATTTTGTTTTTATAAAGGATTGGGTATTATGAAGGAAGACGGTTCTGTGGATAAAGAAGGTTTCAAAAAGTTAGGCGAAAGCTTCAAATATGGTGCTAAAACTGCAGCTAACATATGCCTTGATAAACGAGGTGCAAATGGACCGGAAACTGCTTTTGCAATAGGAAAATGCTTTATAGAAGAGTTGCCAGATGGTGGAGACGCTGGTGGAATATTATAAAAAAATAATTATTATACAGTTTCTGAAAATATTTCTTGTTTTATATTAATTGAATAAAACGTATATTCTTTTAATTGTCTGTATTAATTAAGTTTATGTTAATTGTCTAGGTGTGTTTTAAATTATTCCCCATCATTTGGATAATCGTATAGTGGGTCGTTTAAAATTATCAACTATCAATTGATATGAGCAGTTTTAAATATAAAACAATATAATTTGTTGGAAAAAGCAGATACTGAAAAACAAATGTTCAATAGTGTCAGAAATGTTATACATTTCCAATTATTACAATCAAATTTTCTCAGATCTGTCATTCAGACCTGAATTCTGTTTGATATGATTGTATGGAATACAATCAAGACTTTAAGAAAATTGTCGTGAATTAGCAGAGATGAAATAACTTGATGTAACAGAACGAATAGCAAGATACCTCAAGAAAAACGATAATATCTATAACGAACAATATCTCATACAAACGGGTTTTAATTTCATATTTCTTTACGTGACCATCATAATCTATCCATTACAATTTTTGAAAGAACAATGTCGATGAATTTAAGACTTTTTTGACGATTCATCGGTATCGTCAAAATGTTTTAATCTGAGTTGAACGACTTTTTTTGATTCACCCAGCAGTTTGCTCACATTCTGTGAATATATTTTACATTTTCTCAACATTTTGAGTCATATTATTAAATTTTTTCTGCTCGTGCTTTGTTTGTTGTATTTATTAGTACTTGATTTCTTTTTCGAATTAATTTTAATTGTTAAAAATTTCTTATATGATTAGCAATTAATAACAATTAACGGGTGCATTCACAATATATTACTCGAGTAGAACATGAATATGGTCATATCGTATAAACTCGTTGTGTAGTGTTATGTGCTGCCATCACTACTTATATAGGCGCCGATTTTTGAAAATACGTATGGGTGCTAAAAAAATATTTTGAAAAAGACTCATGCTATGAATGACCTTAAAATCTTCAAAAATGGTTCAAAATATGTCTCTAAGAGCCTATGATTGCCTAACGTTCTATAAAATCATTCACAAATTAGCTGTAATAGCTAAAAATTGATATATCTAAAATTATCCAAAACTGTCTAAAATATGTCTCTAATCGTCTGTTATTGTCTAAAGATGTTTAAAATCATTAATAGCGGTCTAAAATCAACCGAAATTAGTTTAGAATCATCCACATGTTGTCTAAAATCATGCAACGTTACTTAATTTAACCTAGTTGATAAATTGTTTAAAATGATCAAAAAGTGTCATCCGCAAATTGTCTAAAATTATCCAACATTATTTAAATTAACCCAGTTGTCTAAAATTTTTAAAATTATCAAAAACTGTCTAAAATCATCAGAAACTGCCGAAAATGTAAATGAAGAAAATGTCTCTAATAGCATATAATTGTCTAAAGTTGTTTAAAATCATCTAAAAGTTATTTAAAAATAATTCTAATAACTTTGACTGTCAAAAAAAATCGGCATTAATGCTCAAAAGCAATCAAAAATATGTTTCTAATAGTCTAAATATAGTTAACATTATCTGAAATCTTTGAGAGTAGGTTAATATTTTTATAAATCTTACAAATTTGGATGATAATAAAACCCAATACTTACGTAAATGGCTGTTTACGATCATAGCCCAAAGCGATTGAGACTTGACATTATCCTTAAAAACTCGATCTTTGGCTTATTATCGACGGACCAAATATTAAATCCATTGCAGCTCTAACGTCCATATAAAATCTAAAATCTGTGTCCTATTGCCGTGTCATGCCCTTATTCTTGTTTCATGACTGTTAATATACGTATTGCAAGACATTAGAATTGTTGGTACAACACCAACATATTCTAGTTTTAAGATATTAAGACACTTAATGCAAGAAAATGAGATTGTTAACGCATTAAGATACATCATAGATAGATAGATAGATCAGTACAATCGATATATTTAGATCGTCAAGAATACTTATGTACTTGCTTTGAGAATGTGTGGTTTTTCTTCATTCAGCAAAATAATCTTCTAGTGGATATATAAGAATATGCTAAACTTGAGCCAAGAGTAATAATCTTCGTTCAAGAATATTTTTTCGCTGCGTATGTATTACGTCTAATCTAACATAGTTCTAATCTATACAATTTATTATTGCCTTAAATTAAAATGTTATTATAAAGTGCTCGAATAGGGTTGCCAACACTCGTACATTTTAGAAGAATTTCTTCTATTTCTTTTCTTTTATTTCTCTTTATTTCTTTGTTTGTGATTAAGAAGAATTATCAGCCGACTTCGAAGGCGTTGGCCGTCTCAAGTATCGTAAATAATTTATACGACGGCCGACGTCTTCGAAATCGGCCGAGTAAAAATTTGCTAAATTATTAAATTAAAATTAGAACTATTAAACATGTTTGTTTTCTTTAGAAACTGATCTCAAGAACGAATTGAGACATTAGTGTGAAGTAAGTAGCAAACTAAAGAAACTCTACTTTGTTGACCGAACAGATGCTTCCACTTCATTTTTGTTGACTTTATCAACCATAAAATGTTCGAGATAGAATTTCTTCTCACAAACTATTTCGCGCAATTAAGTATTTTAAGTTGTATCAGTTTCGATCAGCTATAGATCATCTTCAAGGAACATCTCAATGTTGAGAGATAAATATTTTAGAATATTTTAATTATTAACGCTATTATTTTAATTATGAAAAATTCTCTATAAAGATTAAGTTTCCAAGTCAATAATTGCTGCAAAACTCCGACAATAATATTTAGCATTCCAAAGTCACATTCAAAACGTTATTATTTAAAAATAACTGTAGCAGTTGATAACATGATTGTTACTTTAATGGGTTCGATATATCACTTGCGAACATATCTAGAAAATAATTATAATTATATATAATTATAATTAATATTAATTTAATAGGCTTGATATATCGTAATGATAATTCAAGGTAACTGATAGATGTGTGGTCTTGTATAGCTACGCAGAGTTACCAGTTAAAACTAAAATTAATGCGTAAATATATTATTGCAAATCGATTACATATTAACCTTTAGCAACAAATAATCAGTACAAATTCTTCTTCGCTTACAAACGTTGCTCAAAACAAAATGAAAAGTTTAATTTTATTAATAACGTTCCTTTGCGGTGTTTATAGTGAGGTATTTACAATTTATTTTAATTTTTCACATATAAATTCTTATACCTAACAGCTGTATACTTCAGAACAACAAGTTCTTATAAAAAACATTATCAAGACATGCCAGGATGCTACAAATGTTACAACCCCAATACTGCAAGAGTTTACGAAGGGAAAATTTTCTAACGACGATGTGGTAAAACATTTCTTGTTCTGTTTTTATAAAGGATTGAGAATTATGAAAGAAGACGGTTCCGTAGACAAAGACGGATTTATGCAGTTAACTAACACCTTAAAAGGTACAGCAAAAACTGCTGCTAACTCGTGCTATGATAAACGAGGTGCAAATGGACCGGAAACTGCTTTTGAAATAGGAAAATGTTATATACAGGAGTTGCCGGATGATGAAGACGCTGGTGAAATATTATAAAACAAATAATTATTGTAACTTTTGTGGAAATATTTTGTTTTGTATTAATGGAATAAATCGACAATTAATATAAATAATTTTTATTAGCTATATCAATTAAGTTTGTATTAATCGTCTTAGTTCTGGTGGAGAACTATTGAATTTGCACTTGTTGCACTATTGAATTCTTCGTTTTCTAAATACAACAGAGTTTGTTGAATACCTGAATTTTATCTGAGCTGAAAGAAATTAGTCTTATCAGATATTTTATGCAATTCCCAGAATTACATTCAAATTATCAGAGCTATGTGATAATAGCAATAATATAATGATAATAGTAGAGACAAGACCATCAAAGTTATCATTTATCAGGTAGAAATCAGTAGATATTATGTAAAATGAAATATAATTTGTTAGAAATTTGACAAATAGGATAAATCGTTTAAGATAATCAGCATTATCTGATTTTAAAAAATGGATTAAAAAATTTTAATCTAAAATTTTTTTAAGGTTTTTACAAGTTTTAATTTTCACACAAAGGTTTAAAAGTATCATTGAAATGGTCTCAAGTCTATTCAATCAAAAAATAAGGAAAGCTATTACTTATTTTATCTATAATTTTAGCTATCATCAAGTAACATAAATCTGATAGAAATTAACAGAATTATCAGATAACAGTAAATTTCTTTAAAAACATGATAATATATTTGGGTAAAATCATCTCAACTCTCTTAGGAAGACTTTACTATTTCCCATTTAAATGATAAAATTTTTCGGAATAAATTTAAACAATTTGTGTTGAAAATAAAATAAACTAACTAATCAGAAATATTTTTAAATAATAGATAACTAACAGAATTGATTAAAAACCGTTCAAGTATAATCAGAAATCGTTCAAAATAATCAGATTAATCCGACTCAAGTTTATCATACTTTCCTCGTACTCTAATAATGTATCACAATACCCATTAAAATAGTTTTGATGCTTTTAAGTACTCTTGGATTCGGCTGATAATGATATATAATATTAATTTTTAATTCAAAGAAATTAAAAAGAAACCAATTAATTTTAGTTCAATTAACGCATGTCGTGAAACCCTTCGTACTTATATCAATTAATATTGTTCGGGATAATCAGAAATCTGATCAATTTTCGAGGAAGATGGTTGAATTGGTTTGCCACAATCAGAAATCGCTCAAAATTATCAGATTTAGCAAACGATTGCAATATGAGACCTGATCCAATTTCATTATACTCTGACAGTATACCACAGCAAACACTAAAATAATTTTAGACTCATTTAAATACCATTAAATATCACTGATTATGATTAGAAATCAGTTAATATCAGTTTTGTTAAATACCAGGATACTTGACCTAGAACTGAGAAGATTCAGTTTTAGCCGTGCTTGTGAAGACCAGGTCTAGCGTTAGTTCTAGGTTTACTTGTGTTTTATCATTATTAAAATCTTTATTGACTACAACCCGTTTTAAAATTTTATGATCCTAATAAGGCTATCATCATAGAAACAGACGCTTCTAAAGATGGCTTGGAAGCTTGTTTGTTGTAAGACGACCATCCAGGTGTCGAGAAGTCTAATTGAAATGGAAAAGCATAATGCTCAAATTGAGAAGGAAATGCTGGGTATTGTTTTCGCAATTCAAAAATTTTGCTTTCTTGTCTATGGTCGTAGTACAAAGATTAACACGAATCACAAACCACTTGCCTGTCACAACTTGAATTGTCTGTAGTGGATGGATTCATTTTTGGAGCAAATAATATAGTCGTTCTGTCTAAATTGAGATCTGAAATGATGAATTTGATTCATGAAAGCCACTTTGACATTGAGGAAATCAAAGCGAGAGCTAGGCAAATATTTTTTTAGCCAGGAATTTCTGGAGATATGGAAAAATTTTACTGAGAAAAACGATGGAAGAACAGAAAGATTTGGATTACGCTTTGTTGCAATATGGCAACATACCATTAAGATATTTAAATTACAGCCCATCTGAATTATTAATGAGTCGAATCTGTAAAACCAGGGGCCGTATTTCAGAATACCTTCTAACATCAAAACTTTGTATTGAGGTATTTCAAAAGTTGAAAGATCGTTAAGAAAAAGAAAGAAAACAGTACAACAGGAATGTCAAATATTTGAAGCCACTGAAAGCAGCTGAAGACGTAACTGTCTATAGTCATATCTAATTCAGAACAACCTTGCAAATATCATTTGAAGAAATCGTGTTAACAAAAAAAACATTGTAATATGGCGGCAGTCAGTAAACAGTCACGCTTTGTAATATTTATCAGTTCTTATAAATAATAAAGTTATGTAGTGTTGTTTTGCAAAACAGAAAGTCATAATAGAAAGTCTAACTCAAAATAGAGCCAACACTAACGCTAAAGCTAACACTAGACCTAGAATGAACAAAAAATCGGTTTAGTTGTACCTCTCTTAAGACGGAACTCAACCCAACCCAACCCAACCTAGCTTCAGAACTGATACTAGATTTAGAACTAAATACATTACGGTTTAACAGTTTTAAGAGACATCTTTTTAAGCTCCTAATTCTAGTGTTAGTACTAAAGCTAGATTGCAAGTCTAGTATTAGATATCAGAAGAATTTACAACAATCTAGAGCTAAATAGGTATTAAAACTAGAACTAACACTAGATCTAGAGAAACATTGAAACCGAAACTTTTTCGGTCTAGGTCTAGTGTTAGTTCTAGTTTTAGTTCATTACAAGTATATAACAGTTTAAGACTAAATAACAATTGAAAATAGAGCCAACACTAACACTACAGCTAACATTACATCTAAAACGAAAAACATTTGGGTTTAGTCGTACTTTTCCTACGATGGAACCCAACCTTGCTTCAGAACTAAGACTGAACTTAGAACTAGAAACATTAGGGTTTAGCTTTCTTAATAGATGTACGGCAAAACCTAATGTTTCTAGTTCTAAATCTAGTGTTGGTTCTAACTGGTTGAAAGTTATCAGTTGAAAGAAAATTGAATGTATTAAGGGCGTCGCTTTAAAAAAATCCGATTATTTCGGGAGCAGCAAACCGAAAATAGATTGGGAACCTCTGGCCTAACAACTAAGCAGTTGTTGAGAATATTTTATAAAAGATATGAGCATTTTAAACTGTTTTTAAAAATATGAGTTGTCATTCTATTAACTTTTGGTAGTTTAAAACTTTTCTTTACCACACCATCTGATACTGAAACCTAATATAATCCACCCACCGGGTGTTTACATGGCGACCATCATTGGTTAATATTGTTCGGAATAATCAGATATCTCATCAATTTTCTGTTAAGTTTCATCTAAAAACTGATATCCATCACATTCTTTAAAAATCAGTTGATATCCAACTGATTTTTTTCAAATCAAAATCATCAGTTAATACATTTTTAATGTGTTTCAGCCAGACGTATTTTAAATTGAAAAGAATTTCTTACAAATCGGTCAATCAGAAAATTGTACAAATGTAATTCCGTCGAACTCTGAAAATGTGTCACAAGAACCATTAAAATGATTTTAATTCTCTAAATATTGTTAATGATTAGAAATCAGATAAAGATGGTTAAAATAGTCAGAAGTTTTATATAGTTATCAAAATATCTATAAATTCTGTAAAGTTTGCCTAAATTTTATTATCAAATTATTCCGTTTCTTTAGGATTATAATAAAATGTTTATGAATAAATAGATTTTGATGTCACTATCAGAAATTCGTAAAAAATCCTAGAAATATTATTGAGGTTCTCAAAAATGTACCAGAATCTATATATAATTTTTCCGAAGATCTGACATCTGCTATAATCGTCCAGAATGATAAAACAACTAATTTCATTAAATTGACTTAATCCATTCTGACATTGTTGAATGTCAGAATCTGATTTTATTTATGAAATAAGATTTCTCAGGGAGAATAGTTGGAAATTATCAGAAACATAAAATTATATTTACAATAAAAAGAATTAATAAATCTAACTATTTATTTAGTACATCATATAATTTTTTTAATTTCAAAAAAATTAAAATAAATATCAATTCCGTGCTTAATTCAATGTCACCAAATTGCACATGTGACTATTACCTGTTCTTTTACGACAATCATTTACCTTTCGCTGATAAGCATTTACCCTATTAAGACTCAACCCACCATCATGAGTCATCATTCCAAAAACTTTTAGAAAACAGTTTGGGTATCTAGTTAGATCTCCGGCAGATTGTTTCATACAATATGATTGCGCTTCTTTAAGCTGCTCAGGGCTTAATTGCTACAGAAAAATTGATACCATTTTCTTTAATATTTATGTAAGAATGAAATTACTTACGCCTTTATTTTGACTTAAAACAGGAACAATTAATAAAAGTATCACGAAGTAATACATATTAGTCCTAAACTTTCCGCAGATCAAAAGTTTCTCAACACAGATTGAAACGGGAAATTAAATACAAACGTTTTTTAATTAATAATTTTATAGCATTTTTATTATTTCATGAGATTTATTAATTACTGTTATTTCAGATTTAATTATAGATAATCTTTTAATTTAGGATTACTTTCTAAACTCAATTACTTAAATTTGTATTACAATTACGTCAATTTTCGATCAATATGTATTGAAACCTAATTATATCTAGTTAAACAAATACGAATTTATTAAATCATGTACACAATCTCCTTTGTTGTTTTCAACGAAATTCTAATATTAGTATTGTTTAATCTCCGGATATAAGTATAAATTGATAATAAATACAGTATATACAGTAGGACGTTCAAAGATCAGTTAGTAATCTTTAGTAAGTTTAATAACACACATCAACGCAAGTAAAGCAACCATGAAGTTTGTAGTGTTTACGTTTCTTTTCGTTATAGTAACAGCGGAAAATGTAAGTTTAATTTTAATTTCGAAACTTAATTATAACCCAAAATTTATTTTCCCGCTTTATAGCTTTATACTCAGGAGCAAATTGAAACTACAAACGCGATTTTGAACGGATGCATGGATGTAACGAAAATTAAACCGGATAAAATCGAAGATATGAAAAACCGAATTTTCGACGAAGATCAAACTGCCAAGGAGTATATTTTGTGTATTTACAAAAAGTTTCAGTTTATTGAAGACGATGGTACTATAAACAAGGGCAATTTGAGAAAATTTTTCGGACAACATGCTTTAGCTGGAGCTATGTTGGATAAATGTATCGATCAACATGGAGACTCTCCAGCAGACACCACTTATTTGATCGCAAAATGTTACATACAAGGTCTTCCTCCAGATGTCAAAGGTTGGTTGTGATGCGATTATTAGGAAGGAAGATTTTATTTATTCCTAAATGCTAATTAAATGAAGATTATTAATTTATATTTTTTGTATTACCTTTTTAAAATATTTTTTTACATTTAAAGATTAATTAATAAATACACTTTTTATTTCAAATTATCGAATTTTTAGCGTTTCAATTTTTGCAAAGTACACAAATGGTTATATACACCTAATTTCCGTCGACAATCGTTAACTTTTTTAAGATAAGCATTAACAGTAAGAACACTAATACTGCTATCGTTAGTAATCAACCCAAACGTTTTTAATAAACAATATGGGTACATACTTGAATTATGACGAGTTTCCGTTCGACACTTTTTGGATGCTTTTCGAAGTTCCGTAAGTTTAACTTCCTACAAAAATATGTAAACTTTGTGTTTGTTAAATTAAAAAATGTCTTACTTTTTCATTATCTAGGCAAAAAGCAGGAAGAGTTATTATTAAAATTATCAAATAAAAGCACATTTTGAAGAGTTAAAATAACAAGTGATTTTGTAGTATTAAAGTTATCCAATTTAAATTGGAATTTAATACAAAATAAAACACAAAACAATAACATTTTTAATTAATAAAATTTTATTGCCCATTTATATGTTTGAATCACGATTTAACAGTTTCAGGTATAATGAAATAATGAAGAATGATTTTGTAACCAAACCGCTGTAGAACGGAGAAACTAAGGTTTAGAAATTTTAAAAGAACTAAATGATTTGATGAGCTATCTCGGGTTCTACTAATACCAATGAGTCAAATTTATGAGTCAAACATCAAAATCAAATATATATTGCACGCTTGCCTTGGGTTTTACTGCAATTGCGTCTGCATCTAAATAGCTTGCACTGCTAAATAGCCCACATGAATATAAGCAAAATATTTTCACTTTTTTATAACAATTTATCTTACTTCAATGTTTTACCAATGCGATTAGTCGACCATACACAAACATTATTTCGTTTCAAAAATCGTGGCGTGTTAGAATGTGGGTTTGCATGCGAATGAGAAATATGTATGAGAAAGAACAGTATGGCAAAATAAGCGTCATGTTCCATACACTTGGTAAAATATTCAAATGATTTAGCAGGTGATTATGCATTGTGCATCAGTTTCAGCAGAAAAAGAAAAAGAATCATATGTGTGTGGGTAAAAATTGTCATTTATCGTTTCAACGTGATTTTCGTTGACATGCGTGAAGGTGCATCCTTCACGTAATTTGTTGACTATTTAACCAAGAAAATCAGTAAATTTTAATATTAACGATGTGACCGTGGAAGGGTGTATTCTGTGTGTACGTGGTAAACATGAAAGCACGTGGCTACACACCATGATAGAATGGCAATCTCTTTCCATTCTATCATGGTGTGTAACGATGCCCACCTGCGCACACGATTTTCTAGATGTTTCTTAAGATGACACGCTAACGACACGACACGATACGAATGTCGTATATTGCGAGTTAAAAACAATAACCATCCAGTTCATTTAAGAAACGTAAATGGTATAAACTTATCATTTGTATATAATGTTTCCTTTTATAATTTATAGTAATTTAAAATGAATATAAATGGCGGTCATAATAGTAATATCTTTGAATATATTAAAACCTACACCTCTGCTTACTTTACCATACATATGTCATATACTCAATTGTTGTATCCAGGAGTTTTTCCTTCTTTTTTAAAAATGGCGTGTGTAATCCCTCTGCTTAAAAGATGCGGCTATAATATATAGTAATATTTGTCCTATTAGCATATTACCTGCTTTTAGCAAGATTATGGAAAAATTAATTAGCGTTAAATTATGAACATTTAGTAGATTATAACATTTTACCTGAGTGTCAATCAGGTTTCGTACTTGAATGTATTTGTACTATTGTTTTAAATATAACATATGAATTGCTTAGAATTAGGGATCGGGATGATTGTAGCATTTTAGTTTTATTATTTATGGTTTCAAATGCTTTGGTAAACCACCAAGGAATTTGATTGAATTAGTCATCAATTGGTTGTATCAATTTTAAATTACATTGGGTGTAATCAATTTTTTCTGGATTTAATTAGATCATACTTATGCAACAGGCATTAATGTGTCAAGTTCAATTTCTAATCCTTGCACCTTAATAAGTGTGTTTCACAGAGATCAATTTTGGGCCCTCTACTGTTTACTAATTACACGTACTGCATAATTGTATCAATGTTGTATTAACACTTAACTCTATTATGGCTTTCCCTTTAATGATTATCAAGATGCTGCAAATTGTGATCTTCAGAGACTGCCAAAGTTAGTCTTTGAAGCAATTTCGTAAACATATTTTGTTTTTGAATACAACAAATTATACTGTTCATTTGTTTGGAAGTGAGAAACACGTTCAGCAATTACAATCACTGGTCAATATCAGTGTTGTCAATAATGTGGTTCCTATATTACTATAAGACAAGAATTTGGGTCTTATTATTGACAATATATTTCGATACCGGCAGCATATTTCAAGACTTATAGGTTTAAGTTTTCTGAACCTGAAGGTTTTGTACCCTTTAGAAATGTTTTCAATATCAAACTTAATACAATTTTATGTGATAGCATTATGCTATCTATTTTTTATTATTGTGTTCCAGTCTTCGGTGTTTATCTCGACATTGCTGATGTTGTGTGCGAAATCCTTGTATGCCGTACATTTTCCGCATAAGAAAATATGACCGACTAACTTATAAATTGAAGGATCTTGGATGGCTTAATAAGAAGTTTCTTATTTATGCTATCCCTTACACTTTATCATAACATAGTTGTTGGTGGCAATCCACCTTACTTCGCTAGAAAAATTGATTTAAGAGGTGACTTGCATAGCGACAACATCAGAAATAGAAATGTTATCAATCCTCCCAAGCATAAGATCACCCTTTTTAAGCGATCATTTACCTACAGTATATACTCTCTATACAACTCTATTCCAGATATGTGATGTGTGCTTGCTATCTCAGAAAGATACTGAATTTATGTTATGTCGTTTTATAGCATTATTATGCAGATTTAAGTTTTTTTAGGCATGTACTGGCCTGTTTTGATAGCTTCTCTTTAATTAAAGGTTGCGGTGGAAGAACAGTAATGGTCTTTTAGCTATGGTGCTATGGCATAATAACGTTTGTGTATATCTGCTTATATCTTATATCTGCTATCTTGTACATATCTGTTTCAACGTCTAAAGAATACATCCTGATATACATAAAATGTCTTCTTGACAAATAAGTCCATTTAATTTTATAAATAAAAGGAGTTTCCTCATGATCTACTATTATTACCTCAATACTGCTATTGCCAGTCTATCAAGAGAGACAGTAGCAGACCTGTTGCAATTTTTAAATAACTTATTGAATATCTTCACAATAAGTTGAAATTTGTTTGTTTTTGGCTTGAGCAGACCTATTTTCCGAAAACTTAGAAGATTGCAAAATTGTATACATTACCCACGTTTCTAAAATTATGGAAAGATTCATGGAGAGACAACTTTTTAACTACACAGTTTAACTATTCAACGGCTCTCTTAAAAATTAGTGCAAGAAACAGGGGAATGCACACTATTGCGGTTCTACTTTATTACAGTAAAGTGTTTGATAGGATTAATCATGAAATGATTGTTCAGCAATGTGGAAATATTTGGGCTGCCGTCAAGCTATTCGATAGCTTTTTATCTGATCGTCGACAGTTGGTTAAATTAGAGGATGACTATTCTCAACTGTTACCAATCACAACTGGTGTGTCTCAGGGATCCATTTTTGCTACTTTACTTTTTTCAATATATACCACACAAGTACCTGAACAAGACAAGCGTTCGAGAAAAATGATATAGACGCTTTTTTCAAACAAACTAAATGACGATCTAAAAGCAATTTATGACTATTCTAATAAGATGGCTTAACTCTAATCAAAATCAAAAATGATTACTTTCAGACATATGAATCCCAATGATTGCAACATGGTGCTAAACGGGGAAAAATACTGGTATGCGATGAAGTAAAGAATTTAGGTCTTATATTGGACAGGGAGCTTAGACTTAAGAGACACATGTCGTCGTAAGAAAGCTTTTTCATCATCACCACACGCTCTATAAATCGAAGAGACTTATCGCAGCTGCCCATATAGATTACTTAAACTGAGTTCAAGTGGGAGTTATGGAAAGAGGAATCCGGTCTTTTCTAAGGTTCAGGAGGCCATCTACTATATCTGTTAGTCTGTTTGTCTACTATATCTTATATCTGTTATGCATTTGGAGAGTATTTTGCCTCGGTTTTCGTGGATAGCTCCATTGACTGATGACGCAGTCCTTAATGTTTTGACCCGTTTTTACTAATCTTTAGTCCTGGTAAAGATGGTATTCCATCTTCTCATTTGAAAGAGTTTGTTATTGAACTGTCGACCCCACTTTTTCTTATTTTTTTCGCAATCCTTACTTAAAGGTACATTCCCAATCGCGTGCAAAACAGCTTTTTTTAGTTCCTATATTTAAAGCCGGGAATAAGCAGTTGATTTCAAATTAGCATCCGCCATCTATTCTCTAGTCTATTCCCAAGGTATTTGAAAAAAATGTTCATAGTTATTTCAACCACTCTATTACTCACTCTCTCATTATTGAATAACATGATTTCTTGTCTGGGCGATCGGTTGAGTCTTTTAAATGTTGTCTTTTAACATTCCTGTTGGCATTGTATGCTGAATATTATCTTATCTGTCGAACAAAAGTCGAGCAGTTAAGATGGGTAGCTGTCTATCTAATTACAAAACCATCTCATCTGGCGTGCCAAATTCGTGCTCTTTGGGGATGATAATAAAATATTTACTAGAATCAGCTCCAGTTTTTACTGCATAAGTCTTCAGGAAGACCTTTATCGTATGCATGAGTATTGTTGCGTTAATAAACTTTACCTAAGCTATGACAAATACTAAACAATAACGTTCACATGGAAACGTTATCCTATTAATTTTACCTACAACCTTAATGATAAAGCTATAATCTCTAGTGACAGAGTGAAGGATCACATGCCAAATTAAGATGTCACCTTCACATCGGATTCGTGGTAAAGAGTTAATCAGAACTCGCGTGTGCGGTTTCTACTCGTGTAATCACGAGTATTCTAGATACTCGTGATTGTTTACGACTTCAACCATGTGTCTTTATTTGGATTCTCTTCTGTAGTACACTTGTGTAAAAAAAATAAAAAACTAACCGCATTAAAGCTGCTTCGGTTAGACAACTGAAATAACGTGTTGAAAATTAAATTGGTTTCACCACCTCTTCAATGCAATTGCCGTAGAATCAATTTGTACTGCATCAGCAACAGAGTTGCTTCAGTGTCTAAACGATATACACAAAATGTCTTTTTTGGAAACCAAAATCCACTTTATTTCATCAACAAAAGCAGTATTTTCATGTTCTACTACTACCGGCTGAACAGCAGAGCTGTTGCGATTTTTAAATAACGCAATGAATATCTTCACAGTTTCAATTCTTGTGTACTCACATTACAACCTCAGCAGCAAATCTGTTTCGGTTAGTCACTGGAATAACGTGTTGTAAATTAAATTTGTTTCACCACCTCTTCAACGCAATTGTCTTAGAATCAATTTGTACTGCATCAGCAACAGAGTTGCTTCAGTGTCTAAACGATATACACAGAATGTCCTTTTTGGCAATCAAAATCCATTTCATTTCATCAACAAAAGCAGTTTTCTCATGTTCTACTGCTAACGCCTCAACAGTAGAGCTGTTGTGATTTCTATGTAATGCAATGAATATCTTCACAGTCTCGTATCTTATGTACTCACGCCATTACCTCGGCAGCTAACTAAAAACTGCTTCGGTTAGTCATTGAGTTGACATCTTAAAAATTAACGTCAGCAACGAGATAGACTTAAAATCTATTCGTACTGCATCAGCAAAATTTCGGCTTCTAAATAATATATTCGAAAATAGATAAAATGTCCTTTTGTTTCAGGTTCTGCTACCACTTTCTCAGCAGCAGAACTGCATCGTTCTTTAAGCTGAAGACATCGGAATTTACACAAAGGGCAGTTATTTTGCTCAAATTATTTAATCTAATTGCATGTACAGACTTAAAATGGATACCCTTTCATTAAGCTGATTAAAAATAATAATTATGAAACAATACCAATGCAACAACAATAATTGCAATTAATATTATATGTTAGAATTGATATGGTTGTTGAAACGATTGAAAAAAAATCATATCAAAGAAAAAGTCATTTTTAAAAATATAATGGTTTTACTTAAATTATTAAAACTAAGCACAACACATTTTTAATACGGTAAACATCTCAAACAAGTTCTTTCTTTTGTACGCTACTAAGTTCATCGTGAGTGCTAACATCTTTAGGAAGATTTGTCGCGTAGCATTTATACGCTTCAAAAACAGTTTCTTGTGGAGTGTCTCCTGCCGTATTAAGACATTTAATAACCGAATCGAGTCGATCTTCGTGATGCGCAACAAAACTGGTTGCCATTTCGGGATTTACCGTTCCATCTTCATCAACCCATCCGATCGCGTGAAAAACACAATAAAGATAATCGCCTGCTTTAGGAACATCTATGAAAATTTTGTTTTTCAGTTTTTCAATAGTTTCTTTGGAAACTCCCGTTTCTTCTTCGCACTTTTCAATTGCGTCGTGTACAGCTGTAAGAATCTCTTTATAGTGATCACCTGTCTAAAATTTTGTTTTAAATAATCATTTTTTTTTGATTAGATTTAATTATTACCTCTTGAGATAAAGATGCAATAACGTAAAAACTTAATATTAAAATTACCTTCTTCATTTTAGGTATTTTGTCAATGCTTATGATTCAGCTTGACTGAACGTCTTTTAAAGTTTGTTCTGATATTAGTGTTTCATTTCGATTCAGTTAATTAAAAAAATAACAATGGGTTTTTAATAATTGGTTTAGTTCAAGGTCTTAATTTTTAAAATTAATAATTCGTGCAGATTTTTAATGATTTAAACAAATAATCTGAAAGAATAATCTAGAACAAAATTTATTTATGTATTTTGATCAATGTTTTGAAATAATCGTAATAAATCACACCATTTTTGGATCGATTATTGGTTTTATTTAGTTGTGATAACAAAATCCTAATTGGCAATACTTTATCGAATCGAGTCCTATTAAATAATAAGCATCAACAAACATTATCTAACTAATTCATTTTTAATAATTTTAATTTATTTAGATCGGGGTACAAATTTTAAAGTATAAAAGGATCCGGATTTGATACTCTCCAGCTCACAAGTAGTAAACTACCCAATAATGAAGTACCTCATCCTTTGCTTCGCCGTTATTGCAGTTGCGTCTGCAGCTGTGAGTTAATATTTCAAACGTAACTATGCAATTTAAACTTTCTTTTTTTATTTTTAGTTATATACCGAGGACGAATTCAAGACCATTAAAACCCACAGCAAAGAATGTGAAACTAGCACCCATGTAGATCCGGCAAAATTGGCCGAACTTAGAAAAAGACATTTCGATGAAAGCGATGCTAAATTAAAAGAATATCTATTTTGCGTTTTCAAGAAAATGGGATGGCAACACGACGATGGGACAGTCGATAAGGCGCACGTCGAAACAACCATGTCTAAAAGCGACGTTGCCAAAACCGCTATGGATAAATGTATCGATGAACATGGAAGCACCGGGGCTGAAACCGCTTTCGCCGTTTTCAAATGTTGGTCGGAACATTTACCGGCCGATTTCAAAATGGTCTCACATTAAATGATTTTTATATTAATTTTACAAATAAATAACGTGATCGTTTATTATTTTGTTTTAATGAATAACCTATTCTGTTTATTCCATTTATATCTTGTTTATGTGATTTCACACATTTCTCTAACATGTTATCACCACTGTATATAAGAATGAAAAGATCCCATTTAACTCAAATTCAATAAACACGATAAAAATTATTACTTCTTACAAACTTTTTTACATCAGTGAATCTCTTTCACTCTTCCTGTTTTTTGATATTTATTCCAATGTTTTATAGGTGGTACTCGCCAATCATTCATCGATTGAAAGTGTATTGCTTCCAGCGGAGCCGATAAGTCGAAAGTCGACTTTTTAAAATGCATCCTTGCCAAAACTGGCACAATCAATGCTGATCGCACTTTAAAGAAGAAAATAATCAAAGCAAATTTTGAGAATAATCCGGTTGATCAAAACGTCACTTTACTTTGTCCTGATATTCGTGGAACTGATGCGGCTGATACTGCTTTTTTGAGTTATAAATGTTTTTATGAGACAGAGACTTTAAATATAGTAAATCAATAACTTTAATTAGTAGAATTTAAATAATAAGAGCTAATATCGAATTAATAAACACCTTACCAAAACTTAAACCTTAAGTTCTACTTAGTCCAGTTTGATAACAATTTATCAATCTCAATAGTTGGGTTGAGTCTGCAATCTTTTATGCCTCGTCGGCACAGGCTTTAAAATGTTAATGAATACAAAGATAAATAGGAGGTAAGCGTTTGTGTGGCATCCTAAGAAGAAAATCAAATCGAGACGATATAATCGTATATGATTTATAGGTCAAGTGCTTGTATAAAGATTTTCTAATCCTCTATACAATAAAGAAGGATTAGATTGGGTTGGAGTGCATTGAATTGGATTGCGTTGGAACCACAACATTTCAACCCAATCCGATTCAGTGCAAATCAACCCAGAACTTCAGAAAATTTGATAAAAAATATACACAGGGTTTGTAATTTTTAGTCATAAACCATTTTATTGTGGAATGAAGAAACAGTAGAAGAAAAAAAAAGAATGCAATAAACTGAGAAGAAATGTAACACATAGTATTCATGAAGCATCACATTTCAACCCAATCCGATTCAGTGCAGATCAACCCAGAACTTCAGAAAATTTGATAAAAAATATACACAGGGTTTGTAATTTTTAGTCATAAACCATTTTATTGTGGAATGAAGAAACAGCAGAAGAAAAAAAAAAGAATGCAATAAACTGAGAAGAAATGTAACACACAATGTTATTGTAACAAATAAAAATGGAATCAACTTTGTACAGATCTGGAAGATAATATCTGGGCTAAGGCCTACCAAATAGTAACAAAGAGATTGAAAATGGAAAATAGAAGTAGCATTGAGGATAAGACGGTAGCAGAGCAAATTAGTAAATTATTTCTTAGTCATGAAACTTTTGTATGGGAGGGTAGAGAAGGTCCACGAAATGCAGTTCCTTTAACAGTGGAGGTAAGTAACTTAAGAAAAAAGAAAAGCTCCTGGTCCGGATACCATTCCATTAGAAATAGTTAGCTTGTTGGTTCACTACCAACACGTGATTTCTTGGAAGTATATAATCACTGAAGTGCAAGGCTGGTTTTGATTGGGAAGTCGAACGAAGCCGGATAATCCTTCACATATAGGCCTCTTTGTCTGTTGGAAGCGAGAAGCTCTTAGAAGGTTTACTAAGACTGCAACTGATTATAGAAACAACATTCTACATGAAACCAATATGATTTCAGGAAGGCAACATTTATTGTACAAGCAATTTAAAAAGTGCAGAAACGTGCGTTTTTAATTCTGCACCATGGAATGAAATAGTTTGATCACTGATAAATGGAAATATTAGCCCCTATCTAGTGGAAATGATTAAGAGCCACTTGTTTGAAAGAAATATTATTGCTCCAAATTCAGCAAAAATTTACAGTATAACTTGCGAAGTACCACAAGGATCCTTATTATGTAAATTTTTATGAAATTTATATTCCGATAAAATTCTTAGAGTGGACTTGATGGCCGGAGAAGAAATCATAGATTATGCAGACAATCTGGCATTGTTGATTATAGGTAGAGACGAGAGGAACTGTAGGACATGGCGTCATATGAGGTTCAACGAATTATTAATAAACTAAAAGAGATGGGTCTTGATATTGCTGTCCAGAAAACAGAAGTGGCTTTACTTCAAGGGAGAAGAAAAACAAGATCCCTTAGCCTTGAGGTAAATGGGGCTGTAATTCAAAGTACAGAAGAGGTGTCTCGGTGTGTTTATCCTAACTCCTTATCATAGTCCAAAAACATTTATGCCGAGGTCGCTTGCGGCCGAAGCATTCGATTTGACACCTATCGCAATCTGTAAGAAATGCCACTGTTATTCGTGGATAAAAGGTGAAGTCGCTAAAATCATTTATGATTGAGAATATAAGCCGAGGTCGCTTGCAGCCGAGGCATTTGGTCTTAACTTCTTATCATAGTTTAAAAACTTTTAAGCCGAGGTCGCTTGCGGTCGAAGCAATCAATTTGACAACTATCTTAATCTGTAAGAGATGTCACTGTTGCACGTGAATAACAGGCGAAGTAACTAAAATCATTTATGATTGAGAATATAAGCCAAGGCCCCTTGCGACCGAGGCATTTGGTCCTAACTCCTTATCATAGTTTAAAAACATTTAAACAGAGAGTGCTTGCAGCCGAGGCATTCGGTTTGACACCGTCTCCATCTGTAAAAGATGCCATTGCTGTACTTGGATAACAGATGAAGTTACTAGATTATTTATGATTAAGAAGACAAGCTGAGGTTGCTTGCAACCCAGGCATTCTTTTAAATTGTCTCGATCTGTAAGATTTTAAAAATAAGTATAATTGCAGTTGAAAAATCTTACAAAATTACATTCTTAAACTAATATATAACTTAATGGAAAATATAATAAAATTGTAAATACTGACAACAACAAAATTGTTTATTCATAAGAAGAAAACTAGTCAACAGAGCACGTCACAATCAATGTACAATCATGTTTTCTTGCTTTACATAAAATGCATATAAAATTGCAAGATTGTCAATCGTTGTATTAGAAAGAGAAAATCTAAATTTTGCGCACAGTGATCCAGAGGCGGAAAATGCACTCTTCGATTCAACGCTGGTGGGAATAATAGACATGAGAAATTGGTAGACCAACTATAGATATCTTCACGGTTACCTCCTCCTTCGGAAATGGCTAATTCATCTTTAATTATTGGTGCATACAACCATGCTTTTTAAAGAGTTTTCTTCAATTCTTTTTCCATTGACATGCTTTCCTTGTTATCGCAACCCTCCTTTGGCGTTGGCTCTAACTCCAACATCAACAATATCATCACCATTCTCTTGAGCTTGACCAATTTCCTAAGTGTTCGCAAAGTGTATTAACCGTGCTGTCAACGATGTTATAGTTTTCTATATTGAGGTCTTGGGAATTTTAAATAAATCATTATTTTCTTGATCTTTGGGGTTATGAAAAGATCTTAAAACTCTAGAAATTTCATTATTATGCCGCTATCGAATACTGGTTCTCAATGCATTCTCCATATGAGTGATGAGCTGAAAATTTAAGTGATTTAATTAACCTAATGCAACCTTGACAGTTTCATTAGCCGTAATTAGGTTGACATCTTGTTGCCATAAATTTTCCACCACCAGCTTTAAAGCTGTAAACTATGATAAGGAGTTAGAAACAAATGCCTCGGTCGCAAGGGGTCTTGGCTTATATTCTCAATCATAAATGATTTTAGTTACTTCGCCTGTTATCCACGGATAACAGTAGCATTTCTTACAGATTGCGATAGGTGTCAAATCGAATGCCTCAGCCGCAAGCGACCTCGGCATAAATGTTTTTGGACTATGATAAGGAGTTAAGACCCAATGCTTCGGCTGCAAGCGACCTCGGCTTATATTCTCAATCATAAACGATTTTAGCGACTTCACCTTTTATCCACGGATAACAGTGGCATTTCTTACAGATTGCGATAGGTGTCAAATCGAATGCCTCGGCCGCAAGCGACCTCGGCATAAATGGTTTTGGACTATGATAAGGAGTTAGGATAAACACACCGAGACACCTTTTCTGTACTTTGAATTACAGCCCCATTTACCTCAAGGCTAAGGGATCTTGTTTTTCTTCTCCCTTGAAGTAAAGCCATTTCTGTTTTCTGGACAGCAATATCAAGACCCATCTCTTTTAGTTTATTAATAATTCGTTGAACCTCATATGACGCCATGTCCTACAGTTCCTCTCGTCTCTACCTATAATCAACAATGCCAGATTGTCTGCATAATCTATGATTTCTTCTCCGGCCATCAAGTCCACTCTAAGAATTTTATCGGAATATAAATTTCATAAAAGTTTACCTAATAAGGATCCTTGTGGTACTTCGCAAGTTATACCGTAAATTTTTGCTCAATTTGGAGCAATAATATTTCTTTCAAACAAGTGGCTCTTAATCATTTCCACTAGATAGGGGCTAATATTTCCATTTATCAGTGATCAAACTATTTCATTCCATGATGCAGAATTAAAATCGCACTTTTCTGCACTTTTTAAATTGCTTGTATAATAAATATTCCCTTCCTGAAATCATATTGGTTTTCATGTAGAATGTTGTTTTCATCCGCTTCTATAATCAGTTGCAGTCTTAGTAAACCTTTCAAAAGCTTCTCGCATCCAACAGACAAAGAGGCCTATATGTGAAGGATTATCCGGCTTCGTTCGAATTCCCAATCAAAACCAGCCTTGCACTTCAGTGATTATATACTTCCAAGAAATCACGTGTTGGTATTGAACCAACAAACCAACTATTTCTAATGGAATGGTATCCGGACCAGGAGCTTTTCTTTTTTCTTAAGTTACTCACTACAACTGAAAGTTCCTCCACTGTTAAAGGAACTGCATTTCGTGGACTTTCTCTAGCCTCCCATACAAAAGTTTCATGACTAAGAAAAGCTATTTTTCATTTTCAATCTTTTTGCTACTATTTGGTAGGCCTTACCCCAGATATTATCTTCCAGATCTGTACAAAGTTGATTCCATTTTTATTTGTTACTTTTCCTAATAAGTACTGTACAAATACAATACTAAATACAATAACATTGTGTGTTACATTTCTTATCAGTTTATTGCATTCTTTTGTTTCTTCTGCTGTTTCTTCATTCCACAATAAAATGGTTTATGACCAAAAATTACAAACTCTGTGTATATTTTTTATCAAATTTTCTGGAGTTCTAGGTTGATCTGCACTGAATCGGATTGGGTTGAAATGTTGTGCTTCATGAATACTATGTGTTACATTTCTTCTCAGTTTATTGCATTCTTTGTATTTCTTTTGCTCTTTCTTCATTCCACAATAAAATGGTTTATGACTAAAAATTATAAACCCTGTGTATATTTTTTATCAAATTTTCTGGAGTTCTGGGATGATCTGCACTGAATCGGGTTGGGTTGAAATGTTGTAGTTCCAACCCAATCCAATTCAATGCACTCCAACCCAATCTAATCTTCCTTTATTGTATAGAGGATTAGAAAATCTTTATACAAACACTTGACCTATAAATCATATACGATTATATCGTCTCGATTTGATTTTCTTCTTAGGATGCCACACAAACGCTTACCTCCTATTTACTACCATTAGCATATTTTTGTATTCATTAACATTTTAAAACCTATGCCGACGAGGCATAAAAGATTGCAGTCGAAGTTTTCTTCAACTCGTCACTATCTGTCCACACGCAGCTGAACGAAGATATCTTCGGTCAGGTGTGTGTTTACAGATTTCCTAATCCTCTCTATAATAAAAAAAGTTGGAACCTTAACGTCATCGAGGACAGAGTATCTAATTGTGGCCCTATCGATTCTGCTTCGTTGACGTAACATTCCTTTAATAATATTCTGATTCAAACCCAATCCAATCCAATACTATCCAACCCAATCCAACCTTCTTTTATTACAGAGATAATTGTAAAATCTCGTACACAAACACATGGCCTATGCATTTTATGAGATTAGATTGCTTTGGCTTTTCATTCCTAAGCATTAGAACTTTAAATTATACGCACGAAAAAGCAGAGATATATTCTGTTAATTATATGCACTTCTTATTACAAAATATGCACACATATGCAGAAAATTGTGAAGAAACAATAAACTCCCTTTATTCATTTATAATTTTGTTTTCAAGTATTTAGTTTATAGCCCATTTGGTTCTAAATCTGTTTGTCTTTTATAAGATTTTGGTTACATAAGTGAGGTTAAGCCAGAAATCTTTTAAATATCTTAAATTATTAAATAAGGCTTGCATTATTTTCATCATTACAATTGTAAAAGGGATCGTACTCCAAGTGATTTCCCTTGGAGCATTGAAGTCAAAAGTCGTCTTGCCTCTACAATTGATGGTGAAAAGGAATTCGGAAGAAAAATTTAGGTAGTATTTAATTCTTTAGTTAACTGCCAACTACGCTGAGATTTTGTAGTTGAAATGAAGTAAACAAGGCTTGCATATATTGAAAGCCCTTTTTTCGGGCTTAACTACTTATGTACTCAAACTATTATAAGAGACAAAACAGTGTCAGATCTAAATGCTGATTGAGCTGACTCCTGATTCTAACCAGACTCAACCTAAATATGAAGACTCTAGGGAATTTGCAAAACTCTCCAAACTACATGACGGTACTTGAATTTATATTGTAAATGATTTTGTGGGTAAAGGAGCTTGGGGCCACAATAGTCTTTGATGTTTTTGTTGATGCATCCCAACTCAATCTTGGGTTGGGATGCATCATCTTAGGGGATTAAATTGGAATGTGTTGTAACCAGATCCAATCCTTTGCAAGGCTTGGTGAATATCCCATCTCAGTAGTAAGATATAAAAGACCTCTTAAAATGAAAATTACAAAGCATCATAACAGTGTTTTTATTTTCAAAAATCATTACCAAAATAAATCATTAATTAAATAATGATTGATATTATTGAATTAAAAAAGATTTATTAATCGCCTCAAAATTTTAAATTATTTCCAACAAAATTTTATTACTTTCCAACAAAATTTTATTACTTTCCTTAATTCGTTATGTTGGGATGTGATGAAGTACCAGAAACACCAAGTATGTTGGAGCAGCCAATATGTGACTGCTTCCCTGTTGGGTTGCATGTCCAGAAACATGGTTTTGGTATATTCAATTGCAGTTTGTCCTTGGTAGGAACACTAATGATCGTACCACGGTTAACTTGGTGGTCACGGATCTTTCGCCAGATGAAATTAATTGTATAATCGATTTAATTAAGACAATTCCGACACTCGTAGAATGCTACGAGTGTATAAAGGGAGCGATTGTTAATAGTTTTGTCTTAAGTGAAGAAAAACGACTTAATGATTTGCTCTCCAACACACACATAGGGAAACAGAAGCCATCTGAATGTTATCGACAGCTTTTGGCCAGCATTGGAGACTCTCAACTATTGAGCACGGATCTGATTTTCAGACTGTGGAGTAATAGACAACCTAAGTCTATTTGAGTGGCTGATAAGATATGGGAAACTGTTTCGAATCCTACAATAGAAAATCAAAATTTGAAAACAATAAAATTTTAATAAAAATTTCCAATGACCGAAACCTGAATTTTCTTTCAATTCAACAATAACTCCTATTCGTGTTCACAACTGACAACCTTGGTGGTGTATTAAAGGCATTTTATAATTTCACAACAAAATGTCAAAATATCTTTTCTACACTTTCACAAAAGCAATCGTGTGGACGTACAGATTATGCCAATAAAGAAAAAAAAATTAATAACTACAATTTAGATAATAGCCGTTATTGTAATCATTGTTCGCAAAATTCAAATTTTTGCTCAAGATCTGCTAAAAGTCCTTCAAGAAGTATTTCTTCAAACACGAAATTTCATCTTCGTTTTTGTGATAAGACAAGGTATTGCCAAGGAAGTTGATGAAAATGTATTTAATCTTTTACTTAAAAATTAAAATCTTTAAATCAAAAAACTAAGAAAAGTTTCAAATATATCCTCCGAAGTTGAATATTTAACTTAACTTAATATTAACTTTCTGAAAATGGGATGACAACACTATGATGAAAGAGTTTATGAATAAATATATTGATATAACATGAGCTAAAATCGCTTTCGCCATTTTCAAATGTTGGTCGGAACATTTACCGGCCGATTTCAAAATGGTCTTACATTAAATGATTTTATATAAATCTTACAAATAAATAACATGATTATTTATTATTTTGTTTTAGTCAACAACCCATTCTGTTTATTCCATTTATATCTTGTTTATGCGATTTCAAACATTTTTCTAATATGTTATCACCACTATATATAAGAATAAAATAATCCCAAGTAAGTTAAATTCAATAAACAAGATGAAATTATTACTTCTTACATGCTGTTTCATATCGGTGAGTTTCTTTCACTACATCCTCTTTTTCTGAAATTTATTTTTTATAGGTGGTACTCGCCAAGCAGCCACCGTTTGAAAGTGATTGTATCGCTACCAGTGGAGCCGATACAGTACAAGTCGATAGGCTTCGTGAAGGTGTTTTTGCAGAAGATCCAAAATTGAAACATTTTTTGCAATGCATTCTTATTGAAACGGGCGCAATCAATTCTGATGGCACCTTAAAGGAAACAATAATCAAAGCAAACTTTGAGCAGAATCTGGTAGCTCAAAAAGAAGCTTTACTTTGTGCTGATATTCGTGGAAGTGATGTCTTTGATACTGCTTTTTTGAATTATAAATGTTTATACGAGTTACAGGAGAAATATAGTTCATAAATAAATGTAATTAGCATAATATAAAAAAATAAAAGTTATTATCAAATAAATAAACACCACATATAAACCTTAATCTTCAGTTTTGTTCAGTCACGTTATGTAAAGTGTTGGTATTGTATAAGTACGAAAGCTTTCACGACCGGTGTTAACTGAACTAAAATTAGAACTAACATTAGCACTAACACTAGAACTATCACTAGAACTATCAGTAGAACTATCACTAGGACTAACACTAGATCTAAAGCTAGAAACTTTCGGGTTTTGCCGTGCGTTTTTTGAAAAAATGTTTGAGGATTTGGATGCCATGTTGCAACCTTCTTCAGAAACTGGTTCGAAGTGGATCGAAACCCGAAAGTTTCTAGTGTTAGTGCTAGTGTTGGTATTGTGTTGGGTTGAGCTGGGAAGGTTGAGTTGTGTTAGGTTAGGGTCTCGTCGGCATCGCTTAGGGCATTAAAATGATAGTGAATACAATATATGCTAATACTAGTAAACAGAACACAAGTATGTGTCTGCGACCCTAAGAGGAAAGTCAAACCGGCACCTTATAATCACATAAGATCCACAGAGCAAGTGGATCTATATTACAGATTTTCTAATCTTCTCTATAATAAAGCAAGATTAGATTGACTTGAGTTGCATTGGATTGGACTGGGTTGAAACAAGATCGTTATCGAAGACACAGAAACAAATAGTGGCCATACCAATTCTGTAGATTCTGTATCGTTGACGTAACACTTTTCGATGCTGTTTTGGTTTCAACCCAACCGATTCCACAACGACATAACCCAATCTTACTTCATTACAGATAGGATAGCATAATCTCATCTACAAACATTCGGCCTATGAATATTATGCGATTAGATAGTTTTGGTTTGATATTCCTCACCAACATCACCATTAATTATGTGGTCAAACTAAATTTTTAATATCAAAATATCTGAATTTCCATTGTAAATGATTTGATGGTAAAAGCAGATTATGTGCAACACAACCATTAAAAGAATTCTAACATTACTTGTAATCTCGACTTTACTTGGAATTGAGAAAATATGTAACAATAATAAAGCAATTAGTAACTGCTATATTTATATGGGTCTGCAATTGACTGCAGAACTGTTATGATCTACCGGTCGATCATCGAGAATCAAGAAAAACAGAGGAGAAAGTTATTTAACATCAGAATGCAAAAAGTATAAAAAAGCAAAATGTTCAACGCAAAATCAATTACAGTAATGAAGTTAAACTGTAGATGGTCCCACCATTTCATGATATTCATGTTGTTGTTGTTGGTTTATGATATGCTGGAGGAAATGTTAAAACAAAATGAAATAGATATGATAATAGCCCAGGCCCCTATACGAGGAAGGCAAAATAAATATTTACAGACGAAGAGAACGGATCCTCTACACACATGAGAATTTCGAAGATTTATTAGATGCTCATGAAGAAACTATAAGAGAAGCTAAGAAGCCATTGATAGTTGCTGGGTACTTTAATACTAGGATAGTGATGGGTGGTGATGTTAAAAATAATATAAGAAAATGCCTCCTAGAGGAATGGATTTGCCAAAATGAACATTATCGAGGGATAAATCAGTAATCGACTGGACATTTGCTAGTGAGGGTATTGTGGACAGAGTAAGAGAATGGAGAATGTACAACGGAATAGAGACATTAAGTGATCATAATCCAAATATGTATTAAACAATGACTAAGTAGAGCGCAAACTGTGAGAAGAGTGAGACGGATGCGAGAGGATGGAGAATTACTGGAGAATGAATGGTTATATTAAAGAGGCTCTTCGCGGATGACAAAGTGACAGAGGCGAGAACACAAAGGAACAATAAGGATATAGGAAGAGAAGAGGAACTGTGGATACTGTAATGACCGTCATACAGCAAAAAAAGGATCACGAGAAGATTTCTTTATACGTATAGAGGCCTAGCAATAATGGTAATGCTCGACATAAAAAATGCTTGCAACTCAGCACTCTTCACTCAGCAATTTCCAGGAGGAATAAGAAACATAGTTAGCTCGTACCTATTAGAGAGGAAGATAATACTTTCGAACGGAAGGGAAGAAAATATAACGTGCGGTGTGCGACATTATGGAAGGTTTTTACAATAGTGTTCTGATGGTAGAGTTGGATGAGGGCATCTCTACGACTTGGTAGTGATAGTCAAGACTAAAACACCGGAGAATATGAAAATTAAGGTACTGCATAAAGGAATAGCAGAAAAGATCAAAAGATTTGGGATAAGAGATGGTAGAGGAGAAGGCGGAGGTTATTATCTTGGAGAGAAGAAGAAGAATGGCGAAAATGGAGCTAGGGGTTGAAGAAGAAACAATAAAGAGGATCTGCGTATGATAGAACATGACAGGAAAAGTGGTGAGAAAGCGAGCATGGCATATAAGAACTTGACACGCTTAATGCCGAAGAAAGGAGACCCTAGACATGCAAGAAGAGGACTCTACTGGGAACCATAGTGCGATCAATGAAAATTTCATCAATACCAACACTATGTACACAATGAAAATTTGAATTTGAAAATTAATTCCTATTTTTATTACCTTTGCAACAAATTGCACAAGTTAAACTCTCTCTTTTCCTTTGGATTTTCCCCCTTTCATTTATTTTTTTTTTCAAATTTTCATTTGGTTGGTTTATATTTTTTTATCGTTTTGTTTAGTTGTTCGTTTTTGTTTTGTGGACTTTTCAGCTCTCTTCGTCTGCTTGGATGTTTTCTTTGCTGATGTGAATGAGGAACAATTGAGTCAGCATTTAGTTTGTCGTGAAAGAAATCTCTCAAATTATTGTAAATATACCACAACCTTTCCTGACTGAGGAATGAAAACAGTTGGCATTCGATTATCCTTTGGATACTGTTAAATCTTTAGAATCGGCAGAGTTTCGCTTCAACGCCATCTTTTGAAATTTTAAAATGATGGTATAATGTATTACTAACCAATGGCTTATAAAATTATTTAATATAGTTGCCCCAGTCGTACCACATAACAACTTCAGCAGAAACTGCCTATTATGACTGGAGCGGAATCCCATTCCGTACATACTTTATTAGATTCGTGAATATCAACCTTGATTTATGCGTATTATGATTTAAATAATCAAAAAATCTGTCAGAGGAAAACAGATAGATTTTTAGTTTAGCAGAAAGTTTCAACAGTCATGTTTACATTTATTCAGACCTACACAATTATCACACGGCGAATCGTGTTATAGATTTGAAGGTAATGATGAAGGAAACTAACTATGCAATTCAGACCTTTTCCAATATAAACGCTTTCATCGCTTATATAATTGAACTAAAAATAGAAAAAAACACGCCATCTTCTGTGTTCCTCCACCTTGATCTTCGTAATCTTCATCACAATTCGCAAAATATTGTTGCACCACTGCTTTAAATTCTTTTAAATCCATTCTGGATTTTCACAAACAGAAACAGTTTATTCAAACTTTGAAAAACGTTGAAAACGTTTACAAAATCAGCTATTTAGGGGAAATTACTTGAATAAGGTACAAAAAATATTTGTTGCAAAAGCACCACTGTATAGGAAAAGTCTAAAGAGAGGTGGAAAGCCAAGGCTAAGATTATAAAAGAAGAGGTCGAGACGGAAATACAAACACGACGTTCACACACGATTTGAAAACTTGATTTCTAACCATAGGTACCTTTCCGCAGTCCAGGTCACATATTGCAATGAAGGTACAACACTATAGAAATTGATAGTAACAAATCTGTAAAATATCTAGGAGAATACCTAGATAAAGATTTGCGCATTATAACATACTTGAATAGAACCATAGAAAAAGCCTCTAAAATAACTGGCAAGGAAAAAGGAGTTGAACCGCGCGTTAAGGTAAAAGAATTTCAACAACTTTTTAAGATCTAGCGAATGAAAGAACGTAGTTGAAGTAACATCAGTAACATCGTTCCCTACGATCTTTTAGTACGGGAGTGAGCCCGTAACTGGGAATCTACAGGGACAAAAAAGAAGAAAAAAGAGATGTACCGACGATGTAAAGGGGAAGAGATACCAAGGATTGGGGAAGAATTTCATTAAAGACATTAATAAATAGCAAAACCCGGATCTAACTTCAATTATTATACTATCATGTATATTCGGGCAATACCTAGAAAACATAAAAGAAAGAAAAACAAGTGAGTATAGGTATCGCTGTGGAGGATTCTCCAAAGCTGCTACGAAAAAGAGCAAAACTAAAGATGAACGGGAAATTAAAATAAGAAATATGCATAAAGTATTGACAGGGATGAGAGAGGTGGGTGGGGGCGTAATGGACCTACTAACTTAGATAATCAAGGAGAATGAATTGGAGGAGAAATCAAGAGAGGGAGGAAGAAAGCTCAAGCTAATAAAATTACGAGGGTACAGGAAATGATGTGGAAGATAAACAACAATGAGAGAGGACCCATTTTTTCACTGTATGCAATACAAGAATATAAAGATAAAGAAAGTAATATATTTTTATATCCACATTAACGCCAATGAAAGGAGCTATCAACAAAACTTTTCTAAGGGCCGTGATTGTTTGGAGGAAGGAGGTTAGAACTGAAGATGAAATCAATTTAGTTGAGCGCAAGATTAGAGATGAGATGGCAAAATATGTAACACCTGTAGTCGTAGACTGTTCGAAGCAGTACGCAATTCCAAATGGCCAAGATTGAGAGACAACACCCATGCCGGGGGTTCTACACTCCCGATCGGATCAGTTTTTTTCAGGCACATATTCCGGTCAGGGCTTAGTCATAAAGGTTTTCGCTCCCTCCGCGCCCAAAAAAGCATTGGAACCAAAACGTCATCGAAGACATAGTATGTGGCCAATAGTGGCTCTATAAGTTCTCTCATTGATGTAACACTTCTTCCATACGATTGGAAAATCTCGTACACACACATTCGGCATATGCATCTTATGTGATAATATTACGGATGAAGCTGAATCGCGTCTCATAAATATATGAATGGAAACAATTTTGGAATAAAAGGCATTATTATTATTAGATACTTTCGGTTTGATGGAATGATTGATTCCTCATCATCATTATCGAAAATAATTGTTGAAATTAAATTTCTAACATGAACGTACTTAAATTTCTATTGTAATTATTTGTATTTATTACACAATTTGGGATATTTTGTCACAAAACCAATTTATTGTAGAAATACTTCAATTTAAATATAGGTAATCATGTTCTATTAATCAAGCATTTTCGTTTTCGGAATACTCCATTCTAACTGATAACGTAGGAAGCTACCTAGTGTTAATTCGGGTTCAAAGTATTCCTTTGGCAACAACGTGGACAAAGCGATTCGTTATGTAGCTGATGAAATCCTCCGCCATCTAGTAAACGAGATATTAAAAGAGACGGAACTAGTTCGCGGATTTTCATTAATTACCTTGTGAATAGCGTGTTTATGAATAGCGGGTACCTAATAGACTTAGAGCTCTACTCAAACGAGGGTGATATTTACAACTTAATAAATCCTGAGGCCAATTTATCACCTTTCTAAAACGATTCTTAAGATAATAATTAATTTGAAACAGAAAAATTTATTAAAATTATCTTTTAAAAATCCAACCAAAAGTATTAACCTCAAATGCATCAAAGTAATCAAAAAATTGTTTATTCTTCTTTATCAACTAAATTATATAAATTTATTTAGATTTTAAAACATTCTTATCAAAACCATGAGTTTTATAGTGCTATGGACGCAGATACGTTGTCAACAAACTGATACGGATTTCTTTTATACTATGATCTTTGTAACTTTGTTATCAAATTTTTAAGAAATTTTTCCGTATAAAAATGCTGGAAGTTCTCTCCAGAAATCATACGATCTTGTACACCAAGCAAGCACCGTTCCTATTACCAAAATGAAATTCTTCGTTGCTTTTGCCGTCCTCGTCGTTGCCGCTTCGGTAAGTTTCATCCAATTTCATACTATGACAACTAAAAATTTATTGGTTTTTAAAAATTTTTTAAATTAATTTCTTTTAATTGTTATATAGGCCCTTACTCCAGAAAGGAAAGCTGAAGTTGATGGCTTTGGTCAAGAATGCTTGAAATCTAGCGGCGTTGAAAGGCCAAAGGTTGCCGATCTTCGTAAAGGAATTTTCGCTGACGACGCAAATTTGAAGAAGTTCATTAGTTGTGTATTCATTAAGACCGGAGGAATGAATGCTGACGGCACCTTCAACAAGGAGACCATCAAGAAAGATTTCGGTGAACGTAAAGAAGTTCTTGATGCTGCCCTCCTTTGCACTGACTCCCATGGAGCTACCGTTGATGAAACCGCGTTCTTGGCCTACAAATGTTTCAGAACCAACGCTCCAGCTGACTACAAACCAAACTGGTAATTTTAGAACTGTGCTATTACGATGAACCGATCTTTTTTTGATTGAATAAATAAATAAGTTTTTTAATATATTTGCTTCTTTCTATAAGATACCTTTCCCAATGGAACACGTAAAATTGCAATTACATTAACGTTGGTATTCACACATTTTAATCTTAAATCTTCACGTCTAAAATCAGAGCTGTTGCTGCTTCATACAGAAATGCTCGGGTTAGTAATTAAATTAATGAGTTAGACGAGAATTGCAAAGTTCACCTCTGGAAAGTTAGTTTAATCAACCACACCTAGAGATCTACAGATTATAAAGTTGTTTGCGAAAATATAGCCACCATAAAACTAATGACGAATAGTTTAAAATTAAATTATATAATCTCGCACGTTTTGCATTACAAAGTATTTTCAAAAAATATATTAAATTAATCTTAATTATGTCGTAAATCATTAACGTCGAGCATTGACTTCGTAAATTTATCCAATTTTATAAAGCATCTTGCACCTTGATCCACGTTCACGTTAAGTAATGATACGGACAATACCGTCATTACACATACACAGTTTATGACGAGTATTATGAAAATTTAGTACAAGATCGTTACGTTCGGTCAATAACGTCTTTAATTCGTCGAATATTGCCGAGGATTAGGACGACGTATATCTGTCGTAAATTATTTTGCTTCGTAAAATCGGTTAATGTTGTATTGAAGTAGATTATTATAGTCTTAACAGATGGGGCAATAAAACTTTCTTGTAACCCTGTACCTTGCTTCGTAAATTCTTCATTTTCCCAACTGCATCATGAATCAAATCTTTCATCTACCCAATTACATCCACATTATTATATCAAGTGGTTTGTCGGCTAACAAGAAAATAAAATTGTGGTCTAAAATTAATTTTAGTTCAATAATTGTAAATATTATTAATATTTCTATTTTATGGATTTATGAGTATCAAATTTACCCAATGTTTAAATAATATTGTATATTATTATATATTTTTTACAGTTTTGGAACCTGGTTTCTTTCTGAATAATACTTATATAGGCAAGATTCGTTTTTCAGAATCAAACTGTGAAACATAAATAATTAAATTAACCCTTTTCAATTGACCCAAGTCAATATTGACCGTTCTATTTTCAGTAAAACTTAGGGTAAAATTTTGGTAAATCTTTGTTCCTTTACCTGTCCTAATAAACTGATCATTCAAAAACTATGCAATTTCTATTTATTAATATCTATTTTCTTTCATCAAGAATTGTTAAAAATATTAAAAAGAAAATCTATCGCACCAACAATTACAGCAAATTCTATTTGAACATAATTGTTCTCTTAAATTATTGCTACTAGATAAATCGATAAACAGTCGAAGATATGAAATACGGCTAAATTAGTTACGTTTTTCAAAATGTTAATTGTAATACTTTGGTAAAACATATTACAGAAACAATTTTAGAACAAATGTTGTAGCAAATGTTATTTTTAACAATACTGTTCTCTTCCACTTTTGATCTTAGATCAATAAATTTTGCAAAACAACTACGGAAGTATAGAAGTTTGATGAATTTCGTTGCTTTACAAAATTTTAATTGTAAGATTTGAAAACCGGAAATTTTACAACACTCTTAGAATAGCAGTTGTTGCAAATTATATTGTTGACAATCTCTTTAAATTTTGTTGTTAGATGCATAGACATTGGGAAAAATACAAAAATATTAAAAATTGCATTAATTTCGTTGTTTTAAAAGATATTAAATTAATGGTAACACTTGGGAATAATAATAAGCGAAATTTAAAAAGTTATTAGATTGTCATACATCAGTATATCAGCAAGGTGTATCATCGCCAGGGTTGGAGCCTCCCGGACTCCACATTACGACATTATCTCTACATTTTTTAACCGTTACGTAAGTAGCTTAAATAGAGTGTCACTGGTAAGAGGTAACCTCTTATTATTGCAAATCCATTAACACAAATTACTTATCCAATCTGGGTTATGTACTTTATTGTCAAACAGCGTATCAAATTAAAGGAACACACAAAAGCATCACATATTTGTATACTTTACAAAAACATAGGCTTAAACTTAAATTGCAACAAAAATGTAGATAAATCATAATTTAAAGTATTATCAAAAGATAAGAACACCTGAAATTAAAAACAATTTAATTTAACAACTGAAAGCATTCATTCACGATAGATATCATATGGAATCGGCGCTTTTCTTAAAACATTAGTCTATAAAGATGTGCAACAACGATGCACTTTGGTCCATTTCAAAAGGACATTCGTACCGGTTCAGTAAGTCTAAGTAAATAAATTGGCAGATATTGGCCATCAATACAACACGAAAGAAACTTTCAAAAGCGACGCTTAACCTTTTCAACCGTCAGCTGATGTGATGTATAAATAACATTCTACTGAACCACTTTGAAATCGAAATACAACAAAAGCCATTTAAGGCTTTTTAAGGTACTTGAATCACCAACCGTACCCATAATCGTTAGGAAAAATACAAACTACTCCAGGCTCAACATGAGTGTTGGGAATTATACCCAGATCTCTCACAGTACACAGTTTTCGATTTTATTAACTTTTTTAGAAAATGATACTTAGCAGTATTTATTGGTACTTAGTGAAAACAAATTAAATTCGGCACCACTTGTGAATCACATCGATATTTTGTTGCAACATTCGAAATACATTGATATGATGACCATGATTCAATCTTCAAGTCATCATTGTAGGCGAATACTGAACAAGTAAGTGAGTAATGAACATTTCAGATGTGGTTGATGATGCATTAGGTCCCCAGATATCCTTTTAGACCACATGCACCCCCAGATTTGCCGTAGGGGGCCCAAGGGTGAATTTTTGAATATTTCTTGTTTTCAATGGTATACTTAGAAATTATTTTCTCATCTCTGCCATATAGTTGATACCAAGATTAATAAAAAATAAAAAACAACGCTCTGTTCTTAAAATAGCTGAAAATTACTCAACTTTAATCCCTTGTGCAATTGTTACAAAACCGACTTTTAAAAAACTGTTACCACAGTCATAAACAGTGAAAAGAAAAAAAAACTAATACACCTAATTCTCATTTTATACGAGAGATAAATTTCCAAAAAATATGTGTAAAATTTTTTGTGCCAATTCGTGTCATTTTTGAAAAACGTAAAACGTGTTTACATGTTAGCATAATTTTTAAGATATCTTGATGACCTTTTTTGTCATTTTTTGTGGTAATTCGTAAAATTTAAAATTTCTTTAATCGTTTTTGGGAAGCCTATTTCAATCAACAATGAACTAGTGTTATGTTACAGGTAATAGTTGTTGTAATTGTCTAAGATCCTACCCCCGAAATTTAGTAGTCTTTTCGTCATTTTTCATTTTCCTCAATCATTAGTGTCGGTTGCACAAAAACAATCTAATTTTAATTTAACTTTTGAAATAAGAGACTTTATTTACAAAATTGACTAAGAAATTAATTCTAGCGGATAATTAATTAAAGGTGAGATTTCCATAATGATTTAAGATGATGCTTAAAACTTAATATCTCAAAAGCTAAAAGATACCTTCAAAATCTGTCAATCCTTCATTGGAAAGCTTATAATTTGCTTGATATATGATGTGAATCTTAAAATGATGTAACGAATGTGAGATTTATTATAATTGTTTTGAAAATGAATAAAGATAGTTGTTACTTAACCTGAGGGATGATGTTTGAAACTGTGAATATCTCAAAAAATAAAAAACATAAATGGTACTTTGAAAGTCTGTAGCTTTTAGTGAAAAGATTTGAATTTGTATAATAAATTATAAAAAGTTCAAACTTATTTAATGATTTTTTTTAAATGAATTTAAATATTTGCATAATATGAATGACAATGTTTGAAACTTAATATCCCAAAAACCAAAAGATATATTGAAAATCCATTGCTTTCAGTGAAAAGCTCATAATCAGTACAATAAATGAAAAAAGTTCAAAATTATTTAATTATTAATGTACAATTTATTGTGATTTTTCTAAAACATTAACATGAATGACAATATTTGAAATTACTTCCATCCGTGAGTATCTAAATTCGTTTTTGAGAGGTCAAGTTTTGAACCCAACCTAAATTTGTAGTATTTCATAAAATTAAAAATTTTCGTAATCATTTTTGAAAAAAAACATAACATGTCGTATTTTTAAGATATCTTGATGAATCTTTTTGTGATTTATAAAGGAAAGCATACACTTCCGAAAATAAATCCATTCGGGGTATTTCAATTCGCTTTTGAGATATCGAATTTTGAACACATTCAAAATTTATGGCATTTTATAAAATTCACAATTTTTGCAATTTTTTAATCGTTAAAAGTTTTTTACACGAATTATGTGTAAAAGCAAAATTTGGTGTAACACTATCAAGAATTTTGAATTTATGGGTCGTGTAACTTTTTTCTCATGTTTTATGGGTCACAATATAAAAAAGAAATGGGAAACGCTGCTTTAGAACGTTATCTGTCCCATCGGAAATTTTTCCCTTTTTCTAATGGTACATAACACGCAACGATTGTTCGTTTACAAACGTGTTTCTTTCATAAAAAACAACAAAATTCATACTTTGGGCCGATATCTGAATTATTTAAATTGCCGGGTATATATTTCTGCATGCTATTGTATGGAGATTGTTATTCTGGATCTATTGATCACATCAATACTAATTATCACTTTAGCAGAGAAAAACAAATAGTAATCCCAGTGCAGTAGTCTCTGCTTATTGACAAAATAATTTCTAAGTATTCCATTAAAAAAAAGGAATATTCAAAAATCATTCCTCAATCTCTACGGCAAGTCTGGGGGAACGGGTAGGCTGGAAGACTACCAGAAGATTTAGTGCAATAATCTGAACTAGTCTCAGACTGCACAGGCTCTAGTTATCGAGAAAATAATTTCTACCTTTACAAGGGCACCAGAGAAAGTAAGAAAATAGTACACACTAGTTCCAGAGTGCTGCAGTCCTTGAAGTCTTGAATCATTAATAATAAGTATTAAGAACGCTAGGCATTTGATTTATGCTGGCAATGAATTTGGCAGCGAAATCTCTTATTACAACAATCAATTCATTTTCAGTGATTTGCTGGATGTTAACTATAGCAAAGTACTATGGGGACTGTGTCAGTAAGATCTATCGAATCAACAGTATAAACGGATGAGAAAAAGGAAGCAAAAACATTTACTATTTCAGTCCGCGCTGTACACTCTTCCACATTATCCCTAAAAATCGATGGTATTCTGATAGTATCTTGCTTGAGCAGGACAAAGTTCCGAATATCAACACACTATCACTAGAACTAACACTAGACACCTAGGTTTATCTGTGCATCGGAAAACGTTTTCGGTGCATTAGAACCGTTTTGGTTGACACATTCATTATCAAACCTTTTTGCATTTCCTGAAAAATATCTCACTTAGTAATTTTTAATTGTTTTGCATCGATTAAACAACCTAAAGATGTATAGACCAAATTGTTAGCATTTTGACACACCCTAAGAGGCTTTTTCTAGCTTTCAACAACTTAAAAGTTCTTTTAGAAACATCAAAATATATTGTTTTATGTTTTTCAACAATGATTAAGTGTCTAAGAAGTTCATTTAATGCATTAGAACCATTTTGGTCAAGACCAATCAATATATTCCAGAACTAAAATCTTTTATATTTTCTAGAAAAGTTGCCCTTTTAGTAATTTTTAATTGTTTTGCATTGATGAAGCAACCTGAAGATGTATATGTAGAATCAATCAATGAAACAGAAATGTTTAATGAAGAAATCATCATTACATTTACAAAAATTATTTCTAAAAGTTGTATTGGTCGACGATTTTTGAAGAAATCTATGAACAGGTGTGAGTTGGGTTGGGTTCAGTATGAAGTTGGAGCATCTTCTCATTATCCTTTATGTTGAATAGAATGAAGTTGGAGTTCAACCCAATCTAACCAAACCCAACACAACTCAACTTCACCAAACCCAACCTATCCAATCTAACGGATATTCTAAGTTTTTTTGGAAACATTTATATTTTTCTTCCTTAGTTGGATTGGGTTGAGTTCCAACCTCACTCCATTCAATATGAGGAATGGTATTAAGATTTTTCCCTATGGTTGAATTGAGTTGAGCTCCACCTTCAACTTATTAAGTATGAGGGATGGTGTGAAGTTGGAGCTCAACTCAAACCAACCATAGAAGAAAAATCCCATAATATTTTGATATTTTCTTCTATAGTTGAGTGGTGTTAACCTTCAACCTCATACCATTCAATACAAGGGATGGTATGAAGTTGAAGTTCAACCTAACACAACCATAACATACGGAATATATAATATTCCGTGATGTTTTCTTTTCATTAAAATGTTAGTATGTAACTTTTTTGATAACTGCTATATCCATAGCAGCAAAAGTAAAGACTAGCAAATAATTATATTAATTCATTATAGTCGGCAAATACTTTGAATACTTGAAGCTCTCGGGCAGCTACAGTCATTAGCAAATTCATCAATATTGAAATCTCCCACCAAAAGTTATGATTATTTAGTAATGTAGTTAACGTATCAAAATATCTATCAGGTTTCTCCTATAGTAGTAATAATAGTTTCACTGTTATAATTATCATTTCTATTATCTACATTTCATTAGTTTTGTCTTCTCTATGCAGTTCCTTCCATGATTTCTTATCTATTCACGTTTCTCTTTACTACCTCCACGCAACATATCCTGATATGATCAGTCACTTTCTATATTTCCAGTATCTATTCAATCTTTCTCATCAACTACCAGCATCATCTTCTCTGTTAAGTCCTTTTCTTATATTTGTCGTTCTATTTCAGTTTTCCTCTTCTGTTTAGATTCGTTTTTGCACGTTATTTCTCTGCAGCCTCCTTAGAGTGCTCCGTTCTTCTGCTTGATCAATGTAATTTTTGCTATCAGTGCCATTTTATTCTATTACAAGCCATTGTACAGATTTACTTTCCTCTATGTAATCTGTTTCTTTGTGTAATATGAATAATATACTTCCATTTAATATTTAATATTTCTTCCATTTATTTTTTTGGAATGCGTGATCTATTTGGTGTCTCCAGACTCAGTTTCTTTCTGATCCTCAGAGCAAACTTTTTTTCAATTTCTTTATGCTTTCAGAGACAGATTTTTATCTACTTGTTAATATTACCAACCATAGACCCCATCGTGTTTCCCTGCGTCTATTCTATCTCTTTCTTCTATAATTAAAATATTTCCATCATACTTATGCTCTATTTAGCCTTTTCTTTTCTTTATGAGCTTTTTCCAAGATCTCTAGAAAGTTAGCTTTTTTTCTATCGAAAATTTAATCAATCGTTATCTTCTATTTCCACTTCCTTCTTACCTTTCCTCCCTTTGTGAGCGATTTACATTATAATCTACGATAAGGATTTTTAAGGATTTCTAGAAAACAAAAATGATATTCAGGATTTTGTACTAATATCGAGACATAACAAAAAGATCCCAGCTATTTCTATGAATTGAAATCGGTAGTTAGAAGAAAATCTGAGTGTTTATCGGAAACTGTATGAGACCTGAACTTGTTGAAATCTTTAAGAATTTGAAGATGAACTTTAAGAATACTCAAGGATGTTTATAACATCCTGTTATTTTCAAAGATTTCGAGAGATATTTTTAGCGATACCTAAAGTTGGTAATGCCTGAATTAAAATAACTTTATTTGATTTCTATTTTTATGAACGTCAACCATACAGTCGAATATTAAATCAACAATTCCCTACAAAATCGGAATTAAAAATCACGCAACTCGTTAGCTTTGTAAATATTTACAATATCGATCTGCGGTATTAATCAAGATCACGATTAATTTTTAATCAGATGACCTTGGGACTGAATCGCAAGAACGTTGTTTTTATTAACCCCAAACCTTTTAAACATTAATCACGATTCTATTTAACCCTGAAATTTAAATGATAAGCGATAAAAATTTACTAAAAATAAAATTATTTAAAGACACACTGAAGATGAGTAGCCGAAAAGTAATCAAAAACAAAGTTTTATAACCTAGTAATGCGATAAAGACACGTTCTTTATTCGGTTTGTTGGGTTAAAGGTTATTTTAACATCATCATCCTATTAGATAAAAATTTAAAATTAATTCAAAAAAATAAGTAAAACAAAATTAATTAGGATCTAATTTTAAATTATATTTAGAAAAAGCGTTAAAACAAAATTGTTTACTATAATTGTTAATTTATTGCAATCATGTTTGTATATATAGTTATAATTTTTAACATAATGTAAAGTGAATCTATTTATATACCTAAATTAACTCGACTTAATAAAAAGACTTTGATGATGTCATAGTTTATGATTTAAATTAAATTTCTAACAACAAAGACATATTCTTTTTAAGGCAAACATAAATAATAATAGATATTACTATCTGGCTATTTGCTTGATAAAAATACAGTCAAATTTACTGATAAAACATGGCGACACCAATTTTTTATTCCGAACTTTGTCCTAATATCCGTCTTAGCTTCCTATATAAACGCCTACACGTCCACTATCCAATTCAGACATCAAGTTTTCTGAGAAAGCAAGTCTACAGCCATCCAAGATGAAATTCTTAGCTCTTGCCATCGTCCTTATTGCCGCTACAGCAGTCAGCGTAAGTGAAAATTAAGACAATTATTATTTCTATTCCATTTAAGCATTTAATTGATTTCAATTTTTATTAAATATCTTCAGGCTGTCTCTGATGAGAAGAAAGCGCAATTGAAGGTTTATGGAAAGGAATGCGTTGAATCCACCGGAGTTGACACTAAATTGATCACGGCTCTTCGCGCTGGAACTATCACTGATGACCAAAAATTGAAAGAATTCATCGCTTGCGTTTGGCAAAAGACTGGCTCCTTGAAAGCTGACGGTACCTTCGACAAAGCTGTTATTGCTCGTGATTTAGCCGACAACAAAGTCGTCAGTGATGTTGCCCTTAAATGCGCCGATGTTACCGGAAGCACCGCCGCTGAAACTGCTTATTTATCTTACAAATGCTTCAGAGCCAACTTACCAGCTGACTACAAAGCACCATGGTAATTAATATGTACCTTTTTAATTAATTAAACAATTAATTTGTTGTTAATAAAATTTGTAAGTAGCAGAAGTTTTTATGTTTATTTCGTACAACTTAAAACCCGTATTTAGCTTTAGTTTGTTGCCTGGTGTATTTATTAAGCGACCATTTGGTCTTCAAACTTAGCTCGTTCGTTTTCGCTAGTTGCAGTAAGTAGTTAATGTGGTTTTTCTTTTTGCACGTTCTATTTACCGCTTGGTCCAAAGTCATTTGTACTACCTGTTCCGGATCCGTGATCGCTTTCACTCGGTTCCTGTAGTCGGAAAGGTCAGCCTGGATGTTCATTAGAACGGTCGGCCTCTTCTCGGTGTTCAAGAGTTCCCTGAAATCGGAATTCCTCAACGTCGTGGGATCTCGGACGTCCGGGGCACAATTCATGACCTGACCATTATCTGGACAAAACGTCCCCTCCGGGATGTTCCGAAAATCCCCGTTCGCGCCTGGATGTTCCTGGATGTCCGGGGCTCGCTCGCGATGCCTTTTCCGTCGTTTTTCTTTAAAGTCCGCAGAGGGAGGTTTTTCCGAGTATATTGGGGACCCGGCGGTTTTCATCTGCAGCACTCGTGGTAGGATCAAACTGGTTCTTTTCGACTTAGGGGTTGGTAAGATCGAGAATAAGTCGTTTCGTGTATTCGATTTCCTCGTTTCATTCCTATGTCTGCTTGAATCGTCTTCATCCTCGGAACTTGAAGGATTTTCTATTATTATTTTTACTGTTGGAGATATTTTTTTCTTTTTTATTTTCAATCGCGAATTGTTATCAATCTCGCTGTCGCTGCTATTGATTTCGTAAGGAACAAGTGACATTTTAAATATATTTGATTTTGCTATATTTAAAATGTCAACAGTACTGTCATGGTCCATTTTTGATTGAAGTGAAGAATCTGCGTTTAATTTTAGATACTAGAGCTATAAGTCACAGTATCCAAATTTATTTATATTGCAGAACTATTTTTGAAGTCAGAATTGTCAGTTTGACCGATTTAGCCAGGAAAGAATATAAAAAGAAGTTAATGACGCGTTTATATATAATTACACAAAAATTATTATCAAGAAATGAATTTTATAGAAATAGTATTCCAAAATATGTATATCTTTTACATTTAAAATTAAATGTAACCTATCTATAAATGATTGAGTGGGTCTGTTGATGTTTATAAGGAACAGAATTTCTTACTTTCTAAATTAAAAATTTTAAACATTTTTTCTAAGAATAATGTCAAAAATGTCATACAGCCCTTAGAAGTCCTTAGTAGACATAGAAACAACATTTCAAGAAAAATGATAAGAAAACATAATAGCAGAGATACTTTAAACATACTATTATTCTCTTCAGACCCATTTCATAATCAAGAACAAAACAAGGCTTTTTTTCTAAGAACATCCCCGCATTTATATCGAATTGATCCCATACTTTATGTAAACACTATATAATTTTACAAGATATTTATACGGTCTTGTGATTCTATTGTTGATATTTAAGAAAAGCTTCAACGCCTCAAACGAAGATTATTAACGTAACAATATTTTATTAAAAATTGCATAATAACCGAGATATACGGATATAGTTATTTTTGATTCTAGATAGCGAAATGACACTTTTGCGAGCAAAAAAATCGTTCGAAAATGCAAAAAATTTCGTTATCGTGTATCGAAAAATGCGTATTTTAAACATTAAAAATTAATAAAATAACCAAATTAATTAATGACATTTGAAATTGGGTTAATGTTTTGTCAATCCACCATTTATGTTTGAACGTCAGATTGTCACAAATTTACTATTATAAATTTGCATTTTAACAGGAAATGAAATGATAATAGAAGTAATTGTTAGTTATGATGTGTTTGCAATTTGTCCATAACAATAAATCAACCATTAATAGTACCAAATTCATTAATTTTCGAGCTGGATGTAGTAGTATATTACAGTACAAGTGAGGAAACTAAGGTTATTCACTCACGCGTATGTTTTCCACACTCGCCTATGGCTCGTGTGGAAAGACATACAAGGGTCTTTTGTTTTTTTCAACAAAAGTCTTTTGTTCAATCCTACCTTTGAAATTGCCAGTTTCTAGCGTAGATACGAGTGTTGAAAGTTGTTATTTTCACTCACTCTGCTAACATTCATAGCAACCGGTGAGTGAAAATATTTTTCACTCACTCTAATTTTTTTTACCCACTATTAGCGAAATTTATACCTTTAAAGGTACAACTCTTTGTTTAAACGTAACGGAGGTGAACTAAAAAACGGTAGAGAGCACACAAGGAAAATTAAATAAAGTATTTTACTTGTATAAATTATTAATCTTAATTAATTTTCGTAATGATGACAACAATTTGACACAATTGGTTGTTTATCAATCAATTAAGAGTATGACAACGTCAAAAAGTCTCACAATTTGACACAACTGGTTGTTTATCAATCAATTACGAGGATAACAATGTCAAAAAGTGTCGTCTCCGACATATCGACATGACATTAGCCAGGAATTAACGAATTTTAAGACCGAATTTTCTCTAAATAGTAGGATTGAACAAAGTGAGAAACCAATATTTTCCACTCACATGTATGTATGTCTTTCCACACGAGCCGTAGGCGAGTGTTGTTTTAATTAATCTAACATACTCATGAGTGAAAAACCTTAGTTTCCTCACTTGTACTGTAATATACTATTACGTCCTGTGAACAAAAAAATTTCGTTTTGATAGTCACTGAGTACTACGCAAAAGTGAATTTTTAATAGCAGTTTACGAATAAAAAATTTTGTAATTTTTGGTTTTTTGTTTAGTAATATTAACAGACACGGTTTTCTTATTTTTCTTTTCATATTCTTTCTCATAGGTTTTATAGTTCCTGAGATATTCAGTTATTTCACCAAAATGTGCCCGTTGCAGTATCTTTTTAAAAATGATTTAAAAGTGATATATTTTCAGATTTTGCTTTGAAACTATGCAAAAAATAGTTAAAGCCAATAGGTAAATTAATAAAAAGACACTATCGAAAGATATTAGATACATTGTATTATACTCTATATGGCGTATTCATAAAGTTCAGCTACTTTTAATGTTTTTCAAATGGCTTTTTCTTAAGTTTTTTAAATGGAATACCCTGTATGTGCCCATCAGATTCCCTTTAATTAATTGTAAGTATGATATGTGCCTAACGTTAATAGTTTTCTTGACATTTAGATTTTAAAGAAAAATGTGTGATTAAATATGCCATTATTGGACTTAATATTATATTCTGTCTATTTTTATCGTTTTTTCTGTTTTTCCTTTTATTATTTGATTAAGACTTTTTAAAAATTCTCAATAAAAACTTTTTATTTAACTTTTTACTTTAAAATTCATCTGTAAAATAATTCTTCTGCCATATACCAAATTATGATGCGACTTGGTACTTTATAAAATTTATAAAGAATTATCTTATAAAATATATTAGTGTGGTACCATATAAATTTATTTTTTATATTTTTATCAGGTTTTGCTTCTTTATTTATCAAAAATGATATTTTGCTAAAATTTCAAAATTTAAGTAAACACTAAATTTACAGCACATGTGGGCCTGTAGATCAAGTTAATGAATACTTCTCTTATTTTACAATATATTTGTATTAAATAAATGATCTAAACCTGATAAAATACAAATTTTATAACATGAATTTTCTAAAATTTCATAAAGTTTCATAAGTTATTATACATAATATAAAATATTAATCAAAATAAACCAACTAAAAAATATATGATAAAGATAGACATAATATTAAGTATAATAATGGTATGTTTTATTACACATCTTTCTTTAAATTGTAAATGTCAGAAAAATTATTAAACTAAGACATATAATACACTTATTATTAATTAAAAAGAATTTAATGGGAAATTTAACCAACATAAAAGATACAGGATGTACATGATGTGTGAAATAAGAGAAAATTATTCTCTTTCTAATTAATTACAACCATTTTAATACCTAATAGAAATTACGTAATAATGTTGACATTGGAAAAATATGGTAGTATTTTTAGTTATTAACGTCAAATTTTTCCTCTGAAATATTTAACATAATCTAATAATTTAATCATAAATATATAAATACGTATATATTATATTTAATGAAATAGCAAATTGACCTTTATTGTGAATATCCGTTTTGTTAAAACTTTGCAAAAAGTAACAGAAGAGTAGTGAACGCAATATGCGTTTACTATTGATGCTCATTTTGATTTACTACTTATGGTAGCATCACGTGCGAGTGCCGAGGCCTTGTTTTGGTGTTGGTTGGGTTGGGTTTAGCCCCGCATCTGAAGACATCTCCTTTAATGAAGGCTCCTACAATGAATAGTTTCTGAAATATTGTACGTTACAAACTTATTTGACAACCCTATATATTTGAATTGAAACAAAACTAGAACACTAGAAGCATTAGACCAAGAAGTTAAAAGTGTTGGACTTAACCGTGCATCTTCAGATGTAGTGTAGTGTTAGTTCTAATTTTATATCTTAAAATCATAACCCGGGTAAACAACGAGGAACTACTTGCGATAGTGAAACAACGTAAGAATGGGAAAGCGCCACTTCCGGATTGTAGAACACTCGAAACAGTAAAGGACACGGTAGCGATAGGAAGCTCTAAGATCGCAGAAATGTACAATGGGCTACTAGAAAAGGGAAAGTATCCTGAGAAGTGGAAGAGAGTTAGGTCTGTACTCATCGAGAAGCCAGGTTGTATGCAGGGGAAAAAGTACAGACCTCTGTGCCTACTTAACACATACAGTAAGATCTATGAGACGGTGATCGAAAATAGAATCAGCTTGGAACTCAAAGAGATGGGAGAAATGTCCAAAGACCACTAATGGCAAAGATACGGTGCACGCGATAGAGAAAGTTTTGAAAGAGGCAAAAAAGTGTGAAAAGTTTAGGAGATGCAAAAAGAAGAAATGCTTAATGATTGCTATAGATGTGAAAAACGCATTCGGAACTGCTCCATGGGGAAAAATCATAAGTGCACTGTAAAAAAGAAAAGTGTCTCCATACTTGATGAGGGTAATCAATGACTATCTTAACGAAAGGTACATCGATTTTCAAGGCCATGCGTATGAAATCACGAGAGGTGTCCCTCAAGGCTCTGTATTGGGTCCCCTCCTGAGGAACGTCTTTTTTGACAAGCTGCTAGAAAGGGAAACGATGGAAATAAATGTGTGCTTGATAGCTTATGCGGATGATTTGGCCATAGTGGTCTCATAAAGGGTAGTAATGAGGTAGTGTGCACCATGGATGGATGGGTCTACAGATTGCACCAGAGCAGACAGAGATGGTGATGTTAAAGGTTTGGAAATCAGATAAACCGACTCACAGAAGTACCTAAGAGTCATACTGGGGAAAGATTGTAAATGGCAAAGACATATACAGACTCCGGCCATTAAAAAACTGCGGAAAAAACTGTGCATGCACTGCAGAGAATCATGGGTTCTACATACAGTCCCGGTCCAGCCAAGCGGCGACTTATAAGTACGATGGATATTCTCATAGCTCCTCTATGCTTGTCGAGCATGGAGAGAGGCATACAGCGTAAAAAAACATGGAAGATTTGCAGTGCTTACCGGACTTGCTCGACGTAAGCAAACCAAGTCATAGTAAATTTTATGCCTATGGATTTGAGGATTACGAAAACTGCGGCAAAGTAGGAAGGAGGACGGGGAACAAGTGAAGAAAGGGTGGAGGCTATAGTGAAGTGGGAAAGCTGATGGCGTAGGTCCATCGGAAAGGCAGAGTGGACCAAGAGTGGTGCTGATAAGGGACTTGAAGTGTTGGGTGAAGATGAAGTGGGGTGATGTGGATTATCATCTGTGTCAGTTTTTCTCTGACCATGGATGTTTTAAAGCTTACCTCTATAACTATAAGAGAAGTTCCACTGAGACATGTGCATAATGTGAGGAAAGAGATGATGTAGAGCATACCATCTACAGCTGTATAAGATGGGCAGAAAAAAGATGCCAAATAGTGATACAAATAGGAGAAATTACACCAGAAAATACAGTTAACCACATGCTGGAGCGAGAAGAAAAGTGGATACTTATAGCTGGGTACATCAAATCCGTATTGGCAGAAAAGGAGATGGAAGAGAGGCAGACACAGAAGGAAGCTCGATACCTGATTGATTCTAGTTCTAGGTCTAGTATTAGTTCTAGTATTATTTCAATTCTAATATACAAGGTTGGGTTGGATTTAGCCCTGCATCTGAAGACATTTTTTTAATAAAGACCTCTACAGTGCATAGTTTCTGAAATAGAGCAGTTTACAAACTGATATGGCTACCCTATATATTTGAATTGAAGTAAAACTAGAACTAACACTAGACTTAGAATTTGAAAGTGTCGCATTTAGCCGTGCATCTGTGCTAGTTCTAGTTTTATATCATAAAATTTAACTCTAGATTTAGAACTAGGAATATTCATAATGTTTCAGTTCTTAGTCATAGTTTTATTTCAATTCAAATATACAGGGCTGGATTGGGTTAGGTTTAGCCGTGCATACGAAGACACTTTTTTTAATGAAGACCTCTACCGAGAATAGCTTCTGAATATAGACTACTTTACAAACTGATTTTCCAACCCTGTATATATGAACCATAGAAAATATTTGATACTTATATAGAAGCATTTCTCCCCTCTATTTTAACGACCAAATTGAAAGAAAGTAGCGCCGCCAAGGGGATTGTTATAAAAGTAATTTCAATAAACTCCGAAATTTGAATGCTATATAGCTTACATATTTATGTATATTTAGATTTCCACTTCTAGCTTTAATTGATAAAAACCAACAATGGTTTATTAAATAAGTTTTATTTTACTTCTCTTTAAAGAACAATGATTAACAATGATTACTGGAAGAATCGTTGTCATATTCTTGGAGACGCTGTCTCTATCATATGCCTCCATAGTATGTAACAAAATTTTTGCAAGCAATTCACCTCTTCGCAAATACTCGTTGATCGTTGATTGTTTATATGCACCTCCAGTTATATAATTTCTCTGATATTACCTTTCCACACTTCTATCAATTACTGTAGACATAAACGAAATAAAACAAAAGTCAATTATGACAATTAATTATTAACGGTTGCTAACGTAGATTGCAAATTGCTGGTGAATTGTGTAGGCAGCACCATCTAATGGATTGTAATAATAAATAAAATTCCGTCGGTATTTTATACCTATTAAGAAAGCATACCCTGATATGAACTGAAGTGAAACTGGTACTAGGCGTAAACGGTAGCTAAATGATAATTTACCACCTTGGTATGTATAACAACAAAATTAAATGTGTTAAAAATTTCGAATTGTTTATAAACTTTTCGTTAAACAATGCTTTGAAAAGAAACATCGATAAAACTTTCAAATAACAAATTTAATTTTTACATAACAATATATTATATCTTATCTATGAGTACTATCAAGATTAATTTCTTAAAATTACTTTTCCATCGCCATTTCTGTAAATCGTTAATCTGTCTTTAGGAAGTTCGCGATTATTGGTTATTAAATTTTTATATCGATGTAAAAGTTGATTACATTTCGTAAACTTTATTAAGAAGTTCGGGAACTTTGTCAGTCATTTCTGCCTTACAATTCAATTCTTGGAACAGCTTCTCATACCTCCTACTTGCTAAACTATTCATGAAAGATCGTAAAAATTGGGACTTTGACATGTCGTAAAAGTTTACTGTTTCTCGTAACTTTCCCCAATATTGTATGAGGAAATATTAAAATTTCAATACTTCCCCAAAAAATTGTTATAAAAAAAAACAAAACTGACAAAAAGAGTTTTGTTAAATAAATTTTCTGGAAAACTCGTAAACAAACTAACAGGAAAGATCCACAATGGGTGCACTGACTTGTTGACCCGCTTAACCTGCACCCAGAATGAAAAATGGCTTGGGTGGCGTTTGGAACGGTCGTAAATTTCAGCAAAGGACGCCCGTTTCGCATATAAAGTGTCTACTATTCATACAACTGAAATCTTTACCTAAACTCACGAACTTCACACCGATCGTGCGACAATCTATAAGAAAATATTAAAAAACTCGTACTGTGAAAAAATTTTAAGCACTTTATTAAGTATTCTATGGGGTTAAACAAAAAAATTTAAAACTAAGACTATAAATGCAAAAGTTTTGTTCTTGAGAACTATGCAAGTTATGACCCATAAAATATTTGGAACTTTGCCCCACAGTCTTAAATTAATCTCTCTTTTTAAGGAGCATTTTGTATTTTAAAAGTAAAAAATAAATTATTTGTGTATCCCTTAAACTTATTCCTTGATGGGTTTCCGATATCAAGTAATTTACGTCATTAAAGCCTTTTTAAGGTCGTTTCGTGTATATAACCGCAAAATAATCGATTATAAGGTGAATGACCGAAGAGATAAATTTGTTAATAACATCCTCTAGCATTAAGATCCCATGAATAATTTATAACTTCCCAATTAAAATACTATAACTGTTGAATCAATTGTGAAGATTTTATAGGCGTTAACTTGGCAGATGTTGTAATTTCTCGTGAAACTGTCAAAACAATCATAACTTGGCAGCAACGCCAAGGTGTGATAGGAATTTCCCTCGAGACACCCTTATTGTCTTAGTAGGCATGTAGTAGCATCATCGATCGCTCTCAAACAGCACAGATTCCCGGAGGAAACTGCTTGACAACAGTTGTCCCCTATATTGATTTTTCAAAGTACCAGATAAGTTGAAATGTATGGCGGTTTATATTAAGTATCATTATCACGGCGTACTCAGTCGTTAACAAACAATAAATAATAATGGAAACATGTCCTTAAATCGTCCATAAAATTTTAAAAGCGGAATTAACCCATAAAGTGTGATTCAATCTGCATTTATGGAGGTCAAGACATGCAAGATTACGGCACGATTCGAATATTGATCGTTAGAAGTTTATGGCGAAATTAAATTTTGATTTTAAAATTGCAATAAAGTACGAAAACAAATTATTAAAATAATGGTACTAAGAGACGTTAATAAAAGTGATAATATAATGAAATGTCAACCTAAAAAGGGTGTAAAACACCAGAAGTGGTTTTACGATGTACTTGAGAAAACGTTAAGTAGTGACTTCCAACTCTGAGTAGGTTTAGTTTAAATTAAAAGCTTTCAACGTAAGAGAAACCATGAAGCTTTTATTGTAAGTATTGTTATCTCAGGGGTTTACTGGAAAAGTGTGTTTAATGTTCGTTTAGGTTATATTAGTGAATTAAGGTACACCACCTTCAGCCTTAACTTTTAGGTAGGTAAATTTATTTCAATTAAGGGTGGTTCTTGTTTAATAAAATAATTAACTAGAGCTTCTAAATGAACCCCATTTGATACGACTGGAGGAGCTGCTGTTGTAGCGAATTCAGGCATAAAGCCTGTCCTAATGACTTCCTCGAATAGGTTTGTCACAGTTTACTATAGATATTAGGAAATTACAGTCAATGTATTTGAGAAATAGATGTCTTCCTGAATGCTTATTTCGTAAATATAATGCATGATGCTTTTTTTATAAGGACATCGACTGTAATGTCTTGTCCCAAGAGACCCTTAGTTATTATATTATAACAAGCAACCTCGACTACAGCTTAAGGTCGAAACTTCGCCGCACTCAAATGTTATTTGTTGTAGCTCGAATCATTTTTTAAAATTATCTTTTGTATAATACGTCATTTGTAAGCAGCCTTGACTACAAACTAAAGGCCTACAACGCTTCGCTGTGTAGAAAGTTATTTATTTAATCACGGTTTATGATGTTTCGTTTCCACCGGCTATAACAATCAAAACCGAGGTCAATATGACCAGAGGGATTCTTCAGTTTTTTTTGATGAATATATTTTAAATGCTAATAATAAAATCAAAGCCATATGGAATGTTATTAACAATGAGGGTCGTTATAACCAATTGTACAGTAAAGACTGTTTCCATCTAAAAGCTTCCGATTTAAGTGATTTCTTTACCTCTGTCATTATTAATATGGTGCAAACTGCCATGGAATTTATATGAAATATGAAAATTAATAATATAAGATACTTTTTCTTTGAACCAACTTTGTCCATAAAATGTATCACAATAGCATGTATACGGTTGAAATTTTCAATCAATGTCACGGAAAATATTTTTCCGGAAAGTATGAAATACGCAAAGGTGCTGCATTGCATAAGAAAGGAGATATAAACGAATGCGAAAACTATAGACAGATACCTATTCTCCCTATAGTATCAAAAGTTTTTGAAAAATTAATAGCTACAAGGATACTCAAATATTTAGACCGCTTTTACCAACTGAACAACAAGCGGCATTGTTCTCCTAGTGGTGAGTTAACTATACAAAAATAGATGTTATATACTTTGCACAAAACGCCTGGTTGAACAATAATCTTTCTCTCAATTTTCTTGAGTTTAAGTAAAGCGTTTGATACCGTGAGTCACGTTTTATGGTATATAAGGTCAAGAAAAAATCTTCTTAGGCTAGACCTTGTAGGTAGGCAGCAATAAGTATTTTGGGACAATAATAGGATTTGATTATTTGAGCCAATAAGTGAAGTGCTACAGGAATTAATACTAGACCATACGTTATTCGTAATATACATTAATGATCTACCGTTTAATGTTTGTGAGGATATATGTATTTACGCGGATTATACTTTCGTATTAATAAAAGATTCTAATCAACAATTACTACGTTAAAAATTTTTCGCTGCTTTAACTCAATCAAAAAAATGGATCACGAACAAATGCCTTAATTTAAATGAAAATAAAACACAATCAATTATCATTGATTTGAAATTACTCTTAAACTTACTCGCGGTGAAGTTCTTGGATTTATCTCTTGATCCAAAGTTATCATGGAATCCCCAAATTGAGGTTAAAAGTAAAAAACTAACTCAGCAATTTTTATAATTAGACGTCTCAGCAAAATTACATCTCATGAAGTGGCCAATATAGCCTATTTTGCAAATTTGCATGCTGTTGCAACTATAGTTATTTGGGGTTCTCCATCTGGCTAATACAATCTTTAAACTACCGATAGCTGTAAAGAAATGTTAAATTTGTTCTATTACGGTATTTATTACACGTATATGCATGTTTTTTTAAACCTCTACTTGTGTATAGTGCCAAAACCCCAAGAGCTAATATAAAATAATTTTGAACCAAAAGATTACATCAACCGATCGGATTTAAAAACTTGCGTTTTGTTGTTAATACTTTTTCTATCACTCAACACGACGTCTTTCATACAGCCAATGGAGTATAACCAGGGAGTTATTGTCTATTTTAAGGTACATTATGTTCTTATACATTATGTACATTTCAGTAACTTATTGATAAAAGAGAAGGTGATTAAGAAACAATTTTGCAGATTTTGCGCTTAACAAGAATTATGTATCATAGGATTGTTGATAGTCAAATTATGAATATAGTCGAAATAGGAGAAAAACATGTAGATGGGCAGAATATTAAGGAGGTACTGCAGCTTTCTGTTGATAACCTTATATAGAAGGACCTTCTGAAACTGGTAGAACAAGAAATTGAAGAAATCGAAAACAATGGTTCCGAGGGGACCATTGGTCAGGGAGATATTGCAAAATTAAAGGCATATTACCTTCTTCGTACTATTCAGCAATTTATTGATAAAAAAGAACAAAGAAACAATTTTGTAGTCTTTGAAAAGATACTAATAACAGCCTGGATATCAAGCAACATCAACGTCGCTTATCAAGAACTAACTAAGATATGCATGAATGAATTGTGGATGACGATATGACCAGAGGTATCACAGGATTGTTGTTGGTCAAATTGTCAATCTAGTCGAAACAGCAGGATTCATGAAAAAATTATAAAATTTGAAAAAGATCGTGGAGGTCTTGTTTTATTAAAGACATTAATATTAAAGTAAGTAAACTGACTGAAAATACATTAAATCTTCTTGATAAACATGCCCCTCAGAAATCAATGTCCTCCTACACTTTGGTTAACGTATACCGTAATGAGTAATGATGGGTTGACGTGATGAAGTTATCAGCAAATACAAAGCAACTAGATCAAATGCTCACTGGTGCTATTTAGGGACTTATGCAATTTGACAGCTACTGCAATTAAAAGTGAAAAGAGAGCATCCCGATTATTGTTTGCGTACAAAATCACCCAAAGAAACGTAAAATACGTTAAAATAATGAGAATTAGTAAAAGGAACATATCATTCAAATTATCTGATGCTGATTAATGCTGATACTATTAACGATCATTTCATTAACTCGATACAACTTACATCTCTGTCGGATGAAATTTATGACTACTATACTTCAAATTTTGTTTGTGGTGTGTTTGGCGACATAGCAATGAATTTGTCTGCAGTTGAGGACAGTGATGTAATGAATACCTTATTAAAAGTAATTCTGTAATTGAGAGTTATTTACGAAACCGTACACCGAGTGTGCTATTGTGAGTGTACACTCTTATTCGATCCAATCAGTCCACTGCTATACTCGATCTATACATTGAATATTCAAAAGTACATTCGTAGCTGTTGCTATCATCTCTATGCGGATGATATACAGATGATACACTCCTTTAAGTCACGGATTTTTGCACTTTCTTCTAGTCAAATCAATCGGGACTTGAGCCAGATTCATCACGGTTTGGTGGTGAATTCGGATAAGACTGTTGGGTTATTCTCTGCGAATGCCACGAATGAAGGAAATAAACTGGTTGCGCAGTGGGACCTAGGGTTGCTTATTAGTGGAGCAGAGCTGATGTATCAGGATTCAGCCAGGTATTTGGGAGTCTGAATAGATTTAGAATTAAGATTGAGGCTATTTGTATCCTGCCTAGTTAGGACGGCGTTTGCCAGTTAAAGCTGTTATATTTGCACAAAACAGTTTTGAATGTCACACATAGAAAATTGTTATGTGAATCATTTGTATCACAGTTTAATTACTGTGATACACTTTATCATTCGTTTATAGATCGAGTAGATCTAGGCTGGTAGAATTCATAGGAGGCACAATAGTTGCTATTTAACTATGTTATTAAGCATCGTCAGCATGTCTCTCTTATATTGGAGACCGTCAATTGGCTAAACATATGGAAGAGAAAATTTTTATAGGCCGCTTTGTTTTTTCATGGTGTGGTGTCTTGGAGAACCCTTTGATATAAGAGAGCCTTTCATATAACTTACAGAACTGATATTCACAGAATCGGTACAAACTCAGGTCGCAATTCCAAGGCATAGGACTCAAATATTTAGGAAATCAGTTTCATAAAATATTGCATAATGTTTTATTGACCTTAATCGTTACTTTTGCTTTAGGTCGAGATATGAATTCAAAAAGATCGTCACAAAATATTGGTCTGCGGTGATGGCTTCGTTAAATGTGGCAATGTTGATATATTCCACTTGGTCAATTGGTTGTTCTGCTGAAAAGTTGTTTGATTTACTATCTATACTGTTTGGAAGAAGTTTGCTTTTTTTACTTTCTTTCATTTAATAATCTTTAATTCTTTTAGAACGTTATGTAAAGTATCTGAGTTGTGCCAATAAATATTATTATTATTATTTGAATGCCAAATTGAAGGTTGAACCTTCCTGTTTCAAATAATGTGTGGCTCATTGTTACAATTTGAAATCGATTACACCTAAGAAATGTGAAATAATGATGTGTTTTTGACGTTTTAGTCGAATCCCGAAAAAAACGATAAGATTTGAAAAAGATGGTGGAGGTCTTATTTGTCAAAATGAAGAAATGACCTGTATATCAAATTTCTTCAAACTCGTTGTTTCAATTAATCGAAATACCCTTTAAAAACACCCTTTATTAATTTTTTTATTAAGTAAAAAGAGGATCCCAGAAAAGAGTGTGTCATAACATTCTCTCCACCGCCTGTGAAGACTAAGTTATTTGATTTAATGAAGACAAGGTTATTAGCTGCCGAAAAACTACCTCGATTGATTTTTAAGCATCCTTAAAAGCAACAAGCTGAAGGTTCAGATAACTTTGTACTCAGAGAATAAGCAACTCTGTTTAACTAGATCATATTGCAATATCTCCACTAGTTAGAATACTAAAATCAAGAAAGATTAAGGAAATCAACGAAAATCAAGAACAATCTAGGCAGCCTAGATGGTGCCTCGTTTGATTTTTAATAATCTCAATTGCAGTGCCTCGGTCGCAAGCGACCTTTGCTATAATCTATATTTTAAGCTTCGTCTTCGACGTTCACATTTATTGCTTAGATGAGAAGTTAACTTATTCATTTGACAGTGATTTAGTACTCAAAAGTATGGTAATTTGAATATAATTGAGGATGTAATAAAGTTGTTGCAATATGTTAATTGTTAATTATTCTCGAAACACTTCATTATTTTCAATTAGTCACCCTTTAGTTTTTTGCGCGGCTTAAGAAAACTTTAAACGCAAATCCATTACGTGGAAATCGCGTAAATGGTCAACATGCAATCCGTTTCAGTCGAGTATTTACGTTCGAATCGCATGCTTAAAGCAATTACTTCAATTAGTTCACCCGCCAACGTTCGAAATTCTATTATTCCGATGCTTCGTTGTGGACCAAAATCGTAATCATTTCATTCTGAAATAACTTAATTTCCTCGCTTGGAGGGTTCCATTTAAACAAAGCTTTCGCGATGTAATTTTACGATTTCTTTGATACTTTAATTAATTCTGGCTTGTTGATTTTTACTCAGTGAAAGCTACGTCAATCGAAATGGCAGGGTTGGAGAACAGCACTTAAAAGTTTATAGCGCTGTCGGTTAAGCTTTATATGACTTTCCCCGGGGTGTAAACTCATTTTATTCCTACACATTCCGTTCTTGAAAGTCATTAACGGTGGCAAACCGTCGACCTTTTCGCCAACAGCCATCGTTCGTAGCAGATTTTAGCGTAAAAATGTTATAATGTCGTAACTTGCTAACGAGCGCAAACAAGTTAATTCTACTGACACTTTCCTTTCTCAAAACGTTATGACATATCAACTATTAATATCTTTCTGATAATAATTCTATTATATAAATGGAATAAAAGAAGTCTTACGTTATTGGGCGGGGTTGAATCGTCGTCCTAAAATCGCCGGTGCACTTTTATCTGAAACAAAAAGACGACGTAAAAGTAGTTTCGATTAATTTAATTCCACGAGGGCAGCGATAATACAGTTATCCCGAGAGAATTACTAAAATCAATAGTACCGGTTAGCTCTTTTGTACTTTTTCTGCGGCACATCATTTAGTTTTAATGGTTTCTTTCGTTAACTAATGGGATATGTACATAATTGACAATATTTGTTAGTTTAAGCTTTGTTATAAAATTAAGTTTTACGTACAAAAAAGTTATCCCTTTAACTTCTTTTTTACGTCGAAGTATTTTTTTTGTAATTTTTCATTTCATCCTCTAGTGAAAGAATAAATTAACAAAAATCAATGACGCCTCGTTGGAGTTTGAGCTCGTTAGTGAAGCTAAAGTATTACGTTCCTGACGCTGCATCATTCTTTTTATGTTAATATTTTGTAACTTAATACCTCACCATTCTGGTGGGTTAAAGTAGATAAAATATCGCATAAATCCAATGAAGCACGGAATGGAAATCTGTTGACTTCACAAAAGATTTGGGTAACCATTAAGTAATTCAACATCCACCGAGGAATCCAAACCATATTTCTCGCTCCTCAATTTCTTATAGAAGTAAGGAGACGAAGTTTTATGCCCGAAGCTGAACGCAAATTTACGTAAGAATCTCTGGTTTTGATGGAATCGGGTCGTAGTTATCCAAGTTAATTGGTTAAATTGAATATTTTGATAATTTGATCTTCCCAACCACAAATTTTTATTAAAACATATTTTTAATTATTAATACCACTGAGTAAATAATTCTCGGAAAAGTGTGTTACAAAGTATTTAACCTTAATTGGTTTAATAGTGGTTTAAACACCGGATTCTTTAAGCAACTTTCTTGCGTGTGGTGAATTAAAAAAGTCTTAATTAGGTCGTTCACTCATCTATATGCTATCTTTTCAGTAAATCAGTAAAGTCATTGGAAGAGTTATTATTACACAACCTGAATGTTGGTAATTACGAGTTTATTACGTGTAAACCAATTCATGTTTTAACATTGATTATGTTTCTCATTTATGGTTTAGCGATGTATAAAACCTTTCAAGACTTTGTAAGGTTACGTAATAAATGAGGGAGGAAGAAAAAAAAGAGAGTGGGTAACGAGTATCAACTACAGAAAAGTATGTTGAATAAACGTAAAAGTTTAATGCTAACGAAGTGAATAAAATAGAGGGGTTTTATTACATACAAAACAACGGGTAATGAGCGCAAAGGAAAGTCTGTTTATTTTCTCTCCGAACACTGGTATCTATTTACCTATACATGAAAAATAATTTAGTTTCAGTTTTAACGAATTCAACTAATTTTAAAATATATCTGTCAAATTTAAATATTTGTATCTCAAAAACTAAAGAAATATACAAAAACGGTTTTGTGCATTTTAAAATACATATTAATTTTTTAATTCTGTCGCACAGTACTTGATACATATTCAAGAATTACGATAAAATTCAAACATTCATATCTCAAAAATTAAAGCCAAAAACGATTTCGTTCATTATGAAATTATGCATTCTATTACTAAAAAATTCAGTAATGTTTCTTAAGCAATAGATTATCCACGATTTTTTTAATTTAACTATAACAAAACTATGTAAATTTATGCGATTTCCGCAGATATTTATATTAAATTTTATTAGAAATTTAAATTAAATTAAGGGGATTTGCTGAAACGGTTTATTTAATTGGAGCATTATGAAGTCCTTACTTTAGTTAATGATTACCAAAAAATTTCATTCTTGTTGCTTAAGGAATAGATTTTCCATGAATTTATTGAGTTAATTACAACAAACTATGTTATAAATTTGTGCAGTTTCTAAAGAAATTCATTCGTTTCTATTTTTAGAATTGAAGGATATTTGCAGAATTGGTTTATTTTATTTAAAAATACATACCTGAAATAAGAATTCCAGAAAATTTCGCTAAAATTTCTTACAAATTACTTTTTCCACAGATTTTTCAATTTGATCATGCATTGCAAGGTACATACTTTAATTAATGATTACCGAAAAATTCATTAATGTTTCTCAAGGAATAGATTTTCCACGAATTTCTTGAGTTAACTACAGCAAAGTATATTGTAAATTTGTGCAATTTCTGCAGAAATTAAATTGTTTCTATTTCTAGAATTGAGGATATTTGCATATGGTTTATTTAATTTAAAAGTACAATCTTAAAATAATAATTCCAGAAAATTTCGCTAAAATCTCTTACAAATTACTTTATCCACGGATTTTTTAATTTGATCATAGAATACTTTAAAAGGTATAGGATATTGACAATATTCAAACGTGTATATCAAAATCTAAACGATATATCCAAAATCTTTTGGTGTATTGTAAAGTTCATACTTTAATTAATGAGTACCTAAAAATTATTAATGTTTCTCAAGAAACACATCTTCCACGTACTATAGTATTTTACTAAATTTTAGTAATAGATTATCTAGGGATTTTTTTAATTTGATCAATTTGATCATCAGTGATAAAATACTCAGAAATGTAAAACATTTCGATCAAAATCAAATACTAGTATCTCAAAATTTGAATTTCATATTCAAAAATTATAATTTATTATATAATTATAGTAGTAATAAGTAATAGTATATAATTAAATTAATTTGATCAATTTGCTCATCAGTGATAAAATACTCAGAAATGTAAAACATTTCGATCAAAATCAAATAGTAGTATCTCAAAATTTGAATTTCATATTCAAAAATTATAATTTATTATATAATTATAGTAGTAATAATTAATAGTATATAATTTAACTCATAAATATCAAATAGTAACGTGTTTCCAAGTAGAGGTGGGCTAACTACTTGAAAAACGTAGCGGAGTATAACTACTAACTACTTAGTTTAACTACTTGGTAGTAGAAATGTGCAAATCACGTGAGTTCCGCCGGGTCACGATGGGTCATGCGTGACTTCTTACGTGAACGTGACCCAATTGAATCGATATTTTAATTTTTCTTTAGTAGTTGGTGTTACCGAGAATCCGAATAAAATCTCTGATGTTTTCCGGATTATTAATAACATTTTCAGTAACTAAATGTTGATGTCAATATTCTAATCAATTTTTAAGTAAATATGATTTTAGCGGAGTGCATATTTATTGTAACAACATTCTACAATCTAATGAAACAGACCAAAATTTAATTTAAATTTATGATGAATGGATCCATAAGAATTTAGTGATATAACGGATGTCCGCATCCGTAACTGCGAATAATCAGCATCCGCATCCACATATATTTTATCTAAGCTCCGGTTCGGCAATAATAAATAAATTTTTTAAATTGCTTGAAAACCACTATCACTAGGCATAGAACTAGAAAAATCCGGATTTGGATGTGCATTAGAAAACTGTTTTTGCTGCATTAGAACCGTTTGGGTTAATATATTTCACAATCAAAAAAATATTTATAATTAATTTGCGTTCACTAAACGAAGATGTATCTAACCGATTAGTATTATTTTGATATACCATAGCAATCTTTTTCTAGCTTTAGATATCCTTTTTTTTCTAACTTTGATTAAATATCACACAGATATTATGTATATTAGTGCTTTAGAACCAGTTTGGTCACTACCAATCGGTATATTCCATAATCATTTTTTTTGCATTTTCTGGCAAACGTCTCTTAATGTTTTTTAATTGTTTTGTACTATTCCACAAATACACAAATACAAATATACTCTAAGAAGCCTTTTGACATCTTAAAAGCTTTTTTTAAAACCTCAAAATTAATTGTTTTAAGTTTTTCACCAATGATTATGTATCTCAGAAGCGGATTTAGAGCATTAGAACTATTTTGGTCAAGATCAATCAATATACTTCAGAATTAAACATTTTTGTTTTATCTGGAAAACATCTTCTTAGTATTTTTGAATTGATTTACATTCATTAAGTAACCTGAATATATATAGCATCAATTGTTATCATTTTATGTTAGAAGACATAAGACATATACATTACAAGCTTTTTCAAACCCAACCCAGCCCATAATATTCTTCTATACAATTTCTAAAAGTTGTATTGGTCTATGATTTTTTAAGAATGTTATTTACTGAGTTGGGTTAGGTTGAGCTAAAACTTCATACTATCCTTCATATTGAATGGTATGATGTTGGAGCTCATCCCAACCTAACCCAGTTCCCAGTTGTATTGGTCTATCATTTCTTAAGAATGTTATGGACTGGGTTGGGTTAGGTTGAGCTCCAAGTTCATAGTATCCTTCATATTGAATGGTATGATGTTTGAACTCAACTCAACCGAACCCAGTCCATAACATTCTTCAAAAATCATGGACCAATACAAGTTTTGGAAATAAACTCTAAAAGTATCATGTCGATTTCTTCATTAAACATTTCTGCTTCATTGTTAACATAGAATCGATAGATTAGACTGCACTAACGTATATTGCTCAGGAATTCACTCGAAACCAGGAAAGTGTTCGTTATAACTGGAACCACTTCAATAATAATTAGTTTGTTATATCCCAAAGTTCGTTATAACCGGTTTCGCTATACGTAAATTTATTTAGATTATGTTAAACAGAGACATTCTCTGGACTATTGCGTTAGTTCGTTATAACTTAACCAAACCGAACGCAACGAACCCATAAGATTCCACATATTGAATGACATCAAGTTGACGGTTAACCAAATCTAACGAATCTTCTAAATTTTTCGGAAATATTTTTCTGTATTTGGATATGGTTGAGCTCTAACTCCACACCATTTAATAGGAGGTATGGTACGAAGGTTTCCTTCTATGGTTGAGTTGGGTTGAGCTCCTACTTCAATTTATTAGGTATGAAGTTGAAAGTCAATCTTATCCAAATACAGGAGAAAAAATCACGGAATATTTTGACTTTTCCTTTTATAACTGAGTTGTGTTAATCTTCAACTTCATGTCATCATATAACAAAAAATCAAATCCAAAACAACAAAACTTGTAAGTTCAATTCAATATGAGAGATGGTATCAAGTTGCAGTTTCTTCCAAAATTGCTTAATTTCATTCCATTTCATAATCATTAAAATGGTCAAATTAATTTAATTACATTTAATTCATGATTTTTTGAAATTTTTACCTATAAGGAACTTATTCTGTAAATTTCTTAGGTATTGGCTAGAATACCGGAGGTAACATACAGATATAAAATAGGAAAATTGCAATAGAAATATTATTTAAATTAAAATGTTAGTAGGTAACATTTTTCATTTTTCCACATCCATTAAATCGGCATCTAAAAATTCGCATCCGCGAAATTAGCTAAACCCAAATCCGTAACATCACTAATAAGAATATGCTAGCTGTTATTATTTATTTCAATTTTATAATAGTCGCATTTGTTTCAGAACATGATAAATAAAATTGAACACTGTTAATTCTGCCATTCTGTCAAATACAATTAATAAATAATCAAACATGTATTATATTCACGTGAGTGGCGTGCGTGACCCGCAAGGGTCTAGATCGTGAGCGGGCATAAAAAGTCACTCACGCGCACATTTCTGCTTGGTAGTTAATCTACTTTTGAAATATTGATTACTAATTACCAGGTAATCAGTAATTAAATATCTAACTACTTTTTTAACTACAACATAAAATACACTTTATGATGGTGTTGTATTTTATAAACATTTGTACAATTAACTTACAATCATGGCGTATTTCTTTATTAGTTCTTCCATCTTCCAGGTGTTTTAATAATTCTAACGCCAAAGTACATAATTTTGTTTAGGTTTAGTGTATTGAATAAAATGTGTATATAAATTGGCTGGTTTAAATTTCATTTCTAAATAGGTTATCTCGAAAACTGTAACAGTGAGGAAAAAAATCTTACAGGTCATGATCTATTTTTTTTAAATAAACTCCAATGTCGAAAACCTAGGTGCTATCGTCTTGTGTTTTTCTCCTTGACCAAAATTGAAAACATCATAAAACCAACTAGTGTAATTATCTTGCTTATTAATAACTACTTATAACTACAGCATAATGTATTAACATAATATTTTAACAATTTTCATTTTTTTTAATGGAAACAATCACTGAGATTAGCTTATTAAATTCGTTATTTTTTCTCATTTTAAAATCGGAAAAAATAAGATTCATATATAACATTCAAAATCTAGAAGAAAAAAAATGTTTTTACTACGCCATCAAATTCTCTGTGAAATAGAGTTTATATAACGTCTTATTATGAGTTATAATACCGCAGCTACAATATAACAATCAACATAATTAGACTTGTTGATATATAACACAAAATATAATAAAATATTACGTTTTTCCCATCAAATTCAATCGGTTCTACATCAGAGACTAGAATATACTTCCAGAATCGGTTTTTTATTTTGAAAATGTAGAACATTTCATGAAATGCAAATACTAGGAACTCAATAACTAAATTTGATATTCAAAAATAGTTTGGAGCATTATAAAGTAGTTATTAGTTGGTTATTACCAAAAAAATCAGTTACGTGTTTCCAAAAACTAGATTTTCCATGGATTGTTTAATTTAATGACAAAATATTGTAAAAAGATTATGCCGTTTCCGATCAAATTCAATCGGTTTGACAAACTACAATGCATTTCCAAAATCGGTTTATATCGCTTTAAATTAAATGCTTGAATTAATAATTCCGGAGAATTTTACTAAAATTTGTTGCATTTAAGTATGAAGATAACAAATTAATTAACTTTTAATTATCTTATAAAGCTAAACAACAGTTCATTTAATTCCTTCTTAAAAAAATATACTGGAAGACCTATTCTTGTCGAATCTACTGTATGCAAAAACTATGTTGACTTAGATTACAAGACTGTGATCGGAGATATAAAAAAGAAAATTGGAAATAATTTTACATATATGGATTTTGTCTAGATAAAACTACAGACTGATGTAGTCGATGCATAGCGCATTTAATGGTTGGGATATTGAGTGAAGATTACCCAACCAATGCATTTTTAATAGGATGTAAGCAGTTAGATAATACGAATAATAATACTATTATGATATTCATTAATGATGAACCAACGCAACTCTTCCCGAAAAAATCCCGTTCAAGATTTAAAGTTTTTTATGAAAACCTGATCCATTGTACTTGTTATATCCCCATGTATTAACCACAGTATCCACAGTTGAGCAACGTTTCCTTTGATAAATATATTGATCAAAACTGGAAAGAAAGTTTTCATCAGAAAGAGTTTAATTATTTCGAAAAAGAATGGCGGATGTATTATTTCCTCCTGAAATTATATTGGAGTTTCGGGTCATCTTTACTTAGCTAATTTACTTCACTATCGACCTTAACTATTGTAGTGTTTCCAAATTCAAACCTTACTCAAATATATTTAAATCAAAAACACAACAAAAACATGATGCACCATTAATTATAATATTGGAAGATTACAACAACACAAAAGCAATGAATTGCTTGAGCAGTGAACTGCTAGCTGGAGTTCGAGGAGTAAACATAAAAGAAGAAATCCTTATGTATTCTAATTCTATTGAGAATATGTCAAGTTCTGAATGAAGAAGTTACGTATTTGTATCTTTTGTTTCTTTTGTCCACTATTTTTAGAAAGTATCTTGTCTATAAGTATCATTTAACATTTTGAGATTTACTCTGTACGTTCCACTCCATTTAATGAGCCAATAGAATAAAATAGATTGAAGAAGCGCGTAATAAAACATCTTTAGATTTCTGTTATTCAAGATATTGCGATCTAGATCATAGGAATTGGAATAATTGATTCTAGCGTTTAATTAGAGCCTTCTATTTAAGGTCATTGTTTAGAATAATTCCAAGATATTTGAATTTTTCTCCGCGATCAATTATATTATCATGAGTGCATGAACAAAGATTGTCTTTTTTTTAAATTTACAGTTTGAAGTTTGAATACGAATTTTTAAGTTATCTGCTGGGTAAGTAGCATTGCAGGAGGCTTTTAAATAAGCCAATTGGTCCTTGAAGTGAAAGATTAACGTCGTTAAGGTCCGAAAATATGTCTGCATCTATACTATTAGATGTCTACTACTACCTAGTAGTCCCTTAATACTACTCTCTTCTCTTTTGTTCCTTAAACAGAGCTTGATCTGTTTGAGTGATTTATTATAGATTTTTTGGATCACTTAGGACCTTACCGGGGTCGATATTTGTCGCTTATTCAATCCTTTGGTTTTGTGTCAGGTAATTAATGCCGCGACCATGATTACGTAAATTTCTGCCTCGCTTATTGACCACATAATTATAACTTCTGACACTCAAGTGGTGGGCGCAGCTGCGATGCCCATTCATAACATTGCGCGAATCATGCGATAGTTTTCATGGAATTACATTTCGCGGGTTTTTAAATTAACTCTAAGCCACGACCAATTAGTTTCCGTGATTTTAAACATCTTCATCCTGAGAATTTTGCTCGTGATTTATCTCAAATTCTTTGGAATGATATCATATATCTTGAGAATATTATTGATAAGGTTTGTTTATTGAATCGTTTCATTTTCTCTTTATTTAATGTCGTAGAATAGAACAAATGACGTAGAATCATTGAGGGAACTTAGAAATAATGCTTACACGAAATTTATAAGGACAAAATATGTCCGCGATTACCTTGTATATAAGGAGTTTCGTAATTTTACTAATTCCAGTATTCAAAGGGAAAAGAAAGCTTGAATATATGCTAAATACCAGAAGAAGCCGGGAGTTGTAAATCCTGCGGTTGCTAAAACGCTTGAATTATCATTGACCTTGCAGTAGGAAGTCATGGATACTGAGTCATGAATGCTGGTACCGAGTTGTATTGTTGTTTTATATATGTCATATTGTCAACTATTGTCTTGAGTGTTCTGTTTACCCAGATTGTTGGAAGATTGCTTTGGTTACATCGCTACCGAAGACTACTAACTTTCACATTTACTTAACTTTTATTTTTTACTGATTTAAGGCTGATCAGTGTATTACCTACAATATCTAAGATTTTACAACGAATTCCCGTTTTCGACTAAGGGATATATTTGGAAACATTTTCCATATTATCCAACACACGGTCTGGATTTAGACCGGGTTACAGTTGTGCTACTGTACTATTGAATGTTATTGATATTTTTTGACTCGCGTATTGATATGCCTTCTGCCCTTCAAATTTAACCTTTACAAAACGCTTAACAAACAGATATAAATCTTAATATGTGGTATAAGGAGAAGAAACAGGATTTCTCATACACTTCTTTGGGCTAACTGATTAAACATGTCGTATTGTAGAAAATTGTATTCTGTAAGTACGAAGGCTTTCACGACCGGTGTTAATTGAACTAAAATTAGAACTAACACTAGCACTAATACTAGAACTATCACTAGAACTATCACTAGAACTATCACTAGGACTAACACTAGATCTAAAACTAGAAGCTTTCGGGTTTTGCCGTGCGTTTTTTGAAAAAATGTTTGACGTTTCGGATGCCATGTTGCAACCTTCTTCAGAAACTGGTTCTAACTGAGTTAATTGATTTTATCTGGTATCCCTCCTTATTTGTTAACTAGATTTTTTTCCGTTGTGATGCGCATAACATTAATGTTTAACATCGTTTGAAGCTGTCTATTCCTAAGTACCGTACTCAACTGTTTAACCACCTGTGTACAGGCGTATTGACTCAACCCCCTTTGATGTCCACTGTTTTATTTCTAATTTTTATATTTTATTATAGTATTTAGTATTATGTGGAGCAACAATAAATATTATATTAATATTATTTCACGCTCAGATAAAAAATACGGATTTCATTAAGCAAGACCCAGGATCGGGTTACAACTTTTCCCTTCGATAACCATCTTACATCGGTATGAAAAAGGAATTTTTATGTAAGTTTCTTAGGTCATCATCCATTAGGGAAAATATCTTGGCGCTTAGACGTCTGGATTTGGTGAAATTGACCATTTTCATTGTATCATTGAGAACTTTACGCAGACAATTGGTATTCGTTTAATCGCGAGAGCATGGTGATAAAGACAGTAATGAATAAGATTAATGACTAGACTAATTCCTTTCTACGTACTTTTATTGATGATTACCAAAAAAATAGTAGCCTCTAAAAATACATTTCCCAAGATTTTTTAAATTTAATCACAAAATATTACATAGAGGGTATAGTACCCTCTATGTACTTCTACTCGTTCCCGTCCTGTTTTGTTTCCGGGAAACGGAAAGTTGAAATTCAATTTTCTCGGAAATCCCGGGAATTCCGGGAAATTTTAGAAAGTTTAATTAGTTATTATTAGCACTCTAATATTGGAGAGGCTAAATTAAAGTAATTGAAGAAATAGTTGTACATTTTGTTCAAATTACTTAAACTTAATGTACAAATAAAGAATAATACGTTCATAACAGAAAGTAAAAAATATAATAACAAGAAACTGTATTAATATAATTTTATTTATACACTAGTTGTCTTAAGTTTGAGGCCGCCGTAATAACGTCTTTACATTATTTATTATATTTCCTACACTCTCATTTATTTGTAATTGAAAAATGAATTCCAGTTGGAGAAATTTGTTGCCACAAGCATTAACCGATAAAAATGACGAATCTAAGATCTCTATACAGGGTGTTCCCGTGACTCGGGGCATAAAATTAACCACATATACTAGAGCAAAAATGATGATGATTCGTGAAAAAAAATTATTATAAAAGTCTTCAAATGGCCAAGATATGGGCCATCAAAGTTCAGAAATTTTAACACATTTTTCTAAATATTTTCAAAACCATTAATGGTAGAGGGTTGAAATTTGGTACAGAGTAAACAAACATCATGCAAAATCATTGAACCAATTTTGACTTTGGCCGGATGACGGCAACCATGTTATACAGGGTGTTCCTAAAATTTGTTTGCTCAGAACTTTTTTGTTTGTTCGTAACCCAACATTTATTTTTGTAGTTTTTAATAGAAAATTTATTTTCGAAACTTTTTTCACTCTTTGAAAATTTTGATAACATTAACCGTTTGCGAGTTAAACGCGAAAATATTAAGCTTCGATTTCAATGGTAACACTAAACACAATAATTTTCGAAAAAGTTGGCCATGGCAATTAAAAAAAAACAAATTGAGCCGTCAACTTGCTTATGTAGTTTAAACATAAAGTTGTTTGTTAATGAAGTTTTTATTAATTTTGCGTGTTCAAAATGGACAATTACACATTTAGTGAACAAACTGACATGATTTTGACATTGGGAGAATGTCATGGAAACGCCGTAGCAGCCGCTAACCGTTATCGGGAGAAATTTCCGAACCGCAGAGCGCCCAATCGAAAAACATTTTTAAGAATTGAAACCCGTTTAAGGGAAAATGGGACGTTTAAGCCGAATTTTAGTAACAACGGTAAAGTCAGATCAGTCCGAACAACCGAACTAGAAGAAGATATTCTAGACTACGTACAAGAAAATCCTACAGCTAGTACTTTGGATATGGCGAGGCATTTTTTAACGTCAAAAACAACTATCTGGCGTGTTCTTCACGAGCAACAGCTTTATCCATATCATAGTTATAAAGTTCAGGAAGTTCGACAGGCTGATTACCCACTACGACTGCAATATTGTCAAATAATGCAGCACAAAATCCAAATTGATGATCAATTTTTAGAAAAAATACTTTTTGCAGATGAATCGACATTTTCTAAAGATGGAATCATCAATTTGAGAAATTCACATAGTTGGGCGGACGAAAATCCAAGATTTAAGAAAGCTTGGAAATCGCAATGGAGGTTTTCTCTTAACGTTTGGGCTGGCATTGTGGGCGATGTCATTATAGGACCCGTTTTCTTGCCGTCAAGGCTGGATGGCCATACATACAGGGGACATTTAGAGCAATTAAATGATTTTTTAGATGACGTTCCTTTAAACACAAGACAAGAAATGTGGTATATGCATGATGGTGCTCCTGCGCATAGTACACATGCTGTCCAAGAATTTCTATGTGAACGGTTTCCGGAACGGTGGATTGGACGAGGAGTGGATGCACCGATAAGTTGGCCCCCCCGATCGCCGGATCTTACACCTCTAGATTTTTATTTATGGGGACGCATTAAATCGCTTGTGTACTGCGTTGAAATAACTTCAGTTGATCAACTGAGGTTACGAATTGTTGATTCATTTGATCAACTTCGAACTGAAATCAACGTCCTCAGCAGAGTGCGCTTTAATTTAAGACGGCGATATCAGGCGTGCATTGAAGCCGGCGGGAGTGTTTTTGAACATCTGCTTTAGTATTTTTTTTTGTTCTGTTTTATTTATTACCATTTGTTTATAATTTTATTGTTCTTGTTCATATTTTTGTTAGAATTTTTATTATGTTCTCGTTTGTTGTTACCGCGAAAATTAAATTTATTGTTTTGGAAATTACATTCTTTTATTCAATTAAAATAAATTAACACTGGATTTAACTAAATCTACACTGAGAAATTTATGCAAATAATGGTTATTAGATCAGTTCTTTTTCAATTGTCATCGCCTTCTCAGATCTTGCGGAATATGTTTTATTTGTTACGATTGAAATCAAAGCTTAACAGTTTCGCGTATAACTCGAAAACAGTCAATGTTATCAAAATTTTCAAAGAGTGAAAAAAGTTTCGAAAATAAATTTTCTATTAAAAACTACAAAAATAAATGTAGGGTTACGAACAAACAAAAAAGTTCTGAGCAAACAAATTTTAGGAACACCCTGTATAACATGGTTGCCGTCATCCGGCCAAAGTCAAAATTGGTTCAATGATTTTGCATGATGTTTGTTTACTCTGTACCAAATTTCAACCCTCTACCATTAATGGTTTTGAAAATATTTAGAAAAATGTGTTAAAATTTCTGAACTTTGATGGCCCATATCTTGGCCATTTGAAGACTTTTATAATAATTTTTTTTCACGAATCATCATCATTTTTGCTCTAGTATATGTGGTTAATTTTATGCCCCGAGTCACGGGAACACCCTGTATATAATAATAATAATAATATTTATTTCCATAAATGCCCACCGCATGGAAAACGTTACAGTGCAGGATTCTCTGACCAGATCCAATAAACTAGATGTATGTGATGATGGTGTGAAAGAATTACTAGAAGAACATAATCTAGTATTGACCACTGGGAAGTTTCAGGAAGTTTCTCACAGAACAATGAATTGTGCTTGTAGATATTTATGGCCACGTAAAGTAACCCAAAGCAACGTCGAATTTAGGAGCTCAATAGTGAAGGATATTGTTTCCCTGGTGAGATCTATGAAATTGGATGTATGTGTAATGTAGAAGAATTAAGATTTACAGGAAGAATATAGTCAATGACTGACCACTGAAGCGTTACAGGAAGTTTTTCACAGAACAATGAATTCCACTTAGAGAAATTTGTGTCCCCAAGCTGTAACCAATAAAAATGTCGAATCTAGGAGCTTTGTAATGCAGGATATTGATTCCAACGAATCCAACGAACTCGCTGTATGTAATGATGATGTAGAAGAATTACAGGAAGAACATAATTAAGAACTGACCATTGAAGAGTTACAGGAAGTTTCCTGTAATACTTCTTGTAATCTAGGTGGTCTACAGTGAAGGATATTGTTTCCCTGGTCAGATACATGGACATGGATGACCACCAAGGGTATGGGAACAGTTTGATGGGGTATACGATGCATTGAACTTTTCCTACGCCTAGTGCAGCAGACCTTTTTCTATTTTTTAATTAAACATTAATAAAAATTAAAAGTTTGTTATTCTTGTATATGTTACTTTTTGGCACCGAGTCGCCGGGCATTTTAGCTTTAGTGCGATTTTTCTAATTGTATTATTTTTTAGGTGCTTTCTATAGTAAGTTTTTCCTTTTTATTAATTTTTATAAAATATAATGTGTATAGCTAATAGTCAAGATTATGAGTCGCTGATTGGAATCAGGATGTTCTACGCAAAGTAAACGATATTGGATGAACAGCAACTCATGAAATTATCGAAGACGAAACTTTTTCAAAACCGGTTAACAAAAAAGCAAGGAAAATACGACGAAGAATACCTTAAATGGGGCTTCTCGTGGAGTGCTTTGACGTTATGAATGAATGTATCCGAGATAACAAAATTGGTTGGATTAAATGTATTAGAATTAGTACAGAGGGTGCAAAATGTAGGTCGGCCTTAATCCGACCATATATTGTTGCATTCACACAGAGTCTTTGGCAACACGTAAAATGCCTGATATAGTTAACAGATATAATTCATGATTTTCACCCTTTCAGGGTGATCTTTAAACGCAAGATTTTTTACACAAATGTGTGAAGAAATGGGAAGCAGCCATACCCAACTGCTTTTTCATACTGATGTACAAATGTAAAAATTTTAAGTCGATTATTTGAACTGAGACAAGAACTTCAAGTTTTTCTTAATCATAAATTTGAACTGAAAAAGCGTCTACATGACTACACGCGGCTATCCAAATTGGCATACTTGGCAGATATACTCTCTATTTTACATGAATTTATTATAACAAGGTAAAGATATTTCATTGTTTCTTGTCCAAGACAAAGTAAACGCTACTTGAATTGAAAAATCAAAGTTATGGAAAAGTAGAGTTATAGGTCTAACTCTCCAGACCCGTTTCCCTCTCTTCATGAGTTTGTAATAAGATCATATGATAAAGTTGATACGGATGTTCTGAAATGTTTAACAGAGCATATCGACGGATTACAAGAGCGCCTGAAAAATTACTTTCCGGATTCAACGAAAAGCCTCTATGGATAAGATATCTGTTTAATATTGATTCATCTCCCTGCGAGATAATTTTATCTAATATGGAGCAAGAACAGCTCTTGGAATTATCTGCAGACGAATTTTTGAAAAATAAACATAAAGAGTGTTCTTTAGCATCTTTTGCAAATACAACGACAATATCCGAATTTAACAGAAAAAGTGTTAAAACATGTTTTGCCATTTCCAACATCATACCTATGTGAAGTTTTGTTTTCAGCATTAGTCAACAACAAATTGATCCATCCCACTGATGCTTTCGTTAATGTTATTGTTATTACATTCACTTATTATACTTTATTATTATCCATTTTATTTTATTATTATTACTTTGTTTTTGTATTAAAAAGAAATAATATAATACCTATTTTTTGGTTGATGCTAAAAGAACATTTTTTTAAGGAGGGGTACTGGAAGTTTTGATATTTACAACAGGGGTCAATCAAAAACTGACTGATATTATATAAGAGATTTTAGCTCTTATTGATTCGTGATTTATATAAATATAGAAATGTGTGGAAAAATTCGTTTTCCAACAACAAATTCAAAATCTGGTTTTTTTCTTACTTTTTCCTGGGAAATTTACGTTTTGACTCGTGAAAGGGGAAACAACAATTCTGAATAATCCTCTTTTATTGTACAATGACATTTTCAATGAAATTCAAGTCCACAAAGGCCCTACCTCAAGAACTAAAACAGATTTCCAGAAACGGTTTATTTACTTAAAAATACATACATAAACAAACAATTCCACAAAATTTCATTAAAATTTCTAACAACGTAATTTTTCCATGATTTTTTTAATTTTTACACAAAACCCTCGAAATTGCAAGAAATTTCGATCATGTTCAAACATTTCTGTCACAAAAACTAAACCAGATAACCAAAAACGATTTGGTATATTATAAAGCAAATACTTTAGCAAACGATTATCGGAATTCATTACTAGAAACAAATTTTCCACGAATTTGTTTGCTGAATTCGATAGTTCCTCTCTCAATATTTATAACAGATTTTTGGAAATGGTTTATTTTACATAAAACAGCTTAAATTAATATATACAGACCATTATGTTAACGTTTTTTAGACACATAAATAATTTTCAAGAATATGCCTCAATAAGATTAAAAAAAACCGAAAACTATGTAAATTTTGCATATTCTAATTAAAGATGATTTTATTTTGGAAAATTTACGATGTATTAATTCGTAACACTTTACAGAATCTTTGAGATAAAATGTTAAAGCTTTACACGTTGTAAAATGGATGTTGGAGGTTTTAACTCATATTAAAAGTCCCACTTGGGGGTCGAGATTTTGTTATCCCTTGCCTCTCTTCCTGCTTAAAATTACCCCACTTAACGTCTCAATGCTTTTGTGCACTGTTTAATGTACCCAAGTTTCCTTTGTTCGCTTTTCCCTCTAACAAACCACAAAATGAAAGGTTCCGTATATTTCCAAATTAACATCTTTATAAATTTCGGGGTTTTATGGGTTTTTAAAGTACATTTGTTTTGTGAATTATTTTCTTTTGTGTCAGGTTACTGTTTATGCTTACCCAATTAAAAAAAATAGATTTTTAGACAAAAACCAATTGTAACGTAAAACCTTTATAATCGAAAATGAATTATTATTCGGCGTTGTACAAAATTACCAATTGCCATCAATATTTATGGCCGAATGGTTAGCGATGTAGTTATCGTGTGAACTGCTTTGCAATGTTGGTAACGTTCAATTTTCACCACATTCATATGCAGTTCCGAGAACAGTTTTCTCTCCCTGTTGAAATTCAGCGTCAATCGATTGCTGTGACCCTTTTGGCTAAGTTCGACATTTCTGGGGCGAGATTTTTAGTTATGTACAAAACTTTTGTAATATCTTTTTTTTCGGTTTATTACAAAAGCTTTCGATGTTGTTTATTGTAGTTTGTCGATTGTTCAATTTTAGATGTTGTTTTTATCAATTTTATCGTAAACGGATTGAAAGGGAAATTTAAAATTTAATGATTGTATTTTACACAAGAATATTAAACTAGTTTGAAACATGCTATAAATCTAGAATTAAATATTGTACTAACGAGCTGTGTATTTAATCTCAACGATTTACTGGGATTTGTTGGTCCCAAAAGGGATTTTATTTCCATACTGACCAAACAGAAACCGATAATTAAACTGTGTGGCAGTTAAATTATTGTAACATCCCTGAATAGCTAGTTTATTTATATGTATTATTTCCTTTTTTTTAATTTATGTGATACTAACCCATTAGAGTATTAGATGAATAGAATCCATTAAAATAACGACTTTTCCCAAACACTCCTTATTTCTCTTGCCGTATTTCGAATAAAGTGCCAACTTTACTGTCCAACGTTGCGACATTTTTATTGGTCCTTCCCTTTATGGTTCGAACGGTCATAGAGGGACATTCCTTTAAAACGGGAAAACGCGGTGCATTTGCGCACGTTAACCCCAGTGAGATTACATCGTATTTTCCCCTTTATGTCGCTACTATTCTGTATGCTACACTATTCGCGATACTACGAGTTCGCATCTGCGTTGTGCACTCGAATGAAACCATCTAGGGTTTCAATTTAATTTTAGATTAGACGATAAAGATTGTCATGTTTTAAACCGAACAATTTCAAACCCTTTGATTGTAGATCTGTTAGAACTTTTTGCCTATCGATGGTAATAAATCTCATAACAAATCCCAATGGGCAGGTATGCTTCTATTTGGCAACAACCACAATAACAGAACATCCCGGTAAGTTAAACGAAATTACCATTTTCCTATTTACAGATATCAGGATACGTTCGTTTCAGTTGTTATAGGATAGTAATTAGCGTTGTTTCGGGGTGTTCGGTTATTACCACCATAAATTGCACAGATAAACACTGATAATGTGTTACACGATCTGGGATACGAGTTTTATTACGAGTATAAAGGCGGTGTAGTGTAAACGTGTCGGTTTACGATTTCTTTACAGTTAAAACGTACGCATTGTTTAAATTTATTCAACCAATACAAACAAAAAATTAGAACAACGTTTGTTTTTTTCGTTTGAAAAAGTTTAATTCGATTCATTTTATAATAATAGTTTCATTGTTGGGAAACGCGGATATTATCTTTGGGATTTATGACTGTCCTGCACTCCTCTGGTGTGTATACACAGGGCTCTATTATAACCATAACATCCACATCCAGTAAAGCCGCGTATTTATTACGACATAAAAATATATTACCACTTCCAAAAACTATATGGTCCTGACTGTGGTATAACGAATTCTAATGTTGAAATAAATACATTCGGATATTTATGTCTTGGTTTTATAGTATTCGTCCTTTTATTACTACTTCCATTAAATATCATCGAAAGTGATAAATGAAATAAGGTTAAGAGATCAAAAATAATTTGCGAAAAACGATCTGACGACTATGATTATGACATCTCAGGAAAGATTTTAGTAGAATATTTATTGAGAGATTAAGAATGATATTTGAAGTACAACGAATGGCAGCATTGTAAACTAATTGCCATAGTCTCGACGGAAATCAACAAAAAGCATCATTACGGTTACCAGTTTATCACAGTGATATCCATGCGCAATTCTACAACATCCCGCTGTGTGTTTGCCAATACATTAATTTAGAGAGAGTTTTCATTGGGTAACTGGAATTAGTAGGTACCGCAAGCCTGATCGTAATTTTGGTTGAGTTAGATTAGAGTTGGAGCACTGTCTATCGTCGACGAATACATACGAATTATTGAAAAAGATGCTTTGAAGATTTGCCAGTGGAAACCAAAACTATGGCTTCGATATGTGCATGATACGTTTGTTATATGGCAACATGGTAGAGAACGCGTCCAATAATTCTTAGATCACTTAAACGCTCAGCATTCCATGATCAAATTTACAATGGAAGCGGAATCTGCAAAGCAGTTGCTGTTCCTAAATGTATTGATTATTAGAACGGCAAATGGTGACATGGAACTTGGGGTATATCGAAAGAAGGCCCACATTAATAGGTACTTAGAGGCAACATCACACCATCATCTCTAACAGAAGAGATCTGGAACGGTTTACACGAGACGTGCTACAGAAAAATGGATATACTGTGAGACACATGGACCGAGCCACTAAGCAACGGAAACAAGGGGAAGATGCAGCATGTACAGAACCAGCTAGACTTTTCTGTATTCCTTATGTTTCAACATCGTCGTACTATACGGAACGGTTACCAAAATTCGTAATACACTCCCGATACCCAAGGAAAAGCTACCTCTATTAAAAAGAGCATCTAGATTCGTAGAGAGTCTGAAGAAATGCATGAGCGATGCCGAACCGTGAAGATGAAATAAATGCGAAGAAGAGAGAAAGCTGTTTTAGTGGGGAAGTTCCGGCCAACAACATTTAGGCCATAGTCTCTGCGTCAAAAAATGGTTGAGTTAGGTTAGGTTGTTTTACGTTTTAATTGTTGCGTCAAATAAATGAGTTGAGTTAGATTTTATTGGGCAGAGTTAAATTTTATTAGATTAAATTGGGTTGAGATGAGACAATTTTTACTTACTTGTATGCTAACACGAAAGCTTATTACTGATATAATAGAGCTACTCTTCAATACTCTTAGAAAAATTATTAATATAATCTATCAAACACATAGCAAAACTCTAGACGAATATGAACAGTTTTTCTCTGCCAAAGTTTTTCGATGGATAATTGAAAAATCTCTGCAAATGTACGCAATTGAGGTGAATAATTTTAAAAGGTAAAGGAATTAATGGAAATCGGAAGTGAAGGTGGATACTGAGTGTGACTGCGCTAAGAATAGTCATAATAAGAAGAAATTGCTGTATTGTAACCACATCTAGAATTCTACACACTCGTTGGTATTAGTTTTTATACTATAGCATGGATCTTTATCCATGCTATGTTCCACTCATCTAAAAAAAGGGTTGGGTTGGGTTAGATTGCGTTATGTTTGATTGAATTGGGGAAATTGAGCGAAAAATAGAACTAGAAGCAACGAAGATTGAAAGTATTCTTGTCCTGCACAAAAGAAGAAGGAAGAAAAATAATTTATAGGGAAAAGCAAGGAGGAACAGGAAGGAAAACAAATTGGAGTAGTGTAAAGAAAGAAAAATAAGGAGGAGGTATGGGATGGGAATCATTCTCGCTCGTCTTTGGTACATATTAAATAATTAACTGATAAAAAGGTAATGGATTTCTTTGTTTCCCTATCATGGTGAGCAGAGGAAGGTAGCAAACTAGGTGGAAAGAGGGGAGAAGAGGGTAGTCTATGAAGAGAAGGAATGAATGGGGTAACCGGAGCAAAACGAGGAAAGGGGTTTTTAGTGGGTTGCTGCTGTTGACCTTAACCCCACATTGTCTAGCTGTTTATCACCCAAAGCCAAGTATCTTTTTTGCATATGTTTCCTAATTAAGAAAAAAGCTTTTATTGGATTGGGTTGGGCTGAGATGCGCACCATGAGTTGGATTGAGATGAGACAACGTTTCATTTCATTTTAGTTTTTGTATCAAAGCACCAAACCCGAGTAGGGCTCAGTCAAAAAGATCTTCTCCTCCTCTACGCCAAAAATGGGGTTGGGTTGAGTTGAATTGAGTTGGGTTAGGTTGCATTACGTTTGATTGGATTGGGTTAGGTTTGGTGGGGTTAAGTTAGTTTTAGTATTATACGGAAGAACAAAGATTGGAAGGGATTCTTGTCCTGCATAAAAGAAAACCGAAAGATACAAACAAGAAGCAGGTATGGCAGGAAGAATCTTACTCCCTAGCGTTTGGTACATATTAAATAAATAACAAATCAAAAAAGTAATGGATATTGTTGTATCTCTTATCAAAAAAAAACTATTATTGCGAGAAATTAACGAGAAAAGTTAGTGTTTAGTATGTGTTCACAGCTCTTAATGGATTGGAGTGGCTTGAGACACGCACTATGAGTTTTATTGAGATGAGACAACGTTTCCCTATTGCTAGGCTATCATAAAAGCTTATTACTAACACAATAGAGCCTTTCCTTCTTCCCCATTTAGCAAAATAATTAATAGAAACTATCAAACACATAGAGGACTCTAGAATAAACCTGAAAACTTTTTGTCTTTCAAAGTTAATATCATCGAAAGATGACATTAATCATTCTATGAATATCGTTCACTTATGCTATTAATCTTTTGAAGATGATCAGATTGACTGAGATCAGATTCTTCTTCATTCCATTTATCAACTCTAATGGCATCTCTATGTCAATTTATTCTACATCATGCGAATTGATGTCGTCAAATGAAGGTGAACTGAGTCGACGGGATGAGGATTACAGAATCTTTTCTAGGTATGCAATTGAGGTGATTAATATGAAAAGATCCTTTGTTTGGAATCCATTGTTTGAGCCGCCTCGAGAAGAATTGGAAGTTGGAAGAATGGATAATGAGGGAAAGTAATACCGGAGGAAAGAGGAGAAAGAGTAATATCGAAGAAAAGTAGCACCGAATTCTGAAGACCAAATGCAAAGATAAGAGGAGAGTTTTTAGTGCTATAGTCCTAGTCGACAACATCTAAGTCAGAGTCCCATACTCAGGTTCGGATGAGTTTGTTTTATCCGAGCAGGACTCAATTTTTTGGTGATTTGAGATAGCTTTTAATGGATTGAGTTGAGTTGAAATGAGGCCCATAACTTGAGTTGAGATGAGAAAATATTACCTTATTGCTAAGCTATCATGAAAGCTCACCAACATAATAGAAAAAATCTGAAAATTCTCTAACCAACCTGAAACCTTTTTCGCTTCCAATGTCTTTTAATGATATTAATAATGATACAGTAACATTTTCAAACAACCGATTTTTGTTTTAAAATACTCTTTCAGGTTTTAGAAATTACCTTCAAAAGATTTTATACAGATATCAACTGTGTTTTTGCTTTTTTTTAATTAAGCATCATACTCGATCACGATAGCTATAACGTTGGAATCACGTAATTTTTGATAAATCTCTATATAATGATTTCAGCAAAACGTAATTACTAAATCGTTGCTTGGGTGGATTCACTCACAACAGTAAATAAAGTTTCAACCAACAATATGAGCGATTGCATCTAAAAGTTTATTTAACGGCAAAAAGGCTTGGACACTTGATCGAATAGTGCTGCGGAACAATTTTACGACTGAATGATCACTGTTATGCGCACAATGCAAGTTTTAACTGCTTGTTGTAACTGCTACAATTTTTGTAAAGATGCCGATGAAAAACATATAAAGCTTTTAGAACGGCTACTAAGTTACTAGGCAAAAGAAACTGGCTTGAGAATAAAATCTCCAAAACCAGAAGATGACAATCACAATATTAAGGGCCACTTTCACCAATGTGCAGTTAAACATCTAGAGGATAATTACTATGGTTACAGCGAATTTAACAGTTCCCATTAACTATGAGCCGGTCTTTAGCTGTCATATAAATTTATCAAGAGGTAGTAAAGGCGACCCTAAAGTATGTTTTTAATGGCTTGGGATAATAGATTGAAGGTGTATTAATCATTACTAAAAGATTTTCGCTCTATAATATAGACCTATACTCCAGAGAAATAGAGAGTATAGAAGCACGAAGGATTTTCTTAATTTAATAAATAAAATGAATATAAATTGTTAAAGTTACAGTCAATTCAGCTACATTATTTAAATAGTTAATAGAATAAGTAAGTACTTAATAGCATTGTTAAGATTAATGCAAACATTAATCTTAATAATCCTATAAAATGTTTAAAAATCAACAATTAATCAATATTAAAAAACATTTCTTGTAATGCACTACACCTGTATTAATAAGATAACCAACACTGAAATTTACCCCTCATTATTTTATAAATCTCATTCACAATTGACTGTTAATTTTGAAGCCTATCAGCTAATCTGAAATCATATTCTTCTTTATTCTAATTATCAACTCTAACGGCAACTCGGCTCGGTTAATTTATTTTACATCATGCGAATCGATATCACCAAATATTTCGTTTTCATCCTCTTTGTTCAACATGCACACCATCTTTTAGAAACTCTTCCAGAATAAAGAGACAAACATAGTCTCTTCATTCCAGTCAGCTTGCTCATACTCATCACATGATCTCTTATACTAACTTTTTATGTTATCCTGAATATCTTCATTTCTGCCAAATCTTATTCTATTTTGATTTTATCGTATTTATAAATCGTCTTCGCTTTCTTATAATAATATATCATCGTTTGCGTGGCACTGTATTTTACGATTATTTCTCATTCAATAATAATAAGAGCATCAATAAATTCATCCATAATCTTATTAAATGGTATCCACTCACGCTTCATGATCGATTTCTTTTATTAAGTTTTCAGTTTCACATCGAGTTCTTTTTTAGTTTTAGTTTCTTCCCGATGATCAAATTTCATTCAACAGTTTTCTCTAAGCGCAATGTATCTCGTACATTCCACAGCGTTTTATCGATTATGACATAATTAGTATTAAAAGGCAAAGATTCTAGTTAATATAAACGATTATAAGCAATCTGAGACAACAAAATAAATGCAAAACACCTAAGTAAATAAAATTAAATATTATTTTTCAAATTCATTTATATTTGTAATATATGATTACAAATATAAATGATTGCGAAAATTTTGCAGAAACAAGCTTCGTTCAATTTAATTGAATTAATTTTCTATAAAAAAATACTAATCGTGTATTCTTTGAATTTATTTTTATAAACCACATCAAAAGATCAAAATCGGTAATTTATAAATTTAGATCTGAAATAAAATTACGTAAACTATTTTTGTTCCCTTTTTATCTGGAATAATAGCGTAAATTTACACCAAATATTTTTGATTCTTTGATCCTCCTCATCATCGATTTTGTTATTCGTAACAATTACTGGTAGTCTATAGTTTCGTAATGTTATTCTCATAAACCGAGCTTCCATTGTATTCCCGAACAACTTGAACTCCCGCCCTATCTTCATTATCTCATGTTCCATATGCATTTCCAGTAATAAAACTTCAATGCAAGCTAGCAGTTCCTCTAACTTTATTCTCCACAACTCGCCAGCTTTTGAGAAGTGAAATTTCTGCTCGCAATTTCATTCAAATTCTGCGCATAATTTTAAACGCAATTTAATCCCGTTTACCTAAACCCCACTTCAATACCCCGCAATTTAAAACAACAACCATTAAAATCTCAACGTAGCATGAAATTGTTTATCCATAAAGTAATCGTTTCATATTCGGGTCGACGACATAATATCATTTAGTTTTCTTGTTACAATCTTTTTGGTTACCGTACGAGTTCCCGGTTTAGCAATGCGGCCATTTCGATTCCCATATGAACGTTCTCACGGGGAAATGCAAATAAGAACCTGAGGATAGGTACTAGGTTCTCGTTTTGTGTCGTCGTCTCTAAATATCCCGAACAAAACCCTACACTTTTAGAATTCGCGTCGCCACACACGCAAACTCATTTCCCAAAGGCGCAAATACAATCTCCATTTTTCTTACGGGGGGGACCTTTGCGGCTTGGGCTTAAATTTTTAACGAATTTAAAAATGTTAATGTTGTAGCAAACATTCATCACGGCCTCGTAAATCCCATCAAATGGTAAACACCATCCCTTACTGTTTTGATTAAATTTACGATTATCTTATGAAAAAGTAATTGTTTTACGTCATAATGGATAGCGAGTGCCAAAATAGTAAATAAACAGTGTGAGATGGCCGATATGGAATAAATATTTTAAAAATGTTTAACTCATCATTTTTTAAGTATGTATTATAATAGAATATTCGAGATGGTAATTTTAAATAATGTTTGTTCAAACTATATATAGCTTTTACTGCTAAAAGCTTCCACAAATCGTTTCCCCAACAAATAATTTTTTATTACTAAATTAATAAATTACCCAAAATAATCTTCACAGATAAATTTTTATGATTAAAATTTTATCAAAGACATTTCATAAATCTCTTATAATAAGACATGCATGTTAACAAAATTAACTTACATGAGACGAGAGCTTTTTTGGTGGTAGGCCAAAGTGACGCGAATCCCCGTTCGTAAGCGACTGAGCTTTTGGAACGACGTCCTCCCTTAAACAGGGCGTCGCGACGCCTGCGTCGATCGCAACGAAGCCGAAGGTGTGTTCGATTGGAGTGGCCTTTATTTTCTCTCGTCCAGTGGACATCTCTAAAGGTGATCTCGCCCCGTATTTTCCTTTTGTTCCAAAATCCTAAAACGACTACATCCGTTTTGTTTTCCCTTATCCACACGTCGAACTCGTTGACGTCTTTTGCTCGGAACTTGGAGCGGAAATGCTTCGATGATTGCAAAAGCAATTGAAATCTCGATAAGCCGGCTAATTGCCGATATGCAAATCGTGGCGTTCTTAATGATGGGAGTGAAGTGGAGAGATTTTGATCAATTGAAAAGGGAATTGGATTACACAGAAAATTTTAGGAAAGAATTAAATTTCGATGTAGAATGGTTATGTATTTATTACCAAATGTAATGCATACATGCGAAATTCTGAAAATTGCGCTTGAAGCTGAATGAAATTCCGCGAAGAGAAAACAAGCCGTAAATAATTAAGATGTATTACAGCATTGAAATATAAGGTTTAGATATTGCGTTCTGTTTTCCAAGTTATAAATATATGTGTCACTCAATTTTAAAATATGTCGTAATTCCACACGATATTTTCACGTCATTTGATAAAATTTGCTTAGAATAAATGAGGTTTTTTCGTTTGGAATGATGGTGACTAATTGCCGGGTATCGAGGGGAAAAGAAGGATCCGACAAATGTAGGAAATTAAGTGAGGAAATTTGAAAGGGAAATATCATGATTTGATTCGTGTCATTCGTCTTTTTTGCCTCTCTTTTCAAATCTATTTCCTACATCACTCTTGTTAGAGTAATTACTTTATTTATAAAAACAAAAAAATAAACCCAAATGAAATAAAGGATAATAGGGGAATTTATGAATAAATGGAACGATACTTTTCTTGAAAGGCACTTTTCGTTGAGATTCTCTTTTCGTAGCAATACAGTACATTCCGGTTAATTGGAACACTTTAGGTCTCGCGTAATTGGTCAATTGTCGCAAATAACCAATTGTAAAAATACTCACCAACAATATTTCTCCAACTGTCTGGTACAAATTGTATCGCTTGTTGTATCCCTCTTAGCACTCGACGACGAAGTCAACAAAGTTTACGATTGCACTATGTTCAATCGGATGTTTAATCAGAAATTATTGAGATAAAAATAAAACTTTATCAGATTGCGTTTCAAATTATTTAAACTTTAGAAAACAGTTTTTAAAAACGGTTTCGGCAACTAAAAATAAGGAAAACAGGGTATATAAACGTATGTCGTAAAATATTTCGCTACTGAGTTACAGCGGTGAATTTAAAGAAATTTACTTAAAGCTTTTCAGACCAATATTAAGTAGGCATTTTTGTTCTTAGTCTAGTACTAAATGGCAGATTATTGTTTCGAAGAGAAGTCCGACATGTACTTAATGTATGCAACAGAAGAGAAGCAAGAAGATTTTAGCAGACCATTTCCCAAACCGACATGTACCAAAAAAAAATTGAAAATATCCCTCAAATAAGCAGCCCGACATCGCGACAGACCACGAATTATAAGAACTTTGCACTTGGAAGAACTTGTGTTGGATCATGTTGAAGCAAATACAGATGCTAGTACTTGAAGAAATGCATAGGTGGAAATTGTCAATCATGTGAGTGTGTGACAGATTTTAAGAACTAATCAGCTTAGTCCGTACCATCTGTACAGTGTTTGCAATAGTAATAACTTACGCTGCCAACAAGTTGGCAGAATTCAAACCGATGAGCAGGACTAGGGAGACATAATTGCTCATCCTGACAACAAGTTGGCAGTCTTTAAAATACTATAATGTTTGGAATAGTAATAACTCAAGCTCTCAACAAGTTAGGAAAACATTAAGATAATATATAGTCTGTAGAACAGTAATAGTTCATGCTGCCAATCAGTTGGAAGACTTCAAACTAACAAGCAGGACTTTGGAGACAAAAATGCTTACGCTGCCAACAAGTTGACAGACTTCAAACTAATGACCGAGACTTTGGAGACATAATAACTCATGCTGCCAACAAGTTAACAGTTATTTTTTTGTTTATCTGATATTTTATTTAAAATTTCAATCAAAAAATGAAAAATTGGGTCAATTGGGTCACGCCGGGTCCTGTCAAAACCAAAGTTACTCACGATCACACACGTTCACGTGACGCATGACCCATCGTGACCCGGCGGGACTCACGTACTTTGCACATTTCTATTATTAGGATTAAATTGGTCGACTTTGTAATGATGGATCAGAGTTGACAGAATATTTTGGATTATTGCAACCAGAGGCCGTTTAAAACAAGATATTTTCGGTAATGGTTATCTGACACTTGGTGGCATAAAGCAACAAGACCTTGCATGAATACTAAGCGTTCATCGAGGGCCTTAGTTTGCCATAAACTTTTGAAGAGTTCAAGTTATAATAGATTTTATAAGTCTTGATTGATTGAGGAGGGGTTCATTTGTTAGAATTTAGATATTATATTTTATTTTACTTGCTATTGATTTTTACCTTACACTGAATAAAAAAACGCAATATTCAAAATCTTAAATCTCCTCGTCTTCCTCTAATTTCTTTTCTTTTTTACGTATGAGGGGTCCGTTCTTGCTTCCAAACGTCCGTCGGCTGTGGCCCTCAAAAACTAACCGACCTGGTAAAGTAGCCTCTGGAAATAATAAAGTAATTATTAATAATAATAAGTAATAATAATTTTTGGAGATAAATGAAAGGATTATGGCTTCAATTGAAAATGACGATCTCTTCTTTAATATAATGAATGATAACAAATAATATAATTATTAAAAATGCCTTAAGATAAAATTTGCATTATGTAAGATTGTATTTCAACTTAAATAATAGTAAAGCAATAAAATGATAGAATTAATAAAAAAATCATATCTTAAATATTGGACAATTAATCATGTTATCTATGTTGCAAGTTTTCTAGTAACTAAATGAATAAGGAATAAAAAATTCTTACTTGCTTTTATTATGTTTTTATTTGAAACTAGTTCCGAGGTACAGATCTCATATTCAGTCGAACCAAAAGAAATCAAAATAATGAATGTAAACAATTCAAATTGGTTACTTAATTGATTATTATCTTTAAGTGTACCACTTCGAACCAGTCAAACACTTTTTCAAAAGACGCACGGCAAAACCCGAAAGTTAGTTTTAGATCTAGTATTTGTCCTAGTGATAGTTGTAAGTGTTAGCGCTAGTGTTAATTCTAATTTTAGTACAATTAACAGCGGTCTTGAAAGCCTCCGTACTTATATGATTATTATCTTTTTTATTTCGTGATTTCAAAAATTTCTAAAGATCCATTTTTAAACATTTCTCACATTTCTGAAATAATTTTTTATATAGTGCTAACCTCTCTAAATACTTCCTGTTTTTGGACTGTCTGTTCTATACAGAGTGTGTTACAGTTTTCACAGCCAATACAATATACCCCACTATCTTATCTCTTTTATGCTCACTATATATATATATCATTACATTGTTGTATATGTATTATCATTGTTGATATATATTATCTCTCTTATCATCACTATATATACCATTACATTGTTGTTGTTTTTATGGCCTGAAAGTCTTAAAATAGTATTATTTTTCGAAAACGCCAACAAACGTGAATATTTCGAAAACATGTTATGTTTTTACAATAATATCGTTAAATGTTATATGCCTGGAGTGGTTTTCCTGGACTACTCTAACAAAGGACCTTTTTGTTTTTGAACTTTAGAAAACAGCCTACCAATTATATGTTTCGGAAAATATATCATTACTTTCTTCTATCTTTTTCTTTTGTGTTAATGGGTAACCCGGGTACCTAAAAACACTATCATCCTAAAATCTGAAATTAGCTACATTTTGGAACATGAGACGCTCTCACTTATATGGGATAGTGATGGGTACAGTTGAAATTTTTCTGAAAATGTCATATTCAATTAAATTATCTTTGGTTCTTGTTAAGCACAAATCCAAGAAATTAAGTTTTCCACATTTGTTCTCTTTCCAGTATGTATTAAAATTAATTATAATTGTAACTATGTAAGTTCTTTACAGATTCATCATTCCCTCTTCATACACAAAGTCGTCATTCATACCTCTAGCCTACAGCCACCTCAACTCATTATTTTATATGCTAAATTAATAAAATACATCATCTCGCTATAATTTAACATAACAAACATTTTATCTTAATCAATTTTTGTCGTACAATGCTCAGAAAGATCACTTTACCTGCAACGGTTAACAAACTTCTTGCGTTAACTTTGGTACTTTGAGGACATTTGACGTAAACCTTGGTTATATTTCGTTTTATGGCATCCAGACTTTAATTGCAAAAGATGGAATATGATCTCAAAAATTTATCATCAATTATACCTTATGGGGACAAAATCCGAGGACACACTGTATATTGAGCATTTTGAAAATCAAGACTTATCAACCGCTAGAAATTGAAGATGGCATCGGAAAAAAATTATTTGTAGCATGAAACGTAGAATTTATTAAACCGTTTCATTTGTTACCTAGCTGATGATAATCGAAATGTAAATGGTAGAGTAATAGTTTAGGGCGTTCTTGTATGATGACTTCTATATACAAGATGTCTTTTCTCTGCTAAAATTACATTCAAAATGGATATACTGCACATTGGTGTAATCAGAATAAAAATCTCTATCCAATGACGTAAAGAAAAATATACCGGCCAGTTTAAAAAAAAGTTCATTATTGCTTGAAACTGAAGATGGCGTTGGAAAAACTTATTTGTAAAGTCCCTAGATTTATAAAGTATCGCGGTTTGCCGCTATGCTAGTTCGAAAAGTCACGCGGCAAAATTAAATTTCATATAAAAGGTTATTTAGTGAAACAATATAAAAGATCATTCAAACAAATTCCCTAGATTCCCCAAATTTCAATTACAAGTCAAAATAGTCTTACGACGCTTCGGTTTACGATGACTCGTACTTACGACGATCAACAAAATCCTATTGTATATAAATGTACAGATGGTTCAAATTCGATATCTGATTAGGCTGTCTTGAAAAATACAAAAAGACTTGAGATGCCTCCAGAAGACTTGATATTGCTTCTAGAAGACCTAAATGTTTCCAGATAACTTACAGTAATTTCAGACTATAAGTACGAAGGCTTTCATGACCGCTGTTAACTAAACTAAAATTAGCACTAACACTAGAACTATCACTAGAACGGCTTTCCAATATTCAGCACTTCGAACCAGTTTCTGAACAACGTTGCAACATGGCATCCGAAACGTCAAACATTTTTTCAAAAAACGCACGGCAAAACCCGACAGTTGCTAGTTTTAGATCTAGTATTAGTCCTAGTGATAGTTCTAGTGATAGTTCTAGTGTTAGTGCTAGTGTTAGTTCTAATTTTAGTTCAATTTCAGGCTAATTACCATGCTCTCAGAAGACTTTATGTTGCCGACTTAGAAGACCGGACACTGCCTCTAGATGTTTTATTACTGTCCCTAGAAGATACTGCTTCTAGAAGATTTAAAATGTTTCCAAACTAATTACAATGCTTCCAGAAGATTTGCAATGCTTCCAGATGACTTGACATTGTATTTAGAAAACTTGATATGCCTCCAGACGATTTACAATGCTTCCAGAAGTCTTGAATGCTTCTAAAAAAGACTTAGTGCTACTGTTAGAAGACTTGAGGTGCATCCAGAAGAATTGATATTTCATCTTGAAAACTTGATTTACTACCAGGAGACTAGATACTGCCTCTAGATGATTTGATACTGTTTCTAGAAAACTTGATATTGTTTTCAGAAGACTTGAAATGTATCCAGACGACTGATACTGCCTCTTAAAGTTACAATGCTTCCAGATGACTTGACATTGTATTTAGAAAACTTGAAATGCTTCCAGACGATTTACAATGCTTACAAACGTTTTAAAAGGGTTCCAAACAAGACTTAATGTTACTGTTATAAGACTTAAGGTGCATCCAGAAGATTTGACGTTGCATCTAGAAAACTTGATTTTGTTTCCAGAAGACTTGAAATGTTTCCAGAAAACTGGTATCATTTTCAGAAGAATAAAAATGTTTCCAGACGGATTACAATTTTTCCAGATGACTTACAATGCTTCCAGAAGACATGATATTGCATCTAGAAGACTTGATTTACTACCAGAAGGCTGGATATTACCTCTAGGTGATTTGATACTGTTGCTAGAAAACTTGATATTGCTTCCAGACGGTTTACAGTGCTTCCAGAGGACTTACAATGCTTCCAGAAGACTCGATATTGCATCTAGAAGACTTGATTTGCTACTAGAAGGCTGGATATTGCCGCTAGGTGATTTGATGCTGTTTCTAGAAAACTTGATATTGTTTCAAGAAGACTTAAAATGTTTCTCGACGACTTATAATGCTTCCGGAGTAAAAATGTTTCCAGATTAAAATTAGCTTCAATTAAATAAATTAATTATAAAAAAAAGATTTGTTCCAAAAAATTGTTGTAAGCAATCGAGATATTAATAAATTGATTTAATTTATTTATAAATAACTTTAAATCTTAAGTGTTGAAATAACATTATGTCCGGAAGGATTTTCATTAAATATATACATTTAATATTATACAATTTGTGAAATATACAGTTTCCTTAACCGTTTCCGTAACTCTAATTTTAATCATTTCTCACAATGCTTCCATAAGACTTGATGTTGCATCTAGAAGACTTCATTTGCTACCAGAAGACTGGATACTGCCTCTAGGTGATTTGATACTGTTGCTAGAAAACTTGATATTGATTCAAAAAGACTTAAAATGTTTCCAGGTGACGTATAATGCTTCCAAATGGCTTACAATGCTTCCAGATGACTTGACATTGCATCTAAAAGATTTGAAATGTTTCTAGAAGACTTCAATTTGAAGACTTGAAATACTTCAAAATTACTCGGAATGCTTCCAAAAAATTGGATACTGTTTCTAGAAGACTCAGTACTGCTTCTAGATGTTTTAAAATGCTTCAAAAAGACTCGATACTGCCCCTGTAAGACTTAATACAGCTTTTTCATCAGATGACTTGAAATGCTTCCAGATTTGATGCTACTTTTAGAAGATTTAAAATAGTTACAGAAGTCTCGACATCGCCTCTGGTAGGCTTAACATTGCTACCAGAAAGTTTAAAATGTGTCCAGAAGACTTGATACTGCTTCTAGAAGACTTGATATTGATTCCAGAAGACTTGACATTGCCTCTATAAGACCTGAAATGCTTCCAGAAGACTAATTTATTTGGTACCGAACGTAATTTCTATATTTTTTGATAAAGTATTTTTTTCGATTGATATGAATTTAAAAAATTCATAAGATTTCAAGACATTCAAGACGGCACTTGCACTCCTTGTCGGTCATCTTAGAAACCTGAAGATAATTTCCGGTATTTTCTCTTAACCACATATGTCATAAATTTTTTTCTGCAAGTTTCTGCAATGAGTAGTTTCCGAGAAACCTATACATTAATTAATTTTAAACTCTATATGGTTGTTTCATCAAGAGTTTATTGGCAATAAACTAACTTCGCAAAGCCTTTTCGCAGCTCCCAAGGCAATTATACGGCATTATTATAACTGCTATTTTTTATTAAAAAAAACAGTGACATATGCTGACAAACAGCGACATGCGCTGACAAGCTATCAAACCGCCATTTTGGCTCGAATAGTTTGAATATACAGGCTTCATGAATCGCGGTACTTTAGTAATCTAGGGAATTTTCTTATTTTTAGCATGGAACGTAGAATTTATTAAACCTAAATGAGTTATAGCTTGAGTGTTCTTGTGTTATAATCTCTGCACACAGGTGACTTTTTCTTGTTAAAATTACAATCAAAATAAATGTATTATATACCAATAGATTCAGCAAAAGAATCTCTATCCAATAACATGAAGAAAAATATCGAGCAATTTGAAAAACGAAAGTGAGAATCACTTGAAATTCAAGATGGATTCGGAAAAAAATTATTTGTGGCGTACAACATAGAATTTATCAAACCATTTATTTGATGCATAGCTTATGAGGGGTTTTAGCTTGGGGCGTTTTTTGTGTGACACCCTGTATACTCAAATTTGACAGATAACGTGCCAACTTTCATAAGATTAAAATAATAAAAATAAAAGAATTAAGAAAATAACGGAAAAAAATTATTTGTGGCGTACAACATAGAATTTATCAAACCATTTATTTGATGCATAGCTTATGAGGGGTTTTAGCTTGGGGCGTTTTTTGTGTGACACCCTGTATACTCAAATTTGACAGATAACGTGCCAACTTTCATAAGATTAAAATAATAAAAATAAAAGAATTATATCTGATAGTGGAACGATTTATGAATCCAATTGAAGACGAAAACGCTCTTTTTAAGATGATATATGTTAACTGACGTTTCAACGAAAAGTTATTGGAATAGAAATTATAATATGTTATGAAATATGTGTGAAATAATAAATATAGTAAAATTTAAAATAATCGCCATGGTTAAAATTAAAAAATGGAAGTAATGGATAACATCTTTTATTTCATTTTTCATTATTAAATTTAGTTGTCCATATACGTCGGAGTAATCGCATATAGTTATATATGCACGATATTATGCAAATTTGTATGTATTAATACTTAAATTAGATTTTCTTGATCTTACTCTAATTAATTGATAACTGATAGTTCTATTGAATTTAAATCATACAGAAAACCAACAGACAGGCAATCATTCCGTCAGATTCATATCACATCAATACCGTGTGATATGGCATAACGCACGTAAATTAAATATTTCTAGTTTAAACACCATCTTAAATCTCGAATTTTAACCCAAGATTAATCTCGTTCTTACGAATTTGCAACCTTCTTTTGCTTCTCCCAAAAATTCCATCAGCCTTCCTACGGACTTTACTCACTGCTCCTCCAGGTTCATACTAATCTCTTCAGCGTCAGACTCGAGACTCTACTTTAATTTGTGTACAAAAGAAACCTTATGGTATAATTAATGTTTGTAAACAAAACCTATATAGTATTCTTGCGGGGTGATTAACAGGTAAAAAAGGTTCACGGTTTAATTGGGGTACAAAAGAAAGCTACCTGTTCTAACCTTCTTTCTATTACAACGGGGGATTCTTCACAATTTAATTGGGGTACAAATGAAATCTTCACGGTATGATTAATGTTTTTAAACAAAATTGACCTTTATAACATTCTTAAACTCCACCTTTAATTGGGGTACAAAAGAAATCTTCACGGTATAATTAATGTTTGTAAACAAAACTGATCTACTCAACATTTTTTTTTAGGGAAATGACAGGTCAAAAGAAAAACTTCACGCTCTAATTGGGGTATATAATAATATAAATATATAATTGGGGTATATATCGTGCATATTTCAGTCAGGGCACGTCGAAAATTAGTTCATAATGTGAAGACAAGAAACTTACACACAAACATTTTCAAACAAACATTATACATTACACACAAACATTTTCACACGAACGTGTGAAAATGAAAATCCCACCTTTAGACATCCCGGTGACATTTATTTAGTCGTCAGAACATGATCTAACTCTATTCAATGTTGTATTTTTATCATTCTTGCTTATCAACTTTTCTTTTGTTTTTACCGCATATTTTACTGCATATTTCCACCAATTTTAACCGCATATTAATAATTTATATTGCTTCTTTTTATCGCATATAAATCCGGATCTTATTTATATGTATGCAGATCGAAACTCTTTGTAAACCAACAATTTTAACTTTAATATAATTTTCATGTATTTTTTCAGTCATATGTGATAAAAACTTTTGAGATTGCCAGTTAAAACGTTCTTGCAATGAAATGTTTTGTTCAATAAACTTTTGTCATCCTTAACTACTGGTTGATTGTCGTTGAAGATAATATTGTCTTCTTTAAAATGATGAATGATAATAGCTGTTTTATTAAAAAATTATTGAGATTCATATTTAAATGTGTAAAATTACAGTTAGGTTGGAACAACTTTGATAACATTAAAGTAATAAAAATGAAAGAATTAAAAAAGCCCTTTTTTAAAGGCTAAAATAATAATCTCTATTATAGGATAATTTATGGACTAAATTGAAGACGGAAGTGCCCTATTTAAAATATTATATAAGCGAGAATTTCGTGAGATAGGAATTAAAATGTATAAGATAATGTTCCAAATTACTTACACTTAATAAACGCTTAATAACAGCTTTAATAATGTATGTAGAGGAATGAGTTATGGCTTAAATTGAAGATGAAGTCATTTTCTTTAAAATGATGTATGATAACCGCTGCTTTATTCAGAAATTACTCAGATAAGAATTAAGGTATGTAAAGTTGCAATTCAACTTAGATAATAGTAAAATGAAAAAATAAAATTGAAGACGAAAATTCCATCTTTAAAACAATGTACGATAACTGACAATCCAACGAGACATGATTATGTTAGAAATTACAACATGCAAAGTTGCATATCAAATTAGTTAAACTTAGAGAAATGGCTACACCTTTAATGACGGAGAAACGAATTGAAGATAAAAATATCTTCTTTATAATCGATGCATGAATAATCCAAGAATTATTGAGTTATAATTAAAATGTATGAGTATAGGTTTCAACTGAAATAACAATAGAATAATAAAAATGTAAGAATTCTAATAATGGCCGTGGTGAAAATAAAGGAGATGATAGGATAAAGATAATGGATTTAAAGATCAAATTGAAGATAAAAATGCTCACCTTATGACAACTGAGGTTTGAGAAATTCTTGAGATAGAAAATGTGTAAGATTACGTATAAAATTATTTAAATTTTACGAAATAGCTGCTACTTTAATGACGGAGATAAAGGAATGAATTATGGCTTAAATTGAACATAAAAACGTCTTGTTTAAAATGGTAATGTAATGATGTTTAAGATTCTTATAATAAGAATGGAAAAATTTTAAAAATGACAATGGCCAAAATAGTGGAGATAATGGGATGATTTAAGGATCAAATTGAATACGAAAGTGGTCTATTTAAGACGCTTTATGATAACTGACTTTTCGATGAGAAATTCTTGAGATAGAAATTAAAATGTGTAAGATTGCGTATCAAATTATTTGAACTTAAAGAAATGGCTACAGCGTTAATGAGATAAAGGAATGAAACATGGCTTCAATTGAACATAAAGATATGTTCTTTAAAATGCTTAGGTAATGGTATTTAAGATTCTTATAACAATGAAAAAAATACGATGGTCAAAATTATGAAGATAATGGGATGATTTAAGGATCAAATTGACAAAAACGTGCTCATTTACGACGCTATATGATAGCTGCCTTTTCGATGAAAAATTGTTGAAATAGAAATTAAAATGTGTAAGATTGCGTATCAAATAATTTGTACTCAAAGAAATGGCTTTAATGATAGAGGTAAAGAGTTAAATCATGGCTTAAATTGAAGATAAAGCTGTCTTCTTTAAAATAATGCATGATAACCACTCTTTTATTTAAAAGTATAGAGTGAAAATTAAAATATGTAAGATTGCTTTTCAACTTAGAAAACGGTAATATAACGAAAAACATAAAAAATTGCTATGAATAAAATAATAGAGATAATAGGATGATTCACGGATCAAATTGAAGACGCTCTGTAAAATAACATGCACACACAGAACAACTTATTTGAACCAAGAAAAACTAATCTCTTGAAAATAATATCTGCAAGTAAGAAAAGAAAATCTCATCTCAAATATAATTTCTTGTATATAGTATGTGGAATACATTAACGCAAGAAAAATATTCTATTGAAAAAAACAAGTAAAAATGGTCTTAATGGAAAAATACTTTCTTATAATTAGAATGTGAATTTATTCTCTTCAAGAAAAGTATTTTTCTTCTATGGAGTAACTGTTAACTACAATCAAGATTTTTATTTTTTTATTTCTATTATTTAATTTCTAGAGATATGCATACAATAATTCTAATTCCTTAAATCAAGAAATTACTTTACTACTAAATATTTGCTAAATTCAAGTAATCTTTATGGTTAGCTAAGAAATCGTCTCCTTTCTGTGAGTAATCATTTTCTTTTGAATGCGTATAAGAAGATAGCGTCTATTTGTCGCGACAAAGAGGCGCAGGTTTAACCGTTTATTTTTTTATTTTTCGTGTATTCGTTGCTAGTTTAATATTCTGTTTTACCCGACTAGTGGTAGATCGCACGTTACGGAAGTAACGTCGTTAGTATGAGTGGTATGAATAAATAATGTAAGTATATATGTATGTAGTAATCATCAATAATGTTTTAAGATCCTATTGTACTGGTTTATTCAAATTTAATTTTGATTTAATAGGTTCGATGCTTCAGAAGTGATAACTATTCGCTTCCCACATTTTTATAATGTATTAAGAAAGTTAAACAACGTCCTCATAACACCACTTGTGGCAGCAACTATTAACAAATTACGTAATTGAATTTTTATTTCTTGGCCTTTTTATAAATTTTATAAACTTTAGAAATAGAAAATGGGAGACAACTTTTATGTAAGAATACGCCATAAAGGTCATTTTTAGTGGGTGGCATCCCTTCAAAACTTCGATCTTCTCATAAAAGCAGGTATTGAGTTGTTTATTAACTACTGAGAGATTAATGATGGAATTAACATTATTTAATATTATTATTTTATTATTTGATGCAATGTAACTTCATTTATTTAAAATATAAGTAACTACTTTATTCATTTTAAAGATTCTATCCAATGTAAAGTCTTGCTACAAAAAAGTAAAACACTTTGTATACAATTTAACATAATAATAATAGTTATAATTTTAATTTTTATAATAGTTATGATTATAATTTTTAATATTATTTTTTTATTAATGTTACGCCCAAAAACCGTAAACGGTCATTGAGCGAAGAAACGACCACAATTCGTTGTGGCGTTTTAAGATCATCCAAAAGACCCGCTCACACAGTGATTTCGGTTTTTAGGCACTTTTGGGAACTTTAATTATTAATAATCGATTAAATGTATTCGGAGACAACATAACATCTATCCTCTAAAATTATTACATTTAATATGTTTTAATATAGGTTATAGAATAAATTTTTTATTTATGTAAATTTGTATTTGTATTAGTTAATAAATCTGTTGTATACTAAAAGTATACAACAGTAAATATTCTTTTAATTTTTAGAAGGCGAAATCATTTTAAAGAAAAGGATACATTTGAAGTGAGGAGACAAGCTAGAAACAAAATTAAAAAGAGTTCGAGGTAAAGGTTATAAAGGTTACAGAAGAAATAACGGAAAACATATAACACGTACTCCAAGGGAAGCTAGACATCTAAAGGCAAGATGCAATCACAAGACAATAGAAATAGGAAAAATAAGAAAAAAATCTTTTTTGTGCGCTTCACTTACCGATGAGGACAGACAAAATATGTTTCGAGGACTATGGAAGCTAGATACTAGGAATGAAAAAAAAAACTATTTATCCGAACTCTCGTTGTCACCAGACCAATTCGCTGACGAAGAAAAGACATTAGAAATAGGGATGGTGATTTCAAGAAAAATGATGGTCATGACAATTTTCTGACGAAGCGAAATGGGGAAAGACTCAAAGTTTGCCATAAGATGTTTTTACATACTTTAAGTTTGGAGAGGAAGAGATGGCTAAAAGAAAGTAGGTCGGTCTCTGAGTCATTTACAGGTGATACTATAAATCACTCTGAAGTTCCGATCAATAATAACAAAAAGAAACTCGTCAAGGTATACAGCAACAGAAATTAAACCGCACTGTTGTTGAGTGGCTAGTTTGATTCCAAACGTACCGTCACACTATTGTAGAACATCTTCATCTAGACATTATGTTGACAATGCTTTTGTTTCAAAACAAAATATGTATAAAATATACAAGACTTGGTGTACAGAAAATGAAAGAATGTTTATCCACAAACCTCGCAAAGATCAATGTGATACTTGTGTTGGTTATAAATGTGGAAATGTTTCTGAAGTCGAATATAATCTTCACCGTGAAAAAGAAAAATCTGGTAATGGAAGCTCTGAAGGCTAGTGCAAGTGATGAACATTTTATTGCCACCATGGACCTTCAGAGTGTTTTGACATGCCCAAAACTCCTAGCTTCAGAAAGCTACTGTGAGCTGAAGCTACAACTACATAATCTTACTATTTATTCGTTAAACGACAAACGGGTTGCTATATGTATGACACGAAGCCAATGGTGGAGCTTCATCGAATGAATTTACGTCCTATGTAATTGATTACTTGCTGTCCAAGCTAGAGGACCAGAACAAAATTCGATCATTTGTTCTGATTTCAGACGGATGCAACTATTAAAACCGCAATAATGTCTTGGCAAGTGCCCTTAATGACTTTGCCGTTGAAAAAAAAGTAACAATTCACCAGTTTTTCTTAGAAAAAGAACATACCATGATGGAAGCTTATTCTGTCCATTCAGCATTAGAACATTACTTCCATCGTCCTATCAACTCGTCGACTGACTACGTGGCAAGAATTGGAAGCATGTTAATCAATCTTGATGATGAGGTTACGTGTAAGTAAAAGTTTTGAAGACATGTTGATCAATCTTGATGATGTTGAATCATCCCACACTACAATGGTTTTATCGACGTGTTTTACTGTGGTCATTTGGTTCTTAAGATCAAAGCAGTTGTCAGAATAACGATGTATCCACAACATGCCATCATTTCCAAACATCAAACTTGCTCCTTTGCTTTATATAAGTTGATCACACATATGATTGGTCCAGTTGAGGGAAACTTTGGTTTAAAGAAGATTGCGACATAGCATTCGCAACATCACACATTTCAAACAACAACAGTGTGGAAGATATGTGTTTCAAATCCACATGTCTTCCAATTGAAATGTGACCAATTGAAGAAATTATATTTTGCTAAATATCGTTTAGCAAAACATAACCATGGCATCATTTCAATATAAGAAATAAAAATAGAAAAAATGGAGCACATTCATACAGTATTAATGCCCGTTTCACACCGAATGCTGTTAAACTCCGTCAGCAACCACATACATAAGATAACTATGCATATACGTAATCGTTATCGTGTTGATATGTGCCTAATTTCAGATATATGTAGTATATGATGTATGTAGTATATCCTTTATACGATTCCCTTTTATATCATCATACTTAAAAATACGATTATGAAATATGAGTACGAAATGTGGTACAAATTTAGTATCGTCGAAATCGGGCATTAAATTCTCATTACGTTTGCTTCATTTATAACCTAAAAACGACTTGTTTTATGTTGTAATAAAAATTATGATAAAATTTTATTTAATCAACCTAACCCTAACAGTTGATATCTAAAAAATGTTGAACAGAAGAAACCAAAAGTAAAATTTTTCGTCTTAAATAGTTAGATGTTGATGAACGTAGATGCTTTATTTTAGGAATAAACATTCCTGACTTGGCAAATATTTTATTATTAATATAACAAATTTACACGCTAGCATTAAAACTATATAGAAGACTACAAAATTAATTGAAATTATTACAATATTTTAGTAAAACAGTAATAAGTAATATATGACAAAATGATAAAGCCGACGAAGAACTTCCTGGAAGTTTAAAAGAAATATTATCAATTCCACCTTGAAATAAAGATTTTCTTTTCTCTGGAAAATCATCGACATAAATAATCTTGGGAAAATGACTCTTTAGATACTCTTCGTAAATATCAACCCTGGTAAAAATCAAAATCGTTTCATTATTAGCATCTTCAACCGAATTAGTGAATATCCCAAACTGAACGTTCCCACAAATTAACGGACCCCCAGAATGACTCTCAACATCTTCATCATCCGAAAACAAAGTACCACAAAATTGATCGGCAGTAATAATAACAGGAACTCCTAATGTTCTACAAGAATTTCTTGGAACAATGTAAACTAACGTCACGGTTAAATTCATATTTTCCGCTTCACTTTTCAAATCAACATAATCAAACGGCCAAATCACTAAATTACAAATCATTTTATTCTCTTCACTTTCAAAGTCAACTTTTTCAAATAATTTCCTCGACGCTAAAGACATAACGGCTCTGTTAGGCCCGATTTTAAATTTCTCTTTCATTTCAATCAAACCGATATCATTTTTAATTATGTAATCCGCTTTGTGATACTGAGGATGTATAATCCACTCTTCCACGTAAGCTTTTGGAGTATCGTGTATCCGATTTGATAAACCCCCAAGGATGATTATGTTGTTATAGTCAATTGGGGCGAGCAGTTTTTTCCTGCAAGAAGCTGAAAATAACACCACATCCGGCAACAACATACTTCCGCAGCATAAATCGTATTTATCATCGGTGGTAAACTCTAATATTCCAACTACGTATTTAGAATATTGGGTTTCGTCGGAAAACGTAAAGTTAGCGTGAATAGTTTCATTAAAAAATGTTGTGTTATCAACTCGTGGTGAAATCGCAGTAAAAGTTTCCGTGGATTCGTTGGAAAAATTTGTAGATAATGCGATGCGAATTAAATGTGAGAAAATAATAAAATTAAATTGTGACATTTCTGCTGACAAATTCAAACGGTATTATATTGAATTTGTAATTGTTTATTAATAAATATTAATACATGGAGTAAAATATTTTGTTTAATACATCTTTTACTTAGATAATAATTGCTAGATATGCTAAAATAATTGTAATGATTGACATAGCAAGTAGTTTACTCGCAGCTCCTGCAGTATCTTCTTTTAGTATTTGAAATTTAAGTTGATTATCACTGTCTTCAATGAGCAAACCGTCAAGCGAATTGTTTTGACACATTATTGGTGTTCCAAGCGGAATTGGACCATCGGTATAATTTACGTGAATAAAATCATTTTCTATGATAACAGTAACATTAGTTGGTTCAATAATTTTTGTAGTAGTATTTTTAAGTGGGATCACACACACAGACGATTCAATTTTTATGTTAACCGATACTTCTATTTTTATACATTCTTCGAGTGAGCGCTCAGTTTTTATTAAAGAAAATGAGGTACCAGGTTTCGCCGATATATCGGTAATATTAACAACTATTGAAGTATTAACAAAATTTTCCAAAAAAAGCGTTTCATTGTTTTTATTCTCCCATACGGTTTGTGCTTGTGGTATTGATAAGTATTCCTGGTTTAATTGAACGGCTATTATATTGGTGAAAGTTCCGTTGGAAAATTTGATTTCATAAATTGGTGTGCAATTATAAGCAGCTTGTATTTTTGGTACAATTTGCGCATCTATACTGTGGTGCAAAAAAGCAATCGTAACAAAAAATACAATAATTCTAAATGTTTCTACTTTCATCTAGAAAATTAAATAATTTAAAAACTATGTTATTAAATACAAAAAAAAATTACCTTTCTATATATTTCCATCGTTTTAAGTTACTTCAGCTTAAACTACATATGATTGGGGATTCATTTCGGTTTCACGTTTATATCTAACATCTCTTATCATATTGCTAATTTAACTTGTTTAATGAGATTATCAAGTTAGATACACCAAATTTAATTGTGAATAATACTCTTTGGAAAATTATGCAAGTACAGTGCAAATATTTAATATATGCGTAATTCAAGTGATATTATTTCTGAGAATAAAATTTTTTGAAACATTTCACTATGTAAATATAATAAAAGGGAATTATTATATTTATATTTTACCCATTTCTATTTTCCAACATTCTTTATCTGTTTATTTATTAACATATATGACTAAAATTACTTATTTTAAAATAAATTAATTGGAAACAATAGTTGGAAAAAGTTAGACCTATTGTAAGCATTACACGCCCTCTACTATCAAGTAGCGTCTCCGATAACGGTTCAGATGTAGGTTTCTGGCTGTACAAACACTAATTTATCCGTAAAACGATTATATTAATGGTATAACGTTAATGTACTTTTTTTCTACAAAGATGTCACCAAGCTATTAAGAATAGATTTAAAAAATGAATAATCAATTTTTAAGGTTTTAAATGCAATATAAATTATTTTTTCTTAATTGGTTACATTATGGAATCGGGCTAGAAAGTCCACATACATTAATTTAAATTTGAACAAAAATTAAGAGATTGAGAAGAGATCATTTCCAAATACTGAATAAGAAAAAACAAAATAAGAAACCTATTCAGTCGGATCATATCGCATATCACTTTTAGGTCCTATAAACAAATCGACTTTAATAATTTTCTAGCTCACTTGTACTGTATTCCTTTCTTTAATATTTTTGATATGCAAGATGTGAGTGACAAGACTAATATTCTAACTGAGAGAAAAGATACGATAAAGCTAATGCAGCGGTTACGGGACGAAGCTTTAATATTCATCGAAATACTCATGGTTACACACCCCTGCCAAGTGGAGTTATTATAAATCTTTAAGAAATCTAGTTAGGCCTTCGGTTCAAAGAGAGAAAGGCATATCTCCAATTTCAATTACGTTATTTGAATTCGAAATAACACATGGCAAGCATTAAGGAAGTGTGATATGTTTCAGATGCCAATTGCAAACTTGCTCATAAATTCTTATTTTATTGTGTAAGTCTCTGCTATCAGTGTGACAGACTAAAATTTGCTGAATTTATTTAACTTCAATAAACACTAGAACACGTGTTTTAGTTTTAGTTTGTTGCATGATTCTAAAATTATGGAGACACTATTAATGATTCGAAGCAAAGCTGTCGGTAGTGATGGGCTTAGTCTGGGAATTGTTAAAATGTGTTGCCCCCATATCGTGCCTATAGATTAGCGACATAAGTAACTGCTGCTTTACATCCGGGAGATACCCTGCACTATGGAAAGAATCAATGGTTGGACCTTTGCCTAAGGTCAGAAGTCCAATTACTTATGCAGACTTAAGACCGATTAGTATCTTACCCGGAGAATCCCTACGGGGAATCGTTTGTTATCACAAACGCAGTAGAGTTTTAAGTGCAGATATAGTTGCTCGGCAGTCCTGATTAAGATCGTTGATGATATAGTGCGAGAAACCGATAAAGGTAATATTACCATTTTGTGCTATTATTACTTGTATAATTTTTGATTATAATATTTTAGTAGCGCAATTGCGTTATTACGGTCTTCAACTTAATGCGGTAAATTTTATAGAAGATTACCTTTCTGGAAGATCGGAATCAGTTGTTTTGGAAGATAAATCATCGAATTGACACCATTGTTCTTCACGCTATATGCATCTATTTTTGTTAATCATTTGTAAATCTCACTTTTATGCGGACGATTTACAACTATACTATTCCTTCCCTCGTAGAGATTTGAGACAAGCATGTGCACGAACATTCTCTGGTCTTCAATATCTTGTTGACATTTCAACACATCATTCGTTACATCTTAATCCTAAGAAATATGAAATTAACTTATTTGGTCCAAAGAATACAAGACATTTTGCTAAAAGGATGAACATTATGATAGGTAATGATGCGCTTCAATTAAAAAAATGTGTTGAAAACTTAGGTGTTATTTTACTTAAAAGTTTATCTTTTAATGATCATATTAACAGTTATGTTCAAGAAGCATATGGCTTAAAAATTATACAGGGTGGTCCATTACTAACACAGAGCAACAGTGAATTCCTTACATCATATTACTCAATTTAATATGTAATATAACTCACACCATTTTCACTTTAAAAATTTTTTGTTGCGAAGACAGTACCAGCTAGCCGATAGATCAAAACTAATACCAAATTATTATTTATCTGTATCTTCGTTATTATTAACAGTTGGACTAAGATAAATTGGGTTAAATTGAAGTAATTTGATGTAAGGAATTTACTGTTGCTCTGTGTCCCATTAGTAATGGACCACCTTGTATATTCGTACAGAAATTTTCTTAATATTAAATTGAAAACTATGCTTTGTGACAGTATGGTACTCTCGTTGTTTAATTTAGCTGACACATTGTACTCTGCATTTCTCTTACAATCTTAAAAGAAAAATACAAAAGGTTCAAATGTCTTGTATTCGTTTAATATTTGGTTTGAAGATACTAGATCATAGTTTGAAGCATGCAGGGTATATTACTATTGCATACAGCCTGTTTTTATTACAAGGTAATCTTCAACCAAACGTCGCCGTACTTATACGAAAATATACAATATCTAGGAGATGTAAACTCTGTCAAAATAAGATTTAAAGGAAGGTTAAACCCACCAGTCTATAAATCAGCAGCATACTAGAAATGTTTTTCATATCAAATATTCAAAATATACAATAGCTTATCTTTGGGGGACTGCATATTCTTTATATTGTGGAAACGTAAGGCGTCAATCCATCAATGCACGTTTCATTGAAAGGGATGAGTGTGTGAACTTTTCCTCCCTACTCTTCTTATTCCTCTATGACCTCTTCTTTGTAATCTTTTGTGTTCCAATTTTGTTTTGCTACGTTGTTTGCGTAGATTGGCAACGCTTTCTCTTTCATAAATTTCTTTGGCCACATCGTCTCGTTGTTGATTGCGTTATATATTTTGATTTTTGTTTTATTTTATTTACGTTGGTAGTGGAAGAACAGCAAAAGCTGAACTACCATCGACATCGAGACAACCCTACGTCCCAAGATCGTATGGAAAGAAGTACAGTATTAATAAGTTGTATTATCTATGTCATTTATTTATTTATTTAAAGAAAAATAAGAATAAGGAACAATTGTTGAAACTAATTCAAAAAAGATAAAATAAAAGAAAAGGAAATATGCATACTAAGTATAACCTACAAGACCAAGATAGAGTGAAAATCTAGGATTTATAATAATAATAATAAACGACTTTATTGCCTCCATTATAAAACAAAAATTAAATATAAGCTAGGTATGTAACAGAAAAATTAATTACTTCAAAATTCAAAAGAAAAAAAAAAGAAACAGTATAAAATAAACTAAAAATAATAAAAATAAATGTATTAATAAAAAATTGTTTTCGACGTTTGTCATACTTTAGCCGACGCAGATCAAGTGGTAAATCTCCATAAGATTTATAGATATGGTAAGTAAACGACCTTTGAAACAGTGAGGTTCTATATTTTGGAGGGTAAAAACAAGCACCTGGCCTTGTCTGACTCCATCATACTGTGGTTTATAGTTCATTTTGTTATTCAGATACGACGAGACCCCAGACGTTACCATTCTATCATAGAGAGACAAGATATGAAATCATCTTTTATCACTCATATTCATCCATCCCATTAACTTCATGTGAAATCCTATCAAATTTACGTATACCATAAATAATTTGGTCAAAATACAGTGATTAACAGTATTAACGCTTTTAAGTAGTATAAAAAACATCAGCTGTATTTTGTCCCCTATATATAGCGTTGCATATCAGCCGTCAGATTTAACATTGATGTTGTGTGACTGTACCCACACTGTGACTCAGCCAAACTGTTCCAAAGGAAGTATGTTATTAGACTCGACATACTCTCAATTGTATTTTCAAGATCTTTTCCAAAAAGTTTTGAAAGAACAGGAAGAATGCTTATAGCGCGCAGGTCACTGCACACGCGTTGGTCATTCTTTTTGGCTAGAGAAATAACCTCAGTTTGTTTCCTTATAAAGGGGAAAACATCTTCAACTAAGCAACAACTTAACAATGGTTAAGATATTGTAATATCATAGGGCCCATATTGTTTACAACTGTATGTTGTAAACCTATATTGTTTTATTGGTGCATGAGTATCAAATAGTAGTAAATAGTCTAAAATATGAGTAACAACCAAGATTTATTTGAGACTTTAGAAAGACTTTATTTATCATTAATATCAAATATATAAAACATAAAATTAAACGGTATTGATCTCAAATCTTGTAAAAAGGTTGCGTTATCTAGGCTGTCTCACATAACTGGTTCATTAGAACTTTCTAGGTTCCACTATTCGTAAACGCTTGAAATTTTGGTAACATGGGTTGTTCATTCCGACCTATTAATCTAAAATATTTTCAATTTGGCCACCACTTCCGGTCTACCGGAAGTAGATCTCAACTTCGTTATTTTAAATGGAATGCTATAGTTTTTATAACACCATTCAATTATACATAAGAAAATATGTTAACTTTGATAACATGTCACCATGCTCTTTAATATTCATCTAAATCCATCTTAGCACCTTTTACCGATGAATTTAATAAAGCAATAAAATATGACAAAACATTTATTCCATTATCCTAATCTACTAGTGATAGAAACTTATGGTTTCTTATTATTTTAATATTTCCAAAGCTAAGAAACAGATCCTATTCAAAACTTTATTACATCCGCCATGAATATAAAACGAATTTAAAATGTTGGCATTAACACGATATCTCTTCATATACTGTTAAATACATTGTCACATGTTATATTGTTAATTCACCATGATATTCAAAGACATTAACAGAAGTAAATGATGAAACAGCTAAGTAATGACAACAATAACATAAATACGGATGAAAAGCTGTCAAAACTCTATAGCTTTCTAACATAAAAACCAAAAGCTTTCCAGCATTGCATGCTTCCATTAATTTCCAAATATGAGGGCAACTACAAGAAATAGGCACAGGAAAGTTTCTAGGTAGTTTGTAGAGAATGAAATTCCCTTAATTTATTTATATATATAATTTTAAGTTTTGACTCTTTTATGTTATTGATTTAAATTTTTGTCATTAAATTGTTGTTTTTCATTGTTTCATTTATTCGGTTTTCTTCTAGTTATTTTTGGTAAATAATAGCTAGCAATCTAAAGTTTATTCAATCGCAGGTCATTGTAGTAATAATACTAACAACAATTTAAATAAATTAAATAAAAAACTGTCAAAATGTCATGGCCTTCTAAAAAAACACAAACGGTTTCTACCGTTTTACGTATGATTTTGATAAATTCCTCAACAGCTAGAAAACTATTATAAATAGGTATAGGAATGTTTCTAGATAATTTGTAGAGAATTAAATTCCCTTTCTGATAGGGTATGAAAATATGGGGCGTTCCATTTAAAATTTTCGACTTTCACGCAATTGAATACAGAGAAACGGTAACTCAATTTTTGACCAGCCTGTATAAGATATACTGATACAACAAGTGACAATCTATTTATCAGCATATGAAGAGTGCTCATGCCAATGCAAAACGTTTTGGAATAAACGTTGGCTGAGATATGGCCTTGTAAAGAGCATGGTAATATTTGACAAAACATAATTAAAATCAAAATAACTCAAAAACAAACAACGCTAGGTACCAACAACTGTTATCAGAGTCAAGATATTTTCTTCCATTTAAAATAACGAAGTTGAGGTCTATGATGAAATCTTTTACGATTTACAACGAGTATACTCGAATATCTCAATCCGTTTTTGAGGTATCAAATTTCGAACTCAACCGCAATTTGTTATATTTCATAAAATTAAAACTTTCCTTAACCGTTTTTAAGAAATCGTAGAAAATCGAACTTTCATTTTTAAATTTCATGATGAAATGTTTTTGTGATTTATGAAGAAAAAGATGTACTTCCGTAAGCACAAAACTATACTTGAATATATCTGTTCGTTCTTGAGATATCAAGTTTTGGACTCTTGGATTTCCTTAACCATTTTTGAAAAATTGTTGAAAACGTATCAGTGAAAAAATATCAGACGAATAATGAGGAACTTTAAATATTTGAGCCAAGATATTAGATCATAAATTATTAGAGCATATTTTAGGAAATGCAAAACGTATTGATAAAGAATGTTAAATGACTGGCAGTTTGAACATTTCTATATAATATGTAGAAACAGATAGGCTAATGAAATAATATTGTAATAGACACTTTATTAGTTTTAACATTTTGCATATATTCAAACAATGTAGATTAAGTAGTATCCTGAAATTAGATAATACACTAAAATAATCTATAATTTTAAAATACAACAAATAATTGTCCAGAAGCACTCAATAACAGACAACTTATGGTTAATAGGGGGCAATAAAGGTCCATCGTTATCGTTATTGTCATCGTCATCTTCATCTCTTTTGTTTTGCAGAAAACAAATGCCAAAAAAAAGTACAAACATTCCGAATGGTTTTCTTTTCATCTAGAAAATGAAATAATTTAAAACCTATCTTATTAATTGCAAAAAAGATTACCTTTTTATTTACTTTCATCGCTTAAGTTACTTCAGGTTAAATTACATGTGATTCGGGATTTATTTCGGTCCCATATTTATATCTAACATCTCTTATCACATTGCTAATTTAACTTGTTTAATGAATTTATCAAGTTACATACGCCAAATTTAATTGTGAATGATACACTTTGGAAACGTATGCAAGTACAGTGCAAATACTTGGTGTATGCACCTCAAGTGATATTATTTCTGCGAATAAAATGTTTTGAAACATTTCACGTCTTTGTAAATATAATAAAAGGAAATAATTATATTTATACAGGGTGAGTTTTTTATTTTGAGACAACGGAAAATCTCCAAAAGACTGTATCAAACCAAAAAAAAGTTCTTAATAAGATTTGTTATAAACCACTCACTGAATGGTGTAGAACTCGATCAACGAAAAAACATTCCTTTAACAATAATTCACAAAATGTGTTCTACCACTTTGATACATTTATTCAAGCGCAATTGGAAAGATTGCATACAACTGAGAACTGTTTCCGGCGCAATCCTTGATCAAGCGTTGGTGATTCGCTCATTCATGTTTTCCTTCGTAGTCGGCAATTCTCTATAAACTTCAGGTTTTAAGTGGCTCCACAAAAAGAAGTTAGGGGACGTAAAATCTGGCGATCTTGCAGATCAAGACACTGGACCACCTCTTCCGATCCATCGACGATTGTATTCTCGATCTAAGACTTCTCGTGCTATTGTTGAATAATGTGCAGGACAACCATCATTGTGGAACCACATTGCTTGTCATACGCCCAAGGGAAGATCTTCAAGTAACATTGGAAGTTCGATCTATAAGATATTTCGATATTTTTCACCACTTAGGTTATTATTATTATTCCACACCAAACGTTTACGTTCCAAGGACGTTAATGTTCAACTTGGCGCAACCAATGGGGATTTTCAATACTCCAGTAATGCATGTTGTGCCGATTTACCATACCGTGATTTGTGAATGTCGCCTCGTCAGAAAATAATACAACATTTTCGCACACATGGCTTTTTGAAACATTGTTTTACCTTGAAATAAAAAAAAAACACAAAATCATGTTTGCTTGTTTCTTTTTTTGTACTTTTTTTCTATACCTTCACAATCATGTTTTTTACGATTACAGCACAATCTATTACGGATAGAAAGAAAAGTCTTAAACAAACCGTACCTACTTGATGGCGTAAAATCGGAATCTAATAAAAAAATGGGATTTCCCATTTAAAATTTTAAAGTTGTTCCTCCTCCCACTCTGGAGGGTTGAGGTGGGAGATCGAGTTCAGCACCACTCAGTGAGCCCCGCGATTTTTAAAAAAATTTAATTAAGAACTTTTTTTGTTTGATACTGTGTTTTAGAGATTTTCCGTTGTCTCAAGATAAAAAACTCACCCTGTATTTCACCCTTTTTTATTTCCCAACATTCTTTAACTGATAATTAATCAGTTAAATAATTATTAAAATTATTTATTTTAAAATAAATTAATTGGAAACAACAATAGAATATAAATTAGACCTACTCTAGGCATTACACGCCCTCTACTATGAAGTAGCGCCTTCGATAACGGTTCAGATATAGATTTCTAGTTGTACAGACACCAATTTTATCCCCAAATACGATTATATTAATGGTAGAGCAAAGATGTCACCGAGCTATTAAGATTAGATTCAAAAAATGAATAATCAATTTGTTGTGTTTCTAATGCAACATACATTACTTTTCCCTAATTGGTTACGTAAAGGAAGAGACAAATGTCACTCAAAATGAAGATTATTTCCAAATATTGATAGTGTCAAATGAAAATTGGTTAACAAAATAAGAAGGTTGAATGGAAGGAAAGATTTTTGAAAATAATTCTAAAAAGAGGGGGAAATAAGGGAAAGGGAAATAATTATATTAAATTTAATATACAAGACCAGGATCTGGTGAAAAACTAGGATTCATTAGACACAGATGATAATACCAATAACATAATTTTATTGCTATACTTAATATCTTATTACTGATATTTAAAATGAAAATGAATCCAGCAAAGGCGAAGTTCAATCGTCATTACATGAAAACTGTTCAGCTTAACCTAAATACATATAAACAAAAGAAAGGAAATAAAAACAAACAAAGTATGAACTCAAAATAAAACTAAGAACCAAAAATAAAATAATAATTGGACGATGTTAGCAGAGTCATATGAAGCAGCAATTTTCACGCCTGTTCCACATGTACTCCCATTGTCCCGTAGAAATATCCAATTATATTGAGAAATGTGCTTATTGTGAGTTTTGTAAGCAATATAGAGGTTCCGAACAGAATGTTTGAAAGACTGACTTTTCACTTCGTTCTGACATTCATTATACACTGAGGCAAGGTTGTTTAAACAGGAACTATTGAAAAACGCTGTTTGAGCTTTCTCAATGATTATTTAATGAGAAGGAGAGAGCAAGTGTAATTTTCTACAATTTTCCATATTTAACCAGTTATCAAATTTCATAATCCCATAAATAAAGCGAAGACAACTGTTCTGAACATGTTGCTAGCTTATATAAAGTGTCGGCATGTCTAAATAATTTAGATAGGATCAGGGCATCATAGAGATTCTTTTCAACCTTGACTTCCAGACCAGAGTGTACACCTTTTTAACATTTAACATGCTGGTATGTGATCTCTTAATGTAAATTTTCAAAGACAACGCCCATTTTTTTTTGCTTCTAACATCCTCCAGTCATAAACAGCACAAACCACCAATATGTATTTCATCGGATTAAGTTTTAGGCAGAGACTCACTGAATAATCAAAAATTGTTTGTTTGTAAGTGTTCAGTTTTGTACATATATGGGTAACATTTACGCCAATGAAGTGTACATATATCCGTACGTTATCATACAAATTTTGTTGTATGATAGTTTACCAAGAATTTAAGATGTGACGTATAGATACAATGTAAACAATAACACCGACACCACCATGAACTCTGTGACCCACCATATTTGATAACTATTTCATTAGAATAGATGTTATAGTCTGTACCACGAGAAGTGAAAGTGACTCATCGATTTCCGCAAGAATTTTGCGCTTACGTTACAAATATTATGTCCGCGCGCTGACGTGTGTTAGAGTGGAATGATTTCTAGCGCGTTTGTCTGTTCCGTAGACTGTTAGGCGATGAGTCACCTCCACTTCTCGTGGTACAGACTATATCTAGTTTCAGAATTTGTCGTTTACCATCTAGAAAGCTCATCAGTCAGAAAGCTTTCCTTTATGGTGAGCCGTTAATATGTCATCAGAAACTTATAACAGCGCTACAGAGCAGCAATGGCTCGAGCGAAACCCTGACTCTGTTGTAAACAGGATATTTTTGTCGTAAATTTCTTTATTTAGACTTCCATCCATTTTCCATTATCGTTGATATAACTGGTAACACACTAAGTGGCCGTAAGTCTAAATAGTGTTGGGTTCCTGCACTTTTGGCAAAGGAGTTATAAAAGCTATTTTCCACCCACCAGAAAAGACAGGTTGTTCAAAAAGTAGCAATTGATTATGTTTTATAAATTGAACAATCTTCCGCTGCACGCGATTTAATTCTTGTAATAATACGGATTGTAGAGGGAACGTAAACAAATTTAAATTTTGGACAATTATCAGCTGGAGTTATTGATTAGTCATCATCGAATGTAGAAAATCCCGCCATTAATGACTATTCTATAATCCTATAGTTATAATTCAGTGGTAGAAAAGGGATATCCAATTACAATAAAAAATAATTTATATATTTCATTGTTCTGAATCTTTCCACGGTTGGATGAAGATTTTGTATATAAGGAATTCACAGTATATAAGATCATGATTCGAGAAATGAGCTTGCTCAGAACCCGAGAAAGCAAACAAATATAAGCTGTAATATCTGTTAGTCATTGTCAGTAGTTACTCATCGAAAACCAGAAAAAATTTTAATCAACAATTAATAAACCTTTTAAAAAATGGCTATACAGAGATATATGTATATTGATAAATTGTTAACATCCTATTTTCCATCCTTTTTTTCAAAATTTGTTTAACTTTTATGTTAAACGGCACCGTAAATCATCATAACAGTCCATATTGGAGTGACGTTAATACTCCATATCCACAACATCCATAAATGTTTTTTTTTTTGAAAAACACAACATTAATTGCAGAAACATCACTGTATATCTACACTAAATCTACTGTAAAATAATGTACTAGATTGCAACTGTGTGCCCAGGGGTTAAAATTGGAATTTACGGGGACATCATATTCCAGAAAGATGGAGCACCTTCTCTGCATTACTGTGTGAAACTGTATTACTGTCCATTTTCTTGGCAAGGGGATTGGCAGATGACGAGTAATTGAATAGCTGGCTATGTCACCTGATTAATCATCTTCGAACTTTCTTCTGTGGGATTACTTGAAAGACAAAGTGTTAGAGAATCGACTTCAAAATCTTATTATGTGAGAAAATGAGAATTGTATTATAACAAATCATAATCATATTCTTTTGAGTAGTATGGATAGTTTTAGATGGCATCTTCAAAATTATTTGGATATAAATGGTGCACAATTTGAACATTTGTTGTAGTTTCCATATCACGGCTTAGATTTTTAAAGAATTTTATTTTAATTAATCTAATTCACTTTCTATGTATCCGAGTATGTTAAAATTATTGAACATGTACAAGCTTCATTAGGATGCGCCTTCATTAGGATCACCGTACGCATACATCATTAGTATTTCATACTTAATTGATGAAACGGTTATTTTGTCTCGATTTGTTTTTATACAACCATATGACTTGATATGATCATCACATAGAGCAGTAATTCTCAACCACTGGTCCGGCGGATTTTTGAACATATTATTATTGTGCAAAAATTAATATCATTTTATTTAACACAATTTACAATTGGTTAAAAGTTTTTGAGAACGCAACTAAGAAGGGGACCTCCTTTAATACAGGCCTCCAACTTTCTTCCACTATATCTCAAATTCAGCTTACCTGTTGCACTGAATTGAACATTGATTTTTTAATTTGTTTGTGATGTGGTATTTCCAGACAGATCTATCCCCCAGATGACACTGAATTTTCACTGAATTCACATATTGATTGTAAAAGCACAAATGATATTCGCATGGCTGCTCTGATCTCTCGTCTTAAAGTGAAAACGGGACTATTGTTAAAACAAAGCAGACCATATCCTCTCATTATGTTTCCTGCTTATAAGGGACAAGTGACAGTGATTGATGGGTAACTGATTTTGTTAAATGACTTGACCACCTACAAAGCTATGAAAACAGATCCCATACCGTTCATCCAAAGAAAATAAAACAAATTCTGTAAACTATTACTTGACAGGGAATACATTTCTAGAGAGGTTTTAGGGAAGTAATAATAAGACTAAGTGAATAGATGAGGAATGTGATCTTACTTTCGATTTTGTTCTGATGTCGTTAGATGTTGTGTCGCTTTTTACCAATATCCTTTATTTGGTATAAGGTATGCAATTGGTAATAGAAAAGTTGTCGGTAGACTAACACGAATAACATTTGTTTCTTGATGCCATCGAGTTCTTGTTTGGTTCTTCTGTATTCTTTCCAGAACATGTTATTGCAAACAGAAGCTAACATCAACGCTAACATGGTCAAGGATTAGATCTTAGACAGGTACAAGTATGTCGATGACATTACTTGTGCTGTACCATATTAGAGATTACTATACTTTCTGCAGGAATTCTGTTGATCGTCACATTCAATTTACAATGGAAACAGAATCCAATAACAGTGTGCTTAGAACTTAATTCCACTTGATTGATCCTTGACACACCCTCCTGATAATGAGGAACCACCAATACCCTCCAAGTTTGACAGGGCTCCCTTCATTCCTCAGTTCACTAACAATGTGGTAAAAATATTTAGTGATTTTTTTAATGTTTGCAATCTACGCCTGCATACCATTGAAAAGTGTTTCTGTGGGTTGGAGGTCGAATGCATGGGTTGTGATGCTATGTAGGTATCACTTCTCAGCGACTATATAGGACACCCTATATAGGAAAGTCATTAAATTTGAATTAAATGAAACGGAACAAATAGTTGAGTTTTGCTTGAACTGTATTCTACAAGTTTGAAACGATATTCCTAATCGCTCAAACATAGCATCTATTATGGCAGTGACATCATCATTAGAGAATGTAGGAATCGTTGCTAAAATACATATTAGGATCGATATTATACATGCAGTCGCAGAGAAAATTGTAAAGTGAAGGAGATAAAGGCGAACCTTTAGGAATACTTTGTTTCATGAAAATAAGTCTTGAAAAGAAATTCTGGACTTTGACCTGTGAGGTTCGGTTTGATAAAAACTGATTATGTGAAGGAAGTAGAAAGGAACGTTGAAATTTGCTAACTTGTAGAGCAGTCCCCGATGCCATAATGAGTCAAACGTTGTTTTGATATCCTGAAATAGTATCGTAATTTCTGTTCATATGCTACGTGTCAGATCGCGATTAACACACTTAGTGGGTAGACGGTACTTCTGTTTTGTCAAAAGCCAAATTGATATTTCGGAATATTATGATTTATAATCTCAAGAAGCCGTAGTAATGTTATAGATTCAAATATCTTCCCTAACCGATAAGAGTGAAATCGGACGATAGTTAGCCCCGGATCCTTTGTTGCTCCGTTGTTCCTCGGGATACATATTAATGATATATTCATGTGTTTTAAAAACGAGGCTTCTTAAATTTTTTCTTGTTACATTTTCATATCCTGGCATAGTGATCAACAAGCGCTTTCTCTGAGGTAGGAGTTCCATTTGTGAATGCCATTACAATACCATTGCAATAGATGCAATAGATCGAAATCTAAGTGTTCTGAAAATGAAAATATTTTTCAAGATAATTGGCATGTATTTAAACTAGTTCTTGCGGCAGTGTGTGCGCCGAATTATCTCCTGCATCTACAAGGGGTTCATCGTAGGTCGATTCCTGTATTTTCTGTAAAGTTTTTTTATTTCACTCCAGTATGTCTTCCCTTTACATCTATTTATATTACAACAGGCGTTCAGATATTTGTGATTTTTATGTTCCGATACATGTTGTTATATATGATTTCAATTATTATTAGATGACTGATAAAAATACTTGAAAAATAAGTAAAGGAAAGATAAAATGGTTGAAGAAAAAAGCTCCAATGGTCCGGTATTATAAGGAACAATAGGGAACTTTAGATATTTAGCAAAAGATATTAAATCATAAATAATTACTATATGTTATGAAATGCAGAAAGTACTAATAAAGAATGTTAAACGTCTGGCAGAATGACTATCGAATAATTCACGTAGCTGATATAAAATTATTCTCAAACAAATGAATTGCATCTCGCTTAAATAGATCATACTTGTAACGAATGTGATTGTATTTAATCGAAACATAGGGTAATAAAATAATATTGTAATAAATGCTTTATTAGTTTTAACATTTGCATATATTCAAACAATATAGATTAAGTAGTATCCTGAAAATAGATAATACACTAAAATAATCTAAAATTTTAAAATGCAATTAGTTAACAAATAAATTCACAACAAAACTCAATAATACACAAATTATGGATAATTGGGGGAACAAAGATCCATTGTGATCGTCATTGTCACCTTCAGTAGGGTAATCAATATCATCATCCAAATCACTTCGTAACAACAAAAATTGTAGCTTTTCATCGGTTTGATTGGTTAATAATCCATATACCTCTTTATTGCAGATTAAAGGGGACCCAATTGTGGAATTAATACCAAAATGTGAAACGTAAAGAAACGGTTCTTTTCTCTCCATGACAGTGACATTCACATTCTCTAATTCACCACCAGATTTTTTTAAATACGTGCAATTATCAGGAATCGTGTTATAATTATTCGTTATTGTTACATCAGAAGATAATAAAGTGTTGTTGTCAATTTGAATGGTGGAATACGATTTTCCATGGTCGATATAGACGTTATGTACAATTTTCGTGTCAGTATCATCTAAAACATTTTTAAGAACCGCTTGAACGTAATCTTTTGTTTCATCGTACATGCGTTCAGTTTTTGGTATTGATATAAATCCGTTTCTCGTTTCCACCGTCCATATCGGTTGTCCATTTAGCATCGATGTTAAATTAGTTAATATCGAATAAATGAGGGAGTCTTGTTTCACATTTTCTACTTGAACGTTATACAAACTTTCATTCAAAAAATTTTTCACTTTTGTTTCTCCAAAAATGTTTAGGCACTCTCCAAAAGTTTTCTGCGTTATGGGGGTTATAACTTCAGTTTGGGCAAGACCAACTAATTCGGCTAATGTGGTGTTGGCCACTTTGTAAACTTGTTCTAGAGCGGTTGGGTTGTAATCGCCGGTTTTTAAGTATTTATACAGTTTTTCGTCTTCATCGAAAGTTAATGCCTCCAAAAAACCTTCAGCATCAATGTTTAACAATTCTAATATATTTTTTAAAGTTCCTCGTTTATTTTCAAACTTTTCGATTACTTTTCGTATAAACTTAGGCAAATTCGTCGGCGATTCTTTGAATAAAGCTTCAATTCCCGGTTGTATCCATAACTCTTGATAAAAAATCGGCAAGGAATTTACATTTAAATCGGTCAAAACTTTCTGAAACTCCATACTATTTATGTAAGAGTTCTTCATAACCAAATCAGTTAAGATGTGCGGTATTTTCTCGTTGTTAATGCCATAATTAACCTCATAAATTGAAACTTTGTAATCTATTTGGGTAAGATTAAATTCATCTTGAGACTGGGCGATTTTTAGTGATGATAATAATAGAATAGAAGAGATTATCTTTAAGTGATCCATCTAAAAATTGGAAATTAAAATGAGAAAAATTAGATACATTAATTTACATACCTTGTGGTCCAGTTCCACTAAACTTCTACATAGATAAATAATGAATTGAAATTTCTGTTATATCAAAAAGCAAATAATAAAAAGAATTTCGTTTGTGCCTTTCCAGATAACGCCATTTACGTAGATAAACGTTGTCTAATTAATATTTTTGGCAAGGTTAATTTTTTATGTTAAATAAGAAGTTAAAAGATTAATTTATCTTTATTTACTTTTAACCAAACTTTATTTTTAACTACAATTTTTATATCTCATTTTTTTTTAAGAAAACTTCTACTATTCTTCTAACTTTCGCATATTAATTAATGTTGTTGTAATTAACTTTCTTCTTCATCGGCAAACATTTAATCTTCTTTATGTGATGGTTATATATCAACATATTGCTCTTCCTCCTTCACTTCATTTATGAATTGATCTGAAACACAAGGTGCATCATCCACAATTTCATCTTGTTGGATAACTTGTCCTTCAATAACTTGATGATCATCAATTACTTGTCCATTGATATTGTTGTTTATTAATTCAAGTTCGTTAATTGTTTGCTCTTCTCTTGTTGCAGAATCTTCAATTGGTTGTTCTTGTACAGCTTGTTCCTCAACTGAATTTTCTTCTACACCTTGTTGCTCAACTGGTTGTTGTCCAACGTTAGCTTGTTCATCTACAACCTGTTCTTCAGTAAGTTGTTCTTGTACAGATTGTTCTTCAACTGGATTTTCTTCTACAACTTGTTGTTCCCCAACCTCAGCTTGTTCTTCTACGACTTGTTGATCAGCTGGTTCTTCCCCAACCTCAGCTTGTTCTACTGCAACTTCTTGATCAACCGGTTGTTCCCCTACTGCAGCTTGTTCTATTTGGACTAGTTGATCAGCTGGTTGTTCCCCAACCTCAACTTGTTCTTCTGCAACTTGTTGATTTACCGGTTGTTCCTCAACCTCAGGATGTGTTTCTACAACCTGTTGAACAACGGATTCATCCCCAACTTTATCTTGTTCTCCTATAACTTGTTGATCAATGCTTTGTTCTTGTACACCATATTCTTTAACTGGACTTTCATCTTGTTGCTCAACTGGCTGCTCAGCGTTTGGTTGTTCTAGGACAACTTGTTTTTTAAGCGGAATCTCTTCAACAACTTGTTGCTCATCTGGTTTTTGTACAATCTCATCATGTTCTTCTACAACTTGTTGATCAATTAGTTCTTCTTGTACAGCCTGTTCTTCCATAACTTGATCTTCAATTGTTTGATTTTCTCGTTCTTGGACTTCTTCTAATTCCTCTACGTTTTCATTATTAACACTTGGATCCTCTACATCATCAATCTTGTTTATTTCTCCATCATTTTCTTCATCATAATCCTCTTCTCTATAACTTTCTTCCCCAAAATCATAATATTCTTCCTCATAATCTCCATTCCATAAATTTTCATTTCCAGTTTCCAAATTTCCTTCAACTGGTGGAACAACAACAAATCCACCGTTAATAGAATCGGATGGAATACACGAGAAATAATCACAAGGATCAATACCGAATTCCTCAAATAAATTGTTTAAGGCGTTCATAAGTTCCCCACTTTCAATTTGCTCGACCCCTTTCACTTCGAAAACATCAAAATTGATCGATAGCATATTCTCCGTGGCTGCCAAACCGTAAAGGATTCCGTCGCAAATCAATGGACTTCCCATTTTAAAGGTAGTCATAAACGTTTTGGCAATTTTCAATTCGTTTCCGACCATGCGTGCTGTAACGGGTTGTTCCATTAATTTTTTAGTGCCAATAGTAACGTAAGTACACATTTTAGTATCGATAGCGTCGTATGACGTGGTCGCTTCGATGTATTGAGGAACAGCGCCGGTTATAATAACTTTGTTGAAGACACCCGAAGCTTCAATGGAACTGTACAAATAAGGCATTTTCGTTTGGACCGAAATAATTTTGAAATCGAGGTAATTTTTCAAATAATTATAACTTTCATAGATTTGAAAATCGTTTGTGATAATTTCGTTTTGACTGATCGCCACGCCCAAAGCTACGTTTTGTGTTAATTCTTTATAGCACATTTTAAATGATTTAATGTCTTTGTAGTCGTCGGCTTCGAGCATAAATGAATTTAAAAAGTTTACGAAATCCGTTTCTTGAAGTCCTTTTGAACCCAAGTAGTCCGTTAAATCCTGGTTAATAAATTTATGGAGAAACAGAGGGTTTAATTTTTTAATTCCTAGTACTTTGATTAAATCTTTTAAGTTGAATGTAGCGTTCAAAAGGGTTTCAATTTCGCTTAAAGCTGCTAAAGAAAAGTTACCCTTTTGTAGCGCGGCAAACATATCGGATTCTTTGCCGAACGCATAAGCCAGCGCAAAGTCTTGCCCTATACCCAATACATTCAAAACATCCATAATTCGAGTAGGATCAGTTGCTAAATAAGTTTTAACGAAATTTTTGTACACACTACCGACATTTAATCCCATAAAACTCAATGTTGTGTAATCTAATCCTTGAACGAAGTTGTTGATATTATCGTCGGTAATTTCGAGATGCAAATGTTGAGTTATGGCATTGTTTAAATCAATAGTTGAGGTTTTCTTAAACGGTATTATACTTAATACGTCACTGAGTTGTACGTTACAATAAAAGTCCGAGTTTTTCCAACCACTTGTTGCAAATAAAGAGTCGATAATAAAATCGACTACTTTTTCTTCTTTTAATTCTAGACTTAAACTCATCACATAAGGTCTCGACTCTACTAAGGGTAACTTTTTGGCATTGGAATTAATTGCCAAAAGTAAGAGGAATGGTAAAATAAATTTAAACTCCATCTAAAATAAATTATAAATTATAGTTTTTAAAGATAATTAATTATTCAATTTGCTTACCATTTGATTAATAAATATATATTAATAATAAAGAAATAATTTACTGTTGTTCGTTTTAACTCGTTGTTATTACTGAAGCTTTAATGAAGTGGCCGGTTATATATCTAAAAGACTTGTTTACGTTTTTCGTTTTAGGGAGGTAGTATTTTCCATTCAAGTATGCATCATGCATGAATAATAACTTGTGTATACATAAGTACGTAAGTCTTCTCGAAAAAATTGAATTGTTTATTATAGCGGATTACAATGAACATACTGATAAATTTTCGATTTTTTTCAACGCGATAAAAATATGTTTTTGGATTAGCTTCGTAAACGTTATTCATTACTGTTATAAAATTTTCCAGAAGTTTATTCCATTATCATTATTAACGTAAAAACATAAACATAAATTTAATGATGAACATTATTTCATGTTTTATGGTACAAGGACTTTATATTAATTCTCATAATTTATATCTATGTAATTTAAATCTGTATTCCATTAAGAACGGGAGTGCAGGGCAACGAAGGAACACCGAAATAGTTAATGATTTGAATGAGGAAAAAATACTAAAGTAAGTAAAGAGAACGTTCAAACGAAGTTGCTAAAACGTTCAAAAAGTTGAGAGAATTTATTTTTTGACTACTATATGCAAACAATTAATTATTAATCAAAAAAGTAATCATATTGGTCAGAGCAAACATTAATCAAAACCTAAGTCAGCAAACAATTAAAATTTTCGTAAAGAGTATCAAGTTTCAAAATGTTCTTTAGAAAGAAATAATATTTTAAAAATGTAGAATTTATACAACTGAGTCTGCTGCTACTAGTTTCACAAAAATATAAACGTTCTTTTTCCTGATTATATTTTGGAATTTTCCCGTATATGGCTTGTAGTTTACTTGTTTCAACTTTGCTTGAGTATTTACTACTAATAGTAGTGTGGTCTAACATAACCCAATTGTTGAGCCATTTCTTAGACAGAATACAGGTTGGGTTGGATTGAGTCATGCCTACTCCATTGTGTAGAACAGCAAGATCAAAATTTATAAGTTAAACAAACTACTGAAACGGCCCACAAGTTCTCAACTTCTCATTTCAATTATAAGTTCTGTTAACCCTGTACTTTGTTACATACTTCACGAGATTGCGACTGTTTATGCATCCTAAGCCTTGTATAACTTGATAAAAACAAGATCGCATTGCAGGATTTTAGAAGAGTGCTAGAGGGAAATTAACCATTCAATACACACTTCAAGTTATTAAACAAATTTCACGCCCCGTACTGGGAGACCGTGATTCGTAAATGGATTGGATTGGGTCATGAACGTTTTTATTGGGCTAAATAATATAGAAAATAATATAAATAAATAATAGCTCCGGTCGTCTTGTAATTGCCTGAGGAGGGAAATAACAAGAGCGAGGAAAAAACCTGAGCGTCAGTCGGAGACTTACAAGCAAGACATAAAGCAGCTAAAAAGGAATTAAAGAGAGGGATAAGGAGGAATAAGAGGGAGAAATGGAATAAACTTAAGAATAGTTTAGACGAAGACGTTTGGGGGAAGGCGTAAAAAATTGTAACATCGAAACTTAAGTTATGGAACAGAATGCCGATAGAGAAAAGTGAAGTTCTGCGCCAGATCAGTAAACTCTTTCCCAAGCATGAGGAAGTGTTTTGGGAGTAGAAAACGAGACAGGAAGATGATTATCCGTTGATAACAACGGAAGAATTGGACAGAGCGGTGAAATGCATCAGAAGGAAGAAAGCTCCTGGACCGGATGGCATAACACCAGAAATCCTGATTGAAACAGTACTAGGGAATAAAAGCGCTTTCCTAAATTTGTACAATGGATGCCTAAAGATTGGACAATTCCCGAGATCCTGGAAAGTGGCGAGTCTGACTCTCATTGAGAAGCCAAAGAAGAAAGCAACCGAAAGGTCGCCGTATAGGCCTATATGTATGTGCAATATCATGGGTAAATTGTTCGAGATACTCATAAGGGAAAGACTGCATCAGGAATCGGAAGAGAGAAAACTATTGCACGAAGAGCAATACAGGTTTAGGAAGGGGAAATCGACGATTCAAGCCATGCAAAGGGTGCAGGGCATCGTAGAGGACATTAAAAGGAAGGCGCTAGGCAACCAAGATTTTTGTATAATGATAATGTTGGACGTGCAAAGCGCCTTTAATTCAACACCCTGGAGAGAAATTGTGAAGGTCCTAGAGGAACGCGGTGTAAGTGAATATCTGGTCGATTTAATTAAATCGTATCTGTCGGAAAGATTTGTGTTGAATCCGGACGGTGGAAAGTTTCAAGATACGTGCAGGGTACCACAGGGTTCAATTTTGGGTCCGACACTTTGGGATTTATTTTATGATGCGGTATTGAGGCTAAAGATGGAGGAGGGGGTGCAAATGCTAGCTTATGCAGATGATCTAGCGATTATGGTGAGGGCTAGCGACAGAATCCAATTAGAAGACCGGGCTACTTATGCCGAGAACAAGGTAATCCAAAAGTTAAACGATATGGGGCTTTCAGTGGTCGAAGCCAAGACCGAGATGATTCTTCTACAAGGAAGGAGGAAAATCATAAAGATGTCCATGAAAATTAATGAGAATACTATCGAGACAGTGCCAAGCGCTAAATATCTGGAGATCCATTTCCAGAGACTTCCAGAGACTTCCAGAGACTTCCAGAGAGGACTTCCAGCTTTGTATGATATTAGAATAAACTAAATTAAAAATTACCCGAGTTATTTTTCCCCCCCGAGTTATTCCTGATGAGAAAGCTTGGTATGCGAGAGAGAGGCCTAACGAAGGACAGTAAGTGGCCGGAACAAGGAGAGAGATGTGGTAAGTTTTGTTTTCTTGACAAGAAGTAATTGGAAATGTTTTTGTTTTTATTTTTTTTTGGTCTGTATACCGTAATGCTGCCAATGGAAATGAGGTACGGAATTTACCGGGAGAGTCATTTGTCAGTGGAGTTAACCATGTCCCAATCGTGTGAACCCCCTGTTTTCAGTGTTGTGGACGGCGAGACAGATAATGGGAGACGTAAGAGGATTCGGTTTTGTTTTTTCCCCGACGAAATGCCCCGATGGGCGGTACCGGGAAGAGAGGGGGAAGGGTTTTAGACAGTCGGGGTGTTCTCTATACTCCAAACCGTCACTTTTGGCCAAATGTCTGTCGTGCAGATTTCCTAATCCCCTCTATAAAAAAAGGGCTAAATAATATATTTATACAGGGTATCCCATGTAAACAACAAAGTACATAAATGGCATTAAGGAGCCGAGATATGTTTTTCTTTAGACAAAAGTTTTAGGAAATTAACCGTAAACAGTAATTTATAAACAGAAAATATTTTTACAAATACAGGACATACAACCATGACGTACCGGAATAAACATATATTTTTTTAAATGGAATGACACAATTTTTATTTCATATTCTGATTCTATACACCAAAATATGTTGACTTTTAAGATATGTTAATACCTAGTGCTTTTGGTTTTCAGGAACTCTCGTTTCTCGGCTTCTTAATGCCAATTATGTACTTTGCCACTTACGTGGGACATCCTGTATATCAAAAAGACCTAAATACATAACGTACTAATGTGAGCCATTACTATGAATTTAGCCATTACTATGAAGTCCGTGAAAGTTTATACATCTAAGCAAAAAACGACATTTATTGATAGAAATACTAAAACTAACAACATCCACTACACCATCGATTGTTCGCCATAAATTGCTTATAATGAGACTATCCACTTTAAACGTTCTAGTATAATAAAACAAGCCAATAAAGGCTTGCAACTCCTCGTTAGTGGTTGGGTGAAAATCACAATATCGTGAGTAATTTTCGGTCAATGTATGAATAAATGAATTTGTATTTTTACTGTTGAAGATCATTTTATCACATAGTAAATATATTCAAATTTGTAGAGGTTCTTTTAGATTGGTGGTGGTTAATTTTGCTTTTATTTGAAATATATTCTCTGGCTTAGCCCGTACTTTCTAATTTGGTATACGTTCATATTATTTAGTAATTTGGGCTTTACCAAATAAAACATTTCTACACTTTCGTCGGGACATTTTCCGTCTGAAGTTTTTGTTCAGTGTCACTAAATACATCAATGTCAATTTTATACATCTAAAAAACAGATAAAACTAGAATTAACACTAGCACCAACACTAAAACTAAAACGAGAAAGGGAAGCTTTCGGGGTTTGTCGGGCTTCTTCTGAAAAGGTATTTGATGTGTGAATGCCGTGTTGCACGCTTCTTCAGAAACTGGTTCGAAGTAGACAATTTGAGAAGAAAGTTGCAACATGGCATCCGAAACGTCAAATACCTTTTCAGAAGACACACGATAGAACCCGAAAGTTTATAGTTCTAGTGTTAGTTCCAATATTAGTCTTAGCAATTGTTCTAGTGTTGGTGCAATTAACAGCTATCGTGAAAACCTTTGTAGTCATATACATAAACAATTTTTTGTATAACTTTTAGTATGTATCCGTGATTGCAGCTAACACTGATGAGATGCACTTTAGATAGCTTCCAATTAGAAATTCACTGTTAATGCATGTCTATAGGTACTGTGAATGAAGCAATTGTTAGGTCTCAATTTATTCTTTTGTACTCATTTTCATGTCTGCCCGGTCTCAGAGGCCGCGTGTGTACTGAAGGGTTAAGGAGAAATGGTTAATATACGGATAGGAAGATAAAGAAGGCTATTATAGGAAATATTATTATAGATCATTAAATGGAAATAAAATTAGAAGTTTGGAAAGGGGGCATTGAGGAAAATAGAGGATAGGGATAGAGACAAACAAACGCAGGAGAGAAGGTTTCAGATACTCTAATGGAGATACAACATGAGATATAATTTGATAGTAGCGGGGGAACACCCAAGATAATTGCTGATGGAGGGGAATGAAGAGGGGAAGAAAATGATCGCCGGATTTAATAACAATAATAATAATACATTTGATGACAAATTAGAAAATATATGCAATACAATTAACAAAACGACAAATTTAACTTATTTGTCAAAAAGAGCCGAGTCAATGTATCCATATAGATACTATTGTTTTTCATCGACCCTTTGAAAATCAAGAAAGAAAAGTAATAAATATGAGAGATAATTACTAAACAAAATAAGTACAAATAAACAATTGAGAGAATAATTCATATAGAAAACCAATCCCATGAAGCCTCAATCAGATCACAAAAACCGATCCCCTTGCATAAACAATAAACATTTCAAACTCTTTTTGAAAGTGAAGGTGCTCATCCTAGTTGCATCAGTCATTATGTCTACGTGATATTTATTTACTACATTTGCTATGCAATAAGAAAATGACCTCTTAAAAAGTAGACTCTTATGACGTGGTATATCCAGCCAATGACGATGTCTAATATCAATGTTATGCACATCCGTGCGGAGCGGTATTTTCTCATATAAATAAGGTGGGCATCTGGATAGAATAATCTGTCGAAATAAGCACGCGGAATGAAGCGGAGGCGTGTCTCCGCAACATACTGGGCCAGCTAACCCTGTCCAGAAAATGTGATACACTGTCACGCCTACGAAATCCATAAATGAACCGAAAGAACCTTGACATGCATTTTTCACCCTTTGAATTCTAAAAGTATCTACACTGTCCAACAAGGATGATACAACACATCTCCAAACTTAAGCAGAGACAATACAAGGGTCTCGCAAAGATGAACTTTAATCTGTTTGCTAAATATATGTCTATTGCTATATAATAACTGAAGAGTAGAGTAGGCTCGCTGCAACAAAAGACTGATGTGTTCTGGAGAGGTAGTACACACGAGATACGTTCCCAAACACATCCTGTAAAAAGAGAATTAGATGTAAACAATAATAAGATTTATTTCGTGCTTATACGGGAATGTTTTGTGTATTATAAATGAAAGTACACAATTTTCCGAGAACAAAACCATGCGTGATCAATTTCCTTTTGAGATATCAAGTTATGAACTCAACCTGAATTTGTAGTTTTTGATAAAAAAAAGATTTTCTTAATCATTTTTAAAAAATCGTAAAAAATTGGATTCTGTACATATCTTGATGCATTCTTTTGTGATTTTTAAATTAAAGTGTGCACTTTTTCGAGAATGTATGAGTATCTCAATTTGTTTCTGAGATATCAAGTTTTGAACCCAACCTAAACCTGTAGCTACTACTGAAGTAGCTACTGAAGAATTACTCAAATTTTTGGAAGCACTTAGCTCTAATGACGAAGACTATTTACAAGGAAATGGTAGTACAAATTGAGAACTAGTTCTGCTTCCACCACAAATGATGAAGAAAATGAATATAAAAACGCGAAAATGGGAAACAAGAAACAGAAAATCGGATAAAGTTAAAATTTCTGCAACACCTAATTTTGTACAGAAAATAATGGATGAAAATCTAGAACCTATCGAAATATTTAAATTATTCAATAGTGAAGAATTTATGCGATTTGTTACAGGTTTGTGTTAAAGATTTGTCAAAGGTGTCCACGACTTTTGCGTCACGTTATGCGATAATATGCATAAATATTTTGCTATTTTTCTTTTGTAAGGTTATAACAAAGTTTCTAATCGTAGATTACATTGAGAAGCCAAGGCCGATACTTACAACAATTTGATGAGTAATAGCATTTTACGTAATAGATTTGAGCTTCTTCATAAATACTTACATTTTAATCACAATTCCAATATCAATCCTAGCAACAAACTTTACAAAATTTAACCATTACTGGATCACATAAACAATAAAGGCCTCTTAACTCTAACAGCTCCAGAAATCTCTAACTCGTGTAAAAACAATGCAAAAACAGAATTATTTGCAACACTTATTAAAAATTTCGGGTTATGGGTCATGTCATGTTTATGGGTCGCAATATAAGAAATGTTGGAAAACGCTGCTATAGACTGTGTGGAAAGAACTGGGAGAATTGGCAACACAAGATAAGAGGGCGTGGTAAGCGGGAGGGAGCGATGGACAGAAGGCTAATCTTGAGAAAGGTGGATGAGGGCAGATGATAATGGAGAAATTGGTTGAGGCAAGGTTCGTAGGGTGTGGAGGTGATTGAGAAGGGTACATTGTATTATTATTGGCGGTGTTGTATTATAGATAAAAATTGTAAAAATAAAAAATTGCATTTTAAATCAAATTCTGCATTTTCCTTGTCCTTCTTGGTACTTCTACACCACAAATGTCTTCTTTTTTGTCTCCAGATCTGTAATTCTTCTGGTGGTTTAAAAATTATATCTACGTTCCTATACTTATGGTTTCTGGGTATTTTTCATACCTAAAACACATCCCATTCTTGCCACATAACCCACCTATTGTAACCGTGATATTTTCATAAATATTGAAAGATATATTGCAGAAACGTTTGCCCTTAAATACTAGGCATTATCACTGTTTTCTTGCCATAGTTCAAGCCTTACATCCATAGCTTTATAGCTTGCTATATTTTTTAACCAAATTATTTTGGTTTTATAAATGTCAGAAATTTGCCTTTTTCCTGGCCGCATTCAGACACAACTTTCTTGTTTACCAATAATATCATCTTCGACTGGTCTTTCCTATTCGTATTCCTACTTTTTCTGTTTGTATAAAAAGTAAATAGGTATTTAATGAATGAAATTTTAAATAACAGCTATAATGTGGGCATTAAGAAACATGTTCTGTAATAATTCCCAACACTTCCAAAGTACAATACATAGTCCCAAAAGAGAATGTGTTATTCGCCTGTTCTACGAGCGAACACCACTTGTTTGTTGTAACAATGCTAAATGGTGGTAAGCACGCGAACGGGCGAACGTGGACCTCTTTAAAAAACAATACGGTCACCATGCGATATAACGTTTACTTACTTGAAATATTCACACATGCCCTTGTTCGCACGTAAACCTACGGCGTTACGTTGCAATCTACAACCCCACATTTCCTCCCCCCACTTTCATACTCTCGCTTCCGTTTGATAGGATCGCGCTTTCAATGTAGTCCGCAGGAAAGCCTTTTCGTAAAGGAAATGGAACGGAGCGAAGAGGAAAATGCGTTCGAGCAAGTATACGATATTCATTTTATTCAAGATATAACATTTTTCACATAGCTACAAAATATTTTATGGTAACGTAAAATTGTAGCTAAACTGTTTTAGATTTATTTATAGCTTTCTTTCAAATCCGTTTTGGCCATAATATTTGGAATGATTGAATTTGTCGAATTCACTTAGGTGTAAAGACATCTAAGTCAGTATAAAGCGATTTGCGACCTAAATATTACGGACAACAAACCAACTCACGAATGAGCGACTTTATGGAAACATGATCGTGCAAAGTTCTGCGTCGGACCCGAAACATTTCATGCAAATGGACGCCGAATCAATATTTGCCCTCCTGCTGTAAGCAGATACGATCTCCTCTCCAGTAAGTGGGGACCACTTTTTGTAACTGATATAAACATTTAAAAAAATTAATCCAACACAACCGAAAAATTAAAAAATTATTAAATGATAACAAGGTTATTGTTGGAAATAATGCGGGAGGTTTAATTAAATAAAACGGCACCTTTCTCGTAGAGACAAAGCTTTATTATTCAGAACACGGCACAATAGTATATCTCGATAAACAAGTCGTGTCCTGATTATTGCAATTTCAATCAAGGCACATCGGGCGAAACTCAAGCAGAAATACAAAGCTTTTTCACGGACCAACGGGCGAGGCAGTAATTTCGATTCGGAAATGACCTTTTCACGTGCTCTACCATAAAAGAACGAACGGCGATAATTTTTTCTTCGGGTTTAATTAACCCAGCGTCCGCAAGTTTTCATTACGCCTACAACAAAATGTAATTAAAAAAATCCCTTCAACATTTAATTAATCGTATTCTTTGCGGTATACGTAGCTGTGTCACCTGTGTTTGTTAAGTTAAACAAAAGATAATAAATCAAGTTATATCTTGCTTTCGTTGTATTACGAGACGTAACGTTCTGTTTAAATATAACGTTACGAAATGTTGAAAATTATTTTTGATTTTTTGCTTCAAAATATGAATGAGTCATTTTAGAAATGATAGGTTTAGGATAGTATCAGATTACCTATCTTTCAAAATAAGATAATAAATTAGTTTTATGTGAAATTAAGTTTAAAATAGCGAAATATAATACATAAGGACGTTATTTACCCAAAGTAATTTAAATAAAATTTCATATTTATACAATCCGCGTTATCATACAAATAATTAATAGATTTGTTGTTTATATAATTAATAGATCAATTGTGTATCAATTGTGATGATCAAGTTGTTGATCCGATTATAGTAAGGTTTTTTAATAAATCCGAGATTGTTGTTTGAGGGAATAATTCAATACTTTCCGGTGCTCTTCCGAGCGACATTATGTGCATATTAGTTTTAATTCCTTTCTTGCAAGTTATACAATTTTTGTCACATCTGGACAATTCAAGATGCGTTAGATTAGGAGATCCATCTGATAACGAGAATAATATAACATAGGAAAATATGTATTGTGCAGCAGTATTACTCAAATCTTTATCAGATGGTTTTATTTTGTTAGTCTTTGAAATGTATTTCTTATTATCGACTTTTTCTAATAGTACTCAAATTGGGTTGGGAGCTACATAGTAAATTATGATACAAGTGTATATTTTCGTATTTTTATTGAGACAAAATTTCACATTATGATTTATGTTAGTCGTGTTTCCTTCATTTTCTCCCGCCTGTTACAGCGACGCTTCAAAGTAGAGATCTACACGTGAATGATTTTCCATGCCTTCTCACGCCCGCTCATGATCCATCACACGCAGGTCACGTACGCCACTCACGTGAATATCATATCACGAGGCTCACGAATGAAGGAATTATGTTTAATTAGTTGTTAATTTGATTATTAATTAATCGTTAATAATTAATCGTCTGATAGAATGGCAGAATTTACAGGGAGATCAGTATTATCATGTTCTAAATAAATGAGACTGTACGTTGGGTTTGAGAATCAATTTTAGCAGAAAGATGTGACATATAAGATATGAAAGGTACCTTAATACGGATTTGCATTTAATACATCGACCAAAATCTAGAGCTCTATTTAGCATTATATAAACAAATGCGCTTTTACGTAAATAAATACATGTCACAAGCTTAGATAAAAAGCTTAGATTTAATTGGAACAGTTTATAGTTTAGCAGCCAAAAATTCTAAAAAATGTCACTTTATTCAATAGAAAAAATGAGATAGTTTGGACAGAACATTAAAGGGAATACTAGTTTGGCCGTTGTGCATCTCCTCCGTATTAAGGTTGATAAAAGCCAACTACACATTTTTCTTTCATCGCAGACAAAATGATGTAAAACCATTCCAATCCAAACATTGTCGATATACCGCTCTGTGCCAGCAAAATGCTGTACCTATTATACATGTACCCAGTGTCTCTTGTGAGGTGCGGATCTTCTTTTTTTTGGCAATGAACATTGTATAGAAAGGGGTGCACTCGTTTAGTTCGTCCAACACAGTCTTGAAGCGCCGAATATATTAGGAGGGCTTAATTGGTAGGATTGGGTTGGTTTGGGTTTAGCCGTGCATCAGAAGACGTTTTTTTAACGAAGGCGTCTACAGTGAACAATTTCTAAAATTGAGTACTTCACACAATTCTTTGGCAACCTTGTAAAATATACAAGGTTGTAATATACAAATTGAAGTAAAATTAGAACTTACACCAGACCTAGAAGTGGAAAGTTTTGGAACCAAAACATTTCAAATCTACGTCTAGTGTCAGTTCTAGTATTATATCAATAAATCTAACTGTAGATCTAGAACTAGAAACATTTGGGATTAGCTGTACTACTCTCAAGACGGCTAAACCCGGGTGATTCTAGTTCTAGTTCTATACAGGGTTTGGGTTGGTTTGGGTTTAGTCGTGCGTCTGAAAACGCACAAAAGAAAATTCATTGTACTCAGTTCACTCAGTTCGGGCACAACCATTTCTCAGGCAGAAGTTCTTGCTATAAACTTCTGCACCACTTTGCCAGTCTGCACCCAGTCTGTCACCCTAAATGGATCCACTCCTTTAAGTGTGATTCGCAGTTAATGAGAGAATGTACAGGAAACCTGAGAGAACACGCTAGAGCAATAATACTACTCTATGGTGGGTTTCAAGTCAACAAAGTAGGTTTCATTGACAATAAATGATTATATACCAAACTTAAGTATTCTCCAGGTTTTTAACTATTGCAAAATTTTTGTAATTATAACCTAACTACCACCGGTATTACCGGTGCCATTTTTCGGTATTACCAATTAATCGTTTTCTTACGATTATCGCTAATACCGGTAAACGTAAAACTGGTATTACAACCCTAAACCATAAAGCAGGCAATCAATAGTTAGGAAGCCTCAAGGGTAGCCTTACGTTGAAAAGAACCTGCAGATTACAGACAAACGAAATGTATGATTCCACAAATGATTGACTCCTCCACAAAATTAAATCCAAAGAAGTTCTGTGGGTCAGTAAAGAGGATTAAAGGCTTCCTAACCAACCAAGCATTCCTCCGACTTTGCAACGAGAAATACCTGAACACATATGATGTGATTGCGTTGAAAGAGGCCTTCTAAGGAACATCAACATAAAGGAGTCAAACCTTTGAGTTAAGATCAACAAGGAACTACATGTGCTCAAAACCATTGAATGGCAATAAGTGTAATAGATTTCTTACATTACGGTGATGAGAGGGATCCATTTAGCCCGGTAATGGTAGTAATCGTAATAATCTCTCGAAGTACCAAAATCTTAAGTTCACCTAGAATCTTATTATGTTTCATTTAGAGAGTGTCGGTAATTTTTCGGCGAAAATTAATAATTATTAATAAAAAAATACAGCTTTTTGTTCTATACCCCTTCTCCTCCAAATCACAGCTCAATTATAGAGAGCTGTATTAGTAAAATAGTACTTTAACTGTTGAATGATGCTAGGCTCACATTAAGAATGAAAAAATGTAAATGTTTGTGTAATATGATTGATTATCTTGGTTTCGAGATTAGCGGAGAAGGAATTAGGACCAGGAGAAGCAGTATCTCATTTGCGGAGGCCAACAACATTGTAGGAAGTACGACAATTTATTGTGTTAACGAGTTTCTTAAGAAGGTTCATTAAGAACTTTGGAAAAATTCTGGTTCTGATGGTTGAGGTAGATGTACATACTGATGCTAGTATGATAGGTATTGCTGGCATATTAATGCAGAAAACTGAAGGTATGTAGAAACCAATATGTTTTTATAGTAGACAAACATCTGAGATCCAATCTAAACATCATAGTTACGAATTAGAAATGCTTTCTATAGTCGAGAGTCGAAAGAGTAAAGAAACACAGGATATGTCAGCAAAAATTGCTAGGTAGTGTTTGAAATTGTTGGAATACAATTATGTGGTTGAGCACCAAAAAGCCGAGCAAGAATCTAGCGAACCAGAGATAGCCAGTTTGAACATTTTAATGATTAATGGAGAAAATTGGCTTATAATAATGCAAATGCAATATATAAAATTAAAGACAATAACGCAAATATTGCAGAGAACCCCGAATGATAACAGTGAGAAACAAATACATCACGTTTATAAATTGATTAAGAACAGATTATACAGAAAATTCTGAAATGCAAGCATTGGATTAGGTATACCAAAAGGGATTTAAAATAGTCATGATCGCATGGGTCATTATGGTATTGTCCATAAACGATGAGTCACCTTAAACAATGTTTATGGTTCCCTAATTTGAGGAAAACAGTCACAAATTGTATACGAGAATGTGTAAAATGTGCATATAGGAAAATGTATGGAGTTAAGAAGGAAGGAGTAATGGATAATATAAAGAGACAACCAATACCTTTCGATGCAGTTAATATCGATCATTAGGACCGCTTCCTAAGAGTATGAAGGGTAACATACATCTTCTGGTATATATCGACAACTTTACAAAATACCTAACAGTAAGAGCACTGAAGACTACCCACTAGACTTGTATCAAATGGATCAAAGTATACATATTCAAAATGCAACTGCGACATCACGTGCAAATGGTGTAAGTAGAGGATTGTCCAGGATTTCGGGATCCCGGACATATCTTCTCCGGTATTAAAAACCGGTACTGATGGCAATATTCCGGTATTTTGGTATTAGTATTATTACTAAACTAAACACAAAAGAATGTAAAATGTGCCGCAATCTTTTCCAACCTAATCCTTTTTTCCAGGAAGTTCCGGGGATAATCTGTGATTAAACACGTGACATGTGGCGTTAGTCGGCCAAGTAGTGTCGGGTTGGTGTTTATCTATGAATCACTGACCAGCTTTTGAATCACCTCTTTTATCAGTAAATCACAATTTCACTTAGCCCTGTCTTCACCCTTTCTCTTCTCGAGATCCACACGTTCGCCCACCAACAAAAAAAATAATATACGAAAGACCTTGCTGACTTTTGACCCTTAACTTACCCAGGCGTGAGGTGCTAGTGACACCTCCTTCTTCGGATCTTAACGCTTTATTGCCTTTATGCCTTCGTGTCGCCAACCAACCCAGCCTAATCCAAACCAATCCAGTTATCCAGTTATCTACCTATTCGCTCTTTACTCATTACCACAATAGAATCTGGCCACCAACATCTTCCTTTCCTTACTCCCTTCCTTCGCAAGGTATTTTGCAAACCACATGTAATTATGTCCCCATACATAAAGTAAAAATTGGACGAGATTGGAATAAACAATTGTATGAAATTCAATATGCTTTAAATTCCTTACCAAAGACTGTCATGAAGAAAACACCAGTGAGGATGTGATAACAGAAATAACGACAGACGTCAGGAAGATCAAAAAGAAAGATTTGACAAACTACACGTAAAACCTAGAAAATATCAATAGGGATACTAGGTGTTAGTAAATTGCGAAGCATCGATATGCTTGGAGCACCAAGAAATTAAAACTTTATCATTGTATTTTTGTATCCAACGAAGAAGATGAGTCGACAGACGGTGAAGAAGAAATTAATTCGGAAGAGTGTGTCTGAGAGAGAGAGACGAAGAGAGAGAAAGATACAAAGGGAAAGAGAGAGTAGGGAATGAGAAGGATGGTTCAAGGTATTAGTTTTAGTTTTGAGTCAGACATCAGTATTGAGTTCCATAGACAGAAGAAGTATAAAGCGTTGGAAGTTGTTTTAATTTATAAATTATTGACTTGTAATTTAATGGAGAATATTTTAATAAAGTGTTTAACTAACAATCATATAATTCTCTCAGTGAATTAAAAATTTGAGACTGATGATGGATCCTTAATTGTCATGCCAGCCTGTTTTCAGTTTATCTACAGGAAGGTGTGTTTCTATTTCTGTACCCTACGGCAACTTGGTTGCTTCCTTTCACTTATAGATTGCCGCAACCTCTGTTACTCATTAATATTTCTCCATTTGGACTATACCGAAAATATGACCATGTGACGCTGTATCGTGTTCATATCGAAATGCTCAAAGTTGAGAAACGTAGATCCTTGCACATATTAAGAAGATTTTACAAAATATTTTCCTCTCAATATACAATTTACTTGTTCACTACATTTCAGTTCCCTCAAGCTATAACTTTGTGGAATAACTTATCCATAGAATTGTGTAATGCCCGTAGGTACCTGCTTTTCTATAGTTATTAGATTTTTTACAGATTTTTGAATAATCTGTCTATTCTTTTCCCTTATAGCTTTACTGAAATTTTTCCAATGATAAATGATTTTTTTCTATTCTTTTCATTTCCATACATAGATTTTCGGTTGGGTCTCTTTGAAAGCATCACCTCTGGCGATAAATCGACGTTTAATATAGATTTTAGAATAATAAATAATTTTATGTCGTTTTCGTACATTTTGGTGGAAATATACTTATTATTATTAAATTCAAGTTTTCCGTATCTTGTGTCCAAATTTACCGGCGCATCCACCATTTCTATACTATTTGTGTAATAATAAAAATTGTCAGATTCTTTTTGTAAACATAATGAGAATTTATTTTACTTGTACATGTTTAAGGTTCGACAGAGATAGATACAAATTGGTCCAATCCATTACAAGCCTGATGTTTGACGTTTAAATTTGCGTTGCTTTTATTGCAGTTAAACACGTTACTCAAATGAAAGCTTCGATTAGTTTATTTTTCCAACTCCAATTTGCTCGTCAAATTACAGGAAATAATCGACAACTGAAATAATTTAACTTTATTTATTTAATAATCGTTTCGTGTAGTAAGCTTCTGCGTTATTTTATTTCTCAAACATAAAAGGAGAATTTTGTTTGGCAGTTTCTTAACACGGACATCCACTCACCATCCGAACGAAAAGTTTCGCGACATATGAAAGAAATCTCATTCCTCAATTCAAACGTGAAGTAGATGCAAGCACTTTGAGTTACTGAGCGGCAACTTCTTCAACATATCTAAGAAAGCGGCAAACGAAGACGACGGCAGGTTGGTCTACACACAAAAGAAAACGCATTGAACACACGAAAAAGGGACGTATGAAATAATAAACGGATTTTGAGGGCGCAAGCGCGGCATCTCCCGGGCTTCAGGCAGTCCAGCCGCCAGCGTCGATACGCAAAGACGCGTCGCGACGCCAGTCTACCGTTGCTCTTCAACAGAGTCCTATTGCAACCTGTTCCCGGTGAACCTCGACAGGTTCATGAAATAAACTCACGTTTTTAATCGGTGAGTAACTTTTAAAAGTAATTGGATTGATTTTTCGTTTTACATTTAACAAGGTAGATTGATTATCGAATATCAATGAGATATTATAAATGTAAGCTTCGAGACGAGAATAGATGAGTTTCTCTATAATAATTATAATTAATTATTTATTATTTGAAGATTTTAGGTAAATATAAAAATAATTGTATCAACAAGCTTTTATTTTTTTGGGTTCTATTTATAACTTTATACCATTTTTAGATTATATAAATAAAACCGTTAAGTAAACTCAAATATAAGAATCGATAAAATAAATTACCTGTATTGAACTTTTTGTATTTATTTTCTGTCCTTCATGATCTATTGTATCATAATTTCTTAATCAATATTTTCTTTATTGCATCAATTCGATTCATGTCAAGTTAATATATCATACAGTTCCAATATTAGTTCGAAAACGATGAATTGAAATTTTATCAATTTGCAAGTTGAATAATTCGGAGACGAATCAAATCCGAATTCGGCGAAACTTAATTGGGTTGAATTTAAAAGTCGGAGTGGAAATTTATGGGATTTATGCAACTCATAATCACGTAAAAATCTACCGAAAACTTTTACCCTAATTCTCCGTGTACCACTTAAATTTTAATTAAAAATTTTATCACCTTAAATATCTAACCCAACACTAACCAGAAACTCTTCGTTCGAAAATTACTTTCTCACTTGCTTTTGCTTTACACCCGCAGTATCGATTTAATAATTAATCCTAATTAGTACAAAGTAAGCTCAAAATCTGTATATAATTAAACTTACAATTAGTGCTAAACGAAGAAATGTGTTTAATCGAGTTGTTAAAGTCACAGTTGTGGCATAAAAATATATAAAAAAGTATTTCCAAAATATATCGTCTATATATTATTAAAAATATCTCTCCACGACGCGATAAATTTCAGAACAGATAACCAAAAGATATTTCAAAAGGAAAAAAAATTGTCTATTGACGTTCACGGCACCCAAAGGGTTTCTTAAAAGCCAAGAATCCAATCTTAAATGAATTAAAAACGCTCATTCTATGTCAAAAATTCCTCAACCTCGATCAATCAATGACAAAACGGTTTACATGTTAAAACTTGAATCTTTTTGGGGATTTGATTTGCGGCCCATTACAGGCGAAAAGTAAACAGTTTTAAATAGAAGTAGACGCAAGCATTAGTTTATCTCGCTCTTAACGTTTACGTTTTACGCCGGAATTAAATTTAAAAATTTAATGAGTTAAAATTTTTTTAAATTCAATTTGTACGACTAATATTGAATCTGGTTCGCTGTTTTAGAAACGGAACGAAGTAGAAATTGAGTTAAGTTAAATATCGCCGCAGTGTTGTTCATTGCAACTGACACCGACTGTATTGGTACTAAACAGTTGTTGTGTTGCAGCTTTGGAGTTCACTTAGTTTAGGAAATTTCTAGGATTGCACTCGGTAAATGGCTACAATGTGAGTGCTGTCCATAAAACCACCATGCTACTTGGCATTAATAGAAAGTAAAAGTGTTTCAATTAAGTTAACTGAAATAAATTTGATTCTTTCTCACCATGAGGTCGGTGAAATTGTAGTTTCTGTAGCTGATAAAAGCTTTCTTATCAAAACGAAAAGCGATTTAAAAAATTGTATCTCAAGACAATGTGATGACAACCACCATTTTAATGGAAAATAAGTATGCCATTTATAATTTCTTATTTTCAATAAACATGATTGCTATGATTATTTATACTCACCTCAGCGTGCTTAATTGATACACATTTTGAGTAGAGGTATTTAAAAAATTATATCTCAAGGACAAATTGAGGTAATATGAAGGCAACCAATATTTATTTTTCAACCAATTTCTTATTTATAACTATCGTTGTTTTGATTTTTTCCTAAACTTTACATATTTGATTTATACAGGCTGTCCCGCAACGTTTGCATAATACTTTACCAACAAATTCTTTGATTGAAAATAGATAAAGAAGCCAAATAAATATAGTTCTGAAAATGGATCAGTGTTGAGATATTCAAAGTTTTATATTCATAATAGGACCTATTGTTAACATCATGAATTTTATTTCTTTTACAATATAACCTTCATATACACACTACATAATTCAAGCAACGAACATACAAAAAAAATTTTGAGTTTACTTGTAACTTTTTATTGCTTTTAGTCAAATAGGTTCAAATAAGTGGTTTCACTAATAAAAGCTAAGTGAGTAAACGTATTAACTTGAAACAAAGACATGAAGCTGGTACAGGGGCATCTGATGAATAACTTTTGCCAATACTACTAGACTGCTACTTCATGTACCATGAAGCACCAGCATACTACGCACAAGCTACTTGGGAGCATACTTAAAAAGCTGATTTGGCAATAAGTTGATTGGCCAAGAGGTCCTATCCCATGGCTATTTCGTGCACCACATTGAAATATCTTTATTACTTGTTTCGTGATAACATTATTAATATTAACTTGTTATTTAACTTTTTATTAACTATCATAACCATGGTAATCATATAATTACTGCATTTATAGTTACAACTAATGATGTTAACAATAAGTGAACTTACTGATCTAAAAGTTTGAATATCTCTAAAACTGACTCTTTTTAGACCTATGTTAATTGTAAAAATCTATATATAAATAATTTCTTATTTTCGATAAACATCATTGTAATGATTATTTATAACCAACTATGAATGTTTAATTCGAAGCGATTTTAAGAAGAGATATGCAAAACGTCGTAACTTAAGAACAAATTAATATCCAAAATATAATATATTATTTTCCATAAACATTGTCGGTATGATTTTATTGTTTCTTTATTTATACTTAAATGTAGCTATTAATAAAATCGTACCTCAAGAGCCAATTGAAATAATATGGTGAGATAATTGACATATTAAAGTAAATTTAAAGGACAATTAGTATCCAAAAATATTGTATTATTCTTAGTAAACTTCGTCGTTATAATTTTTTAAACTGAATTCTTCATGTTTAATTCTTAACAGTATTCTGCCGAGAAATTTAAAAAATCGTATCTTAAGAACCAATTGAGATATGATAAACTAAACAATATTTTAAAGCGAAATTAATATTAAGTTTTAATATTCATGACACACATTTTGTTGAATCCGGATTCTAGCTAACAAAATTATATGTGGTAATGAACATTGCAATTTTAGAGAATTGTAGCGCCTCACTCGCAAGCGACCTTTGGCGTTTTGGGGAAAAATCTTCTTCTAGAAGACTTTGTTTACTTAGGAACATAAGGAACGATTTTGTCCCACTTCGCCGACGTCGCTTACGTGCGAGACGTTACAATCTTTCAAAATTGAAAATTTTGTGTCGATTTATGAAATCTGGCGATTCGCCAATAAGTGACCTTAGCGTTTTGAGAGAAACTCTTCTTCCAGAAGACTTTGTATCTTTACTAAGGCATATAAGGAACGATTTTGTCTCATTTCGTCGAGGTCGCTTGCGGGCGAGGCGCTGGATATTGAATGTTAACACAAAATCATACACTTTCAAAGATTGTAGCGCCTCGCCCGCAAGCGACTTCAGCGGAGTGAGAATATAATCATCTTTAGGAGGTTTCATACAATTAACAAGGTATACAAGGAACGATCGCTGAGGTCGCTTGCGAGCGAGGCGCAAATATTAACACAAAATTGTCAAGTTTGGAGGATTGTAGCACCTGGCTCGCAAACAACCTCGGCCTTTTGGGAGGAAATCTTTAGAAGACTTCTTTTTCTAGAAGACTTTGTATGTTTACTAAGACATGTAAGGATCGACACAAAATTTTGTAATCGACACAAAATTTTCATTTTTGAAGAAATTAAGCATGCTATAAATGATTTCTTATTGTTGCTAAATTCGTTGTAATGATTATTTATAATCAACTCTGCATGTTTAAGAGGTCTGTTTAAGAGGCGAAAAGATTGAAATGAGATTCGCTCGTGAACACATCTAATGTGGCAACACCGCTCTATGAGTACTCGATGTTAATTTTATTCGAAGTTATACTAAAAATCTGTTAAGTACACGAACTGATTGACGTTCTTAAGCAGAGGTTTATTATTATCGTGAATTATTGTTCTCTTTATACTGTGATATCTAATTATTAGGATTCCATTAAAGCTCAAGCGTCAAGTAATGCAAGGGGATGTATACACCATATGTATACACCACATATCTTGAAAATATATCCTTACTATTATTATAATTATATTTTAGCTGTTGGGCTGTGGGGAAGCCATTCCACGTCCTATAAGATTTACTATAACTAAAACCTTCCAAGAGTCAAATGTAGATTAGTCTCCAATGTCTAGATCCTTTATATCGGTAGGTGGCAAAAGAGTATGATATAATTTCGATTATGTTCATTTATTACTATAACAATTTTATCCATTTATTTCGGCTTGAAATGGTTACTCCACATAAAATCTAAAGGATTTTATGTACTAATTTATTATTTATAAAAATTTATTGAGACACTTAAACATTTATTTACATTTTACGTGAATTAAATGTTTATTAAAATTGGTGATATAAAAATATTTGAATCTATTCGAAAATATTAATCGCTTCAGATATGTTTTAGGTAAATACTGCGCTGACTTGTCGGTTACCGAGCTTCCACTATGTCTCCTGCATTGTCAAGGACACCGCAATATATGCAATATTGCCATATTTATACTCCGCAAGCAATCAAAACCGACTAAACGTTTTAAGCCCATTTTATTTAAATTTACGGCATTTAATAAAAAATTTAAAGTCTTTAAATATGATTTATTTTATATGTACATGATTTTAAAAAAGATATTTTTTGAAAACAAAACGCATCACCAAAAGCTATTTGAAAAAATAGAAATTTTGATGTAACATACAAAGCAAAAATAAAAACTTCATAAAACGGTATTCGTTGTATTAGGTACTAGATGAGCCTCTTAATTCGAAACAATTTTAGGTATGCAAAATATCGTAACTTAAGAACCAATTGATGTCCATAATATAATACAATATTTTCTATAAACATCGTCAGTATGATTTTTTTGTTGTTCTTGAAAATGATCTTTGAAAATCTTCTTTATAAATCTTCTTATGTTCTTATTTTCTAAAATTAATATCAAGGTTTAATATTCATGAAACACTCTGGGCTGAATCCCGATTCTAGCTGAACAAAATTATTTTATGAGTTTAATAAGACTAGGAGACTAGAATAGCCTAAAAATAATACGATAACCAGATTATCCATAATGATTCACTATTGCATAATCTGGTTATGAACTATGCAATTTTAGAGAATCTAAAAGACTTTGTTTACTAAGACATGTAAAGGAACGATTTTGTCTTTCAAGCATGCCGCGCTCTGAATCCCTTATATCCTTATTGCACATCTCCTATACTCCTTCTGAAAGCTGCACAGTAATTTCTTACACGCTATTGTTTGCTATAATATTTCTCTTTGTGGAATTAGATTTTCAGAAGCCATAAATAACAATATCGTTCAGATATCAATCTTTGCGTAAATTATACTGTTTCTTGCAATTTTAAGACTGTGTTGTATCTGCCATCTTGATTTTTGCACCCAAAAGACCCGATCACCTGTAAGTTTTATCAAAAAATCAACAAAAAATGAAATGGTGTTATCAGTTATTAAAGTGTAATTGAAGAATTTTTGTAGTATATATAATACTAATGCATTTATTTTCAAAAGAAAAAAATCGAACACAATAATAGAATTAATTTTCTAGAAATGTAAATTTTCGAAAAATGGTGCAGTTCGGTGGAGGGCCGATTTTCAACCACACCAAAAGAGATATAAAAAAATCAAAATTCCGCACGAGAGATATTCCACGTCATAACAGTAGTGAAATAGCAACGAATATGACAGCCAATATCCTAACCCTAGCCCGACAGATACTGATAGTATTTTCATTGAAAAACGCCCAGACATGAAGATAACACAACATCTAACGGCATATATTTATACATTTTAGTAATTTGATAAGATAACAATTTTTTAAAGAGCTGTAGGCAATGTTTTGGAAGAGTTAACCCTTAAACCTTATTATGTTCAATGTATGTACCTTTGATCGAAATTTAATCGTATTATACAAAAATGAAGGCTTCCGATAGGACCTTACGTTTATTCATATTTAGCCAGTTTAAATCCACCAACCGATGACTGTCGACGTCTAATTCCGAAAATCAACCGCAAACACAAATTCTGAACCTTTTGAATTTTCCTTTTCGAAAAATAAGAAATAAAAGTTGAATATGCTATATCACAATAATTGAAATGAGGTAGTACAAGCGATTCACATAGCATTATTTTACTTTTCCTATTTAAGAAATGTCTACTATTATAAATAAATTTTAAATTGCTGTAGCGCGCTGTATACATTTGTTAATAAATTCATTAAATTCAATTTAATGATAATAATTAACCATACACTATTTACAGAATCCTTAAAAGCAATATGTGTATCTTCTATAGACATATTCTGCAAATCTAGTATAGTTTGTCTCTGATATTGCGGTGAATAGGTAGCATAAAAGATTACTTTAGCGTTAATATATAACGACAGTGTCTGATGCTTTATTTGCATTCAACCATTTTAGAACAATTTGTCAAAAAGTCTTGAGAAAAATTTCCTATACTTGAAAACAATAAATTTTATCAATGATTTTGTATTTTTATCCAGCTAGAATCGCGAGCCCAGTGTATGACATAATTTATTATATACCATAAACATCGCGAGCATGATTTCTCTTATTTCTTTATTCATATTTTAAATATAGCCATTAAAAAAAATCGTATTTCAACAGAGATATGATTTTCTCAGCAGAGATATAGTGAGAAACTAAACAACATATTAAAGCAACTTTAGTGGAAAAAGAATGTGTCATAAGCAATCTCTTGTTTTCAATAAACACCTTTATTATCAATTTTTAACTACAATTTAAAGAAGGAGAATTTTAAAAAATCGTATCGCGAAAACCAAATGAGATATTATAATAAACGAAGAACATTTTAAAGCGAATTTAATGCAGAGTAACTGTGCCATAAATAATTTTTTATTTTCAATAAACGGCGTTGTTATGAATTTTTAACACCAACTATACACGAATGTTTTAATTCATAACGGTTTTAAGAAGAGTAATAAAAAACATCGTATCTCAAGTACTAATTGGGATATTATGATGCACTAAATAATATTTTAAAGCAAATTTAATTAAGATTTAGTATTCACGACATAATTTATTATGTTCCATAAACGTTGCCTGTATGCTTTTTTTGAATTTTTTTATTACAACGAGAAATTTAAAAAATGGCATCTCAAGCACCAAATGAGACAATATGATGAACCAAAGAATATTTTAAAGTAAATTTCATAAAAAATAAGGATGACTTAAATAATGTCTCATTCCCAGTAAACATCGTTGTTACGATTTTTTAAATCAACTCTGCATTCTTGTTCTTAATGGCACTAAAAAAAGAATTTGTTCTATCTCTAGACTATACATAAACTAAAGAACATTTTACAGCAAATTTAATTAATATTTAATATTTGTGATATAAATTATTACTTTCCAGAAACATCGCCGCATACTTTTTATTCCGCGATTTATGTTTTAAATGTAGCGATTAAAAAACTTGTATCTCAATAAATAATTTAAAAGCAAATTTAATGAACAATATGTGTACCATAAATAATTTCTTATTTTCAATAAACATCGTTGTTATCAATTTTTAACCCCAACTCTGCAGGTTTAATTTTTAACGATATTAAAAACATAAATTTTAACAATCGTGTCTCAAAAACCAATTGAGATATAATCATAAACTAAAGAGCATTTTAAAGTAAATTTAATGGGAAATATGTGTACCAAAAAAAGTTTTTTACTTTTAAATGTCATTGTTATGAATTTTTAACTATCTACACATATTTACATTTTTATCTAATTTTTTTAAAAGAAAAATTTTAGCACATTTCAACGTATCTCAAGAATCAATTGAGATATTATGATGCACTAAAGACCATTCTTATACTAATTTAATTAAAATTTATTCCTGATAAATTTTTTCCTGATATAATTTAATATTTTCCACAAATGCCTGTTTGATTTCTTTAATAAAGGAAATTAAAAAAATCATATATCAAGAAGAAATGGAGATATAACAATAAACTAAAGAGCATTCTAAAGCAAATTAACGAAATTAAATAACGTGTGCCATAAATAATTTATTTTCAATAATAGTTGTTATTTTATATTTTTATCCAAAACTTTGCATGTTTAATTCATAATAATATTAAGAAGAGAAATTTAAAAAATTGTATCTCATGACGTAATTGAGATATGATAAACTGAAGAATATTTTAAAGCAAATTTAATGGAAAATAACGTATGCTATAAATAATTTCCCATATTCAATAATCGTTGTTCTTTTGAATTTTTATCCATAAGTCTGGAATAAATTGAACTAAAATTAGAACGAACACTAGAACTATTACTATAATACTAGATCTAAAACTAGAAGCTGTCGGGTTTTGCCGTGCGTTTTTTGAAAAATGTTTGACGTTTCGGATGCCATGTTGCAACCTCCTTCAGAATCTGGTTCGAAGTAACAAAATCGGGAATCGTAAAACAATATATCGGTCGAAAACTAATTAATAATAAATTTATGGTAATTACAAGCTTATTACTAACTAATTACTGAGTCGCGTCCGGTTTAGGAATCCTGTTCGTCTTCACCACCATCTTCCATGCTCTGCTGAGTTCCCAGCCACCTTCTTTGTTGACGTTATTTTTATGTCGGTGGATTTCTATGGCTTCTCTTGTCAGCCTTTTATGATGTTTATTAGTCCTAGCCAGAAGCTTTGTTTTGTCGAAGTCTATTCAGTGTCCCTCTGAATGGTAATGTTCCGCAATAGCCAACTGTTGAATCTTCCTCAGCCTCACATCACTCTCGTCTTCCTTGATACGGCATTCGATGTTTCGTGTGGTTTGGCCAACATGAAACCGCAACTGCATGATATCCAATAGACACCCGCTCCTTTTAATAGAGGTAGCTTGTTCTTGGCTATCAGGAGTGTATTCTGAATTTTGGTGACCGTTCCGTATCGCACCACGATGTCGTTTTTCTTGAGGTGACTTGCCATTTGTTCCGTTACATCAGAAACATAAGGAAGACAGATAAATAAAGCTGGTTCTGTACTTGCTGCAGCTTCTTCTCCCTGCTTTCGCTGCTTGGTGGTTCGGTTGGTGTCCCTCAAACTATATCCATTCTTGTATAGTATGTCCCGTAGAAACGGTCCCTCTTCTTTAGGTTGCTGTTCCTCTGTTGGGGATGATGGTGTGATGTTGCTTCTTAGTACCTGTTGGTGCGAGTCATCTTCCTATACACCCTAAGTTCCAGGTCACCATTTGTCGTCCTGGTGACCAATACATCTAAGAAGGGCAACTGCTTCGCAGATCCCGTTTCAATGATACATTTGATCATGGGATGTTGAACGTTTGAGTGATCTAAAAATTAAAAGAGGCGTTCACTACCGTATTGCCATACCACAAACATGTCATCCACACATCGAAGCCATAGCTTTGATTTCCACTGGCTCTTCTTCAAAGCATATAACATTAATAAAATTAACGAAGTATGGAACTATAATAGGGATGTGCCTCTACACATCAACAAAGATCGTCGACACTTTAGTGTAATCTATGTAGATAACTACCTAGACAACATCTAAAAACGATGCGTCCTCTAAGCTCCCCACAGTTATGTTATAACTTAATGTATTTGCGAATTAGTATGCTATGACCTTAACATTCATTGTCTAATTTAGCAAAAATTTTATACAACACTGATGAGTACGCTGTTGTTTCTGACAATGCTATGATAAAGAAGGAAAAAGTCGTTCCAATTTGGCATAGTAATTTCCGTAGCTACACTGCAAATTTACTTGCCAAAGACGTTATATTACAAAAACTGTGCGCTCAATATTGAACAAAATTCAAAGATCCAGATTTTGAGCTATCTCAGGTGAAGAGGAGAGGCTCAAGAACAAAAAAACACCAAGTGAAACTCATTGGTGTATGTATTGAGATTCTTATTTGTGCCTTATCCAAAAGATACATTCCATGAGTTTCTTATTGTTAATGATAATAACTTTAAAAAAATTAGACAACCTGGAAAATCTCTAATAATGATGACTTTTTGGATGAAATCAAGGATAACATAGAGTTGTTTACCCTTATTTGCAACTTAACAAACCTTTCGCAAAAATCATATTCGTCTACTTGTGCTATAAGTAGCACATTTATGGATTTGTTTAGAACTGTTTATTAAATTCCTTAATATTCAAAATCCTGTAGAAACTCGATACAAAAATGGTTCTCAATATTTTTAATATTTTTGCTTTATGCGCATATTATCTTCATTCAAAATTTCATGATTATTTCATGAAATTTCATGAAAATTTCATTATTTCAGACGTAATATTGAGATTGTCACATGAACAAATAAAAGCAGTTCAAATTTTTCTGTTAAATAATTTAAGTACCTCTTAAGAGACGTTAAAGAATAAAAACATCGTATGAAACGGGTTTGTGCACGTATCGAAAGTATTATTTGTGGCTCCATGTATGTTACATAACATAAAGTTCTTGTTATTAATGATAATAATTAAAAAAAAAATAAACAACCTAGAAAATCTTTAATCTTTAATGATGATTTTTTGGAAGAAGTGAAGAATAACATAGAGTTGTTTAAGCTTGTTTGCAACTTACTAAACATTGCGCAAAAATCAGATTGGCCATTCCAGAAGTAACACATGTATGGATTTGTTTGGATCTGCCTATTAAATTTCTCAATTTTCAAAATCGTTTAAAAACTCAAAAAAAAATGGCTCTTAATATTTTTGCTTCATGCGGATATTATCTTCATCCAAAATTTCATGCAGACGCAATACCAAGATTGTCAGATGAATAATGGAAAGCAATTCCAATTTTTTTGATAAATAATTTGAGTACCGAAGGATTAAATAGCTTTTATACATTCAAAGAAAAGTGTGCTATTTTTACACTAGATTCATTGTTAGAAAAGGATATTACCGATCCAATAGTCTACTGGAATATGGTAAATTTGGACCAATAGAATCTAACCTGTATTGCAACAAAATTGGAAAGAATTCCGGTCCCATCAGCCCAAATTGAACCCATATTTTCAAACTGGATTTTAATCGATCAAAAAAATTGTTAGATATATATTACAGGCATGAATCTGCGGACAAAAATTTGTTTCACGACTACTAAACTTTTTTATTGAATAAACTAAGTTAATGTATTTTACTGATTGTAGATTTCGTTTAATAAATATTTATTTTAATTATTCAAACTAATCCTTATTATACTTTAAATCTGGCGATTTGTTTTTTTGTGAACTTAAAGGCATGTTAATTTTAGAAGTATATTTAATAGTTACTTACGTAACCAGTTATGGAAAGACTAATTTTGTTTAACGAAAGCAATATTTGCCAAAACAAACAAGCGAAACGAGCGACTTTTGTAAATTGCATGTATTAAACAAAATTAGCAGTTTTTTAACGTACTAAGTACAAAATTTTATTTAACCCCGCTTTAAAATTGAACGAAATCACGAATTTAATCTGAATTAATCTGACAATTTTTATGTGTCAAATGAATTGAAATTGAAAGAATTTATTTGGGCATTGCTATGAATATCTATAGTAAAATCCGAAATAAGTCAATATTCAGTTAGGTAATATTTCATTACACCACTAGTGGTGTATCATAGTTTCATAGTTATCATAGTTTCCACATTGTCTACATCTTTACATTTTTTACAATTTACATGAAAAAGTTTATGTATAAGTAACACGTATATTACCTGTAAGAGAAGGGGAGTAAATTAAACTTTATAGTCTACGGTACATCTCTGCTTTTAATGATACGTTAAAACAGATCTCAGTATATCAAGAACGAATGATGATAATGTAATGAAATAATCAATATTTTGAGCAAACTTTTAATGTAACAAACATAATTACTTATATTCGATAATAATTTTGCTTTAAAAGTCTATACCAATTGTCCGCAATAAACTTGTTATTAACCTATCACTTTACACCACATTAAAGTGTAAATGCATGTATAGTATATTCTCGTACCCGTATTTTCGTATAGTTATAGCAGTTTCGAGTTGGCAAGATAATTGGAAAAGTTTGTTCATTTAATCATAAATACATATCACAACACTCAACAGACTGACTCTCATTTCCGGAGGTATTTGTAGCGAAATTGAACAGTCGGTATTGATCAATTCTCGAGAAAACTATTGCCACATCAAGATTACTTTGCCGCTTTATTGAGAGCTATTATCCTTACACGACCACCGCAAATATAAAGATAATAACTAAGATCATAAATTTTATTTAAAAATTCTCCTTTATTGAAGATATAAAGTTGATAATATAAGGAATAAAACGTTTCTATGGCGACTTAACGGGTTTAGTTAAGTTTAAGTTTGAAATCGCAAATGATGCTATAATTAGAACGCTATTCCAAAGCAATAAAACATAAATATTTAAAACTGGCTGTCACCTTTTCTTCTAAACAAACGTCACCGGGCTTTCAGTACCGTATCCTATGATCTTATGATATTTTTGTATTCGTTTATTGATTTTCCGGCTATGCCAATTTTTGCTGGCACCAACACCGTCGAGAAAACGAATCGTCGCGACGCCGCTTTTTGAGGAAATCGGAAAGTTATGTAAAAATTTTAGGTAAATTTCTTTTCCGATTGATACGATAACCTAAAACAACCATTTATATCAGATTAAAGTAAATCGTAAAATATACTTTAAACATCTTCCATACGGTTAAAGATCAAATAAGAGTTTATTTTTCTTAGGTTAAAATACACCAACAGTTACTACATGAAATGAATCAATAAAACAACTTGTTGGAATCGTTGATTTTATAAGTACATCATTTGTAAGCTTTGATCAACAGGATTTCGATTTTGCACGTAACCTACATTTTTTTTTTCTTTTTCGATTCCTGTTTTCACCGCATCACGTCGCGCAGCGTGTGTAAAGGTTTGAAAAGTCAAAGGTTAACCCGAGATGAATCTGCCTCAGAAATTTCATAACGAGCTCACCTCTAATATCTCGCATTCTACCACCTACTACTACCACATATATTTACAAACATCTTGGTTAATTCGTAACCACTTGAATTTAAATTTAAAAAAATTATATAAATCAAAAACAGATATACAAAATCTTTCTAATTTAAAAACGGGTCCGAATTTTAAACCAAAAAGGGTTTGAACGTAATCCCTTTGTCGTAACTAGTTTAAATTTAATGCCCTTACCCTTATTCTCCTAAATACGGGATCAAATTAAATCCATAAATATTCTGTTGAAAAGGGGTTCAAAACTGCTTTCGTATTTAACGGGTAAAAGTGTTAATTCAAGTTTTGTATCGATTTATTCTTAAAACAAGGATTAATTTAGAACTTATCAAAGTAAAAAAAAATGTAAAGTTACGGCAATGCAGCAGCGTTAATAATTCAGTGGCGACCTGACTTCAAACTTCAGTTATATGCGATTAAGGTGTTGACGTAAAGTTGGTAAACGCCGAACTTGCATTAATTCAATTTTCCACGTTTAACTCGAAACGAACTGATACCATTTGTCGCCAGGTGCAGCTTGCAGATAACGGAAGAGCTTTCGTCGCATCATATATGACACCGCAACGTGAAAAACTGAGCGAATACGAAAACCGAGCCTCGTTTATCTTAAGAGTTCGCGAGCCAAGTTTTATTAAATCTTGACGTCTATTTAGCTTAAAACTTTATACTACTAGTTTAAACGAAACAACGTCGGATTTTTAATTAAAAGCTAACAGGATAGAGGAACTCCTTTACTTTACAGTTGAATGACTATGGTGTAAAAATTTAATAAAAATTTATATTAAAAAGGCAGATAAGGGTTACATGATTGGGAAATTTTTATTAACACTTTTTTTGAAATTTTTAAAGGTATTGTTTTAAATTAACACAAAATTTTCATTGAATATGAAATCAATTTTATATGACTATGATTCAATGATGATTGCATTAAAAGTATTCGCTAAATGAAATACATTTTTAAACGTGAACTATTAATTCGGTACACCATCACTGATGACTTTGATGGATTAATTATAAATGGGATGCCTGAGTAGAAGTGTAAATATTTAATTGACTCAGCAACAAACTTATTTTTTGAAAATTTTATATAGATGTTACCCTCCCTTAAACGATGACTGTGCGTTCTGAACAATTTCTTAGTTATTCTCACAACACGTTTTGGGTATTTGGGGTTTACTTAATTGCCGAATTAAACTAATTTTACGCATTATGAACACTAAAACTACCTGAAATGCGTTGTGAATATTTAATGGTTATGCAAAACACATTGTGGACATCAATACGTATTCGTGAGCATCTCAGGATTGCTCACTACTTGTTATGGCTATCCAATGAGGTCCACAAAACTATACCCCCTATTCAAGATGTCAGCATTTTGATAGTGCCATAATTATGTACAATTTATTTACTAATTTTGTACATTAATAATTTTTGTACTAACTATTTAGTATTTTATGTCTTTTATGTCTTAGGTGTCTCTGAAATGCGCGTACCACGGTAACCCACGAATTCATTGTCTAAAAATAGATCGATATAAGTTAACTTATCTATTTCTGTGTAAAGTGGATTCCAGGTACATCGTAGAGGAATAAATTAAAGTTCATAAAATGAAACAATGTAATAATTTCTTTATTTAGGTAAAATTTGTGCGGCATATCTTTCAAATCTAATGATTCTTCTCCTTGGCACAACTAAATTAAGGAAAATATGAAAAGCATAAGAAATAGCTGAAACATGGACTACAAATAACAAAATTATTTACAGTCATTACTGTTATGAAGTTTGTAGGTAAGTTGTAGACATTTTGAGATATTCAACAATGTTATGAACTTTATAATTCTTTCTTAATGTGTTTTAAGCCTTCAAAAGACGAAGGCATTGTTAGGTATATTTAGGTTATGTTAACAATAAAAACTCAATGAATCAATGTTGTCCTTTCAGGATATCTAAAACAAATGTTAAAATAAATGCAGATAACAGAAGTTTTCGTTAGTACAAAGTTTAAATAACTATTAAAAAAGCTTACATTATTGATCCGAAAATTACATAAAACATATGTAATTACAATAACATAAACTTTTTACATGAGGCTATTAGACTTAATGTCACACATAAGGCTTTTAGAATGAAAACTGCAAAGATTTAAAAAATTAAACTTTTCACACTCGAGAAGAAATTAATGAGAAACAGTATTAAGAATTTTTCCTTAACGCACTCAAAACATGATGCTGTTCTGAAATACACCTACAGGAAACTTAACCAATCTCTACACAACCTCGAATATGAGGACTTAAGAATAAGATTCATGCAAGAGATCGTATAAGAGACAATGAAAAATAAAGAAAAGAAGAAAAATAAGCACAATAGATTTGTTAAGTATGATTACAATCACAAGAAACAAATTAATGAGGATCACGTGAAACAAATCAATCAATAAGTCAATTACAAATAGAAAAGATACACCGTCAGAAGGTAATCTTTGGACGTCAGCTAATAATTATAATACAATTCTGCATAAAAAGAGTTAACTCAGAAGAAGCTCTCTTAGATGTGCCTCTGGACGATATTGATGATACAGAATTTCTCGACCTCGGTCCTAAGCTCTCCATTCCAAATATTAAACCAATAGATCTACCTATTAAGCTGGAATCGCAATTGCTTTTCGACGGTAATATAAAACATATCTTTGCCGAAAACAACAACATTATAAAAGGTGTTAACACAGCTACCACACAGCAGAATAAGAGGGAATATTCTGAACAATATTGCTAACATAAAAGAGAAGATAACCCAGTACAACCTAACCGTTATCATAACAGTTAAGGGAGTCGGCGTTGTGATAATTGATAAAGACTTCGAATTTCTTCCAACAAAATAATGTTATGGAAATCAAATATAACCCTACTTCCACATACAATAATAAATTGAGGAAGATGATTAAAGATAAATCTCCATTTTCTAATAGGATTCAACATAAAAACATCTAATGCCATAGAGATGAACCCCATGATACAATCCCTAAAAAGCTTGATAAAGCGAGACAAACCTGAGAAATGCATTAGACCAATAATAGGAATTATTAACACTCCAACAAACAGATTAGCTAAACTTATACACCATAAGGTCTACCATAAAGAACCGAATTGATACAAAAACTTTCTGATTTTAAACTGGATCATGATTACAAACTGATGTTTTTTGATATCTTGAACATATATTCTAACGTCCTAATAAAGCCATTATTGACATCAGCAAAGTACAGCTACTTTTACATAACACAGACGAACTGGATATAATCAAAATTATAATTTTTGAGCGTCTAAACACCATTTTTTTTTAATGTACGACGGAATATCCTCAGAGCCCTTCACAACATATGCAACGATATCTCCAACCTACCATGGAAACTGAAGACCATTGCACTTTAAGTTTTCTCGGCATTTAAGATCAAAACAAATTTCACCACAGACCATCTCCATTTCAACATCTTTAGAAAGCAAACATTCACGGATACTTTTAGGGATACATTATCCCTAAAAGATCTTACCACTGTAACCAATATAAACAAGCAAATTTCCGCTTTCTGTTTAATCGCATCCACAATATTCCACTCAACAGAGAAAAATTTTGAGGTAGAAATTAAAAATATAAAAATGACTGGTTGAAACAACGGATTTACCACCAGGATTTACAATATCATATTCCCTCACTTTAAGACAAGGTCAAACCATGTAAGTACTTCTTTCCACCCTCCTCTAGAGCAGAAATTAAAAAGAAATTTAAGAAATTTAACATCGCAACTCCTAAGTAATAAACAAAAACCAAAACACGAAGAACTTTGAGGTATTTATTAAATCAACTGCTCGAATTGCCCTAAAATATATATGGGGTAAACCGATAGAAATATCTTAACCCGCTTCAATGAAGGCGAATACATCAAAGAAAATTCAGCTGTTTTTATATACATATAAAAGAGAGACGTCACACAATATTCCTGCTCACAATATCAAATTGCTGAAGAACCTTAAAAAATCGAAGGATATGGATCTCTACGAGGAACTAAACTATACATTAACATTAATAACAAGAAGAACATACTAATGAATGATATCATCGAAACCACAACAATAAACATTTTTTAAATTTCATGTGAACCACTACCCATGCTCAACTATTTTTCCGTCTTCTTCCTCTTTTCTTTTTTGACCTTGGTTTTAATCGTTTAGTGATTGTATGTTTTATGTAATTTTCGGATTAATAATGTAAGTTATTTCTAATAGTTTTTTAAACTTTGTACTAATGAACACTGTTATATGCGTCTGTTATCCGCGTTTATTTCAACATAGAACAACAAGGAAACATATATTTTAGCATTTGTAGCCCATGCTTTAGTTATTTCTTATACTTTTCCTATTTTTTTTAAGTTACTTATGCCAGGAAGAAGAATCATTACATTTGATACATTTTTCGCACTGATTTTACCAAAATAAAGAAATTCTTAAATCGTTTCATTTTATGGGCTTTAATTTAACTTATCTATGTCCAAAGTTGCCTCGTTTTGCCGCTAGAGGACTTCAAAGTTAGCAAAAAAAATCTTTTACTCTTTATAACTCGAAAACGTGTTAATCAATCTAAACCATTTTGAGATGTATTTTATTACTATATAAAACGTATTCGTAAGCACTTCACGATTACCATAATTTTGTGATATTTATATACTAATTTTTAATTTTTTAACTAGTTGAGATTATTTAAACATCTTTATGTTATAATTTTATTTTTCTCTTAAATTTTACTATAATCTGGTCAATTCTGAATAATAAACAAACTCGATTCTAACTTAAATTACTACTACCACATAATCTTTGTTTACTTTATTTTGATATTGTTGTATATAGTTATTTTCTTATCGTGTTCAAGTATTTCTTTATACAACCTATTACGATCTTTTGCTGCAATTCGTGAATAGCAAATTTTGTTTCGGGTTTTATTTTGTTTTCTTCCAGAGCCATTTAGGAGGAACTTCACTTTATAACCTTTTTCTACCAGTTTAATAAATATTTTTATTATTTTGAAATATAAAAGGAGTAAAATAATTTGGAATTTAACTTTTTTAAATTTCAATAGATTTTTCTTGTTTACATTAATACAATGTAATGCATTTAATTAATTTTGCTTAAATAAAATGACACCTTTCAAAACAATTTAGGAATAGGGAAGGAAATTAAGATTATATTTTGAGAGAAAATTTTGCAAGGTATCATTATATAAGTTACCTATAACTTCTTCACTTTCATGTCTATATAACTGCAGAAGCACACTTTGCACAATAAATATACAAATATACTGAACATGAATCGTTACTGTGTTTTTTAATTTACGATTTTCCACATTTTTGGGTATATCTCGAATACTAGACATGATGGAGAATAACTGAAAATATAAAATAAAATAAATACAATCGGGAAATAAAATCGTCAATATTTTTTCATTTTGTAAGAATTATAATTGGGAATTTTCTTTCGTTTTATTTAAAAGAAATTCGTTAAAAATTAAGTTTAATTTTAACAGACGAATACGGGAATTCATTCTTTTTTTGTCTACTTTATGATTTTGAATAGTTTTCATTTAAATCATTACATTTTCTAATTTCATTTCAGTTTTCGTTTTTTTTATAATTTTTTCATTTGAATTGTGAGTCACAATTTTAATTTTTTTAATATATCGTATTAATTTGTTTACTAGTCATAAATTTCTTAAATTAAATTATTTGTTGTTATGTTTGTCTCATCCTATATAACTTTGTGCGCATCCTAAATAATTTTGAAATATTAAATATCTTCGTTTTGCCAATATTATTTTATAGTGGTTTATTCAATGGCGTGGCGCTGTTGTTAATTAAAGTTAAAGAATTTGAGTGGGATAGAATTGAGTATTTTGAGACTTTTTGAGAATTGAGTATTTTTTTATAATACAGCAGCAATTGGGTATTTGTTGATCGTTGATATGAATTAGTATTGGTTCTATTTGTTTGTTTATAAAATCACTCTACACGGACTTAGTTTCATTTAACATTCTTATCCATATAAAAATAGTTCTGTTCTTGAACCAGTTCCATCTGCCAATTTGTCAATCTACCAAATTAGACGCGTATATTTTTCTAATAATTATAATTGGGGAATATTTACAGGTGTACAACAACTATAAAAGTAATCAAAACTTGTTTGACAATTTTATTATTTTCGTATAACAGCTTAAATCCTACCCTTTTTGGTGTTCATGTTCTCTTCAATCTCTTTTGATTTTTATCTAAATACTTTTTAGTGGTGCTGTAAAATAATGTTATTTTCAAGTCGGAGCCTTACCTTACTTCGGAGCTGGGTTAGATAACGATTTAACCGAGAGTTAGAATGATTGGAAAGTGATCCGGGTTCATACATCATCTGTATTTTACTTGGCCCTCCGTCTGTCGGGTGTGGTCTACGAGTCCACGACAAAATGATTATGTGAAATATTTTTTAAATTATTTTGCTCAAAACTTCTACTGTTACAGTACCTTTCAAGTATCTGAATATCAACTGTTTTCGCTATAAAAAACTGTTTTTCAAAATTCCAAATAGTCGCTACATAATATTTTGTCCTGACAGACCCTTCCCGATCAAATGTGTAGCAATATTCGCAGATGTAATCTGTAAGAATCGTATTCCAGTTGGAACTCTATGCGTTCTTTTTGTGTTTGTAGGGGTATTACCGAGATATAAAACTATACCTCGGAGTGATTGCAATATAATTCGGTAGTTCCCTTAATAATTACTATATATACGGTTACCGTATCGTTGACACGCCAGTTTACTATTGAACCCCATTTTGAGGCGTTGTGTTATATGTTATTTATGTTACAAATATAGAGAATAGAAAAGTGCATAAAAAATTATTTATAACTAATATCAAATATCTAGTTAGCAATCTACAAATAGCATACTTACAAATAGGTAAGTAGTATCACACAATCTTTTGATATGATTTGATAAAATAATAAATGATTTATTATTTGATAACATTGTGATATGGATCCTTATGAAAAGGAAAGAGAAAGATTACAGAAACTGTATGAAGAAGTTAGCACGGGCAGTGAAATAGAAGAGTCTGATGATAGTTCGATATCAGATCCAGATTTTGTAAGTATCAGTGATCATGATCCAGAAACCGAGCAGGAAAACGTAAATGAAGATGCAGATATTATGCATCAGGATGACGGCGAGGATGATGAAGATGAACAACCCGTGATTCGTGATAGATGCTTGTATTTTTTTGGTAAAGATGGAACTAAATGGAAAAAGGCTGTCCCACTTAGAAATATTAGAACTCGCAACGAAAACATAGTGTCTCGCCTGCCGGGGTCATCGGTGAAGCATGTGACGCATTATCTCCCATTCAATGCTGGATGTACATGTTTCGAAACTGCATTGATATTGTAATTGAAAGCACTAATTTATTTATTGATAAAATTTCTGTTAAATACCAAGATAAGACTGAGTGTCTACAGACCTACCGACTCTGTAGAAATCCAAGCGCTGATGGCTTTGCTTTATTTAGCTGGGCTCCATTATGGATCAAGGACACATCTAGCAGAGTATTGGTCATCAGACGGTATGGGATATGAGATATTTCCTGCTACAATGGCAAAACGGAGGTTCGTCTTCTTATTGAAATGCATTCGCTTAGACGATACCACAACTAGAGGTCAAAGAAAAGAAATGGACAAACCAGCAGCAGTTCGTACTATTGTTGACAAGTTCAACGACAATTGTAAGAAAACATATTCTGTGGGTGAGTATGTAACATTAGATGAAATGCTGCTTGCCTTTAGGGGTAGGTGCAGTTTGCGAATGTACATTCCAAGTAAACCAAACAAATACGGATTGAAAGTTTTCGCCGTTGTTGATGCCAAAACATTTTTCACTTCACACATAGAAATTTACGCTGGTGTTCAACCCAATGGTCCATATAAAACTGGCAACTCTACCGCTGCAGTAATTGAAAGAATGTGTTCACATTTATTAGGATCAGGAAGAAATGTTACAATAGATCGTTGGTTCACAGGATATTCAATTGTAAAGAAACTGCTAAGAGAGTACCGCCTTACTGTGGTTGGTACAATTAGAGCCAATAGAAGAGACCTACCTCTTGAAATAACACAAGTTAAAAACAGAAAAGTATATTCTTCGTTATTCGCATTTAGTAATGATATGACTGCAGTTTCATATATACCCAAAAAAGGAAAGAATGTGCTTGTAGTTTCAACAATGCACCGAGACGATCATATCGATGAAGCTACCGGTAATCGGAAAAAGCCCGAAATAATTACTTTCTATAATAGCACAAAAAGTGGAGTAGATGTTGTTGATCGAATGATCACATCATACACTGTTGCAAGAAACACAAAGCGTTGGCTAATGGTAATTTTCTATAACCTCCTCAATATAGCAGCAATTAACGCTTTTGTTATCTACAAAGGCAACATACCAGATGGTGAATTTGCTAAAACTCGCAGACTGTTTCAAAAAAATCTTGGTATGGAGTTAGTGAAAAATAACATGCAAAGAAGAGCCGTTAATAAGCACTTGACCAAAAGTGTGCGTACTTCTGTCTTGAGGCTCTCAGGTATTGAAGAGGAGATTATTCCAGAGCCACAACCAGGGAAAAGAGGAAACTGTAAATATTGCAAAAGGCGAAAAGGTCGTTATTTTTGCAAAATTTGTAAATGTTGGTTGTGCATGGAGCACATAACAGCGTGCTGCAACGATTGTTTGGGAAATATGGAGACCACAGTTTGAATCCCTCCAGTTTGTGCATAGAATATTATTCTTTAGTTAAGACATTTTTTTATAACACTTTATACATTTTTAAATAAATATTATTATAGATCGATTTTCTTTTCGTTTATTTAGGCGTTGTTTCCAAATTTTGAAAAATATGTGATTAAATTGTAAGCATTTTCTTTAAATCAAATTAATATAAAACGTGAGTTTGAAATTGGCCCTGTTTTAGGCTATTATATAGTACAGGCATCATATAAAACATATTTATGAGAAATTAGCACTGGAGGACACGTTGGCGTCCTTTAGAGTCTTTTCTATTTTGGACTCCACAGACCACACCCGATTGAAAGTGTTAAGAAAGCGCGCCCGACAGACGGAGGGTTGAAGGTAGTTTATGGGAATATTCTGGTAACATTAGATCTTAACTAACTCATCGAAATATATTGACCGTGAAAGACTTACAATCTGGATTTTATTCGGTATCCACAACGTCATTTCAGTAAACACTAAATATTCACAACGCATTAGGTACTTTTTGCTGTGCACTATGCACAAAATTAGTTAAGTTCGGCTATTGAGTAAACCCTAAATACCCACAACGCGTTATGAATATTTTTCGCTACATAATGCCCGAAGAAATGGCTCAATATGCATTGTTTCATTTAAGTATACCCACACGCGTTGTGTTTGAAAATTTCGGGCAATAACCAAATTCGGATGTTACGAATAACATATACAGTGCGCGGCAAAATTATGCAATATATTTAATAAATTGATAACAATTTTTTTTTGTAAAAGATACGAAATGAGTCAATTTTGGTTAATCATAACACATATCCCGAGCCATTTTTTAAGAGTTATGATTTTGTAAACAAATATGCCTTTGTTAATAGAATCTGAATGGAATTTTTATCTCCGACCAACGATGTAAATATTGATATGGGTTACACAAAGAAAATTTTAAGAAAATTAAGAGAAAGTACAAATTTTATTTTTATTTATGAACATAAAAATGAACACGCTTTATTTAGTTTTAATAATGTCTGTTCAAAAATGTTAAAATTAGTTTTGTGAGTGCTCAATTGAATTGAAACAATTTTTATAACGATTAGTTCCTGTATTTTTGCATTGTTTTATGTGCTCTAATAGTGTGTTTGTATTTTTTTCAATGTTATGTTGTTTACATGACAACGTATTCTTTAATTTTTTATTCTCTCTTAAAGAACATTAATAATTTAAGTTGCAAGGTTTTAAGTTTTAATATTTAAAATTATTTTATGTCCGTAGAACATGAATTATGTTATAAAAGAGAAACAAATTCTGATTCTAATCATTTAATCAATTGTTCGAGATGCCTTCCACTCACTTCTTGACAATAAGCAAACCTATTCACGATTTCAGTGCAAATACGAGTTTTTAATACGTCTTAATTATACTTAGTCTACTTAATTATATAAATATGAGTGGTATTTCAATGCACACTTTTAATTTTAAATAACCCCATAGATAAAAATCAAAGGGTGTAAAATCTGGGGATCTGGGGATCATTCAATTGACCTCCTCTGTCAATCTAGCGCTATTAGAAACTATTAGAGACTATCATCTAGAAATTCGCGAATAACATGTGCAATGTGGGGAGGTGTACCATCCTGCTGTAATCAAACATTGTCGACCAGTAAGTTAGAATTATTACTACTTGGAAATGCTTCTAAAAGGATAGGCATAAGTTCATTACTTAAAAACCCCAGATATCGTTGACTTGTCAGAATTTGTTCAAAAAAGAAAGGGCCAATCATGTTATTTTGAATCATCCCAGCCCATATATTCACTTTCTGAGGGTATTGGGTACCTCATTTATACAATAAGGATTTTCGTTGCTCCAGTATTTGCAATTTTGTCTGTTTACTGTGCCATGCAGGCAAAATTGTAGATAAAGAGTGGCTTACGGTCGAATCGATTCTGCATAATTTCACAGAATTCCTTGCGGCGATCTGTGTCAGCTTCATTGAGTTCTTGCAGTAACTGCACTTTGTAGGGATGGTGTCTCTCTGCTTGTAGCACACGTAGTACAGACCTTTGAGAAATATGATGATCCGCTGCAATTTGTCTAGAATTATTATGGAGATCGTCTTCAACAGCTAACAAAATGTTAAATTGCACGTTTTCATCGATTTTAGGACGTCCAGCATGTGCAATGCTGAACATGTCTAGTTTCTCTAAATTTCTTCTCAATTTTGCTTAATGTTGATCTACTAATAACTCTGTCAGCGTACTTTGCATTAAACAACTTATAGATATCTTGTTGTGTTCGAGTTTTATCTTTACATCCAATAAAAATTAAAATTGTGCGTTGGGTTTTACTTAAATGAGCCAAATTATTATAAAATAAATACGTTAAATAAATACAACAAATCCTCAAGAATAAAAACAAAACAGGTTTTACCGAAGGCCAGGACATGACTTAGAGGGAGGTTCCTGATATCATTTGTGGACGGCCACTTCTCCCCAAGTAACCTCTTTCTGAGGTCGCTTAAGGAGGGGCAGTCACACAAAATGTGAGTTACAGTCTCGTCGTCCTGTTCACAGGCCCGACAGAGAGGAGAATTAGCAATCCTCAAGTTATGAAGATGCTTGTTTACCTTACAGTGTCCCGTAGCTAGGAGACCTCTAGCTAAATGTGAGGGTGGTTTTGCCCAACCCAATGAAATACTAAGTTGTTTTCTTTGAAGGATATTTTAACAGTTCCTTGGCTTGATAATAGTCCGGATTATCGTCCCACGCATTTAACAATTTCTTGTGGGTAATGTACTTAATTATATCAATATGAGTAGTTAAGGCAGGGATGACAATCGGCTCGGGGCCTTAAAAATATCTTCCAGCTGCCCTTTTGGCTAATTGATAACTAATTTAATCGTTTTTGAATAGATTTTAAAAATGTCCTTTCAGATTCTGTTAACAAATGTATATGGTGCCATTAAAAAAAAAAGTATTCATAGAGCGTAATCATAACTCATAAAAAATGACTAACAGAAAAAGAAATATGGTGTCATAATGTGTGTTATGATTAACCAAAATTGACCTAAAATTGAAAAATTTTGTTAGCATTTTATTGAATACGTTCCATAATTTTGCTGAGCACTGTATAAATAATACGTACAAGTCTACAATTAGGTAGCTTCTTTTCTACACCATACATTGTAGAACATATAGGAATGACAGAAACTAGAATTGGGTGATCTTAAGAATGCATTGAGATTCGCTAAGGAAGACAATTGTAGGGAAAGATCAGTCTGATTCTCAATTTTTCAAATCTTCCTTGTTCTTCTCTTGATCCTTTCGCCTGGTGGCATCGGATATATCTTTTTCCAATTCCTCCATGTACTTCTTTGAATCCCTTAAGTTTCTGGCTAATTCCTTTGCATATGCTAGAGTCGCCCTACTCTTATTTCCAGATTTTGCTATTCTTCCCTTTCACTCCCTCGTAGGTCTTCATCCTTATTCACTTCCTCCCTTATTTTCTCATTCCTTCTATACCGCTGAGTCTCATCACTATTTTCCGCAAAAACTTCACTTCCTTTACCGAGATCTGTCTTTCATCTTTATATTGGAATATCCATGACTCACTGGCATATCTTTTTATTTATCTTTTTTCCCAACAATTGTTCTACTATCATAAATTGTAAAGTCGGTATTGAAATTCGCCAGCTGAGCTCGTCATATTTTCGTCCACTATTGATATGCGGCAAGCAAATGAATCATTGGTATTTCCCCAGCATACATTGTTCCCTTAAAGATTGAGTTTAGCATTAGAAAATTCCGAAAGATCCGATACACTAAAAGTCGCTTTCCCTGTCTTATCCGGTATCATCTAAATTCTATTGCATCCTGAACAATACAATGTACAGTGGTGTTCTTGGGAAATGTGTACCGAAGGTTAGGCGCTGTTATGAGATGCGACAGGCTATGTCCACCTAGTCAGCGGATGTCGGATCTCACAACATCTCTTAACATTCCGTGCGCATTTCCTGGAAATACTACAGTACAGTACGACTCATAAGTATACGATAATTTTATCCAATTAACTTTTTTATACTTCATAACCCAAACAATTTTTTCGCGATAGGTTTCTACAGTGTTTTAAAATGTATTTCACATGATATTCCCTTGCGTATAAGAAGCACATTTAAAATGGAGTTGATACAAATAATTGTTATTAATATACATTAATATACGGAAACACGTTAAAAAGCCTTGCCAACAAAAATATAAATCGTAACACAAGAAATATCAATATAAGAATAGTGAAAAGAAATCAGACATTTAAAGTCTACCTAATACTTGGTTGAGTAACCGTAGATGCTGATGACAACCTGACAAATAATTGACATAGAATCGGTCAATGCATATAATAACTGGTGATCTGAACTGAACTGGTTGATCTTCGCCCTGCTGTTGTCCAAACTTTTCATCGGTGTTAAGTAGAAGAATGTGATGTCCATGGTAGTGACATCACAGTTCTGGCTATTACCATCCCTGGACGATGCGTAAACTAATTAACGACGTTTCTAGATGTGTGCTTGTGGTCACTGTTTTGCTTGAACAGTTAACCCTACCCATGATTTCCATGCCCAGGGAAGCATGCTATTCTGCAGAATGTCTCTATATTTATAGGGGTTCATGGTACTTGTAATGCGCACTAGGATGCTAGTATCAGGTATAACCTGGTAACTTGACATCTTAGAAAACAAGTTGATGGCGTCAATTTAACTCACTTTTTATAATTATTATAATCATATATAAGCACAATTTCATATATATCAGAAAATATGTGAAATAACGCGAAACTAAATATTAATATAAAAATAGTGATATAGTGAGCTCTGGGGTATAATATAATTGTATTCTCTCTACTCTATTCTCATATGCACTGTATGAAACATGTGTGAAGATTTGTCCAGTATTAGAAAAATTATGTAAGAAAAACATAATTGTCATATACTTTTGAGATGTACTGTATACAAGTCTTTAAAACCCAATCGCAACCAACACAACCAAACGAAATGAACCCAACCCAACCTCAGAACTATCACGTGAAATTACAAAACATCATTAATCGTGTCAAAGGTTTTGTTTACTAGAATGTCAAATTATGAATCATTTAATAAATTGAGATTTAGAGGCAATTAAAAATGTAGCTAAAAGTGGAAATGGCATCATCAACTAGAAATGGAATATAATAATACAACAGACACAAGCTGTCTCTTTCAGAGGTGAAAAGTAAAATATATATAATTACTGTTTCCGGAATTCATTACTACTAATTGTAAGATGAATATAAATTTATTATAAGGGATAACCTCAAAAATGTTTAAAGGAAGTCTAGATTTAATGCGGCAAAAGAAAGTAAGCATCAAACAGTCCAAAACTAAAGTGTATAACATTATCTGGCAGGTTATATTGATACACAGACTCCAATAAAATCAGTAATCTGACTTTTTTGCATCCAGAAATGAATAAACTCTGACCATTCTCCTATTTCTAAGATCTGGATTCAACGAACCCAAACTAAAGTGTTAGGAAGCATGGTTGGTATTACAGAAATCCTTGAACATGAATCAAGTCAGATCAGAAGACTCAAAGGATCGAATCGTTCAAGATTATGTAATCTTTTAAGCTCAAAAGCAGAGTACACAGTGATAGTTTTTGGCCATAATTTGATGAGGAGTTTCAGCTTAATACTTATGACCGAAGAACCATAGTTTAGGTTGATATAATCGTAATCACTCAGCTTTGGCCGCAAATGACCTCAGCTTAACTAAAAGATCTATAACTTCATCTGATAACATGATGATAATATAAATACTAATAACACAAATACTTGCAACAATTCGAGGAATATTTATATTCGAAGTTGGGAATATGTTATCACGAACTAATACAGGATGTCGACGTAATCCAAATCCTCAAAAATATACTTTCTTTAAGTTCAAATGCAGAGTACACAGTGATAGTTTCTGGTCATATCACTTCACTTGATAGAGCACATTTGCAATAAATCGCCGATAATCTATATTCGAAGTTGAGAATGTTATCGTGAATTTATGTAATTGTAGCCTGTTCAACTTTGGCTATTTATCAAAAGATAACAGTGGGCACAGGGCTAAATCCCTATTCTAGCTGGACATTTTATGGGCTTAATAAGTGTTAGAAGGCCAGAATATCTTTAAGAATAATAATGTAATAGTATCTAATGATATTTTCATAGGTTTTTATCAATCTTCAAAATGTGTTTATTTCGGGTTTTCATTACAAAAATGTACCATAACTCAAAAGTTACAAGAGTTGGTGAAAAATCTATTGAACGAATATTATTTGTAATGAAGAAAAGCATAAATCATAACCAGTTATAACCTAAATATGTGAAGATTGCGGGAATACAGCAAAAACTTTCAAAATATTATAATTTCGAGGTTTCAGCATAAGAATCAACCAAAAACTCTAAAATCTTACTTTTTGCATGTTAATCCATAATCAGACACTATCTAGATATGAGAACAGTGTAAGATAACATAAACCTCCAACATGTCATCATTTAAGGATCTTACTATAAAAATTAATTGAAACTTAAAAATCTACGGAGAAAAGTATTACGCATATTACGCATTAAAACGATTCATTATTGTCTAAGGATTCATAAAATCCATAACTCATTCGAATTTCGCTCTTACAGTTCTGCTGTAATAACGCCTAAACCTTTAAAATATCATAATTGATGATTTTTATTGCAAAACTTTTTTATAACTCAAACCTCAAAATGGATGGTTAAAAACGTCAATCACTAATTGCCCATAATGATGTAAGAGTGCAGAATCCACATCCGCTTACAATCTAGATATGAAAAAATTACAGGAATAAAAATCATGATTCAGGATAAAAATCAACCATCACTCAAAAACTAAAATAGACAGATGACTCTTATAACAAAATTCTTTCATAACTTAAAACTCAAAAGGAATAGTCGAAAACGTTATTGACTAAGATTGTCCATTATGATCTATGAGCCATGATGTCCATTATGATCCATAATGAGCTATGGGAAAATTGCAGGAATACAGCGAAAATTTTCAAAATACTATAATTTCGGAGTTTCCGGCAATGAACCATAAACAAATGGTCTATAATCAGATATGTAGTATGTAGTATAATGTAGTATAATCAGATATGTAGTATCCACCATCTTGATTTTTGAAAACTTCATAATTCTGTCTCCAGATTCCTAATAAGCACGAAGAAAATAAAAAAGGGTTATCAGTTTTAAATGAAGATTTTTCTGTTGTATAAAAATTTATAATTAAAAAAGTTCCGAAATTTGAAATCGATATCATGTACCTAATGAAAAAAAGTTGTGCGTTAAAATGCCAAAATTTTTTTAATTTTCGTAATGAAAAATAACACGCTGTAGTGTTTGAAGCTTCCTACTGAAAAGAATCTAAGGGCCATTTTGAACACCTCTTGATAAATTTATCTGATAGTTAAATACTGGCTCATACCCAATGGGAGACCTTAATATCGCTGCAACTACAGTTAGGTTGGCTAGTTAGGTTGGTAAAAGTGGGCCTAAATAAGTTAGTTTAACACACAACAGATAATATAAAGGATGATCATATTAATGTATAATCAGAGTGTCTGACGATTGTATTTAACCGTTTTTAAAGTAACTTCTTACGGACAACTATTAGCTATTATAATAAATTTTTGTGGAATTAGGTTTACTGAAGCCTTGAAAAAAATTTCCTATACTTGAAAAAATTAAACTTAGTATTTTTTTCCAGATGAGTACATAGAAATATTTGGCTAAAAGGATATACACAAACACCAACCCGCAGTTAAGCTCTGAGATAGAAAAGTTTTTAGACAAATATTGCAGAGATTTTCTTTTAATTTGATCCACTTGACTCTATTTTAGGCAGTTTAATGAAAGAATTAAGTTGTATTTTATTATTCCAAATACTTTAAAATTCAAGTTTATAAACATCTTTCTAATCTTATGGAAATAAACGATATGTACTAAAAGATTTATAATCTTAAATTTGAAACCAAGGAAATAAAGCCAATATATTTAAGTGTATTTACTTCCGTAGTATTTATGTGTAAAGCTGTAGAACAAAATTGTTTTACGATAAAATAAATTTCTTTATTTATCCCAAAAGTACCTGTACTGCATTTATTCGTTAAGAAATAAATTTTCCCGGTAAATTACAAACACTAAATAAGTCTTTATCCAGATGTTTTTATTACAATTTACACAAAAAAAAATATCTTAAGAGTTATAAAAGCTGTCTGGCAAAAAGTATCCTCAAATAAGCTTAAAAGCTTTATGTCCAATTACCCCGTTTGACAGTGCCCTATAAATCACTATTATTCCCGGTTTAATATGTCCCCATAAATAAATCCTGCCACCAGCACACAGCTTCTGACTTAAGCTTTCGTTGTCTCTTATTTTTCTTGTCTTTCACAGATAGGAAGTGACGTCAATAACGCTGCCCCCAAAGCAAACATAATGAATCACCCCATCTGTGTGCGAATGAGTCGGTCACCGTGGGAGATCGTCGTCTGGTAAATAACAAACGCCGCCTAACTTAATTGAGTTAATAAAGAAAATTACCTAAATTAAGTAAAGAAAATTTAAGCGAAGTCAGATCGAATATGTGCGGGTATTTTGGATTAAAAGTTTCTCTAAGGTCGGTTACTAATAGTGCCCGGAGGCGGTTGTTGGAAAACTGCAAAAAGTACAATGATAAAGAGTGAGATTGATGTTCACTGCGCTGACGAACCGCGGGTTAAAAATCGAAGTCATCGAGATTATCGGGAACACGCCAGCGGCTGCTAACATAACACCAAAGATTTTGAAGACGACGTGAAAACATGAAGGACCAAGATCACTTCGACGACGAGGTAAGTTCAAGAGAAAAGATTTATAGCTTAAATTATAAGTTTTCGTGTTGAAAGTTAAATCTACCTAATATGGTGTTTATTTCAAAAAGTTTCAATTTTTAATACAAAATTAATTTTTCGTTTACTGAAACTAAATAACATCAAATCTCCATTAAATCGTTTTTGTTATTTTAGCTGTTAAAAGTTTTTTTCCTCCAAACACTTTCTCTAACCGCAAGATATAAATCTCCGAAAAACGGTGCTGTCATATCCATTTCAGTTTCACGGTTGAGTAAAGATTGCTGGGATCTAAAGAAAAATGGCAATGACGTCTTAAGGGGGGAGGCGACAGGGAGTTTAGCCACCCCGGAGGGTTTTACCCGATCAGATGAAACCAAGTATAAACAAACAGCCCAACTGCCCCCGTCACTTTCGCTATACCTTTCATAACCGATTTTTAGACCACGGAAGTAAAAAGAGAAAACGACGACAACCTTACCAAACAAAACAAGGACAAACGTTTTGTTCGGAGAGAACTTGAAACCTCTTTATTAAGGGCAACTTCCCTTACATTTTTGTTTTCCCTTTTCGCTTCCTTCCTTCGCGGTCTATAGTTGAACTTCAAAGTGACAATTCAATTTACAGTCCATGACGTTGGTATGAAGTTATTTTAAAAATTGAAATTATACACCTTATTAAACAGGTAAAAATAAAATTGAAAAATGCAGAAATTAACACGAATTTAAGCGAAATAAACGACCCTTATTTATTTGGTAACGAAGGCAATACTAGACAGTTTATTCATGCAACCCTTCAAAAGATTTAAGATAATTACTATAACCTGACTTTTAAGAGTTCGTAAAGATTGTTTATGAGAATACAGTTGTAAAAAAAGCGCGTTATGACTAACTGGAGTGAGATCGAAATCGATCCAATCAAAATTTTTATAGGAACTAATTCAAGTTTTTCAGTTTTATGAACGTTATAAATTTCGTATTATTAATTTTAATTTCAGAAAGGTAGTTTATATTTTATGGTTTTATTAATAAACATTTCTAGAATAATATTAATTTGTTACCTCAAGATCTTTTAAATTAAATTTCGTTTCGTATAATATTTATTTTACTGGAAAAGTTAAGATTACTTTCATAAAATGTTTGTTAGTATCGCAATAAGAGCCGTTTCAAGAAATTTTATTCGTAAAGTTTGTTAAAGTAAGAATTAAGAGTAGGTAGTAAAAAAGTTTTGAAGTAATCCGGCGTCCATGTTTTTTTTCTGTATTTTTGTATTAATAAACATCTGATATTTAATCAAAAAAGTTGATTTTAAAAAGCTTTTAACAAACAAGTTTATAAGTTAATGATATAAACAGATGCATATTAAAATAGTCCAGCATCCATCTTTGTTATATTTAACAAATAACTTTTCTTGAAATGAACATAGAAGACTAACTCAAAATATTCGTTTGTGCTACGTTTTAATAATTCTGAACTATCAAAGAATCAAATATATAAATAAAATATCACCATGCTTTTTCTTTGAGTTATTCGTACACACCAGGATGTGTAAGAAGAGCTGGTTTTGTTTTTCTTAGCCAAATCTCTTGGATTGTGTTAATCTTCAACAACTTTCATGGCACCATTTGATAATGTTTTAGACGTTTATCTCTCTAGATTATATACATCACAATCGCACACCAACTTCATTTATCGGTTCACCATTTCTGTTAGTGCAGTTTTATAATGAAAAAGCAACTCGAAATATTCTTTTGTGCTACGTCTTAATTATTCTGAATAACCAAATAAACAAATATACCGATACATTATCGCCGATTCGAGTTTTTTTCATTGACTTAATCCTACTCACCAATATGTGTAAGAAAAGTAGTGCTTGTTCTTTTTGGCTAAAGTTCTTGGCTTCTGTTAATTTTACAAACAACACTGATCGCAATATGTCAAACCACAATAGCTGCTATTACAGATTTGATAGAGTGATCTACTATATTACTCAAGTAAGTCTAAAAAGATCAACGCAAAAGATTTGTTTCTGTTACATTTTGATAATTCGGAACCATCAGAAATATCAAAATACAGATCACCGATTCGAGTCTTCGATTCGAATCTTGGTGTGTAGCAACAAGTAATAATTGTTGCTACACACCAAGATTCGTAAGTATCGTATTTTCAATCATTTATTGAGCCAATAATAGCATTACATAAAAAACGGTATAAGTAGGTATGGAAAGACCAACTCAAAAGATTTGTTTGTGCTACTGTCTAATACATCTGAAAAGAAAATCAAAATATAGATAAATTATCACTGATTCGAGCCTTTTAGTTATTGCTAAACACCAAGATGCGTAGCTCTGGACTTGTGTTAATCTTCGACATCTTCTACTGGTACAAATTGAGATGCAAATAAAAATTTAAATCACCTGAATATTATTATTCTTTCAATTTCTATTATTATAGCTGATGACTCAACCCTCCCCAACTCAATTAAGGTTGAACCATCAGCTTTAACCCAACTCACCTTCTTTTTGTTTGATTGAGTTGGGTTGATGGGACAACCCAACCCAAATAACTTGTTAGCACTCAATATTAGTTGGGTTGGGTATGGTTATCAACCTTAAGTCAACCCCAACTGTTTTTGTTAATGAGGTTGGGGAAAATCTGATAACAGACGTCTAGCATCAGGGTACTGAAATATCAAGCAGCTAGGTATTGTGGAGTTAAACAAATAAAAAAAGAAAACCTCTCTTTATATCACGGTATTGCCCATCCCAATCTCATTTGGATAGATAGCTAGAGAAAAATAAAAAAAACCGATGAAAAATAATACGCTTTACGATAGAAAAGCTTTGCAAATGTGTTGGGTATGTGGACAGTCTGTGAAGAGAATGATGTGACATTTCGTGTATAATGGCATACATGGATCTAGACCCACACCACCCATCCCTTGATTGTGTTTTATGGAAGCACAGTAAAGGTTATAATAAAGAATTAGAGTTTGATATAATTTTACTCCTGCTTGCTGAAGAATGTTAATTTTCTGGCGACAGCTATGCGAAGATTAACGAAACAAGAAAAATTCTTAAAGTTACTATATCCAGTTTTGATTTGTTTAAGTTTTTGTATACATACTTAAATATTTTTTTGTATAAAAAACTGTCTTAAATTTAAACAATGGAAGTTTATTATCAAATTTTACTATTTTTGTTTTTCTGTCAATATCTATGCATCTAAAGAAGAAAAAAAAACTATATTCATAAAAAAATATGCTACGAATTTTGTTCTAAATATTTACTTGTTCAATCAACGAAATTTGGCAAATCCTTTTTGCTACGACAATTTTGGTAATAAACATAAGTTGTAACTCCAGAATCAACATAGATAGGAATACATGTCATAAACAAAGATTGTTCATAATTATCCCAAAGTATACAAGCCATTACCAGATAAAGTCGAAAGATGACAGATCTTTATGTAAGCAGCAAGAAGTATCAAAATGTCAAAATCGGCAAGTTTGGTTTAAAACATAGGTGGTAAATCTGAACCATCAAAAATATCACAATATTGATAAATCATCACCGATTGATCTTTTTTGAGTTGCTAGACACTATGATGAGCAAAAACTACGACTTTTTCTTGGTCAAAGCTATTGGCTTGTGTTAATCTTTTCACGAACCTTCGTTGCACATGTATGCAACATATACATACAATGGTATTACATCAAGTAGGTATGGAAAGACCAATTCAAAAAATTTGGTTGTGCTACGTTCTAACAAATCTAAGACATCAAAAAAAATAAAATATAGATAAATTATCGCTGATTGGACTTTTTTTGTGTTCAACAAGCTATTGGCTTGTATTATAAACTATACTACTATATTTAAGCTAAATATCAGGGATAGTTTCTATTTAAAAAAACGAAAATTGTCATAGTATCTCAAAAGCCAAAAGCGAAAAAAATTTTTCAACTACGTCATCAAATTCTCCGCAAAAAAGTGTCCATATAATGTCTTAGTTATAATACTCTAACAATAATAATAACAAAGATAATAGCAGTTGCTGGTTTTACGATATTTTTACTTTTGGCGTCTAGCGAGAAAACAAAAGACGTTAGCACATCGAGGTATTCAGCATTGGATTAAAAAAACAAGATCATGACATGTAAGCTACTTTTTATCTAACTCTTATAGTTTTCCAGATAGTGTATTCGGACTTCGAATTTGAACTACCCTGTACACACATGGGTTGGGTTGGGTTGGCAAATTTGTTTGTTGCACTACGTTCTAATAAATCTGAACCATCAAAAATATCAAAATATAGATAAATTATCACCAAGTATACTTGTTGAGTTAATGCTACAGACCAAGATGCGCAATAACAATAGGGCCGACTCCTCAATTATTAGTTCACCATTTCTGCTAGTAGAGATTTGTCTTCAATCCTTTATTAAACCAAGAATTGCGTGACATAAAAATATGTATACTCAAATCTGTATATTGAGTTCAAAAGTATTATATCAAGTAGATACAAAAAAGTAAGGCAAAAAGATTTGTTTGTGGTCCGTTTTAATAATCCTGGATCATCAAGAAATCAAGATGCATATAAATTATCATCGATTTGAGTTTTTTGTTGTTGCTAATCAAATCTCCATTTGATGATGTTTCAGTTGACCTACACTTTTTTCTATAAACTAATGATGGCAAACCGTTTTCACTAGACGTCAAATTTTTCAAAATTCTGTGTCATATATAAAATATAATTCAATAAATATATTTTTGAATATACCTATTTACTGTATTTGTACAATAAAAAAAGTTTTATATTTTGCAGTTCATGTGTTACTATACGGATAAATTGTAGTTGTACTATACTGTAACTGCATAAGGCAAGAAACAAAAATGAGTAACATTTAAAAAATATATAAAAGATTGAGAAAATCAATGACCATTTAACAGATCCAATGGCTTTCTGAGGATTACCTGGTATTTCTTCGATGTCAGGTTTATACATACTTAGCAGTTTTATATAATGTCTTTTAGCCTTTCTAATATTATTTAACCAAGAGAATAACATCTCACAGTAATACTTTGAAGAAAATATTTTATGTTTTATGTTACTAAAACAATTTTCATTATTATTTAAATGATTCCGCTCCATATTTTCAAACTTCACTTTTAATTCAATGAATTTTAATTAATACTACTCTACGCACTTTCTCGAGATTCTACCAGCTCATTTCTAAATTTTCAATTTCCAACAAAGCAACTCATTGAAATCCAAAGTAAAATAAATAACAACATCCGGATATCTACAGTGTAGTCCGGATATAACGAACCCTCAAGGGACCTAAAAATCGGTTCGTTATAACCGGAGTTCGTTATAACAGTGAGAATATACAATCATTTCAACAATACAAACAAAATAAAAATAACTTATTTAAAAAACTCGGTAATTGTAATTTGACAATTGTTGAATTTGCTCGTCACCACTGTTCTCCTCTTCATCGTCTAGTTCGCAAATCTCTTTATGCAGGACTGAAGCGGCAATTTCGTCATCCGTTAAAAATTCAGATGTTGCCACATTTGCATCACATTTTATATATTCTTCAGTAAGATTAATTTGAGTACAATTTTTTGAAATATACTGTGTAAGTGGCATGTCTTCTTTATGAATAAAATTAATACCGTAAAGTAATGTCACTTTAATAGACAAATTGGAGTCTATTCTTTGTACAATTTTTAATAAAAGATAATGTCTATAATGACATTTGAGAAAATGAATTATTCCCTGATCCATTGGTTGAACTTTACTGCTTATATTTGGTGGTATGAAGATGAATTGGATTGAATTTAAATTGGGAATGTTCGGGGAATTATCAACCAACAAAGCTATTTAACGTTTTTTCTTGGTTAATTCTGTATCCCATTCGCGCACAATGTCAGTAAAAATATCTCCCGTCATCCAAGCTTTAGAATTGGCATAATATCATAGAAAATATTTAATACTTATATAGAAGCATTTCTCCCCTCTATTTTAACGACCAAGTTGAAAGCAGCGCCGCCAAGGGGATTGTTATAAAAGTAATTTCAATAAACCCCGAAATTTGAATGCTATATAGCTTACATATTTATGTATATTTAGATTTCTACTTCTAACTTTAATTGATAAAAACCAACAATGGTTTATTTAATAAGTTTTATTTTATTTCTCTTTAAAGTACAATGATTAACAACGATTACTGGAAGAACCGTTGTCATATTCTTGGACACGCTGTCTTTATCATATGCGTCCATAGTATGTAACAAAATTTTTGCAAGCAATTCACCTCTTCGCAAATACTCGTTGATCGTTGATTGTTTATATGCACCTCCAGTTATATAATTTCTTTGATATTACCTTTCCACACTTCTATCAATTACTGTAGACATAAACGAAATAAAATAAAAGTCAATTATGACAATTAATTATTAACGGTTGCTAACGTAGATTGCAAATTGCTGGTGAATTGTGTAGGCAGCACCATCTAATGGATTGTAATAATAAATAAAATTCCGTCGTTATTTTATACCTATCAAGAAAGCATACCCTGCATAATATTTTACAGGTAGTGTGCGAACGTTTTTATTTAATTTTTGAGTGAATTCCGTTGCTTTCAACCTTAAATTTTTTGAACTGATTGTTACATTTTGTTGGCGTTTCAGCGTGAACCATTTTAATAAACCTTTATCTATATCATCGTGATCACATTTTCGGATTCTTTTAACACTTATACTAGTTGCTTCGCACGCTTTTAGAAAATAATTTTTATTTTTCCAAATCGTAGCTACTGTAGATTTACTCAAATTTCGTTCACAGCACACCTCACTCTGTTTCTTCCCTCAGCTGACGTATAATTTCACATTGGTCTTCTAATGAAAACACTTCGTTTTATTAAACAGTTAATACACTGATAACACAGACAATAAATAAGAAATGAAAGGTGCAATTGTTTCAAAGTAGCGTTCAACAATGTTACGTTACTAAGTAGTCTCAAGCCAAAATCGATTATTTCTTGTGATTCCCCGATAGATAAGAAAAATATCGTGGAGCCATCTTATAAAAAACAGCAGTATCAAATCGTATATAAGTTGATCGTAGCTATTTTGCTAGGGAATTCACTTGAAATCAGGAAAAAAGTTTGTTACAACCGGAACCGCTTCAATAATAATCAGTACATTATAGCCAGGAGTTCATTATAACCGGATTCGTTATAAACAAATTTATTTAGATTATGTTAAATACAGACATATTCCGGACTTTTTCGTTAGTTTGTTATAATCGGAAGTTCGTTATAACCGGGTTCGTTAAAACCAACTTACACTGTTATTTGAATAGTCCCTCCAGGCTAATAAATTGGTTAAATCTTATGCTGACCTGTTCAGATAACGAATTTATTATATTCTGGTAAAAAAGTATACCCTCTGTTACAGACCATTAATCTTTTCAAAATATTTTTTCTACCAAGGAAAATATTTATAAATTTTAAATTCAATATCTTTTATAAAAATTTTAAGTTTACTTTTGAAAGATTTGTCTCCAAAGATAACATCAATACATTTGCCAAAACCTACAAAACATACTTTAAGTTTAGTTCATTCATATGAACAGAAAAATCCGTAAAAACATCTAATTGAAAGTTTGCCAAAGCCCTGGCTGAAATGCTGTTATTTCATCAAAACATTCCGTAAATCGCTCAAGAATTTTACCTCGTTTCAGTTATCTCACATTATCAAACATTAGAAATCCACTGTAGATTGAATCCTCTTGCAAACGTATAGAACATTCTCGTTTATGGAGATGTCGAGCAGTAATAAACTAGCAATAATTTATTTGAATCAGTTACCAGATCACATCTTAAAAAAATACATAAGAAATATTTATAATCGTTACAAACATGTCAAACCTCAATATATTCCTGCACCGAGTAATACACGTCATTAATTAAAAAAGAATTAACGTCTTTTTAAAAAGTTTCATATTTAATTGTTGCTTTAATGGGTAAAATTGAACAATGCTGAAGAATAAAGCTTCAAAATAAGTAATTTGTTATTTCTCGTTTCATACTCATGAAATTCAAAAAATGTAAAAGTCTTTTCTGTATATGAATAGGGATGATAAGACTCTACGGGTTGAAGACCGTATTTGGCCCAAATAATTCTTTTCTGGGCAACAAACGCTCTCATTAACCCAGTAGCTCTGCCCTAAATAAAAGTATTATACGCTATAACCGAGTTCGCAAGGGCATAATATGCACTCAAGGCACCACCGATATCCAAAGAACCATTTAACTTTACAAGTACTAAATATGTAGAATTTAAAACGTAGTTAACATGGTCGTTAAAGACTAGATTGTTATCAATTGTTGTACCTAAGAATTTAGAAGTAGTTTCTAATTTAATAGTCTTTAAGTGTATATTAAAAGCTCTACGTTGCTGAATTGTTCTAAATCGAACACAAATTGTTTAAATTCAACATCAAACGATTACTCTTACACCACTTTACAAAAGTATTAATTGTATCCGTGGATAATATCTGTGACGGTTAGAAATATCAGGAGAGAATGCAATGGTGGTGTCATCACGATACATAATCTAAAAATTTCTTTATTACAAATACGGGTTGTTAAAAATGAACAATTTTTGTTACAACAGACATTACATTATTCAGTTCTGAAGAATCATGATATAGTACACAATACCTCCTGATGGACAATGCAGTGGAATGGTACAAGGATATCTAACATTTTCCGTAAACAATTTCACGAATTCCACATTTTTTCAACCATATTTCATGCCGGAATTCCAAACACCGGGACCCGCTTTATGAACGGCATTGAAAATCGGTTTTGTTATGAAAATACCGCTTTTGATAGTAATATTATTTCTAAATTAATTACAAAAAAATCAATAAAAAGCGCCAAATCATTAGGTCCGCCCAATACCTGTCCGCGCTCTGCTCTTTACCACAATGATATCTGCCCACCAGCTTTTTTCATTTCTCATTTCCTTCACAAAATAGTTTGGAATTCCGTCCGTATTTCTATTCCCATTTCTTTCATTATACAGAGTGTCTCACGTAACTTGTTCATTAGAACTTTTTTAGGTTCCACTAACGAAAACGAAAAACAGTAGGTACCAACAACTGTTGACTTTGATAACAGATCAAAGTCAACATATTTTCTTACATATAATTCAATGGTGTAATAAAAATTATAGCATTACATTTAAAATAACGAAGATGAAGTCTACTTCCGGTAGATCGGAAGTGGTGGCCATCTTGAAAATATTTTACATTAATAGATTGGAATGAACAACCCATGTTACCAAAATTTCAAGCCTCTACGGATAGTGGAACCTAAAAAAGTTTTAATGAACCAGTTACGTGAGACACTCTGTATTTATTTTTTCAATATATTTATTCTTGAATACAAAATGTTCACAGTTGTTTATCTCCGGTAATTGAGTTGAATTCTTAAGATGCTTTGGTGAAATTTTTTGTGATTTTATAAAAAGAAGTTTGCAATTTTTCGCCAATTTAAGATACCTAAGGGTAGGTTTATGTTGAAGCTGCGATAAACGATAAGAGCGGCGATACTACCAAAGAAAGCTAATAGTATTGAAGTGAACATTGGAGTGAATAGAGAATGGGAGAATAGAGAGGATAAATACCCTCTCTTATCGGAAACTTTCTCCCCTGTCCCTGAACGTTCCTATACCTATCGGATACTTCCCCCAATAAATAATGATACAACCTAATCTAACACAACCCAACTCATTCCAATCCAGCTCAACCCTACCCAATGGTACGGCATAAGAGGGACTGTCTCACTTAATCCCCTCTTTTTTCCTTTCTTCTTTTCGTTCGCTACATCCTCTCAACATATCTTCTAGGGCGGTGGTAAAGAACCTGGCCCGCGAGTCAAACAATGACCCATCGAGATTTTTAAATGTCCCATGCGTTGATTTTTAAAGTTTTTTTTAAGTTATAAAAATAAATCAGACAATCAAAAATTTAAAAAATAAAGTAGATTTATATCTAATGTCGGATTTATAAAAAAAAATATCCTAGTATATATTGTATAAACGAATTTCTACGATAAAATCAATTGTATTGCTGCTCTGTGTTGTATGAATTCATAATAGTTTGTTGCAACGTAAGTTAGTAATTTTCAAAAACGCTGAAAAACGCATTTCCCTTAGCCAAACATTACAATGATAACAAGTTTATTGCAAGTAAAGGATGGCTTAACGGGTTTAAAGAAAGTCATGGCATTCACACATTAAAAGTTACTGGGGAAAAGCTGTCAAGCGATCCTACTCTCGTTCGGCCATATTCCAAAGAAACTCAATATCTCAAAATAATGGTTATTAGCAAAGCTAAAACTCCAAGAACTTTTAACAACCATTCAAGAAGAATGCATAAATGGCATCTGCTCTATTTGTTGAATAGTTTCATACATCTTCTGTCAAACAAGCAAGAACATTTCAAAATGAAATTAATTTTAATGGAAAACCGCTGTTATTAATCGACAATTCTCCCAGTCACGCTTCAAAGGGGCAATTATCATGATGAAATTGTAACCATATTTTTGCCAACTAATTGCACCCCGTTACTTCAGCCAATGAATCAAAATATCATACAGCAAACAAAACTTTATTGTCGAAAGAGTCCTATGGTTCACATTCTACCTGTTGGTATACGGGAAAGAAGGCGAATATCGACCGCTGTCAAATATCGATTACTAAATTATAAAGACAACTACCAGATTTAACGAAACATAGGAGTATGTCCCAGCTAGCATTGGAGAACTTAAGTTTGTCAAATGTGTCCGTCGGTCAATCCTTACTCCAATAAATGCCCAAAGTGTAAAGTAAATGTATTTAGTAAATGAGTAAAAGTAAATGAAGTTACAAGTGGTGAAAGAGGTCAACTGCTGATTTGTTTATCAGCAATGAGCGTTGCTGGCTTCTATATTCCTCCAATGTATATTTTCAAGAGGACAAGGATGGAACAAAACACTTGAAAGAAATGGACCAATAAGCGCGTAGATATTTTGCTACGTTCACAAAACCGTCCAAAGAAGATCCAATTTTATTAATTTTGGCCAATCATTCCACTCATACAAGTTTAGATACATAACAATTTCATCTCACAGACTGCAGCATCTAGACGTTTGTTTTTTTTTTGCCCACTAAAGATTGCTTATGGACATGTGATAGTTATAATTAAAGTTACATTAAAGCCAAGCAACATGAAAAGATCTTGCAAACCGATATGGCAGAATAATTCATTAATGCTTATAATAGCATAGCAACGATAGAGGAATGCGTAAAGGATTTTCAAGTGACCGAAATTCTCGATAACCTCTTTAAGTCGTTTAGTGATGATGGATTTACTAATATTTCAGTCATAAACATTCCAAATTATACGATGCATCCTACATCTGATGCCGACACACAACGCAATAGTAACGATAAACCAGAAAAAAATTTTTAGGCAACACCCTCTCCTATCCCTACGAATTTCTTGCGAAAAGATTTTCGTATACTTTGGAAGTTCTTTGTCAAATGTTCTTTTCATTTATAGAATTATTTTGAGTGTTTTGAATAATTAATCAAGGTCCTTGGGGAAACCGAAGTCACCCATGGTTCATATATAAAAATACCCTTAAAATTTGCTAATGAATCGTCCCTTTATTTTTGTTGCAGTCATTCAGATATATCCTGTATAGTCATTGTAGTAAAAGGAAAGTCGTTGTAGCTGTTGATGATTAAGTGTCGACTGATACAACAAATAAATGCTGCAAATAAGTATTTTCTTATTCTACTAATAATACTTTAACGGCAACATCATCTGAAGAGGATTCAAAAGATGATCTTCATTAACATTTCCACTAACTGCCGTAAAAAGCAACTTTCTGATGACAACAAGCAGGAATTTACTGAAATCATAAACAAGTTCTTAAATGTGTTCTTTATTGTTTTAAAATGTGTTCTTATTAGTGATGATTTAAGATGTTAGGATACTAAATTAGAATGCTTTTTTTTATTTTGACAGAAGCAATAAATTTTTAGCAGTCTAAAACGCAATTTTGATATTATTTTAATGATGATTCGGTAATCTGAATTTTTCGATAATTCAATTGTTCGTGTTTTAATTAAATCGGATTAACGAATCCCTACTGAATTATTCTGATTATTATAAATTATCTGAAAATAGACAACAACAGATTTCTCTTTAAATATACTTCATTAACTTTTTTGTTTGCCAGCAAGTATATTTATTAAAAAAATAATATTTCGTAGTAAATATGTGATCATCTAAACACATATAATAAACAAGTTTTACCCCACTTCTCAGAAAGGTTTGCCATCACTGTTTTAGGATTTCTCAATCCTCTCCAGACAGCCAACACCATCTCTTCATATTATCGGCCCAGTACTTGTTCATTCTCTCTCTCCCATCCTTTATAAGGTATTTTGGTTCCGTAATTATATTTCTATATCTTTCATTACATCTTCCTTCTCTTAACGACTTCCTACTCTCTTGTCACTAGACGTTCCTATATTTATCTCTTACCTCCCCCAATAATTAAAAGTACAGCGCAATTCAGGCCGATTCACCCCAATTCAACAATGTATATACCTTGGATAAGAAAATGCTTAGTGAACGAAGGTTTTCAGAAAGGAGTCTGCTTGGAATTATTTCGGAATATTAATCAGAATAGTATACACTGGAAGCATGTAATAATAAACTTTATTAGAATGGAATCACACAAAATAACAGTATAAATTTAACTGGTTGGCAGGGACGAAACTGAGACAATCGTAAACAATAACAAACAAAATACAAAAAATAAAACCAAACGATGTACAAATTAATCTAATAAGTACTAATAAAAAATAAAAGGAAAGACAAAATCAGATCATCGCATACCACGTGTCCCGCCCTGTATCTGATCAAATTGTTCTCTTCTCTAATTAAAATATTCCTCATGTTCCATATTCCTCATCTACATTTCTCACTCAGTTAATAACAGTAATACATTCACTACCAATATTAACTTTAAATTTTCTGCAAGAGAGTCTCATGCACCCCTCCTGCCAAAGATCATCACCACTGATTTACTTGAATTTACCCGTAACAAGTGATTTTTTAGTGGATACATCTATTAGATTATTTATGTTCTCATATAATTTGACTTGAGCAGTGCGCCATGTCCGCAGGTAAGAACGATAGATAGATTTGGAAATCGTCCACATAAAGATGTGACTCTGAACATTTCCAAACTGTTGAAAAGTTAGAAGTGTGGGTACAAAACAGTAGACGCCACAAGATATTACCCTGTAACTGCTAACTTCAAGTCTCGCAGTGCAGATCTCCAATCATCCAATTTAACCGCTTGTTCTCTGTCAGACACATAACTATCAATCATACTTATAGCAGAATAATTGAACCCAATAAAGGATAAGATAGCTGCTAACATCCTGTGATTGACAGTATCAAAGGCCCAACTGTACTCCAGCAGAACTAATCCTATAAGTCTATATAAGTCTGCCGCAAAAAGTATGTCATCCGAAATCCACAGTGAGTTTTAAGCAAAATGTTAGGTTTATCGACAAATTCCCGTATTTGATCATTCATAATTCTTTCTAACACTTTACACAAAACAGGTACAATACTAATTGTTCGTAGCTCCGAAAATGTTATAGGATTTTTAATATAAATAATTATTAGGGAAGACGATCTGTTGAAAAATGAAAACACTTTATTTTATACTGATATTTCGACTGTTTATTTCAGTCTTCCCCAGAGTACACTAAAATAAAGTAAACATCTAATCAAAAAACGACAATTCAATACAAAATCGAAATGAAAAAACAAAGTATTTAAATTAAATCATACAATTCATTAATTTTATGCGGTGTGTCCCTGGATTGTGTCCCCGTAAGGTATAATTGATGATAAATTTTTGAATTTAAGTTTCATCTTTTGTAATTATAGTCTGGATGTCATACAACGAAATATAACCAAGTTTTACGTCAAATGTCCTCATAGTACCAAAGTAAAGCAATATATTTGTTAACCATTGCTGGTAAAGTGGTCTTTCTGAGCAGTGTACAACAAAAATTGATTAATATAAAATGTTAATTATGTAAATTTTTAAATTTTTGGGGTAATTTTTTTACATTACCCCAAATGGCCATGATTACGAACCATATCCACCAATCTATTTTTTTTTTCAATTAACGTATTTAAATCATTTCTAATTAAAATAATGGTCTGTGGTCGGTAACCGCCTTGTTGCTCATACAATTAATTTCATTTTTCTAAATCCACGTTTTGAAGATAAGTAAACAATTGTCTAGTATTTCCAAACATCGGTCTTGATTCATATTGGAGTTTATGAAGTAAGGTCCAATACACAAACGGTATCTCTCGAAACAGCACACCACATTTACATTCTGAAAATACTGGCGTTTACAAGCTATGAGATAGATAATGTGAATTAGTCTTTGACCAGAATCAACAAATTTTGTGATGTTACTCCTGGTTTGTGGTGAACAATGCTACGTCCGAAAATATTATGTTTATTAGATAGGTTCCGTTCTTCAAAACTTTGTATACAAACCATAAACAATAATCTAAACGTTTTGCTTCATCACCTAATTCGATAATGTGGTTACATTTTTTTACAGCAAATTTTATTTTTTCAAAAAGTGACCCGCAGCATGTTCATCTAAAAGCTATTTTTCCTTCTTTTTATTTTCTACATTGCCCGTAATTGTATTTTATCTACTAAAAATACAAATTTTTACTCAAATTTTCTTAAAATTGTATTGTAACTATTCTAATTATTTGTTTTTATTGTAAAACAAAATTTTAGAAAAAAAATTCAAAGAAACTTATTTTTTGTTTTATATGATAAATTAATAAAAATCGGCATATCATTATATTTTTCTTAAAACATTTTATTTTAATCAACTTTTGTTGTATATTGTTTAGAAAGGTCACTTTACCGGCAACGATTAACAAACTTACTTACCGCCGGTGGTACTTTCAGGGCATTTGACATAAAACTTGGTTACATTTTATTTTATGACATAGACTTTAATTGCAAAAGATGAGATTTGAATTCAAAAATTTATTTATCATCACCATTTTCGGACCGGGCTTTATATAAACTTTTCTTTATGATTTTAGATGTAGAATCACTCTTTTCCGTATATAGACGCAATTTCCAGACATTCTGTATATTTTCGCCTCACTTTATTATTTTAAATAATTAATTTATTATTTTAAAATTTAATTTATTATTATTTTAAAAGAGAAAATCTTTTAAAATAATCAAGTTCGTTTTTATAACTTCTTTCAAATCTTTGACTTTCTTTTGTTTTATTATGTTTTATTGAGGTACTTCCGTTCTTTGATTAATTAATAATTTAAATCTCTTAAAGATAACTCAGTTTTGAGGGGTGAACTACTTTCGTTATCTGACTAACAATTAATTAACTCAAAGTCCACTCTATTGTATACCGGAATGCTTTTAAAAATATAAACTATCATTTTTACAATTGTGGCTTTACTTTTTATTCCAAAAATTAAAAATTCCATTAGCCGAAGTATTAAGATTTAGACCTCATAAATGATGCAGAACACCTGAATATGACGTTCTCTTCTCTTTTATTAAAAGTATTAAAGCTTTTTTCAGTTCAACGCTTAAAAATGTGTTTTGGCTAGAGATTGAACGGATATCCAGCAACTATCCGGGATCCGGCATCTCCGGCCATTTTTTAAAATCCAACCGGATACCAGATACTTGCTAAATATCTGGCTTTTACATCATGTTAGAACAGGTCCTTAAAGGTTTTCCTTCCACAGGTCATTAAGAAAATTGTTATTTGTATAAATGTTACATATTTAGGCCGAGTTCAAAACATAATATCTCAAAAACGAATAAAAATCTTTCAATGCGCTTTTGTTCACGAAAAGATACATGTTTTTTTCTATAATTAGCCATTATTTCATTAATATATCTTAAAAATTCGATTTATTAAAATTTTCTGAAAATCATGGGAAAAATTGTTATCCTCGTAAAATAATAAAAATTCCGATTGTGTTCAAAAATTCATATCTCAAAAACGAATAAAATTTTGTCAATACGGTTTTGCTCATAAAAACGTACATGCTCTTCTACCATCATTCCATTAAATAATCTTAAGAATTCGATTTTATGTAGTTTTTCGAAAATCATTGGAGGAAATTGTTATCTTTAATTAATAGTAAAAGTTCTCATTGATTTCAAAAATTGGTTTTTGTGTATATAAAGTGAATTTTTTACAATTTTTTTAAAAATGATAGAATTTGTTATTTTTGATCCAGAGGATAACGGACACCTGCATATGATATAAAACTGGTTTTGAAACTGAGTAATGGCCAGTTAGATATGCCAGATAACCAAATATCCGGCTAAAGATATGCCGGATATCTGGTATTCGGCTTTTCGTATAATCGTTATCCGTTCCATCACTAGTTTCGGCTGGTTAATTTATTTAACATAAATTTTAATGCGACATCGACAATGTATAAATTAACACTTTCACGGCATAGTGTTTCAACAGACAATTTTATAGGCTGCAAAGCTGAGATTATATTTATTGGCTAATAACTGTAATTCCTTATCATTAAAATTAAAATCTCTCAAACTTTTTCGAACGGCATATTTAAGCAATAAAATTCGTTATAGCATAATTAATAAGCTGCTCCACCAAATCTTACAATCTGAAATTAAAGAGTTTGAGTTTGATTTCGTTTTTAGTTGAAGATTTTCTAAAAAGTTTTACAACTTTTCGTATTTTTGTAATTAAACAATGTAATTCTGAATTTTAAATCAAAACACGTTTGGTGCTAAATAAACCTTCTTGGTTTACTTTATTGCAATGTTCCAACACCATTTTCCATATTGTTTTTCCATATTGTTATTTTTATTTAATTTACCGGAATAATTTTGAGGTTTTTTAAGAGATTTATCGGTAAGCCGGTAAAAAGATTGATCGGTATTACAAGCCCTAATTGGTACTCTTCTATTATTCTAATTTTATCAACTCTTCTCAACCAACCTAGCATTTGATTTGATATCAGTGATTTCATCAAGAGAAATCGAAAAATATTGAAAATTATTAAAGTTTTTTGTTGATGTACGATATTATTATGATTTATTACTCATTCCTTGATGATATTACTACTGAATGGTAATTTTTGAATAAAATAGAATAAAAACGTTACCGTCCTGAACAAAATGGAAACAAATGCCCACACGAATATACATTTCAAAAAATGAAAAGACAGCACCTGGTTTTAAATCGGCTAAGGATAGTGTTACACTTTTATTTTGTGCAAATACAAATAGAGACTTTATTACAAAAAAAAACTTGCTGAAAAAATTGTAGAAAATGATTCATTAACGGAAAGAAGCACAAAGCTTAAAAATGGTATGAATTCTCTTCTTGCTTCTTACAAAGACCTTCAAAAGGATATGCAACATAAAGCATTGCAACCTACTATCCTTTCATTTCTTCAACCATCGTATTCTAAAGCAATTATTATCGATGAGTAATAATGTTAACTTTTATTTCTTTTTTTAGTTTATTTTATTGCTGTTTATTATTATTGAGATTACGTTTTTCTATATTTTAAACAATTGTAATTATTTTAATATATGTATTAGTTCCGAATACAAATGTTAGCGCGGAAACTTATAGTCGCTTTATTTTGTAATTTTAAGATGCAGTTTATTTAGTACGAATATAATTTTATTAATTTTTGAAATTATACCTAATGAAATTTTTATTGTTATTACTATATTCATATTGACAATTTAACTGCCAAGCAAAAATTGTCCCATATAAATTAAATGAAACTTTAGGCGGCCAATTGGCGGTTACCGTGTTAAAAGAACATAGAAGTATTTTATCCCTCATAACATCTAGTGCTTCAATATTCGCGGATTCAACATTCGCGGCGTATTTTTAGAACCTAACCATCGCGAATGTTGAGGCCTTACTGTACATCAGACACCAACGATTCGTCATTTATTGGTCCATCATTTCTACAGGTATAGATTTATCTTCAATTCGTTATTAAGCCAAGAATGGCATGACATAAAACTGATAAATTTGTACGTATTGATGAAACTAAACAACGAACTTTATTCGAAGTCAATCACATAAACATGTAAATTATACAAAAAGGCACCATCGATAATGTTATTGAATAAAAATGGAGCTTTTGTAAAGATCTTTATGAACTTAGTAATTCCATGAATTACATACATATTGTCTATTTTTGTTTGTTATTTTGCAAAAACATTTCAAAACAAAAATTGATTGGGCGAAAAGCAAAAACTTTTTTAATAAATTTCTCTATCACAAAAATTCTTGGACATTCCGACTAAATACCGCAGTATCTTTCGAATTTCTCTAACAGAGCGTAATAAAACTGTAAAGAGCGATATTTCATCGAGCCGAGGACATTTCGTTGAGTAATAACTTTGCAGTTTCGGTTCTGGTTGAAGTATACGCGACAACCGTAGCTGGCTTGCAGCCAAGCTACCTTAACCTAGACCGGAACAAGGCCCTAAGTGTGTATGTAGGCCACTCGTGTGCATACATTGTGGTCGCGCTCCATTGGGATGTTGCGGTAATTTTCCTCCGTACGCTCGCCCATGCAAACTTATAGTCTACCGCATCCCGTAGTTATTACGCAAATTTATCGAAAATGGAACCGAGCGAAAATTACTTTTTCAAAATACGACGTTCACTTTTTATTTAACTGATTTTATTAGTACTATTATCGTTATTCCTTTAGTAAAAAAAAGGAAAAAACTCAAAATAGAACTAACACTAGAACTATAACTAGGACTAATACTACAAGCTTGCGGGTTTTGCCAGGATGCAACTTTTTGCAGAAACTAATTCGAAGTCACAGTCCAAGAAATAGTTCTAGTGTTCAATCAACACCGGCCGTGAAAGCTTTCGTACTTATGGAGGAAATAACTTTTTGTTCATGAAAATTGAAAAATGAAAGAAAATTCATTTGTGATCAAATATGAACATAAAAATGGTTTAATTAATTTTGATAACGCAGGGTTCTAGGTTCTCAAGGTTTTAATGTAAGGTTAAAATTCTATAAAATCCTGTGTGTGACGCCTGAACGGGTTTGCTTTCCTGGTTGTGAACTGAAGTGATTGATGAGCGCCTTTATTAAATGAAACGCCGGGAAATTTTTCTCGGACTAGCGAAGCTTTCAAGATTTATCTCGCGGAAAATTGCAATTAATTATATATGAAAGCGGTTGCTGGCAATTAAGATAAATGTCACTCATTCTGACGAAGAAGTTTACTCGTAGATAAACCAAATAGACCCGAATTACTATTTAAATTTTATCAAAATTGTTATTTTCAAACAATTTAATTTATAATCCCGGATCGTTTATCCGAATTTATTTACACTCGTCGGAGTTGCGTCCAATTATTCGCTTAATGGTGCAATAAAGGGGGTTACAAATTGTGCCCACGCGATACCAGAATCGGTCGTCCACTATCGCGAAAAGACAATTAAACGATTTGGAAAACATACACGGGTCAGTGCGCGTAATTTACATGTAAATTAAGTTTTTCATTCGTTGGGAGCGGAGAAATTACTGTCGCCCGAATTTCCTACTCGAACTTTTGGTTCACTTAAAAAGGCTCTTTACATTCAAGTTAGGAAAATAGTTTGATTAAATTTCATTTTATCTTTTAAATCCAACATGAAACATTCACAAAAAAACATCAAAGAGAAAAAAGAGTTCTTTTTACCTCATAATAAATTAAATCATTTTTAAAATTTATGTGCATGAAAGCGAAACATAAATATGCGAATAAAATTTTACGTCGTCTTAACTACAATTTCAATCGGAAAAATAATCAGACCTTAGCTTTCAGGTCATACTTGTCTCATTTGTCAACCGGTACTGCGACACGAAATAAAATTAATGGAACTTCGCTAGAAACTTTGCCATAAACATCAATTAATACAAAATCAGTTTAATGCTGAAACGGCGCGGTTCGACAATCGAACGTCAAATATTAATTTATAGTGGTCGTAAATCAATATTAATTACCAAATTGCGAATAATTGCGTAGAAATATGAATGTTTCCAAAATAACGTTTAAATTGGTTTTGAGCCGTAAGTTTTCTAAATTGGCGAATTACGCACATTTTTTTTGTCCTGTTTTCGATCTAGACGTCTCGTATCAGCCAATTCTCGTTTATGACACGATAGGAAATCCTAGAATCCTTCAGCAATGTCGTAAAGTTGATAGTAACGCCCGGCAAAGTTATGTTTTACGGTGTCGTACGGTCTAAAGTATCCTTACTGATAAATTATACTTTTCGTGTAAGTTTATAAACGATAAAATAAAAACTGTTCGGTTAGAAATTACGATAGAAATTTCTTTTGTAATAATTTTTAGTAGAAATATAACTCGAAAAAAAATGAACTACGTAATAAACACCGTCAACATTGAGGCATAAATCTCAATAGAAGATCAAGAAACCAATGAAACGTAAGGGACTACATGCAATAAAAAAGGTAAAATTACCCAGGAAAATTTCGTTCTTATTTATCTATACATGAGATGGGATTTTGCTTCATTGTGACCTCCTAACTTCAAGGCGAAAAGCAAGGTGTGCTATCCTATATATATAAAATTTTTGACACTACCTAAATTTATAACATTTCATAAAATAAATAATTTCTTTAATTGTTTTTAAAAAGTTAAAAAAAATCGAATACTTAATATATCTTGACGAGTTCTTTTTTTATTTCTAAAGAAAGGTGCACTTTGTTAATATTACGCTTCAGCAAAATTGGGACGGGTTGTCTTTAGAAAATAACCCTTTTTGTTCTAGAAATCTAAAAGAAATGAAATTCATCATATATATTTTACAAGGATTCACCTTTAATTTAAGCCGATGTAGATCTCTTCATCTTCATTAAGATTAAAGCTATCAACATCCTTAAAATGAATTGAGATTACGTCTCAACAAAGTTGGGATGTATTATATTTACAAAATCACAAAATGTGATATATAAGAGAAGACTTATACATATCAAGAAAAGATGAAATTCGCCATAAGTACTCTATAATGATTGAGCTTTAATTTAAGTTATAAGTTAATTTAAATTAATCGCTTCAACTTCATCAAAAATCAAAAATTACGCTGAACTTTATTTGAAGCTAGCTTTAACAAAAATGGGTTGAGTTGTCTTTAAAAAATCACACCTGTTCTAGAAATATTCAGAAATGTTCAGTGCTTGATTGTTGTAAATTCTTCTGAAACTAAAAGTATAACTATTACTAGACCTACAACCTGCCTTTAATATTAACATTAGACCTGGAACTAGAAACATTAAGGTTTAACCGTGCGTTTCTTTAGTCGACTAAACCTTAATTCTTCTTCTAGGTCTAGTGTTAATACAAAAGCTAGCTTGTAAGTCTAGTATTAGTTAGTACTATAACGAATAGTACTAACTAGTAATATTAGTTATACTAAGTCTAGTGTTAGTTCTAAAGCTGGGTTGGGTTGGGTTCCGTATTACGAGACGTACGGCTAAACACGAATGATTCTAGTTCTAGATCTAGTGTTAGTTCTAGTTGTAGTATTAGCTCTACTTCTCGATGTTATTCAGTTTAAGATTACTTTATACTTGTATCGACTTAAAAGTAGAAATAACACTAGACCTAGAATGTTGTGGAAAACCTGAAAATAGAAATATTCTAAATCTAAATATTCTATTCTAAATAGTTCTAGGTCTAGTGTCAGCTCTACTTTTAACTTTTATTTAGCTCTAGATTGTTGAAAGTTAATAACAAAAGAAGAAGGAAAGAAAATCCTTTTTTTCACAATGATATAAATATTTATTTATTTCTTTTCAATCTGTACTACACGTGTTTCGCTTTTTTCTTAAAAGCGTTATCAGGTACAACTGTATTAAATTAAAATTAGAAAAGTTAAAAATAAGTTGATTTTATGAAATAAAATATAATTACCGTCAGTTACATCAGAGGTTGCAAGAAATTAAGCGATTAGAAAAATGCGAAGACATTCGATGATCCTGAACTCTCGTCATTAAACGTTGTTAAACAATTGCCAAATGTTGAAAGTTCTTCTGGAAAGACAGATTATGTGTAATTATCATGTTCAATAGACATTCCGAAAGCTTTAATACTCATCAATTTCAACTCCTTGATTGCAAATCTTTATCATATATACCAAACGTCTCCTTTCCGGTTTGCGACTCCCTAAATAGTTGGATTTTTTTGCGCAACGCCCTTAGTATATCGTATATTTATTCATCAACGTAGAATTAAGAGTAAACGTGGCGGTGGTGTTAGTATTAGTTACAAGTTTCATAGACTTGGTGTCCCCAGTTATGAGCGTTTGGATCAGTTGTGGATTTCAGTTATTTTTAAAAATATCATATTTTTCTTCTTTTTCTATTACATTTTTTGAGTCGTTTTATGAAACTTTATCCTTTGCTCATACCGCAGAGTGATGAGTTGATATGTGCGGGAGATATTTATATTGATTCGATGAATCCCAGTTATGATCAAGCCGTTCATTTTTCAGAGATTCTTGAAGGTTATTGTTTGCAGCAGCTTGTTAATGAGCCAACTCGCATTACACCTGCTACTGAGACTATTATTGATGTTGTGGTTACATCTTATGTTAATATTTCTGTTTTATCACTTAAGTCTTTTCTTGACTTACTGATCATAAACTTAAATATTTTTGCCTTAGTATTCCTTTTGAGGGGAGGAGTATCAGAACCTACAGAGATTTTGCTACATATAACTTGAATTTTTTACGCCGGATCTTCAATCGCAGCCGTTTGGTCTGTTGTATGGAATTGATTCTGTTAAAGTGAAATTACAGTACTTTAACCATTTAATTTTAGGATTATTCGATGTTCTGCCCCCTAGCTTACTCCCCTGCTGATAGACATGATTAGGCTTGGAGATGGTTTTTAGATCAAATAGTAAAAGTTTAAAACTGAACTGGCACTTAATGATTATAAATCTTTTAGAAAACCTGTTACACGTGCAATAAAGACCGAGCAGAAGGCATATTATGAATCATCATTCAAAAATAAAAATTCCAGGGATCTCTGGAAATCATAAACGCACCAGAATGTTATCAAATCAAAAGAGCGGGTACTGCCGCAAAATTAGACTTAAGTTGAAGGCATTAATGATAATTTTTTTACACAAATTTTGTACCGGCTTCTGAAAACTCGCTGATCCAGACTTAATTCATACTTATACTACTACGAGAAAGTCTACCTTTGATGAATTTTTAGCTTTGTGCCTGTCCCGGAGCATATTGTGGCGGGTCATTTGTTAAATCTGGCAGTGTGGGGATATGATGAATTTTCGTTTGGCTTGGGTCTCCCATAACATTTTCAGACCTGCGATATATTAGTATTTTACCGGTTTTGTCTAAAGTATTAAAGAATTCTAAAGTATTAAAGTATCAAATTCGGGAATTTGTTGATAAACTTAACACTTTGCCTAGGACACAGTCTGGATTTCGTGCTAACTATAGTTGTATATGGTTTATGACATACTGTTTGCAGCTGATCAAAATAAGCTTACTGGATTAGTTCTGCTGGACTACCTACAGTAGGACCTTTAATATTGTCAATCAAAGAATGTTATCAGTTATCTTAGCCTTTAATGGGTTTAAGGATTCTGTTACAAGTATGATTGATAGTTATATGTCTGACATGCAACAAGCGATTAAATTGGGTGTTCTAACATCTGAACTGCGAGACTTGAAGTCAGCAGTGCCACAAAATTCTATCTTGGGGCCTATACTGTTTTGTATCTACACTTCTAATCTTTCGATAGATCTAAAATATTCAGTCACATTTTTATGCGGACGATCCCGAAATCTATCTATCATTCTTGCCTACGGACATGCCCACTGCTCAAGTTAAATTTAATGACGACATAAAAAACCTAATAGATTCTGCGAGATTTTCTTGCAGAAAGTTTTAAAATTAATATTGGTGGTGACCTGTATTGGTATTAGAAAGTGTGCTAGAAAATTAAAATTACAGTTCGACTTGACTCTCAGGTTCGAAAGCACATCGTGGATAAACAGAAATTTCATTTACTGCTTTGAAGTCGATATACAGCATGAGGAATATTTTAAATTGCAGCACAAAGGTTATACTTTGCGATTCCTTAGTGCTATTTTAGCTTTTGTGATACATTATATCATAGTTGTCTGAACTCAAATACATCACAAAGGATTCATCGTGTTCAAAATTCATGTCTCCGAATGATTTTCGGGCTTCGGCGATGCCTCACACACGTTGATCGATCTTGGTCTAAATATATCTAACCGTCGCATTAACCATATGGTTTCATTTTATCCTAGGTTACTATTGCTTAAATGTCCATCTTATTTGTATGATAAGATTACATTCCGCACTGATGTACGTATACATGTATACCACCAATATATACCACCGATATATGTGACTTTATTCCCTTAGAACCTACCTAAGTTTTATAATAGCTTACCGCAATCATTGAAAATAATTTGTATATGGAGGACTGTGATCTTTTCTTTAGTTTTATTTTTTATTGGTATATTATTATTAGATTTATTTGTACTTCTTTTAAATTTTAAATGAATTTTTTAAAACTAGTTATGGATTATATATTCTTGTATCAGTACAAACAATTTATTTACAAAACATTTTCCTCCCTTGCTTTAGGTTTTTGAGTTATCATTGATTCATCATTTTTAATATTCTGGTGATTTAAATTTTCCAACCAGAATAAAACTTTATCTAAGGTAGATCTAGTTAGGAGTTTATGCATCCAAAGGATTGAGTTATTTAAGTTTGTTCCAAACATCAATATTCAGAAAGTTTAGAACACCAATTATTTTCCGCTTTCCAACTTATTCTACGTATAGTTAGAGGCAAAATATTAAAAAAGCATTACAAATATTATAAATATTCAATGCAAAGATAAATCAAAAATTTATTGTATACAACAAAAATTAAAAGCTTGCGATCGAACCTATTACAAACTTGGATAAAATTAGAGGTTGTGAGCTTTGCAATATGCAAACTCAGGAAAGCTTCGTGATCGAAATTGGATACCGTTTAACCTAACCGTTTTCATAAAAGCTTTTAGATTTCAGCTTCTAATCACGATAACGTTTGCTGAAACAAAATTAATTTGTTTTAAATTTACTTTTTAAATGGCTTTAAAATAAAAGTTAGATGTAGATCATTTTGATATATTAGTTTTTTTAGTCTTATACCTTGTCAGGTAGAGAAAAGTTTTCTAAGAAATACCGTAAAATCAAGATCGAATATGACCGACCACCCGGTTGAAAGATTTTCATTAATTCAGCACGACCTTCTACTGCGCTCGCTGCTCGAGTCCCAAGATAGCAATTCCATTAGAGTTCAGTTTCGACGGCGATGTAACAAAAATGAAAAGCACAAAGACAGAGACTCGAAACGTTCGGAGTTCCGCCGAGAACTTGCGCCCTCGAAGAATTAATAACGAAAGATTTGAAGAGTGCACGTTCGGAATTGAATGCTTAAACTCTAAATACCGGTTGACAAACTTTCACGAAGTTTAAATTTCACCATTGTCGGTAAGTGCATTAGGTTAGTGCTTGTACTTTTTAATTAGTTGAGTAGTTGGTTTTATCCAGGGCAGTTCATTACGCGAAAAGATCCGAGGAGAAAGAGGAACCTTCGATATGGTCGGTAAATTGGAAAGTATCTGAACCGCAAAATCGGAATCCCGAAATCCACATTATGCATTTTCCGCAAGCGGTGGTAAATCAAGCGAAGTGAATTCTCCCCGAGGCTTTCAACTCCACAAGTTACAGAGCTTTCGTAATCTGGGAGTGCAACAAAAACTCTCTCAAGGGCAAACTTTGCGAAATAGCTGTATTCCCGAGCGATGTATTTCCATCATCTGTGTATTAGTTAGAGTTAGCACCCTATAAAATATAACTTATATAACCAAACAAAAATGAATAATGGGAGGAAAATGGTTTATCTATCTAGAGGAAATTTTAAATTTAAATTTAAAAGAAATTATGTCGGAAGCATTACTGGAATGCTTTTATATTCTCGTCTAAACGAAATTTGTGATCTCACCCTAACTGTATCGGATTTCAATTTATAAGAACTCACTCAAACATTGATTTTTAAATTATTCACCAGTAGGTGGTGTCACGCATTAATCATATAAAAGAAAATGTACTATATTCTTCGAAAAAAGTTATTCGTGTATCATTTGTTACACTATGTACTTGAATCGCCGGAGTTCTCATCTTGTATGAACGTTTCTCGTCGCTCTATTTCCGTTTTAGTAGCACTTTATATCCGCGTCAAGGAGGTACTGTTCGTCTCGTTCAGTTCGCGAGCACCTCTTAAAGGCACCTGGCGATATTGGACGGTAACTTAATTTAATATTCACGGAAGGCATTTCCGGAAACGCAAATCCTCCCGGCTCTACGATGGCGGGAAGTCCTTTTGCATGCGGATGGAGTCCGGTGAAATTTAAATGGGATTCAATGGCGCGAACATTTCTACTGAAAACGGTCTCCCCAACACTCGGCAATTAGACCATAAATAATTCTCAGAGAAACGTGGCGACAAAGGTACAAAATGGTACAAAAGGTTTACAAAAGGCTTAAGAATATGCGCAATTTTATATAAAATTCACCACTCACTAAAATTCAAACTACAATTTTGAACTGCAGCAAAATAATACTTTATTATCAATAAAGAAATATACCATTGTTATCTTGAACTTTCGATATTTTCTTCCTAGCACCTAATGAATTTCTGCCCACTAAATGTCAGTTTATTTGATTTTGAAACTGTTGTAGACGCTTTGTAAAGCTCCTTTGATAGGGTATGAATTATCGGAATAATAGAGGCGGATCCCTGAACCTGCCTGGAGAAGCAACTCGTGTAAAAACCGACTCCTTAGACGGGTGGCTATCGATTGATTTTAAATAACAAGGTCGTTTGCTGTGGATTGACAAAAGCTTTGAATCAACACTTGTTAAAGGCAACTGTTTACAGCAGAATTTGTTCCTTTGGGCTTCATTCATACTGACCTTACTTTCGGCATCCATTAACACCATTACAGCAGCCAGACTTGTATGGTATCAAGAACGCTCCGTTCATCAATGGAATAACATCGTCTTCAGTGATTCATCAAGGTTTGGTTCTAGGTGAATGATGGTTGTAAAAGAATGCGGTGACATCGAAGGGAAAAACGGAATTTTGAGTTCGTTCAAAGACTACATATAGCCGTAACACCTGAGATTATAGCTTGAGAGGCAATATGTGCGGGATGAAGGTCACTTCTTCCACGTTCATTCCATTATCATTAAACGTACGTCATTATATCGACAACGTTCTGGAACTGGTATTTGTATCTTTCATGCAGACATTGCAGAATTCTACTTTAGAATAGGATAACGTAATATCGTTGTCTATGAACAAGTCTAGGATGGGACGTCAACAAAAATAATTGCCTGGGACTCCTGAGAATCTGGATGAACTTCAACACCATATAAAGGTTGTATGAAACGAGATACCCCAGGAGGATACTACTATCCTTTTTTTGAAAAGTTTTTTCAATCTATCGCATAAACAGGAAATACCTAGATACACGCTAACGTGTACGTATATTAAAAAAATTACGTATTTTTATTACGTAATTTATTATTGATTGGCGTGCATATAAGAAATATTTTTCGATGCATGTTATAACTTTATAATTTTCCGCTTGTTGTTATAATGTCACTTCAGGTAGTAATGTATAGTGTTTCGAATAAAATAAGGTATATTTAGTTATTAATTATTATTATTAAAAATGAAATGTACTCAGACAACTATTTTACTTTTTAAATGACTTCATTAAAAGTTTGAAACTATGTGAAATAGCTAAAATGCAAATTAATCGCAATTAATTGGTTATTAATGGCAGCAGAACACAAAAGCACAAAACATATTTAAGTGTAAATTATAGCCTTAAATCTCGTAAAAATTAATTAAAAGGTCGATACATTTACGTTCATGGTGATAAAAAGATGTATGTATGTATAACAAATAAATAAAAATATGTATTTATCATATCGTCAATGGTATTTGATTTAACTCAATTATTAAGCATGCATTATTTATATGAATATTTAGTAGTAGGTCAAACTTATCATGTTCTGATTGATATGTCATCAGCAAATAGGCATGATTTTGTTTATTTTATAGTGTATCTAATAATAATCCCATATCGTCTAACCATGTTGCTCTCTTATAAACCCATTTCTGCTAGGTGTTGTTTAATCATTTACCATCATAAATTAACTTCCGATAACAAATGCATAGCCGAGGTTTTGTTGCATGTTTAATGAAATAAAAAGCTGTTTCAGCAAAAAATATTGTATTTGCTATATGTAGTTCTGTGTAGGAAATTGGTTTATATTGCCTTAACGGGCACAAACGATTCTCTATCGAATTTCATCTACCATTTTGCGATATCTCTATCAATAACGGAGATATACACTTTCAGTGGTATTTTCAAGAATCAAAATCGCTGTATTCTGGAACCGGTTGAGGTACAAACAGGTACAAACGATTCTCTATCAAATGATATTTACAAAAATTGAATATAAAAAAGCGGAGTTCTGGCGTTTTTCAATACTTTTTTATCACTTTAAGTCCTGAAGTACAAACGAAATTAAAGGTGATACAAACGAGTACCAACGATTCTCTATTGATTACTTTATTAAAAATGAAAGTTTAATAGTTACCTGGTGCAATAAATTCTTTGCAAATCGGTTTGAAACAATTTGTAGCCTTTGGAGGAACTTAAATCTTCGTTAGGTAATTACTTCTTTTACAGTAAGCAAATTGAGGTCTTGATGTAGAACGCTATTAGGTATGAAGCAAGGTGCATTGATCATTTGTCCGAGAACTTTGTACTGAAATGGCTGCAACTAAAATGTTTAATTCACTTGCGATGCCCCATAATTAGATTCCGTATTTTCAAACAGGTTTCAATAAAGCAGTACACCTATATCAACAATTTGTTGTCTAAATTGAGTTGTGAATTTCTATTTATAAATAAATACATTTTTTTTGTTTAATAATTCAAATTGAAGCCCTTTGATCCATTTATGTTTTTCCAGGTTAGGTGATAATACAAATAAGTTTCCAGGTATTTAAATTCGTTTTGTACAAATAATAGTACATTATTTAATGTAACAGTGAATACAGATTCCCTATTTTAGAGCGAAAGTAATATGAGTGGAGTTATTCGTTTTTATTTTTACTCGCCACTAATCATATTTCCAGCAACAATAAGTGGTTTTGTAGATTTTCGGATGTCATTTCAAATGATGTATGACTAGCTATAATTACAGCATTATCCGCATAAATAGCTATCACAGAATTGTTTATCGTAGGCATGTCGTCTGTGCATAGGAGGTAGTAACTGTGAATTAGCGCTAATATTTTAGAGATACTTTTACGTTGGTGCTGAGATAAACGATAAGAGCAGCGCTAAATTTTAATAATTAATAATTAATAAATAAAAAATTTTAATTCGTCGATCCAATATTCGCTTCAATATCGCCGCTCTTATCGTTTATCGCAGTTCCAAAGTAAACCTATACTAACGAAAAAGTATCTGTCCGTTAGATATATATGTCCGTCATGCCATATTTTGTCAAAAGCGTGTGACACGTCTAAAAACGCTGCTAAATAATATGTTTTGGTCTTTAGGACATCTCTAGCTTTTCTTCATACTATCTGAACCTGCTCTAAAGTGCCATAATGTTTTCTAAACCCAAATTAATAGTCAGGAATTAATTTTTATTGATTGCGATGCTCTAAAGTCTTCTCAAAAGGAGCTTCTCAAACACTTAAGAAAGTAATGTTAAAAGTTATAGGGTGGAAGGCTCGTATTTTTATTTTTTATTTGGGACACTTCATTGTATTAGCGTGATTCTAATGTTAATATTACATTAATGATAAGTTATACAATGCTTAGCCCATACTTAGGAATATATTTAAGTATCAATGCGATTATAAGATCATAACCGGATGATTTCTTAACTTTTACTGAGTGTTTAAGCTTAGATAATTTAGTTTTATTTAGTTGTCTATAAAATATTTCTAGGTGAGGTTGGAAGTGTTCTGCAAAGGTATTTGCTTTCTCTGAGTTACTTCTTACCCAATAACCATCACTTATTCTAATGGGCGTATTAACTATTTGTTGGTGTTTATGTTTGTTAGCTTCCATGTTGAGTAATTAATTGAGTAATTGTACTTTTCATTAGAGACATTATTGAGAAAATGGTTAATGTTTTCGTAAAAAGGTTTTAGAGCTGCTTTTAATAGACGAGTAGTAGTGGTGATGGGCACCATCGAATAAAAACTATCATCATCTAATAATTCGATAGTTGCCAAGTATTCCAACAATTCGATAGTTGCCATGTATCCGAATAATTCAGTAAAATTTATTCGAATGAATAAATGGTGTCATTTATTTGTAAGCTATTCATTCAGTCTATCGACTAGAATTACTAGTCGTACAATAAACAGTTATCTGGCAATGGAACGAAGAGAGTGAAACTATGGAGTTGAAATTGTATAATGAAGGCTTATTTTGTGAATTATAATTTAATAAGTAATAGTCCTGCACGTTAAAATATTTATTAACAAACCAAATACACTGTTATAGTAAATATTTAAAAGTATATTACTTAAATAGAATTAAATTACTATTTAAGAAAATAATTATATTCAAGTTTTTCCTTGAATGTCTGTCCCGACGTTCATTCATAATTTGGCTAGGTTTCGAAAATGCTTTTCTGAAGGAATAGATGTAGCTAGAACGCACGAATATTTTTTATAAAGTTCGTATATTTCTGGCAGTACATTTTTGTGTCGTATCCAAAATTCAATTGTATGCTGATTTCATGTAATAAGTGAAATCTCTAAATATTGCCTTACAATTAAAGCTGTGCTCGTGCTTAGTGCAGAAATGTTTTTCAAAGAAGCAACTTCTTGATCAAAATGTGACCAAATGACTTATTCTTCGTCGATATTATAAGTTACAGTTTCAATTGTCTGTTTTTCAACTGTTTCACTCTCACTTTGCAAAATAGACGATATTTCAGTAATAATTAATTTTAGGACTGTCATTTTCCTCATCACCAAATGCAGCTTTTTTAAATCTGCTATCTAAAAACGTTGCTTTTGAACAAAGTGAATTTGTTTCTAAAATACCAAGTCTTTTTTAACATTATCGTGTAAAGCAGGTTTTGAAGATTCTACACTAGTTGTTGTGGGAGTGCGGTTTTTTAGCTATTTTTGTGGACATTTTATAAGAGGAATAATTAACGACATTGTTGTATATTTCTCACCTGATTATTTAATAGTCATCTCCTCAAATGGTTTCAAGATGGAGACTAAATCTGTTATCATATCCCATTCTGTTGTTGTAATAAATTCTGGAGCTCGTGATAACGATGTTATAGCAGCTGATAGGGTCTTTAATCGCTAAAAGTCTTTCTGTCATAATTAAACAAGGGTTCCATCTAGTAGATACATCTAGTTTAACTTTTAGCTTATGGTATTCCATTTGTTTTTGCATGCTTCTTAATTTTGCACATTCCACTACACTGTACTTAAAATGAGCTACTAACATTCTACATTTCCTTAGCAATTGCAGTACCGGTTCCGTTGAATTTATTGGCATTTGTGACACATAGATTTAAAATATGCGCAATACACGTATGATGTCTTTTTTAAGTTTATTATTGCGTTATTTATACTAACACCGTTGTCACTAACAATAGAAACTATTTTATCTTGAATTTCCCAGGCATTGAGAACCTCTGAGAGAGCAGAGGCAATGTTTATGCCTGTATGTGCTTCCGGCATTTCTTTAAATGAAAATTTCTAAAAATTTCTTTAATTTCTTTCCTTCTTTTCTAAGTTACTCATAAAAATGCTTTATTGCTGTCAGAAGTCTTTAAGTATTTTAAGAAGTATTTTAACTTTCTCATAATTTGATTATATTTGTTAGGTAATATTTTCGATGAAAATAATTTTCTGTTTGGTGGTCTATATACAATTGATAAAAACTGATGATCAGTAATAATCTTTTTAATTAAAGTTTGATTTATTATATCAATTTCAATTTCTGATAACTGTTTGTTTTATCTGTAACATATAGTTTCATCTATCGAGATCGTTTTTGAATTGATGAGATGGTGTTATACATATGGATTCATGTTGATCTTGAATTTGAGGCTGTGTTAATGTGGATAACAGATGTTGATTTTGGTTGATGTTGACGGTTCATTATTATGTCAACCTCCTAATTGTTGGCGTTGGTCTTGCTTATTTAAACTATGTAACACAAGATACCCATGGTGCTTGCGCCATAAATGATCGCGGATGGTGGACGTGTGATCACTGAATTTCAATTGATTTTTACAAATTTCGCAAGTTACTGTAATAGATAAATCTTTTAAAAAAAAACTTCCATACAACTGACCGATTTTTTGTTACAAGCTATTTATATAAAACTAACTACACAATTTCGCTAAAATAACAAACAAGTCGAATACACGCTATTAATACACAAGAATTACGATTGAAGATTTCGGTAATTCCCCGATTTTTCTATATAGTGGGTAGTGGGACGCTGAGTGAAATGTACAGATATGTGGTATGTATATTACTTTATACACACTATTTATATCCAAAAGACTATTAAAAGCAAATTGTTTGAATGAATGAAATGAATTCGTTTACTAATTATTCGATATCCATCACTACTCGATAGTAGAGTCGATATCCATGGAGCCTTCGATGTCGGTTTCAATCTTGAAAAGTATGTTTAAATTCACTGAGTTAATATCGTATCCTGAAAAGTAAACCAATTAGTCAGTTTATTAGTTAAGCTAAGTGGTTTGAGTACGTAGTGAATATTAATGTCTACATCGACAATGACTGGTGAGTGGTTAAATTAAAAGTCATCCTATATTTTCAAGTGATTTATAGATATCCTCTCAATTACACAGAAGTCAATCAAATCAGATACTTTCCACATATCACAAAGCCAATAACTTGGTGGTCCTGTTGAAATATTAGTAACTTATCCTCTTCTATAGCTTTATATATAGAACCACTTCTATAGTTCTTCCTTTTGGTGTAATCATACGTGATCCCCTTTGAAAATGATTATAGTCACCTGCAGCTATAAATCGGTAACCTAATGTTGTAAAGTATTGATTGATAAAGGACTCCATTGTTAACTTCGGTCAATTTATTTAATATTGCAAAGTATTCTCTGAAATATTCTTCCTTTATTATTTGAAGGAGAGTAGACTGTTGATAACGTTAAAGCCCAATGACATCTCACAACTACAACTGATGTTGCTTGTATATTAACTGTACTTACTTTATTTACTCATGATGTTTTAAAGAATTTCTAATAATTACATCTATTCCACCACGTGTTTTTCCTAACGGATGTTGGACACATATAAATTACATAATTTAAAAACGTAAAATAACTTTTATTCTTTATATGTGCTTCAGAGATTTGAAATAACATCAATATTATATTGTGTAATAAAAGCTTTCTTGACTATGGTTATTAAAATTAAGTTTATATATTAACGTAGGTATAAGGTCAAACATTTTTTCTATCCTCTCCATAATTTTTTGTATGATCTGTCCAAAATTATTTCATATAGGCGATATATAAGAAAGACGGTATATATTTTGGTTTGCCTGATACCGCTGATGTAATTCCGTATCATTTGGCATAATTCCCCTTGTAATGTTGGCATAGGTCCAGTATTATGTGTTGTCGGATACATCGCTTCTTGGATCCTGGCGGATGTTGTCATATAGTACACTGCGGATATAACAAGCCTTTAAAGGACATGAAAATCGATTCGTTATAATCGAAACACGTTATAAAGCACTTCAGTAATTTAAAAAAATCATATAATTGACTACTTAATCATTACACTAGCCTGGGGTGGCTCTGTTTTTGATGATAGATTCTTAAATAACTTGATGCTCAGAACACGAAAAAGGATCTTAATTTTGTTCCATCACGTCAAAATTATTTGCAAATCGTAATTTACCAAACATGTCGAAAAATATCACAACAGAAAACTGAATGTTAGAATAAAATAGATTTATTTAGTAAAAAAAGGAATATTATATGGCTTATAGCAAAAATTAAAACATAATAGAAAATAAAGAAATCGCAATTTTAGTCGCTGACTGACCTCATTTTCGAACAATCTCTATGCAAACTCTAACTCATCTCTGTGCAACATCTAGCAATAATCCGCCATTATTGTAGTATTCCATCTCCCCTGGTAACGCCTTTCCTTTTCTTTGATGTTCTGCTGGACTCTCAGCCATCTCTTGACCCAGGGTATCAGGAAAGTAATTCAAATGAGAATGCAGAAAATGTACCTACAAACTCATAGTTAGCATGGTCTCCACGATAGATTTCAATTCAGATCCTTTTTGTTGCACAAAGACTTGATTGTTTCGTCTTTAAAGGCGATCAAGGCTTCTTCTTCATCAATCTCCATTTCTCTCTCAAAATTCTGATCTTTATAAACTTTCCTAATGTTCGGACCCATAAAGACACCTTCTTTTAATTAGGAAAAAATATTATTATTATTATTAAGTATACCTATACTGGAAAATGTACCATCTTTTGATAAGGCTTTTACAAATTGCTTCATCAAGCCTAATTTTATGTGAAAAGGTGGAAGGAGAACTTTTGTCTTTTGTCTCAATGAGAGACTTTGGAGCACAGATTTCAAGACCAGAGAACCAAATATCAATAAAGCTCGCTGTGGTCAATCTTTCTACTTCCAGCGATTTTCCTCATCTCTGCTATCCCAGTGACATAAAAAAACAAGGAAACTTTGTATACTTTTCTTGCTGTACAAGGGTCATCGATATTACTTTAAGACCACCACACCTGATCCACATGTGATCGTTATACTTAATTTTGTGAAGAACAAATTGCAAATGTTCATAACATTCTCTTAATTGTAAAGAATTTCCAATAGGTACTGACCCAAACTGGTGTCCATTGTTCAATGCCATTGTACAAGCAAATTTCGAACCAAATCGTTCAGTTCAGATTGTGTAAATGGTTGTGGTGTAGAATCGCCAGGATCGTACTCCTCTTCATTATATTCGACATCTTCACTGGATTCATTTTCTAAGCTGTTTACTTCAAGCAAAACTTTGGTTGCAATACCTAGCATAGGCCGATGGAATATTTGAATAGATGATGTTCTTTTTATTCTTTACATTGAAACGGCTAGTACCCGTTGAACAAAAGTAACAACCATCACTGTGATTTCGTAGCTCTCGCCAGATCATTGGAACTCCAAATCTAAAAGCATGTTGTTCGCCCTTAGACAACCATCCGAGTCTTTCAACCCAAGTATAATACACATACTGGTGTATCTACATTTTGTCTTGATGTCCTACTTTTATACCGAAATATACGAAATTCACTTGCCGCACGAATGTTGTAATACGTCTTTTTTGTCTTGCCACAATTAACTTACCACAAATATAACATAAAGAAGTACTTGCTTTCTGTGTATATATCCGCTGATACAAACACTTTTATTGCGAAAGATATGTATGTACAAACAGTTAATAGTTCACACTGATAATTGATATGTTCTGAGATCATAAATGTTTCCATCATAAAAAGAAATATGGTGGTATATCTAAAGTATTTTAATCTGTATGTACAAAAAATTAATAGTTGACGCTAACAGTTGGTATTTAATAATACCTAATGTCCATAACAACGCTTAGTTTTCATCATAAATCGAAGGATGACGATTTATGGAAATATATTTTGACAAATTATAATTTTGCAAAAAACTGACGTGATGGAAAGAAACAAAGGCCATTTTTGAATCCAACGCACAAATATTCATTGCATTCAAAGTTAAAAAACATTATACAATCAAACAAATACAGGCGTGTTTAAAAAATGATTGAAATTAAACTATTTGGCAAGAAATTAAAAGAAACCACTGAAAACAAACATTTATATCATTTACAAACGCAAAATAAAGGTTGTTATTTTAAAATTATTTTAAAAAAGTTCTTGGCATTAACAAACTTATTTAAAATATTTTCCTGTAATGGCGCTTATGTATAAAACCAAATTTCATATAATTTTTATAATGTAGAATGATCCGAATGAATAACTTTTAATAACATAAAAAGTTTTTGAATAACTTTTTTTTGTTTTGCTTAGTCTATTGTTTTCCAAAGTGTATTAGTAAATATTCTAATATTCTTATTATTTGACAACGTTTCAGTTTCCTGATCATCATTGTCGTACTCTTCCTCATCTCGTTTGCAAGTTTCTTTGTACAAGACTATCTGTAATTCCATCCGTCATCCATGAAAATTGTCACATTTTAGTCATCGCAGGTTAGTGTGTAAAATTCATTTCGGCGATACCAATAAAACTTCTAGAAATAAACTGTATAAGTGGCATGTCGTCTTCTTCATCAAACATATCGTTGACAGAATCGGTAGATTAAATAGTACTAACATATTTTCCATTCACTTGAAAAATTCAAGTAATTCATTTAGGTTATGTTAGATACAGACCTCTTCGGGAGTATCACGTTAGTTCGACAACAACAGTGTTTAAATGTCAAGTTATATGATAATTTCTTATTCTTGGAATTAGTGGCCAACTCAACATTGAATAATGGAAGGCAAGTTTTAGTACTTCTACGACGTATATGTGATACGCTATTGATTTTATGCCCAGGTGCCTCAATTACAGTTTTAATATCGTAAATGTCAGAGCATGGGTGAATGTAACGAAGTACTACCCTAAAACTTCGAACTTCTTTCTTCAGTTAGGGCTTTAACCTGCCCTTAAACTTTTCAAAATATAATTATAGGGCCGTATTATTCAACAGATCATGCAAGGGTTCTCGAAAATATTAATTTTTGTTTTTTTTTTAACTAAACTTTCATCGTTTTTTAGCTGATTATAAAACATTATTTTACCAAAATTTCAAACTTGTAGTCTAATTCTTAGTGGGTAATGTATTTCATGTGACAATAAGTATATTTTTAAAGATAAATTTATTTAAATTAAAACTTTTTAGTGAACCTAATTGTTAACTACCTGCCACTGACGAAGCACAAAATTATTTTCCTACAAGTTTTCAACCCTCCTGGCTAAGTAATTTGCCACCTGTTCAAGTTCTTGTAAACTATTAATCAGACCTTCGCATTTCGCGGTTGTCGTTTCTTCAGCGATGAATTTTCAAGTTGTTGACGTAGTTTCGGGTAATTAAAACAGACTGTTTCAAATTTAAAAATGATCGTAAACCTCGAATACGACTAACTGAAACAAGGGAAACGCGTAAACATGTGTAAAACCGCGCAGGCTTTAACGTTCCTTTCAACCAACAAATTTACTCGCTTCATTGCTGTTTTAATAACACATAAATCTCGCCGATTGACGCAAAATGTTTAGTACATTGTGCTTTTTTTGCAGTTGACCGTGTTCTAAAATTATGAAAATCTAAGCGGGATAATTTTATCTCGGCTAAATAACGATTTTGCGGTATATTATAAAGTACATCTTGCCGTGGTTTTATTCGTATAGTTTCGTTCGTAAAACACCTCCATTGCGAATGACAAATATAAACTCGACGGGAGAAAATCATTTAACAAGGTTAGTACTCTTCGTTTATTATCCACCGTAACAATATAAACTCTGTTTGCGGACTCAGTGCTCAGCAATAAACTTGCATCCATATGTATAATAAACAAGGGTATTACTCGAATATCGAAATGACGTGCGTATTTGCTGTTTTAATGAATATGTGTTGAACGTAATTTGAAATTTCAAACCACATAATATAACCGGATATTGAACAAAATTGCGGGTAGTTAATTTTATGTGCCTATATTCATTGGTGTAATATAGTTAGAAAATTAAAAATTATGTGCGTGATTATTTGCATAAGGCTAAAAATAATTCATTGTTTGAAAAAATTTTGAAGTTTTTGCAAACACAGTTTCAAGATCGCTTCGTCCAAGGCAAAATTTTCCAAGTTGAAAATTACTTTGATTTGTGTGGTTGTACAAAATTTGCCGAATGTATGACCACTTTGTGGAGAAGCTTTTCTAAACATACTTTGTAAATGACAAAAATTTCTTTCATTTTGTCTTGTTATAAGATCATTGTGCTGGCGCTAGAATTTGATCGCCACAATGTAATCTACGTTTTAACGTTCCTTTATAACCTAAACAAGATTCATTTTTTTAAATTCCTAACCAAATGGTTACAATATAATAAATAAAAAATAGATCACTTTCGACAAACGTTGAATTTTCTAACCCAACCCAACCCAGGAAACGTATAACTTGGTATAAAAGAATTTCTAAATTCCTTAGGAATCTGAAAGTCTTCATATTTTAATTCCTATTCGATTTGGAGAAAATATTTTTTAACCACATTGAACGATTAAATTAAATCGTGGTCTTTAAAAAATGCATACAAATGTAATAATTTATCGCAGAATCATGAAATTTTGTAAAACCTATCATTACACGTTTCTTTATAATATGAAAAAGTTTAATTTTCAAATTTTTACTTGTTTAAAGCCGGATCCACACTACGCGCTACTTGGTGAGTAGACACCGAGTCAAAAACGACGGATAAATTGTATCAATACTTGTACGTACGCGCTACACTACGCAATATTTAGGAATAGGTATAAATACAACATAACGTGGGGTTTACAGTTACGGTGCCCAATTCCCTGGACTAAATATGTTTTAGGGATTCGGGACTAAGTCAAAAACCCCGGTAGTTGAGTTAAAAGTCTCAAGAGTCCGAAAGTAGCGCCGAAATCAAAATACTTTTGAAAAACAACATTTAAAAACGTACATTGGATTTTTCTACTCTAATGTTACTGTAGGATTTATCCTTAGCCATAAAATACGTGAAGACTTGTTCCCAAAAGACTAGAAAAGCATTCAGAAAATTGGATACTGCTTATAGCACACTTGAAATACCTTTTCAATACTTGAAATGCTTCTATAAGACTTGATACTGCTTCCACAACACTTGAAATCCCTTAAAAGACTTGATACTATAACTAGAAGACTTGATTCTGCTTCTAGATTTGATAGATTTGAAATGTTCCCATAGATTTGATATTGTTTCTAGACGACTTAATACTACGTAAACCAGACTTGATATGCTTTATTAATACTTGATATGCTTTATTAATACTTGAAATGCTTCTAGAAGGCTTGATACTGCTTCTACCACTAAAAATGGTTCTAAAAGATTTTATACTGCTTCAAGTAAACATGCAATGCTTACAGAAAACTTGTAATGCTTTCAGAAGACTTATACTGCTTCTAGATGACTTGATACTGCTTCCAAAAAGAATTGAAATGTTTTCACAAGACTTGACATGTCTTTAGAAGCCCTAATACTGCGCCAGGAGGCTTAATATTGCTTATAAAAGACTTGATACTATTTTCAAAAGACTTGTTGCTTCTTCCAGAAGACTTGAAATGCTTCCAGTAAACTTAATACTGCCTCTAAAAGATTTAAAATGCTTCCAGAAATGCTTGCAGAAGGATTGATACTACTTCTAGAAGATTTAAAGTACTTTCAGAAGACATATACAGTATTGCTTCTGAAAGACTCGATATTGCTTCTAGAAGTCTTGAAATCTTTGCAAACGATTTGATACTACTTCTAGAACAGTGGTTCCTAAAGTGGTCCATACGGACCCCAAGGGGTCCTTAGGGTCATTTAGGGGATCCTCGGAAAATTCAAATCGATTTGGGGGTCCCTGAACAACGTTAGGGACCCCCTAACGTTGTGGGTCCGCGCAAGGTTTAATAAAAAATAAATAACTTGAGACACATTTTTTTTAATACTAAATTTAATAATAAGTTAAAATAATAATAAAAAATCGCCAATAAATTATTAGTAAAATGTTTATTAATTTATTAATAAATTATTAGCAATTTTTACATCCTAAGTAAAATATAAATATAGACAGGTGCATAAAATTGTACTTTATTGTATTGTACTTTATCGTACTAAATTGTACGTAATTGTATTTTATATCCCTTAAACTTAAATTTATTACAAAAACATTCAGCTGTAAATTTAGTTTTAAATTTAAGAATTCGATTCGTGGTTGGACAAAAGATAAACAATGTTTACCCAACTATCGAGTTCTTAAATTTACAGTTAATTTTTTTGTATATACCTGGCTTCTCTTGTTGTAAGTTGATTAAAAAAATTATGTATGACAATAACACTCACTAAGGATTTCTTTTTTATTAAAATTTTTGAAGGAATTTTAAGTTTCTTCAGTTAATGTTTCGAATTACTGTGTTGCAAATGTTTGGAAACAGATACGAAAGGTGAAACATTATTTACTGAATTAAAAAGATTTCTTGGTGTAAAAGCTATACCCTTGACTAATATCATCTCCGTTGCTACTGATGGTGCTCCGGCAATGGTATGTCGTCCTACCATGGACGAGGCTTTCTGGCGTACTTAAAACAAGTCATACATTGTGTTATTCATCGACATCATTGGATGGCAAAAAACATTAGTGGACGTTTGCATGAATCACTACATTGTCATTAGAGCAGTTAATAAAATCAAAAGGAATACCTTAAATGAAAGATTACTTGCTCAACTTTGTTTGGAAAATGATGATGACTATAATCGTTTACTACTTAACACAGAAGTACGATGGTTGTCTAAAGGTGCGTGTTTGAATCGCTTCTATTCGCTTTTTAATTCAGGGTTGGAATTCGTTGGGAGTAAAGACAATGATTTGCGTCATAATTTAATTATCTCGAAAAATGACATCGCTTATATGACTGATTTATGTTTGATTTATTGGCCAGATTCAACGAGATTAATTTGAAACTACAAGGTGACACACTAAATTTAATCAAAACTAAAAGTGTAATATCTGCCTTTGTTGCAAAACTTTTGCTATACAAACAAAACTTAGGAAGAGAAGAATGTTCTCAGTTTCCAAATCTTTCAAAATTATAAAATAGGGACGAAGATTTGCTTGCTTATTGTCAACACTTAACGGCATTCCATTCGGACTTACTCAAAGATTTGAAGACATTCTTCACTTGGATATTCCCGACTGGGTGTTGAACCCTTTTGTAAGTAGTCAAACTCAGAGCACCAATGCAGATGAGTATATGCCAGTACAGGAGCAACTTATTGAATTATCCACAAATGAGGAGCTAAAACCAATGTTTAAGCAAGAATACGGAAATTTCTGGTTACAAAAACAGATCCTAATTTTATATCCAGCATTATGGGTTATTGTACAGAAGCTGTTGATTGCTTTTCTGTCTTCGTGTTTGGTAGAACGTGAATTCAATGCCGTTATGAGCCTCGTCACAAAGAAAAGAAACAGACTGGAAATTAGTAATCGGGGGGATTTGCGGTTGCTACTGACAAACATCGAGCCGGACATAAATAAACTCTTAACATCTCATCAGGTTCATACAAGCCATTAATATTTTATTGTATTTTAGTACAAAAGTTATAATCAATAAATACTTCTTCAACTAAATGTTTACTTTATATTTTATTTTTACGTCACCATTTACCATTAAGACAACAAAGTTAAAGTCTTCATTTTTCTATTATGTATTTAATGTAGTTTTTCACCCTGGGGGTCCGTCGGCAAGGTTTAACTAAGATAAGGGATCCGTGGGCCAAAATACTTTGGGAAACACTGTTCTAGAAGTTTTTAAATATTTCCAAAAGACTCGATACTGCCTCTAGAGGTCTTGATTCAGCTTCCAAACGACTTAAACTGCTTGTAAATTGATTTACTTGATACTGCTTCTAAAACATTTGATATTGCGTGCAGAAGGCTTGATATTCTTTCAAGAACATAACAAAAACACAACATAGGAACTTAAGAAAAAATAAATTAAACAGACTTAAAAGTTCTCCAAGTTGTTTTTAAAGATTTATCAACAAGCGGTAGAAAAATTGTTCCAGATACTTTAATTTTTTCTTAATTTATAATTTTTTAAATTCAAGGACTTCTTACTGGTCCCGGACCTATCATTTCTTTCATGTAATTCCGGGACCAACTACCTGGATAAAACACCTATTTACAGTGCTATACTGCATGTATGTACATGGAAGAGGATTTTTTTCTGAATCATGTGCAATAAATAAAATTAATATCAGTTAACCGTGGCAACCAATTATTTTGATTTGATATTTCCTAGTGTCAAAATTCAATTTGAATTGAATTATTTATTTGAATTTGTTAATATTACGCAAACGCATAAAAAAGCGTAAACAGGAAATAAGATATCAATAAATTAAGCATATTTTTTAACTTTAAATTTACAAAAATAAAACTAAACTAATAGAAAACAATAATATCATTAATTCAAATGTTCAAATTGCTGTCCGTTAGCGACGGGGATTAAGATATTGTTAAACGGGAGACAAACGCTGCTTGAACGTTTTGAATTATATCCGGGCTGATTAATTGAACCACTTTTCTAATTCTTTGCTTCAAATCTTCGAGGTTATTAGGCTTATTAAAATAAACTTCTTTTTTTAAATAACCCAAAAGAAAATAATCTAAAGGTGTTAAGTCAGACGATCTTGCTGGACATTCAATATGTCCGCGTCTGTCAATCCAACGATTAGGAAATTTTTGGTTGAGGTATTCTCGTACAACTTGTGCATAATTAGGAGGCGCACCATCTTGCTGTAGCCAAATTCTGGGATGTAATGAATTTGGATATCCTGCATTTGGGAAAATTGCTACTAAACATAGAATTAACTATAATTGAAGAAAATTGTACAATCTATAACTATCTGTAAACATTTTGCTTATAGATGTTGCTATTTAAACAAAATGTTGCTTCATTAGAAAATAGAATATTTTTAATAAATTTCGTTTTTTCACCAAGTGTAATTTGTAAAGGTGATATTTTTATCTCTTAAGAAATCTTGGTATAGTCTCTACCACGAGAAGTGATAGTGATTCATTGTAGAAAATTGGAGGAAACAGATGTACTCGCTAGAAACCATTTCACTCTAACACACATCAACTCACGGGTGTAATATCTGTACGGAAATCGATGAATCACTATCACTTCTCGTGATATAGACAATATTGTGCTTCTAGATGTATTTAAATTTGCGGCAATAGACATCCAATTGATGGTCTTCATTTAAGGTCGTCGTCCGGTCTTACAATAAGGTTTATTTCGTACATGACCAAGTTCGCGAAATTCGACTATAATATCGATAGTAATATAGTAATATAGAGTACAGTTCGGATGATTTTCGTTAAAGAATGGAAATCCAAATCAATCATTTCTCCAAATAAGAATCTCGATTCTTTCAGTAATCGTTACTATTACTTTTTTACTTATCGAACAGGCAATAATTAAAAAATAACCAATAATAGATAAACAATAAGATCAAATAACAACAGAAAAATAACAACGAATAGCTATGAATAGTTACAAATAGCAACTGTAGCGTGTTATGACTCGCCTACTAATGGCGGCATAAAACAAAAAATAAATGCAATTGTATGTAAATTATATAAACAAGGCATTAATAAAAACTTGAACACGTCAACAGCTACTTAAATATTTTGATATAAAATGTAATAATTTTATTTGTTGATCATATGAGACCACAGCAACAAATAACAATAAATAACAGCAATTAACACAAGAAACTCCACAATACTACTCAAGATAATCTCATTAACTGAAAATTTGGAAATTAAAACAATTGATTGCCATGGTTACGGACGGTTATTTACTACTTACTATTTTCTATATCGAATGAATGGTTATTTCCCATTTACTTACCTTATATTAATTTTTCTCGAAAATGTTCTTATGTAACCGATATTAATATTCATTGTGCATAATTCAGGAAAAAATCCTGTTTAAAATTTCGAAATATAAAATGGGGTGTTAAAATTTTTAAAAATATAAAAAATCTTCGATGAGGTCATAACTCGTTTAAATTATTTATAATAATTTTATCGAATCTATCTGTTACGTTATTTATCAACGCACATTTTTTTCAATATTTCAATAAATGTCTATGAAACGTCAACAGAGTTTTAAATAATACAATTTAGATAAATCATCAACGTTTTTAGATGAATAAAACCAATAGAATTAGAGTTTTTTTCGTTTACAAATTTGGATGGATTATCCGAATTTCAGATGATTAGTCTACATTTTTTTCTCTGTATAATCACAACTTAATTTTATAAGGACAGCTAGAGCTGCATTGTCATTTTATCTCTTTATCTACATTGAATGTTTATATTTTTTGCGTAAAAGGAATTTTCTTAATGACACAATAAAGAATTTAACTTCCTATTATCACTTTCGTCCATTTTTAAATTTACTCGCGTTCCCGAAAAACTTGTGACATGGAAAGTAAGCACGTAATATGTATGATTTACTGCTATTCTGACGAGTACTTCCTAAGTTTATCTCAAATTAAGAAGAAATATCAAATTTTTTCGATAACTTCACTTTTAATAAACGTTAAATTTAGTTGGCGATAATTTTTAAGCTATTTATCATGGAATCTTAAAATTTGGTGTAACCTAACTTCAAAGTTTATACAGGGTGAGTCAATAGTGCGAAGACGGAAGATTGTAGCCGTACTGTTGAAAATAAAGAAAATGTTTTTGTGTAATCATAAATTATAATCAAAGCTGAATCGTCTAAAATTATTTTCAACTAAATATAATGTTTGACAATTCCAGAACCGTACTCAACTTCATTTTTTTAAATGGAACCCTATACATCCTTTTCGATATGTTGATTACTTGTCTTAAATACTATAAATGCGTATCTTGTTTTCAAATTTTGAATGCAAGGTTGCCAAGTTATTAATCATTTTGTGAAAATTTTTGAAAAATTTGTTTTGACTTAAAATTCATTATCATCATTATTATTAAATATTGAAGATTGCAATTCGGCATATCGATAAACAAAGCTTTAGTCTTTAAAACCCCACTAATACTATTTGATAATATCATACAGGGTGACCATAACTTTGTTATTTTAAATAGAACACCCTATATTTTGCAATGTCTCGGAAGGCTTTATTAATTACCTTTCATTTTTGTTAAGCCTATGGTATATCTAACATGTGTACTTTTTGAGATAATTGCATTATTTCAAAAATGTCGGCATAAACATGATCTTTTCACAAGAAGTAAACTATGAAGAAGAGATTTTTAAACAATTGCATGTATGTTTATTTCGTAAAAGATGGAAAAGTATGGATCTGTGCACAGACAATAATATTAACAAAATAACTCTTTAAAAACTCTATTTAAATATGTTGCAAAAATCCTATCATAGTGGGGAGGTGTACCATCGTGCTGAGACCACATTCTTTGAACTAAAATTAGAACTAACACTAGCACTGACACTAGAACTATCACTAGAACTATCACTAGGACTAACACTAGATCTAAAACTAGATACGTTTCGGATGCCATGTTGCAACCTTCTTCAGAAACTGGTTCTAACTAGTTAGATCTAACTAGAGTTGGCATCCGAATAGATAGTTCTAGTGTTAGTGCTAGTGTTAGTTCTAATTTTAGTTCAATTAACACCGGTCGTGAAAGCCTTCGTACTTATACCACATTCTTTGTCAAGCGTCTCGTAAAACATTTTCTAAAAGTTTTGGCAATTGATTTTGTAAGAAATTCAAAAAGATTGTCCATTAACGGTTGCCTGGAAAAAGTTTAGGACCATTGTTGTTAGTGGGCTACTTCTCATATAAATTTACTGTTGACAGTATCGTAGTAATGAAGATTAAAAAATTAAAAGGAAAATTAATTTTTTTTTTAATTTTCAACGGTAAAGCCACATTCTGCCGTCCCCGCACTATTGACTCATCCTGTATATTAAAGGTTATCTAGGTTTATACGCAACCATACTGCGCATTACGTCATAAGAGAAAAATTGTGGAAAGCAATTCAAATTTTTAAAATGAAGTAATTGAATTTTAGAAATTATATTTTGAAACATCTAAATTACCATTTAAACTAGTTCCAATTCACCAAATGTCGAGTTTTGGATACTTGAATACATTTCAACACTCACAAAATATAAAAACGGTATCCACGAATTCGTAGTTGCGCAAGCTCAATCCAGCTCGATCTTCTTGTTACGTCACGAAATATGCCCGCTCTTGCCCCTCGCCCACATAAAAAAATCAAACTATTGCAACATGGGAAGCTAGACAACCTTCAATATATAAACCTTGACCTAACATAATCCTTTATAACCTGAAAAAGTTTAATTTTTAATTCATCTCTATTTAAGAGATATCATTATCTTATAACTCTACTTTCAACAAATATCAAATTTAGTTGTCAAATTTTAAAGCATTATACAAAAAAAGATGTTTAAACAAGCTTAAAATTTGGTATAACCTAACCTACAATATTCCTTTATAACCTGAAAAAGCTTACGAAAGCTTTTACGACCGGTGTTAATTTAACTAAAATTAGAAGTAACACTAGCACTAACACTAGAACTATCACTAGGACTAATACTAAATCAAAAACTAAAAACATTCATGTTTTGCTGTGCGTTTTTTGAAAAAATGTTTGAAGCTTCGGATGCCATGTTGTAACATTTTTCAGAATTTTTTTTTAGTTATGTTTTTATCCATTATCACTAATATGTTATAGAAATATAAAATATTATCATGTACTAAGTGATATTTAAAATTTTTATTTTCGTCTTAACCGCTTTCGGTAATTACATTACCATCTTCAGAAGAACATCTATACAGGGTGTCTCACCTAACTGGTTCATTAGAACTTATTTAGGTTCCACTATTCGCAGAGGCTTGAAATCTTGGTAACATGGGTTGTTCATTCCGATCTATTAATCTAAAATATTTTCAAGATGGCCACCACTTCCGGTCTACCGGAAGTAGACCTCAACTTCGTTATTTTAAATGGAATGCTATAGTTTTTATTAAACCATCCAATTATACGTAAGAAAATATGTTGACTTTGATGACAGTTGTTGGTACCTAGCGTTTTTTGTTTTCGAGTTATTTTGATTTTAAGTGTTCTTTGGCAAATATCACCATGCTGTTTAAAAGCACATATCTCAGCCAATGTTAATTCAAAAACGTTTTGCATTGGTGCGATAGCTCTTCATATACTGTCAAATAGATTGTCACGTGTTATATCAGTGTACCTTATACAGTGTGGTCAAAAATTGAATTACGGTTTCGCTGTATTCAATTGTGAGAAAGTCGAAAATTTTAAATGGAACGCTCCATATATTTTATCCTATCAAAACGGGAATTTAATTCTCTACAAATTATCTATAAACATTACTATACCTATTTATTATAGTTTTCTTCATATTGAGCATTTTATCAAAATCCTACACAAAATGCTGGTAGCCGTTCAGTTTTTATTAGAAGGCTATGACATTTTCACAGTTTATCGTTTAATTTATTTAATTTATCATTGGTATTATTTCTAGAATGATCTGTGATTAAATAAACTTTAGTTTGTTAGCTTTTATTTACCAAAAATTATCAACAGAAGAACGCATAAATGAAACAATGAAAAACAATAATATGGCGTATAATATTCGACAAAATGATGGGCATAATAGTCCTGAGAGATCACTTTATCTATTAATGGTGCTTTCTTGGAAAATATTATTCATCTAAATCGATCGAAGCACCTCTTATCGAAGAATTTGGTAAAGCAACAAAATATGACAAAACATTTATGCCATTATCTTACTCTGCTGGTGATAGAGATTTATGGTTTCTTGTTATTTTGATCTTTCCAAAACTAAGAAGCAGATCCTATCCAAAACTTTATTACATCCGGCATGAATACAAAACGAATTTAAAATGTTGTCGTTGGAATAATTCGCCATGATATTCAAAGGCATTAACAGAAGTAAGTGATGACACAACTAAGTAATGACAACAGTAACATGAATATGGATGAAAAGCTGACAAAACTCCATAGCTTTCTAACATAAAACCAGAAGCTTTCCAGCATTGCATGCGTCCATTAATTTTCAGATATGAGGGCAACTAGAACAAATAGGCACAAGAAAGTTTCTAGATAGTTTGTAGAGAATTAAATTCCTTAATTTATTTTTATAACCTGAAGTTTTTGATTCTTTAATGTTATTGATTTTAATTTTTGTCATTAAATTGTTGTTTTCATTGTTTCATTTATTCGGTATTTATGTGGTTATTTTTTGTAAATAACAGCTAGCTATCTAAAGTTTATTCAATCGCAGTTCATTGTGGAAATAATACTAATAATAATTTAAATAAATTAAACAAAAAACTGTCAAAATGTCATGGCCTTCTAATAAAAACACAAACGGTTTTTAATATTTTACGTATGATTTTGACAAATTCCTCAATAGCAAGAAAACTATAATAAATAGGTATAGAAATGTTTATAGATAATTTATAGATAATTAAATTCCCTTTCTGATAGGTTATGAAAATATAGGGCGTTCCATTTAAAATTTTTGACTTTCTCGCAATTGAATACAGAGAAACGGTAACTAAATTTTTATCCAGCCTGTATAAGATATACTGATACAACAAGTGAAAATCTGTTTAACAGCATATGAAGAGTTATCGTACCAACGCAAAACGTTTTTGAATTAACGTTGGCTGAGATATGTGCTTTTAAATAGCATGGTGATATTTGCCAAAGAACATTTAAAATCAAAATAACTCGAAAACAAAAAACGCTACGTACCAACAACTGTCATCAAAGTCAACATATTTTCTTACGTATAATTGGATGGTTTAATAAAAACTATAGCATTCCATTTAAAATAACGAAGTTGAGGTCTACTTCCGGTAGACCGGAAGTGGTGGCCATCTTGAAAATATTTTAGATTAATAGATCGGAATGAACAACCCATGTTACCAAAATTTCAAGTCTCTACGAATAGTGGAACCTAAAAAAGTTCTAATGAACCAGTTACGTGAGACACCCTGTATATAAAAAGGTTCACATATTAAAATAAAAGAGAATTTTATGTCTACTTTAAAACTTACGTCAATTAACAAATTAAAAGTTAAAACAATCACTATACATTTTAAGTGTTCACAAATATATATTTCTTAAAATACAACATCACAGTGGTATCACGAGGACAACTAAAACTTGTTTTTAAAGAATATAGAAATGGAAAGTGGTTTTAAAGATTTTTGAAAGGATATTTTAAATTATTATATAATGGAGGGGTAATATGGTTTATTTGTTCATTTAATGCTATTTTATCCGGATTTTGTTTTTTAAATTTAGATATTTCATACATTTCGAGTATTTCTAATAAATAGCCTTTATTTTTCTTGTGTAATATTTTTGTATTTTTCTCTATATTAAATTCGTGGTTGTTAAAAAGTAAGTGTTTTCCAAATGTCGAATTTTCTTTCGTTAAATGTTCTTTAATCCTTGCTTTGAAATTACGTCCGGTCTCTCCGATATATGTAGCTTGCATTCTATTTGGTATACACCGCTTTCTTGTAAGATATCAAATTTGCCTTTACTATTATCAAGAATACTTTGAATAGTGTGTGTAGTTTTGAATGTTAGATTTATGTTATATTTTTTGAAAAGTTTTTTCAATTTGTGTTATATCGAACCTGGGTAACTTATTGTTTTAAGTTTATCTAACTTGTTATTATCGATAGTCTTGTCTAAGGATGAGATTTGTTTTAAATTTATTTTATTATGTTTTTTGTCTATTAATTTTTGTACTGTATTTTCGAGGAAATTATTATCTTTTGCTATAGTGTATATTATTGATACTTCCTTTTCAAAAATATTCTGACTTAGTTCTGAATTAAAGGCTCGGTGTATATATGATCTTAATGCTGCTAACTTTTGTGTATAATCGTGGTATGAATCATGCGGAATTATTTTGTTGTGCTGTGTCGGTTTCCGGTATATGTCGAACTCAATCCTATCTTCTTTTCTGATTAGCGTAAAATCTAAAATGTTTAGCTTGTTGTCTTTTTCCATTTCCAATGTAAATTTTATGTTTCTGTGGAGGTTATTTACGTATTTATGTAGGTCATTGATCATTTTTGTATCATTTGTCTTAGTTACAACTAAAATGTCATCAACATAACGTAACCATGTGATAATATTTTCATGATGTGGGTTTATTGGATTTACGATAAGATCTTCCTATAATTTATTTAAAAATATATCTGAAATAAGTTCGCTGAGCGGTGATCCCGTTGGGAGACCGTCATTAAATTCATATATTTTATTATCGAAACTTTTGTAAAGTTTTGCTCAGTGCAGATATGCAATAATTTGAGAATATTATCGACATCATTTCTATTATCCATTCTATTGTGTAAAAACTCCTTTATTATAGCTAAAGCTTCCTTTATGGGTATATTTGTATATAAGTTTGTGATATCAAATGAAAGGATTAATGATTCTTTCTGTATAGCAGATTTTTGGAGTTGTTCTATTACGTTTTGTCTGTTGTTAATACTAAACTTTGGTTTGAATGGAACATGATTTTTAAAAAATTGAACCAAAAACTTTGCTATTTTATATGTGCTAGAGTCAATGCTTGAGATGATTGGCCGTATGGGTATGTTTTCTTTATGTAGTTTTGGTAGTGCATACAATCTGGGTGTCTTTAGGTTCATTAGTGTTATATTGTATGTGTTGGAAATGAACTTTGTTAAGGTGTTGTTACATTCTTTTATTACTTTTTTGGTTATTATATGGAAAGAGTTAGTAGGATCTTTTTTAATTTGTGTGTATTTGTTACTTTTGAGGAAATCGTTTGTTTCTGTTAGGTAATCGATTCTGTTCATTATTACTAAACCCGCATTCTTATCTCCATTAGTGACAATTAGGTTGTTTTCTTTTAAGTTCTTGTTTTTTATTCCTTTTATGATTATTTCTTCTATTTTTCAGAAACTCTGAAACTGGTAGCTCAGAAACAGGTTATAAATTGAAAGAGTTTAATTTCTAAGCTCCTACTTATTTAAAAGATATCAATGGGTTTCTATAACTTCATTTTCAAAAACATCAAATTTAGTTAACGATGTTTAAAACGGCATACATAATAAGATTACTAATAAAAATAATAAAAATGTTCCTTTATAACCTGAAAAAGTTTAATTTCTAAACTCCTATCTACACCCCGCAGCATAAAAAGCTCATCACCTAAAATGATCACCATTTTCAAACTTTTGAAGGTATCACACCATTTGAATAAGTCTTCAAATGTCATTTTCGGCAGTACTATGAAAATTAAGAAAATATTCCAGTAGCGTTGACATCGTGGACTATTGCTAGAGATGAAAATTACATAGCAGAATTTGCTCTGCTGCTCGTGTTCTCGACGTCATCCAAACATTTCGGCAGAACGAGGTCTTCATCAGACGATTTGGGTCAGGAAAAAGACATACCACACAACCCCGTAGTAATCGATATATTGTAACAATATATAATAATAAATTTATTGGCAGCTCAATATACAATGTCAAATTATTTATAACGTATAGAAAAAAATTGAACGAGCGGTGTTGTTCACAGTTGCGTCAAGAACAATTTAGTGCACCACTGAAGGGACCAAATGTAATATTCTCCAACTACTTAACGTTCAGCTTATACTTTCCAGCAGGAAAGCATTATACTTACTACAACTTCTCTAAAACTTTAGAAACCAGTTTGGGTAGGAATCTGCGTTGGAGCGCGTACGGAGCTTTACTTTATGAACGTCAAGCTAACCAAGAAGGTATTTTAATACTAGTATTTCGCAATAGCGAAGAAATTTTGACTGAACACGTGATTCCCTTTGGCCCATTTATTAGCGAAAACTTTTTGTTCGTACACGATAATGCACGCCGTATAGTGTTCCAATACCTAAATATGGATGTTTGGATATCAGCTGAATTTAACTGTAAACCTACAAAATTTAAACCCCACAAAATACATGACGGAGCTGTAAAACCAGATACTTCAAAATAATATTGAAAACTTGATTACATTTTGTTTGATTTATTTTGACAGTTTTATTAATATTCATCGACATTCACGACTTGCTTTAATTTCTGATGACGCTGCCGAACAAGTTGTGTTATCCTTTAGAGATTGTAATAGAGAAGAGCGATATTTCAGTAACAGTGATTTTTCACTGTTACTAAAAAAATCACGATTGGCAACGTTGGCGTAAAATAAAAATTATGGGCGGGTTGGGTTAACATCTAGCATTTTTGGAATATGGGAGTTTAGATGAAATTGATATTGACATAATCGACTTGAATTCTTTATATTGCATAACTTTTGAATAAATTAGGGTATTTTGTTGATTAATATTTAAAAATCCCCAATTCATATCAAATTATAGCCGATATTGCGCGCATTAATCATATTTTTAGAATCTCTCAAACACATCTTTTGATGGAATAAACATCTTTTTATGATTGTTATCTTAAAATAAAATTTGCTTAAGAAGAATTTCATTCTAAAGTAGAAGACTTCATTACAACGTCTAGATTTTTTGGAATATGGGTGTTTGTATAAATTTGAAATTGTCAAAGTCGACTTGAATCCTTTATATTCTATAACTTTTAAGTAAATAAAGATATTTATTTCTATTTAAAACCGATATTACACGCATTAATCAAATTTCTAGAATTATTCGAATTTGCTTCTTAGTACAGGTTCCATTTGTTACAATCAAAACCCATCTTTCTTTTTGATTATATCCGAAAGTAGTAGACTTCATTACAACGTCTAGAATTTTTTGAATATGCGTGTTTAAATGAACTACAATTGACAAAATCGACGATAAAGTCGATTCAACTTTATAATCCACAACCTTTGACTAAATAAAGATATTTATTTGGTGATTAACATCTCAAAAGAATCCCCGGTTCATATCAATTTAAAGCAGATATTACGCGAATTACCAAATTTTTAAAATTTTTCAAACTTTTTCCTTAATACAAAATCCATTTGTTACAATCGAAACTTAGCTTCCTCTTTGATATCTTTTAAAATATAGTTGAGTTGGGTAGGGTTGGGTTCACATGCCATCACTTTATCCCCTTCTTGTAGACAACTTCTTTTACTCTGTTATCATTAGTTCCTTTTGATGTGTTTTTTGAATTTTTTGCATGTTTTTCAATCGTACTAGTAATTTTGAAACATATCTAACTACTGGTTCAGTACTATCTCTGCCATTCCATAAATCTTTTAACTCACTTAACCTTAGCCTCCCATATAACTTCGCAGGACTGAAACCATGTGCTGCACTTTTTATGACAAATATTGCTTCATCAATATTAAAATTCCACTCTTTTCCATGTTCGTAACTCAAGACTCAGAGTATTCTCTTAAATTCTTCATGAAGTCCTGTGGAATATTTTAATACCAGTTTGTTCAAAAAATTTCGAAAAAAGAATGTCCAATCATTCATTTACCATTGATTTTGAGTCAGCTACTTGTAATGGTGTTTTTGTTATACGTCTTGGGAAATATGGACACCTCTCTATGTAAAAGGTCATTGAGAAAAAAGATCAACGATCACTACGTTCCCTAAAAATCACAGGAGTGCTCATCTCGCTACAAAAACAGAAGTGATTAGAATAAAAATTTGAATCAGTTTCCTTTTGTAAATCTTACAAATTAAGTAGGTGTTTTTAAGAAATTCGTAAAAACTTAATAAATTTATCTTGGAAACAGTAAAGATTCGTAAAATTCAACTTTAAACGATAATTTGTAACCTTAAAAAGTTTCAACTTGTAATTTCTATCCGTTAAAGCGAAATCAATTTTTTAACATCACTTTTTATGTTAATTATATGTACTTGATGTAAGAACCATACAATTTGCTCTGAATCCTAACTTTCCTTTATAACGTCAAAAATTTTCAGTTTCCCTTTTTCTTACTCCAGTCATAAATAGTAACACATGTCACGTTTTTATTCGAAACATTTAGTTTTACGACACATGTTAGTTTTTAAGATATCCCCAATATCTTTTAGAGTTGAGATATTTTTTTATTAACAATTAAATATTTACGATGTTAAATATTACTGCGGGGAATTCCGGAAGTTATAAAAAATTGAAAATATTAAAAATTGTGTGTTACGGCTACTTCAAAAATAATGTAAACACCTATAGTTCATGCCGATGCGAAAAAAGTTTGTGTATTTAGCCTAAGATCAAAATTTGTTTGGACAGCCCACACCTACGATTTATTTTGGATGAATTCCGAGAATTTTCTAAAATGGTATATTATAGTATAAAAGTGAATGAATCAGATTGCTTTGTTTTAGTTTTAAACTTTACAATGCATGAAATTAACGTGAAATGAAAATCTCGTATAAAAATACCCCTCAAGAAAAGTCTAATGATGTAAGTTATAAATAATTGCACAAAAATGCAACAGAAACGAAAGAAAAACGTAAATCTTAACCAATGTACCCACATTAAAAGTTATATTTTCCCATTTCTCGTAAATACAGAGTAATGCAGGAAAGTTTTTAGCTCTTTAAAAATTAATTTCTATCCGGGTTGGTAAATTCTACGCCATAAAGATGTGGGCGATTCTTTTGTATAACGTTTGCCTGCAATTCAAATGTAAATTAACGTATACGAAACAGCGGCATTTCCCAACCGGAAACTTGGAATTATAGCGTCCCGTGGAAATAAATAAGCGATAGGAACATAATGAAAAACATTCTTTTCACTTTGAACGCAGTAAACGATTAGAATACGCTACGGTTAGTTTCAATAAGAACTTTTATAAGCAAATTATGGACGATTTAATAAAATCGTTCAAGTACAATGAAACCTCGACGTAATAGATTTCGTGAGAACGAACTTCGGATAAATGGACAAAAAAATTTTCTTCGTTGAATGGTAGTTTTAGATTTAATTGTTATTCAATGACATATTGTTGTACATGTTTATTGAAGTAAAATTAGAACTACGACTGGGCTTAAAACTAGAACATAATAATAAAAAGATAATACCAACCAACAGTAATAAATATTAACGATAATGAAAATATTCGAAAACCCTTCATAAAAATAAAACGAATATTTTCAAAATATTTGCAAGTTATTTCCAAGTCCATCAAATAAAAAGATTCGGAGAAAATAATAATTATAAAAAAAGTTTCCTAATCAGTCCATCGCCAAAATAACTACATTTTAAAAGCTGTCTTAAAACCATGCATACTTCGCTACAAATAACACAGGAAAATGAGCGTTTAAACAGATGAGTATGGCATCTAGGAATAGAAAGGCTAAAACGATGTTGAACATTAAGGTTATGCATAACACAACGATAACGAATTCTAGTCAAGTAATAGCAAGGGATTCCAGACAATTTAATTTATGAAAAAATCAAACAATGTAATTTTCAACGTAACATATTCACCCAGTTAGCTCAAAGAACTATATAAGAAGTGCTGCTTCTTCTCCTTATACCGAATATTAACGTATAAGGAGAATTATTAATTTAGAGAGTTTATTATTAATCTTAAACAAGCGTTTTATAAACGATGAATGTGAAGTGTAAAAGCCACATGAACACAGGAATCATAAACTACGTCGCAGTAATTGAAAAGAACTAATCCAGTTGAATCACATAATTGATTCTTAAACGCTTATTGAATAAGTTGCAATTGCCGTAGAGCAATCGTAGTACAGTATTGACACATATAAGTAAATTAGACCCATGTGAATAAGATCTAAATGATGAATCGAGGATAAAGCCCAAGTTTCTTGCCTCATTACTAAACTGTAAACTAATACCATAAACACTAATATCAAAGGAATCTCCACACGGGTAATAGGACTCTGACTCCCATAAATCATAATGGATGCCTTATTCGGATTAATGCTTAGGCACACTTGGGAAACACAGTGAATTAATTTATTTAAATCATAATGAATATAAAAGCAATAAAGAAGTTGAAACATACCAATGCGGTTACTTATACGGTGTATGTTACACTCAAAAACCGAAATCGCTCTATAAGCGGCAAAGCGACCACAACGCGTTATGCACAGTAGAAAACCAGCGTGATATAAAACTATCACAACGCATTGTGTGACGCATTGTTGACGCACTTTGTCAACAATGCAAAGGAAATAAGAGAATTGGACAATAGGGAGTAGTGGTAGCTCCGATTCTCTCGAATCATATAAATTCCCGTTGTCAAGTTGACTATATTGATATGCAAAGTGATCCTGATCGGAAATATAGACTTATATTTAATTATCAAAGTCATCTGACGAATCCAGAATTTTGAAACCCCTTAAAACCAAAACTGCTGAAGAAGTTGGTTATGCCTTAATTGATATATTTTGTATGCTCGGAGCTCCATGTATTCTCCAAAGTGATAATGAAAAAGAATTTTCTAACCGAATAATTCAAAATTTAACTGAAATATGGACAGGCCTAAAATTAGTGCATGAACGACACGTCATCACAAAGCCACGATCTAACCAAGATTTGAGATATATGTTAGTATCCTGGATGTTAGATAATAATACAAAATATGGGCAAAGAGTTTGTTCGAAGCAAAAAAATCATTCCTTCCATGAGGGAATTAAAAAAGCCCTTACGAAGTCATGTTTGCGGTATACAACGTATTGGATTGGCCGAAAGGGATATGTAAGAATACTTAAAAACAGAAGAGGATTTAGAAAAAGTTTTTGTTCTAATAGTTCCAGAAGTTTATAAAGAAAGGGAAAGTAGTATCGCCGTATTGCCATGTACCATATGTGAAAATTATGGCAAATCCTCCTAAATGTGAAGCAAACGTACATAGAGAACGTGGAGTTTAATTTAATGAAAATATTGATTGCGGCACGGCGGTTGTAGCATAATTGACCTTATTCAAGCTCAAGGAGAAAGTGTAAAGAAGAAATGCAATTGCCGAGCGAAAGATATGTATGTAATTCAAAATGCCATTGCAACAGTACTTGTAAAAACAAGTAATAATTTTGTTATATAAACTTTGTGCGTTATATAAACAGGGTTTGTTTTTTGTAAAGTTTTTCATTACTGTTTATTTTGTTTTATTCAATAAATGAATAAAACAATTTCGATTTGCGATTTCGGTTTTTGGGCGTAACATGTACCTAAATAAAGAATTGGACCTAAGATAGAATTTTGTTCCTTGAGGAAGAAAACAGCGCCTCATTAGACCAGACCTCATCACAAGAATATCTCTGTCGTTCTTTAAATAATGTTCAAAAAACCACAGTCATTCTGCGACATACAGATGGCCTTGCAAATGTCCCTTTCTCTGATAATATTATCTATGGTAATTGTATAAAATAGTGCCAACAAATGTTTGATTGAAAAAAAAAACAAAATATGATTAACACTTTTCAAGATATAGCTCAGCTATGCATGCACTGTCTCTTTTACCCATGCTTTCCAGTAAAAGTGATCGATCTTCATATACCTGACAAGTTCAATTGGCGACATATCCGGTGACCATGCAGGCAAGGGCAAAATCTGCAATCCAACCTGCTCCAGAAACCTTCTTGTATCTACAGCAGTATAGAAATATCAGTATAGAAATTATCAGTATAAAAAGTGACATTTTGCAACGTCTGCATGAAAGGTACTAACACCTGTTCCAGAACGTTGTTGATATAACAACGTGAGCTTGATATGCCTGGAATTAACGTAAGGGGTGACCATCGTCCAGCACATAGCGCCAAAGCATAACCCCAGATGTTAAGGCGGGATGTCGTCTTTGAACGCACTTCAAAAACAACAAATTTTTCCCCTCGACGTCACCGCACCCATCTACGAACATCATTCACATATTTTGATGAATTTTGATGTTTCTTAATTTTGTGCGAATATGCACAGTTTTGATGAAAAACATAATAGGATATAACAGGTACAACCATTGCTTAGATATTAATATGTTTATTAATATTGAAAATATGAATAAGAATACAAATCTTTTTTAAACTTGAGTTTTTGATTCAATCAAGGCAATCATTCACCTAGGTTGAACCACCGGTTGTCCTAGATGGACCATTACGTACAATTAACACAATAATATCTTTTTTAGATTTGGGCTTACTTCAGTACATTTTGTGCACCTAACTGTGACATTTCATGCATCGGAACAAGTCTGCTTATTTTTCAATTATAAAAGAAAAACCAACTCATCTTTCAAGATCATCTATCAAGAAAAACAAAAGTTGTCTTGTTTTTTTTTATTTTGTATTTTTGTTCGTAATTATGTTTTATTTTCATATTTTCTGCAGTTGTCAAAGGATTTTCTTGCTCTTCTTAGTCTAGTGTTAAATCGAATACTTAATTTTCTATTGAACCAAATTATTAGACCTGAGATGATGAGATGTACGAGTCTTCTTAATTCTACCAGCATCATTTTTTACCGCCATTTTTAACCAAGTTATGACATCAAGCATGTTTTTTCAAATGGCTATCCTCCATATTTATTACGGAATATGATAGAGGACTTTTTCTGAATCCAGTGCAGTTAATATTAATATTGGTTATATAAGAAAATTATCGAAAAAAATAATCTTAAAGTTTCATAATTGTCCATTCATTTATGTGTTTTTATATCTCAAAAATTAATTGTTGTCTTAATAAAATATCTAAAGCAATTGATTGATATGGTTAATCTATGCTACTGTCACTTTTCTATCTAAAATGAATAGTAAATTTATAAACTAATATGTCATAAGATGTCATAATGATGTCATAAGTCGGTTAAAAAGGACGGAAAAAATTTGAAACCTACTCCAAATAATTGCACAAAATTTAAATCTTTAAACCGTTTAAAATAATTTTATCGGCTATATCTGTTACTTTATGGACATACTGCATATTGTGTGTATGTATATGTATCACATTTTTTACCTACAATACTATGCGGTCGTATTGTAGTTATATAATTGTATTGTTAATACGACCTTTTGTTTTTATCCCCATTTGAGATGCAAACTGTAGTCAAAGCCACTACAACATTAGTACGTATTACAATTTTTTTTATTGTGTAGAAACATTCATAACCATTAAACTCTTAAGACACCTAAGCCAGTCGTCTCTTAAGACACCTAAGCGATTCATCTCTTTTTGCGTTTATAAATGTTAGTGATCATAGATAAAATGTGATCAAGGGTACAACCTTATAATAATAAAATAGAACCAAAGGTATTCTAGAGTGTATTATATGTGCATTATTGCGTATTATTCAGTGCAGTATATAGAGTGTTGTATTTATTCAACTAATATTAGAACTGACACAACACGTAAAACTAGAAACATTCGGATCAGTCGAACATCTTTTAAGATGGCTAAACCCAAATGATTATCGGTCTAACGATAGTTTTAATGTTATTCTTAATTTTAGTTTTAGTTGGTATTCAGAATTAATTTCTATATATTTTCCACTGAACTAAAACTAGAACCAACACTAGACTTAGACTAAAAACATTTGGGTTTACAACACATTTTTTTCAAAGATGGCCTATCTTTTAAGATAAACTTGAACAATTCTAGTTCTAGGTCTAGTGATAGTTTTAATGTTGGTGTTAATTCTAGTTTTAATTTTCATAATTAGTTTGCTAGACCCGAATGTTTCTACTTCTAGGTCTGGTGTTAGTTGTTAAGGTGATTTTAATTCTGGTTTTAGTTTCTATTTGGATTGCTGTATATTTTCAAAAAATACTCTAACACGAGACCTTCTTCAATTTAGTGTTACTTTTAGTTTTAATTCTTATTTGGTGCAAGATCGTTATATATTCTTCTTAAACTAAAAGTAGAAATAACGTTAAACCTAGAACTTTTAATATTCAATTTGTCTTCATTTGTCTTCTTCTCCACATTATCATATTTTATTATCGATTAAAAAAGTATTTTGTTGTGTTGTGAAGACTTTTCTTCCTGCTACACATATGCACTCTTTGGGAATTTTTTCTTCATTTTCTACTTCATTAACGATAACTTATTATCATTTATTTTGTCGTTTTAAGCTCATTATTCCTTAATGCATACTTTTTTGTAAATACGTTTTCAGTCGTAATTGTGAAGATTTTCAAGAAGCTAATTACCTTTATCACCGTTCATAAAAACTTGAAATCTTATCAATCTTTACATGAATCTTCTTAATTCTACCATTATTCCTATAAATATAAAATAAATATAATTGTAGCATTAAAATTATTCATAAGTCTGACTTTTATATCGCGGCTTTTTTGTACTTCAGGAAAAATATTTTATAATTAAAAACACGCACTTATATAAAATTAAAATTAACTGTTCACTTGAACTTAATAATAATTGCCATTATTGCAAAATAATTTAAGCGTATATCAGGCATTCCAAGAGCTCAATTATAAATTAGCAAACCCAGCATTAACGATTGCGAATACGAACGTGCATGTATGTCGTCTGCGTCACAGTGAATTACCTTATTCAATTACTGCGGTAAACTGTGTTTGACTGATTAGGGAATTAATCATTTGAATCCAGTAATAGTTTCCATCCTGACTGTCCTTATCGCACGTTACAACGACGCATACCTACACAAAAATTTTAAGATGTTATTTATTTTGCGGTATCATAGCATATCACAATAACTACATAAAATAATGGGTTTTGCTGATGACAGTTCTCATTTAGAGGGGGTTAGGTGCTGGCGACAAAAACGTGAAATGTGAAAACGATGAAAACGGTTTATGCTTGGCTGCATTTGACAGATACATACACGTATACGTTTGCTGTTGACACAAGATATATAGGATGTTCGTTACGTTCGGTTTTTCCTACCATTGCTTTTTATACCCCTAGATAATACCAATTTAAATCCTATTTGAAAACACTTAGAACAAACTTGAATATCTCCTCTAATCGCCAATATGAAATGGGCTTTGAATCACTCGACGCGAGCAGGCTCCATACGCTCTGTGGGCTTTCTGCTTTGTCGGGCTTGTGAGCGAAAGCTCTGTGGTGTGCACAATTATCTCGCCACTTCATAAAGCCCCTCATTGACATGTATTTGGACCGGGTCCAAAACGACGACGTTATGTCCGTAATGGATTATTTATAAACTTAGCTTGGTTAAGCAGCGGGTTTATCCCGACAAATATATAATAAGGATAATATCCCAACTATACAATAATACCGTAGCTATTACAATTTCCAGTTAAACGACCTCATGCGGGATATAATCCAATAAGGCGAGTTCATTATTTAAAACTGAATGAATAGAACATAAAAATCTATGTGTGTTTGCATTGTATGTAGTTTATTCGGAAAGTAGAATTAGAATTTAAATGATTGACTTTGGTTTATTCAACCACGATTCGACTTGAGCTAAAGGATTTAAAGATGAGAGCTGGAACGATAAATTTAAAGTTATCCCAAATACATCTTAGAATCCAGATAAACTCGATATAAACTGATATGGGTTGACTTTTATTACCAGAATGTACGAAGTTAAGATTTGTATGAATCAATCAATTTTTCAATCAAAATATTTGTTTTAAATGATGGTTATTCACAGAAATATAAAAGAGCATTTTATTGAACAAATTTAATCTTTTTGCATTGTTTATTGTGTTATGTTGAATTAAACTGTTTTAATGAGGCGATAAAATCTACATCCGCCCCAAGCGTAGCCCGTCTAGCTGCGCTACAGACAAGTCCTAGGGGACTAATCCGACACTATCTGTACATACTTGCACAAAGTTCGGGTTTACTTCGCATTATTAAACGGTGCTGTGCAAAAAATATAAATATACCTATTATATGGGAAAGATTTAATATCAAACTTTGTATTATAGTATACATTTCTGCAATTATCCTATACATAACTGGAGCGTCAGAAGCCCAACATGTCATATGCCTGAAGTTAAGTCATTAAACAAGATAATGGAACTGAAATTACAATGTGCATACAACTTGAGATAGGGTGTGTATACAGTTAGAATCTTCTCTCGTAGAATGGAGCCTAAATTAATTATAAACATAAATGCAAAAGTCACGCAATTCGAAATGTATCTTAATTTAAATTTTATTGTTGGAAAACACAAAACATTCAATATTCAATTTGATTTAGAAGACGGTTCAACTTCTCTCTATCAAATTAATGATAACTGCTGAAACTTCGGGTTATGTTACGTAACAGTCGACTAATTAATTCTGTTTTATTTTCGGCGCCAAAGTAATAATTCAATTCCTATATACAGTTCGTAGAATCCCGTTCATTTCCGGGACTCTTGAAAATGATAATTAATTTTGCTCGCGCGGTCAATGAAACTCGAGCACAAATCGAAATTGCTCGACGAACACGTAATTTGATTCCGTGAATTCCGCCAAGCTAAGTATTGAAAGTGAGTAAAGGGAATCATTAAGCTTTACACGGAGGGCTAAAAATGTAGATTTAATTTTTTCCTTCGAAAATCTCGGTAATGAAGCAAACAAAGTTTGTTTGCGAATTGATGTGTTTTTGTTTTCCCAAAACAACGAAAACGCCGGGCAGAACTGGCTTGGTCATTTCGATCATCAGTTGAACATTACGGAATAAATGGGGCAACAGTAAATTGACCTGCACTGCAACGAAAAGCTGGTGTACAAAAAAAATGAAACAATAGCGGAATTGAAGCCGTCGACTGACAGTCGAACCTAAATTGGCTTGGCTTTGTTCGAAACGTGTGGTAACAAACTGTGATTCAACCTCTGGATCTATTAACTGTGAGGAAAATCTTTAAATTTAATTAAATCGGATGTGAAAGAATGATTTTTATGTGAAATAAAAATTGAAATTTTCTCCTTTTAGAATTTTCATTAATAAATAATCCTCTAATTTCGACTAAAAATTTAGCAAATTTAAAAGATTGCAGCGTCTTTATTTATGGACATTAGGTCATAATTGTGATATCAAATTAAAGCCCAAGCTCTCTACTTTTATAAGATATACAGTATGTATCCCGATCGAGTTACAAAAAGTTTTATCACCATTATACCTTTATTACATAGAAACAAGTTTTATTACCGATTTTTCAAATTTATCTAAGCATAAATAAACTTCAGACGTACTATTAAACTGAATCTTTCTAATTCTAGTGTTAGTTGTAGTTTTAATTGTTATTTCACTTTAAATTGTTTTGAATTCTTCTGGAACTGAGTATATAACTAATACCAGACCTACAAAATAGCTTTAAAGCTAACACTAGACCTACAACTAGGTCTAGTATTAGTGCTAGTTTTTTTTAGTTTTAATTGTTGTTTAACTATAGATTGTTTTAATTCTTCTGGAACTAAAAGTATAACTAATACTAGATCTACAACCCAGCTTCAGAACATTATCGTTTAGAACTAGAAACATACGGCTATATCCAAATGTTTCTAGTTCTATGTTTAGTGTTAGTAGTAACCAACAATAAATTAGCTGTTATTCGGTTAAAAATTATTGTATACTTGTATCGAACTATAACTAGAACTAATACTAGACCTATAAAGACACAAGTTACGACTAAACCTGAAACTTTCTAGGATTAGTGGTAGTTCTAGTTTTAATTCTTGTTTAATTCTAGATTGTTTTAGTATAGTACAACTAATCCTACACGTACCATCTAACTTTAGGACGAACACTAGACCTAGAATTAAGTAATTTTTTATTGGGAATTCAACCAAACAAGGGGGAAGGAATCCAAAAGAACCAAAGCAAGCCAACCCAACCCAACCTCCTTTAATTGAACCAAGCTTTCGATAATATATTCTTATCTTCGCCAGACAAGCTACAACAAGAGACCGTTAACAAAAAACCTAACTAAACTTACAATTTAGAGGTTAAGATGTACAAAAATACATAGTGTTATTTTGAAAATAGGAGGTTTTTTCTTAATTTCTTCCCCCTTGTTTGGTTGAATTCCCAACAAAAAATTACTTAATTTTTTACGTTGTGCAACCAGTACTTGCACCAAAACTAGACCTAGAACTGAAAACATTAAGATGGCTAAACATTAATAATAATATTTGTTATTTATTACTTACACAATATGTTATTACATAAATTTACATGTGAAACATTTTATTCAATTATTTAGCCATATTTTAATTTGTCCCTCTACTTTTCACCAACATAAGTTTTAACTTTTATGGTTTTCATGCTTACATATCACTTGAAAAATTTTTAATTTTGAAGAAATAGTTAAATTTTTACACAAAAACTGAAAAAATTAGTTTATAGTTATTTAATTAGGTTATACTCTCAATGTAGAAAATTGAGAGTATAAAATTCGTGCGATCTAGTATCGTATTCGACGCATTATTTAAGCTAAGTTTGAAAAAATCAGTAATAAAATGTTTTCCCTCTTTGTAACTCGATCCGGAGGGATTCGGCGAATTTAATTTGTAGGTGATATGGATTTTTTGACACTGTCTGAAAAATTATTGTAGATTTGTACTATTTGAAAACTAAAGGAGCTTTCCTTTGAATCGAATATTAATTAAGTGCACATCACCTCTAAATTGAATCTTCCGGGACATATAAGCAGGCCTGGATATAATCATTATCTTATGAAAAAGGCAAATAGACTGGAACAATCATTTTCCATTCATGTTGATCCACTACAAATTAACCAGTTTGGGTTTTTTCAAAATTGCATATTTGCATCAAAAGGGAAGAAAGCCACAACTCCGAAACCTGGAGCTAATCATTCTAATCATTCCAATAAACCAATTTGGCTTCTGGCGTAAACAGTCAACAATCGATCCTTTAATTGTCCTCATAAACAACATTCAAACCGCCAAAATCCTACATAGGGAAACCGCAAGCTTGTTACTGTATATAAATAAGACTTTCAATACAGTTTGGCACCAAGGTTTATTATTTAAAATGGAGCAAAGAGAAATTCGCTTACAATATATAAAAATCATAAACTAATTTCTGCACAACAGAATAATGAAAATCAAGACAAAAAATTCTATCTCTCGCCATCTTTCTCTATACTAGAGTACCACACCGATTTCCATTATCTCCTTAATATTTATCTCCTTGTTACCTCATTATTTTAGCACATTTACATCTACGATAGTTACAAATCAGCCTCCAATACAATAAATCCAGACAGGTACATAATTCAGTCCTCTATTGACAGGAGGTTCATAGCACATAGAAAAAACTTCCAGTTGTCCTTGACCAGCTACAGATATTGTATAATAAAACAGCGACATGGTTTAAAAAATTGAGAGTTTCCCTCAATTCAGACAAGTTCCAGCTACAGAATGTTAAAATCGATTGTTAAACCCACAAAAACCATCAAATATCGCCCTCCTTTATTAAACATATCCGTGTGCATATCAATCATGAATCAGTATTTCGTCGTTGCAAATGCAATCAAGCTTAAAAGAGGAAATCTGTTAAAAGAATAGTCGGCTGTTCTGCGCTATTAATTTTCTTCAACGACAATGGATACCAAGTTTTTTGCTATTAGACGTCTTAGCTTCTTTTTAATTTTAACTAAAAAAATAAATTATAGTCGAGAATGTGTTAATCAAGAATATAATATAGAAATGAATTTTGTTTACGGATTTCCCAATGACAATTCCTATAAAGAGAAAAGCCTGTATCAGGACAAATATCCAGATCAAGTAACTCCTAATGTCTCATCATTTTCTAAATGAATTTCTAAAAGTTTTATTAACCTAAAATCCATTATTTGTCCCTAGAATTGTATTTAATAGTGGGGCAAAATTTACGTAATGTCATCAGGAATTTTCATACTAACCATTTTTAGGCCTATAAGAGTTCACCGCAGAGTAAATTAAACTAATCATCAAGTTCATATTTCATTATATGTGTGGGTGTCATTATTAGGGATTACTTGACTGGACCATTCTTACCAACAAGGCTAACTGGACAATATTATCATCATTTTCTTGAAAAGGAACTTCCAGTGCTGTTAGAAGACGTGCCGTTACGTGTAAGAAATCAAATGTGGTTCATGCAAGATGGTACGCCAGCGCAGTTTAGTTTGGAAATCAGGGATTTTCTAAGTCAAAGTTTTAATAATTGTTAGATAGGTAGAGGAGAATCTCAGCTTTTGGAATCATTTAAAAATCGTTTATTGACGAGACTCCAATCGAAACAGTCGAGCAGTTACGAAATAGAATAGATGGCGCCATTCATATCGCGTAGAAGCGGGCGCGGATTATTCCAACTAATACGGGTTGGTCTAGAGCAGGGGTTCTCAAATAGTTGATCGCGAGAGATTTATGAGTCAATCGCCAAAATGTTGGTACAGAAGTTGGGTTACGAGAGAAGAATTCTTGACAATAATTTCTCTGAAGGAGAAAACTTATAGTAAAGATATATACCATGCTTTCATAAGTTTTGTAAGTAAATATATTGATGAAGCTCCAGTCATGACTGGCAATCGAAAAAGATTTGTTGCTTTGTGTCGTGCTAATGATAACTTTCCATCATTCTTCTCATTTCATTCCTCGTCATTCATCAGCAAGTACTATATTCAAAAAAGTTATTGACATTAAAATAAAAATTGTTAACTCCATCCATGCCCACGGCTTGAAGAACCGTGCTTTAAAGTACAACTTGAATCTAGCGAATCTACTAAGCACTTCGATTTACTATTATACACTAATGTAAAATGTATCCCCTCTGATGTGTGGACCTTTTCTTTTGGTAATCAATTTTGTATGAAAAGGGGCACACTCGTTTCATTCGTGCAAGCTAGCCCTGGGGCGCTATATCTTAGGACGGCTCTTGTTCAAATATACAGGGTTGAGTTGGGTTGAATTTAGTCGCGCATCTGACGACATTTTTTTAATGAAGGCCTCTTAAACAAATAATTTCTGAAATAGTGTACTTTACAAACTGATTTGACAACCCTGTATATTTGAATTAAGTAAAACTAGAACTAACACTTCCACTTCTAGGTCTAGTGTTAGTTCTAATTTTATACCATTAGATCTAACTCTAGATCTAGAACTAGACATATTCGGGTTTTGCCGTCTTGAAAGATGTACGGCTAAACCCAAATGATTCTAGTCCTTGGTCTAGTTTTACTTCGGTTCAAATATATAGGGTTGGGTTGGGTTAGGTTTAGCCGTGCATCTGAAAACATTCTTTTAACGAAGGTCTCCAGAATGTATAGTTTCCGAAGTAGAATACTTTACAAACTGATTTGGCAACCCTGTATATGTCAATTCAAGTAACATACGTACGCCGTATGTCCTCAAGCGCACTGCTGAAAAAAAAACATTTTACTTCTAGATCTAGTGTTAGTTCTAGTTATATATTACTAAATCTAACTCTAGACTTAGAACTAGAAACAGTCGGGCTTAATCGTACATCTTTCAAGACAGCCATCTAAACACGAATGGTTATAGTTCTTGGTCCAGTGTTAATTTTAGTTTTACTTTAATTCACATGTACAGGGTTTACTCTCTAAATGAATAGTTTCTGAAATAGAGTACTTTACAAACTGATTTTGCAACGCAGTATATTTAAATTGAAGTAATACAAAAACTAACACTAGACCTAGAATGCTTTTTTATTTTGAATGTTGTATGAAAACAGCCAAATATCTTAGGACGACACTGAAAATTGCCACCCGTAATAATCTCTTTTCTAGAAAAGAAAAGAGGTGATGTTTCTGATTCATTATTAATCTCGACTTGCAAAGGAAAAATAAAATAATTATCGATTGACATAATAAAAACTTTTGGCCTTTATAAAAATTCTGTACTACTATCTACAGCGTAGTATAACAGAATTCAGACTGTTACTTTGTAATTAGTAACCAAAATTCCATATAAAATTCCTTTTTTTTTGAGTTGATATGTTGTTGGCAACCTTTTTAGCGGTAAATCTCTAATAGTAAAAGTGTGAACGCCTCTGGCCTAGAGCGCACTTCAATTGTAACAGAACCATAGACATTATAAATAAATTCGCATCTCTGATTATTCACTTTATCTAAATTCATCATCAAAACCCCACTTCCCAATCTATGTAAAAGCGTTTTTAGTAAATTGGCCGATCTCATCTGATTTGCTGTATAGAAATCGCTGTGCAGTGCGATTTAAAAGTGACTGCAGTTATATATTTGCACCACTATCTATAATTTCCATTTCATCAGGTTAAGCTTTACTGCTTTTTTCGGCTTACACAAGGCACAACAGTGATTTTGATATAAGCTTATTTTAAATTTAAGAAACCTTTATTTTATTGGCGAGGCTTTCTGTCACATTTCATTATATTTAGATAAAAATCTCTTTTAAAATGATCGTGATTTATGCAGCAATCAATTTGCAAGATGATGTATATATATTTGGAGCCAGAAATATTTAGTTATTTGCTGGTTCAAATTCGAAGCCCGAATAAGCTAGAGTATTATAACTAAAAGTATTATAACTAAAAAAGAAATCATGATATGTAAGCTACTTTTTATCTAACTTATAGTTTAGCGCGTACAGTAATAGTTACTTTACTTCTTACTATTTTCCAAAGTAACATACTAGAAAAATTTGAACAGCTAATAATAGAGAGTAAGTAGGATTGTATGGATACAATCTTGGGGCTGGAGATGTATATTAAAAGAATTTCCGCCGCATCATCTCTGCACGCTCGATAATGGTTATTTTACTTCTCATCATTTTCCAAAGTAACACACTGTAGAGGCCGAAATTTTAAAAGGTAATAAAGAGGGTAGAAAGATTGAGGCATTGTAGGGGCTGAACGAAGCCGGAGATATAAGTTAAAAGCATTTTCCACCATGATCTCTTCCCGTTCGATGGTAATTACTTTAAATCTGATAATTTTTCAAAGTAGGCGGTTGAAATGTTTACAGCAAATTATAGAACGTTCAAGGATTGATATATATTTGGGTTCGGAGGCTATTTTCTTAGGTCATAAACCACTTTTTATTTTATATGACGATTCCTCGTACGAATGCCTTCCAGAATTCTCCCATGTTGAGAATAGCACGTACATGCGACCTTTTACATCATGATGCGGGGGTTGATGTCTTATGATATGTTGTTACATTTGAAGCACGGTGCCTTGGATTCCCCCCGTTTCCGTGCTAAAAATTAAACCTCCTGGTAGTGTGGATGACAATTTTGTCATTTTATTACAGAGATTCAAAAACGTTAGGTGTACACCATATTTGTAATAACTATTCAAAAAACACCGAACAAATACGCAAAATTGAAAAAAAAGTGAAACTTTACCACTCTGTAGTGACTACATGACGCATTTTTGACTACATATCCATCAAATATCTGTACGTCCTTCATTATCACCATGTGTATTAATCAATACTCTGAATTATAAAAATGTTGCAATATATCGTAAATAAGATCCATTTCTTAAAATATTTTTCTCTTTTTTTAGGAGTTGGTGTCCAGCAATACAAACCAACGTAACTGGCGAGGCATCCTTATTGCTCTCCTTGTCATCGTGGTCGTTTTGGCGCTCATTGTAACTTCCGTGGTCCTGCTAACGCCGCCGGATGAAGGTCCTCGCGTAAAAGGAACGCGATTCAAACTCCAAGACATTCTTAGTCACGACTTTCAGCCCCTGAGGTTTAACGGCACGTGGGTTTCAGGTTAGTGGAAAAAGTTTTCCGTGAAGGTAGAACGATTGCTAAGTACTAACATAAAGTAACTTAACGTTAAGTTTCTCCAACTTGTAATGTAATAAAATAAAATTCTTCTAGATATCATTACAATAAAAATATTTTTAGGTTTCGTGTGAATTATTTCGTTTCGATTCGATGGAAATGCGTGTACATTCTTTGTATTAACACTAAATAATTCATTTTCTCGCCGTCTGAAATATTCCGCCATCAAGCGAAATAACCCTGTAAGGTCGTGTTAATTTATTGAAATACTACGGTATACGGACGGTTCAAAACCGTAAATGTCACGGGACGTGGGTGGCCCTTAAATTGTATTATCGAGAAGGTTACCTTTCGAAATGCGGTCGCTTTGCTGTGCGATCCACTGCGACAAAACCCGCTGACACAGAATATGTCACAAACAAGGGTTTTGTAAAGTTCGGGTATGCGGTAAAATTGTGAACTGAACTGTTTTTATTTCATAATATTGATTCATTAAAAATTAATAATTAAAACTCATTAAAAATAAATATTCTATAATGAAACGTCCTTTCACATTTCACATTAACGTATCCAATTTTACGTATCAAATAAATGAGATAATAGCTCGTTTGCCATTCGATCTCTAATTAAATTAAATTTTGAATAAATTTCGAATAAAATTGTGTCGACGTTATAATTTAACATAAAAGTTTCAGGAGCGAAAAGCATTTTCAACTTGTCGTCATATTTTACCAGAAAAACTCTTGAACACTACGCAAAAAATTAATTTGTAGCCGACACTCTCCCCTTATAGCTAGCTTTAAATCTGTCCAGTGCGGGTGAAATGTTAGCAGACGACTGGGACATTCAGATTAGGAGATTACGGAATTTACAGATTTTTTGCCGGGAGCGTGATATAAGGAAAAGGTGAAAAATGTTTTAGTACATTTTCACGAAATCAGCAGAAACGGGGCAAGGAAAATCGAATATCTCCGAGTAAAACTTTCGTAATTAGCTTGGATTTGCATAATCAAATATTCCTTTGTGTCGCTAAAACTGCTGGCTTTGGAAGATGAAGATAAATATTTTTTGATAAGTATCTCTTGTTCCAGATGAAGAGATCATCTTTAAAGATCAGTGGGGTGGCATTAGCCTTATGCATATCGCCAATCTTACCATCAAACCTTTAATGTCAAACCACACTTACGTAAGTAACGTTTATATCTTTTTTTTGGTTAACTCGAATCTGGAAACTTTCGTAACTCACCGACAGAATATTTTATGAACACTCAATATAAAAAATTTATGACCAAAACTTTCGGATATAAAAGATCACATCCATTATATTAGATTGTTCTTGGTCGATAAATTGTACCACTTTATACTTATATGATTTTTTTTATTCGAAACGAATATTGTGTTGTTCTCGGTATACCCAATCCGTTCGTATTTTCGCTTAAAATACCTTTTCGCAACCGAGAGAGCTCGGCGAACGCTTTACTGAAACATCCCACCAGTTTAATCATTGATTTAAACTTCACCGAGTGTAACAGGTGCTTGCAGGATGACCTAAATAAGGTCCCATTTCAGACGCTAGGCAGCCAAGCCGTCTGGCGAATACAGACGAACTCCTTTACATATTCATTTTTACGACTTCTATTTCTACCTTAACCGGGGCAGTAGTGTCCGGGGAGTAAACGTAAAAGTTTTTACATTTCAAAAATTTACTTTCCACGCTTCCAATTGCATATTAAACTTGGGAACTTTCAGAGTCGCCTAAACGCGGTAACATTCCAATTGTCCCCCGATAAGAAGTACTTGTTATTGGCGCAGAACGTTCAAAAACTATTCAGGCACTCTTATCTAGCTCAATATGTGGTGTACGACATTCAAACTGGGTAAGACAATTTTATTTGGTACAAATTGATTTTTCACGATTTTTTTTGTGCTCTTTAGAAACGATTTTCCACTTCGACCGTCGCCTGAAGTTGATGAACATCCATTCTTGCTTCTCGCCATGTGGGCTCCTCGAGGACAAGCTCTTGTTATGGTTCAAAATTATGATATTTATTATAGAGCGGCGCCACTCTCGCATATTGGATATAGAGTTACAAATACTGCAGTTCCTGGTGTGGTTAGTCACGGTGTTCCAGATTGGCTATATGAAGGTATAATAAATCTTAATTTTGTAATCAATACCTTAATCATTTAATAATATTTGACATAATTTTTGTTGACGGCTGAAACTTGTAAGAGAGTTCGTAAATTTTAAATAGTGTGTCAGTGTTAGAATACTTTAAACCCTTTAAAATAAAATACTTTAGATAATGCTGAAGAAATTCAATTTAAACGAGATCGACTACTGGTGTAAAATGGGTGTGAATTGTAAAATGGCATATAAAAAACGCTGTTGCGTATTAAAACAAAAACACGACTCCCTGTTTTGAAGAAGATTGGGAAGAGTCTTAATTCAAATGATACTAGATCTAAAACTAGAAATTCTAGGGTCTAGAAACTAGAAACCTTCTTCAGAAACTGGCTCGAAGTGACTTCAAACCAGTTTCAAGGTTGCAACATGGCATCCGAAACGTCAAACATTTTTTTCAAAAAACACACGTCTAAACCCGAAAGTTTCTAGGTTTAGATCTAGTATTAGTCCTAGTGATAGTTCAAGTGTTAGTGCTAGTGTTAGTTCTAATTTTCGTTCAATTAACACCTGTCGTGAAAGTCTTCATACTTATAAAACTGATAGATGCTAAAACAAAAACACGACGAAGAAGAAGAAAATTGAGAAGACACTTGATTGAGATAGCTGCTAAGTTGCTGTTGCATAAAAGACTAATACTAATTCCTTTTCCACAACATACCAACAGCTTGGGTATACAAGAAGACGTCTGCAGCAGCAACACAAGATGTGATGATCACATTAAGATGTGCACATTATACAATGTCATTTGGAGGAGTGGTTGTAAGAGAGAGAAAAGTTGAGAGAAACATGATGATAATGGTGAAAGATACGCCAAAAATGAGAGGGATGGTGAGAGCCTTGGAGAGATACTTTAGGGCGAAGGGTTTAGAAGTGAAAGTGTCAAAGACGAATATGCTGAAGTTCTGCAGAGAAGAAAGAAGAAGAAGGGCGGATTGGATGTGGGAGGGAGGTTGACGCAGTTAAAGAATTCACATATCTGGGATGCTGGTTCAGGAAGGATGATGGCAAGATAGCAAGGATGATGGCATATGTGAGAGATATGACTAATGATGGTATGTGAGGGCGAATAGGGTAATGGAATAGGTCTGGGAATGGAGTAAGGGAGTGTTTGTCAGGAACACCAGAAAGAGAAATATTATGTTTGATGAGCTGGTGAGAAGTACAATGATGTACGTGATGGAGGTTTGGGATGTAAGACACAGAATATTCTGGAAAGCGTACAGAATCGATACTGGAGGTGAATTCTGGGACTGGCGAGGGAAACACCAGGATATATTATGAGGGGGGAAGTGAAGGTTGATGAAATGAGAGATGGGTAGAAGAGCAGCTAAATAGCTAAATATGAAGAGAGGATACATATTAGACCATACTGCAAGATTCTGGGGGAGTGTTGGAAGCTAGGTAGGGGAGGATTGTACATGGTAAGGGAGAAAGGAGGGTATATTATAAAAGAACGGGTTATTCGAAAGTAGAGATAAACAACCGAGGAAGGGAGGGACTGGAGATATGAAGGGACATAAGCGCCAGAGATAGGGAGATACAGAGGCAAGAGAGAAGGACAGCAATAGGGAACACGATACCAAAGTACCTAATGAGGGAAGGGAGTGGGGAGGGAAAGAGGATGATAGCCAAGTTTAGGTATGGCAATGAACAAAAGAATAACAGATATTAGATGGAGGATGAAGAAAAATAGAGTAGAATATATACCCCCTACATATTATGTGGAAAACGCAACGAGTCTTTACACCATATACTGATAGAGTGTGATGAGTTAATGGAGAAATCAAATTTTATGTTTGGTTGTTATATTTTATTGTAACCTTTTGAATAAGTTACTTACATCCAATATAAACTTAAAATCATAAAGAGAATCAAGAAACTACCTCGTTCTTCACCTTGATGGCAAATGCAATTGGAAGCATTTTCAACTTTTCATCTGTACTTCGTTTGTACTTAGTACATACTACAAAATTCTGCTAAAAATGTACACTAAGTAGACATTCAATTTTAAATAATGTATTGGTATGGCAACACGTCGAAGTCTTTACAAAGCCGTATAAAGAAAGCTGTTAAATGCTAGAAGAAATACACGACGGAGAAGAAAAGAACCGAAAAAAAAACTTGATTGAATTGATTGCTAGGTTGCTGCCGTAAAGCTGAAGAAGCTGAATACAAAAAGTCTTCTGCAGCAGAGGGACAAGATGTGTTGATCTAATAAGCTTAGACAATGTAAACGGTAAATCACAAAAAAATCTACAAAATATCTGGTACTCCATCTTGATGGTAGCTTGCATTGGAACTATTTTCATCATATATTCATTAGTCATATAATAGGTCATTAATCTGAGTATGATAACTATGAACCCAACGTTATGAGAATACATTGCTTAAAAAATTAGAGGAACACTTTTAGAATCTGTAACTTTATAACAATAGCTTTGGCACATCAAATTTGGTTTACTTCAAGGGCATTTAACTAAAGATAATTACAAAAGCAATATTACAACATTGATGCTTCAGTTGCTTCTAAGTTACACTTAAAAATATAACTTAATAATGCAAAACAAACTTAAAAACTATTAAACAGGTATGCTTTGAATTCGCGAATGAAAGCCTTCAAGATGACAAATGAATTCAGTTGGCAATTTTCATTGAGTACAGGAGTCATGAGTCAGCTTAGCAAGGTCGCGTTATTCAACAGGTTAACAGGAACCTCCAAGCTTCCTAAGCAAGATTTCTTCTCCTATCCTATCTACGTACAGCAGAGGTTCCCAAAGCGCAGCCCGCGAGCCAAATATGGCCCGCAAAGCCTGTGAATTCGGCCCGCGATATCGATACGATATATTATAATTTTATTAAAAGTAAATAAGTAAATAGTACAATAGATAATAAATTTTATAAATAAGATACCGTATTCGGATACTTACCGTATTTGGATAACGAACGTGTTCGGTATCCGAACGGATTGTTAGCGTATCTGTTCGAATCTAAGGAACACTATTTTTGTGAAAACAGATGATTCTAATAATAGGGGAAAACCGGCGCTTATGGTTCGTTTGCAATGGAAATGTCTTCTGTTAGCAGTGTTTACAGTTTTATAAGCAGTATGAAGTCTTATAGATGCAGTACAACGTCTTTAGGAAATATTTCAAGTCTTCCGGAAGCATTCCAAATTTTCAAGAGCAATTAATGTCTTCTGGAAGCAGTGTCAAGTTTTGTAAAACAATTTTAAGTCTTCTGGAAGCAATATCAAGTCTTCTGAAAGCATGTCAAGCCTTATGGAAGCAGTAAAACAACTTCAAAACCCGTGGAAGCATTTCAAATCTTTTGGAAGCAATATCATGTCATCTAGAACCAAATAAAAGCAATTTCCTTCTCCAAAATCATCGTTATGTCAGGAAGTGAAAAAGAGATAAATCCCAATTAAACCATAATCTGGCCTTAGAAGGTTGAGATTAAATTTTATTTATTTTTATGTATTATAGTATTTCGACCTCTTGGTCATATTCGGACACAACGTCAACAGTTTAAGCAGACGACGTGGTAAAACTTGAGGAAATATTTATAACATGTCCTTGGTGTCTTGAATCATTCAGCTTCCTGTTATAAGTTATAAATATTTCCTCAAGTTTTACCATGTGGTCTGCTCAAGCTGTTAACGTTGTGTCCAAAGATGACCAAGGGGGCGAAACACTGTAACACATAAAAATAAATAAAATTTAATCTCATCGTTCTAAGACTAGTTCATGGTTTTATTGATATTTATCTCCCTTTCGCTTATCTAGAAACAGTATCAAGTTTTCTGGAAGCATTTGTATGTATGGGTACTCAAAAAAAATCAATGTCTAATAGTTTATGCCAATTGATAAAGATATTGAGCAACTCTGCATTCCACAACACAGAAATAAGTTCAATCGGTGTAAAGTAGATTCCATGAAAAAAAAATTGAAACCATCGTTTCAGTTATGCCAATTCAACAAAAGAAAATTAAGACTTCAAAAAACTTTTTAACAGTTATTTTTGTTAAAACATTTTTGCATTAGTAACCTCCTCTTGAGCTGTTTAAACCTCCTTCGAAAACAATTTCACAACACCGTAAACACCCTGTAAATGACTTAACTTAACTCGACTTATTTTAAGCAAAGGAATTTGTGGTCTTCCGTTCTATACGCATTTTGGAGATACTGTATACTGGCTATCCCAGAAATCCCAGAGAAAATTTCATTTCTTATAAGTATCACACAATGAATCTGGAGTCTATTATTGTTAAATTGCAAAACACGGAGTTATCCGTTCAACTCCAACACTGAAGAAGAGAAATGATCTAGCGAATGAAACAAAGGACCTCACTAAAGTAGGACTCCTACTTTATTCAAAACCAAAACAATATAAGCTTTCAAACACCAACAATTTAAAGTCAAGAAAAAACTGATGAGAAAAAGACATTCCTCAGCACAAGCCAATCACGACAAGATCCTTAAATTTCTATACTATCCTCTACAAAAATGTCTGTCCTCTACACTTTCTGGAACAAGAAAGCATCATCACAAAATTTAAAACATGGTAAAAAAGAGATGATCGAAAAGATTTGTGCGAAGCATAGTCTGAGATACTGATTAATGCTGATGAAAAACATAACATGTTTCCGTTACTTCTATCGTTAAAAGTAACTAAAAGTTGTATCATTGTTTTTCTTATTTTTCTTTACTTAAAAAATATATGCCGTTGAAGTAAATTAAATTCATTTAAACGCCTAGAACTATTATTTAAAAAATTATATATCGAAAAAAGTGTTCCCTTAATTTTTTTGATCTGTGTGTAAGCATAAACGAAATTACCATAATGAAATCAGTTTGAAAACTTTCCAACGACGTTGTTTTATAGTTACAATGAGCTAATTATAAAGAATGTAATTTCGAGTCCAACAAAAGAATAAAAAAATGAAAACAACGACTTCATAATTAATTTCATTATGTTAATAATATAATACAATCCCTCTTGAAATACATTGCAAAATCTCATTACCCACCAAGATCAATAACGTTCAGCCTCTTTTAAATCTAGTAATAATTTCTAACTAAATACATTATTTAAATTTTTATATTACGCAAAAATCATACTATGTTAAGTACTCGCATCTTTGAAAGTCATATATTTTTCGACAAACACTTGATATTCAAGTGCTAACGTTGCATATTCCACTTATCCTAGCAAAATCGCCTGTAATAGCCGCATCGGTATGCCAAACTCGACTCACAAATCTATATTCGCTTGCAGAGGAGATTCTCGGCGTTAACAGCGCAATATGGATGTCGAGTGATGGTCATATGCTTGTGTTTGCGTCTTTCAACGATACGCTGGTCGAAGAATTGCGATTTCCTTGGTATGGATCGCCAAACGAAGGCAGATTATATCCGGACATTCGATCTTTGAGGTACCCAAAACCGGGGACGAGAAATCCACAGGTTAAGTTGACCGTGGCCGATCTTGCGGATCCCCACAACATCCGGATGAAAGAGGTTAAGCCGCCGTCTCCGCTCCACAACATGTACGTAACTGTTTATGTAATGCTATCAAGGTGCCCCCATGCATAATTAAACGTCTTGTTATCAAGTTAATGCTTTAAAGTTTTGATTAAAATTGTTTTAAAAAGTATTTACGAATTTAACCATTAAATTTCAACATTTTGGTTACTCTGTTTTTAGGGAGTACTATTTCACCGCTGTTTCGTGGATTAGTTCGACTGAAATTTCTGTGGTTTGGTTAAATAGGGCTCAAAACTTTTCTCTCGTTTCCGTCTGTAGAACACCAATGTGGCATTGTCAAGAGGTAAGTTAAATTCTGGAATGTCGGAAAAATTAATTTCCAATTCAAAACGTTTCGTGATACTCAAATTTACGATATAACTCGTATAGTAAAGTTCCAAATCTCCCGATAGAAGGGTACACGTCTGTATACTTGGAATAAAAGGATTACAACCCCGCTCGTTCAATATTTATGACTAATAAACACGCCAAGAGCCGTTAGATGGAAATTACGTTAGATATCAACGACATTTAGATTACGCACCCTTTTCGAACACCCCTATTTAAGTGGTTGTGTTTTGAATACAAAAGTTTTTATTACAACCTTAACTTCAATGCCTACAGATTAAGATTAAATTAGCCAATTAATACAAACTATTCCTAAAAGAACACATCATATTCCGTCAGCGTGCAATCCATGAATAACCTATTGATTTCATGGTTACATCGACATGTGACCCATTTCCTTTGTCTACTGAATCGCTGTCATAAAAAATTCAATCTTGCCATTCTTTTTAAATGTTCTTCAACACGTTTCTTATCTTAATAGTGTACCTTATTTTCAAATAAAGTGAAGAAGTTAGTGAGTATTATTAAAATGGATTACCGTAATTAACTTGGTGCGATTACATCGCAAACACAAAATGCCATGCACGAAACATACTACTTTACAATTAATATGAATAAATTAGGTACGAAATCTTACGTGTTTAGTGTGATAAAGATTTCGGCGACATGCAAATGCTGAATTTTCGAAAATCCTCGTACTATTTTTACTAGCTCATTTTTATTCATAGACTCAAAGAGTGTCAGGTGACGGGAAAGGATGGGTTGATATGGGCGACAGTCCTTTATTTGGAAGTGATAGTACCAACTACATCACGGTTGCGCCAGTCAGAGACGGTCCGGCGGGATATTTTCGACATGCGATATCTGTTAACATTCCCAAGAGGAGGGTGGCACCTTTAACGCACGGAAGATTCGAAGTATCCAGAATCTTAGCTTGGGATCGACAAAACGATGTAATGTGAGTTTTAATCACGTTCTTTTGCATTTCGTTTTTTCATTTATAATTATTACGAGCATTCTACAGTTATTTTCTCGGAATACCCGAAGGAAAACCAGGTCAACAACACCTTTACAGAGTGGCTTCAATGCCTCCAAGGCACGGCGCACCACTTCAGCAACCAATTTGTTTAACGTGTGTAGCAGAACCCACACCCACAGAACCACCGTTTTATTTTTACGACCATGAATTTGCCGTAAAAAATCGACCCAAATCAGAAGAATGGCCGGAAGGTGAAGACGTCGATGAATACACCACCCCAACTCCAAGAAGAAGAAGAAAAAAGCTTAAAGAAGCGAGAACAGAAAGACCTTGTTTATTCCATAACGCTATTTTTAACCCAATTTCGTCCAGTCATTACGTTTTGGAATGTTTAGGGCCGGGAGTTCCAACGAGTAGTCTGTATCAAGCAAGTATTCCAACGCCAAAATTGTTAATGGTGTTACAAAATAACAGTTTGCTAAGAGAACGTTTAGAAAAAATGGCTCTTCCACAAATAAAAACGTTTCCCGTTCGAATATCGGGTGGTTTTCAAGCTCACGTTCGACTGCATTTACCGCCTGGGCTAAGAGAAGAAGAAATCACACGATATCCTTTGGTTGTTCAAGTTTATGGTGGTCCGGGAAGTCAATTAGTCACCGAACGATGGAGAATCGATTGGAACACTTATTTGGCCGGAAATAAAGATTTTATAATTGCTCAGATTGACGGAAGAGGATCGGGTGGTCAGGGACACGAACTGCTACATAAGGTGTATTACAAATTGGGTTCCGTAGAAGTTGCGGATCAGCTAGAAGTTACCGAGTAAGTTCCTTACACTGATTGAAATAGTTCAAATTTAGTTAGGAGATATTTGATTTTCAGGTATTTGAAGGACACGCTGCACTACATCGACAAACGGAGAGTCGCCGTGTGGGGATGGAGCTATGGAGGTTTTGTGGCTGCCCTTGCCCTTGCCAGTCCTAGAAATGTTTTTCATTGTGCCATAGCGGTAGCTCCAGTTACAAATTGGAAATTATACGGTAAAAACTTAATCATACAGAATTTTTTATTTACGATTATTACTTGCTTAGATTCGGCGTATACTGAACGTTACATGGGATTTCCTAACGTAACTGATAATTATAAAGGTTATGATGAAGCCGATGTCAGTAAAAAGGCGGAACAACTAAAAGATAAAATGTTTTATTTGGTGCATGGCACGGCGGACGATAACGTACACCTTCAACAATCGATGGCCTTAGTTAAAGCGTTGGCGGAAGCAGGAACCCTTTTTAGGCAACAGGTACGGTTTCGTGTCAAGTAGAGTAGAACGCCAATTACACTAATTACGATTTTTGATTGAAATTTATTTAACACAAAATTTCAAAAAATGTATAGATATTTATTTTAATGCTTTTAAAATCGTAATTCTTTTATTTATGGGTCCAAATAACTGTCTTAAAGCAAAATTAGAATTAACGCTAGAATTATTATTAGGACTAATACTCTAATATTTCATATATCACTAGAAGCTTTCGGATTGTGTCGTGCGTCTTTTGAAAAAATTATTTCAGGTTTCGGATGTCATGTTGCAACCTTCTTCAGATTGAATCAATTGTTTTAAACTTAGTCCTAGTGATGGTTCTAGTGTTAATGCTAACTTTACTTTAAGCTTTCTTAACTAATACTAGAATTAAATCTTCAATAATTCGGGTTATTCCATTTCTTTTGAAAAAATGTTTTACGTTTCAGATGCTAAAAACCTAAAAACTAATTATAAAAAAAATTTAGAATATTTGCTGCATCGCGTCAGATGTTGAAGGGGAATTTCCTTCGTATTCACCATTTTTTGCTATGTTCTACTTATTCATTGTTAAATATAGAATATCTGAAAGATCTACAGAAGCAAAAGATGTCGCTACAGTTAAGACAATAATAGGCTAGGTTACGTTAGAGTCACTTGGATTGGCTTAGATTGGGTTGGATTTTTTTTTGCACAATATCGAAGTAAATCTGTAAACATACATATGAGAAATTGAACGGCCTGATAGTGTTCCAAAACCCCCCACCTCCTGTCCTCTGGAACCGCCAGAAACAAATTGCTTCAAAGGCCATAAAAGCTTTTTTCTATCAATCGCATCCTTGATTGTCTACTCTTCTCTTCGTTCAACTTACTCCTCTCACTAACGTCTTGGTCTTCACACCTCTCACTCAACCGGTTTTGTTATGGTTTACGGAAACAAAACAAAATAGAACAATATATTTAATTTTACGTACTCGAGTTTTGAAGGGACCATAATTCTCCTCCTCGTTTTTAATTATTTAACAGATTAATTTGTTTTTTATAAAGTGAGTTTATATCAATCCCTCTTTCTCTTTTAACCTCTCAAAAATTTCTTAGACATCGAGCCGAGCTCACGCTATCCTAAATCGGCTAGGTGTTACACATCCACACATGGGTGTTACCACCCATACATCTGTTAAAGTAAAATCTAACATTAAAAGTCTTATGCTGAAACTCACAATGTCGAGGAGGATTTATAATGTATGATATTATCTCCTTTGATGTCACGCTTTGAAATCTTTGAAATTAGCCGGATCTTATTTCATTGTGTTAATTCGTCTAAATTACACTCCATTTTGAGATTTATCAACCGATTCGCAACTTGGACTTGAAGCTTCTGCGTTGTCTAAAGTTGAAATCTTCTCATTCATTATCGGTCTTCGATGCAAAAGCGTCCTGTTTATCAGGGTTCGTTTGCAAGATAAAGAAGGTAACTGCAAAACTTGCATTATCCGTCATAAGCAATATTTAGAAAATTGCAAAAAAGTGTTAGAAGTATTTGTAACCAACCAAATTTGTTATCTTTATTTTTTGTTGCGAGAATGTGAGTTTTCAAAAAAATTATTATAAATTTCAGATGAAGAATTTTTCAATTACTCAAAATCTATTAAACGTACTATAAATGCCTAATCAGTTCTTTACACAACAATAGATGAAGGATTATTGTATTAATTATGAATGTTGTGAATGATAAACATTACATATTTAGTCAACTCATCTTGATTAATAAAATAGATATTTTAGCAGCAAAGTTGGCCGTTCAGCAGCTGTTCAATTTGATAATTTAAGTAGTGGAATGTTATGATATATGGAATGTTAATTATATTACATAATATAAAATATTCGTACGCCTACCATAATCTTGGCCAAATGTCGTTATTATATCATGCTTAAGTATGTATGTATGCCCTTTGAACATTCCCACAGTTGATCGTTCATTCAAAACACAGAAAATCAGCCTAACGTTTTCATGAACATTAATATGGAACAGAGTTTCTTATATCTGAAAATTGAGACCATAGTAGCCTGCAGTCTCCGGTCAGAAAGTGGGCGAGGAACCTCAAATCACCTTTTGATTCTCCAAGAAGCTTTCCAAAAGCACATGTTGGCGTTTCGTCCCATCTATCGTAAAAAGCCTGATGGGAGATGGACTTTATCAACTTTGATATTGTATTAACGGCTAGTGATACAAACGGTTTAGGGGAGATCGGTGACTTATTAGCCGCCTATTTCGCCGGCCTGTCCGCATTATTATGTCCCTTAATTCAAATTTGTCCTTTACGCCACTTTATCGCGATGTTGTTGTTTACGTTTGCCTCCTCGAGTGATGCCGACAGGATCTCACCAACGACGATGTGGTCCGGTGCCTACCAATCGCCAGTATAACCTGTCTGCTATCAGTACAGACCACAACGTATCGGCCGACCTTCTTAAACTCTATAATCACATCGGCTGCTATGTTTATAGCAGTTATTTCTACTTGGGCCGCCGTGTAATACGATTAAAGAACGTGTTAAAGAATTTTACAAGAAAATAGAAACAAACTTCTGGTACAATTTATTTTTATTTATTTAATTTTTTCGATTTAAATCTTTCATTTAAAAAAAGGATCATTTTTTTTGCTTACAAATAAATTCACGTTTAGATATATTACATTATACTGGATGTCCTTCTAAAGTGGCTCACGCACATATTTTTCTTTGCTCATTGCTTTGTGCTCACTGATCATTGCTAGCGAAATATCAAATCAAGAGGAACATAGCGTAGTTTATACTCTTAACCTAACTACTATCCATCGAAAGTTGTAATGTATTTTCGGATGGTTATAAAATGTTAAAAAATAACGAAAATATCTTTTTTTTTTCTCAAAAACTATAAGCGATCGTGAAATTTTTTTCAAGTATGAGATATGCCTTATTTCAGAAACACTTTACCAATCAATCCTATATTAATTTTCGTAGATATATAACATACCACACCACTCATCCAGATAACAATGCAAGGGAAGGTAGTGCGGCAATAATTAAGGAAAATACACAATGCTATGAAAAGCTCAAATATAGAACAAAAAAAAAGTAACAATGATAAATATATAAACGAAAACTTACTCGCTGAATATGTCAAGTTTATATTGTTCGCCTAAACACTCAATAAATAAAACTGAGTACATGCATCTATTTAGTAAACTAGAACACAAATTTATATTAGAATTAATTTATCTTATTAAGTGGCGACTTCAATGCAAAAACACTCAATGGGGCTCTCGACTAACTACGACCACAGGACGTGCACTCTTAAGAGCGATAAATGAGTTTGGCTGTGAAAGTACATCTACTAGGAAGCCGACATATTAGCCGAGTGATCCTAACAATGTATCCGATCTCATTGATTTTTTCGTAATTAAAAATATAAGTGCAAATTATCTCGACATTGAAGAGTACAATGACTTATTTTCTGACCACTCCGCGATTCTTTTAACACTGAGTGAAAGTATTATTCAAAGAGAAAGTAATGCAATGTTTACAAACAAATTCACTGATTGGAAAAGCTTCAAACAATACCTTGAAGCAAAAACAATCTTAAATGTAAGAATTGAAGCAAACTAAGAGCTGCATATGGAGCTGAAGACCTCTATAAAAAATATCCAACGTGCAGCGTGGGAGAATATTCCATAAATGAAAAAGTTTTTGAAAGGAAATAACTACCCTAAGGAGATTAGATGCCTCATCTGAAAAAAAAGGAGTGCGAGAAGAAAATGGTTACAAACAAGATCACCACTAGATAAAAGGTACCTAATAACAACACAAAAACTTTGAAGAAAAATCAAAAAAATATGATGTGACTACAGACTATTCGCCCTGGAAGGCAACTAAAAAACAACAAGACCTATTGTGCAGATAGCACCAATCAGAACTGAAAATGGCAGAACAGAAATGCTTCGCTGAACACTTGGCAAAAGTATTTGAGCCGCATGACACAGAAGAAACTGAAACATTTGATAACATGAACTCAGAGGAAGTTGAGCCAATTCTACATCTCTCATCAATCTGAGTTCAACAAAATCTCCTGGTTATGAACTAATAACAGGTCAACTGTTAAAGCAGCTGCCAAAAAAAGTATTTCTGAAATTGACTAATTTGATAAATGCATCATTTAGGTTGCGATACGTACCCAAATTGTAAAAAATCGCAGAAATAGTTATGATTCCAAAATCAGATAAACCCCCACAGGAGCCTATCTCTTATAGACCAATATTACTGTTACCCATCATGTCAAAACTCTTTTAGAAATTACTTATAAAGAGAATGCAACCTATCATAGAAGCGCGAAACTTAATACCTGATCACGAGTTCGGCTTCAGAAACAATCACTCGACTGTAGATCAAGTGCACAGGATAAGAAATATCATCGACATGGTATTGGAAGACAAAGAGATTTGTTCCGGGGTCTTTCCGGATGTAGTGCAGGCTTTTGACAGTGTGTGGCACCGTGGTCAGCATTCAAAACTGAGACTACTACTTCCTATCCAATATTCACAAAGTTTGACGTCCTATTTCACTGGAAGGAATTTTAGGGTAAGGCAGGGTGGGGTTTATTCGGACTTCAATCAAGGAAATCGGAGCTGTGGTGCCGCAGGGCAGTGTTCTGGATCCCCTTCTTTACCTTCTATATGCCTGTGGTTTTCCTAAGCTGAATGATAACATCGCAGTCACCACCTATTGATGATGACACTGCTGTCTTGACTATTGGTGAAAATAATCAAGAAACAGCAAGTAAACTCCAAACTGCAATAAATAAACTCAAAGCCTGGACAACCCACAGTGACTTTACCAACAAAAAAGATAGAGCATATCGGTGTATTTATAAATGGATCCAAAGTTCCATATGCTAACACAACCAAATTTCTTGGTTTCACGCTTGACGCTAGATTACGATGGAGAACCCATGTGAAAAAGAAAACCAAGAATGTTTCGATATAGAAAAATTAACTGTCTGACGGGACGAAAATCCACTTTATCCTACACAATAGACAATTAGTATTCAAGCAAGTACTAAAATCAGTTTTTACGTACGGTATGCAATTGTGGGGTTGCAATACAGAGACAAATATAAATATCATTCAATGTTTTCAGAATAAAGTTTGAGAGATTTTGTTGGTGCTCCTTGGTACATTCGTAACAGTAATCTTCATGGAGACCTTGCTACGGACACTATTCAACAGTGTATTAAATGTGCTAATAATCATGAACAAAGGCTTCTTCTTTTTTGTATCGAGGCGATCCAGCTCCTAAACAACATAGGAATAAGAGGACTGACAAGAACAAAACCTTTCGATTTGGTAAAGTGCGTCAATTTCTGTATGTAATGTTGAATATTGAAATTTAAAGATGACTGTTGAGGATAACTTAGTTTTTTTCCTTTGTAATTAATATTTTAGATTAAAGAAAATAATTATCTTTAATAGAATTATTTATATCTTTATTTTGTTTTTGAATTGCCTTCTTCTCTTTCTTTCCTGACCAACCCGTTTTACCATTAGAGAGGGGTAAGGGAATTTAATGGTGTGGCACCAAATAAATACCGTACCCCCAACCCCGAACTAGCTGAGGGCCCTTGACTTTTCCGAATTATTTATGTTGAGAATTAGGAAACAATTTTTTGTATTTCTCTCTTTAATTTTTTTAAGCTTTTAATGTTTTCATAGCAAAGGTATAAAAAGTAATTTGAGTAAATAACGTTGAAACGGATCTTTTACAAAATTTTTGCACATCGATTTCATCGAAAACCATCCACGCGGGAGAAATAAACAGCCCAACCCATTCCAAAATACAACCAATGAATACTTTTGCAACTTTTCTAAAGCTGGAGATAATCGTAATGATCGACATAACACTTCCAATTCTGGCGCACTTCCAATTCTGGCGTATTAATCTAGAGTTTGCAGATATATATTATTAATGTTAATATACAGTATTCGACAAAATGTTTCAAAACACAACTTAACCTAACTTAAATAATTTTTTTAGATTTATCCCGATGAAAGTCATGGTTTGGGAGGAGTAAAACGTCATTTATATAAAAGTATGGGTCAATTTCTTGACGACTGTTTCCGAAAGCAGGTTCCGCCGGAAATGAAAACGGGCCTTCGAAACGACATTGAATAAAATGATTATTACGAAAAAAACTTCATCCTCATTAATAACGTTGTAAATCGCATTCGCATCAATCAGTACTGAATTTGAGTTGATGGAAAGATTAAAACATGGAAAACAGGGAAGTAACAAAATTATCATCAAGTATGATAGTGATGAAAGTGCCAAACGTTGTTTAAAATCTCGTTAAAAAGAAATGTATACATCATATCCTCGTATCGCTCCAGGTATTCTAACGTTCAAAGTAATCATAACAGAGCAATTGTTATGATTTTTTTATTTAGATATTTGTAGTCGTTAATATTTCTTTGAGTTTTGGTTTTGTTGGGATTAAAAGGCTGGGGTTCTGTAATTTGATTAATTTTTCATTGTTTTCCACTTTCATCCAGAGATGGCGCGGTAAATTGTTTTCCGTTTGAGATTTGGTATAGGTTTTGAAACCAGTTTTTGGGGAGGGTCTCTTTTTACGTAAGCTGTCCAGGGGAAAGGACGCGTTGAAAGTGTGGTGGCCATTTTGGGAACGATTTTCGGTGTTAGTTTTGGAATCGTTGGGCTTTCCGTATTTATCGGATTCATCTTTCTACGTTGAACATCGTAATTACCTCTGGTAAAACACGATAACGGAATTATTTCCGGATTTAAGTTTATTTTCCCAAAAATCTTACATCGCTTTGGACAAAGACCTCGAAGATCTGAGGTGAGCGTTTACATATTTAAAATTCCTTATATTACAATTGCTTACATCCTAGTATTTAATCATTCACACTTCCATCCATTCAAAATAACATTCTTGCATACTTTAAAAAAAAATTAATTAATTATTAATAAAAAAAAATCCTTATCCTAATTAATTCTAAATTCTTTTGCTAGGTCTTTTCGGATTCTCTTTTTTTTCCTTTTATTTTACTCCCGGAAAAATGAGTTTGTTGGGGAAGGAAAATTTTGGTTAAAGAAGAAAATAAAGAGCATTCTTCTTTGGGGGATTATTGTATCACCTTGTGGGGGACCTAAAAGAAAAAAATTCATTGGAAGTTAAAAGACAAACAACATCCGATCGTCTTACTGCCATCTCTCTCGAATTTGAAAACCAGTTGGGACTCAACGATGGGATCTATATAAAAAGAAAAAGAAAGAAAAGAATAGAACATATACTTGTCGAAAGGTCAGATCTTTATTATTTATTTTCTAAATTCGGTGTTTCAGTTAGGTATAGGATCTTTATTATTTATGTTCTAAATTCATTGTTTCAGATAGGTATAATTTTTTTTTGTGAACGATAAAACTGTTTCACGTTATTGTCATATAGAACTAGTTATTTTATTTTATTTCTTTTGTAAAAGAAATTTTGAGGGGGAATTACATTTTATTATTATTTTATTTGATTTTGCCTACTACCAAAACAAGATCTTGTTAGGGGTGGAGGGGGGTTTGTTATTTCAGTTCAATTTCAATTTGATTTGTATTTATAGCTTACCCACTCAGGTTCTTATTTAAAAAAAAATTAACCGTGTAAATTTTCTTAAGTTTTGGAGTTCTTAAGTTATTATTATTATTTCATTTTCAAATTTACTGAATATATCTAGTTTAATTTACTTACCTGAATTATTAGTTTTCTTGTGTGTACTTTTAATTCCTTCTAAACTATCTCACTTCCCGTTCAGTGCCGTTGCGGATTATCGGAGCGGGTGGCGCCTTTAAAAAAAATCGACCCCCCCTTTCTCCGAAAGAGTCAAGCCGGGGAGTTCGCAACAAAACCGGGTCTAAGGAATTAAATTGCGGTAATTTTTTTTTTATTTATTGGTTCGGGTACCGTTTTCAATATTTCGGTTTAATTAATTGAGTTTAGTTTTTTTTAAATTTAAGGCGTAACAAATTGGCGCCCAACGTGGGGCTCCAAAAAAAAAAGAAGGAAGGAAGGATTTTATTAGGGGACCATTTAAGAAAAGCGGGAAGGTCTTGAATTTTGCGTGTCGGTTTTCCGCGAAAATAGGATTGATTTTCGGTTGGTTAACGATTTTTCCTGTTCTCTCTCTTTTGAATATTTTGTCTGTCAAACGCGGGATACGGTAGTGGAGAAAATGGAAGGGAGCTTAGACGTAGGACGACTTTCAGCAGACGCATTGCGTTATGAATTAAAAGTTCGGGGCGTTACGGGTCAGTTGGCTCACGACGAGATGAGATGTACTTTGCGAAAATTAATTCGTATGGAAAAAAGCGCGAATTTTAAATTACCTAAGAATCCGTTCACGTACGCGGAAGATTCGCAGGCGATTCAGAACGATCTTGCGGTGATGGAAGATAAGGTCAATAGTTTTGCGGGTACTAGCGCATGTTCGGTTTTTAAGAAGTTAAATAACCATTTTATTCATTTATTAGGAAGGGCGAACCGTGCGAATGCGGTTACCGCGGAAGAAAAAGCGTCAAAGCCTGATTTGGTGACGAGAATCGTGACTTTGTCTTCGCGTCTGGAAATTAAAGCCACTAGGGCCACATCGACTCCTGGTCGAAGTGTATTGAATGTAAGCGCGATAAATTTGGAAAACAGTTCTTCTGAATCGGATGAAGAGTCGGGTGAGGATTCGGTGTTGTTAACCTCAAAGGCGGTACCGGTAAATAAATGGGGAGTTACATTTTCGGGTGACGATAAAAGTTCGCTTAGCGCATTTTTAGAAAGAGTAAACGAGTTACGCGTGGCGCGAGGAATTTCACGAACGGTATTATTTGTGTCGGCGGTCGATTTATTTAAGGATAGGGCGTTGATTTGGTATAGGGCGAATAGAGAAAAGTTTACGTCATGGGATCGGTTAGTAGATGGATTGCGCGGGGAATTTCAGCCTATCGATTATGACGATCGACTCTATGAAGAAATACGTCATCGTACGCAAGGGTCAACCGAATCGATCGGAATTTATGTATCGATAATGAAGAATTTATTTGCCCGGTTAAACACTAAAATACCAGAAAACGTGCAACTTACTATAGTCCTCAAAAATTTATGTCCGGCTTTTCAGCGTCAATTAGCGTTGGTGGATGTTACGTCAATAGATCAGTTGCTTCAATTAGGTCGGAAATTAGAGGCAATGAAATGCGCGGTCGATAGTTATACACCTCCATCGCGATCGAATAAGATTTTGGAACCCGATTTAGCCTACGTTAAGACGGAACTCGCGACGGTTGATAAGGTTGTGACGGGCGCAAGAACAGACGCGAATTTATTACGTTGTTGGAACTGTCGTCGGAATGGACATCTAGCAAAGAACTGTAATGCTCCGCGACGATTACATTGTTTTAGATGTGGGGAACCGGACGTGATTACCCGGAATTGTGGGAAATGTTCGGGAAATGGGAAAGCGGAACGACGGTAGGTCGGTGTCGGTTCCGTCCCTATGTAAAGCCGATCGGTGCGTTATTAGATTACGTGTTTGCGTGCGTAAGGGAGGATGAACGTCCGTATTTGTCCGTGGATATAATGGGGAAAAAGGTTGCGGGATTACTGGATTCCGGAGCGACTAAAACTATTGCTGGACGCGACGGGATACGACTATTAAGACGGATGGGGTTGCCTATTTTTAAATCCGAATTGAAGTGTGTAGTAGCTAATGGTAATTCGTGTACGGTTGAGGGAATAATGTCGGTACCGATAACCGTGGAGGGTCGTACGAAACTTATAGAAATTTTGTTAATACCAGAATTAAGGCATGTGTTGATATTGGGGGTGAACTTTTGGAAAAAAATGGGTGTAGTCCCTGATCTTCGAAGAGGGGAATGGTCATTTTCTAATGTACCACCCGAAATTTCCGTTTCAGCAATTCAGGATAGGTCGAATCTTGATTCGGGTGATGTTGAACGGTTGAATCAACTAATAAATGACGCTTTCGGTAATGTAGCTTCAAATAAATTAGGTCATACTACCTTGGTAGCTCACCATATAAAGGTTAAAAAAGATGTGCTTCCGATTAAGCAAAGATACTATCCCATATCGCCGGCGATGCAAAAACTTGTAGATAAAGAGCTCGATGAGATGTTGGAAATGGGAGTCGTGGAACGATCGAATAGTCCGTGGTCCTCACCAATTTTGTTAATACCGAAACGCGACGGTGGTCACAGATTTTGTGTAGATTTCCGCCAGTTAAATAAAGTGACTCAATCAGATGCTTATCCGTTGCCACACATTTCGTGGACCTTAGATAGTTTACGGGACGCGCAATGTTTGTCTTCCATAGACATTAAGTCGGCTTATTGGCAGATTCCCATGGATCCGGAAAGTAAGATGTATACGGCGTTTACGGTGCCTAATCGTGGGTTGTTTCATTTTAATAGGATGCCCTTCGGGTTGTCGAATGCACCTGCCACGTGGCAGCGATTCATTGACGGTGTTATTGGTGTTGACTTGGTGCCTTATGTGTTTGTCTATTTAGACGACATCATAGTAATAACTCCGACTAAAGAAAAACATTTCGAAATTCTAGAACTCGTAATTGATAGATTGTTGCAGGCGGGACTTACTCTGAGCCGCGAAAAATGTCAATTCTTTCGCGAATCGTTGAAATATCTCGGATATGTGGTTGACGGTGAGGGTTTGCATGTTGACCCCGAGAAGGTCAAAGCGATTTTGGACATTCCTACGCCGACAAAGGTGTCCGAGGTTAGGCGTCTGGTAGGCATGGCATCCTGGTACAGACGGTTTGTACCCGGGTTTGCGTCGGTAATTTCTCCGTTGACGAGTTTGTTAAAGAAAACCTGCAAAAGATTTGTGTGGGATGAGAATTGTTCTCATGCGTGGGGAATAATCAAGGAAAAATTGGTATCGGCACCAATTTTAACGCGGCCGGACTTTGATAAAGAGTTTGTAGTCCAGACAGATGCGTCTGACTATGGTTTGGGGGCGGTGTTAACGCAAATAATCGAGGATGAGGAGCGAGTAATTTGTTATTTGAGTAGGTCTCTTACCCGGCAGGAGAGGAATTTTAGCACAACGGAAAAAGAGTGCTTAGCAGTTTTGTGGGCGGTCGAACGTTTAAGGCCTTATATCGAGGGAAGCCACTTCACTGTGGTCACGGATCACTATTCGTTGGTGTGGCTAAATAACCTTAAATCGCCTTCCGGTAGGCTGGCGCGTTGGTCGATTAGACTCCAACAATATAATTTTACAATAAAGCACAGGAAAGGAAAAGATCATGTGGTGCCTGATGCTCTATCGCGCGCGGTGCCAGTTGTTTTTGATGAAGTTCATATAGGTAATAGGACAGATTCGTGGTATGATAAGTTAAAAGAAGCAGTTGAACGGTCTCCGGATAAATATCCGTTGTACAGGGTAGAAGATAATAAATTGTTTCGGAAAGTAAAGAACGTAAATTATCGCGTGTCGGAAGAAAATGAATCGTGGAAATTAGTGATACCGAAAGGGGAACGGTCAACATTGATAGGGAAATGTCACGACTTACCGGAAACAGGAGGACATTTGGGGGTTGAGAAAACCATTTCGAAAATATCTCAATATTATTATTGGCCAAAATATCGAACGGACGTGGTTAGATATGTTCGGGCGTGCAAGGTTTGTCAACGGACTAAACCTGATCAAAAAGGTCCAACGGGACTATTAAAGAGCCATATCGGTGATGTTCGCCCATGGCAAACCATCAGTCTTGATTTAATCGGTCCTTTGCCGCGTAGCAATAAAGGATATAAATATATTTTGGTTGTCCTTGACTTGTTCAGCAAGTATCCGGTATGTTTTCCTCTGCGAACAGCCACCGCTAGTGCTGTTACACGTTGTCTCGAGGAGGGAATATTTCTTACCTACGGAGTGCCACAAAAGATTATTAGTGATAACGGTGTTCAATTCAGGTCTAAATTATTCGAGCGGTTGATGCGCGACTATAGGGTTAAAATCAAATTTACTCCTTTCTATCATCCCCAATCTAATCCGACCGAGAGAGTAAACCGAACTATAAAATCGATGCTAACCGCATACGTAAGCGACAATCATCGAACGTGGGATATTTATTTGTCAAAAATTACATGTGCTTTACGGACGGCGAAACACTCGATTACCGGTTATTCTCCATATTATGTTTTGCACGGACGAGAAATGATTTTGGACGGGACGCTTCATGAAGTTAACGCGATACATGAACAATCAAACACAAAGTTCAGGGCAAAGGCGTTTCGAAATTTGTTTGCGGAAATTCATGCGAGAATCAGAATCGCATCGATGCGTTCTGGGTTAAATTATAACCTTCGAAGACGCGTGGTAATTTTCAATGACGGTGAACTTGTTTGGCGAAAGAATTTCGTTTTATCGGACGCGAATAAGGGGGTCGCAGCAAAAATGTGTGACAAATATATAGGTCCATTTCGGGTGCGAAAGAAAATTGCCGATGATATATACGAATTAGAAACACTTACCGGAGATTCTTTGTTGGGGCATTGGCACGTGACACATTTAAAACCATACGTACGGGAAACGAATTCGGAAACAGATGATGGCGAGAATGGTTAGTGGGTCCCGATCTTCCTTTTCCTTCTTTCTTTCCTTCTGTTGCTTCTTCTTCTTAATAACTTTATATTTGAGGTGTTTATATGTTTAGGCCTTAAAGAAATTTTAGGGAAAATTTCTTTTGGTAGGAAGGAGGGGTGTGTTATGATTTTTTTATTTAGATATTTGTAGTCGTTAATATTTCTTTGAGTTTTGGTTTTGTTGGGATTAAAAGGCTGGGGTTCTGTAATTTGATTAATTTTTCATTGTTTTCCACTTTCATCCAGAGATGGCGCGGTAAATTGTTTTCCGTTTGAGATTTGGTATAGGTTTTGAAACCAGTTTTTGGGGAGGGTCTCTTTTTACGTAAGCTGTCCAGGGGAAAGGACGCGTTGAAAGTGTGGTGGCCATTTTGGGAACGATTTTCGGTGTTAGTTTTGGAATCGTTGGGCTTTCCGTATTTATCGGATTCATCTTTCTACGTTGAACATCGTAATTACCTCTGGTAAAACACGATAACGGAATTATTTCCGGATTTAAGTTTATTTTCCCAAAAATCTTACATCGCTTTGGACAAAGACCTCGAAGATCTGAGGTGAGCGTTTACATATTTAAAATTCCTTATATTACAATTGCTTACATCCTAGTATTTAATCATTCACACTTCCATCCATTCAAAATAACATTCTTGCATACTTTAAAAAAAAATTAATTAATTATTAATAAAAAAAAATCCTTATCCTAATTAATTCTAAATTCTTTTGCTAGGTCTTTTCGGATTCTCTTTTTTTTCCTTTTATTTTACTCCCGGAAAAATGAGTTTGTTGGGGAAGGAAAATTTTGGTTAAAGAAGAAAATAAAGAGCATTCTTCTTTGGGGGATTATTGTATCACCTTGTGGGGGACCTAAAAGAAAAAAATTCATTGGAAGTTAAAAGACAAACAACATCCGATCGTCTTACTGCCATCTCTCTCGAATTTGAAAACCAGTTGGGACTCAACGATGGGATCTATATAAAAAGAAAAAGAAAGAAAAGAATAGAACATATACTTGTCGAAAGGTCAGATCTTTATTATTTATTTTCTAAATTCGGTGTTTCAGTTAGGTATAGGATCTTTATTATTTATGTTCTAAATTCATTGTTTCAGATAGGTATAATTTTTTTTTGTGAACGATAAAACTGTTTCACGTTATTGTCATATAGAACTAGTTATTTTATTTTATTTCTTTTGTAAAAGAAATTTTGAGGGGGAATTACATTTTATTATTATTTTATTTGATTTTGCCTACTACCAAAACAAGATCTTGTTAGGGGTGGAGGGGGGTTTGTTATTTCAGTTCAATTTCAATTTGATTTGTATTTATAGCTTACCCACTCAGGTTCTTATTTAAAAAAAAATTAACCGTGTAAATTTTCTTAAGTTTTGGAGTTCTTAAGTTATTATTATTATTTCATTTTCAAATTTACTGAATATATCTAGTTTAATTTACTTACCTGAATTATTAGTTTTCTTGTGTGTACTTTTAATTCCTTCTAAACTATCTCACTTCCCGTTCAGTGCCGTTGCGGATTATCGGAGCGGGTGGCGCCTTTAAAAAAAATCGACCCCCCCTTTCTCCGAAAGAGTCAAGCCGGGGAGTTCGCAACAAAACCGGGTCTAAGGAATTAAATTGCGGTAATTTTTTTTTTATTTATTGGTTCGGGTACCGTTTTCAATATTTCGGTTTAATTAATTGAGTTTAGTTTTTTTTAAATTTAAGGCGTAACACAATATTTGTACATATTATATATTATGAAGCTGGTGGTTGCGGAAATGATTTTATTAAATTACTAAGTCAAACACAACCTTAAAAATTTCGCAGTTTAAGATTCCTTCACTAAAAGAATATGCATTAAGTAGTATTTGCAATTGTTATTACTACTGCACGAATTGAGTGTAATTTACTTATAATAAAAAAATAGAAGAAAATGTATAGGGAAAGGCTTTTAACGCTTTTATTATTAATTCATTTTCGCAACCTCCAACAAATAACGTCTAAAATATACCTCTTTTCTCCCGATAACGTCTAAAAAATAATTAATTTAAATAGACGAAGTCAAAGAAAAAAGATAATTGCGTAAAGTCATAGCTATATTGTGAATAATTAATTATTAATAAATTAGCTAGTAATAACGCCAGACCAAGTATTTAAAAAAGTAATTTATTCGTAGTGTACTGAATTAGAATAGAAACGTTATTATCAACAACAAAAAAATCATAAAATTAATTATAATTAATTAACTACACATTTTGAGGTTCTAAAACATTTCGCTTACATTTTACCTTCTTATACGAAATCACTTTTGTCATTTCCTAATCGCTTTATTTCCCCAAAAGAAAATGTATACAAAAATAAAATTATTTATCCTTTTGATGTTGCTCTAAAAAACTTGGGTCCAACTAAATGTTGTATAGACCAAAGATGCTAATCGACGAAGTTTAAAAATTTACTTAAAAGGATTTCTAACAAGGCCGGAGTTTGAAACTTTTTAAGTAACGTTTTGAAATTACGTTGTTGTTAAACCTTTGGTCGTTGTTAAAAAAACGAAGTGATAAAACTTGTTATAAAGAAAAACGCAGGAAGTGATTAAGTTTTTCGTCGTAATACGAAAAACAATTGATACGAGAGATTAAAAATATATTATAAATTAAAAAAATTTAAATTTTTAAGGACGGTCTTAGACATTATTGAGATGAAAATTTTGCTAAGAAGTTACTTGATACAAACTAATAGAACGGTTGAAGGATAACAGTTGCCTTTTCTCAATATTTATTTTATTTTTCATATACATTGTGATACGTTCGTCTTGTGCTCCCACCTGCGGGGTAAGCTATTCATTATAAGATGTGCGGATCTTGTATATTTCTAAAGCACCATGATGTCCTTGAAATTTTCACGAAATAATAACACCTTTCAAAATAATACCATTATTTCTATCATTCTCATGTTGCTATAGTTCTTGTTGATATAATTAATTGTACATAAATAAAAAGGCAGTCATTTAATATAGTTAATAAGCCGCATTAAATTTGGCCCTTTTAATAGTACTTTAAAATTAATAATAAATTTATTAGAATAAAAACGTTTTTTCTTTTATTTATGCTAAATTCCTAAATATTGTTAAATAATAAAATGTTAAAAAAATTAATTATAAGAAAGTGGAATATTGTCTTTTATCCATTGAGAATATTTTCTAACATCAACGTAAACACTCGGTACTCCAGGAGCTCCGCACTGATCGGAACCGAACGAAAGAATCCCGACCTGAAAAAGAAAAAGATGAAGTTAATCTAGTTACACGAAGTAAGTAAAAAGCCATTAACGACCCGATTACCGGTTTTACCTGGTAATGGCTATCTCCTGATCTCGTTAGTAAGGGAGCACCTCCGAAACCACTACAAGCATCCTTTCCTGCATCTCCTCCAGCACATAATTGATTGTCCGATATCGGTAAAGTATTCCCATAAACGTTTTTACATTGCTGTAGGTTTACTATTGGTACTCTTATGGATTGTTGTCTAGGTGGAGTGTCTAAAACAATATGTTAAATGATAACGCATAACATTTTAATGTATAAAAATTGTTCATGCAGTTATTATTATGTTACAAGTCACATTCAATCTTACATAAATTTTAAAATTTGTCTAGAAAAATTAATATAGTTGTAAGTTTATAGACGTGATAAACTCTACATCTTTCATTTCTTTAGGTTTTTCTTAAGATTGAAAAAAATATTTTCTGATATTTCTAAGTATTAACAAGATATTCACATGAAGTTCAAAAGCATATCTCGTTATTATCAAATGTATCTAACTGTGTTACAATTCAATTTAGAAATATACACTGATCGGCAAAAAACCGGCCACTATAAATTAGCCGCAACTTCAAAGCTGACTTTCTCGTAAACCGCGCATGCGATTTTGATGATTCTTGATTTGATCGAAAGGTAAATTTTCGAAAGGAAAAAAATTTCTGAGTGTGAGGTGCAGCTATTACCTGCAATCAAACGTCAGCTCAATTCTTTCTGCGCATTTTGTTTTTTTTTCACTTGATTATCTTTCGAAAGCAGTACTTTAAGTATTTTTAGCGGGAGCAAATGTGAATAACGATAGGAGAGAGTTGGTCCCAAAGATGTTCGATAGGCTTACAGTCCGGGCTTCAAGCTGGCCACTTCATCCATTCAATAACTCTAACTAATAACTCTTCTTGCAATCAAATCACTTTCAGCAAGTCTTGGCTCGATTGGTTCTTTCACTTACGTAACATCATTTGAAGACGATGCCGAGTTTTTACAGCTGTCGCTTTATGATTCTACAAGTGTTTAGAACAATAAATCGGTCATCAACTGCTGTTGTCACTTGTCTTCTAGCGGAACCTTACTATCCAGTGTAATTTTTTTTCCATATATCTGTTGCAGGCATCTTGAACTGTTGTTCAGGGTATGCACAACGTACGGGCAACGTACCGTTAACTTTTGTCACCCTCAATTAAAGCAACAATACATGCAATATCAGTCGCGACATCAGTCGCCACCTTAGATTTTTTATGCTTCTTTGTCTTGTTTTCACAGGTGTACGCTTTATATCACTGCATCTTCGTTAATCTTTAAAGGGCCGGGTTAACATATATTCTGAAGAAAATCGATACAAAATGTACTTCTTATGATATATTTATCAGATACAAAATACTGATAACATAGACCACCACTTAAGTGGTGGTCCTGGTACTCTAAAGGTTAATAACAGAGATAATACAGTGAATAAAGAAAAACAAAATGTTCGGAAAAGATTGGGCTACGGTATGAACACCCTATGCTGTAGCAACTGCACCCACAGAGCGTTACAAATTTCGAGAAAAAAAGTTCTTCTTATTCTCGCTCTTCGTATACGCTAAAATCTCAATGAAAATTTCTATCGTAGGATTAATGTCGAAGAATCAATCTATCGAACAAAATCGAATGCGTGGTACGCGAGAGAGCGGGTCGCGAATTCGATTGCGGTCAATTTATAAAAAATTGTTTTGGCACTGATGGCACGGAGAATGTACCAGCAACCTGAAAGAAATCACTAGCAGCAATGATGTTTCCTCCATGGTAGGTTTCACATCACAATGATGTTGTGGGTAAACAGAAAGTGAACAAGCTGGCCAAAGAGGCAGCAAAAAATCCACATAAAACAGGTAAATCAATAGTTGGGAGGCCTCAAAGCTATGATGTTGGGAGGCCTCAAAGGTTCCTCAAGATTCCAGAAAATTGACGTGTAGTTACTTCCAAATACACAAAGTGGATTTCCAAGAAATTTTCAGGGAATTTTGGATAATCCCAGATTTACTTATAGTTTTCAAGAACTTCAAGCAAATGATTTAGATTTTCAAAAACTATTTAGAGATTCCTAGGACAGGTATCTAAGCTTTTGAAGTATCTGAAAAATCTTTAAGGCTTTTCAAACAAAATCAAATATTTCCAAAATTAACGAAAGATTTTCTAAATTTTATTAAGCCTATCTATGGATTTTTCAGAGATGTATAAAAATAAGTATATCTCGTTATTGTCAAACGTATTTAATTATGTTACAATTAAATAAAGAAATATTAAGAAGTTCTAAGAATTATTATTACTGCAAGCATAGCAGTAATAATATTACTCCATAATAGGTCCCACATCACAATAATATTGTGGGCAATGAGAAGGCGGGCAAGCTAGCCCAAGAGGCACCAAAAATGCTCTTAATTGGACCCCAATTGGGTTGTAGACCACAGAAAAATCACATAAATTAGGTAGCCTCACGCTGGACAGAACAGGTTACTTTCAGGTTACTTTACAAGTGGAAAGTAAAAACCCAAGAGGTCTGATGGTTCAGCAAATTGCCATGTACTCCTCAAATACCATATTTTCCATATTAGACAAGCTGAATAAATTTGTCGACTTTGCAACAACCAGTCAGTAATAGTTGAACATACAGTGTGTAATTGCGTTATAAGAGGACGCCATTTTCCATAAAGCTCTTATCAACCGACATAAAGGAATAAGACCTTTGAGCATTTTTAATGTTGATTAAGGACCTACATTTTACCTAAAACTCTGAAGGGCTAAAGCTACTAAAGGCATTTTATAAGATTTTCCGGGAGATAGATATTTCGAGATTTATAAAGCTTCCAGAAAATTTTACCGATTTTAATTCCTTAATGATGCATTTGTTCATGACCCGTAGTTCTTTCCAAATGCACTTGGAGGATTTCCAAAAAAGTTGATGGAATTATGAATAATCCTAGATTTACTAATAATTTTCAAGTACTTCGAGGAAGTTATTTACACTTTCAAATAACATTTAGGGATTCCTAGACATATCTAAGTTTTCAAAACATTTCTGCAAAATCTTTAAACATTTTCAAGCAAAACCAGAGATTTTTCGATAAAATAACTAGGGATCAATAAAACATGTTTTAGGATTTTAAGAGAATTTTAAAAAATTTTTCAAGCCTATTTATTTTTCACAAATATTTAAATTTTAAGATATTTGTTGATATTTTATAGGTAATCCCAACGACATATATGAAAATTTCAAGAATTTCTATGAACTTTTGGAAATTTATCGACGATCTTTAAGAATTACAAAGGAGTTAGTTAGAATTTCAAAGCATCTTTAGGATTTTTTAAATTACCCACATAATCTAACGTTTTAGAAATCTTCAAGCTGTTCTGAATAGTTTTCATAAATTTTCAAAGATTGTCCTGAATTTAGCTCAAAGTGTTCTTAATTCTGGTAGAACCGTTACAACTGAGAACTTACATACAACAATAAACCATGATAGCTTATTACCTAAAGGCGAAGAAAAAACTGCTTAACTGAACATGGTGTAAGAAAGCAAAAAATATTGCTTATCTTCAAACAATAAACATAGAAGTAGAGATGGGTTAGGTTAATCAAAAGGCTATTTAACGTGGCAGAGGTTCGTTGTTAAGTGGTAATTAAAGATTACAAAAGTATTTTATAGGATTTTAAATGAATTTGTTAAACTTTTCAGAATTATCTAGACATTTTTAAAGCAATAGGTATTTTGTAGAGATTACAGCAATTTTTAGGAATTTCAAACTATTTCCTAATAATGTGATGTTACTTCTAAAGATATTCAGTAGATTTTTAATAAATTGTCAGAAAATTTTAAACGCTCTAAGATTGTTATATTTGAATCGTAAATTTAAGTTGTTTGTATAATAACAGATGTTGAGAATAATAACTGAAATAAAGTTACGTGAAATAATATTAAATTAAAATTAAATTATATCAAATAAAATAACTCGTAAATTGACTGAAAATTGGCGTAAATGAAAACAAAAAATTGAAATTTATACGGTCGCAAGCTGCATAGAAAATTCACGATACAAATACGTCCCCTAAAGAATACAATTCTTTAGGAGACATAGCAATCAATATTTACATCACGTTTAATTTTACAAGAGAAGAAAAAGGCAAAATTGAAGTTTTAAAGAATAAGTTTCAAGATCATTTTGTTCCAAAGAAAAATTTTACGTATGAACGCTACAAAGCTTTTGCAAACAATAAGACAAAGTCTGGAATCAATAAAACATTTATTATAATATTAAAAAATCAAGCATCGAATTGTGAATTCGGCGATGAAGAATTAAAAAACAATGTAATAAAAACGGAGTTAGAGAAAAACTGCTTCAACGAGACAGCTCGTAATCAATTGGATGATATGAATGCCACACTTCCGAAAGCAATTAAAATGGAAATCGACGTCATTGGAAAGAGCAGAACATGAAACAATTTCAAACTCGTTTTTCAACTATTTAGAGTCATCTGATATAATCATATGATAACTGATGTTGCAATTATCCAATAAATAAATATTATGCCTATAGTGAGTATTAAATCTCTTTTCAATAGTTTGTAAACAAAAACAATTTTTCCATAAGAATCAAAAAAGAATTTATGATATTTATCAGATTTGGGAAATGAGACTAGTAATATTATAAGTAATTTAACTATTAATTCTATTGGGTATAATACTCATACGTATTCTTGTTATAAATACTTAGTTGTTAATAATTCATTAAAAATTAAATATAAGATAGATACTGGAGCTAATGCCAACAAATATCCTTAAAAATTTAATACTAATAATCGTTAAATAGATAGAAATAGATTATCTACTTTCACAAGACAAATTCTGCTTATTCTCAGGAAATGTAATTTAAAAATAAAATTTAAATAAAGGAATATATTTCTACATTTCATGTTGAGGAAACCACAATGATGATTAAATCTTATATCTGTGGTCAATTTAAATTATAACCAATAAATTTCTCAATTTAAAGATATTTTTTCTGAAATTGGTTGTTTAGGAAAGCCATATCATATTGATGTTGATAAGAATACCGTATTCTTTAATAACTAAATATCAAAATTATTTGAAGAACTTAGAAAAGTTAAAAGTAATAAGAAAATTAATTATCATACTAATTACAAAAGCAGACAATTCTCTCCGAATTTAATACAGAAACTGTAAAATTTAATTTAAAGGTTTAGATTTAGGATTCAAATTTTCAGTGTCAGATACCAATTCAGATGAAGAAGAAATAAATGCAATAAATGCGCAACCGCTGAGAGATATAAGATATAAGAAAGGTAATCTACTTGTATGTGGTAATATGTGTAACAACATGCTTTTAATCCATTAAAACGATCTAAATAAACCATGCGTTTTATCAGTCTATACTTCTCGTCATAGTTTTAGGAGCCGTATAAATGCAAAACGGTAACCATTACGCATAGGCATCTAAGTATTTAACACCAATGCAAACGAACTAATAATTTGAATTATTTTGGTGTAGCTAAATTCCATAAATATGTCTTTGGTAGACGGATTGCATGCCATTATAAAATTAATCTCATGTGCAAACCTAGGAAAGATTTAATTAAAATAGAATGTTAGCATTAATACATACAGAAAATTTAGGTATTTCTAAAAGTCTACAAAAAGCTAATAATTTCGTATATTGGCCTGGGATGACCAACAATATAATTAATTATACTAAATCGTGCACTTCTTGTTCGAAATATTCTAACTCTAATAGAAAGAAGACAATGATTGTCAATAAAATTGAACAATTTCCTTGGTATAAGATTAGAGTAGATCTGTATTAACTAGGTATATGGAAAAGTTTATTCGCTAATTGTTTCTTAAAAATATAGTTTGGAAACATAGAAATTACGAATGGAAGCAATATTAATTAAAAATAACGCATGGAAACATGTAAATGGCACATAAAAAAACCAAATTTAATACCCGAAGATGAGGTGTCATAAACGGTATACGAAGTGTATTTTATTTATAATAAAAACCAAACAAAAACAAATTTGAACCTAGATGCATATGAGGAATATTTGACGGATACTCTGACACAGCGACAGCATATAGAATTTATATCCCAAATAAAGGAAACCTAATATCTAGTAGAGATGTAGAATTTAAAAAAAAAGAAAATATAAATATTAAAGGTTTTTTATTAAATTGAGAAAAGAAACAAACACAGGAAATATTGGAGGAAATGGAAGTAAAATATGTAAATTAAAAACAGCATTACATGGCTCAAAATAAACCAGATACAATAGTATAAAAAATTAGATAATACATTAAAAGAAATTGGGATAACACCAATTAATGGCGATCAATGCATTTGTACTTCAAATAAACAGGAACCACTTCTCGTCGCAATCAATGTGAACGATATTATAATAGCCTAAAAAACAACGTTGTATGGAAAACTCAAAACCAGTAAGCACATCTATGGTGCCAAATTCAAAATTACAAAAACAATAAGTAAAAAATAAAAAAAAATGAAAAAGCATCTATAACAATGTTTAACAGGAAATTTAATTTATGAATCAATTGGTACACGACCCGATATTACATTCAGCGTTAACTTGTTAAAGCAATTTAATACAAATTAGAACGAAAGTCATTGGATTGCAGTGAAAAGAGTGTTAAGCTATTTAAAAGGAACAATAAATTCGGAATTAATGTATAGAACTTCAAGAAATAATATGAAATGTTACACAGATGCGGATTGAAGATCATCTACAGATGATCGGCACTCGTATACCAGTTATTAGTATGTAAAAAAAATTTGTATAGGAATTAAAATTTGATTCAAAAGAACCAATCGTCATTTACAATGACCATCAAAGTTGTTAAAACTTGACGAAGAACAATGATGAACGCATTATAGTAGGACTAAACATATTAATATATAGATGTAAAATTTCATAAGAAAATCGTTAAAAAGCAACGTTATAAATTTATAGTATTATCAAACATAGGAAATGATCGCCGATATGTTAACAAAATCATTACCAATACAAAAATTAAAAAAGTTTATAACTAGGTCTGGTCTTATAGGGGAGTGTCATCTAGTATTGGTTGTTGTTTTAAAGTAAACCAAAGATAAATAAACAAGAACAAGTGATTATATAAATAAATAATAAGTTGACATAATTTTAAAATTTTTGAAATTTATAGATGATTCCAATTAGATTCCTGCTCTCTAATCCAATTAGATTAGAGAGCTAGATTAGATTTTCATGGATCCCTAAATCTCCAAAAACTTATTCCAATAAGATGGAGATAGATCTCTATGATTTCATAATGCCTAAAAACTACAATGTCAATTTAACGCTGTTTAGACATTTTTAAATTGCTTATTTAATGTTATTTCCAAGTTGTCTAAAAATGTCTAAAGGCATAGTGACATCTCTAAGTACTTTATAAGATGCATTTCTTGATGATTTTGAATAATCTATGGATGATTTTTGGATAATCATAGTTTTACTGATAATTTTAAATAACTTCAAAGAAACTATTTAGACTTTTAATGTATTTCTGCAAAATCTTTTACAATTTTCAAACAAAACCAAGTATTTGGAGAAATAACCAAAGTTCAATAAAATAAATAGCCTATGGATTTTCAACTAATACTTAAAAATTATATCAACTTCAAGGCATCTTGATAATTTCTTGATAATTCAAAAAACATACATGAGTGTTGCAACATTTTCTGGCGATTTCTTAAAATTTATCGACGGTCTTCAAGAATTTAAGGAAGTTGCTTAGAATTTGCAAGAGTTCTTTAGGATATTTGTAAGTATGCAGACAATCCAACTTTTGAGACTGAAGAGTCATCATGAATTCTCAAGGATTATCTTGAATTAAGCTAAAAATTTTCTTGATTCTGGCAGAACCATTTTAACTGAGAACTTATATAAAACGGCCAAGCTGAACATGATGTAAAAATGCAAACAAAAGCATTACGTCTCGTTTAACAATAAACATACATATAGGTAGATATGGATATGGTTAAACAAATGGCTACTCAAACTGGCTGAGGTACCATGTCAAGCGGTAAGTCAAAATTACAAAAATATTTCTAAGATTTCTAACATTTTCAAAGTTATCAAGACATTTCTAAAGGAATAAAGATATTTTCAATCACTATATAAAATTGTCCATAGGCATTTATAAAGATTTCAGCAATTTATACCTATGTTATTTCCAAAGACACTTCGCGAGTTTTCAATAACTTTTCAGATAATTTTAGAAACTCCCATGTTCATAATTTGCAAGACCTCTAATAAAATTCCCTAGTACATTTAGTTCTTAAGAACATTTGGTGATTCCTAGATACATATGTCCAAATTTCAAAGCATTTCTTTAAAATCATTAAGGATTTTCAAGCAAAACTTAATTGGAAGAAATAACCAAAGATTAATAAAGAATTTTCAGGGATTATAAGATCAAGATAATATCACGAACATTAATTTTTTTATATTAAGATGTATTCTTGAAGATAGTTCCAGAGACAAGCAAAGAAATTCCAATAATTTCTAGGAATTTTTAGACATGTTTTAAAATTTATAGACGATCTTCAAGACCTTCAGATGAGTTAATTAGAATTCCAACAAACTTCAAACTTTTTAAAATTTTCCAAGCGTTTCGATGATTTGGTTATCAGACATTTCCAGAAATGTCTGTAGGTTAAAGAAAATTATTTTCAAGAATTTATGCGGTTATCCAATGTTATTCAGACAGTTTTAAAGGTATCTAAGAAATTTTAATAATTCCTGAAGATTTTTATGAATCCGATACATTTACATTTTCAAAATAATTTATTTTGTATATTTTCTATTAATTCATAAATATTGTAGATTTACTAGTTTTTAGAAAATCAATTGACCCGAAATTAAAAAATAATTAAAATGAGTCATCTTTAAACGTTGAATAACGAAATAAATATCAAAGATCAAGGCCAAAAATAATAAAATTGTGCTATTTGTTATAACAAATTAAAAACCTATCTCATTCAAAAACCTCTAGCACAACAAATTAAATTCATTAAAAGCCTTTTAAAACTCAATCGATATCTTTTTAAGAATTTATACCTGCAATTTATAGCTTATAAATAAATAAATACCATACCGCGTTGGCCGGCTGCTTTTCCCCATCCAACTAAAACGTTATTGTTGGTAGGTTCTAACCATGTTTCCGGTAAGCATATCGGTTGTGTAGTAACTATAATAAAATTATTCAAATCGCAAATGAACATTATCGATTCGATTCGGTTTTATTGAATCGGTTCGATTACACTATGACCGCTCACCCGTATAGTTAAGGTTTTGTCGCAAAACTAAAAGAGCAATGTTATGTTGGTAGGTGTCCTTTTGATATTCGGGATGGACAACTACATGGCTTATTCCGACGTCTTTCGCAGGTAAACCACAAAATTCTTCGCCGCAATCGATATCGGTGTTTGTTAAATATTCACCAACTCGGACACTGAATCTGTTTGAAAATAAAAAATAATTAGAAAATAATTTCAATATTTCTTTTATTACTTACAGTTTGAAATTAGATGCCTTTGCTAAAGCGCAATGAGCTGCAGTTAAAATCACTCTGTTACTTACAATCGATCCGGTACAAGGATATTTTATTTCCCCGCTTATAGAATCTATTAAAACAGATTATCGAGGATTATTTTTTAATATTCCAAATAAAAATTTTTAATTTACTTCTAAATCCCACCCGAGCAACGAAAGGATAAGCCCCAATTCCATCGTAATTGTATTCTCCCTGAATAGATGATTGACCACATTTGGTGTTTCCTTTGTCTCTTCTGTCTTGAGCAATATTGTTATTTGAATCGTCGTAAGACGGGCAGCAAACTAACCCTGATCCTTGAAAACCACATCCTAATTTCCCAATCCTATATAAAATTATTATTTTAAAAAGTTATAACAAAAAAAAATCAATTTTACCTGCTACTTATTACACACTCGCTGTTGAGAACGTCTCGAAGAATTGGGCAAGAAGATATTGGAACACATTGGGAGTTTGATGGACAAAAAGCAGTTTGTCTTAAAGTTCTGCTTGATGGAACAGCGTCGTCTAGATAAAAAAATAACGTTATATCATCTTGTTATAAATTAGTAGAAAAGTGATTATATTTGTTGAAGGTAAAGAGCATATACATAAATAATTTCATTGGTTATGTATACGAATATCAAGGGCAAACCGAGCCGAGCGTTAAGTTTCCGCAATAACACGTTATTTCCAAATGAAATATACTCTCAGCACTGTTAAAATAAGTGATTAACTTGGGTACACTGCAAATTTGGTTTTTAATTTAAGAAAAGTTAAAACCTCGTCCTTAATGATTCTTTAAAAGTTTTAATAACTGATTAATAATTTATAGTAATGTTTGGCAAATTTTATTATTATTTTATTCATACTAATTAATTTATATTTACTTGTATATAAGCTCTGCTTCAAAATCGTTTTGAGTATGTTTTGAATAAATATATTTTTTAAAGGAAGGACATATCATCTCTTATCTTATTTATCTGATATTATCTTTCCATTATTTCTTGTTATCGCACCGAATATCTCTCAATATAATTCCAATTATCATTTAAAACAACCCCAAATATCTTTTAAAATACTTCATGTAAACCCTTTATCTAGCTCGATTTTTGATCAATATTTTCACTGACACTTTTCAGCATCATCTCAAACATCCCATATTATAATCTCCAAAATCATTTAACATCGACGTCATCATCTCTTATATTCACCTTTATCATCCCTCAACCTCGACTCGAATATACTTTTCTTATATAAAAAACTAATGCATAAAATAAAAACGTGAAATACCAGATAACTTGCAGAATCCGGACAATATCAACAAACATCTGTTAAAGACACCAACGCTTGTACTCAAAGTAGACTCGGATATCTATAGATTGTAAATAAATTCTAATTTTAATTTATATCTGATGCATTTATGGTAATGAAAGCAATTAACTTCATTCGGTATACTGCTACCGGTTGGGTCGGCTTAGATATAAATGTGGTAAAGATGTGCTGCCTACATGTTCTGCCGCCATCGGTGCACATTATAAACACTTGTATTGCGGAAGGAAAGTTCCCTATCGACTGGAAGAAATCGTTGATAATTCCCTTTCCCAAGAATATCAACAAGACGATCTCGGACTTGCGACTGATCAGTATCCTTCCTTTTACAAACATTCGCTAATGTTTGTAAAAGATTGCTATGGCAGCAGATTAATGATTTTGTATCGAACATTAATATTTCACCACAAATGCATTCTGGTTTCAGATGAGACGATAATTATACAACAGCTCTTTTAAATATTGTGGCCGATATTTTGAGAGACGCAACCAATCTTCCAAGAAACCAAACTAGCAACAGTGTATATTAATTTCAAATAAATGGTTATGGCTATCGAAAATATAATTATAATAAGCAAATGATGTGCTAATATAACAGAACGAATGAGCATATATTAGTTATGTAACGGATCGACAGTTATTGACTACAAGAAAGGAAGATAGATAGAAAAAATGTGCAGTAAGATACAGATAAGAGACGGATTAGAGAAGAAAACAAACAGGTATAGGTCAAGAAAAAGTAGTTGAAGAGATAGCAGATGGTGCCTCAGAAAATGTTTAAAACTTGTTAAACTAGCTGCATTGCGAACAACGGTATGCAAATCGCTCCACAACGCATTCGACTGCACTATAAAAAGTCTAATAAAGGCATCAGACAAATAAGCAGGAGTGTGGATATGGTAAATTTTGTATAACATAGTAAGTATACGGAATGATCTACTACTCTGGCAAGTCATCATCTGCAGGTTGTTACGATATTTTATGGATAAATGTACTGAAACTTTTTCAAATCAAAAATGTACCGTATACAATTGTTATGAAGTCTTTCCAATTTACCCCGAAGGGCTACGGATCAATGTGTGAAAAATGAGAGATTAACAAACATTACCACGGACGACAGGAGGAAGGTAGCATCCAAGTATTTTCAAATTATGGAAACAGATGTAAACCTTCCTACAGACTTCCTAAACTTGTGGTTGTCAAGACATCGCCGAATCCATTATCCAAGACTTCTGACCGTATTAGAAAACGGAATAACGGTGTCGCCGAGCCTCAGTTGAATGGAAGTTAAAGAATTTATATTGTACCGAATAGAGTGCCAAACACAATGGCTTCCGTTTTATCTGGATTCAGATTAAGTCGATGACGTCTAGTCCAGTCAAGTACGCTAGAGAGATCGGTGTTAAGACGCAACAAAGCATCTGGGAGGTTGTTAATAATTGTCGAAGTATAATGCTGAAAGTAATCTGTATATAAATGATAGTTACGCCAGATACCATCACTAATACAATTTACGAAAATGTAGCACAAAGCTTATCACAAGCAGATCTAATATCATCATCCCTTCACAAAAACCGGACTGCAACTTGTTAATCAGATTAAACTTCTCAAGTAATATCTGAATCTGCATATAACCTAACTGTTCAATAGCTTTCGACAACGTAGATAAACTAAAAATGGGTCGAAAGTCGCTAATATGGAGCGGAGATTTAATTTTTAGGATAGGAATCGCATGTGCGATTCGCCAAGTTGATAAAAATATGTGTTAGGGGAGTAATAACTATACATAGAATGGCTAAAAGGAATCTAAATCCACTATAATCTGCTCTAACACTAGTGGACTTGGAGTCTGTTAAGACATCCCGGATCTCAGCCGCTGCAAGCAAACTTAATGAAAAGAAAAGCATGTTGGTTGATGCACGTAATTCTTTAATAGTATTCTGCCTAGTTATGTTATCAACCACCACAAGAGGATCCGCAAAATACTTCTCTAAAGCAGCAGCATCAAGTGTGGGCTGATCTGTGGGAGACTCTATAACACCAACTGATCGCATTATATTCTAAAATGTCTTACGAGTGGCTCCAAACAACCTCTGATAGAAGTACAATCTGTTAGCGTTTTTTTCATCGATGATTACAACTGTTGCGCAGCACACGATATAGCAACAGAAATGCTACGTTTGATTACACTCCCGCATGAATGACTAATTGCATAGATAATAAAATAATATAAATCTCTATGTGTTTAGCCTTCCGCGCCTCTCCAACGCATGCCTGTCATAGAATTAAAGAATCTTGGAATTAAACTGTTTCACTTTTCGCATAATAAATCAGGTCATGATTCGAAAATTAAAGTGCAAGCAACTGACCGTGCATTAGAATACTATCCGGACGAAATATGATAATAAGATCGAAGAGACTGTGAGAGGATGACGAGTGCTAAGTTGGCAGACAGAGTAAGATCGACAGATTTAGTGACAAAGTTATGAATTGCAGTTTCTTACAACGTGCATTATTCTTCTAATAAACAAGTGTTGAAGTAACCCATTAAAAGACTTTTATAAAATAAAAAGTGTGTCTCTCAACAATCTCCATCACCTGATTAAAGTAATTGGAGAAAGAGGACGGACAACAAGTAAAGCCGCATTGCCATCACATTTTACCTCCACAAGTAAGAACTCGGTACCCTACGTTGACCCATTAGAAGTCTCATTCTATGTTTTATAGATTATAGTAAGGCTTTTATGATTGATCATGGTCCGCTGTAGGCTATTTTGTACCATAATAGATTTGGTACAATAGCAATAAAATTACTTGATGATTACATTATTGGTATTACAGACAATGAGCGTGAAGGAAGCAAGGTCAGACTTTTTAGCGGTTGATTCGGGATGTCCTCAGGGATCAATTTTGTTACCACCTTTATTTTCCATTTATATCACTGGTATACCGCTTTGTCGAATTGTACCATGTATAACTGAGAAACAATAAACTATTATTATTATTATAACCCCCAATACCGCCCATGCCAGTTCATAAAATTATCATGGGGACTAATCAACATCGTCTTGAATATTCTTCTATACCGCCCCTCAATAACATTTCAAACATATGTTGTTCCGCATACCCCTCCAAATCATCTCTACTAATTCTAAACTTTGAGTCAAATAGAATGAAAATTGTCTCTAATATCCTACTACATTATCCCCAATATCTCTTGATATAGCCTCAGCCACCTCTAAATACAATTTAGCATGTGCTGTCCAACGCGAAAGTTTTCCAACGCTGTCTAGCCTACTCCAAAAGTACTCCTAAATACTCTAAATGCTATACTTAGTCTCTCTCTTTACGTCGACTCTGATATCCATGAATATCATCGCTGGCGATTGGGAGGCCTCCCGGTCACAGATAAATGTCTTCCTGACCGGCCATACACACTTCAAATACCACCTTTTCTTTTTTTCGTAATTGAACAAGCTGAGGATCAAACTTCTCGACTTTGCAACGGTGAGTCAAAAGCAGCTGAACACATTCTGTGCAATTACGTTTCCAGAGGTCGACTAAGACAAAACTTTCGGTAAAGCTTTTTGACTCTTACCCACATAAAGACACAAAACCTTGGAGAAATTTTAAGGTTTATTTCTGGCGCACATCGATGTTATTTCGGTGATATCCTGACATCTCCTCTGGTTTTTTTCATTATCATGTCACTCGCTTTTCATCATAACCTCTGTTAACTCAGTCAATATAGCTTCTGAAACATTTCAACATCTCTGATGTCCCTTATGTCAATCTTGTGTCAACATCTTAGAAACCAAATCCAATCCAACTCATTATCCAACGTCCTTCTAGTCAGAATTGGGTAATTCTACTTCTAGCTAGAATAGTTACAGTTAAAGCTAATACCAACACTGAAGCTAACGCGTCTCTTAGGATGGTTAAACTCAAATGTTTCTAGTTCCAAATTAAATGGAAGTTTAATGTATAGAAAACTTAGTTATATAGTTTTTATAGTTACATAACATAAATTGAACTTGAATAAATTTTCAATTTAGAAAAGAGCCCAATTATTACATAAAAATAGGAAAAAATACTTAACTTCTCTAATTAAAGTATAAAATTTTTGTAATTTAGTGATTTTTTAGTTTTTGAGCATCCGGATTAGCGAACGTTCGGATTACTGGGATTTGGATTATCGAACTACTCTTTCTTACAGGATTTCTACTGTACTCTTTTTATTGAAGTAATTTGGAATTATAATTGCATTAAATTCCTTATCAGAATTGTAATTTATAATTATATTATTTAATTATTTCCTTGTAATTATGGTATCTACAGAGGGGCGTTGTTTGATTGCATGTCAAAAATGAAGAGTAAGAGCTGTTGAGAACGTAAACCATAGAAGTGGACATTTTCCAAAGATACTCTCATCTCCACAGGCACCGAATATGTGGCGTGTATAAAATTAAGATTGCCATTTATTTGGGTTAGGTATTCAAGTGTGAAGCATAATGTCATATAGGTGACGACTATCCTCTTAAATACAGTTTTCAATTCTCCGCATGAAATCAACTATCATTTGAACCGAAAGCTGTTGCTCATACATTTCTTGGCAGATCGCATCCTGCAACACGCCCAAATTGCGTGATTTTCCTAAACGCTCCATTTTACATTTCGACAACATCCCATGGGCCAAGGTCACCTGATATCTCAATATGTATACTTCCTTCTCGAGGTTTCTAAAGAACTTTGTGTACACTCATAAACCACGTAATTTGGATAAGTTGTAGGATTCTACCCAAGAAATAGTGCTCATGATTGATCACCAGAGTTATGGACAATTTCATACGAAGGGTTAAAAACTGCATTCAAGATGATGGTCGTCACCCACATGACATTATTTTTTTCACTAACTCAAATAACATGTCTTAGCCTTCATTGTTAATTTTTGTCAATGTTAAGTTTTTGTAACTCCTCGGTAGGGGCAATGAAAAGGTACTTGTGTAGCTTGACTTGGTGTTGTTAACATGGTATTATTTTTGTGCTATTGTATTGTTTATATGTTGTAGAGCTAATAAAGAAGTTATTATTATTGTTGAACAAACAAATTCCTTTCAACTTAAAAATCTACTAACAATAAGTACTCTTTGTTTAGAAAAACATCCGATTTCCGTATATATCACACTGTATTATTATATCAAACATATTTAAAAGATTTAAACGCAACGCCTTCTCAATTCTGTCATCTAATTTTTTACACAAAAAATAATTAGAAAAGTAATAAATAATTCCTTTTTAAGATATGTACTTTGTAATTGTAATTAACTCCTATTTTGACAGAGTACTTTGTAATTATAATTAATTCTTTTTTTGGAAAAGTATTTGTAATTGTAATTATTTTTAAAGTACATGTAACTACCAGCTGTGCTTCTGATTATCTACAAATGACATTTCTTTACGTCTTCCATTCTCGAGTATCCCAACCATACTTTTATGTCTGTTATTATATTTCTCAAGATCGCCACGAATATCTTTTAAACTAGTAATGCGTATCGATCTCCTCTCTGAATATTATTCCAAATACCATCGATATCACCCTTGATCTGTCTTAACACAGCCCTTAATAACAACTTTATGTCATCCTTGGTAGTTCTCAATATCGCTCTGACATTTCTTAATATCGTTATCAATCAGATTATTAATAAACCATTAAACATTACACTTAACGTTACTCGACTCTAACCTCTCTCAATGTTATTCATAACCACTATAACATCGCTCCTTTAACGTAAATTAATTTAAAACCTTAATTAGCTTTAACGTTGTTCCAGACAGTTCTGCGGCCCGTTTTGCGGTCTGAGCTTTATCAAGTGAAAAACTAAGATCGATGATCAGTTATTAACATTATATCAACCTTAAACCTGTTATTATATTGATGACTCTAGATTGTTCTAACTAAATTCATATACCACATTTACCCCAAGAACCTAACTATATACAGTACGTATATAAAGTTTATATGTTATGTTGTATATCAGTTAGCCTATATATAGAATTGATTCCAAATTTTATGTACACATTGTTTAATATATCTCGATTATTTTATCCTTGATAATCAGAATTGTAGCTTCATTTACAATTAAAATGTGAAAGTATTATTAACAATAACATTAAAATATTATTTTCTTTTAAATAATAAAGTTATTGTAAATTATCAGTAAAAGTGTTCGTTATGCATGGAAAAATTTAAATTGAAAAATCGTCATAATAGAAATGATCATAATAGAAAATGAAATCAACAAGCATATATGCTCCACTTATTTCTATTCATTAATGTTTGGATGTATATTTTTTTAAGTAAAAATGAAGTAAAATATGAAAAACCCAAGCGAAACACCACAGCAATTAAAATCATCGTATTTATTTCTCAATCCTCCAATTATCTTAATTATTCGTAGAAGCATTGAAAAGCAAAAATATATCCGTAATTGAAGTTTCTTGTCAAAGATAAAAATTATCGAGTTAATTCCACAAAAACGAACTTTCCAAAATTTTATGAAAATAGATTTTATAAATTTATTTTACGTTAAAAAAATAATGGAATAATAAATTGACTCACCAGTTAATGATAATTGTAGAAAATTGAGTAAAAGTAGAATAATATTAAAATAATTTCCTCCCTTAAACTTCATGATGAAAACGTGAATGTATGCAAATTCAACTATATAATGATGCTAGTGGACTGTGAACAATGATTTAAAACTATCGTCCTTCCACTAAAAAAACTACTCTACCCCACTACTAAACGATTCGACAATTTTGCAATTTCAAATTGATATTAAAAGTAAACGCACGTGGGGGACATCTCATTCCTATTTTTTTACTCACACACTTTAATTAATCATACTGAATCATTTTGAAATATCTTTAACTCTTAATTAATCATATTAAACTATTTCATTACACAAAAATCAAATTTGATTTACCAATTAAAATTCTTACCAGCTTTTTCATATTATAATCCTTGATTACATATGGAACGTTGAGAAGGTCGATTCGACCTGATATAAAAACAATGGGTAATAAATAAAATATTTGTTTATTCAGGAAAAGTAAATCTTAATCTATGTCATAAGAGAATTTAAATGTTTAAATTAATTAATTGATTTAAAATGTAAAGCACGAAAAGGCTGTTAATGACATTGTAGGTGGAATAAAATGTTTCTTTAATTTGTAGTGCAATAAAAGAACTAAAAAAATCATTAAAACTTTTTGTTCTGATAAGAAATCTCTACAACGAAAAGTCATTACCGTTATAATTTGGATAAAATAAATTCTAATCATTTAGTTTCAGCCGAAGTAACAAAAATGTTTTTATATCTTTCAGTGTTAACAAATATTATTATTGATGTTTATTTTAAACAAACAACTTGCGTTTTCGTGATTCTTCAAGGGGACAATGAAGGTTTTACTTATTTAAATAAATCAGCTGTGGTGTTTCGATATACCAAATTGAATGATTTAAAAGAATTTTTTTTTAAAAGTGATTTAATAAATAAGATTTTCTGCAAAGGATTTATTATACAATCAAATGAACGAGTGGAAATTTTACATTATTTGGAAGAATCGATTTTACCCAAATTAAAATATCAGTATGATGAAAGATCGTATTTATTACTTCCATGTAAAAATGATTCAAGCAAAGAGAAAAATTTAAATATAACCAGAATTAATAAGCGAGAATTTTTAAACATTTTGGATATTTATTATCATCAGGACAAAGAAATATATCATTTATACAACTATAAAAATCGTTCTTTAATCGATATTTGGTCCCATAAGAAAGGATTTTTATACAACAATAATCTTTATCCGAGTGATAATAACATCCATGAAATGGCAATTCGAATTACTGGATTTAATTATTTACCCTATGTTATTTTTGGTGCCCAAGAATCTTTCGGGATTGATGTTAACCTCCTAAAACTTTTTTCAACACTTTATAATGGATCTTTGATTATTTTGCAAGAAAATGAAGAAAATTGGCAACATTTATATGAATTAGTTAGTGAGAATCAAGCTGATGTGGCTTTAGGTGGTTTCCAACTTACGAGAAGTTACAATGATTTAGATTTATCAACAGTTTATTATTACACGAAATTTAAAGCACTCGTTCCAAAACCAAAGTATGAAGCTGATAAAAAAAATAATTAAGATAATAATTTTCTTTATAGGTTATTAAAAGGAACATTAGCTCCTTTTAGGGCTTTATCCCCAGGAAGTTGGACTTTGTTAACGTTATTATTCATTGTATTTATCATAATAATAACATCTTTAATTATTTATCAATCCCCATCTTATCAAAAACCCAACATTATTAAAAGTTGGTTAGCAATTTATGGAATGTTCTTCACTCAATCACCAGCAATCCCAATCATTTTACTTACCTTTAAAAGCATCTTCGTTTGGGTTCATTTAACAAGTTTCGTTGTTGCCTCTATTTATAACAGTGGGGCCGCTAGCATATTAATTGTTCCAAGGTAAAAACAGACAAATTAAATTAACACCTTTAATTAATATCCAAAAATTTTTAGTTACGAACATGGAATTAATTCTATTGATGAACTAATCGAGTCAGATTTAAAACTTGGCACATTTAACATCGAAGAATTTTCTTTACCTTTATCTTCATCCGAATTTGTAATTTTACATTTTTAATCTAATTTAAATTCATGATTACTCTTTTAGGTGAGAGACAACAAAGTGATGAGCCATTTCTTTGAGGCCACTCATAAAGAAATTAATGATCTGGTTCAAAATCGAAGCGCTGGTGTTATTATTGAAGAAACGAAATATTGTAACAATTAATGTCCTTAATTTTTAATGTGATTTAAATCGTGATATTTTAGTTAACTATGCATCTGAATGTATTGATTCAAAAACACTACATCATCTACAATTAATGCGCGAGAGTATATCATCGGTTCATTTGGCGTTTATTTGTCGAAAAAATTGGGAGTTATTGAAACATTTTAATAAGTTTATTATGCAAGTTGTTGAAACTGGGCTTATTTACCCTTGGGAACAAGAGGTTAGAAGTTTCTATGTTTCAAATTGATGTGTACATGCTAACATGTATGCAACATATTTATAATAATTATTGGAACAAAGAATGTGTGATTTTTCCTTATTAACACTAAACCTACCATGACGGGTCAAATGACCCATTTTAAACGTTTTGTGAAAATTTCTTGGAAATAACACATCGCCATTTGCCTTTAGAAGTTTTTTAAAGAATATATCGAAAGTATATTCTAAGATTTATACCTTTCTTTTTATTTTTTCCAAGAAATATATGTAAACTGCACTAACTACCACAACAGGCATTGGACATTTTTACTATCATATGATATATTATTATAATGCACTGTAATATTTTCTGTTAGCTGATTGATGAAGAATCAACATTATGGATAACATGATAGTGCTTCTAGAAGACTTCAAATGTTTCCAAAAGATTTGGAATGCTTGCAGAAGACTTGCAATGCTCCAGAAGATTTCAACTGCTTCCAGAACACTTGATACTGGTCCTGAACTACTTGATCAGAGAAGAGAAGAGATCAGAGAAGACTTAAAGTATTTCCAAAATGCAAGTCTTCTGGATATAGTCCCAAAAAACTTAATACTAGATCTGCTTCTAAAGGACTTTATATTGCTTCCACAAGACTTGTAATGCTTCCAGATTTTAAATATTTACATAAGGCTTGAAGGGTTTCCAGAAAACTTGATCTGCTTTCAGTAGACTTAACATTGCTTCTAGAAGACTCGATATTGCTTCCAGAAAACTTGTAACGTTTCCAGAATACTAAATACTATTTTTAGAAGGCTCGAAGTGCACCCAGAATAGTTGATATTATCTCTTGATGTAAAACTGCAGGTAGAAAATCTCTTGATAGTTACAAGCTTGCAGAAGATATTTTTATTGCAAAAAGCAATAAATTGTTAACAATATTTGATTTCTCTTCTAAAATACCAAATATTCTTGGCAAAATACAAAATCTTTGTATCACAAGTTCAAAAACTGCCAATTAAAGACAAGTTACTGCTTGTAAAACTAAACACTTAGTAGAAGATACTAAGAGTTAGTAGAAGATATTTCCATTATAAACGAACTATAGGCGCCAGATGTGTAGGTACTAAATAAGTAGGTACTAAATATTAGGGAGGGTAAAATAAGACACAAAATTTTATGACGTTCATGTAATAAAGCAGAACACAGAAAATGAAGCTTCTCGAATATTGAGAACTCGATGGACTCTCCCTCCTGCAAAAAAATCTATTTATTGCTCTTTTATATGAACATGGCGCCTATTAGGCAAACAACTTGAATATTTGGTATCTATGAAGCTTTAAATGGGGTCCCACATCTTATATCAAAAAATTAATAGGAGTCATTTTCGTGAAATTATACGGTTTATCAGATTTGATAAAAAGATCAATGAAGCCAGCGTTTACAAACAGATAAATTTGCTGTAATCTCTGAAGTTTGGTGTAAATTCATCAAAAATTGCCAAAATTGTGACAAGTCTGGGGAACATGTAACTATCGATGAACAGCTTTTCCCAACCAAAGCGTTCATACAACAACAAACCAGATAGGTTTGTTAATAAGTTTAGCTTATATTTGCTGTGAGCACTAATTACATCATAAATAGATTACCATATTTAGGAAAGGAAGAAAACAGACGGGCTTAAACTCCGCTTGGGGAATGTGTTATCCTCAAATTACTGAAACCCTGTGAATGGTTTCATATTCATATTTTAAAATTTAATAAAGGTATAAACCATTTTGAAACGTTATTTGAAAAAAAAGAAATAGTTTAATTCTTGTACCTAACATACATAATATTATAAAGAAGGGTCATTTGACCCGCTTAGGTAGATATAGTAGGTATTGGTAGGTTTAGTGTTAAACAAATTTGCACAACATGGAGAAAGTTGTCCATTGATCAAATCAATCGGGTTAACTTGAGAATGATGTCAACAAGGATGCTTGAGGTGAACAAGCACTCATACTAAATTTTTAATGGATGCAGAGCTCCCATGCCATAAAGTTGAGCTTTTTGTATCCAATTTAGTGTCCCAGCATCTGCTACGAAGGTTTTAATTTAATTTTCATAGTTAAGCAGAGGTTGCTTACGGCTGATGCATTAGCTTATTCATCCATACCATGTTTCAAAAATTTTGGCTAATTTATTTATATTTATTACTACCGCCACGTTTTCAGTTGGTATTTTTAGTAGGCTACATCTCTTCCGACTTCGCTTCTAATTGTTTGCACTACCTTTTGACTTCTTCAATTCCTTTTTTATCTTTTTTCGTTGTTATTAGTACCCGTCCGTCTCTCATCTTTCTTATGCTTTCTATGAGTTCTACTTTTTTCCTACCATTCACGACTTGTTTTATATTCATAACCACATCTTCATAAGTGACGCCTTTGTTCACTACTACCAGCAAGTATGTGTTTCTTCTGTTATTTTTTACCTCTTTTTTTGTTTCGTTACTGATTTCTTTTCTTCTTGTTGAGGTCGTATAGGAAGGGCACATTTCCGTTATCGATGGCTCTAAATATGACTTTATCATCGTCCTCAATCCACTACAAGCGTCATACCCCTGACATAGTGCAACGCGATCACTTTTTTCTTCCTTCGGATTTTCTTTGATTCCGCTAAGAATATTCCAAGTTTCTTATTCAGTAATTCCGGCACTGATTTTATTTTTACATTTATTATTTATCCATGCAAATTTTATTATTTTTTCGGTCTTTTTTCTTATTTTTCCATTCGACTTAAATTTAGTCGTCATTTCGAGTACTTCGTATTCCCCGTCTAATTCTTCCCTCAGCCGATAGATCTTTATGAATTGGAACTGGATGCTCTTCTCCATTCCAGGAATATTTGTGGTTCCACCATAACCACATTTATTGCTGCGTTTTTTTGTCGAATGAGATTATGTTGTTCTCTGTCCTCTTCCGATTTTATCTGGGTTTCCATATCCCTGATATTTACTTCCCTTTCCACAGGGTCATACTTTCATCTACTAGTCTTGATTTGACACTGTCTTTCAATTGTTGTCTTTTCAATACCTCTACTTGCCTCTCCATCCTTTGGATCACGTTCTTTATTTCTCTTTTCGTATTTTTGTCTCCGTTCTGCTTTACCTCTTGTATTAATCCGAGCATTATGTTAGTATCGCTGAGAATTTGCAGTCTTGCGTTTATAGTTTGTTTTTTATCGGTTTCTTCTTCATTTCTACCTGGCATTCTCTTCCTTTTCTTAACATCTCCCTTTTCTATACTCGTCTGTTTAATTATTCCGATATCCATCGACCAGCTCCTGAACCCCGCCGGTGACTGACTTTCTAATTCTTCTAACGAATAGAAAGTAAAGCGATCCGGTAATCTCATAGCTCCTAGTTCTACGTCCTCTGTCGATGTCGGCATCTGAGATTCGTTTGCCGAGACAAAAGTCTTATCCATGTCCACATCTTCTTCTGATCCACTCGACGTAGCCTTTGTTGTCTTTGGAGGTGATCTTAACAACAGGGTGCTTCTGTTGAAGATCCGCTCCTCTTCATCGCTTTGGCTTACAAAGTCCTATATCCACCTGTAAGATCTATCTTCACATGTGATCTATGGCACCGTTTGGCCGACAGATCCATCCGAAGCTTTTGATATTTTATCCATGAATACCCATTATTGGAGTCAAGGGCCTACCTTACCCTCCGTTTTATCTCTACCGGCAGGCATACATTTACCAACATGCAAAAATAATAAACATCACAAAAATTTCCGGAGCTGTACTGGTACTGGCAACAATCGTCACCCGTAAACCCGGATGGGTACCCTTATGGAGTACTATCATCTCAGTCAGAGAAACCCTAGTAAGAGGTATGCTCCTGTAGCTAGGGTACCGCGGGCGTGCCAAACCCGTACCTAGGACCATACCAAGCCCCTGTGCAAAACACAACTCAACCCAACCTAACCTACTTTCTTTCTGGAATCCAACCGCCACAATCTTATCCAATGTCTCCAATCTCGCATCTTTTGGACTGGGGCATCTTGTCTTCAATTTCTTTCAATTCGAACTCTCTCTTTGGATGATTTCTTTTACACTTTTAGGCACTCCATGTAAATACTTGGATCCGCTATGATAACTGTTCCATGATACTCTTCTCATGCAATTCCACGATTTCAGATAACATAGGAAGATATTAGCTTATTGGTTGTTCACTATTACATTTCGTAGATGGATAAGCGGGAAAAGTCCTTGTCACGAGCCGTCTCTTTCCTTCACATTCTCTCTCCTCTTGTATTCTTCTTCCCTCTTTCACCCAACCATTTCATTCAGGTTTTTTCTTCTCTTCTTAACCAGAAATTTCTCTCAGGATGAAATAATAAAACGAGGAAATAATTTTCGAAGCAATTTTTATAAATCACATACCTGAATTCTAAACCACCCACCTATTCATCGTTTACATACAATCATTTGTATGGGTCATTTGCTCGAATTTTGGCATTATTTCAATTTAGACATTGTCTAATTTTTGCCAATATTTCTGTAGGCGCCTTCCACATTTTGAAAAATGTTTAAATTGCACATAACGCATATGAGATATGCTAGAGAGACTAATTAAAATCCTGCTGCTATACAAACGCAAGATGTATGTAGTGCATGCTTTCTGTATACCGCGCTTAAGCCCCATTGGACCTGTTGTGCATCTGCCAACACAAGCTTTGAACCTTTGTGTTAACAACAATAGAAATTTGAATAAAAAATACAATTGATAAAATCGGATAAAATTACAAGCTCCTTATGTTTAAAATTAATTTCTTTTGTAAGTGCACCCCACAGCAAGCTTCAAAGTGTAGGAAGAAAACATGCATTAGCGTTTTTCAGCATAACTCAAATTGACGTGCGCCATAATGCAACAGTCGGCACCTACAGAATTATTGGTAAAAGGGTAAAAATTGCAAATAAAAGAAAACAAAAATTTTTCCAAAAATTACTGCAATTTGAAACTAGTCATTTTAAGATGTGTTAATTTGCGAACCGAACAATTCACGAACGATTCGGCTTACAATTGTATACGCACCTTTAGGTGAGTATATATTATTAGTTTCACCTTGTGCTATGGCATGATACAGAATAAGTTGTAAAAATAGATACAAATTGGATACATATTAGCAAATTCACATAAATAATCCCATTCCCATTAAAAAGAATATCTTAATCCAATTCAATTTATTTTTAGGCGATATATTTAAGATCTACACTCAACTACCAAAGATCGATAAGATTTTCATCGATTCAATCTCTCGAAATAACTCGGTTGAAGCTTAATCACGTCTACGGTGCTTTTATTACATTATTGATTGGGTTATTTTGCAGCTTCATAATTTTTTTATTAGAATTAAGTTATTTCGATGTGCTGAGATTAATTTTAAAAGTGCAAATTAAAATTAAAAAATGGATTTACAAAATTCCTTTCATTAATTAAATGTAATCTAAATGTGTTATATGTTTAGAACTAATTGATGTAAAACTTATTTCGATGTGCTGAGATTCATAATTTTAAAAGTGCAAATTAAAATTCTAAAATGGAGTTACAAAATTCTTTTCATTAATCAAATTTAATCTAGATGTGTTATATGTTTAGAACTAATTAATGTAATCTCTTGATCCTTTCGAATATAAATGCAGTCGTTGATAATAACAACCCTATAAATAACATTAAATATGCTCCAGCAACTTGCCCCAAATGTAATTTTCGCAACGAAGAATCCCGTCGAGTTGAAAATTTGATGATGTTTTGGAGCGTTATTGTGGAATTAAATAAGATGGCCTCATTTTCCCAATATTTTGTGAGTCCACTCTCAACGACGCGAAAGATGAATTTATTGAAAGATTTCATTAAAGGAAAATTTTTTCTTGTGCACACCAATAAATGGTAGTAGCAAATTGAATCATCCATAACTTGTAGTTTCATTAACCCATGTTTTTCTATCCCATTTAATGCATAATTCCCTACAATTTTTAATTACAAAAAAATTATTTAATCATAAATAGTTACCGAATGCTGTTATTTCTGTTAATCTCCCTATCTTTCCTTTAACGGTAATTTTTTCTAAATCGCTTAAATTAAACTCAACGAAATGTTTTAAAACATCTTGGTCAACCTCCCGATCTGAATTAACAACTAATAACAAATAATCTTTAATCGAAGTTGTACCAACTTTAAGATCGGATTTAATAAAGTCGTCTAATTTCCTGATCGGTTTTTCATATCTCGGAATGATCATTAAACTTGACATTCTACTGTTGTAAACCATCGACATAAAAAGACTCATTCCAAAAGTGGAAATCATCGCTATTTTGTAATTCATTGCGATTCTATATAAATAGTTTGGTTGTTGGAGGTAAATTCCAAAAACGTTTAGCATTGTTATACGAAAAATCGATAATGTTGATTTGGTGTTTTTGTGTTTCGGCGAAATCGATGCTAAGAATAACGTTATTATTGATGTTATATAAATTATTATTATAACAAGCCAAATTTCGCGCGGAAATGGGTAGAAAGCCAAAGGAAGTTGTGATAATAATCTAAAAATAAAAAAATACATGTTAATTAGCAGTAATAAAAATAATCGATTATTTACTTCGGTTTTGGTACCATAACTTTCAATAAGGAGTTATAGTGTGGTTTTGCAAAATCTAAGACATGATAAGAATAATAAATATAAATGAAGCCACCAAGAACGATATCAACGTTATTCTGAACCACCTCCGCTGTTAACCCAGTTGGTTCTGAGGTGTTATCATATTGCACACCCCAGTTATCTTCATTTAACATTTTTAAAAAGTGCGTTGCGTTGTGCCGCTTAATAAATTCTTGGATTAATCTCATATCGATTCCATAAGAATCAAAATAAGATGATCCTAAAAATTGTGTATAATTTTTGTTATTTTAACAAACCTAATTTACCTAAAATCGCGTATGGATTATAATTAATCGAAGCAATTTTAATTTGTTTCCCTTGTAAATTTCGCATTTTATCTGGAAATAAATTATTTCCATGCAAAAATGTTTTATTCCCAACGAACCATTTATCAATCAAAATTTCTTTATAATTATTAGGACCATCATAAATAATCGAATAAAAACTATAACAAACTTTACTCGTAACAAAAAAAGTTGCAGGCACGTTTGTTACATAAACGCTTTCATAAACATCATTTCTATCGAAATTTTCATCCAACAAAAATAAATATTTTCTATCATTAAATTTGTAAGGCGATTTTTGATCTGCATACATCTCGTCTTCGATTGCGTCAAAAAAGCACTGAGGGTCTCGAGTTGCAATTATAAATCCTCCGCAATAATTATTCAAATTAAAATGAGATTTATTAATATTAACCGAATTAAATATGCCATCGTTACAATTGTTTACTTGAGAGAAAATCACAACGGGTTGTTCAAAAATTGTAAAATCAATGGGATAATCACTAATTAAAAATATGCAGTAAAAATGGCTAAAATAATTTTTTAAAATTTGATTTATTAGACTTGAAAGGTTTAATAACATTTTTACAAGAAATTTTATCTTATTAAATGGAACAAATTTAGGTACGGTGATTTATATAATAATCGAGATATTGATAAAATTGTGAAAAATATTGTCTGTGATTAATGAATTTTCGTTATTATGTTGATTTATTATTTGGATTCGTGCGGTATGGGTTTTATCGGAATAACTAATCATGATTTATAAATCGAAAAGTATAATGTAACTTGTAAATCTGAATTTCAAATCAAATAATTTTAGCTGAAAATCACAACATGGTACAAAAATTTCTGCTTAGGATCACAGGCTCTCATCAACAAAAGAGTTATTGCAACTTTAAAGACCATTAGGTCATTTTTACTGCATAGGTTTCCAAGATTAAAACAAGAACTGCTTATGTGAACGCTTTTCAGAATATTATAATAAAATACAAACTGAAAAAAATCAAGTACAAATACAAACATAATAAAATAAAAATTAATGGCAAAAGCTCAAACTCAAAATATGATCTTTAAAAGCTGTTTCGACACAACAAATAAATCTAAGTCTTTACAGTAATTGTTGAAAAAATGTAAAAGACGTAGCATTGGTGAATTGGCGTATGCAGCAGGTAGCTTAGAAAGAGGAATAATGTGCATGTCATAGGTAGGTACATACAGGCGAACATTCCTCAAGAACTCCATAGAATCAAATAAAGGCCTAAAATCTGTATAAGAATAACATATCAAATACACAGCGGCGACCCCTCAATGAAGTTACTCTAAATACCAAACACCGTTGGGCATAGGAGCAAGCAATAAGGGAGATGAAATTTATAGGCTAGGTATTTCAAAAATCTCCTCTGCAAAGCCTCAATACGCTCCACATATACAGCGTACGAAGCATTGAAACCAACTGAAGCAAAATTCAAAACACTACTGACATACGTCGCATATAAAGAAATGATGCTGCGCATATTAGGAAACACACAAGATATGCGAATAATAAAACTTAATCGTTTCTAAGCATCCGATACGGTATCTAAAATTTTTAAGATATTTTTTCTACTAAATATAATTTGATAGCACTTATCATAATTAAGAAACAAAAAATACTTGAATCAATATTCTTGCAGACATTCAGAATCCTCCTCTCGCATCAAGCTATCGGATATTAAACCAATCCTGGAAAAAAAATTACAGTCATCCACGTAAAGCAGAAAATTGGGGTGGCAGAAACATTTATTGATGTCTTTGATATAAACTAAAAACAAAATTAGTCCAAGATGACTCTGAGGTACACCCGAAGTGACTGGCGTAAAATAAGGAACATAATTCTCCATCTTCACTGCTTAACATCTACAAGACATAAAAGAAGCTATCTATAAGAGCAAGCTATTCAAAACGTTAAATTTAGCAATTCTTTCTAAACAAATATTGTGATATATATTTCGAAGGCCTTGCTAAAGTCTGTATAAATAGCATCAACCAAGAGATCGTCATTCATAGACCGCTGAACATAATTCACAAATACAAAAAGGTTTTTTTTTCTACCGACCGACCACGTAGGAAACCATGCTGGTGAATGATTTTTAATTTTTTTTAATAATAATATTTTAACGAACGCCGAACAGATAGGTATATCGAACTGGTTCGGATTTTTCCGCATTAACGATAAATACAAAATCACAATGTTAAACAATTTAAGTATTATGTGTGACAATAGAACAATTTATTATTTATAACTCGCAGCAATATGCAAGATATATTGAAGGATATCTAGAAACTGATACGCATAAAACTTTAAACGCTGAAGAGAAATTTTCGAAAAGAGTAATTAATAGTAATAATTTATTGAAAGAATCGCCAAAAAGAAATTAACAAAGAAAATATAATAATAATAGTGATTAATATTTAGTCATTATATTAATATTTATAATATTGATTATTATAATTATTAACAGTGATAATAGGTAATTTAAAAAAAAAACAAAAATCCTGTAACAAAAGTTCTTACAAAAAGTTCAGATAGCTCAACGTCGTCAATCAATTGACTTAACTCCTAAGAAATAATTCCTTCAGTCGCCTTCTAAACTGTTGTTCAAATACAGAATTGTTATTGATAATGGCTCAAATCTCATTTTAGCATTTCGCTCATATACCAGACTGTCCTATGGATGTCATAATTTAAATTTGGTTATGCACGATGTATTAGAAGGAAACGATACTCTCCCGGAGCTAAAAGCAGTTATGAATTCATCAAAAAAACTTGTTGCTAATTTCAAGCACTCTGAGTTAAATAACAAATTATCTAAGTTAACGTCTTAGCAACATATTTCAAGCTGGATTTCTATTTACACTATGTTGACTAATATAAAAGACGTTTATGGGGATGTTCAGAATTTATTTTCTTTTTGAATGTTCTCCATCCACTAAGTTTTATGGGAAAATAAGCTTATTCAGCACTATAATTTGCAACCTGAAGATTCAGATATGATTAAAGAATTGAAAAGCTGTATTGCAAAAGCGATTTCAACCGCTACCGTTGTATTACATAGCTTTATTTTTAGATCCTAACTTTAACTTGTCTTAACTTTTTAAGTGAAAACATAGAGGCAAAAGTGCAATTGTCAATACGAGCTTAATTTTGGAAACACTAGATCGATCTCTCGTTATTAAAGAAATTAGTCTGTTGAATTCTAAATGTACCAGCTAGTTCTACAACTAGCGAAAGAACATTCTCCAATTTAGGACGTATACAAGAGGAAAAGTGTACGAGACTACTACCAGATTTTTAAAACCACTGAAGCAAAAACGATTCTTTTTTGTTTTTATTTTTTGTGCTGCTGTTATTTATTCGATTTTAATAAAATTTTAGAACTATATAGGAACTCATAAAAGACATGAATTTTTCTAAGTTTCAAGTTTGTGTCTGTAATACTTTATGGCTCTGGGGCGGTTTCAATTAGAGGTCCAAACAGCCGCATTAAACAGCCACTCAGCTCGGACACAACCATTTTTCATGCAAAAGTTCTTGCCATAAACTTATGTACCGCTTTGAACCTCCAAGAAGGGCAAACTTTTGCGTCCATAAACATTTTCACAAACAGTCCAGCCACTCTGCAGATAATCCAGTCCTACACATGTGATTCGGCAGTAATCAGAGAATGTACCAGAAACCTGAGAAAACTCACTAAGAGCAAAGATGTTACTCTATGATGGGTTCCAGATCATAGTGACAAGTAATGAGAAGGCAGACAAGTTTCATTTGACCACAACCCAATTGGGGACTACAAAATAGCAAAACCGATGCACCCCTCAAATACCATGTTTCTCACATACTATATAAATGCGTAGTAACTTTGAAGTCCTCTAGCGGCGAAACAAAGCAACTTTGGATATAGATAAGTTAACTTACATCGGCCTATTTTGAGCCAAGGAATCTGTGGTATTCCGTTGTACACGCATTTCAGAGACAGCCTGTATATAAAACTCCAATATAAATTTGAGTGAAAGGAAAATGAATTTTTTCACAAAATTCGTCAAAGACGATCCGTAATCTTCCAGTAGTCATCGTAAACATATTTAAAGTAAGGTACTAACTATACTTAACTAATGATACTTAAACCAAAAAGAAGAAAAAAAAATGAGATTAAAACATAAATAAAACTAGAGCTGGCAGCAAGGCTAGCTCTAGTTATATTTGGGGTAACCAAATGTTTGTTTAAACAGTTCCGTTATATATATATATATATGAGGGGACAGTTCCGATTGTAGTGTAGATTGTAGCCTTGAATATTCTATGGAAGACCATTTTCTTTCCATTTTTCATTTTCAGACATCTTCGCTAAAGTAGGTAAAATGCTGATGGGTTTCTAATCCCTGTACATCTTGAGTTTCTTTTCGATATGGATATCACAAGTGACTCTATCCATGCTTCAAGAAAAGTACTTCAATCTATGCACGCATTAAACTCACGAATAACATATTCAACGGCTATCGGGAAGCACACATCTAGATATCACGAGTTCAGATCATCAGTGCTCGCAGCAGTGTTCCTTCATCTTTCTTCAACATTAGCATTTTCTGGTAATAACAAAAATTCGTTTTTGTACCACAATACTCTAGAGCTGTGAAATGACGAAGCACGTGACTGATCCTGTTTGAGAACTAGTTTAGTAGCCGAGGAAAATAATCTCAAATCAATAAAGCAGTATTTTGCCGATGGATAGTCGAGATATTATTAGAGTAGAACTGGTCTACTACTAGATCGAGAAAACCAAAGAATTGAGGTTGGGGAGCCACTAAAACTTAAAGACTCCTAGGAGCTGCTTAAATATTCCACCTATAAAAGAAAAGTATTGAAATGAAAATGAATATTCATGTGGCCATAGATATAAATTTATAATATGAAAACTATACTTGACATCATGCTGCATAAATTTTAAACCACATAGCATTGAGTTACCTTCTTCTTAGACGACGATATTAACTTATTCAGAGAAAATGTGTTAATACCCAAAGTAAAAGTCGTAAATAATAGAGAAACCCAATACTATTACTGAGCATGTTTGACGTTTTTCGTAAGTAAGATGCGAAGGTAGAATATTAAATGAGCCGTAATTACATTTAAAAATAAATCCAAACATTAGATATAATATCATTTAGGATACCAAGGTATCTTTTTTATCGACAGTCCGAGATATCTTTCCCGGAATGTCTTTCCCATTTGGAAAAAACCTATAATGCCAATAACTCCAAGTATAGGAAAGTTCTTTTAAGACAACCCACCATGGATGCTGGTTGACCTCGATCCGTGAGTACTCCTGCAGTAAACGAGAATGTTTTGAGATAGGTTGAAGAAAACAGGTACAAGTACAAGAAGGATCCCTGACTATGTACCGAGAAAAACATTTTGTGAAGTAATGTTACAGAATTTTGAATTTCGATAACAATCACGTTTGAGCGCATGAAAATCTTCACGCTGTTGTGTAATCAAGATGCCAGTATAAGTTTTCTGTAAATGTTTGGCTCTTGATGACATATTATAGAACCAACGATTCTTTTTAATCGCTTAACTGGTGAAAGTCATTTTGATTTTGCCGATATTATTCGAAGACTCTCCGGGATAGATTACAGATATGGTTTATGTATGATGCACATTTTACCCTCAATGTTTGTAATTTTTATAATACAGAATTTTATGATAGATGGAAGGAAGAGAAGGTTCAACAGTTTGGCCACGTACATCATCTGACATAAATCCACTACAAAACGCATGTGCACGGATGTCAAGGATGCCTTCTTCTTGCTTGTATTTCACCAATTAAATAAATAATTGAACGCCGGTCGTAGGTAAACTAAACATAAGTCCTCGTTTACTAAGATCTTTTTGTTTATTTTGATGAAAACTATAAGTGGATAATACATCCGAAAACAATTTTTAAACATCCTGTATATCCTACTTCAAACATAAGATGTGCACTTAAGATTTACAATTTTTGACATCAACACTTTAGAGAACTTGAGTAAGATCATTTGCTATGAGATTGATAGAGTATCCGTCTTGTTATTAATATTGTTAAAGAAACCAAAATAATAATTCTTTCTAACTTAATCAACAAAAATAATGCTTACTAAAATATGTTACCAATTCTTTTGTTACGATAAAAATAACCAAATAAATTAATTAATTAAAATTGACTTGAATAAACATTTCAGCAATCACTAAACATCTCTTTGTTCAAACCATTCATTACGAGTTTTAACGATAAAATTTTCTTTACAAAAGAATTCTAAAAACAAGTACGCTGTAGAAACATTTTTCCCCGATATTATTTCGCATTAACATTAATGTGACCCAATTCATATGAAGCACTACGCATAATTTACATGCCATTTAGTAAACATCAACGCATCACATAAATTTACAACAACCGTATCATGTCTAAAAATAATCACTCCCATTTTAATCCAAACCTATGATCATAGTTGTTTAAGGTGACAGATAAAAATCATTTTTCAAAGGCAACTAATTAAAAACACCTAAATTACTATTTAATTATATGTTTATAGTGATAAATCATGAGCTTCAATTAAATTTGGGCTACATAAATGAGTTTATTTTCTGAAACATCGTTATGTGTTACAAAACGGCAGAGATGAATGAATTAACCGTGTTGTTGAATACGTTGTTTTTGAGTTATTTTAATAATACGCAATGTGTGTTTTTGGTGATTGATCAAGAGGTAGATCTGGGGCCTTTTAAAGTCCCCGTTGTGGTTCTTAATATTTTTAATAATACTCCGAATAAAAATAATAATAATTGGATAAATTTTAATCATTGTTGTCAAGGGTTTATAATCTTTTCTGATCGCCCAGTTGATGTTTTTGATAACGTCGAAAGCAATATGTATATAGATCTAGAATCTCCGTATAAGTTTAATAGAAAAAAATATTTATTCCTATTAAATCAAGAAACCGATTTAAATTTATTTAACAGATCTAAATATTTGAATCAAGTTCCAAACGTTTTATTTTTGATTAAAAGCGAAAGTTATAAGAAATCGAATTTCGATGATTTTGGGTCCCCCGAAATTAATTTCACTATATTCACTCATTCTTATATCGGTAATAAACACGAAATTGTTTTATTGGATAGTTGGAATTCCAGACAAAATCAATTTCGGTTTGGGATAAATCTCTTTTTAGATAAAACGACCGATTTACAAGGAAAAATTATAACGTTAGGGGCATTTACTTATAATCCTTATGTAATTATAGGTAAAATAATTTTTATTGATAAAATTACTTAATTATAATTAAGATTTTTAGGTTCAAATTATCGCAATTCATATGGCATCGATGTTAGATTAACTCAAGAATTTATGAAAAAACATAACGCAACGCCGAAATTAATAATCGATAAAAGTGAAAAATGGGGCATGCAATATAACAATGAGTCGAAACCAACTGATTTATTAGCTAAATTATATTATGGGAATGTTGATATTGTATTGGGAGGATATATTTATATGCGACATTCCTACAATTATTTAGACTTTACTAAATCTCATTATAGCTCAAGATTAGCTGCTTTAGTGCCCAAAGCGAAGTAAGCATTAATTAATACAACATAATCAAAAAAAGATTAATTAATGATTTGTAGACTGCTTTCTGAACTTCCTTTACCAATTTATCCATTTTCTTGGATAGTTTGGCTATTAGTGTTAATTTCGTATCTCACAATATCCTTAATTTTATCAACGTTAGCTTACATAAACGAGCATAAATGTTTATTTGGAGACATTGCTTTGAAAATTTACGGCATATTCACGCAACAATCGAATTATTTACCGAAAATTATGGCCGGTTACAAAAAAATCGTTATTTGGACCTTTATATTGGCAATTTATCTTTCCTCAATCTACAGCAGCAGAATGAGCTCGTTGCTAATCATCCCACGTTATGAAAAATCAATTTCAACGTTGCAAGATTTGATCAAATCGGATGTTAAAATTGGATGCGCTGCTGTTTTGGATTATCTCTTATTGATAGTTAACTCCGATTTGGAAACCGATCAAAAAGTCCTATCCCATTTTGTTGAATACAACTGGAGCGAAATTGTACAGTTTACCGATGATGGGGAAATTGGGGCTTTAACCGAAAAAACCCAATCAAGTATTCAATTGGTTTGTTTAAAATTTAGTAATAAAATAAAAATTTTAGGAAATTTTGCTATTAACGCCGTTTCGAAGAAAGGGTTATCATTGTTAGAAATAATGAGCGATCACATTTGCGTTTACCACCTGCTTTTGTGCACTAAAAAGAATTTTGCGTTACTAGACGCGATGAATAAATTAATTAGTCGTGTTATTGAAAGTGGATTAACACATTTTTGGGAAAACGAGGTATCAAATAAAATAAATCATAAACACAAACATATTTTGTCCTGTTTTAGGCTATTTATCAATATTCAAACATTACGATGCAAAACATAATCAGATACTCAACTAATCGTGAACGGATATTGAGAAAATTAGATTTGGAGCAAGTCGCAGGAGCTTTTATAGTTTTATTAGCTGGATTTTCTTTGTCGTTTTTCGTTTTTATTTATGAATTGGCTTTAAAGAAATATAATAAGTAGTTAAAAATAAATGTATACTTAAGTAAAACTATTGTAATAAAAATGTGTATGAATAAACATGGTAACTTCTAAAGTTTGTTCTGTAGTATTATTCGTAGCAGTGTTTTAAGACTTTTGTGATTGGCCTACCATTGAGCAGCCAGCATTACCTACCTAACACTTTCTACCAAGAGTAAAAGTAAACAAAACCAATCCTGTCCAAATTCACGGGTAGATCATCAATAGAGTTGACGATTAGAGTTGATGAGAATAGAGCTGTAAATGTGCAAAATTCATAGCCCTGCCTAACGTTCTTTACCTAGACGTGTCTATCCTTAATAAAGGTAACCTTACCCAACTTTTACATTGTAAATTCGTTACATTCGATCATATTCGATACATAGGTAATCTATGAAACCAAAGCAGATAGACAAAAGGAAATAAAACTTATCTAACCTAATATTCCGTCATGATATGTATGTATGGATGTGTATTAAAGAGGAGCGTATGCATTCTCCTACACTCTCTCCGGCTACATCAACCAGCCTAAGGAATTTCCGAAGGCTAGGATACAGCTCGGAGGTGTGTCCCTGATGCCATCCGTGCTCGGATATTCTTCCCCAAAGTCTCTCATTCTGAGGTCTTGTAGGGTGGGGCTGTCACACAAGATGTGTCGAACGGTCTCCTCGCTCTCTTCAGAAAAGCAACAGAGGGGACTAGTAGCAAACTTAAGGTTGTAGAGATGTTTCTTTACCTTACAGTGACCTGTAATGAGTCCCGTTATAATACGTAGGGCGTTTCTACCGAGTCTTACGAAAGACAAGGTTGTCTTTGCTGAAGGATAACACAACAGTTCTTTAGACAGATATGTGGTGTTGGAGATCGTACTAGAAAACTCCGGCTCCAGCTCCTTCCCGTCTAACCGAACCGTCAGTGTAGATTTTGTTACTATTATAGGGATTTCCTTCAAGCTGTAATTTCAGTTTGATCAGCCCTCTTGGGTAGATATTGAATAAATTGATAAATTCATTTGTGTTGGAAGAATAACGCATATACAAACGGATAAATGTTACTTCGTGACATAAATTAATGTATTGTTACTGCCAATTAGTGTTACTTAGTAAAAGTAAGGAATGGTTACCTTCTCCCCATCACCATCTCTTAATAGATTGATGTAATTTGTTGTATTGCCAAACTAAAAAATTTGAATATAAAAAATTGTTTCAGGAGTTCAAGAAAAGTCTAATTTGTTTGAAGCTGTTGTTATTAATCATATTTGTTTTATTCAACAATACGTATCATTTCCCCGACGAATGTTTGTTTGTAACGATACGAATGGATCTAAAAATTCAAAAAATACTGATAACGTAGTGATAACCAAGTGATGACAATAAATTAAGATTATATAACAGCTTACCCCCTGAGGGTTTATAGTCTCATAATCTCAATACATTAAGGTAGAAAAACCAAATTTGGTATTCATTATGAACAAAAATGTGACTAATTTGAAATAAAAGTATTTACAAAACATAAAATTTGTACGTATTTTCTGCTTCAAATACCATTCAAGTGTTTTGTATTTTATTAAAGATACTTTTAATAATTTATTTTGTGTATTAAGATAATAAATAGCTATAATAAGCTAATACACTTAAGGTTTTGAAAATCCCCGACTCACATAAAGTTGAACGATGTAGAGTAGAAAATAATTCATTTCAAAGCTCAAGAGTGAAGGAGTTCATCAGTTATTATATAAACTTTCTCAAAAATTATGTGTCGTCGTAACCACGGGAATAAAATTTTGGAAAAATTTATATCACAAGAAAATACTTTAAGAATAGATGATTGTGAATATCCACCATATTGTGCAATGGTGGATATTTGATTATCATTTAAAAAGAGCTACTTAGATGTTGTTGTTCACTGGATTGATTATACAATAATCAATTAAGTAATACTCTACTATATATATAAGTCTCAAACGGAAAGTGCTGCACTTGCATGTAGAAGAATTAAAAATTAAAGGATTTCACACATGCGACAAAGTTGCCGAACTAATTTCCGACATTCGCTCAGAAAAGAGGTCTAATACGATTAAGCCAGTTAAAGAATTTGAAAAAATGAAGACAATTTGGATAGCTCTGAAGATGATGATGAATATAATAATGGTGAGGATGATTTAACTTAGTTCCATCAGCTATGCTAGCTCCAACTGATAATTTAGAACAAGTTAGAACACAAAATAATCCTTCATGATGCAGCCTTCATTAAATGTTAAGCTGCCAACAATCTACTTCGCCAAATTCGAAACGACGAAAATACCGAAACTGGTAATCAAAGTTAGAAAATATTAACACATTTTTCTAAATTAACATATTAGCGGGTAATATGTACCTGTATTCCTATTTCTGCTCCAAAAACGCTTTTTTTCCTTTGACGGAATGATAATGAGACCTTATAGAAAGAAACTAAGTGATAAATTATTTGAAATGTGGTTTCTTTCCAGAAGCAACCAATAATCTCATAAATTGTAACCACTAGATTGGATTTGCCAAGTTGTATTTCAGTCATTTTACTAGTTGTTAGTGAACTGGTAAATTTTATAATAATTCGTTTAGACGTCAATATAGAAGTGTCTCGTAAAGAAGTACAGAAAATAATACCACAAGATTCATGGTTTCAAAGATTAAGATTGATTTAAAAGAGTGTATGGAAGAAGCGTCTCATTTGCGGTTATTGGTGGTTGAAGTTCTTTAAAAAATCGCATTTTTTTGCAATATTTGGACATTATCTTAAGAGACTTTAATGAGATTCACGAAGTATTTATTTATCAGTAAAAGGCATGATTTAATGAAACATTGATGTTTATCCGCAATGGGCAAGTGGTAAATTCTGTATCATCAATTTTCAATGTTTTTATGTAACATTAATAGAATACATACCTTTACTTATTTGCTTTTTTCATAAACGAAAAAGCTTTTTAAAAAATAATATGTACCAAAAAAGTTTTGGAACTAAATTTAATATGAAATGAGGTAATAAGGTATCAAATCACGTATCAACCCTTTGAAACAGCCCCACTGTGTGCTCATGTGAGCCTGTGTGCAAACTTAAAAACGTCGTCTCTCCCACAAACAGGGTAGCCAGTCCTATTTTTTTAAAGTACTAAAAAACCCTTTCTAAAGGTACTAAAATAAAACCTTTCTGGAGTTTTTCATTTTCATTATAACCTTGTCTGCAAAGTCCTTCTTGATCTTCCCGTAGGTGGCCGGATCCAGTCATTTTGGCGTCATATTTTCCTTTGTTCATCACAACGGTGGCATTCCCCCTTTCTGCTGGTAACACGACGATTTCTGATTTTTTTTAATAGACCGGAGTGCTTTCTTTTTACTAATTCTCAAGTTAGGTTTCGGTGGTTTTGCTGATTTTAGCACCCTAATAACTTCTTGTCGGATCTCTTCGGCTTTCAGTACGGGCATCCCTCCAACGGCTGCTTCCACTTCGCAGATGATCGCTATAAATTTTTAGTCTAAGTCTAGTATAAATTTTTACTCAAACATCACATGATCTTCCACTAGGACTACAAATGATGACATATAACTTGCTGTGTATCGGAAGAAGGCCCACAGTAACAGGTACTTAGAGGCAACATCACACTATCATCCCCAACAGAAGAGGTCCGTGATCCGCACTTTGTTGCAGAGAGCAGCAAGAATATGTGAAGGAGAAAACCTAAAAAAAGGAGGAACGTTTTCTATGGGACAAACTACAGAAGAATGAATATAGTTTGAGGGACAGCAAATATAGAACCAGCTGCTTTTATCTGTCTTTGTTATGTTTCCGGTGTAATGGAACGAATTGCATGACACCTCAAGAAAAGCGATGTCGTGGTGCGATACGGATCGGTCACCAAAAAACCTCTATTACAAGGAGCGAGTATCTATCGGTTATCATGCAGTTGTGGGAAGTTTTACGTTGGCCAAATCGAACATCTTATATTCGAACGCCATATCAAGAAGTACGAGAGGGATGTAAAGCTGAAGTAGATTCAACAGTCGGCGGTTGCAGAACCTTGCCATTCAGAGGGACACCGAATAGACTTCGACAAAACAAAGGTTCTGGCTAGGACTAATAAATAACACAAGAGGCAGACAAGGGAAGCCATAAAAATCCACCGAGATAAAAACAACGTCAACAGAGAGGATGGCTGGGAACTCAGCAGAACATGGAAGATGATGATGAACACGATACCAAACCGAACGCGACGCTGTAATTAGTAGATAATTAGCTTGTAATTAGTATAAATTAATTATTAGTTAGTTTTTGACCGATATATTGTTTTACGATTATCGATTTTATCATTTCGAACCAGTTTCTGAAGAATGCTGTAACATGGCATCCGAAACGTTAAACATATTTTCAAAAACGCACTGCAAAACCCGGAAGTTCCGAGTTTTAGATCTAGTAATAGTTCTAGTGATGGTTCTAGTGTTAGTTCTAATTTTAGTTCAATTAACACCTATCGTGAAAACCTTCGTACTTATATTTCTTATTCTACAGAGAACTCTAGTACTCTTTGACGTGCTATAAAAAATGATAAATTTTCTAAATAATAAAGGTGTCCAAGTTTACACACATTTTCTTCATACGCACCTGCAGTCTATCAAAAGTGGTTTTTGCAAAAACAAGTTTTCTGATTGTTTATTTTTCTTTCATTGTCGTCTTTTATTAATGGAATAAAAATAGTAAATCGCAATTGCTATGCAATTACATGTAAAAACCTAGGTATACAAACATACCACAGAATAGGTAATAGTAATATCTCTTAAGAAATATAAATATATACGGTGTCTCATTAAATAAAAGGTTTTATAATTTTATTTCAGAAACCATAAACTTGGCAACATTGCCGACAGAAAAATTAACTTTGCGAGTTATACATGGGTTACATATACACAAATCTTTGACCAAATTGACCCAGCCGTTAAAAGATGTCAATTTATAAACAGCCTGTAGTTTATAAGGATAAATACCTTTTTGCTTAAATGAATGCAAATTAGTGACTCTTGCATAAAGTTTATATAAGGAAGGCAGAGACGCACCTTGTTCATAACATGCCTAAAATCTAATAGACACTGAACGAAGGGTTCCATACAAAAATTATCTTTAAAAAAAGGGTTGACGAACATTGGTTTGGATAAAGGTTTTAATAAATGAAAATAATAAAAAAGAATTGTACGCGCATGCGCAGATACATTTAAATGTTCTTTTGTATTTTGAACAATGGTTTTATTAAATCAAAATAATAAAAGGGTTACCGTAATAATTTATTAAAAAATAATTAAATTACGTGAGAATAAGTTTTAAGACAAAAAAAGTAAATTACAGCAATTATTTACAAAAATTATTAATTACCGCAAGCTTACATGACTGAATTCAACACTTATATTAAACATTATTATGTAAATATTATCAATAAATCTATTGTAGTTTTTCAAAACACAAATTTTGATCCCACATTTACATCCCGATAGTCATTTGTTTTGTGATTATGTAAATGTATTCATTTCGTTCATAAGTGTTTATTAAATTTATTTTATAATTTTGCTGCACACTGTACAAGAAATATTCTTAATTAAGTATATTATAAAATAAATGTTAAAATGTAAAATTTTCAGCTATATAATTCACATAATATCTTATTGATGTATGATTATTTATATGTATGTATATGGTTTATTGATAAATCTGTTATAGTCTGTACCACGAGAAGTGATAGTGATCAGTTATAGTCGATGACTTCCGTTATTATTATCGTTATACGGTACAGATATTATGCCCGTCAGGTAACGTGTATTAGAGTGAAATAGTTTCTAGCGAGTACGTACCATACACTTTTATGCGATGAATCATTATCACTTCTCGTGGTAGAAACTATAAGCGCTCTTGATTCATAGAAGACGTTTTTAACAATTTTTAATGTTGAGAAACTTCTCTTTTCTGAAGCAACTGACACTGGCAATGTTAAATAGATGCATAATATTATCGTAATAATGGGAGAGATATCATTTATATTATCTCTTGCATCACTTGCATACCTGTTTTAATAAATGTTGCATTGTCTGTAATTCTTCGAAAAAAACATTTTCTTCAATATCGTGACCCTCTTGATTATTGACATTTATCAATTTGTTGATAAATTGTCAATGTTTGCATTTTGTTAAAATATCTTCATTTAAATAATCAAAACGCCGCCCCTGCAATGAACCGCCTCTGGGCCTGTTTGAAATACTTCAATTAATCTTAACCCAACATCGCTACGGTTTACATTAATTACATGACTAGTACGATGGGGTATAAAACAATATATCAAAGCATAATATGAGCTTATATTATATTTTCACTACTTAACTACTACTTATCCTACACACTGTCACTGTCGACATCGTCGACATTAAAACATTTGTCGCATATTATAATAGCATGTTGTAAACACACAAATTGCTTACACATAGCACAGTTATAAAATGATATCCTTACTTATACTTATATCCTTACTGCGAATGTAGATACAACACCTTTCAGATTTGTTCTGTTTCTTACCAAATTCTGCGGTACTTGTCGAACTGGAGGTTCTCGCGTTATTTCGCCAATTTTTCTTTTTAAAAAAATCGAAAGTCTAGGGTTGTCTTGTTTTTAAGTGTAGTGCTATTAGACCTAAAATCAAATCTTTTAAGAAGTAGCGTCGTTTTACAATTTTTCCGCATTAGCACTGTATAACAAAAGCATTAATCGATGCTGTATTTAGGAGAGAAAAAAATACAGTAAGTGGCTACCGCCGACTATTTCATGACACATTGTAATTACTTGCTAATTCGTCAACTACATCCACTCCTCCTTTAGTTTTCTTATAAAACGTAATAATTTCGAGTTTTTTTATCAGGATCAGTACTTGCATCGATAGTATTGGAATGGTGTAAGGAGGAGTACAGCAAAACATGTTTACCTTTTTCGGCACATAAGAAACAAGAGTGTAATGTCTTTCTGAAACGCGAACAATGATGATTTTGGTAATCTATCTTTTATCTGTAATATCTGCCTTGAAAGTTCCACGACAGCAAAAATCTTTATGCCGTATTTGGCAGGTTTATTTGGAATATATTGACGAAAACTACAGCGTCCACGGAACGACTCTAATTTATCGTCAATAGTTAAATATTCGCTTGGAGTATAAATCAACAGTTTTCAGCAAACATATAAAATAGTACTCTGATTGACGCCAGTTTATCTGCTGAATAGTAGTGATCCATAGGTCATCCAAGTTTTGTGTGCCAGATTTCACAAGTCCTCCTGTATGGATTATAGTTGTGAGCCTTTTCTTTTAGTTTGCGGTTAGTAAATTCAACAACATCAGAGAGCATTCCATCAGTAATGAAACACTTTACACATATTTTCAAGTGATCTTTTATGTTTCTAAAAGGTTTTTTCACTCCAAGTAGATGTGTTATATTGTTTTAAGCTCTTGTTTCTACAACTAAATTCCCATGTCTCTTGGACCAATTTAGTCGTTATTGATTACATCTTCATTGTCTATTTCCTGCTCAGTATCCGAATCGTGTGATCTTTCGCTAATAACATCATCTTTGGCTTCTGAACCAGATCTATCAACTTGGGAGGATGGGATAACCACACTTGACACATCCTCTGATTCTATCAGATTTTTAATTATGTCACTAAAAATACCTTCCCGTAAGTTGAATTTCACAAAGGAACAAGTATACTAAGGGTAAATTGGAAGATACAAAAAGGAAGATGCTGTTCATAATAGTTCTATAATCTTTTGCAAAGTGTGAAAGGGTATAATATACCCCACCATACTGTCGTCGGGTTAACTTCCTACCAAGTAATATCCTTGTTTATAGATATCCATAGTTATTCAACCGGCTGAGTTGGATTGCTCTAGCTCGTGCTGCCTCTAACGGCAAACAAGAGATATTTTATTTATGAATGAACTTGTAGTATAAGCTGCATACTCAAATTACAAAGTTAATATGATCTCATATTGAATTTTTTTACCCAAAAAAACTTTTCAGAAATAGTATGGAATTGTTTTAGAAGGAGCAATTAAAATATATATTTTTTTAAAGTAGTATTGTAATTAGACAATATTCGTCTTATTGCCACCTTATTGTAGACATGATATATATGAAACATTATTTCATCGTTGAGAATTCTTTAAATAAAATACAAATACAACCATTAAGAAAAATTATTTCGAGTCAATTAAATAAATAAAAACTAAGTATTTCCAATTTTATTATACATACATATATTAATACACTTTTCAATGGTGCATTTATTATAAGTTACAAAATTATTTACAAACAAACTTTATTGATTCTACTACGACTTTTAATGAAACAAGCATAGTCTTTACACTCAGCAAAACATTCAGGTAATTAAAACCTTATTTCAAGACATCAACAAATACAACAAATATATTATCAAATGATGTCCAAATGCGTTCCCTGAGAAGAATGTTATCTGTGAAAGGTACAAAACTAAAACGGAAAGCTAAAAACATAAAATAATTAAAAAATAAATAGACGTCTTGCACATAATAATTGATGTCACTAGAGATAGTCGTTTAAACCAAATATACAAAATATAGAAAACAGAATGCATCAAAAAATAAGTCAAGCAAAACTGAATTATAAGAATTATATCAATCATTCTGATAGCAAAATTTTATCAGCCTGGAAATTTGTCTGAACGAGAAACTGGAAAATCCAGGAAACACCAGCAGAAGATCCAGCATCAAATTTCGAAAACTTAGCCTTTTTTCTCTCAAACCGGGGCTACATCGAAAAACTTCGTATTGATGAAAGCAGTTTGGTAAATTCGGCAAGTTCGATGATAAAGTCCAGATGAAAAAAGAAGCAAAAAGCAAAAAATTCGACAGATATATATGAACTGCCCACAAAGATAATAAGGGCCGGTTTTATGACGTCCGGTTGACAGTCGATTATCCGTCAACCACCGGTTAACCGTTGTTTTGCGTTGCATGACTTACGGTTGAGTAGTAACGTTCCGGTTGAACGGAGATTATTTCAACCGCAGGTTCAAGCCGGGGTTGACCGGAGGTTGAGTAAGTAAAGTTGTCATCAGTTGTCATGATATATGTATGTCATTTGATGTCATTCTTGCTTACACCAGTGAATAAATTAATTAAAAGCAGATTTCCATTCTACCAGTGCATGTCATCGATATTATCGATAAATATAAAATCGTCGTACGCGAAGAAAAACAGATGCAATCACGTGGAAGGAAAAGGTACAGTTAATTCATAAAAACCTGACTATTTTAAAAAATGTTTACTAATTAATTTAGAATACGCTTGGAAAAGAAATTACGAATCTGTATAATGCTGCAACAAATTTGAAAACCTCAAAAAAGGCGGATAGATATTTAGCTAATGAGGAAGGAGAAACTCTGAAATAAATATAAAGCAGAATCGACGAATTCTTTATAAAAAAATAAGAGCTTGACTAAGTAAGAAGCGGTTGGCTTGAAACCATCAGCAGGAGATAGTGATTTTATAGAGCAGCCTTATTAACCCTTGTATGACCAAAACTGGGTCAATAATGACCCGAAAACAATAATTGTTTAAATAGTATTCGAAATACAAATTGGATGTTGTTGTCCTTCCACATATTTTCTAGTATTACTATTCTCATGCGATATGCAAGTTTATATTACAAATATTGTGATCATCAGACTACTTTGGAATCAGAATAATGCATCAAGTATCTAAGAGGTCTCCTAGATACTTGACTATATAATTGACTATAGGTCTATAAGCCTCAAAAAATTGCAGAGAGGCTTATAAAAGTTTAGAAAAATGAAGGACAACGAATATTAAATCGTTATCAGATTTTTTTTAATTTTTAAAATAATAGTGGAATATGGTGGATATTATCAGCTGAAGAACTTCTCACAAAAAATTTAACATTACTTGGGATTGTTCGAAGAAATATAAAGGATTTGCTAAAAATATTGCCCTCGTTATTCATCCTGATTCTATTCCGCAAAGGACATAAATCTATAATCAAAGAAAAGTGTGATAGTTTTATCATCTATGTAGCATACACATGAGATAAGCAATTGCGAAGTATATTACAAACCAAATATTGTCTTGGAATATAGCGAAACAAAGAATGGAGTCTTGGACAAAGTCATTCATGAACATATGCACCGATTTTTGGAAATACGTGTGAGTGCTGAAAAAAATCTGAAATGGCAAAAAATTCAGGCGACGAATTGAGTTTGGAAACGTCTGAAAAAAATAAAAATACGTGCTCTCAATACGTTGAAATTAAAAAAATAATTGAAAATAGTAACTTATATCCAGATAAAACCAACAATACTGTCGAAGTTTACTTCAAAATTCCTGCGAGCAATATAAAATGTTTTAGAAGCAGTATCAAGGCTTCTAGATGCATTTCAAGTCTTCCAGAGGTATTTTTAATTTTTATGGAAGCATTTCAAATCTTATAGAAGCGGTTTCAAGTTTTCTGGAAGCATTTCAAGTTTTTTGCAAGCAATATCAAGTCTTTCAGAAGCAATACCAATTCTCTTGGAAACGTTTCAAATCTTATAGAAACAGTATCAAGTCTTGTGGAAGGATTTGAACTCTTCTAGAAGCAATATTAAGTATGTAGTAGTAAAAGTCAAGAAATGCTTCCAGAGGAATCAAGCGGTATCAAGTCTTGTGGAAAGATTTGAAGTTTTCTAGAAGAAGTATCAAATTTCTGGAAGCATTTCAAATCTTTTCGAAACGCTTCAAGACTTTTGGAAGCAGTATTAAGACATTTAGAAGCAGTATCAAGTCTTCTGGAAGCACATCAAATCTTCTAGAAGTAATATCAAGCCGTCTAGCATCAAGTCTTCTGGAAGCAGTATTAAGTCTCAATTCAAAATATGTTCTTTTATTCCGATGTACTACAAGACGATAGCCATAAGTATAATTGTATTGTTGTATTGTTTATAGTTATAGTTGGTGTAAGTATTGTTTATTAATTATTACAAAAAAGGCTTAATTAGACTGGAAATGTTTGCAATTCGATTTAAATCAAATATTCAAAAAGATAAAAAAGGAATAGCAAATTGTACAAATATTGTAAAGTACGGGAAGAAAAATAACTTACCGAAGATTCGAAATAACAACAATCCAAAAACGGAGATGCTATCAATATCGAGGAAGTGATTTAAACCATCCCATAAATATTTCTAATGCAATATTTACTTTTAATGCTTTGAACAAAACCTAAGATGGTTTACCATGCATGGGTCTAAACTGACCCGTTATGGTCGTCAATGTTCGTTCAATCATTTTGGTAATACGAGGGTTAAAAACCTTCAACACATACCGATGTATCTATAACTAAAACCCTATTTGGGATATAAAAATATCGCCCTCCTCTAAATCATTGTCACAAAATAATTTATAGGACATTAATTTCTGAATTAAAAAAATGTGTCCTCTTATTAAAAAGATCTTTTAAATAAAGAAAACGAACGAGAGAAAGAACTCAAAAATTACGTCATTGAAAAGGAAAGGAAATTGTATGATATTAGAATTGGAGTGGAAAGGGTCAAAAATGAAGAGGAAAATTGAAATTTTAAGAAAGAGCTCAATAAAAACTAAAATTTTTACAAAGTCCAAATTGTTTTTATGTAGTTACATGTAATATACTACTATTATAACAAAATATAGTTTAAAAACGTTATACAGGGTGTTTCTGTGTGTCGTGGCATAATTTTAATCACAAATACTTGAGTTAAAATGATAACGATTTGTGTACAAATTTTTGCTCTAAACCCATAAATGGCTAAGATATGGGGCTTCAAAGTTAAGAAATTTTTAAACTTTTTCTTAAATATTTTCAACATGGTTTATCTTAGAAAGATAAAATTTCGCAGACAGTGCAATGTTATAATGAGAAATCGTTTAAGAGCACTTTTGAACACATACAATCACGGGATCATTGCTATAAGGAGTGTCCACAAAGTTTATTTCATTAAAACTTTTTTTTTATAACGTAAACTCTTAAATTTTACAACTGATTCCAAAAGCCTATTTCATTTTAAAACTATTTTCACTTTTAGACAATTTTGATTAGATGCATCCTTTTCGTGTTATTCGCAAAAAGAATGAAAACAAATCGTAAGTAAAGCAATTTGGCATTATTAGTAAATGCAAACAAAGTGAATTTATTAACAATAAAAATAACAAATTACAAAAACAACAACAAAAACAGCTCTTCAAACGTAAATACCAATAAAAAAATCAGTTAAGAAAACAGGGTAAAATAAAATAAAAACTCGAAAAGCAACAACTAAAGTGGATAAAGTATAGTACATATTACAGTAAATGCTCGAAGTGTCCTTCGCCTGCTTCAATGCAGATTTCAAAGCGACGTCTTAAATTAATACGTAATCGAGGCAATGCGTTTTCTTGCCGTATTATTGTAAACGACTCCACAATTTTTTGGCGTAATTGTTCAACAGTATCAATATTCGAATTGTATACCAAATCTTTAACACGCCCCCATAAATAAAAGTCTAGGAGAGTTAGATCTGGCGATCGAGCCGGCCAAGTGATAGGGGCTTCTGGTCCTCGTCCAATCCAACTCCCGGGAAAGTGTTGATGTAACCACTCCTTAACAGTATTTGTACAATGAGGAGGCGCTCCATCATGTAAATACCACATTTCAAGTCTTGTTTCATATGAAAGAAACATCGTCCAATAACTCTCCCTGATTTTCCAAGTGTTCCAAATAACTAACACCATTAAGTCTGGAGGACAAAAAAACGGGTCCGATAATAAAATCGCCAACAATTCCAGCCCAAACGTTTACACTGAATTTCCATTGCGATTGACGAACACACGTAAAATGTGGATTGTCTTCAATCCAATTATGAGCATTTCTCAAATTAATTGTTCCATGTTTTAAAAAGGTAGATTCATCTGTAAATAGTATTTTTTCTAAAAACGCACCATCAATTGTACATTTTTCCACCATAGCACGGCAAAACTGTACTCGCAATGGATAATCAGTAATTTTTAATTCTTGAACTGTGGACAAGTGGTGTGGATATAATTGCTGTTCGTGTAGGACACGCCAAGCTGTAGTTCTAGATATTCTAAAATGTCGTTTTATATCAGCAGTACTAGCAGTACTACGATCTGCCACAAAATCCAAAATATCTTCTTCCTGTTCGGGTGTACGAACTGACCTCTGATTTCCATTATTTACATACTTCGGTCTTAAATTTCCTGTCTCGCGTAAACGTCTTTCGATATTAAAAAATGTTTTTCTGTCAGGTTGTCTGCGATTGGGAAATGTTTCGCAATATCGTTTTGCTGCTGCGTTAGCATTTTTTAGGAGAGTGTTTAGGCAAACACTCTCCCAAAATTAAAAGCATGTCAGTTTGGTCACTAAAACTGAAATTATTTGCCATTTTAAACAATAATTAACGACTAATGTATGTTGGGTAATAATTTGACAGATTGCTTTACTACTTTACTTACAATTTGTTTTCATATGCGCCTACGATTAATGAAAATCCTAAAAAACAAGCTTGAATCTTTTTGCGAATAACTCGAAAAGAATGCATCTAACCAAAATTGTCTAAGAGTGAAAATAGTTTTAAAATGAAATAGGCTTTTAGAATCATTTGGAAAATTTAAGGGTTTACGACATAATAAAAAAGTTTTAATGAAGTTTCCTTTATGGACATCCTGTATAGCTTGATCCCGTGGTTGTATGTATTCAAAAGTGGTCTTAAATGATTTTTCATGATAACATTGCACTGTTTGACAAATTTTATCTTTCTAGGACAAACTATATTCAAAATATTTAAGAAAATTTTAAAAAAATTTCTCAACTTTGAAGGCCCATATCTTAGCCATTTATGGGTTTAGACCAAAAATTTTTACACAAATCGTTATCATTTTAACTCAAGTATTTGTGATTAAAATTATGCCACGACTTACAGAAACAGCCTGTATAACAATCCAAAATTATAAAAAAAGTTGTTACGTTTTTAAACAAACACTAATATTACATTAATAATACTAAATAATCACTTAACCATGTTAACGTTTTTGAATAGACGCATTTCATTGATTGAAAATTAGCCTGCAGTGCAGCCTCCATTGACCGGGGCCGGTTGACGACAAGCTAATAAACCGGAGGTTAAAATCCTGACATAAACCGGCCCTAAAAGAGGTATATATTAAAAAGTGTATATCTATAAACAAGGGTAATATCCTTGGTTACTCAAAATGTATACCAAATTTCGCTCATTTGCAAGAATACAGGAAAAACTCAAAATTTGCCAATTTTGAAATTTTTGCATCATCATACGCGAAAAGGTACATTCTTTGTACGTAAACAATGTCATTCTTGTACTTACCACAGTACTTACGGTGATTAACGATAAAGAGCTATAACAAAATATAAGTTCCCTTATGCAATAATGAAATAAACATGTTTTAAACACAATTATTTCAAATTGCCATTTTTGACTTAGGTCGGTTATAGAGATAAATTAGGTTAAATTATAATTATAATTTTTTGTCCTCTATACATAGAAAAACCTGTATAAAATATCACGTTGTATGAAAAAAGTTTGTATTGAAATTGACGCTTATTTAAAATTTCGATTTTTAAATTTTTACTTTTTGCTGCAGGTTCTGCTTAGCTTGTGCAGTATAAATTGCAATTACCAAAGAATTCTTGGTTGCATTATCCCAATTTCTTTATATGTATCTTACAGAGTATAACATTTTTACAGGAAGTTTTTAATGCAAATTAATAAACCCCATCTATCATCCAAAAGCAATCAACATGTACATACACCAAACATATTCCTGTATTTAACATTCATGATGAATCATTAAGTTTGTTTACATATCCACATGTTTCCGGGCGTTCCGGGCGTTAAAACCATAGATAAGGTATATATGGTTAAAACCTTAAAAATGCAATCAGATACAGACGAATATTTTAGAAAAGCTTTGATTGAAGGTTACAGGGCAAGAAGTGCGTATAAGCTTTTACAAATGGACAAAGCTTTCGACTTGCTTAAAGGTATTGTATCTTTACTATTTTTTTTTTCTTATCTTGAATATGGAGGCTTATTACTAGTTTAACCTTGGAACTGCACACAATAATAAATGTGCTGTGTAAACCAATGGAGTATTGGGTATCTCAGACCCCAGTGTGCAGTTCCAGGGTTAAAATAAAACACAACGACACAACTCCTCCCAATATTTTCCTTTTTATTAGCACAACGTTTCGGGATTTCCTCCCATCCTCAGGTTTAAAATCATATCACCCTATTAAAACACACATATATCAATTGTTTAGCTGACACTAAAACAATTGAACGTCTGTTTCAATTTTAAAGCACACATGCGACATGACAAAGTTAAAATATTTTATATGACATAAAATGTATATAAAATATAAAATGTCCTCCCAACCTGAGGTTCGATTTCCTCCCATCTTCAGGTTTAAAATCATATCACCCTATTAAAACACACATATATCAATTGTTTAGCTGACACTAAAACAATTGAATGTCTGTTTCAATTTTAAAGCACACATGCGACATGACAAAGTTAAAATATTTTATATGACATAAAATGTATATAAAATATAAAATGTCCTCCCAACCTGAGGTTCGATTTCCTCCCATCTTCAGGTTTAAAATCATATCACCCTATTAAAACACACATATATCAATTGTTTAGCTGACACTAAAACAATTGAATGTCTGTTTCAATTTTAAAGCACACATGCGACATGACAAAGTTAAAATATTTTATATGACATAAAATGTATATAAAATATAAAATGTCCTCCCAACCTGAGGTTCGATTTCCTCCCATCTTCAGGTTTAAAATCATATCACCCTATTAAAACACACATATATCAATTGTTTAGCTGACACTAAAACAATTGAACGTCTGTTTCAATTTTAAAACACACATGTGACATGACAAAGTTAAAATATTTTATATGACATAAAATGTATATAAAATATAAAATGTCCTCCCAACCTGAGGTTGGATTTCCTCCCATCTTCAGGTTTAAAATCATATCACCCTATTAAAACACACATATATCAATTGTTTAGCTGACACTAAAACAATTGAACGTCTGTTTCAATTTTAAAGCACACATGCGACATGACAAAGTTAAAATATTTTATATGACATAAAATGTATATAAAATATAAAATGTCCTCCCAACCTGAGGTTGGATTTCTTCCCATCTTCAGGTTTAAAATAATATCACCCTACTAAAACACACATATATCAATTGTTTAGATGACACTAAAACAATCGAACGTTTATTTCATTACATTTTATATTTTATATACATTTTATGTCACATAAAATATTTTAACTTTGTCATGTCGCATGTGTGTTTTAAAATTGAAATAGACGTTCAATTGTTTTAGTGTCATCTAAACAATTGATATATGTGTGTTTTAATAGGGTGGTATGATTTTAAACCTGAGGATGGGAGGAAATCCCGAAACGTTGTGCTAATAACAAGGAAAATATTGGGAGGAGTTGTGTCGATGTGTTTTATTTTAAAATAATATTTTTTTTAAATAATTTTGTTAAATAAATTTTAGACGCAAAAAATGTAATAGATTTATGTGCAGCACCAGGAAGTTGGTCGCAAGTAATATCAAATAAACTTCACAATATCAGGAGCATCACCCTAAAAGATAAAATTCAGCTTGAACCAAATATAAAAATTGTTAGCGTTGATTTAGCACCTATAAAACCAATTCCAGGAGTAACATCTCTTGTGGGGGACATTACTGATGTTAAAACTTGTGAGAAATTATTGGAAATATTTGGAGATGAAAAAGTAGATGCTATTGTTTGCGATGGGGCTCATGATGTGTCTGGATTAGTAGAAGCAGATTTTCAAATACATCTTGGCTTAATCACAGCTTGCATATATATCATTTTACGTACATTAAAAACGAATGGGTCATTTGTAGCCAAAATCTTTGATACCTGGGGTTGCCAAATATTTTTAAGTCAACTTAGGGCACTTTTTAAAGAGGTTTATGTCGTTAAACCACACAGCTCGAGATCAGAAAGTTACGGTATCTTAAATAAAATTTTTAATTACTTATAAATTAATGATTTTGCTTTTTAGAATGTTTTGTGGTTTGTAAACAATACTTACCAATTAAAGACTTGAATCCGTCACAATTAGCTCCATATCTTGATGGTTCGTACCGGGATTTTTCAAATTTAACTGGAATTGATAAATACTATATTCCACTTTTTGTTGTGGGACATATAGATATTAAAAAATCAGAATTTGATGAGCTGTATAAAACATATGGGGATGATTTATATGAAAAACCTGATTTGCTTGAGGAAGCTTTTCGTGAAGATGTCGTGGCTGGTTTAAATGTTGTTGAAAATAATGAAAATTGGGATGATCATCAAAAATTTTTAAAAAACCATTTGCTAAATAGAAGCAACGTAAGTTTTGGGGTATCCAGAAAGTTATTTATTACTTATTTAAAGGAGGATTGCACAATTGATTTTTATCAATCAATAAGCTTGGGTGAAAAATCTTTTATAGATGTAGATAACATTAAAATTAAAAGGCAAGAATCATGTTTGAAAGACTTAAAACAAGGTGAAGGAGAAGTTCAAAAAGATGTTGCATTGAGTATGAGATCTAATTTAAAACCAGAAGATTTAAAATTAGAACAACTAACTTTGAAAGAAAAATCCAACACTGAAAAAGAAGATAAAAGCAGGAATGTTGAATCTGAACACAAAGAATTTTTGGTAAAAATATTTAATGATCTTGCTTTAAAAGATGCAGCAAATCTTGAGAAAATAAACAGTGGTCTTGCTGGCCTAGTAGCAATCATCAAAGCAAATGATGAAGAAGAATCTAAACCAAAAACTATAAAAAAAGAAAATGTTGAATTAGATGAGGAAATATTTGAAAGAAAATTTGATTTAGACATTGATGAGTTAAACTTAGAGAAAGATGCAATAAATTTGGAAAAAGCTATATCGACTTGTCCAGAAAAAACTGAAATTGATGAAGAAAAATTCTTGTCAGAAGTAAATAAAGATCATGAATTTGTTACTAAATTATTTGATGAATTTACCAAAAATGATGAATGTACTGATAAATTAACGTACCAAACTAATGATGACCATCACCCATGGTGTAACAAGAATAATCTAGATGAAGATGAAAATTCTTTTGAAGACTTTAAGATAGAAACGGTCTTAGAAAATGCTGATGAAGAAGTTATGCAAGTAATTAGAGAAACTAAAGATGTTCTTCCTAAAGGACATGATTTAACTGATAAAGTATTATTATTGGTTAACCCGAATGAGGAAGTGTTAAAATTAGTTGAGGAAAGAAAAAATGTTGTTGAACAAATTCAAAAATATGGTAATAAGTAATCTTGTTTACAGAATATTAATTAATTGACTCAATAAAGGACCACTATTATTTGTTACTTCAAAGTTATTTATTTTACTTTAACAAAACAACTCTATTTCTTATACAGGGTGTCTCACGTAACTGGTTCATTAGAACTTTTTAAGGTTCCACTATTCGTAGAGGCTTGAAATTTTGGTATTAAGGCTTATTCATTCTGATATTTTAATTTAAAATATTTTCAAGATGGCCACCACTTCCGGTCTACCGGAAGTAGACCTCAACTTCGTTATTTTAAATGGAATGCTATATAGTTTTTATAGTTACTATATATAGTTATATAGTTTTTATTACACCATTTAATTATACGTAAGAAAATATGTTGACTTTGATAAAACTTATTTTACTTGACTTTGATTAAATGTTTTTTGGAAAATATCACCACACTCTTTAAAAGCACATATCTCAGCCAATGTTAATTTAAAAACGTTTTCATTGGTATGATAACTCTTCATATGCTGTTAAATAGATTGTCACTTGTTATATCAGTATACATACAGGCTGGTCAAAAATTGAATTATCGTTTCGTTGTATTCAATTGCGAGAAAGTCGAACATTTTAAATGGAACGCCCCATATCTTTTTAGCCTATCAGAACGGGAATTTAATTCTCTACGAATTATCTGTAAACATTGTTACACCTATTGATTGTAGTTTTTATCAAAGTCCTACACAAAATGCTGGAAGCCATTCGTGTTTGTATTAGAAAGCTATGACATTTTTACAGTTTAGCATTTAATTTATTTAAATTATTATTGGTATTATTTCTAGAATGATCTACGATTGAATAAACTTTAGTTTGTTAGCTTTTATTTACCAAAAATAACCATCAGAAGAACGCATAAGTGAAACAATGAAAAACAACAATATGGCGTAATATTCGACGTAATGATGGGCGAGATATTCCTAGAGAGTTCACTTTATTTATTACGAGTGCATTCTTAGAAAATATTATTCATCTAAATCGATCGAAGCACCTTTTACCGAAGAATCTGGTAAAGCAATAAAATATAACAAAACATCTATTCCATTATCTTAATCTGCTGTTGATAGAAATCTATGGTTTCTTGATATTTTGATCTTTCCAAGACTAAGAAACAGATCCTATCCAAAACTTTATTACATCCGCCATGAATATAAAATGAATTTAAAATGTTGGCGTTGGAATAATTTGCCATAATATTCAAAGACATTAACAGAAGTGATGACACAACTAAGTAAAAACAACAATAATATAAATATGGATGAAAAGCTGTCAAAACATGGCTTTCAAACATAAAACCAGAAGTTTCCAGCATTGTATGCTTCCATTAATTTCAAAATATGAGAGCAACTAGAACAAATAGACAAAGTAAAGTTTATAGATAACATAGTTTGCAAAGAATTAAATTGTTGTTTTTCATTGTTTCATTTATTCAGTTTTCTTTTGGTTATTTTTGGTAAATAACAGCTGGCAATCTAAAGTTTATTCAATCGCAGTTCATTGTAGAAATAATGCTAATAATAATTTAAATAAATTAAACAAAAAGCTGTCAAAATGTCATGGCCTTCTAACAAAAACACAAACGGTTGCTAGCATTTTACCTATGATTTTGATAAATTCTTCAATAACAAGAAAACTATAATAAATAAGTATAGGAATGTTTATAGATGATTTGTAAAGAATTAAATTCTCTTTCTCATAGGGTATGAAAATATGGGGCGTTCCATTTCAAATTTTCGACTTTCACGCAATTGAATACAGAGAAACGGTAACTAAATTTTTGACCAGCCTGTGTAAGATGTACTGATACAAGTGACAATCTATTTAACAGCATATGAAGAGTTATCGTACTAATGCAAAATGTTTTTGAATTAGCATTGGCTGAGATATGGGTTTGTAAAGAGAATGGAGATATTTGCCAAGAAATACTTAAAATCAAAATAACTCGAAAACAAAAATGCTAGGTACCAACAACTGTTATCGAAGTCCACATATTTTCTTACGTATAATTGAATGGTGTAATAAAAACTATAGCATTCCATTTAAAATAGCGAAGTTGAGGTCTACTTCCGGTAGACCGGAAGTGGTGGCCATCTTGAAAATATTTTAGATTAATAGATCGGAGTGAACAACCCATGTTACCAATATTTCAAGCCTCTACGAATAGTAGAACCTAAGGAAGTTCTAACCAGTTACGTGAGATACCTGTATTAAAAGCTAATCTTGCTTATGGGTCATTCTCAGAAAGGGTGGAAAAACGATTTTTATAAAAAAAAACATATAATCGCTTTTCTAGGTTATATATTTAGAGAAGAAAACATATTAGCATAACAAAAGTTTTGTACGTTGAAAATATGATTAAATAACGAAAATAATGTTAAATTAAGAGGTAATGGAGTTTACAAATAATAATTTAATTTCAAATTTTATTTGTAACTCGTAATTAAACTGAATGGCGTATGATGAATCAAGTTATAGTGTGAGCAAAGTTCGCCGAGTTCACAATACAAACTTGTCAGTTCTCTGAAAGTAAGTCTATTTTTTTTTTATTGATTCAAGTGACTTCATGAACTTTCATCGTACCTTTAAACGTTAGAGTATTTGCTGGGATCAGTTCGTCGATAATAAGGATTAGATTTTCATCGATACAAAAAATTTTGATGCCTTTTATTGCGTTTTGTAAAACTTTCACTAAAGTATCATGATCTGGTATGTTTGTTCCTTGTGCAACTTTTGAGTCGTACGTTTGATATACGTTTGATACAGCCTCCAATACCGTCAGGTGCTCCCTTTCCATAGCCGCTTTCACTGTAATGAATCGAATTGTCTGCTTGCAATTCTTTATGCAGACGTATGGCGATAAGATAAAATATCTTTCTATTCTTATATTAGGTAGATGATCCCAATATAAGAATCCGATTAGAAATTAACATCAGTTACCCTAGGAATGATCATTTTTATATCATCAAAAACATATCCTAAGTGCACGTATATGGCTGAGGGGTCACGGCGAAGACTATTTGATACAGTACAGTATGAGATATGTTTTATTGAATTATTGTATGGGTGCTTGTAGTATACAATTACGTTATGAAGAGATGTTTGAGGCTTTGACAAAGTGTGCAGATTGTACTTCTTCAGTATACTTGCAGCAGTAATTTCGAAAAATCCATATGGATCAAGATTTCATCAACAGACAGATTCTTTTTTACTGCGTTTATATAGTTTGTACCACGAGAAGTGAAAGTGACTCAACGGTTTCAGTAAGAACTTTGGGCATACGTTGCAAATATTATGTCCGCGCGTTTACGTGTGTTAGAGTAAAATGATTTCTAGTGTATACGTCTGTTCCGTACACTTTTAGGAGATGAGTCACTTTCACTTCTCGTGGTACAAACTATACATCGATATTGATAGGATATATTGCTGAGGTGCAACATATATCTCGTCTTCCTTGTCTAAAGGAAGACGTATCACGTTTCTATATAACTTTGGAAATGACCACATTTGAGCATTATTTTATTTTTCATTAGCTGAACTAAATATTGCGTACATTGCCAAATAACTATTTACGGTGTATAATGCATTATAACTGTTAAATGTAACTATAATCGCTACTGCTTAATATTAGTAATGGAGTTGAAATTTACGGAGTTGAGAAAACGCGCTTTAAATTTTTTTAAAAATAAACTGGTTTTGATTTTGTGTTGATAGTTGTACACTGTGTTAGTCCATTTTTTACTAATTTAATTAATGTAGTTATAGTAAGAAAACATTTAAATTTTACCTTTTATGATAGGTAACGGAGTTGAGAATTCGAATGGTCAGAAAAGTAATGCAGAAATAAATCAGTATCTTGAATATATTCAACGTGTTAACTTTATATATTTTGACAGTTACAGTGTCGCACTAATATTAATCTCTCTATGACTGCTTACAATAAGCCTGGTAACCTTTTCTACATGAATATATTTATATAAGAAAACAATGAGAACATGTAGTAACCGAGTTGAGATTAAGACGAGGGACACAACATTTTCGAAATTAATTTATAATTGAAATCTATAACAAATTGCAAACCATTCTTAAATCTATTCGTTAATTACCCTAAGTAAAAGAACAGTAACAAAATAATATAATATAATATATGATTTTACCGTAGGGACACCTGAGTGATTAATGAAGTATGAAACAATTTTTAAAAATTTTTAGATATGTACATAAAATATTTGTTAATAATAATAATAATATATATATTTATTGCCACACTCAGAATACATATGTAATTATATACAAATAATAGAGAAAACAAGCTGACAATAGGTCATCTTATCGCCATAGGCGATGTCTTCCAAAAGACCCAACTGGTAATATATGTATGAAATCAATGTAAGTAAATAATGTGGCATGTATATAAAAAAGAAGGTCTAAATATCAAAAAGATAGAAAAAGAAAACAAAAAGAAAGGAGGAAAAGGAGAGGCAAAGCAAGCAAAGAAACAAAACAACTAGAAAACATCAGCCCAGCCCCTGAGGAGAAACACAAAAGAAAAGTTTTAACTTTTCCTTTGCGTGAAAATAAGCGGATGACTCTAACAAGCAGACTCGGACACCTGACGAGACAAGAAATAGCATCTTAAAGAGGACTTAAACGCAAGAAAACTACGGGCATTACGAATCTCGAAGGGTAAACCATTCCAAAGTGATATGACCTGAACCGTGAAGGACCCGTGATACATTTCAGTACGATGAACTGGAAACATGAGTAATGAGTCCCCCTGTGCTCTAGTAGGTAGACCGCGCGACGAGTTGAATTGAAATTTTGTGTACAAATATGTTGGAGTTTGAGAGAAGAGGATTTTATATATAGTTAACAGTATGCGAAAAGATCTGCGCCTTTCAACGGTTTATATACGGAGATGATTACGATAAGGTGTAACATGGTCATACCTTCCTAAGCCAAAAATAAAACGTATGCAATTGTTTTGTAACCTTTCCAATTTGTTACGGAGAATAACAGATAGATCGGGGTACACGGTATCAGCATAATCTATATGAGGAAGTATTAAGGAGTAGCAGAGGTTGCGACGAACATCAGGCGGAAGAAAACAACGAAGTTTACGTATAGAATGAAAACAGAAATATACTTTTTTACAAACGGACTGAATCTGGTAACGCCAAGACAGTGCAGAGTCCATCACCACTCCCAAGTTTCTAACTGTATGAGAAAATGGTATAGCATTGTTATCAAGCATCAATTGTCCAGCACCGAAAGAGTAAAATCTAGTAACCAAAGGTCTTGAACCGAAAGCAATAGCCTGGGTTTTGGCAATATTTAAGCTCAAACCATATCGCTTAGACCAGCCCAAAACCTTACCCAGATCATCGTTAAGTCGCACCACAGCTGCTGGAAGCTCGTCCACAGTTGTTGACGTATAAATTTGCAAGTCATCTGCGTATAAATGATAGTTGCATGAGATTAGCTTAGTAACACTGTTTACAAAGATTGAGAACAGTAATGGATCCAATACACTGCCCTGAGGCACTCCACAATGAGCTGCAAATACTGAGGAGGATGATGACGTATCACGCACACACAGGGAACGGTGCAAAAGATATGACCGAAACCAAGCAACACACTCCGGGGTAAAACCAATAGCAGACATAGACGCCAGCAAAAGGGCATGGTCAACGGAATCAAATGCCTTACTGAAGTCGAGCAATACCAATAAGGTCAGGCGTCGGTCATCACAGTTGCTTCTAATATCGTCAGTAACTTTGATGAGTGCCGACGACGTACTGTGCCCCGGACGAAAACCAGATTGAAATTCAGTAATTATGTTATGGTCATCAAGGTACCCCTACACTTGAATATATATCAGACGCTCAAGTGCTTTAGATATTACGGAAAGAATAGAAATTGGCCGGAAGTCACTGGGTTGAGTAAGACGTTCGATCTTAGGAATTGGTACAACATAGGCTTGCTTCCAGATAGAAGGAAAGGTCGAAGATTCAATTGAAAAGTTAAAAATATATAGTAGTGGAGGAGTAATAATGTCGATGATGGGAACCAATTGTTTAATATTGATACCATCAGCACCGACACAAGTGGAGCGCGAATCCATAAGAGCATCAGTAACCTGGACCGAATCAAACATGGCAAAAGAAAAGGTTGAAGTGATATTAGTACAAGAGCCGATCGCGAGCATTGTAGATCTCTTGATGGAGTCATCAAGAATAACAGGAGATTCGGCAAAATAGCCCGCTAAAGAATTGCAATCAATGTTGTTATGTTGACAAGGCGACTCAACTATGCCAAGGGAACGCATGGTTTTCCAAAATGATCTTGGAGTTATATAAGATAACTTCTGATAAATATAATTCTTTTTTGCATTTCTGCACCAGTGGTTACAGCGGTTACACAAAATGCGATAGTTTTCCCGATTTGCAATAGAAGTAATTCTTCGAAAAGTAATCTTAGCAACATTACGTTTTCGCATAAGATCCCTGATCTCATCATTCAGCCAAGGAGCTGACAAGCGCTTCGTTTTTCGTTGCTTTAACGGTGCATGACGATCGTACAAGTTATTTATTTTAGTGTTGAAATAATTAACTTTTGCATTGACATCTGACAAGTGGTACATAGTAAACCAGTCAATCGCCATTGCATCAGATTTCAACGTATCATAGTTGATTTTGCTATAGTTACGAGCAAAAACATAACGAGTTGGAACTGTCACACGACAAGTCCGTAGAGCACAATAAATCAGGTCATGATTAGAGAATTGAGGTGCTGGTAATTGACCATGAGAAAGAATTTGATTCGGGCAAGATGTAATAATAAGGTCCAAGATGGAATCGGAGGTCGAAAGGTGATGAGTAGGTTGGGAAGGAAGAATAGATAGATTAAGAGACGAGGTGATGAAGTGAAGTCTCTCACAGCGCAAGTCGTTCCTAAGTAGACAGGTGTTAAAATCTCCCATTAAGATAATGGTGTCATAGTTAATTGTGTCTATCGAGTATATCCTCTAACTCATCAAAGTAGTTCATGCCTGGTGGACAGTAAAACGTGCCCAAAAGTATGCGACCCCCACCAAGCCTCACTTCAATCAGCATATACTCAGCTTTCGGAAGTGATCCATCGGATGCAGCAGTAATAGTCACGTTGAAATGTTCACGGACAAATAACGCAACTCCTTCACCACGCGAATACACCCGATCATTTCTAATAAAACGATAATTAGGTAATGAATATAAAGCAGAAGGTAGGGAGGGCTTAAGCCACGTCTCGCTAATCATGATGACATCAAAAGTGTTTGAGTCGAATGTTGCTACAAAGTCATCGAAATGTCTATTGAGACTTTGCCAATTAATGTGGCATATTGAAACAAAGTTATTAAGACCGTGAAATAGATCAGTCGGAGGTAAATATTTGTTACATTAACATAACTTAATGAAATGATACTGATGGATTACACCACATAGCTTTTTGCTCGAATGAATGTAATTATCATACATTTTAAAGATTTGATATCAGAGGGACACTTTTTCGTCTTTCTGAGAATGACCCTTATAACATTCACAAAATAGTTCTGTCATCTCAATGGGTCCACATCCAGCTCTTTCTGGTTCCTTTATTGCTATCTCAAATTTATTGTAAAAATCCAATGTGTATCATATTTTAAGTCGTTTTCTAATGATATCGGTTGAATTCTATCTTGAAGAGCTTTCAATAATTTCTTCATTGCCAAAGTTGCCGTTCTATAGTCGAACTTTTCACCTTTCAGCATAATTTCCTTCACTTTGTTAATTGTGTATTACAACCAACCTTACACTGTGACCCTAAGAGTCTATTATACCGCGATAGGTAATGTTATCACATTTCACCGTGCAGTGACATAGCAATGACATAACGAACATCAACGTCTCGCCTCGCCCGGTGACAAGTTTTTTAGAATCTTAGAGGAGATAAACTATGACCCAAAAATCGAGAATCTAATACGATTGACAGCAGGGCAGTGGCATGAGACATGATCAATTGTCTCTTTGTCCTCCACACATAGTTGAGGTGTGTGTTTAATAATCGACGGTGCCCAGTAAAACCCATTAGAACTTTAATGCTGCTGCGAGTAAGTCCGAAAATATTTCCGTGTTTGACAGTGATGAAAGTCATTAGCGCTGCCCACTCGTGCCAGCTCATCTGCCGCTTCATTACCAGCAATTCCAGAGTGACTTGGGACTCAGATCGGAGAAAGTCCGTTATCACTACTTAGTGTGTTTAACTTCTCTTACAGTAGTCAAGCCGCTACAGGCGAAAATGAATTTTTACACTTGTCTTAATAAAAATTTAAAAAAGGCGTCCTTCACAACAACAGTTTATTTCAATGTATTTATTAAACAAGTTACAAACATTGCAAACTAACAATTGTAAATTCCTTAAATCCTAAAAATGTGTCTAACACATAAATATGCATAAAAATATATGTATACTGTTAGATATCACTTTATTAAATATTCTCAAATACAAGTCTTTATTTTAACAAAAATAATATAACTTTTAACGCCTCACACTTTCGTCTTTTTCTAACCTCTCTAACCTTACACTCTTTCGATCTCGCATTAAACTAAAACTCTCCCAACCGTTCTTCCCACTCCCTACTCTCTCTATCTCTCTCTCTCCATCTCTCTCTCAGCGGTATCGATCTCCACACTCGGCCTTGCTACCATTTGGGTCGTCCTCGACCCTGACTTCTTCATCTTCCGAATTCATTTCTTCTTCGCTGTCTGTCGTCTCATCTTCTTCTTCGTCCAGGTCTGTTACGACACACCATGGTTTCATACGGTCTGATGCAAAAACAGAATGATAAGGTTTTTGACTTCTTGGTGCTCCAGGTATATCTTTCAACTCGTATCTATCGTTTGATAAAACCTTATGGATAACGTAAGGTCCTTTGTAACGTAATGCCAATTTTCTAGATTCGCCAGTAGCTGTTGCTTCACATTTTACTAACACCATGTCTCCCTCTTGATATTTTCTTGGTTTTATACGTAGTCTGTCAAATCTTTCCTTTTGATTTTGCTGTTGTTTTCTTATTTCATGTAGTGCGTCTGCCCTTAGCTCCGTTATCCCTTCCTCACTCACAGCCTCATCTTCTGCCAGCGCCAATAGCAATTGATTTTGCAAAGCATCTCTAGGTTTATAAGCGAATAATAATTCATGAGGTGTTTTCTTCGTGACACTATTTGGTAAGGAATTTAAAGCAAATTGAATCTCACATAGTCGTTTATCCCAATCTCGTCCATCTTCATTTTCACTTCTTGTAGATATTGCTGTCATTAATGTTTTGTTATAACGTTCCACTTGTCCATTTGCACGTGGTGTGGCAGTTGTATTTAAAATATGTATAATTTGATTCATTTTACAATATTCTCTAAATTTCTTTGATGTGAATGCCGTACCTCTGTCGGACACAAGTTTAGCTGGTGGTCCAAAAGTATTATGTATCTCTTTCATAATCCTCACGACTGGTTCAGTTTTTGTATTCTTCACTGCTTTTATTATTAGATATTTTGTAAAGTTGTCTATATACACCAGAAGATGTGTGTTACCTTTCGTACTCTTCGGAAAAGGTCCTAAGTGGTCGATATTAACTGTATGGAAAGGTATTGGTTGTCTCTCGATGTTATGTAACTCTCCTTCCTTTCTACCTCCAGGTATTTTTCTATATGCACATTCTACGCAGGCTCGTATATAATTTGTGACCTTCTTCCTCATTTTAGGGAACCATACATATTGCTTAAGGTGACTTATCGTTTTGTCCACGCCATAATGACCCATACGATCATGACTATTTTGAATTACCTTCCATATACTCCCTTTGGGTACGACCCAACGTTTATCATCTCCCAATCTTCTATATAATCTGTTCTTGAATACTTCATAATCGTGATGTATTTGTTTCTCCTCGTTATTAATCGGATGTCTCAGCAATATTTGCGTTATTGTCTTTAATTTTACATCTTGCATTTGCATTGTTATAAGCCAATCTTCTTCATTAATCATTAAAACGTTCAAACTAGCTATCTCTGGTTCACTAGCTGCTTCTTGAGGACATCTACTCAATGCGTCAACATGCTTCATTTGCTCGGCTTTTCGATGCTCAACCACATAATTATATTCCAACAATTTCAAACACCACCTGGCAATTCTTGGTGATATATCTTGTTTCTTTACTGTTTGTTTAATCGAATTACAATCTGTTATTATTCTAATCTGTTTTCCCAGCACGTAAACTCTAAATCTCTCTAAACTTTCAACTATAGCAAGCATTTCCAATTCATAACTATGGTATTTAGATTCAATCTCAGATGTTTGTCTACTATAAAAACATATTGGTTTCCACATACCTTCGGTTTTCTGCATTAATATTCCAGCAACACCAATCTTGCTTGCATCAGTATGTACTTCGAGCTCAGAATCAGGATTGTATAATGCTAAAACTGGTCTTTCACATAGCTTCCCTTTTAGTAATTCAAAAGCGTTTTCTTGTTCACTTCCCCAAATAAACTTCTCATCTTTTCTAGTTAATATTGTCAAAGGCTTAATAACAATGGAAAAGTTCTTAATAAATCTTCTAAAAAAACTAGTTAACCCAATAAATTGTCGTACTTCCTGCACCGTTGTCGGTCTCGAAAAATGAGATATAGCTCCAATTTTTCTAATTCCTGGTCTAATTCCCTCTTCGCTAATCTCGAACCCAAGGTAGTTAATCTTATTATACAAAAATTTACATTTGCTCATTCTCAATGTGAGTCCAGCTTCTTTCAACACTTTAAGTACAATTTTCAATTTCTCAAGACCCTCCATAACAGTTTCGCTTGCAATCAATATGTCATCCATGTACACAAGAGCAATATTTGGTCCTACCTTCCTCAAGACTTTACTCATTACACGGTTGAAAACACTCGGGGCGTTAACCAGTCCAAAAGGCATCCTATTAAATTCGTACAAACCATCTGTCGTCACGAAAGCTGTCAAATGTCTGCTTTCTTCACTAATCGGTACTTGGTAATATCCATTAGCTAGGTCAAGAGTAGTGAAATATTTCTTACCAGCGAGTTTATCTAGTTGTTCATCTATCAGTGGCATTTGTGTATGTTCCTTTCGGGTCACTTCGTTTAGTCGCCTGTAATCAATACATAACCTCTCTCCTCCTGTTCTCTTACTCACCAATACAACAGGGCTCGCATATTCCGATGTTGAAGGACTAATAATACCAGCTTTCAACAACTCATTGACTTGATCATTAACTATATCTCGTTGACTATATGCTAATCTATATGGGCGACTTGATATTGGTTTTGTATTTGTTACTTCAATCTTCATCTCAAATAGATCTGTGCATCCCAAATCAGAATATTTATCTGCAAACATTTGGTCATGTTCTTCTAACAATCCAACCAACTCCATTTTGTCACTTTCCTGTATTTCCGAATTTACATCAACGTTTTTCTCCTGCACCTTCATCTGTGTTTTCGGTTCATATACCATCTCCAGTTCTGCTACACCTTCATTATAACTTTTATTGAAATCTTCATTATCCAAACCAACGTTCCAACAATCAATTTCTTTAGTTTTCTCTTCTTCAATCTGACTTATTGTCAAAGTATTATATTCCTTGATGATGCGGATATTAGGTTTATCTAAAACACTTCTTCCAATTATTATTGGTTCATTCTGGGTAGAATCAGGTACAACAAGTACTTCGGATGTCATCTCTATTCCATCTATTACCAGTTCACAATTGGATTCTCCAATTGGTCGACATTTCCCTCCCCCAAATCCTGCCAGTCTTACAATAGAGGGTTTATAACGTAACTTTAATTCGTCTGCTTCCTGTTGACGTATTGTAACAACATCACTACCAAGATCGATAAATGCTACAATGTCTGTTTTATTAATCTGAATAATTTTATGATATTCATCGCTACATGTATATTGTTCTACTTTATTTACTTGCCTCGTTGTAGTACAATCTCTCGCAATATGCCCATCTCTATTGCATTTAAAACATTTTCTTTGTTTGGGTTTACTGCAATTTGTCACCATATGACCAGTTTCACCACAATTGTAACACCTTTTTTCATTCCGAGAAGCGTTGAATGACTTATTACCCTGTGAATCGTGAAATGTATCTCGTTGAGTATTTCCCCTTCGATCAGACATATTTTTCATAGTTGCTTCATAATCTTTTATTTTTGTTAATAAATCTTGAGTATCGCATGGTGTACTAATAGCTAACAACTTCCCAAGTTCCCTATCAGGTATTCCCATTATGATATATTTTACCAACGATTTTTCATTTATTTCACCTTTATTTCCAATAGCTTTCATGAAATATATATAATTCTCGTATGATTCATCAGGTTTCTTTTTCTTTCTTGATAATTCAAAATGAATATCAACGTCATCAACAGCAGTTGGAAAATCAGCAACGATCAATTTCCCAAATTCAGCCCAACTTGATATACGATCTTGTGCTCCATTAAACCATAATTGTGCAGCTCCTTTTAGTTTAGACACAGCGTTAAACAATAAGGTATCGTCATCCCAATGAAACACTTGTGCCATATTTTCGACTTTTTTAATCCATTGTTTCGCTGTCAATGAATGCAATTTTCCAGGGTCAAACTCAGGTACAACTTGATTTCCAGCACTATAAAAGTAGTTTACGCTTCGTCCGGAATCGTTTAATTTTCTTTCTCTCTCCATCAGATCTCGTTCCCTCCTTAACAGTTCCCGTTCTTGTTGCAGTAATCTTCTTTCTCTATCAATAGACGTTTCTTCTAACCCATTGAAATCTCTTACTGTCGAACAACCAAATTCGCCTGTCGCTTCTATCGTTTCTCCGTCTTCAATCATTGTTCTTTTTTTTTTCAAAACAACGGGTATAAAGTATTAAACCGATGCGACGCCAGTAATCTTCCTCGAATATACAATGACGTCACCACAATCCGTTAAAGTAGCGCCCACACTCGTTTCCAGAATCGTCCACGTTTATATTGTTTCTTTTTACTCACTGGTTTCGATTTCTTTATCACACCGCTGCTCTGTTAGATATCACTTTATTAAATATTCTCAAATACAAGTCTTTATTTTAACAAAAATAATATAACTTTTAACGCCTCACACTTTCGTCTTTTTCTAACCTCTCTAACCTTACACTCTTTCGATCTCGCATTAAACTAAAACTCTCCCAACCGTTCTTCCCACTCCCTACTCTCTCTATCTCTCTCTCTCCATCTCTCTCTCAGCGGTATCGATCTCCACAATACTAAAAACATAAATTCCTATAAATGCATTTTTTTTATCTACAGACCTTTCAATATCATTTTCTATCGATACAATTTTCAATCTTGATAATCGATTTTGTGTTATTGTTGACCAAAGATGACTACACTAAATTGAACTGGAATTGTTAATAAGATTTTCAAAACTATACAGGGCTGTTTATAAATTGATGCGAAAGCTTTCAAGGGGTGATTTTTCAGCGAGAATTCAATTCAATTCTAAAGTTAGGAGAAAAAAATGTTTTTGTCAATATATTCATTTTGGATTAATTAAAATAAATAAAATTCAGCAGATCGCTATTACTAATAAAATGACACCTTATGGCGATTCTAGTAATCCCACAATGTTATGTCCGAAGGGGTGATAAATCCATCCCTTCAATACTTTTCATCAAAACTTTTTAATAATTCCTCACATTATCTCGGAATGTTGATTCTCCATAAAAAACAGCAACTTTAGAAGGCAGTTTTAAACTAACTAAACATACTATACAAGGTCCTTCACCTCAACTCAGTTATTAAGTTGGAACTTTAATATTTTACAGGCTTATACTGTATATCAGACCACATTTCAGAAAATTATTTTTGATTGTACAGAATGTCCCAAAAACGTGTGGCGCCATGATGATATATTTTTTTTAAATTGCACGATATATCTTTTCTCACAAATTTTATTGAAATCGGCTAAATGATAGCAGCACAAGAAATTAAAAACGAAAAAGAATCGTATTTGATATTAATTCGTAATTAAAATTACAAACAGTGTCTCATAAATAAAATTTCATAGCAAACTTATTAAGTAAGGTCTAGCGATTTCGTTAACCAAGTTCTATTGGTTCAAATTTATATAGGATGGCCAAAGTCTAGTGTCAAAACTTTCAACTTAATTTTTCTTTTACCCGCCACCTTGTTCCACACATCTAAGTAACCAATCATTGTTACATGTTTTGATAAATTATTAATAAACTATCTAAAATATCTGCATATTAATTTCTCTGTTAACCATTGTAACTGTGGTAATGATATAGTTATTGCATCTATACCAATATCATAACTAATGTTAACAGTATGTGATTTTATCAAACTAAACTAAAACATTGAATATCTCGAAAACCGACGATTTTTAGACATATGTTTATTAGATTTTTATCTATTTTCGAGCAGAGAGAAATATGTTTCAAAACTTTATTAGCTGTATCGCTTGGGTTTAAAAGTTTTGAAATAAAGCTCAACTCTTCCGCTAGCTGAATGCTATCGCCGGCTTTTCTACCACTGTTCATACTATGGTCTATAAGGTCCTTTTTTTTCCAATTCGCAAAATCATTCATTCTAAATCTTGGTACTTGGGCTAAAGGTCCCGAAATCAAAATAGGTTTACATTTAACATTTAAAAACATACTTTGGGTTTTTTACTTTAGTGTAAATGTAAATCTTATCCATAGACGCCGAATACAGTACAATTCTGATACAGAATTTTTAATGGGTGCAGAACACCTATACAGATAAACGCCGAACAGGTGGAGTATCTGGGTTGAAATTGTCATTTTCAATTAATTTTTAATTAATTGAATGTACAATTGAGCTCTCTCTTCCCAACTCTGTCCCAGCATTTGCTGTAGACGTGTTTTTTTTTTGGAGGGCACATATTTTGAATTAAGACTTGATACAGCTTTTAGAAAAAAAAGTATTGAGAGAATGATGAAAAAAGTTTCGAACGCTTAATGTTCTTCAAGTTGAGGGTTTTCGAAATTACATTGAATCTTCGAGTATTTAAGTATAAAATTATAAAATAGATTTTGTGAGAATACATTGAGGTCAACTCAGTCCACCTCAATACGCGAGCCTGTATGGACCACTTTTATGTTTTGAGTTTTCTTTTAACTGTTTAATGTTTGGATTATATTTTAATTGTTTTTCGTCCTTTTTATAAACAAACTATACAAATTTTTAACTGTATTCTCACAAAATCTATTTTATAATTTTATACTTAAACACTCGAAGATTCAATGTACTTTCGAAAACCCACAACTTGGAGCTCCTTGTTTGACGTCGTGCCTGATGAAGAACGTTAAGCGTTCGAAATTGCAGTAGCCCCGAATTTAAAATAAATAAAAAACTTTTTCATCATTCTCTCAACATATTTTTTAATATATTATGATGAACACGGAATCCACAATTCCTGCTTTTAGAAGACCTGATCTGCTTCCAGAAAACTTCACGCTCCTTCTTGATAACTTGATACTCGTTCCAAAATACTTGAAATGCTTCCAAAACACATAAAATTCTTCCAGAAGTTTCGAGAGTGCTTCTAAAAAATGTACTACTGCCCCTGGAAGACTTGATACTACTTTTAGAATATTTGATATTGCTTGTAGAAGACATTAAATGCCTGCAGTAGATTTGATACTGCTTCTAGAAGAAGTTAATAGTTTTATCCAGATTGAAATTACCATTTCAATCTACCATCCAATTTAATCCCAGAATGAAAAAAACATAACTAAAAACACAAAACAGGAAATTCATAATTGATTAAATATGATTGTTTTACATTGTAATTGTAAATAATCGAAATTGCATTTTCGACATCTTAACCTGCTTCCTGCAAAGTTTGGTAGCTAACTAAACGTTTACTGAAATTGCTAGTTCAGACGCTATAATTAATAATATATATTAATTAACGCTATATTAATAATTTTTAAAATTACTTGCAATCTGTTCACTTGTTTCAACAACTGTACAAATCGTATTTTATCAAACTAATATTAGAACTGGTTCACATCGGGCATTGTATCCATAGTTATGGGAAAAAATCGTTTTGTTTCTGTCATTTCTATAATTTTCTTTTAGTCTTTGTAGTGCAAATAAATACACTAATTCCTTCCTAATAAGATAGGTTTTCATCGAATATCACAAAATATTATGTGCAACTCATTAGGATATGTCGAATTTCCTTTGTAAAAAACATAGTACATGGTAAACTATGTTTTTTGAACCCTTTTTAGTTAATAATAGTTATTTCTCCTATTTCTCAAAAAATAGGATATTTTCTTAAAAACAAACCAGTATTTTGATTTATTTCAAATCTTCGTTAGAGCCTGTTATAACTAAACAATTAGTTAAAATCAGTTTTTTATCTGTGAGAGGAATAGGATCTTGGCCGCTCGTAATCTTGGCCACTACAGGCGGTTGCCTGCTCCGCTGTACGTAACGCTACCACTATCCATACCGTTTTCACAGCTTGCAGCGCCTGGAGAGCGGCTTCACTATCTGAAAAAATCGTATTGTCCTGTTTTTCATCCCTCTCTCTAGAAGTATTTATGCTCCATGTCAATACCAAATACCTCCGGTTGAAATACAGTGCAGTAAGTAGCCAGGCTGTAAACTTGCTTGATGCAAAGTACGTAGCAGTGAACATGCAAATATATGCCTGAATTAAAGAACCTTTATTTTCAATCCAGGACTGCCATTTAGGCAGTTTAATCTGGTATTGATCATTAAGCACTAACAATGGCTCCGACAAACCTGACGGCATTGATAGCACAATATCTATAGTATCTTCCGCAGCCCATTGGTAAGACACGATGGTACAAGTTTGACCATATACGTAACACTGGCTTTCACGACCAGTGTTAATTGAACTATAATTAGAATTGAAAAAATGTTTCACGGATGCCATATTGCAACCTTCTTCAGAAACCGGTTTGAAGTGACACTCACTTCGTGAGTATAGTATAGTGATAATTTTAGTGTTAGTCCTATTGTTGGTTCTAATTTTAGTTTAAAGTTTGAGCATATTGATTAAATCTGTAAATATTTGTTCTGGCTACTTTGTCTATATGCACATGCAAAGGAGTTAAGTCAAGTAGAACATCCCTTGCTAGAGTTGGCGTTAGAGAAGAAAGATTACTGATAACTAACGCCTATTGGACTTTACTACACCAGGCTATCGGTACATATGTGATCATAGGTCACAGGTAACTCCCTGCATATTTCGATTCCAGAGAAAGGATTTATCTAGGGTTACTCCTAAATATTTGACTTTCTTGTAGAAAGGAATTTCTTCACCTTGGATGTTAGGGCGGCTTAATTGTGTATTGATAATCAAATTCTGCAATCCCGTTTTTTAACGGGTTATTCAAATCGAAATAAAAATTTAATTTTAACGTATCGTTATTATTTTCTTTAATCGTTTTTTCAATTTTAGTTGTTGGTTTAGATTCATTCGTTTTTTCTTTATGTTCATCATCCAAAATTACTCGCGTTTTCAATGAATCCTTTCATTTTCTTCTTTTTTGGTTAGCTACCTGACTTTAAGCCAATGGTGAATTTTTGAGCTAAACTAACAATTAGAAAAAGATATAATAAATTTGGAAAAAGTTATATTAAATTTTCCAGAAAAATCTGAAATTATTAAAAAAAAATGTGGAAAAATATTGAAATTAAAAAATATAGTAATTATTAATCTTGTTGACTGTTAATTAAACAACTCAATAAATAAACAACATTCATACATATCCTCTATTTTTTATCACTTTAAAGCAATATGTTTATACATTAATAAAACAATTTTATTTCTTATACTAAAAGCTAATCTTGCTTATAACATTCACAAATTGGTTCTGTCATCTCAGCCAAACGAGATCTACGAACTTTTTCCCGTAGAATTGGCCCACACCCAGCTCTTTCTTGTTCCTTCATTGCAATATCAAATTTATTGTAGAAATCCAACATGTGAGTATCATATTTTAAATCATTTTCTGATGATATGGGTTGAACCCCATCTGGGATAGCATTCAAAAATTTCTTTCTTTGTTCAATTTGCCATTCTGAAGTTTCAACAAATTTTTCACCTTTCAACTTCATTTCCCTTGCTTTGCTAATTGTGTACACTTGATAATCAAATTCTGCAATCGCGTTTTTTAACGGGTTATTCAAATCGAAATAAAAATTAAATTTTAATGTGTCGTCTTTATTTTCTTTGATATTTTTATCAACTTTACTTGCTGTTTCAGATTGATTTGTTTCCTCTTCTTTAGGTTTATCATCTAATTTTGGGGAGTCTTTTTTATCAGCTGCATTGCCAGGTGTTTCTTCGGTTTTTGATGAACCTTTTCTTTTTCTTCTTCTTTGATTATCTTCTTGTGAAGGGTTTTGAGCCGAGATCGAATTTTTTGTTGAACTTTCAATTTTTTTCTCATCTGCAACAAAATCCTTGGCTATTGCTCCAGTATTATCAGATAAATTCATGTTTTTGAACTCTGCAGAAGGAGGTTGTAAAGGTGGTTGAACAGGGTTGTGGTATTTATAAGGAAGTTCACCTTCAAGCTATAATATGAAATGAGATGTTAGAAAATTGAAAAAATAATCACTAAAATAATTTACTTGTAAAGAATAAGTGGTATCTGAGTCATAAGCACTAAAATCACCACAAATCAAAAATGGCACTATCATCCTATTAACTCCAGTTAGAGTACTAAAATCTTTATTGCTAGTATCTAAATAGTTCGATACTAATTTTGGGTCAAAACCTTCGGGAGGATTAAATTTTTTGCAAACAATAAATGCCTCTAAAAATTAAATTAGGAAATTCTGTTTATAAAAAGGATTAATTTATTTTTCTTACCAACACTGCTATTTCTTGAGCTATAAGGTTTAGCAATAAAAACATTTTCAAAAAACATGTTTAATTGTGAAACCAACAATTCGCTTCCTTTAGCCCGAAATATTTTTGCAACAAAAGTTCCCCCATTTCGTAAAATGTTAAATGTAATGTGTAAAGCCCCAACGATTAATTGAGCTTGAATATAAACATCTAAAGTGTGCATGCCAGTCACATCAGGGGCTCCATCACAAACAACTAAATCAGCCGGATTATCATCAAATTGCTCCATAATCTTCACAGCAGTTTCGTAATCGGTGATATCACCTTTTAATTGGATAACTCCAGGAAGTGGGGCCATAGGTTGCAAATCAACCGCGACAATTTTGACATCTTTATCAACTTCTTTGCTTTTTGGATCGGTTACAGATTCAGGTGAATTTTCAAATATTTCAAAAGTCGTTTCGCGCATATAAAGCTTTCTGGAGAGTACTTGACTCCAACTACCTGGGGCCGCACATAAATCCACAGCTTTTTTAACCCCCGTAAAGATATCAAACTTTTGATCAATGTGAAGAAGTTTAAACGCACTTCTTGCTCTCCAACCTTGCTCTTTTGCTTTTCGATAGTAAATATCTCGTTTATCTTTTGAGCTTTTTCCCATTTTATATTAATTACAATAAGATCAATACAACTATATTTATAGGTTATGTGAGGTTATGTTTGAAAATTTTTGATTAAAATTTTGTAGTAATTTTTAAAAAAATTTAATTGATTTTATTTATTTATTCTTTTTTCTTGTTAAATAAGTTTATTACAACACAAATTTAAATTTAATTAAATTATATTATTATTGTTTTAATCTTTTTAATCTGAGAGATTAAAAAAATAAAGTTGGTAACAATGGTATACATCAAGAAATTGACAGCTGCTTCTAAACATCGTTTAAAACAAACATTAAATGTTCAACAACTTGTAATACAACAAAATTGAGTTAGATTGTTTAAAAATTTTAATGTTTATTGAATTCGTGAGAAAAGATGTCAAGGATAAAGGTTAGAACATAAAGAATAATTTGAAAGTAACTCTAACCTATAAAATTGATTTTTAGAGAGGGTATTTGTTGGTGGACAAAAAGAAATTTCCGGTATTTGAGGGTGTTAATCTTGTTGGGAGGAGTAAACAATCTACCATTATGATTTTGGAGAATGTATTTGATGTATATAAAGCAAAAATGTTGAGGTTACTTATAGATAATGTTTTTTAGACCATCAGCCATCAACAAGCAGAAATTATAATTATAAATGATAAACATTATATTTGTGATATGAATTCATGTAATGGAACTCAATTAGAACATGGCAAATTAATCCCTTTACAATTATATGAGTTGGATGATAAGAAAATTATATATTTTGGTAACATAAAAGTTATTTATGAATTGGTATTTATCAGAGGAAAATTATTAACATAGTTAATTAATTATTGTTATTTTAGTTGCTACATAAATCAAATTCTCAAGAGGACTCTCAATATTCCAATATAAATGATAGTGTTTTTGATATCCCCACACAAATAATTCCAACAAATGAAATTGTATCTATAAATACAAATATTGAGTTAGATTCTACTGCTCCTACTATTAATGAGTTACCAACACAATTAATGGATGATAATAATCTTAATATAACACTGACTGATGCATCAAAACCTGAGAAGTGTACAAGTCAGAGGTATGATTCCATCTATGATATGCCAACACAGATTAATTTTGTGGATGAATCAAAGGTATTTAAATATAAAGCAAGGGGTACGTTCACAAAATATTACTCGATTCACCCAGATTTAACTAGTCAAAATACTTTTAAAAAAGTATTTAAATACAAAATACAAATACTTTCAAATTTTTATACTTGAAATACAAATTACAAAATACTTTTTTAATTTGGTACTTAAATACAAAACATAAAATATGTATTTTCAAAATACCTTTCTTACTTTAAAATACGTTTTGTATACATTAAAGATGTGTTATTCTAAATTTTTTACTAAAAGAGTATAATATGAACACAAATTCATTTCGATGATTTTAAAATCACTATCTTTTCGAATAATTCGTCACTTATTTTTCTTCGATGTGGCCTCATTATCATTCCGCCAAAAGAAAAAAGGCATTCTACAGGAGCAGACCTTGGAATGCATGTATTATGATGAATAAAACCTTTTTTAATTGAAGGATATTTATGTAAACAATTCAAATTATTGTCACTATCTGTCAAATAGTGAAGTAGTTCTAAATCACTGGTATTACTACTTCCATCATTTGTGATGGACGAATCTGATGACTCTTCAAACAAATAGTGGGATTTATTTTATTCATGTTGTTTTTCACTAGCATTTTCAGCTTCTCTTTTCTGTTCTTTATTTTTGATTTTCCACACTTCGTCGGTAAAAATTTTTTTTACATTTTCTCGTTTATGTTTAGGTACCCATTTAAGTTTAAAAAATGGATGAGAAACAGCTGCCAATATAGCACTCTTTGCAGAGGGTGCATCCAAATCCAGGTGACAATTGAAGCGCTTATTTACACTTTTCAATCGATTAAACTACTGCAGTACAGGTAGTTAGGCATCCATAGTAAATGTCTTGGTCGCCCTCCAAGCTTCTGATGGCGTTTGCAATTGGTTTTAAGCAACTTATGTATTCTGAGAGGTACTCTATTTCATTGTCTTTAAAAGATGGCAAGTTTAATTTTCTTAACGTTTCATTTAGGTGTTCTGGTACCGTCAAAAGATCTCGAATACAGTTGTAATATGAGTTCCATCTAGTTGGGCATGGAGAAGTAAGAGACCTTCCAGCAGACTCCAAATATATCTCGCACGCTTTTGGAGATTTAGCACATAGATTCCATACTGCTTGACATTTAGCGAAGGCTGCGTCATGAAGTTTCTTGTAAGGATAATTTTGTGTTCTAGCTTGTTCTATATCCTTTGCAGCTATCAAATGCAGCGTATGGGTTGCACATCTCTCGTGATTAGGAAGTAAAAATTCCTAATGATTAACAGTTGGCTTCGGGAGAGCTGATGGAACTAAATCATCTTCATCATTATTATTATTATCATCATCAGAGCTGTCGAAATGTTGTTCTCTTTTCCGAAGTCTTTAAATGCCTTAACCATATTAGATGCATTATCAGTAACAATTTTTACAATTTTAGATAAGTTTAAATCATATTCTGAGTGAATATCAGAAATTAATTCGGCAATTTTATCGTATGTGTGAGATCCCTTAAATCTTCTACATGCAAGTGTAGCACTTTTTCGTTTGAGATTATTATTACAATCAATCCAATGAACTGTAACACCTAAGTAGCTCTTTCTAAATGATGACCAAATGTCCGCGGTTGTACATACAAACTCAGCCATTTGTAAAGCTGCTGTAGTATTTTGTTTTGATTGTTTAAATTCTTCCAAAATTTTATTTCCGAGGGTGCGACGAGACATAATTTTCGGGATCATCGATAACTGTTGAGCTCCTTCAATTAGAGCTTTAAATGAATCATTGTCAACTATTGATAACGGAGTCAGTGTCAACAACAAAATTAACTATTAACTTATCAAAATTAACTGCTTTTGGTACTAAGTTTTTTGTTAGTGTGGTTTGTTTCATTTTTTTCGAACAAGTAGGTAAATCAGTGCTGTCGTCAGTATCATTGTTTCCCTTTTTCTTTTTTTTTTGTATGCATACATGTTTGTTTCTCGTAGTCATTCAATAGGTCACCATGTCCTTTCGTCTGGAGATAATGAAATAAAATTGCTTAGGTCAATAATATAAACTAGATAATATTCTACAGGTTGTATAGACTATACAACTACATTTTCGAGGGGTGCCTACACATCTTGAAAGAACTTATTAACGTAAAAATATCTTAGTAAAAGTTGCGTAATAAGAGAAATATAACTGTTGAAAGATTTTGGATTTACATAACTGATTTGATTCAATTATCGTAAAACCTTTCTTATTCAGTGCCCACAGCTTAAGGGCCGTAAACACCAAGTATATACGGGATGTCAAATAAGAACGCCCCAAGCAAGTTTTTTATCTGACACCTGTAGGTATACATACAGGGTGATGATAAAGTTCGGAACAAAATTCATAATTACGTTATTTAACACGTTCACGCCGGAGCCGATTTTCATTTGTTTTGCTATGAGGCGGCGCTCAAATTAATATCGCGCTTCATCTGGCGGCGTGTGATTATTGCCTGTTCAGACCTGCATACGCGTTGTTTGTTGCTCTGCAGTACAGTGAGATCTTATTGTGCAAGTTTTGTAACTCGTGCCGTTTTTTATTATCCTGACCACAAATTTCCGACAGTAAGTATAATTAGAAAGGTGATTAGAATGTTTAGATAACATGGATATGGAAATAAGTGATTCGGATGAATCTATAATTAGAAGCAGGAGAAAAGCGGCAAGATTACGAATACTTTCTTCCTCTTCAGACGAGGATTTTGTTAATGTTATTAATGAAGAGAACCAATGTTCCACGGAGGAAGAAGATTTGATTTCTAAATCAGAGAACGAGGATCACGATGAAGAATGGCAGGAAGTAAAAGAAAGAAGCCTAGTAATAGATGAGTATTCAGAAGAAGAGGAATTTTTACATAAAAATATTGACTGTAATGACCCTTTTGCCTTATACAAACTATTCTTCACGGATTACATACTAGAGAAGATAGTTGATGAAACAAATAAATATGCTACTCAAGGTATAAATAATTCTTCATCTAGCAGTAGAATACACCAGCAGGAATTAGTTGATGAAACAAATAAATATGCTACTCAAAGTATAAATAATTCTTCATCTAGCAGTAGAATACACCAGCAGGACTGGCAGTCTGTTACAAGAGATGAAATGAATACTTTTTTTGGCATATTACTTATTATGGGTATTGTGCAAGTGCCAGAAATTAGATTGTATTGGTCAAACAACGACATTTATGCGAACGCACGCATAAAAAAGGCAATGAGACGTGACCGTTTTCTATCTATTCTTAAGTTTTTACATTTTTCGGACAATACCACATCCAGAAATGAAGATCGGTTGCATAAAATTCGAAATATTATTGAAGCAATTGTAGATAATTTCAAGAGTTCTATAAAACCAGGCAAAAATATTGTCATCAATGAAAGTATGATCTCCTGGAGAGGACGTCTAGGCTTTTGCCAATACATCCCATAATTATTATTAAAAATAAATGTTTTTAATGAATAAACGTTAAATTTTCATTATTTTAATTCTCAAGGTCTAATAGTCTAATAATTCAGAACACAATCGAATGCGTACCCCGGTGGTCCGATGAGACAGTTTAGTGCGGGCCACCGGTGGCCCGCGCCGGCGTGAACGTGTTAATGTTTTCAAGAAAAAGGCTCGGACAGGTCAATTTTAGTTTTTAAAAAGCCAACTTATGACGTAAAAATTTCTTTCATGACGTCACCTGTTTTTGAGTGGCGACGTCATCAGTTTTTTTAAATGACAACCCCATTTTTTTGTTGTTTTCCTTAGACCGTCTTACTACTTACATGATGATGTAAAAAAAATTGGTACCTTACATAACATTCTTTTTGAAAAAGAAAATTAATAAAATAATTAATAATACTGCTGTTAAAAATCTATTTTGACATTAGTTTGTAAGCCAAATATGTTAATTTTGGTACGTTGTCGTGTACTGTGTGTTTGAGTGGTGAAACAAACACTAATTGACATTTTGGGCTGAGGTACCAATTTTTTTACATCATCATTTAAGTAGTAAGACGGTCTAAGAGAAAAAAGCAAAAAGAAATGGGGTTGTCATTTAAAAACACTGTCACCACTCAAAAACAGATGACATGAATAAAATTTTTACGTCATAAGTTGGTTTTTTAAAAACTAAAATCGACCTATCCGAGCGTTTTTCTTGACAACATTAAATAACGTAATTATGAATTTTGTTCCGAATTTTATCATCACCCTGTATATGAAATGTCTATGAAAAACTAATTAATATTTACCTTAATATGTTTCAAAAAGTTAGTAGTGGCGTTAATACTGCCTTTCAATATTTTAGAGCATTTTATACAAACTGCAGATACGTTTACTTCACTTCCACCCTCTTTTTTACTATATATTTAAAACATTGTTTCAATATTGATGGGATATTCGTGTTTTCGTCCGCCCTGAAAAAATATGGTTATCTAAGTTATCTAATTGTAAGTATTATTTAATGTTGTTGGAGTTATTTCTTGATTTACGCTGCTTTACGAGTTAGCAAAGTTATAAATTTTGTGTCGATTAAGTAAATTATTTAATCATGTTTGTACTTACATTTTACAATTCACGAAGTTATACTAAATAAACAACAAGTAAAAGTTTGAGGACGCACAAATAAATACAATTAAACTTCCCAACGATTCAAACTTCATCCACGACTAAAGAGAGTTACAATATGGAATTTAAAAAATCCCCTCATTGACAATATATATCCCCAGGTTCGAATATGGTAAATCCGCTGAAATTCGTTTAATTTCGTTTTCGTTGGGTATTCACACAACTATAGATGTACTATCTTATTCATATAACACAACTCAACAAAATGATTACTAAAAATAATTAATTTTAGACATGTTTAGAAAATATTATTTAGTATTTTCAAAATACAAACTAAGTAACTAAAAGTATTTAAAATACAAAATACTTTTGGTGAAATGTATTTGAAATACAAAATACGTATTTTGTATTTGTATTTTAAATACTTTTATTTCAAATAGGTCGTCATCTCTGGTTATTGTTCACGATATTGTTCACGACACATGGCAATTTAACACCAAGTTAACATTTTCCGACTGTGTTCTAGACAGATTCTAACACTACAGTGTTAGAATCTGTCGGAATACATTTTTTATAAGGTTGGGCCGACTAACAACTATCCGACTATTCGGCCCTAAAAGGGACGACTAGTCGGCCGATTAATCGGCCATTGACGATCATTCCGACCAAAGTTCGGATACTTTCGTTCGTATACTTTTGGAAGCCCTTATATGACACATAATCTTGTTGTAACAAATTCAAATGTATTCGGATTTCTTTCGTATCTGTTTGTAGTTAAGTGTTATTTTTATAAAGATAAGTTTCAGCTCCTGAGCAATGTCGAGAAAGAATCGCGTATACGGGTAGTTTAATAGTACCCATACATAACGTGATCGTTTTTATTTCAACTGAAAACGGGACAACTCTAGATACTTTTGTTGATAATCAGATCCATTTTGAAATTATTAAAATTTGTTTTTAAGTTAGCATAATTAATAATAGCATATTTTATTATAATTGTGAAATTGGACACATTGAGACATTTTGGAGTGTCACATAGGTCACATACTTCAAAATCAGTAAAAATTCATTAGACACTGCTGTGTCGTGTTCTGGCTTTAAAAATCCCCTTTGAATTAATAAATCCATCACTTGTTGTACTTTATCCTACTCAGGTACTTTTTGTGGATTCAATTACTACAATTTTGATGTTATTTTGATCAGATCTGGGCAGTAGTTAACAGTAAAAATAGTTAAAAAATATTACTTTACGATGATCCCGCGTGATCCTGAGAATGATCCTAACAACAGATTGAAGGAAGTCAATTGGCGAGTCAATTTATCTCCTGTAAGACTACAGACTTGTTATTACGGCTTGAATTGCTTCCAAAAGACTTGAATTGCTCTCAGAAGCCTTGAAATGCTTTTAGAAGAGACCTGATATGCTTTTAGAAGACTTGAAATGCTTTTAGAAGTTTTGAAATGCTTCTAGAAAACTTGGTACTACATCCAGAAGACTTAATACTGCGTCTAGAAGACTTAGTAATACTTCATGAAGACTTGAAAAGCTTCCAGAAGACTTGAACTGCTTTTAGAAAACTTGAACTGCTTTTAGAAAACTTGATACTGCTTTCATAGGACTTAAAATGCTTCTAGAAAACTTGATATTGCTCTCTGAAGATTTGACCTGCTTTTAGATGGCTTGTTATTAATTCCAAAACACTTAAAATGCCTTTAAAAGACTTGAAATCCTTCTAGAGAACTTGATACTACTTCCAGCAGACTTGAAATGCTTCCAGATGACTTGTTATTACCGCTAGACGACTTGAAATGCTCTCAGAAGACTTGAAATGCATTTAGAAGATTGGAAATACTTTTAGACGAGTTTAAATCATTCTAGAAAACTTAATACTACTTCAAGAAGACTTGAAAAGCTTCTAAAAGACCTGAAATGCTTTTAGAAAACATGATATTGCTTTCAGAAGATTTGAACTGCTTCTAGATTGTTTGTTATTACCTCCAAAAGACTTGGAATGCTTCCAGATTTGAATTACTTACACAACACTTGAAATGCTTTTAGAAGACTTAAAATGCCTCTAGAATACTTCACACTACTTCCAGAAGACTTGATATTGCTTACTTCTTGAATATTTGAAGTGCTTCAAAAGATTTGAGCAGCCTCCTAAAGACTTGAAATACTTTTAGAGAAGTTGAAATGCTTCTACAAAACTTGATATTACTTCTAGAAGGCTTAATATTACTTCATGAAGACTTAAAAAGCTTCCAGAAGACTTAAAACACTTTTAGAAAACTTGGTACTATTCTCAGAGGATTTGAAATGCTTCTAGAAGACTTGATATTGCATCCAGAAGATTTGAACTTGGCTTGTTATTGCTTCCAAAAGTCTTTAAATGCTCCCAGAAGACATCAAATGCTGAAAGACGAAAAATGTTGAAAATCTATCTTAAATTTAAAATCGCCCAAAGTTACAAGATTCTATGTTCATTTATTTATTATATATTTTATTTTTTAATTTTAACAACCTTAAATTTTTGAGTAATTTTAAATTAGTGCCTGCGCCATAAGTTTCAGTTTTGTATGTTTGTATCAAAATAATCTGACTTTTAAGCATAATTTATGTATAACAGTTCAAAAGTTTTCAACTGCTAACTAGAAACTAGTTGCCTTTAAAGAGCCATTTATTTGCTATTCTAGACACTTCTATGCATTTTTGCAGTTGTAAGTACGTTGGGTTTTTAGACTTTAAAAGTTCATTTTATTATGGAGTTAAGCCCACTTTTGCCAACCTCTAGTTCAACTAATAAGCGGTAGTTACAGCGATTTAAGCGCTTGCATTGGCCATGAGCCGGTTTTAACTATTAGATAAATTTATCAAGGGGTGATAAAAGTGGCTCTTAAAGAAGTAGCAAGACATGTAACTACTACTACTTGCTTGGTAGTTAATAATCAAGCTACCATAATCTAAAAGTAGGTAGTAGTTATACTCGACTACGTTTTTCAACTAGTTAGCCCAGCTCTGATTTTGATCAATTGCAGCAGACTCATAAAGCTTTGCTACTAAATTTTGACAAGTTATCTTTTAAACAGTTTGTTCACGTCCATTGCTGAAATATTTTGTCCTTCATTATTTAACACGGCTTGGTGAAAACCAATTGCTAGGGCTGCTAGGATTGCCAAAAAAACAACTTCAGTGTATTCGGGCATTTTTCAATACTAATTGTAAGAAAATAATTTTCTAATGACACAAACATTTTAAATACTAGTAACAAGTGGGGTTTACTGTAACAGATAAACGGGACAATCCCGTTCAAAACATTCAAAAATTATTAATTGTTCACTTTATAATAAATAAATACTTAAATTATTTTTATATTATTTTTCATTAGTATGTTATTTGCAGCATTATAATAAATGCCGACTAATCGGTCTTTTATTGTTTCATCGCCGATTAATTGTTGACAAAAAAGTGGCCGAATAATCGGCTTTTCCGATTAGTCGCCGATTAATCGGTACAACCCTAATTTTTTAGCATATTTAGAAGTTATTTGGTGTATGTTATCTTTTATATAAAAATTATAACATAAAAAATGGAAAACAATATTGTATATGATGAGCATTGTAATTGTGTTACAAATGAAAAGGGGCTCGTCTAAGAAGATTCGAGTACCTGATGATAATCCTTTATTTTAAGGCAAAGATAACTCTTATAGGTTAGAATTAAGTTAGATTTCACGTAATGCATATAACAAATATACAAGTCGTTCATGACGGTATGAAAATTATACTACACAATTAGTTTACATGAAGCCAAATAGAGATGTGCGCGTGAGTGACTTTTTATGCCCGGTCACGATCTAAACCCACGCACGGGAATATTATCCACGAATCACGTGACTCACGCGTAATTTGATTAGGTGATCAAATGTGGAACAACCATGGAGAATGATTATACGAACCTTTGTACACTACTCTCCAAAATTATTGTACCACCTAAATTATGCATTAAGTTTAACGGTATTTCTTTTTTGAATCAACGGATTGATTTTGATGATTCTTCTTACATGGTATAGGTTGATTTTTATGGAAGAAATGTGTTGATAGTTTCCGACAATTGTCAACGTTTTATCCATATACGGGGTGTAAAAATAAATTTACGTTTTTTCTTATAATTTTGCAACACCCTGTGAAATTTATCAGAAAGAACTGCTACATTCCATTTGCATTACGTTAGAATGGCAACCCTTCTATGCACTTTCGTACAAGAATCATCTCGACATCTCTTTTATCAAGGAAGATACACATTTTTTAAGTTTGACTTTATTTTGTTGAAACTACATTTCAACAAAATGAAGTCAAACCTTACTAATGAAACAAACAGGCTATGAAATATCAAACAGTTTCACAGAAGTGCTTATCAATTTTATTTACGCATTTAGCAAGTTGCTGCTTTGAGTTATTAAGTGTTTATTTCACATGGATCATATTTCAAGATATTTAAACCACGATGAGTGTGTTGAGGCAGTTACTTTAGTCAATGAAGAATAAGTTATAGTGAAATAGGCTTGAGATTAGGAGTTTCTCATACAACAATATCACGTGGCGTTCAACCATCTCAAAAAGCAAATGATTATAAAGACAACCTGGACAAGGAAGAAGGAGAGTCACAATACTACAGATCGTTTTGTTAGACTTCGTGCTTTACAGGAACGTTTTGTTGCAATGAGAAACTTACAGATACAAGTAGTAGATGTTCATAATACTCGAAGTAGTACTAACACTGTATAAAGTCGTCTCGCCGAAGGTGATTTACATGCAAGGATTCCTGCCAGAACGTCAAATTGCAACGCAAATCATCGTATAAGGAGATTGCAATTTGCTAGAGAACATCTTGACAGGAATGCTGATGACTGGGAACAAGTGCTGTTCCCAGTCATTTAGATCAAGCTTTTGTTTATACAGCTCAGATAGACGTTTAATGATAATTGGACGATCCAATGAACTCTATGCACAGTGTGGATCTGTAATGGTTTGGGGTGGAATTTCGCTTACAGCACGAACAGACCTTGTTTCTTTGCGAAGACATTCATTAACAGATAAAAGGTATATTACAGACATTTTATCGGAACACGTGGTACCCTTTGCTCCTTACATAGGAAATAATTTTTTATTAATGCATGATAATGTAAGACCTCATGTTGCCGTGCGATCCGCGACTATTTGGATGAAGTTATTACGTAAACCATGGACCGGCCACCCTGTAGTCCTGATCTCAATCCAATAGAGAATTTATGGGATAATATTGATGTCACTTAAGGGGCCGACATCCACCACTTATCGTTTTGAAAGGCGTTGAGAGGATGGCAAGGGAGGTTTGGGATGCAATAGATCAAGATCAAATTCGACGCTTGACTTCAAGTATGCCTCATCGCTATTAAGAGTGATTCGTAAGAGAGGCGGAAATACACGTTATTAGGTGATTTTGAGAGAACTGATTAAGGATTATGTAGTGTTTTTTAGTTTTCGCCTACTTGTTTAAAATGTTAATAAAAATTCGTTACGTTTAAACTTATGTATCTTCCTTGATAAAAGAGATATCGAGATGATTCTTGAACAAAAGTATAGAGAAGTGTTGCCATTCTAACGTAATGTAAAATGGAATGTAGCGGGTCTTTCTGATAAATTCCACAGGGTGTTGCAAAATTAGAAGAAGAAACATAAATTCCTTTTTTCACCCCGTATATGGATAAAACGTTGACAATTGTCGGAAACCATCAACACATTTCTTCCTTAAAAATCAATCAAAACCAAATTTAATGCATATTTTAGGTAGTGCAATAATTTTGGAGAGTAGTGCATATACGCTGTAATACACAGGTTTGTATAATCGCTCGTATGACATTTAAATAATTTCAAAATATCTATGAAAGTTTCCATAACAATCAATGTAATTTATTAATAAACATCGCAAATTTTTCTAATTAAAATTCTAAAAATATATTTTTTATTCATGAGTTTCGTTCCAGTTATTTCTAATTGGTCATCAATAGCTTTAGGTTCTTCTTCTAAAATGGACTGCAACATAGTTCGTATTGACAATTTCAGTTTTGCCAGCATGTTTTCACTTAAAACTTAAGAGATTTAAAGTTAGGTTGTAAAAATAAAGCTATGTAATGCAACTGTTGAGGTTGAAATCGTTTTTAAAAAAATGCAGCTGATGTTTGCTTTTTCAATTCTTTAACCATATCTGAATCTCCAGGTTGCAAATTACAGTGCTGAATAAGCTTATATTCCCATAAAACGTAGTGTTTAACGTAGGATACAAATCTGAGCTAAGATTTTCAGAACATTCTCTAAATTTATTTAAAAAGTCTATTATATATTTCAACGTTGTGAGATTTAAACCACCTAGGCGAAAATTTTCATTTTTAGCAATCAATAAGTTTTATATTTCCCCCTAAACGTCTTTTATACTGGTCAACAAAGTGTAAATAAAATTCCAACGTGTTGAAATATGTTGCTTTAACGTCTTAGATAGTTTATTATTTCACTCAGAGTTCTTGAAATAAGCAACAAATTTTTTTTAATGAATTTACAACTACTTTTAGTTTCGGGAGTGTATCGTGCCCTTCTAAAATATCGTGCGTAACCAAATTTAAAATATGGCATGCACAGAAAATTTGATAACTATGAAATTTGACTAATAGAATATAAAAGAGAGATATTGAGAAAAATAACAGAGAAAGAGTTTAACACCGATAGATTTTGTACAACGAAAAAGTGGCATCTGTGTACCCTACTTAAGGGCGCCTAAACCGAGTTTCTAAGGAATCCTCTATAAGGCGCCAATTGACTTTAGTTTTTTAATTCACCTTCGTCCAGCTCATACGCGATCTTTTACGGTCGAACCCTTTTTTTATTATAAATTTTTTGCGTAGGAGTTTATTTAATAAAGTTATTAACGCTGTCTTGCCTGTTTATTAAGAAAAATCGGTTTTTGAAACAAAATCTCGTTTGGGTTCTTGATTCTGTGATTTAATTTGTAGAAGTTATGAACCTTTAAAAAGTCCGGTATAGATAACAGTTCTCACATCGTTTTTCACATCGAAATTGGTTTTTATAACTCCGTCTCTTTACCAGGGTGGGAATAAAACGGAAAAAACAGGTTTATTCACTCTATATTAAGAAACACAGATGTGTTGTTGTAAATTGTAGAGAAATAATGGATTTAAAATAATTTTGGTTTTAACAAATTTAAATTCGATCATGTTCTTGTTTAGCAGTTTTATTTGTGATCGTTATAAAAATCGATGTTCTTTGAAATTGTGGCATAGTTTCCGATATTGCTGATAGTTTTTACAAATGTGATAAATAATACTGGTAACAATTATCACTGGGATAAATCACTTCAAAATACATGACTTACGATGACCCACGTAGCAAATTAAGTCCAGGAGCGCATTTCGTTTTTATTTTATGCAAATACTTTTTTTGCGCATAAAAAGCAATAAACACTTAAACAGTTATACTACTGCTATGACGTAATTACTGTGTATATTCGAGAAATACAAATTTTAAATACAGTGGTTCACAGCTTATTTCAACCAGCTTCTTTTAGGAGCATTTAGTCCTTATAGTTTCGAAACGAAACAAGATATTGTAAAAATTTAAATGAGGGTTTATATACTACTTTCCAAACTTAAGAAAAAAAGTTTTATTCAGTCTCAAAGTTACATTTTCAAAAATTTACAAACTAAAAACATAGGTAAATAAGTAGTCACAGCTTATTTCAACCAATTATTATAAATAAAGATTTAAACGATTAACTTACATTTTTTTTTTCATTTTCAAAACTTAGTATGACCTCCTTTTTGGTCAGTTGAAACTGAAAGCTGTTCAGCCTTCTTTGCATGGATTCCACTAACTTTCGTGTGGTTTGGCAAGTTTTATTTGTCCACTCCTGCTTCGGTGCTGTTATAAGATCATTCCCGTTCGAGATCTTGTGTTTTCGGACGTTTTAATCTAAAATTGCTCATAAATGTTCAAATACATTTAGATCAGATGATTGCGCCGGCGGTTGCATCAAGTGGGGACAGTTCCAAATGAAGCATGTCTGCACAATACTTGATTTATGTTTCTGGTCGTTGTCCTGATAGAACCGAAATACCTCCCTTATATCCAGCTTTTCAGCACTTTGTATTAAATTAGATTTTAGAATGTATACCTCAACATATTTTTGTCCATTCTACTTTCAATAAACTGCAAGTTTTCTACCCCACCTGATGACATACAAGTCCACACCATGGCACTACCACCACCCTGTTTGACTGTCGGTTTTAAGTTTTTTAAGTTCGTCAGTTTCATTAAAAATTTTGTAGGGAGTTTTTCTGCCCTTATTATGTATCCTATTTTCATGAATAAACCGAGATATTATGCTTTGCGCTGTCGAATCACTAAGGCAAACCATTTAAGCAATTTTTTGAGGCGAATTGCCATTTTTCTTTACTCGGTGGTAGTGCGTAATTGCTGATATCACACTCTATATATGTAAACCGTATATAACAACTGTATTTAAATAATTAGGAACATAATCTTAAAAAATATCAATTTAATAGACCTTAGAAGTGGCTGGTTGAAATAAGCTGTGAACCATTGTACATTGTGTTTTTGTATTTTTCGTTAAAGCGGACCTGAACAACTTCGATATACCGGTCTGTCCGGCGTTCGGTAAAATATTATTATTAAAAAAAATAAAGTATCGATCCAATCGAGTCACGCCGGGTCCTGTCGAAATCAGTGTTGTTCACGATCACGCACGTTCACGTGAGTGGTAAAATTGGTGCCCACTCACGCCGGGTCTCGCATGACCCATCGTGACCCGGCGGGAATCACGTAATTTGCACATCTCTAATGCCATATTGACTTAACTCATGCTCTACTCGAGTAATATGTTGTGAACGCACCCAAGGTTTAAGATGATGACTTTTATTATAACTTATATAGAATTATACTTTATATCTGTTTTATATTTTAGAAAGATAATAACTTACAATTTTCTGGTGGTTTATTGCAGCAGATTAATGATGAGTTGAAAGACATTCCTGATAAAACCTGGGATGAAGATTTTTTTACAAATGAACCAACTCAAAATCTCTCCCCCACCAATCAACAAGACATTAACATTACAGAAGAAAAAGGATTAGGTCAAGGTGATAACAAAGACAACGAACAACTAAAAACATCTTCAAATGATGAGACATGTACACAATCAGCCATTAATGAATTAAGTGTTATTGATGAAACTATTATAAATGAAACCATTCAAAATAATGATGAAGATATGAATAGTAATTGTTCAGAAGATTTCTTAAATGTTATCCCAGTAACTGAGTTATTTGATGATATTCCAGCAAGAGACGATTCAGATCAAACTCCACATCCACAAGATTCGACCCGAATCGACTCTTGTAGAGGTTTAAGTACGCAAAGCACCCAAGAATATATACAAACTAAGTTTTTAAAAAGAAAAATTAAAAATGTTATCACATCCGATGATGAAGGTGATGTAAATGATGAAACTCGCATTACACCTTCTAGTTCAGCTGATAACCATCCTTGTTCTTTAAGAGTTGATTTGTTAAAGAGAAAAGTAAGAAATGTTATTAATTCAGATTCAGAATGTAACGAATCATCTGATGAAACTGATATTGATGTTAAACCACAAAAATCGTTGAAATCCCGCTCGGAATCATCAGATGAGACGGATTTAGATTTAAAAATTGATAAAAATAAGAATAGGAGAAAGAAGAAATTGGTTAAGAAACAATCCCATAAAAAAGATGATCAAAAATCTTGTAGTGGTAGTGAGACTGATATTGAACATGGCGAAAAAGTCAATAATAATCAATTAGATGAATCAGATTTAGTTCCAGCTAGTCAAAACTTTTTTGTTAATACATTATCAAGTTTCCAAAAAAATACTAAGTTAAGTCAAAGTTCTAATAAAAGCAAAGAATCAAATTCTGAGACTTCTATGGACTTCTCTTTAGATTTAATGTTAACTGAAAGTTTTTCAATTGAGGGATCAAAAAGTAAATTGCCAACAATTCAAGAAAACACTGAAGACTCATCAAATCAAGATGAAAAAATAAGTTCTAATTTGCAATCTGATCATGTTGAAGAGAATGTTTTAATGCTACCTGAAGATTTTGATGTTCAAATGAAACCAGATGAACCCAAAAACGATTTGATTAATGATAATCAAAAAATAAATTTAGATGAACCAAACCAACCTATGGTTTCTGAAAATTCTCAAAATAAAAAGAGTGATGGCGACAATGAAAATTTAGGTAGGAATGAAGAAAGATTTTCTGATGATAAATTGATGAATTTACAAAAACATGAACAACAGAATAATACTTATTCTGAGATGACACAAGTAATTGATTTTGATCAACAAAATCAATCAAAAGATGATGAGATCTTGGAACCAACTCAACCTGTAACAGAGGTTCATTCAATAGAAATGACGCATGATATAAGTTCTGAACAAGACAATAAATCTAAAAATGATGATGAGATCTTTTTAGAACCAACTCAACTTGTAACAGAGATTAATTCATCTACATCTGTGGATGTTCAAACAGAAATAGCGCAAGATATAAGTTCTGATCAAATCAATAAATCTAAAACTGATGATGACATCTTTTTAGAACCAACTCAACTTGTATCAGTAATAAATTCAAGTACCTCTGAGAAAATTTGTACTGAGTCAGTACAAGATATAAGGTGTGATCAACCCAATAGATCTAAAGATGATGATGAGATCTTTTTACAGCCAACTCAACCTGTAACAACAATTAATTCATGCACATCTCTTGATAAAGATATTTATTCAGAACCAACTCAAGAAATAGTTTCAGACCAGTCAAGCACATCTAAAGATACTGATGATATATTTTTAGAACCAACCCAACCAGTAATAAATAATTCAGCTAAGTCTTTAGATAAAGATATTTATTCAGAACCAACTCAAGAAATAGATTTTGAATCATTACATACATCTAAAGATGGAGATGAGCAAAGAAAAAAATGTGAAAATAAAAGTGTATTTGTAGAACCTAAAGTACCAATTAGTCAGAGGAGTTCAAAGAAAGCTCGAAATGTTGTTGTTGATGATGATGATGATGATATATTTTTAGAACCAACTCAACCAGTAATAAATAATTCATCTAAGCCTTTGGATAAAAATATTTATTCAGAATCAACCCAAGAAATAGTTTTTGAACCACCAAATACATCTAAAGATGGAGATGAGCAAATAAAAAAATGTGAACTCAAAAATGTATTTGTGGAACCAAAGGTACCAATTAGTCAGGGGAGTTCAAAGAAAGCTCGAAATGTTGTTGTCGTTGATGATGATGATGATATATTTTTGGGAGCAACTCAACCAGTTTTAATAAATGACAATAATCTAATTAGTGTTCCAAATGACTTTAAGAAACAAGATGGAACAGAAAAAATGAATAAAATTGACGAAAATAAAGATGATATATTTATGGAGCCCACACATGTTGTGGAGAAGAATGTTTCTAATACAGATGATGATGATATATTTTTACAAGCAACTCAACCAGTTTTTATTAATGATAATAATAATCGAAATGACTTAAAGAAAGTTGACGAAGTATCCAAACCAGTTGTAAATAGTAATGCGTTACAACGAACATCTAAACTAGAAATTTGTAAATTTCCTGCCATACAGATTAGAGATGACCTTTATGAAGCGGGGTGTTCTAAAAAGGTAGATACCATTGAAGAATCGATGGAGAAAATGTTTCAAAGTCAGGCAATAAATGATGATTTAGATAGTGTAAATAGAAATAGTGTTGAAAGTCAAATGGAGATATTGTTTGCAAGTCAATTGCCAAACTCTAAAAGTGATTCTCGACCTCAAAATCCTTTGGCTAATATATTAGAAAATCTTCAATCGCAAAATGAAATGAGTGTGCCTCTTAAAGATAAGGATGAAATTAAAAATGAAAAGGAAGTGTCAAAACCTGCTGAAATTGGTGATGTTAAACATAGGGTAAAGAAATCTGAAAAGAGTAAGGATAATGATGAAGGTGTCAATAAAGTAAAAGAGAAGAGGAAGAGTAGTCGGAAGAAATCGAAAAATGAGGATGAATTATTGGAGATTTTACAAACGAGTAAAATTGAAAAGGAGAAAGTAAGAAGACATAAAACTCAAAATGATGCGGGAACGTCAAAAGAAAAAGACGTATCGACTCATTCAAAAAATAAAACTATTCATTTAGATCAGGCAGAATTATCTGAAAAAACAACGACTGATGTTACGAAAAAATCCGAATATGTGCATAAAATAAAAGTAGCACCACAAAGTAATAATCCGGAAGCAGATACTTCGAAATCTAAAAAAACTAAAGTAACTCCAGAAAATAACGAAAAATGTACGTCTTCAATTGATCCAAAGAAATCTAGTAAGGCAAAAGAATCGAAACCTGAAAAAATTGCCGAAATAGAACACGAAGATTTACCGAAACGAAAGACTCGATCGCGTAATAAATCTGTTGGAGGTACTCCCGATGAAGATGTTAAAACGGATATTCACAAATTTAAAAAGAAAATTTCTTCGCGCTTAGAACCGATAGATGATTTAAAAGAAAATAAACACCACAAAATTGAAAATAATAACTTAAATAAAACTGAACACGAACATAAAGAACCTAAAGACTCCAAAGAACATCGAAGTAACATAGAAAAACAGGAAAACGACAAAAAAATTCCCTCAAAACGAAGTCATCGTACTAGAAAAAGTTCTAATCCTCTTCCGGAACCGATTGACAAAACTATTGGGGACTCTATAACTAAGCCTTCTTCAAATAAAACAATAAATTTGTCCAGTGAAGAACCGAATGTTCCGTTTGGTGATAATTCTGATCCGCCGAAAGAGACTCAAAGAAGTAAAAGGAAAGCTAATCCGATTAATACTAATAAAGCGAAATTGAGGAAACGCAAAGATGATGGTGAATTGAGTTTGATCGATGAACTACCGGAATACTCAGATTCAGCCGATGACTCTGTTAATAAAGGTGATGTAATCGATCTTGCTGAAACGGCTAGAAATGTGAATGAAATTAAATCAACTAAGACATCGAAACGTGCTGATGTTGTTAAAGTTGAAAATACGGGAATAAGACAGAAGCAACGTAGACGTAGTAGTGCGAGTGAGGATGATTTTATCGCTAAGGCAGGCGTTAAAAGGTCCAAACTGGATGTTTCCAAGAGAGATTTGAGTCAATCTTCTAATACGAGTGATATTATTAATTCAAGTGGTGGTTTCCTAACACCAGAGGTAAGTAAACTTTCAACTACAGTAAAACCTCAATATAAGGGAAGTGTGGTACACCGATTTCGATGAAATTAAGGTTTATGTGTTTTTGATAGGTGCAGTAAAAGCTGTGAGTAGAGTTTTGGGAGTTGAAACTTTGGGGAAAAAGTATAGGTTTGCCTTTATTTCGGTATTAAATTGAAACAGATATTCATTTTTAATAAGTTTTCATTTGATGCATCACACATATATCATGGCGTAAAAAAGGGTGAACTACCTTTATATTTTCAGGTTTACTTAAAAACCACTCTTATCGATTTTGATAGTATTAAATATATCTGTAGTATTCAAAGATGTTAGTTAGGTATTTTTTTCTCATTGCTTTATCAACCGAAGTTACGGGGGTTAACATGTTATTACTTTTTGTAATAATGGCATGTGAAAACTATCAAGTATTTTAAAGTTAAGTAAGTTACTGTATTTGCTTTATATGTGAAGTAAAAATACAGTGGACGCCGCTTATTAAAATCACGGATAATGTTATCAATCGGATATTGTTATCACTTTTGGAAAGAACGGGCCGGACGTGTAATATATAACAAAAATTTTCGCTTATAGTAATCATGATTTCGGTTTATGTTATCATTTCTTTCTTAAAAATGTTTTCGACATGAGCAATAAATTTTATTTTTACGAGCAAAATAAATAATGTTGGCATAGATTCGGTGAATCCCCAAACTCTGCATTTGAAAACTCGAACACGCGACGATTCGGTGAATCCCCAAACTCTGCATTTGAAAACTCGAACACGCGACGCTCGGCTGTGTACGTTACGTCTCAGTTCTATTCTAACCTTTTGTAATGGCTGACGTAAAAAAGAGACGTGATCTTAGTTTAAGTGAAAAAATTAACATTTTAGAAAAATATGACAATTTGCCGAAATTGAGTCAGCGAAATGCAGCAGCACAATTAAAAATCTCACAACCAATTTTGTGTAAAATTTTAAAAAAACGTGTGGAAATAGAAGATGCTGCTAAAAAAAATGAGAATTTACTGACTAAAAGAAATCGAACTGGGAAATACGCTCAAGTGGAATCTGCGTTGAAACTATGGTTTGCGAATGTCCGCGAACATGACGCACGTGTAGATGGCCCGTTGATGCGACAGAAAGCGGAAGAACTTGCAAATAAAATGGGAAAAGAAAATTTTGTTGCAACGGAGGGATGGTTTCACCGTTGGAAAAAAAGAGAAAACATCGTATACAAACGGACACACGGCGAGCAAAAAGATGCTGATTTTAAGAGTGCAGAACACTGGATTGAAAATGAATGGACCAAGAATTTACTCCTAATGATATTTTTAATGCAGACGAGACTGGGCTTTACTATCGCGCTCTCCCCGATCATACATAGATGTTTAAAAAAGACAATGCAAAGGGTTGTAAGACATCGAAAGAACGTATAACAATTTTGTGTTGTGCAAATATGTCTGGTGACAAAGAACAGCTTTTAATAATCGGCAGAAGTAAGAATCCACGTTGTTTTAAGAGTGTCAAAAATCTACCTGTTGATTATTATTCAAATACAAATGCCTGGATGACATCCTTAATTTTTAATAACTGGCTCTTAAAATGGGATAGGAGAGTAAATCGCAAAATTTCTCTTCTCGTGGACAATTGCGCTGCACACTGTGTAAATTGTCAATTAAAAAATATAAAAGTTATTTTTTACCGGCCAATACTACTTCGATAATACAACCGTGTGATCAAGGCATTATAAGGACCATGAAAGCGTATTACCGGAAAGAGATGCGTGCTAGAATTTTGGAAAGTATGGAGGATACCCTAAATATGAGCGCAAATGATCTAGCCAAGAAAACAAATTTATTAGACGCTTTACATCTTATTACATGTCGTGGAGCCAAGTTTCCAAAATAACAATAAAGAATTGTTTCAAACATGGTGGATTTTCAAAAGATGACATAGAACCTGAACACCTAAACATTCAGCCACCCGACATGGCGACAAGTGAGTTCGAGGAGTGGATGGCAATAGATAATGAGTTAAATGTTGCACAGAACGTAACAGAAGAAGAGATTTGCGAAAGTGTAATGTGCAAAAGTGTAACAACGTCATCAATTGAAAATCAAGAGCCAGAGGAAGAAGTAGACATATTTTATGTAGTAATATTTTTTAAGAGTTTATGTTACGTTATATATGTACATATTTTTAATTAAATAAAGTTTTGTTTTTTCGGCTATTATTATCAATCGGTTATTGTTATCATAAACCCCGAGTCCCGTTGTGATCACAATAAGCGGCTATTTGAAAATGGTTATAAGGGCTGGAAATTAAGGTAACTATAGTCTGTTCCACGACCATTGAGTCGCACGTCATACCGAAAACACGCCCACTGAGTAGCGGCGTTGCCAAGTGTAACGCCGCGATAACGCACCCAATTCGCAATTCGTTTTTCTCTTGATATCGCCTTTTTATCTGCAGTTTACGATTGTTGCCAATAATATAATCTTGAAAAGTGTTGTTTTGAAGTGTAATGTTCAGTACAGATTGCAGGTATTCGTAAAGTGAACGGCAACATGGCATTTTGCTTTAGTCATCTAATTTACAGTACGTTTTAATTTTATTTGTCCTTTTTTAATTTGTATGAGATAACGTTTATGATCATTACGAAATCAACTAAATTCTATATTAAAAAATTGGAAATTAACTATCTGTATTTATTATAATTAAAATTCATAAATTATTGGTAAATAAAGCAACGCTGTGACGTATTGATGACGTGCGACTCAATGATCGTGGAACAGGCTATATAAAAATTCTAAATGAGTAACCATAAATACTTAATTTATATATGAGTGGAAATCAATTAACAAAAGAAATTGTTGAGGAAAAATTGTTTTAAACAGAGGGATTTTTGATACCATCCATATGTGTGACAATACTAATAATAATAAATGTCTTTATTAATTACCATTATAACAAAAAAAATGAAGCCAAACAAATATTTTTAATGAGCAAGATCCAGCTATTGGTAACTGTTCAATCTAATCCAAAATTAAATTATAAAATGTAACAAAACAAAATAAATTAAATTGTCATGGCAAGGAACTCAAAATCAAATGAAATAATGGTAACTGCAAAATTGATTTTAAATTATAATCTCATGTTCATCACATCAAACGTTCTTATACGACTGCAATTTAGTCATCTACCCCTGAAATCACACTACTGTTGAAACAATGACTTGAAACCTCTCCTTTTAAACTGCACATATGAAAGTTGTTTTATATTAACGGTAATTTCATGAAATATTGCATACATTTTATATACTACAAAACCGAACTTAACACATTATTATCAACAGACTCTACTAAAATTTATCAATACTTCATCTGAATTTAGTTTTATAACTCGCACCTACAGAAGGCAATAGTAATAATTACAAGCTTTTATTTAGATAGTGTATGTAGGAAATCAACTGGCGCAGTTTTTCCCGTGGCTATTCTGCATTTAACCGCTTATTCTCCCAAACAAAGGAATAATAACATGTCAAGCCTTTAAATCAAATAAAAGTTTAAGACTCTAAAAAAATAAAACAAAAAAATATCTATAACTAGTTACATATTGGCGGACCTTAATTATCTAACGTAAAATTACTTTAATTCTTACAAATCGCTAGGATCTGGAGAACGTGTACACTTGCTTTAAATCAATGGGAAGGTTATTATATAATTTTGTAGCATTATAAATATAAAATCTATGAAACATTGCCGCGGCATGACGAGGAATTTCAAACATGTTACAGCAACGCGTAGAAATCCCGCTCACTGTATTTCTATCAATAAACAACTCGTCCATTTTTATCCATTTCCATCCTTAACGTGTATGAGAGATATGATCATATTTACGTAGATCCAATATCAATATTGAGCAGGAGTTTTGCAATCTCATCTTGCATACCGATGTCAAATCAGGACAATAAATGAATTCGCAATAATTAAACACAGAGCACAAGCGATTCACATAATATTTTCTTCAAATTATGATTTAGAAAATGAAGACATAAGTACAACAACCAAAAGTCGTTTAACGAAGTAAACGACTTTTGCACCAAATTTTTTATATGTTCTCCAATTCTCAATTTAGAATCCATTACCAGACTAAGGCTCCTCGCTGCACTTACAATAGGGATCAAACTACCTGTAATTAATTTGTAATTAATTGTAATTAATTTAATTATGCAGCACAAGGGGCTATAGTCCGAGGCGTCTTAAGCACACCCTGTATAACGAAAATAATTATGGAAATCGAAGAATCAGTATCACTTCTCGTAGTACAGACTATATCTGTTGTGTAAATTGAAAACAACGTTTTCAGAATGGAACCTCGGAGAACGCCTGATTTTATTAAGATGGAAGGAGAAACATTATTATTATATTTAACAGATTGGGTTCTATTTGATAGATATTTTAGTTTTGACGCGAGTTATTATTTTATCAATTAATTTTATCAAATATCTCAGAATAGTCCAAGAGCACAAGAATGATGTGTAATCACACATGCTAACATCATGGCAGAAAAAAAGATCCTTTGTTACCTATGCCAACACTGTTTCAGTCCATTTTCTGAAACAAGCCCGATTATCTGATAAGAGATTATTATGATCTACATATGCGTTAAGTTGATTATATAATACTTTTTCAAACATTTCCGAAACTACATAAAGGATACTAATTATACGCAAATCGGTGAAAGTTTCTGGACTTACCTTATTGGGTAGTGGCAATCCAATAGCCCGTTTCTGTTCAATTGGAAAATACTGCTGATGTCTATCCATCAAATGTTCGCATTATCATTCACTTGTGTAATAGATTGTGCAAAATAATTACACAAATGACCGCTACATCCTCATATTATCCCACGTTAGCTTCTCATTCGAAATAGAAGCTACCCTAAACACTTTAAATTGATGTAGTCTTTTATCTAGATACATACAAACAAACCGTGCCAGAAACATTTTTAAACTGTTTGGGTAAACATCCCTCTGACATAGATTGATATGATACTGGTAGAGAATAAGTTGTTCAGAGAACTTTCTAATGAAATTTTTCCTTACTGAAACCATAGAGGTTGTATTTGACCTCAGTACGGTGACCACTTCCAGAATCCAATAATAATAATAATGTACTGAAATCAATATGTATTTGGAAAATATACATTTTTTCGCAAATTTTTTACATGTGCTGAAGTTAATTTTCAGGATTTGCTACCTTCGGTGTAAAGATACTCGAGGTTTCTTTTAAAACAATTAAAAGTGGGAAAGAAGTTTTCTATCAACAATATTGTGGGTGAAATAGTATAGCTACATGTGGTGGATGACATCGACTGGACCACACTTTTAACGGTTATAACCTGAATTGCTTAATGTTCTTCCCAAGTGGAACACCAAGTTAAAACCACTCTTATCCAAATTGTAGGTGTTTTCAGATTCATATATTTCAATTTGTTTGCTTTCCCTTATAACTATTTTTAAGTATTTTTACGTCACATATAAAATAAATATCACGCCAAATTTCGTCAAACTCGACGAATAATGCCTAGACTAGAATTCATTTCATTCTGTGTATTCAGTCACTCGGACGTTGCGGTGACTTGACATTTTTGTCACTTCCTGTAACCATTATGCTGAATAAATGTAATTAATTTGCAGTTTTCCACGTCTTTTGAAGCAGGTACATATAGTTCCTACCATTAAATTTGCTAATAGAAGTCATGAATCTAATTACAGTTCAATATCTTTATAATCTGTATTGAGTAAAATCTTCGCAAAACTAATTAATAAAAACGTTTTCTTTTTCAAGTTACTTGGACGAGAGTAACTTGTTCCAGCACAGTGATTATATTTTTGCTTTGATTAAGAGTGATCAAGCAACTCAAGTGACTTGATCAAGGGAATTGATAACTACTTGCTTGTTATATGTGTGGTAGAACTCAGGTGGTTTATTCTGATGTAATATTCGGTTTCCTTTTAATGTTGTGTATCAATGGCGTTTGCACTCAGTCATAAAATATTCCAGTCCTTAATGTATGCATACAGGGTGTCTCACGTAACTGGTTCATTAGAACTTTTTTAGGTTCCACTATTAGTAGAGGCTTGAAATTTTGGTAACATGGGTTGTTCATTCCGATCTATTAATCTAAAATATTTTCAAGATGGCCGCCACTTCCGGTCTATCGGAAGTAGACTTCAACTTCGCTATTTTAAATGGAATGCTATAGTTTTTATTACACCATTCAATTATACGTAAGAAAATATGTGGACTTCGATAACAGTTGTTGGTACCTAGCATTTTTGTTTTCGAGTTATTTTGATTTTAAGTATTTCTTGGCAAATATCTCCATTCTCTTTACAAACCCATATCTCAGCCAATGCTAATTTTAATTTTAAGAATTTATCAAAATCATAGGTAAAATGCTAGAAATCGTCTGTGTTTTTGTTAGAAGGCAATGACATTTTGACAGTTTTTTGTTTAATTTATTTAAATTATTATTAGTATTATTTCTACAATGAACTGTGATTGAATAAACTTTAGATTGCTAGCTGTAATTTACCAAAAATAACCAAAAGAAAACCGAATAAATGAAACAATGAAAAACAACAATTTAATGATAAAAATTAAAATCAATAACATAAAAGAATGAAAAACTGAAAATTACAGAAATAAATTATGGGAATTTAATTCTCTACAAACTATGTAGATACATTCCTGCGCCTATTTGTTGTAGTTGCCCTCCTATTTGGAAATTAATGGACGCATGCAATGCTGGAAGCTTCTTGTTTTTATGTTAGAAAGCCATGGAGTTTTGATAGCTTTTCAACCATATTTATGTTATTGTTGTCATTATTTTATTCTTAGTTGTGTCATCACTTACTACTGTTAATGTCTTTGAATATCATGGCGAATTATTCCCACGCCAACATTTTAAATTCGTCTTATATTCATGGCGGGTGTAATAAAGTTTTGGATAGGATAAGAGACGTATCTCTTAGTTTTGGAAAGATCAAAATAACAAGAAAACATAAATTTCTGTCACCAGCAGCTTAAGATAACAGAATAAATGTTTTGTCATATTTTATTGCTTTACCAAATTCTTCGGTAAGAGGTGCTTTGGTCGATTTAGATGAATAATATTTTACAAAAAAGCACCGTAAATAAATAAACTGAACTCTCTAGGAACATCTCGCGTATCATTACGTCGAATATTACGCCATTCCATTTTTCATTGTTTCATTTATGCGTTCTTCTGCTGGTTATTTTTGGCAAATAAAAGCTAACAAACTCAAATTTATTCAATCGCAGATCATTCTAGAAATAATACCAATGATAATTTAAATAAATTAAACAATAAACTATCAAAATATCATAGCCTTCTACTAAAAACTCGACCGGCTTAAAGCATTTTGTGTAGGATTTTGATAAAATACTCAATATGAAGAAAACTATAATAAATAGGTATAGCAATATTTATAGATAATTTGTAGATAGTTAAATTTCCGTTTAGATAGGCTAAAAAGATATGGTGTGTTCCATTTAAAATTTTCGATTTTCTCGCAATTGAATACAGCGAAATTGTAATGCAATTTTTGACCACGCTGTATAAGGTACATTGATATAACAAGTGACAATCTATTTAACAGCATATGACGAGTTATTGTACCAATGCAAAACGTTTTTGAATTAACGTTGGCTGAGATAGGGGGCTTATAAAGACCATGGTGATATTTGCCAAAAAACACTTAAAATCAAAATAACTCGAAAACAAAAAACGATAGGTACCAACAACTGTTATCAAAGATAACATATTTTCTTACGTGTAATTGAATGGTGTAATAAAAACTATAGCATTCCATTTAAAATAACGAAATTGGGGTCTACTTCCGGTAGACCGGAATTGGTGGCCATCTTGAAAATATTTTAGATTAATAGATTGGAATGAACAACCCATGATACCAAAATTTCAAGCCTCTACGAATAGTGTAACCCAAAAAAGTTCTAATGAACCAGTTACGTGAGACACCCTGTATAATTTGAAAATGTTTGCATACATTTCCTTTCCACTTGACTGCTCGATAATGTACCGTGACATTAATGCACCTATTGCAGTGACAATTTAATGACAATCCTAATAAATGTAACGATATATCTTTTTCAAGAAGTTAGTATGCCATCAGATACGATTACAAAGTGGATGATTATGTTTTACCTAGATAATCGCAAATTAAAGATCTTGGTGTCACATTTAACAATAAACTTATGTTTTGTGATCACGTTAATGGACTGGTTGGAAAGGCGTTGTGAACAGTTGTGAATGTTGAGCTTTGTCATAAGATCCATAGAATCTTTCAAAAGCGTTGAAGCTGTGAAAGTTTTATATTTTGCTTGCGTATTTAATGTATTTAATTTTTGCATTAGATTTGGAATCCACAGTATCACACTTATATAAACAGAATTGCAAGGATTTAAAAGAAGTTTCTAACGCAATTAACTTATAAATTTTATGTATACTATAAGGATGCTCTGATATTTCACAATTGATTGTCAATAGTAGATGTGCCTCGATTTTATTGGGTTGTATGAATATACGTATACTTCCTCAATCAGTAAAATATGACTCTCTTTTTGTATACTCTCATTCTGACGACAAATTTATTTCAAAATTTAATATGTTAACCCCCATAATTTCGCAGAGGTTAAAGGCATTAAAATTGATAGGATAGTTTTTAAGTAAACTCGAACAAATAAGGGTAATTCACCTTCATTTGTTGAAAGCTCATTGAAAATGAATGTCAGTTTCAATTTAATAAATTTAGGTAACATTTTTCGTTTTCAAAATATATAAAATGTACTGTATCCCCAAACTTTCAACCCCCAAGACTAACATAAACCTTATTTTGGTCGATTCTATGACTACTAAATTTCATCGAAATTGGCTTTCCATAGTTGTACACCCAACTCTTTCTTACACGGTCTTTTTTAACACGATCTTGAAATAACACAGTTCACCAATAAATTTTTTTACACGATTTTTTTTTTGGGTTCGTGCTATAACAAAAAATTCGTGTAAAAAAATTTATTGGTGAACCGTGTTATTTCAAAATCGTTTTAAAAAAGACCGTGTAAAAAAAAGAGTTGGGTTGTATTACTTCCATTTATATTTATATTCGTTCGTTATATCGAGGTTTTACTCTGTTAAGTATTACCTTAAAAACATATACAACATAAATACATTTTTATTTTTAGAGAAGCAGAAGAAAATTAAAACCTAAAGTAGTTTTTACAATGATGGATAATCCGGAATTAGAATCACTGATTAGAAGATTGGGTAAAATTAAATTTGTTTAACATTAATTAAAGAAATACCTTTTAACTTAAATTTAAAATATTTTACAGGTGGATCTATCGTAGATACAGTTGATTCAAGTACAGTTTTAATGACTATGAATGTAAAGAGGTCTTTAAAACTGTTAACTGCAATAGGGCAAGGAAAACCGATTTGCGCACCTGAATGGTTAGATGAGTGCAAAAGAGCTAATCAATTCTTGGGTATGGTATGATATCTTAGTCGTATATACGACGATTTAGCACTTCCTTTTGATGACCTTAGATCCTTGGGACTTTATCCTCAGAGATCCGGAAGCGGAAACTAAATGGAATTTTTCGTTAAAGGAATCGTTAAGTCGCTCCCGCAATAAGAAGATTTTCGAAAATTACTTTTTTCTTTTATTAACTAATGTTGCTTTGGACGTTTTAAAAGGTACCCATTTTTTTATTTATTTTCTTTATTTACTTATTTTCTTTGTTTACTTATTTTCTTTATTTACTTCTTTTTTATTTTCTTTATTATTTATATTATATTTCAGGATCCATTGAAGCTTGTGGTGGAAAATCCGCACAACGCTGTCCACCAAAATATCAAAATATTCAAAATTTCGTTGTTGTGTCACAGGAAGAAAATCGTGCAAAATATTCCAAATATTTAAAACAAGATCCACACCCGATTGTTATACATTATGAAGCAGTTTTAGATGCTATTTTACGGCAAGAAATTAATTTTGTTAAACATTTTTTGACGTAAATTATTTGTTCTATATTTTTCTTCTTGTTTTACATTTTGTTAATTGTATTATTTTTTAAATTTATATATACTTACAAACTTCAATAATATACATTTTTGATATAAATAAAATTTTACTACTTGCATTTTATTTCAAATCCATACGATTCGTTTCAGCTCCATCTATTTTAAACCGCATTAAGTTTCGTAACTTTGCTATCTTCAAAATGTCACTAGTTAAATCTACCTTATGAAAATATGTTATTAATTACACGACAATAACGTGGTGGAGACTAAATATCCGGTTTTAATTAATAAATCAAATATTTAATAAAACAAAAGTTTTTCTATTTGATTTTAAATATAAAGAAACTGATTTCAGCTCCATCTATTTTATGCCGCATTAGGCTTTGTACCGTTGCTATGATACAAACGCTGTTTTACTGTCAACAAAAGTAATCTTAAAAATGGCACCAGTTGAAGTAAGTTTGTTTACGTTTCTAAAAATATTTTATTTGTAATAATCGATTAATAATTTTATTTATTACAGGAAAACAACGTGGTGGAGAATAAAAATACGATTATATTTAATAATTCCAAGGGGGAACTGTTCAAACTCACGGAAAATTACAAAATATTTCAAAGAAAAGTAAAGTTATCTTGGAAAATCATAATGTAAGTTTTTAATTGTCTTAATTTACCATTTCATACAATATTACGATTAACTTATTACTAATATTACTTGTTTAACAGATTTTTGTAAAGGAAGACGTACTACTTTGAGTGTTTTCTCACAGATGTCACTAGAACTTTTAATCGTCATTTTAACCAATCAAATTTAATTCAAAAACTTGTCTTTTTTATATAAAATAGTTACATGCTAACTATTAAGGGTGTAAGCAATACAGCCTTAAATTTTTATAAATAGCTAATATTCTTTATTTTAACCCTTTGTCTACCAGCGGTACTTAGAAGTCTTCCAAATTTTGAATATAATTGCTACTAAAAGTTTATAAATTATGTATTACTTTTTAAGTATTTTTTGGATACCGCACTCAAGTACTGGCACTCAAATTAAAAAATTAAAAATAGTGATTATTATTAGAATTTAAATGATGACTTACAAGTATCACTGGGTCACAAATCATGTTTAATAAATTTATTAACTCTGGTTGTGAATGGTTAAGTACCAAGTGATCGCAATTTTCGATGTTTCCAGCTTTGTTTACTCTTCTTTATAAATAACAATGAAAAGTTTCACATTTCATCTACATCATCATATGTCATCCCTCGTTCTCTTTTCACCAATTTTTTAACTCTTTTCATCATTTTTCACCTTAATATTTCGCTTTCATGTGTTTCTTCTGGGCCACCTCACACCATCTGCTTTTTGTAATTTTCTTTATGTCTTCGCTCCATCTTCTTAAAGGACTGTCCGTCTGTCTGGTTACGTAATGGATAACAATCCATTACGTTAACAAACCATTCGAATGGTTTGTGCCTTTTTTCGCCATCACCATGGTTTCCAATCTGATAAAAATAATAAAAAAATATATGCTGAGAAAGTTTCTTTTGTTTAAATACTTTGCCGATACCTCTTCACGGTCGTTTTAGATACTAAGACCGAAATATTCCATGTTTCCAAGATTATTTCCTCGTCTTTGTAAGTAACAATAAAAGATTTCGCATCTCATCTCCATCTCCATATCTCATCACTGTCGTCCCCTTTTTGTCATCATCAGTTCTGGACAAAGGCCTGTTTAATATGCTTGCATGATTTTCAGATGAGCACCTCAACCCATCTGCTTCTGTAATTCTGTTTATATCGTCAATCCATCTTCTTGGACATCTGTCCGTATAAGACTTTGTTGTTTCTAGCAGCCAGCATGTCACATCTAACGCAGTCTTGTGTGTCTAGAAAATGGGTAGTCATCCATTACAAATGTAGCTCTTCATTGTGCTTTCTACATGACCTTCAACTTGTTGGTGGTGTGGCACCAGTTGTTAAATACAGGTGCTCCGAAATGAAGTACAGAAAATAGTACCTAATTGGTTCAAGTAATTGGTTCAAAAAAGTATATGGAGAAAGTGTGTCGTTTAGAAGTTATTGACCCTCAAAGTTCTTGAAAAAATCATATTTTTTGCTAAATCTGGTGAATGTCATTAAATTGTGCAGAATTTACCACTTGCCCATTGCGGATGGAGATGAATGTTACATCAAAATATAGCTTCCATTGATAGATAAATACACTATGAATCTCATTAAAGTCTGTTGTCAACAGACTTTTTGACTTTTGATGTAACATTCATCTCCATCCGCAATGGGCAAGTGGTAAATTCTTCACAATCACCGCTTAAGAATTATCAGAAGTTTTTATTGGTCACGTAAATCCTATTGATATTTTTTCTGGTAACGCACAGATCATTTGCCGACATTTTCGATCTCCTTGTAATGTTTCTTCCAATTCATATTTCCCTCTCAAAAAAGTGTTTTCTAAACACTACCATTAGCCGGTTAATAAGACAACTCCTTTACCAATACCATGTGACTAGGGTTGAAGAAATTTTGCCTAATGATTTCGAATGAAGGTTAAATTTTTGCAATTTTATTCAGAATATCCGTGCTGGAGATACCTAATTCCACCGAAATGCTTTATTTACAGAGAGGTCAGGCCGGCTCCACTACCAATGAAATGTAAACGCTTGACATAACGTTTGAAAATAATTGTGCAGAAAGATGTTAAATCAATCTTAATGTTTTGAACCGAAGAATTTCGTAGCACCATTTTCTGTACTTCATTTTTCGGGACACCAGTATCTAAAATAGTGAATTTTGGTAGGGAAAGGGTTAACAAAAAAACTTCGATATTGTTGCCATGGTAATGTCAAATTAGTTTTTAGTAACTAAATTTATACCAGAAGTTACTGACTCTCAAAATTACTTTGTTATATTTTCATTATATAAGGATTTTTATGTAATGACTTATTCATTTCATAGCTAAAATTTTCATCAACGAGGTTTTGCGGTATTAGTAAAGATATTGATCTTTACTAATACCGCAAAACCTCGTTAGAGCAAACTCGAAAGGATAAAGGAATACCCTGTTTGTGGTAAAGAAATTCGTAAAAACAAGTAAATAGGGAAACAAGCAATTTTCAAATTGCTCACTTTATATTTATAGTTGTTAAACATCTAGCTAAAACTTGTAAAGTTGCATTAACTTCTTCTTTGGTTTGCTGATGTACAGATCAATATCCACAAATGACAAGGATGTCATTTGTGTGTCATCTTCAAATGTATTCAGGATTGGTTCTGGATAAATAACCAAACTGTTATTGGCACTAATAAGATATTCAAATTAAATTTTATGTGGCTGTATCTCTAGTAAAACAATCCATTCTCTGAAGGATCTTGGCAACAAATGTAAATTTTCTTCATTTGTTAAGTCAGTATTCGATCATGCTGTATTAAAACAACGTTTAATTGTTTGTTAACTAACCGCATTTAAAGATGACTCCATAAATAGCTTGTGAAAATCTCCTTAAACTCTTCCAATGATGTCAATAGCACTAATAAAAAATTTTACAGCAGTTAGATAAGTTTAGGTTTTCAGTTATATGTGCAGCACAGTTGTCTAAAGTAAGGAAGACTTGTTGGAAACGTTATAGCCATCCTGAAGAACATTCAAAATGTTCAAATTCATGTCTCGTGGGAATTACAAACTTTTTTTCATAATATCGGCCCTGAAAGAGCTATGTTAAGAGTTCTCTTTGATTAAACCATTCCAATAATTCATACTCCACGACTTCATGTATATGCTTATTCATACTTATTCACTTCGATATTGTTGATATTGTTTGCATTAAGTCCAATAATTTGTTCACGTTTCTTAATGATTCTAGAAAGAATCGATTTAGGAAATTAAAAGTTTTTTGCTATTTCTGTTTTATTGTTCTTGAATTGAAAAGGTCTTCCAAAACTAACTATGTCTTAAAAACCGAAAATCTCGTTTTTGTGTTTAAAATAAATATAGAAAGGGGTGCATTTGATCGATAGGTTTATGTTTCAAAAAACTAATATACAACTCAGTTTGTTAGAATACAACTCCAAAAGATTTATTCGAAAGGTAATCCAAGTCCAAAAGGACTATATTCCAAAGTTGACTAAGACCACGATATAGTCAGTTAAAAAGGTGAAATCCATGAATGTTCTATCTATATCCTTCAGTCAATATTATAAAATATTCGCTATGATGTTCAACATTGAATTTGGAAATCCAAATACTTTCTGTGAACAAACACAGTTAGAGATCACAAGTACTACAAATATAGACATCAGAACTTTACACAAAACTTAAAGAAACAAATTACGCGCAAAGAAGTTTTATGAAATTTTAATGGGGGAAGGGCCTAGATAGGACAGTATTGGCGGCATAATCTTACTTTTATAATTATTGAGTCCAATCAGAATAACGAAAACATGTTCTAATATACATGGACCGAAAACGAAAGTGGTAAAGGTTCAAAGGAGGTTTGTTCTGCGCTCAAACATTTGACCGACGTCGATCTTGCAAATAGATCTTACACTTTGTTCTTATACCCAGAGCAGCACAAGTACTGGTCTGTTGTGTTTATGCTACTATGTCATATACAAAATACTATTTTACCGAAATTGTACACATACAAAGGTAAAAAGCAGTACATGTGAAAGGTACTTATGCTGGTTGTCTGCTACGTTAAGTTAAAAAATGAAGGAAAGACATTCTACCGTAATGTTCTAAAAAATGTCGGGCTGAAGGGTATAAATGGTACTATTTCTTCAATGCTGTTTTGCGCTTAATTATTATCAGAGCGCGGCGAGTTTAATTTAATGGCTCCAAAATTCGCCCCACTCCGGCTTCGATCTTTAGAGGCGTCTGAGGCTCTCTCTTTGTATCGGATAAGTTTTTTCTAATGGCGAGGGACGTATAAGCTAAAATCGCCGAGCTCTGTTGATTATAATAAGTTTATTGTTATTATTAAGACTTACAGTAAATAACAACATAATCAACAAAGATCGGACATAAAGTAAAAGGAACTAAAACAACTGTTCAATCACACAGAAGTAAGAACGACTTTTTGACTTCAAAATGTAATCGTCTGTTAAAAATTTTGTACAATAAAAGCGAGTAGCATTGTTGATATATTTATTTAACAAATTTAGGTTGAAGCACGTGTGATTCTTTTCCTTAGTAGATGTCTATTTTTCCCTGTATAAATTATAATCTCAAATACAAATAACTTCCGCAAGTCCAATACTCTAAATTCCGAATATAGAGATGCTGATGAGTACAAATTGTCAATTCCGAATATTTTCTTAATAGTTCTTCGATATAATATCTCCCGGCTTCGATGTTAGAGGCATCTGAGGCCGTCTCTCTTTGTCGCATAAGTTGTTTCTTGTGGCGGGAGACGTGTAAGCTAAAATCGTCGAGCCTTGGTTCTTATTGTTATTTCTTCAAATATTACTTATCTCCAAGGACATCGTTTACTATTATTATTGCTTTGGCTTGGCTGTGGGGAGCGACCCCTCTCGCCACTGCGACCTATAAGATCTTTTGTAACTTTTAGCCCTCCAGAGGTTTAGTTGGGCAAATGTAAGTCCTTAGTGAACCTTAAAATTGTTCCAAGGTTTTGTTCCCTTATGTCGGCGTCTGCCAAGAGAGGTTTATCGAAAATTTTGTGCTTGCTGAGGCGTAAATTCTCACTTTTGTTTTACGACGGCTCTATCATACTTTTTGATTATCTATGACTTGGAGGTGCTTCCACCGTAAGACTATCTTTAAAGACTTTCATCTGTTGACTACCTGTTTGTTATGGCTTTTTTGCTTGGAACCCACCATAGAGTAATATCATTTCTCCTAGCTAGCTCTTTCAGATTGCTGATACATTCTCTGATCAGCGCTGAGTCACACGTAAAGAACTGGATTCAGAGTGGCCAGACTGTCTGGGAAAATGTTTTCGGATGCATTAGGTGTCCCTTTTTGGAGGTTCAAAGCAGTGCAGAAGTTAATAACAAGAACTTCTGACTGAAAAATAGTTGTGTCCGGGTTGAGTGACAGTTGCGGCCGTTTTCGTCTTTGAAACATCGGTCAGTATGTACAGATGACAATGATGTAGTAATAGGAACAAGATTGTCGATATCTTCAAAATTTTTGACAATTTGCCGCCCAAAAAAAACTAAAAAACTATTTTCTAACTTCATGACTGTTCAATGTCATTTTATGTTAGAAAGCTGTGTCTTCACCCTTTAAATTTTATTTTGACGACAGATATACGATCGACACTGAAGTATTTTAGTTTGTTTTTCGTTCTCTAGAATTTTTTTGAATGTTTCACGGACCGTATTATCTGGTTTTTGAGTCAACACATGTAAACACAACCATTTGATATCCGTTGTTCTTATAAATGTTTAATATAGCTTTAGAAGATTTTTGACGGTAAAAGCTTTTTAATTTAATTGATTTTAATTTGCATCTAGTTTGAATATTGTTTTTTTAACTTTTATTTTAATATTCTATGTTTCTGTAAAATTACGGAAATTCATTGTCTTATACATGTGGTACCTTTGTCGTACCTTTGTGGCGTACGACCTGGAGACGAAGCAACTGCTTCGAAATCCGGTAATCGAGAACAATAAAATATAATTTTTTTCAACATTTTGAATATTTCATTTATTATTATTGGTGTACCAAACAAGAGCGGGCTCCTCTTTTTAATTGATATTCACTCTTCATCCAATCATCTCTGCTTCTATAGATAACCTTGTACGGATGGTCTAAGCTGTATTCTGCCGGAATAAGATCCGTGTTAATTTCGATCAAGTGTTTTAGAGTAGAGTCATTGAGGATTTGTAGCTGTTCTTTGAGGTTATCCTGCATCAACTTGGATGAAGACCATGATCTCAGTGATAAGGCACTTGAGGCTGCCTCCTTTTGTAGATATAGATGGAGTAGTTTTAGACCGAGTAGGGTTTCAGGAGCAGGCGTCGTACATAGTCTCGCCGCACCTGTTAGGTTAAGACATGCGAGCCACTGTATTTGCGCCAGCAGCTATTTTACTATCTTATGATTTGTTTTTGATCACCGAAGCAGTGAGGCAGAGGCGACCATGTTTAATTATTGCTTCGAAGGTCCAATGAGACATTCGTGGTTTGAGACCTCATTTCGATCCAAGGATTGATGCTGACTTTCTGCGTTAGTTTCTGACTTTGCCTCGCATTGTGATTAACAAGTCATCAGCGTATTCTTGAATCATGAATCTATTTTTTGTTAAAGTATTGACTATGTCATCCACTACCAGGCACCATAAATTAACCCTAAATATTCATTGTGACTCCTTGACTAAAAAGTATGATGTAAATCGTATATTTACACATTCCTTATGAATTTGTGCTATACAACTTTTACAAAAAATCAGTAATGTCTGTACATAATTTATTTTGGACTTAGTGAGTTTTAGAGTATTCTTCAATTGATTATCTCTTGATTGTCTCTACTATTCGAATGTTTTCGATCGTGTTTGAATCATCTGATATGTTGGGATATAAAATCTAGTTCGTAGTTCGTATAAATGGAAATTTATCTTAACCAAGCAAAAAGTAATACAATTTAGAACTATATTGCTTGAGACCAGTACTTTGTTCGTGATAACGAGTTGTTCACGTTAATAATAAACCTATATCATAAAGCTACCTGTATTATTTATAATTTTATTATTTCATAAAAAAATTTATTATTTATTGATGATTTTCCTCTTTTTTTAGAAATAAAGAAGAAATATCTTCTCAACTCCTTAAAAATGTAAACCTAATTATTTTACCTGGATCACAAAATCCGTTTGATGAAAGTGAATTAAACTCTTTGAAAACTTTTATAAACGAAGGGGGAAGAGTTTTGGTACTTTTATCTGAAAGTAATCAAAATGATATCAGTAACATAAATATTTTGTTAGAAGAATATGGAATAATTCCAAATTTAGGTAAAGTAAATTAAAATTGCTTGAGACGATCTTGTTCGATTAATCTCATTTAATATAGATACAGTTATTAGAACGCATTATTACAAATATTTCCATCCAAAAGAGTGTTATATCGGGGAAGTATCGATTAATAATTCCCTAAATCGAAATAAGTCTAAATTGAATGTGATCTATCCCTTCGGATGTACATTAACCGTAACCAAACCGGCTGTGGTAGCATTTACAAGTGGGGCGACTACGTTTCCTGTTGATCGACCTCTAGGTGCATTGTATTATAACCACTCTACAGGTAATTTTTAAAACATTTCGAATTAAAGTTGAATATCGATGTAATTTTTTAATCGATACGATTTTAGGAGGTAGATTATTAGCAATTGGTTCGGGTCATATGTTCGCCGATAAATACATCGATCATGAAATGAATGAAAAATTTCGCGAAATGATTTTTGATTTTCTCCTAACAAATGATTTAATTAAAATTGTTCTATCCGATCATGATGATCTTGATGTAAGTGGCTAATACAAATTTTGAATGATTAAATTTTAGATATGATGTCATATTGTTGCCGGATCTATTAGGTTTGGGATTATCACATCGTACCGGACACATCAGAATTGGCCGAACGTCCGAAACTTTGTTTAACGGAAGCAATTACACACACAGTTTCCGGCGACTATATGAAGCTGTTTAATCGTAAGATGTACTCCATGAACACGGATTTGGGTAAGTTTCTATCCGACCCTCCTTAAACACTTGTTACACACGCACTGGTCCGGTAGTTCCCGATGCCATTAAAGTCTACGAGAAGCTGGGGGTGAAGCACCAACTCTTAAAGGTCATAAGTCCGAATTTCGAGGCACCTTTACCGCCTCTTCAAGCAGCGGTGAGTTTCAAATACACCGATCAAAAATAATAATAAAAATAGGCGTCGTATAACGATTTCAATTTCGTGTAGGTGTTTCCACCGTCGTTTCGGGAACTAGCTCCACCCCCGTTGGAACTATTCGATCTGGACGAGGCCTTCAGTTCGGTCTTTTCTCGACTCGCTCAGTTCACTAACAAGTACTTGAGTACAGGTTCGGACAAGCAAACCGAAAAGGAATTGGAATTTTACATCAAGGAGGCTTCGAAGATTGTTAGATTGGATGAAAACATTACGGATGCTAAAGAAATTTTGTATTCGGCTGCTGTTCAATGTGCTTATTTTAAGAGTATGGATAACATAAAATGAATAATATATTTACTTTTTAAGATGCACTAGTTACGAAAACATTGTGTTTTATTCGTTTAACCTGTTGCTAAGAAAACCGTTAAACTGTGTCGCCGCTGTTTACTGCAGACTCCTTTGGTCCAGTATTGACCCCTGACCTTGACAGATGTTGACGAAGGGTTACGAAACATCATAGACCCTATTTTCAACTTGTTTTTAACTCAATTTTTTCTTCTCATCATTACAAAGGAAATTTCCAACATCATCTCGTAGCAATTAACACGTATAAACCGAAAAAAGAAAGGAAAGATATAGGACGTCACCATTGCCTTGGCTACCTCTGTAACTACGGTTCCCCTCGATTCGACGGTAGCCGACTAAGGTGGTTAAGTAGCCCACGGTGTCTGCTTAATTACATCCGGCTTCAGGCGGACAGCGCCATCTGTCGGGTCGCGACAGGCGGGAGGGATCCGAAGCTGGCGAAAGGGGGCTCTCTATGCGACGACATCGCTGTTGATAGCTCGTCGGATTTCGAAAGCGGCGGTGGCGGTGGCGGGTCAGCTGCACCGACGCCCAGCAATTAGTTAAGTGTACCGAGCGCACCGTAAAGGGCCACGCTGACATTTGACGTCCGAATTCAGTTAGCCGTAGACTTTACGTGACGATTAAGTGCTTTCTATCGTGCATCTATTAATAGATAGCTGATAAATGAAATTATGTATATTAAATTATAGGAATATAATAAACATAAATAATTTTTTAGCAACATTAATAAGTTTATTATAATTATGATTGTATTTGTTGAAGATTTTTGGCAGCGCTATTCATAGAGGAATCAAAGTATCTCTGAGTTTATTAAGAAAACAATTTATCTTCGAACTTAAATGGTTGGTACTTCATTAAATGTGCCAAAAAGTGATTTTCTATGAATGGTTAGTTCGACTGGCACAAATCATATATTGATAGTCCTAAGTTGATGATGATGGAATGGACATAATAAGATTCGTTCATATTTGATCTAAGTCCGGTCCAGCAGTTTAAGCCTGAATGTCATGTAGACATGTGACCAAGTTTCAAATTAAATTATCAAAGTACGGGCCGCGACTCACTCGTGAGCCATGAAACTGTTAGGAGCTAATTTTACTGCCAACCATCTAATAAATACTAGTTCCAATAAAAAAAATTGTTTGTTAATAAAAATCCCCTCTTTTCAAATTACTTGCAATCTATACTAAAAAGAACTAGCTGCCTAGCACTTTTAACGTTTCGTTCTTTGCGAATTTAGTTAAGTATTAAACTCGAGTTTTTTTAATTTCATTTTGCGTTTATCGCGTGATACTTTTGTGCTTAATTGTTGTGGCCGGCAATTCGTGAAGTGCTTCCTAGAATAAGACCTTATTGTTTCTAACCTCGATACCTTTATTATATTATAATAATGGGCAAGTGGTTAAAACGACTAACAAACGAACTAACAGACTATTGTTTAAGATAAAACAATGATACTGAACTTGACGAGACGTACTCTACAAAAAAGTTTTGAGAATATATGAGTCCAATTACCTAAAATTAGGATTCACCTGGAATCAAGATATAATGGATTCTCGTAATAGATGCGTTATTTAATGCGAAATATTGGCGTGCCTCCGAGTAAGTTATCACGTCATATGGAAACGAAAATCCCACTTAAAAAATAAGTCGGTAATATTATTAAAAATGCTACTTATGTCTGTTATCTTATTAGCCTGAGAATCGCCAGAGCATGTAAACCTCATATGATTGTCAAGAATTTAGTGTTGCCAATAAATACAATCAAACGTATGCCACTTTCCAACACCCGTGCGACGATAGCAACAAACTTCCCAGCAACAAACTTTTACCGGTAATTTCCTATCTACTTTACAAACCGATATTTTCGTTGTCTTTAGAGATAGTAAAAAAACAAAGACACCGCTAGAAAGCCTTCATTCATTCTTCATCTAAAATCTGATCTGTTTTGACATCTGTTTTGTCGATACCCACCGCAGAAAAAAATAGAGAACACAGCCGCATTCTGAATACACCTCACAATTGTCAAATTTTATGCCCGTGCAGTCGTTATGGAGCCGAATTTTAGAAAAAACTTTATCAGTATCAAGAACACACCTTGGGCTATCTAAATTCGGGTTTGCCCGGTCAATATCTAACCACGTTTACCAAAATTCACACGTTTTAAACCTTACAGTTATCGGTATATTGACTTTCTCTCGGAAACTTTCTTACATAATACGAACAAAACAGTGAAACCACATTCGACTTAAAGAAATTAAAGAAGTTGAAGAAAACCACGCAAAATTGCCGTAGTCAACTGTTTACGGTTTCATAACATTCTTATATGACACGTATAAAACTCTGAGACCATATACATTCATAGATCACAAGCTTGCACAAGCATTTTCTACCCCAAAAACTGCGAAAGCCGCGTATAATTGCCGTAGGCAACTGTTTATGGTCTCATAACTTTCTTATATGACACGTATAAAACTATGAGGCCATATAGAACCTATAGGAAATTTTATACCCTTTACAGTTGTATATAACTTTCACAGATCACAAGCTTGCACAGTTTCTGAAGAATGTTCTAGTGGTGTCTTTATTATTTCACTATCTCTAAAAACAACGAAGATATCGGTTTCTAAAGTAGATAGGAAATTACGAAATTTTGGCTTTTACTTGCTGGTACCTATCCTTGCTTATTTGATAAATAATAATTTATTGAGTATATCTCATTTTGCGTAAGATATATTTTGAGGTATATTTTCATTTTCTTCAGCGATACATGTCTAATTAACTGAAGGAGGTGGTTGTAAAATTTCGTGCCTAGTAGTCAGTATTCTTTTGTATCTTCACTAAGCGGTAACCCGAAATACGTAGATCATCTCTTTATCTGGTTGGATACTCGTTCTGATTGGATGTAAGTTAGATAAATGTAAGTATCTTACATTTAGTAAAATATTCTTTGCAACTTTCTGTGCTTTTCTGATTGAAAAGTGCACGCATTGATCGCTTCTTCAATGTGAAAATTCGATCTGCAGCCGAAGACATTCCTCAAAGAAGGATACCGTAGGTTTCTCGGCTTTGAAAGCTAGCATAATATGTAAGTTTAGTATCTTTATAAGTACTAATAGTTCTGATTCTCCTGCAGTATATTGCCCCGTTTAACATTTTTTCGGTATTGCAGAATTCTCTACGTGAGTAGTCCACTTGAGTTCCCCATCTATATATAACTCCAAAAATGTTATTGATTTATATTCTGCCTTCTCATGTCCTCTATTAAACATGATTTTTTTTGTGTTTCTCCTCGTTTAAAGTTAAGCCATTGTTTAGCATTGTAAATCGATTCGCAAGTGTTATTTTGAAGATCTTCTGGCGATTCTCTAGTTAAACGGATGGTGGTATCATCCGCGTAAAGGTAAAGGTTCAAAGCACTAAACCTTGTGGCACCCCTAACCGAATACCGGTCGAACTCGATTTTCTACCATTAATCACTATGATTTGTTTCTTAATTGCCAAGTAGGAGTTTAAAATATCAAAGGCTATTTTTGCGTCTTCTTCTGGTTTAATGTTAAGGCATTGTTTAGCATTGTAAATCGATTCGCAAGTATTATTTTGAAGATCTTCTGGCTATCTTCCAGTTGAAACAGTGGTGTCATCCGCGGAAAGGTAAAGACTCAAAGTACTGAACCCTGTGGCACCACTAACTGAATACCGGTCGAACTCGATTTGCCACGTATCCTGTAATAAAACAATTTATCTAAGAGCAAAGTGTGATTATATTAAGTAAATACAAATTTCATTAATATGGATATCTTTTTTGTATTGAATAGAATACAAAAAGATATGAAAATCGTGAATATCGTACAGTTACGATATTATTTTATTATCAAGACGTTGTGGTAGCAATAAACAACGTGCTTTTCCTTTTCATGTTAAACAAGGGTACGTTGGTCACTTTTTACAGTAAGCCCACCTATAATCCACCTTTATCCCATATAAATGTAGTTATTGTGTTAGGTGAATCCCGAACATCGAAATTTTTTTACGATGGGTCGTGGTGAAAACAACTTTGGCAAACATTGCGCTAGATAATTGTAATTAATGGCAAATGAAGGTTTTTTCTAATCGATATACAACAAATGTTTCTTCTGAAATATGTTATTCTAAAATATGGCGTTGAAACAACTCGATCGCAAGAGACTCGAACAAAACTTAGCGTGGGAAATCTATGACTTCACCTAATTATTGGTTCACCTAACATATGGTTTCACTTGATACGCAAATTTCAAAACACAGTTTCAAGAAAACTCTACATTGGTGATATAAATTAATAATAAACTTGATACTGTTTCTTAATGACAAATTAGACGTTGAAGTCTTGTTTTCTCTTTCTTTTGTCGTCACATGATAACGCTGTTTTTTATTGATTGATGTTTTTCATGATGTTGATTTCTATCACGGACCTCACACTATTTCTTATTTCAGTTTTATCGCTTCTTCAAATCTTGTACTTCTTCAATACTTGCAACCACTCCTATTCTTGAGATACTAATTGTCTATAACATCTTCATCTTGTTTCAATGGTTCCTAATATGTTGATCTTTAATTTTTGTACCTCATTATGTTTTCTATTATTATGTTTTCTCCAGGGTTATACTTTGTTTCAAGATCTATTTCTCAATCTTGATTCAAGATCTATTTCTCAATCTTAGAATAAAAACGTGTCACTCTTTTTACAGTTCTTTTTCCTGCAGCTGTTTCTACATGCGTTGGCATTATCCACCTTCTAGTACAAAGAAAGCAGATTCGAGCCGAAAGGGTGAGCAATATCCTAATCCCTCAAGCTCAGCAGAAAGTAATATCGCCTGAATCATTTTTAACAACGCCAAATTGTTTCAAGTTCTATTATTAAAGAGACTATTTAAATAATAGAACAGATTTTGATGAGGAAAAAGAGCCATCAGAATAATCGTAAGTTATGTAACGAATTATAAAGTCATGTTGACACTTATACAATGGCAGGTGTAATTTTGATATCATGAATACAAAACACATGGACGGGTGAACCAAAACTTTGAATCGTTTAAAATGTTGATGGAGAAGGAGATAAGAAATGGAAGCTTAACACCTTGCACCGTAATACTTTAAATATTTGAAGTTCTATTTTAGACAAAGAAACAATATATTTTATTAAATTAAAATACAACATTTAAAGTGCATATAGAAATGTTTAAATAATATAAATTAAAGATGTTACATTACAGATGTATCCCAATTTTAGCAACACTAAACGCTGTGTCAAGTGCCAGGAAAAGCTAAGTAAAATTAGACTGTTGGTACCAAGGAAGAGTAAAAAAAACTCTCAGCTCTCTTGGGTTCCAACTTAAACAACACAATTCGCAAAAACCTGAACACAAATTAATTAAACATCTCACTTTGCACGGTTGTAAATAGATTACAAAGGGAGGTTACAAATAAAGGATTTACGTGTGGGTTGCACTCGATTGAGATTACGTGAATAACACGCTTTGCGATTTAAGTTAATTGAAAACAAACAATCAACTATTTCGGCAGATATTTATTTAATTCGACTTTTATTTTATCCGAGCTCACATCAATAGTAAAAAAATATAATATTATATTTAAATTAGATACTATGTAGATATTACAATCGTAAAATTATTGTAGTTTTTTTTCCGTTAGATCAAAATAAAACCGCTCAAACTCGTTTGGTCCGAAAATAACGGCCCGCAACGGACGCTTCTCTCCATATCTCTACGGGTTTTCTTTCGCGCAGCATCTCATCTAAGGGGCATCAACGACACCGGTCAGTTATAGATGCTGGACATCTAGTTTTTATCTTTTGTGTTACCCCTAGAAATTATCACAACCTGATCTGATCTATTCGTTTTTTGGTTAGGGTAAAATGATGGGAAGAAAAAAATAACGTTAACTAATCTCACACTAAAAGTAATGCAAAATTTATTTTAGGACGGTTTTGGAGTTGTGATATAAATTAAGGTAATGGCGATACAACGTGTGTCATTTCCCACAATCGCATTAATACATTATGAACATTGGTGAATAATAGAAAATGCAATTTACACATTATTTTAAGCAGTTATTTTTATTTATTTATAACTTTGGCTTGATGATACAGTTGATTGATTCAATTAATTGGATTAAAACGTTCATTTTTATCTTTTTTCAGGTTTATCTAACAATAAAAGTTACAATGGGGGTATTTATTCTCCATGACACTTAGTTTTTCGCAACACCGTTATTATCGAAGAGTGACAGTTGTACGATAACTGCGATTCGTTCATAGGCGCCCAGCAGGCAATAGACACTTCGAAAATGACGACGGCTTTCTAATTAACGAACGTAATTGGAAGATAAAATTTCCAGATGCACGGCCTAGATTGTGACGGGACCGTTATACAGGATGTCTATCGGGTCTCGGTGATCTTACTGTGGGTCTTAGATTTTCCGATAATCTCCTTTTGAATACCTACATCAAGGTTAAAATTCTATATAATTTCCCCAACAAACCACAAACTACTCAGTAAACCAGCCATTTATTGGTTGCGTTATACATTATTATTCAATTCTCAAAAACAAAAGTATGGTAATAAATCAGAGGCTCAAGAACTTTTTTCAGTTTTTAAGACACACGTGATCGGCTATATTTACCTTTCTACTTATTTTCTCCTTTCTACAAATGAAAGCCTTAAAACCGACTACTTACTCATTTTTGTCGCTTTCTTTGCCATATTATGTCCCAATAAATGGACGTTCGGGATAATTGGACGACAATTCAATTTGTTACCTTTCTAAACTTACCGTGGATTTAAGCGTTTAAATAAAACAGGCAGATATAAATTTGGGATCATAACTGTTTTGTTGAGCTTCTCGCTATAAGTAGTATACTAAAAGTCATAAACGACAAAGAGTTCTATAAAATGGAATAAATGAACACACCATTATTAAATAATTCAACTCTTAAATACAATGAGGAATTTGAGGAGTTTTAATTGATCATACATTGGAAAAGCATTTGAAAATCAAAATAAGCTTTTGTTGCGATTATTTCAATAAAATAATATTTTTACTTAACTTATCCAACAGATATTACTCAAGAGAATCCATATTTGCTAATTTTCTGGAGCAACCACAAGTCATTACAAAAGATTTGCTAACTCTAAGGACAAAACTACAAAAAATGAAAAGAATTCCAACCAAAATCAACTCGGCACAAGGCGAGAAGAGGACTAAATTAAATAAAAAAAATATGGTAAGAATATCTCAAATTTATAATATTGAAACTAAGGAGCGATTTTTAAAACTTGCAGAAAAAAAAACATTTACAAAAACAGCTTCTTTTGTTCTGTTGCAGATTTGTTTATAATCTGTTCCTGGTTTTGAATGTTTTACTATTGTGCATGTTTTACAATGTTGTTTAAGGACAAGGCGTTTATTCAAAACAGTTAAATTGAACCCCAACAGTTTATACCTAATATTAATGCTGACACTCAAAATCATAATTATAAATAATATCAGATTTGCAATATTTCCTAAACTGCAACTTTCTTGAACATATCTCAAACCTGAGATAAGAAAGTTTGCTAACTAAAGAGCATCATATTTATTGCACTATCAACTGCAAAGTTAATATTTGCCACAAAAACACTGAAAACGTAAGCTCATCTTTATTAAGGCAGCATTCTTGACCTAGTATGAATCTGTTGTGTACGGCACATTTCAGCGTCATGTTGCATTCTCTGTTAACCCACATCTCTATAGTGTTTCACCATCATTTTTCAATATGTTCCATAGCCTTTCTTAATAAGTTCTAAAAACAGGAAGTGGCAGTAAGGAAGGGAATTTTGGAAATTAGATTAGCTGCTTAGCTGTTGTTTAATTGAAAAAAAAAAGACAGACATTTAAAAAAAAGTAAAGTTTAGGTATTTGATAATGAATAAGTAAAATCACAAGTTCAATAAGTTTTGAAAATAAACGAAATTTATCACTAAATAGAATTTTAATCGTCTTCGAGATATAAGGACATCTTTGTCTGTATAAAAGATAAGAAAAGCATTAATTGCGAAAACATACCTCTCTATTCAAAAATTAGCTCAAAATGACATATCAAACTTTGAATAGAATTTTGCACCAAACTCTTCGTTCATGGTTATCCAGCAACTGAAAAACCGTGTGCTGGCTTGGATTGATTGATCTTTATTTTCTTAATGGTACCTGTATCTATAACTGTTCAATAATCTGTTTTATGTTGCAAAACGTTTTTTGATTTTAGAATTGCGTCAACGAATAATTAACACGATAATTTTTTTGTTCCATTAGTTTTATGAGTGCAGCACATAGAGATTTCTTCCCATCTGATGATGTCCATTCGACTGACACCATCTTCAAAACATATTTTCACGTTTTTATTGATAAATGGTAACATCTAAACTTTTCCTTTGTGTAAATAAACTTTATTTTAATTAAACAGTAGCGGAATTATTTTTACTACAAAAACGCTCTTCTGTTCTGCAACTGTCTTAGTTACATCTACAAAGCTCGATTTTATGGCGATATATTTGTGTAATGTTAAGATCTTGATAGCATATTTGGATAAAAATTGCAATAATAAAAACAATAAAGGATTTTGATAAGATCAATAATCATTTTTTAATATGCAGGTTTATGACAAATTTAACGCAATTTATCTCTATATCAAGTTATACCTCAAAGGAGTTATAGTCAGTGATGGGCATATACCCGGTATATAACAATTTGGGTATACATATACCCATCGTTGGTACCTGTTTGTATATAATTGCCTATTTATTACTTTATACTTTATTAACTATAAATACAAATTGATGTTAAATTAGACTGTTTAAAAATAAATTCAAACAAAAGCTATATTCTCAGCTTCATTTCAAACGAATCGCGCAGAATAAGCAGCATATGAAGTATTTGGTTTAAGCTGTTGTTCCGACTATCCCGACATTCGTATTTGATTTTCCAATTGTGAGTTATGTAGTCTTTCCAGCTCTTTCGGTTATCTGTTATTTTAGCTGTTTCGTTTGTATGATGAATGAACGAAAAAGTTTCAAATCATCATGATCTTAATTTTTATGCCAACTTTAGATAACGATGTTGTACACCACAATCGTCCCCACCAAGAAACTGGACATGAAGAGGGGATACAACTCCAGAGGATACTTTTGTACCAAAATTTCTGCTTTAAGCGGTAATTTACAAAATCTAGTATAACATTTTCAAGGGATTGGACGTTCATATCGACGGTATACAGTGAGCGGCAAAACTATGGAATAAATTCAACAAAATCTTTGTAAGTATTATTATGTTAAAACGGTAAAATGAAACTATTTTGGTTTTTGAAAATACATATTATGAGCCCACATTCAATTCTCGATAACATTTATATTGTAATTATTTAAATGTATTCACAATGTTCATACAAGTTTATTGAGTTTATGAGTATATGAACTCCATTGTGTCAATTTGCTGTTCTTCAATTTCAGGGACAACAACGCGACTGGTGGATTTACGGAAACACCCTAATTTTATAAGGGAATTCTCTAACGAGGAGGAAACAGGTATATACCAGGTAAATTCATTGCCCATCACTGGTAACAGTCCTTCAACGTTGAATTTTCAAGTTTTAAAACATACCATATTTCAACAATACTTTATGATAGAAAATCCAAAGTTAAGTTAATATCATTAAGTAAAAGTTAAGTTAATATCATTAACCCTTCGATGTGCATCATTAATCTCAACTTGCTACCAATTAACACCCTTGATACACTTATATAACATATGCCAAATTTGATTTTTCTACCTTAATGCATTACTGACACCAGATGTCAATCCAAATTTGAAGGGTTATAAGGGTGTTTATAAAGATTATTTCATTGATTTTTTTTTTGTATATCGTTAACCTTTAAATTCTTCAACTGATTCTAAAATAGTATTTCTTTCAAAAAATATTTTCACTCTTTGGAATGTTTGATTGAACGTATACTTTTCGAGTTATATCAAAATACATTGCAATTTATTTTTGAGTTGTTTTAATTAACCGTAGAAAACAGTCTTGAAAAAAACGTATGTAAATTAATTCTAGTAGGGCCGCCATCTATGGGTGTGCAGGGTGTTCACCTTACAGGAGCGGCATTGTGTGAATAAAAATAAGATAATTTCAAGCTGAATTAACTGTACACATAAATAAAATGAAGGAATTTTTAAAAATATTATACTTGAAAAAACGAAAATTAAAAAAAAATAGATACGGTTCCTTCCAGATATAAGCCATTTCGATCGATTGACCATTTTATTAGATTTGTGTATCACAATAAAAATACAGGAGAAATTCATGAACATTTCTTGGGAACGTAGTGATCGGTAACCGCCCTTTCTCAATCACAGTGATTTTAAACATGGTCACCATTTACCTATTACATACACAGGCTGTCTTAAAATACCATTATAAGTAGCTGACTTAGAATCAGTGGTAAAAGTTGAAAATTATAAGAAAAAATAATTGAATATATTTTTTAAACAGTTGGTTTTCCGTCTGAGATACAAACAGGAAGAGAGTATTTGTTAGTAACCTAACTATGGAATTTTTGGAACAAAGTGGTTTTAAAATAATCCACAAGTCGCATTGATAGTCAATTCCTGGGGCAGGAACATTTTATGGAGTGTTTAAGAAAATTCTCAGAGCTTTACGTTACGAACATGTAAATGAGTGGGACGAGTACACTGATCAAGCAATATTTGCCATAAAAAGGGCAGCACATGGTTTTGCAGGATTATGTTATGAGAGGCAAATTAGATCTCCGTTAAGTATGTTAAAAGATTTATGGAATGGTAAGGACACTAATAAATCAGCCGTTAGTAATGTTTTTTAAATTACTTGAACGATTGAAAAACATGTAAGAAATTGTATAAATATACTAAAAAACTAACTGGAAAAAGAAAACAAATGTATACGTAAATATGATATAAATATGATTTGAAGAATTTTTATTGGAAAATTTCCTGGATTATTTTCAATTTCGACCTGGAAGAACGAATTTGTTTCGACATGATCAGACATGATATAGCACTGAAGAAAAGGGACTATATAACAGACAAAGAAATAGATAAAATGCTTAAATTAAACGTGATTAAACCAAATGACAGCCCATATATTCTATGAATATGATGATAATGGAAATAGAACTAGAACTAATAATACCGGGACGTTAGTCCCTGTATTATTAGTTCTAGTTCTTCATTTCTAGTTTTGTGCAGTGGAAAATACTACTGGACTCTATAAATTTATTCTACAACAATTGCAGACTTTGAATCTCCATATACAATCCGAGTAGAACGTCATGGATATAACAATAGGGCAAATCCAATGTGCTGCAGCAAAATATTGTTGAAGCAAATTGAAGCAGCAGCCTTTTTTATTACATGTTCTAACTACTTGCTAAACCTAGTAATGAACGATGCAGAACGAAATATATCATTGAAAACTGTTAATTTTTTTTTGTGTTATTCAAGAGTTATACAATTTTTTTTTTCAAGTTCCTCTGAGAGATGAGCAATACTTAAAGCCTTATGTTCAAATTTTTACTTTAAAGCAGTTGTCAATGACTAGACGTGAAAGTCGCATAAAAGCGATAAATACTCTTTTTATGAATACGCGAAAATTATTAAGCTTTGTTGAGAAGCACTGTCGATGCAACTAAAGACATGGAATCTGTCAAGAACTCGAGCAAATAATTTGTCTTCAAAAATTACAACTTTTTGTGTAGGATTATTAGATGGTATGATATTTTAACGAAAGTAAACGTTGTCAACAAAATGAAGTAAGATCCGTCTTATAACATGAAACCGTTCATATAACATGAACCATTAATATAACATGAAAACCGTTCTAGAATCCATCGAGATAGTTACACTACATCTAAAGGACTATCGGACAGATGACCAATTTGAATCATTTGTGAATTTTGCAAAAAAACATAGCTGAAAGTTTAGATGTGGAACCTATATTACCAGACGTGCGGAAAAAACAATTTGAACATTAGTCAGATAATTAATTTCTGTTATTTCCATATTAGATATCTGAATGATCACTGAAAAAAAATAATGACATATTTAGAATTATTCACAATATTAATGAACTCTGACATTATTCAAAAGTAAATATTTTCAATCAGTGCAAATTTACAGATAAAATTTTCAATAAGAAGATAAAATTGACAAACTGTTTTAAACAACTATTTGTCACTAGGGAACAGTCGGTAATAATTTGACATTTGTTTTAGTACTTTCTTTACATTTTGTTTTGCAGACCCTACGATATATGCAAATTTTCAAAAATGAGGTATCCTTTTGCGAATACTCAAAAAAAAAGTTTCCAATCAAGAATTTTAAAGAGCAAAAATAGTTTTAGAATGAAATATGTTTTTAGAATCAGTTGCAAAATTCGACAGCGACGTAACAAAAATGATTTAAGAAAATAATTTCTGTGAAGACCCGTATAGCATTGATCCGGTACTTACATATTTTCAAAAGTGATCTTAAACGATATGTCATGATAACGTTGTACTATCAGTAATTTTTTTTCTTTCTAAGACAAACCATATTTCAAATATTTAAGAAAATATTTAAACATTTCTTAACTTTAAAGGCCCATATCTTAGGCGTTTATGGGTTTTGATAAAAAATGTTACACTAATCATTATCAACAACATGGAGATATATTGCGGTTAGCAAAATGAAATACTCTATAAACAGAATTCTGCCGATAATGTTGTACTTATTGTTAGATTGACAGCACTAATATTAAGAACTGGTAGAAATATTACCGCCTATAATATCAAGTGGTTCACCAGCTCAAAACCTGTAATGGAGATAAAGAAAAATAGATTACCTTATGTTGGGATCGTATGAATAAATAAACGGGAAATTCTTTCCGAATTCGTTCTACCAAAGAATCGGAATATGATAGTCTTTTCGGATATAGCAAAAAAGAGACATCAGTATCATATGTACCAAAAAAGGTAGAACCGTCGTACTATTGTCAAGCTATCATACATCAAGTACTGCAGTGTGAACTGAAACGAAAAAATCCCAAAAATAATACATTTTTACAATAACATAAAATTAGGGGTGGAAGTTATTTATAAATTATGCGCTACCTATAACACAACACGATCTAAAAGAAGATGCCAATGGTTATATTTTACCATTTATTGAATGTGGCTGGCATTACTTCAAAATTAATTTTTGAAGAACAAGAAAAATTTTATGACGAGGCATCCATGACGCATCTATATAAAATTATTAATGGTTCTATCTGTTGAGTTTGTTCTTCCAAATGAGTGTCAGCAGCAATAGATGCAAATTTTTTTTGAGAACATATAAAATAGAATAGAATAAACTTTATTGTACCAATACAATAATATACAAACACAAACTCATACAGAAATATAAAAATCAGTACAATACAACGCACTCACTCATAAATTAAATTATGTGGTAACAGTTACGTTACTTAGATCATCGACTCAGTAGAACGCATTTCTCAACAAAAGCTACCTAATGACATTTACGAAAATTATTTTTCTGGAATGTTCTAAATTGCGAAGGCAATTTATTCTACAAGATCTGAGCAGTAAATCTATAGCTTTTTTGCGTTTCACGCAGTCGAGGATATTCAACATAAATATTTCCGCTGTTTGGAGTCTCATAATTGTGCAGATCAGCATGCGTATGGTATTTGCCTCTTTTATTGTAAATGTATAAAAGATGTTCCAAAATAAACTCAAGTGGTACCGTCAAAATGTTTTGCTGTCTGAAGACGTGACGGCAATCATCTGCATAGCCCAGCCGTGAAATGTGAGACCAAATATGTGAGAGTTGCACTACCCCCCATGCAATTATATAATAACTTATAATTTAATGAATGAATGCAAAATAGTCGGTTCTGGCTATCTCAGCAGGCACCAAACAAACCAATCTACGCAATAAAATCCAAATATTTAAATGAAATAACAAAATAAAATGGTAGTATTATAGATTATAGAAAAAGAATCACGTATAGTGCGGAAGTTTCTCAACCTTTTTTGACCTGCGGACCTATAGAATTTGTCCAAAAATTGTGCGGACCGGTTAATTATTTTTAACAATATCCTGTTTTTTGAAAAGTATGTAAAATTAATTGATATTAATTTTTAAACAATAACAATACAATATCTTCATGATGATAGGGTCAATTTTAAAGTTTGATGGCTCAACCCAACCCGACTAACATCTAGTGCTAAATACCTAATTAGAATCAAGTTGATGACTCAACTAATATTTAATGCCAACAAATTAGTCGGATTGGGTTTCCCATCTAATAAGTAGCACTAACTAGCTATAACTTAAGAAGAGTAACGGTCGTAACTGTTAGGAACCAAAGGTAACGTAATATCGGAAATACACGACCAAACGACAAAGGTTAAGTAATTAAAAGACTTCCTTTTGTCTCTACCAACCTTTCGAATATTTTATTTTTCCTTCCTCAGGGTAACTACAAAACTAAACAAACAAATTACAATTACATAAATATATCATACCAAAACTGACAAAAGTGGATTGCGTATAAAACCGAACCAAAAGTTAAACATGAAGTCGCACAAATTTAGAAATAAACATCTTTTTAATATAGCACTTTTCCAAAACATCATACAATATCAGTTTGAGATCAATTAAATTATAAAACTTAACAATTTAAAACTGAAAGAATTACAAAACATTACTTTAAATTACAAAACACTACAAAACGACGTTACATACATTAAGTTTTTTTTTATATAATAAATGTAAAATTCAAAAAGAAAACGAATGTTAAGATATCAAACCAAGCAAAACCAAGAAAAATTATATATCCAACCCCTTTTCACTTTTTTAAACTAAATTATCTAAAAACCTTAGAAGACAACAGAGACAGACTCACCATCACTAACAACCCCCCCCCCCTCCCAATCTTTCCCAACAAGATAACTGTAAATTAAACGAAGATTTTGGGTGTCTGTTTTAAAATTCACTGCATTAACCTCTTTCTTGATATAAACCATCTCCAAAAATTGTCTCTTTGAATAAACCGATACCTTATCCAAAATCTGACAGTTCTCAAAATCAAAATAATGACCACTAGTAACATGGTGATGAACCAAAGCGCTTTTATTTTCATCTCTAGATTGACAATCACGTTTATGTTGTTTTATCCTATTATCAAAATACAGACCTGTAGTACCCACATAAGCTTTTTCACAGTTATTACACGGAATCTTAGAAATGATGCTGAAATGTAAACTTTTAGGAATTTGGTCTTTAGTCTTCGAGAAACAAATAGATAGTGGTAAAGGGTTACATTTAGCAAACTCAATAGAATCAGGTTTTAGAACAGAGACAAGCTTATCAGTTAACTTGGAAATAAACGGAATCTAAGTGTAATGGGTACGGAAATTGGGACGGTTAGATGCGTTATGTAGGCCGTCATCATTGAATTGTTGGTCTCTATTAAGATGGTAAGTGTTGTTGTGATATACATAAAACCATGTTTAATAAGCTAGAAGGATACCCGTTAATGATGAATATACTATGAAGCTTTTTTAGGTTTGAATCAAGAAAGCGAGTATCGGATATGGACGTAACCCAATTGACCGTAGCCACCATATACATAGCTATACATAGCTACCATTCAATTTCTAAATGGCTCAATGCAACTAACTAATATTTAGTGCCAATTAGCTAGTTGGGTTGGGTTGGGTTAAGATTAATAGCTCACCCCAACCCAATTAATATCGTTTTTTTTAACGAGGTCGGGGAAGATCTGTAACTAGACTTCCGGCCTGAAGTTCTTGAGCGGCCATATAGTGTGGGGTTGGAGTCCATCTTTGGATCTCCGACCCACTTAAAATCCCTGTCCCCGTATTCCCCGAAATCACCCTCTCGGGCTTTCGTCGGTTTTCCTTGAGATTCTCTCCGGAACCCCCATCGCACTCCTCTTCATCTTCTCTCCTCGTCTCCTCTGCATTTCCCCAGCTCCTCTCCAGGATTCCCCCCATTTCTGCCTCCATACCATCACACTTCTCACTTCACACTTTCTGGTTTCAACCCTCTTTCCTAAGGACGCTCCCGTTCTTGTCTACTTCTCTCTTCGCTTTCCTTTGTCTCGTTGTCTCGACCACTTCAGACTAGGTTCAGACAAGATTGCTGGTTGAACTCAACCCACCTAATATATAAAGCTAACTAGCTAGTTATTTTGGATTAAACTTAATGGCTCAACTCAACCCAATTAATATGTCACCCTAATTAACTAGTTGGGTTGGGTTCAGATAAAGTTTATGGCTAAACCCAATTCAACTAATATTTTATGCTAATATGGTCCTATGGTGCTATGATCTTCAACTAATATCAATTGTTAACGTAAAGTATTTACATAAATCACAAATTAAAAGGTTTAATTCGTCAACTGCATTATTTCTGCCAAAGATCAATTGCCATAAATATACCGAATTAGTTCCTTTTTACGTGAACGCACTGTGTATAATAATTAAATACTACAATAGCTGATCATCCTCAAAATAATAAAAATTCTATCCAAATAGCTAATAATTTGTTACCTTACATATCTGAATTATGATCAAGAATATGATGATCACGATGACCCGACGGGGCTCCCGTAATTTGCACATCTCGCGTATCAGATATGCAAGCACTAGAGGGGAGCGCTAATGTGTTTGTGAGGCCAGAGCCAACAATTAGTGTATCTTTTACGATGGTCTAGCAGAAAATTGGACTGTGGGCCGAAGAAACACTTCGCCCACTGTGGACCAGTTCTCCTGAAATGAGACATGCGAAGTTATTTATGGACACTGTCAAACCCGGATAGGACTTGCTCGTAGCAAACTTTACTGCGCACTGTCGATTAAAGACACATCTCAACCTCTTGGGCCTAGTTGGCGAGGTTGATTGCCACCTATGTGCAGAGGACGACGAGACCATTGAGCATGTTGTATGCCACTGCCTTGTTATTTTCACTTAGCAAAATAATAATGTTCGTGAAGAGCATTGAACTGCGCGGTGAAATTTGATAACGTTATCTATCGGGGTACAATAGATCTTTTGGGTCGCGGTGCAAGATTCGTTGATCCGCCTACCCAATAAGTAAATTAATATATTAATAAAAAAGTCAGACCTAGTGTTACTAAGGGCCATTTTTACCACCTCTTGATAATTTTATCTAACAGTTAAAAACCGGGCCATAGCCAATGAGAGCACTTAAAATCGCTTTAACCTCCGCTAGTTTATTTAACTGGAGGTTGGTAAAAGTAAGGCATTCCGAAATTGTACCTGAGTAACCTATGCCACAAATTAAAGTTACATCCGTATTAAGGTTAATTCAAACTAGTAGTAACAAAATTTAAAAAAAATCTACAATGTTAAGACGGAAGTTAGGTAATATCACTGCAAATAATAGTCTTACGCACAGTGCATCATCACCACGCATTTACTCCACTTATTTAATGTTTAAAAAGGAAGCTGTCAATTTAAGATTATCTAAATGCAACTATTAATTTATTAGAATTCAAAACAATGTTGTGTATAAATTAAGCGCGGAGGTAGCTGTAGGAGAATTATTATTGGTATGTCACAAGAGGGTGGTTTTAAATTTGATTGTACTTCTATCGAGTTGGTGTGATATAAGATCGGCGATTAGTTACGGTTGAAAGGAATCAAAAAGCTGAGGTATGTACGGGCAGCGCTGAAGTTAAAGTAGGTACAAATTGAAAAATGAAAAGTAAGTGAATAAGGCTGGGAGGGAAGAAAAAAGAAGAACGAAACGCATAGAAGGATGCGAGTGAATCCACGGGGTCCGGCGCTCGATTATGTAATCGCTTCCTAATACGGGCGGTCATTTATTACGAGGCCACCGGCGGCCGGCGAGACCGCATCAAGTCGGCGGCGCCTACCCATCCAGCGCGTATATCAAGGCGACCAGAGAATCCGATCCCCGGACGGGCCGTTCTCCATCCTCCGTTCGTTCCAACGTCGTCGTCGTTGTCGTTTTCACACACGCCAACAGACCGACCGCCGACCGAATAGAGGAGGGGATACGACGATGTCCCGTTCGGATCGGGACTACTCACCGGCAACCAGCCAGTACGGGACCATCCGGCAACGGGAATACGCGAACCGACAGAGTACGCCACCACCAGTAGAACTTACACTGCGCGCGCGCACGTTTAAACTTTACCCAAAAATTAAACCCGCGAACATTCAAAACATTTTTTTGAACTGCCCAAAAAAATACATATTCATAAACAACATCAATTAGACTTTAACATTAATTTAACCCAAATTTAAACAAAAGGAATTGCCAAAGTGAACAGAACAAAGTGAAAAAAAAACAATGACGATAACAACATCCATCATATAAACGAACCCCAAGGAAATACAAACATTTCAAACCAAATGTCCTTCTATTTGTGCATAGTTTCAAAATAAATAGTTGAGTGACAGTAAAAAAGTCCAAAGCTCCATATCGATAATCAACAGGTGTTTTCCGAAATGGCTACCGCGCTTTTAACAGACGCCACGTCTCGAATAATGCGAAAGAAAATTTGTCAAACAACCGCGAACGATGACACCGCCTCATCAATGAATAACGACCATCACAAACAACCCCAACAATCGAGGAAGCAACCGCCGAAACGAAAAACGCCCCCGAAACAAACCGCTAAAGCGGAACAGAATAACAATGTGAAAAGAAGGCGGCTGTCGACCGCCGATGGTAAAGAGGACATGCTGGCCAATTACCAGCCGTGGGTCATACAAACGTACGGCGATTTGGCCAAAACGAAGACGATCACATTGAAAAAGTATGCGAGGATCTTGCGAACGTTGCGAGGAGAGGAGGTAGTCAGTGCGGATAACAGCAAGTTCCGGTTTTGGGTGAAAGCGAAAGGTTTTCACGAAGGAAAACCGTCTGGTTATGAGGCGAAACCAGCCGATGCTATCGTGGGGAGATACAGTGTGTGCGATATGGACGAGGGTATAAAACCGATAAGTGACAAATTAACGGGATCGTCGAAGGATCCATCATTGTATGTTCCAAACGCTCCATTTAAGGTAAAACACAAAATCTTCACTTAATTATAATATAACTATTTTAAAAAGAAATTTTATCAAATTAGCAATCCAATCTAAGTGACGTCATCATTAAAATTCGCCACCGAAATTAAAAAACTTTTTAGTCTTTTTTTAACACTTGAAATTATTAAAATAATAATTTTAATTATTACAGTAAAAAAATATTTTAATTATAAGAAACTATTATTACTTAAAATTGCAGTTAATGGATCTTATTTAATTTAACAACTTGCTTAGGCGGTACATTGTAATTTCTCGTTAATTGAGCTTCTATTTTAGTTTTTTTAATGATTGAGCTATCAAAAGAGTCATAATAAAATAAATAGTATGTTTTTAAGAATTTTACAAGTTGCAATAAATTTTTGGTAATTAGGAAGTAAAAATAATGACTTGTTTATAGCAACGATTTTTACCATTTCGTTATGGCAATCAAGAGATTGTTACCTGTTTTAACTATCCTCATTAATTAACAACTTGGTTTATCTAGCAAATAAATTTAATAAGAAAACAGTAACAGTAACCCTTATTGCGACAACTTTACACTTAATCAGCTATAAACTGCTGATTGTGCTTTATTAGTCAACATATTATTCTTTTCTGATTGTCATCGCTTTTAGTTAAGAAACCAAACGCGTCGTTAATTTTTTTAAAGTTATATTGAGTCAAAATGGATATTAAAAAATCTTAAATTGAACGCTAATTAATAATTATTCTACTGTTAATCAAACAGCTGTATTAAAATTAATTAAGGTAATTTAGCCGCGCGCGAAATTTCGCTTCATAGGAGTATTTGTAAAATCTAGTCGACCTAGAGGCTCTCCATGTATACCATCGGACAGTTTAGAGACATATCTAACAGATATGTCTCTAAAATGCTTAGTCTTGTTGGAACTTCAAAGTTGAATGTTCCGATATTTTTCTATTAAAAAAAAAAGTGTTCTGTTTGGTCTTAAAGTAATGCTTTTAGACAAGTTTTTCCTACATGTTTCGAGATAGAATTTGTAAAACCCAATGGTTCCAGGAACACGCCCAATATACCATTAGAAGGCTGATTGTTTCATCCCATTTAGCTCTGGAATACTTAATCTTGAAAAAATGTCAGAAGTTACGAAAATAATGGGATGATGGAATAACATGAAAACTTTTAGATTTATAAGGTACACTTTGGTCTTAAGATATGTATAATAACTTGCTTAATACGATAAATACACAATATCAAAATTTAGCAGTAGAATTAAAAAGTTTAAAATTTCTTGTACAATTAGGACACTCATCTATTCATCAGCTATATGTCAAAAATTTACAACTTATCGTGAATAGTTTTGTTTCTTTCAGGACATTTTCTAATATATTAAGAGGGAAGTTGTAAGTTCTTTCTCCATACCAGAAAAATCAAGCGAATTCAATAGACTTCACAGTAAAATATTTTCAAAGAGAGCTGAAACATTACTCTTAGAAAAGTGGTGCGTGTATGGTGTGTTCAGATCATCGAACTGTTCTGTTTGGTCTTAAAGTAATGGTTTTAGACAAGTGTTTCCTACATGCCTTAGACAGAATTTGTAAAATCCAATGATCTCAGGAACACGCCCTGTATACCATTAGAATTGTTTGGTCCCATTTTATTTAAATTAACCATTCCAGAGCAAAATGTGATGTAAATGGGAAATATCCTTCAAAGATTCTTCTTCTGGTGAAAACAACGAAATAATGCAATAACATGAAAACGTTTAGACTTATAACGTACACGTTGATCTTAAATTGTATACAATCACTTACTTAACACGATGAAGATACAAAATCTAAATTTAGCAATAGAATTAAAATGTTACAACACTTCCTGTACAATTAGGATACTCATTTATTCATCAGCTACATGTTGAGCTACAATTTTGTTTCTTTCAGAACACTTTCTGACACCTTAAAAGGAAAGTTGTAATTTTCCTTTCCCTACCAGAAGTATCAAACCGATTTCGATAATCTTCTCAGTAAATTGTTTCAAAGAAAGCTGAAATATCGGACTGTTCTATTTGGTCTTAAAGTAATGCTTTTAGACAAGTTGTTTCTGCATGCTTTAGACAGAATTTATAAAACCCAATGGTCTCAGGAACACGCCCAATATCATTAAAAAACTGATTATTTCGTCTCATTTTACTCCGGAATGCTTAATCTCGAAGAAATATCCTTCAAAGATGCGCGTTCTGGCGAAAACAATGGGATAATGCAATAATATAAAAACTTTTAGACCTATAGCGTACACTTTGGTCTTAAAATCTGTACAATGACTTGCTGAACACGATGAATACATAATATAAAAAATTTCTGACATGTTAAGAGGGAAGTTATAAGTTAATTCGATAAACTTTATAGATTCTTTTCAAAGAGACCAGAAACATTAGCTTTAGAAAAGTAGTGTGTGTATGGTATGTGCGGATTTCCAAACTGTCCTGTTTGGTCTTAAAGTAATGCGTTTAAGCAAGTTTTTTCTACATGCTTTAGACAGAATTTGTAAAACCCAATGGTCTCAGGAATATGCCCAATGCCGCCATAAAACTGATTGTTTCGTCTCATTTTGCAGTGGAATGCTTAATCTTGACGAAATATCCTTTAAAGTTGCGCGTTCTGGCGAAAATAACAAAATAGGGCAATAACATGAAAACTTTTGGATTTTTAACATTCACTTTGGCCTTCAAATATGTACAATGACTTACTGTACACGATGAATACATAAAATCATAATTTGGCAATGGAATTAAAAAGTAACAAAACTTTCTGTGTAATTAGGATACTCATTTATTCATCAGCTACATATAAAAAATTTACAACTTGTGAATAGTTTTGTTTCGGTTAGGACATTTTCTGACAAGTTAAGAGTCCGGTTGTAAGTTTCTTCTCCCTTCCTAAAAAATCAAGCGAATACGATAGACTTCATAGACACTTTAAACATTACTCTTACAAAAGTGGTGCAAGTACGAGTCGTGCAGATCATCAAACATCATTTCTTCTATCTTATCATCTATTCAAGCATATTTCGCGTTGGTAGAGAATTGTACTTTACTGATTTACAGGTTTCGATATCAACCCATCTTCAAGTTTTTTTTTTGATTTCAAATTTATCCTTAATAAACGAATTCAATTTGAATTAACGAAGTAAAATAAAAATTTCTGTATCTCCATCGTTTCGGTTGTGGCAATCTACTAGGCGTTAAAAGTCCGTTACCGAATTAATAAACTTTCGCTGCCGTCTTAATTAAGCGTTCGGCAATGGCATCGCAACGCAGGGGGTGGCGACGATGTGATCGACCGGGATTTAGTAACGCCGGTCTTTCTGACGCGACGACAAATTGGGGGCGGCGAGCTTTTTAAATTTAATTAAACGGCGTGAACTCGTACCTTGCCACGACGACTGTCTCTACTTTGTTGCACGAAAACCTTTCGAGATAATTCGAAGCTTACTTCTATGTCTGTATTTACCTCAAAAAGTTACAAGTATTAAGTAATATTAAGATCGTATGCACTTGGTTTTTGAGGTGTTGTATATCTCGTATATTTCTATTTTAATATTAGAATGGAAGCAATTTAGCACAAGTTTCTAGTGCGAACACTATATTTTATTGATGCTATTAAATTGATCCAATACGGTACTGGCTTTATTATTGTTTGAGGTTGGCGTTATACCTCCGCTAGCGATGATAACGCTTTTATCACAATTTTATTCGGTGCAATCGTGTAATTGTACCGGCCGCCGCGCCGCCAGCAACCTAGCTGTACGATAATAACTGTTCCATTGTTCCGTATCGTTTGAAAATTATCCACGCGGAATGTTCGTGCCAACGTGTTTAATACTTGATTTTAATTGATATCTTAAATAAGACATTATACGTTCAATTCGCCACAACTACAAAGCATTCAAAATTATTTTGAGTACAAAGAAATGATATCAATGTCGAGTGTTGTGAGTGAAAGCTGCGTGAAAGTTTCATAATTTATTGAGAATATCTTTGATGCATTTTTGATAATGTAACGATAATTATGGATGAGTTTATGGCGAATTTAATTAAGCTGCTTTAGGCAACAACTTCGGAATGTGTAATAATGCATACCCTGTAATCGGCAGATCATGTTCACACGTTAATATTGTAAAATTATTAATTTCGACTTTAAATTTGGTTTTACTCTAAGATGTTATGCAAAAATGATGTTCCATAACTAATTTTATTTCTTTTTAAATTGACGTTTTTTAACTTTATATTTATTATATACAGGGTGTTCCCGTGACTCGGGGCATAAAATTAACCACATATACTAGAGCAAAAATGATGATGATTCGTGAAAAAAAATTATTATAAAAGTCTTCAAATGGCCAAGATATGGGCCATCAAAGTTCAGAAATTTTAACACATTTTTCTAAATATTTTCAAAACCATTAATGGTAGAAGGTTGAAATTTGGTACAGAGTAAACAAACATCATGCAAAATCATTGAACCAATTTTGACTTTGGCCGGATGACGGCAACCATGTTATACAGGGTGTTCCTAAAATTTGTTTGCTCAGAACTTTTTTGTTTGTTCCTAACCCTACATTTATTTTTGTAGTTTTTAATAGAAAATTTATTTTCGAAACTTTTTTCACTCTTTGAAAATTTTGATAACATTGACTGTTTTCGAGTTATACGCGAAACTGTTAAGCTTTGATTTCAATCGTAACAAATAAAACATATTCCGCAAGATCTGAGAAGGCGATGACAATTGAAAAACGAACTGATCTAATAACCATTATTTGCATAAATTTCTCAGTGTAGATTTAGTTAAATCCAGTGTTAATTTATTTTAATTGAATAAAAGAATGTAATTTCCAAAACAATAAATTTAATTTTCGCGGTAACAACAAACAAGAACATAATAAAAATTCTAACAAAAATATGAACAAGAACAATAAAATTATAAACAAATGGTAATAAATAAAACAGAACAAAAAAAAATACTAAAGCAGATGTTCAAAAACACTCCCGCCGGCTTCAATGCACGCCTGATATCGCCGTCTTAAATTAAAGCGCACTCTGCTGAGGACGTTGATTTCAGTTCGAAGTTGATCAAATGAATCAACAATTCGTAACCTCAGTTGATCAACTGAAGTTATTTCAACGCAGTACACAAGCGATTTAATGCGTCCCCATAAATAAAAATCTAGAGGTGTAAGATCCGGCGATCGGGGGGGCCAACTTATCGGTGCATCCACTCCTCGTCCAATCCACCGTTCCGGAAACCGTTCACATAGAAATTCTTGGACAGCATGTGTACTATGCGCAGGAGCACCATCATGCATATACCACATTTCTTGTCTTGTGTTTAAAGGAACGTCATCTAAAAAATCATTTAATTGCTCTAAATGTCCCCTGTATGTATGGCCATCCAGCCTTGACGGCAAAAAAACGGGTCCTATAATGACATCGCCCACAATGCCAGCCCAAACGTTAAGAGAAAACCTCCATTGCGATTTCCAAGCTTTCTTAAATCTTGGATTTTCGTCCGCCCAACTATGTGAATTTCTCAAATTGATGATTCCATCTTTAGAAAATGTCGATTCATCTGCAAAAAGTATTTTTTCTAAAAATTGATCATCAATTTGGATTTTGTGCTGCATTATTTGACAATATTGCAGTCGTAGTGGGTAATCAGCCTGTCGAACTTCCTGAACTTTATAACTATGAAGAACACGCCAGATAGTTGTTTTTGACGTTAAAAAATGCCTCGCCATATCCAAAGTACTAGCTGTAGGATTTTCTTGTACGTAGTCTAGAATATCTTCTTCTAGTTCGGTTGTTCGGACTGATCTGACTTTACCGTTGTTACTAAAATTCGGCTTAAACGTCCCATTTTCCCTTAAACGGGTTTCAATTCTTAAAAATGTTTTTCGATTGGGCGCTCTGCGGTTCGGAAATTTCTCCCGATAACGGTTAGCGGCTGCTACGGCGTTTCCATGACATTCTCCCAATGTCAAAATCATGTCAGTTTGTTCACTAAATGTGTAATTGTCCATTTTGAACACGCAAAATTAATAAAAACTTCATTAACAAACAACTTTATGTTTAAACTACATAAACAAGTTGACGGCTCAATTTGTTTTTTTTTTTTAATTGCCATGGCCAACTTTTTCGAAAATTATTGTGTTTAGTGTTACCATTGAAATCGAAGCTTAATATTTTCGCGTTTAACTCGCAAACGGTTAATGTTATCAAAATTTTCAAAGAGTGAAAAAAGTTTCGAAAATAAATTTTCTATTAAAAACTACAAAAATAAATGTAGGGTTACGAACAAACAAAAAAGTTCTGAGCAAACAAATTTTAGGAACACCCTGTATAACATGGTTGCCGTCATCCGGCCAAAGTCAAAATTGGTTCAATGATTTTGCATGATGTTTGTTTACTCTGTACCAAATTTCAACCCTCTACCATTAATGGTTTTGAAAATATTTAGAAAAATGTGTTAAAATTTCTGAACTTTGATGGCCCATATCTTGGCCATTTGAAGACTTTTATAATAATTTTTTTTCACGAATCATCATCATTTTTGCTCTAGTATATGTGGTTAATTTTATGCCCCGAGTCACGGGAACACCCTGTATAAATATTTATAAGAGATGGCGAAAAATATTTCGTGCAAAAAACGTTGTAAATTAATTGTAATTTTTATCCCATTGCTAATTATTGCGATCGTACGAGATGCAATATTTGAAAAATCAACAATTTGGCGTTTTGGATACAATTAGTTAAAACTCTACTTTCTATGCAAAAATGTTAATAAAAATAAATAATGTAAATTATTACAAAAACATCTTTCGTATTCATTTTTATTCCATCACTATTAGTTGTGATCTTTCAAGCTATAAGTTTTAAAAACCATGAATTTGACGTTTCGAAATCGCTAATAGGTTTTGAACTTAGTTATAATTAGTGATGTAACGGATATCCGCAACTGCAAATAATCCGTATTGTCCTGAGGATCCACATCCGCATATATTTTAAAGGACCTTCGGTCATAAGTTTTTTAGAACTAACACTATACATAAAACAGAGCCGCTTTGGACATATTTCATAACCAAAAATTTTTGTATTTTCTGAAAAATGTTCCATTTAGAATTTATAATTATTTTGTGTGCATTAAAGAACCTGAAGATGTATCTAACTAATTAGTACTATTTTGACACACCCTAACAATGTTTTTCTAGTTTTTTACATCTTAGATACTGTCAATTGTATCATACCAATTAGTATATTCCATAATCAAATATTTTTGCATTTTAGAAAACATCTCACTTAGTTTTTTTTATAGATTTGCATTGATTAAACAATCTAAAGATGTGCAGAACCAATTAATATAACTTTTACGCACTCTAAGAAACCTTTTTTAACTTTTAACATCTTAAAAGCGCTTTCAAAAATCTCAAAATCAATAATTTTAAGTTTTTCAATATTTAGTGCATTAGAACCATTTTGGTCAAAATCAATCAATACATTTCATAACCACACATTTTTGTATTTTCTGTGAAACATCCCATTTAGTAGTTTTTAATTGATTTACATAAATTAATCAATTTAAAGATCTATAGTAATCAATTGATGATAGCAATTAATTTGACATATCCTAAGACACCTTTTTTAATTTTTTAACATGTTAGAACCTCTTTCAAAAAGTACAAAATTGCAAACATGAATTATTTTAACTGTTGAATTCTGTATTATATGTATATGTATACATATAAACTGGGGAAATTATAATAAAAATATTATTTTCATGAAAATTTTAGTATGTAACTTTTTCAATAACTCCGCATCCGCGAAATTAGAATTAAAGAATTGCGGTTCAGGATCCACATCCGCTAAACTCACATCCGTAACATAACTAGTTATAACTGACACGTAAATGAGATGGCAAAAAACTTATACAAAAGGCATTGTAAGTTAACATGAAAAAATCCTACATATTCCTTTTAATCCGATTACTAATAATTGTCAACTTACAAAGTGTAATTTTTAAATATCGTGAATTTGATGTTTCGGATATTAAACTAATTTATAACTGTAATTCAAAGATAAATACAGATGGCAAAAAACTTGTTATACAAAAACAATTGTAAGTTAATACTAAAATTATTGTACGAGCTAATTATTGTGATCGTACGAGATGTAATACTTAAAAAATGATGAATTTGACGTTTTGAATATTAAATTTAGTTCAACTCAAAGATAAATAGTGATGGTAAAACTATTGTTATACAAAAAGTTTTGTATAATAATAATTTCTATTTTTTATCCCATCACTAATACGTGTTAAGTTCACACGTGTTAGAAAAGGTGTTAGAAACTATGAATATAACGTTGTGCACATTAAACTTAGAATTACTAATATTTGTGAACTTTCAAATTGTAATTTTTAGAGACTATGAATTTGACGTTTTGGGTGTTAAATTCACTCGCAACTCAAAGATAAATAAAGATGGCAAAAAATGTATTATACAGAAAACGTAAATTAACACGAAAAACACCTCCGTATTCATTTTTATCACATCACTAATAATTGTGAACTTACAAGGCGTATTTTTTTGGTACCATGAATTGCATGTTTTAGATATTATAATAGATATAATAATTATAATAGATATAATGTAATAGATATTTATATAGATATAAATTTACAAACCTATCTTAAGCTAGCAGCACAATAATGGCAGAATCGATTAAGAACTATTAGATTATTTAGTACTTCTTGTGTACTAATTTGTACCACAAATAAACTAATTATACCATGTGCCATTAATGAAATTTGAACTATGAAATTTGTACTATGCCGTTAATAAAATGCCGAGAGCTGGTTTAATGCTAAGAACTAGCAGGACCACATTACGAAAAACGACAAGTAAATTACAGGAAGGTCGATTTGAGACAAAAAAAGAAAAAAATTTGTACTATACATTGGGTTAGATTTTTTCTTTATCTCGATGGCTTTATACTGGAGATCAATCAAAAAATGTTGTTAAAAATGCATGAATGTCGAGAAAAAATGATTTTTTCTTCGATTTTAACAAAGTTATTGTGAAGAATTTAATGATTTTGGGTCGGCTGGGTTGGATTTTTTCTCCATTTTGATGGTTTTATATTGGAGATAAATCTAAAGTTTGTTAAAAATTCATGAATGTCAAGGAAAATGACTTTTTCTTCGGTTTTTGCAAAATTTGTGAAAGATGTAATGATGCTGGGTTGGGTTTGATTTTTTCCATCTTGATGGCTTTACACTTGAAATTAATCAGCAAAGTTAATTAAAAATACATGAATATCGAGAAAACAATCATTTCTTCTTTGGTTTTGACAAAGTTTTCGAGAAGAATTCAACAGTTTAACAATCGATCGCAAAGAGTTCGGTAGTAGACCTCGTTTTTCGAACTGCTAAATTTTGCAGTTAATAATGCATGTACAAGTAACAACTTCTTTTATTATTTGGAGAGTAACTATACTCATTTTGAGTTTTGTATCTTGCACCCACTGAAATTTATGTTGGCGACTAACGAAATCGATCGCAGATACATAATAATAATAAATGTCAGCAAACCACTACTGAGTTTGATCACCCCTAATCTTGATGATTTTATACTAGAGCTCAATCAGAAAAGTTTATTAAGAATGAAAGAATATCGAGAAAAAACGATCTTTTTCTCAGATTTTGACGAAGAAGAAAGACTTTATGATGTTGAGTTGGGTTGGATTTTTCCCCATATTGATAAGTTCACTCTGGAGATCAATCAGAAATGTTAATGATTAATAAATATGAATGAATATCGAGACAAAATCGTTGCTAAAGATTTTGGCAGTAACTCGCTGTTAATGACTTTCAGATACATCACAATGACCCACATTTGTTATTTTTTGTTTATTTGTCTTTCACCATTGAACTACCGCCCGAATTTTATTAATAACAAATATTAATAAATTTTTATCGGTGGTACAAATTAGTACAAATTCAGCTCTTCTCAAATCCACCTTTGTTGTTTTTGTACGTCGTTTTTTAAATTGGTCTTGCTAGCTTAATATTAAGTCAGCACCGCTACGAGTTTCTCATTAATAGCACATGGTATAATTTATTTTATTGGTAGTACAAAATCGCTCAATCGATTCTGCCATTATTGTTCTGCCAGCTTAAGGGAGGTAACTAACAATTAATTATAACTCAAAGATAAATCGAATTGTTGTAAATTAACACGAACAGCCCGTATTTTCACTTTTATTACATTCGTACCAAATCTAATTCTTAAAATCATGTATCATCACTCATAAAATTGGAGAATGGACGATAGATAATTGTTAATATTTCAAATAATTATAATTTATTTTAAAGTGTGATATATTAACAACAATCTTATAAACTAATTTACATTCAAAGTAATTTGGTTTTTCAAATAAAATAATCACAATATTAATAATAATAATAAATTATACGAAATTCACGGCACACAATTGAGTGTATAGTAATGGAAAATTGAATAAGTAATTGAATCAATCCGATAAATTATTAGCAATTGGTCTTCAACAACCATACTGGAACTGGTCAATTTCAATCTCTGATATGTGATTTTTTTACGTATAGCAGCACTACGGTAGCACTAGATATTAGTTATAAGATTTTAATCCAACCTAACTACTTAGTTAGGATTGTATATTGATTGGGTTAGGTTGGGCCTGTAACCTTAATCCAACCCAACCTAACTACCTAGTTCACACTAGTTGTTAAAGAAAATCAGGTAGATAGGTCAATGGATTAACTTAACCCAACTAATATTTGTTGTTAATGCTGTACTGTTTTTGTAAATTAATCCTAAATGGGACAACAATTTCTGATTATTGCAAACGTTGCATTTGAACGATGTTAATAAAACATTATGCATGCAATAACAAGGAAGCAATTGTTGACCGATGTACGAACAATAAAATAGAAATTAAAACACATTAATTCTTGAAATAAATAATCTACCAAACACCTTAACCAATGAACTTCGGTCATCACATGGCGACCTTGTCAAACAACAAGCAACAAAAAAAAAATGTATACCGACGAAGTATACCTAGTAAGATCAGAAGAGAAAGTCAAAAAGTATATTTCAAACACTTTAATTAGCGCAGCTGTTTTGTTCAGCGTGGCAGTTATCGTATTGGTGCTGATTTGTGTGTTCTGTACAAGAAGATAAATATAAATTTTAATGAAATAAAGATAATAAAGAAAAACCAAAATGCGACAATCAAGATCAAAAGAAGAAATAATCATTGCCCAATCTGAAAATAGCGGTGAAACAACAAACGACTTCTCAAAAAATACCATATGGGAGAAGTGATATGCATTATTGTAGAGGCTTTCGTAATTTTTGTCATATTTTACTGTACTTACGTTCGAATCAAGTGAAGCCTCGAAGCGAAGATAAGAAGAGAAGTAAGAAGAACTCGAGATGAACTTCGTATAACCTAAAGTGAAGTGTAAAATAAAAAACAGTGCTAAAGTGTTTTCAAGAGATTATGTTAAGTGAATTTAAGGATTTATTAGATGTTATAGTAAAATTCAAAGGTAATGTTGTAAAAGATAGTCAAGACAGACGAGCCCTCAACTAATATCTAGTGCTAACTAGTTAGTTAACTCTAGATATTAGTTGGATTGAATTGAGCCATCAAAATTTAAAATTGATCAGTTCGAAAATTTTTGCCGTTGAGCAATTAATGTTAAAATTTTATTGGATTTATTCCTTTCTTCGTGCACGCACTGTATATGATTGACATTGAGTGGTTTTTAAACAAATTTCAACATGTCACGATTTTTATGACATGGCTCACTCCATTCTATGTCTGTAATCCGGCAACCCTGCTTTCACTGCAATATAACCACATATCGACTCCACATCACGTCGTGTAGCGATGGTAAACGCCGCTCACCTAGGACAGGTTCTCCATTCCAGTAGGGTTGCGCCACTTTCCATGTGATAGGAAGTTATACTACTTCCATACAAAATTTCGTTGCGTTAGGTACTCGCGTTTAGATTATACAGGGTATTGTAAAATTTGGGATAGAATCACACCAAACTAAAACAAAAGTTAGTAATCTCAATGCCACGGCGACTGCAGGCGATAATTGACGCCAATGGAGGGCTTACAGCGTAATAATAATACCAAGCTAAACTTATTCACTTTGCCTTAACTCTATACTCAATTTTGTGGTGGGAATTTCGTGTCATTTATTGTTATTCTCAATATTGTGATTATTTTACTTGCAAACTTGATTATTCTGGATTCAAATTAGTTAATAAGATTACTGTTAACTCATATATATATATATATATATATATATATCACTAACTTTAAAATAAATTAATAATTAATTGAAATATTCACAATTCTCTATCCTCATACTCTTCCTGTATATTCAATTTTGTAAACAACTGTATCTAACATTTTGGATTTAAAATTGTCTGTAACTCAAAAGTTAAATAGACATGGAGAAACCCTTTTTGTAAAAAAATTGTTGAAAATTAACACGAAAAACATCTCCCATATTCGGTTGTATCCTTTTACTAATGATTGTGAATTTGCAAGGTGTAATTTTTGGAAATTATGAATTCGACCAATTCGCCTCAATAATTTGTAAAATCGATGTCAATTTTTTTCAGGCCCACGTATATATAGGTATCGCTTCGCACTTTTGAATAGTTGTAGGCCATACCACATGCACGGGGCCTACGTGACGCGACTGAGCTTGCAGTTATCGCCGGTCAGAGCGCTCCATCGTGCCGTGACTGCCGAACAGCGGTGTCATCTGCGCCTATAACCCCGTTACACCCGCTCCCGACCAACGCCGCCACCCGCCGCCGTCGTCGTCGTCAGTGTCCGTATATTAACGGCGACGTGCCAATGCAGTCGGCACTCTGGCGCGCCCGTATATGCCGCCACCGCCTGGAGGCCGCCGCTACGCCCTTTGGTGCACTGAGGTCGCGCCTAATGAGATTTTCACGTGCCGCGCGCCAACGCTCGTTGCGCCGCGGCCTCGTCATTCATTTCTATACTTATTGAAGACTGAAAAAGAATCGGTATAGATTGGAAGAGAGGTTTTTCGTCGTAAAATAGTGTATTCTTCATAAAATTAGTTTATTATTAATTTACAACATTCTAAATAAGAATAAAATTTAGTTTATAAAAGAGCAAAAACTGTTTGTCAAATATCCGGTTAAATTACGTCTCAATAGTCAAAAGCGGGGTTTGTTTCATTCCACGCCACTGTTTTCTGGTAATTTTTTTTTAGAAGTTCAACATAAATACGTCATTATCCTCGCGCGTTCGCGTTAATACCCGGAAAAAGCGCTAGGTTCGCCAGACGGGCCAACAAAAATAGTGGGCCGCGACCGGGCGGCTAATCCACGCAATTTGCAGTCGACCGCCGAGCGAGCAACTCCGTTTCCCCCTTGACGTCCCCGTCCCCCGCTTTACTAACGCTAGAGCTCCCCGTCTCGCTTCCATCGCTACCGCCGCCCGTCCCGTCCCGTCCCGCGTTGCCTGCCCCTCACTCGTGCTATCGCCCGACGGGCCGCGGAACATCTGTCACTGCCTCGGTGCCACTTCGTTACGGACGTCCTTCTCTAACTCACGCTGACCTGGCCCCCTTCAGCGATCACTCCGTCTTTCTCTATCATTCGCTTTTACCGAGAGCGCCGAGCCGCGCTGTTTTGCGCCGCAGCGGCGGCGGCCGCTTTATACGTTTTTTGTGTCGACGCCGCGGGGGTCCCGCAATTATCATTATTAATTTAATTAGTCGCGTCACGAAGTCGGGCCGAGGTCCCAGGCTTATACGACCAGACCGGGAGGAGGACCTCGTTGTTGCGGCGTCAAAGGCAACGTTCGAAGCGAGATGGAGATAGCAGCGTACATGTCGCGTACGATAATAACGTAACGCCCGTCCGTAGCCGTTAGGAAAAGTTACGCCACCGTCGGCGTCGGTGTTGTTGCATCGTTCGTAATTAAAACGCGACGGCCCGATTCTAAATGTTACGCGGTTGCTATTATTTTCTAAACCGAAAATCTCATTGATGTTATATCACTTTAACTCTTTAAGTTACCCATTAGGAACTAGAACACTAACAAGTTTTAATTACTATATCTGACATGTGTCACTGTGTTGCTATGGAGATGAGAAATGTCAAAGATAACTTTATGAACCATAAAAACAATTGTCAAGTATCAGGGCTTGACAATTGTACCACTATTTATTCAATAGTTAAAATGCTAAATTCACTATCACTGAAAATTTAATGATTGTGATAAAATGTATTACCATTAGAGCTGGGCTATCTACTTGAGAAAGTAGTGAAGTATAACTACTAACTACCTTTACAAAAAGGTACTTGGTAGTTAAAGTACTTTTAGAATATGGTACTCTGATTAGTTCAAATCTAACTATTTTTTTAACTACATAACAACAAATCATCGATAGATCGATATCTTCGTAATCGCTCAATGAAAAACATTACGGCATACTTTGTTATAATCAGTGAATATTTCTGTGTATCAATTTGGAAATTGTCGGATCTTTGGTTTTTCTTTTATCACGACTTAAGTGAAGAAACTACCGGCAACTATGTCTAATTTGTGATTTTTTCTCAAGAACCACTTGACAAAGACGTTTCAAATTTAAGCTTAAGCATATTTTATTTAATCGATTTTCCATATAGTTTTGCTTAAATTCGCGGTTTCGTTTATTTCGAAAGCAACCTGACGGATTTCAACACGGTTTTTACTAAAATGTCTCAAATAATTTCGTTTGTTGGATTTCCTTATCAGTTTTCCCTAATTTTTTAAGCCCTATTTAATGAAATTACAAACTAAAGAGAAACAAAAATGTCTCCCCATTAGTGCTCGGGGGAAATACTTAGTAGGGAGACCTAATTTTGAATAACTGAAATTGGAACCCGACAAGGGACATTGACATATTTTGAAAAAAAACGCGTTGAAACGCGTTAAATCGTTTTGGAAATAACCACATCTTACTAAATTCCGAATATACGCGAAACCTTATGGAATATCGATAAAATAAAATATGCCCCATATTAAGAACACGTCATGTTATCACTAGTTCAAATTTATATGTTTTTTTATTAAATAGTTTTTGCGAAAAATAATCGCCAATTGAGCAAATTTGCCGACACTCAAAAATCGGATACCTTTTTCCACTGAACTTGCGATAAAAAAAAACAAATTAATAATTACCACAATTACATATGATCCGTAGAAATGTTCACTGTTAAAAAACAAAAAAATAAACAAGTGAACGCAGAATCTTCCAACTTTTAATTTAAGTTAGATTTGATTTAAAAAAAAATCTGCTCAAACAGATTATCAGAGATAGCATACCTCCTTGATGATTTTAGCAAGGTTGAAAAATTGAACATTCGTATGTTGGTGTTATAATTTATAAATATTTGTTTAATTAACGGGTAATCATCAAACATTTCTTTAGTACTTCTCTTGGCTTCCAAATACTGTAATAATTCTAACTGCAATTTATTTTTTACCAAATTGTTTTCTGAATCGGATGTTTTTTTGTATATATTATAATTTTCTAAAGTTTCAATGGTTTTAAAAGTAGTTAATTACTTAAAAGGGATTAAAATAAACAAAAATAGTTAGAATACCTAAAGTAGTTAACAATGAGGAGTTCACTACTAATCGAGTATAACTACTCATAGAACAAAAGTAGTATTTTAACCACTTTTGTAGTTAACGACTGCCCAGCTTTGATTACCACTAAACATTTGTGACATTAAAAAAAATGCATTATGCACTACACTTTTAGTGAAACATGATTTTTAATTCAACACATTTGAATTTATACTTATTTTTTATAAAGTGATTAAATCAGAGGTTCTCGATGTTTTTCGCAAACATCGCAATTAACAGCAAGTAAGCTTAGTACTTTCAATAATAGACCAAAATCTTAATATTAGTTTTAGGGATTTCTGTTACATTAAAAACAGGATACTGGTATTAGTTTAATGTTTTTTTACTCGTCAAAATTTATGAAAAATAATAAATGATAGACCATAGCTTGTTATCATGTGCGAAATTACTTTGGCAAGCTATTAATTTTTGTATTTAAATCAATTTGTTATCTTACCATGTTATGTTCATTGTTGATACATGGAGCATGCTTTCTTTTAGGAAGAAAATCCCTATGAATTAAATATATATATGTAGACTACTAGTAGAACTTTTAATGCATATAATTTTGTTATTAAGAAATGATAACAAACAAAATGTTCATCGTTTCAAATTGTAAAATTTTTCATTCTGTGTCCACTAAACGTTTTCAAATAGTCTAATGAGTAACAATACTAATCTATGGTGTTTACTTTGTCTAATGATTTGACAGATTTGTCTCACTTAAGTCGTACCATTGGTTTGGGTTGTATTGGACTGAGTTGGGTTGTGTTGGGTGTTACGAATCAGCAGCGCCTAAAAAACTCTCTGCACAGAAGCACTGCAAATGGTGGCAATCGATTGGAAAGAGACAGGGTCATCATCTGACCCTTAGATGATGGACTAAGATAATACTTGAATTAGATAGAAACATGGTTGTCTCGACGATGCTCTTCATCATAAAAATACTTTATAAGTCAACTGTTGACCGAACACAGCTGCTTCAGAGCCTCTCTTTTTTTAGGCACAATAGGGACAATGACGAAATATATGCGACTACAGTAAGTATCAAATATACAATATGGAGTACAACTTGGAAGAAATAAAAATCAATTTTAACCCTAATAAACTACATTAAAGTTATAGTGGAAAGTAAGGAACAGTGGAATATAATAAAGTTTGTGAGGAAAGTCATAGTCGCGAAAGAGGCAGAGGAGGGAAGAACACTATATAAATGTGGTGATGAAATGATAACATGGCCCCCCAAGAAATGTACCTCGCGTCGGATTTCGAAGAAGACGAGTAAAGGGGTTTTTAATAGGTTGGTATCGTTATGACAATAAGAAGAGTGCGAGCTAGTACTGGAAAACATTAGAACATATGTTGAGAAGATGTAGCGAGCTGAGAGAAGTCTAAGGAACTGTAGACTGGCAGATTCTGGAAGAGGGGGTTAAGTGGGACGCATTAGTCCCACTTCAGCCATCGATTGACTTGGGTTAGATTGCGTTGGGTTTTATTATTAATTATTTTAATATAGTAGCATCAGGTTTTAATTATTTAAATTTATTGTATTGGGAAGCGATACTACGATGATCTAATCGCAATTTGCAGCTCAAACATAACACAACTGATTTTTGTGAAGCTGTTACAATTGGATCCAATATGTGCGGCGCTATAATCGCTACGTAATCGTCGCAGATAATTAGGAGATTATGTAATTAGTTTAAAAATACTACTATCAAAATAACGGCATTTTTAGGACAAGATCGGTTTATCATCCAGGATTGCGATATTTGGTAGCCTGGACTATCTGTATGAAGCGTTCTAAGTAGACTGGAATATTTGTCTAAATTTCCTATAGCTGTGAATTCATTCGTTACCATTCATAAATTAAGCTTACGTACCAACGTTGCAAAAAGTTAAATGATTTTTGTTTTTGGAGAAGTAGCAAGAGCGATTGAATTTATAGCTAAAAGATATTTTGATCGGTTTGGATACTAAAACAACTGCCATCTAGCATGTCTATCGTAATATTTCCAACCAACTCGATGTAAAGTGTGATGTTCTCTGATTAAACTTTGCATTGTAGTGTACATAACATTAAACAAGAAAATGTGTAATAAAAGTAACTATATTTATTAGCTTTTTTAAATAGAATATTTGGTTCAAATACCTCACCCGGTATACACTTAAAAAAACTATTAGAGTACCCAATCAAAAATAATCTATAACCTCCTGGGACCGTTTCGGTTACGATTAAATTGACTAACGGCTTCCCGCGATTCTTAATAGCCGGTATGTATCGTTATGTACGTGACGGAGTGCCGTATCGTTGGTAGGGAAAAAAGTGGTTCGATAAAGAACGCCGCCGGAGTTTCCGGAGAATCGTGGTCCGGAAATGGCGGGGCGTCGGGGGCCCCGGCCTCGCGCAATTACGCTTTGCCGGCGCGCCCACGGGCCGACCGGTTGCTCGTCCGGTGAAGCGATGTTGGCCGCGGCGGCGGCAGCGTCGTCGCCGCCGACGAACCGACCGGAAACGCGCGTCCCGCATTTCGAAACAAAGCGCCCCGTCCGTCCGGCCCGTTGGGCCCCGACGACTTTGCCAACCGAGTGAGTGAGCGAGCGAGCGAGCCAACGAACGAGCGACCCGAGTGGCCGTAACGGCGCGACGGACCTAGTTATTCATGTAAATGCACCTGAATAAATGAAGCGCCCCCACCTGTCGACTGTCGGCGCACACCAAGAATGAAACTGTACAGATACGGACTCAGTATACAACTATATACACTTTTCAATAAGTCATCTATTTAATCATTTACAAATAACTTTTTTTAGAAAGATATGATATGAAGAGATATGAAACCACACTTTTGACAGTTTCTTTACAGTCCACTTGATTATTTAATTCCGTGCCAAGTAGATATCTCATTCTTCCCCATCACTTGACACCCCATCGTTATCTTGTTAGTTACTAAACTATCCTCACGTACTTCATTTTATCTTGAGCAGCAATGTCGTATATTCATATTTCTTCCACGAAATACTTAAGATTTTCTTAATCTTCATCAATCACCGAAAACCATCAAGTTGTCAATGCGTTTCATGTAATGCCGTCTTTTGCTTGTTCTGAGAACATGAGAAATACTGCAATGACTGCAGTGTGCGTCTAATATTCTATCACAACTCTAAGAAAGTCATGTCGGTTGTATGAAGAGAAAGAACCAAAAACGAGACGGGCAAGTCGCCGCCGGTTCCATTACTCGCGGAGACGGCGGCATTTTTCGCTCGTAAAGTTCCGAGTTTATCGACGCGAGATAATCCGACGAACGGTGCGGCGCCGGCAGCAGGAACGACAGCAGCGGTGGCGGTAGCATCGGAGGCGGCGTCCCTTCTTCGCCCGCCGCCAGCGTAACAAAGAGGCAAACAGACAGTCGGACGAGGAGCGAAGCGGAAGCGACGCCCGCTAAGCCACGACACCGGGATAACGGAACCGGATGACGACGTCGACGGCCGAATTACGGGACGTCTAGTTGACTTGCCATAAATCGAACGGTCTGCACGGTATTCGTACCAAAAGAAATTTTCTAAGATTCCATCATTCATTCTTATTTATTTCACATTTTCATTTCCGCTTTCTTCATAATATCTCATTCTTATTCGCACCCCTTAATTAATTCGCTAATTTTCAGATGTCTATTGATTCATTAGCGAGGTTGTTAACGTTAATTACTTTGTTGCATGTTAATTTGTAAAACAAGCGTTTTATTCTATGTACTTAATGTATTGAGTAAGTGGCAGTAATTTACTATTAATTGACTGTTGATGATGGAAAATAATAATACCTTATTTAGTAAGAAATAACCAACATATATCACTATATTTATTGTTAGGTACAATGATTGAAAATTTTAGTTTCCCAAAATCTCGCTTAGAAAACAGTTAGAAGTCATTACCGTCTGTAAATGAATAGTAAGGTAGTGGAAAGTAATTAAGACTAAAGAAGTGGAGAGTATAATTACATTACGTTGTATTTTTTGTGGGATAGTTTTAAACAAAAGGTTAATTTGCTCGAGTTACTTAAGTAGTTAGTTGTGTTACCTTGGTAATCGCTTGTATTACTTTGACCAACTAAGATCGACCAATGAGAAAGTCTTGTGTATAAAGATGAAATTAGAATACCTACGATCGTCTTAGTGTTACATTCACTCGGTTGTATTGCATTTTCTTTTAATTGTTGTGTAGCCATAAAATCTCATCCGGTAATGAAGAAGCTGAGGAAAGAAGTGTATATGATGCAGTTCTTATTGTTTTATTGCAATATTTCTCTTCCGTCATATGCGAAAAAGCTTTATCCATTAGAATCCAAAATTAAATCTATAAACTTAAGTAAATGTCTCCCAAACAATTTGTATTTGTGACAGATGTATCAACAACCAATGCCATCACAATCCTTAAAAAAATACTTATACCCCAACATTAGCAATGTTCTTGGATCTAGGAAAATCATTTGACTCACATCAGTAAATTGTGCACGGTTGTTGAATATCCTTGATGCTTTGAAAATGAGAGGCATTAGCCAATAGGCTGAAGTTATTTAGGCCGAAATCATTTAGCGGACCGAACGCAAACTGTCAAAGATGATGATATGCACAGCACTGGCCAAACTATTAAAAATAACGTTCATCAGGGAACAGTTTTGGGACCTTTGTTAATTAATATTTACATGAATCGCTTGTTAACGTCAGATATTGCCCGCTTTGCTGATGTTACTGTTATCATATACTCAGAAGTATACGTGGGAAGGGATGAAGGCTTAGACGGAGAGTGATGTAGTTAGAGTATTTGATTGGCTTTTTCATAACCATTTGACAGTGAATGTGGACGAAACATTTTTCAAGCAATTTTCGACCTATGGCAGTCAAGTGCCAGTTTACGATAAATTGTCTGTGAACTTGACAACAAATACCCTATGCATCAATAGTTTTATTTATAGTTTTCGTTATCTCGGAGTGGTAGGCACGTTGAAAGTATAATGAAAATTTTACTGTATAAATTAAAATATCTAAGCTCCATACTCAACGATTATTACTTAACGACATTGTACCAAATTTTTTTTTTTGAAATATTAATTTATTGTTGACCGTATTCATCCCTAGCGCAACCACATGGTTTTTAGAGCGGAGATCGATATTGTTTTATTTGTTTTACTCTCTATGGAAATTGTAACATTGTTTTCAAACAATTGTAACAGATTGTGTTGCTTTGCATGTATGTTTATATGTAGAGAATAACAATAAACGTAATGTTATCCATGTAATAATGACAAAATGTGACAATTTCATTTCTGCTAGGTTGGAAGTTGCAATGATCAAATCTTAATAAGTAAAGTCATCTGGATACATAACTCTCTTTCTGTTTTCTCATCATTATGATGTGATGTGGTGGGTTGGGTTGGGTTGTATCTAAAATGGAGTCAATATTGAATTTTTGTTTGTTCTGTATCAACCCATCTTCTAATCTGTTCGGGATCTTTTAACCTCTTTTAAAAACGAGCTGTTTTAATGTTACAAAAAAGATGCCCCGTTGACAAAGAAAACTATTTATTCCTTGTAACAGAACCATATTCATTATCATCAAAGTTTTTTTCAAGGCTTCAACGGACGCTTTGTATACCCTCAATTAACAGTTCATTGGTTTGGAAAATCAGCCCACCGCTTTCATGAAGGTTGGTATAGAACAGAAAGGTATGTTCCTTATATCTGAAATATGGAGTTATGGTTTTCCAAAAATGACTTCCATAAGTATGCGGACAATATGACTTACCATCTCGACTTCCATTTCTCACCTTTTACATAGATGTGTTTGCCAGCAGTGTCCGCTCAGGAAGACTCAAATAACTTTTCGGCTTTTCTAGAAGCTGAGCAGAAGACATTTACTGCTGCCTCATCCCATCTATTGTAAAACGCGAAATGAGAGATTGCGTTTATTAGTTTTGATGTTGTATTGACAGATGACTTGTTACCTTCCCTCCCTTGCGCCAACCTTGTCACATGACCATGTCCCTTAATTTCTATGCATTCCTTTTGCCACTTTATCATGACGGTATTGTACACTTTGCCTCCTCGAGTGATTGCGGACAGGGCTTCACCAACAACGATGTAATTCGATGCCTACTAACCACCAGCATAGCCTGTCTACTATTACTACAGATTACAACGTTTCTGCCGACTTTGTTAGACTCATTGATTGTTGATTGACACATTGGCTACTATATTTATAGCAGTTATTTCCGCTTCAGCAGTTGTGCAATACAACCCTAGCAAAGTGGAAAGGTGCAGCTGGAGATCGTACGAGAAAATTCGTACGATCTCCAGCTGAGAGAGAAAGAGGATAGAGAAGAAGAACTCTTTGATCCATTAGTGTAGATGATCACTAGCGTTTTGCCCGAGCTTAGGTTCCTTAATAAGAATAAGTTTAAGAATTGCCAGAATAAACGAGAATGAAGTTCTTTAACAAGCGAAGACGACCTTTAAAGTGTTGTATACGAATCCGTTTTAAGCATTGTTGTTAAATACCCGGGTATTTATTTTCAGAAGTCCTCTAAATAATAATAATAATAATGCTTCTCAATACCAGTAATATAGTATTTTTAATATAAATTTAAATGTACTCAGTATGGATTAGTTCGGTTTTCACCGTTCTTCCACTAACCGAAAAGAAATCAAAACAACGATTTTAGTTAATTAATAAATCAATAACAAATTAAATCAACAATTTAAAAGTTAAAAAAAAAGATAAATATGAAATGTGTGGTCCGATAAAATATATTAGGCCAAGCCCTAGTATTTCTAATTCTTAGTCTAGAATTAATTCTCAAGCTAGTTTGGGTTGGGTTTCGTTCTGTCTTAAGAGAGGTACGACTAAACCAAAATGTTATTCGTTCTTGGTGTAGTATTAGCTCTAGCGTTAGTCTTGCCTCTGTTTTCAGTTATTATTTAGTCTTAAATTGTTGTATACTTGTATCAAATTAAAACTAGAACTAACACTAGACCTAGTACTAGAAAAATTCAGGTTTAGCCTTGCTTTTGAAGACGCACGGCTAAAGTGAAACTTTCTAGTACTAGGTCTAGTGTTAGTTCTAGTTTTATTTGCCATTCAATGCCTGATTGTTGTAAATCCTTCTGGATCTTATTGTAAGTATAACTAATAATAGACTTACAATCTAGCTTTAGTATTAACACTAGATCTAGAACTAGAATCATTAGGATTTATCCGTACGCCTTTTAGACGGCTAAACCCTAATATTTCTACTTCTAAGTCTAGTGTTAGTTCTAAAGCTAGGTTGGGTTGGATCAAAATAAACATTCAGGTATTTTTGGATAAAATTTGTATTATTGTTTATGTGATTTCGGTGCTATAACATACACTTGAGGTGTATTTCGTTTATAAATCGTCTTCAGGCACGATTGCAACCGAAAAACTTAAAGTAAGTTAAAAATTAATAATTAGGATATCAACAACTTACCATCAAGGTACATTAAGAAGTAAAATTCATAGTAGGACATGTTTCGCAGTCAATAATTCGTTTATCTAAGCTTATAGTTGCCAAATACTACAAAAATGCTACTATTATCTTAAACAAACAAATTTTTGGCTGTGAATAAAGCAATACGTATTGCTATGAATTTTAAGAAGATTATTTATAATCAAAATACACCTCAGGTGTAGCACCGAAATCACATAAAAAATAATAAAAATTTCATCCAAAAATACCTGAATATTTATTTTGATCTAATATTGATTGAGATGACCATGGAGAGAACACTTGCTTTCATAGGTTGAGTTGGGTTGGATTCCGTTTTGAAACATGTACGGCTAAATCTGAATGATTCTTCTAGTTCTACACCTAGTATTAGTTCTTGTTTTAGTATTAGCTCTACTTTTCATTGTTATTCAATCTTAGATTGTTGTATATTTGTATAGGATGCGTAGAATCTCTCTAGTTCTAAGTGTAGAATTAGTTCTAGTTTTAATTACGGTTAACCGAAGTACCTATTCGCACGACTACATAAACCACTCCATAAAAGTGGTAGCATAGATTCGTGTCTCGTGTGACCATATCTTCATTATGTTGAAAAGTTGCTAATTCAGATCTAAATTTTATTTTATATAAGAATGCTTTCCTATACTATAAAGTATAAACATCATTCCATCTAACAACTACATAGTTCTTATGAATATCTTTAAATATTCTGGGGTAAATACCAGTATAAATACGTAATTTATAAATACCTACCCACCGGGCATTTACCTGTCGCCCATCACTGATTTTAAGTATATCACGAAAAGTGAAAACAAATATGCTTAAAATAGGAGAATAGGGGCAAACTGGTAATTGTCCAACTAAAAGATTGATGAAGTTTCAGATATAAAGCCCCATTAAAATAATCTCTGCTTTCATAACAACTTCTTTTTAACATTGAATCAAAGGATTGGAATTTTACTTTGCACGATGTTACTTAATGGATTTGGAAATTACGAGATTAAATTAGTAACATACTAATATAGCAACAAATATTTGACAAATTTAATTTACGAGTTACCATCCACATATTCAAAGAGAGTAACTTATTGCCGTGGTATTAAATACCGGCTTAAACACCAAACGGATTTCAAATCCGGTCCACCCGCATGAAGGGTTCACATACGTAGTACGTACGTCGTAGGTGGGCTAAGGGTCTTAATGCTAATGAATACCGCGTGTGACAGATCGATGTTCATATAACCCGGTGGCGTGGTGAAGGTGGTGCGGGTTAGGGAACGGACGCGTCGCGGCGCTGCTGGCCTCGTTATCGGGGCCCCTCTAGCGCCTTGGTTAATCACCCGTGCTATATTCCTCGCCGCCTCGCTCTCTCCGTCACCCACCCGCCCCCCGAGGTCCCTCTTTTCCGTCGTCCCCTCTTCCTCTAACCGCATCGCCCCGTCCTTCGCATCGAAAGCACCTGCTACCGCTGCCGCCTCGGATATATATTCCCGGCTCACTCTCTTGGGCGTCGCGGCGCCGCTTCGCTACGGGCGCAAACGGCCCGCCTCGACGCCGATTCTAAATTTACGAGCACGACACGTACGCCACTGCTGCTGCTACTGCCGCCGTCGACTCGACGTCCCCTGTAACGTCGCTTCGTGTTTGTTTTAATGCCTTCTGATTAATTTGGGACGTGTACTAGTTGGCTGCTCCCAGTTGTATTCGGTTTGGTCCAAAGGTGTGGTGCTGTTGCTTATTTGTATCCTGGCCCTATCCGGGGATTTAATGCATTTATGATTCATTGATGAACGTGTTTTAATTGACTCGATATCAATTCCTACGATATCCATTGTCGTATTGATCATCGTATTACGTTTGTTTCGCCCTGTGAGTTACGAAATTTGTAGTTCATCTGGTAACATCGGTAAAGCGAGAAACTTTCGAGGGCGAAGACGATTGTCGTCGACGAAATATCGTAAGGTTACTAGCTACTCGACAAAGCCCGGTTGGGTAATTTTGAAAGTTGGGCTTCGGGGAATATTCCAGAAACGGATAGACGGTGGTATGGAAAAGCGATAGCTCGCACGCTTTGATTTCTTTATAGTAGACGGACGCAATGATAAATTCGCTTTTCCTCCATATTCTCTTCTTCTCTCAAACTCCCTTCCATCTTCACCTTTTAAAGGTCGCTTTGTTGGCAAACACCGTCGTTCCCGCATACACTTGCCAAGAAGCACTTTCAGGTAGAGAACGCTCAAAGGACCTTCGTAGGATCATAACAGGTGAAGCATTCATCACTAATTCGGTTGTTGCCGACGTTATATAGTCGGTCGTTGACTTGAAAAAAAAATAAATAACCGGAGGGTTTATTTGCGACCATTATCATACGGGGTAATAATTCCATTACGAGCACGTGTCTCGACTTTATATTTAAATTATCCTTTGTATCTTTGTGCTTGTTTTCAACTTTTTCTTCGTTAGGACGAAACGTTGTTATAGTAGGTTATTCTAGAAGGAAGTATACGTTGGACGACGCCTCAACATGGAATTTATGATTCATAAAGGACAGCTCGGCAGGAGGTAAACATCCAGATGACTGGGCTCACACCCTCCTCTATGACTACATCACACCCTCCTATCGTATATCCCTTGTAACCAACCGTTCTCGTTGGGATATCCGTTGGGATCAAAATTAGGTCAAACCCCAATAAGTAATTCATTACGGCATTACGTGATAAGTAAAAACACTATGTCAAAAATATATTTGAACACATACACGTATAAGTATGCACTGGATGATATGCAAAGTGACGATGGAAAGATAGCTTTTAATGTATCACAAAGTAACGTTGAGGTTAACGTCAAGTGCGTTTCGCATATAAAAAAAAAGATTTGTTAGCCACATTAGCTGACATCGTTAAATTCCTCGCGCATATAAATTCAACGACGGGGATCATTTTGAGCATCGGTCGGGGTCGTAACGTCGCAGGTCGGTGCTTGAGCGTCAGAGCACGTAGGTCCTCGGTTCGGGAGGGCTCATTGTTGATGGAGGCGCTGCCGCGTGTTTGGCGAACCCTCCGCGCCTCCATCCGTTCCCTTTCTCGTCGCAACTCCCCTTTCCACCGCCCCAGGACGGCAGCGCGCCCCAAAACCGTCCCCAGCGATTTTCCCGACCCAAGGGTAGCGCGCGATCGCTCTTGTTAGTATCGTTGACAGATAAGGCCGAGCCCGATCGAACGGTCCCTCGGTCGGTCCGCATTCCCGTTTCGGGCGAGAGGGAATACTTACCGGGAAACGCCGCGTTCTGTTCACTGCCTTCTCCTCTCTCTTCTCGTCGTTACCGACTCTCGAACCCTGGGAACTGACGGTGGAATGCGGCGAGACGTGGGGAGATACTTGCTGGAATACTGAAAAAGACGCATTGAAAATGTTCCCCATTGTGTTCAATGAACGAATACTCTATTTTCATCCTTATTACACGATTGTATACTACGAATTATATTTGACATGGTGTACCTAAGTACTTAAGTGGGAAAATGAGGAAAGATTTTACATTTACTGCTAGTAATAAGTAAAGACCGGATTTACAGCCAAGTTTTTTATATGTGTTTAAAATTGGTCGAAATATACAGAAATATACTGAAAACTTTCTAGAATTTTCAAACAGTCCATGTTAAAGAATAATTAAACTTCCACCGGTAGTTCTAGTTCTACTTCAATTCTAATTTACAGGGTTGCCAAATCAGTTTGTTCTTTAAAAAAAGTCTGTTCTTTTTTATCGAAATTAGAGTTTAGAAATAGTTATTAAAATGTCGGGGAGAGTAAAAACACTTATTATCCGCACTTTTAATTGTCATTGAAGATAAATAATTGAGAACTTACTTGTTTTTGTTTGAATACGTAATAAAAAGGAAACACTAGAACAATTTTGTTATTATTTTTCGTAAATAATTGAATTAATTCTATTACGAACGCCTCACGAAACGAACGAAAATCGAAATTTAACGCAACGCGATATCGAGAAAAAGATCGAGATTTTAGCTCTTTTTGATGTCTAATTGCAGTGACATTCGAAAAAGCAGCGTACAATGTAATAAATTAAATTTAAATATAAAATAATAAAAATTCCAATAACAGTTAATATAAACAATAATAATAATAATGAAAATTAACAACAAATGAATTAAAGTTTTTAACAGTCTTCAGATGCATGGTTAAACCCAACGCAACCCGACCCAACCCTGTATATTTAAACTAAAGTAAATCTAGAACTAACACTAGACCTAGAAATAGAATCATCCGGGTTTTGCAGTCTTTAGAGATGTGCGGTTAAACCCGAATATTTCTATTTCTAGACTTTTCTTAGATTTTTGTTGAAGACGAAAAAATGTTTGGAATGTAGTCATTAACTAAGTCATTCGTAGTTTTACAGAAAATTGTTTCAAATAAAAGTTTATTAATTGTGGTGCATTTTAGGCGATATTTGCTTATTTATATTGTTATTTATTTCCTTATTATGGTCACTAACATTGCAATTTTGCATAGAATGCATTTTTTGTATATTTTGGCAATAATATATTATAAACAAAGTAGACGTTGCAATAACATCGTTTGATACTTAATCCCACATAATGTGTAAAAACAGAGTTCCAAGCTCAAACAAAAGATATCTACCATTCGTCATATTATTATTACTGAGCCAAATAAAGTAAAAGCTTCTCAGTACTTTAGCTGTTACTTCTGTGCACTTTTACATTGAGAAAAGCAAAATGTGTTACCTAGGGTTGCGATTTAATGATAAAAAATCGCAGACTTGCAGTTTTACTAAGCAACCTACAGACAGGAGAAGATGACCGAACAAAACAAAATGTGTTGTTTATTCTGGAATGAACCCTAAATAAATTTTGCTAGGAATGGTATGTATTTCTATTAAGTTCATTGCTAGTGAGGAGTGTAAACAAATGAAAAGATATAAATTTTCAAATTTCTTGTGAGTCTAATTTTTTGTTGTAAGACTTTTAGTTTTTGTAATCGATCGCTGCTTTCGGTAGTCCCCTTTTTGTGTAATCTGTGTAGTCGTGTAAATATTATTGAACTTCTTTCTAACACCGTACATTATTAATATTTCATAACTGTTAAACTGTCAATTTTTTAACAGCGACGTCATATCAACATTACTTTGATATAAATATAACCTTCCTGAACCTTTTTTTAACCTCCCAAAATAAAGTAAAAATGTTTATCTTAAACCTTTTTAACATTTTAATAATCACAGAAATCAATAAATTGTATAATCTTCACATATTTGATGATGTATGTCTTAAATTGAAGGTACAACCATCTATTTTAACAAAAACTGTGATACAACTTCGATTATTAAGTTTTCTAGAAATTTTTTTTTAACGCAAGTATTATATTGGAACCAATTTTATACAATTTTCTACGTAATTTTTTTTTCAGAATTTTAGATAATCAATGAGTCATTATCATTTATTACCTAACATTATTGGAAATAGAACATTTTAAGTTCTAATTTTATACTACCTCTGTTTTATAATAAGTGCGCCATTAACAATTTTTACTATTCCCCAATTAAGTGCGTCATTTTTGTATTTTTGCAGTAAGTACTATATTTATTCTTTAAAAGAGATTACAAAATGTTATTATTAACAAATAGTAAGCAACCAATGCTCCCTTCGAAGCTTTGCCCTTATTTATTTAATTCCCAATAAAATTCACCAAAAACCTATGGCTCACTTATTATGAAACAGATTTTACCTCTGTAAGACAGGAAATAACATCCTGTCGATATCGACATGTACGAAGAAGTTGTTAACATAGATGAAGGCGACAGTAGTGCTGTATCAAACGAGTTCTGTTAATACCAGATTGAATTTTAGAAGAAACAAGAAGAGAAGAGACAATAGAAAACAGCAATACCAATGATCTCGGATAATTCTCCAACATCTCACAATAAAGCAAAAATATGTTTCTGAAATATATTTTACATTTTGTTAACCACAGAATTTAACAAATCCTAAAATCTTTATTAATAGGAATTAATTGATGATATATTTCTCAAATTGAACCTAATCCTCTATTTTAACCAATTTATTTTAACAAAAACCAGCTATGATAAACCTAGACGTCAGTAACTACATTTTCTGATTGTTGACGTAAGTAATACATTTGAAATTTGAACTTATTTTAAGTAACACTAAACGGAGTACCGGTTGTACTGTATACAAAGATTAAATAATCTTGGGAATAGCAACCAATGAGTAGGATAAGAAAACAACTTCCTTTTTTCGATATCCGAGCTTTCGCAATAATTTATTGCTTCATCAGGGAAACACTACAATATTGAAATAATTTAATAATTAATTATTTAATTTAATTAATTTACAATATTAATAAATTTTCTTATCCTACTCATTGGTTGCTATTCCCAATATTATTTAATCTTAATTTTAAGTAATTCGTAATTGGTAAGTTAAGATTTCTTTTAACTAGAAAAATGATTATAATGCTATATCATTCGATAAAGACATTTTAGCTTTAATTTTTTATAAAAATAACCCTTTAACCTCTAAAAATTAAGCAAAAATTATTTGTTTAACATTTTTTGATATTTTTGATAACAACAAAAATTTAAATAATCGTATAATCTTTATTAATATGAATTAATTGATGATACTGTCTCAAATTGAAGCTAAACTAGTCTATTTTACCAAAAACTGTTATATCCAAGACGTAAATTAGTAAATTTTCTGGAATACTGTTAAATTTGTAAAGATTTAAGGTAAGATTTAAGATGTAAGGTAAGTTTGTTAAGATTTTTTTCAAATTTTCTTGATAATAATGATAATGTGAATAATCAACGATTCTGATATATCATTCCAATTGATTCTTTTAAAACTTTTTTGATAACAGAAATTTAAAAAATTGTACAATCTTTATTAATATAAATTAATTGATCATATTGTCTTAAATTGAAGCTAAAGTGGCCTAGTTTATCTAAAACTTTTATATCTAAGACATAAATTTTCTAAAGTACTGTTGTTAACACATTCAAATCTATTTTAGGTACATATGTTAACATTTTTTTAAATTTTTTTGTTAATAATGATAATGTCAATAAGCAATCATTCTGATATATCATTCGAAGAATGACATTCTTAACTTTAATTTGGTGAAAAAATAACCCTTCAACCTCTTATAATAAAGTGAAAATAATTCTATTTAATTTTTTGCCATTTTCATGACCACATTATTAAACAATCTTCTAATCTTTATTAAAAGAAATTAATTGATGATATATGCCTCAAATTGAAACAAAAACCATTTACTTTAACAATTTTTTTTTGTAAAACTGCAGGTAACTCATTTGAACTCATTTAGGTTATTTCTTTAAATAAATGTATCTTATTGTTATTCGTTATTAACTGTATGATTAATTCAAAAAAGCTTGTCAACTAAGCAAAAATTATTTTTTAGCAGTACGAAACCTTTCACGACCGGTGTTAATTGAACTAAAATTAGAACTAACACTTGTACTAACACTAGAACCATCACTAGGACTAACACTAGATCTAAAACTAGAAACTTTCGGGTTTTCCCGTGCGTTTTTTGAAAAAATGCTTGACGTTTCGGATGCCATGTTGCAACCTTCTTCAGAAACTGGTTCGAAGTTACACTTTTAGAAGTTTCTAGTTTTAGATCTAGTGTTAGTCCTAGTGATAGTTCTAGTGTTAGTGCTAGTTTTAGTTCTACTTTTTAGAATTTTTGACATTTAAACAACTATAACAAATTAATAAAATACTGCAATTTTTATTAATTGCCATCAATTGATCACTTATATCACTAATCAAAGCTAAACCATCTATTTTTAAGATAACTAAGATAACGTTGACGTTAATTATTAAATTTACGAAAATTTATCATTTCCTAATATGTTGATTAATGTTAATTGTATTAATTGTCTTAGGAAGAAAAAAGTTGTTCAATATTGGCAGATGATGTAATTAACTAATTTTAATGTAATAGGGTTCAAAGATATAAAATACTTCCACCAGGCTATCTCTTAACTGTTTTGAAAAAACATGTACATCTTAAATGATGGACTGTTTGTCCAGAAAGTTATGGTAATAAGTAAGACTTCTGGATAATAGATTTTGACGTACTCCATTGCACTATCTATACTAATTGTCTTCCAGATTTGCTCTTCAAAATGGATGATCTACTATGCTGGTGGCTAAGTAACGAGCGTGAACTTTTTATACATCCAACAAATTATTCCCGTTTTATGTGAAAATTTAACTATTTTTACTAAATTAAAAAGGTTTCAAGTGATTTGTAACCATGGACACCATAAAATTTATTTATAATTTATTAACATTTATGTAATAACACAATATGTAAGTAATAAATAATAAGTATTATTAGTTTGTATGTGAACATATTTAAAGACGAGTTCTAAATGCTTTATAACACTTACGAGCTCTCACTAGTGGTAAAGATTTCATCTCTATTAATTATTCTTAGTTCTAATAGTTATGGTCCAATTACCCTTTGATATGTTATAGGCATACATAACATTTATTTTTGGGAAGAGGTAATACAATTAGTTGAAAAGTTGCTAGTTTCAGAAATAAAACTAGACCCAGAACTGGCAAGTTTCGGTTAATAATCTAAAACCGAATAATGGCTAAAAGTAGAGCTAATATCAGCAATAAAACTAATACTGGACCTAGAACTGTGAACATTTGAATTAAGCCGCACGTCTCTTAAAACAAAAGCTCAACCTAGCCCAACCCAACCTAACTTCAGAAGTAACACTAGACTTAGAATCAGAAAATTGGGGTTTGTGGTCTTAAGAGACGCACGGCTAAACCCTAATGTTTCTAGTTCTTGGTCTAGTGTTAGTACTAAAGCTAGCTTGTAGGTCTAGTATTAGTTACACTTTTCGCTCCAGAAGAATTTAAAACAGTCTAGAGATAAACAAAAAATAAAACTAGAACTAACACTACACCTAGCACTGAAAACATATTGGTTTAGCTAGCCACACGTCTCTTAGGATGGTTAAACATGGTTACATATCACTTGAAAACTTTTTAATTTAGAAAAACCAGTTTTTACATAAAAAATGGAATAATTTCTTAATTTCTACATTTAGAATATACAATTCACGTAATTTAGTTATTTGAACATGTCCAATGCATTATTTATGCTTAGAAAAATTAGTAATAAAGTTGTTTCGCTCTTTGTAAGTCGACCCGGGGACATACTGCAGGTCGGATTCCCCGAATAATTTTGATTTCTAACGTAAGCAGATATGCGGTTACTAGTTTTAAAACATATTTAAAACAAATTTTATTTGTTTAAAGCACAATCCTTAAATTACTACACAAAAATAGTATAAAACATTTTTTTAGCATTCATAATTTTCAAGATTTTTATTTTTGTTTGATTTTTCTACATATTACTTTGCGGTTCTTAAGTTTCGATTTTCTCTTATATGAATATTATGTCAATTAGACTCTTCTTATTGGTAATCTTACAAAAGATTTTCTTGTAAAGTTTCCGGGATGGGACACTTCTCTCCGGAAAAATGCACCTTTTTGGTTTTCTTCCGTGCGGATTATCTTCGGGCCACTGGTTCGCAGTTAGTCGAAGGCAGTCGGTCGTGCCTTCCCGAAAAAAGAAGGATTCGGGCGGATACGATGGAACGACGGTGGCGGTTTCCAGTTTCCCTACTTCCTCGTTCTCGAAGCGCGCTGCTGTGGCGGCAGGGCGCGGATTGCGCCGCGAACTTAATCCCCGGAATTGAGCGCTCGCTCGCTCGTTCGTTTGTTGGGTTCGGTCGCCGGCGGCGGTAGCGCCGCGAACAAAGAACCACAGTTCTGGGGCGGCGAGGGGTGGCAGGGAAGGCCGGTGCCGCCTGCAATGATGCCGAGGCGGCAACCGCCGCTCTCATTCCGACTAAAACTGGGCTCGGAAGTGTCGGCGACAGAGTGTGGTCCAACCAGGGACGTATTCTAGAAAAATTTTGAAAAATTAAAACGAATTTATTATTTAAGAGTTTCAGCAAGGTAGTTTGCGGAAACATAGGGTTTACACTAAATGAACCTATTTCTATATTATAATAATTCGGAACCAAATATAAATATTTATTAAAAGAATATCGACGATATTTTTGTTTGTATTATTGATACATAGCACGTATGGACGAATAGATACCAGCAATGTATTCGTGGGCATAACGGTTGAAAATTATTATAGAGACCGCGAACTAAAGCTGAAAATGCCCGGCCAGTAGTACCGCAGCAACGCTGGCCTCTCTAATATTCGTTATTTATCGACCCTTTATTACTTTTTTATTGGTATCGGGGTGTCGCACGACGGCCCGTGCGATAGACATGGATCGAGAGGGAGCGAGCTTTTTCCTTCGAAAACGGTTTACAAACGTCGAGCAGAGACCGTCGTTATATGAAAGCAGGCAGTGGCGGTGGCGGTGGCGGTAGAAAGCATGGACGTACCCATCCCCTTTATGAGTTTACTCGAATAGCGCGCCCGCTTCGTTCGGCGCCCTCTGTCGACCGAGCCGGAAGCACGACCGCCGCAGCGCCATCGAACAAATATTAATCGCGCGCCCTGGGCGTGTCGAGCGCAGAGGCTAATAGTTTTTGCGTTTTGCCGTGTTTAATAAATTATCCGCCGGTTCGGGTTTGAATTGGTAACGGGCGCGGGAGCGGACAAATCAGAACAAACGAAAAGCACCGGCTGTCTGCGATGCGTTATTATCGAAAAGTCACAGGGCACCATGATTTCGATCGACTCATCGATCGTGGCGCTAATGGGGGATATTGGACTATTTAAAATTGCAAATGCCCTCTTTGTTGACTGTAATAACTGATGAGATTTCGATTAGTAAATTTGAAATACATACCAAAAATTTCATGAAAATTCATTCAAAAACATCTTGTTTTATTAGGTTATTCCCACACAAGGAATAACCTAATAAAAGCAAGGTTATTCCCTTACAAGTAGATGTTGTTAGGAACAATGAACTTAATTTTATTGATGTATCTGTGTTCAGTATGCTGGTACCCTCCATCATTCCTAATAATCTATTCTACGTATTGATAACCTATTAGTTCCATAAAAATATGTGAGGCTACGTTGAAACCCTATTTTTAGATATCTGTACTACATTTCCTGGAATTTTGAAATTATGAAATGAAATAAAATCAATTCAGTAATCAAATTTAGTTAACATTTGAAAATTTTTACGGTTTTTTTAATTTATCAGTTGTCATCATGAAAATGACTGATATTTTTGAAACAAAATGCATCGATTAATAGTAATTAGGTTTAGATGGTAGAAATTAGACCGCTTTGTCATCGCATATTTTTTATAGGCGATGACAACTTGTGATTAAACATCCTCACTTAATTCAGTTGATTTAACTTAATAACCGTAACTCATTGAGATTGATTTTATATTTTTGATCTTATCCACTTTTTTTAAGATTAAAGAAGAGGATGTAATAGGATATGATTAAATTTTTAATGACATAAAAAGCTTTTATCCAATTTTAACCAGCAACTTAAATGTACTTTTAGAGGTTGGACAATTTCTAAAAAATTATTGATCTGATATAAGGTAATAAGATTTTCTTCTTAGGGAGTGGTACACGAAAATCCGAAGAATGTAATCCATCCTTAAGATGTGACAATTTTTGCGATTATATTATGCAAGACGAAAATGAAATGTTTGATCAAGTATCTATGTAAACCTTTTGAAGATATGCCTTTTATTATTAGTTAATGCTGGTCGCATAACTGAAACTAACTATGGATCAAGTATTAATCGAGTATATTTTGACAATATTTATAATTTTATAGTTATGATATACTTTCATATGACCTATGTTAATACTTTCAAGATTATCATCCCAATGTTCTTAAAGAATGTTAACTAGGGCTGGGCGATGCCTTAAATGAGGTTTCGAGTATCAAACGTTTGAAAGTATGGAATTTTTAAAAATAATTTTTAATAATATAGCAAGTACGGAATAAATAATTTTTGATGTACTTTTCTTCGTAGATTTTAATTTTGAGGTTAAAATGGTAGAATGAATAAAAGTATAAAGAGAGAGAAATAAATTACTCACTCTAACGATAGACGCAGATTGTACATTGCTTCTAGAAGATTTAAAATGTTTCCTGAAGACTTGATATTGCTTATAAAATATTAAATACTATTGGACAAAATGCAATATCTTAACGTAAATAGTCAAGAAACTGTTAATGAAATATTAAATACTGCTAATGAAATTTGATTTTGCTTAAAAATTATCAAATAGTGTTTTCAAACTATAATATCTTCATCTCAGAAGTTGAAGAAATGCCAATTCAAGACTAGATAACTCTAAACACTGCTGGCAAAATATTTCCTTTTTTTGAAGATATGCCTTTTATTATTAGTTAATGCTTGTCGCATAACTGAAACTAACTATGGATCAAGTATTAATCGAGTATATTTTGACAATATTTATAATTTTATAGTTATGATATACTTTCATATGACCTATGTTAATACTTTCAAGATTATCATCCCAATGTTCTTAAAGAATGTTAACTAGGGCTGGGCGATGCCTTAAATGAGGTTTCGAGTATCAAACGTTTGAAAGTATGGAATTTTTAGAAATAATTTTTAATAATATAGTAAGTACGGAATAAATAATTTTTGATGTACTTTTCTTCGTAGATTTTAATTTTGGGGTTAAAATGGTAGAATGAATAAAAGTATAAAGAGAGAGAAATAAATTACTCACTCTAACGATAGACGCAGATTGTACATTGCTTCTAGAAGATTTAAAATGTTTCCTGAAGACTTGATATTGCTTATAAAATATTAAATACTATTGGACAAAATGCAATAAAACCAAACAAATACGTAAAATTTCGAGTTTTTAACGCTAACGAGTTTAAGAAGGTCATCTTCAAAGTATCTTGGCTCTCTTAAAGCATTTGAGACACCTCTCAATATAAATTTTTAAATATTTTGTTATGTAGAATACCCCTTTAAATATATTATAAACACAGTTCTCTGTGTATAAAAAACAATATTCGATATTTCGATACTTTCGATGCTTCGATACTTCGATACCGATGCTTTCCGGGTATGGAGTATTGATACCGAGGTAGGTGTCGATACCATCGACAAATACCAATACTTTGTCCAGCACTAACGTGAACTAGAGTCGAAGCGGTTATGGATAATAAATAAATGACTGAATATGCCCTACCATTGTAGTTCAGATATCTTTTCAGTTATAATCTATGTTTAACATTTTGTGATCATCATTTTATTCTTAGAAACCAGCGATTTCTAGGTGAGATCTAATTATGGTTGTTTTCATTCCCTTCGCTTCTTTATGAAGACATTTTATAGACACCATATTTCTAGATCATTTATTGTTTTTTTTAATCATTGTTAATATCAAAATCTAAGGATAACTTAGTTTTTTTCCTTTGTGATTAGCATTTTAGATTAAAAAAAAATACTTATTGGCCTGCCCTAGACGAGATTGTAATAAAAAAATATTGTTTTAGAGTGATCACATATTTTATTGATTATGAATTAATGGTGCAATATGAACAGTTTTAATACACTATAGTTATTTTTGATTCTAGGTAGCGAAATTATCTCGAACGGTTTTTAAAACTTTCGCTCTCGAATGTAAAAAATTTCGTTATCGTGTATCGAAAACTGCGTGTTTTAAACATTAAAAATTAAAAAAATAAACAAATCAATTAATAACATTTGAAATTGGGTTAATGTTTTGTCAATCCACCGTTTATTTTTGAACGCCAGATATTTATAAATGTCACAAATTTACTATTATAAATTTGCATTTTAAAAGGAAATGAAATGATAATTCAATTAATTGTTAGTTATGGTGTGTTTGCAATTTCTCCATAACAATAAACTAACCATTCTTCTCTATAATACCAAATTCTTGGATTTTCGATCTGGACGTAAAAGACGTCCAGCTTAACGTGTCATTTCGCTATCTAAAATCAAAAATAACTATTATTTGTGAGTGATAGTAACAAGTTTAACCTAATAATCCTATACCATAAACAACCAAGTGTGTACAGATTTGGAACATAAGGGTACAAAAATAAAAGAAAAATACTTCATGTAGGTGATATAAGTATCAAATAAATATCAAATGATCGTCCAAGGTAACAACACCAACTGTAACAAAAATCAGTTTCTTAAGTGCATATAAAGAATGTTGAAATAAATCTATGTTAATACGATTTGCGGATCTAGTCATTCTCAATAATATAATACTTTGATAAGTTTAATGAAAGGCGATTAGCTAAGCAAAAACCATGAAGATTATTCAGATCATATTGCAGTCTGGAACAATCAAGAGGCGAGGATATACAGAGAAAGATTTAAATCATCAGCATACATTAAACATTGGGCATATTGAACGACGTCAAATATATCGTTAACATAAATATTCAACAAGTGGAGCCTAGATCGCTGCTCTGAGGAATACTATATGAAACCGGATTACAAAAAAAGCAATTAACTGAAGCGCACGTCGCTTAGACTTATTAAAAGTCCAAAACACCTTTCAGGTCAGATTGGATATTCTTTTAAGCCCTTTAAACGTATTTCATGTAATCAGAATGGGTTAGATAGTTTTATTACGAATATTCAGTCAAATTGGATATTCCTCTAAGTTTTTTAAACGGATTCCATATAATCATGATTCCATGTAATCATGATGGGAACGACGAACATTCTCTATCAGTCATATCTTTTAAGTAGTGATAGATTTTTTTCTCATTTGGGTTTCATTTTATTTTTTGAAACTGATTATCTATTTATATATAGCTCAACAGCCCGCATCGAGCTTTTGCCTCCCGCAACCTCTGCCTTCATTCATCCCTGACCCTGGCCTCTCTCTTCCAGCTCCCACTCCCGACCATGTCCTTAGCGTCGTGGTCAACTGCTACTTCCGATTTCAATCTCGGTTATCCACTCAGTCTCATTCCCTGCATTCCCTGCTCATTCCATCCATCTCATATAACTCGTAGTTGTATCTTGGTTTTCAACTGAACTGGTCCAAATCGTCTTCTCAAGATCTTTTTCACGAAAACATTCCCGTGTTTTGTCGACCTTCATGCCTCACTCCTATACCTTACAATTGGTTTAATGGTTGTTTTACATACGCGCAGTTTGGTTTCAATATCAATATAGAGGTCAGTGCAAAATACCCTCTATTGGCCGGAACTGATCTGCTTTTGATTTCCCTTTTCGCTGTACACCGCTTCTATGTTGTTATTTGTGGCTTTGTCGATATTGATGTTTCTCATCGTCTGTGGTATCAATTTTATTGTGTTCTCCATATTGATTCTAAGGCCCACCGATTTAGCATCAAAGTGATAATATCTGCCGAAATATAGTTATGAACTACATTTTTTAGGTCTATATGATCTCTTTTCATTTCTGAATTGCTCATAATATTAGACTGTGATATATTTTCGTGATACAAGAATCATTTGTATCACGAAAATCTTAATTTTTTTGTTTATGTTTTCCTTTTATTCTTAGCTAACGGTAATAACTGGGCTCCAGCTAATTATGGGTTGTGCATTTGTTTCGATTTGAACAACATTCAAAAATAATTTCTCCTTCGTTTACGGTTCACATCAAATTAAAGCGTTATGTAAAGTGATTTGATTTCGTTTATCCAATACACGCTCTTGACATCATTATCAAGTAATATTATTAATTTCAACAATAAACAATAACGTTATCGTTTTTATTTTATTTTTTCGATTGCTTTTGTGTCTATTATCAATTATCATAATATCACTTGCATAAATTTCCTAAAACAGTTCTCCAAAAATAGGAAATTTGTAAGGGTATTTAATAAGCTTCGATTCACTTTCTCCTTTATCCACGTCCGATGATTACAACGAACCCAACCCGTAGGTGTTAATTACTCCACACCCACTCCACGATTCGAACAAAAAAAGAACACCCCTTTTCAAAATTCCTTCCGTTCCAGTTACCCTCGTCCGTTTACCCCGCACAAATCGAATTAGCCCGGTCCGGCCGATAGAGGCGGGTTTTGTCGGAGTCGGGGACGGGGTGGTAAAAGAGGAGAGTGATCGGGTGAACGCGGGGGACGGCGGGTCGGATCCCCGACCCTCGTAGCCCACGCAACTCGAAAAACCGACCCCGGATGAAATAATAAGCCGTGGCGTGGACTTCCGTAACGGCCGCTCCGGCAACCGTAATTAATCCCCGACACGCATCGCGGAGTGCGTGGGATTTCTACCGGACGGAGGCCGGCTATGGCCTCCCTGATTGGGCCTCTACGGGCCGTTACCGCGACGGGCCCTGAATACTTTACGACCCAGCACGGCGCGCGGCAATGCTGTAATGCGTTTTTGCGAGCGGCACCCGTATTTCCTTCTGGCCGTTTGTTCGATCTTACGTTCTTGTTGCGTATTGGAATGACACAACAATTTATAATATGCAACAGTTTTAGATTTGTTTTCTTTTACAAATATACAGGGTGAGTCAGAAAGAATAGGGAATCCGAATACTGGAGACAAAATATGACATAGATATATCGACAAAGCTTTGATAGTTTTTTGTTTTCGAACATGACAAATACAAATTTGAAACATATTTTATGATTGACAGGGTGCAAAAAAAGGTAGTCTTGCTTAAATGATCTAAGTCTACTGCTTTTCAAATTATGTGCTTTTAGTTATTTCAAACAATTTTTTTCAAAACAAAATCAATAACTCACAGTAAATATAGCGATCAGCAACGCTTCGCTCGCATGAAAAACTGGATATATCCGTTTTTAAAAAAGTTTCCTAAAACGGGAAAAACTTTTGACAGTTTGCTTTTAAAGGTAGGCAACGCATACGTTTAACAAGCTATTAGAGTATGATATATCCGCTTTTACTTATAATTGAATTTAGCAAATGGTAAAAGTCATGAAATCTATGCGAATATATTGGCCAAGTAAATTTCGTCAAAATGTAAATATGGTCACACGCCTGTCTTTGGTTTACTGACGACAAACTGCGATTGTAAATTAGATAGCCTCTGTGTGTGTGTGTGTGTGGTCGACTAGTGTAACGACACCCTCCCCGTGCATCCGAAATTTGCTCTAAAATTAATGCAGAATATGGCTGATAAAATTCTTCTACCATAAATTTTTATTAATTGTATTAGTTATCGTAGATAATTTTCCCATTCATATTATTTAGTTTTTTATTGCATTTATATCAGAAATATATATCAGAAATTAACTTTATTTAAATACTTGATTCTCTTCATTAGAAATTATTTATGTGTTTAATTCAGCCCGGATCTATGGGCTCCTATCCTATGGGATCTATGAGTTTCTATCAAGAACCGATTTTGAGAGCCAAGCAGGACCACTCTGAATATTTAATTTTTTTCAAGTAGAGGACTGGATTGGAAATAAGGTTCCACTTAGTGGTATGGCCTAGAGCATCCCAAGGGACTGAGATTTTGTAATTGTTATGAATTGAACAAAAAAGATAAAAACTTTATTCAATTGAGTACTATACCACTGATACTTGATTTTGGAGAAAATGGTTCTCTACATAAAGAAATAAAGGCTCAACGTCGAGTCTGAAACATATTGGATAAAATAGAGCCCTCCACCGCCTGCATGACATATATTTGCTTCTTTCAAGGAAATCTAACGACACTAGACAAAGCAAAAGCTGGAAAGATATTGCTGTAACTTAAAAATAAGCTAGTTGAGGGAATTATTTGGACATATTGTAGCCTTATGAGCTATCATTTCGTAATTAGTCAACCAGCGTGAAAACGTGATAATCACTTAGCGCTAGATCAGAACTGTATGAAAGGTGACCAAATGGTTCCCAGCCTTTGAATGATCTGATCAAGTCTTTAGTTTGATTAGCCTTGTGTAGATGGATGTTGTCATGAAGTATGATGCAAGATCTCACGATGGATTTTATCCACTTTCACGCCGAATTTTATCCACAATTGGCGGAATTGTCAGTAGAAGGAGTCAAAAAAAAACCAAATGCTCAAAAACAAACAACGTAAATATGATCGAATGATTTTATAATGATATCTGTGAATTAACAACATATACAGAAGCGGTACAGAAGGCTCATACGCAAAATGCTGACAGCAGCGCCACTGCCACCCCTAATTTTATCCACAATTGGCGGGATTGTCAATCGCAGGAGTCATTCCAAATGCTCAAAAACAAACGTAAACATGATCGAATGATTTTATAATGATATCTGTGAATTAACAACATATACAGAAGCGGTACAGAAGGCTCATACGCAAAATGCTGACAGCAGCGTCACTGCCACCCCTAATTTTATCCACAATTGGCGGGATTGTCAATCGGAGGAGTCATTCCAAATGCTCAAAAACAAACGTAAACATGATCGAATGATTTTATAATGATATCTGTGAATTAACAACATATACAGAAGTGGTACAGAAGGCGCATACGCAAAATGATGACTGCGGCTAAAATTTAAAACGGTCCTTACTTAAAAACATTCTTCGTATATTACAGAACAAGTGAGGATACTAAAATTTCTATTAACGCACATGTTGGAGCCGTAGGTGAATCGGTCAATAGAAATAAGATTGTAGAAATTCAATACTCATTGTCAGTGCAAAAATTGAGAATACTAAATCATTGGCGAAATACATGTTTTGATTTCGTCAACAAAGGACTCGTAATGAAACCGACCAAAAGCCAAACATATCAATATGCTGAACGTAGAAAAGCTTGGAATCGATAGTCACTTCAAGGTCTCTAATAAAGGAAATGCGTATTAAAATTTTGCCAGCGATGTTGTAATCGTACTGAATAGTATTCTTCTTCGAAATCCTGGGATGGTCAGTCTACAACTTTCTTTATTAACAAACATTACACATTTAAATTGATTCACAAACGTTGAAACCAAGAAGGACACCAAAGGAAACTATCATAGGGTCAGAACAATATACATTTACAGACCTCCTACCCCGCAAATATGAATCAAACCAGCGCAGCAACCATGAACACCAAAACCATGAAGATAGATAAAAGATAGATAAAGGAAGGGTGTCATCCCTAATCAACTTGATAATATTGATCAAACATTGTTGAAATATAATATGTGTATTCAAGTAAGTTGCTCTCCACGGACCGATTTGCAAAGATGCTCTTTGGAAGAGTGAAACTGTGTAGCTAAATAAAGATTAATTTCTTCGTGGATTTACTTACTGTTATGTTTCGAACCTTCTTCCATTTATGAGATTTGTATAAATATCGTACAGTCCATAAGTAGATCATAAACCATAAGTAAGGCATAGTTTGTAATATCCGTACTTTCATCGAGTTGAATTACAAAAAATCAATACTATGTGTAATGTTACTCACTTTTATAGTGAGTTACTTAAGGCTTATTTATAATGGATGCTAAAGGATGCAGCCTCTTCATTCAAGTTGATGCGTGGTAACCTCAGAGGACATCTTAAAATCGTTGAGGACTCAAATCTATATCATTTAATTGAAATTAGATGAATCTTATTCCAACACAATACAATTTCGACCAGCCGCGTAAGGTCATTTTTATAAGCAGGGATGATTGAACGAAAGGTAAACCTCAACAAGAGTCTTCAAAGAGAGTTTCAATTCGGAGTAAACATGGGCATTAATAAACCTGTCATACAGCTCTTACACAACCATTTTGAAGGCAAAAGTTGTCGCTATAAACTTCTGCACCGCTTACAATCTCGAAAAGGTCCATCCATAAACATTTTCATAGGCAATCCAGTCCTTCGCGTGCGACTTGGCACTGATCAGAGAATGTACCACCAATCTGAGAGAACACGCTACGACCAATGATGTTACTCTATAATGGGTTCCAAGTCACAGTAACATTGAGGGTAATGAGGATGCAGACAAGCTGGTCAAAGGGTCATATAAAACAAGTAATCAACAGTTTGGAAGCCTCAAAAGTAGTCTCACGATGGAAACGTGAAGACGGGCTTTGGCTTTGTGACCGACCCTTAACTACGATATTTTCCATATTGGACAAGCTGAGAATCAAACTTATCGACTTCGGAACGACGAATCAGAAACAACTTAACATGTACTGTGTAACTGCGATACCAGAGGCCGCCTACGACACACAAATTTCGGTACAGCTCTTTTGACGGCTACCGACAAGACCTTGGATCAAATTTTAGGTTCATTAAGGACCTGAATTGGACAACTAAAGCAACAAAAGATCTTATAGCAATAATAATAATAATAGTAATAGTGGTAGCTAAATACCAACGTTAAGCTTAAGTTGCGACGCTCCGGTGAACAAAAGAAATAGAAAACCTTGCTCTGTATTAATTAATGTTGGGTTGCCACTTTGCATACCACTTTGGGAATTTTGCGTAACATAGATTGAGAGTCATTGATATAATCTATACCACGAGAACTGATAGTGATTCATCTTCTAAAAGTATACGAAACAGACGTACTCGCTAGAAACCATTTCAAAAAATAATGATGATATCGATGAATCACCGTCACTTCTCGTAATTCGGACTACGAGAAAACTTGTAACAGGGGCGTGTTATCATTTAATGGTGTTCCACACATTCCTAATTAAGTATTCTTTATACTTAATTAGAAATGGAATGGCATGGATTGGTTTTACTGTAACTAAAAACTCTACAAAAACTTTGTAACTTGAATATCTATAATATCAAACTGGTGGAAGCGCAGAGATCGAAAACATTGTGCTTTTAAGGCAACTACGTACGAGTATTTGGGAGAAAGAAGAATTGATGTGGTTCACGAGTATGGTCGGGTCATTTAAAATCCCGAATGGAACCGCAAGGGACTGTATTCAGAGCATCTACATACAGATACGCAGATACGTTTTATTGAAAGCTCTAACACCCACAAGTTTATTTCGAAAAGTAATTGAATTTTGCAGAAATTTTGAATATTGAAGTGTCAAGTTACTAAATTACACTAACGGAAATATGGCAACTTTTTCATTTAAACAAAAATTGTATAAATGTAGTCCTGTTGCAGATTAGTTTCTTTGTATGTAGATTTTATTACCTATCTATCTAGGTAGGCGATAAAATAAAAGAGACTAGTTACTTCATGTATTACATAGGGCGAAAAAATTTATGACATATTTTGTCATATATCTTACTTAATAACAAAGTTTTACTCGAAATTTCCTATGTAATTTCTTAGCTGATATCTTAACCCAACCTAACACAACTAAGCTTTAGAACTAACACTAGACTTAGAACTAGAGACATTAGGGTTTAGCTGTCTAAAAAGACGTACGACTAAATCCTAATGTTTCTAGTTCTAGGTCTAGTGTTAGTTCTGAAGCTGAGTTGTGGGTCTAGTATCAGGTATATTTTAGTTCCAGCAAAATGTACAACAATCAAGCGCTGAATGACAATTAGAACTACAACAATTACTTTAATATAAGTATAGAAGACTGTATTAAGTTCATATTATACAAGAGTGTATGTTAAGACTGAATAATGGATTCAGCCGTCTAAAGAGACGAACGGAAAGTTTTCCAATTGTTCACGAAAGTTTATAATTTCAAAAAAAATGTATCTATTTAAGACGCCGATGAAAAAAATTCCGATTATTTAGGAAGTCACAAACCGAAAAAGATTTGGAATCTCTGATTTAAAGATTATTACATTATTTTTGAGCTTATTGCTTTCTATTAAAAAAGAACTCGTATTTTTGGACTAAACATGGTTACCTTTTAAGTGATCGTTTTTTTTTGTATATATTTTTTAAATTGTATAAATACCTCAGAATTCCCATCTTGGGCAAATACCCCGGGTATAAATCCAGGGTCTATTCCCTTGAAAATAAATATTTAACAACACTGCGAACATCGGAGATTCGGATTTTCCATACTTTCTAAATCACTCTATATAAAAATTATCGTTGACTGAAATTACATTTTCCATACTTTCTGATTCACTTCGTATAAAAACTATCATTGACTAAAATTGTTGACTGACACCAATCAACTCAATTAAAATATTTTTTTTAAATTCTAATTGTAATAATTTTTCTTTTACAGGTAAGAGATCTTACATTTCGCATTAGTTTTCGTCGCGGTGCCTCAGTTTGACCATAACGGTAAGTGAGACAATAAATTGAGCAATAACGTCAGTTTTTTCTCTCTCTCGGTCGCAATCTGTAATTGATTCCGTGTCGGGAGAGCTTTTCCTTATGACCTCCGAGCATTTTTACGAGCAGCCGTGGCCGGAATCTCCGCTCGCCTCGCCGCCTTCCTCACATAAAGACCGGATAATCGCTTCACCTACCCGTGAAGCCGTGAGCTCTCGCGCGGCTCCGATTTCTCCGTCTCTGTCGCTCCAATCAGACCGCCAACGCCGTGTCGCGTCGCCGTCGGCACGCGAGAGGGACTCGTGCAGACGCCGCGCCACGCCGCGCGCCGTTCAGTCCTTTGATCTCGCGAAGTGAACGCGACTCGCACGTCTTACTTATGTGTCGCTAACTTCGGTTCTACTACTCTTTTTACAAATCACCTACGTTCTAAGAGTATTATCGTAGTATTAACTAATCTGCATACATATTTCTTTTCTTGTTTGATCTAATCTTTTTTTAACTCACTGATTTGACGAGAATGTTATGTGCATTATCAATTTTTGGTTGAAAATTTCACTCGAGTCGAAGGGAAAGTCTAGTGTTTGTTCTATGGCGCGGTAACGAGATTTACATCGCAGTCGCTTTTAGAATTTATGCCGGGACCGACCGACGCCGTCGGTGGCCCGTACATAGAGAGTTTGCTCGCACGCACACTCACGCCACCTACGGTGCGACGCTAAACAACGACCCGATGTTAAAAACGCGTAAATGCCGCCACCATCACCAACGAACGCGCCGCTTCGCGATCGATATTGAACCAAGAGCGGTACGGCGATGAAATTTTCGAACGCCCTCTGTGGCGTCGACCGACTGCTGGGATAATGAATGATATGGACGGTTAATATTAATTGGACGGTGATTAGTATTTGGCGGCGGGGTCCGGTTTCAATTAGTTTCGCTTGTTTTTGCACGCCACCGGTCCTCTCTTTGTTTTGTATTCAACGCGCTTTTTCCCCGATTTAAAAACGCGGAGACAAAGCAGAGATCGTGGAGAGGAGCCGCATTGCGTCGATTTTCTTTTTGGTTCGTTCCTCAATGGAACCAGCACACCTTATGGCTGGCAGGAGCATTTGCTTTCTGAGAGAAAGCGAGAGGACGATGATGAATGCAGCAGTCTCCGGGTACGAACCGGGCCGGCAACTCAAGTGAGGAATTAGTGAGATTAATTAGCGGGGACTGGAACATCTTCTCGCTCCACCCTAGAAGTTTACGGTTGGTTTGAAGTTTCTATTGGCATACAGAGGTTTAGCATGAGTTCGAATTTCTAACAACAAAATATTCCGTACTATCGTAGGTTTCATTAACTTTCTACTTTTAACTATGCAAAGTTAAATTTTCAATGGTATGGTACTCAATTGAATAAAGTTTCTTTTTATTCAATTCATAAGTTATAAATTTTTTATTTTATTTTCCAAACACATGCGATATTCTACTTTTGGAAATAAATTTGTTGGCGTTAGAGCTTTTAATAAGTCTACTTCACAAGTAGAAGCTACCAGTAAAAGCAAGAACTAGATGATCACATGACTAAATTTTTTAAACAAATGCTGCCGTTCCTACATCTCTGTAACAAGCTTATTTGAACAGGTCTCAATCTGCAAATTTAGATAGTTCAATTTTTATTACTGTGTTGACCGTTAATATAACACCGTCAATGAAACAACATTAATAAAACAACATTCTGTGCCATGGCAGATTCTAGTGGAAGTAAGGAATTTAACAGTGATGAAGAAATTGACAAGCAATTGGTATTTGTTCACAAATTGAAGAAACAAAATTGTTCTTAACAAATCACAAATTCCTCAAATTAAAATCGAAAAGAAAGGCCACTTTAAGCGTGTTAGTGCAACAACATAAAGAAATTTTTAAAGTATCACTAACAACAAAACAAGTATTCAAAAAATTTTGTAATATGAAAGAAATAAATACTCTGGTATTTTTTTAAGGGAATACATCCTGTATTAAGGTATTAATAAAATATAAAAAGTACAATAAAGACAAAGACCACTAAAACAGTAACAGAAGTAACACCGATCGTGAAAGCCTTCTTAAAAAAATATTATGATAATTTTGCTGCTGTTAAATGTACTAAAAAAGTACAATAAAGACAAAGACCACTAAAGAAGTAATAGAAGTAATACCGATCGTGAAATCCTTCTTAAAAAAATATTATGATACTTTTGCTGCTGTTAAATTGTAGAATTTCTACAGGGAGTCGTAATCCAAGGCGATGCAGTATGTGTACTGTTGTTAAGAATACTATATATAGTTAAAACGCTAGTAAAGTACGCTAGTAAAAATTTATTTTTCATTACATGTTCCCTCTATGTTGATACATGAGTACCCATTTCTTTTTATATATTCATCTCCGAAATCATCAAACTTTGGAATTCTAACATGTTCATGCAGTCTATGATATCAGTTGGAAAACGGTATCTCTCTGATCATAACAGTTTAACTTCTACAAATACTTCAGCAGAAAATATTAGTTATTTCCAACACTGCATGCTTTATGGAAGTAAATGTCTTACATATAGTACTCTGATGAATACCGAGTTCTTCAGTAACAGAATTTTAAAGCCCCCGATGGAATAATTGTCGTAGAAAGATTTTCATCTGCTGTATAGGTGATAATGTCTATATAAATAATGCCTAATAGTGGTGAACTATCAGTCAAAAAGTAATTTGCTAACCACTCAATATTTTGAAATTATCGTCTACGCACATTTATATATTCAGCGATAATAAAAAAGCTTAAATGAATAGGAACTTACGTGTATTTCGTAGAAATTCAAAGTTGACTGTACAAAAAAATTATGTGGGGGTCGACTTATCTTACAAGTATGCCACACTAGAAAAAGCAAGTCCTTACTTTATTCATAATATACTTTCGGCTGTACGTCTTCAGCCGCACGGCTAAACCTGAATCATTCTAGTACTAGATCTAGTGTTTGTTCCAGTTTTAGTTTAATGCAGGTACACAACATTGAACTAAAATTAGAACTAGCACTAGCATTAATACTAGAATAATCACTACTACACTGCCGTGCGTTTTTTGGAAAAATATTTAACGTTTTGGGTGCCATGTTGCATCCAAATCTTCTTCAGAAATTGGTTCGAAGAATACTCTCTTGTTGTTGGATGTATTTTAGATATTATGATTATTTATAGTTATTGCAGTTTTAAGGTGAACAATGTTCGGTTTGATTGATTACTGAACGCTCAGCCATAAGCCTTGTTAGGATATAATGTATATCCTATCAATTCCGTCAACGAACTTAATTTTAAGTATCAGCTAAATATTTTCACATTTTTCTTTACGTAGTTTCGTTAAGTTTCCTTAAAAAGAAACAGACATAAGTCATGCAAGGACATGGGGTTCTATCTAATCCAATGTGTCTCAGATTCGACTATCCCTTCACATGGTTTGTTTTGTTTATTTTTAATTTACAAATATTTATTATAAACTTAATTTATAACTACAATTTCAGTAGAGGATATTGATCTATAATTGAAAAAGTATGATAAAAGCTGGTTCTTCTACTTCATGTTGCTTTTGAAGTGGTATCGGCCACCTCAAAGACCGCCAACATGCAGGTTCATGATTCTATCCATGAAGGCCTTCACAGCCGTTGTGCACACGAAATCGTTTACACCCTTGTACATCACATAATACTTTATGCTAATCAACCCCAATCTCACCATGTTGTTGGTGTTGTTGGCGTCTATTCTTGGAATTGTTTGTAGAAAATTATAAAATTTTCTTCCGTTGATATGGAGTCGAATTGTTTTTCCAGGTTAATAACACATAAGTATTGCTCCTACTCTATTCATATCTATTGATGTATTAAAAAACCCTGTTTTAGGATGATTACTCAATGAAGTAATATTTTAGCATTTTTTAATCTAGCCTTGATTTTGATGAATATCTGTTGTATACTTATTGCTGTTTTGTACCATTTTTTAGTTATCTTTGTTTCTTGTATTAAGCAATTCAAAATGTGGCATCCTTATCTTGTTTTCTAATCATTTCATAAGACTTTCGTTAAAACATCGAAAACTGAAGATAATTTTTTTTATTTTATATTAATTTGTAGCTAATAAATATCCTCGATGAATAAATACGGATTTCTTTTTTCCCGTGACAATTATAAATCCCAGCGAGCACGTCTATCCATTCGACTACAAAGGTAAAAACGTTCGCTCGATATCCCGAGAAATTTATACGGGAATCCCGCTGCCGACGCACCTTCAACTTTCTTCCGTTCCCCACAGGCAATCCTCCGGGAAGCAAATTGAATATCTCCCGCCCTGACAGTTCTCGCATCTCGCCGGCTACAGCGGGAACGAGACGACCGGCAGCTCGTAACTTTGAGTGGTAAACTCCTACCCGGACATCAATTAAGCGTTTCTCGTTCTCTCGCCTGAACGTCCGTGCCCCAAACTCCGATCGAGCTCCCTTGAAGCCGCCACCCTTCGAAACGTTCGAATACGGACCTGTAACGGCATTTAATCCGCGCATTTTAAGCGAAAGTCAAGAGAGGAGGGATATCGCCCGCTCGTTTCCTTCTCTTTTACAAGAGAACGAACTTTAACTCCTTGTAGTCATCGTCGTTCGTCTAATTAAGCTACCGAAGCGACACCAGGTGAAAGACGAAAGTGTGCGCTCGTAACGTTGGGCTTGAAGTAAAGGTTTAGATTTAGATGGATGATGATGGTAGCAGGCTGCGCTGCCAGTTGACATGGCCCATTACGTGTGGGGCCTGTAATCGGATATCGGGCGACCGTTCGCCTCGGGCTACGCGCCGCCACCGCTTCGTCCTTCGCCCCGCACCCTCCATCGTCAACGCCCGACGCCGCTTCGATGTTCCGTCCAAAGCCAGCTAGAGAGCGAGTAATGATTCATCGGACGGCCGCTGGGCCGTATCATATTTCACAGATGATTTTCCTCCCGCCTTTGTTTACGATGGAGGGATGTCAACGCGCTTTGGTATGTTTATTAGGGAACGTAGAAAGGCATACGGGAAATTAAATTATATCGTTAATTAATCGATCGATGCGGTCGCTCTGAACGCGACATGTCGGTCATTGTTCGAATTGATGGGATCGCCGTGAAATTATCCTATGAACATACTTGCAACCTACTTTCATTCAATATTAATAAACTACATACTATATGTTTTTGCGATAAAAATATTCTGTTATCATTACAATTAAAATCACCAATTACGCTTAATATACTTTAGGTTCTTCATCATCTAAATTTTCAATGTTATCTCAATCGCTTAATAAACGAAACCAAGGTCTCTAGCGACTTCGGGATTATCTCGATTGTATATTACCTTTGTAGATCTCGATCTTAGCAACACAGCAAAAAGCCACCTCGTTTATTCTTTTTCACTATAAGAAAAAAATATGTTCTTTGCCAAGGACACGATATATTATCTTCAAATGATCCAATGTTGAAGCCGAGGTTACTTGCAACTAGTTCTATCATATTTTAGCTTTATATTTCTGAATTATAGTACATTATTTGCAGCTTTCAACAACGAATACATGTGTATAAGCGTACCATAACCAAGATCACCATGCATTATCTCCACCATTATATTACTTTATTTTCATAACATTTTCTTGTATGAAAGAGTCTCAATTATAACATTAGGTCATCAACATGGTCGAAATAAATGCAATAATTATTTTTACATTATGGTCGCGATTCGTTTTCTATTAATATAGGACTTCAACGACCAACAAAAAAATATCGATACATTCTCTTTTCTGGTTGGAAAAACAAAGCTGAGTTATTAGCTTGGTCACGTTTTGTCAATATAGGTCTCGACCGTAATGGTTGCAAGTGACACCCATAATGTTTCATTCTCAACAAAACTATATCTACGCTACCTTAGTATACAATAATCACAGTATTTTATAAATAAATTGGGATCAATAAAGTAAAAAAGCATCCAATAAGTTTTTATCGGGTGAAAGTTTTTTGCTACAACATGATTATTGTCTTAAGGCAAATGGAAAGATTAAATTTGAGTGTGATCGCTTTAATTACGTTTGCGGATGTTAATATTTGTGAAAAACGACCAATATCTGAAGTACTCATGAATGTATTTGTTCTATTTTGAGTTTGTAGTAATGGATCGAAAAAATATGGACTGCGGGTTTTAATTCCAAAAATAAATATTTCTACAAAATATTTTACGCTAATATTGTTTCTATCACAAAACTGTATCTACATCCGACCTCTGTGCAAGCGCGTCAAGTGATAATTAAGTGATAGTAACGAGAGTAATTAAGAGTAATTAAGTGATAATAACGTCAATAAAACGTTAAGGAGGATCCAAACGAGTAGCTGTGGAATGTAGTGTCCAACCGAAATGTCAGTATCGGCCAGTTTCAGCCTAAAGTATTCGGCTGTATTTTGGCCGAAACCGAAACAGATTGCAATTAAGCTTTATGGACGTATAAAGCTTAATTGCGATCTGTTTGAATCAAAACTTCTACGGTATGTTGATATATACTCATATTGGGATTCCAGACCGTATGTTTGCGTACCCCAATGTGAGATATACTTGGATACTGTTTGGATATTTTTGATAGAACTTTTGTCTAACTACACGGAAACATGATGTAACCAGTACCTGTGGTACTCACTGATACTGTCCACTTTACAACTAAAAATAAAGCCAACACTATCGCTAGAGCTAGCACTACGCCTAGAACCAGAAACAATTGAATGTAGTTGTACGTCTGAACCCAACCGAACCTACCTTCTAATGTTTTTAGTTCTAGGTCTAGTGTTAGTTCTGAAGCTGGGTAGTAAGTCTAATATTAGTTATACTTTTGCTTCCAGAATTTAAAACAATCTAGAGTTAAAGCAGAATTAAAACTAGAACTAACACTAGACCTGCGTCTGAAGACGGACGGCTAAACTGAAATATCCGGATATGTATACTTGTACTAATTCCTTCACTTCAAAGAAAAGCTTCGATTTCAGTTTCGGTTTTGGCTCAAATTTGAGTTTCCGTCGGACACTAGTGCAATGATAATAAACATCTTAAGATCATCTTTATCAATTAGACATACTATTGACACTAAAAAAATTGGTGACACCATGATGTAATTGAATTGATAAATTATGAAGAACAGTACTGAAAAATGTATGTAAATTTGAAAGTGGTTGGATAATTATTACTTTTATACTATTATTTTGATACTAATTGTAACATATGCAAGGCAAGTGTAATCATATCTCTTTCTGCCGACTTAGATTTCATCAAATCTTTTGACGAATCCAAGCTAATCAAAATAAACAAATCTTGTTTCAATACATCCAAAATCCCAACCCAACCCAGACCAACACAATATGCTTATCCAAGCTATTCAAAATAAACAAAGAATTTTTCAATTTATCCGCAATTACAACCCTATATGCTCAGGTCTTCAGAACAAACAAATCTTGTTTCAATTAATCTGAGTTAACAACTCAATCAGATGTTCTCATCCAAATTGCTGAAAACAAACAAACCATATTTCAATTCATCCATTTCCAAACCCAACTCAAATCAAGCGAATCCTATCAAGCTGATCCAAACTATTAGGAGTGGGTTAAAGTTTCGATATATGGATAGATATCAATACAGCAGTGCATATCGGATAGGCGATACGCACATCAGTGTAATATCGATATATCGTCATATGGATATTTTGATGCTAAGAAAATATTGTTACGACGAAAGCATCGATATTGATATAAACAAAACAGTAATAATTTTATCCAAGATTTATCCAGACTTCATTCAGAAGCATTTAGCATTGAATTATCAATGTTTAGCCTCTCAGTAGCAGTAATTCCTATAAACAGAATATAGCTTTCAGTTATTAGAATATACTTCTCTACCAACAGTATTTAGATTTTTGTTGACAGCTGTTAGACATTTGCCAGCAGTTATAATCGTCCTCAAGCAACATCCAGGCTTCTTAAAGAGAATACTGTCATCAATTACCAAGATCTAGTTTTCTCTCAACAGTATCTATACCTCTGCCAATGATCTTCTACAAGCAGTATCCACACCTTTTTAGTCTTTATCAGACTAAAAAGTCTTTATCAGTGTCTAGACTTTTGCTAGCAGACTTCTGCCAGTAGCTATAATAGTCTACAAGCAATATCCACATTTTTTCAGAAGTATTTATCGTTTAAGTAGCAATATTCAAACTTTTAATAGCAGCATCTTCTGTAAAAGACATATAGTCTTCAATTATCAGTATGTAATTTTTTGCTAACAGTGTCTAGACTTCTGTCAGCGCTTTCTAACCAAAAAGATAGATACAATATTGATGTAAGTATCGATACAATATCGATAAATGTATCTAATATCAATACGTTTCATGCTGTATCGCACACCCCTACAAACTATTTAAATAAACAAAGCATGTTTCAATTCATCGAAAATCCCAACTCATCCCAATATACTCATTCAAGTTGTTGTAAACAAGCAAATCTGGTTTTAGTTCAACCAAAATCCCATTTCAACCCAATACAATATTCTAATCCAAATCGTTCAAAACAAACAAATCTTTTTTCAATTAATCCAAAATCTCAAATCAACCGAATATACTCATCCAAGCTATTAAAAGCAAACAAAGCATGTTTCAGTACATTGTAAATCCCAGCTCAACCCAATTCAATATTTTAATCCAAATTGTTTAAAACCAACAAATCTTGTTTCAGTCCATCCAAAATCTCAACACAACGCAAATATTCTCATCCAAGCTATTTACTACGAAACAAACAAAGCATTTTCAATTTATCGGAAATTCTAACTCAACCCAATATTCTCATACACGTTATTCAAAGCAAACAAATTTTCCAAAATACAACGATAATATGGCTTATGGCCTTATAAAATGCATTAAGTTTGTATTGATATTGGTTGCTGCCTAAATGTTGATATATAATTTCATGTATTTCCAGCCTAATCTATCAATCAATCGTTAAAAGCTCAAAAGTTTAAGTTCTTAAAGCAATTGATTTATACTTCGGAAAATTTGTCGTTTGCTTTTATTTTGCTATTTTTATTATTATCAATATTCACTCGTAATGATATCTTTAATATTTGTAGTCAGAAATAAATGATAACACAAAAAAGGCCATTAAAAATTAATTTTGACGCTAGGTTGTATATCTTTTGTGTAGGACTTAAATAAAAATATATTTATAATGAAGCATAACACTGTTTTATTAATAATAATATACTTATGACGCTATACATACAACGAACATGATAATAATATAAATTATAATGTAGAATAAAAACTACGCTATGCATGAAAAGGATTGCAAGTCTGTGTGGTGACGGTTGTGTTTTGAAGATAAACTTCGTTGTAAATTAAGTGTTCGATCTTCATTCGTAGCATTAGTTTCCTGTTGACAGGTACTTGTTTCAAGTGAGGATACAAACTCACTAAAAACTGATAGTCATCGTCCTCATGGACCGCTAACCTAGCTAGTTGCTTTTCGTGCTCGTGTTTGTCGGCGTCTAGGTCCAAAAAATGCGTCACTAAATCTTCGGTGGCGTGACGACGTCTTCCCGTGCCCGCCTCCTGCTTGATATGGAACGGCGGTCTGAGGTGATGGTGAAAACCCATTTGAAGGGGATCGACGCTGTCTTCCGCTGAGGTGGAGAGAAGGGTGATGGAATAGTCGGGTTCTAGGGTGCCGTCGGCCTTCTTTAAGGAGATATCGTGACTCCTGGCACGAACGCTAAGCGTAATGTCCTTCATGAATTCCATGGCTTTGAAGTACGACCATTTCGGATCGTCGGTTTCTAGATTTTCCAATTTGCGCATGATCTTACGATAGGAGTCTCGCAAGTTCTTCCATCGCGTTTTCACTATTTCTTCTGGCGCACAAAAAGAAAAATAATGGTGGGGATAAGAAAGCGTGGTATTTGACTACGAGTTGTACTTACTTGAGGTATCCATTTTCGAAGCGACCTCACTCCAGAGTTCCTCCCTGGCGATGACGTCGACTTTGTCCCAGGTCGTCTTGTCCCATAAGGGACGCCTGAGGCGTATATTTTCTATGAGGTCGAAATTATTCATGTTGGGCGTCGGAGCTCTACGGAGTACACGGCGACCTGGCGCTGCGGTAGCGGCAAACTGGGAACTGCGGCAAAGCGGCGTTGCTGCGAGTTCCAAATCGCACCGCGCCGCGTCTCTTCCCCCCTCTTTGGCGGCAGACTGTCGCCGAGCTGTTGCCGCGTCGCCGTCGCTACAAGTTCACGGCCGAATAACTTCAATTAGTGGCGCTGTCAACTTTTTTTTCAGCCTTCTTTTTCATCCATACGCCTCCCTATCATCAATATTAATAACAGCTAACATAAAAACTAACCCAATTAATAATAATAAATACTGCCGTGCGGCAACGTAGCGTCGCGACGCTACATTCTCTCTGGAAATAGATTGTTCGTTCGACATCAGCGCCGATCATACAAAGACTTGGGAAGTTACACGAACGGTGACCATGCGTTGCAACATTACATCTGCCGCTAGAATGCTAATAGCGGAAGCAACTCACGCCAACGGACAGAACTTCGGGGGGGTTCTACGAACTTGGCATGTGTGAGTAAGTGTATATGTGTGCGCACACGAGTACGTTTCCCGCTTCGGCTCGACTCCGGGCCGACGTGTGCAGCTTTAATATTAATGCGTTTCTCTGAATAAACAACGGATAACGGTGTGGGAGGGAGTCGACACGACGCAGAGTGGGTCCAGACGCTTATACCGCTTCTCTCCGCTATAAAAGGGTCCCTGGATACGCTAGGGAACTGCGTGCAAAGTGACGGTTTAAGAGCCCGTGGAAAAATATAATACCCAGCATATGAGCACAAAAACAAATTATCATTATGAACTTTATTTGAATTGACAAACTGAAATTGCTTCCTTTTAATTGAAGAGGATTGTCTTAAAAGATATGTATCGTAATCTTGCCAACAAGTAGTTAATAAATCAAAAGGGAATCATCCCCCCAACAACTTATTGAGTGAGTTTCGCAAAACTTTCTGGGGATCTTATAAAAGATTTACAAGGTCAGTATTCGGTAGTGCCCTACCCTATTAAAGCGTGTCTCGCTCATTAGCCCTTTACGCACGCTGGCTGGATTCAGGCGATCAGCATCGACGGGACCGGAAATTTAGCGAAACCGGTTCCTCTGGCCGATTGTGTCACCCCTCGTTGGCCGGGCAAATTGAATACGCTCCAATTATGCAAGTGTGTATCATCGGCCGGCCGGCAGCTGTATAATTAACCGCCGCCCTCCCTTCGAAGGGCTCCGATTGCCCTATGTATTTGCCGGGTCTCGCTCTCTCTGTGATCGAATCGGATCCCACTGCCTTGTTGTGTTGTCCCAGTACTGTACCCATCTCTTAATAGTCCTATGTTACGTTAGTATCCATTCAAATTGACATTACTCCTACTCACCACATACTCCAACTTGGATTCATTTACATAATGAAGGTATTTCATACAATCAATGAAAATATGCTCATTTTCATATGAAATCCACCACCCACTAAAACTCAAACTACGATTTTAAATCTTCGGTAAAATAAATAGCTACCGCCGAAAAAAACTCAACTGTTATGTTTTCTATATCATTGTTATCATTACAATTAATAAATTTCTCCCAGTGTGAAATTTTGCTCATGTCAATGATTTTGTTAGGGGACGAATTATCGGTATGAAAGAGGCCAGACTACAGTTGCATAGAAATGTTTTTTCTGCTCCGAAGAAGGTATCCATCTTGCTGGAATACCTGCCAGAAACAGTAAAGCACATGAAGATCGACTCCTTAGGCGAATGGCTGCCAGGAATTTCAAGCAACAAGGTTGATTTCTGTTGCTTAGATGAAAGCTTTGAACCATAGATAAGATACATAATATACTGTTAGATAGGCTGCTCTAAATGTCTGGTTAGAATTCTGAATTAGTTGTGGATAATGTCGTCTACAGCGCTGAAATCAGTGGCAGGCAGGAAATACAAATTAAATCTGTTATTTGAAAGTTTTATCGATTTTTTTTCGCAAACTTTGTTTGGCAAAAACTTTAGAAACAGTTTAAATACATTTAATTTTATTGTTTACAATGTTTTACAAAAAAAGCATCGAAAATTACAAGGTAGTAAATTATCATTTGGTAAAAGGTTTATTAAAAAGTCTTTGGTAATGCTATCCACTTCTACGTTTAGTATTGGTTCTAGTTTTATGCCGTTAGGTCTAATCCTAAATTTAGAACAAGAAACATTCGGGTTTAGCTGTACATCTCTCAAGACGGCTAAACCCGAATGATACTAGGTCTAGTGTTAGTTCTAGTTTTACTTCAATTCAATTACACAAGGTTGTCGAATTAGTTGTAAAGTACTTTATTCCAGAAACAATTCTTTGTAGAGGCCTTCATTAAAAAAAGTGTTTTCAGATGCACGGCTAAACCCAACCCAACCCAATCTTGTATATTTGAATTGAAGTAAAACTAGAACCAACACTAGACCTGGAACTAGAATCATGTTAGATCTACAACTAGAATGTTTCTAGTTCTAAATCTGGAGTTTGATCTTATAATATAAAATTAGAACTAACTCTAGACTTAGAAGTGGAAAGTTTTGAGTTTAGTCGTGCGTCTTCAGACAGCGCGGCTAAACTCTTTCTGGTACTAGGTCTAGTATTAGTTCCAGTTTTACTTCAACTCAAATATACAGTGTTGTCAAATCAGTTTACGTAGTACAGTAAAACCTCGATTATTCGTGGAATCAGGTGGCAAGAGCAGCGCAAATAATGAAAATCGTGGATAAACAGAAAATTAAAAATGAGATGTAACAAGGAAAAATTTGTCAGCATAACTAATACATTTTAAATCTGTGTAATAAAAGAGTATAACAAATAAAAAATAACATATACACAAATATATTCAGTCACATATTTGCATAACATCGGTGACCAAGTTTTGCTTCTTGTGTTGGAAACACCTTCTCTTAATTCTGAATTGAACGTTTCTTATCATAAGCATATCTGCCAAATTTCTGCATCGTCTTGTTCCTCTAAATATTGAAGCAACCGTTTCAGCAAAGCAAAACAGTTTCATGAGTCTTCTATCTCGTCTTCTCCGTTATCGTTTACTACCATTGCTTTGCTTATAATGATTACGTCGTTTGGTCGTTCAAAGCCAGGCTAATTTTTGTCGGACTCTAGCCACACTTCTATACTTTCTTAATCAACATTTTCATCTCCCAGAACGTCTCGAATCTCCCAAGTCACTTCCCAGAACGCATATTACTAAGGGAAAAGTGTAGCGATCGGCACGACTTCATTCTCTCCTTCACAAATTAGCTTATTATAAATAGTTTTATACGTAAACAAATTATATTGCTCCAAATCAATATCAATTAAACTAACTCAAATAGACACTTTTGCATTAGTATACTAATTAATATGAATACGAATTAATATAAAATCCAGTCAAAAGTCAGCAAACACATAACTTTTGATTTCAATAATTATTTACGGATATCTTATATAATATAGGGTACACAACGCTAATCGCACAATCTGCTAAAGATGTGTAAGATGATATTATATATATTTAAAAATGTGTTCCCGATTGTCAACAATATGTAATAGAGGGTTGAGATCGCTTGATGACATAATATTTTACAGTGCTTTTTTAAATAAAATATTTCTAAAAATTAAAAGCCGTCGAATGAACATTTAATGGTTTTATGATAACATAACAGTTTGTGATAGAACCTTTTTTATTTTATCAACGAAGAAATCTATTTGTTGATAAGTTATTATTGAGCTAATTATCTAATTTATAATGTTCCAAATATTAGTCCACAGAAATAATAATTTTTGTACTTATTCATCAATCGTGACGAGGTCATCCGACCGTGCCCAATAAATGATTTCGTTCAAAATCCAATATAAACCGTTTATTCCAAACCGCCAAATTAATTTTATTTAAAGGCTCCCCGTTAATCGTGCCGCCAACCTCGTCGATGGATTTTACCGCATTCGAATTATAAATGACACAGCCAAAATGTAAAAGCGACGAACATAAATTTAGCTATACTGGAAAATATTCGCGACCATCTGATTTCCTTGTATTACAAGTGCATCCGATAATTTATTCTCGTTTCTTAAAAAAATACTTTCGATTTTAAGCAATTAAAAAAATATATTCCTACGATTACACCATCATTTATCATTACACCCAATTAGCACGTGTCCGCCCTTAATTGCATCGCTACGGCGACACCTTTGCATTCCCTCTTCGTCTTTCTCCTCCAACTCTTGTCGCGTTCGCGGTTGATGTATTCGGTGGCGTAAGAAATTGACGGAGGGCGGTGGTAATGGTGGTGGCGGTGGTAAAGGCGACGGCAGCGTTTCGCTGCAATTTGCGCGAGGTAAGGGCAAAACCGGCCGGCAAAAACGTCGAGTCGGCGGCGGTGGCACAGAAAAGGACGAGAAGCGAGGAGCAACGGAGAGGGTCGTATAATAAATCCCGTCGTTGTTCGGGACTGCGTCGGGCGGCACCCGGGGGAAGAAAAGAACGGGCGGGAGCGTCGACACTTTTTCATTTCGGTGAAAGAGGAGCGACGTCAAAGTAGGCCGCTTTCACGGCCGAAGGGGGCGGCAAACAACCCCGTCGGGGACGCATTGGGCACATGGTGGTGTACCCCGCTCGCCGCCACCGTCCTCGTTATTTTTCACCCTTCGTAGACAGAATTTATTCGCTCTAGTCCCCCCACTACTCATCTTGTCCATTAACATATTCTGTTGGTGTTAATTAAGTTGGTCCTGAAAGGGAATCGAAGAAGACCTTAATTGATCGCTTATCAAATTTCTCTACCTATTTTAGATAATGATTAAAAATAAATAAGTGGCTTAATATACATTCACTTTTACACGAAATTTATATTAAAATTTATATTTTACACCACCCATTAAGAATTAGACCACAATTTTGAAACTGCACTAAAATAATACTTAAAAAAACAAAACCAAAATTTTTCACCAAACATTTTTCAAAATAAAACCTGTAGTTGGTTGTATGCTCACGCACAGCTAAGCACGTATTAACTTATCTTCCCATGCTTTCTTTCTATTCAGTAGTCGATGTCTTCCTGGGGTAATTCGTTCCATGTAACCTCTAAACAGTGACGAAGCTCATCCAGATTCTCAGGACGCCTAGGTACTTGTCGTATTGTTAGTCGTCAAGTTATCATATCCTAAGCATGTTCAATCGGCGATAAGTCTGGCGACCATGCAGGCCAGAGCAAAATCTGCAATCTAACCTTCTTCAGGAACATTCTTGTAACCACTGTAGTATGTGGTTTTGCATTATTCTTTTAAAAAGTGACATCCTACAGATGCACGTCGATGCAGCGACGTGCGTTCAAAGTGCCCGGAATGAACCTGGTAAGAATCTAACCTAACCCCAAATGTTAAGGCTGTGTGTTGTTGTTGAACGAACTCCCAACTGCGACTTTTCCCCAGATGTCGACGTACCCTTCTACGACTATCATATCAATGGAACGAATATCATCCTATTGATGAGCTGACAATCGCCGTTTTTTGACACCATACAACTCTGGCTACTGTATGGGGAAGTGTTAATAGAAAATCAGTATGAATGATGTCCAAAAGGAGAAATTCTTCTGTAAACAGTTGCCAATGACAAATGTCGATTCAAAGCACGCCCTATTTACTCTTGATTGCAGTGGGGAGCCTGCGTTTAATTCTGAATACTGTCATTTATAGCGCTACTTTCCATTACAAAACCTATTTTGGCAGTTCTGATACAAGAACCTGTAACAGAACTATTTTTAAAGTCAGAATTGTCAGTTTACCGATTTGACCAGATTCGACCTAATCCTAAGAACTAATAGGACTTCTAGCCTGGAGTGCCAATTCCTTTAGAGGTGCCTGTTTTTGCAATGAAATGTATAGTGTTCCCATCATACATGTATCTAGTGCTGCTCTGAGGTGCGGATCTTTTTCTTTGACATTGAATTTTGTATGAATATGGGCGCATTGTTTCGTTCGTCCTAACGAAGTCTGGGGCGCCGAATATCTTAAGATAGCTTTGGTTCAAATGTACGGAGTTGGGTTGGGTTGAATTTAGCGGTACATCTGAAGATATTTTGATAATGAAAGCGTCTACAATGAATAATTTCTGAAATAAAGTACTTTACAAAGTGATGTGGCAATCCTGCGTATTTGAATCTTCAGACGCATCATAAACTTCAAATCGAATCAAAAACTGCTAAACCCGACTAATGCTAGTTTTAGGTTTAGGTTGAGTTTAGCCGTGCATCTGAGCCAGTGACGTTGCTCATATTTATTGTCTTTTGTAAAATGGCATTGTCGCTAACAGTTTGATTTACTCATTTTGGAAACAACAGCGCAAGATGTTTTAAAGTAAAAAGACAAACTCTGAGCGTAGTGAAGGCTTTTCCGTGTTTGTTCCTAACATTGTTGCCAAAGCAAAAGTTTTCTTTGATGTGTTAGCGTTGGAAAGAACTTTTGATGCATCGTCCAATTTGTTACATCGCTTTAAAAAGTCAAGGAATTAAAGAACTTGGTCTCCATGGAGAAAAACTGAGTGATTTTGAAGAGGGTGTGTTGTATGAAAACCAGTCAAATGAAAAAAAATTATAACGCTGATGAATCAAGGATTTTTTGGAAGTGTCTTCCCACTCGAACTTCAGCATTTGAGAATGAATATAAAGCAGCAAGTCAGAAAAGTAGTAAGGAAGGAAACCAATTTTTACCATGCTATAACAGAATACTACTGGTATTCACAAACGGAAGCTTTGAAACCAAGGTCTTTCAAAGGTACAAGTGCAGAAAATTTACTAGTTTATTATTTCAATAATAAAATGATTTTATGAAGCAGTAGATTTTTTAAGAGTGGTTTGAAAAGATTTTTGTGCCTCAAGTGCGTAAACACCTTGATTTAATGAATTTACGAAGGAAAGCTTTGTTAATTGATAACGTGCCTTCTTCACATCCAGCTGAAAGAAATCGGAGAAGGTTGCAATTCGGCGTAAACCGAATCTTTCCACTTCTAGGGGTAGTGTTAGTTGTAGTTTTGTCATTAGATCTAACTCTAGATCTAGAACTAGAAACATTCGGCTTTAGCCGTATATCTCTCAAGACGGTTAAACGGTTAATTCTAGTTTTACTTGAGTTCAAGTGTACAGAGTTGGGTCGGGTTGAGTTAACAACCCTAGAACATCGAATATCTTAGAATGGCACTGACGACACAACACGACAAACAAACATATATCCGGGTTAAATGTTTGCCATAATATCATCCTAGGACCTAGGTTATACATATTTTACTGTTGTAATTGAATTATGATGTTTTTAAACCTATGATGAGGACGACTAGAAATATATGATGCTTCTGATAGTGATTCCAATAAATGCGATGATAACATTCCACTTAATGCGTTATGTGGCTTACCTTCAAATACCACATTTTTCTTTATCGACAATGAGGAAGACAACGTGGAGCTCAAATAAACAAACCAACAATTTTTTTAATACACTTTCGAAAGCAGGCAATTGTATAACGAAAATTAATCGTCCAGATGTTATCATTGCATATAATATGCATATAGGTGGCGTGAAATTTATGTTTGAATGATAAAATTGTACCTGAATGCAAAAAAGACGACCGAAAATCATTCTAATTGTTGTCGTTATCCTTCCTTATCCTTTCCACCTAAAAAAGAAGGATAACCCTCAACCAACAAATAACATCAGGTCTAACTATATTAAACATTGACCTTTACACATGGATAACCGCGAAAGATGTAAATCCCACAATTGTCACAAAAAATATCACGTTATATGCGAAATATGTAGAATGCACCATTGTTTTCACAAAGACAATAATTTTATTAAACAATTTCATTGGGACGATAAATATACCATTATGCCACTAACAACCAATATTATGTTTACATGTTTATCTTGTAGTAATGTATCTATTGCATTTTTAATTTTAATGTAAATATTGAAAAAATGCACTTTTTACACGCAAAAAGATATTTCTTTGTTCAAAATTGAAGGTTTGTAAATATTGTTGTTCAATTATATTAAACATAATAATGCAAAAATTGTTTCTTTTTCTTGTAAAGTGTAATAAATCGTGCAATAGAAGGTTAAGAAAAAAATTATTTTATCCAACATACCCGAAAAACCCAAAAAGAGAAACATTACATCTTCATTCCTCACCCTGTAACAGCTACATTAATCAAATTATAATTTTGAGTACATTTTTGAATTTCTATAAGTATTTTACTTAAAAAACTACTCTTTGTAAAAAGTTCTATCACCAAGCGTCCTTAAGAGAAAGATAATTTAACATACAACATGAACTTAAAAAGATCATTACATCTTTTTTCCTACCCTGTAACATACATATCCTTCAAAATACGTATTTTACTTTTTCAAGTACTATTTCTAAAAAAAAGTCCCAATCCAAATGTTCTTAAGAAAAGAGATTTTGATTCAACAAACACCAAAAACCCAAGCATATGTAACATTAAATATCTATAACACTTACAATTAAAATTTCCAAGATCAAATACTCCTTAGATAAGGAGGATTTTGGTTAAAGTACACAAGAATTAAGATAACGTCATTGTACAATCTTTCATATCTTCCACGCCAAATTAAATTATAATTGAAGTTGAACTCCTCAAAGTATTTTATTTAAGAAAGTACTGCTTGTTGGAAGTTGAACGCTAAAAACCCAAATATTGATTAATATAAAACATCAAATACAATATTAAATAAATCAGTGTATATTAGAGAAAATTGTTATTAAAATTAAACATGTTTTATATGCACCTATTACAATATCTTATCTAAAAAATCGATGTTGTTTAGTATTTGTCAATAGCTCGACTTAAAACCTTGAATTCTCATTTTGAGCATGCTGTCATTTCAGTGGTTCCTTCTTGTTTTGTAATTACTACATGAAAAATAAAAATATAATAATGAAAAACCAGTTAATTTCAAAATAACTTACATAATGACGTATTAGAATTTTGTAATAAAAGTGCTAAAAGGACAACCACAGTTATAAGAAGGCCGACTATTATGATGAGTATTACTAGATGAGTGGTCACTGACATTCTAGTATCGTAATCATCCACGTCCATTTCAATACTTATTTCAAAGTTTTGTTAAAACTATGTTTAACATTATTGAGTTCGTGTTGGGTATGTTCGCAAGATGTAATACTTGACATGGTATTGACATATCTTGTCATTTTCGTTTTATTTGTCATTTCGGTATTGTAATATTAATAAATTATAAATGAATTAAAATTTTAGTTAAGGCAGACGCTTTAGTAGTGTGAATCGAGCTTGAAATCGACACCGCCCGGTCCCAGGCGGTCATGGAAAAGCATGAGGCGGGAGGGGAGAGCGACCGGCATCATTAGCGCCTACGGCAGCGCCGCATCAATCAGTCATCGCACCAATGCGAGGCGCGCGCGCCGCCTATAGGGGGCCCGTGGAGCGCCTGGAATTAATGACGGCACCGTGCTCGAGCGATTAAATATTCCAGTACGGAGACCCTGAGGCGTCCTACCGTACCTACGCCTCTGGAATAGCGAATTTCGCACCCTTCCAAACCTATGTTCGGTTCACGCCACCCTCTTTCCCTTCCTTCTATCGGCGCTCACAAAAATTCGTCGCCTTTATGAAAATGTATTAAAAGATATGCTTAATATTCACAAATCCATAAGAAACTTTTCCATTCAATTTATGTATGGATTTATGTCTGTAGTGCACATATATGGTTAGAGTAATTTGTCAAATACGACTGTTTTTAAACATCATTTTCGCGCATAATCATAAATCTAATCTCATGGACAAAGAAGATTCATACAAATGGGAAATGAAAATGTTAATTTTAATTCTATCATTATTTATAGCTAATTGTCACTTATACCTTCGTAAGTATCGCTTATAATGAGGATAATTCAAAGAAAATAACTTAAGAAACGGTGTTTAATTAAAGTGTTTATGGGCATTATAAAAGCATCATGTTCCGACAATGGCTTACCATTAGTTAAATATAATAGAACCGATATTAACACAAAGGTAAAAATCACTAACATTTTACAAAAAAAAAATAATTTTTGTTAAATTTCAGAATAAATTATTCGTTTATTAATTACGTAGCGGCATTTTGCAATTAATGCGTCAAATTTTTGTTTATAAGTAACTATATTTTATTATGTACGAAATAAAAAGGGATCAATACTAAATACTTGGTCGTTTGAGTACTGCTGAAGTCTCGCAATTGTAAATGCAGGATGAAGAGAATAAACTTGGAAATTTTTTGAATTTATGTGAACTATGAAGTATTTTCGGGAACTCTCTAGAGTCTGGACGATTCCTTGACCCACAGAAATGAAGGAATTATACATAGTATGTTGAAACATGTTTAAATTTAACACAAAATTCTTTCTCTTTCATGTTAATATCTCAACTAGTTTTTGAGATATGACTTAATTTGTTTTAATCTTTATCAATTGCATAGAATGCTATTTAAAAAATCGTCATTTTGTTAAAACAACAAATTCTTACAAATTCGAACCAACAAGTTCTGATGGAGTAAGAAAACAACATTCAATAATACAAGTAATTCATACATTTGCGATAAGATTCTATTAAATTCATTATAATATCTCAATTTATTCTTAAAATATGACGATCTAAATTTATTAATATCAACATATCTGGGACTTATTTGTGCATAAAAAACGCATCTTTGAAATTTGTTTAAATGAAGGAATTATACTTGGTGAACTCAATCTCAATATATAGGATGTCTCTGAAATGTGTGTACAACGGAATACCACAGATTTCTTGGCTCAAAATAGGCCGATTTAAGTTAACTTATCTATATCCAAAGTTGCTTCGTTTCGCCGCTAGAGGACTTCAAAGTTAGCAAAAAAAATTCGTTTATTCATTATAACTCGAGAACACGTTAATAAATCTAAACCATTTTTGAGAAATGAGTTTTTAGGTTCAATTAACGTCTTTTTATGGTTTTGGGTAAAATTTTAAAAATACGAAAATGATGGAATAGCCATCATGTGTTTGACAAATATTAGTCTGTATTTTTTTTCTGAGTAAGCGGCGTTTACATAATTATAATTTCTGAATTGCCCATTTAGTTCAGAAACTTTTTTGTCTCTTATAAGATTTTGATTGCGTAAGTAAAGCTAGAAAAAAAGGAATTTTTAAGTATCTGCAACCTTTATTTACGTCATTTTGACTACAAAATCATTATGTGTTTGGCACTTAAATAAGGAATTAAATACTAGGGAATTTTTTCCTCATAATTCTTGTTCATAATCAACTGTACAGGCAAGAACTATTGATTTCAATGCCCAGAGAAATCGTACCAATTACGATAAGATTTTGTAATTGCAATGACGTAAAAAAAGCTTGCAGATACTCAAAAAATCCAATTTTCTGGTTTAACTACTAATGTAATTAAAATCTTATACGGGACAAAAAGTTACAGAACTAAATGAGCAATTCAGAAATTTTAATTATGTAGTCATCGCCTACTCAGAAAAAAATGGAGAAACAACTGCTGAAGACATGGCTTCTCGATCATTTCTGTGTTTTTAAAGCTTCACCTAAAAAGATCACCATAAAAAGACGTTAATTGAGCCTAGGAACTTATATCTCAAAAATGGTTTTGATTGATTATCGCGTTTTCGAGTTATGAGGAATAAACGAATGTATTTTGCTAACTTTGAGGACGCTTAGCGGCGAAACGAAGCAACTTTGGATATAGATAAGTTAACTTAAATCGACCTATTTTTAGCCAAGGAATCTGTGGTATTCCGTTGTACACGCATTTCAGAGACACCTGTATTTGCTTGTTACAAAATGCGTTCTATTTCATGTTGGTTATTCAACTAATTTTTGAGATGTGACTTCTGTTGTAATTTTTGTTAATCAAGTGGGATGATGTTAAGAAAATCGTAATAACAAAGTTTGAACGAGTATCAAAATGCTTGCAGATTATATTAATTCATTGCAACATCTCAATTTTTGAGATATGATAATCTAAATTTCTTTTAATATTAACCTATCTTGAGGTATTGGTACTTAAAAAATCGTATATTTGGGATTTATTGAAATGTAATTATACTTGGTGAATTCAATTTTGATTAAATTTGACACAAAATGCTTTATATTTCATGTTGATACTTCAACTACTTTTTGAGATATGAGTTCTTTTAATTTAATTTTTGTTAATCAAAAGGAGTGATACTTAAAATATTTATTTCATGTATGAGTATTAGAATAATAGTATGAGTATGAGTATTAAAATAATATTCAACAATACAAATAACTCATAAATTTGCTTTAAAATTATATTAATTCATTGTGATATCTCAATATTATAATATCTTAACTACTTTTTGAAATAACACTACATTTAATATAATTTTTGTTAATCAAACGGAGTGATATTTAAAAAATCGTAACAACAAAGTTTAAAGTTGAACAATTTCATTGTGATATCTTAATTGATTCTGGAGACACGAGGATTTAAATTTTGTTTAAACACGAACTTATTTTGAGTTAACAGTGCTTAAAACAAGGTATTTTTTTTGCAAGGAATTTTACATTTAGTATATTCAATTATAATTAAATTTACCAAGAGTTATTGTTGTTCGATGTACTTTGAAACAATCGCATCATTGGGATTTATAGACATGAACAAATTATACTTCTTGTCTTAAAACATTATTAAATTTACTGTAAAATGTTTTTTATTTCTTCCTGATATCTCGACTCGTTGAGATATAATTTCTTCTAAGAAAATCATAACAATAAAATTTGTAGAAATAAGAAAAAAAATTGCTTAAAAAATACGTTAAATAATAAATAAATACATCAGCTTTTAAATGGAGTCCATTTAAATCCATCCACATCACAATTATATTTTGTGGTATGGCATTTACGTTCTTTAAATACCAACTAACCTATTCTGAGCTACTACTTCACTTAAAAGAGTCGGATCATTGGGTTTTATGAGAATGAGGAATTTATGCACGTTGTGTTAACACATGATTAAATTTGTCATAAAATGTTTTTTTTAATCATCTTGTCAACTCCATTTTAATTGAGTAACTGACTTCAATTAAACACTAATCAGTAATCGAAAATGAAGGTGTAGAAGGAAGTCGTTATGATTAATTGTATAAATATTTTTATAAAAACCTACCCACTCCGACCTTGATGATCCTTTTATGTCAAACATGTCGTCTGATGACACATTTTGTAATTATTCACTCCTGATGGTGCCTTATCGATCCCCCTAGTAATTTGAGGAACACTTATTTTATTCAGCATCGAGAGTAGGGTTGCTCTCCAACTTGTCAGAGGTTCCCGCAAAGTCCATAAATCGAGCCACTACATTTTTTCATCCAGACTTCGCGATCACCCTTTCTGGTATGCATATTGTTTTTTTATGGTGCGATTATACAGTACTATAAAAAACGGATACGGGATGGATTTATCAAAATAAATCCATTAAAAACGATTTATAGAAAAATCGCTGAAAGTGCTCTAAAGATTTAATTTTTTTGGAGTAGATTTAAATTTTTTCCCTCTGTTTTTAAACGTGTTATAACGTCATCAATAGTTTTTAAATACAGTATGCCATTTTTGTTACGGAATTGGACACAGGATTAAATAAAGAAATAGTAGTAGCCATACAACCAACTGTTAGATGTTAAAAATTTTTTAGTTTTTTAATTTTTCATTGTTGTTTGAAAACTACTATTAACCGTTGACTTTTGTGTAGTCAACAAAAGAAATGACATAAGTGTTATTTTGCTATCTAGAATCAAAAATACCAATTTTTACTAGTTCTCCTTAAAGCACTTAAATTTTCAAAAATTTTTTAACTGTGTTCGAAAATATTAAAGAAAAATGGTAATTATATTTTTATAATTACCATTTTTCGAACTTTCAGAAAATACAATAAAAAATCGTCCATGACCCCATTTAACAACCAAACCTAACTTTGAAATGTTCAATTGGAAAATCCTTTGTAACATTGAGAAATAAAATTATTAGTTTTTGTTGTAACATCACTATATTTATCCTTAATAAAATATTTACATTATATGACACTATGGTGTTTGGAAATGTTACAAAAAGGTTTATTTTAGCTCTATCCTAAAGCAATAAGAAATAGATCTATCAAACCCTATTGTTTTGAAATAAAAAAAAACGAACTTAATAAGCTAAAAATCTGTGATTGTTTCCATTAAAAAAAAAACGAAAAAAGTGTCGTAATATCTCAAGATTTAATACGAAAAAAATTATACCTGATAAAATATAAATGATAAAATAAAAGAGTGTCCATATAATGTCTTAATTATAATTCTTGATCTACAACAATAACTACAGTTGGTACGATATTTGTTGAGCCAAAATTTGCAGAAAGGAAGAAATCAATAACGTTCTATTCTCTGAAAGCAACGCTTGATGTTTGTAAGAAGTGGGGTAACTTGAAATTTTGCAAGTTATTTCTGGAATCTGCAATTATAAAAACCTACTTGCCATACCGCCGCCAATGACATTCGGGGTGTCTGATGTTATTGATTCCATGAATTTGACGTTGTGATCTTCTAAAGGTGGGTTTAAATCAAACGAACAAACAGCTAAAATTAGAATATAGCATTCTTTGTCAATCTTTTAGTCTAAATGAATGCTCGTTTTCAGCGTTTACACCAAAATATCAACGAATAAAAATGAGAATAATGAACTAAAATGCAAGAGCACAGTATTTGTTTAAGTCATCCATACAAATGCTCATTATTCATTCATATCAATTCTGAGATTGGTAATGCTTCGTCATGACCGAGTCTGACAGGAATATTATAGGTGAGAGTACTGCATTTATAATTTTGTCTCAAACATTCAAAAAAAAGAAAGAAGAGACGTTGGTGGATGACAAATTTAATGCAACGAAGGATAATGGATAATGTAATTCAAAAATTTTTGTAGATTGGCTTCAGAGGATTTTGACCATTTATTATCTCTGATCAGCAACAAAATTCGGAAAACGAGTACGAAACTTAGAGATTCAATTCCTGCATGACAACTGAAGATTTTTATGAAAGCCTGATATATTTTATCTAAGTCATCTACGTCATTAGGCTCATTTGATAGAGATTTTCTTTCTCTTTACTCTTAAGATTAGAAAATTTTTGAAAAAAAAATGTAAAACTTATTTTTTTAATCTACATTTAAACATAAAACAGATGAGCACGAAATTAACACTAATCTAACACTAAAATGGTATTCACTGCACCTTATCATATAAAGCATGCAATGAATTTATAAGTAATCTGGGAGAAATGTCTGTAGCTTCATCGTTTATTCGCCACTCCAATTTGATCAGATCTTGAGGTCGAATTGAATTATAGATGTGCCAATTTCGTGAGTTCCACAGGATCACGATGTGTTATGCGTGACCCACCATGAGCGGGCATCAATTGTTGTACCACTCACGTGAACGTGTGTGATCGTAAGTATCTTTAGTTTCGTCTGGACCCGTCATGATCTGGTTGAAACAATTTTTGAATATTTCTTTAATAATAATATTGAATTTATTGAGGACCGCATTAGCAAAAAATACAATATTTACAAACAGTTCTTTTAAAATTTGTATTTTTCGAATATGTACAATTAATGATAGGCGACAGGTAGATAGCCAGTGGGTAGGTAACCCAATTTATAAGGGTTGGTAAATATCCAAACAGTGGGTACTTAAACAATTTTAAAAATTTATAGTAATACATGAATATTTTTTTAATTCGAATGAATTAATTTAATCACAAAGAAATGCCAAAAGTTCTAAAGTTAGTATTAGTTATATTTTTAGTTCCAATTAAAACCAGAACTAACCTTAGACCTAGTACTAGAAATATTCAGATTCCAAACTTTCTAGTACTAGGTGTAGTGTTAGTTCTAGTTTTACTTTGATACAAGTATACAACAATTTAAGACTGAAGAATAACTAAAAATAGAGTTTTTGTTCTCTTTAAACCTCCATTCTTGAAAACAAAAGTGTTTCTCTATCTAGAATTAAAAATAGCTTCTCATTTTTCAATTCTTTTCTCAGATTTTCTTTGTTGTTCTGGTTTGATTTTAGAAAATAAAGCTAGATAATAGATTATTACGTTTCAGTAACTAAGTGTTGAAGTCAAAATTCTAATCATTTTTTAAGTTAGCGAAGTGAATAATTGTTGCAAAAAGATTCTATGAACTAATCAAATAGAACAAAATTTAATTTAAATTTATGATGAATGGAGGAAGATCTTTAAAACATTAAAGGAAATATTAAGAATATTAATATTACCAATAACAATATGCCAGCTTTTATTTTTTATTTTAATTTTATAACAGTCTCATTTATTTTAGAACATGATAAATAAAACTAAACACTCTGATAATTCTGCCATTCTGTCAAGCACGATTAATTAATAATCTAATTAACAAGTAATCAAACGTGATTCATACATTTCATCACCTGATCGAGCATGAATGAAATTCATGAATGATATTCACGTGAGTGGCGTGCGTAACACGCGTGGGTTTAAATCGTGAGCGGGCGTGAACGGGCATGAAAAATCACTCACGCGCTCATCTCTAATTTGATTTTACACCTTTGATTTTAAATATCGCCAGAAGAAAAAATTGCAAGGTATAAGATCCGGAGGACACAATATTGTTTAAACATAACAGTCTAGTGGAGACTAGTGGAGGTGATTAGATTTTCATTGCTTTGGATGATAATATCGATTTTTTTTTATTTGTTGCAAATTGCTCCAGATCAGCCCTCAGCAAATCTTCAACATTGCCCGTTTCCTTAAACCATTTCAAAGAAATTAACTTAATAAACAATTTTTACATGTTTCTAGTCTAAGAGAAAATTATTAACATTTTACGTTATCGTAAAGAGAAAGAAAATCTTTATGAAATGAGACTAATTAACGGGTACGTTATCTTGTATAATAATCAAGTGTCATTCGTTGTTCATATGTTTTCTGAACCAAAAACATTTGAAAACCGTCTTATTATGATAAATAAAGTACTAAACTACTTTTGTATAAACAGTTTTTTTATAAAGTGGTTCACCGAGTTTTATACATACTATATTACATGCATATGGGGCATCTTGCTTGTATATTTGTAATATGGAATTGAAAATAGAAAAACTATGGTCACAACAATTATCTAGACATTGTAGCAGCCAAACTTATTTTTGGTTATAACTTGATTGTGCTAAATCCCATAATTTTGATTTTCGGGACAATAACTAGAGCAGCAAAGAAAATTTGATTTTTTCAGAAATGGTTTTCATAGGTTTTCTCGCTCAGTTTTTATTTTTTCTATTTGCCGCTTTGGAATTTTTCAAAAAATGGTGTATTGTATTTAAAAAACTATCGATGTATGTGATGTTTAGAAAAGAAATAATAACGTTTTGTTAAATATTTATAACAAAATCATCATAGGTGTAAAATAAAAACAAGATCAAATCGATATATGCGATATTTTCTAATATGATGCTTGACTGGCCATAGTCGACTGGGAGTATATTTTATTGGGAATAAAACGAGATGTACGTTACGCTCTGGAAAATATAACTCTGAATCAAGCTTGGGTCGAGCCATTATATCCGACCCGCAGTAAGCGACACGCGAGTCGTTTCCGTCCCCCGGTTCGGCGGAAACCCAGGCCGACCGAAACGATGCGACGGACGCCTCGTCTCTTTCTGGCGCCGGCGGCGTCGCACTCTAGATCCCAAAGTCGGATAGGCGGCCGTCGCGGCGTGGAAAAAGCGGTCGGCCGTCCTGTGATCACGGCACCCTCTTTGCGGCGAGCCGGCCGTCCGAGACTCATTAGCCGTTGAATGTGGGCCGCGCCGATTGTCCCGTAAGCCGACTAGCAAACAGGACCGTAACGAAAAATTTATTTACAATTTTTCTTTTTCAAATCTAATAACCACAGAAAATCATTTTGTATTCAAACGAAGCCAATATCCGTCAATATGTTAATCGGCACTTTACTGAAAGAGGACACGAAATTTAAAAAATCAAGTTATTTCCTAATCGGTCTTCGCGGAGCACAAAATTCGAAATAGTCGTCAGTCGTCGAAAGAGTTTTCTAAAAGAAAAAGAAACAATACGCTCGCTCGTAGGTCATTAGCAGAAGCTCCGCGGAGGTCCGAGGTGTAACGACGTTTTAAAGGGAATATGCCCGAGTAAAGAGAGCTCCTCGGAGGTTCCTTTTAATAAAGCCCCCGTCGGCCCCAGTAGACGCCCGACGTGGCCTTAATTAAACCGACGGGTATTCATTCGTTTATGGGGGAAAGTATAAATTCCGGGAGACTTCAGATTTATCCTTTCCCAATTTTCTCCGCCGCATCTTTCGCGAACAATGCCGATGTCGAAAATTTATCGTCGCCGTGTGTTAGGGTGAGAATATTCCTTGATTACAAAGAGCATCATTTTTTCGACTCCACAAATAAACTATATTTTTCAACAAATAAAAAGACATTGTTTATTACTCAAGGATGTTGATCCTTCTATTCTTCATATTATTATTATTATTCTTAGCATTCATTTTAACATGATAAGAATGTTGTGAATTTGTTAAACAACTTCCTCAAATAAAAATTGAATGTGTTAAGATATGAAAGTTGAAACTTTTTTTTTATAAAGTTAGAGAATCGCGAAGCTCAAACCACGTTATCCTTTCGTAGTAAGTTCAACAGGTTGCAGTCAATTACCCGGTACCCGCGGCACTTCCACATTGTAAAACCGTGCAAATTCGATTTCCGGCGACTTCCGGTTGCTAACGACGATGGGCCCGCGGCGGCCGACACGCTTAGAGGTCGCTAACATTCGCTAAAATTCAGGTCACCGAGGCCGGGCATTGTGTTTTAAGTAAGAGAGAGCGTCCATCGTCCCGGTCGATCGGCGGTGTTCTCTGCGGTTCAAGCACAATTTGCCGACCGCCGCGCTTCGTCCACCACTAATTGACGGTCCCCGGGGGGCGAAGGCCCCGCTAATTTAAGAGGCGGCGGCTCCGCCACTTCTGCCCGTTACGTGTTAATTAACGCGGTTTCTTTCTTTCCTTCGGCGCGATTCCGAGAGCGCCTGTTTTAACCTGGAAAGTTCTCCTTGTCTGGGCGGCAACGGCTGCTGTTCAGTTTTGCTTTTAATTCTGCTAATTAGTCGGGGCCCAATCAAAATGTTCCCGGTTACGACCACCGCTTTTATCGTCTACTCTACCTTGAGGTTATTTTACTATGTTTATGACTGCGTGGTTTAGCAATACTTTACTACAAACAACGAATAGACTGGCTTTCAAAATCCTGAAATGTAGGAAACTTCCCAGAAGAATTTATTCAATCACCACTATATGATAAACATCGGGATTGATGTATTTAAAAGTCTCGGCTTGAGATTCCTAATATACCCTGAAAATAACTTTAATTGGCCTAAATGCGTTGTTGTTTATACTGAGCTAGCTCTATGGCTAACTGTTATGGAGGATTACAGCAGCTTATTCGAGCAAATCACCAAATGCACCGTGCACCTATTACATTATTCATCGAGAAGTGCTTGCATCAAAGCAGTTGATCCTTGCACTGAATTAAACGAATTGGGACAAAATCTTAGATTTCAAGAAAAGCTAAACATCCTTATTAATTTGTATTTATTTGAGTATTGGAACCTTAATCCTAGAACTTAAGAACACAGGTGTACCATGATCTTTCCTCAGCTTCAAAATCAGTCAGTACATCAATGTATCCAAATTCAAAATTACAAAAACCCAAAGTGAAAAATAAAGAAATAATGAAAAAGTATCTATATCAATATTTGATAGGAACTTTAATGTATGCATCGCATCAATTAGTACAAGTCCGGATATTACATTTAAAAACTCCTTAAGTCAATTTAACTCTAATTACAACGGAAGTCATTGGATTGCAGCGAAAAGATTATAAAGGTATTTAAAAGGACACAAATTTGAAATTAACATACCTATAGAACTTCAAAACAGATATGGAATGTTATACAGATGCGGATTAGGGATCATCTATAGATGATCGGCGCTGGTATACCGGTTATTTATTTAAAATGGCAAATGCAGCCGCTTCGTGGGAAAGTAAAAAACAAAGAACCGTAGCATAATCAAGTACAGAAGCTGATTTAATGAACCTTACCGAAGCGGCTAAAGAGGCGCTGTATGTGAATAAATTCTTATCGGAATTAAAAATTTGATTCAAAATAACTATTATTTTCATATGACAATAAAGGTTATTAGAAGTTAAATAAAATATCATTTCGTAAGAAAATCTTTGGAAGACATGCCAACAAAGCCGCCACGAAACCCAATTAGAAAAATTATATTAATATATTACAAAAATATGTATCTATGATTGGTCTTGAGAGGAGTGCCGGAATGTTAGAAATATTTTATAATGATAAAGCAATCCCAATTGTCAATAAATATGTGTTAATCTGTTACTATATTACGCATAATGTAAAAAATATTCGCTTAAAGTTTTAAATTATCAAAACATGTTACTTACAGGTTTTATAATAGGAATGGGTTGATTTTGAAATGGAACATAAGCTATGTAGATATTAACGGAATTCTCTGAAATTTGAAAAGCCCTTATTAAAACCTATAATACATGTAATTATACTTATTATTAATTATTGGTTATTATTAATTATGATTCGTACAATGGCAAAGATTTGAGAAGCCCAGTGCCTAGGTTTAAACCTCCAATTTTAAACCTTGTAGAGTTTACAAGAAAAAGTCGAGAGAGGCAAAAATCGTAATTTTGGTGATCAATGCATTCAAATCGTTCGCCCAAATTATCCATTGTGATGCTTGCTATGTGACATGTAGCGTCATTCTACTGGAACGTTTCGTTCATGCCCGTATTGTTCAATTCGAGCCAAAATAATTCCAAAAATTCGCTTCGACACCAAAGCTGTTTTTTTCTGTCTTTCTCATTGTTCATAGATGGTAATGGGATCACTCATAGTGTGGTTCAGAATACATCCTGAAAATAATTTGAATTGGGAATTGGCCAAAATGTGTTGTTGTTTACACTGAACTTGCTCTATATCTAACTATTATTTGTAACTGTTATGGAATACTACAACTGCTTATTTTAGCAAATTACCAAAGTCATCACAGTGTACCTACTTGAATATAGAGAATATGTTCCTAAAACGCCAGATCTAAATAATGAACAAGACTGTATTCAAAGCAAGTCAAAAGTGGTGAGAACGGCGAAAACACAGGAAGAAGAGGGTCAAATGCATGTATTTATAGAAGAAGAAGGAATATGGTATGGCTCTGGTATTGCAGTTTAAGCGTTGAAAGCCGCCTTGAAGGCGAGATTTCTGTATCAAAATCTTTGAAGATGTTTTTTAGAACGTAAAATTTAGCGCGGTGCAATTTAGTTCAGCGAATTTTCCATCAATTTTATGAAACTTTTCATAGATATGCTCCAACTCACTGGCTATCACATGAAGTTCGAGTTTTTTTTTTAATAAAAATTTTAATACTGTTTCATACCCATTCTATACAGAAATTAATAAAAAATTTCCCTCAAAATGGTCCTAAAGCGTATTGATACATTTTAACCATAAAAATGTTGTTTTACGATTTTAATTACATCATCTTCTATGTGATACTGCACATCAAGTTTTATTTATTTAGTATTGGGACTTCAGCACAGGAACTTTGATCACAATAAAGATGAACCATTATCTGGTCTTCCTTCAGTTTTATGATGATAACGTAGGTATTAAACCGCATTTTCTTCCTATGTTTCTTCTTTATCTTCACTCATAGTTTGAAGTTATCAGAAAATGATGCTTATACGTCTAAAAGGAAGATCGCAAAGATTTACGAAATCCACTTTATAGATCTGCAACTTTACAAAGCCCAACAAAAAAGTGTAGAGGGGTAAAATCCATAATAAATTATCCATTGTGATATTTACAATGTAACATGCTGCTACCATTCTCCTGGAATGTTTCATTCATGTCCATATTGTTCATTTCGAGTCAAAATAAATTCAAAAATGACCTTCAGTACTAAATGTTTTTTTCTATCTTTTCATAGTTCGCAAACAGTAATAGTCTCATCCCATTAATACTCTGGTTAAAATTCTTAGCACACCCTGAAAATAATTTGACACTAATAGCTTCGGCAGTATTTCTGATTTTGTCAGTCAATATATGGGGCGTCTTCGAAGCATTGCAAACTTATTCTGAGAACAAGCGGTGTTGTCTATAAAGCACTTAAAGGCAACCTTGCGCTCCTAGCTGATTTGGATTTTGTATAGATGTTGACAAACAATAAATATAGCTTTGATAGGAAGGGTATTATTAAATCTACACTGCTTAAAAAACTTAGAATACACTTGTTTCGAAATATGCAACTTTTTAAAACAGTTCTAGGTAAATCAAGTTTGGTTTATATCAACAGCATATATTTAACGAATAAAAATTAGAAAAACAATGTTAAAGATGTAAATTAATGACATTAATGACAGTGGGGTTTTCTGTGGATGGCTGAGGTTTAACGCTTTCCTTATGTTTTCCCATTCCTCAACCAGGGCATGTATCAGTTCCTGAATGGTTAGAAATAGACACGTGCTCAAGAGAATTCAGATATGGATATAACGCGGTCCATGTATATGACCTGATTTTCACGTCCTTGCAAACAGTTTTTGCTGACGCTTCTTTTAATCTATTTCTAACAGTTTGATTAGAAGTTTCATATTAACCAGTCTATCGAAACCGATTCCATAAACGCTGATATGTCGAATAGAGGACCATAAATAAGAGCGACAACACTAGCAACTTGCACTTCATTAAGATGCCTTATGACTCTTATAATCAACAAAAATTGACAAATCAATTTATTTGTCATCTTTAGTAGGTTTTCACTTTCGAATTTAAAGTATACTTGACATCTTTTCCACTTTGTTTTGGGTAATTAATTTATTTTTTTAAGTGTAACTTAGAAATAAGTTATAACTGTTACATTGTTTTTGTAACTTTCTTTAGTCAAATTGTGCATGCTGTTAAAGTAAGTCAAACTTGACTGCCTAGAAGTGTTATTAAAATAGTTATAGAAGTCGAAAATTGTTATCTTAATGTTTTTGAGCACTGTATGTTTTACTGAACGAATTTGTGTACTATACAGTATGTTCCCGGATCGAATTGCAAACAGGAAAAAATTTGTTACTGAATTTTAAAACTTAACTCAGCATAACTACTGCGTCGGATATGTTCAAACTAACCAATTATACCTGTTTCTTTGTATAAATTACAGTTGTTTCTAAATTAAAATTTTTTAAGTTCGATTTATGATATGTAACCATGGAAACCGACGTGTTAAGAGTACATTGATCGCATAAAATTTAAAGGTAGTTCATCAAGTTCATTAAAACAATTTTGTGACATATGCAAATACACTGCGATCAAAAATAACGATCCATAAAAAATTACTTTCCCAAGCGCTTGCCACCAATACTTACTTCCCTCGTTCAAACGGTGTTACCTTCATTGATTCAATTATGGTAGTGGTGAAGTGAGGGGAAACCCCTAGTTTAGTAAACATAACCTTAAGAATTCACACACGTAAGGATACGTTTATATTGAAGCTACAATAAATGATAAAAGCGTCGATACTCACATAGGAAGCCAATAATAGATATTAAATAAATAGGCAATACATTCAAAAAATAATTGAAAATTCCGAACATGAAAAGCAAGAACATAATTCTGATCGAAATTTTGAAGTGTTAGTTCTAGTTTTAGTTCGATACAAGTATATAATAATCTAAACGCGAATAACAGCTAAATGTGTAGCTAACACCTACATTAAAACTAACACTATATGTAAAATTATAAACATTTGGGTTTAACCGTACGTCTTTTATTGTTAGTATGGTTAAACCCAAGTATTTCTAGTTCCAAGTCTAATAGAAGTCTAAAACACACACATTACATAAAAATGGGAATAACTAGTTAACATCTATAGTTAACTAGAGTGTAAAATGTATATGATTTAGGTCTAGTTTATTCACCTTTAGTTAAATTTAACTATCAGATATTTACCATAGTTACTGTTAATATATACCATAGCCAATAATGGCAAGTGAAATTACAGTAACCATGGAAAATATCCAGTAGCTAAATTTAACCAAAGGTGAATAAACCGGCCCTTAGTGATTAGAACATATCCGACGCATTATTTATACTAAGATAAGTTTGAAAAATCAGTAATAAATTTTTTTCCTTCTTTGTAACTCGATCCGTGGTCATAAATTGTTTTTACATAACGTTTTTTAGTATTTCTAATTAGCAACATATGTATAATAATAATAATAATGAGTATTTGAACGAAAATAAACAAGAACTAGTAGAGTGGAGAGAAATTTCAAAATTGAATTTCGCCAGGAAATAAATTCATAAATTATTTTCTCATCGGTGCCCGGTTATTTATTGTTTACCTTCGCGTATGTGTGCGTGCGAGGCCCGCGCCTGGTGATTTAAAACAATTCTGTCGGCAACGGCAATTTGTTCGAACGAAGTGGACGCCGGTCGGCATTTCCGAGCGGACCGCCCACAAATGTTTACATTAATGCGCATATTTATAAATTCGGCGCCGCCGCCGGTGCTTCTGTCCATCGATACCGAATCCCGCTAAAGCACCCGTTGCTCCCCGCAATCACCCCCTTCAACGGGCCAAAAACTCTCGCATAACATAGAGGTAATTATGTATTGTGCTGCCGGCCTGCACCGACCGCAAAATGCATCGAAATAACGGTGGCCGTTTGTGGCCCGCATTAAAATTTTAAAAATATCGTTCGCCGCTGGCATATAAAACATCAAAAGTTTCAAGCATCACAAAATGAACAAATGTAATAATTACAGCTCGATTATTTTAATATTAAATTTACACCAAAGGAAATTTTACCACTTTTAATTGTGTTAACATATTTAGTTTTATTAACTTACCTTGTTTGATACAGATAATGAAATTCGGGTCAGAGATTTTTCATAACCTTACAAAATAAACTTCAACTTCCTCTTTTATTTTTTACGTTAAATACACCTTGCAATAAGCAATAATTGTGTCGCGTGTCCCTAAACGTGGGCACGACCATCTCATTACCTTCGCTAATAGGCAATAAAAGCGAGGTTGGTAGCCCTACAGGGACAATCAAGCCGGAAAGGCCAAAAGTATACCATAATTGGGGGGCTACTGGGTATGTTCAGGGCGTCCGAACGACGAGGACGCTGTGGAATTAGCCGCAATTCGCCTCGGTCCTTCTCGGTTTCTCGCTTCCGCTTGTACGTATCGTCGTGAGCCGACCCTGATCCCAAGGGAACTTCGCGTGCTGAGACCGACCCAAATCTAATTTCGACTCGCTAAACATAATTAGCGGCATTTTTTAACTTCATTTCGGAAGGTGTCGTCAAAAAAATCGTTAAAAACATCCATTATGCGAAGGCTGATTTCGGTGACCCCTTTTTTGTTTCGGTTAAAAGTGCAAATAATTAGCGGACACGTACCCGTGAAAATAAATTCAAATGCGAATCGAGCGAGCGAGACTGAACGATAAAATACAAAAAATAGAAGCGAGACAAAGCGAGAGGGGATACGGTAAACTCGTCCGGTGGAAAAGGACGGGAGAAGAATGAAGAAGTAAATGGAAAGAGAGAGGATGAGGAGCGCAGAGAAAACGGTAGTACGCGGAACGGAAAAAGCCACCGGGGGGAAAAAACAAAAACCCGACGAACCGTCGCTCTGGTCTAGATCCGCCCTACCGTCCTTCCGTGCGGCAACGATAAGAGGAAAAAGGTCGGGCGCGTGTTCCCGCTTCGAAGCGCGCCCGGTCCGTCTCACTCTCTCTGTCTCATTCTGGCATCGCTTCAGTCTCGGTTACGCTCCGTATGACAGTGAACCTCAAAAGTTTTCCACACGATTTTTATCATTTACTTACAAAAATAACTCATAAACAATATCATAACTCGCAGGAATCTAAATTTAATCTCAGATTCTTGAATTGTTTTTGAATCTTATGACATTCATAAATAATAAGCTATAAAATTCCCTTAAAAAGTAATTATGGATTGTAGAAAAAATCAAACTACTACAGAAGCATTTAGATGTAAAAGGAATCTCGAAACAATATGTACTCGATACATTTTCAACTTGAAATGGATTTATTTGTACAAAAATAAAGGTGCGGGGTCACGCCATTTGAGTTAGGTATTTAAGTGCGAATGGAACCAACAGTTGTTGATCAATGGCTTGTTGTTGGATGTAATCTCTAAACGTGGTTTATGAGTATCTTCAGGAAACCACAAAGGAGGAAATCACATGTTGACATCCAGGTGACCTTGGGGTATGGGATATCACCGAAATGAATCGTTCATTACAGAATTATCAGAAAGACCATTATATGGCACTTCGCTTCTCTTTCTGTTTCAGAAATAAAACAAAATATCCAAGATTATCAGAATTTGAAACTAAGTCAAAAGCACCCGTTCCTCTAACTGAAAAGAAACTAAATTTTTTTTTTGTTAGATAATACTAAAACTGAATAACATATCGATGGGAAGGGAGGAGTAAATCTATGTAGAGCGCAACGAAATATACTACACTACATAAACTTGTTATGTCTAGATAACATACCAAAATCAAGTTTTTCATAATCGATTAAATTAGCAGATGGGTCTGAGGATTTAGGTTTCATAAGAAAATCCATTAAGATGCTGTTATGATGTTGAGTGACATTAATTCCAGCACCTCAGACACAAATGACCTTGATATAATAAAATAATCTCAAAATCCTATAATTCTGATTCTCAAATGAGCAGAGGTTGTCATCTAAAGTTAAAGATCGTCAGATATAGTATTAGTAAGACAAAATACATGGCATGACTTCTAGAGCTTCAGTGTTCCCAGCAAATCCATTAACTCATTGATACCGTAGTATTCGTTTTCACAAAGTGTTTCCCTAATCTTTTTTGTGACGTAGTATTGATGAGAATATCGCATGAACTATTTGTTTATCCCGTTAGCAAACCCTAATTCTATCTAATTGTTATTTCAGGATAGGATACTAGATCAAAATGACAATCAATCAATCATTCCAATATTTCGATCCTATATTGAATCTTCCTCAGGGAGTCACTATCAGATTGAAATGAAACTTGCTAAAATATTAAATACAACGGTATTACACCTACGGATACAACGTTTTTCAAAATGAACATGTTTTTTGCATAAAGAAAAATTTAGGCGTATTACCGTTATATTTAATGTCTTATAATTAGCCAGTTTAATTATAATCTGATTCTCTCCCCATGAAAAGATTCAATATAGAATCGAAATACTGGAATGATTAATTGATTATCATTTTGATCCAGTATCCTATCCTGAAATAACATTTACTTGGTAGTATTAATGTATAAGTTTGTTATAAAATTTAACATCTTGGTAATTCAGTATGGAATTTGTTGAGATGAATTATTGTTCCTGGCACTGTATTGATGATATTGCGCTCTACACGATCCATCATTAATGTTTTGTTTTATCAAAATAAGAAATTTATAGACATGCAGTACGATGACATATTTTGCGATCTCTGAAGATAGTAAACCACATCTCGATATCTCTATCCGTTATCGAATTATAGATGAAAATGTCCAATATTCGGGTTCATCCAATCAGACCTAATAGAGGTGATAGCTATGATAAAACTCTTCAGCCACTTTGCCCATAAGGATTTTTTCCCAAACTTCTAGGCCTTACCGTTGCTAAGATATAACCACACCGTACGCTTAACAGGTCACCCTATATACAATATTATTAGTTTAAAGCTTCTCCCGAGGCGTTATAACGTTTTAATCAGGTAAAGCGTTATAAGGTAAAGCATTGTCTAAGACAATCTCTGAAAATATAGAATAATTTACATGTTTCATATTAAGTATTTTTTCGTACAAAGATACTTCTGTTGAGTATTGTAGACGAAATTCACTCAATGAAATACAATAGAGAAATAAGCTCAGGAATTGCCACCTACATTTTGCTACGACGCAATTGAACTTGACCGGCCAAAACAGATTGGCCATGCTGTAGCTATAATAAGATATTAATAGTAAAGCTTTAACTTCAAAGTCACTTTGTTGTAATTGCACGAAATTAAACATCATTTAGTTAGATTTAGCCAATTATAACGCTTCACTTACAAATAAAACCTAAGGCCACTTGTGGCCTTAGTGTTCAATTGCATTCTATTTCTTACTGATTAATATTTTGCGATGATATCGCAGTTCTAAAAGAACAACGACGCAATTGCTAAAACTGAAATTTTCGGAGTCGTTGTTGCACCGCACGTTGTACGACTTTGTGATACCAATAAGCATTAAAACTCAACTATGCATACATTTATACTCACGACAGTTCTTCTGGAACAGCGATATGATATTAGTGAACTAGCCTCGATGAATTGTAGCGCCTCGTCCGCAAGCGAGGCAAAATGCTTTGCTTACTGTACTAAAATAAAAGCTTTATAAATTTATATACAAAAAGCAATAAAAATTTCATCTACTACAACATATTTGCAACAGGTTGTACAATTCCTCCCATGTATGCTGTCCATAAATATCCATAAATAACATATTAAGTATTCTTTATGTTCGCTCTAGGAAAAACCTTTAATCATGTCTATCCTCTAAGTAGATTATAACTGATATACTGATTCAAATTGAACATATAAATAAATAATAAAAGGAAATGAATTCTTTATTTATCCATAATCGTTTTTTGTTTGAGGACCACTGAAATACAGGGTCCCGGATCCTTTATTACGTTGGACGCTGCTCCGGGCAGCATTGTCCCGTGGCACGCAATTAAAGGAGCAAGTTGGCCGAGACCGGGCGCGAATTATTTTTGCGGAGTGCTGTACGGCGTTGCCGTCGTCGACGTTCGGCGTCGTTTTGCGCCCTCGGCAAGTCGTAAACGTTACGCGACTCACGTTCCGCCGTCGGCCGCCTACGCCGCTATGACGACCCACCCGGTGGTGCCTTTCGGGCGTCGCGACGCTCGCTAGTTCGCTTCGACGGGGTAAACGGCAAATAGCAAGCGAGGGCGAGCGAGATGGGTGGCGGCATCTGTCGAGGGGACTGGCGGCAAATCACTGCTGCCAATTTACCGTCCCGCTACTTGGAAGTGAATCTCCAAAAATTGCTCACATATCGAGGGCGTCAAAGAAAGAGAAATAAAAATAATGCGAATTTTTTAAATGAAATATTCTCTTTTTAAATATCACTTTGCTTTTAATTATTTAAGGATTTAATTGTATTCAGAGGCGGAGTTCTCACTTAACCTGTGACTTATCCGTGCTCTCATTAACTGCGCGATTATTCTCGGTCGGTACTCTTTTTCTGCTCGAATCCGGCCAAGGCAGTTAACCGGGCACATAAACGTCCCCTCATTAAGGCCGATTCGCAGCCAGAACGTAGTTGAACTCTTGCGTTGAGCGCCTCCGGTGGCCGTGGACCGTTATAAAACAGCTGTGCTTCGGTTTTTCGGTTGCCGAGACGCCCATAAAACGACAATTATGACCGACCCGAATGGGGCCCTTTTCGATTTAACGAACGAACTCTCGGCGCGACTTTTCTTCGGTCGAGATATTTGCGGAATTCGGTTATATCTTTTAATTGGAAATTTGATGCTGAAATTTTTCGTTCCACCGCAATATTCCGTATTGGTTTTGCCATCGTACCTATTACTGTTGCTTCTAATTAACCTTGTTCCTCAATCTTTATGTTGTATCGTTAACGAATACATTTTCAAAAAATCTTTCTTGATTATATTGTTTTTAATTGGGGATTTGTGGATGTTTTTGTTCGAAAGTTACTTTCTTTACCCGTGCGAAAACTAAATACACCATATTAAAGCTGGTTTCTTTCTCTATCTAAATCCGGGTTTTTGTTTGACGATATATTGATATTAAGAGTGCTCCTTCAACTATCTTAATCCGGGTTTTCGTCGGTCAAAATCTATCGCCGTCGTACTTATATCATCCTTAAGTTAATATAGTATATCCCTATAAGCAGAACCGCTTAATTACTCTTCATCTAAATAACTTTTTTATACAGGATTATATTCGCGTTTATCGTTATGCCAAAAAAGGCAGTTCGGATACTGGTTGGACTCAAAAATCAAAAGTGTTGTAAAACCCAACTAAAAAAATTAAGAATATTTACCTTGCCGTGCTGTTTTATATACTTCTGTCTGTAATAAAGATTTGATGCTGAAAAATGCAGACAATCACGAACAACACCCGATACAAAGAAAATATTGTGACTCCATATCACCGAGTGGTCAAGTCATAAAACAAATATGATTATTAGCCGTGAAATTATATAACGCACTACCATGGGAAACATGAAGCATGAAAACAAAATAGTTTCGAATCAAGAATTTCTTCTTGGAGAATGAATACTATACTGTGCAAGAATATTTTGAATGAATGACAATTTTCAAATTTTGCAAATTTTTGCAATTTGCTTTTCCTTTATGTTATTAAGTATTTTTTTCTTTTCTTTTGACGTCAATACTGTGCCATGTACACACACCATTTGTTTAAATAAAGTTTTTATTATTATTATCAATCTTGATGAAATAAATAGTGTCTAAATCTAGAACTAATACCAAAATCTAAAACTGAATAACAGCTAAAAGTTAATAAGTAAGAGCTAATACCAACACTAAAGCTAACATTAGATTTAAAACTAGAAACATATCTAGTTCTCTTAGGATAGTTAAACCTAAATGTTTCTAGTGTTAATAAATTCTCTATTTCACAGTCATTAACTGTTAACATCTTATGGATAAACTTAGTTTTATGGTTTCTATAGTTACATATAAATTGAACTTGAACATTTTTCAAAAAAAAATTCGGTTTCGGCCGAAACTACATCCATGTTCAAATTTCGGTTTAGGTTTCATCTCAAAATTGTGTTTCGGTCGGACATTAGAAATTAATTAATTTGCTATTGGGATGCTCAAGCCAACAGATTAAATTAAAAATAATTATAGACATTGTTTATAAACCAATTCTGATGGAGTAAATCTGTTACGTTGAGATGCATTAGATTGACACCTAACCCTATAACTAATTCTGATGAAATAAATCTGCAGGGTTGGGGTTAATTAGGATCCTCACTCTAATTAACTTTTATAGTGAAAGTATGCCATATACATTGGTTTATAACCCTTTCTGATAAAATAAATCTGTTACGTTTACATACAAAATTCACAAATTTCATAGTCTTAGCCACTTTTAAGTCTTGTTTGAGCCGATAACATTCTTATATGGAAAGAATAAAACTCTAAAAGCATATCTATACTATAGAAAATTCTCTCTTTCTAGTACTGTATAATACGCGGCGATCGAACACGTACATTTTTATCAAAAAACAACAAAACTCACACGTTAAAGATTTTTCTATTTTTTTCTTAATCAAATAAATCTTCTTAATATCTTTTTATGTGTTACACCATAAAATCGCTTATACTTTCGGTTTATTAACTGGTTTTACGAAGGTTCTGGTTCTAATAGTTTTTCTTGGAAACTCCTAGTTCCTGTAGCTTCTCGATGATCTCCAACAAATGATGCTATATAAGCAATTGAAGTGAGTTACCCTTGATCTTCCACGTAGTAATTTCTGGTTTCGGTAGATAGTATCATTGATTTTCTCTTGGACTTCTCATGAGTTTTGTATCTTATAGGAAGATCTCTGTAGACTCTATAACAAAACTTGGTCTCCTGCCTGGACAACACTTTCAGTAGCCTTAAGCTCATAGCTCACCATAGCGCACCAGTTCGTGAATATCACCCATCCGCTGTCTCAATATACTCACGTAATCTTTTTTGGCAATATCCTCACCCGATGGGCATTTAAACATCAAGACAGAGCGTAGAAGCAACTTGCGACTCATAATGATGTTGGTCAGCCCGTATTCTGTTGATGCGTGTATTGCAGATCTATATGCCAGCAGAAACAAATAGAGATACTTATTCCAATCTAACCCCACTTCTGACAGCAATTCTTATGTTTCCTTATTTATTTAGTTATGAAATAACTATCTTTGTGTATACGACACAATACTGTCATTTATATTTTTAATAATAACGACCACTGTCTTGTTCTGTTACAAGATAGAAGTACATATGAGCTAATAACACTTCTCATTTGATAGTAAAAGATATGTAGCCTTCTATAACATTAAAGGTTACTTTTCAGATTTTTAAACATAATTCGCAAAAATATGGTTGCCTTGTATTGTTAACTAAAATGTTTGCTAGGCTACAGTTTCTGTGGATGCGTTGATCACACTTTTTATAGATTCTATCTCCCCTTCTTCTACGCAATGAAAGTGTTTCATTTTTACTTTCTAAACTATGTAGATTTATTCTACAAAATGTTGTAAGTATCACAATTGTTACCATCTTGTTGTTTGGGATACTCCAAAATTTCTATTAATCTGTGTTTGACGAATGGGTGCGGACGTTAGCTTCGGAATAGGTTTCAATAGTGATAAATATTCACGGGCAGTCTACTTTCCTAAACAATGCAGATCGTGGACAAAAAAAGGAAAAGTGAAACAATTGTTTAAGCGGCTAAACAGCAATGGTTGTTGTCCACATTTAATGGAAAAATTAAATATGAAACGTCTGGAACAAGTCGAACCGATATATCTTTTAGGCTATATTGCATTGAAAAATATTACAGCGTAATACACCAAATACTATAATAGTTGAAATATAATCATATATCGATGATCATATATTCATAACAACAGAACATATTACAGTAGTTGGAAACAAAATAACATCAAATAAATTTCGGTTCACAGTAGGTGCCACCACACTGTTAATTTCAGAATATAAATGAATTATTATACAATGTTAAAAGTCGTAATTATAAAAACAGAAACAAGCATTTGTTTGTTTATAAATCAGTTGTTAAAGCTATAAGTAATATTGCTGAAGGTTGTACAGCAACAGATGTGAGGAAATTCATGCACATATCTATATATCTATACTTCAAAGTAGAATAAAATTCACCTAAAAATTTAAATGTTACGATAAGGTGGTCTTCATCACTTATACTATATTTTAAATGAGTATATTTCCTTAAAATTAATTTCTATATCGTAAATGACAAGAAGCGAAATTTCATCCGATCTTAGATAGTTCACGTAATGTTCTGGATCTTCACTATTTAATTTTGTCAATAATCGATTTTAAATTCTCAAATTATTACTGTGTGTTACCTGGAGCCAAATCCATTCTACTGTCTTCTTCTTCTTACGTGGTTTTTTCAATAATAAACATATTGTAATTATTGAACTTAAGCAAGCAACAAATGCAAAATGCTATTGTTCAACTAATTTGTATAATATGATCAAAATATTACGTAATGTAAATCGACATAATATTTCACATATTTTTTCGTCAAAATTGTTATGAAACATATATTATCTCAAACAGTATTATTATAAAATTGTCCGAGTAAACATTAAACGTGTTAGTGGTCATTAAAAGTTTCATAACTAGAATAAAATGAATAGAAGTTTATTGCTATCATCACATGGGTCTTTCTTTAAACTACTTTAAGCAATCAGATCTGATTTTATATTATTATTATTTTTTGTTTGACAGACAATATATATATAAATGGGATTGCATTTGGGACTGGGACTGATTGGGAAGTATAAAATCCTAAAACGAAACTGTTTTTGTGCTCGAATTATCCTGTGTGCGAGTATACCGGGAATTATGAAATCCTCGCATCGCGCTCGGAGTGTCAACAATCCGATTTTTTCGGTACTAGTAAATTCAATAGCGCACGTATGGATTTGAGAATATCCGAATTTGCCCTCTGGCATCCAACGCGAATTCAACGATAATCATTGCGTTTTAATTTCAAAGTTCGCGTGAAAGTTGAATCGTAATTAGGGTGTACACATTTCCTCAGACCCCATTTAACTCATTGACCTTATTAACGCATATCGATTATTAACGCATGACATGCGTATTTAAGAATGGAAAATCTGCCGATCTCTCCCTGAAAGTTGAAAAATTTATACCGGGATAAATCCGGGAAAATCGTTACATACTAGTCGTAATTGTTTCTTGTAGTTTATAATACTAATTTGAAATATTTAGAATTTTGCGTTTACTTCTTTGAAAGTGCCCCGTAGCAAATAGATTGAGAGATGATTATCTTGTTAAAAATTAAATTTCGATGTTGCCTTATCAACCGTAGAATTTTTCCGGCATTTACCTCGCCGTGAGGAATTTGCATCGCCACCGTTTAACAGATCAATTTCCCCCTAGGGAGGCAAACGCTGCGAAAGAAGAGGATGAACAGGGGAGCGGCGGCAACCGCACCAACCTTCAATATAAATCAATGCTCGCCAATCTGAGCACGCGGCTAGCATATCGATCAGGCGGAATGAGTTACAAGCGCGAGTGAGACAACGATGGGTGTCTTTAAGGGAAAAGCTCACTATTCCGATTCTTTCAGTCTCTTCGAGTATTTTCTTCGTCTGCTATCGGATTAAAATCAGACTTTTAAATTGAAGAAACGCGCCGCGTCCTAAGTTTCAAAACTCCTATCTCCGACGGTCGTGTAGAGGCATCTCTTCACAAAGAACAACCGCGGCGTGGGCAACGAGCGGATCGCACCTCCTTCTCCTCCTTTTCCTTTTCCGTCGTCTTTTACCTCCTCCTCCTCGCTTTTCTGTTCGCCTGGTGGCCTTTTCGCCAATTAGTGCCGCCAGATGGCAGCGACGCGAGCGGCCCGTTAAGCCCATGCGGGTCGGACTTCGTGTATCTGACGGGCCCACTGACTGAACCCGAGGGTCGTGTCCCATTCGGTCGGCAACAGCCTGTCAAAGGAGTATCGTATCACGCAGCTGAGAGAATACAGTTGTGTAACGGTGACAACTAGCTACACGTCGTGTTAAATACTATTGAAGCTAAACTTATCTTGCTTTATGATAGTAAAAAATGTAAATACCGATACATTTTTGATTGATTCTTTGATGTAGCCGTGATGGACCGGTATCATTAATGAATAAGGGCCATTAAATGCGTTCGGTTAGTGAAATAGTGCAGAAGAGGCGGCTGCGTAAACGTCCCACTTGAACTAATAGCGGCGGCCGTTTTTTGCAATTAATTAAACGTCCACCGCCCGCTAGATCTAAATTCCGGGCGGCTCCTCCGGTTTCCGGGCGGGGGTGGCGATAACGCGCTTTGTTTCCGCGCGATAACCTATTGCCCGGCGGCACGGAAGCAGCCCGGCACCGCCACCGCCGTCGACAGAGGGCGCATTACAAACAACCGCCTCGCGTTACCCAACGGCAAATCCCAGCTCTAACCTCGTATTCTAATACAGAAGTTCTAAAACTTTTTCCATTATCTGTACAATAATCTTATTATTCACTTCTTTTAAATCTTATTTTATTACGTACAAGCATTTCGATAGAATTGTTACAACTATAAATCAATATGTTCTTAATTTATTCACACTAACGCTTTACTCCTATCTTTACACTTCTTTCAGGTAAAATTATAAAATATTTCAATGAATTAACATTCGAATCATTTTGTATTTAACATTTAAATAGTGTGAAATAGATACTTGAAGTAATTTGTTTGAGTACTGCTGAGTGCCGATTTGCCGTAGCGGGAAGAAGCCACAGCGCGCCCAGGGATTACGGACCGGGGGCATGCTAATTGCTAATTACTGGATCGCCGCAGAGCGTAGTTAACATAGCCATCGGTAGAGGGCGTTATTACGACGTCATTTACGATTCCAAATTAATTTTTGCGGAATGGCCCGCTCTGCGATAAGCTGCACCGATGAAGAGTGCACTTAATTGAATGTGCGCCCGAGGGTAAAAAAGCATCCTCCTCCGCGGAAGAGAAAATGTACGCAACTTACTTTCCGGCACAAAGAGAAAGGCATGGAAGGAAGAGGAAAATGCCGGGCGTAAAAGATTAAAAGGTTCTTTCCTCCGTCCTTTTTTCGACGGTAACGAATCGTTTTATTCTTTAGAAATATCCACACCCCAATTAACGTGCATACTACAAAGAATAATTTTTATAACAATTATTCAATTTGAAAATAAAAGAAGACAATGAGTTCACCTTGTGATGTATATGGTTGGTGTATAGTAAGTTTAGTACACTTAGGGGGCACGTCGTATGTAACGAGATTCGTTGGGGCCAAACGCGTCATCCGGCAATCTGGGCAATGAATCATCTGACCCATAAGGTCGTTACACGTCGGCACAGCGGGTTAGTTGCCCGGTCCGTTCTCTCCTATCGGTTTTAGGCCCGTTGGGTGCTGGCTCGTGCTATGATTGATCTACAACCTTGAGCCAATCCCGTCGTTTCGCTTTCCAACCTTAAGCTTCGTGCACGTTTTTGATACCCACGGAGTTTGCATACCCATAAAAGAAGCCATTCTTTCTTCTTGCCATACATTCATTGAATTTTGATTGAATACTAATTTTAGATGTTAATTAAACCATATATGATAGAGGTTGTGGAAATTGATTTAAATACACATGTTTTAATTATTTGATTACTTGAAGAAAGCTTAAACTAATGATTGAAATATTACGTACCTTACTCTACATCATTTCAGAAATGCTTTGCGATGTAGTTAATCATGCCGCACTTATTAAGATTATCTTTTATATTATTGCTAAGGACGAGACCTCAATCATGAGGGATGCTGTGAGCTGAAACTTACAACTCCATGATTATATGATTAGATACCAAGGTTTTAAGTCGAAGTACTGTAATTTTAACACAGACAACTAAAAAATACCATTATGTGTATAGCTGTTCAGGCATGATAAAATCAACTTTGTTCATTATACATCATTGAAGCTTTTTGTTCGGTACCATGCTGAGGTCGTTTGCAGACAAAATACTGCAATATTACTCGTTTACAATACTACAATACATATCTTACATCTTGGCTATAACTGTTATATATATCAAGCTGACGTCGCTAGCAAAGCCGATGCATTACAATTTCCGCCGATTCTAAACATTATCATTTGACCGCATTGAAAGATTTTAACCTTACTCTTACTTTTTAACCTCCAGATCGTTATTAATACCAAAATCACATTGCAAGTGCACAACGTAATCGCAATAAATAAAATTGCTATAAAATGTCTCTTCACAATAAAGTCTATGTTTTATATTTTTCTTCATCTAAATACCATATAGTACGTGAAATTAGCTTTCATGTCCTAGTCTCATTGAGAGTAATGCATAATTTTCTTTTGTTGGAATCTAACAAGGTCTAGAAACATTTCAGAAACATATTCAAAGTGCGATGTATTCCTCCAAGTACTCAGCTTGTAAACCATATTGTACATTACTCAGATTAGTACTTTTGTAAAAGCACTCTAGTACTTTTCGGATGTCACTCTTAAACGCCATTCTATTGTTAGCGGGAATCTCTTCATGCAAAAAAATGAATTGTTAAGGCGAATCAGTAACATATTCACGTTCGTTGTTTTTTCTTCTGGCGTGCTCAGTCTAAAACGTATAAATCAAAAAGGAAACATTTTAAACATTTTATCAACTGAAACTAAGAGGGAGGAAAGCAATCTCATAGATTGAGCAAAGCATGAAAGTGGCAAATTTGACTAGACATTTTAATTTACTAAGAACAGGAGTAAGTACATACTAGAATCATAGGCACGAACTAATAAAAGCTACCGTTTTACCAATGATGTCGCATGCGCTGTGTACTAACAATATGCAACGACTACATGCTATAAACGAAATGGAGAAACTTCTCATGCTGTGGATAAATAAAATACTGTACTAGACTAACGAAAGATGATGCAGAAAAAATAGACTTTCTGATATTTTCATGGTGGTTTTGGCATTTCAAAAGCAGACGACAACATGCATACCCAGTGTCGTTAGACAGTGTGACGCAGCAAACGCCAATAAAAATGCAGTAAATGAGTATGTGACAGAATTCGATGAATTTAGCTGATAAAACAGATTTATTTTGAGAGAAACTGCCCAAAAAATCGTATATCTTAGCAGGAGTACTTTGGATAAACAGTTATAATATTTATCACTACTTAATATTTATCATATTTATCAGAAGAACTCTAATTCTGTGTGGATCGAACTACTGTCGTCACTAAACGAGAGGAACATATGTAATAAAAGAGATTTTAGATCACTGCAACAATTTATGTTTCGAAGCTATGAAGAAGTGAGGGTGAAGAAGGGGAAGTGAATAAATTAATAACGACAGATAGACCGAAACATACACTTCGTCTGTGGGGAATGATTGAAATTGTAACAGATTAATTCTATCTAAATAAACCTATAGCATGTTCTGTCACCAATATCATGAACAATTCTATCATTCCGTTCTTCAACAGCATTCTTATACGGTAATTTTGTTCGGTTTTCAATGAAACAAATTATTACACTGTGTACCAATAAGTGTCAGATGTTAAACGATGCCTAAAATATTCTATCTTAGGCGCCATTTGTTGACGTATTTACACAGAATACATTCACCGATTTTTCAATAAATACGAAAGTTTTATGGATCCATGCTGTGTAAACTAATTTTCCATCTAAAATATTTGGTTCTAATAGCAGACATCAATAATATATCTACACCACAATCGCATTCTAATACGTATTTTGAATAAATCCGATCATAAAATTGCTATTTTTGTATTCTTAGATAAAAAAATTATACATTTGATGCTGCATCAGTTTCAAAATTCCAATAAGGTCCTTGTTCATCCTGAGAATTTATGCTCCACGTTATTGATAATCCCATCGGCCGCATATTTCTTCTTCGACTGTTAAAATATGGTCTGCGCTAGTCTGCCACCGCACAAGTAACATCTTTAGGTGGGTACTGACTTGAGCATTTTAATCTGAACGAACCAAGCGAACATAAACAAACCGAACAGTAAATCTTTTTGCTCGTTTCATTCCCATGTTCGCTAGTCACAATTAAGAATGGATGTAGAGAGTGTTATCGTAGCTGCTGTTGTGTTTTTCTTGTGAAAACCATGGCAGATAATGGCAAAGCAAAGAAAAAAATCAAGAAAGTATGGATAAGGGGTTTATTTTTACGACGTAATAATACGACCCTTAAGAGATATAGATATCTGTTACTTTACAAATTTCCCACCAACGTCGGCAAAAAGGTTTGATAAGTCGGTTTCAAAATTGCAAAAAAAAATACTTGTACCTATACTTGTATAAGATCACTTAGCATTAGCTTTACAATTCCTAGCTACACGAGACTCGCATATCAATTTGCTGTAGTTATTTTATATTTTATTATAATATTGTCTTTCAGATTCCACAATACAGGATAGTGATGTATCCAGGAAGTCTACTTGGGGAGGGGGGGGGTCAAAATTGATTAATGATTGATATGCACACAGAAATTTCTAATATAAATGACATTTGGAATAAAATTTGTTTCATATGTATAACACATGGCTGGGTAAGCAACTATACGGGAATTTTGCAGTTATTAATGGTTGCAGCAAATAATGATTTTTTTAAGCAACCATATTTTAATTAAATTGAAATTTGACGATGAGACAATATGTCGTGGATATTGTTGATTTCACGGTTGTGAACGGCATTTAAGGGTCACGACAGTTATTAATCTTTTTCTCTTCTTATAGTGTCATCCAATGACGAATAAATTCAGGCTATGGAACGGACTTCACTGTTATATGTATGAACCTGTTTCAAATACAATCTCGTTATTAACGGTAGTTAAAATTTCCATTTGGCTGATAGCGACGTACAAGCCACGACACTGACTAATCGTAAGACTGTTTAGTTAAACAGTAACTAATTATATCTCTCATTAAATCTGTATTCGAGGAATTCGCGGCTTTTAGTCTAATTTTTGCACTTGGCTTTAATCTAGTATTTAAAAGGTAAGTCGTTAACATAACATTGCCTTAATCATCTAAAAGTGTACCGTTTCGTTATGGATCCAGTGTCGTCCATAACAGGTAGGAATACTTGCTAAAAACAGATTTTAATTTTTTGGTTCTGATTCTTTTATCTGATTTTGACAATGTTCTAATTGATCTTCTTAAACTAAAACTGATCAATGAGCGGTATTACTAAACTTTTTCCTTAAAACATTAGATTTATTTTCTGTTTAGTTTTTTCATCTTCGGGTTGAGTAATTCTGTATTAGTCCTTTCAACTAAATATTTCTTTAAGTTATAAGTAGTAATAGTAACTCTACTCTGTCTCTCATCTTGGTTGATATAAGGATGTATTAATTGCTTCATTTTTGGGTAATTCCTGGTTTGCATTCGATATTTTGATGTGCTGTTTTCCTATGTTCAACCTAAGAATATTATATTCTTAAAGCTTTTGCAGTGGCTAGATTGCCATGTACAACACATTACAATATAATACATTACAATACATAATAACTTCTCTTAAGTAGTGCATCTATTGATATGGGTACATGCATGATGCGCCCTTCCAGGAGTTGGTGTCCCAGGGCTACAACTTTTGGCATTTTTTTAGTTTTCTTTATAAATAAGATGTAAATAAATTAATACATTCGAATTAGAAAATATATTCATGTATTACTGTATTATATTTATGTATTATATTCATTATGTATGTATGTTTGGGTATATACCCTAGGCCGGGGAAAATACCTGGATAAATACTCCATTCATAAATACCTACCCACCGGTTATTTACCTGGCGCCCATCACTGCTTTAGGGTTAAAACTACGAACCAGTTTCTGAAAAAAACGCGCGGAAAATCTTGAATGCATCTAGTTTTGAATCAGTATGAGTCCTAATAGTAGTTCCAGTATTAGTGCTATCTCTAGTTCAATCAACACCAGCCGTGAAAGTCTTCGTATTTAAACTTCAACGATGTTGATTTTCATCGATATCAAGTCAATTCAATTTGAAGTGTAACGATATAATTACTAAAATAAACACGTAATATAATAAATAAAGTCTAATCGAAAGTGTCGCATGGTTGTGGGTAATTTACGTGACGCCACAGGCTTTAGCTCGGTCTACGCTGCAGGTACATAAAGTCCTTACGTAATTACCGGATCGGCTCTTAAAGCTGCCTGCCGCCTGCGTGCCCCGGCACCCGGAATACCCATGAAGGCTTGGAGGTAAGCGTTAATTTTGCATATAAATTGCCGGCTACTCCCATCCGCGGATTAGGTTACCGTTAGATTCGGGGCGATTTAGGAATGACAAAATTTCACCTGCCCACCAACACTACTCAACATAAAGAAGTCGTTGACCGCATTACTTTCTCAAGTTAAGCAAAAAAAAATTACCACCTGTCATTAATATCTTAAATATTATTTCTCTCCTAAATGAAAGCAATTAAAAATTTTTATTTAAAGCAGCTGATGCATATTTAGAAGATCGGGCCGTCTCCACCAGGGCCGGTTTAATAATAACATCAACGCTGTGTGCGTCCGGTCTCCACTATGACCTAGCATCAGGAGGTGCATTGAGGGGCAACGGGGGATGCAACGGGCACATTAATCTCCGGGAGGAAGGGAGGCAACGGCAGTTCGAGCGTCTGAAAGAGGAGCACTAAGCGATATGATGTTGGAGGGAGCGAAATGGAAATGCGAGAAGCGGGGCCACAGGCGGTAACGGCAACGTGTGATGTATATCTGCGCCGTCACCGCGGCCCGTCCTCAAAGGATTTGCACACACTCAAGCCGGCATTACGCAAAGCCGCGCGGAATCACCCTATTTACACCCTAATAATTCATACCGAAGAGCGACTAGGGGCGCCCCCATAAACAACCTTTCCACAACCAATCGGGTGTGCAGGTCAATGCAAAAATAAAATGCGTCACAACTCCAAATAAGGTGCATGAAACATTACTAGGTGATTACGTCAGACTTTACGTGTAGCATAATAATAATGTTGTTGTTAATAAACCAATGATGAGATTTTAAAAAGTACAAAAATAATTAGTCTCCTCGAGGATATTATCTCATAGAAGACGTTACTAGCGCATACCATATTTTAAAAGGCGAAGAAGAAGAAATATGCGGCCGATGGGATCATCGATAACGTGGAGCTTACCTTTACCGTCAACACGAACCCCAGGATGAACAAGGATCTGTCCCATTTCATTTATTCAAAACACGTATGAGGACGAGATTGTGATGTTCCGACTGATAGTGTAATAATAACAAATTGTTAAGTAGGTTAAGATTGTTATTGCAGTAGAACCTCGATAATCCGAACTAATTGGGACAGAAGGTGGTTCGGATTATCAAATATTGCTGCTAAATAGTTGACCATACAAATATTGGACACAAGAAATAAAACACCTGCATACTAGAACTTAAACCAATATATTTCTGTAAACACAAAATTATAATTCTTTATCAAAGATACTTACATATATGCATATTATCCGGGATTAGCCGTACGTCTCTTAAGACGGCTAAATCCTAATGATTCCAGTTCTAGTATTACTTATACCTTTAGTTCCAGACAAATTTAAAACAAGCAAAAGCTAAACAAAAATGACAAACTAATACTAGACCTAGAACTAGAAAGCTTCGGGTTTCCCGAATCTTCGGGTTCCCGAATCTTTCTAGTTCTAGGTTTAGTGTTAGTTCTAGTTTTAGTTTGATACATAAAAATTAAAGTAAAATTTATTAGGAATTTGTTACTCTCCTAGGTTGAATAAGGACTGATTATTATTTTTAAATCAGGAAAATAAAAGAAAATTATTTTGAGACAATCGTAAAGTGTTTTATAAAACAATACCCAAATCGACAATTTATATATGTAATAATTATAACAATATAATAATAAAATTATCAATAACCTCCCTTTGTTTCTAAACTCAAGCTTGGGCGTAATTCAAAAGTGTATATATCGTTAACAGGTTGTGAAGCAACCAATAAAAATACGTTGGGTTGATCTGACCTTAGATGCGAACTTCTGCAAATCGATTCCACAGCTGTTAATTCCTCCGGATAGGGGTGGATTACATTTAAGAATAATTTACTCGTGGAGTAAATGGCGGTATATAAAAAAGTCTATATGTGAAAATGAAACGTCTATGCGTTAGTTTTATGTTAAAATTAAGTTTTCGTAAAAAAGTGAATGAATGATTTTAATGAACAAGAAATGACCAAAAATCTTACCTTAAGTTCAACGAGGTTTGCTCAACGAATGTCGAATAGATATTTTTTATGTGTTAAAATTTCCGGAAAACTCCGTGATTGATAATTACGATTACCCAAAATATATCGTATTGTGAATTAATCCACTAATTTGCGTTTTTTTCTTCACGACTCAAAATTTTTACCAACATTTTCAATGATGTCGAAAACTGACAAATTATTTGATCAAAAGCGATACTATTACGTTTGACGAAAAGTTAAGAATGTTATGAAAACATACCCCGGTTTTCTTTTATGCGTGTTTCAAAACAAATTTTAATGAAAGTTATACTTAATATTTATATAGAAAGGATAATTATAATTGTTAATAATAAAAATGTTAAATGATATTTTAAGCAATAATGAAATGTTGAAAATTTTTTAGACATTAAACTATTTAAAATTTTATAAAATTCCATCTATGGTTGAATGGAGGTAGTTGATGATTAAAAGTAATGGAAGGCTTTATTTTTGAAAAAAAAAAAGGAATCGCCATTATTGAAAGAAATATCATGGATCAAAAAAATATTAAAATTAATTACATTTTTTTAATTAGTTAAAAAAAAGAGTATAGTGGTTTAAGAAAAGTATACAGTACAGTGGTTTGTTTCTTTTTTTAACTAATTAACGCAAACACAAAAAGGAGAAATATTCGTAACAAAATACCGTACGTCTCTTAAGACGGCTAAATACTAATGATTCTAGATAAATAATGATTCTAATCTTCTCTTCTCTTTAAAACAATCTAGAGCTAAACAGAAACTAAAACTAGAACTAACACTAGACCTAGAAGTGCGTCCGAAGACGCACGGCTAAATCTGAATCTTTCTAGTTCTAGGTCTAGTGTTAGTTCTAGTTTTACTTCAATACAAGCATACAATAATCTAAAACCGAATAACCGTTAAATTAGAGCTAACACCAATACTAAAGCTAACACTAGACCTAGAACTAGAAACATTTGGACTTAGCCGTAGCTCTTTTAAGACGGACCTTAACTCAACCCAACCTAGCTTCAGAATTAATATTAGCCCTAGAACTAGAAACATTAGGTGTTAAAAAAGAAAGTTTAAAAGGGCGGCGCGGAAAACAACCCGACTATTTAGAAAGCCGCAAACAGAAAAAAAACAGGAATCTCTGATTTAATCAATATTTAAAATATAATGTGAATATTTGTGTTTATGGCCATAAATTGATTAATATTAACATTTCAAAATTACGGTCAGTAAGATTTTGGCGTGTGTGTAGACGACGTTGTGAGTATTGTATTTTAAAAACATTTTTTTATAATGCTAATAAAATATAAATTCAAATACGTTTGGTTAAAAACCATGTTTCACCAATAATTTTAGTAACAGTGTATTTTTTCCTAGCACCAAAAGTTTTATGATAATGCAATTCTTTTGCACTATCACAAAATTTTCTGTGACAGTGCATTTTGCAATTTAACTATCACTGATTAAACTCAACCCTGTTTGAATTACATTGTTACTTCACGCATTCTTTCGTTACTTTACGTACTCTTGTCCTTAATAACGTACTTTACGAATTAAAAATGTCCTCAAAATAACGATTTTACAAACGGGAGTAGATAAACATTATCATTAAAAAGAATTAATTGAAATTATAACGTTTAGTAACTTATATAAATGAAAACAGAAGGAAGGACAACCTAATAGTAAAGGAATAGCAATGAAAACAAACATTAGCTGATTCGTGGATCATCGGACTTATATCGAAAATAACTATTCCCATATTGCTCATTTGCGAGTAAACCGATACAAAGCAAAAATGTCATTTTGAAACAGACGAGTTTTTTCATTATTGCCTTTATACGTTCTTATGGCTTTTTTGCTTTTTCGCGTATATTGATGCAAAAATTTCACAATTGGCGAATTATATTATTTGAATTTGCAACATGGATTCAAACAATTGCTAATAAAGTATCATGTGAAATAGTAGTGATAAGATGATAATTAAGTGTAAGCAACAATTTAAGACTTAAATAGTACTATCTCTTAGTGAGTTTGATGAATATGTATAAAGATTATTCTGTTGGAGCAAAGATTTTTCTGTAAAAAAGCGTGCGGTTATAAACCGACGCTGCGGGCATCCCGCCCGTTAAAACCGTGGGCCGAAAATAACGTCGCGCGAAATTCCGCAATTTAACCGGTAATTTAATTTATGAGCGCGGGCTCGTCGGCTCCGGAATTTTTACCGTTTTGGCCCCGCACTCTCTATTTTCGTCTCTCTTATTCTACCTCTCTCTCGCTGTGATGTTTTGACTATGCAGAACGCTTCGGGAGTCGGGGGGCCCGGGACTCCGACGGTGGTTCGTTCTGTGCCGTTCCCATGCATAATACAGGAGAATTAAAATTTCGGTCCCGGGTTGACCCCGACCGGACCTGAACTGTTGAACTGCCACACTCTCTCTCCGCCGCCACTGCCGCATCGCCTCCTCGCAAATCCGATATTTTATTATACCACCGTGTCGAGAGAACGTCCCGTATGCGTTCGCTTGCCCATCCTGCACTCCAAACTACGAGTACCAACAAACAAGTTACTATAACCCCCTGTTCCAGCTACATTCCCCGACATTTTCCATCCTTTCTCCATATTTCCGTTTTCAACAGTTAAAACTAATTTCATCACAACTTTCATATTTCAAATTGCAACTTTACTATAAGGTATTGTACTATCGTTAACGATTGCTATTTAACAATTCAAAATTTTTGGATTCCGAATTTCTAAAGCGTCATGAAAATGTGAAAAATGACGGTCGCTTTCCAGATCATCGCGTGCTCCGTTCTCCCTTGTTAGGTGGCCGAGGCGAGCGGCGCTCCGTGAAATATTAATGTGACAAGTCTGCTTCTCCGAAACTCAGTGCGAACTCGGGGTCGGTTCTGTAATTCCACCGTTGGCTTTTCCTTCTTCTGTGCCTTACCTGCTATCCAGCTTGAATTCGTGATTTTTTCCTCTTTTCCCCGGCCAAAGGTAGCGCTGCGATTCCATGGTTATAATTAATTCAAGAGAAGGCGGAATTTTCAAAAAACCTCAACGATTAAACTAAAATTAGGACTAACACTAGAATCATTACGAGGACTAATACTAGATCTAAAACTAGAACCTTTAGGGCAGTGTTTTTTAATGCCCGGTTAATTATTTTCAAGGAAATATACCCTGGGTTATACCCATGATAAGTATTTTGAGGTGTATATGAAATTTTAAAAAATGTACAACAAAGGCAAAGACCACTAAAAAAGTAACTTTTTCAGAGCCTAAACCCAAATCTTTCTAGTTCTAGGTCTAGTGTTGGTTCTAATTTTAATTTTTATTTAGTTCTAGATTGTTTTAAATTCTTCTGAAACTAAAAGTATAACTAATACAAGATCTACAACCTAGCTTTAGTACTAAGACTAACCCTAGAACTAGAAACATTAAGGTTTAGCCGTACGTCTCTTAAGAAGGCTACATCTTAATGTTTCTAATTCTAAGTCTAGTGTTAGTTCTGAAGCTAAGTTGGGTTGAGATTGGCGAAGTGCGCGTGAGTGACTTTTCATGCGCCCGCTCACGATTTAGAGCGACGCCTGTCACGCACGCCACTCACGTGAATATTATTGATGAATCACGTGAGCTACGCGTAGGTCACGTCAATTCACGTGGCTCACACACATGAACATTCGATCAGGTGATCAAATGTATGAATCATGTTTGATTACTTGTTAATTTGATAATTAATTAAATGTGTTTGACAGAATAGTAGAATCATGTTCTGAAATAAATGACTGTTATAAAATTAAAATAAACAATAGAAGCTGGCATACTCTTATAGATAATATTAATATTCTTAATACATACAATAATGTAATATCTAGCATTATTTTCTAAAAACAAACCAGAACAACAAAGAATATACGGAAAATAAATTATTCAGAAATGGGAAGATATTTTTGATTCTAGGTAGCGAAATGACACTCTTGCATTCGAGAATGGAAGAAGAACAAATACTCTATTTTTAGTTGTTTTTCAGTCTTAAATTGTTGTATACTTATATCAAAGTAAAACTAAAATTAACACTAAGAAGTTCTTTCTACGAAGAATTTATTAAAGATAGGGTTCCCAATCGTTTCCGGTTTGCGGCTCCGTTTCCGAAAAAATAATCTGATTTTTTTCCGCAACGCACAGAAGCAAATTAATTGATAATCTTGGCCCAAAAGATTTTTTGCCTGATTACTCTAAAATTGACAGAAATTAAAAAATATTTACACAAATACCAATTATACGGATCTTATGATATATTTCCAAGTTCTTGAATAAAAATTGTTATTCTGTGTACCTCTTTAAACAAAAAATATATTCTTATCAAAACGAGTTGATCGTTTTCAGGATAATTCTCTATTTATTATTCAATTTCTATCAATTTTTTAGAGGATAATTGAATGCAGCAAAATAGTTTACATTGTAAACAAACTTACAATTAGCTATACATTAGTTAATAAACCAACGTTTTTTCATGACACACATTATTTTAACTATTCCTTAAAAATAATAAAAAGCATATTGTTTTAAAAGCGATCAGCTTTAGCGCATATTGATAAAATGATCCTTTATTTAAAGCTGCAAAGAATGTAATAATCATCTTACTCATGCCAAAAATCTCCAAAAGAAAGAAATCTGAAACACCCTGTATATCTTGTGCCAAATTTTGAATTTTTCGATATTCGGACAAGAACGTTAAACCTGATAGTGAATACTTATTACAGTTTTGCACTGCTATATTTTCAGCCATTCTTTTTTCGTAAATTAATTTTGGTGTATGATGATACTTATGGCCTTACAGTTAATAATTTTCAAGGAAAAAATCATGCAAATAAAAAATCGAATATTTTACTAAAAATTTAGTTAGCCAATTTAATTATTTAATTTTCAAAATAATTCTGTCTAGAAAATTATTAATTTTAGTACAATTGCAAATGCGCAATTGTAATAAAATCTGTATTAGTACGCCATATACAAGACGCACACAATATTACTTTCGGACAATATTAAACAACTTATTTTTGCCTATTTAAATACCGAAAATTTAATTCTTTTCGCAATTTAACATATAATGTATGTTAAACATGCATCATGATGTATTTTATAACAATAATACAAAAACCTAATTAACGAATTTTCGATGTTTGTATACTATACAATTCTATTTACTTCTGACAATTGATTCCATGATAAATTTTCGAAATAGTCAGAAAAAGTAACAAAAAAAATTCATCAGAAATTTTCATCGACGTTTTATTTGTGTGATAACTGTTTACTAAACAATCAATTCATAATTAAAATATTTTGGGGTTGACTGATGCAACAATTATAAAGAAGGTATTTCAAAATATCTTAATGACTACTTAATCGAATAATAATAATTATATTTCGTATCTTATTACTAAATTTTTCCAATTTTTGAATCACTGGATTAAATATTTCTAAAACTGTGTTAAATAACGTAATTTTAAAGTCTATTGACAAGAAAATTCAAAATAAAGTTCTAACAAACGGTCCGATTCGTTGTGTACTCGTTAAATACAATCGCACATGTTAAGTAATAACAATACGATTAATCAGATTTTATATCGTATTACTTAACTTGGGCGATTGCATGTGAGGAGTACACGACAAGTTGGACGGTTTGTTGGAACAAATCTATTATTCTGTATTTGAAAAAAATAATTAAAAAAATTCTTTATACTTCATTAATATGAAGTATAAGTTTAATGAAAAACATAACAAAAATTTGTTTTAATTAAACTTGAAAAAAATAAAAATGAAAAGGTCCATCAACGGTACATAAGCCAGGTTCTTTGGCAGTAAATGGGTTAAACAAAGAAATAAAAAACTAATTATGTTTTCCTATTTCTTTTCCTACCTATATGTCTACTGTTTTCTTTTACTGTTTCAGTTATTAATGAAAAATGTTAATTATGATTGAACGTTTTCACTATCACTAAATATTTAATAATAAAGAAATACTCACGCGATTTATAGCACTCGCTTCGCTCGTGCTCTAAACATTACTTTCACACAGAAAAAGCTAACTTTATACACTGTTTCATAAATACCTATTATCTACTCTTGTCTGTAAAGTACTTTATCATTCATTTGAATAATTGTTAATACATATTAATCTTCATTTCGCTCTTACTCTAAACACCGCGTTATTGCGGAAAAACTTAACTTCACTCACTATTTCATAAATATAATATAAATATTTATAAATATTTTTAAACAATGATACTAAACATAAAAGAGCAATATTAAAAGTTTCTCAATTTACTCTATTAGCTCCTCGATGGTATTAAAACATTGAATAGTCCCACAACTAGAAATGATCGATGATTTTTTTGACCCCAATCATTTTTTACATAGGAATGAACGAGCACGCGGGTGAGTGGCTTTTCCAACATTGTAAATACGACGTGCGACAGATTGGGGCGATTTATAGCTCCCATTTAAATTTTAATATAAATAGGAGAAAAATGAAAGCTTAACCATCTCTAATAATTATTTTGATGGTTAGTTACACTTAATTAAATATGTCTCATCAATCTTGTGTAATGTGTATCGCATCAACGGAAAAATTTTCCTTATTTTATACCTTTCGAGTTATACATTGTATCTATTTTTTCTTGAACTCATCAGCACAAAAGCATTGAATTTAAAAAGTATGCGAAAAACAAAAGAGAATCAGTCCAATTGACAATGGAATATTGATTCAAGCCCTATTGATGTGCTTATAGCCAACATACCTACTCACCCACAATTAAGCGCATTATTAGTATGATCAACAAAGGAGATTGCAAGATGATAGGACCATGATTACATATTGCATCGATATTTGTGAAAACATTGTTTAGGGATCACTTAGAACTTGTGTTAACTGAATTAGTAAGGTATAATCGTACTTCATCATATAAATATATGATCGTATGAGATCATAAAACTGAACTGAAAAAGCATATCGATTCAAACAACTATTTGAATTTCAAAGACTAATTTTGAACCGATTTCGATCGTAGATTTACATAATGCAAAATTCCCGATTTCATTCTAAATTGTGTCTTTATTCCGCTGTCATTGAATCTAATTTTATCATACACATATTTCTCATGTACATATGTATATGATATCGATTATATCATTTCTTTTTTGAGCATGTCTTGATACGATATTTATGATATTTATTCCAACTTCAAGGAATCATTTGGATTTCATTAAATTTTGTATTCTGATCCGATTTCAAACTTTTTACCTCAATTATATATGGGTATCGTTGATATCATATGTACTCTATCATATATTTTTATATCGTTTTTATCATATGTAATTCAACCTATCTAAATCCACCCTGATTCAACTCAACCCAACTTTACATATCTCTATCAAGTATTCATTTTAATATGGCACGAATCAAATATTTTAACACAAACTGGAGCAAGTATTCTGATATTAAATAAACATACTTTTTTCGATACGTTTCTATATGATTTCGAAATATATTTTTCCAATCTAAAGCACTCAATTTCTCATTTAATTATATATTCTAATCCTTTTACAAGTATTCAACTTCGATCGTATATTTGTATATGATTTTGATTATAATTGTCGATTCATTTTGACCATATCGTTGATATCATATCATTTATATATATTTTATATTAATATTATCATAAATAACTCAATCTATCCATATTTTACTCAACCCAATCTTAAATTTCATAAATTTTGATTCAACCAGAAAAAAAAATCTGATTTTAATTGAACACATTTTTTGATTAGATTTCAAATATTCTATTTCGATCACATTGATATCACATCAATCATATATTACTGTATTATTTTTATGACATGTACCACCAAACCCATTTCAACCTTACATTTCATTATTGAGAATTCATTTTGATACGAACATGAATCATATATTTTAATATAACCTGATCTTAATTAATTATATGTTATTTTCTGATTCAATACATTTTTATGATTTTAAAAGTAAATTTTATTTTGTTTTGGATTATTTCTATAAGATTTCGAAACATAAAATTTTTTTTTCAAATATATGTTTCGTTAGTGTGTTACGTAAGTTCTCATGTGAATGATTTTGATTACATTTTTCGATATATTTTTAACCATATCGTTGACATCATATCAATCATATATTTATCTATTATTTGTATCATATGTAACCCAACCCAAGCCTACAAAACTGAACCCAATTTTACATTTCTCTATCGTGCATTCATTTTAATACAACATAAATCATAAACTTTGATATAAACTGATCTTAATTAATCATACGATATTTTTTGATTCGATATAAGGCTTCGAAAGTAAATGTCAATCCGATTAAGACAAATATTTTAATTCGGATTTGATCATACATTTTGTTTCAACTTCAAGCATTCGTATGAATTTATAATCACATGGTCTGATCCGATTTCAAACATTCTACTTCGATGATGTAAATGATTTTGATTGTATTTATCGATATGTTTTTAACCATATCATTGATATCATATCAATCATTTCTTTCTCTATTGTTTGTATTATTTGTAATCCAACCCAAACCTACCAAACTCAACTCAATTTTACATTTCTTTATCGATCATTCACTTTGATACAATATAAATCATACACTTTGATATAACCCGATCTTTATTAAACATATGATATTTTTGAGTCTATATATGACTTCGAAAGTAAATTTCAATTCGATTAAGATAAATATTTTAATTCGGACTTAATTCATTTATTAATTCATCTTCGAAAATACTTTTCTATATGGTTTTGAAAGTCAACTTCAATTCGATTTCAATAAATATTCATATTACTTATATATGTATCATTATTATAATTATATTATTTGTGTGTTTGTTCCACAACTAATTATAAATTTAAACTAAAATGGTTCAATTTTTGTATACATGTGACACAAAAATGTCACGTTTCACAATTTTAACGAAACACACTCGAAATTATTTATGCATTATACGTAATTTACATCAAACAATGCAGTATTGATTTATTTTAAAGAGATGATCTGTTTTTGATTGTTTCAAAATTCATAAAAGCTTGAATCGATAGCAGCGTGTACCGTAGCGCCGTCTACCGGAAGCTTCAGAAATTTCACCTCAATTTGCTCCCTACAGCGCCCTCCATCAACAAGCACACGCGACTCATTCTTTTCTGAAGAGCCTTGCTGTCCAACCACTAGATGGTACCACCGTCGATTTTAAACTTTTCAAAACGATGTTATTTTCTTTGAATAAGTGAAATGTATGTAGAACTTGTTATTTAAAGGAGTTGCTCTCATTAATCTTTTTACCTATTAATTATTCTTTTGTAGGTGCGTCATTTTTAATTCAGTTAATTTTGTTGAAGTTTCAACCCCTTATGTCACCCGACGGGTGCAGAACCCCTCATGAATATTTACTGGAGCGTAGTAGATTATGCACTCGATTGCCGAATGAATTTATAATGGTGATTGTGGGGCCAAGGAGGAAATCACGTTACCGGCCGATTAAGGATATTAGAAAGGAAGCGATTTTTTTGTGTTCGTCCTTCGCGCATCATCCGCGCCGTGCCTCGATCTTCTTGGTCAAAGTAGCAGAAAAGCGGCGCGGCGTCTCCTTACCTTGCCGCGCACATTTTTTGTACTTCACTCGATTTTACGTTCACTTTTACTACCTGCAGCCGTCGGCATACGTATAAACAGGGCACGGCAAAAAATCTAATTGTAACATAGCCGCTTTACGGAAGGATAATGACGAAAATAGAGCGATATTTCTACTGAGACGCAAAGAACTAATTCCCTACGGCGACACACCCTTTACATCTATAAATTGTACCATTCTCGACATCTCATAAATATACACTTCTCGTTTTACATCCCACATATGAAGAAATTAAACTGTTTTGTATTTGCTTGATATGTAAAGGGTATGGTACATACAATACTATAATTTAGTTATTAATCGTGATACATTTAGATTATTGATTTGAGTTAGTCTTTATTTGTTGGAGAATAAGTGTGTTTTGGAATGATTGGGATTTGGTTGGTTGTGTTTACGGGTTGTTCGTTCTCATAGAGAGAAGCGGAGACATTAGTGTTATTATATCCAAGGTGGTTTGAGGCGTAACCAGGGGAGACCGGGTTCGGCTTCAGCTTCCAGCTAACAACAGGAGCCACGGTGTCGACCGGACAGCGAACCCGGCGGACACAAATAAGTACGCGTCGTCGCGAGCCGGTTCGTCCGGGGACTTCTTCTTCTTCTTCGTCCTCCTCGATGTTCCTTCCAGATGAGAGGAGGGACCGCGCCCTGCCCTGCTGCTGCTGGCTCGCACGTTGCCGATGCCTTCCTCGTCCGTGAGTCCCAACGACGCGGATTCCTCACGTGCACGGATCTCTCTCTATGATAAGTTGAATTTAAAGCGTCGCCGGACGCCTTCCAAATGGCCCCGCGCCGATACCAACTCCTTTGATATCGAGCCGACGATTTTTTCCGGTCCGGCGGTTCTTTGACGGACGCTTCTCCATCCGACCGTCCATCCGACCCACCGGCTTCAACAACGTAGAAAAAAAAGTTGTTCGACGAAGGGAAATCCACGAAGAGCTCGCGTGACGACCACTCTCTAAAAAAATCTGTCTTCTTCAGTCAGATTTTTTTTGTATATACAGTAAAGCCTCGGTATAACAGATTAATACAAGGGAAAGAGCGTTCATTGTAGACAAAAATTTTCACTTTTCTGGTTATCAAAAATTCGGATCGAGTCGTATGTCTTTTTTGAGGGCTAATCTCGAATGTTTCAAGTTCTAAGTCTAGTATTAGTTCTTATTTTAATCAAATTAGAAGGATATAACTACCTAACGCTGATACTAGAATTAGAACTAACATTAGACCTAGAAATAGAAACAATCGTGTTTTGGGATTAAACTATGTTGGGATTCATCATAGATGTATGTTAGTGACGATTTTGAAAGAAATCAAGGACGTTTAACTAGAATTAGAACTAACATTAGCACTAGGACTAATAGTAGATCTAAAACTAGAAGCTTTCGGGTTTCGCCGTGTATCTTTTGAAAAAATGTTTTCGAAATGACACCTCGAAGTGGACACTCTGAAAATTTCTAGTTTTAGATCTGATATCAGTCCTAGTGATAGTTCTAGTGTTAGTGCTAGTGTTAGTTCTAATTTTAGTTGAATTAACACTGGTCGTGAATGCCTTCGTATTTGTATCTACGACAATTACCAGAAATGTCCTAAGACAGTATTGGCAGATGTGAGAGACAAAGTTAGAGAAGTCTAACTGTAGACTAAGACCCACTTTTACCACTCCTTAATAAATTTATTCAACAATTAAAAACCAGCTCATAGCCAATGAGAACGCTTAAATTCACTGTAAGCTGGATTTAATTCTACAACTGGAGGTTGGTAAAAGTGAGCCTAAGAGAAATAACAAATCGGTTTTGTGCTGCAACAAATTAGGCAGCTCTCTTCATGAAGAGGATGAGACAAACGATTTTAAAAGTGAGGAAACTAGTAAAAGCTTTACTGTATAATATGTACTTCAAGATAAATTGCAGATATTATTATTATCTAGTACAGTAAATCGATGATATAAAGGATGATTTTCATATAAATACAGTCAAGGATAATATCAGTTAAGGATAATATACCTAGATATCTGTTTATGATGTTTGATATATAATAGGGTGTATTAATTTTGGATTGAACAATGTTGGGCATCATCAAGAGTGATATAGAAGGATACTAGTGACGATATTTAAGAATACCTAGGAAAATGATTAAAAATGTCAAAAAAGCGGTAGGGTAGATTTGAAGCACAATGTTGAAGAAGTACATTACGCACGATGTTTAGACAGATGAAGATGGTTTTTGATATACATTCACTGACGTGAAATACACAATCAACTAAGAAACGATGAAAGTTTAGTTGAAAACAAACTGAGTTTCATCTCCACCCGCAGTTTTACATGCCTTTACCCAACCCAACCCATGCTCTCTATTAAGTAATCCATGTTGTTCTAGGATATCTCGTTCCATGAATCCTGTAGATGGTGTCGAAGTAACCTGGGTAGTTACCTCACTCCGCCGACTTATCTATCATATCCCAAACATGTTCAATCGACGACAAGTTTGCTGACCGTGCAAGCCAGAACCTTGATTCTATATTTAGTTAGATTCGCATGGATCTACTTTGCCTAGCGCGTACATCCTCAATACGACAACATTTACTCATCAATAGTGATATTCACTGATAGCACATCCGCACGCTGCAAATTGATGTTTAGCATTATCGGTTGTATATGACATTTTGGCTTTATAAATGTTATTGTGACGCGGTTTCTAAAGTTCTTTAACTTGCTATATATTTGAATTGAACATACCAGCAAATAACAAGCCGAAGAATGTGTACATTTCATTCTCATTTGATTCTGTCCAAATTCTTGCAGTTGAATCAGGATGGGCTATGTTCCAATCGCGTATGATACCTGCGGTAACAAATTACTTGATTGAATGTTGATTGGACTAACTGGCATAACTGGGATTGGATCACATTTGGCAACAACCGAAATTGTATGCATGTAAAAGGTATATGGCGGCTGGATTTTTCATCTAAACAACGGCATCTTTAGTACAATTCGCCAACGGGCAATTTAGAATTATTCACAGCAACCGTTTGTCCTTCGATAACTTCTTATTCATTGTCACTATCCACCGCAACATTGATCCCAATGTATATCTTTCGTCAGCATCGAACGCCGGTCCATCAAGCGGGATATAGTCTGTGGCAGCATCATAACAAATATTAATATCTTAATATTATTAAGATATTTCAAAGAGTACAAAGCCAGAAAGCGAAGAGCACAAAAAAAAAACAGTAAAGAGTGAACACAACCGATATTATCGAAACTACTTACAAGAATTTTACACAAATATATATGGCAACATACAGTCGCTAAATGTGATAAATCGTGTTTCAACACGCTTTGTTAGTTGCTTATATAAGTTTCCCGCATATTGAACGGCCGGGCCTCATGAGACCGAGTATGTACACTTGATACATAAGCTGGTTTTTAGCTGGTTTTATTACGTTTAGATAACATTAATGGTAGTTGATATAAAATATGTTGGCGTTCAAAGCTAAAAAAAAGTTTGGTGACTACTAAAAGTCAACGTGGATCTGTTAAGGCTGCGTGTCGTTTTTGAACGAATTCCAAATTCCGTTTTTCTGCTCAATGTCGCCATATCCTTCTACGACCATCATTCACCAATAAACGAAACCTTGATTCATCACTGAAGACGATGTCATTCCACTGATGAACCCACACTTGCCGTTCTTGACACTTTGCAAGTATGCAAATAATCATTGTTAAGTAAACAACCTTTGTTAATGGAATCCGAAGGTAAAGATATACCATCTTTGAATGTAGCCCAAAGGTCCAATCCACAGCAATCGACCTTGTTGTTTGAAATTGATCCCTAGTAGCTATCCTCCTAAGAATAGCCTACGTCTGCCTCCGAGTTGCATATAACTGGATGAAGGTTACCTCTTAGGTTTGAATTGGACAATGTTCAGCATCATCACGAATGATATTCATGCATGTTAGCGATGACATTGAAGGATTTATGGGACAATTATGAGAAATGTTAGAAATCGAATTGATAGATTTTAGGGACAATGTTAAAGAATTGAACTAAAATTAGAACTATCACTAGGACTAATAGTAGATGTAATCATGATACATCATATGTAATAATAGTAGTTGTCCTAGCGATAGTTCTATTGTTAGTGCTAGCGTTAGTTCTAATTTTAGTTCAATTATCACCGGTCGTGAAAGCCTTCGTACTTACAATGTTAAAGAAGTCTATTATGCACGATGTTTATATAGAGCAATGATGATTTTGAGACATACACACCAGGATATAGGATATAGGGTTTAGATTGGGCGATGTTAGTATACATCAAGGATAATATAGATAGATGTTAGTGATAATATTTATTTATACTTATTTAAGGAAATATGATCAGAACTGTTTAAAGCCAGTATTAGTAGATTTGAAAGACAATATTGAAGAAGCCTATTAGAGCCGTTAGTTAGAAATACAAAACATGTTTGTGATATATAATGGGATGTGTTGGATTTGGATTACACAATGTTGAGCATCATCAAGAGTTGATGTATGTTAGTAACGATATTGATGGATATCTGGGACAATGTTGATGTTTTGATAGTTGATATACATATAATGGATTACGCTCGGTTTGGATTTGGATGTATTGCGATACATCAAGAATTAAAAAGACCAGGGGTGGGTAAACTTAGTACTGGTATGATCAACATTATTTTCTCTTATTTATCGCGATCGATATCGAGAAAACGATTTGCTAAATTTGCATTTAAAACACATTTTAAATTAAACGAAAAAAGGGCTACATTGGGAAGAACTGAATATTATAGGAAAAGTCTAAATACGTACTGGTACTCTGCAACAAAACCGTCGTAAATTGATTTGATCATTGAATGGAGAAAACAGATAACAGCAATCAAATCATTAATAACAACAAAATTCTTATGTCGATTTGAGTTTAGTCTCCATGCTTTTTTCTTTTTTTTTTGGGAACATCCTCTATAACTTGTGTAGGCTGACTTTCAAAGTTAATCGTACATATGTATAAAGCAATAGTGACGTTTTAAGAGAGTATTGTTTCCACAATTATTATCAATTAAAACAAGAACAAATATCCGTGATTTATTCATCTAATACAGATTATTCGGGGAATACCCACAGTTGAACTATATTTATGAGCACTAATATGCATAGTTATTTAAATATACTAATGTCTTAAATTTTGTCCTATTATACCCATTCGAATGAAGTCCATAATATCGACGTTTTTCTATATTTACGCATTTCCTTACTGTATTAACTTTATATATTTTAAATAAAGATAATACGTTGAAAATCTCAACGATGCGGTAATGATTTAGGTTAAGTGATTTTGAAGCAAGTAAATTATAAAAGTAGATTATTTCCCGTTCATTAAACTCGTTAGTTTAAATGTTTTTAAAGAGTGTTCAACATTGTTTTTTTAACCTTCAATATGAAAACGTTGCGTTTGTTTGCGAGGAAAGCTAAATATAGAATACAAGAAGTTGAAAATGATTTTAATCAAATTATAATAATTTTCGGGGGTGAGTTTTAATTTATTTATTTTGATCAAACTTTTTATTATCACATTTTTTAGCCGCACTTAGTATGATGATGTCGGGTATTATGATAACTTGGCCATCCCCATCGATTCCAAAACTTTTAAATGCCGACTATAACATAACGATTGAAGAAGCTTCGTATTTAACAGTTGTTGATTCATTATCTATGATTATAGGAAGTCCAATTTTTGCGTTATTAGCTGATAAAATTGGAAGAGTAACAACGATGGCTTTTGTGCCAATCACTTTTATCATATCGTTACTAATTAAGGCATTTACAAAACACATTTATATTTTATACTTATCGCGAATATTTTCCGGGTTATGTTACGCAGCTTGTTTTTCAACAGCACCGACGTATGTTGGAGAAATAAGCACGCCAAAAATTCGAAGTCGGTATGGTCATATTTTAATGACTTTCACATATACCGGGCAATTTGTGGTTAATTTAGTCGGTTTATACTTCGATATTCCTTCAATGTCGTATGTTCTTTTATTAATTTCAGCTATTGCGTTAATAGTTACTTATTTTTTACCCGAAAGTCCATATTATGCCATTATGAAAAATGATTTGAATAAAGCAAAGCGGTCTTTACAAATTTTAAGGGGGAGTAAAAATGTTGATGAGGAATTAAAAAGTATAACTTTAGCTGTCCAAAGACAAATATCAGAACCAAGTCATTTTTGCGATTTATTTCAAATTCCCGGTAATAGAAAAGCTTTGATGATTTGTAATTTAGCAAGAGGGATCCAACAATTATGTGGAATTGTAGCGTTTATGGCGTACAGCGAATATATTTTTGTACAAGCAGGAACCCCCATTTCGAGCGGAGGATGTTCTATGATTTTCGCCGCAATGTTAATTACAGCTAATATTTTTTCAAACATAGTTTGCGATAAAATTGGAAAACGCTTAGCGATGATATATTCTTGTCTCGGCGTCTTTTTAGCATTACTTGGCGAAACCGTCTTTTTCTACTTCCAACTTTACAGTAATTTCGACGTAACGTTTTTAAATTGGTTTCCTATTTTCGGTTTGGCACTTTTTGTAATATTCTTTTGCATGGGACAATCGAACGTACCCACTTTACTTCAAGGCGAATTATTCTCATCGAGCGTCAAACCGCATGGCGTGATGTTTTTAAATATGGTTTTCGGTCTTTATATGGGTTTTACCAATAAAATATTCGAAGTGTTATTAGCAAATTTTGGACTTTTTGCTCCGTTTGGTTTGTTTTGTATCATTGCGCTCGTTAGTATTTTTCTTTCCTACTTCTTTATCCCAGAAACGAAAGATAAAACTTTAGAGGAAATTCAAATGATGATGCATAACATTAAAAGTTAAGGTTATTTATGTATTATATGTACTTTATAGTTTTAATTGAATAAATTTTTTATATTCGTTTTAAATTAGTAATAATTTTTAATATACATCATTTTGTCTATGAAAAAAAATCTGGAAAACATATGTAATATTGAGTTTTTTTATCAAAATGTCTCCCTACTTTTTTTTGCACTTTAAATCGTTTATAGTGTATGAGGTTTCAAAGGCAATAAAGAATCTTTAAGTGGAAGCTTAATGTAACTTAACGAGGATGTACTTTGTAACGAAGGCAACAAACAAGGATGAGTATTAAATAGTAAATATTAACAAAAATTACACTGTAAAATTTCCTTGAAAATGAATATAATGTGATAGTTATAAATTCTGTCATGGCAAAATGAGTCGTTCAATTTTCGTTTATTAATTTGTTTTGTATTAAATCTGTAAAATGTGTTTCGAATTAGCTTAGGAAGTCTCTTTGGTATCTAGGAATTAGCTCCTAGGAGCCAGGAGACCTAAATAGTTCGTAAAATGCGCTTCTGATTCATTTTGAACAGAACTGTTACATAAAACTGATGATCAAACTGTGTATGCATAGGATTATTGTTGGTGGATAAATGAACCTCAACATCTTTGGTGTTGTGGTGTTTATCTGAGTTGATTCATGAAGATGTACAGTAAGCTACATTATTGAGCTTACATTATTGGTAGTTACAGGTATTTATATGCTAAGAGGATTCAGACAATTTGGTTGGCATAAATATACAGTATGTCCCTGGATATAATGTATATTTAAATATACAGTATGTCCACTCAGTATGAATATACATATATATTTGAATATACAGTATGTTCCTGATTCCGCCTTAAGAGACTTATGCCTAGTATTGGTATTAGCTCTACTTTTAGCTATTATTCGATTTTAGATTATTGTATACTTGTATCGAACTAAAACTAGAACTAATACTATACCTAGAACTAGAAAGATTCAGGTTTAGTTTTAATTGTTGTTTAACACTAAATTGTCTTAAACTTTTCTGGAACTAAAAGTATAACTAATACTAGAACTAGGAACATTACGGTTTAGCCGTCTTAAGAGACGTACGGCTAAATCCTAATGTTTCTAGTTCTATGCCTAGTATTAGTTCTGAAAGTAGGATGGGATGGGTTCGGTTCCGTTTTAAGAGACGTACGGTTAAACCCAAATATTTCAAGTTGTAGGTGTAGTGTTAGCTTTAGTATTGGTATTAACTCTACTTTCAGCTATTATTCGATTTTAGATTATTGTATACTTGTTTATTTGTTATTTAACTCTAAGTTATTTCAAATTCTTCTGGAACTAAAAGTATAACTAATACAGACATAATACATAGATATTGTTATACTGCGTAACATTTGCTATTATATTTCTAAAGTTCTTGTAACAATTGTCACCATAGTACAATTGAACAGGAATTTTGCTGTCATAAAACTTGACTTGGACTTTCTTCTTATTCAATTTTACTTAGTTCATCGCTTAGCTGAAACAAATTACCATAAAGAAAATTGTCATAATTATTTATTCATTCCAACCTCATGGCTTTGATGTATTCATGTAATATCTGAATAGTTTCTGGTGGCATAATATTCTGCATATGTCCTAATGTTGATCTCCGAAGACATCTATATTGTTTACCAGTGTCCAATTTAACATATAGATCTCACACTCCACATCATCATAGCCCTTAATCATATACGCTACAACCATTGAAAGTAAATCAAAATCATTGAAGCAATGGTACATTCCATCATATCATAAGATAATGAGATGAAGGCAGATACGAGCAAGATAAAAGAAATTTTTACTACTAAGGTCTAATGCAGATAATATTTTAAAGATATTGCGTATCCTGAAGATGGCGGAAATTATATGCGCGGCGTCACTAAGAGAGCGACGGTTTCTCCAGATTACTCCAGTTATACAGCTATAATCAAAGTACCAGTGTAATGTTTGAGATGAATGTTAAATAGGCCTAGTTTATCAGGATTTGGAAATCATTGATGAGTTTCAACTAAAAACTCCATCTATTGCTCTGACCAGGACCCCTTAGGATGAAGAAGTTTTTGTGACACATATTTTTTTGGTTTTAAAATACAAATCTCCGTCTTTTGAAGAACGGATAATCTTTTCTAAGGTTAGGCTCCATTACAACAATAAAAAACTGTTGTTTGTGAGGATCATTGGAGATTGCAACACCGAATCAATTCCAACCCCAGGGTCAGTATCAGTTTATTAACCAGGATGAGATGACTCAAAACGAGGACCATTCAAGAGACAAGTTCAACCAAGGATGACGTCCTTGGTGAACTATGTGAATTATTGAACTAACTTTTATGAGACATTATGGGAAGTCTTGGATGGAACTAAGGCCAAAATCAGGAGAGAAAAAACAAAACTGATGAGTACCTCAATGATAAAGGCAACGTTCTCTTTGTCATTTTATGTGTCTATGATGTAGTCAATTGTGATTTGAAACAGAAACACCTTAGGATTTCAGAAATTATTCAAGCTCTTCAAATTACTCAGGGCATTAAAAAGATCTATTTGGAAACTTCACAAGAGTCTACCTTCCATCCAAAAGCCTCTACTGTCGCTAATGCAGTCATGACAACGAAAAAACCCCTCTTTTAGATTAATTTTACCTGCAACAGACTACAAGGACACTCCAACATTGTTGCTGATATTCTTTTAAGCAAAACGTGTTTAACTCAGCTAGTGACTGATAATCAGTAGCTATCAAACGAAAAAAGTTTGAAGATATCGACGATTTATTAAAGTATGATGCGTTAGACTACTTTGCTGGATATATGCGTCATAAACCCAGCAAACTAACAACCTCGGTACAAAATCCTACTTTTACATGGACAGATCAAGATTCGGAAGTGGAATAATAAATTGTTTTTAATGAATTTACCGAATGTATCTCCTACTTTTGCGATGCGCGGAATATTTATCAAAATTTCGTAATTACGGCCAAAACTATTCTCGTTCACCTTCAATTTAGCAAAAATCGCCATTTTAATTTTATAAATTCAACATAACATTTTCCAGATATGAAACAGTTAGAACATTAAAATCGTCCAATTGTTATAATTTAATAACTTACCAACATTTTTCATTATTTAGATGTGACGTTGTTCTAGCTAATTGATGTTGTCAATTTTGATCACATTGTTCTTGTGTGATAAACTTAAATAGTGCGTAAAGTGTAATTTTAATTCTTTATCAACAGAACAGCACTTATATCTTTTACCTACACTGTTTATGAATAGGATTATTATTGATGGAGTGATAAATAATTCTCAAAATTTTTGGTATTGTGGCGTTTATCTGAGTTAATTCATGATAATTACAGAAAGTTAGATTATTGGTGATTTGTATTTTGATTTACTAAAATTGTTGATACGCTTTTAACATCGTCGTTGGTGAGTTCTTTTCATGTTATTTTAAATAATTCTTCTTCCATGGTTAGTTGACGGATGCAATTATATCCTAAAAGAAACCAAATAACCTTGGCACGAAATATACTCGTTATATGTACAAATATATTAAGTACTTCTAATAACACTTTTAGCATTTCTGTTGTTAAATACACTCTTTTCGTGATCATCAAATATGCGTATTGAAATAAATTTAACAATATTCTTTAAATATTAACCTTTAAGTATATCTATTGCATTAAAAATTCTTATATCTTCATGATTTAATTTGAACATATCAGCTAAAATCAAAAGTCTAAACATTGTTTCCAGTTGAAGTAAAGATGGGGATGAACCAAGATTTTTAGATTTTACCTTTTATTAATAGAAGATGAAAAATTATAGTTGACGAATTATTTTTCTAGACTACTTGTGACGATTAGATAGAATCGAACAGGAGTTTCACTATCGTCATGTTGACTTTTAAGTTTACACTTTCTTCTTCTTTTTAAACTTCATTGTTTCATTTCTTGTTTCATAACTTAGCTGAAACTAATTACCATTGAAAAAAGAAAAATCTTCATAACAACTTCCGACAAGATTACACCATGTAGTTCTGTATAGCTTCTGGTTATATCTTATTCCCTGTATATCCAAATGTGTTCTCCGAAGACATCAACGTTGTTTATCTGTTTCTAATTTAACATATACATCTGAGAGTTCATATCATCATAGACCATAACCATACAACTGTTATAAGTTATAGCAGTAGTACTAATTAGTAGTAAGTACTTATTAGTTAGTAATAAGTTATAGCCTGTAACCATTACAAGTAAATTAAAATGATAAAGAACAGTAAGTTCCATTTTCAGTTCCACGAGATTGAGATGACAAGCAAGACGAACGAAATTTTGAAACTGACTGAAATGCGGACGCTAACGTCACTAATGCAGGTCACGTTTTACAATAGAATAAGGAATGACGAAATAAGACAGAAATTGCAATAGCAAAAATCGTCATTTTAATCTTTATAAATTCAACTTAACATTTTCCGGATCTGGAACAATTAGAACAATTAAATCGTCCAAATAAATAAAACAACTTTCATAATTTAGACGTGACATTGCTCTAGATAATGCAACTGGACTAATTTTTAATACGATAGGTAATCAACTTAATTGATGTTGTCCATTTCAACCATATTGTCCTTGTGTGATAAGTCCAAATGCGAAAAGTAAACCGTTCCTGATAAGGAATCTGAAATTACATCTAAACATGGTTACGGAATCTTATCTTTCCCGATCTTTCGTTACTTTAAAAGTTATCTATAACTTTTTGATCTTATTCTCATCAGTTTTATTATGCATATTTAGTTATTATACGATTTTTCCAACTCAAACGGCTCACTATTGAATAGTGAAATAAAAAAAATTCTAACGTTCTTTATGTAAGAATATTTTTATCTTTGACATCCGTTCGTTAAAAGAAAACTATTTTGCTTTCGTCTTGTCTAATTAGGAACACCCTCCGTTAGCTGCTTTGGGCGAAAGCTGCCGTTACGCGAAGCAAATTAAATTCGGCGCTTTCTTTTGATGACTCTCGTCAGACCGGGTGGCGCGCCCTCCGGAATTACCGAAGCCCCGAGGTGCTCTCCAGGGACCCTTAATAAGCCAGCTCGGCGGAGGCTGTCGCGCGAAATAAGAACCGTCAGAGACGCGTCGTCAAGGACAAATCACCCTCTATAACAAACCCCGAGTCTTATTTAGATCCCTTTAATATTGATCTAATAAACGCCGCTTTATTTCGTTTTATAAAATAGTTTTTAAGGAATCTTTGATCCGCGAGAGCTTGGTAGGTAACAAAGGCACATTGTAACGTCTGGTGGCTATTGAAGAGTCGTTTTAGAAATCTTCGACGCCTTCCAGAACGCGTCGTGGCAAGAGGCTAATATGCAAGTAATTAACCGTCCGCTCGGCGGCAGTTGGTAGCATGGATTTAATGGCCACGGCTCGAGGAGAATTTTAATATTTACACCTTACGGGATCATCGCAGTAGAAGCGCGTATAGGCCCTAGTCACGAGATATAATTGAAATTTCTCGTCGGCATATTGATTATTAGCTACCATAGTAGATGTTATGCCGATCTATAACTCGAGAGGGTCGATAAACCATCACGACATGTTTAAACGGATGTGCTTATCTATTTGTAATTATTATATCTTAATCGAATATTTTATTTTTTTAAAACTTATAAATTTTTCTGTTTAAATTTAATTAGATCGAATTAATGCGATGAATAAATCGTTTATTTGTGTTTGTTATTTATTTTTGAACGTGATCTTGGTAGGGCCAGTAATATTTCGTCATTTCGAATTTTCGGATTGTTATTCCGACGTGTCCGTTGGAAGTTTTTGTAGTAGCCGGCGGGGTCCGGCTGGGACCGGTTGCCGTGGCACCAACCCCCCACAAAAATACCGCTTCGAACTAGAGAGCCGCCCCGACGAAGGGTCGGGGTGGCATATTCCGTGGGTCCGCAGGGGTTTGGGGATGATTCGGCAGAACTCCGAGGCTGAGGGTAACCAGGGGTATAAAGCCCGGAGGCGGTAGGGTTGGGACGGCGGCAGAGAGTCGGGAACGGCAGCGTTGGGGGCGAGGGTGGCGCTGGAGTATGGGGTTTACCTCCCACGGGTGGAACTCTCTCTCTTGGACCCTTTTTCCCGGTATAAAGGAAAAATAGCTGCCGCCTCCGCCTCGGCCTCCGGCCCGGGTTTACCGCCACCGTTCTACCCTGATAAAGCTTCAGGTAAAAGCTCTATTACGTGGAGTTGGCGCCGAAAAAATGTCCCACCTAACGTACTTATTTTCGATTTTGGACGTTTCGGAACTCGGCGGAGAAGCGTTCATTCAATATTTATCAAGCTTTTTAGTGAGATCCGTGCATACAACCCCTCTCGTTGGTTGATTCGTCAACTACGGTCTCTCATAAAACTTAATTTACTTCACTTTGATATCGGGATTTGAAGCTTTTCAACGTCGCGTCGTAGTCTAATTCAAGGATGCTCCGGTTTCTAATTTCAACTTTTTATTTTTGGTTTCAGAACTCCACCGGGGATCCAGTTTACCGAAAGGTGGCCATCGTTGAAAACTTTTTTGACATCATCTATAACGTTCACGTTGAACTTGAAGGAAGACCGGGAAAGCACGCCGGACAAAAACGCACCTACCGCACGGTAAGTTTAGGAAAATTAAATGAATTAATCTAATTAAATAATTTCCCGTGTTTAACGAGCCTTGAAATAGAGGAAAAGAGGGGGCGTTTTCTAATTTATATTCTTTCGGGGGAACCTCTCTAATCCGATACATCCAAAACTGTAATCTACTTGATATTCGACGTACAAGGCACCTGTTGATCATCGATATTTCACCCTTTACTCTGAGCAACATCCCCGGTTGACTCACCCTCCTTTATCAAAGAGAGTTTTCGTCAAATCGATTATTTATGCCATCATCTCGCATAGGTTATGTGCTCGCTATATTAAATCCTCAGACAATACCGTGCCATCACGAACCAGAGTGCTTGACGTAGGGTGTGTCTGGTGCGGGGTAAAAGACGAGGGGGGTTGAAAGTCCGCTCTTATCCGTACACGCCGTTGCGTCGACGATTCGCTGTCCGAGGCAAAAACCTCCTCAATTGAAACGCCAGTCGCACGTTGCCAATTGTACCTTGTTTTCCTTTTTGCAGATAACGGAGACGTATGCGTTTCTACCGCGGGAAGCCGTCACCCGTTTCCTACTGGGTTGTACGGAGTGTCAGAAGCACCCCAGGTCCCCATCCCCCGTAGTTTCCGTCCTGCCAACTCCCAGTCCAAGCCCAACATTGCCGCCAGCGTCGGCTACACCGCAAACCCTCACACCGAACCAAATCGGACCAATTGAGAGGAACGCGGGGGAAGGTCAAAGGGTGACGTGCCAGGTGGAGCGAGAGGATAAGGAACAAGGACGAACGCCGGAGAACAAAGCGACCGCGACGACGGGGGAAATTAAGGGCGACCACGAGGATTCGCCGAAAAGTACGAATAAACGGTCTGCCAATCCTCTGGACGTTTGCAACTTAACGTCGAGGGACTCTCCGAAAACGCCGCCCAAAAAAAGACATCTCTCGAACCATTTATTATCGGAGAATCCTCCCCCCGCGTCGTCGACCCCTCCGAGAACGCCCCAAGAGTCGACCACCCCCAAGTTATGGTCGCCCATCGAAGGGATCGAAAAGGAGGAGAGGGACAGGAGGAGGTATTTTATGCCAAAAGAAATTGATTACACGTTGCCCATCACTACGACGTACCTGAAATATATGCGCACCCTTGGTTGCACAGATGATGAAGCCCTCAAACTGGAGAACAGACACGTGAGTACGATTATCGAGCAATTCTTGCGTGATATGATTACTCATTACTTTAATTAAAACTTAATTTTAAACGTGCACGTTTAAGGTAACCTATTTAATCATTTATTTAATTTATTAATTTATTTACTTTATTTCATTTATTACTTTACCTTAATTTATTTTTTACTAATACTTTTGAATGCATTAATATTAATGTATATTTCTGTAAAATCATATTCTAATTATATTAGCGTTTATAAATTTATTGAATGAAGTTTCGATTAGTAATGAAGTAGACCATAGTAGATTCAAGCGATTTTTAAAAAAGTATTCCGTGAAGCAAACACATTTTATTATTAACACATTATTTTGTATTGATTTATTGTCACATGGTAACCTTCATGGACTAAATTATTATAACGTGGCAAACGCGTAACATGCTTATAATTCAACGGTTATGAATGGTCACATTCCATTAGTCCATATTATTGTTATTGTTATTACTATCATGTGAATTTATCTGGAAGTTTGTGCTTGTGTATGTGCGTGTAAAGAATGTGGGTTAATATAACTGATGCGGATGAAGTAAATGCAAGTAAGTCATTTTTAACATTTATTTTTATTATTTATTTGTAGAAAAATTTTATATAATTGTTAGGCATTAATTTTTATGTATTTAAAATTTAAATCAGTCACAACTTTTCCTTGATTGATACAAAATAGATCAAATAAAATTCATTGCAGCTTAAAAAGAATGAGGAATACTAGATAGTTATAACCTTTAAGTTAAAACATTTCTCCTATATCTGAAACGTAACGCATACACGATATACGTGATATATTACAATGTTATAATTATAGAAGCCGAAGCAGTAATTTCTGATACATTAATAAGATCGTAGCTTAGATTACTTGCAGTTAAGAACTTTATCAAGGCAAAAAAGAGGAATTAGGATATACCTATAATGCAATGTCTTTAAAATGGCATCAATATAAGAATATAACTAACTCTGCTGATATTACAATAATATAACTGATTTCTAGAATCAATATGACAAATGAGTCAACAAAACGGTATAACTTAGGGAATTTTTATTATATGATTGTGATTCTTTAGTTTATTTTTTATTATTGATATGTGATTCTTTTGTTAAATTTTAATACTAATTACTAACTAATTTAATATATAAATTCGGAAACACACAGTGAGTTCACGATGAAAGGAATAAATTACCATGAACAAGAGATATTAGTTGGGTTGGGTTGGGTTGATTTATTAATCGACCTGATTTGTTTTGACCAACCCAATTAATATTGAGTGTTAACTAGGTAGTTAGATTGGGATAGGTTAAGATTACAGTACCAACCCAACGCCACCAGTTGTATATAGCACTAACTATCTAGTAGGGTTGGGTTACGTTGGGTTGAGCTATTCAACTAATATCTACTACTACAGTAAAAGAATCACAAACTAACATTGAAATTGACCATTTTCAGTATGTTTGTTGAAGACCAATTGCTAAAATTCTATTAAAATATATATGTGTTACATATAGACATAGGATTTAAATAAAATAGTTTAGACTTATGGTAGAGTAGAGTTATAACAGTCTCCTCCAGAATTTATCACTAGATTTTTCAACAGACCTTCTAGAGTTTTAGTATTAAGTCGGCTTCTCATTTTAGTACATGTTAAATTAACATTAGAAAAAAATCCTTGCTACAGTAACACCTGTGGTTATATATACATATATATGATGATGAATTATTGATGCACCATTGTCTAATTTAATATTGGAAACTTGTATCCGAAAGTCTTCCACATTTACATCTGTCTTAAAGTTATTAAAATTGTCGTCACTCATTGTCTAATTCTTGCTATACAAGAAAGAAAAATGGTGAGAAGTACATGTCAAATCATGAGATAGTGAGATAAAAGATTATATCATGAGATCTGCAGATTCAAATTTTGGCAACCTTGGGTGTGAGTTTAGCTCATAATAAAGCATGTTTCTAACATGTTTGTACTTTCAATATTATTTTCTAAGTTACAAAACATAACCACCCCTATTCCATTTTTGCCTCAATTTTTTGTATAAAGATGATAAATACGTTGGAAAAATTTCAGTTAGATAGACAAAAACATTAAAATTGCAAAGTCTATTAAGGTTGGTTCGTTAAAAATTCATTCCAACATTCGATAAGCTACCCTAGAGTTTAATACTTAGTCTTTGCTTAATTAATTTTTTTCCCAGAAATTATTAAACTTTCGAAAAACATCAATAAAGCAAAAAAGTTTTACAATATTTTTATGTATCTAAATAAAAATTTTCCTAAGTACTTATGATCTGCCTACAATTTCATTTAGCAAAAATGTAAAGCGGGTGGTTACGTCTAGTAGTTTAGAAGGGTAGGTTAAAAATATAAATAGGGTTAAAACGTGCCCTATTATGAGTTACAGATATTCCCCAAATTTCATTTTTTTGCGTTTCTGGTTTTTGCAAAAAAGAAAAAAAAAACAAAATTTTCCGCCATATTTGGAAGGCTGTATTTCTGTAGAGGAGCCGAAGTCGCCCATGGTTCATATATTAAAATACCCTTAAAATTTACTAAAGAATCACCCCTTGAAGTTCGGTGTAGTCATTCAAATACACTCTGCATAACACGATTACTCAATTTTAGTCTTGTTGGAACAATACAGTAAATTATTGTTTGTTTTTAAGACTTTTACATTACGTTGAATTGTAGACTCTCGGGAGCAAATAACCTCCGATTCTATTTTTTAACAGGTTGCGCATACATCACATAATCCTGTATCCTCACGGACTCTTCTAGTAACTTCAGTAATTGGCACAACAAATACTAGAAATTATTCAAAAATATATTTCTCTGAAACTCTGCAATATAGCAGTAAAAATAATAATATACGAATGTATATGTTATACCAATGTATAACATAATATAATATTATTAGTGCTTATTAAAAAAGTTTGTGCTTGCTTATTGCACATAAAATGTAGGCAAATTATGGATTTGGTCCAAACTTGCGGTGTGTCTTGTTGAGTTTCTTTCGTATTTGATTGCAATACCATTACGGCCAATTTGACTTAACATTGAGTACAACGTCGCCTTTTTTTAGCTTTTCAAGTATTTGAACTACTGATACTGCTTTTATACTTCGCTTCGTCAATAAGCCTCCAACTATTAATTCTCTAAACTTAGTAATCTTCATACGATTTTGTATACCAGTGGAGTAGGTCGACAGGGCGTTTATAACTGTAGTAGTTTGTAGTATATCAAACGCCTCCTTCGTATACCACTTCAAGGAGTTTTAAGTGGGGGTGTTGTATGAGGTCAATTGATCTACAATATCAATATATGATTTACCATCACTATATTCAATTATTCCTTGTAGTTTAGTTGCGTCTCCACAGCTATGCGTGAGCACCCCTATGGCTTAACACTATTGTCAGTCTATAGAGCGACAACTTCATAATTTTTTAATTTTTTTGTTACACTCAGGATTTCTATCAATTGCACGCTGCCATTCCATTACAACATTATTCAATAATCATATTTATTAGTAAAAAAACACTTAACACAGAACACTAACACAGAACAGATTTATAACACCATAAAAGCGTTGTATAAAAGGATATCGTATGGCCTCAAGCGCAATACTTAAAAAATACAGTGGCTCGAATAAACCAACATATTTGTACCAGAAATGATTGCCAGCAATCTGTTAATAGTTTGAATTATAATATTTTAGTTCATATTCAGGATGATTGAAAACCGTTGTCTTCTAGAGCAAATAATAAATGAATAACAAAATCACCATCTCCACAATAAAATTTCATTAAAATCAATAAAAAAACTCGGTTTTAAAAATATTTTCTAGGGCACGGTTATTTTTAGCAAACGGGCAGTATTTTTGTGTAAAGCGTTGATTATTTTGATTAAAGGAACAATTTTTAAGAAAAATACGTTTGCAGAAAATTTGTTAATCCGATTGTTAAACAGTAATTATTTGATTATAGATTGTTTACATTAATTTCAATTATCACCTTTACGTTTTCACAAAATAAATTTATTGTTTATTGTTTACGTTGTTTTACCTAAACTATCATCTTATTAATTAGTGGTGGAACGGATAGTAATTTTACGAAAAGTCGAATACCGGATATCCGACATCATCTCTAGCCGAATGTCTGATATATCTATCCAACCAGTATATGCAACTGTCTCAACTACAACAGTATCATATATACAAACATTAAATCATACAATTTAGAATAATCTAATAATTATATAAGCATTATTAATTATTATAGTTATTATTTTTAACATTGCATTTCAGAGGCAAGGTCATCTGTGTGTTTTGATTGTGAAGTTAATGTTTTACGTAGATACATAATTTTTTTCTTTACTATGTTATTTCCCATTACCAAACATATAGCCTTTGTTTGAAAGATTTTTTTGATTTCATGGATATCACTCATAACAGATATTCAAAGTGCTACCAGATCAAATTTTCATAGTTCCGTATTTTGCTATATTGACGCATATAAACGTAAAAATTTTAAAGAAAAATCAGAATGAAATTTCCTACAACTTTTGTTTCAAATTTTTATTCGTAACATGCTCTGATGTCCAAGTATTTCCATTAATATCTTGTCAATTCATCAATCTTTCATATTTTCGTATTTACCTCAAAATCTATGCATCTTATTGTAAGCAATATTGTAAAGCAATATTGTTGAGAATATTGCTTTCTTGCATTTTTGCTGCAATTATTGTTCTAAAAGTTTTTGAAATAAAAAAATATTTCAAATAAAAGTTTGTTTCAGCGCTTCTGAAATGCAATGATAACCATACCAAATATTTTCCCTCTTATATGTAAACTTCTATAAATAAAACTTCTCTATTTCAATTTGTGATATAACGGATCTTTTTAATCAAACCTTTTCTAGCTTTTGACATCTTTGATATCCTTGACACCCCCAAAAACACCAAAATCAATTATTTTCAATTTTACGAGTTTGATTTAGTAACCCATAGATATTTTTAGTGCTTTAGAACCAGTTTGGTTATTACCAATCAGTATATTCCGCAATCAATTTTTTTGCATTTTCTGAAAACATCTCATTTTGTGTTTTATAATTGTTTTGCATCGATTAAAAACCCTAAAGATGTATAGACCCAATTGCTATCATTTTGACACACTTTAGGAGGCATTTTCTGGATTTTGACATCTTAAAAGCTTTTTCAAAAATCTTAAAATCAATTATTTTAAGTTTTACAACATTGACGTTGACAACAGTTCAAAATTAAAAATTTTTGAATTTTCTGGATAACATCCCATTTAGTATTTTTTAATTGGTTTGCAATGTGTAGATATAAAGTGAGGAATAAGCAAATTGTCATTTGCTTATATATTGACCTTCCAGAATTAAGTAATTAAAAATATATATTAATTTATTTTTACAAGATAAACTACACTGTAAGCCGGTTATAACGAACTATCATAATACTTTCGACAATACCTCTGTTTAATATAATCTAAATAAATTTACCCTTAGCGAAATGTTTAAAGAAAGACATAACTTTAAAGAAATCGACATAACATTTACAAAAGTTGTATTGGTCCATGATTTTTGGAGAATATTGTGGACTAAGTTAGGTTAGGTTGAGCTCAAACTTCATACTATAATTCATGTTGAATGGTATGAAGCAGGAATTCAACCCAACCTAACCAAATCCAACCCATCTTAACCAAACTAAACGAAACCAACCTAATCTAATCCATAAGATTCCTCGTATTGAACGATATGAAGATAGAGCTTAACTGTTAGAAGATTTGTTAGATTGGGTTGGGTTACTAAACCCAAGTTAAGTTTTTTGGAAATATTCCGCGATTTTTTCTTCTATAGTTGGATTGGGTTGAGCTCTAACCTCATTCCACTCAGTATGAGGGATGATATGAAGGTTTTCTTCTATGATTCCAACTTCAAATTATTAAGTATAAGGAATGATATAAAGTTGCCCAACCCAATCCAACTATAGAAAAAGGAATCATTTTAATTTCTTTTTCTATAGTTGAGTTGTGTTAACCTCAACTTCATACCATCCCTCATATAACAAAAAATTAATCTTCTGTGGTTAGGTTGTGTTGAGCTCCAACTTCATACCATTCAATATGAAGGATGGTATAAAGGTTTTCTTGGATGATTGAATTTGGTTGAGCTCCAATTTCAAATTATTAAGTATGAGGGATGTTATGAAGTTGGAGATCAACCCAAACCAACTATAGAAAAAAGAATTTCGGAATATTTTGATTTTTTTCTATAGTTGAATTGTATTAACCTTCAACTTCTTGCCATCCCAGAAATAACAAAAAAATAAATCCAAAATTTTTCTGTGGTTGGATTGGGTTGAGCTTCAACTTCATAATATTTAATATGAGGGATGGTATGAACTTGAAGCACGACCTAACCCAACCATACCATACCCAAAATTTGCAATAATTTTTAAGATTTGGAAATATTCCGTGATTTTTTCATTCATACTTTAGGTTTCATTTTTCTTCTATAGTTGAGTTGAATCATGTTACAACTTCATACCATCCCTCATATAATAAAAAATCAAATCCAAAATAACAAAACTTCTAAGTTCAATTCAATATGAGAGATGTTATCAAATTAGGTCGGGTTGAACTCCATCTTCATACCATCAAATATGAGGGATTTCTAAGTAGCTTAATTTCATTCAATTCATAATTCCATTTTAATGATTATTAAAACTTAAATGGTCAAGTTAATTTAATTACATTTAGGCCCAGTTTATTCATCTTTGGTTAAATATAACTATTGGATATTTACCATAGTTACTGGTCATATAGCCAATCATGGCAAGTGAAATTACAGTAACCATAGAAAATATCCAGTAGTTAATTTAACCAGAGATGAATAAACCGGCCCTTAATAATATATAAGTAATTCATGACTTTTTTGAAATTTTTGTCTATAACAAATTTCGGTTATAACGAACCGTAATGATTCACGTAATTTACAAAACGCGCTCGCTTCGCTCGTTCGCTTTCGCAACTATTACGTTCGTTGAACAAAATTAGTCTTTTCATAACTGATTACGTAAATAACTACTAACGACTAACACTATTTGTTATAATATACTATATTATAACTACTAACTAACACATTTTATACAACTGTTGTTTCATTACATCCACTAGTGGTGTAATGAAATATTACCTAACCATGGACATTCATACCAACGCCCAAGTAAATTCATTCAATTTAAGTTAATTTGATACATAAGCCTTGTGTTAGATATGAATTTGTATGATGCCGTTCAATTTTAAAGCGGTGTTAGATAAAATTTTTTACTTAACACGTTAAGAAATTGCTAATTTTGTTTAACTCACGCAATTTATAAAACTCGTTCGCTTCGCCCGCTCGTTTTGGCAAATGTTGCGTTCGTTAAACAAAATTAGTCTTTTCATAACAGGTAACGTAATAACTATTTAGTAGTTTTGACTATTTCTGCAAAAAGGGGGAAGGTGTGACCACTGAAAAAAAGGGGGTTGAATTCTTAGAAGTTTTTACGAGATTTTTACCTCGATTTTTTTGTGTTCATCTAAAACCCTCTGTCACTATACATTTTCTTAATATTAGTACTTGACATCATTCGAAAGCTTATTTAAGCATCCGATGTTTCATCAAAACAGTTACACTCTTGAATGAAAAATAAAATAAACTTTCGCATGATGTCATCTTGGCTAGCGGTACTTTTGAAAAAATTAAGTTAGCGTCATATCTTGAGCAGTTGGGAACGTTGTTAACAAAAGATCCTTTTTAACCAAATTCACGTTTCACATTTTTTATTGGTCAAATACTTTTCGAGATATTAAGATACCATATTTAATAAGGAGTGAGAACTGGCCAGATAAGTCGGATACCAGATAGTTGCCTAATATCCGTTCCACCCCTATTATTAATGTAGGAGAATGTACAGCCTTGGCCGCAATCGACCTCCACTACAACCACTTTAATGGTAGATATGGATAATAATTTAATTTAAATTAATTTCAGCTAATACATTTGTTATGTAGTAGATTATAACGTCTCAATGACAACTTAAGCTACCACCTTATTAATGTGCCAGACCTTGCTGCCTCGATAGCAACCGATCTGTGCTTATATTTTTATAAAATTACAATAAATCTATATGCCTCTATATTCCATAAATTTCCTTATTCATGTAATATTTTTAATATATGAGTAGAATTTTTTATTATAAAGGGGTAGTTTTTTTCATTATCACAACATAAATTTTTAATTTACTAAGTAAACTGAATATAAGCAGTTAAAAAATTAAATATTTTAATTTATTATAAGTTTTTTTTGTGGTTTATTTATAATCCAAAGCAAAAGTGTTAAGCTCGACATCCTCTCGTTTTAATTGGCTTCGAAACTGTACACTGGAACAGCAATTAATTGGTCGGTTCTGAAAATGTATTGCCTCTAATCTGCGGGTGGTGGTACTCTAGTGTACCCGATTAGGGCGAGAGCGCGACTGGTATTATCTCCGACTCACTTAATCACCATTATCGTCAATTTGCGCGATGTTCGCCAGAAATTTGCAGCGTTTGATTAGCAATCTTGTTAAACGGGCACAAACAATCATTTTAAACCGCGATTTTCGCGATACGACCCTTCAGCCGCGATCGATAATAATCAATTTCTCCCTAATCCGCGTCACCCTCGTTGTTATCCCTGGCAAAAATTTATTATCCGCGAACTTCTTTGCCGGAGGAACAAATCGCCCCCGATTTTAGCAAATCCCGTCGGATCAATATTCAATAACGAACAACCGTGTACACGACCCACGCACGTACCACAACCCCCCTTAAACACGTTGCAATCTTCCCACTCCTTTCCAACACTGTATATTTATATATATACTTGCAGTCTGTGATTTAGGGCTGTTTTTCTCCCTCTTCTCAGCCAAATAATCTTCTAATTTTCCGTATTCTTTCCGTACTTTTCCTCTTTTCATACAATTCGAATGGGTCAACCGCTGGAAGGTACGATGTACGGGGGATGGGTTAAACGAAGGTTACTGGAGGGTTTAAGCATATATACGAGGGGTAGCATGAGAGATGACCACAGTCGTAACCCTTTCTACCCCCTTGTTGAAGAGATCCCAAACAAACAGCGTAATTCCGTAAGTTGAACGTGGGGTTGTTAAACAAGGGTTTATTTCTATGATAAAAACGAATAAAATTTTAAAATAATAAAATTTTACGAAAACTTAAGAGAGAAACAACTGCGCAAAGAAATTAAAAATGGGAAAATAATGGCGAGACGTGGAGCTTGGGGCTTGAATTTTTTGTTGGTAGCATTACGATTCCACACGGGTGTCCGATAGGATGGTCGTAGAACCCGCGGAACACCGGGGGATCTTCTCGTCCAAAAGAAACAAATCCGAGATGCTTCGCTCTGTTGCTATTTCCAGTTGGGAATCGAAGCGGCGGCGTCGTCCGCCGTGTGACCCCAGTTTTTGCGTGTGCAAGACGCGCTTCCTTGGTCTCTGGAACATAAAGCGACGGCGGCGGCGAAACAAGAACACCGCAAAACATATACGACGACCGGAGGAGAACCAAGCGACGAGAAAGCGGTGGAACCGAGCGCCGCCGGTAGTGCGGATGTGTAATTTTTCATAAACGGGTTTACTATAATAAAACGCCCAGCGAACTGAACCAAACCTAGAACCCACCATGCATCCATGAATCGTCTTTGTCAATAAACTATTTAAAATATCTTCTCTAAAGTTGAATTTTCAAATTACTAAAATGAAACTGTATAATTGCATTTTATGATCGCACTCCTTATAACCTCTCTTGATACTATTGGGGATTCGTTATTTTTAGAACTCCACCCTATACCCTCTAGTTCCACCCTTCTTCCCCAAAACTTCTCTCCGCATTGCGCAAAAAAGGTTAGGAAACGCTGTTCTACGGCGTAGGGGGTCGTCTGGCCGCTCCGGGGGTGAGCCTACTCCGGCAGTAGGACACGTTTGAAGGGGGCTTCCAAGCCCCGAAGCACAGACGCGAGGAGGGTTGCGTTGGAAGAACTCCACGGCGGCAGGGCAGATTGATTAGTGGGGTGTAGGGTGCGTGCTATATTGGCGTACACCCCCGCAGATAAGGGTGCAGCGAAGCCCCGAGTTCGCTCGTCCGCTTCAAATGTCAGCAGGGCGATATTGGACGTAGGGGGCGATGTGGATAGAAACGACGGGGATGGGGATGTCGAGGGTACGAAGACGAGGTATGTGTTTGGGACAGGGTAGTGTGGCGGTTGATGCAGGGTTAAATAAGAGAACGGGTGAACGGAGGGCGGCTGCTGGCGCTTTGAGAAGGATGTACGCTGTACGTAGTAGACACACATACGTACTCCTCTCGACGTAAAAGGGGCAGACGTGAGCAGAGGCGCCGGGTTTGAACGTAGGGGTGTATAACGTGAAAGGGGAGTTGGTTGTAGCTGATGTAGATCTGGGCGATGCGGCGTTACGTTCGTGGAGGATATTCTTATGAAAATAGCGGAAGGGTATGAGCAAAGGATCCACTTTAGCTAGGGGGTAGTTTTCTTAGAGTCTCTCTACGTATAAACTCGTGTAAAGAGGAACACTTGGAAATATCGAACAATGTCAATGTACGTATAATTAAACAACGTGTGAAACTATAACACAAAAAAACTTTACCATTTTTGATATAATTTTTTTCTTATGTACGAACTACGAACATAAAATAAAATACGAAATTCGCCAAGGAGTTTTTTTCTCCGATCTAGGGTACCACCCGTCGTCATAAGGGAGGCGAACAAGGGCGAGCCCTATCGGGGGGAGATGGTCGATAATTATTTCGCTGGCCCTTCTCAACAAGGAAGCGAAAACGAAATTTCATCACGAGCTCTAGCTATAACGAATGAAATACAAGCGCCATCGCCGACACCGTTCCAATTTCAGACGCGTTTTTGGTATACTTCGCCTTCTTTGTCGACTTTGTTCGCCGTCATCCGTTACCCCCCATTGCGATGCTTCAACAGCCGGTCATTTACTTGCTTAAGAGAATAATTTAATGCCGCCTGTTGCGCTACTATTGTTTCACTAGAATAAGTTTGTTAATTTTTTTCTCTACATTTTTTTGTCTGACTTATAATCGCATTGAAGTCAATAATCTCATTATGCATAAATGATAACAGGGAAACAATCTTCCCTTTTTTAGGCTATACACGAAACTATACACAAGTTTGAGGCATTGCGTGATCTGTGCCTCAGTACTTACTTTTTCTTTGTTTTTTTGCGATCAAGTCAGCATCTGCATTCGAACGAAGCAGCTGATTATAGTATCTCTACCTGTTCAATGTTAATTTGGGATTTGACACAAAATTCCTGTTATTATCATTGTACAACGCAGTACTAATAAAATTGTCATTGCAATATAAATTGACAGTATTGACGGCGTCCTAATGACAACATGTGGATCATTATCTTCTATAACATCATCTCGCTTTCTATAGCATTCTCTTTCTCCGTCATTGATTAATATGATTTTTGATATTTTATAATATAGTCCATAATATCTTCCAATGTTGTAACATTGTCACTAAGAAACATTATATTTACGCCATCTTCAAAATTTTTATTAATTAATCACAAAGTTATCTTTGTTATCGTTAACATTGTCGACGACGTAGTTTCAATCAACATCTTTAACTTCCAAGCAATTTTAAAATCACAACATATGGATCATTATCTTCTATAGCATCCTCATTCTTTCTATAACATTCTTTGTCTCCATCATTAATCCTTCAATACGCGCGCAATGTTAATATAATTATACGCCCCGATCTGAGAGTCCGTAATTCGTAAATAGAATTGTATTGGGTCACGAATGTTTTTATTGGAATAAAATAATATGATATTTATGTAATAAAAATACATAAAAACATAACCTTAATGTTTTACTGGTGTAATCCATTAATATGATTTCTTTACATTTTAAAAAATATTTTGAAGTAGACGGTATTGACTTCATTAAAGCGTAAGTGGTACCAAAAATTTGAATCATTCTGCAAATGTAGTATCCAAGCAGAAATCAAATCTATTGGATATAGTGAGACAAAAAATCTCTCAAATAAATCCACCACCATCGTTCGCCATAAACTGTTTATCATGAGCTTGCAACTCCACATTAATGGTTCGGTGAATTTCGTTATATCGTCAGTAATTTTTGGCCAAGAGGGCGCTTAAAAGAATTTGTAGCTTTTGTTATTGAAGATATTTCATCACATAGGAAATATTTCCAAATTTGTAAAGAATCTTTCAGATTACCGATAAGCAATTTTACATTTGCTCGAAATATTTTAAGAAAATCTCTGGCCTAGCCCTTATTGTGTACACACAATAAGGGCTTATTCAGTATTTGAATAACTTCATTTTTTTTGTCAACCGTTGCAGAATCATTTGTATTGATATCATCGTCAACTACACATTCTTATATAAACTTACGCATATAAAAAAGCCACTAAACGTACCTGCCTTTTTTCGTACTCTCCCATTACTAAGAAATGGTATCCTACGATCGTTGTATTTGATATATATTGAACTAAAACTTGAACTAACATATTTCAGTTTTCTTTAGCTGGTTCAAAGTAGCCACTTTGAACCAGTCTTCTCAACCTTCTTCGGACCAGTGTCTAAATATTTCTGCTATCCGAAAAGTCAAATACCTCTTTAAAAGACGCGCGATAAAAGCCAACCCAACACGAAAGGTTCTAATTTTAGTACTAGTATCAGTTCTAGTAATAGATCTAATGGTGTCATATATGTTAGGGTTTTTTAATTTTATTTTTATTTTTATATACAATGAACTCAAACCGCAATAACATTTTCCCATATTTCCCTTCCCAAATTTATAATAGATATTTGAACTTTTGGTTTGGGAAATATTCAATTTTAATTTTATTTTATTTTAATCCTATTTTAATTTTTCACATTGACACAACATGACATTAATCACAAAATAAAATGTCAATAACATCAACAACTTTCTTTAAAATATATTCCTGAAGATGGTTTAAACGTAACCGAAACCGGTAGTAACATTGTGTAAAATACTATACATTATCGTCTTGTTAATAAAAGTACAAAAAATTATTAAATAAACATTTAATTCAAGACGAAAAACATTCGTATAAAATTAAAAAAAATATCATAAAATGTGCAAAAAAAAGCGTTTAGAGTGTTGAAGACTAGGTAGAAGCAAACACCAATAAACCTTGATGCATTTATTGCTTTGAATATGTATGCGCGAAATATGGACGAAATTTTATGAAAATTCTCCTTTTCATACACATTTAGCAATAAATCACCATTATTTACACTGAATAATGAAATCGATAATTTTTTAATTATCGGCCAATTTGGCCGAGCGTCGAATAGCTCTATACATGAATTGTCAAGTTTAGTATTAATATATGTACTAAAGACCGTGCGCGTGTACTGAAGGGTTAATTAATATGAATCTTGATATCTTACAACTATAGTCCATATCTTAACCCAACCCAACCCATAGTCTAGACCATCCTCAATATCTTCGGTAATTAGAATGTTATCTTTGTTATCCTTAACGTTGTTAACAACGTCGTTCTAATCAATCTTTAAATTACGAGCTTAGCATTGGACCATAATGTCGGGATTTTGAGATATTGGAGATTACTTATTAAGTTATGTGAAACACGCAATATTATTTTGCTGAATTTAATCAATTTCATCGTATCTACTACTATATATCCTTTCCAAAATGCACCATCTAATTGTGTAGTATAAGATTTCCATTATAAGTTATGGCCATTCTTAAATGACAACATATGAATCGTTATCTTCTATAACACCCTCTTTCTTCCTATAACATTATCTTTCACCATCATTAATTAATATAATCCTTGATATCTTACAATACAGTCCGTAATATCTTCCAATGTTGCTGTACCATCGTCATTGACAACCTTTACATCTATACTATCCTTAATATCTTGGATAATTAGTTATAATATTATCCTCAATATTGTCGAGGACCACGTTCTAATCAACATCTTTAAATTTCATTGTATATACTATTGTCTTATATTGTTGACGGCGTTGTTTTAATCAACATCTTTAACTTCCGAGCTTATAATAGGACCAATACGTCGGAACATATAGAGAGATATTTGAGATTATGTATAAGAAAAGTGTTAAACCTACATTCTTTCTGCTATGATAACAGAAGAATATTTGGTAATAGACGTTACTTAAATCGTAAAAAGCATAACACACAATTGCCAATAACATTTCATTTCTATAAGCTATAACACTTTCGATGTGTTCAATTTAACATGAATTGTCAGTATTAAACACCTACCCATAAACTTTAACAGTAAAAACGTAATTCAACGAAAGACATTATTTGATTGTAAACTGGGGTATTAATCGAGAATGTTTCCATCTTATTAGATCTGTTTATTGGTTTAATTATTGCCCCATTATCTAGTATTTAAGATAAAATCGTGATGTAAAATTGAAAATACCAAAAATACTCTTAAAAAGAACTTCTTTTTTCGTCACATATTTCGAAAGAACTTTTCCCCTTCACTCGCAGAATTACCTACAACCGAGCCGAAATTCATTTACAAATGTAACCCGGCTCCCCTTCCGCCGGGAAGCAACGGGGGATGGGTGTTGAAGAGCGGCATCCCGAAACTACGCGAATAGCGAAGTTGGTTGGGTTCGGCGATTTTCCATTTCGGTAGTAAATTTCCTGGAGCGTAACACGAATGTGTACGAAGGAAAACTTTCCGGATGGGATCGAGGATACACCCTCGTTTCATGGAAAGGGGGTAGGTTAGGTAGCGGCGTTGTCAAGAGCGGACGCCCCCGGATATAAAGGATACTCATCTGGCGAGGATCTGAGCCTCGCCTTGTCTGGCCCTCCGCTGGATCCGGCTGTACTGCTGCTACCGCTACTCTTGGGTGGGTCCAGGACGACCTCCAAAGGATGAATCATGAGCGGTTAGACCTAGAAGGATATACCCTCGGATCGTCCGAGGGACTAAGGATAGATGGGTGTCCCCTCTATTCGCAGAATATAATTTGAGAAGGCAAGAATATTTTCACAAAATCAATTATATTGCGTAAAATGAAATTTAAACTAGGCCAAAGAATGTAGTATTATGTACGTTATGTTATAGTCACGTGACGTTAGGTTGGTAGTTTACGCACCGCCCTATCACAACCCACACACTGCCCATATTTGGGCGAATAGCCCCGGCGGCCAGCTTGATCGATAGTGTCCACCCTGGATACCGCACCCCCTACCCCCAACAGAGTTGCGGCTTCACCCCTCGGCCGTAGGCCGCAGGGGTCGCTCGCACGCAGAGCCACCCCTTCGCTTCCCGTCCCAAACTCCCACATCGTCCACCCTTTCGAAGAATCTGTCATCGCCAACCCTCTTACGAAAATTACACACTCGGTCCGTGCAAACTTTGCTAGACGGAGACGACGACGGGGGGTTAACGTTGGATTAGATGACACGGGGGTTAATTGGTGGTGTGTTTATGATGAAATTTGGGGAAAATTTAAAGGGGCTCGATGATTGATGATGATTAACACGAGTGAATATCGCCGACCATTGCTTTGTTTGCGGTCACATTGAGGACAATTTAAATATACGAAATTAAAATATAACCAAAAAAAATTCTGTAATTCTCGTCGGGAGTGGAGTTGTTGCCATGTTCTACGTCGACAACCGGTGAATTTATGTTCTGCCGAAGTTCTCGACTTGTCGATATTCGTTAGGCGAATTTGACTTGTACGGATTGATTTATGTTCATGGTGGGTTCGGAGGTGGCCGTTCGCTAATAAACACTGAATTATTGTCCGCCGGGTTAATTATTCACTTTAAAATATGATTCGGACGAAAACGTGACAGCTCCCGTGGACGTCCCGATTCCGACCCCTAATGACGCCCGTCCCAGCGGTCGAACGGCATCCCGACGTCCAGACGCACCGACGCTAATTGACGGGTGCCCTTTCGCAAACAAGGAAATATGCCGATGACATGTTGACCTTTGTCTGTGGACCGCTTTTTTTCGACTTCCCTTTTAATACCTGTTACTAACCTCTTTCATTCGCTTCTGTCAGAATGGTACATTACATGTAGAAATTACACATTATAATGGTGTATACTACACACTCAATTTATGTCAATTTTGTAGTTATAATTTAAAATGTTAACCAAAAGTAAAACTAACACTAAATTTATAATTAGCAACATTTGGGTTTAAGTTGTAAGTCTAGTGTTAGTTCTACCGCTACTGTTAACCCTAATTGTAGTTATCATTAGGCGTTAGATTGTTGAGTATATTTGTGGAACTAAAACTGCAACTCACATTAGGCTTAGAACTAGAAAATTTAATGTTGAGTGTGAAACTAAAAGAAAAACGAACAGTAGATCTCGAAACATTTCGGTTTAACAATTGAGATCTTATATACAATCCAGAGCAGCCATACTCAACTTACGGCCTTGTCAACTGTTCCTTGTGGCCCGCAATACACAATGGGGTGGGGCAGATTCATACAAGGGGCACCATCATACACAAGATATATCTGAAGTTAGGCGCATATCAACGGGATTATGATATCAAAGATTTGCGTGTATGCATAACTATCTTATGTATGTGATTGGTGACGGAGTGGTGAAACGCACACCTATGTGATACCAAACATGATTTAGCCACGCGTTAATAATTTTTCCAATTTCACGTTGAACGCCTTTTCTTACTAGATGCTGTTCTCTGGATCAATTACTATTATTTTACTTAGGCCCACTTTTACCAATCTCCAGTTAAACTGACTAGCTATGGTTACAGCTAACTTTTCAGCATTCCCACTAAGCCGGTTTTTAACTATTAGATAAATTTATCAAGAGGTAAAAGTGGCCCTTAAAAGACATAAAAATGTCAAGTTAGTGAATAATGCTATACAGTAAATTCCGTAGATGAATAGGATGGTAACTGCGGCGCGGATAAAGAAAATCACGGATTATATATTTATATTTTAAATCACTAACATAAAAAAAGAATAATAACTAAAAAATAATAAATACAAAAAATACAATTTTTGTTTGAGATTTTCACACAACACAAACTCTTCAAAATTACGCTAAAAATCGTCAGCTGCTTGTTGATCACTACTCAGCTTCTCTCCATGGAGACCAATTTCCCTAATTGACATGACATATCTTAAAGCGATGTAACCAACCGGACGAAGCATCAATATTTCCTTCCAATTCTCACAAATCGAATGGTAGAGCCGGATACAGGAGCCCTCACTTCGCTCTTGAGCAAGCCACTCCACTAATGCCGAGTCAAGTTCGCTATAAGTAGATTTCTTCATTGCTTTTCGTTTTTTCATCCCAAAATACTGTCCGACATTGATGCAAAAATCAAGTGTTTGTCTTTTTACCTTAAAACTTCGCGCTGTTGTTTCCCTAATCTTATATTCCAGACACATCTTGACGCGTCATTTTTAATTGTAGAAATCATTGCTATCTTTTGTGCATTCGTTAACACAACCTTCTTTCTATAGTGTTTAACATCGACATAAAAACACTATAGATTGTATAACAAGTCGCAATACTCCTTAAAATGAGTCAAGATACGTAAACATACATAAACGCACATAAACACATCAATGGAAAACAAGAAAGTAAATTTATATACAAGTGTACAATAATTGGCGAATAATTTATACAGTGACATTCTTCGCCCGATTCTGAATCGATACGTCTTTAGGAGGTTAATAAGATGTAATTTAGTATAAAAAGAATTTTGAAAAAATATGTATATGTCGGTAGCCGCGGATCTTCCGCTCGCGCATAATCGGGGCTCTACTGTATATAACTGACGGTTTTCTAGCAATATTTAATTTTAATTTTCTTATGATTTGATATGTTTCTAATATTGAAGAGATTATGTTTTGCTGAACGATTATGGTCAGAAATTAAGCTCATTAAGCTTTAACAAAACAGCAATGAAGGATTTAAGTACTAAGGCTTTCACAGTATTGATTGAATTAAGATTAGAATTAATACTAAGACCAATTCTAAAACTAAAACTAGAAGCTTTTGGGTTTTACTTTGTGCCTTAAAAAATGTTTGAAGTTTTGAATGCCACGTAGGAACCTTCTTCAAATACTGGTTCAAACGAATCAAAACTGCTCCCAACCAAACAGCTGTGGGAGCAAATTATGTGATGCAACGAGAGCAAGTTTTGATGTTTGGGAATGATGGCATGTTGTGGATACATCAACGTCATTCTAGCAGCCGCTTTGATCCCAAATACCAAAAGCCGTACTAAAACGTGTACATATAACCATTATAGTATGGGATGATTCAACATCATCAAGACTGATCAACATGCTTTCAAATACTTTTACTGCTGGTGACCTCGACGATTTGACGTTAAATCGTATTTTATACGGTTTGGTAGAGACATAATATGTCATAAGATATTTATCCTCAAATTGCCCACAAACCGAACGATCCGAAACATTGTTCCAGGGTCGTTAATAGGTCCGCGTAGCGTCGAGTGATTAAAACCTTACTGCTTGTCCTAAGAAATCAATATTATTGCACCGCTTTGAGACATTCCGCTGGTTCAAATGAACAAATTGTTTATTTATTACATTTTCATTTTTCCTAAACGTCAAACATTTTTTAAATGGAGCATGGTAAAAACCGCTAGTTTCTAGTTTTACTTCTAGTGTTAGTCCTAGTAATAGTTCTAGTGTTAGTTTTAATTTTAGTTCAAAATCTGAGAAAATGTCATTTACTATATTTAAAAAAAATTTTGATAAGTAAAAAAAAACATTCTATTGCATATTGAATATTTTTCACATGGAATGGAAAAAAATAGAAACTAATTAATTCTATAATTGTCAAATTATAGAATTAATATAGAATTCTCAAAGGAGTTCTATAAGACAAAATGTAAAAATTGTATGAAGAATGAATCTTTAACACCGAATTGATAAGTCATAGAAATGGAAGTTAAAATAAAAAATTACAACAATAAATAGACAATAAAATTTTGTTATGGGAAATACATGAGAACTCCTATACTTATAAATATATATACTCCTTATATATATTTTAAAGGATCTATTTAACAATAGCAATGAAATCAATTTACTAAACAAAGGTCATAAATTTGCCTTAAAACCACCAACAAACTTACGTCTAAGCGTCATAGAAATAGACTGTATTATTAATAAAATACCTAACTATATAATGATATTAAAAACGAAATATTACTATTTTAAAAAAGAATGAAAAATTAAATAACAAATATTCTGGACATCCTTCACCACAAATAAAAATCTATAATTCTAAAATTAACTAAAACATGAAAGTAGTGTCCGACCGAAACGCAATTTTGTGCCGAAACCGAAACCGAAATTCGGCCATGGTCGTAGTTTCGGCCGAAACCGAAACATGGAGGATAGATTTTATTTTTCGGTTTCTACCGATTTCGGCTTTTTGCCATCATCAGAATGCCATTTTAAATCTATATTTTTCTAATTCGTTTTGTAAAACTTGGCGCAAAGAAAAAGAACAAAAATTCGCGCCTTCAAAAAGTCAGTAAGTTTTGCAAAACGGATTAGTTACAAGAAATAAAACAACAAATAAAAATCAGAAACAAATATTAAAACAAATAATGATGTGGAAAGGCCGGTAGAAATCGAAAATTAAAAATAAAATTTATTTCATCGTTAAGTATACAAATTTCGTTTATAACTTCCCTATAACAAATACGATGATAACAAAAAGTCAAAAAACCACAATTTTTGAATAAGTTTTCAAGTTCAATTTATGATATGTAACCACAGAAACCATAAAATTAAATTTTTCCATACGATGTTAACTGTGAATAACCGTGAAAGAGAGAATTTATTAATACTAGAACTAATGCTAAAGCTAGAACTAAGACTAGAAACTTAAACTAAAACTAGAAACATTTGGGTTTAACCATCCTAAAAGATGTGCGGCTAAACCCAAATGTTTTTATTTCTAGGTCTAATGTTAGCATTAGTGTTGGTATTATTGTATACTTGTATCGAACTGAAACTGGAACTAATACAAATTCACATTTAGCCATGTGTCTGAAGACGCACGGCTAAACCTAAATCTTTCTACTTCTAAGTCTAGTGTTAGTTCTAGTTTTAATTTTTATTTAGCTCTAGATTGATTGAAATTCTTCTGGAATTAAAAGTATAACTAATACTATGTATACAAGCTAGCTTCAGAACTAACACTAGGCCTAGAAGTATCTACATTAGGATTAACCGTAAGACGGCTAAACCTTAACATTTCTAGTTCTAGGTCTAGTGTTAGTTCTAGCGTTAGTGTTGGCTCTATTTTTAATTATGTAATGTTTCTGTGTAGTTAGACAAAAATTCCATTCACATTCAATTCCAAGTCCATGTCCGACTTTCTGATTGCCCCTAACGAGTTTAACCGATTCTCTTAACACGGCTAATCCCAAATATTTCTATTTCTAAGTATAGAGTTAGTTGCAGCTCTAATTTAAGAGACAAACCAAAATTTTTACCTTCCCTAATAAAGTAGTAATACTTCTTTATTATATCGAGGTTTTACTGTAGTTTAAGAAAATTATTATCTTCGTTAGTGCAACATACGACGAGGAAAATGGGAAATCTTTTTTCATGAAACCTAAATAAAATATGACTTCCAAGTTCTTTGTGGTGGATAGGGAGGTAACTGGGATAGGGAGGGGTTGCGGACGAGAAAAAAAACTTTATTTTATTTGTACGTCTCCGAGCTGCCTTTTTCGTTATTTTGTTTTTGCCACCGGGGATGAGCGACCGTGGGTCGACGGGGGTGGACGGGGTGGACTTTACCAAGGAAGCCCGTAGCGGAGAAATCCTCAGGGGGCGAAACCGCGCAAAACCTGAGCCCGGATATCCGATTGACAGGCGATCCTAAGGGGGACGTCACCCCTTAGGTCTCTTTTCACCCCTTCGACTCCTTTTTGGTGCCCCTACCTTCCTTTTAGACGGTAGGCTCCGGCAAGGAAAATTAACTTTTCACTTACCGACAGGCTAATTACTCTCCGTATTTTGAGGGCAAATTTAATTTAAAAAAACAACCAACAAACAGTACAACAGACGGATAGCGGGGATGGTGATGCGTAAAAATGTCACTATGACTACTAAACTTCGTCTTCAACCGCTATGACATCCAATTATAAAATGAATAATCTACATGTATTATCAATGAGATTCGTTCGTTTCTATAATTTACTTTCGAATATTAGTTATTTTATTTGAACCCAAAAAGACAAATCAAGTCAAAATTCATCAAGTGATTGTAATCTTAGCGTTAGCTATTTTCCAATTAAGTAAAAATTAAAAATGACGTTTCCCCCATTCCATCTAGGAACGGCGGCGGCCTTTAATTAAAGCAACCGCGAATCCTCCTGCAGTAGGGAATGAGTTCTGCAAAACAATCGCTTTGCTACCGCTTCCAGTTCTCGATCAAAAATTAACAATGAGGCCTTCTTAATATACAGAAATTATTTACATTGAGAGTAAATGCTCATCTTCATAGTTAAAAGTTGATGAATACTTTTTTAATTCCGTTTTTAATTAATACCTAGATTTAGATACCACTTAGAACACCCTCCTTAGATCTCTTAATGTTCTCGCTTGTGGTTCTCCTTCCCTCTTTGTTTATACCCCGACGATAAACGCGGACGTTCCGCGCTGCGGGCGTTTAATTTCGTATATGCGACCGAACTTGGTCTGGAGGCATAAAAGTTTTAGTTCGACTTTTGCACTTTACCAAAATAATAATACACCTTTATAAAAGCGGGCGTCCAGGGAGGGGCCTACGAGGTGGCTCCTCGCCGCCGCCGTAGCCGGTAAAATTGCCGTCGTAGCCCGGGCATGTCTGCAGGAGCCATATCTGGCGCGATTATTGCCAATAAACCTGAATTACTCTCAATATTATCCTACGGCGATGCTTCCGTCCTTGGCGCCGCTCGTTCGAAACAGCCGAGTGCGACGGAGAGGGCGCGACCTTAATGGCACCGTCATTCCCAAGTGCAGTATGGACCCATATTTCACGTGGCAACGAGGTCAACTTTAAAGCGCTGTCTTGTATTCTTTCGCCGCGGCGGAATGGGTTCCTGGAGACGCCCGGGCCCCCCATAAAGCGGAAAAAAGCTGGTGCAGTTACCACGGTGGAGTCTCGAAAGACGCCCGCCGAGGCGCCCCTTAGCGCCAACGAAACCTTCTCATCTCACCCACCATCTCGAATCTGTTCCTCCCGGTTTCAGCTTATGGCTTATCCGTGCTTCACCCACGCTGCTGATATCACCACCCCCTTTTATACTCGGTTTACCAAACATTTCCTAATGATAACATTCGATGCAGCTAGATTTTTTTCTCATCTACATATTCCATGCATAAATATAAACAAGAAATTTTAAATTTTTTGTTAGACAAATCGATTAATTATTAATTTTATCTGATACTACTTTTGAAGAAACTAAGAAAACTAATGCATTCTAATGACTATGTTTTAAAGAATCTTGTGGAATTTGTTATTCTGATCGGTCTGGAATCTTTTTTGGATAAGTTGGCCAAAGGTAAGACTTGAAGAAAATGTCTTTTAGCATTTCAAGCATATCGACAATATATGAGTAAAGCAAAAAATCTTCATCATTGCCTCTTATTACCGTTCTGCGAGCTTTTGTATACCTATGTCAGACTTCTTCAACCTTTTCCAACGCGCAAAACATTTGTTTTTAGGCTTGGATAGCTCGTACTTAAATTACATACTACATATTTTGAAGAATGTGCGTCTCTGCTTTCGTTGTAAAAACTCTATGCAAGAGTAATGCAGATTTGATAACTTTATAATACATAAATGTCATAAGCATAGTAGCTGATAATAATATCTGGATGGATGTTAATTAGAGACGCACATCATTTTCGGCATAAAGTTGATTTCTATACTTCGTTTTTGTAGTGACTTATGTAGAAAAAGATCTCTCACAGAGATAGGTTCTTACGAAAGTCACCATTTCTTTGACGGTGGGTTTTGAAACTTACGGATATGCTTATATTTATTTTATCGAAATATGTAAATTATGCCGTCATGTGCAAATATAGATTTTAATCTGGTGTTTCAAACGATTCACTAATTCCGCTTTGCAGAAATCTGGCATCTGCTTAATTCGTGGTGAAATCGAGCATACTCGTGGAACGTTTGAGTGGAATCATAAGGTTACACTGAACACAGGTTGAACCAGTTTTTAACGTTTTTTTACATGACAATTCCAGATTGTGTAGTCAATCTGTTTCCATCCAAAGGTTTTGATCAGATTTTGGATGTTAATGGCAGTATGGTATCTGACATTGTCATGCAGCAATAAAAGTCTAGACATCAGCTAGCCATGCCGATTATTCTGTGTTGCACGTCTAATTTTTGTCAACGTAGCACGGTAAGTGGCTGCATTTATTGTTGTACCTTTCTGCATAAATTCAATTAACAAGACTCCATGTTGACATTGTCTTCTTGACCTTGACTTTGCCTAGTCTTGTGATGTGACGCCATTCTATTAACTGACGTTTAGACCTAGGAGTAATGTGGGAAATGCACGTTTCGTCCCTATAACAATCTTCTCCAAAAATTGATCACATTTTTATGACATCGACCCAAAAACTCAACAGCACAAACCATCGTTTTCATTTGGTGTTAATCTGAAAGCAACCTTAGAACACAACGTGCACATAATTTGTGATATTACAATTTATCAGAAACAATTTTTGCAACGTTTCTGCCCACGTTTGGAAATTCCGATGATAAAGTTGAAATTGTGTATTCGGTGTTCACGATTTCTTTTTTTCGGGCATTCACCAAATCTTGTGTTATCAATAATCGCAATTCAACATACATATTATTCCGGCCGTCTTTGAAAGCTCATCATTGAAATAGCCATATACTTCACCTATCTGTCGATGAGTTTCCACTGCTGAAGCGTTCTTTTACAATCGGCGGCCTGATCAATTGTTCATTCATCAGTCAACATTTTAAAAGATACTGTAAATAGCAGACTGTAATAATATTAACGCAAATGATAACAATAACAATGCTTGTCAAACGACGTAAGTTTGATAATCGAATAGCTACGATAAATCCTCACTTACTTACCAAGCAATCCTGGCAATAAAAATTTATTTATGGGGATAATCAACCAAAAAATTGAATTAAAAAGCTTCTTTTATCTATCACGAGCTTCCGAATTTTATTAAATCTTTCTTCAGAAGATGCTCTGTGATAGGTAAAAATAATCAAAAAACTTAACAATAACACATACTTATAATTAGAGGGTTAGTGCGGCAATTGAGGCCGTAGATGTTAATCACCGAGTAAACCGCCAAAGAGATCCATCACGTTGGAAAAAGCAAACGAGAACAGTAGGTAGAACACCTCATAAACACCATTGAATCAAGACGATAACAATCGCAGTTCAATGAAATCAATAGCCAACCCAGCAAATCCAAAAAACTCCTCAACATGAAAGAGAAAGAGAGAGTATGCAGAAGAGAAACAGATAAATCCAGCGGGAATTACAAAATTTGAAACAAGTAGACACCCGCACTAAAACCAGACACCCCCAAAAGAAGAGTCATTGAAAGGGTGGGAACAGACACAGTCATGAAGATTGATTAAATGGCAATAAATCTCACTCGAATATCATTCCAAAAGTTTGGTCTTAAGTTTGGAACGTGACTGTCCAGAACAAACTATGGTAGCTCCCTCAAAACCGAAGGTATGTCCTGTAGATAGATGCTGTTTTATAAGGTCCGTAGAATTTGATTTTTTTAAATTACAGACTCTTTGATGTTGTTTGAGTCTGCTTTTTAATATTGGTCCGTTGTATCTACATAATAACCGTAACAACCCTCGTAATTAATCTTATACACTAGGTTAGGTCTACGACCAACTAGAGGCGATCTTTAAGGTCGGTTTAAAATATGCCCCTCAAGGCTTGCAAGTATATTTCGCAAATTTAAGCGGAAGATAAATACCGATCAAATATCAGTAAGGTTCAATAGTAAGAGAGGTTTGTCATACCTCTCGGCGACAGCTACTTACACCTCTAGTGGTTGAGTCATAAACATATAGATTAAGGTTTTCTATATCGATTTTGGTTGATTATCCCAATAAATACACTTTCACCCTTAACTTTGTACAATCAGTATTAAAAATGTATTAATTATCTTCTTCAGTTTGCGGCTCCCTAAATAATCGTAATTTTGAACTTTCTTGAAATAATGGAAAACTTACCGTATGTCTCTTAAGACCAGTAAACTCTAATTTTTCTAGGTCTAAGTCTAGGCTGGGTTGGGTTAGATTGGGATCTGCCTTAAGAAAGGTACGACTAAATCTAAATGTTTTTCGTTTTAGTTGTAGTATTATGTCTAGCGTTAGTGTTGGCTCTACTTTTAGTTGTTATTCAGTCTTAAACTGTCAAACTTGTTTCAAGCTAAAACTAGAACTAACACTACACCTAGAACTGGAAAGATTTAAGTTTAGCCGTGCGTCTGAAGACTCCATGCAATATTTGCAAATTACCCTTAACTTATGACATTTTGATATGTTTAATTCATTGTGTATGAAGTAATACATTCGAATTAAAAAATATGTTCATATATTACTATAAATTTTTAGTTGATGAAGTATCCATTGTTTGGGTATTTACCCTAGGCCGAGATAAATACCCAATTTATAAATACCTACCCAACGGGTATTTACCTATCGCCCATCACTGCTCCCACTCCACAGCATTATCTACTTTTCTATCAGCAGCATCTATGTTCTACCACAAGTATGTAGCCTTCTGCCAGCATCATCCTTTTTATTATCACCAATGGTTATCCTGTTTTGTTTCGTCTGCTGGAGGCAGACTAGATACTATATACCAGGTTATATAATCAGGTATATATCATATAATCCAGGTTTTTTCCTCTAAATCGTCTGTAATATTGATAAAGTTGCAATAATTGCAGCTGAAGAATACGGTGAAAATTTGTACAATTCGGATATATACCTATAAATTGTCGGATATCGTTTACAATATCCCATCGAAAAGTGTAGTTAAATCTAAACGTCAAAATTACTTAGAAATGGCCCATAACTTTGTCCGCTGACATAGGGGCCAGTCATTGTGGGCCGTTTGACCACGATTTTATTTATTTCCAGATAGTAACTCTTCATAATTTGCGGCGTTGTCGGTGGAACCCTACCTCTTTCGCGGTTAATTCGAAATCAAAGCGGCATTGTCGGCAACATTCCGCGGTGGCGGGCGGCGACGACGGCCGCTCATATGAGCAACGTTATCGCCTCGCCATTAAAGTCCGCCAATAAAGCTCAAGGGGTCATCAAAGTTTCCTCCCGCTTTAGCCACTTAAACCGAGTCGGAGACCCGCCCAAAAAAGACGAAACTTTTGTGCTCCATATATTTTCTTTGTGTGCCCGAGACCCGTCTTTTAAAACGTATAACAATATGGATCGCGAAATAACAAAGTGCTTGAATTGGGTCAATTATCTTCGGATCAAATTAAACTTTTAGTACTAGACATAAATTATTAAATGTACAGAGATGTTCCATTCTGCATTTAACCTTAAGGGAAACAAAGTCATGTATGTTTAAAATGTTTGATGAACAAACTTAATAGATATGTGGAAGTGTGGTGAAGGTATTAACTAAGACTAAAGTAACAAATAAGTAACGAGGATTAAGAACGTGTTAATAATGTACTCGTCTAAAAATTCATGGATTTCCACTCGAATGGTGCAAAGGGATTAATATTAGACAAGAAGAAATGAAAGAAAAAAAAAAGGCGGAACGCGAAAACCCCAACCGAGTGACGAATGACACCGTAACACGATATAACGTTCCCCGTTGTCCACGGCACCTCTAAAAAATTAAACGTCCGCCCCCCCTCGTAAATCGATAACGGGGTGGATTCGTCCCCTCGCACCCAACCCAACGACTACGTCGTCGACGACAACGACGCTACATTCAACCCTCGCGCCCCGCGACGTTATTTTCGTCCCCCAAAACCGTCGACATCACTGCCAGAAGACGTTATACACCGTTCGTCAGTGCCGCTCGACGAACTATCTGCGAACAAAGCGCTTCCGGGTCTATATCTATCGGCGGTGGTATCTAGGGTGAAGCCACACACCCCTCTCGCACGTACAAAGCGCCCCCGAAGCCGCCACTACCCCTCCCTACCCAACGTGTCCACCGCCCTTCATCAAGTAAATTGCAACGAGCGGTCCCCGTTTCGGATATCTGGCAGGTTGAAGGCTTGGGGGGTTAGAATCCCCCGTCCGTGTTACCCCGCGGGAACGAAATGGGGACGAGTTGCTCCCGCCACCCCCCGGACGCCCCCGTCGACCTAGGGTTGCGAGGAGAAAGGTTCTCTGGGAAGTCCCGGACGCCTAGCGATAACGCGAACAAGGTAGATGTTGGTAGGAGGTGACTCGACGTCCTTATGAATTACGTCGACGCCAAACGAACAAGGAGAAAGAAAGTTCTTCTCTTGATAAAAATGTGTTAGATGTTCAGATGAATAAAACTAAAAACTTCACATAGTTAGAGATAGCAAACAAAAACTAAAATGAATATGAAACAATTGATGTTGATAAAATTTATTTTGCGACGTTCGAAAAAACAACCGATTGCTGCTAATAATTGCCAATGGTAAAAACGATGTGGTTCGTTCAAAGTAACGTTCGATTAAAAAGCTGATGTATAAACGGGTCGTTCGCGCACTACGTCAAAAAAAAACAAGTAAAAAGGGGGAAAAATGTATTTAATCTGTAAACAAAGGGTGCTCGGAGTGGGCTGCTTTAGCACAGAGAGACGACCGTGAAAAAAGCAGCACACCAGAATTAAACCGAAACGAAATGTCACGTCGACAGGAAAAAGTGCGTCGCCCGTTTTATTTTTTTCCTCCATACTAACCCATCGCTTCATCCCTTTCCCTTTACCCCGCTGCGTCTCTTGTCGCCTCTCTCTTTCTCTTCCCCGTTCGTCGTTCCTCGCCGGGTCGGACGCGCGCTGCCGCTGAGTGTAAATAGGTTACAAAGTGGCCGTTTATCTGTAATCAACAGGTTAGCGAGAGTAGCGAAGCCATTCACGGGGACCGCCAGATGAAAAGGAAAGGCAAAACGAACGTAATCGCAACAAGGGCCATCAATTAGCAGCAATGCGACAATTTCATTAGATCGAAGATCGAACCGATTTTTTTCATCTATTTGGCGTCAACATTTGTTACTAGGCTCAAAACCGATGCCGATAACACTTTTGATTTGCGATGGCCCCGCTACCAGGCATCATATATCACAACCGCGAAACCACTGATTATGCGACCGTTATGTGTATATTTACCGACCGGATTAAAATCTTGAATAATGGGTCCAGCTTGAATACGAGATACCACACGAAAAATATGTGACAGTTTGTGAGATTCTCTATCGCGCCGCGTAGGGTCTACTTCAGATAGCAGGTCTTATTGTTATTCCTGTAATAATTACAGGAAGTGTTTTGCAGTTTTATGCTGAAATGCATAGAAAACGCACGCATACGACGCATTATGTCGGCAGTGTAAAATTATTTACCTAGCCCATATAATTACTAACATATTAACTCCTTTATAAACGGATGTCATTTCGAATACAATCTTATATTTCCTTCTTAAATCATTAAGGAAATTATATTTTAAATTAAACACATAATATTTATTAATAAATGCGTATTAAGCAAAGGATTAAAAATAAGTGTAAACATTTACTGTACTGTAAGGGAGAAAAATTCTTATATCAGTGTATAGTGCCACCGTGTGAGAAATCGACTTGTTCTTATAAAATTGATTTCAACTAATATTTTAAATAGATAATATAAGAAACAATTTTCAGTCAAAGCATTAATATATACCATATTATTAATATGTACAGGGAAAATAAATCCGTTTGACATAGAAATTTCCATAAAATTGCGTTTAGAAAATTTGTTTCTAGTACTAAATGAATTTTATTTTAAAAACTTCTCGATACATACAATAATAATGAAGATAGCCTCAAAGATATTATTTTTTATATCAATATACAACGCCACATGGCGAAGATAAATTATAAGATTATAAGAAGAGATTTATATACAGAGTAAGTTATTAGTTTATTAGTATCTCGGTGAACGATAATTACTAAACAATTTGAGAGAGACTAAAATGTTTTCTACAAAAAGTGGTTTGACTCACCAACTTCTGTTACCTAATCTTATTTAGACTATTTCAAAATTGTTTATATTTAGTCTATATAAAGACTTTTCTGTTTAAACATAATGGAGTAAATGTATTTTTTTAATGTGATATATTTTATCATATGAATACAACTAAATTATTTTTATATAGGGTGATTTATAAGTTGAGATCGTAACTATATGCTCTTGCTAGATTCGCATACAACTTTATATTTTGCTTTTTTATCGAATATAAACTTAATTATCCATATATTTTGATATTAATAATTTAATAATTAATAATTATGATTAAATAAGTTCACTTTTGATTAATAACTAAATACTTTTGACTGTAAAATTATACAATTTACATGATATAATACAGGACACGTCCGAAAACATAATATCGGTGGCATATTTGTCATATTACAAAGTATTTGGATTTATACATTTTTGTAATGGCAGGAAATGTTCAGCCATTAATTCATCTTTAACGTTCTACAGATGTCCCACGTAACTGGTTCGTTAGAATTCCTCATATTGAGAAATTTATTGTAGAAATAATACCAATGATAATTTAAATAAAGAGAGGGATAAAATAACTTTATTCGGCTATCGACCGTTATAGGGTTTTTCCGCTTACTTTTATGACGTGACTTTTCGTTAAGTTCTTCGTATAATGATTTAGGTCTTTCTTTTAATTTTACCGAAATACTCCTGTCTTTATAGGTCAGTAATCTAAAATGTTTTGCACGTCTTGTTGTCTCGATATATATTTTTTTATAATGTACCTTGAATTTCATCTTCATGATGATATTTTGTTGTACTGCATCTGGAGTAATTATATTGCTATGTGAATGTTTTTCCATGTGTTATAAATGTGGCGTCGTTTGCATATTAGTATTGACTTAAACGATGATTTTTATAGTAGTAGACGTAGTACAAGGAAGGTGAGATTGGGAATCCTTGAGGTACTCCTTGGAAAGGGGAGAGAAAAGAAGGGTGAAGATATTCATTTATAATTTTCAGATAATGTGTCGATATTCTTAATTTATATAGTTCTTGTTTAGTACTTTATATAGGTCTAGTTCTATACTTTATATAGGTTTGTTACTTGTATGTTATTTATAAGAATAATGCATGGATGAATTGTTGAATGGTTCTGTTTGAAGCTGAATTTTTATGTAGGGATTGTGTCTTGATGAATTTTGGAGTTAAGGATACTTCCGTAGATTTTACTAATTACAGACAGCAGAGTCATAGGGCTGTAGCTTTGCAAAAATTGAACATTTTACGGATTAAGTTATGTGCTTTTGGGTTTAGTTGTCTCAGTAGTTTTTTGATTATTAAATCCAATCCGGGGACTTTTGCCTTTTGATAGGTGTTTATCATATTCCTCTTGAGTTATTTCTAGTATTCTATTATGCGCGTAGTTTCGCATAGTTAAAAGCTTTGGGCACCATTCATTAATATATTATTGGTGATGACTATCATAATCGGGGATTGGGTTGGAGTGAGCGCACTTTGAACGTATTGGGCGCGTATATCGCAATTCTGTTGACTGTTTTATATTCTATATTGTTGTATGTTATTGTTGGAACATCGCTGGTCTTCTTGTACTTTCACTTTCTTTGATTTTCGCTTCTATTTTTTTGAATTTGCTTGATTTCTCGGTTTAATTAACTTTTTAGTATTCTTTTGTTTGTTTGTTTATATTCTCTGCATATTCGTTTCTTGTTGTGAATATATATGGAGTGTATTTTATTTTCGGGAATAACTTATTATAGCTTGAGTAAGGGAGCTGTAAAAATCTTGTATGAAGTTCATTTATGTTGTTCTGGATTTTTTATAAAGGTAATTTAATTAAATTAAGCGATAAACTGTTAAAATGTCATGGCTTTCTGATTTTTATAAACTTCCCAATTTGAAGAAAATTTAAGTAGATAGGTGTAGAAATGTTTTTAGATAATTTGTAGATTAATTTCTTATTTTAATTTTAATTATTTTTTTTTATTGCATAAGATACAATAAATTACAATCTATTCGATAGAATATGAATACATCTTGCCAATGCAAAACATTTTTAAACAAACGTTAGCTGAGATATGGACTTTTAATGAGCATGGTGACATTTGCTAAAAACACATATCAAAATAATTCGAAAACAAAAAACGTTAGGTACCAATAGCCAAGTCATCATACTTTTTTACGTATATTACTATAGCATTTAAAAAAAGGAATTTGTGGTCTCCTTCCGGTAGATCGGAAGTCGCGGCCATCTTGAAAATATCTTACATTGGAAGATTGTATTCAACAACTCATGTTACCAAAATTTCAAACCTCTACGCATAGTCGAACCTAAAAGAGTTTTAACGAACTAGTTACGTGAGACAGCCTGTATATTTTTTGTAATTATTAAGTTATATATACATAAATATCTTCAATTTACTCCTAGTACTTACTGTATGTTATGAATCATCCTGAATAACAGTATATGCTACTAGCTTAGAGTCCATAATTCCTAAGGTATTCAATTCCAAACGGTGCCCATTACAAGATTTTTTTAAAAACGACATTTTCTCAGATTTTGAACTGTAATTAGAACGAACACCAGAACTATTACTTGGACTAATACTCGAAGCTTTTGAGTATTTCCATGCGTCTTTTAAAAAAATGTTTGAGGTTTCTAATACCATGTTGCCACATTCTTGAGAAACTGGTTTAAAGTGATGAAATCGGAAAACAACATAGCAGACGAAAATTAATCAATAACTGATTAATTCTCATTACAAGCTAATTTCTACCTAATTACTGCGTTACGTGTTCTGCTGAGGTCCCAGCTATCCTTTCTGTTGACATTCTTTTTTATGCTGGTGGATTAATATTGCTTTGAAAAAAACTAATAAAAATACAAAATGTAATATTAAGTGCATTAATGCATATTTTATTACTCATTTTTCTATAAATGCTTAAATCAGTAATCATATGTCATATGTCTAATATGACATTGTATACTTATCATTCTTGTTTTTTGTCAGTTTTTTTGTTCTTCCTTTTATTATTTGTATTCTTTTATTTTATAGGAATGTTTTTCGTCTTGAATTAAAATATTTATTTAATAATTTTTGCACTTTATTAAGACGATATTAATGAAATTAATATAAAATAAGTTAATATTAAATAAGTACGATAGTATGAAATTCTATCGTCTTAATAAAGTGCAAAAATTATTAAATAAATATTTTATTATTTGATTAATATTTTATAACGTAAAGTAAATCTGCTGCCATATACCAAATTATAATGCGACTTGGGGCTTTATTATATGTATTTAATATCTTAGGTCTTGGGTCTTTATATACCTGGTGGCGTTTACAACTTTTGTACAAAACATTGTTTTCTTTCGCAAACGTGTTTGTAACTATTGTCCATCGAGGTACTAATAACTTACCCTGTATTCTATACCGTTTAGAGGAAAAATAAAATAAATCGATGTATACCAGCAGACAGCGTTTTACGTAGAAAATTCGAAAAGAATTATTGCTTAGTTCTAAACAAGGTTAATTTGAAAAAATTTCTAATACAAACAATAATTATCAATATCAAGATATAGCGTAGTAGATATATTGAAATTTTTTTGTTGTAAATAAAAACACCTTTTATATCATTTTTTTAATAATGATTTCTCATTATTTCCATAAATAATAAGTAGCACTATCGCTACAGATGATAAAAAATTAAACAAACAAATTCACGCATTTTACGAACAGCTCATAACTATAAAGAAAGTTTGCTCTCAACTTAATTTTTTAAATAATCACTTCATTTCCTGTTGTTGCGGCACAATCGGAAACGGGGACGTCCCCTTAAAGAGATTCTTTTAAAAGGTTCGTTTCGTAAAAGAGGAAGTGAAGCCTCAAACTAAAACGACATTCAAGGGGCCAGATTTAAAAGCAAGATTCGCCAGAGTTTTAAAGAACCACCTGTAGCTTTACCGTCGTTACAAGAACCACAATGATATGTTCATGAAATTCGCCAATTAAAAACGTCAACTAATACACAATTGGTGTTCTTTATGTGTAATCTCAAAAATAAGGTAGAAAGCTTTAAAGATTTTAGACTACTTCACTTTACCCTCTTTAAAAATAGAAAATATTTTAAAACCAAATTGAATATTTTTGCAGTAATTCCGGTCCTGTAAAACCTGACTTGTTTGTGCACCCTGGCTCGGTTTGTTATTCGGTAATATAAGGTTTTCTAGGGCCGAGAGTATTACAAACAGAGAACGTTACCTACGATCTCGCCCTTCGTCACAAACAGAGAAGAGAAGAGAATCCTTTGCGACGTTTTTCCAGTTGTTTGCTAGTTCAGAACCCTCAAACGCAACGTGTCGGCCTTAAAGCGGGACCTCCGAAGGGGACGGAAGGGCCACCGACCCTCTTCTATAAAGTGAAAACTGACCGTAATAAAATTTTACGTCCGCCAAGTTACGAGGCGGAGAACTCCGCATAAGATGGAAATAAGTATAGCGAAAAACGCTTCAAAAGATATCCATAAGTTTTTTTTATTTTTATTTAAAAACCGTACGACATATATTAAATCTATTAAATTTAAAATTCAACTGCAGCGATGACACTCACTTTTATATGAAATACAGCATCCATTAAGAATTAGACTACAATTGTGAATCTTCGATTAAGTCATGCTTCACTATCAACTAAGAGTGGGGCGCAGCTATGATTAATTCTTCATAAATTAGTTCATACTCATATCCATGCTCTCTATTAAGTGGTCGATGTCCTTTTGGGGTATCTCATTCCAAGCAACCTCTGGATCAAGGCTTGGCAAACAGTCACATACTGCTGAATATATGTTACTCGCAATATCCGAATTCGGACATTGCCCAACATTTTTGCCCAGAAAGCGTTCTGGGTAATATTTAATGATTATATTGCGTTCTTATCTATTAAGCAGTGTTGTTAAATACACCGGGGATTTGTTCATTTAATTTTTTAAATTTTTTAGTTTTTTAAGCGGTTTTCGCTCTTCTACATCTGCGTTGTGTAATATGCAAACTGTTTTAACAATTTTAATGGTCTTTTCGACATCAGTTTCAATTGCTTTATTTAAGAAACGCCACTTAACACATAGAATCACAAATGTACATTAAAGACATCTCTTTGGGAGATGTCTTGAAGCCTGTAAGAAGGGACAGCCTGTAAGTAGATATAGGTTCTTTTATGTATATATGTATGTCTTTGAACGAATTCTAAATTCCGTCTTTCGTACCCATAAGTAAAGCTTTGGTTCATCACTGAAGACGATGTTATTTCGTTGATGAACTCACCCTTTACGTTCTTGACAGAATGGTGATCTGGTTGCTTTATGGGGAAGTGGTAATGGAAGACGAAGGTAAAGATGGTATGAATGAAGCCCAAAGGAAGAAATTCTACTGTAAATAGATGCTATCGACAGGAGTCTGTTGAAAGTTCGCGTCTAATCCACAGCAATTTACCTTGTTGTTTGAAATCGATTCCTGGTAGCTTCTGCTGATCTTCTTAATTATTGGTCGTGATGAATTACCTGTTACCTGGCTGTTACTTTATGAGACGCCTTGCAAAGCTTTTCTGTATTGAATGAGGGTCAACATTTATTGGTTTGTATGCGATATTTTTTCGTTATTGGTTTATTCGCAATTGATTGAACTACCAATAATTGCAATGGATTTGTTACTCTTTCCGCAGATACACTGTTACTAAACTTTAGAAATTTAAATCGTGGATCTAGTAACAATGCAAGTTCCAATGCAAGCCATTTAGTATATGTAGATAATTTGCTATTTATTAGATTTCATTCACTCAGTGCAAGTTGTTAACAGATAGTCCGTTAGTACAATTAGTAAAGACTTGTCTAATGTTTAGTATTAAAAATTCAGCCTTTTCCTAATCGTTTGGAATGAAAGACCCTCCTCTCCCATACAGATTATAGACTACGTTTGATCAGGATGTAATTAGTTTTGGATACCGTCGTCTACAGCGCAGAAATTAGTGGCAGGCAGGAAATAACAATTAAATTTGTTATTTGAAAGTTTTATACATGTTTTTTTTCGAAAACATTGTCAGCCGTCTTTAGAGATATACGGCTAAACCCGAATGTTTCTATGTCTAGATCTAGAGTTAGATCTTATGACATAAAACTAGAATTAAGACTAGGTTTAGAAGTGGAAAGTTTTGGGTTTAGCCGTGCGTCTAAAGACCAACCCTGTATATTTGACCTGAAGTAAAACTAGAAGTAACACTAGACGTAGAATTAGAATCATCTGGGTTTAGACGTCTTGACAGATGTACGACTAAACCCGAATGATTCCACTTCTAGGTCTAGTGTTAGTTCTTGTTTTACTTTAATTCAAATATATAAAGATGCCAAATCAGTTTGTAAAGAACTCTAGTTAACTATTCGTTTTAGAGACCTTCATTTAAAAAATATCTCAGATACACAGATGCACAGCTAAACCCAACTCGACCCAAACCTGTATATTTGAACCAGAACCGCCTTAAGACATTCGGCGCCCCAGGCCTGGATTGGACGAACGAAACGAGTATGCCGCTTTTCATACTAAATTCAATGCCAAAAGAAATATTTCGCATCTCTTCTATGTGGTGGCACTGGGTACATGTATGATGGAGACACCATCCATTTCATTCCAAAAATAGCCCCAGGAATTGGCGCCTCAAGGTTGTAGCCCTATTGGCACATAGGTTTAGGACAGCGCTGGCAATTGTTAAACTCTTCCTAAAAATAGTAGTAAGTCAAGGTGCTTAGTAGATTGACTAGATTCAAATTGTACTTTAAAGAGCCTAAGGACGAGAGACTAGCGGACTTCAAGTTGTGGGGAAGGATGGCGTTAACAATTTTCATTATAATGTTCATAATTTTGCGTTAAGCGTTTTTGAACAAAGTGCTTACTGATGATGATGATGAAACCTCTTTGATTGCCAGTCATGACTGAAGCTCCGTCTATAGTTATACATACATAAAAGTTTGTGAACCGATAACATAAAATATCAAACAATGATTGTTAGATATTTTGTACCGGTACCTTACAAAACTTATGTAAGCATTGTATATATCTTTACGACGAATTTTCTCCTTCAAATAAATCATTGTCAACAATTGGAAAATTAGACTTGTAGGTCTAGCGTTAGTTCTAGTTTTACTTCAATTCAAATACACAAAGTTACTAAAATCAGTTTATAATGTACTCTATTTCAGAAACTATTCATTTTAGAGGCCTTCATTCAAAAAAATGTTAGCAAAACACACAGCTAAACCCAACTCAACTCAAACCTATATATTTGCACCAAAACCGTTTTAAGATATTGCGCTCTAACGTTGGGTTGAACGTGGGTTGAACGAACGAAACGGGTGCGCCCCATTTCATACAAAATTCAATGCCAAACAAAAATATCCGCACCTTAGAGAGGACACTGGGTACATGTGTGATAGAGACACCATGCATTTCATTGCAGCAACAGGCGCCCCTCCAGGAGTTGGCACCCCAGGACTGTAGCCCTATTACTCCTTAGGTCTAGAACGACGCGCACTGACTCTTCCTCCGTACACAACTGTTTACTGGTTCCCGTATCAGAACAAAATATATTTTGTAATGGAAAGCAGTGCTATAAGTGACAGTATTCAGAATTAAACGTTGGTTTCCCACTTCAATCAGGAGTGAATGGGGCATGCCGATAATCCGGCCCCTATCAAAGTCATTGCTATGAGTAAAATTTCGACGAGAGGAAATGGGAGAAAATATTGAAAGTTGAAACTTTTTCGGAAAAAAATGTTTCGTTTCTTAGTTGATACTAAAGCATTATTTTACCGAAATTTCAAAATTGTAGTTTGAAATTTAGTGGGAGGTGAATTTCATATGAAACTGGGCATATATTAAATCTATGAAATTTATAATTCAACTCTAGCGATGATACTTAGATAACGATAACTAGATATTTTGTGATAATCCAATTTTTATGCGTCATAAAAACGAAATTTTAGCTTTTTTTTCATTTCGGGGGCGATATGGCCGTGAGTTCCAGTGAAGCTCCGGTATAACATTTAGGGGTGAAATCGTTAGCGAGGTAATAAACGATTCCAACGTGCGATTTGCAAACATAAACCGAGAGACTGAGTAGAGAAAATGTTCAGTGCTGTTAAAATTAAAAGGGTCGTTACGTAAGCGCCACTCTTTTCATCCGCTTCGTTTTTAACTTTTAACGTCACCGATCTTTCGTTTTCACGTTTCTTTCTGAATACACAATCTAGTTTTCTATCGAATTTTTTAAATCCCTTTTAAACCTCTTTACCTTATTATAAATTGTATAAAAATGTGTATTTAAAGAAAAAATGATGATTATTGTTTTGTTAGTAAAGCAAACTCTTAGGAGATTTTTTTGTTTCCTTCCTCGCAAACATCCCTTAGGACGGTTCTGGAAGTTTCCTCACACCACCACGCAACCCAACCGGGTGCTTTTATACCCCCTTTCGACCCTCAAGGATAGGAAACGGTCATCTACCCACCCCAACGAGGTTGCAGGGTGGCGCTGCGTGGGCGGACGTCCAAGATAAGGGTTCAACATGAGCCTTTGGGGTTCGTTTCCGACCCTTATTGCGGTCGCCCGTTCTCTCCTACATTCGGACCTTGAGCCGGGGGTACCGTTTTTAGTTCGACCAACGGACGGGGTTGTATGTGTGCCGAGTCCGCCGTTTTATGCTCCTCTCATGCATATATTCGGAGACGGAGGACGAAAGAGGGTCGAAGTCCCCGATCTAATTTTATTTCGGGGGCGGCATTAACGCCGTTAGGCAGATTTTAGGAACTTTTAAGGAGCGCAGTTGGCACTGTTTCTAAAACCCCCTCCGAACAGCGCGATCTAGAAGGGTGAATTATGCTAATTTCCCTTTTTGACTTCGAGCGAGTCTTTTTAAGAAAAAGAGAAAAATGGTACAAAAGAATTCCAAGAAATTGTAATAAATTTTAAAGAAATTTTTTAATTGATTATTTGAGTATTTAAATTGAAACATATCTCGATTCCCAGATCCCAAGTCTTAGCATATTTACGATGATTACCATGTACTCGACGTTTATAAAAGAACTCTCGTAAGAGATTTTCAATTAAGATAAGATTGCAAAATTAAACTACGTATTGATTTATGTAAACATTCAGGTAATAACGATAGAGTAGTTCGCAACGTTAAATTCATTTAATAATTATTTTATTAATAACAAACGTAAAACACAACTTGAATTATCACATTTACGGACATTCATCTTCAATTTTTTCTTTGGGACCGTATGGATTATAAGGTTCTTCAAATAACCATGAGAATAAGCCTTTCTTCCATTCCTTCTTTTCATAATCATATTCAGAAGCAATTCCGGTTAAAGGATTAACGTGTAAATCCAAGACTCTCTTCATGTATGCCTGCTTGTATTGCCACTTAAATGATTTTGGTTTTGGATTATGTACTAAGAAAAGTTAAAAAAATGATGGGTTGGCATAACGATAAAATTAAATACTCACTGAAGTAATTTATAAACATGAATCCCCAACATGCTAAGGAGGTATAAATTAATGCATAACCTATTATGGCCATCCATCCACTGTATGGATACATAAATTCGGAAAATGTTTGGCAAAAAGATGCTCGATATAACTCTTTTTTCTCTTCAATTGATAATAATCTCCAATCTCCACGTTCTTTTTCTTTTAATGCCTACATAAGTACATTAATTGGATTAACATATATAATAATTCTGTATACGGAACTATTAGTTATATAGAGATAGCGGTTAGTGTAAAAAGTTAGTTTCGTAATTTACCAAGGTGAAATCAAAGTTTTAAACGCCAATTTAATTTGGAGATAATAAATTTTAATCCCAATGGCCTATACAGTTGTTCCTTAAAGAGTGAAAATATTTTTAAAATGAAATAAGGTTTTAGAAACAGTTGGAAAATTTACGGGTTAATGATATAACAAGAAAATGTTAACGAAGTAATCTTTGTTAACATCCTGTATGGCATGGATCCTATGGGCGCATATTTTCAAAAGTTATCTTAAATGATTTCTCATGGCAACATTGCTCTATTTGCCAAACTTTATCTTCTTATTTAAAATCTTTAAGAAAATGCTTAAAAGTTACTTAACTTTGAAGACCTATATCTTAGAAGTTGATGGGTTTAGATCAAATAACAACAAATAACACAAATCGTTATCATTTTATGTTAAGTATTTGCGAATAAAATCGTGCAACGACTTACAGAAACATAATGTATAGAGAACATTATTTTTATATTCAAGTAATTACTTAAAATCCATTTCTAACGCAATCTATTTTAATGATACCATTTTAATGACAAAACTTATTTTGAAAAACCAAATTTAGTTTTAAAACATTTTAAAAAGTTTTTAAAATCATAGCTCATATGATTTTTTGAAATGAAACGATATCTTTTTGTTTGTCAAGATTAACATTTTTCTTCACTAAATGTGTTTGGCGCGACCGGCGATTTATGACTGCATGTCATACTAATGATACTAATGCAAAAAGTGTCTGAGTTAGTTTTATTTATGTTTTTATGTTGATTTGGAACAAGTATAATTTGTTAGCTAATAAAAGCTAATCTATATTATATGAATTTAATTCTCAATTGGGAATAATGTGCGTAGGAGAGCAACACTAAAGAAACAATCGCAATGGATGCAACAAGAAGAAAAATATCAAATCATAGTACGTGACATTCCATCACAAAGTGAGGACTCTGAACTTTCTGATGCTGATAATGAAGGCAAAGCCGGATTTATACTTGGCTAACGTGTTGTGATTCCTTGTGTTGTATTGCATCAGCAACGATCCCGATGTCCGTCAGAGAAATAGAGTAGGAAGTGCCGCATAAAAATATATCAGCTTACAGCTGTTTTATGACTCGTCAGATTTGCGGTTCTTCTTTCTGAAAGAGAATCAATCCCGTTGAACTCTTCTTAATTTATGAAATCTTTCAGCATCGCTATCAAGCTTTTAATCAGGAAGTGAATTCGCCTATCTCTTTCTATTCACAGGATGAACCCAATATTTTCTATGAACTTTTTTAGAAGAGTTGTCAGTATTATAAAATAAATGTTTTCTTCATAATCTAGATAAGATGCAAACCATTTATAGGAAAACATTATAAACTCAGAGAAACAAACACAGAGTGCATCAGCACATGACATATAGATGTGAATACAAACATCTTCAGTAGTGATGTTACGGATGTGGGTTTAGCGGACACGAAACAGGATTTTTTAATTTTAATTTCGCGGATGCAGATTTAGCGCTGGTTATTGAGAAAAGTTACATACTCCAAAATCCTGTTTTTTTGTATCTATATACATATTACACAGATCTCAATAGTTAAAGGAATTAATATTCGTAATTTTTAGGAAGCTTTTAATTCTGTCAAAAGATAGAAAAGGTAGTTTAGGTTGATTAAGCAATCAATGTATATCAATCAAAAAGTACTAAATGGAATCTTTTTCAGAAAATATAACATTCTCGGTTATGAAATATATTCATTGGTCTTCACCAAAGTGAGTCTGCTTCTCTTGCGGACTCTTCTTCATTGCGACATTTCCCATTGTCTCAGTTTGAATATTATTTTCATCACCCTAATATCTGAAGAAATTCTTTCATGTCTTCCCCGCTTTCTATATTTGATTGCCTTAATTGGCATTGCAAAAATAGGACTAAGATCTTTAGGTTTACTTTTACGTCGAAGTCGAACATAGCCTGATAAGGGATCATTTGCGTTCATTAAAAATAGTGTCTATTTTTCAGATGTTATACGAATCTATACCCTTCTGCTCACTTTTTGTAGTTCTCATCTTTCGTCCAAGTAATAAGCATACTTTTAACGTCTTGATTGGCACGTTCGACGCTGTAACCGTCGGACAAAATTTCGCCGCATTTGTTATGTTAAGACATCCGAGCCACTGTATTTGTGCTATCAGCTGTTAGCACGTAGGTCCAATGAGCCATTCGTGGTTTGAGACCCCAATTTCATTCGAAGAATCTATGGCAAATCTGGTTGGACATGTTTTTTTCATCGCATTATCTAAATGAGCAATATTTGAAGTTTGAAGCGGCTGACGTCTTAGAAGACGACTAAGATTATATTTTCCTTCTATTTCAATCAAGATTTATGTAGAAGAAGCTTTATGCACAAAGTTCCATAAAAACCTAATGTTTGGGTTTGTATCAAAATGCAAAGCAAGTATAAACCTGATGACAGTTGGCTTCGAAGACGACCGAGTTCATTCTCATTACCTCTGAAAATCCTGAATACCAACCCGAATCCGACTTTATGCTAACTATATGCAAACAGAATTCAAGCAAACATTTCTTCATTTGGTAAGTTCTCAGAGGCTGTCGACTTAGAAGACGTCGGCTCTGAAAAATGGAAAACAAATAGAAATTATATTTTCCTTTTGTTTCAAGCAAGATGCAATACTTTCTTTTAAGTTCGGTAAAATCCTAACGTTTGGGTTTACATTAAGATGCAAGCCAAGTTTAAGCTTGACCACGGCTAACTTCGAAGAAGTCAGCAAACCCCAGCAATTCCGGATTCGGGTTTGAAACCCGAATCTTTCCACTTCTAGGTCTAGTGTTAATTCTAGTTTTATACCAGCCGTAGTTTTATCCGTACATCTCTCAAGACGGCTAAATCCGGATGATTTTAGTTCTAGTGTTAGTTTTAGTTTTACTTCAGTTCAAATATACAGAGCTGGCTTGGGTTAAGATTAGCCGCATGACTGAAGACATTTTGTTTTAAACAAAGACCTCTACAATGAATAGTTTTTAAAATAGAGAAAAACTTTTCAAACTGATTTTGCAACCCCGTATAAATGAATCGAAGTAAAGTCGACGAGGATGCAGCCGAAGACGTACGGCTAAACACAAAATTTTCGATTTCTAGGTCTAGTGTTAGTTCTAGTTTTATATCATTAGATCGAACTCTAGATCTAGAACTAGAATCATTCGGTTTAGCCGTACATCTCTCAAGACGACTAAACCCAGATGATTCTAGTTCTAGGTGTAGTGCCAGTTCTGGTTTTACGGCAGTTCAAATACACAGAGTTGGGTTTGGTTGGATCTGTGCATCTGAAGTCATTTTTTTAACGAAGGCCGTCTACAAAGAACAGTTTTTGAATTAAAATTCTTTGCAAACCGCTTTGTCAACTTCGTATATTCAACTTTGTATATTTAAATTGAAGCGAAACTAACACTAGACCTATAACTGGAATCATTTTTTTTGAATTTTGTGTAAAAAGGGGCGTTTCGTAAAGTACTCGTTTTGGAGCCCCTAAGTCCGAAACACCCCTGGAGCCCCTGGGTTTCGGAGCCCCTGGGCACCAAACATCTAAGTACGGCACTGACGACACAACACGACAGATAAATATAAATCCGGATTTAATGTTCGCCATAATATTATCTTAGGACCTAGCTTATACTTATTTTAATGTTGTCATTAAATTACGACATATGAAACAAACGTATGATGTGGAAGACAAAAAGATATGTTGATTCTTACCACTTAATGTGTTATGTGGCCTACCTTCAAATACCAAAATTTTTCTTTATCAACAATAACGAACACAAGGTGGAACTTAAATAAAGAAAACAAACACTTTTGTAAAAAGATTTCCGAAAGCAGATGATTGTAAAAAGTACATTGATAGTCTAAAATATATAATACGCATATGGATGACGCGGATTTGCGCGAAACTTATGGTAAAATTGGTAAAATTGCACCTGAATCGATGACTAGAAAAAGACGACCCATCGGTCTAGGTGTAATCGTTCTTACTTATTCTTTCAATCAAAGAAAAAGAAGGAATGAGCCTCAGCCAACATATAATATCACGTCTGATAATATTTAACATTGGCCTTTACACGTAGATAACCGCGAAAAATGTAAAAACCACAATTATTACAAAAAATCTTGGACAATGTGTGAAAAATGTAGAATGCCTATTTTCACAAAACAATTAAATAATTTCATTGAGATGATAAACATATAGTTTTGCCATTAACAACCAATATTGTGTTTACATGTTTATCTTGTTTTTTTTTCTTACACTTCTAATTTTAATATAAATTTTGGACAACGATGTTTCAAATGGGAACAAAAAATATTTCTTCGTTCAAAAATAAATGTTTGTAAATATTGTTATTTTTACTAATACTCAATTATATTAAATATTTGTGTAAATGTACATAAAATTTTTTCTTGTAAACTATAATAAATCGTGCAATAGAGAGTTAAGTTAATTGCATATTTTATCATGGTGAAATCCTATTACGAAAAACCAATTTAATTTGGAATATAATTTTTAAAGGCAAAACTCATTTTCAAAATCCACATTCAGCTTATGACTTGACTTTTACAAATAAAATTATATCTTTTTGTTTTTCGAGATTAAGAATTCTTTTCACTATATTTAAAAATTCGCAAGAAATCCATATCTAATCACATAGTCTTATTTTTTATAATTTATAAAGCTAATTGTGTATTTCACCATAGTAAAATCTAATTTTGAAAATCCAATTTAATTTCGGAGATAATAATTCCTAATTATAAAGGCACATTTAGAGAGTACCAATTTTAGAACTATTTTTAAAAAATTGTTAAAAATTATCTCTAACACAATTGATTTGAATGTAAGATCATTTATAAAGTACAGTCATCTTTTTAATGGTGAAACCCGTTTTTAAAAATCACTTTTAGTTAATAAGTTATGTTTTTTTAATTGGACGATATTGTCATCTTAACTTTTTTTTCATTAAATTTAAATATTCATTTAAATTTTTTTCTAAACATATAATTATGATTTTTACATAATATAGACACTAAACTCAGTTTTGAAGATACTAAGTTTTAATCACACCTTAGATAATTTTATTTAGATATTACTTTAGATAAAAATCGTTGATATCTATTTCTGAGTAATTGATTTAATAATTTAAGGGCAAACCCTCTTTTTAAAAATCACTTTCTATAACTCTTGACGAGTTATAATTTTATGAAATGAAACCATATTTTTTTAATATTACCATAATATCTGCAGTTTCTTCTTTATATCGAATGGAAGGGAAAGGAAAAGCCGGTAAATCGGCATAACACGGCATTCCATTCCAGCCATAACCGACCATTTCTCGATTCCCAATTAATTCAGTGATATGTTCATCGTAAGGTTTTTCTTCGTAACATTTTTCCATACAATAATTTCTTTTAACGCTAAACAATATTGGAGAGTACGATTTGGAGGTTAATTTCATACAGAAAAGTCGATTTATGATTATGATATTTCTTCCGATAATCATTTTTGCAACTTTTTGACACTTTTATAATAACAATATTCGTTTCCATAGAGATGCGAAAAAATTATCGACTGCTTTAAAAGCTTTAAGTAAGGTAATAAATATTAAAATCGTTTAAAAATTACCGTGCTATTAAATTATGTATAATACTCATTTTATTAATATGTTTAAAAGTTAATAACCATGGGGTTATTGATTCTAAAGTGAGGAAGGAAAAGGGTGTCATCAATCATTAGCCGAGAAGGCAATGAACACGTTAAATAAGGAAAAGAAGCTCTGTTTTTCTCTTAAGGTGCTGAAATTAATTACAACCATTACCGGACGCAGCGAAACTTTAACTAGATCAATTATCGTGTTAACTGTTATTGCATCTGACAGGATTAATTCTCAATTCATTATTATAATAAAATAAACACACATAAAATTTTTGTATTTTATTTTTGATTGAATTCATTTGTAGTTTTCATTCTTTATTTACATATGTGCGGGAGAATCGGAGAGACGAACCGCAGTTCTAATTATTACGTCGATATTCGCGGTGGCCGAACGTAAAGATAGATATACACACACATACAACCAACACAAAAAGCGCATTAAGACCGCTCCCGATCGACGGGGCTGCGTTGGGGGTCTGGCGATTCCGCACTCGTCCGGCTCGAAAACCTCCTTCCGCCCGTTTGGTCCTCTATTCCACATTTCCCTCGATGACGTAACCAGATTACCGGGACCCGTTATTTAAATGTGCGCGCTCGGACGTCCGTCGCGTCGGGAACCTTTTTTCAATGTTCGTCAGGAAAGGGGGAAAAACAGCGGCGGGGTTTAGGGGGTTGTTGGATGCCCTCTGCCACCGCCACCGCTGTCGTCGTCGTGGGTGCGGCGCCGACATTTTGCCCTTCCTACGGGCACGTCCCTCGTGGGGATACATTAGCCTCGTTTCCGGTCACACGAAATTGGACTCCGGCATTATATATGAGGACGCATAGCACGTGTACAACTAGTGGTAAGGATTGCTGCTAGTGTGATGTGTATGGTACATATATTATCTTAATAAAATTTCAAATATGCTTTAATATTTCATTTTGAATTGAGTATCAGCAATGATATAAACTGATATTATGTGACTAATATATTCAAAACATCATACATGTTTTAATAGTAACATCAAGTAATTAGGTTACCTGATGTTTCTTGTTTTGGAGATTAACACTAACCCAATCCAACTTAAGGCAATCAAACCCAACCCAAATTAAACCAAATGCAACCCAAGCGAACTTAACACAACAATCGTTGAAATTTTTAAATATCACGTAATAACACATGTTCTTCTGTCTATCCATCATGGTACTTAGTCTAATTTATTGTCTTAGGACTCTCATCCAATCCTCGTCTCTTCGTTCCGTCTCGTCGTTTTTTCCACTATATTTTCTCTCATCATATTTATCAAGAGAATTATCACTTCGTCTGTTACTTCCACGTCTAGAATTTCATATCTCTTCGTGCTTATCCACTCAAAATGGTGCATCTCAGGGTATGTTCATGTTGTACCCATAGCATCAAACATCTGCTGTTTCTTTCTGTATCTTATTTAGGTACTTTGCAAAGATACCATGTTCAAAGATGTAATTGGTAGCGTGGTAATTTATAGTGGACCGCCCCTGTTGCTGCCAGTTTTCGACACTTTTAATTACGGTTTTTTCTCATTCTTGATAGTTATCCCATTTTTTTCTGAGAACGGCGACACAGTTCTTTCTTGTTTTCTTTTCGATGGTCACCTCTGGTCTCTAGGGGGAGATACCAGTCTGAAATACCACTGTATCAGTGGAGACCGTTCTATATGTTGATGTCATTTGCATTGCGACCTTTCGTTTGATAGATCTTAACTTCTTACAAATAACTACTCAACAAATTGTTGAACTTCTTTTAATCCAATTCACACAGTAGACAGAAAGAAATCATGTTTAGAACCTTCTATTAGAGGATTCGAATATTAATTATTACCTTATGATTAAGTTACTTCATATATGAGTTTATTTAGTCTTGAACTAATTTGCAGGAGGATTTAAACAGATAAAGTTCTCTAAAATCAAGATATTAATAGATTCCATATTTAATGAAGCGAAATCATTAAGTTAAATCAACTTATAGTGCCATGTAGTAGGTAGGAAATAGTTAGCTGGGTTTAATATGTTTGTAAACGTTCTTATAATGTGCGATTTGCATATTAACAAGTAGTTTATCTAAATTTATCGCCGCTTAAAAGAAAATAACGCGTTCAGCCGCTGCATTATTTCATTTGTCCAGCAGAACCGATCGATCGTCGAGTCCGTCGTCATAAATCGTACGAGTCGTGAACCCTCTGGTTGTAAACGGTGTTCCTGCATTGTAATGAAGCGATTGGACCTTTCAGAATGTAGTTAGTTATTAAAATGAGGCAAACACCGGCAACAGCCACCGCGTACACACTAGTTATTAGTAGTAGGTGGCGAAGGTGGACACTGAGTTTATGCAGAGTGGACGGAGATGGTCGTGTTCGTGTGTGTATATGTATGTGTAGGTGTGCGAGAACGAGAAAGGGGTCGTAAGAGGGTGGGGTTAGAGGATAGGAGGCAAACAGAGCACCCCAAAGCAGCACATGACATGTGAGACAGTCGAGGGCAATGAAAGGTTGCCATCCCCCGACTCCTCTTCATCCCCCGCTACCCTTATCGGAGTCCGGAGTGAAGCTCGAAAAAAGACCAGGGTAAGGCTTCCTCCCTGACCGTTCTACGTCAAAAGGAACCTACGATTTTTCTTCTTCCATTTCTCTTATTTTTTTTCTTTTTTCGTATAAACGGCAGGAATTGTATGTTATCTCTTAAAATGTTATTCTAAGAACGATCTAAAAATAAATCATTTTTTGGTTGTTAATAATTTTAAAAGAAAAATCAAGTTCGATTCAGTTTGATAGTATCAGAAACATTATTTTTATTTATCACCCCTTTTTCTTTACTAATAATGTTTTATACGAAAAGATATGGGCGTTGGTTTCGTGCAGTGTGCATTTTATCGTTGATAAATGTCTATTGTGAAGTAGCCCACATGCACGGATCTTGGCTAAAGTCTATAGTTCACGAAGGAGAAGGAGGTGTAGGGACCGCACCGTACCGTCCCTCGTCTTGTTATCTCTTGGAGCTCGTTACCTTCCACGAGATGGTGGAGTCCCCAAGAGAGTCAACTTCTCCACCTACTACCCTCCCTAGACGATGACAGCTCGCTAGAGCCACACCATTTCTAAGCTATGCGCACCCTAACTAAAATACGAGATGGATAACGTTCGGTTTTAACCCCTACTCTGAGTTTAAATTAACTAAATATGACTAAATTATTTTATATAAGATTCACCTCTCAGTACTTCTTTTATAAAAATTTTGCTCTAGTTTCTTTATATTCAGTCCTCTTTCATTAGATTTCCAATATTCTTATTTTTAATATTTCCTGAATCTCCTAATCAATACTGTGTAATAAAATAACATCTCCATAATCTCCGTTCATACGCGAACCCATTGAGCTATAAAATGAATAGAGGATGTACTCCGACCGAAGATGATTAATACCGAAAAACGAAGATAATTACTTTCCCGGCCGAGTGTGAGGGGGCGTAAGGGTGGCGACGTCTCGCGAAGCCCTAAAGGCACCCCGGGAGCAGCCCCTACAGCGCTACGAACCATTGAAGGGCGTCAGTCCACCCCCCAGCAAGGCCTCGCAGGAAATAGGGGGTTTCTTGAGGACAAAGGGTTGTTTGGAAACCTTCCCTCCAGGACAAATGCGGCTTCGATCCGGTCTGCGCCCCGAGGGGTTAAGCCCGTCGCCGGCCTTCGCTTGTCCGCTTCAGTCCCAATCCCTCTCTACCCTTCACCACCCTCATTCGTCCGCCCCAGGGGTACCGTGGGCAGTGCCGGATTTCGCAATTAGTGGGCGCCCCGATAGATTTAAAATAGCCGTCCCATCAGATTTATTTCAGTTAGGGTAAGTGGAGTTAGTCGTTAAATATAGTTCCCGATGGGATACAACACCTCTTCAGGATACATTTTTTTGTAATTAGTTATATTCATAATCATTATTTATGTTACATTCAAAAAAAAAATTCTTAAATACTATAAAAGATGAGGTGGTACAGCGAGGATTTCCTTTGTCACATACATTTTAAGTACTTACGTCACCCCCACGGTCATAAGCAAAATCGAAAATTAAGACGTAGACATTCTTGTGGGGTGAGTCGCCCCGACGCGATAGGGATCGTCGCAATTATCTTTGGTTGCTGGAGGGAGGGTTAGTCCCCACTCTTATTTATTTCTATTGTGTCTTTTCAATGTCTTTTATTATGTATTAATTGTCGAGGTTATGTTCTGGAAACTGTTTGAAGTAATTGTGTTCAAAATTACCATATTTATTTACATAAAAACGATGTAAATTTTCACTTTAAGCATATTTAACGTCGGAATATTGTTTCTTTTTATATACACTACTTTAAAATGAAAATTCTTGGTAGTTTGGGAACCTCTGCTATCTGGTTCTATCCTTTCATATGGGTTGGGCAACGCTGTTCGAGCGACACATCATCATACCACATCCCATTAGCGTTCAAGCCCCTACGCAGTTGTCAAGAGAGTCCCTGTGGAACCCGACGGTTCGGAATCAGGGCCGCACCCAGGTCGGAGGTACCCCGACGCGGTGGGCGTACAAGGGTCCCCCATTCGAACGGGGGGATCCCTCGCGGCCCTCGCAAAACCCCGTGACCGCGACACACGTCCGCCACGCAACGGTGAGGCCGTCCTCCAGTACAAAGGCACTAAATTCGCATGCATGTCCAAATTCAATTCCATTTATATGCATTTCGCCGCGCGGTCGGTATTGACCGAATTTGCGCGGAGCGCACTTAATATTGAATGAGTGCAGTCGGCCCTACCGAGGGACTCCAAACGACATCGAATAACGCCCGTTCGTCCCTTTATCTATACGAATTAGACGAAACCCTATGCGGTGTACACGATTGCACTGTTGCAACAAACCGACTACTAATATTTCGATCCAAAAGTAGCTCGGATTTCAAACCATTTCACTGTTACGTTTGTTTACTATATGTTGGTGTAGTGCTGTACATCTGTATCACTCGTTAATTACGTAGATACACAACGTATTCCCAATAATATCTATGCGTTCCACCTATATTTTGTTTTCAACACATTCTCGATACATATTCAATCCTATCGTCATCCGATGTAATGGTTAAAACAGATGCAATATTTTTGTATTTAACCTAGTTGATTATTACAGTTTATTGTATTTATTTATAACTTTATTTAAATCATATTCGATTATAACTATGAGAATATTATTAGTAGTTAAGTACTGTTTTTAAACACTACTATTTTTTTCAATTTTCATATTATTTTGTTATTATACAAAATTTGCAAATTTATTCTCCTTCTATCGGTACTAAATTAAAATAATTTTATATCATAAGTATTATTACATCTTTTTAATACATTAACATATTTCTAATACAGTCATTTTTAAAACGTTCGTAATCGGGTTAATCTGAAATTAGAAGATAGTATGAAAAATATTATTCGTTATGATAACAATTAGAAAAATCAAAGATACATTAATACGTAATATCTTTAATTAATAACCCCCAAACAAAATGTCATGTATTATTTTTGAATTAGGCCATTTTGAGAATTATATATTATTACATACACTTCTATCATTTGGAGATTATATCTTCTGGATAAATTGAGATATTTTCTTGTATGACATCTTAAATGAAAGCTTAGACAGTAAAAATTTTAAGGTAATATAACTTAATTTTCAAATATTTAATACTAAACTAAACATGATTTTATTTTTAACTAAACATGACTTGATATATTTTTATATTTATCTTAAAAGCTTAATCAATAAGGATTTCAACATGTTCTGTATTGTTGAGTTCTTTCTGTTTAAATCGTGTCTAATTAGGCTAATCATTCAAATTTAAATTATATTAACCGTTAACGATGCATTGTTAATGACTTTCGTTGGAAAAATCAAAATGTTTTAATGCTTAATATTAAAAAAACTTAATTAGGAATTGAATACAACATAGAGTGTCATTTAAATGTAAATGACTCGATCTCTTTATTCATAATAAATTCAATACATTGAAACTACATTTAAACTATACTTGAAATATCTAAAGAATAAATTGCGATGTTTTTATACTTAGTCAGTGATGAGGGACACGTAAATACCCGGTTGGTAGGTATTTATGAATTGTGTATTTATCCGGGTATTTACCCCGGCCTAGGGTAAATACCTAAACAGTGAGTACTTAACCAATTAAACATTTATAATAATACATGAATATATTTTTTAATTCGAATGTATTAAACTATTCACAAAGAAATAAAAATATCAGTTAGTGTAGTTAGTAAAGAAAAGTACAAATATGCCAAAAGGTCTTAGGTCTAGTATACACTCAGCAGCAGAAGTCTGCGTACAAAAAACTTGTAATACTTTAATTGAAAAAATAAGAGTCATAATCTAATGTGATAAACTTGATTTTTTTTAAATTTTGTATATTAACTACATATAATTCTATTAACAAAATATGCTTCAACAAAACAGAAACAGTAGTTACAGAAAAAAATCAAAACTAAAAATTCTACAAATAACGGGTATGCAAAAATCTGCGTACAAGTCAGGACAGTATTTATAAAAAATTCATAAATGAGATCATTGTTTCTATATTAATATGAGGTCGGATAACCTTTACGTTTAATGACCTCCCTTAAACGTTTAGGCATGGAGTGCACTAATTTCTTCGTTTCGTCCGAACTGATTTTGGCCCATTCCTCAATCATAACATTTTTTAACGTTTCCTTCAACGTTATGTTGTGTTGCCGAATCCTGCGTTCCAGTAAATCCCAGAGGTGTTCGATGGGATTCAAGTCCGGCGATTGTGGAGGTGTTTTAAGTTGCTTTGGGGTATTGTATAGTAGCCAAACCTTAGTGTTGTGGGCGCAATGTTTGGGGTCATTATCTTGTTGAAAAAAGTATTCGGGCCCCAAGCCCAAGTTTTCGATGCTAGGCTTCAAATTTTCTTTTAAAATGTCTATATACATTTTATGGTCCATTGTCGATGTTGTGAAAACCAACCTTCCCACCCCTTTAGTGCACATACACCCCCAAACCATAACTCCACCACCTCCGTGTTTTACAGTCGCTTTCAAATTTTCGGGATTAAGGGCAGTATTAGGTTTTCTCCATACAAGTTGTTTACCCTTAATGCCGAAAATGCAAAATTTGCTCTCATCTGTAAAGAGAACTTTCTCCCAGAATTCAATGGGCTTGTCTAAGAGTTTTTTTGCAAAGGCGATCCGCTTCTGACGATTGACCTCTGACACAAATGGCTTTTTTCGTGCAACGCGACTGTGATAGTTAGCTTTTTTTAACGTCCTTCTCACCGTATCTTTGCTGATAGTTTTATGAAATCTTCTTGTACATTTTCTACTATTTTTTTTGCCGTCAGCCTAGGTTCTTTTCTAACCTGCTGTACAATTTTTCGCTTCTCTCGGTTTGTTAAAAGGGGTGGTCTACCAGATCGCGGACGTGAGAGGTAATCTTCAGTGTCTTTATAATTATTAATTACTCTTTGAATGGAAGAGTGTGACCTGCCGACAGTTTCTCCTATTTTTCGAAAAGATTTTCCCTCTTTCCATAACTTTACAATAATTTTTCTCTCTCCCAATTCAATTTCCTTTCCTTTCGTGTCTATTCTAACTTTTTGCTTCTAAGCCTCTGCTAATATAATTGATACCGATTATCTTTTATTTAAATCGGAAAGCGTACATCGCCAACTGCGTATTTAAGTAAATAAGTATATTTTGGAGAAGGCGTCTTTATTTGTACGCAGATTTTTGTATTTGGAGAATTTTTAATTTTAATTTTTTTTGTAACTAATATTTCTGTTTTATTGATGCATATTTTGTTAATAGAATTATATGTAATTAATACACAAAATAAAAAAAAATTGAAGTTTATCACATTAAATCATGACCCTTATTTTTTCAGTTAAAGTGTTAGTGTAAGTTATACTATACGTTTAGTTCCACAACAATTTACAACAATCAAACTCTAAATGGAAAATAAAAGTTTAGTTCTAGTTTTAGTTTGATGCAGATATAGAACAATTTAACTGAATAAGGAGTAAAAATAGAGCCAACACTTACGCTAGAGCTAATATTAGACCTAGAACAAAAAACATTTAGGGTTAACCGTACCTATCTTAAAACAGAACCCAATCCAACTCAACCCAACCTAGTTGCGGAACTAACACCAGATTTAGAATTAAAAATATTAGAGTTTAGAAGTCTAAAGGACGTATGGCTAAATCCTGATGTTTCTACTTCTAGGTCTAGTGTTAATACTAAAGCTAGGTTGTAGGTCTAGTATTAGCTATACGTTTAATGTCAGAAGAAATACAACGATCAAGCATTGAATGGCAATCAAAACTAAAACTAACACTAGACGAGGTACTAGAAAGATTCAATACTAGGTATGCTGTTAGTTCTAGTTTTAGTTTGATACAGGTATACAACATTTTAAGACTGAATAACAACTAAACATAGAGCCAACACTTATGTTACAGCTAATGCTAGACCTAAAACGAAAATCATTTAGGTTTAGTCGCACCTCTCTTAAGACGGAACCCAATCTAACCCAACGCAACCTAGGGTATATTTCCTTGAAAATAAATTCCCGGATATTTACCAACACTGGTAAATATCCGGGTATCTTAAATGAAAGCCTAGTTAATAAGGATTTCTACGTGATATGTGTTATAGAATTCGAACTATTAAATGGTTCTAATTAAGTTAATTGTTAATGATACCACTTATTGTGATAACTGTTGGAAAAATTTAGATATTTATTGCTTAATATCTTAAAAGAAAGCTTTATTGATAAGTAGTCCAACACAATATTGGGTGTTATACTTGAATGACTCAATATCGAAGAAATCTCATAATAGATTTAATACTTTAAAACCACACTATACGTAGTATATCTATAGAATCAATTGAAATATTTTTATGCATCGTATCTTAAATGGAAGCCTTATTAATAAGGATTTCGACGTGATACATGTTGTTGAATACTAACATTTAAATCGTTTCTAATTAGATTAATCGTTAAAGCTCAAGTTATAAGAAATGAATAATGATGACATTTTTTGTGATAACTGTTGGAAAAATTAAGATATTTTAATGCTTAATAACTTAAAAGAAAGCTTGATGAATAAGGAGTTCGACACAATATGGGGTGTTATAATTGAATGGCGCGATATCGAGGAGATCTGAGTACTCATAATAGATTTAAACCCTTAAAACTACACTTGATCTGTATACGTTATATCTATAGAACAAATTGGGATATTTTCATTCATAGCATCTTAAATGGAAGCCTAATTAATAAGGATTACAACATGATATGTTGTTTAATTCTAACATTTAAATCATTTCTAGTTAGGTTAATCGTTAATGTTTAAATTATAAGAAACCGTTAATTATAGTATTTCTTGTGATACGTGTTGAAAAAAGTCAGGATATTTTAATGCTTAATATCTTAAAAGATAGCTTGATTAATAAGGAAGGAAACACAATATGGGGTGTTATTCTTAAATGATTCGATAACGGAAAGCTCTTTTTACGACAATATATTTCATTCCTTAAAACCACACTTAAACTATACTTATTATATCTTCAGAAAAAATTAAGATATTTTCTTGCATAGTATCTTAAATGAAAACCTTATTAATAAGTATTTCAACTTATTACATGTTGTAGAATACTAATATTTAAAACGTTTCTAATTAAGTTGATCGTTATAACTTAAATTATAAAATACTGTTGATAATAGTATTCCTTGTGATACGTATTGAAAAAAATTCAAAAAAAAAAAAGTTTTTTAATGCTTAATATCTGAAAAGCAAGCTTAATTAATAAGAAACACAACTCAATATGGGGTGTTATACTTGAACGACTTGATATCGGAGAGATCTATTTGCACGACAATATATTTCATTCCTTAAAACCACACTTGAACTATACTTGTTATATTTTTAGAAAAAAATTGAGATATTTTCTTGCATGGCATCTTTAATGAAAGCCTTATTAATAATGTATTTCAACTTATTATATGTTGTTGAATACTAACGTTTAAATCGTTTCTAATTAAGTTGATCGCTATAGCTTAATCGTTTTTAATTAGATTAATCGTCAGATGATATTATTTCTTGTAATAACTCTTGGAAAAAGCAGGTTATACTTGAATGACTCGATATCGAAAAGGTCTGTTTACTCATAATCCCTCAAAACCACGCTTTAACTATACTTATTATACCTTTAGAATAAATTGAGATATTTTTATGTATATTATGTTATACGAAAGCCTAATTAAGAAGGATCTCGACGTGCTGTGTGTTATTGAATACTAACACTTAAATCGTTTCTAATTAGATAACTCATAATAGCTTAAAAGCTCCTAAGCATAAAAGAAACTCCTAACGACGACATTTTTTGTGATAACTTAATATAATTCAAGAAAATTTAAATAGTAAAAATTTTAACGTACATTTTAATTAAACATAAGAAGCGATTCTTGTCAAGATTATTTATGCTGCTCGACTTTAACACAGTGTAGCAATTAACTTGTCTTCCACAATTCTGTATATTTTTAAATTAGTGACTTACAAATATGGTATATCTTCTTATTTATCATCTTGAACTTTCTTTATGCGGCTTAGGTATTCTCAGCATACAGACCGCAAACACGTACTTATATAGACGTAAGTGAAAGTTAATCTGTTATCTCCTGAGATTTTTAATGATCAACATCTCTAGATTTTATTGCTCTTTCCTTCAATTTTTCTAGCTAGGCATAGATAGGGATGCCCCAAATCCTTTATCACATTTTTTCGGTCAGCTTTAGATTAATAATCTTTCTTTGTGTAAATGGACCGTCTGTATAAACGGTTGGTTATATACTGGTGTTTAACCTTCCCATTTATTAATCAGATATTTTGTGCTTCAATAAGCTCGAGGTCTACATTCTTCTATCCTGCAAGAGAAGCATTCTCGTTTTGTCTCATCTATCTTTATTCATGGATCTTAGTGACTTGGAACCAATATCATCACTTTAACAGCTTTTTGCTCAACTTCAGTTTTGATTTTATCTTTTGCGGTTACTAGATGCAGAAAAGAGCAGAATATTCGCATCTGCAGATGAAGCTTTAAAGTTTTCCCCATTAAAGGTAATAAACTAAAAGATACGTATCTACACTTTTCATTACGTAGTACTTCAAATCTGATCACGCTGATAATCACATTCAAACTGATAATCGTGCTGGATTATGATGTTGGCATCAAAATCTATATAAATCAACAAAGCGAACCCTATTTAGTGTCACAAAAACGGTAAAACCAATCCAACCTAATCACAAATCCAATATTCCAATACTTATTAATATAGAATTGTTATTTGTAATGTCACATAGAGATATGGTTTTTTTGCGTAACCAGTCCAATCTTGTCACAAATCAAATATTTATTATATAATTTAATAATAATAAAGTTTAATTGCTATCTCTTTAAACCAAAACATTAACGGTATGCCGATATATGTTCATATTAGGATTCGAGACCGTACCCTATCTTGCGAAAAATTACATTAAAATATTTTTCTTTCAGTAGACAAATTGAGCCTGAAGTGAGAAATTCTTGTGTTCCGATATTTTTGCTGGAATTATCACTGTACACTGTACAACTAAAAATAGAGTCAACACTAACGCTAGAGCTAATACTAGACCTAGAACTAGAAGCATTTGGGTTTTATCTCATTTTACTCCTTTTAAGGCGGAACCGAACCTAGCTTAAGAACTAATACTAGACCTAGAACAAAAAATATTAGGGTTTAGCCATCTTAAGAGACGAACGGCTAAACCGTAATGTTTCTAGTACTACTACTAGTTCTGAAGCTGAGTTGTAAACCTAGTATTAGTTATACTTTTAGTTCCAGATGAATTTAAAACAATCTAGAGAATTAAAACTCTCTACTCTCTTACTCTATAACTAAAGAATTAAAACTAGAACTAATACTAGACCTAGAAAGGCTAAACCTGCATCTGTCTAGTTCTAGGTGTAGTGTTAGATCTAGTTTTAGTTCGATACATGTATACAATACTCTAAAACCGAATAACAGCTATAAGTAGAGCTAATACTAACAGCTGCTAACATTAGACCTAGAGTTAAAAATATGTAGGTTTAGCCGCACATCTCTATCTATGGTTAAACCCAAATATTTCTAGTTCCAAGTCTAAGGTAATCAACGTCCGTCAAGTAGATATATTCTATAAGGTAATCCAACTTGAAGAAATTGATGTTGACGGGGTGAGGGAGGAAACGTGACGTCATTTGAAGAAAATACTACGCGGTTTAATTTAAATAATTAATAATTTTTAGATATCAATCAAACCAAATATTTCTCAAAGTACACCTTATACCGTATTACTATAGGCATAAAAAATTTCTTCAAATAAAATAACAAAAACAAAATAATTTAATGTTTCTATACCAGGTGTCCCACAAAAGTGGCTCACTCTCATATTTTTTTAATTATTAGTGATATAAGGAAACCATTTGAAATGCATAATTAGGCCAGTAAAACGGATTATTAGGACACAAAATAAATGTTTTTGAACTTCCGATTATACCGGATGTGAGTACTAATTTCGCTATTTTTATGAATCTGAAATTTTTCTGACAGCATTATCTCACATATCTTTTACTTGAAAAAATTTTCACAATAGCTTATAGTTTTTGAGAGAAAAAATATGTTCATGATTTTTTAACGTTTAGGTAGGTTAACGCTAGGTTAAGAATATAAAGTACGCTATGTTCCTCTTGATTTGCTGTTAAATGTGCATTAAATGTGAGTTAAATTTTAAATGTGATTTGCTAATCCGAATCAATTAAAACCAGCTAAATTCAGATTATGGATGCGTGCGGGTTATTGAATCACATTTAGATATTGAAAAAAAATCTTTTAAATACGTATTTGTAGATTTATTGTACCAAGATCCATTATTACCATCTTACCATCCACTAGTCAATCAAGATGCTTAAAATTGCTGTAACTGTGGCAATAACCCATTAGATGATAAATCAGAAGATGATAGTAACGCTCCTAAATAATAATATTATTTGAAGTTTATCTTAGAGATAATATTTTTTGTATTATCTTGCACTGCTATTATCTGCAGTTTATCTTACAGTAAATATGATATACCGAAGCGTTTACTAGCTATCTCACTTAATTCGTTTGTCCAAGCACCTTCATGAAGAGAACAGTCCTATTTTCTACAACATAATACCAATTGCTTTTAATTGTTGGCTAGATAATGGACTGGCGTTGTTTTCCTCACAAAATTAATTATCCAAATCGTAAAAAAATAAAATATTGACAAACATTACGAAGGATAAACACAGCATTTTTAATAGAAATGCTCTTCTGTGTTTTGTAAATATCATCTTGCTCTACAGATAGAACGAAAAATCAGTCAATTACAATTAGCGAATGCTTTACAAATTTGGATTAAAAGGGACAATGCAAATTTTACGATTTTTAATTTTGTTCTGTTTACAAGGGAATTCGGATTTTGAGGTGTACAAATTAGCGGAGCTTTACTGTGTACAGTATATACTGTTTGAAAACGCACGGTTATATCTACTTGACGGACCTTGATGTAACCATAGAAACCATAATATTAAGTTTTTCCATGCCTTATTGTTAGACATGGAACTACAAATATTTGGGTTTAACCATATTAGTTCTACTTTTAGCTGCTATTCGGTTTTAGATCATTGTATACTTGTATCGAATTAAAACTAGAATTAACACGAGCCGAAACTTACCGAAACTTTGTAGTTCTAAGTCTAGTGTTAGTTCTAGTTTTAATTTTTGTTTAACTCTTGATTCAAGTTCTTCTCTCAAGTTCTTTTTAAAAAGTATAACTAATACTAGACTTACAACACAGCTTCAGAACTAACACTAAACCTCTTAGTTCTGAGGTTTGAAGCTATGTTGGGTTGAGTTCGGTTCGTCTCAAAAGACGTATAGGTAAACCCAAATCTCTCTAGTTCTAAGCCTAGTGTTAGCTCTATTTTTAGTTGTACAGTGTATAGTACTATGATACTGGTAGATTGTTTTCGTGTTAATTAGACGAAAATTCCAGCAGATATATCCGAACATATCAATATTTCACCTTTGAGAACGCACACTTATAAAAAATGTTTGGAAACAGGTTCTAAATAGCAATTATTCTGATTTTTTTTCTGTTCTGTCTAAATTTGGCCTGCTATACTGAATAACTGTCCAGTAGGAGCACTGGTAGGTGGCAAAGCGATATTTTAATTAAATTTTTAGCAAGATAGGATCTGGAATCCCAATATGAGTATATATCGGCATACCGCTGAAGTTATGGATTAAACAGATCACAAATAAGCTTTATAGGCTTAGTTTCAGTTTAGGCTAAAATACAGCCGAAATCCCGATTTTAGGCCGAAACTGACCAACTGACTAATATCTTGTAGTAATTCCTTTATATCAAAGAAAAATTTCGGATTCGGCCAAAACTACGACCATATCCAATTTCGGTTTCCGCTCAAAATTGAGTTTCAGTCGGATACTAATTATTTACAATATCTTATAACGATGTGTAAATTTTTTTTGCGTTACGTCATCATGGTAACGTTAAAAAATTGCTTAATTCCTTTTTTTTTTAACATTAACAGGATACAATATGTAATTATATCACACCTACCGTGCGCGTAAATTTGAAACCGTAAACACTTTTCATCTTCCTTTGTCTCTGCGGATGAGGAGAAAGAGGAGTTTGAAAGAGAAGGAGCTTGTAGCCCACTACCAACCTTTCACAAAACAAAATTCCCCCTCCCCGCTGCGCTAGAGGGAAGAGCGAAAAAGAAGTAGTAGAAACGTGGGTTCGAGGGGAAAGGAATAAAGAGAGTGAGCGAAAGAAATAAATAATAAAAGGAAAGACGGAGAGAGTGAGAGAGCTCAAGATTGAAAGTGGGGATCACGCAATGCCCGAACTTTTTTTTTAGTTGCGTGAAGACGGTCAACGTTTAGGTTATCTTCTTCAGGTTGAGGTCGGTTCCTCTTTGACAATCGTAGTTTGTCGTGTTGGAGGGCCGCTCCGCGTCGTTCGTGACGTTGGTGGGGATAGGCGCGCGGCGTCGCGACGCCGACGGGGAGGGAACGCGGCATCTTCAAGCGGGGAAATATCTCTCTCTCCAGTCCGGTCGTGTGGTTCAGTCAGCGATAGGCTTTCGTGCGCGAATAACGCATACGAAGATACGCGCGAAAACGAAAAACGCCGGTTATATTTTCAAACAAAACTTTTCACCGCCAAATTTGTTACAATACAATTGTGTACCTGTAATATCCACACGGATATTCTAATCTACAAATAAAAAACACTAACCTCCGATACGGTGATCGGTGATACTCACTCTTGGTAGATAACACCAGATAATAACAATAAAACGTTTAAACGAAAAAACAGATTGTTTTTCGATCGTTTTTTTTTTCTTTTTTAATTATAATTTGGGTGTGCGAACAATGGACGGAGTCGATCTGTGCTGATTTAATAATAAAGTCGGTTTATCGCCGTAGTAGCGATAACGTTGCCTGCCCGTTTTGTGAGAACAATCGGAAAGTGTTTCTCGCGAATTGGTCGGTTTAAAATTCGCGTGGAACGATGACGTCACCGCGTCCCGACCTATCTTAATATTAGAAACAGTTAGTTGGTCAGGGTCACGCAAACTTTTGTACGAGTGTGATCCACGTGTTCTCCTCTCGTTCTTCTGGCTGCTGCTGTTGCTGCTGCTGCCTTGATCGTATTACTCACTCCTGCTTGTTCTTGATCGCTTTGGACCAACGTTTTGATGGTGGTTTGATTGGTGATTAGATGTGAATTATCGTTACTTTTTTTGTACCATGTCAGCTAAACGCAAAGCTTCCGCTATAATGCAACACCACAAGGTATGTTTTTTTCATTTCTAAATCATTCATTATTTACTTTATTTAATTTTCTGTTTAAATATGCAGTTTAAAAACTTTTCCGCGCAAATATTCGGCATTGATTTCGATTATAATTTAATTATCATCATACAGTTGATACAGTATCAACGTGTTAAAGATAAAATCATGTGTAACTATTAATTAAACCAAGTTTATAATAGTAACGGTCAACAATGCATTGTTGCATCGTGATACGTGATATGTTATATTTATAAATCTAACAGGTATTGAATAAATTTAAATTGCAGAAATAATTAGAATTACAACGCGAAGTGGGAAAGTTAAGAAGAAATTATTACATCAACAAAAATATCTTTGCACACATCATTATGTTATATAATGTGAAGTTATATTAATAAGAAACTAAAAAAACTAACACTAACAGCTTTGTAGTTCTAGCTGAGCTTCCTCCCCTATATAAGTGCCAAACTAAACAGAGACAACAATGGTATGTCTGAGAGGTTTTTTAACATACCAGTGATACTCAAACTACGCGAGACATCCTCTGGAAATCTTATCTATTTTTTCCTGGGAAGCTAAAAATAGCTAGATCCTTTTTGTGTTTTATTTCTGTTGGATCTCGTATATCAGTAATATCTATATCTCGTATAATAAGTTCTCAATATGATCCATAATTGAGTCCTTGGCGAAAGAATTGTAATGTTCTGAAAAATTGTGATGTTGTTGGAAAAATTGTTCATACACTGTTCAAACATAGCGCGTGGAATTCCCCGAGTTTCTCGTGTTATTATTCTTGAAGTTTCACAAGTTAATGGGTCTTCAATGTAAATCTGAGCTATAATATTTAACAAAAAAAAATCATTTGATGTAAGGGCTGGTTATCCATTCCAAAACGTTTTCATAAAGATGCACCAGTAATAAATAACGTACAGAGTTGGGACATAAAAAATCTACAATGTCTACGGACAATAAGAAATTCTTTTCTGCTCACTACATTCCCATTAAAATTGCTTTAAAATGTTTGTTATTTCGTCATAATATCTCAATTAGTTCTTGAGGTATCTTTCCTTAAATTTCAAATTTCATAAAAATCAATCATAAATAAATCTGCAAAGTTGCATACAATTACAGAGTTATACGCAGGGTTGTTAAATACCCGGGTACTTACCCAAGATGGGTATTTTGAGGTATTTATAAACTTTAAAAAAAGTATAACAAAGACAAAGACCGCTAAAGAAGTAACCATGTTTAATCCAAAAATACGAGTTCTTTTTTAATAAAAAGCAATGACAATAGTTGTTTACACATAAACTCAAACATAATATAATAATTTCTAAACCAGAAGGTCCCCATCTTTTTCGGTTTGCGACTCCTTAAATAATTCGACTTTTTAAAATTTGTTAAGATACTTAAAAAATTTTAATACTTTCCGTACGTCTTTTAAGACTGCTAAACCCTAAAGTGTCTAGTTCTAAGACTAGTGTTACTTTTGAAGCTAGGTTGGGTCGGGTTGGATATGTTCGAAAAATATTAGAACGAAAAAAATATTAGAAAATGTGAGAACCTAAATATTTTAGGTTTATAAGTATACAGACATTCACGACCGGTGTTAATTGAACTAAAATTGAAACTAACACTAAATCTAAAACTAGAAACTTTCTAAGTGTACTTCGAACCAAAAAAAAAGCTTTTGAAGAAAGTGGCATCATGGCATCCGAAACGTCGCATTTTCACAAAAAACGCACGGCAAAACCCGAAAGTTTCTAGTTTTATATCTAGTATTAGTTTTAGTGATAGTTCTAGTATTAGTGCTAGTGTTAGTTCTAATTTTAGTTCAATATTTAGGTTTAGCCATACTTCTCTTAAGACGGAATCCAATGTAACCCTAATGTTTCTAGTTCTAAGTTTAGAGTTGGTTCTGAAGCTAAGTTGGGTTGGGTTGAGTTGGGTTCCGTCTTAAGTCTATTATTTAGGTCACGAACCTAAATGTTTTCGTTCTAGGTCTAATATTAGGCCCAGCGTTATTGTTGGCTTTATTTTAAATTGTTATTCAATCTGAAATTGTTATATACTTGTATCAAATTAAAACCAGAAGTAACACTAGATCTAGTACTAAAAAGTTTCAGTTTAGCCTTGCGTCTTCAGACGTCGCCTATTGTTGCCCCATCACTGCTTATACATAGTAACCATTGCAACGCTGGAAAATAATAAATTCTTTATAGCACACTATATTTAAAATAAATTTGCTTTAAAGAGTTTGTTATTTCATATTAATATCTCAATTAGTGGTTGAGATATCTTTCGTTAAAGTACATTATTAAAAATAGTCACAAATAAATGCAGTATTAAATGTAAAAAAATCATAACAACGATGTTTATGGAAAATAAGAAAATTTTTATGGAGCACTGTATTCCCATTAAATTTGCTTTAAAATGTTTATTATTTTATCATACTATCTCAATTAGTAGTAGTGGTGCAAGGTGTACAACAACAAGGTGAAATACAAAGTGGGCAAATTTGGAAGTTTTTAAAGGATATCTCAGAGACTATAAGAGATACGTCTTTTCTTCTGAGACAAATTTAATCCCGCAAAAGCAAAACCTCTATCTGCTTTCGTTTTTCAATTACAGCCCAAAAAGTAAAATTTTTGCCATTTTAAAACATCATCATATTTCGTTTATTTTTGAAATTGAAAAAAAAAAACGGTTAATATAGTCCTGAGACACTGTTTTGAGCGGAATATATCGCCGCTGAAAATATTTAAATACTGATAATTTTTTGATATTTGTATTTTTTTAATGAACTATAGCTGATTGTGATGTTACTAAAAAGAGTACAATTTTAGCTTTCCAATGATGTATGCCATATATAATGTATGCGGTATGGTGTACCGTATAGTGCATTTACGGAAAATAAGCGTTATTTGTCGATTCTAACAATAAGACATTAAAGGATAATGATAACATTTTTATGATGGTAGGCGAGGAAAATGTTAAATGTCACTTATTGTCAGCTTGTCATTTCACACAATTTGAACAATTTGAAAATTTGATGTGATCTAATTAATAAATCAATAAATTAAGGTAAATTTGATAGTTAAATTTTTATTAAATGTTTGAGAAGTTCCAGTGTAAAACATTAAAATTTGACCTAACAAATAATGTTAGGTAATAAAGAGGAATCAATGAACTATTTTGAATAATAGAAGAACTTTAGAAGTCTAAAGACTCTAATATATTCTTTACTTAAGTTAATCGTTTTATAATGCGGAACTTATTAATCGAAATTCTCGAAAAAAATCATGAATGAAATGACAAGTAAACTCAGGATACTATAATAACTAAGTGGTATTAAACGTGTTCTTCACCTACTATAATAAAAATTTTCATATTCATTCTTTAATATCTTATTGTTAGAATATTTTCAATTCTAACAATTATTTTCTGTAAATACATGATCGCAAAGCTTAAAAGCTGTGTCTTTTTAGTAACATCATAATCAACTATAATTTATGTTTAAAAAAATACAACTTTGTGTTATATCTCAAAAATTGTCTACTCAAAAAGGTGTTTTAAGAATGTAAATATGAAATGAATTGAAATGTGAATATTTTTCAAAATGGCAAAATTTGACGTTTTGGCTTCAACTTAAAGACAAAACGGGATAGAAGTTTTGTTTTTCCATATTGAATTTGTCTCGAAAAAAGAGACCGGAGTATGGCACCTCCTGTTTTCGTATCTCTTTAGTTTCTGAAATAGCCTATAATAACAAAATTTGCCTACCCAGCCCAAAATATTCTGCGGTTTGTGTTATACACAGTCGACATCTTTTTTAACGCTTTTTGCCAGGTTGATACGTTCACAACTGCTTTATTTAATTGCTGTTGGGAATTTATTGGCTGTTTGTAGATAACTTCGGCGAATAACGAATCAACTTTTCCTATCATTGACATTTCTTAGGTGGAATCGATTCCAAATTTAAGCAACGAGTTATATATCATTTTAATAAGGAAGCTTCAACCTGCAATTTGGTATGCAAATCATTTCTTCATTTACAAAACTAAGACCGCTGTGATCTCTACTAAAACGTCAAAAACACATAATCTTTTAACATTTCTTAGGTGGAATCGATTTTAAATTGAAATAATGAGTTATACATCATTTCTAAAAGGCAGGTTGAACCTTTAATCTGATATATAAGCCAGTTCTCCATTTTCAAAATTCAAACGTCCACAAACTATCAAACTTTATCATTTTTTTCGTGAGTCTACTAAAACGTCCAAAACACATCATCCTTTAATACTTCTTATTGATTTCAAGTTGAAACATTTGAGTTATACACCATTTGAAAGAAAAAGGTTCAACCTTTAATTGAATATATGTCATTTCTTCATTTTCAAAGATAAGACGTTAATGATCTTTTAAGCTTCATCATTTTTTTTCGTGATTTCAATAAAACGTCAAAAACACACCATCCTTTAACATTTCTTAAGTGAAGTCGATTTCAAATTGAAACAACGAGTAATACATAATTTGAAAGAGGAAGGTTCATCCATCAATTTAATACGTAAGTCATTTCTTCATTTTGAAAAATAAGACGTCTACGATCTTTCAAACTTTATCATTTTTTCGTGATTCCACTAAACCGCCAAAAACACATCATCTTTTAACATTTCTTTGATGTTAAAATTGAAACAACGAGTAATATATAATTTGAACGAGGAAGGTTCAACCTTCAATCTAATATATGTCATTTCTTTATTTTCAAATATAAGACCTCCATGATCTTTCAAATTTTATGTCCTTTATCTTGATTCCACTAAAACGTCAAAAACACAGCATCCTTTAACAATTGTTAGGTGGACTCGTTTTCAAATTGAAAGAACGAGTTGTATATACATCATTTTAAAGAGGAAGGTTCATCCATCAAATCAATATACAAGTCATTTCTTCATTTTCAAAAGTAAGACGTTCACGATCTTTGAAATTTCAGCATTTACGTGATTCTATTAAAATGTCGAAAATACATCATCCTTTTATACTTCTTAAGTAGAATCAACGAGTAATATATAATCTGAAAGAGGAAGGTTCAACTTTCAATTTAATATGTCAGTCATTTCTTCATTTTAAAAAATAAGGCGTCCACTATCTTTCAAACTTTATCATTTATTATTTATCATATATAATTGCAAAGAAGAAGGTTCAAACTTCAACCTTCATTCTAATATATGTTATTTTTTTATTTTCAAATATAAGACAGAAATCTTATAAGAAATATGAATTCTTTCAAATTTCATGTCTTTGATTCATTCTTTGATTCCAGTAATCATCCTTTACAATTCTTAGGTGGAATCGTTTCCAAATTGAAACAACGAGTTATACATCATTTTAAAGAGGAAGGTTCATCCGTCAATTCAATATACAAGTCATTTTTTTCATTTTTAAAAGTAAGACGTCCACGATTTTTAAATTTTTAGCATTATTTTCGTGATACTACTAAAATGTCGAAAATACATCATCCTTTAATACTTCTTAAGTGGAATCGATTTCAAATTGAAACAACTGGTCATCATCATTTTAAAAAAGAAGGTTCAATCTTCAATTTCGTATGCAAGTCATTTCTTCATTTTCAAAAATAAGGCGTTCACAATCTTTTAATGTCCTTTTTTTCGTGATTCAACTAAAATGTCAAAACACAACATTCTTTAACATATCTTAGGTGAAATCGATTTCAAATTGAAACAACGGTTTATGCATTACTTGATAGAGCTAGGTTCAACCTTCAATTTGATATATAAGTCATTTCTTCATTTCTAAAAAAATAAGACCTCCATAATTTTTCAAATTTTATCATTATTTTCGTGATTCTACTAAAATGTTTCTAGAAAAAATAACATTAAAAGTTTGCCGCCTTGTATGAAACAAGCTATCATGTTCCATTTCATATTATTTTCATATAACATTATTCTGAACGTTGATGACCACCAAGAAATACGTTAACGTTAGCACTTAAGACTTAACCAATAGATAAACAATGCATTTGTTTTATCGGAACAGGAATTTTACTGGAAAAGTTGCTTTGGAAATAATTTCACAGAATTAAAGATTTTTCAATAAGAAAAAGTTATGACGATTTTACAGGGAAATACACCCTGTATCTCTAAAACCGTAAGAGTTATCGAAATGCTGTTTTCGCCATTAAGTGTCTTATAATAATCGAGATTCAGAAAGAGGAGTTTCATTTAAAAGTGTCCAATTTGACCCACCCTGTAAGTTATTAAAAACAGTTAAAATTAATGCAGTGTTAAATATAATTAAAACCATAACAACGATGTTTATAGAAAACAAGAAATTCTTTATGGACCATTTATATTACTATTATCTTTTCTTTCAAATGTTTGTTATTTCACAACAATATCTCAATTAGTTCTTGAGATATCCTTTACATTCAATTATTAAAGCCAGACAAACGTGTAGAGTTAGATAAAAAAACATTATAACTACGATATTTATGGAAAATAAGAAATTCTTTGCTGCACACTATATTCCCATTAAATCTGCTTTAAAATGTTTATTATTTCATATTAATATGTCAATTAGTTCTTAAGATACACTTCTTTAAATTCAATTATCAATTAAATTAAATCACTTAAATTAAAATTAATCACAATAAACCTGCAGAGTTGGATATAAAAACCCATAACAACGATGTTTATAAGAAATAAGAATTTCTTTATGGCACACCTTATTTGTGCTAAATGTGCGTTAATATGTTTGTCATTTCATCATAATATCTCAATTAGTTCTTGAGATATCGCTTTCTACTTCATTTTTATTATTAAAATCAATCACAAATAAATGCGCAGAAAAATATATATAGGAAGCCACAACAATGATGTTTATGGGAAATAAGAAATTCTTTATGGCACATCTTATCTCCATTAAATTTTCTTTAAATTGCCTCTTATTACATCATAATATCTCAATTAGTTCTTGAGATATCATTTTTTTTTCACTGTAATTATTAAAATCGGTCATAAATTAACGTGACGCAATTATTGATGGTGTGTTTCTTGATATCATGATGAAATATGATATCTTAATGAAATATGATAACGTAATTCGTGCAATATACACAAAGGTAATCAGAATAACGAAGTTTATGAAAAATAATAAATTATTTTTGGTATATTTAATCGTCTTTAAATTAGCTTCAAAATGATTTTTTTAAAGATATGACCTAAACCTATTCTTGAGATATAACTTAACCCAAATAAGAAAACCTCTTTTTATTACGAATGAAACTTATTTTAAATGTTTTCTTCAGTTTTAAGATGTTATAAATCAACATGAAAACGCATTGAATTATTCATCCGGTCAGATTTTTCTATCCGATCAAGGTTACACATTCCTTTTCCTAATTAGCAAGATTCCTTAGTCTCATTTCGTTTGGTCTCTGGAAAAGGCGTGAGCACCGCACGACTGACAAATGTCATTGACAACTATCTGCGCGTTTTATTGCCACTAGAAATTTACATTTCGTCGCGAAATCTGGAATGCGGTTTATGGGAGCTTTTCGTCCGTTCTTCGCGTTATCGCGTTCGTTAAAATTTTGATCGCAAAAAGCGGCGCGACACAAAAGCCTCAAAACCAGCAACCTTCTAGATATAAAGAAGCCGAGCCACTAACCCAGCTAACCGAGTCTTGTTTCTCTCTATGCCGATCGAAACAAGTTTCAAGAGAGAACTAACTGGTGTTCGCACGACATATGGATTTAGCGAGTTTCGAGTTACGATTGGAATTAAGTGAAAATGAAATTTAATTAAACGGTTTCTAAAAACTCACACGAAAACGCGGAGTCGTTTCGGTTGGTTATGCTAATATGGCAAAGTATGCGTTCATATGAGGTGGTCGCTGTATATCTGATGTTGTTGGCCTTGGTCACTTAGCAATGTGGCAACCTTATAAAATGTGTTCGTTCCTTGACGAAATGCCATTACACGTGTTTCAGGTCCTACCAGAGTGTTGATTTTCTACACTTTATTAAGAAAAATAAAATAGTTTAATTAAAGTTTGACTTCAAATCAGGTCAAAATAGTCGAAATGTCAGGTGGAATAGCAATGTTTACTCAACCGGAACCATTTAGCGGTGTTATTAGTGTCCTTTGCCGTTAATTATAGGTCTTATTCAGTATAATGAGTATATTTAGTGCCGTTGTGAGAAACTGGCTAGATACGAATCTTGCTTCCGTTTGCAAATTGGTTTATTTGATGCGAAAAAAAATCAGAAAAAGGAATTAACCGCGTAATGAATAAACCTTACTTTTTGTAACTTTAAATGTGGCCGTGATGAAATACGTCTCGCTTATAAAGGTACAGCACGACACACGTCTGCACACGTTTGTTCAGAGACAAAATGGGTGTAGTATAAAGTTTTAGCGTTAATGTATGCGCCGGTGATATGTTTAATGTCAAAAGTGGGAACGTGTACATATTACGTTTTGAATTGAATAAACGTCATGTATAAGTCATTGTCTTTTAAACTATTCTATTACTTTATATAAGCGCCCAATGCTATTTTTTTTGGTTCGAAGTACTTTGTCTCAGTTCTCACATCTTAATTCTAGGTTTCTAGAACATCTCATTTATCTTTGAATCATTAATATCTTCTTATTGTGTGCCACAATCCTCTTTCTGACTTTAAAGATATGTTTACACAAGAAGTATATTGTGGATGAGTTCCTTGTAGCTTTTTTAGAACCATTCAAATGTCTGTGCAATGTTATCGGAAGTTATCTCTTATAAAAGAAATTTGGAACAAATTTATAGGCATTTATAATTTATTAATCCATTGTTGCCATATTTGTAATGTTTAAATATAGATTATTATAGTGTATGTAGACGTAATAACATACTCTTTTTAGCTGGATTTTCGTCCTACTTTCTTTCTATATCGCTGGATTTGTTATTTTTAATAAAACCCGCTACTAAAGATTGAGTCGTCTGAGATGTTGACTACCAAATATTTATCCATCTGATGGTTTGGTTTTGAACTGGTAATTTGTACTAACAAATTTGGGAGTCCGTCATTTGGCTTTCTATGAATGTTATGGTGTTAAAATCTTCAGAACTTCAAAAGAATAAAATAAAATGTGAGAAACATTGTTGATGACTTTCTTGGAAATGCACGACTATAGAATTATGCTGAAGTTATCTAGCTATTCTTGAAGATCTTCAAAATCTTTGGCCATTAAGATGCTGTCATTTTGCTATTATCCCGAAATATCTGGTGATGAGCATGATACTTCTATATGTTTTCTATGTGATTTCTATATGTATTTTTATTATATTCTATTTTGTGATGGCTAGAGCTCGGAATATTACTTACCTTATTCCAGTTGACTAGTTCATTTATGTTGTGTTATTAACTAGCGACGCATAGCCGAGGTCTCGAGTTCATTGGACTGCAGTATTATCATGGTAATCCAAAGGTGCGAGTTAGCAAGGGTTGGTATTAACGTTAAATAAGCAAGTAATTATGCACTTAATCATTATTTTCTCGACTCTCAGTTCCTATTTGGTGCAATGATTGAATAATAATGATTTTAACAACGTAAATAATAGGGTAATATAGTTAGGCCCGTTACTACCATCTTTTAGTAAAAATTATCTTATAGATAAACCTATCTATTAGCCAATCAGAGCACGTAAAATAGCCATAACCATGGTAATAATCCCTTAGGTAGTTTAATCACAAGATGGTAGTAACGAGCCTTAATAAAAATCAAAAAATATTCTTTTTAACCTTTTTCTACACGGACTGTCAATTCAGCACCCTCTGTTGTTAAGTATAAGACAAGAGGTCTTCATTAAAAAATGTCTTCAGATATACGGCTAAATCCAAACCAATCAAACCTAACCCTGTATATTTGAACCAGAGCCATCTTACAATATTCGACGCTCCAGGATTGGGTTGGACAAACGAAATCGAGTGCGCCCCCTTTATATACAAAATTCAATGCCAAAGATAAAGCCTATTAATGCCTATTAACCCTTAAGTTTAGGACGGCACGACGCTGTCTCTTCCTTCGTACACAACACTACACAATCAAAAATATTACTATGTCAAACCTGGTTAAATCGGTCAAACCGTCATTTCTGACTTCAAGAATACTTCTGTTACTGGTTCCTGTATCGGAACTGTCAAAATAGATTTTGTAACGGAATGCAGCGCTATAAGTGACAGTAGCCAGAATTAAACGCAGGTTCCCCACTTCAATCAGGAGCGGATGGTGCATGCCACTAATAAGGTTACGAAATATCCGAGCTTTAGTGATAATTAACTACTCTTGGAACATCACGTGAGAAAGTCAGCAAATATTTTCAAGCTGAAACTAAATTAAAAACAAATCATATATTTTGGACAACGAATTTTCTGCTCTTCCATGTAAGTAACGAATTTCTATGTTAAATTCTTTTGCTATTTAATAATTTGTGCAATATGACCTCATATGCAACATGTATGCATATGAGATCATAATTAAAAAAGCTTCCATACAGCTTCAGCTTGAATAATCTAGGGTTATATTAGATGTGGCTTATTTTATGTTTAAATGGGCCACAACTAAAGTTATGTCACACTTTCTACATAGTTCAAAGACAGAGTCTGTGCAATGTGATCAAAGGTTATCTTCTAGTATCTTGTATTAACATCTATATAGTGGCTAAATAAACGTTCATTGTGACAAAAGAATTTTGGAACGAATTTGTGGACATCTATAATTTGTTAATCAATTGTTGGCACTTTTACCTCGTTTCATGTAATGAATGAAGGCAATAAAACGCAAACAATTTTTGGAACAAACATTTTCATTTCACCTGGATTTTCCTCTTCCTTTCTTTCTACATCGTTGGATTTGTTATTCTTAATGAAATACGCCACTTAAATTTGAATCAGCTGAGATGTAGATTACCAGTCATCTCTCCATCTGATTGATGGTTTGATTCTGAACAGGTTATTTGTTAGCACAAATTTCAGTAGTTCGTTATTTGGTTTCGAATTTTGGTGCAAAAATTATCAGAAATTCAAAAAGAAGTAGTCAAAATCATTATTGATAACTTTCTTGAAAATACGTGAGCATAGAATTATACTGAAGTTATTCTTGAAGCTCTTCAAAATCCGTGGTCATTAAAAACATTGTTGTTGACTTTTTTTGGAAATACACGAGTATAGAATCTAGTCTTGCTATTCTTGAAAATCGTCAAAATCCTTGGTCATTAAAATGCTGCCATGTTGCTAATTTTCCGAAATCTCTTTTTGATTTTAAAGATATGTTTAAACAAACGGTTTGTTGTGAATGAGTTGACTTTTACTTTTTAAGAACCATTCAAGATTCAGTGGGATTAATGGGGAGTATTTTGAAAGAATATATGTCTGGTTATGTCAGACTCTCTACATGCTTCTAAGACGTTATCTACGCAATGTCTATCTTCGTGTATCTCCTACAAACGTTATCTCCTTACCTACTGGTTAAGAAACGTGTAGTGTGATAGAAGAAAAAATGAATAAATTTATGAACATTCATGATTTGTTAATCTATTATTGCCACATATTGGCTAGTACATGATAAAAACACACAAAAGGCTATATACACTAAAAGCGCACATCGTTTATTAGTGTATGTAGACGTAACAACATTTTCAAAATACCTGGTGATGTGCATGAATAGATTCCCCAAGGTAATACTTAAAGTAGATGTGCTATAGGTATATGTGACGGCTAACTATTCGTGGAACATCAAAGAAAGTCACCAAATATTTTTAGTTGCGAAGCTCAAACTTAGTTGAAAGTAACTCATAGATCTTTGACAACGAATTTTCTGCTCCTTCATATAAACAGCGAATTTCTTACTTCTGCCTTTAGGTTGTTTACTTCTGCCTGTATAACCCGCATCATCTACGATATATCAGAGAGGAGAGCTTCAGATTGGATAATCTAAGGTTGTACGGATTATGTGTGGTTTATTTTATGTTAGCTAGATCACAGTTATAGAAAGTCATATGACATTTCTTGCGTTTGACAACTTCACCTATTAGGTTCTAAAGTGCGTCTAGCTATACAGAGACTCTATCTTTCAAGTGGCACAAAATTGTGTCTTAATTTTGCACAAAGTTGTCGTCATTTTGTCAGTCCAGCTTTCTCTCTGAACTATCACATCTGGAATTTATTTTCCACTCCTAGGCTATTGGCCATTATTTTTGCCTTTGTCAGTTTTGATTGTGATTTTGTCTGGGATGGGCTACTATAATCTTCGCCAGGGTTCCTTTTGTTACCTGTTAACCGATTCTCTAAGTCATCTTGTAAAATGCCAGTACTACTTTCTGTGATATTCTTGTGCCGAAACTTCTTTCACAATATTTTCGTTTCTTCATACTGATACGTTTTATAAAGACACACTTTCATATTCAATACAAGATACCAAAATCATTAACAAAAATATATATTGAAAAGCTTTAATATTACTTTCAGTTGAATAAAGGAGTTTTATGGATTATGTGTGGCCTATCTTGTGTTTAGATAGACCACAGTTATAGAAGATCATATGTTTTCGCTTCTCTAACTTTCCTTATATATTTGTCAGTTCCTCCTATTAGGTTCCCGTGTGCATCTAGCCTATACAGAGACCTTAATTTCAAACCACAATCACCGCTGGGTAGTTGACCATTATTTTCGCATTTATCAGCCCTGACCCTAATTTCCACTACCAATAAGATACGTTAGGATAATCTTCCTTAGAATTCCAATACTTTGAGCTGTCGTGTAAAATAGCAATTGATTAATGACACATTATTGGCTTGATTGATTTTGCCGAAAACATAACACACATTCTGACCTCTCTTCATTTGCAATATTTTCGTTTCTTCACTTTGACACGTATCTTAAAGTTTCCAAAAATCCAAAAATTTTTTGATGAAAATTGTTTGATCCAAAAATCATATTAAAAATGTACAAGAAACAAAACGCAATTTTGTAAATCTTATGATTATAGAATGCAAAGTGGCATATTTTCAAACTGACTACTAGAATGCTAGATACAGACAGGTTGCATAATTTAAAGGCACATAAATCTTTACTTCATTACATCCAATCGTTTATACATTCAAAATAGCTTTAGGATTATAAATATTAAAGGTATGCCTATAAATATATTGCGACCACAGGGAAAAGAATTAAAATAAATCATAAATAAACCACGACAACTTATTGAATGATAAATAGATACGAAAAGAAAAGCGCTGTAATTAAGTTTGCAAAGAGTAAAAATTATGAATTATTGATTGTAAATAAAGAAATAGTATTATCGTTTAATTATAAGGTGTTAATGTCTGAAGAAAACGAAAATTATACAACTTATCAAGTGTCACAACTAATAAGTTTATTATCTACCATCAACCACATCCGGTGAGTGAAATTTACATAACGTCCTTCGTTTTCGTCTTGTGTTTAGTAGACTTTCTAGTGCTATCGTGTAATGAAGATCAAATGATGTCAACCGCTTTTAAGATGACAACCGAGCGGTAAAGGATTAAAGAAGCAACAAATAGCTTACAATTAGGGCAACTCGGTTCCCTTCTTTCAATATTATAGGGGACCGCTGCGTGTCCATAATTAATAACAATTAAATGGTAATTGCCTACATAGGAGTACCCGCATGTTATAACCGTATAGGTACCACCGAACCATTTCTTTTCAACTTTATATTTCCTTTTTTAGTTTTAATGGTGTGCATTTTGACCCCTCTTGTGCAAGACATAGAGGCACACGTCAAAAGTGAACTAAAAATGACGTAATTTTTTCCTTTGACGCAAAATGCATTATGAATATGTAATAATAAACGTTAAGAAGTGGGACAGGTGAAACGGTTTTTACATCGGTAATTACGGAAGAACCCCTTTTTTCTGTTGGTTATTGAGCGTAGTCGAAGGAACACCTTTCATTCATATGCAAGGTGTGATATATTTTTTTTGTTGACCAAGAGATACCTTGAAAAATGAAATGGAAATAAAATCGACGGATATTTTTGCAGTTTTTATGGCCACTTTTTATTTGCGAATATCCATATAATGTTATCGTCTATGTCTGATAGAAATTGCAGTTTGTACAAAGAGATAAGTGAAGTGGGTCATACAAATAAGATTAATAATTGTAGTAAATGAAGTTATTCGGAATTTCTTCAATTGATGTAAGATGATTATTTTTTTTATTGATCAATCTTATTTTTATAAATTTGTCGAATATATACTAAATGTGTCATCTTATATCTTTGTTTATTTTAAAGTGGATTTATTGAAAGTAATTATTGCTAATTGTGTTAATGTGTTAACTTATATGTTAACAACGAATTTTTAAGAAATAATTTGTAAGAGTGAATTTTTTATTGTAAACCCAGTAAATTCGAAACAAAATGTTTTTTCTATTCCCTACTTCTGTAGAGAGTCAATTTTCCTCGAATTGTTGCAAAAATTGGAATTTTTTATCTGTATAATATGAACTGTATTGCATTTTCCGGCATATCTAGGCATACATACATGGAAAACTACACTTTTTTTGTCCTATCTGTGTAGAACGTTAGATTTTTGCAAAATTCAAGATGAAGAAAATGATTTGCCAACTCAATTTGTACTACATCGTATTCCTTACTATCTCTAACAGCACAAATATGGATAAAAATCATTTTCCGTTTCCTATTTCTGTAAAACCTGGCAATTTTTTGAATTTTGCAAATACCTGAGTGAGCAGAGTGTCTAGGTAATCCAATTTAAGGTGTATTGTATTCTTCGTTATGTCCAGAACTACAAATAAGAGAGTGGGTACTTTTGATCTTTCAAGTTGCAAAGAATTGTTAATTTATACTATTTATAGTACACTACATTCCTTATTGGATTTAAATTCAAACATTGGAAAGAATTTTGTTTACTATCACAAATTGATTGGAAATTTCAAATTATTTAATTCTAATTAAAAGCGAGATTAAGTTTGAAGACATTTTTTAACATTGACTTAAAAAATCATATCTGTTTAACGAATAAATGATTTTGTTGATATCAAAATGAAGCTTAAAACTCCTCTTTAAAACGATATAATTGTTTATAAAAATTTTGGAGGGAAACATTCTAAATATAAAGATGTTATTATGTATGAAGACATTTTTGGCATAAATTTAACAAAATCATGTCAGTTTTATTTATAACATCAAAGAAACGATTTTGATGTCAAATTAAAGCTCAATATCTTCTTTCAAATGATATGATTTATTATATTAATTAATAATAATAATTTCGGAGAAATGCGCATTAGATAAAAAGAGGCTAGGTTCGAAGATATCTTTTTAAACCTAAATTTAAAAAATCATATCTATTTTATGTATAATAACTTAAAAATATGTATGATATCAGCATGAAGCTTGAAATCTCTCTTTAAAATCATATAATTTATTATATTAATTAATAATAATAATTTCGAAGAAGACTGTATTATATAAAACGAGGCTTGGTTCGAAGATATCATCTCAACCTAAATTTTAAAAAATCATGTGTATTCTTTTTATAACAACTAAAAAATATGTATTATATCAGCATAAAGCTTGAAATCTCCTCTTTAAAATCATGTACTTTATTATATTAATTAATAATAATAATTTCGGGGAAAAGTGTATTAGATAAAAAGAGGCTAGGTTCGAATGCATTTTTTAGCCTTAACTTTAAAAAATCATATCTACTTCATTTGTAACAATTAAAAAATATATGATATCAAAATGAAGCTTGAAATCTCCTCTTTAAAACGATATAATTGATATCATTCTTTATAAAAATTTCGGAGAAAAACATTCTAAATATAAAGATTCTAAACAAAATCATATCAGTTTTATTTATAACATCTAAGAAATGATTTTGATGTCAAATTAAAGCTCAAAATCCCTTTTTTAAGATGATATAATTTATTATATTAATTAACAGGAATAATTTTGAAGAAAAGCGTATTAAATAGAAAGATTTCTGTAACCTAAACATTAAAAAAATAATACCAAATTTGTTAATAACAACTAAAATATTATTTTAACATTAAATTAAAGGTCAAAACTTCTTCTTTTAAATGGTATAATCAATGATATGAATTGATTTTAAATTATGGAGAAAAGCATATTGGATATAAAGAGTTTAAGTTAGATGATCTTTTTTAACCTAAATTTTAAAAGATCATATCTATTTTATTTATAACAACTAAGAAGTATGTTTTATACCAAAACAAAGCTTAAAGCTCCCCTTTAAATTCATACAATTGATGGTACTAATTGCTTATAAAAGTTTGAGAGAAAAGGATTCTAGGTATAATGAGATTAGGTTCAAAGACATTTTTTAATTCTAAACTTTAAAAGAATCATATCTAATTCATATATAGCAATTAAGAAAATGTTTTAAAACCAAATTAAAGCTTAATATCGTTCCTTTCAAGTGGTATAATTTATTATATTAATTCATCATAAAAATATCACAAAAAACGTTTCAAATGAAAACAAGTTGCTAACATTTTTTTAAATAGCCTTAAAAAAATCAAATCTATTTAATTTATAAAAATAAAGCAATGAACGTACGTAAAAGACGTGATGAAGAGATGAAAAATCGTTAGATAAAAATGTTTCCTTGTAAACGATATCCTTTCTGCCTACGACATTCTTTTCCGTTGTAAATGGGTTTACGTTGAAAAATTTATTCGTTTCCTAAGTCTATTTTCCGGTTAGTTACTCTTATAGGTCAGAGGCGCGGTTCTAGCAAGGTTTGAACATTATCGACTATTACTCAACATTTTTAATGTTCCTTTGATACGGAATCCAGTAGTTTTAAAGAAACACCGCGCAAATAACTTTTAACATAAACCGTTTTATATCTTTCTCGCCATCCGTCTTATTATTCCTTTTATCTCAGCATATGCATACAATACGCCATATTTTTGAATTTAACTTATTTTAATGAATACTATTTTTTTTTGTTTTAACGAACATTGTTTAACTAGTGTGTCAAAAAGTATTTAATATGAGAATTTTTTCCCATCATTATCACTAAAGAATGGAATGATAATGGATTGGATACCTAGTTAAGAAATATTTTAGAAACAACTGGTTGTAATTGTAATTTGTATAGGCGCTAATGAATAAGCAATGTTAATGAAGTAAATAAAACAGGTTTTAATGCACTTATTCATTAACGCTCATATGTAAGAATTTATAAGTAATTCAAAGTTTTATAAACATGTAGTTGTTTATTAAAGACAAATTTGATTCATATTTCGTAAGTTTCCGATTAAAAGCTACAATTATTAAATTTAATTTAACAAATTTTAATTGATATTCTGAGTTCGGTGAACAATTTAAACAGAATTACTGTGCGATTACTAAAATATGGTAAACGTTACAAACTGGAAATCTGTCATTAAGGATTATTATTTATGATACACACGATTTGATTGTACCGTTTGATTTATGGCTTGTTCTATTCGAGGTTTTGATGTCCGTTTTGTTTGAACAATGGATTATACTTTTGTAAATAACGGGTGTAATCCTATTACGAAAAAAAATCTGAGTTTATCGAATTGATATTAAATATAATAATAAAACCGTATTAATACAATCCATAAGTATCGTGTTATTCTTGATGTCGGGGTAAAGTTTCCTTCCTTCTTCTTAAATTAAAATTTAATGTGTCATATTGTTAATGTTCTGTAAAAGCACGGCAACGGCGCCGCGGGCATAAAGGCCCCTCCGTTTAATGGCGTTACTGTTCGCTCAGACACAAGACACATAACCGGGGCCGCAGTAATAAAAGTGCGGCCTTAACTGCCGTTGCCAGCAGTTTTAGTGCCTCCGTGGAGTACGCATTCCTCCTCCTCATACTCTCTTTTTACTCTGGTTGGAGTATGTGTGTGTATGCCGAAACAAAAAAGGATTCTCCAAACGTGCATGAAGCCGTCTCCTTTATCTAGAAGCACCACAAGTAATGGCCAAGCCCCAAATACTAAAGCATTTTACGAAATGTTCAAGAATATGACGAAATGAAACCTCCACATTTCAAAATCGTAGTAATGAGTTGTTTATAAAAAATAAATTTGAAACACAATTAACATAATTTTGCTCTATCCAACAAAATCTAATTCAACTCGGTACCTGTTCACTTTCTGGTCATTGTACAACAGATATAATTTCCCGCTTCTTCCTTTCATCACTCCCTTGGTGCTTAAGGTATTTGGTAGCCTTTGGAATCTTTCCTCTCATAGTGATGTCCTTGTCTTCTGTTAACGTCTCTGTCCCAGTTGCTTATCTCTCCCCAATAATTAATAATACAAATCAATCTAACACCACAGAACCCCCTTTTTACGAGATTGATGAAAATCTATATATTGCTTATATATTGCTTTTATTATTTTATATTATTTTATATTTATTTTATTATTTTTTGCTTTTATTATATTGCTTTTATGTAGACATCCGGCCTGGGATCTTAAACAACTGGGTAGTGTTGGGTTGGGGTACACCCAGATGCATTAAAAACTCTTTTCCTCGTCTTTTCCAGAAACATCCTTACGGGCATTTTTCGGTGCCTCCTTCTCAGTTGACTCTACATTGTGATTTCTGGCCTGTCCTCCGCTATCTTTCTCTCGTTGGTCTGTTCCCTCAGAAATCCTCATATCATATCCTCTACAATTCAAGAAAATAAGCAAAAAAAGACATCTCTCTGTCTTTTAAATTCATCTTTATAATGACATAGTTGACTGGAGGAGGGTGTATAAACCCTTTCTCCTGATATCCAGTTCTCCTATATCTACCAACTCGTCATACAAGGCCAGTTGTTCGAGTCTTCTTTGATCTGACAACTTATGCTTGATTGAAGCTATAATAACCTCCCGCCTCATCGGTTCGATCTTTCTAAGCTCTTTTCTGTCTTCGGTCTGTGTGAATTTTCAAATCCTCCATCTTACTTATTATCTAACGCTAGTTATGCAGTTTGTCAATTATCTTTAATTTCCTAACCACTAACTATGATTGCAAAGTCATCATATTTGATCGAAAAAGGCATTCTACAATATGAGCTTCAAATAGAACGCTGTGTGAACTCTCTTCCATTACTGCCTCTATCGCATTTATAAACGCAATACAACCCAAGTTAGCAAAATTCAACCCAACCTAACCCATCTCAATGGCACGGCTTAAGTGGATTAAGAACCATAGAGACTCCTAAAAGTAAGCATGATCCATGTGTAAACAATGAACCTAAACCAAGTAATGGGACAAATTCCTTTAACAATAGATTTAGATTTTGACCACCTTTTTACTTGATCTAAAGGTTCTAGTCCTAAATAGTTTGACAGTACATTCACAGCATTGTTATCATTCCATGTCATACCAAAAATTTCATTTTTTATTCCTTTATCATTTTTTATGGGACATTTGTTCATACTATGATTTCGTACTGTTCCAGCTGCCTTTACTCGATTTTCCTTTAATTTCACTATTAGTTCAAAACTTGTAAAAAAAATATCGAAATACAATTCGTACACTGTTGGATACTGTAACTGTTTTGCCATTTGCATTATAGCAGATGATCCTAAACATCCATATGAAAGCTAAAACCGGTAATGCAAGAACATGGATCTCATTGTTTGAATCCGAATCTTATAGGTTTTGCCCGGATAAATTGTTTAAGAAAATGGCGAAAATCTGACAGATAGTCATCTATAAAAACTTTACCGAAAATATTCCGAAATTTTTAGAATGGTTATTGAGTTTATCAATAATACAGCGCAACAGCCATTTTAGGGGGTGATAAATTCCAAGTCAGAGAGAAACTACTATACTGGTAAGGTACAAAATACCTCAAAAAATTAACTTCAATGTCATTTCACAACTAATCAACATTGCCAATTTAAGAAAACTAAAATTTGTAATGACAAGTAACTGTTTTGCAAAGGTCTTATTTATTTAATATTTTATTTGATATTGTAATTAATAAAAAATTAAACACATTCTTTCCAATCCTCATTTGAGGCTCATGGTAAGGTTCTGGTAAAGTTCTGGATTTTAACCACCTACGTACGCCTGAGCAACTCCATCATCTACGAGAAAATTTCGTCAACATTGTCAATATGATTTTATCAGATTGGGGCACAATTCACTCTTTCACGGATTACTAATAATAAAATTAAATAGAATTTAATAATCACACTTTCACCAACCTAAATAGTCTTCGTGATATATGATGCCGTGAATTCACCATCGGATGTTACCATATATATGTTTTTTTAAAGACCTCGTTTCATTCAAGACCTCAAACCATTTCATTTAAGTTATTATCTTCCAGAAAAGATGATTTAAATGACTTACTTAATACATTGTACCATTCAGTGGAGATCAATAAATAGAAAAAGCATCTTTCAAAACAGCAAAAATTTCGTTCAATTATCACAAGCAATCAATTGCTACTAAATGTTCAAACTAGTATTAATCCTTTAACTAATCATTTCAACGAAATGAACTTCCATCGAAATTCTTGTAATAATTGTAGAAAATCAAAACTATAAGTGTAGGAACACCAAATTTCGTGTTTATTTTTATCTATTATTATTTTTTGTAGGCATTTATTATTTGTTAACAACTTATTGCTACAATTTTAAAATGTGGAGGTTGGTACATGGTGGTACAAAAATAGCCGCAGGAAGAAAACTTATCTCATTAAATAAAACCTTTCCGATTTTATGGAGGAAAAGGGAGGTAAAAAGTGATTATAAAGTGGTGCCTACGTAAGTTGGCGAGAAACGCAACAAGTAGGTGGATTGCTGCTACAGCAGTATTTATCTCTGAATTGAGCATGCGTAATGAAGGTATTAGTTCGATTCTAATCGTTACTAATTAGAACGTTATCAAGAGAATTAATCAACATAATTTAACTCCCTAACAATATAGTCAAACAATATAATCCCAACAAAATTTAGGTTCATTTTTCCTTTAAACGGTAAATAACACGTTACCTATAAAGTTAATTCCAGTAATTAGTGTCCATATGAAGATATTAACTTCCAAGATGTGGACAATTAGCAGACGTTTATAGCAAGAATATAATTTCTATTAAAGGCAAACGTACGATGAACAGGAATTCTTGTTGGTTTAGCCGGATCGTCCCGTAATATTTACAAGATTGTCACTTGCGCAATTCCCCCCATTTGTTTGCGTTCCTTTATCGCGTCGATTGCTGCTGACGTTAGAGAGCCAAAGGAAGAGGGACATTGGCGCACGCAATCTGCTTCCTCGGACGCCGACCGTGTGAAAAAAGTCGTTGACACCAACGACGACGAATGTCTTCGCCGCCGCCACGCCACCAACCGACTACGTCCAAGAAATTGATGATTGGATGTGTAGTAACAATACTTTATGGTTAGATTGTTTCAGCTTGCGGGGAGTTTTAAAACGATGAATCAATCGCAGGTGTTTAACCTTGATTGAACCGTGTTTTAACGGGGGGCCATCTGTCGACTGTAAATTTGCATTTATGTCGATGCCGACAGAATGCCGTGAAGGCTGAAAAGACGATTTCAGTTTTTCTCTTCGGCGAAATGAAGATTAGTCCGAATTAAACCACTTAGTGCCTTACTATCTCTCGGGAATGCCACCATTACTGCAAATGGAAGGCAATTGCCGCGGAGTTCCACAATTTCCTCGGTGTGGCCGCGTTTGGATATACGGAAGCGAAAAGCTTTCCGAGTACCGGGAATTAGACTAATTTGGAGAGCATTGTTAACAAAACATTTGGTTAAACTATCTTTTTTTCCTTCTCGCGACTTTTATATAGGTACACATAAAACTTTGTTTTTTAATTAAGATGTAAACAAGTTTTATATAAAATCTTTCAACCCCTTCTAACAATTTCACCGGTAGCATAGAGATTATTTTTTTTCACTGTCAGAAAAACCGTAGGGGCCATTTTATGGCATTCGGTCGTGTGCTAGGGTGCATTTGCGTAGCGCAAAACATTCACTAATCCCGATAATCAATGGAACGGACGGTGTAACGCGGCAGTGGCCCCATGTAGGCGGATGGTACAGTGTGCGTGCGAGGCCGTGTGACATGTATGTGCATGTATATGCACAATGCGAGGGGGTAGGCAGCCGCTCCCGACGCGTCTATGGGGTTGAATGCGGGGTTCGATCCCCCAAGGGGGTAAGGCAGCCCTGGATGTGCGTGCACCTGACCCACGACCCCCTCAGTCCCCAAACGAGACCCAACTCCCTCCCCCCTCCTTCCTCAACGATCGATAGTACGGACTGGCCTCCACCCGCTCCCCTTGCTGCTCGGCTTGGCCGCCACGCCATACCGCCCCCTAAACTATATCGGCAGGCAACTATAATGTCACCCCCGCGATGTGGGGTTGATCGATAAAACCGAAATTAACTAATGACCGTTGGTGACTATCGGCCCCCCGTGTTGGCGGAGTGAGTCACGCTGTTCTTTCTATGCCTATTAGTTGAAGTGGTGGTGTGTTGGGGAGTGTTGAAATGAAGGGGTAGAATAAATTAACCGAGATATAATCGGGGTTATAGATTTATAGCACACTTTCTCCAATTTTTTTGTCATCAACAATTAAAGATAATAACCTATAAGCATCTAATAATATAAATATTCTTAAATCTTATAAGATAAAGGAAATGTGTTAGAACGTCATCATGCATGACCCGTTTGATATGTTATGGATTAAAGAAGTTTTTGGCAACAGGTTTCGGTTTAGTGTTGACGCCGTGAAGACGTCTGGAAAGATTCCGCGCCGCCTCTCTTCGTGACTTCTTGATCACAAGGAGAAGAAGCTACCGCGCAGCAATAATAACGGCAACGGAAGCAATGGCTTTGTTTTTCGCCGGAAGCAAACCACGACAGAAACAGCGGCGGCACGACACGCCGGGAGTTATAATTTGAACCAAACCGTCGTTGGTCGCCTTTAGTCGCCATCTCTTACACAATTTCAACAACATCCGGCGAAATTACATAATTACTACAAAAATTATATAATAAGTATGAACAATACATAATTGTCAATATTCGTAATATTTTTGTTAGAAAAATTCATCAAATAAAATTTTCTATGTATGGTTTGTTTATCAAGAGTTTTCAAAACATTTTATAATCAACTAATACATTTTATAATCTTAATCTTACCCATTTTGTCCCATTGGTGTGAAAATACATTGGCGATTTTAAAATTATTTTAGTCATATATTATCAGATTTAAAGGTAGCTGGGAGTTTTGTATGATAACACTATAAGGTTGTTAGGCTGTACTTGTCAATATATTTCATAATTCTTGCTACCTAAACAATATTTGAAATAAAACTATTTTTAGTACATACAGTTCTCTTAAATTTTGGCATTCGCAAGTCTTTAGTGCATACTTTCCTCATGCATATCTTGAAATGTGAAATAAAAATTTGGGTATTGAAAATACCACTTAAAACACCAATGGTGCCAAAATGCACCGATGAGGCGATGATATAAAAAAAATTTCGGAAAATTTTTCGCTAGAAAATATAAAATGTATTTCAAAGAAAGATTTTTTGATACAGCTATGATATCAGTTCAAAAATTTCTTTAATACGATGGAAAGATAATTCCTTTGTAAGTAGGGCTTGTAATACTTGATCTTAATATCAGTATTCAATATTCAACATTTTTAAAACCGGAACACCGGTATTACTTTAATGTATTCTATTAGTCCAACATCAAAGGATGATGATAAATAATAGGCCATCGAGAATTTGTCTAGTGGTCTAACATATTAGTTCCACTTATGTGGTGCTATTGAATTTGATAGGGCTGAGTTAGGTTGAGTTGTGTTGCCTATAGAACTGTCTTCACGGGAGCACTGCAAGTGATGACAAACTTACTACCAATTGAGCTAATGACTAGATGGTGGGTATCCGCGGGAGCAGCTAAGGAAAATCGAATCTCCATATCGGAGGAAATAGTTCAAGATTGGTACAACCGATGAAAAGTGTTACAACATGTTTAGCTCGACGAAGGGGAAAGCAAACGACTTTATCAATTAGTTGTGAGTGGACACGACTGCTTGAGAGATTAAATCTTTAAACACAACAGCTTGTAAGCTGAAATACAGGAAACTTGGAAGAAATTACGAATAGTATCAACCCCAAAAAACTGCGTTAAAGTTATGGTGGAAAGTTAGGAAACGTCGAATACAGTAGAGATGTTTGTGAGGCAGGGCATAGTGGCGAAGGATGTGTGAAGGAAGGGAGTGAGGAAAGGAAGATATTGGTGGTCATATTTTATTGTGGCATTTCGTAGAGGGTGGACAGGTACTGAATTGGATTGGGTTTTGCTATGATCCCAAGGAGTTGTGGCGCCCGTTAATTTGGCGCTTTTTAAAATATTTTTGTAGTGTTCAGTTTAGTAATAATACTAATACCGAAATACCGGTATTTTGTCAACAATGGGGGTTTTTAATACCGGCAACAATTGTCCGGGGTCCCGGTATTGCAAACTCTGGTTGTACTTGTATTTTCTAATCATCTGAATCTGGACTGAATACAATATGTTAAGGGGTACAATAGAAAGAAAACAATGAAATACTAGTTAATCAGCCTTTTGCGATATCAGAATACAATAAATTCATGAGTGGTATTGATTTACATGATAATGGAATAGTGAACTACAGATCTAGAGTGTAAAGAAGCGGTGCAAAGAAGTGGTGGTGGCCACTAATTATTAATTCATTAGATAGTGTGATTATAAATGCGTGAAAATTGTACAATAGTGAATAATATATATACAATAGTGAATAATAAAATTGTACAATTGGTTTTTAATCATATATTGTAGTACGGCTAATGACATTTTAAATCTTCTAACGAACATATTATAAAGATTCATGAGTCTAAAGCTCGTAGTAGATGCAGATAATATACCATAAACATACTATACATATGTGTAGTAAAGGTAATGTTCATTTACATGTAGAATGTTTTGCGAAAGATCATAATAAATGATTATACTATTCATACTACTACTGCATTTTTGGTACCAATTTTAGTATAAATATTTTTTATACTAAAATTGGTAAATTATTTTTTATACTAATATTTTTTATGTATTTGTTAGTACCTATTATGTTCTATTACTGTTATTAGTTATTTATGAATAATTTATTACTTAGTTAATAAATAATAATCAAAATTAGTTTGTATTGTTATACGTAAGCTATACGAGTGGTGCACCATCTTATATCTCAAGAATAATTTTTCCTTTCAAACGCCTGTGTACATTTTAATACTTTTCATTCCATATTATCTTAAGGAAATTTACAAAAACCCGATTTTTAAATATCTTTTAACTTTAATTTACTATCATTAAACTTTAAATAAACTCAAAATGTTTTTACTTAATTTCTAGTCTCTTTTTTTTTCTTTTACAATTTCCAACATAACTTCACATTTTAACTAACTAGTACATTTTATAATTTGATCTTAAATCTTTTAGCTTTAATTTGCCGCATATATCCCAATTTAAGATATAAGTCTATGCTTAACTTCCAAATATAAAGTCAGGATGGTTTATTAAATTTCTCGTTTTCTTACATTTTCCAATATATTTTAAAATTTTTATAATCAACTAGTACATTTTATAATCTTACATTATCATTGTTCTGCTTTAATTTGCTACTTATATCATTGCATAACGTTTCAAATTAGAATGGGTGTGATATCTTAAACTTTTAGCTCCACTTGAAAATTTCAATAAAATACGTCATCTGTTAATTCCTTGTTTTAACTGTTATGTCTTTGTGGTTATTTATGTTATCATGAGGTAGAGTTTTTTGGCTCCAATTTAAGATATAGGCGAATGCTTAGCTCTCAAATATAAAGTCAGGATGATTTTTTTTGAATTTTACTTTTTGTTACATTTTCCAATACACAGTAAAAATCCGGTAACTCATACACTCGCAAATCCGAATTCCCTTGCAATCTGAACAAAATTAGAAAATGTAAAATTTGCATTGTCCCTTGTGATCCGAATTGGTAAAAGATTGGCTAATCAGTATTAACAGATTCTTCGTTCTATCTGTAGAACAAGACGGTATTTCGAAAACAGTGAAGGTATCTATTAAAATTGCTGAGTTCATAGTTCCCAATGTTTGCCAATCCTTCAAATTTATTAGCAAAATGCTAGAGAAATGTATTTAAATAGTCAGATGAGGAAGAGGAATAGCGTCAGCCCACAGCCCTAGGCGCTAAATCATAGGGGGCTCTTTTTGCAATGAAATGCAGAGGCTCCCAATTATACATGTATCCAGTGTCCCTTCTGAAGTGCGAACGTTTTTTTCTTTGGCATTTAATGTTGTATGAATAGGGGCACACTCGTTTCATTCGTCAAACTCGGCCTTAAGGCGTTGAATATATTAGGACGGTTTGGTCGGGTTTGATTTGGGTTTAGCAGTACGTTTAAAGACATTCTAACGAAGACCTCTTTAATGAATAGTTCCTGAAACAGAGTACTTTACAAACTGATTTGTCAACCCAGTATATTTGAATTGAAGTAAAACTAGAACTAACACTAGACCTAGAACTAGAATCTTTTTTTTTTTCATTTTGTATGAATATGGGCGCACTCGTTTCGTTCATCCAACCCAGCCCTGGGACGTCAAATATCTTAGGAATGCAATTGCCCTTTCAACAATTAAAAGAAATCGGTATTATGTTGCAACTAATTAGGCAGTTCTCTTCGTGAGGACGCTGGGACAAATGATTTTAAAAGTGATAAAAGCTTATTTACTTAAAGCTTCAAATATTATTATCTAGTACAATAAATCTATAAATATATATTTATAAGACTTTTTGACAATATCTAAATATGACTTCAATAATCCGCATGCTTCCGTAATTTGAATTAACCTAGGTGTAGCTGATTCGGATTAGCGAAGCTTTACGGTAACTTACTTCAAGACTTTATTTCAAAAAAAATCTGTAAGCAACTAGTACATTTTATAATCTTATATTATATCATTATCTTTTAGCTCTAATTTGTGTCATATAACGTTGTATAACGATTCGAATTAAAATGGATAGAATGAACGGAACATGTCAACTTTTTGTTTCAAATATTATTTGTGGTTATTTTCGTTATCATACATTTAATATCTTTTAGCTCCAATTTCAGATACAAGTCGATGCTTAACTTTTAAACCTAATAAAGTCAGGATAATTTTTTTAAATTTATTTTTTTCTTCCATTTCCCAATATAACCTCAATGTATGGTTTGTTTTTCAACACTTCTCCAAAAAGATTTGTAATCAACTACTACGTTTCATAAACATAACTTAAATTATCATCTTTTTACTTTAAGATAAATGTAATTATTATTAAAAATCTTTGACAAACTGAAAACAAAGTTATTTGTCAATTTTTCCTTAACATTTTTCTTTGACCTATTCTTGTTTCAACTCATATAATAACACATAGAACTGATCTTAAAGTTTCAATTTCTTATAGCAATTTCGATGAAAACGTCATCTGTCAATTTTTTGCTTAAGATTTAACACAAAATATTTGCTGCACATCTTTCACAGCATTCCTAATAGAAAGATATTTGTCAATGTCAATCATGTTCCATCATGTTTGTTTTCTCGATGGGATTAAAAAATATAAAATTCTTGAGATAATAAGAGTCAAACGCTAGCATGTTATCGTCCCTTGTTGAAAGTTTAATGTAAGATTAACGATGAGAACGTTAATTCCCAAGTGTATTAAATTTCAACTATATCTTGTTGGGGTTACATTCCAATGGGTTCGTAACCGCATAGGTGAGCTGTTATCATCGTGCAAGTAGCCAAAGAGAACACTGCTACCAGCTACCGGGTAACGCAATCCCATTGCGTAACGTTGTAAAAATAGCCGCAGCAGACACAATAAGCTTTAGAAACCTCATTGGTGTGCACGGAAGTGCAGGGATCTCTTTACTCGACTTACGAACGCGCCAGATGGCCGAATGGTAAAAATCATTGCCAAGCGGCAGTATAACCCCGTTTAAGAAAACCCTAATAGTGCGGCTCCATTAAAAATAAACACACCCGTATAACTTCCCGTTCGGGGAACGAAAGAAGAAGAAAAAGAAAAATTCTAACACGTAACCGTAAATTACGGGCCGCGCGCTTGATGAAGGTGCCAATTAACAACCTCCGTCTCTCTTCGCTTCTTTTCAAGTGCGACGCCCGCGGCTTAATAACTTTGACACAGTTCTCTTCACCTTGAGCCGTGTGCGCGCGCGGTGTTCTCCTCGAAACGACCGACAACAGATCGCTGCCGGTGATGATGTTGGAAAGTCAGCTTTTCACTTTTCCGCTTTAATTTCCCGAGTGAAGAGAATCGGAGTACTGTTCGTTCGTTCGTTGGTTCGTCCGTTGGTTCTTTCTCTCTTATCCCGGAGAATATACGGGGCTTCTGCGACGGTTTCTCAAGCAAATATTTGAACAGCGGGCCGATTTTGCACGCCAGCGTTAATGCGCCGACGAGATCCGCCTGTCGTTGACCTCGGATCGCATTACGAAATCCTCTGGCACACACACAACCGCACGCGCGCACTCACTCTCGGCATCCCAACACGGACAACAACGTGAATCTCCCTTCAGTTCTAGACATTATCTTATTGAGAACTTGCTCGAATACTAATACATCCCGCAGAAATCTCTGCGCTCATTACTTTTAAGTCCCCAAGGTGATGTTTTCCTCTCGTGATGTGATCAAATTAGTCAAGTTAAATCGATTTTGTTCACCGTTTTGGAAAACTTTTTGGGTTGCTATCAAAAAGGGATTTTAAATAAAAATATTCAATATCAAAATATTGGGACAAATCTAAATAGATATGTTATCATGTGATACCGGTTAACCTGAAACGGTATTTTGATTTCCTATAAGTATTTTCTTTTCTGGATAATACACTTAAGAAACCAGAAATGAAGCAGAGTGAAAGCAAATAGAAACCGGAAAAACTGGAGATGTGGATAGAAAATGTTAGAAAGAAGCTTAACTTCTTATTGTTTTCATTCTGGCAATTTTTCACTTTTTTAAAATTGATTTACGTCATCTATCAACATTTGTTTTAGATGTTTTTTCTGATTATTTTTGTCATCAAGCCGTACTGTTTTTATAAATGATCATAAAATAGAGTCTTTTAGCTTCAATTTGCTTCAAAAGCTTTTTTGAAGATGTTTTTTTTTCTTATTTTAGTTATCAAACCATACAGTTTTTATAAACAGTGTCTTTTAGCTTAAATTTGAGACATAAATCGTATAATTTATTTTCTAGTTTTCTTATATTTTCCAATATAACCCCAATGAATGGTTTGTTTATCTTAAGTTTTCATTTTCATAATTATCATTTTTTGTTTTAATTTACACATAACTAAAGTTCCCCTAATTCGGAGACCCCAAACTCGAATTCACTTATAATCCGAACAAATTTAGAAAATGTAAAATTTGCATTACAGCCCTTGTAGTCCGAAATGGTAAAAGATCCGTTAATCGGAGTTAACAAATTTTTCGTTCCATCTGTAGAGCGCGCATTTCTATTAAAAACGCCTAGTTCATCCTTCCTAATGTTTGCCAATCCTTGTTATTTATTAGCAAAATGTTAGAGAAATATATTTGGATAACCATACGACGAAAAGGAATAAGCAGTTAAAAATAAAGCAGTTTTCTCCATGAAGACGCTGGGACAAACGAATTAAAAGTGAGGAAGGCTTCGGTATATTATATGTACTGATAAATAAACTGCATATAATACTGTTATCTAGTACAATATATTTATAGGAGAGAGTGGGGAGATTCATACAAGAGGGACCATGATACAAGAGATACACTAGATATTTGAAGTTAGGCGTACATCAACAGGATAACGTTTGCGTGTATGCATAATATACATACAACAGATACATAAGATAGCTAATCCTATGTATATGGTGATTGATGGAGTTTAACAGCAGTCAATGTGAAATGCGCGCTTATGTGACACTAAACACGAATAAGCCACGCATTAGTAATTTTTCCAATTTCACTTTGAATGGCTTTTCTTACTAACTACTTTTCATTTTCTTATGGTGTGATAGATTCATACAAGAGTATGAATATTTACTATTTTTCTATTTTTGTTTTTAATATTGAAGTAGAATTATATTTTGCTGAGTAGTTATCGCCAAAATTACAAAATTCCAGGTCGTTAAGCGTTAACAAAACAGCAATGAATGATTTAAGTGCGATATTGATTGAATTAAAAATAGAACTAAAACTGGAAGCTTTTGGCTTTTACAGTGTGCCTTTTGAAAACATGTGTGACATTTCGAATGCCCTGTTACAACCTTCAGAAACTGGTTCAAATGAACCAAAGCTTTTCCAAACTGGACAAAACAGATGTGGGGGCAAATTATGTGATGTAATGAGAGCATGTTTGATGTTTGGAAATGATGATATGTTGTGGATACATTGTCATTCTGGCAACCGCTTTAATCCCAAGTACACAATTTCCAAAGCAAAGCACGTCGATATAACTATTGTAGTGTGAGATGACTCAACGTCATGTCAACATGCTCTCAAATACTTTTATCTGCAGGTGACCTCGACGATTTGACGTTAAATCGTATTTTATGTGGTTTGGAAAAGACACAACTTGTCATCAAATGTCAAAAACGATTGATTCAAATGAACCATTTGAATCAGTTGAACTAGTTTCTTGCGAAATACGCGATAGCTTCTAGTTTTAGTTCTAGTATTAGTCCTAAAAATAGTTCTAATTTTAATTGTTCTCTAGACTCTTAACTAGACGAATCTGTTTTCATACCTTCATTTTGAGACGTACAAAAAATATTTCATATACAACTTGTACATATATTTTTCATATATTCAAATCTGCCCATACCTTTTAGAAAAACTTAAATACCTATGTATTTATAAGACTTTTTCGCAATATCTAAATATGACTTCAATAATCAATAATAATGTTTCATTATATAATACTTTAAACTAAAATTGGTATATCATTAGCTACAGTTGATAATTTAAAATAAAGTCGATATAATATGTTAAAGTTTTTAATACCATTTGAAATAACGTTATCTGTCAATTTGTTGTTGAAGACAATGTTCTACTTATTTTAGTACAGTCTTTATTAATGATAATAAAGCAGAGTTTTTAGCTTCAATTTAATACATAAATCATCATATTGAGTTTTAAAATAAAGTTGATATAGTATCTTCTTCTGCACCATTTTAAAACCGTAATCTGTCAATTTTTTGCTTAAGATATTCTTCTGGTTATTTAGGTACTAAGTTACTGGTACTACTTTTCATATAGTTTTTATACATAATCATAAAATAGAGCCCTTCAACTTCAATTTGGAACAAAAATCTACATGTTGAGCTTTAAAGTAAAGTCAATATGATATCTTAAAGTTTTTAGGATTAGTAAAAAAACGTCATTTGCCGATATTTTATTTCAAATAATTTTTCTGGTAATTTAGATATCAAATCATGCAATTTTTATAAATGGCTAGGAAAGCCATTTATAAAAAGCGCCTTTCAGCTTAAATTTAAGACATAAATCATCATTTTACGAGTTAAAATAAAGTTATATAAAGTCCTTTTCCTAACCTATCAACACACATTTTACTATCTTCGTTCGGTTGTTTTCTTCTCCAGTTATTTTAATTTTTGTTAACTTTTCGAGTTACATTTTCATGTTACATCTTTGTTGTGATTTTTGACGTATTCTCCTGATGATGCCGTGTAGAAGGCGAAACCGGTAGAGAAAAATAAAATAAAATCCATTTAGTGCAAAAACCATTAGTATTTTTAAAATAAAGTTGGTTTAACATCTTCTAATTTTTAGTATAATTAAAAAAATCATTAGTAAATTTTTTATTTTAGGTAATTTTTCTGGTTATTTTTGTTATCAAACCGCCGCGTCGTACAGTTTTTATATATGATTATTTATTACAGTGCTTAGTGTCAATTTAAGATATAAATCATAGTATTGATCTTTAAAATAATGTCTATATAACATGTAAAAGTGTTTAGCACGATTTAAAAAGACGTTATCTGTCAATTTTTTTCTGATTGTTTTAGTTTTCAAACCTTACAGTTTTTTTAAATGATAACAGAGCAGAGTCTTTTAGCTTCAATTTAAGACACAAATCATCATATTGAGCGTTAAAATAAAGTCGATATGATGTCTTAAAGTTTTTAACAGTATCTTAAGATACGTTATCTACCAATTTTTGCTTAAAATATTTCTTTTTTGTTATTTTAGTCATCAAACAAACAGTTTTTATAAATATCATAAAATAAAATCCTTTAGTTTCAATTTAAAACATAAATCATCGCATTAATTTTTAAAACAAAGTCTAATTGATATCTTAAAGTTTTTAGAACCATTTTAAGAACGTCATCTGTCAATTCTTTGCTTAACATAGCATTTGTAGTTATTTTATTTATGAGACCATACAATTTTCATAAATGACCATAAAATAGAATCTTTTAACTTGAATTTAAGACATAAATCATTGAATTACGTTTTAAACTAAAGTCGGTATGACATCTTAAAATTTTTAGCAGAATATGTAAAAAGTCATGTGTCAATTTTTTTCTTAAGATGCTGTTTTTTGTTATTTTAGTTTAATACTTAAAGAAACAACAAAAATATGTACATATTGCAGACAGTCTATTTAACCCTTCGTCTGTAAACGTTTTTTTAGCACCTTCCGTCTGTAAATATGGGTCTTTCAAGTTCGGCCGATTGTTTATGGTGTTATGCACTTAAAAAAATATGAAACAATTCATTAAATTCATTACTTTATTCTTGTGACTTCATATTCTATCACATATTATCTTCTTTTTAATTGGGTTTACAGACGAGGGGTTAAGAATGTCAACGTAGGAATGGTATACCAAGTTTTACATATTTGAACATTTCAGATTTGTTTAGGATGTCCAGTTCCAGAAAGAAAAGATAGGTCTGCGACCACTAAGAAGTCCCGGGATTTAGAATGTCTCAAAATTAAGAAAAAAATATAATATCCGGATGATTTGCAATAAAAATACCCTCGGTATCAAAGAAATGAGTCTTTTGGGAGCATTTTAAGTTTTCCAAAGACAATATTAAATCTTTTGCACGCATATCAAACGTTCTAGAAGATCAGTAATACCAAGTAATAAGATGAGTAATATCAAGTCTTCTAGAAGTAGTATCAAATCTTCTGAAGGTGTTTCAAGTCTTCTGGAATCATTGCAAATCTTCTTCCAACAGAAGTAAAGCCTTCGGAACCAGTTTAAGTCTTTTTGAAGCATTTCAGGTCTGCTTAAAGCAATGTTAAGTCTACCAGATGAAATATCGAGTATTTTGGAAGCATTTTAATTCTTTAAGAAGCAGTATCAAGTGTTCTGGTAGTGTTTCAAATGTGCTAGAATCAGTATTAAGTCTTAACAGTGGCAATATCTTTTGGAAAAAATTTAAAACTTCTACAAGTAGTATCAAGTCTTCTGGAAACAGTATCAAGTCTTATAAAAGCATTTCAATTCCTTTGAAAGCATTTAAAACTTCTAGATGAAGTGTCGAGTCTTCTGGAAACAGTATCAAATCTTATGGAAGCAGTCTCTTAGAAGCATTTCATGTCTTCTGGAAGCAGTATCAAGCCTTAATCACACGTGCTTTCCAATTAGAACAGTCGCAGCAGATATCTGGGACTGAATTGGAAAAAAAGCTCAATAGTACATTCAAAAATTAATTGAAAATGGTAACTTCAATTCACATAAAATCATTAAAAAATAAAATCATTAACAGTTTTGCATGGGTGTTTGAATAAGCAGAGAACCCATGTATTTGACGCCTATGGATTCATAATCCTCTAATAAAGGATAGCAATTTTAATAAGCTAAAAAACAATTATTGCTGCCATTAAAAACCTAGATTTTTTTGCTAACATCAACTCTCTACAAAAAAATATAAGATATAAGATAATTGCACTTGTTGGTTTTACGACATTTTCAATTCTAGTCCCTAGGAGCAAAATTAGAGAGTGGAATTAATTTAGAAAGAACTCATGACATGAAGCTGCTTTTTTCTAACACTTATAGCTTCAATATGGTCTATTCGGACCTTAAATTTGAACCATCAGTACCCATATGTAGTACAGTTTAATAATTAATTAAAGTCTACCTGTATTGATTTGTTGATGAAATTTTGCCGTCTTTATTGTTATACTTATTTCTGCCTCTTACTGTCATTATAAAAGCAATTACAAATAATATTCGAAATATTGCTATTGGGTAGCGTAAACTTGTCACTCAACTTTTGGCTATCCTGTTAAGATATACAGGTACAACTAATTACGTTTCATTTGTGACTTTTGTGATTGATAACTATCTAAAAAAAATGTTTGCATGCAATTAAAAGTTGTAATATCATCTATAGTAGTCCGTTTAAAATAGTGGCGACCATCTTGGAAATATTTTAGATTGAAAGATCAACAAAAAAGTATATTAATCTTTTGTATATCTTTCAAAACATGCAAAGATCTCTACGGCATTTCTTACACCAGTATCTTTTCTTATTTTAAGAATTTTAATTACATACAACACACCTCTTCATTGGCTTTTCTTTACTTATCAGTAATCAGAAAATGTCTTTCAATTAGACGAGAAGGTTAGGTGTTTTAAATCGTCTTACATATTTTTGTCTACTGTCAACATTATTTTTAATAATTTGATCGTGCACGTTCAAACACGTCTCACTCGAACGGTTATTCAAAACAAACTGACGAATAAAAAAACTGACGTGTGTTTTAGTATAATGAATATCATATGCGTACATAATTGGGTAAGACATCATGTTTAGCCCATAAAAGTAAAGTGCGAGTATATACGCCATAAGTACCTAATAAGCGTATGCGTATATATTCCTATTATTAACAGTTAACGGATTAAGTGCGATTTATCATATAAAATCATCATCTGAGCGAAAAGTTTTCTTTTGTTGAAATAGAGTTACATACTTTGCTGACTTTTCTGTTAACCTTTTTGGGTGGGTTGTTAATTTCATCTCTTTGCCAAGGTCTAGATCTAAACGTTTCAATGCATCAACATCATTTCTTGTTCATCTACATCACATCTAAGAATCGATGATCTCAAAAGGTTTATCTTGTAACGCATACAACCCAAACTTAACCCAACATAGAACAACCCAATTCAAATCTTATCCCAACCTAACTACTGAAATCCTGTCTCAAAACATAGCTAAACTAGTAAGGAAAAAGAAGTTATACGAAGACTTTCGGTTAGTCAATAAAGTTGCTTCAAACTTATTAATGTGTTAAGTATATACATAAATTAAACCTCCAAAAAATTAATTTAATTAAGTGATCACTACAATTCTAACAAAATTGTCGTTGACCAATACATCGAGAACTTGCACTCTCAAAGTTAGCAGTTAAAAAAATTGTCCAAGGTGACGCTTTCGTAATAAACGTAACCGTTTCGTAATACAACTAACCTTGATAAGGTGCGGAGTGTTGGTCTTTAATCGAACTATTTAAAAAAATATTTATTTGAACAAGGAGTAAAAGAAACAACTAAATAGGTTCTATATAAAACTGTTCCGATTATTAAAGGGGAGAAGAGAGATAGGTAGGAATATGTGGGTTGGTAAAAATTTATAGTCGAGTGTGGGTGGTTGGTTTAAATAAATCTCTTTCGTAAGCGATGTAGCCGGTTTATTTCGCTGTCTTTTTAATCTACAACCGTGACAGTTCGAATATAGGACATTCGTGATTGAGCGTCAGTCAGTCCATGTTTCAAACTGTACCTCGATAACTGATAACTGTTTCTCCGTTACGGTTCCCCTCAATAAAAACTTGAACATGCTCGCGTTTTCATACGAAGAGAGTTTGCGTGTTGTATATAGAACTAAAAAAAATTGAAATTATTTTAATATTTTTGTTACAAATTTACGATATTTTAGTTTTAGTCTATTCTAGATATATCGGTTATAACTGTTTATGCAGCACATTTAAGGTTATTGTTGGCATTCTTATGCAACTTTATAATTAATTCTTTCACTGTAACATTGAACTCTTAAACGGAATAATTGAAGAAAAATCATGTTGTGTTCTTAAATATTTGGAATATCTCAAATAAATTTTGTACAGATTACGTCACAAATTACAAAACTCAGCACAATAACAGTTCCAAGGAAGGCCAATTCGAAGAATCCTCGCCGGCCTTGAGTCCAATACTCGTGAGCTTGAGATTTATTACGGCTAGCAAGGCAATAACTTGCAGCGCCTTGTGCAACTCACGAGGTGGCTTATAGCGGTTCGTATAACATTGACTGCCTATTCGTTTGTTCCTATATCGCATAAGTAAAGTTGTGCGTTTTAAAAGTCCGACGATACGAAAAGCGGCTACTATAATTGGAACAAACAGTTCAAGAACGCGCTGTCGTTTGCCCGTTACAATTATTTTTCAAGCCCAGGAATATTTAGAATGTTAATTTTATCTGATGACCGCCCAACGCATGTGGAATTTTGTGTGCGTGTTTCGTTATCGGCTAAAAACGTAAAAACTCTGTGTATTTTGTATTGATAGTAACTACTTGTTTTAGTTGGAAGTAATAAAATTAGGTAAAGTTGATCTAGTTTTAAAATATTTTGTAAAGTTGGACTTGCCAGCGTTATAAATTGATGACAAAGATCCACTTAGGGCAAAATTCATCACTCCAACACCATTCCACCCTTTACCACCACCGTCACAATCTATCGATTTTCTGCACTCGCGCTTTCCCCCTCAAGTAATTAAATTATTTATGCCAACCACCCCTGTTTGGGAATAAATAACGTTGGCACCGCGAACGTTCTCGTTTCCAATACTACTACCGTCGTTATCTCTCAAGAGAAAAGTTTTAATTGCACTTTTTTATCTTTTTTTTTTATTACTTAAATAGAAAAGAAAATCTACTACTACATTATCACTTAGTGTTTTGTTTTTATTGCAAATTGGTCAAGTAAATCTTCATTTAATTATCAAACATTTATGTACAATGTAATGAGTTTCTTGATTTAAGATAACTCGAAGGTTCAAGCCGATTTCTATTAATTATGATGACGTTTTCACACAAACATCACAATCTTATTCATTTTTAAATTAATACAGACCATTATTACTCACATATTTACCCTAGACAATCTTTCACTGATTATATACCTATAACAGAAATAGTTTTAAAAAATAGTGCTCAATAAGCAATGGCAATTATTGATTAGACAAGTATATAAAGTTCTTTCAACTTGCCGAGTTTGCGTTTAAGTTAACTGAAGTGCAATATTTGCATATCATTTAATTTTTGAATTACATTCAACAAAAACACCAAGCTTTTCATAATCATTAGAAAATTTTAACCTAATTTAATGTATCACACCCTATATCCATATAATTCACTTTTTAAAGCACAAATGTCAAAATTGATTAGTATTTTGGTTTCGGCTATCTTGATTTTATAAAAATTAAGATATCTTGATTTTTATGACATTTAAATATATCGAGTTTGGACTCATTTCATATATTTTTTAATTATCTAATAAACGAAAAACTATAAATTAGAGACATAAACAACATGGCAATTTTGTTGAATATTAAATACGTAAAAAATCGATCTAATCCTTTAATCTAGTTTTATTATTACTACATGTGTTGGATTAAATAATTGGATTAATCAAGTTAAGTTGAGCCGGATCGGATAAAATAACCGCGAACTTGTATTCAATTTGAAACTTGATTTCAAACCGTACCCAAACGTTTCAATTTAATTTTGTTTTCGCCACACCTAATGCTCGTTATTAAACTAGTGTCTTAATCAGTTAAGTTGTTAATTGATTGAAGTCGTTATTATTTAAATATTTTTATAACACGTGTTATTTTTGTAATATTTTAAATGAATTTAATAAAATGTATTTTAAGATTATCACTACAAATTTTTTTTTCTTTGGTTTGGGTCTTCATAAAAATGCGCCAGATTGCCAACGACAAAGATGTAATCTTCTAAGCCTGTGCTTTCCTTTATGCCCATCAATTCCATGACTAACATTAAAAAATGAAAAGAAGTTTTATCTGTACTAAAAGATGTAATTCAATGTCATTTATATGCTTTTTAACACCTTTGCTGTTATTATAAATGTATTTCCAATATTAATGCAGGCTATTCAACAAACTATTCCAAATAATCTTTTGGGCTGCCAATATTTCTGCAACCTAGAAGCAACAGAATTCGGACCTATACCGTGTTTCTAAAATTATAATTGTCTCTTTTATTCGGAAAATGAACCCGCAACTGATAGCAACCTTCATTAAATGCAAAACCATAAACCTCAAAACAGATATCAAGTACTTAGGAGTAGTAAATTAACCTGGAACTTCCACATAGACAAGGTGAGCAAAAAAGCCATTATGGCCAACCAGATATATCACAGGACTTAAACCATGAATTGCTCATTGGACCTAAATACAAATTATTAGACCTATGATCGCCTGTACTTCACTGGTTTGGTGACCAAAAAAAAACATAAGACAGCACAACAGCAGCTTGTTCAAATACAGCGGTTTACATGTTTTAACAACACCAAAAGACTTGATTGAATAAATTGAAATAAATTTCGACCAGCTTTATGAAGTCATATAAGAAGCAGGATCGAATGGACGAAGAGTGAACCTTAATTAAAATAAGAAGCCCTTACCTGGTATACCGATGTTTCAAAGGCAGTTGAATCCAAGGTAGGCATGTGCATTAGTGGAGCTAATGCACATGCAAGCAGCTATATTAAACTATCACTCAGCTGAAGAACGTCTGGTTGAAAAATGGTTGTCTTTCTTCAAAACGGACAAATAGGTGCATCCATAAACATTTTCATAGACAGTCTGATGGTCTTGAAGGCAAGAAAATGTGCCAGAAGTTTGAAAGAACTCGTTATGAGCAATGATGTTACTTAATGTTGAATCTCAGATCAAGCTAATATTGAGGGCAATGAGAAAGCGGACAAGTTGGCTAAAGAGAAAAGGAGGTCCAATGAAGGGCGTTTTCCCCATCTCCGCTATGGACTACATAAAAAAGATAATCAAGAGTTGCGAGACCTCAAAGGCAGCCTTACGCTGGAAAGAACTTCCAGGTCACAAAAAGTACGAAAAGTATGATGACCTCTTCGCAAAAGAAAACTTAAGAGATTTTATGCCTCAGCAAAGGGGATCGAATGACACCCGTTTCCTGGCCGTCCATATACCCCTCAAATCTTATTCATATCACATCTTATTCATGGTGGACAAGCTGAAGATCATACTTCAACATTGCAACAGCAAACAGTCGAATATATACCGTATAATTCCGTTTATAGAGGCCGCCTAAGAAACAACATTTTCACCAACTCAGCCGTTTCTATTCTGTCGAAGTTGTTAACGAGTTATAACCGTGGAAGAAATTGCCTCTCAACGCATTTTGAATACTTTCAATGTCATGGATATTAAATATATTACATATTACTTGGAAATTTTAAAATTTAATTGTTGGTTTTTGTAATTGTTGGATTTTTTCCGTATCTAAGGGATGAGTATCCAGTTGTTGGGTTAGTTGCAGTCTACAATCTAATTAGATGTAGTATACAAAGATTATCTTAGTATTATCTAGAATCTAGATAATTCATCCATGCCGCGAATAATTGGATTATAATCCATGTGAATTAGTTTTAATGTCCAGAAACTGGATACAGTATATTTTAGTGTTTGGAACATGATTTCACTAACTACTACTCTGCGTTATCTATATTACAACCAGAGCCTAAAACTTGATTTCAGTATTTAGTGGAAATTTCTTATCTTGTAGATGATCCTACTAATATTTTAATTTAATTTTTACTGCATGAAATGACAATGCACGTGTAACAATGAAGAAACTTTAAAGCTTTAAAGTTTTACCAGTAAATTAGGGGACTCCCCGTTTAATTTACGGGCGAAACAAGGTGATTTAGACGGCTTTTGAATTGATTCGGATTATAGAGTTGAATCGGACAAAAATGTCCGGACTGTGCGTGTGTCCAAATTACTGGAGTGTCCCAGTTAACGCATGTTCGGATTAGTGAAGCCGTACTGTACCTTTAATTATAACCCTATGCAAAGTTAGCTTCCAATTTTTTTAACCCCCAATTAGATAGAATTCTACATATATAGTATTTTGATTTTAACAAGAGAACCTCTTAACCGATTTCGAAAAAAGTGTCTCATTTGAAATCTTAGTCCTTTGCTAATGCGAAGATAGAAATGTCCGATTTGAAATCTCTCCCAAATTCCGCTAAAATGCCAAAATATTGCGAAGGTATACGAAAATATCACAAAAATGACGATTTTTAAGTTGTCATAACTTTACCTTCGTGTTTTTCTAGATCATACTTTCTATAGAGATGATGAAGGATAAAATTGCTCAATTAATTAAGAAGATAATTGTTCATACGTGCATAAACAACGAGTTGAATACGGTGTCATTTGGAGGAAATTTTATGATTTCGATAGAAGAAGTTATGACGAATCGATTGATGTAGAGATCTTCATGATTGGGTACATTTTCTGTGAGTTATGATAATCTAATTAGTCTAATTAATTGTTATGTATTAAAAATGAGAGAAAGCGATGGGGGTCAATTTTAGGTCCAATACTTTTTGTAATGTACAAAAACGCCTTAGCTCAAGTAATATGTTCAGGAAATTCTATTCTTAAGAACAAGATTGTTAATACCATAAAGTGTGCCGAAAAATGATTTAATGCAAATAATCTTAAACTGAATATGAGTAAAACCGACGTAAGGGTATATATTATAATAAATTCACGTGATGAGATCAAGGTAATGTATTCAGGCGAAGAATTGGTGTCTACCCATATTGTCAAATTCCTTGGTGTTTGAAGACGCACGGCTAAACCTGAAATTTTCTACTTCTAAGTCCAGTGTCAGTTCTCAGTTTTACTTCAATTCAAATATACAGGGTTGGCAATGTATGATTTTCTAGGCCCAAGTATTAGTACAAGACTACACAAGTTTCTTGTTCACAAGAATTGACAAGTATTACAAAGCCAGGTACGCTTTGTTTACTGACCGACGCCATATTATAATGTTTTCAAGGTTATTTCTGAAACTGCCGTATAAGCAACCGTCATTACACATACATATACCACATCTTCCCCTTTTAATACAAAACACATAGTAATAGGCTTAGTATTAATATCAGTGGTTGGCGTACTACGACTGTTCGGTGAATGAGACAGGAGTCAATTTGATTTAGAGATTCAGGAATGTCAATACAGTTATGAGAGTTCTCTAATCCATTATCAGGTACATCTAAAATTTCACAATTGGAATATTGATTGTCACAGCTCATTACAAATGGATTAATGGATTCATGGATTTCCTAATGTCAACACGCTTTCTTCGAATGATATTTTCAAGGTTGTTCTGAATTAGATATGATCGAGGACTTTCGTCGGTATTCAATATCTTTCCCACTTCCCACGTACTCGTTATGCGATTACAAACAGTTACGTCTTCATCTGCTTTCAGTGGCTTCAAATCTTTGACATTTCTGTTGTACTGTTTTCTTTCTTTTTCTTGACGATCTTCCAACTTTTCAATTACCTCAATGCAAAATATTGATTTTAAAAGGTTCTCTGAAATAGGGATCCTTGTTTTACAGATTCGACTCATTAATAATTTAGATGGGCTGTAATTTAAACATTTTATTGTGTTGCGGTATTGCAACAAGGCATAATCTCAGCTAATCCGTTTGATTTGGGGTAGTTTGGATTATACAAACAACAAAGTTCCATTGATGTGCAAACTTGGTCATTGCTAAACTGTTAAACGGTATATTGTCGGCTGTTATAAAATCTGGTGACCCCAACCTTGAAAATACTGCCATTATTCCTCTAATCACTGATTCTACGGATTTACCTCTTAGTGTCATCGTTTCTAATCAATTCGAATACGAATCAAACAACTGACTTTTCCATAACAAAAAAGATATCTGCACCTATTTGCTGCCATGGACACTGAGGAATTGGGTACGGATCTAGGAATTCTGTTATTTGTAATTAAAATTTCACACAATTTACAGATACAAGATCATACTTCAACATTGCAACAGCAAACAGTCGAATATATACCGTATAATTCCGTTTATAGAGGCCGCCTAAGAAACAACATTTTCACCAACTCAGCCGTTTCTATTCTGTCGAAGTTGTTAACGAGTTATAACCGTGGAAGAAATTGCCTCTCAACGCATTTTGAATACTTTCAATGTCATGGATATTAAATATATTACATATTACTTGGAAATTTTAAAATTTAATTGTTGGTTTTTGTAATTGTTGGATTTTTCCCGTATCTAAGGGATGAGTATCCAGTTGTTGGGTTAGTTGCAGTCTACAATCTAATTAGATGTAGTATACAAAGATTATCTTAGTATTATCTAGAATCTAGATAATTCATCCATGCCGCGAATAATTGGATTATAATCCATGTGAATTAGTTTTAATGTCCAGAAACTGGATACAGTATATTTTAGTATTTGGAACATGATTCCACTAACTACTACTCTGCGTTATCTATATTAGAACCAGAGCCTAAAACTTGATTTCAGTATTTAGTGGAAATTTCTTATCTTGTAGATGATCCTACTAATATTTTAATTTAATTTTTACTGCATGAAATGACAATGCACGTGTAACAATGAAGAAACATAAGCTTTAAAGTTTTACCAGTAAATTAGGGGACTCCCCGTTTAATTTACGGGCGAAACAAGGTGATTTAGACGGCTTTTGAATTGATTCGGATTATAGAGTTGAATCGGACAAAACTGTCCGGACTGTGCGTGTGTCCAAATTACTGGAGTGTCCCAGTTAACGCATGTTCGGATTAGTGAAGCCGTACTGTACCTTTAATTATAACCCTATGCAAAGATAGCTTCCAATTTTTTTAGCCCCCAATTAGATAGAATTCTACATATATAGTATTTTGATTTTAACAAGAGAACCTGTTAACCGACTTCGAAAAAAGTGTCTCATTTGAAATCTTAGTCCTTTGCTAATGCGAAAATAGAAATGTCCGATTTGAAATCTCTCCCAAATTCCGCTAAAATGCCAAAATATTGCGAAGGTATACGAAAATATCACAAAAATGACGATTTTTAAGTTGTCATAACTTTACCTTCGTGTTTTTCTAGATCATACTTTCTATAGAGATGATGAAGGATAAAATTGCTCAATTAATTAAGAAGATAATTGTTCATACGTGCATAAACAACGAGTTGAATACGGTGTCATTTGGAGGAAATTTTATGATTTCGATAGAAGAAGTTATGACGAATCGACTGATGTATAGATCTTCATGATTGGGTACATTTTCTGTGAGTTATGATAATCTAATTAGTCTAATTAATTGTTATGTATTAAAAATGAGAGGAAGCGATGGGGGTCAATTTTAAGTCCAATACTTTTTGTAATGTACAAAAACGCCTTAGCTCAAGTAATATGTTCAGGAAATTCTATTCTTAAGAACAAGATTGTTAATACCATAAAGTGTGCCGAAAAATGATTTAATGCAAATAATCTTAAACTGAATATGAGTAAAACCGACGTAAGGGAATATATTATAATAAATTCACGTGATAAGATCAAGGTAATGTATTCAGGCGAAGAATTGGTGTCTACCCATATTGTCAAATTCCTTGGTGTTTGAAGACGCACGGCTAAACCTGAAATTTTCTACTTCTAAGTCCAGTGTCAGTTCTCAGTTTTACTTCAATTCAAATATACAGGGATGGCAATGTATGATTTTCTAGGCCCAAGTAATAGTGCAAGACTACACAAGTTTCTTGTTCACAAGAATTGACAAGTATTCCAAAGCCAGGTACGCTTTGTTTACTGACCGACGCCATATTATAATGTTTTCTAGGTTATTTCTGAAACTGCCGTATAAGCAACCGTCATTACACATACATATAACACATCTTCCCCTTTTAATACAAAACACATAGTAATAGGCTTAGTATTAATATCAGTGATTGGCGTACTACGACTGTTCGGTGAATGAGACAGGAGTCAATTTGATTTAGAGATTCAGGAATGTCAATACAGTTATGAGAGTTCTCTAATCCATTATCAGGTACATCTAAAGTTTCACAATTGGAATATTGATTGTCACAGCTCATTACAAATGGATTCATGGATTTCCTAATGTCAACACGCTTTCTTCGAATGGTATTTTCAAGGTTGTTCTGAATTAGATATGATCGAGGATTTTCGTCGGTACTCAATATCTTTCCCACTTCCCACGTACTCGTTATGTGATTACAAACAGTTACGTCTTCATCTGCTTTCAGTGGCTTCAAATCTTTGACATTTCTGTTGTACTGTTTTCTTTCTTTTTCTTGACGATCTTCCAACTTTTCAATTACCTCAATGCAAAATATTGATTTTAAAAGGTTCTCTGAAATAGGGATCCTTGTTTTACAGATTCGACTCATTAATAATTTAGATGGGCTGTAGTTTAAACATTTTATTGTGTTGCAACAAGGCATAATCTCAGCTAATCCGTTTGATTTGGGGTAGTTTGGATTATACAAACTACAAAGTTCCATTGATGTGCAAACTTGGTCATTGCTAAACTGTTAAACGGTATATTGTCGGCTGTTATAAAATCTGGTGACCCCAACCTTGAAAATACTGCCATTATTCCTTTAATCACTGATTCTACGGATTTATCTCTTAGTGTCATCGTTTCTAATCAATTCGAATACGAATCAAACAACTGACTTTTCCATAACAAAAAAGATATCTGCACCTATTTGCTGCCATGGACACTGAGGAATTGGGTACGGATCTAGGAATTCTGTTATTTGTAATTAAAATTTCACACAATTTACATTTCTTAACAAAATTCGCAATATCTCTTGCGATTCCTGACTAAAAAAATATATGCCTTGCTCTCGCTTTGGTTTTCTCAATGTTAAAGTTACCTTCATGAATCAATTTCACCATTTCAAATCTCAATTTGGACGGAACGACTATTTTATTTCATACAAAATTCAATCCAACCACTACAGACAATTTATCCTTGACTTTGTGAAATACTTTGCCACCAACTATTGTTGTTTAAATTGCTAGATACGAGAATCTGACATGGCTAGATTGCTGTACTTATGTATGTACAGCAAACTCAAAATTACCGTCAGAAGGTAAACCCTTTCATTCAAAAATGCTTTTGACAATGCATCTACAATGTACAAATATTTTCCAGGCTTATAATTAATTGACAAGTCATATCCCAATAATCTCATTGTCTGTAATCTTGGTGTAATTTTATGTAATTTTTTTTGAAAAATGCATCAAACCACAGCAAGTGGTTTGTGATCCATGTTAATCTTTGTACTACGACCATGAATAAGAATATGAAATTTCTGAATTGTAAAAAATACCCAGCATTTCCTTCTCAATTTGGGCCTAACGTTTTTCTTGCGTTGATTTATCCAAAGTACCCATCAGAATTCTATCTCTGATCATTTCATCTTGTGTTTCGTACTATGTAGACTTAATTGTTTTTTTTTAATTTAACTTGAAAATATATTCAAGTTTTTTGTTTTCTTCAGGTGCAAATGAAAAACTATTATATAACTCCCAGCCATCATCTCCAATAATATTCAAAAATATACCTATTTTCTTTTCTTCTGGTTTATCTTTTAAATCTGGAGTTATTAAAGATACATCAAACTTTTGTTTGAACCTTTTCCAATTTTCAGTTACGTTTCCGTCGTTAACAAGAGTTTTCGGGGGTCTGTATATATTCTCTATACTCTATACTTACCTGACACTATGTATTACTTTCTAGGCCCAAACAATAGTGCAAAACAAGACTACACAACTTTATTGTAATTGTTATGTACAATTACAAACAATTATTGCACATACATATAACACACCAAATCATTTTGTAAAGTACTCTATTCCAGAAACTATTTATTGTAGAGGCCTTCGTTAAAAAATGTCTTCAGATGCACGGTTAAACCCAACTAAACTCGCGTCCCAGGGCTGGGTTCGACGAATGCCCTTGTTCACGTAATATTCAATGATAAAAAATATTTCGAAATATCGTCTTGTCCTACAGATAGAACGAAAAATCTGTTAATTCCGATTAGTGAATTCTTTACCAATTCGAGGTACAAGGGAAATAATGCAAATTTTACATTTTTTAATTTTGTTCGGATTACAAGGGAATTCGTATTTGGACGTGTACGAATTAGCGGAGCTTCACTGTAATATGCATGTAAAATCCTATCTAATTGGGGGCTAGAAAAATGAGAGGCTAACTTTGCATAAGTTAATTATAAAGTAAAATTAAATATTGAGACATTGAGTTATATTTGTTAAACGAAACATTAAAAAGACTTAATCAACAAGTTTAATTGTATCGAATATGATAGAATCATCAATAACCGCAGAAATAACAAATAACAAAGGAGTGTTAACGACCTGTTTGTAAAATAGCACTTTTAATAACAACCAATGTTTACGGCCCGGTCGGATTCGAACAAAAACCCGCTGTATCAAGCAAAATTATTGTTTACAATTTTAATAACCGGCAACACGCGGCAATTTCCCAAGTTGGGTTGGGGTTAGAATAAGCCCTGGAGAAAGAAGTGTAGGTATATACTGAAACTCTCTTCTTAAATTATCGTCGTGATGAGGGAGTTTTTTCCCCTCAACGGCGGGCGAAGAGGCGGCGCCGGTTTCCCCGCGAATTAATTAATAAAGGAGAGTGCTAATAACTGTTTGGTATCCGCTGAACCACCATAAAGGATGAATATATCCCTGCGGGTACGTGTGGTGGGCAGAAAACATTGGATGGAGCGCAGCAGACCGCAATACCCATCGGACCTCGCGGTAGTGTTGAGGTCCATTCCCCCCACGTTCGGTTCCTTTTCTCCCCCCGAGCCCCCGCGTTCGACTCTCGTCCCTTCTAGGAACCCAACATGTGCATAAAAGCGGAGAGAGAGCGTATTAAGATTAAAATTCCCGGGCGGCTTCTATTGTATTTATTAAATACCCGGGGGCAGATGTGCTCAATTTTCAGCCGGTACCGGCGTCTAATATAAAAATCTAATATCGGTGGCGGCGGTGGTTCCGTCGTCGTTCGGCTAATAGGGTTCGGGGAGTTTCGGGGGAATTCCCCGAGGATATTCACCGCGCACCGATTTTTAAAATTCGAGGCGATTTTCTGTGCCTTCGGACACAGTTCGTTCCCGTTAATAACGGGCAAGTTTTGTTACGCCAGATTCGCATTTAGATTTCGGTTTAGGTAACATATTTTCTCTAGATTGAATCATTCAATTAATTATCCCATTAAATTTATGCTCACGATATATTATCATTATTTTATAATGAAAAAAAATCATAAAATGATATATTAAATTATATATACATCAATTTATTAATTAAATATCCTCATCGAACGCATCATTTAATTAAATTTGTATCAAAGAAGATAAATCTGTTAATAATTTTTGTTGTAACATTATCTCTCTTTTATTGCAGGAAAATTTATCTACACCAGAATCGTCAGAAAATACTGAAGAAGATCAATACTCAGGTAATTATTTTATTTTGATTTTTAACTCCCGCACAACAATAAAATGAATAAAATCAGTGTTATTTTTTAAATTAGTTAATTTATGATGCAGATATGAAGATTACTGCAAAGTTTAATGGAAAAAGTTTCTCGCATAAACCTAATAAGTACAAAATTTCTTTAGTTAAACGCAATACTGACTTTATTTCATTTTAAGAGTAAATATCTTAAAATAAATGTTTAAATAAAACTTCTCAATGATTATCAAAATCGTCATTTTGAATTAACTCAATTAAATTATTAGAAAGAATTTTGATAAATATTGAAGGTTTAAATCGTTTAACCCAAAATTCTTAATATAATTGCATAAATTTGCATTAATTAATAATTACGGAATCAAAATTTGAATTATAACGAAATCGAAAAATAAAAATACGCTACAACACATACGATAGATATCGCGTGTCAGCAGGGTTGGTTGATTTATTTTTTCTGTCGGTACTTTTGTTTTGACGCTCTGCTGGATTGGGATTTGCAACGAATTTCAAATTTTCGGGGCCAACAGTAAAAAAAAGAAACGTTCCAAAAATAAAATATTTATAAAATACGATTTTTTCGTTTCAATATTCATTCAGCATCTCTCAATTCGGCGGGATTGAGCGTCCACGATTTTTTTGTGCGTTCCATTTTTTTTTTTTTATTTTGCCTGCGGAGTATTTATTTTCGGTGCAACTGCTACAAAAAAAAATAACAGAAAAAAAGTTTTGAAATAAACGGAAAATGCGAAATCCATGTTTTTGTTATCCATATATTTTTTTTTATCTTGAAAGATATTAAAATCGATTTTTTTTATCACAAACTATCGTTAGTTGCTAGGTATTAGTTAAAACTAAAATTTTTTCATAAAAAAAATCGTTGGTATTAAATCAACAATTTTGATGTTAGTTAAATTATAACCCTTCGAAAATAATTGAGAAAATTGTTGTCGAATAGGTTTTAATTCATCTTTTTGATCTCACAGAAACAAAACTAAACGTTATATATCTTCACGGTTATACCACGTTTCAATCATTTTAATTGTAAGTTCAATGCATCAGAAGATGTTATAACAACTAAACAAACCATCAAAGGAGACTTATGTAGGAGAGGATAGACAACTTGAATGTAGTTACCCTGTTTATAAGCCAAGGTAAAATCATAGTGATGTTTGGAAACTATAAGGTATACAATAATTGGGATCATGAAGAATTTAATGAAATCGATCGATATTTCACCATACTAATAAAACTAGTGATGGAACGTACAGTGATTTTTTGAAAAGGATCACCCCATCATCTTCAGCCGGATATCCGGTTGTCGAGCATATCTATCCGGCCTTTAATATAAAGAGGCCTACACACGTTCCGTTTATCTACATAGTTATCTATCGTAAATAATTGTGTAGAAATCTGTGCAGTTATCTATACTGAAGATGTGAAGGATACTATACATTATAAACCACAGTGATAAAGTGAAGGTTTCAATATCAGTTTCAACATCAGTTTTATATCAGAAATAGGTACATGTGTCTGATATATCCCGGATCATAGGTATACATAAATATATCTTGATGAATTTTTTCGTGAAGAAGAGTATGTACCTTTCTCAAAATAAAACCATACATGAATATCTCAATTCATTGTTGAAATATCTTGTTAGATAAATATTTAACATTTCATAAAATTAAAAATATTGTAAACAAAAATTTTAATAATATATAATATATTATTAAATTTTAAAATTAAATTTTTCGCAATTTAAAAAATAAAAAAATTTTCTTGATCATGTTTGAAAGAATAGTAAAAATCGAATTCTTAATATATAATGATGTGAGATACTTGAGTATCTCGCTTCGTTTTTGAGATATCAAGTTTTGAACCCAACCTAAATTTATAGTATTTCATAAAAATGTCAGTTTTTTAATAATCTTTGTAAAATTGTAAAAAATCGAATTCTTAAGATATCTTAATGAAAGTTTTTGGAATCTATAAAGGAAAGTATATACTTTCCTCGGAACAAAACCATACTGGAGTATCTCGCTTCGTTTAGCAGATATCAAGTTTTGAATTTCACCTAAATTTGTAGTATTTCAATTAAAAATTCATTCGATTTCATTTCCAATCGTAAAAAAACGAATTCTTAATATATCTTGATGTAATTTGTTATAATTTACAAAGAAAGGTATTGTAGATATCGAAACTTGATGTCAGTAAAGAATCGGTATCGAAATATCGAAAATATCGAAGAGCCGAAAGTATCGAATTATTAGAAATAATGTTTTAATAATTTAGTATAATATAACTAATTAAAGACTTTTTAATATTACTACTACTAGTTACTCTTGGCAAATAGATCACATACTTTTATTAGAAGGCTTTATGCTGTTAGTATAGTATATTATTTTCGATTTACATAACAGATGCCGCTATCTAAAGACTACATACTTTCATAATAGAGACTATATATTGTTGTCAGAAATCTCGTTTTTTGTTAACTAGAAAGCAAATAACATTCGAAGAAAACGAGATGCTGCTCATAGTATAACAGATCTTCCTGCAGAGTTTCTTTACTGAAAGCTATATACTGACCTTAGACGACTGTTTACTACTTACAGGAAACTAGGTACAGCTTTTGAAAATCTATAATAATAATTGTCTTTTTGAATAAGTGACACAAGAAGAGAAAAGTATGACAATATATTCTTAGAGAATTTCTCGGACTAAGTTCAGTTTGATTATTAGCCAAATACTCTTCCACTTAATCCAGATATATACAAAAAAATATGATTCAACATTAAAACCAAGTTTAAAAAAACAAAAAAAAACATGATGACTCAAATAGGAGGTAGGATTTTAATATATAGGTTACTATAGGTTGTTGTGTTAGGTTGAATTAAGTTCGGTTGGGTTAGGTTTAGTACAAGCAGCGTCGGTACTACTAGCAGAAAACTTAATTTTGGTAGCTTGAAAGTACACATTACTATTGGAATGTTTGAAATTGCTAACAATTTACTTTGCTCTTCTGTAGATTACAAAATTCTAAAACAGGCTACACATTGTTCCAAGAAAACATTACAACTTGTGCTTAAAAATGCTAGTGGATGCGTAGGTGCTTCAAAGAGACGATTACATTATGTTTGCAAAATACATAGGCTGCCTGAACGAAGATTCTGAACAGATGCTGCTATCTAAGAACAACATATTTTCAATGGAAGCTGGACATTGGTGTACCAAACTTAAGAGAGAGAAAACGTTAGACAATTTGAACTTGCATGTATGCTTCAAGTAGAAATCTTACTACACTTAAAAGGCCTGCACAGTTTCACTGCTTTACAATTGATTTGCGCAGACTAATGGAGAACTGAATATAGATTGCATCGCCGAACGGTAAATTCACGCCTTGAAGTCGGTCCAGACTTTTTCTTGTATCACCATCAATTTTAGGGATGAGTGACTGAAGTTGTTGAAAATTTGCAGAATTCGTAGACAGCACTAGTGATTTGGAACATGAACCCAACTTTATCTTGCTTCGAAGATGTACTAAATATTGCTTCTGCAACCTGCGCATATATAAGAAATATTTTCGATAGTTTCGATACTTTCATTACTTCGGTACTTTTGATACTTCGACACTTTGAATAATATGGATACCGCGAGGTATCGCCTAGCCTTAGTACTTATATACCTACCAAAAAGCCATACTGAAGTGTCTTAATTCGCTTTTGAGATATCAAGTTTTGAAATCAACCTAATTTTGTAGTATTCTATAAAAATAACTTTCTAATAATTTTTTAAATCATGTTGAAAAAATCGAATATAAATATAAATATGTACTTTCCATAGAATAAAACCATACTTGACCATCTCGTTTCGGTTTTAAGATATCAAGTTTTCAAGTCAACCTAAATTGGTAGTATTTCATAAAAATAACAATTTTTTAAACATATTTTAAAAATCGTAAAAATTGAATTCTTAAGATATTTTGATGAACTGTTTCGTGATTTATAAAGAAAAGGTATGCATTTTCCTCGGAATAAAACCATACATGGTATCTCTCTTCGTTGTTGAGATATCAACTTTTCAACTCAACTTAAATTTATGGTATTTCATAAAAATGAAAATTTTGTTAATCATTTTTGAAAAATCATAAAAAAATCGAATTCTTAAGATATCTTGATGAAGTTTTTTTGTGATTTATAAAGGAAAGTATGCACTTTCCTCAGAATAAAACCATAGAGTATCTGGCGTTGTTTTTGAGATATCGAGTTTTGAACTTAAACTAAATTTGTAGCATTGTGTAAAATCTACAATTTCCGCAAAATTTACAAACCATTTCAAAACTCAATGAATAGTAATTACTCAACTTTGATTTGTCACTGTTGAACTTCTTTCTGAAAAACGTTCCATAATTGCATCCAAAATGTAAAATTGTACTTTAATAGACGACCAGCATAACAAAAAAATACCTAGGTTTGGGTTTGTTTTGAATTCGAATTAAATTGATCAAAAATTCAGCTCAACCTAATTTTTGCAAGAATTTTAACAGCTTGCTTTCCAAAAAAGCATTTTTTGCAAGTTAGTAGTTGTAGAGATAACGAAGAAAATTCGACTCACTTCTGAATAATGCCAAAATTAAAAAAAATACTACAAAAGATTTTTCCTTACTTATTTGCCATATCAGTACTTCATTCTCCTTTCTCCCACTTTTGCAAATGTATTTTTTGTTTTTTCATATTTGCGATCAAATTAAAAAAATTCATACCGTTCTTTTCAGAGTATTTGAACTTCTGAGAACGCTTTTTACACAAAAGAAATGGAAATCAACAAATATATTTTTATCCACATTTGCAATTTTTGAGATGATGAGGAATATGACACTGTACATTAAATTGAGCAGAAATTTTGCTCACCTTGAAATTTGCAACCATTCGCAGATGCAGAAAACCTACCATTCACTAATAAATTTTAGACAAATCAAAGAAATTATTTTTAGTTTACTTTGTTGTATCCAGCATTTCGTTATTTGCATATAAATACCCAACTATATCTCATTGAATTTCAAAATTTATGTAAAAGACTAAACAAGCCCTTTTCATTCGTAACTTCTAACTTTTTATCAGTTACATATTTTCCTGGAAACACTCAAATTCTTTGATAAAGACCGTCATATGTTGCCCAAATATTTATTAACGTAACGAGAGTGATATATGGAAGTTGAAAGTCTTGAAATCAAATAATATATAGTTAGCGAGCGCAAGAAATAGTTCTTGGTATTTATCTACCAAATAATATACGTTTATTTATTTTTTATCGCTATAAGAGATTTGTTATAAGCCACCAACCATAGAAAGATATGTCATGCGATAATGCAAAACCAGACATAAGAGAGATCTTACAATTCAGCGAACTGCCATGTTTAAAGAATGATTGTCTCGCTAATATTGATTATAGTATTGATAGTAAAGAAATTATAAATCCGCAAATATGATAGTGTTAGCAATATTATGACCACTTATTTGTTGATATAATCATAATATTAATCACAGAAGCTTGGCTGAATCAGATAAAATCCTATCCTATTCACATAAATGAAAGCCGACGCTAGTAAAATAAATAAAAGCAATCAAAAAATACTTCCTAGTTATAGCCAGGATCATAACTATCCGATTATCTGCTTCATAAGTAAAAGTTTCTCTTACTCAGATGGATGGGTGAGATTACAAGTGAGTTCAAGTATAATCATAAATTCCAGTGAGAAGTATTCCAGTAGACGAGATCCACAACTATTTAGAATTCTTGCATCCACATTAAATGATGATAAAATCTTGGACGATCAAAGATCTGTGTTACCTAAGACATATGAAAAGTGAATTAGATACCTATAATATAATCTTGGTCTGAGTTGCGGAAATGTTAGTGAACGTGTATCTGGGAGGCAAATAATAATCTCATTATGAGAAATAAGCGATAAATCATCTATATTCTTCTACAATTACAATCCTTATTTATTTTTGATTGCCCTATTTTAATATAAATTCAATGTTTTTTTATTAATTAGAACTTTTTCAATTACGTTTAAAAAAAGTTCTATTATCAACGTGGATTGCTACTTTTAAAAATTTTAAAAATAATAATTATTAATAATTAAAATTAAATTATACTGACTTTTCTATATTAATATTAATCTCGTACCAACCCTGCTAATCGGAAATTATCATTAATTGTGCAGGAACCGGAACAATGAAAGACACCGACAAACTCAAGTTGATGCTCTTGGCGTGGAACTACCATAATCAGGCTCAAGGTAAACCAATGACACACACCTAAGATAACATTTTGTGTTTTATGTCCTTATTTCTATATTAAAATTAAAAGAATCTTATTTATTTTATTAACAAAAAAATTAAAGTTAATTTAAAATAATAAAGTAATAAGGATTCTTTTTATTTTCATTTGGTGTTTTGCGTTTAAGAAAATTATATGTTGTTCTGTGTGATTTAAAATGAATTTCCTTTGTCTTAGGTAACCGTAACGGTAGTGACACACCCGAAGTTACTCCAGTACCTGAAGATATGGCGGGCATTTGGGCTCAGTACAACTCAGCCCTTGGCTTGGCAAAAGGAAAAGCTACCCCACCCGTTAACCGAGATCCTCCGGTAAGTTTCGAGGGAGCTTCATCTCCCCCTTTGACATTCCTCGCCAAAATACTTACGATACCTACGAAATCTTTTGCAAGAACATAAGAGACATGTTTAAAGTTTAGTTCAAAGAGAAACGCCTCTAAGAAGAAGTAGCGGAGTCGAGCGGTTAAAACTTTTCTTTCATCATTAATTTATAATTAAGAAATATTAAAATAATGAATAATTAAATAATTTATCTTTAAAATAAAACTAATATTAACATAGTTCGATTAATTTTGCCATCAGCTTGAATAAAATTGTGTTGCTTCGCGCAAAGTTACCTTTTAAGGTCTGACAGAGAAACAACGCAACATAGTCTCTCTACTAATGACTGAATGCAAGTCCTCGATAAAGTAGACTTGTACGTATATGTGTGTGTCTTACAAGGAAAGATACCACCAGCGTTTTCTAACTAATGACTTATCTACGCCCACCAAAGACCCAGCAAAGTCTTTCTTGTATGTGCTTCACTTATTTGAACGCCTCAAGACATTTCTTCGTCGGATATATTGTTATACGGGTTCATAATACCCAGTTAGAAATGTATATTTAGATCTTGTACTTAAAACGCATTTACCCATTAGTTGCGGTTAAATGAAATAAAGAGAAAACTTAGTCCCTTAAAAACTTAATTTACTTTTATATTGCTCTAACTTTACAACTAACGTAACATTCAATTATGGTATCGAAGAAGTTGTTTGTGTGTTGCAATCTCATTTTGCGGTTTTATATTAGTGTTAAAACTGCGTTTTAGATGGTCTTTTATGTTTTAAAGGGATAGTTAACTGGTTGTTATTACAATTTCAATTATGTGTTTGTGTAATGGTAGAAATAAGATTAGATCTCAAGAACGAATTGAGATATCTGGATATTAAAACGTTTTGAAGCAAATTTAGTTTTTGTTCATTAATGACTCATTATCTCATTTGGGCAACACAACCCAACCAAACTCGACCCAACCCTAACTGCAATGCATTTATTAGAATTAAATAATCTTCTCGAAGCAAAGGAAAACTTCAACATAGTAAGATTATCCTTAGATAGAGAAAATGATTTTATCTCGATAAATACATTGCAATTTAGGTTGGAATGAGTGGGCCAATCCAACCCAACTGAACTCGTATGCTAGATCCACACTTTTACTGAGATCACACGAGGAAAACTGATAGCGAGAGTGTGCATGAACTATAATCTGCCTCGATCCTCTTTATCTTACCTCGATAGCAGTGCTTCATCCGAAATCGGTTTTTTTGACATGAATAAAAAAACTCAGAGAAGGGATCTCGAGAAACAGTTTCACAAAAAATGAGTTAGTGTGAGAACTATATAACCGTATTTAAGTTCTCTTTTGTCTTAAGAGAAATGAGGGGTTGCTCAACCTAACCCTTATTGTGGTTAAATAATCTTTTCTTATACATACCGCAAGGACATAGGAGAACTTAAATACCGCAAGATTATCCTTGCTTCTGCAAAGATGTTCTTTTAGAGAAGATAATGTAATCCCGATAAGTGCATTGCAGTTTTGGTTGGATTAGAACTCGACTCAATTCTTATACTAGGGCCACACTTTCGCCGAGATCGCATGAGGAAAATGGAGAACGACAGTTTGCTAATAAGTTTCGATATACACATATTACTGGTGCCAGTACGAAGCCAGTTTAATGGCGCAGTAATAATAATAGTGTCAAGTGATGTTCTTCGCACTGGTATCATGTGATACTCTAAATGTGCTCCTTGGAGCATCAAACAACAAAAATAAAGTGAAATCATAGTTGCTGGATTAGATCGTGGATTACACATAGCAATAACCTATGTGTGTCTGGTACTTTAATTAGAGAATTATGCTATGAAGATCAGGTAGCATTTTTTAATCATTTAAGGATTGAAGAGAGTTTCATGTTTCTGTTGAGTCAAGTATCCTCTAAAATACAAAAACAAAATATTTATGTGAGAGATGCTAGCTCACGTAAAACTGCAAGCATCTTTAAGATCTTTGGCCTCTGGAGATTCTTTTACGTTTTGCAATATATGTATCAAATGTCAAAAAAAAATTATACAGTATGTTCCCGGATCGAGTTACAAGAGGAAGAAAGCTAACACTAGACTTAGAACTAGAGACATTTGAGTTGGGTTGGGTTGGGTAGCCGTGAGCCGTACGTATCTTAGAACGGAACCGAACCGAACCCAACCCAACCCAACCTAACTTCAGAAGAGGATATAGCCGCACGTCTCTTGAAACGGCTAAACCCTAATGTTTTTTAGTTTTAAAATTAGATGCTAATACCAACACTAAAGCTAACACTATACCTAGAACTAATACATTTGGGTTTAGCCCTATGTCTTTTAAGACGGCTAAATCCACATTTGGGTTCAGCCACACATCTCCTAGAATGGTTAAACCCAAATATTTCTAGTTCCAAGTCTAATGGAAGTCTAATGTATGGAAAAACTTATTTTTTTGTTTCTATAGTTACCTATCATAAATTGCACAATATCAATTTAGAAAAAAAACTCGATCTTTACATAAAAATGGGAATAGTTAATAATAAGTTTGAAAAATCAGTAATCAATTTTTTTAATTAAAGCGGGAAAGCTTTGTAACTCAATTCGGGGACATACTGTATGTAAACTGTATATGAATTTAAATCTTTATGGTATTCAATTGTATACGTATCGCGTGTACTTCGTATTTTTTCTTTTGCCAAACTTTAATCAAAATATTCCTTCTGACAGCTTCATATCGTGCTAATCGGTCTTGTATTGTGGAATTTTCTGATTCCAGAAAGAAGGATATCATTCATATGTTTCTAGAAATAGTACTGTTTGTTCTAATGTCTATTTTTTAGACAATTTATTTGCTGATTTCTCCATTTTAGTTGGACGAAGACGTTAATGATAGATGTAGTGTCAATTTTATTGACGCTATGATTACTGACACCAATTTATCGGCGACATTGGCTTTTTGCTATCAAAGGATTCTCGATACAAAAATATGCCCTACACAGTCTCCGTCTCAAGTCAAGATGTCGTCTAAGCTCTCGTCGTGAGTGCCGAGTTAACATCATGGCTTTTAACATTTCTTTTAGACTAGAGAAGACTATTTAATCTCGATAAATGCGTTGGCGTGTCGGTTGAGTTTACTCGTTTCGGTTGATACTCTTTACTGGACAAAGGAGAACTTATTATTAGCTCCATAAATATATTATAGTTCAGGTTGAGTTAAATTCTCTCTTGCCTAGAGGATATAATTTAATTCTAATAAGTGCATTGCAGATGAGGTTGGGTTGAGTTGGGTTTGATTTAGTTGCCCAACCTAACCCAACTCTATTCTTATGACAAGTCCATATGACCCCCGAGATCACAAGAGAAAAACCAAAAGCGATAATGTGTATGAACGTTCGCTTGCCTCGACCCTCCTTATTTTGCCTCAACAGCGCTCTATCCGCAGTCGGTTTCTTTGACACAAATCAACGGAGTCTCGTATTGATACAAAAATAACCCCTACATACTTTCAGTCTCGAGTCAGAATGTCGACAAAAATTCTTGCCGAGAGTGGAACTAACATTAAAGTTTTTACGTTCTCTTTTGCCTATATTTTCTAATTTTGACAAGTACATTGAAGTTTGGGTTGGGTTTAGTTGAACTTAAATACCGCAAGATTATCGTTGCATCTGCAAAGGTTTTCTCCTAGAGAAGATTGTTGAATCCTGATGTATTGCAGTATAGATTGGATTAAGTTCTCCCTTGCCTAGAGAAGATAATTTCATCCTGATAAGTGCATTGTAGTTTAGGTTGGGTTAGATTGAATTGATAACCAAACCCATTTATTTATTTTTAGAATGTTATGATTAGAATATACTGTTGTATCTCAACTTAATCAACCAATGTCGCATATTCTTTATTTACTAACACAAGATTAATTCAAGGTGACTTGGAGCTTATACCTTACATCAAATGATCATGAAATATCAATATGATTCGGATTGATATAGAAAACAAGGTGTTTTTTAATCGCTTGTTTTCATATTCTATTTTAAGAATTACAATTGTAACCGTGTTTGTATGATTCAAAGCTTCTATATCGTAAAATAAATTCCGTTTATTAAAAGAATCCTGAAATACTTATAAAATTAATCACTTGTATTAAAATTCCTGCTAATAAACAAAAAAAATGTAAGAAATTAACATAGCGTTTAATGTACAAGTAATTGACATAAATGAATACGATCCAATTAATCACTGCGTGTTGAACACGTGACACGCACACGGTTTTACCTACAAAATAACGGGATCAGCGACAAATGTTCCGTGGCAAATGACAGCAAGTAACATCTGCAAAGAACGAATGAACGGAACACGGACTGGAGAAAAGATGCGCGTTCCTAATCGCGGTTTATCGCCCGATTTTTTTATTTCAGTGCCACTTTTATTGGCAAAACGTTCCCATCGGAGGGATTTATCGAGACGCGACCCTGTATGGTCTCTCTTTTCTCTGTTGAAACGACCGATAATTCACCATCGTCGGCGGCAGCGGGAATAAGGTAGTTGTGCCGCCGCCGAGTCATCTGGGTTAAAAGAAGCCTTCGTTCTTTCCTTGGAATCTCGATTTCCCATAGAACGTCGTCGATCGTCTTCTTCTTATACAATGGACAACCTTGGATTGACACAGCTGTTTACCGCGTTAACGTTACCTTAATAATACCTGCATAAAGTCTAACGTTAAATTATTCTTATAGTCCTCTTTAGAAACGTTTTTTATGCCTTTTTATATATAAGTAGTCTCCTATATTTTTTATTATTTGTATTAAATCAAGATCAATATAAATTTTAACTAATAATTTTTTTGTTATTTCAGAGTCCTGTTAATGCGGAAACTGGGTCTGCACATGATGAAACTAGTTCTAGTGGCAACAAAGACGATGAGGATGATGATGACGATGAGAGTGATGATAAAATTGATACTCAAACCCATGATCCTGAACGACTCAAAGCTTTTAATGTAAGAAACTTTTATTTAACATTTGTAGTTGGTAAAAAAAGTTGTTATTGAAGCTATTTCAACAACACGATTTTTTTGTTTGAGACAAAGAAGTATTTGGTCGTTACACGGCGATACGATCGTTTTTAATATCGGCTATAACAATAGTTTTACGGTCCAAAACAAGAAAGTTCCACCTTATGTGCGATTGTAGACCGTCGTCGCTACAAGTGCCTTTATTTGTACGTTTACAAAACCACTCGGGGATTGGCGAAATTAAAGTTTTGCCGGCCGCCGGTCTTTGAGCAAAAGCACAAATCGATTCGCCATTTTACGGCTGGTCGTTATAAAACTTGTAATATCGAAATTTTACCGGTTTGTTTTATCGCCAACGTTTTTACATTTGCCATTTTAGTGTCTTGTTTTTGTATTACAATTTTATTTTTATTGCATTTATTTTACGCAAAAAGAATCATAGGGTTTTTTCTGACCGTTTTTATCAGATTTATGCTCAACCAGCGTACTTCAACAGCAATAAGCTATCGTGGCCTCACGCAAGTTCCGGTCGATAGTCTAAGAACGAGAGAGGGCAAATGGAAATTCAGTAAAGCTTATGGGCATTAGGTTGGATATACTATATCCCGCTCTCTAATAGGCATTGACACTCCAACAACATCCTATTAGACAAAGCGCGCAACAAGTGTGTTTGCCATTAAAGCGGTTTTAGCTTAATCGATCCAAATTGAGAGAATTCACTTTGCAAATTGTAAACATTTTTTATTTATAGATGTTCGTTAGACTATTTGTTGACGAAAACTTGGATAGAATGGTTCCAATTAGTAAACAACCAAAAGAAAAAATACAAGCAATCATCGATTCATGTACGCGACAATTCCCCGAGTTTGCCGAAAGAGCACGAAAGCGCATCCGAACGTACTTAAAATCGTGCAGGCGAAATAAAAGGGCGAGAGACCCTAATTCACCATGGGATGCGGTGAGTAGAAGGAAATTTTTTCGTCATCTTATAAAATAATTAGATCTCGCTTTTCGTCGCTTTTCACTTTAATTTTCGAAAATGTAACCTGCAGTTTGATCTTTTTCAGACACGACCAACTCCGGCTCACCTCACTTCTGTACAGGCCGAACAAATTTTGGCCACGGCCTGCGAAAATGAAAGCCATAACGCGAAACGGATGCGATTAGGCTTGGAACCAGTTAGTCAACCTATGCCACTACCTCCAGGATCAACAGTAAGTTGATTAAAAAACTTGATACTAAAACTACGCTACAATATAGATTTAAAAAGAAATTGATTTAGAGAGAGATTGAATTGATTTATTTCTTTTTAGTCAACTGATACCACCGCGCCCATTAGTAGAGGTTTAGACTTTAGCGGATCAACGCCTATAAAATTAGAAGCGGAATCGGTTTCCAGTGTATTTCCACCGTCAACAACACCCTCAACGACGCCCAATTCAGTTACGAAAGGGATGTCGTTAACGCCGGACATTAAACCAAATTTAAAGTGAGTTTAAAGCTTTTTTCTTGATTCTGCCAATTTAATAAAAGAATTATCATCTTGAAATAACTGTTGAATTGCAATTCTATATTCTAGCTCTAGGTTTAAATTTATTTTCACTGTCTTCAACGTGATTTATTCAGTGTAAGTAAAAATAATGGTACACGACTCAGGTCAATGTAAAACATTTGAAGAACTCTAGCTTTTAATAAGAGTTGACAAAAACTTAAATATTAGCCTACGAAGTAAAACAATTGTATCTTTTTATTGCTAGATCATTTGCAATTTTCTAGTCCCTTCTTTTCACTTTAAAGTTTTAAAAAGTTTTAAAAGGATTTTATAACAATATAGGTCCGCTAACGTGTCAATCACAACTTTATGGCACGTCGTAATCTATGCGAACGTAGCCCCCAAAGTTTCGAAAGCTTGTATCTCGAATACAGTTGCTGAAATGACCAATTCGAAGTATTTAAGGATTTTGATTTCCAATCGGTAGATCGCGAGGTCATTGTAATAGCTGTATGAAGGTAATTAGTATATTTTGAGATCGAGCACTTCCATCATTCATTGTAAATCATACTTTGATTAAAATGTTAATGACTAAAAGTCAATTAATTATGAATTAAGGACAATTATTCGAAAGAGATTTCGCATTGAACATTCTCACTTTCGTATTGGACAAAGATTAAGCTTTCGAATGAGACATTGTTTATCGAAATTGCTTGAATGGACCTCCTTTTATAATCAAAGTACTATACAGTGAGCGGCAAAATTTATCGAATAAATTCAACAAAACACTTATAAATATTATTATGTATAAACGTAGAATTAAGTCTATTTTAATTTCTCAAAACATATATTATGAGTCCACATTTACATTTCGATAGCCATTTGTTTTATAGTTATGTAAATGTAATCACAATGTTTATAAAAGTTTATTGATTTTATTTCATAATTTTGCAGCACACTGTACATGTGAAACTCTATCTCAGGGCTCGTTCCCACTCCTAACTTTGCTATTTCTTGGCTTCATGGGATCTTATCAAGGGCCATGAGTCAAATGTACCATATTAACTCATGGTTGTGTTGTGGTGTCCCTTGATGTGTCTCTTTTCACCTTGACTATTGTAATTGAGTGAATCAGGGATAATTGGCAATTTGTTAGCTCTCATTCCGAAATAAATGTTGAATAGTTTCCAAAGATGTCGTGGTGGCAATACATTTTAAGTGGAGCTGTTCACCGTAATACATTTCACACGTATTGCCACGACATCCAACATTTTGTTGGATCCGATATCCGACAAGTAGGAACGGGTCCTAATTGAAATTTATTACCATCAGCAAAATTGTCTACATTCTAAATCTTCAGATCTGCGAATCTCTCAATCATGCAGAAATTTCTCTAGGTTTAATTTAAAGCAGTTTCATAGTATTTTATTGGTGACCATCATCTCCTTGTTAAAGAAATCATCTTGCTCCAGTATCGGTAATCAACATTAAGATTTTATAAAAGTATAAATTTCATAACGTGCCATCCATAGTTGATCTTTTTAGCATCTCGCAGCTCCTTGACTTTCGCTCTCCATTTGCGGCCTCTCATTTGGAAGTATATCCGCAAGATGCTTTATATTATAGATTTGTCTCTTAATCGTTGATAGACGCATTTTACCTCGTTCTAAAAGATAGTGTTAAATGTGGTCTTATGGCGATTATTTCCATCATGCAAAATTGTTACAATTATACAATAATTTAAAATATTTTATTTTAAATATAATTAAAATAATTATATCTTCAAACCTGTCAGTTCTTAATCATTACCAGCATGCAGAAATTTCTGTGCGTTTAGTTCAAAGGGGTCTATAAGCATTTTGTTTTTAAATGAATCGACCTGCATCTTTATCAGTAACCAACATAAAAATTTGATCATCTTATGATCATCTCGTCTTATGCAAATAAGTCCGCAAGATGGTTTATATTATAGATATAAATTATCTATATAAAATTGTTTGGTGTCTTGTCTTTTAATTGTTGAAAGACGTCTTAATGGCGTTTGTTACCATCACGCAAAATTGTTACAATTCTACGTATCTCCAAACCTGTCAGTTCTTAATCATTACCGGCTATATAGAATTTTCTGTGGGTTTAGTTCAAAGGGGCCTGTAAATATTTTGTTAGTCAAGGAATCATCCTGCTTCCCTATCAGTAATCAACATACAAATTTGATAATATAGCTGATCGTCCAAAACTGATCGCCACAAGAATTAGCTCCTTAGGCTGCGCTACCTATTTGGAAAGAGATGATTTGCTTTGTTTAACATCTGTGACTCTGAATTGTTGAAAGGCGCACTTTACCTCTCTCTAAAGCTGAGCTAATAGAGAGACGCGGCGCTGCGTTGTTTTCAATGAACCAATAAGAAATAAATGTATTTCCCTTCAATAGATCAGCTGAGAAGGTTAGATTCACCTTATTGGTCCATTAAAAACCGCCCGCGCTGCTCTAGTGGACAATCAGCTTGAAAGTCCATGTTAAATGTCTGTGTTTATGTCGATTATTAGCATCATTCAAAATTCTACGTATTTTCAGATCTGGCAGTCCTTAATCATTAAAGACATGCAGTAATTCCTCTGGATTTACTTTAAAGCAGCCTTTAATCTTTTTGCTAAAGGAATCATCTTCTATCGGTAATTACCGTTACGCTTAAGTCAAGTTCAACCAATATTGTTCAAAGCAGCTTATGACTAAGATTAAAAAATAATCATTTTAATCAATTTTAATCATAATCATCAAATTCTTTCTACTTCGCTATCTCCACAAATACTTAGATTTTTGAGCATCTACTTACTCTTCTTTTGTGTGCCTTATGAAGGGCGTTTAAAATTCTGTTGATTTTACACCCCGTTCTTGACTGCTTATGGAGAGAAGATTTGAAATGTATCTTAAGGATTTCGATCTTATCATCTCCAAACTTTAGCATCTAGCTAATGTTGCGTGGTTCTGAGGCAGAGTTAGGTCACTCTACCTCTCCCTAAAAGTGCGTGTTAAATGCTTTCTTTATGTCAATTTTTTTGTTACCTGTTACCTTTATGCCCTTGTATGTCTCTTAAGCTTCCACGTTCGCCCATTAAGTTTGCTTCCTTCTTCTGGTATACTTTCTTGTGTAGTTTTCTGTTTCCATTCAATCGTTTTCTACCAGCTGACTTTTCGTTTCTATCTACTCCTATTTCTTTACTCCTCTCTATATCCTGAACTTTTTATCTGTGCTTATACATCCCTCGTAGTCGGTAGGCCAGCTCATACAGTTAATCGTACATCTTAATCTTTTTTTCCATTTAATAGTAACTTCGTCTCCTTTTTACTAGTTTCAACGGCAATTGCACGCATATATTTGGCATATGGTCTTAATTTGCTCAATTTAAATTCTATAATGCCTCCAGGTCTCTTCCTTATAGCGTCTTTTATCTAATTGATCTTTGTTGCTGGGACTATTCCTTTTATATTTATCGTTTTCTTTCTTTAATCTCTTATTGCTCTCGGCGTAATCCTCAGCTTTCCTTGATTTTGTAGTATTAAAATACAACATTCTGAGAATGTAAGTAATCACTTAATTTAAAATAGTTAGAGGACTAAGAAAAACTAATTTCTTCATTTTAATAATTAAATAACATGAATCAAAACTCAGTTCGCCTCAACTAAAAGTAACGACGTAATCGATAACGACAATAATTATCACCATCGTTTTAACAACTAATGTGATTTTGATTGGTGTCTGGTAATATTCATTAAAGCGTCGAGAACGACATCTATAAATCTGGTCAACCGCGTTCCTCGTCGTCATATAAACAAGTAAAAAAAGGCGGATTAAAAATAGAAAAGAATAAATAAGAAATCTCACATGATCATTTATCGGTTTCATCCGATGATCTGTGGCTACTATCAAAAGGCGTTTAATTATTTCTACGAGATAATCGGAGGGAAAGAGTTTAATTGCTGCATATACATCAATTAATTTTCCAATAACGACGATATTAAATTTACAAATAGAATTACACACGGATCATTGGCTTACCGTTAAACCACCGCCGCCACCATCATCGTCCGTGTCGCTACCACCGGTTGTTCGGTTCATCCGGTTCATCCGTTCGTCCAACGAACGAGTGAGAGGTCGATTTCGACGCTAGGCGTCAACTCCAGTATCACGACGCCCTTGTCTATTGAATTCTTGGACCCTGAATTAAATTGTTCAATTTGTTAATTAAAACAAGCACTGTTTTGATTAATGAATATAATGTTGTGAAAGAAAAGGTGTTGAAGTTTTAAAATGTAAAAATAATGTTTTTAAAAAAACTTTTTCCATAGAAAAACTATTTTATAATGCACGAAGAAACCCCGATAAAACGAAAAGATTACAAACCTTATATAAATAATTTTATCGGCGGAAAATCGTAAAATTTCTAACGACCACCCGTAAAATTCGTGCATCGCGGCGAAAAGGGGGTGGCGTACAGGAAGGTTGTAATTTAAGTTGCGTTTCATGGCGAAATGCACCCGGGCCAACGAGATTTCCTGCATTTTAACGACGAGTATACCCCCTCTGGGACTACACTCAATCTTCGACGTTAAAAATCCTTAACATCAACACCGCGTTTAAAATTATCCCAAAATTTTGTATCAATTATTAATTCTACTTTCAGAATCTTACGATTTTAATCAAAACTTTTCAATGGGGTGTTTATTATAACAAATTTGCTATTTTTATATGTTATAAAAGAACATAATAAAACTGGATATTGTTGGTTTTTAGGGGTTCGGGAATGTTTACGGTGTTGTAAATAAAAATATTTATGAAATTTTCCCTTGCAACATTTTCTATCTTTTTTCGTGATTCAAAATTCCATGTGCAGTATGCCACCGGATCGAGTTAGAAAGAGGAAAAAAATGAGCTGAAAACTTATCTCGGCATAAATTACGCGTCGGATATGTTCAAACCACCAAATCGCACGAAATTTATACTTTAAAGAAGTTAATTTTCTAGAAATTAACTAATTATTCTCGTTTTAAGTACTAATTGAACTATTTTTTCTAAATTAAAAAATTTTCAAGTGATATGTAAGGATAAGAAGTCTAGGGTCAACTTAAAATATGCTAAATAATTGAATAAAATGTTTTAAATATTAATATATGAAATAAAACACTATGTAAGTTATAAATATGATTTATTTGTAAGTGAACATATTTGAAGACTTGTTCTAAATTCTTTATAACAGAGATAATTGCATTAATTATTCTTAGCTCTAACATGTCTGAAATATGCTTCAATCAACCCTTGATATGTTGTAGAATACAATACATTTACTTCTTTGAGATGTTAACTTCGTCTAGAGACTGAGAAGAAGTAATATCATTTGTTAAATAATACCAGCATCCAAAGTCTGAATCGTAGTAAGGGCCGCTTTTAGCACCTCTTGATAAATTTATCAAATCGCTAAAAACCGGCTCATAGCCAATGGGGGCGCTTAAAATCGCTGTAACCCTCGCTAGTTAGATTAATTTGTTGGTTTAATATTTTTTTTTGTAAATCTGGAGATGTGCAACTCGAAGCAATTAGGTTTAATTGTACGTCTCTTAAGATAGAACCCAACTCAGCTTCAGAATTAATACTAGACCTGGAATTAGAAACATTAGAGATTAGCCGTACGTCTATTAAGACGTTCTAAGTATAGTGTTAGTTCTAGTTTTATTTCGATACAAGCATACAACAATATAATAAAAACAAATAACAGTTAAATTTTGTTATTTGAGGTAGAGGTAATACCAACACTAAAGCTAACACAGATTGTAGATCTACTGATCTACTGATGATACTTTTAGTTTCAGAATAATTTACAACAATCTAGAACTAAATAAGAATTAAAACTAGAACTAAAAGTATACACACTATCATTTTCTAGTTCTAAGTCTAGTGTTAAGTCTAGTTTTAGTTCGATACAAGTGTACAATAATCTAAAAGATACACAGATACAAAGATACAACAGCTAAATTAGAGATAATACTAACACTAAAGCTAACACTAGACCTAGAAACATTTGAGTTTAGCCGTACGTCTTTAAAGCGGTACCGAACTCAACCTTTTGTTTTGACATCAGGCTTGGGGTGATGGGTGGCCAGATAGAGTGTGGTTCGAATCCATCATTGAATCTTCGACCCACTAAAAACCCCTATCCTCTTCTTCTCCTCCGGTACTGCTCGTCAGAGCATTTCTTTGGAGTTGTGAGCTGTACCTCCACTTCCACTTCCATATCCTTCCCGTACATCATTGTTCATTTACCATACCATACCATCGTACTTTCCCCCCTTCCCTATGCTTTCACCCGTCAGCGTCCATCAGTTGTTGAGATTGACAGATTTCCATTCTTCTTTTCTCCTTCCCAGTAGCGGTTGTTGTATGTAGGGCGAAATATGAGAATATAACTTTTTTGAAATTTGACTAAAATACCACTTACCGGAAATCTACCGCCTGTAATCTACTGTTCGATCTACTGTCCTTTTATTCTTAAGAGGTATCATTCTTGCTATCACTTCTATCCCAATACCTTTCACCGTTCAATATGCTGACGTAACTGCTATTGCCAGTCTTCTGTTTACTCTCTACCACGTCTGTGTTGCGTAAAGTACTGCCAATCTCACCGCAGTAACCGGTAGTCTTTTTTTGTTTAAGATTGGGCCTCCTATATTGGGCATTATACGCATTAACATTACGTGGCAAAAGTTAGACATATACGTGGCCTTATTTCTAACTTCCAGCACGTGCCTGGTCATTGGCATATCTTTGCCTAAGTAGACTCCCAAGTATTTTACTGTGTTCAAGCTTACAAACTGTTGCTCCCCTAATGTCAATGTTATTTCCTTTATTTTTTACCTGCCTTGGAGTAGTACTAAGTCAGTTTCATGACTTGCTACCTTCTGGCCCATCTTCTCCAACTCTCTTGAGATGCATCATATTCTCCTCCAAGCGTGGTCTGTCTCTTCCTTTCACCACCAATGCTAGATCGTCAGCATATGCTATAAACTCCGCGCTTTGTCTCAAATCTACCTTTATCTTTCATAAAATACATTCCACTGCAGCGGACCAAACAGTAATCCTTAAGGTACCCCTCTAGTTACATCGCACGTCTTCCCATTTGTAGCCATTATATTCCTATTTAACAACTACGATTTCACCATGCGAATTAAGTATTGATGTTGCCTTCTTCCAAGGAACGCACGATCTGCTTCCACAGCACTGAGTTAAAAGCGTTTTCTATATCTAAAAGTACCAAGACGCAAAATTCTCTATTATTTAAAGCTTTCTTTTTTATTTCATCTATAGCATCCTGAACCCTTACGACTGCACTTATTGTGGATTTTCCCTTCCTATAACCAAACTGATTTTCTCGGAGTATCTGTTTTTCCTCCACTTTTTTTGTAATCTTTCTCTTAATAGCGTCTCGAAGAGCTTACCCGTCGAGAACAAGACAGTTTAGTCTATAGGATCAGTCTTTCCCTTCTTTTTTTGATTTTTCGATTAGGATCAATCTGTTCACTTGTCAGATATCAGGGAATTTGTCTATCCTCAAACAACGGTTGGAAACCTAGATAAAAACTAGATAATAGTCGGGGTGTTTATTCGTGAGCATATTGGTGATTTCCGGCAGCACGTCGTCTTGATCTGGAGCCTTTCTATTGCGTATTTTTGCCGTTGCTGCTTTCAATCCCTCCCTGTTTTCTCTCTTAAAAAAGCTCTGCCGAACCCAACCTAACCAAGCTTGAGAACTAATACTAGACCTAAAACTAGAAACATTAGGGTTAAACTAATGTTTCTAGTCCTAGGTACAGTGTTAGGTCTAAAGCTGGGTTGTAGGTCTAGTATTAGTTATACTTTTATTTACAGAAGAATTTAAAGCAATCTAGAGTTGTACAAAAATTAAAACTAGAACTAATACTAGGTATAGAAGTAGAACGTTTTGGAGTCTTTCTGAACCCTTATTTTTCATTTCAAAGTATTTTATTAAACATTTATCTTAAATTTAATTTGACTTGTTTGAAGAAATAAAATATTTTCATTTGTTCCTCACCACCGCAACACGTATTGTCTGTCCATTCTCCGAAAGCAAATGTTTAATAAAATGCTTTAATAAGTGACAATTTAAGAATGTACAAACACCTGTTATATCCTCTTATATATTATCTCGTTGAATTCGAAAATTTCCATGATAATTAATCACCGGCGATTTAATTGCTATCACTGCTAGAGTTCTGTCATATAATACTTAAACGGTATCAAGCAATAAATAGCAGTTTTCAACAGATGCGTTCTTAGAACCACCTGTGAAACGCATTCCTTCTTATTTTGTTCTTTTGAACGAAATCTAATTGGCGTATAGTGTAATGAATAATAAATTTACTAGAAAATCATCATTTCTTTCATGATAAAACGTATCTTACATTGTAATCGTTTATTTAAGAAATAGAAATAATAATTATATTATTTATAAGAGTTCCAGCAAATTCTCGTAATTGACACTTATCTAAAGAATAAACAATGGCAATAAAGTTCTTTGTTTCTATTATTCATTATATCGACAATAATAATGTCAGATATTTTTGATGGTTTATTTCACTTAAAAGAGCATAAGCAAAAGTAAATATCACTCACAATTTGAAATAATTTAGTATAAAAGTGTCTTGTTTTACTTTTACTATACTTTTAATTTTTCAATTTTATTTAATTCTTAGAGTAAGATTCTTAAATGGTGATATTTCGGAGGTTTCTCTCAGAGTTCTCATATCTCAGTTGTGTCTGATTATGAATTAACGTTTATGATTCATTAAAAGTAATATTCATGCCAAAGTATCTCACTACCTGTTTTAGTTTTTGAATTGTAGCTAGATATGTCACTGATTATTATTATTATGGTTTTTTGGTTTACTAAAAATAATATTTGTTTAATTGGTTTTCCCCCCACTTTCTTTTGTTTTTTAAGTTATGGGTTTTTGTGAAACGATGTGAACAAATCACAAAATAAAAACGGGATAAGATTCTTTAAGCGAATCGAAAGATTATTCGGATTTTGAATTTTTATAAAAATAGTTCTTCCTTTTCCTAGAAAGTAAATTAGCATTTATTTTAACTTTCCATTTTATTATATTATAAATTATAATTATAAATTATTATATTATAAAAATTGTATGAAAATTTACGAAAAAAGAAAAAAGAACGAATTTTTTCGTTCTATTTTTTTGCTCAATACATTTGTTACAAAAATTGCTCAATATTGGCAGATGATGTTATCGCATTGTATACATATAGCTGTTGAACTAATTTTAATGTAATAGCATCCAAAGAGTTAAAAAACTTCCACATTATCTCTTAACTATTTTGAAAACATGTAAATACATCTTAAATGGTGGACTGTTTGTCAAGAAATTTATGACAGTAGGTGAGACTTCTGAACAAGGAATTGGAAAAAAACTCAAACCACGAATGACGGATTTCCACGTATCTCGCGCCAATGATCTGTTTTCAATGGAAATATCTTGGGATAAAAACATTTACTAAACAGCATCAAGTTTTTTGGAAGCATTTGAAATCTTCTAGAAGTAGTATTAAGTCTTCTATGGGCAGTGTCAATTCTCTTGGAAGCAGTTCAAAAAAACTGCTGAAAGTCTTCTAAACGCATTTCAAGTCTTCTGGAAGCAATATCAAGTGTTCTAGAAGCAGTATCCAGCCTTCTAGAAGCATTTCAAGTCTTCTAGAATTTAATTACACCACTACATATCTTCAATCATTGTAAATAGTAATGTGTAATTAACTACAATACAACATCCGGTCCAATGTTCAACAACATTTGCGTTTTTTGTGAATGATTTATCCGATTATGTATAAGTATCGTAAGTTTCGTCATTAGATAGCATCTTATGATCCCTGAACAAAGCTTATTCTTATTGGTAGACAGTATCTGTTGGGTTATCTCTTCGCCGCAATATATTATCACTTTTGACACTTCGTCTGATTAGTACAAACGAGTTCTGGAAGATATTGGGTTGTTCGGAAAGTAATTTCGTTTTTTAAAAAATTTTTAACTTTTTTTTTAATTTCGTTTTTTTTAAATATTTATTCATTATACGAAAACTGTCTTTCATGTTCCCAAAAAAAAACGAAATGACTTTCCGAACAACCCAATATTTATATCAATCAGGTTCATTTTTGAATTAACATTTCCATTTATTGGAAATCAAAACCCCAACTATAAATTACATCGATTATCATTATTCAATCATTTCCTTAAAATTCTGACATACTCTTTAACTCATATGTATGGTTCCAGATGTTAAGTGTTTTATCATTCGATTTAAGCAATTTAGATTCTCTTAGATGCTTTATTACTAGTCTTCAAGTTTCGCATATAACAATTTATCAATATCTGTTTTTTCACGCAGTTTTTTCGTTTTTCTTTGTTCCTCTTGGTACACTCGTTGGATTCTAGAAATGGTTTTGGTGGTTGTCGAACAGTTCTTTCTGAAACTGATGCCCTTGTTGGTAAAACAACTACACCTTGTAACCAAACACTGTTCTTATTTTCAAACACATCTCCTTTATTATCAAATGGACTATTCACAAGGCATATGGACTATCATTGTTATTCCCCATGACTCTTCATAATAATATAAACATGAATAAATAAATCGATAAATGTCTTCTGCCACCAGGGTTCATAGATTTACAACCAGTTTAATTGACAGTTTTTGAATTTCTGACATGAAGATTTTGTATTCGCCAACAGCAAAATTTGATATTTATGAAGCAAAATCAAATTTTATTAGAAATTACTTGTCTTTTGCAATAAAAATATCTTCTGCCAGCAATATTTAGTATTTAATTAACAGTTTTTGTACTACTTAAGTCAAGATTTTACATTTTGTCCAATAGTATTAAATATTCTCGAAGCAAACTCAAACAGTGTATCAGCAGTATCTTGTTTTTTGCAATGAAAACATTTTCTAAGCAGTATGAAGTTTTTTTGGAAACATTTGAAGTTTTCTAGAAGCGGTATTAACTCTTCTACAGGAAGTGCCAAGGCTCTGGGAAGCAGTTTAAGTTTTCTGGAACCATTGAAAGTCTTCTAGAAATATTGCAAATCTTTTAGAAACATTTCAAGTCTTCTTGACGCAATATCAAGTTTTCTAGAATCAGTATCAAGCCTTCTAGAAGCATTTCAAGTCTTCTACAAGCATTTTAGTTATGCAAGTCTCCTGGGAGCAACATTAAGTCTTCTAGATGCACTATCAAGCCTTCTTGAAGCATTTTAAGTATTTCAGTGGTAGTATCAAGCAGTTTAAATCTTCTAGGGGCAGTATCAAGTCTTTTGGGAGTATTTGAAGTCTTCTAGAAGCAGTATCAAGTCTTCCAGAGGCAGTATCAAATCTTTTAGAGCAAACACTTATTCAACGAACCCACCTATTGATACGCATACTATGGGTGCGGTGCACTCATTAAGAATCTTGTATGGGTGCTTGTGTACGCAGAGCAACCGCGCATCCGTAGTCTATGCTTCTGAATAAATTATTTCAACATACTCCATTACACTATCTAATTGTCCCTGATTGAGATTTGCTTCTCAAAATCAATGATGTAGTATACTGGCTTAGTTATGAGTGGGAGTTAACGCCATTTCTAAACAGTTTTAATCTTTCTATACTTCCATATCGTTAAAATCATTATTAGGATGTTCACCTTTAAATGATTTTAGTAGTTTTGGTAATGACTTTTAGTTCTATAATGGGATTCCCCGAAAAATATTGATTTCTAACATAAAGAAGTGTGTGGTTGCTGGTTTAAAATACATATTTAAAGCAAATTTTGTTTGCTTAAAATACAATTCTTAGATTCTTAAAGAATGGTTAAACTAAAAAAAACAGTTTAAAACAATAAGAAACATGTATTTGATTAAAACTTAAAAAAAACCTGTTTTTTCCAACCCAAATTTCTGACTCTGATAAGGCTGTTATACAATTCAAATGTCAATAAGATGTTGCTGCTTAAAATAGTTTAGTACAACATTCATTGCTTTTTTACCTTCTCAGTTCGTTACTCGATTGATTAATACCGTGTTATTAATTTCTTCGTCTCTACTCTTATTTTCGGATAAATTACGTTGCGTTGTACTTGGTATAAGACTTCTTCAATTATGTCATTGTTGTCAGTAAACCGATTCCTCAACTCATTTTCTGTACTTATGCAATTAGTCCATATATCGCAATTAGTTCAATTAGTCCATATATCCATATAACCATTAAGGTTATGCTATTTTCCTTCGGTATGTGTTTCATTATCGCAATGATACCGTGGTCCATTGAATGTGCAATTGACGTAACATTACAGAACAAAGATTTTTCCATGATATACCTTATAGCTGGACTTTTAGGACATATAAGTTTTCAGTTTCCGGTTTTCGATTAAGAATTTAAAAAAAATACTTTAACAAGTATTATAAAAAGAAATACAAACAATACAACATATTATCCTTATAATTTTAATGATTCTTATTATTAAAAATGTAACTTGAATCAACTTTTATCCCTTACTTACGAATAATGCTCATTTTAGTAATTACTTTAAGATGATAACCGATTTTAAAATAGTCCTTGATGGTAGAAAAAAGAATCTTACAATATCTACTAAGTTTTTTTCTTTTTTGTTGCAGCAGCAGCAGTGGCGTTTCAAGTACCGGACTGGTGTCGGCGCCGATGAATGGGATTGGCATCTCAAGTACAGCCGGTTCAGCACCAACTGCCATGTATAGACCGAATTTCTCGCAGGCGTTCCAACGGGCCGGACCATACCCTCTTTTTCCAGGGCAGGCCGGCCCATTTGCCGCCGCCGCCGCTGCCGCCACCGGCTTAATTGCAAACGGTACAAAAAAACGTTTTTTAAACCCGCTAATTTCACTTTTTTTTATTCTTTTCTCTTTTACCCTTTTACAACTTACAACTAAACTTTTTCTTTTATTTACACAAAAACTCTTTCGAATTCATTCATCCAACGGTTTCTCCATTTTTCATTTAGTTCGTAGTCGGAAATAAAAATGCTGATTTTGCTTTTTTTGTTGGTTTTCAGGTCCTGCTGATTTAAGTATGAAACAAAAGCCGTTAGTTAATCATAAGTTGAACACCGGGGAGATGGCTGCAGTAAGGCAACTGATAACTGGTTATCGTGAATCGGCGGCGTTTCTTTTACGTTCGGCCGACGAATTAGAACAACTATTAATTCAACAACAATAAATTTAATTTTGAATGGAAGAATTAAGTTTGATTGTACATTTGTATTTAAAACAAAAATGATAAAAAGAATGAACTGTTAGTCACTAATGCCATAAACATAAAAAATGGTTAGAGAGCGAGTATTTAACATGTTACTATTATTATTGTAAAATAGGAGTCTTTAACGTCGGTTATTGCTGCTACAAGTTCTATTTCTTTTATGATTTTTTTTATATGTATAAAAGGCACACTGAAACTGTTTTTCAATGGCGCACCGAACTGAATTCTTAACTTAATTAGTATTAAATACAAATGAAGAGACCGCGAATCTGTTTGTACATGTTTAGTGTAAAATCTTCAATAATATAAAGACAAAAATATATAGAATTTTATAATTGACAGAACGCAATTGTAGAAGTTTTTGGGTTTGTTTTATTCTTCATTAGTTTTTGTGAGTAGTTAGCACAGGTGATAAGAAGCGAGCGGCGACATCTATTGTGCTCCTCCTTCCGACAGGGTTCTTTTAGCCGAGCGCGCTCATATTATAGGTATCTGTTGTACCGACAGATGTGTATCAGTACAAGTTGTGAATAGCACTCGTGAGATGTTGCTAAATGTAATTTTGTAAATACCTTAATTAGATATCATAATCTGATTATTAAAAATAATTTAAAATAAATCTATTTTTAATTATCACGTTATTTATATCATCCGCTTGTAGATTTTTTAATAAAAGCTATAATAAAATAAACAATAAAATATATTTATGATTATTGTAAAAAAAAGGTGATGAATCCGACGATTTTTCCGTATGTATAGAAAAAAAATATTATTCTTAAATGTTTATTTATTTAAAAAAATATATATTAAATTTTACTATACAGGGGGCTATATTGTGTGAAATTAATGAAATAAAATGATAAAAAAAACAAATTGGTGTACCAAAGAACTTGTACATAAAACATTCGCCGATATTTAGAGTTCCTTTTATAATTAATTAATGAATCATTAATTAGTTTAAAAGCGAAAAACTGTTTAAGAAATATTCGTAATCTACTCACAGGATGATAATTTCAATTTTAATACAATAATAATACTTAACGATTAGTACTACTACGATTTAGAATACGGGACAAATTTTTGATAGAATTTAATATTTTCTATAGCAAGCAAAATTTAGTCAACACAAGAAAAATGAATACAAAAAATAATGAGAGAATAAACGCTGTAAAGAGAAAAACTTTTCTGTGATTGTTATTAAATGTTAGACACTAAATTCAGGTAAAAAATTCAAGTATGAAGTTGAAAAGTGAACTACAGATTTTTGTAATCTATATTATTATATAAAAATATAAATATATTATATTATACATGTATCTGTACTAATTATGTATTATATTTCGACATTCCATTGTAACTTTTCTCAATGTATATAACGATAATTAAATTGTATTTTCATCTGATCACACTGCCAGAGAGTTTTTTGTGTATCAATAAAATTACATCTGTGTAATTCATCTTAATTTATCAATTTCATCTTTACCAAATCCATTAATTTTATTCGTTCATATTTATTTGCAACATTTTTAGCTCTTTTTTAACACATTTATAATAGGATTTATCAAATGTCTACAATATAGCCTGCAACATCACAATTCGTAGTTTTAGAGACAAATATTACAAATAAAAGTTTTTTGTTAATTGTGGTGAATTTTCAGGATATTTGCTAGTTTCCATTATTCTTTTTTCTCGTTTCTACAACAACCAAAATTGTTATTTTAAATGGAATGCATATGTTGATAGAAAATAAGTCCTTCTTCGCAATGAACATATCAAATCATATGGTTGTATAAAAAAATCAAGAAAAAATGCGGTTTTTGAAAATATTAAATCAGCAAATACATCATAGATGACGTTAAAGTGACGCTTAAGCGTACTTAACTTTACCAATGAAGGTAAGTGTAGTTAATCGTTACAAGCTAGAGCTGGTCGATACTTTAAATGAGGTATCGAGTAACAATACCTTCGTGGAATTATTGGAAATAATATTTTAATAATATAGTAAGTACATAATAACTGACGAAATTCAATGAAAGCACTGAATGGCAGTAGAAACTAGAAATAACACTAGACCAAGTACTAGAAAGTTTCGGTTTAGCCGTGCGTCTTCAAACGTACGGCTAATCTTTGAATGTGATACCTGAGGTATACCTGGTGAGTTATTAGTATCCCGGCGGACGATAGTCACTAAACCGTTTGACAAGGAAAATAAAAGTTTTATACAAAAGTTATTTAACTCACCACCTTCTACTATTTAAAATTATTTTCACTTATACAGGATGTTCTATATAAGCGTAACGGACAGTATGTCAATTTTTTAAATGGAACACCCAATATGTTTGATCATATTATGATTACTACTAAATTGATTATTACAACCGTATACGTTACTAACTCATAGACTTCATAGTTCCTATAAGATATTCAATTATTTCACCAAAATGTGCCGAAAAAAAATTCAAAAATTTTCAGATGTTGCTTTGAAACTATGCCAGATAATAGCTAAAGCCAATGGGTAAATGATATTATTAAAAGATATTAGATACACTATTCAGTGTATTTATAAAGTTCAGCTACTTTTGATGTTTTGCAAATGGCTTTTTCTTAAGTTTTTTAAATGGAACACCTGTATATTATGTGCTGGTTGAATTTCTCAATAGATTTCCTTTAATTAATGGTAAGTATGTTATATGACTAACTTTAATAGTTTTCCTGATATTTAGAATTTAAAGAAAATAAGGTTAATGGTCAAGGTCTAAATTCGTAGAGGTCAAAGTAAAGGTCATTGTTACTAGTCAAGGTCTACGACCCTCAGGGGATTTCACCGCACTCACGTCGTATGACCTTCATTTAAGGTCACGTACAAGATCAAGGTCACCTACAAGGAGAATGTCACGTTCACATTTAAGGTTGAGGTGAAAGTAAAGGTTATTGTTAAGGTCAAGGTCTACGACCCGTTACCATTTTGTAACCTCCCCTCAAAACCTTCTCGTCATGGTCACTCAGCGTGATCTTGGCCTTGACTTTTTGTTAGTGTTTAACCACATTTCAAGTAGAGGTCAAGGTCATCATAGAGGTCAAAGTAAAGGTCATTGTTACTAGTCAAGGTCTATGACCCCCTTACCATTAATCGATTCTGAAAATTCCTCTCAGGACCTCCGGTCAAGGTCAGGGTCATAGATAGTCATGCAGAGTGTCCTTGGCCTTGACCTTGAGGTTCTGAGAGGAGGTTCTAGAATCGACTATTATCTACTACTTGTGTGATAAAATATGCCATTATTGTACTTAATATTATATTCCGTCTATCTTTATCATTTTTTTTGTTTTCCTTTTATTATTTAATTAATACTTTATAATGTAAAATGATTCTTCTGTTATATACCAAACTTTAATGAGAATTGGTACTTTATGAATGGTACTTTGATTTACAAAAAAATATGTAATAAAATATATTATTGTTGTACCATATAATTTTTATTTTTTACATTTTTACCAGGTTTTGCTTCTTTATTTATCAAAAATAATATTTTGATAAAACTTCAAAATGTAAGTTAACGTAGTGTTTTTAAATGTATTTAAACTACTGTCGGTTTCGCCGTAGATGTTTGATCTACATTAATTCTTCTTTTATTTTCAAAATATTTGTAATAAATAAATGATCTAAACCTGATAAAAATACAAAAAATCACAATTGCATATTCTATAACATGAATCTTCGTAAATTTTATAAAGTATTAAGTCGCATTTAAATTGGATATATGTCAGCAAAATTATTTTACATCATAAAATATTAATCAAACAATAAACAAACTACAAAAAAAAATGATAAAAATATACAGAATATAATATTAAGTAAAATAATGCGTGTAAGATAATGTGTAATAAGGCGTGTTTTATTACACATTTTTCTTTAAATTGTAAATATCAGGAAAATTATTAAACTTAAACATATGATATACTTATTATTAATTAGACGGAACTTGATAGGCAATTCAACCAATGCAAAAGATATAGGGTGTTCCATTAAAAAAAAAATTAAGAAAACATCATTTGAGAAACATCAAAAGTAAGTGAACTTTATAAACACGCTAATATAATCTAATATCTTTTTTGTACTATCATATACCTCCTGGCTTTGACTATTATCTGACATAGTTTCAAGGCAAAATCGGATAAAATGTCGTTTTTACAAGGTTTTTAAGAAGGTTCTGTAATGACTAATTGAATATCTCAGAGACTATAAATTTTATAGGTTAGTAACATATACGGTTGTAATAACAAATTTAGCAGTATTCATAATATGATGAAATATACAGGGTGTTCCATTTAAAAAAATTGACATACTGTCCGCTACGCCTACTTAGAACGCCCTGTGTAAGTAGAAATAATTTTAAGTTTAGGTAGTAAGTCAAATTACTTTTGTATAAACCTTTTTTCTCCTTGTCAAACGGTTTAATGACTATTGTCCGCCGGGAGAACTACGAAGATGGAAACTTCTGATTTAGAGAGTAATATATTATTTTTGAATTTAAGAGTAAATAACTATAGTTATTGCTTTTTTTTAAAGAACTCGTATTTTTTAATTAAAAATGGTTATATCTTTAGTGGTCTTTGTTGTACTTTTTTTAAATTTTATAAATACTTCAAAATACCCCTCTTAGGTAAAGGGTACATACTCCTGGGTATATTCCCTTGAAAATAAATAAAAGGGTATTTAACATCTCTGGGTTTAGAACAGCATTGAACTTTACCAAAAAAGTAAAGCATAGTAAATTTTTACAGGCAGTAAAGTTTTTACAAGGTCATACTAAATCGTGCCAATGAAATGCATCATACAGGATGTGCATAGCATACAGGTTGGCTTCTTTGACGTCTAAATTTCATGATAGATACTCCAAATTCGGTATGCATTAAGACACCCCACTTGGCTAGGTGGTGATTGTGTCAAATAATATGGTATGCGAATAATTTGCAAAAATGATTTAATATATGATATAAGATATGATATGTTTTATTTTGTAACAATTCATATACTATATTGTGTGGGAGTCATAGTAAGGTGAATTCACACAACAAAAATTAATACTCATTCATTATTTTGGACAAAAATGAAGAAAAATGAAATGACAGTTAAATTTATGGTACCGTGGTTCGAGAGTACCAGCCTTACCAGGAGCCGCCCATTTATTGCCGATTATTTTTCTCTTAATCTCTTGAGGATCAATATTAAACTTATTCTTAAATATATATAGAATCAACATAATTCTTTGATTTAATATTAAGGTATCTGAATGTAATTAAATGTATTATTGTTAGAAAGGTTAAAAAATTAACGGTTAAATTAAATTTGTCCTGTTTTACCTGGACGATTTTTTTACCTAATTAAATGGTAAACAATAATGTTAATAACAAAAAATACGACATGAGTTTGTCAGTTCCATACAAAATTTTGCAGAAATTTATTGTTTTGTAAATTGTAGCAAGTAGCTGAAGAAAATACTTAGAACAAACATTTCGTTTCGCAGAATAATTATTTTCTTTTTATACCTATAATTTTGAGATGCTTTTATTTTTTGGTTCTTTACATGTTCAAAATACCATTTTCGAATAACGAAGAAACATGATTTTTCAAAGAACATTTCAAAAGCTTGTGAATGGTCTTAGGGAAACTGGTTTCATTAAGCTTGAGAAAAGAACTGTGATAGAAAAGCGTGCTATACACGAAATTAACGAGGCCCTAGTACTTTGTGGATAACGATCCACAGATAAGTATTCAAAAAATAAGTCATCAATGTGGAGTTACGAAGACGATGGTTCAGAGTGCTCGCTCACATTTATTTATAGATATTACCCATATCATATCAACCTGCAACAAGAGTTACATGGTTATAGCTTCTTGAATCGAGAAGATTTTTATGAATGGGCTTTAGAACAAATGAATATGGAACAGAACTTCTTTCAACGTGCTTTGTTTACCGATGAAACAAGTTTTAAATCGTGTGAAAATGTTAATAAATATAACTTACACTATTGGGCGCCAACTAATCCACATTGGATGCAAGAAGAAGAAAATCAAATCTGTTGGGTACTGAATGAGTGAGAAAAGAATAATGAATCAATAATCATAGGACATTATTTTTTTAAAGGAAATTTGACGGGAGATATGTAGGCAAACTTTATTCAGAATGAATTAAACAATTATTTAGGGGACAATCCATTATTAAACATAGCAGGTACCAATTTGCGAATGCAGCAAGATAGGGCTCTTGCACATTATTCCAGAAATGCGATAGATGCTGCCTACCAAAAATTTCTCGAAAGATGGAACGTAACGATCCGATTCGCTGGCCAGCGTATTCACCGGATTTATCACCAATGGATTCCTCCAACAACGCGAGAAAATATGCAGCAACGGATTATTGCTGCGTTTCAAAAAATCGATAGCACATTATCTCCTAAGTGCTATCGATGTTCAACATTCATTTAGACACAGATTAGGAATGTGTATTAATCCAGAAGTACATCATTTCGAAACTGTTATTAAAAATAAAGGAACTTTTTATTAGTAATGTTGTTGTTTAATTTTCTATAAATTAGACGTTGTTCAGGTAGAAACGGCAATTTAAACTTTCTAATAATAAGGATATTATTACATTGATCAAAGTCATTTAGATATCTTAATATTAAATTAAAAAATTATGTTCATTTAAAAATAAGTTTAATATTAAGCCTCACCAGACTAAGAAAAATATTCATACACATCATTGAGCTGGTCTGTTGGTTTGTTATCCTACCGGCAATAAACTAGCGGCACCTGGTAAGCGTAATAGCACAGAATAACCAGAAGTAACACTGACGCCGATTCGTTTGATGTTGGCGGCACTTCGTTTCTTGACCTTGATTTAAAATAAGGGCATATTTGAATAAACATATTTTTAATGTACATTCAAAGTAATGTCAAATAATATTTATTTAAAATAAAAATGTATTTACGATTGATTGATGATTTACGAAATTTATTACAATAAGGGGAACTACCACGTGACTATGACTTCATTACAGGCGCATTATCGGGACCCCTTATTTTACGACACCAGTTTTGGCGGGATAGCTCCAGTGTCACTTCTGGTTATTCTGTGGTAATAGCAGGTAGTACTCTCGAACGACGGTACCATAAATTTAACTGTCATTTCATTTTTCTTTAATTTTGTCCAATAAGAATCGTTAAAATATAAAACCATTCATTTTGCCATTTTTGAAATTTTTGCAAATTATTCGCAAATCGCGTAATAATAAAATTCTTTGACATAATCACCACCTGGCCAAGTAGGGTGGCTTACTACATATCCAATTTAGAGTTTCTATCTTAACATTTATACGTCAAAACAGCCAATACCACAACCGATGGTACATCTGTACACGTACCCAGTGTCTCCACAGGTGTGGACTCTTTTTACTGAAAATCTTTTGTAGGTAATTTTAGGAATATCTTAGGAACAATTTTTTGCATTCTCAACATCAAAACACATCTTAAAAATAAATAATGCTTGTATTTAATTTTTAAAATATACCCGTTTCATAAAAAATTTTATAGTTGGTGGATTTCTGCAATAACTTTTTTAAAAAAGTTATAGTATTAAGAGAATTAAATTATTATATATATATATATATAATTAAGTTAAATTATGCGTTTTTAAAAGACCGCTGCTTTTTTAAAATAACTACATAGTCAAAATAATACATCAGAGTATCTTCAGCAGTGTTGTTAATAATCTCGAACAGAAGATGAACACAAAAGTTTTGTATTCAATTTCTTAAGTCTGCGCTTGTGAACACTTACGCAAGAGTCTCTTAGTTTAGATTTAAAATTTTCACATCGGCTGCAAACATTAACTTGCTGCCGCTCGAATATTGGATCGAGTTTTTCTTAAAGTAACTATAATAAAAACTATATTACACTTTAGCTCACAACTCAGGTTGGTTGGTTTGAAACATTTTATACATTTTTGAGTTATTTAGGTAGGCATCCAAATATTGATCTTAGAACCATAAAATGTTTCTTCCATTTCAAATTTAGAAATATGTTCATGGATAAATACGCATAATTTATTGCCATCAATTGCATTTCCGCTGTAATTTTTTCCTCAAACGCAAAAAGATTGGGCTGGGTTGGATAGGGATGCACAAATAGGATACATAACTCGCGATTGATTTGAAAATCATATACCAAAAATTTACTTTGTGTATATTCTGAGAAATTGTGGAATTAGAAGACAGCATTAGATCCAGAAGCAGGTAGTCCTTAAAAAACAAAAATGGCGATTGACTAACATAAGAAGGAACATTAAAGTGAATCTACTTTAAAACAACTGACGCATCGAAAACTCATTAACTAGTTTGTTCCGAAATAATAGATTTGTAATGTGTCGATAGCCACAAAGAGATCTTAAACCAAACACATGGCATCTTTGGGAATAAAAGCAGCGCTTAAGATAAATTTATTATTAAATAATTTTTGAATCAAATAACGGATACATTTTAGGAGGCCCTGTCTGGAGGCCCTCAATAAGGTCGATATAAACATTATAGGTAGGATTCCACATTACTGAAGCGATATTTAAGGAAGTAATGCAGCTGACGTTAGTAAATGGACGAGAAATCCCAATAATAAATCTGTGGCTTGTAGTAGCTTCAAAAACGATAGGAGTAATATGATCGCGATAAAATAATCTAGAATCCAGTATAACACCAAGATCTTTAATTGTAAAGAACTTATATTTGAAGTTAACATTATATTCCTTTCCACTGAATGTGATCAACATTTATCAAGTCATGTCAATGTCTTCTTGCACCCGAATAGAGCCAGAAGCAGACTTGATACTAGAAAAAATTTTACAGTCGTCAGCGAAAAAGAGAGATTCGGATTATGAAAGCACTCAGAAACATAGTTTATACACGCTAAAAATAGAATAAATCTAACAGTGGCGTATCCAGAAAGAGTGCTTGAGGGGCAAACCCAAATTTTTGGAATCAAAATTAATAGTAATATAATATACAAAATTGTAGTTGTGTTACAGACATGCTACTAAACTAACAAAATTAAAACAGTCTGTCTGAACCGTCTGGACAGGGAGGCAAAAGGGACAATTGTCACTGATTATAAAAACATAAATTCTTTGAAAAATATAAACCGAGTTTTGTTTAGGTGAGTAATAGTAAAAACTTCTTTTCTCTGCGTTATTTTATTTAATTTACTTCGGACTAGTTTCGACTAAATAGTAGTCATCCTCAGCCAAATCTACAATAGTACATAATTATAAAATAAAAAAAAATCTACCTATTACAATAACTTAGTCTTAAAATCTATTTACATGTGCACAAATGCAAAAACATCATCAAAACCACGCTTAAATTATGTCAAACACAGAATTAAAAACAATATTATATAGAAAAAACAAGTCTCTTTATCCAACGACACAACAGGACACTGGATTTATCGAAGATGAGGTTATAAACATTGCGAAGAAAAAAGAAATTCAATTTCGTATCTCTCGAGGAGATCGAGTCTTTTCAGTATCATAATCTATGATATGTTTTTGTGTCTGCGTTGTGTTGATAGATGTTAGAAGAGCTTCTTAATTTATGTTCGGCTATGCGTCTTCTTAACATCTGTCCCGTTTGGCCAACACATAAACTATTACAGTCTTTGCAAGATCGAACATGCTCCATTCTTTTCCAGTAGAGAATGTTTTTGTTACTTAAAAGGGATGATGGTATTCAAAGAGGTAGGCTTTCGAAAAATGTCCATTTTTAAATGATTCTGGATTTTGTTAATGGATATATCTAGGAAGTTTATTTTTGAATTCTCTTCAAATTCTATAGTGAAATTCAGTTTGTTATGGATACTGTTAATATAATTAAGCATGCTTCGTCTTTGGTCCCCTACCATAAGCAGAACACATAGTCCACATAACGTGATCCACTCAGTTATATGTTTTAAAAGAAGGTTAGTGTTATTGATGATAAAATGTTTTTCTATATGATCCATATAAGTATCCGCAAAAATTCCTGCAAACGATAAGCCCATAGGTAACCCGCATTCTAACTTGTAAAATTTATGGTTGAAGAAAATGTTATTCTGATCGACAATATGATGCAAAGTTTTTATGAGATTGTTTGTTATCTGTTGATCTATGAAATGTGCTACAAAAAGTTGTTTAATAAGATTCATGGTAAAATCGATGTCAATATTATTATAAAGGTTTGTCACATCGAAAGACATAAGGGTATTATTAGTAGGGTTGAGGTTTTTAATTTTATTTGTAAATTCGATAGAATTTATTACGGTATATTTAGGTTTAACGTTCACATTACGAAATATCTTCAACACTAAATGAGAAATTTTGATGTTTTATTGTGTTTATGAAGTCTTTTGAATTTTATGAATTTTGAAGGTGTCGTCTAAAGCTTTGCACACTACATGAAAGAATATCAACTGAGATTTGTTGTATTAGACATGTTATTCTCTTACTATCAACTGACTAAGATTATTATTAGTATTTCTCATAATTTGTGAAACAATAAATTTTTTGACATTCAATATATACAGTTGGGAAGAGAAAGTTCAATAGTATATACATTAAAATTAATAGAAAAATTCAGGCCTTCGAAACAATAGATAATAGGGAAATTGGATGATAGTTGGACACACAACATATCTGCTACCCAATTTAAAGAATGCAGTTATAAAAGCCTTTTTCCATTCTGAAGGAAAGACTGAATTTTCAATGGAGCTACTGATGATAATGAACAGAGGAGTTACTAGCTACCCTCCCCCACGTTTAGCAATAAAGTATCTCGATAAGTTATATAGATCAGGGTTCAATTTATGGTCATCAATTTATGGTGAGGAACATCATGTTCAGAGAACCAATTCTGCGATTGGTAAATAAAATTTCGTTTATAACAGATATTCAGGCAACCGTCGATATAAATTGAAACAAAAAACTGAGAAAAAAGTGTAGTAATTCGCTTCCCGTGATCAGTTTACCTCACTGTTCAGCTTCATTCAAGCCGGAATACCGCCGCTACCACGTCTTTTACTTTTAACAAAAGATCATAAAGTATTAGATGGATAATTAATCAAATTACTCTGAACGCAATTCAGATAATAGCGACAATCAGCAGCAAGCAGTTGTTCCCAATCTTATTTGGCCTACCGCCCCTTTCTAGAAACAATATTACTTAGCGCCCCCGGCAATTGTTTTTTTTTAATTTTAAGCAATTAAACAGATGTGTGTATTAATGTTTCTACTATTTTTGTAAAATATAGTAAAGAAAGGTGTAACTAAAACCATTGAGGTTTGAAATTATGAAACTCTTTATTGTAGTCAGCATAGAAAGGTAATACAAAAAAAGTTAAAAAATTTGAAATCATCTTAATGAGAAAGATAAATCTGTAGTGCTACCACCAGTTTAATAATCTTCGGCTCTATTTTCGTTAGTAGAAATCTTAAATCACCGCGATTGACTATTTGCAATTAGTTAATAAATAGTTATAGTCGTCCAAATGTTAAATGGGTTTTATAGTGCTGTCCCGTCATGCTCATTAAGAGATAGTCAAGCAGCTTTCGTAAAGCATCGTAAATATCTTTCAGGGTTGTTACCTGGGACCTATTTCTGGCAAAATAGAGGTGGTATTCAAAACATTTTATCCAAATATAATTTATCTGGAAAAAAAAACTTTAAAATAAATTAGAATCGAATACGACTCTGAATGGTGTCGACTGTGATATTTATGATATCGGTAAGTTTTATGACTTCTCTTTTATTTTAGTATATAATGGGCGAAAGCCATAAATCCCATTTAAACATTTGGATGACTATACCACACTGAATCAACCTTCTACTAAACATCATGAAAGAAATGAAATTAAAATCTTGAATTACTACCCATATTTCAGCATAAGCTGTAGGGATCTCCTTTTGCAACCAGAATTGTTGGGCGCCGCTTTTGAACTTAAATTTCAATTCATCATTTGTAGGTGCAGATACTCTTTTATATTTACACTTGCAAATCCAAAATTCAATCAAGTATAATCATTTTTAAAATATTATCAAATCGTTGATTAAAATCTGAAGAAAGGGCATCCAAGTGCTCACAATAAGACCGTATGTGTTCATCTTTTTTTCTACTCGTGGTAAATTCGGGAACTGGCTGAATTTTCTTTGTCCAAAATTTTGTCTGTTTGTTACGAATGCAGAAATAACAGATTTTGTTTTTACCAAATTCAGTTCATCACCTCGAAACTAAAGATTGCTTTCATAAAATTAATGAATTGACTTAAATTCGATCGTAAAGCATAATTTTTGTCTCAAGAAATTGTATAGAGGGAAATTGTAAAAAAATATTTAACTCAGTGCTGGGGGCAATACCTTATAAAACATATCTAAACAGGCGTCCTTTAACAACCAACAAACTTCTGTATAAAGCAGCAACGGATTAAATTCTTCGTCGTTTTTAACACATTTGTGTTAAAAACGACGAGTGTCATTTAATGATTTGCTTCTGATTGTGATAGCATTAATTACATATTGTAATGAATTATGTAAGCGTGCACTTACATTTCTTGCAACTAGATGTTTACACTACGAGAGATGATCACTGAACATTGTACTGTAAATATATTCTACATCTCACAATCAGTATTAGTCCTAATGATAGTTATAGTTTAGTTTTAATTTTAGCTCAAGATCAAAAAAGTAAAATGAATCCAACACTTAGATCATGATTCAGAGATGCCAAATGTTTGAATTTTTGTCTTACGATTAATAGTGAAATATTAAATAACCGAAATTTTCATCAATTTATTGCATTTGGTGATGAAAACACCTTTTCAACAAACGGCGTTGTTTTTTCTCAGCATTGTCGTTATTCGAGTGATGTAAATTGAAATTTTACTCTCTCCAGACTAATTGTTCAACATTTCAAAAAAGTAAATGTGTGGTGTGCTATAACACCTTTTTTTAGGGATTTATTTTTAAGGATAATTGAAACAAACTGTTTACATTGAACATATACTTAAAACAGTGAAAACCAATTTACTCGAAAACAAAAAAAGCTAGATACCAACAACATTTATCACCGAGAACATATTTTTTTATCTAACGTCGTTATAAAACGTCAGGTTTTACAACTCATTTTGACGTTTTGTTACGTCACATTTTACACAACTAGTGGTGTAATGAAATTTCATTACCTAACTGAATACTGATTTGTTTTGGATGTTGTTATGGATATTCGTAGCAATGCCCTAATAAGTTCTTTCAATTTAAATTCATTTGACACATAAGCGTTGTCAGATTCGCATGATTTCGTTCAATTTTAAAGCGAGGTTAGATAAAATTATGTACTTAACATGTTAAGAAACTGCTAATTTTGTTTAACTCACGCAACGTACAAAACTCGCTCGCTCCGCTAGCTCATTTTGGCAAATATTACGTTCGTTAAACAAAATTAGTCTTTTCATAACTGGATACGTAAATTACTATTATCTAGCCGCACAGAAGCGAATTAGTTAAAACTCATGGTTAAAAAGGTATTTTTATTTGGTTGTAAAAATTGTTGGAAATTAAAAAAAAAACTATACCATTAACAAATATGAAGTACTTTATGATATACTTAAAGGTTGTAATACTTATGTAGTGAAACCTCTAGTACACAGAATCCCGAATTTAACGTCCTTAACTCCTTTACACGTGCATATACAGAAAATTGCCAGGATTATCATTTATAGATTTAAGTAATATGCTTTAAGCTGTTCCAAAATGTTTTACCAATGGGCTATGGAAGATACTAGAGGTACTAATATTTCGCTATCAATACCGTTAGATAAGATGGCAGTTCTAGTTTGCAAGCGAAAATTGACTGGTTCATGCACATATTTGCATGTTCACAGATGAATCAAATACATCAGATGGAGCCAGTGACGGCTCTAGCTAACTACAAATAACACATTAATATAATTCATTTGACACATAAGCGTTGTCAGATTTGAATTCGATTCTATTAAATTTTAAAGCGGGGTTTTGAAAATTGCGTGAACACAGTTTAGTCTTTTCATAACTGGTTATGTAAATATCTATTACGTATAATTGAAAAGTGTAATAAAAACTATAGCATTACATTTAAAATAACGTAGTTTAGAAAATTGCAAATTACCGATTTTAATTGTACATTGTTATTACTTTTCTTAAGACTAGTTTTTTGGTATGAATAGAAACTATCGATATTTTATTTATATCAAAAATATGAAAAAAAATACACTAACAGGAAACTAAAAATACCATTTCATTTCAATAAACTGTTCAATATGACGACACTTGTGGCATATACTTCTTTCTAACAGAGTTATAAACCATACGCAATGCGTTTCCGTTTAATAATCTGAACATATTTGAGCACTCTTTGTTCTAAGATTTTCCGACTCTCTGGTAGTTCAATATTAAATATTTCATTTTGAGTAGAGTGCCACTTTGCTACAGATAATAATCAAGAGGGGTAAGATCGGGTGATCTTGCAAAGCATAATACTACTCTGTGATTTGAAATCACTCTTAAGTTAAAGTTTTCTCTTAAAAAACTGTACCTAACAAGCATTATGGTACACGCAACCATCTTGCTGAAACCAGATATTTTGGATGATTCCGGAATTAATAACTAATGACAGGTACTATTTCGTTTCTTAATAGCCGTAAATATCTAAAATGAAAAAAAAAAAACAAACATTCAAAAACACTACAATGATGACCATAAAGATACCTACCAAGCAAACTACACCAAACATTGAAGCCAAATCGGGATTAAAATGTCTTTTGATTTATCAAATGCGGATTTTCAGTGGACCAATAATTATAATTGTGTCTGTTGAAGACTCCACAATTGGTAAACCGTGTCTAAAGTGGTTTTCTAGGAAAGTTATCAACGTTTTCACATTTTTGTATATTATCTCCTAATTGTAAGTGTCGGTTATGATCATTATCTTTTAAACTTTACACTATAATTTGTACATCTTCAACGTGCTCTTTAACAGTGGATTTCAAAGCATTAATTTGTTGAACTACTCCACGAAGTGAAGTACTGGATTTTTTTATACCTATTTCGTAAAATATTGTCATCACGTCTATCAGCATCATTAACTTCGTAGTTAGCTCTTTTCTGTTCGAAGCTTCCAAAGATCACCAGATTTCTGATAATTCTGCGTCAAACCTGTCCTATGTGCTTCGGAAAGCTAGTTCGCTTTTATTGCTTTATTTGAAAATTAATGTGCTATTATCAGTACTTACTAATATCAACACTTAAGGGTAGAAAGTTATTACACTCTGACTAATTCAACGTTTATCTATCCATAGAGGCAGTCTACTAATTCCGTACTAGTGTAAAATTAATTGATGTTCATATTCTTGGTATAAATAAAGATTTATTAGGCTTGTTATACATTATTGAAAAGCTTTTTTTAGGGATTATTTAATCAAGCAAAAATCCAATAAAGCCGCCATAAGAAAAACAATATATAGTGCTAAACTAAACTTGGAAACAAGTGAGCATCAATAGTTTCCATTCACACCAAAAAATTAATCTTAAAAAAGTGTCTTAACAAGGTAAAAGTTTAAAAACAGTTGCATTAAGCGTTATCGAATTATTAGAAAAAATTAAAATCATTATTTTTTTCCAAAATATTTCAGAAACAAAACATGTGAAGATGTATTTGAAATATGCTTGTTGTCGGCATTGAATTCTGCAAAACATTCCCCATTTAACTCTTGCTCTATCTCTTATAATTCTCTATAATTGCTGAGATACCAATGGTCTCGGCAATTATATTTTTTAAACCATTTTTTTTATTAAAAGTTACATAACTAAATTGTGAAATAAAACAAAATGATATATTATCCAAACATTTTGAGAAAAAAGTAAAAAAACTGATCGAATTTGAATCGACCAAATTCAATCCCAACAATTTGCTATTTTTTTCATAAAAGATTAATACCAACAAATTTCACTTTTCTAAGAAAATTACATTCATCACTATTAAAGTAGTATTTGTTGTCCAAGAAAAGACTCTTTTCAACGATACCAATATTAAATTACGTTTAACAATTTTGCAATTGTTTGCATTTGATTACGAACATTTTTAAACACAGCTTTATTTTTAGATATACGGCAAAAGTGTTACAAAATAATTTATCTAATCATTCAAAAGCATATACTTTTGCGTTATGTTAATACAGCGGAATTCCGAGATAATACAAATTTTTAATTGAAGATGACGAGCGCGCTCCCTAATGGTCGTTTTAGAAACCTGAAAATAATTTCCTTGTTTTTCTCTTAGCCAGTTTAGTAATATTTTTTTTATCGCAAGTTTCTACAACACCCAGTTTCCAAGATACGGTATTTTGTACGCTGATTTAGCCACCATGCATACCTTTTCAAGATAAATTTGATGAAAATTGCATTGAAAATTCCAACTCAACAACAAAAATATTAATTACAGTCGTAAAAAGATGTTTTTATATTTTAATTTTTTTAATAAAGCTATTTGTACTCCAATTAGAATAAAAACTAGTAAACCTTGTCCCGAAGCCTGCCTACTTTGTCAATATTCTACATTTCAACTAACATAAAAGAATCCTTCTAAACGATAAACAATTTTATTACCAAATTAAAAGACATCTTGTTATTTGTGGTATAAATTATAACAGAATCGAACTGGTTTAATACCGGTTTAAAAGAAATGAAAGTAATTTAGAAAGGTTGAAAGAGTAAATTTAATCTACATTTCAGTTTTAACAAAAATACTATTTTAGGAATAAGTCTATAATGCTGTTCAAGTTTGTAATCATTTATTCAAAATCGTCCTTCATAATTTATAATTATCAATACTTATCACCACTTAAAATCAATATAAAACTCTTAAAGATAACTCATTCGTGTGCCTCATATTATTCGTTACTCGAGGTATCTTACGATTTATAAGCAATTTTGTTGTAATCTTTTATTTAGATCAAGTTCAAATTCAACTCGACTAAAATGTTTTGTATGTGGGTGTATTGCGCATGACTCTCCGTTGATATGCTGCTCTATAAAGATTTCGTGTCACTCCTTCGTACGTTGATTAAAGTACGTACGATAATCGTATTGTTTATTAGGGATATCATTTAAACTTTCTCCCTCTCTATCTACCTAAATAACTACACGTATTTACGTGTCACCACCAATGCGAAACTCGCACAAATGCCGCTGCTTTTGAGTGCGTAACTTGAAACGTTTAAAAGATAATTGTTGATAATCGCGGTCACAATTTATTACGAGAAAGGTCATCTTATCTTAATTTTCTTACAGCACGCATTTATTACGGCTTATTATTTTTATATTGTTTTTGTTTTAAAGTTTATTTTCTAAAGAGGGTATGAGTGAAACGAAATATATAGCGACGTTGGACGTCGGAACCACCACCCTTCGTTGTCATATCATAAATTCAAATTTGAATGTGATTTCAACAGCAACTACTGAAGTAATTATGTGTATTTATTTGTTAAATATTTTTTAATCTTTTTAATTCATAAATAATAATTTTTAGGTCACTTTAATTTATCCGCAACCCGGGTTTGTAGAAATAAATCCCGACGAACTTTGGGAGTCTGTACAAAGAGTCATTAAAAAAGCAATCGCAGGTAATTTATTTAATATTCGTTATTTATTGAATTATTTATTTGTTTATTTAGATGCTGGATTACAACCATGTGATATAAGTTGTTTAGGAATTTCCACGCAAAGGGCTACTTTTATTACCTGGCAAAGAAATAATGGGCAACCTTTTCATAATTTTATAGCATGGAATGATATGAGGTCGAAAAGTTTGGTGAAAAGTTGGAATAACTCCTTTACTATGAATGTAATTATAAAAAATATCGACTATTAAGCGAACAAGTATTTATTAAAGTTATAGATTTTTAGAAAATCGGGATATCTAATTTATTGTTTAACAAGAAACCGAAGATATCTAATGGCAAGTGAGTTAAATTTTTCCACAACACAGGTAAATAATTAATAACCAGCTTCATTTTTATCCCTTAACAAAACATTTAGTGCTCATGTAGGTTATTATGGGTGTTGGAAAACATTCCTGCTGTAGCAGAAAACTTGAGGCGACGAAACGTTTGTTTTGGTACTCTGGACACTTGGCTAATTTACAAATTATCCGGATTCCGATTATTCGTTAGCGATGTTGCAAACGCTAGTTCAACCGGTCTTTATGACCCATTCATCATGCAATGGTCAACTTGGCCCAAGCAGCTCTTTGGAATTACTTTAGACATTTACCCGAACGTTGTTAGTACTGATTACGATTTTGGTCATACAGCTTATGATATTTTTGATGCTTCCATTCCATTAAAATGTATGGTAAGTTTTTAATACTATAAAATTTTAAATAGTAGACAGATTATTGACATCATGGGGAATTCAAATGTATTGTGGTATTGTCTTTTCTTATCTGGGTGAATAGGTTGTGATTGTGTTGTTATCGCCTTGATGTTTACTGTATTACAAAACTTCAATAGTTTTGAAAGATACATAATTTAATCAAGTCGAAGTCGCCTACTTTTAAGAAATAACTAGTTTATAAAACTGGCTGCTGAATTTAGTAGAGATCAATACCGGACAATAGCGGGCAGTCTAGTGCATAGATCTACTTTCTAAAGATCTCCATCCATAGAATGCTTTCTCATATTTTTGTTTATCCGATATCTAGTTTTAGCTTTACTACAACTATTTCATTTTGTTTATGACTATGTCCTTCAGTCGTTTTATTATTGTTTCTTTAGTTTAATTTAGTTTTTACCAGGTGTATCGGTAATTCCTTTCCGTTTTTCTTTTCGTTAATGAAAACACGTTACTTACAATGGATAGTTCTCAGGCAATTTATAGATGCCATTCCAAATGAACACTTTCTACTTTGACCTAAACCACTTATCGAGCCATATAAACGCGTGTCACATCGATACGAAAAGGTGATGGTCGGGTGGAGCCGGGTCTGGAAAGTACTACAAGTGCGATAAAAGTTCCCTTCCAAGTGTTTCAATACTTCTTTGACTGGTTTTTGCTTTGGCTGGTATGAGATGGCGCGTTGTATAAAATATCATACTACAATATCGCCTCATCGTGCCTTTAAGCGTATTGTGGACGTATTTCCATCAATGCTTATCTCCAGTTAGGTCGTGTAAATTATGTGTACTACAACGGTTAGACGTCTATGGAATTTACTGCTAGGACTGGCATTTCTTAAGGTTCAAATCTAGGCCCCTACTGTTTGTTAACTACTTCAATGATTTCTTTTACTTCTTCTCACTTTGAAGGCGTATAACAAAGAAGCTATTCCATAGAAAAAATTGGAACTAGTTTTGTTTGACGCATAATTTAATTCTTTATAATGAAAAAATTTTCCCAATTTTGGTGGATCTGCGAAAAAGCTCAACTTTTTTTTCTCAAAAACTGGTGAAAAAATTTCAAATTTGAACTGGTAGTAATCGGATGTGTTCTTGATGAGGCGTATATTTTATTTTATGAATACATCATATGGTTTCGCGAAAAATGGCAATTTAATAGATTGCGATTCTTTCTAAAACGACGACGGATTTCAACGCGGTTTTAACCAAAATATGTCAAATAGTTTCGGTTGCCGGATTCCGGTATTATATTTTCAAAATTATGTCTTCCTAATTTTGTATGAGCGATTTAATTAAAATCATTAACGAAATGATTAAAAAAAGACATTAACGAACAACACGAAATTATAAATGAAAGAGAAGCAGAAATAATGATGAATCACTCATAAAAAATTAGGGACACATAATTTTGAAAATCTAATACCGGAATCCAATAGCCGAAGTTATTTGATATATTTTGGTTAAAACCGCGTTGAAATCCGCCTGGTCGTTTTATCAATATTATATGAAATATTGATAAAATAAAATATGCCCTTCATTAAGAACACATCAGGTTAACACCAGTTCAAATTTGAAATTTTTTCGTCAAACAGGTTTTGAGAAAAAAATCGTAAAGTTGAACTTCTTCGCAGATCCACCGAAATCGGGATTTTTTTAAATATACCTGCGATAATTACTACACGAGTGTGTGACAAAAACGAAATTACTACACATTATAAAGAATTAAATTACGCATCAAAGAAAGCTAGAACCAATTTTTTCTATGGACTACTTTATTTGTTATTCGCCTTCAAAGTGAGGGGTAAAATCTTTTGAATCCGATAATAGCTTATGCAGATGATTTGAAACTATTCCGTCCTTTTCTTTTCGGACCGTGATGTTATCAATCTTCAGTCCGATTTGAACATAAAGGTGAAATCTTCTTATACATTTTCTTATTATATAAAAAGTGTTCTTCTTTGGAAAGTATCCACATTGAAGGATCTGAGAGTTATTTTTTGTCACACAATGAAGATAGTGCGTCTTCCTATATACTTGGTTTCATTCTACGCACACGTTCGTTTTCAAGCATCAGTGTATATACAAGTTCCTATTTGTGACCATTGTTTTGTCCAAATTTTAATTTCATAATCAAAAGATTATGGCTCTGTACTTTGGCCACCACAATATGTATGTGATAGCCTTACGTTGTTCACATTCTGTTTGCACAGAATGTGAGAAGGGATGTTTCAAGTTTTTACAGAAGAAGGGGCAGGATGATTTAGATTGTGGTTGGTTTTAGTCTTGGATCATTTTCGCGATACCTATATCGTGTACCACACGTAGTAATAATGATGTTTATCTGAAGAATTGCAGATCCAATATTTTAGCCAACTCCCTGGTGCAAAGGATGTGTAACTAACTAACAAACTATCTAATAATAGAGCAGAATGTTTAGAAATAGCATGTGTTATTTCTCCTGATTTTGTTGTAATATTGTCCTGTAATTGGTCTTTGTCTTCATAATATACAGGGTGAGTTTTTTATCTTGAGACAACGGAAAATCTCTAAAACACCGTATCAAATCAAAAACGAGTTCTTAATAAGATTTGTTTATAAACCAGGGGGCTCATTGAATGGTGCAGAACTCGATCACCCACCTCAACCCTCCAAAGTGGGGGGAGCAACGACTTTGAAATTTTAAATAGGAACCTCCATTATTTATTGCAGATTCCGATTTTACACCATCAAGTAGGTACGTTTTGTTTAAAACTTTTCTTTCTATTCATAATAGACTGTGCTATAATCGCAAGAAACATGATTGTAAAGGTATAGAAAAAAGGCAAAAAAACAGAAGCAAGCAAACATGATTTTGTGTTTTTTTATTTTAAGGTAAAATAACATTTCAAAAAGCCATTCAACAATGAAGAACTTGACTTTATCATAACTATTTCACAAAATGTGTTCAAAAATGTGCCCTTCCACTTCAATACATTTATTCAAGCGCAATTGGGATGATTGCACACAACTGAGAAGTGTTTCCGGCGTAATCTCTATAAACTTCAGATTTTAAGTGGCCCCACAAAAAGAAGTCAGGGGAAGTAAGATCTGGCGATCTTGCAGGCCAAGACACTGGACCACCTCTTCTGATCCATTGACGATTGTATTCTCGATCTAATAGTTCTCGTGCTATTGTTGAATAATGTACTAAACCACCATCATTTTGGAACCACATTGTTTATCGTAAGTCCAAGGGAAGGTATTCAAGTAACACTGGACGTCGGTCTGCAAGATGTTTTGATATTTTTCACCACTTAAGTTGTCATCGCTAAAATATGGACCAATAAGCTTATTGCCAATTATTCCACACCAAATATTTACGCCCCAAAGACAATGGAGATTTTCGATACTCCAGTAAGAAAATTGTCAGAAAATAATACTCGAGCAGAAAAATTGGGATTATCGTGTATCGGTTGAAGCGTCCATTGACAAAATCAAATTCGATTTTGAAAATTATTGTCATGAAGTTCTTAATGCATGGTAACTCTAAATGGATGATGTTTCCTACTCTTTAATACTTTGCAGATAGTGAACTGAGAAATTCCTGATCCACGAGCTATCTCTCAAGTACTAATTTGCGGATTATTAGCTACTGCAGCTAATACCGCGATTTCATTATTTCCTCCAGCAATTGTTGTTAGACAATTACGTTTTTTGACTGTACAGTCCCTTCGCTAGAGAACTTGAATGTTTCGGTAAAAACAAGCGATCGCACCTTGTCGGGAAAACGGTGCGCATAAAGATTAATAGCATCAACAATATTCGTTCTACTTTCTCCGTAGATGAAAATCATTTCAATTCTCTTGTAATGTTATAGTCTCCATTACTGTTGAAATATTCAACACTAACTAATTTATATTGGATTAATAATTAGTAATCTAACGGGTTTCGGACAATGTCTACGTATTCACACCCTTGTCGAGAAATGAATAAACGGTTTTGTATCGTTGAAGAATATTCGAATTGCAAATAAAGAAATGTATAGAGGTGGAGGGTCACAATTTCGAACACATGGCTTTTTGAAATGTTGTTTTACCTTGAAAAAATCACCTTGAAAATGATTTTGTGTTGAAAAAAAAAACACAAAATCATGTTTGCTTGTTTATCTTTTTTGTTCATTTTTTCTATACCTTCACAATAATGTTATTTGTGATTATAGCAGGATGTATAACGAATAGAAAGAAAAGTTTCAAACAAAACGTACCTACTTGATGGCGTAAAATCGGAATCTGCAATAAAAATGGGCGTTCCCATTTCAAATTTCAAAGTCTTTCCACCTCCCACTCTGGAGGGTTGAGGTGGGGGATCGAGTTCGACCCTAGTTATAACAAATTTTATTAAGAACTTTTTTTGATTTGATGCAATGTTTTAGAAATTTTCCGTTGTCTCAAGATAAAAATCTGTATGAGACCAACCTGGCCCACCAAACACAGAACATTGTTTTGCGCCCAAAACGATTTGGCTTTGTAAAAGATGTGCTGGCTTCGCCATATGATAACCATAATTTTTTTTATTAACCATAATGTTACTATTCGATGCAAAACTGACTTCTTTACAAACATTTGAAGCAGTATTTCACTGACGATTATTATTGAATGAAATTTATGCAGCTTTCATTTTTAAATCGTTCCTATCGCTTGTAATAGTTCACAAATCTCTACCAGGCTCACATTCAACCGTTCCACCAATTGTTCTTGAGTTTGCGTTGAGTCTTCATCCAATAACTCCTCATTTCCTTGATTGTTGAAATCATCATATTTGCGCTGTCTAAATTATGTTTTACATGTTCTTATGGTTGGTGCATGTTTACCATAAGTATCCACCAGCAAACAATGATTTCCGGCGGTTTTATGCTTTTGACGACATGCCAGTTAAACAGTTTTGTGTGTTTTCAAGCACAACACTCAACATTTATAAAGAATCATAAATTTATAACGAATTGATTTTTCTTCTAGTTTTTTTCTGACTTTCTTTTTTACTTTTATTTTGCAGTTTTTCAATCTTTCGCTTTATTTTTTATTTTGAATTCTTCAATGTTACTTTTTGTTCTCATTATTTTGTGTTTTGTTCCACTGAATTTTCGTGTTTTTTATTATATTTCAGATTTTTCTTTGTCCTCCATAAATATCATACTGACGTATGTTTATAAATCTTAAGTACACATAAATCTTTCCCAATGAATTCTTTTAAACACATTTCTTAAGTGTAAATTTCTCAAACGTTATCAACCGTGATTTGCTTTATAGATATGCTTTTTAATTTACTGATTATTTAATCTCTGTGAATCTTCTTCTTGCGAGTTCCTCAGCCGCATTTATAACGTCATATTTTCGTAGTCATTATTGATATAAAGTATGTATTTCAATCAATAATCTAATTTCAGTGATGCGACCTTGACCATGATACATCATCGACCTTGATACATACTATAATTGATTTTTTTATCCTTTTTAGACTGCCGATCAACAAGCAAGCATGTTTGCATCTTGGTATTTGAGTCAAAATGAGATGAAAGTTACTTTAGGTACTGGAACCTTCATTGATTTGAATACAAAAAGCGAACCTCATGCTAGTGTTAAAGGAACTTATCCCCTCGTGGCTTGGAAATTAGAGAATAAAATTACTTATATGGCTGAAGTAGCATGTAACGATACAGGATCATTAATTCAATGGTTATTAAGAATAGGTTGGGTCCACCTAATTTTGTTTAATTTAAACTAATAAAAATGATTTTAATTTAAAGGGTTAATAAGCACCCCGGCAGAAAGCTCTGCTTTAGCGGACGAAGTCAGTAACAGCGATGGGGTGTATTTTGTTCCTGCCTTTAGCGGATTGGGAGTAAATAATTTAAATTTTTGATAAAAAATCAAAATTCTTTAAGAAATCTCCATTTTAGCCGCCAATTTCAGACGATATGGCCGCTTCCGGTTTCTTTGGGGTTAAACCAACGAGCACTAAGGCGCATTTAGTAAGAGCAACTTTAGAAAGTATCGTTTATAGAATAATCTTGTCTTTGAACGTTTTAAAATCGGAACGAAACGAAACCTACAAAAAAATTTGGTAATTACTTTTTATAACAATTTTAAACAATAATCATTAAATGATGTTCTGTAAATTTTAGCGTAGACGGAGGAGTATCAAACAACGATTTTGTGTGCCAAATGTTAGCAAACATGTCTGGATTAGAAGTGATTCGTTTTCGAACGCACGACTTATCAGTTATTGGAGCAACTTTAATAGCCGGTATAAATGCGGGTAATAAAAAAAATTTAAAAACCTAATATTTCGCATTAAAATAATCACTTTATTTAATAGGTATTTGGAATAATAGCGAAAATCCAATTAAAACATTCAATAAAGAAACGACGATATTTGGGCCAAATATAAAAGAAAGTCTTAGGAAAGAATTACACGATAATTTAAATGATTGGTTAAAAGTTGTGAAGAGATTTAAATCGTGGTACTTGAAATAACGTAATTAATATTGATTAAAATTAATCTTGTTAATCATTAATTTTTAATAATTTTTTATTCATTAAACTTGTAAACTAATCAATAGACAATTTTTATACGCTATTTATAAAGCTTTTTTTGATCACTCTCTTAAAATACCCAATTCTTTTATCAAAAATCCCAGTCGCAACTATACAGTTCTAAATCAGACATTTTTCTAACACTTTCAATAGTATCCAATTCATCTAAAATAAATATAACGTAAATATCAACGATTTAATGATCAAATTAATTTGCGAGTTTTTTACCTTTGTTATAAGCCACCTTATCACTTAATGGAATAACCGGTGCGAGATATTCAGTTAAATGAGCGTGTTTTCTATTGAATTTCAAATAAGGATGCGTTAAAAGTTGAGCGGCAGTCGGCCTGTCCATTTCTTCATATTGCATACAAAGTAAGGCTATTTCGTGCAAACCTTCGTTGAATTTTCTCTTCGCTTGACGACTTAAAATTGACATCACTGCTGAATCTCCTTGTATTAAATAAATGAATAAAATTAGTTAAGTAAAACATATATATTGTTAATAACACTAGTTTACAAGAAAAATTTCGAAGGTTGCGATATATTTTATTTTATAAAGTTGAGCTGATTCTGAAACTGTCTTCAGCTTTTCTGCATCATGACCAGTTTCCAAAATATCCCCAAAGATATGGAAGGTTGTGAATTAAACATAGCAATGGTTCATATTAAGTTTTTTTATTATGTATAGTAGCGATTTCCAAACTGTGGACAGTTGATAATTATCCGCGAAAAAGTTTATTTAAAATTTTAATGATTGTACCTATTATGATTTTCGCCGTTATGTGATACTACTTACAACAGTCCAATATTATTCGTCACTTAGCGATTACATTTGTACTAATATTACCGAATTACTTTTATATAAATGTATTGAAATAAAAGTTAATGTGTGGTCGCTAGCACCCCTTTTTATACAGTTTTTTACTTTTGCCTACATTTTAGTTCTGTTTTTTGAAATAATAGATTTTTGGTTAAAAACGGGAATTTTGAAACAAGATGTAGCTGATACTTCTACTATGCGTGTGGTTCCATCGAAACAGCAAGGAATAAGTTACACTAAAGCGTGTGTTAAAACTAAAATACGATAAGACTTATTTAAATTGTGCGTTTTATGCAATAAAATTCTGGTCAACAGTTCTATGACTTCAGCAAAATTTGATTTGAATTTGATTGAATTTGATAGTCGAGTTGCCGATCTTTCTGCTTCAACAACGTTTCAATGAATTTGTGTTACAAATGGATGAGTCAACAGATGTCTCAGGTTTTTCTATTTTACTGGTACTTGTGTGCTATGTACATAAAAATAGCATAGAAAAGGATTTATTCTTTTCCGAATACCTTCAAGAAAGATCAACTAGAGAAAATACATTTATTATCCGTGCCAGATGTCAAGGCCCCTCACTTTGGAGATCGATATCTTCAAAATCGCTCGATGAAAAAAATTGCGGTATAGTTTATTGTAATCAGTGAATATTTTTGTGAATCACAGTTTAATTTGGAAATGTTCGGATCTGCGGTTTTTCTTTTATCGTGAGTTAGTTGAAAAAAGTATCCAATTTTTGAGAATTCCGACAACTTTGAGATGTGTTATTTTACCAGACAGGTTTCGGTTAAGTATGAAATAAAATATTCGACAAATAGCTGCCGTTGCTCTGAACACCGAGCCTTGCTCTTTTAATTAAAATTTCAATATCGTTTCTGCAGAGTTGCTACTCTGAGTTTACTCATAAATGACTAGTTGGGTCATTGAGTTGGTCTTTGAGCTCGGGAATTTAGTGGCGCATTGGCATAGTCGTGACCACTTGATATCGGAATTTCGCGAGATAATTCGACCTGAAAAGTGTAAATGAACGGTTTCAGGCGAGGTGTGGCAGGTCGCGCTATCCTGCTGGGCCTCATGTCTTTCAAAACCATACCGTCCAGATGAAACTTCAAGAAGCACTTTCATGGCTGAAAATGTATTTGTAATGGGTTTTCGCAATGATAACCCGTTGTTCCTTAGTGTAACGCTTCATAATTAGTAATCGAAACAATCGCAGATGACAGCAGTCAAATTTTAGGCCTCTCACTTGCATATAAAACGAAATGGGGTTAAAATTAAATCTGGCGCTGTTAACGATTGTGAGACACTCTTTAGATATGAATAATTATTTAATTTGATAAGTGAGTCGGATTTACAACAAAAATTGAAACCAGTCTTAAAAGGCCGCCTTAATGCCCCATCTGATATCAGAATTCAGATTTCCAATATAAATCTTAATTCTAATGACATAGAAGTCGTTGAATCGTTGTTTTTTAAATGTATATACAATATTAAAAAAATGTTTATTTTTTAAATTTATCCTTGTTGTAGTTGTGCAATCGTTACAAATGATAATGGTTATCATATTTCCGTATGATGCTACATCCAACTATACTGCGGTATTCCGTAAAAATCTTAGATCTTAAGAAGTATTGCGCGATGAAAAAATTTAGAAAACACTGATGTGTAGCATGCTTTTGTATAATTCTCTAAATATCGAGGGATTGTTACCATGATCAATCATACTTTACCGAAGATATCGTTAATTTGCGAAAATTGTGCAAATATTCTGCTGTTTAACAGCAGAATATTCGTGCTGTTTTAACAGCAAAGATTGAAAATGACAGAGTAAAGGGGAGAGTGAAGATATGTTATCTAGCAGCAACAGTGATACCAAAATGAATCATAAAATGACACAGAAAGAACTGCATAACATAGCTGGAGGCCTGAAGTTGTCGAAGATTGATAGGGAGATATTAGCAGTATAACTATTTATCGCAAAAATCGAAACATTTGCATAATTTTTCACGAAAGAGCAACGTATCTGTTATCGTAATAATAGGAACAGACTGTTTGATGAATTGAAACTAGATCACAGATATAGTGAATATCGTCTTTCCATTGATAGCTCTAAAAACAATCTTATACCACCGTTACGTATTAGAGATTTTGAATTTAATTCATTATAACGCATTTCAATGGAAAGTTTGTGCAGATTTAAAGGCAATTGCTGCAGTATAGAAGTTTACTAACTTCTATTTCGTAAGTATTGACATTTGCTGGTTGCTGACCTACAAGACGGTTTTACAAAATATTGCTGTTTTCTGTACCAGCGAAAAAACATCATTTAGTTCACTGCGACTGGCCTTCTAGAGAACATTACAATACTGGTGGTACTATATTACCTTCACTACATATCAAATACGGTTTGATAAATATGAATGAAAACGTTAAATCCAGACGGCCCAGCATTTAAATACCTCACTGAGCTCTTTCCACAACTATTCTATGGTAAACTAATGATGGCATATTTGTTGACCCTCAAATAAGAACATTAATTAGTGACAACGATTTCATTTGTAAATGAACAACAGAGGAAGCAATGGGGTGGAATAGCTTCAAACAAATCGTCCATGGATTTTTAGGAAACTACAATGAAAATTATCGCGAAATAATTTCGAACTTATTGCACAATTACCATGCCATAAATGCAAAATTGTCGCCTAAAATCCATTTTCTCCATTCACACTTTGATTTTTTCCAACTAATCTTGGGAATAGAAGGTGACGAACAAAGCGAGCTATTCCATCAAGATTTAATAACATTGGAAAGACATCATCAAGATTTGTGGGACTCAATGACGATGGGAGATTATTTCTAGAGTGTCAACAGAGTTAAAAAATTGTCGAAAACCAATCCCACATAATACTGACAATAAGTAAAGCACTATATGTTTAACATAAAATTTAATTACCTAAAAGTTCCAGAAAACTCTGTATTATAAACCTATAACATAAACTTAGACGATATACACAAACGTTTGATAACGTTTTTAAGATCGGCTAAAAATTCATTGTGAAACTCAAAATGAATTCCGCTGACCACTCTATACAATTTTTTTACAATTTGTATGCTTAATATTTAACAGTTAGAACAAGTAAAATAGCATTGATTTCAGTAATATTAATGTTAATAGTTAGTACTTTAGTACATGAAAGGGTTAAAACACCTATTTAAAATGCCAAAAATTAAATTTTGCACGATACTCGTAAGTTAATATCTTACAATTAGAATTGAAAAATAACGCTTATTTTCCGCAATAACATCATACATGCGATACATCATTGGAAAGCTAACAATGTGCTCTTTTTAGTAACACTATAATTGACTATTGGTTGTATTTAAAAAACATAACTTTGTGTTGTATCTCAAAAATTATCAACTTTATTTCTTCTATTTTTTTCTATTTTACATTTTATTTATTCTATTTTACATCCTACTCAAAAAAGTGTCTTAAGAATGTATTAACTGCGTTTCTTCAATTTCAAAAATAAACGAAATAGGAGCATTTTTTGAAATGGCGAAAATATGACTCTTTGGCTAAATCTTAAAAACAAAAGCAGATAGAGATTTTTCCTTTGCGGGATTGAATATAGAGATACCCTATAATAACACCAAAATTTGCCCACCGTGTAAATACAGTCTTTTATAAATCGCAAACACTTTATCAAGATATCATAAGAATACGATTTTTCAAAAATTATTAAGAAAATTGTTATTGATTGTATATGAAATACTACAGATTAAGGTTGACTTCAAAACTTGATATCTTAAAAACGAATTGAAATATTCACGTATCATTTTTTTCAGAGCAAAGTACATACAAGTTTCCCTTATAAATCTCATAACACTTTAACAAGGTATCATTAGAATTCGATTGTTGCGAATTTTCGAAAATGATTAAGGTATTATCTAATTTTATGAATCAAATAAGGAATTTTTCTCACAAGATATCTAAAAAACGAATTGAGATGTTAATGGATGGATTTGTTGATTTGAAAGTAGATTGAATTTTTTGAACACATGGTTTTGTTCTCGGAAAACTGCGTACTTTCCTTTATAGATCGCAAAAAAAATCCCGTATAATCACGAATTAAATACTTAAATATTTGCCAAAACAAGCGAGCGAGTTTTGTAAATTCCGTGGGTTAAACAAAATTTGCAGTTTCTTAACGTGTTAAGTACAAAATGTTATCTAACCCCACTTTAAAATTGAACGAAATCATAAGAATTTTAATCTGACAACGTTTATGTGTCAAATGAATTTAAATTGAAAGAATTGCATTGCGTTGCTACAAATATCCATAGTAACATCCAAAACAAATCAATATTCAGTTAGGTAATAATTCATTACATCACTAGTGATGTAATGAAATTTCATTACACCACTAGTGGTGTAAAATGTGATATTACAAAACATCAAAATGACATGTAAAACCTGCCATTTCCTCACATTTCCTAGCGGTGTTAGATAAAAGACTTTTATGTCCAGCTCGAAAATCAAAGAATTTGGTACTATTAATGGTTGATTTATTGTTATGGACAAATTGCAAACACACCATAACTAGCAATTAATTGTCATCATTTCATTTCCTGTTAAAATGCAACTTTATAATAGTAAATTTGTGACATTTGTAAATATCTGACATTCAAAAATAAATGGTGGATTGACAAAACATTAACCCAATTCCAAATGTCATTAATTAATTTGGTTGTTTTATTAATTTTTAAAGTTTAAAACACGCAGTTTTCGAAAAAATCTTGTTTGATACACGATAACGAAATTCTTTTGCATTCTCGAGTGTCATTTCGCTATCTAGAAACAAAAATAACTATTGTCAAGTTATTTTAAGGTGAAGCAAAATAACGGAGTACCATTTATATTCCCAATAAATCAAAATGTTCGTCTGAATCTCTACTTTTATGACCATATAGCTACACGAGCATATTATGTAAAATAAAAAATATACTAAATATTCTCCACATTTTTGTCGATATCTCGAAAACTAGAATTCTACCTTATAAAAAAATATCGCAGCCTTTGAAGAAAAAATTCATTAAAATTTATAAACTAGTGTAATCATTTTCTTACCCTGTATATTATGATCATCGAGGTGTATTGTAGAACAATCTAATAATTGGGGAATCGATCCTCTAACCTTCTCAGTTAACATAACAGTAGTAGACATATCAGCGTAAGGTTCCGCCCCGTTTGCTAACTCACAAATTAAAACGCCAACGCTGTAAATATCCGATCGCTCATTGTAACCCCTCAAGTTTTGTTGCAACACTTCAGGGCTTAACCAATTCAAATTTCTCACTGTACTGCTCGGATAAGAATGGATTTTCTGTTGCCATTTTCCATTAGTAACAATTCCACAAGCATATCTAAATCCTGTGATACAAGCGTGTCCTTTATCTGATATTAAAACGTGACTGGCTCTTATTGCTCTATGAATAAGCCCTTTTTTATGTATGTAATCAACCCCATCTAAGACGTCTCGTAAAATCAAGGCTATAGCATTTTCTGGGAGACCGTCAGCGAAGTGATTATTTAATAAATCTCTGCATGAGCCGTATCCCATTAGAGGGCTGACTACGCACACATCAGATCCCCAAACGTATGAAACAAGATATTTAAGTATATTACTATGTCTTAGTTGTTTGGTTAATATGATTTCATACTAAAAATAATATAATTTAAAAGTTTATCTTTAATTTTAGTTTATAAAAATTAAAGAAAAAAATTTCTTTTAAAAAATAAAATTGAGCTTTTGAATTAATTATTAATGATATTAACATTTAAACAATCAATTGACAAAAGTTAAGGAAGATGTGCATTACATTAATGAACATAATAAAAGCAATTGATGCTGTGTCTTAATAAATATCTTTCTCCTTTGGATTGTGACGAGAGAAGGTCTAAATGAAGCTGGATTGTTGGCCCTTTTGAAAAACGATAACATTCCCGAAAAACCTACAGATTTTTTTCGAGCGATGATGAATTTAGACCAGAATTGACATTGAAGTGAGTAACGATAAAGATTCTCTTGAACGATTGGTTTGACAATATAGAAAATGAGTACAACTACTACTAGAAAGTAGTAATACGACAAAAGTGATTGGAGTGATGGTTATTTCATAGGAAAAGATAATCAAGGGGTAAAAGAAGACTTCAACAACCGCACATACTCACGCCAAAAATTTGGTGACTAATTTACCTGGTGCAAAACAAGCTGAATAAAAGATGTACAAACTACTATCAATAGAGCAAAACTGCAAATAATAAAAAATTGCAGACTTATCAGACTAAAAAGAAATCTTAGCAATAATGACTCTTCTAAATGATGTCTAAAAGACTCTTCATATACTTTTTGGTGAATTTAAGATTAATAAAACTAATAGATTAATAAAATTAAGAAAACAATAAAATTAATAGCGATTTCAAATTTTCGACGAAAATTGTAAGAAATTCCACATGATAAGTTAGTAGAGGAAGGTACAGGTTTATACAATAATAATAAAACCTTCCAAAGAAACCAACAAAATACTGTATAAAACTAAAAATAATATAAAGGTGCAAAGGACCTGATCCATAATATTGTTATGAAAATCACGCAATCAATGATAACACGGTACACTTCTACTCATTTAAGGGCCACTTTTACCACCTCCTGATAAATTTATCTAACAATTAAAGACCGGCTCATAACCAATGGAAGCGCTTAAAATCGATATAACCACCGCTAGTTAGTTTAACTGGAAGTTGGTAAAAGCGGGCCTAAAACAAAGTCTTCTTGAAAAAATCATACTTGTCATCAGTGTTCCCATCATACTATGGGAACACTAAAAAGAACAAAAGAGAAATACCTATTGATTTCTTTTTCCAGCAAACGTCTTTCTGTGCATTTAACTATACAGGTATTTAGTCCACAAACAAATTTGTGAAGTTAGTCATAGGTTCTAGCCATAGATTTTAAAATGACGATTTTTGCAACTCAAAACACATGTTTAAGTTTAACACTCTTTGTATAACAACTCCAACACAAAAATGTAAGGGGGGTGTTTTCATTTAAGGACATAAAAAAATCCAAAACTTGTGAAAATCACGTACTCGCTACCAATGCTCAAAAAACACCAATTTGTGAAACTCGAAACGCAAATTAAAAAACACCCCCCGTAAATTTTGGTATAAGGGGTGTTCTAAAAAGAAAACAAAATTAACAATTAATAAATTATTTAAATTTATTACTTATACATTTATTTTTAGTTTGAATAATCCAAAAATAAATTTATATTCATTTTAAAGTGCAAAATCATTTTTATTTTAAAATCAAGACGGGAAAGGAAAAGTGAGTTAAAAATATTTTAATGGTATTATCTGGATTGAAGGTGCCATTTTCAATTAATTATTTGATTTTAATGTACTATTGAGCTATTTCTTCTCAATTCAGTCTCAATTTAGTTTGCTTGGGGAACACATATTGTGAATTGAGACTTGATACTGCTTCCATAAGACCTGAAATGCTTCCAAAGGGCTTACAATGTTTCCAGAAGTTGATACTGTTTTTAAAAAGACTTGATACTGCTTGTAAACGATTTGATCTGCTTCTAGAAAACTTGATATGGCTTCTTAATAATTTAATATTGCTTCCAGAAGTCTTCCTACAACACCTGGAAGGCTGATATTGCTTCTAGAAGACTTGATATCACTTCTAGAAGACTTGAGATGCTTCAGAAGACTTGATACTGTTTCTAAAAGACTTGATCTGCCTCTAGAAGACTTGATATCGCTTCTTAATGATTTAATATTGCTTCCAGAAAACTTGAACTGCTTCCAGAAGACTTCCTACAACAACTGGAGGACTGATATGGCTCCTAGAAGACTTGATATTACTTCGAGAAGACTTCCTAGAACAACTGGAAGACTAATATTGCTTCTAGAAGACTTGATATCACTTCTAGAACACTTGAGATGCTTCCAGAAGACTTGACACTGTTTCTAAAAGGGTTGATATACTTCTAGAAAACTTAATATCGCTTCTTAATGATTTAATATTGCTTCCAGAAAACTTGAAGTGCTTCCAGAAGACTTCCTACAACATCTGGAAGCCTAACATTGCTTCTAGGAAACTTGAGATGCTTCCAGAAAGTTTGCTATGCTTCCAGAAGATTTGACACTGCTCCTAGAAGGCTTGAAATGTTTCCAGAAGACTTTAAATGTTTCCAAAAACGTACAGTGCATCCAGAAGTTGATACTGCTTTTAGAAGACTTGAAATGCTTCCATAATAATAATAATAAAGTAATAATATCTTCATTGTGTATAAACGTATAGTATTACACTCGTAAAGCACATCCCATGCAATTAGGATTTAGGCTTTTAGGAGATTTGAAATGTTTCCAAAAGACTTGATATTGCCTCTGTAAGACTAGAAAGGCTTCCTGAAAACTTACTACAACCCCTGGAAGACTGACATTGCTTCTAGAGAACTTTATACTTCTAGAAGACTTAACATGCTTCCAGAAGATTTGATACTTGGCTTGAAATGCTTCAAGAAGACTTATAATGTTTCAAGAAACTTACAATGCACTTAGAAGAGTTCATACTGCTTTAAAAAAATTGTTAAGCTTCCGAAAAACTTGATATTGCCTCTAGAAGATTAGAAATACTTCCATAACACTTAATCTGCTTCTAGAAGACTTATTAATATTAATTGTTTTATTTGATTGAAAGTTACCATTTTCATTTAATTATTAATCTAAATTTATTATTAAGCATATTCTTCTCAAGTCAGTCCTAGCATCTACAGCAAACTTTTTTTAAGAACACATATTTTGAATGTTATGAAACCTTGTCAGATCAAATTCACAGACTGTTTTTTGAGAGCCGTCATTAATTATTTGAGCCTTTTCCTAATTCAGTTTTTACGATTCATATTTTCAAAAACCGGCCTACATTTACAACCATCACTACACAGTATATTCCAACTTATATATATGCACACCAAAGGTTAATCTTGTTATATTTTGTCAATTCATTAATAAATAAAAAAATTATAACCACACCCAGACATTCTCTGTTTCCATATATAACTCATAAATTCAAAGATATTTCATAACACCTCACAGACAAAACAATAAACATCTTAATAAAAATTAAAAAAATAAATTAGTTAACTCAAAAGCTCAACTTTTTTCACCTCCATTCTGAAAAAATGATTGAATTACATTTTATATAAAATAACTTACTTCAATTAATGAACTTTCTTCTTTAGCTTTATCCATGTTAAACCGTTTAACAGCAACCATTTGCCCCGAGGGCGAATGTTGAGCCAAGTGCACAACTCCGATATCATTGCAACAGTGCCCCAATATAGATATAGTCCTGTACTCACTGTTTTTTGGCTCGAATTTGACCATAATGGTTATTATTGATGTTTTATCACATATTTAAACGTTACGATTGTGCTATTTGGACGTTTTTTTAAATAAATCTGAGAAAGTTTTTAGTAATACATAACCTGTAATTGTAAATTTTAACATAACCTCAACTTTGTGTTTCGATTGATTTTGGTTATGTTTACTTAATCGTGAAAATTTAATTTAAATGAATCAATTGATAGTTAATAGTAAAAGGGGTTAATAATTGGGATATTTTCTTTTTATGAATAATTTTTGCGAGTTAAAATATCGTATCTTAAAATTATCATTGACATTAATTGACTCAATTGAAATATAACCAAAAAAATAATTTTGATTAATAAAAACTTTAATCTCAAAATTTAGCAATAATTTTTAATTACAAACTATAATTCATCTCTTTCTTCTTGTAATATCTTCTCCAAATTTTGTATGTCTTCGTCTACATCATCCTTTTCAGTTTTATCCTTATCTGGATCTTCGAGACTATCACAGTATTTAGTTTCTTCAATACACATTTTATGCTTCACTGTATCTTTGTTATCAATGTAGTTCTTAATGATTGCATCTTCAAACATTTCTAAAATTTCTTCACACTAAAAATATCAAAAAACTCTATTAATATCAATTTTTTAAAAAATTATTAAAATGCACACATAATATTTAAGACTCTTATTTAAATCATCATCTTGTATAAAATCCACTATGGACATATCAGGGTTCATACTGCCATCATCACGAATCATTTTTAATAACGTTAACTTTCCATTTGACTTGTATGTAGCACGAACATAATCATCCATCTTTTCACAAATATCTTCAATAGCTTCCGATAAAGCAACTTCTGATTGAGTTTGAGAAACAGTTTTTCTCTTCAAATTGCCTTCATGGTCTATTTTGTAACCACCAATTTCCATTTGTAAATCTGGATCCAATTTGTCTATTGCAACATTTAATTCATCAAATGTAACTTTGCAAACTAAAAAAGTTATAATTAATAAGAAATTATTTAAATAAAATCACAAAGAAAATACTTCACCTAAACATTTTAATTCTTTCACGTCTATCTTCGCTGAGGCAAATGCAGTTAAAAGAAGAAAATAAAATAAATAAAATAACATTTTTAAGGAATAGCTATTGTATATAGTCAAGTTTCAACCTGAAAAATCAAGTTTTATAACAATTCGTAAGGGGTTTACCTTCAAGATACCTGCATATCTTTTCACATTAAAGTCTGACACGTTTTACGGTTGCTATTGGTGAATTTCGTTAAGAATCTTCGTTTTGATTGGTTACATTGTAATAATCATTTTCAATACAATATGCGCGTGTATTTGTTATAAATGATTAAATAATTTTTTGAGATTATTAAACCAAAAAGTAAATTTTTGTTAAAATAATTATTATCATTGTTTACATTTACATTTTTATTAGATTAGCTCGGTTTAGTTCTCATTATGACAACTAGATGGCTGAAGTTTAAAATTTTATTATTAAAACAATAAATTTCTGGTAATACAGATTGTCCGGAAATTGAGTCTATACAGAATGTCTGTGAATTATGTTCCCAATCTTCGGAGGGTTTTTATGGGTGACATCAGCTTCTCTGGAAACGTCCAACCAAAAAATGTCGAAAAATTTTGTTTTTTTATTTATCTCGAAAACTATAAACATGAGGAAAATGAAACTTAGGCTGTAACTTTAAATTATAATAGGGCATGTTTCTGGCTTATTTGTACTTTCAATATTATCTTCTATAAATTACTGACCAAAACCATCCTGTTCAATTTTTGACTAAACTTTTACCACGAAGTACAGTAGGGCCCCGACATTCGCGGCTTCAAATTACACGGATTCGCATATTCGCGTTTTAAATTTTGCTGCCTTTTTCAACATTCACGACTCGATTATTCGCGAATACATAGCAAGTATGTATGTCATTTTTTAAAAATTTAAAACGAAGTTTACCGTAGGTTTACTGTACAAGCAACCAGCTTCACATATGCGTTTCTCTGGGAATCCCTCATTTATGATCGATTTTAATGTTTGTGTTAGGTGCTTATTTTTGTGTTCTGTATTTCGTTCAGGTTAGTGTTTCGCCCGTTTTTTTACTATAATTTTATAAACAATAAATTAATCTCACAACAGTACTCAAAATGGGTACAAAAAGGCCTGCGATGGAAATAAATTTAATTGCCAAACGTGCAAAGTCAGTTATGACTCTAGAAAGAAAAATTCAAGTTCTTGATATGCTCCGGGAAGGGAAAAGAGCTACCGAAGTAGGCCGGGTCTTCGGTGTCAATGAATCTACGATAAGATCTATAAAGAAACAAGAAGAGGTAATTAGAAATAGCGTAAAAAGTGGCATACCGTCATCATTAAAGGTAACGTCACAAGTTCGTGATGTTAATATTGAAAAAGTGGAGAAGTCTCTTTATCTTTGGATTGAGGACCATGGTCGCAAAAATATACCATTAACTAGGGCTAGATTAATGGATAAAGCCAAGGAACTTTATCAACATTTTTCGTGTGGAATGGACTGTGCTGAAGACGATTGTAAATTTAAAGCCAGCAGAGGATGGTTCGAAAGATTCAAAACTCGTTTTAATCTCCATAACATTAAGTTGTGTGGAGAATCAGCTTCAGCAGATCATCAACAGGCTGCAAAATTTCCTGATGAAATAATAAAATTAATAGAAGAAAAAGGTTACCGTCCTGAACAAATATTTAATGCGGACGAAACCGGGCTTTATTGGAAACAAATGCCCACACGAACATACATTTCAAAAAATGAAAAGACAGCACCTGGTTTTAAATCGGCTAAGGATAGAGTTACAGTTTTATTTTGTGCAAATGCACGCGGAGACTTTATTACAAAACCAATGTTAATATATCGAGCAGCTAATCCACGAGCTTTAAAGAACAAGGACAAAGAAGCTCTTCCGGTCTATTGGCGAGCTAATTCAAAAGCTTGGATGACTTCTCAGCTATTTATAGAGTGGTTTAAAGAGTGCTTTGTTAAAGAAGTGGAGCGTTACCTAAAATCTAAAAATTTAGCATTTCACGTTTTATTGATATTGGATAACGCCCCATCTCATCCAGTAGATGCTCTCAAATTAGCTCATCCATGTGTCGAGGTGGTATTTCTTCCGCCCAACACAACATCCTTATTACAACCTTTAGATCAAGGTGTTATAAAAGCTTTTAAAAGTCATTATATCCGGCACATGTTCGATTTTGTACATGAGAAAATACAAAATGATAGTGTTTTCTCAATAAAAGATGTGTGGAAATTATACAATATTGACCATGCGATTACATCTATAAAACTTGCTTTAAATGACATTAAAGAATCAACCGTAAGTAATGCATGGAAAAAACTGTTGAAAAAAGACACTGCGCAAAGTGTAAGCGAAATTGATGAGGCAATAGAGAGAGCTGTTCTTTCTGCACGGTTGCTACCGGGAGATGATTTTCATACCATTGTACCAGCTGATATCGAATCTCTCGTCAATGATCAAGAGGAAGAGTTGTCCAGTGCAGACTTAGAAGCGCTACTAATAGAAAATGTTTCAGGAACGGATGAAGAAGATAATAGTAATTCCCTATGTAATAAATTAACGTTGAAGGAACTTAATTTATTTATACAAGAAGCAAATAATCTTGCTGAAAAAATAGTAGAATATGATCCATCAACGGAACGAAGCACAAAATTTAAAAATGGTCTGAATACTCTTCTTGCTCCTTACAAAGAGCTTCAAAAGGATATGCAACACAAAGCATTGCAACCTACTATCCTTTCATTTTTTAATCCATCGTGTTCTAAAGCAATTATTATTGATGAGTAGAAATGTTAACTTTTATTTCTTTTTTTAGTTTATTTTGTTGCAGTTTGTTATTGCTATCGAGTTTAGGTTTTTTTATATTTTAAACAATTGTAATTATTTTAATATCTGTATTAGTTCCGAATACAAAAGTTTTAAGACCAGTCGTTTTATTTTGCAATTTTAAGCGTTTTATTTAGTATGTATAATTTATTAATTTTTGAAATTTTTAATTTTTAAAATTAAATTAAATGAAACTTTTGGCGTCGGTGACCATTTGGCGGTTAACGTGTTAAAAGAACATAGAAGTAGTAGCTTATCCTTCATAATATCTAGTGCTTCAATATTCGCGGATTCAACATTCGCGGCGTATTTTTAGAACCTAACCCTCGCGAATGTTGGGGCCTTACTGTACATTGCAAAAATGTCATTTAAATAGATGACAATATTTTAAATCTTTTTTAAATTTCTGATGTTTTTCAAAAATTAATAATTTCTGGGATGAAAATTAATTAAGCAAACAGTAACTATTCAACCGTTGAGTAGTTAATCGAATAATTGATGTCCAAAATTTTATTCAGATACACGTGTATATCTTCAATCTCGTCGTTGTTTGTGCCAATGTTATAACAACTTTATTACGATATTTTTTGGGCATCTCAGAAGTGAGTAATGCTAAGCGATGGTGGAGGCTTGTCCAGATGACCCCACATATGTAGTCAAAAACTATACCTGTATTATTACAGCCTCTGCAGCATATTTTCATCTTAATAATCAATAATTCTGAGTTCCCGAAAATCTGGAAATTGAGTAGATTTTGTCCTATTTTTAAGAAACCTACTTAGCTTCACTCAGTACGTATCGAATGCACAAGACCAGCGTTTCTCAACCTATTTTGAATTGCCGACCTGTAGAAATTATTTTGAACAATGGCGTGTTAATTTAATTATGCTAATTGTAAGATTAATTTTTGAATAATAATAATGCACTGTATTCATGATGAAAGGAATAAATTCAATAAAATGTTGAATACTCCTCTGATAAATTTTTAATTTTAATACCTCAACCCAACTTGACTAATATCTAGTGCTAAATAGCTAATTAGGATCAAGCTAATAGATCAACCAAACTTATATTTAACGCTAACCCAACTTGATTGATGGATTGGTGGTTTGACTCAAAGCAATTAAAACTTAATGCTAACCAGCTAGTTGGGTTGGGTTAAAATTAATGGCTTACCCCAATTAATCAACCCAATTAATATCTAGCACTAATTAGCTAGGTGGGTTGAGATGGGATCAAAGAAGGTTAATGGCTCATCCCATGGGTACGTCGGAGCATTCAGTATTTGAATATGCAAGATTCGATGCAGAAAGAGGCAGAGCGGAGATAAAAATTGAAATGGAAATTACCAAACGTACGGTGGCAGAAATCCTGTTGATGAGCGTGGAAAAGGGTGAAATGCTGATGGAGTTCTTGAGGAAGACAATGAAGATAAAGATCCAAGCCGAAAAGGAAATAAAAGAGAAACGGAGCGAAGAGGACCGTAAGAGGGAGTACACTCCCTTAACTGGGTACGTAAAAAATAAAATAAATATTAAAAAGCTAATAAATTTGTTTAATTTTAGAATGAATTGACCGATGGAGAACCTGAATAATGGAGGTGGAAAACTAAGTTTCATGGAACTGGTGAGACCAAAAGAAAAGAAGCAACGAGAGGAGAGGGGCGTATACACCCCAACCAGGTATGAGTATGAATAAATATTAGATAAAAAAAATGAAGTGTTTGTTTTGTTGGGAGAAAGCACCTGTAAAGGATAGGTACCACAGGGTCTCTGAAGAAATGCCTACCGGCGGTTCCAGAGGAAACAAAGAAAGGGGTTTTTAGTGCGATTCAGTCTCTGGCCCCTACCCCACACTATCTGGCTGCTCATCCCAGGTCAGATGTCTGTTTAGCAGATTTTCGCCGACCTCGTTAAAGAAAATAGATGCCTCAACCCAACCCAAATGATGTTTTATGCTAATATAGTCGTATGGTGCTATGATTTTGAACTAGTATCTAGTGTTAACGTAAACTATCTAAATAAATTACAAATCAAAAGTATAAATTTATCTGTTGCATTATTTCTGGACTTCAAAGAGCATTTGCTAAAAATTTATCGAATTAGTTCCTTTCGTCGTGAACGCACTGTGTACAATGAATAAATACTACAACAGATGATCATCCTAAAAATGATAAAAATTACGTCCAAATTACTAATTTGTACCTTACACATCTGAATGATAATAAAGAATTCCCACACAGGATTAGGAGCATTTAATAATGTAAAACCTGATATTAAAAGTCTAATGGTGCCTATATGCCCAATCGCGCTAACACAAATATGGGTTTAAACTCCACAATAATCCAACTAATGTATAACGTAAATTTAGTCGAGTGACACTTTATTTTTAATTTTCTATTTTTCCTTTTTCTTTTTTGTTAGACTCGATCATTCTGTTATTTTTTTTGTTTTTGAGCTGATTTACTACATTTATGAAACCATAAATTGTCATTTTGCAGATATGATCAGTCACTGCATTTTTTGATCATAACTAAGAACCGGATTTATATGCGTCAAAAATAAGCAGCATAAGTTATATGTTGCTTATTATAATCTATTTAGTAATTTAGTTATATTATATGCAGTAATATTCCAAATATATTCACAATCTTATGCGATCAAAACAAAAAAAAATACTTGCATATTACTCGCATATGTTGCAAAAATACTACTTATGTATACATGGTGTTTCAAGTTTTTGAAGTAGGATTTTAACAGTTCATATATCTTTTAAAATTTAAAAAACAAAAAACTGTTTATAAACATAGGTCGACAAATACATTGTTTTGGAAATACTAGGTGTTTAAACAGGGTTGCCACAAATAGTACGATTGTACTAGATTCAGTACTATTTGATGCTATTCAGTGCTTTAACACGCACCGATTTGTATTTAGTACTGTTTCTAAATTAACGGGAAAAACTAATTATTTCAACTTTAATAATAGAAAATTGTAGCTAGGTACTAACGACTGCTATAAATAGAATCATGCTCGATTATATTAACTGGTTTACTGATAGTTCACTACAATTTTGGTCGACCTCTTCAAATATATAGTCTCCTATAAGACGATTTTATATGAACATTTCAAATCCAATGCCTCTCCCGCAAGCGACCTTGGCGATTTTGGACGAAAACGTTCCTTGTATATCTAACAATAAATATATAGAGTCTCCTATAAATTGATTTTATCGTCACTTCTTCGAGGTCGCTTGCGGACGAGGTGCTAAAATCTTTAAAAGTGGACGATTTTATGTAAACATTTCAAATCCAACGCCTCGCCCACAGGCGACCTCGTCGATTTTACATAAAATTTTTGTTGTACGTTTGTTGTATATCTTATTGTTAGTAAATATATAAGATGCCCGCAAGCGATCTCGGCGAAGAGAGAATAAAATTGTCTTTACTAAATATATAAAATTTCTTATAACACGATTTTATTCTCACTTCGCTGAGGTTGCTTGCGAGCGAGGCGCTACAATTTTCTAAAACGGACGATGTTATGTAAACATTTGAAATCTAGCGCCTCGTGCGGAAGAGACCTCAGCGATTTTAGACGAAAACGTTCGTTGTATATCTTAAAAATCTAAATATGTCTAAATATGTAAAGTCTTCTATAAGACGTATATTCTTACTTCGCCGAGGTTGCTTGCGGGCGAGGAGCTATAATTTTTTAAAATGGACGATTTTATGTAAACATTTCAAATCTAGACATCGGATGTTGATAAATCCAACAAAAGAATATATAGGGTGTTGCGGCCCTCTCTGCCGCAACACCCTGCCGCTTGTATGAAACTCAACAGTTTCATACTCTCTTATCAAAACTCTACAATTTGGTTTATTTTGTTATATCCAGGTTTCCAATTTAGCGTATATTTTACTACATGGTAGCAGGAACTAACTTTAAATGTTCTGTTACTTCTTATATTATTTTAAAACTATTAATTATAGACATTTGAACCATTTTTAACTTCTTAATTGCAGATGATAACAATGAAAATATGAAATATGAAAAATGTGTTTCAGTAGAAGCTAAGTCTTAAAATATTACACACTTTTAATACTGCCGCTACATTATCAGAACAGAGAAGACAAGTCTCTAATTTTGTTCAAAATTATCAGCATAAAATACAGCAGCATTAATACATGTGCCCCAGCTAGTAATTATTGACTCAGGCGGTAATGACAGGATAGGAACTAATTTCCGGTATCGTCGTATACGCAAGATAGGCTTTTTTGCCATTATTTATTAGTTTATTTACATAAGAATGCAATATATGAAGTTGTATGCAAAGCATGCACATTCGATCTAATAATTAATTAAAATACATTCGTGTCAACACATGTCGTCGATATATCATAGGTGTAAATGAAAGGAGTCTGTTCAGTAGGGTATTCACAAATTTATTTGCTTGACACATCTTTTTGGCGCATGTACTGGTTGGGCTTTGAAGAAGTGTGGACACCACAGTTACGTTAAAAAATTTTGTTGTGTAGGGTTTGGTTGAGTTAAGTTGGATTAGGTTTGATAAAATTGACTTGGATTGGATTAAATTATATTAAAATTGAAAAAGGCAAGCAAACCGACAAAAGCCCGATAGGGTGATTCCGGTAAAGACGAGGAAAGGGGTTTTTAGTAGGTCGGAGATCGAAAGATGGACTCCATTCCACACTATACTGAGAGAAATAATTTTTGAATTTCAAGAAAAACTTAATCTTGAGTGTATTTTTTCGAAACAAATGTAGAGTCTTTGTACAAAAATATTTCTTTGTTTGAAGAATAGAAGTATATCGTATTCTTAATTTCGAAGAATATAACATTTTTGTAATAAAAATTTGTATGTAACAAAAAGTTAAGATATGAATGAATTTAAAACCATCAAAAACTTGAGTTGTCTAAAATAAAAAAATAATCTATTACAAAAGTTGCCTAAAATCATCCATAAGTTGTAATAATTAAAATCTAATTATAGGGTCCAAGTTGTCTAAATTAGTTTAAAATCATTAGAGAATGTCTAGTCATCAAAAGTTATGTAAAATATGCCTCTAATAGCGCGTACTTGTCTAAAGTTGTCCAAAATAATCCACAAGTTTTTTAAAATCATGCAAAATTTGTACAAAACATATCTCTAATAGCTAATAATTGTCTAAAGTTGTTTATAATCATCAAAAACTGTCTAAAATATGATTTAATCCTGTATAGTTGTATAAAATTGTTCAATCATTATAACCGTCTAAAATGATCCAAAATTAGTTAACAATCATCCACAAGTTCTCTAAAGTCATCCGAAATTAGTTTACAATCTTGTTAAAAAACATCAAAACCTGTTCAAAATCATGAGAAATTGTGTAAAATACTCTCTGTAATTGTAAAATTTGTATAAATTTTATCTGTAATAGCTAATAATTATCTAAACATGCCTAAAATCATCAAAAACTTTCTAATATATATTTCAATCCTCTATAATTGTCCAAAATTGTTTAAAATTATTAATAACCGTCTAAATTGTTTAAAATCATCCGTTATCTAATTTTAAGTTAATTCAGTTGCCTAAACTTGTCTAAAGTTATTTAAAATTATTAAAAACTGTGTAAAATATGTCTGTAATCATCGATAGTTGTCTAAAATCAAATACGAGTTTATAAAATTTGTCTACACAAAGTTTGTCTAAAATACACAGGCTGATTGAGAAAACCGCTGACATAGTTCTAAAGCAGGTAAGACTTAAAAATTTAAGATGAATAATCTTAATATACATGGTTTCGCAAATGCCTTATTAACAAAATATAGGGCATAAGCACGAAGGCTATCACGCCCGGTGTTAATTGAACTTAAGATAGAGCTAACACTAGCACTAACACTAGAACTATCATTAGAGCTAATACTAGATCTAAAACTAGAAACTTTCGTGTTTTGCGTGTGTTTTTTGAAAAAATGTTTCGATGTAGCAATGAAACGCCAAACATTTTTCCAAAAAGCTCACTTTAAAACCCGAAATTTTTTCTAATTTAATTCTTTCTAATTAAATTTCTGTAAATTTAAACATCATAGTCATCTGTATGAATAATAGTTCATGAACACCAATTACATCATTTTCAACAGGTCCAACATTTATTTATGGCAAAAATGCCCACCAAGACTAGAGTGATCATATGGCTTGGAAAACTGTAAATTACTCAAAAACTGTACCTTCAATCAAACATTTGTAAGAAAATTGAGAGATTAATTACACTTTTCCAAAAAATTCTACCCGTTTAACAAAATTAGCAGTGGCGCAGAGAATATTTTGAAAACAGGATTTTATATTGCAGAAAATGTTTAATTTTAAAAAGATTTTGACCCCCTATGTCTTGTAAAAAAAAACATTTACGAACCTCTGTATGTTAAGACTTTTCATGTACATTTTTCATGTATTGTCAGCCCTAGAAATCTGTCAGCGGTTTTTTAAAAATCACCTTGTATATTTAATTATTTGTAATTGTCTAAAGCTGTTTAACATCATAAATAACTGTCTAAAATTATCCAAAATTAGTTTAGAATCATCCATAAATCTATGATCATCCAACATTATCTGAATTAGCCCAGTTGTCTAAGCTTGTCTAAAGTTGTTTAAAATCGTTAAAAATTGTCTAAAATCATCAGAAACTATCTAAAATATGTCTGTAATAGCCAATAATTGTCTAAAGTTATCTAAAATCATCCTCAAGTTGTTTAAAATTATCCAAAATTTGTCTATATATATCTCTAATAACAAATTATTGTCTAAAGAAGTCTAGAATGATAAAGAATTGTCTAAAATAAGTTTCTATTAGTATAAATATGGTAAGCATTATCTGAAATCTCTGAGAGTAGGCTAAAATTGTTATAAATCTCAGAAATTTGGATGATAAGAAAATCCAGCACACAGCCATTTACGATTATAGCTGAATGTGATTGAGGCATGACACTATCGTTAAAAAATTGAGCTCTTTGGTCTATTATCGAGGTGCCAAACATCAAATTCATTGCAGCTCTATCGGCAATATAGAATTTTATATCTTATTTTCATGGGATGTTTATATTCTTGTTTCAAGATTCGTTATAAGATTTATTGTTATTGCAAAACAATAAAATTGTTGGTACAGCACCAACATATTATAGCTTCAAGATATACTTATTGCAAGAAAATGATTTTGTTTACGCATCATTAAGGTACTCTTTTTTTAATATATAATTGATATACTTAGATCAGGGGTTGCTAAAGCTTTTCCTATGCCAAAAACAAAATTCAAAGATAATATATTGCAGTGGCGCAGAAGCCAAAGTAAAAAAAAGTGTTAAAAAGTGTTAAGTTGTTTTAAGTGTTTACACTTAAAAAATGTAAACACAAATGAACATATTAAGAATATTTTCGTTAAATTTCGTTAAATTTCGTTAAAGAATATTTTTCTCTCACAATTAGTGTATACGGCTGCTCAAGATCTCCAAGCCGAATGTTTGTTTAGTTAATCAGCTCAGATTTGAAAAAATGAGAAAAACTTTTTACATTTAAGTATTGTGTGCATCGGTATGTCTTTTTTGCCACATCCGTACCAACAGTCGCCAGTTTGTATCTATACGATCCTGTTTAAATAATCACTAAAAGCTAAGTGCCCAATTATTGGTTGTAGGGCGTAATATCGTATGAAGTAAGCTGCTATTAATCGTTCACACATTTCCTCTCCGATCTCCTTCTTCCGTTCTTCTCTAGTCTCCCAATTTTTAGTCCTCTCTCATTGCCGCTTTTCTTTCTACAGCCCTTATCATGTTTTTATATATATATTGCTATATTTCAGCGTTGTTTCCCATGCCGGCGCTGCATACATGGTCACAGACTGTATTACAATCGCTATTAACTTAAGTTGTTGTTCTGAGTAAACCCTTCTATCTTCGGTATGATTCCAGGGAAAGCGTTCATTGTCTTGATCTTTTCATAGATCTTCTTTATGTGAGAACTTACTATAAGTTGCAACCCAATCCAACCAAACTCATCAAAATCCATCAGTTTATCTGCATTTGGGACTATAGGTAGTGACACACAATTAGGCATTGTTGGTACAAAGTGGCAGCATTATCTACAAAGCTTTTTTGGGTTATTAACAATTCTCATGTCATCGACAAATTTGGAATACAAATGAATAAAAATCTAGATCAGAACATGTAATTACAAATTTGTTAATTAGTTTAATCTCTATAGACATTACCATTAAGTTGAGATCTTACAAAAAAGTTATTTATTATTTATGTTATTTGGCAAACACATTTAAATAACTTCTGACGAAATATTACGTTCGAGATCGCATGATTAATTATTCTACAACGTCGAATGTAATACTTTTATAAATTCTTTTAGTATCTTCTGGAAATAGAATGAATAATCCCCATTTACTAATATTTTGTATATTAATATACTTTACATTTATATTATAACTTTAATTTATTTTATCACAATTAAGATATATTTAGTGGAGAATATAAATTAAGTACTTTTGCTAAGCAAAACTTATTATCATGGAATTCTATTTATAACAAACGCATTTTATAAGGTTAAATTGATGTATTTTTGTATAATTATATTTAAATTTGTTTTATAATTTTTTTCCTTTTTTTATGTAGATAAAAATAAATTTTAAAATTAGCGCGTTAAAAAGTGTGCCATCTGGTTTGTTTACAGCAAACTAATAACAGCCGCTCACAGAATCGGGTCGCTTGCATTTTGACGTAAACGAGGGGAGTTGGGTAGAAATTGTTTTTAATAAATTTCAAAATTTAATGTAATAACATAAGAAAAACTAGTTAAAATTGAATTTATGGCGTATTTAAGTGTTAGTTGTAACGAAATAATGTAATTTTAAAAATGGGATCATGAATAGTAAAGCGTTAGTTTGGGTAACCGGGCCGTACCATTAGAATGGGCTCGTCCAAACAAGCTTCTGATATTTTCGAGCAGGCAGTCGCCAATCGGTCATTGGACAGGGAGGTTGTCAACAGAATGTGTCAGATTTTTACTTTGATGAATTTTAGTGTAAAGTCGATTTTTTTACGCGAAAAGTGTCCCGTCTCGAGAGCGTACCGCGGCGGACCCGCCGCAGTTGGAAAATTCGAAAGTGCCGCACGCCCAGGACGTTTATGAGGTAACTGACATATTTTTAAGTCCTAATTGCCGACCGTCCCGCGATCTCTCCCCCGTAAACACCCGGGGCCCTAGTTTTCCCTATTTTCGACGTACTGCGAAGAAGTCGTCATCGTGGTTTTCGCCGAGTCGCGTTCACCTAAAAATCTACCTGTTCCAAATTTAGTCATTGTTCTAACCAGGTAGGGGGTCGCAAGAAACGATCTTGCCGATTTGTTTTTTATTCGGGGAGGAACGACTTTTATTCGGCATCGATAAAGAAAAAAAACGGTGCCCCTCGATTCCGACGTTTTTAACGTAGCTGGTGTTTGTAATATTTAGCGACGTTGCGGATGCTTGACCTGGCAACGGTGCAAAGCATGTTATAAAAGATACCGAGATTGTGTTGTTGTAAACTTGGCAACGTCGCTTTGTGTTTGGTGTGGTAGAAACCTTTTTTATTTATTATATAAAAATCGTTTTTTAATTTGTGTTTACTTAGAAAATTATTTTTTCTGTTACTTTGTTTCAAAATTTTCCCCAAAAAATTTTTGGTTCAAATGAAATAAGAGGATTATAAGGAAAATGTTTGATTGGGTCATAAAGACAATAAGTTTTAAAAAAAAATCTTGATGGTTAAAATCAGGCGTACCGTGTGTATTAATTGTAAGTACGGTATAGGAATTGTGCGTTATACACGTCGTTGTATCATCTCTGTTGCCTTGACTATCTCCGTCTCCTACTATTGTCCTATCGATCTGAGTTCGGCCAATGGGGAGCTGGATTTTGCGATCGCGGGAGCGGCGTTGTCAGACTTGGCGTAGTGCGCAACGACACACTCTGACAAAGGTAATGGTGGCTGCGTATGCTTATCGCCGGGCCAGAGCGAGATGGGGTCCCCGTTAAATGCACGAGCGAAAAGGATAGAAATACAAGGAGCGGGATTTGAGGCGGCGTTGTCGGTTCGTTCGACGTTTACGAATGAGGCCCGTACAGAGCTGTGTGTCTGTCGCGTCTCCTTTAAGAAAACCGGGACGACGATTGTGCGCTGGGCTTTGATAGCTTTTGGTTCTATATATATTTTTTTGTTTCGTTTTGGTTTGGTTTACCCTTTCGAGTTCCGAAGTTGTATCTATTATGGTTATTGTTGGTTGTTGTAAGTTGGGTTGGGTTTGGTTTTTTTTTTGGGAGGAGGAAAAGGTGGAAAAAGGTGGCCATCTTGGCGGTTCCGCCTGAATTTAGACGTAGTTAGAATGTGTAACGAAGTTGGGTTACTTTTTTTTTCGATAGTTTTTGTTGGCAAGGTTGATTATTTACCAGTTTTTTGTGATGCGGTTTATTCTACATTTTAAAATTGCACTAAAAAATTTAAGAAAGTTTTGATTTCACAACAAAAATGAAGAATGTTAATAATCATTTCAAACAAATTATTTTTTTTACTGAATTAACAAAAATGATTTTACCGCATCTTTTTCAAATAAAACTTGTTTTTAACGCCCTACCCCGATTAAAAGGATAATTATTCGTAAGTAAGCTATAAAAGTAAATATTTTTTCCAATCATCTCACTTCATCTTTTACCCTGATTTTTTGCTTTTTATTACAGCAACCGCCGAAAACCCGGTTTCGCACGAATACCACGTCAAAAATGGTTTAAAATCAGCTGAACTTTATTTAGAAGGGGATTTAAAACTCATTTTTTATTGAAATCCAAAATTCTTTCAATTTCAAATTTTATTTTCAATCATATTACAAGATAACTTAATCAAAATATAACTTTCCCTGCTATTTCAGAAACTAGAAGAGATATGAAAGAACCCACAAAAACCAAACCTCTATCAAATCTTAAGGTTATAACCAAAATATTAAATTTTTGAGATTTTGAAAATGCTCGTATTTCGTTTATTTTTGAGAATAAAGATTAATACATTCTTAAGGCTGATATTACACCTATGTCATAGATCTATCATCAAATATATGGACAATGTTTATTAGAAAGGGACTAACCAACATTTTTATGACGTAATGGTACCAAGCGATGTAAACCTCCTTTTCTTATGTACATTGAAAATAGAGCTAACCAACCACCAAACTTGCAATTCAGTATTTATTGTTAATCTGAAGGTAACCAAGTTCCTTACAGCTATGGTGTCCAATATTTCTGGTGGATTTTATGACACTTAGAAACAATAGTGGCAGTACTTATCATTTGAAAAAAGTACCTGAACGTGATTTATGATCAATGTTGTTAAATACCCGCGTATTTATTTTCAAGGGAATATACCCTGGGTATATACCGCGGGTATTTACCTAAGATGAGTATATAGTGGTATTTACAAAATTTAAAAAAAGTACAACAAACAAAGACCACTAAGGAAGTAACAATATTTAATCCAAAAATACGAGTTCCTTTTTAATAAAAAAACAATAACAATAGTTGTTTACACATAAACTCAAAAATAATATAATAATATCTAAATCAGCAGTCCCAATCTTTTTCAATTTGTGGCTCGCTAAATAATTCGATTTTTCGTTTAGGGGTCTCATAAGACCCCTAAACCCTAACGTTGCTAGTTCTAACTCTAGTGTTAGTTCTGAAGCTAGATTGGATTCGTCTTAAGAGAGGTGCAGCAAAACCTAAATTTTTTGTAGGATTAGTATTAGCTCTGACGTTAATGTGACTATTTTTAGCTGTTATTCAATCTTAAATTGTTGTATAGTTGTATTAATCTAAAACTAGAGCACTAGACCTAAATCCTAATGTTTTTAGTTCTATGTCTAGTGTTAATTCTTATTTAACTCTAAATTGTTGTAAATTCTTCTAAAAATAAAAGTATAACTAATACTACACCTACAACCTAGCTTTGATATTAACACTAAACCCAGAATTAGAAACATTAGGATTTAGCCATACTTCTCTTTAGATGGCTAATATTTCTAGTTCTATATCTAGTGTTAGTTATGAAACTAAGTTAGGTGGGTTGGGTTGGGTCCACGATCCGACGATTATTCACGATGCATACTCCTCATGATACTCGATGCCATGATATAGTTCAGATGAGTATTACTCATAGTCAGAGTAACAAATGTAATTGGCGATTCATTGCCCAACGAATAACTCGCTGGTTATTTATTCGATTACTTTTTACGTATTCGTGCAGTTCTGTAATATCTACCCACCGGGTATTTATTTGTCGTTGAACATCACTGTTTATGATGGACCCTCCTGACTAACTAGATACAGGGATATACTTCTTTCTTACTTTTTTTATGTAAATGTAACAAATTCATGAATATTTAGATCACTGATATTGATGTGGAGTCTCGGAGGCTCCAACTGTGCCCATTATATGATATACCCTGCCGATATACCAATGTTTGATCCAATAATTTTTAAAATTTCCCCTATTATTCCCAAGTATTACGTACTTTTTAATGATGTGTTTATAAGGACAAATAAAGAAACAATGTTTATAATTGAATATTACCGAAAATAGAAGAATTGAAGTACATGAGTCACTTGAGAAGGGTTGAGTTGAATTAGGGTTCATTTAATTATTTATGTTCTATAGTTTTATTCTGAAAAACTAATTTTGCTTATTTAAATATTATTCAGAAAGGAATCAAATTATAAAATATAATAAAACTATAAATATAAATAAAACTGTTTCTTCAACTTTATTATTATTTAAGGATTAATTTAATTTAAAGTAAATAATAATATATAACATAACCCCATAAAATAAAAATATCTTCAATATGTGACCATCTACAATGTTTTAACTTTGGAACGATGTTCTCAAATTTGTATACTTTGGTACCCTTCTGATAAATATGGCCCATTTATAATATAAGTTTGATAAGAAAATATTATGTGAAGTATAATGTTAGCTTACACTACGTAATATATGGGATGTCAGACAAAAAACGACCCAAACTGTAATTCTGTCATATACATCGATTTTGTTGATCCAGGTATCAAATGAAATGATATAGTAAATACTAGATTCATAGCACAAATAAAATACTTTTCTCCACATCTTTAATTTAAAGTCATTATCAGCTGTTGTTTTTCAAATTGAAGAGCCTGGTGCAAGAATAGGATAAATGACACTATGTAAATCGTTCAGTAAAACCAAACCACTTTTTTAATTTTGTTTGTATTAAAGTGTTTATTTTATGATTTGTATAAATAAAGATGACAATTTTATCTGAGCAAATGTCATTTTTTCCAAATATTGTGAAATTTAAGCAAAAAAAAACAAATTGTCGTGCAAGGGGATATGTAAATCCATTTTATATATTTTTTGATGTAATAGATCAACAATAATAGATAAAAGATTGAGACATGATTGAAACAGATCGAACAGATTTTGTTGTTTTCAGACAAGCTGATGGCAACTTAATTGGAAATGTGATATTTTACCACTTTTTAGCAAATGATAAAACAATCATTATTTATTTGTGTGGGATAAATAATGATATGAAATTGTCTGATGCAATAACAATACAACCGCCACGTAACTTACAATATTTTTGCACCTGTTTACAACACAAAGTTGTTAACAGATAAATCCAAGTTTTATTGACCATTTGAAACAATTTTTTTTGTAATTTGGCGTATATCCCTGTCTTGCACTAGGTTCTTCAATTGCTTGCTATATTTTTCTATAGAGATGCAGTCAATTCTTGTTCTGAATCTATTGATGTAAAGTACATCGATTTTGAATGTATTTTTAACGAAGCAGAGACACTGTATTTAAATTAGAGATTATTGCACGAGAAAAACTATAACTCTGTCATTAACATTTCGATTTTGATACCAGGTATCAAATGAAATGGTTTGATGAATACTATGTTTCATGCTACAAATATTTTACTAAACTACAAATAATTATTTTACTTAAATATTTATATACTAAATTATTTTACCACAAATATTTAACTTTTGTTTTCAAATTGCTCAGTATGGTTTTCTTCATGTCATTGGATAGATTTTTATCTGAATCTATTAATGTACTGTACATCAAAAAAATCTATCCAATGACGCAAAAATGCATATAGTTAACAAACGTTTGAAATTGAAGATAGCATTGGATAAAATTTATTTTTATCATGAACATTAAATTCATTAAAAAATTTTATTTGATATCTAGCTCGTGAAAACAGGAATGTAAATGGCAGATAATCTCTGCCATTAAAAAAAAAGGTAAAGATGAATACTCTTAATAAACATGAGTTCGTAAATGCCTTTTTTACAAGATATAGGGGATTAAAGTTTCGTTGAAAATGTTGTAATTTTTGTTCGTAAATTATTGTTGTCCATGCAGATGATTGTGATGTTTAATTTTGCGGGAGTTTAGGGAGTTAACAAATTTTCTTTCAACTAGTTTTTCTTAAAAGTTTTCTTTTCAACAAAGTTTTGTAAGACTTAATTTGATAAATATTTGTTCACTTTACACAAAAGATCTGCCCGTTTTACCAAATTAGCAGTGGTGTAGAAAAAATTTTAAAAAGAGCTTTTTTATTACAGATTATGTTTAATTTTAAATAAACTTTGACGTCCTATTATATCTCTTTAAGAAGACATTTGCGAGCCTATGCATATTAAGACTTTTCACCTTAGTTTCTCATGTATTAGCCGTTCTAGAAGTCTGTCAGCGGTTGTCTGAAACACCCTGAAGTCTGTCAGCGGTTGTCTGAAACACCCTGTATTTTTGTTGTACAGCACATCAGTCTATTCAGAATAAAAATCTATCCAATAATGCCAAGAAAAACATCCAGAGCAATATAAGAAACAAATTGAATTTAAATAAAACTAACTATGTTTTTTAGATGGATTTGTTTTTTATTCATTGCTCTACCGGTTTCGGGTTTTTTAACTCATCTTCTGGAGCTTGTCACCTGAAGATTACAACATTTATTGAATTATTACAACTTATTTTTAACTTACTTTTAATAAAGATGGAAATGAAAAATCTTAATAAATTCATAGTCTTCATCAAACCATTTCATGTTGGTATGATACTTGGCTGATGAAAATCGAAATGTAATTGACGGAGTTGCAGTTTAGGCATTCTGGTGTAATAATCTCTACATACAGGGGTTTTTCTTTGCTAGAATTACAATTAATACTGATGACTAATGATATTGTACATCAATGGATACAGAATACAAATCTCTATCCAATAACATGAAAAGGAACATGTACGGATAAATCGGAATATAAATAGCTATGGCCCTTTTTTGTCTGATACCCGATATTTAATCATATCATACAAAGTTGTTGAACAGCATTTTGTTTTTGCTGCCTGCTTAAGTTGAGTGATTACAAGATGTTTATTATTGAAAAAAATAAAGTATAACGAAGGAGAGACTAAAGTTTGTTATGTTTTAGGTGGTAAATTGTAATACTTTGAGAATTCAAAATCATTTATTGTTAGAATTGAAAAGTGGGTATTCACTTTCAACAAAACATTACAAAAACTATTTAAGAATGGATGAGAAGATTCCAGAAGAAAAGAAGAATTGCTTCTTGATATGTAGGGCATATAAATTGATTTTAAGAATAAATACTCAGTTAAAATGCAGTATAAGCGTTAGAGACCATCTATTGTCACATTTACATTCTTAGCAATTGAATCTAAATGTTACATGAATCTTATTTCACTTTGCAGTATAGTACTCAAAATACATGTAAAACAATTGCAAAGATAAAACATTGTATAACATTTCATTCCGTTTATATTCAAAAATTAATAGTTTGGTGGCAGCTACTGTGCCCCGAAACTTATCTGTTGTCATTTTGTTTTAAACTATTATATGTTCTGCTCAAGAGAACATATCGCTCATTTACATAACATACGCGAAAAGGAAATTCTTTTTAATATCACTCTTCTTAAACCCATATGGGGGATAATTAGATAAATAATTTTTAAATTTTATTATTTCAACTTGATATTTTTTCACTTTTCTCGATTTTCTAGTAAGTGAGCGACATCGATATATGACCATATTTAAACTATTATAATATTTGATTAAGATAAGTGTAATAGATCTATGATAGTATAATATCCACCTAATACATTTTTTTTGTGTAGAATATACTTCTGTTAAAAGGGGTGGAACAGTGCAGCTGTCCAAAACAATAGTTTTTTTTATTATTTATTTTAATAGATACACATCTCAAGATTATTTCAATTTTTAAAACAAAATTCGTTTCGTTATCCAAATAGTTCTACACAATTAACACCGACCTGTGCGACTATTGCCAATACAAGTACTTGACTTTATTAGCTTGAAGTCTTACTTATTTTATTATTAATAGGGTGAAATGCTAATTTTGTTGAAAATAGGAAGAAAAGAATTTAGACAACTTTTTATATAAATTCTCTACAGACGCAAACCCTTAGCATAAGAATTGTCCAATCAGTGCCGAGTGGTGGTGTTCATTACAGAAGGCACAATTAATAATTTAAATAATTATAAACATAATTCTGCCATGTCCGCTGATGTTGCAGCAGCCAGTTAAATAACAAACTTTTCACAAAAATAATACTGGAAGTTTAAATAATATTCGAAAATTTGCACCTAAATCATATGGGTACAATATTATTTAATGATGGCCATATCACTACTGGGTATCTTAACTAATTGGAAATTGAGATTGGTCAAACTATCTACGATTACTATCATGAAATTGATAAAAAGTGCGTGAAGAAAGTTAAAAACAAGAAATGTGATGAAATACTCATGAAGGTCGTATGCCTGACCGTTATGACGATCAAAGAATAATTATGGACGATGAGGAACTTCTATATTCAACTGTACATAACTGTTTTTCATTTCATCAAGCAAATCTTTTTTTTTGTATCGTGATGTGTCAAATGTTGCACAATATCTAATTTATTATTAATTTCTTAATGTTTACTTCTAATTCTTATTTGGCCTTTTTGGTATATCAAATTGTTTTTCTTTAAAAAATCCACAAGAAACTAAAATAATCTAAATAAACTAAATATCTGTTCTAGTAACATCATAATCAATTTTAGTTTGTATTAAATAAATATAACTTACGTTATATCTTAAAAATGATCACCTATCGTCATTCTGAACATCATTGCGAAGTGGGTATGCCAAATACATTCGCTTCTTAGAAATTGAAGTGATACTTAAGACGATTTTCGCCACTTAATGTTTTATTTTTGGCCAATCTATACTTCGGTCTAACACATGTTTGAACTGGTTTTACGTTTTAATACGCTGTTCCCGCTTTTATAACACATTTCTGCGCTGTTATTCATTGCATTAAATATTGTATGTCGGAGAACCGATATCTTCCAGAGTAGTTTTGAAACTCATACACATTCATTTATGGAAGTGGCTACTATTTAATTGTCAGATGATTATAACCCAAATGTTGATGTCAGCAATAAACTACCAAAATGTAAGATTTGACAAGGGAGGAATATCCGAAAAGTTAAAAACATAAAATTATCAAGGGTAGATCACATTGATAGTTTAGAAAGAAACAAATGATGAAATGGAAGAATAAAGAGGATATCACAGTCAAGACAACCAAGATGTAATTCAGAACACTGAATACAGTTAAAATGCCTTTAGCACTTGTAGGAAAAACAATAAAGGCATGGGAGGTGTAGACCTGACAGACAATTATTTACATTATTATTCCTCTACCAGAAAGAGACTAAAAGAATTTACTTGAAAACATTTCGCCACTTTTTAGACATATTACACATTTAGACAACAAAAATTGTTACCAAATAGAAAACTTGATCGTAGAAAATATCGGCAAAATTTTTTGATGGACCTAGGTGAAATGCTCAAGGATATCAAGGCTCTGGAAAGTATTTCGTTCCACCTACAATAAAACAAAAGCCGACAAAACGATGTGTCGTTTGTAATCAAAAAAAAAATACAAAGCAATCTCGATACGGATTTGACGTAGTACGTCAAACAATAGACAGAATTATACTAGACCTATATTCTAAATATCTGGGAAGAATATATTTTATGTTATTATGTTGTGTTAATAATCAAAAGAATCTAATAAGGAGAAACTGTAATTCTAATTCATGTTTTTACGCGGTGAGCATGACGCTTTTAAAACAAAGATGTTGGGTGTGACGACTATGTTCGCATGCAGAAAAACGAATCGCACACCAAGTTATTCACAATGCTCAACGTAAAAAGCGCTTAAGAGGTTAAAAATTTTCAATGGCACATAGAAGATGTCTTTAAAAATAAACGGAATATTTTCATATTCCATTTATTATATTCTTTGAATTCGTAAAAATTTGATTTTCCCCGTAACTTCAAAACAATAATATAAAGGTTTGGTTTTTGCAGGAGTCGATTAATCTCTAATAATATCCAAATATATATACAAAAATAAACTTAAGCGAATCACAAATTCATCGATTTTTTTCATTTTTATTGATGATGAATCCTTGCATATGTAATTGGTGATATGTTTGTTACTAAATAAGTTGTTTCAGTTTTGAATCATACATCACAGCCATACACTGGCTGTGTAATCAGTTTGAATCTTTTTTCAATAATAGTAATTCACTCTCATTAACTGATCTTCTCCAAAATTTAAAGAATATAGTCAAAACTCATAAAACCGTAATGTTTGTTAACTAACTAATGATCAAAATAATAATAATAAATAATCTCAATGTATTCTTTTGATAAAATATTACGGAATAATTTCTCATAAAGTTGTATATTAATTTCAAATCGTGTCTGTGGCCGCAATTATTAAAAAACTTTTTTGTTACACTTCCTAAATGTGTTCAATATAAATAATCTTAATTGCAAAGCGGTTAAATTATCTACTTTAAAATTTGTATAAATCCTAAAAGCTATCTTGTGCGTGGGAGATTTGGATGTTTAGAGATTCTTTTCATCGTTTTCTTATTCCTGTTAAGTGGCCTTTTGTGCGAGGGTCATTTGGGTACATAGAGATTCGTTCGCATTGACTGATGGCGAACGTGATCGTCATCAACGATCAGCAATTCGAACGAATCTCCCAAGTACACAAATTTCCCTTGGAATAAGAAACCGATGGAAATATAGCATGGAGTATAAAATAAGTAAACTTGAGACATGTATTAGTTATGACACTATTATACTAATCTGTGAAGGAATCAAAGTTTTCTAGAAGATGTTTTCTATCAGCAGATTACGATGTATTATGGCATATACGTCATCACCATATGTTTGTTATCATTGATTCTTAACCATTAATCAACACAGCAAACAGCGTGTGACTGTATTTTTATAGCACTCGAGTTATATCCGTCTTCATCATTACATTGCATATTTAGTGTTACAACGAATTAACAATAATAAGTTTATAAGTTTATTTTTTAAGTTTACAATTTTATCATGATTAATAAAAACTCGGGTATGCACATTGAATTACACAATGTCAGCAATTTAAATGTTATACTAAATCCAATATTACACAATTTAATTACTTTTTTAAATTTATTTAACTCGTGTTGCAATCCGTTCAATATGGCTTCCCCTTTTTATTAATTTTACCACCATAATGGGAGGGAATACATAAAAAAATAAAAAAAATAATATTTCATTCCGGTTGTTTCCAGCGCAATGCAAGTTGGTTCTCTCAAGAAAACGATTAGAAAACATCCGTAACAATATGGTCCTAAAAATTCCTATGTTCGGAGTGCAATTTCGTACGCATCGCATACTATTTTTCGGATACGTGATACGACCAGTAAGTTGAAATACCGTGAAAGTTGTGTTGATGTAGAGGAATAGTGGGGAAGATGTTAATTAGTTTTGGGATTTAAATGTTTTTAAAAGCTTCGATTGGTTGATTTTTGAATTACACGCAAGGTCATTGGTGAAAGTCGCATGGAAAGCATATTAATAAACTGGACGTTTACGAGATTACGTGGTTGGTATTCGCCATTTCTTCGACAATAATAAAAAAATGATGTAATTTAAATGGTTTGGAATTAAAAATGAGCTTACTTTTGTGATTAATTTATGTGGAAATTCCTATGAGATGAAATTTCGCGCTTGTTATTAGAGGAGCTCTTATTCTCTATGAGTCTTGTATGATTATTTGCGGGTTAAAATGAGTAAGTGTGCGAGAACGCGGACCGTGTGCCCGGGTTTGGAAGGAGCCGAGACGTATCTTTTATTTCACTTCAACGCCCAGTAGTAGTAAATCGTCTCGCCGAGTTTTGTATATAAATGTAGTGGGCGTGTTCAATCGTTGATCAGCTGAACTGTACGGCAGTCCTTTTTAATAAACCAATAATTGTTTTTAACAACTTTATGAACAAGTAACGTTCGGGTTATCTATATAAAAATGATTCTCATCAACGTAACATTAAACAGCTTTATTAATGTTTACTTCTATGTTATCTTATTATTAGAACAATCTTGTTTATACGGGGGTGTATTGATAAAAATAAAATAAAAGATTGTAATATCGAATCTTGTTCTGTGTTTATTTATGAATCTCATTATTTGTAACAAATTTGTAAGCGGTTCATTTAAAGTAGTTTTTTTATTTGCAGCCGTCTCGATGTAAATTGAAATGAAACGTCTGCGCGTGGATGAAACAGTGCAGGAAGGCAGTGGTCCACCGTTATCTGGTAACAACTTATATCGCTCATCGATACCGAACACAACATCGGCTATAGCCTATTCAGGTGCCGGAACAATAAAAGTGGTTGGAAGCGAAGGCATGCAGTCTAGTTTGTACCCTCCGACCCCGCCAGTAAGTTACGGTGTGATGCCGACGGCGGCTGTTCCGCACTCTGGCAAGGGTCAGACAATCCAGCCGCTCTCAGTGGGAGGCCACGCTGCTCAAATAAGGAACAAGGGCGCTTCGCCTCCTTCAGCCGTTCCCCAAGTACCGGTACAAGGCGGACATCAAGGGCCGGCCCAGCAACCGACGCCGCCGTCACAACAGCAGCAAGGGCAACAGCAATCACCCGGCAGTAATTTTCAAAGACTCAAAGTCGAGGACGCGCTATCGTACCTTGATTCGGTCAAATACAAATTTGGCGATAAGCCGCAGGTTTACAACGATTTTCTGGATATCATGAAAGAATTTAAGAATCAATCTATTGACACGCCGGGTGTTATCCAACGGGTATCGAACCTCTTCAACGGATTTCCCGATTTAATAGACGGTTTCAACACGTTTTTGCCGCCTGGATATAAAATTGATGTGCAAAAAAACGATCGCGGCTACGCTTTTCAAGTGTCTGTGAGTGTCCCCAGACCTACCGGTACCATGGTTTCTGAGCCTGTTCAAAAAACTGCTATGATACTAACAGGTTCAGGAATTATCAATAGCAATATACCGAATCCGGGAGGACAGCAACCAATTTCTGGACCTGTATCCTCGAACGCCGCCCTCCCGGCGCATTCCCAGCCCTTGTCACTTTCCTCACAGCACGTTTCCTCTATTGCTCCCCAGGCTCCCCCACATTCCAATCCCGTTTTACAACAGCAACACCATGCGACCGCTGGAGCTCCGTCTGCTGTTTACGGAAATGCTGTCACTCCAACTCTACAATCAGCAGCCACGCAGCAACCCCATCATCTCAATTTAAACAGCAATGGCAACAATTCAACACCCTCTGTGCAGCCACAGCATCATCATCACCACCATCACCATCATCATCAATCCCAACAGCAACCTCATCATCATAACAACACGTTGCAATTTTCTGCAGCCCAAGCTGCTGTCAATCAAGCTTTACAAGGTGGGCATACTGAGGCACCCCAAAATCAACCTGTTGAATTTAATCATGCCATCAATTATGTCAATAAAATTAAGGTAAGTTAAATGTTTCCGTTTAGTATACAATTAAAACTTTTTATATATAATAGAAAACAGTAAAGTGTGATGAAAAGATTAAAATACGTAATTAAATGACCTTGAACAAAAACCTTTTGTTGTGTTTCTTACAATTGGTTTAAGTTAATTTTAAAATGCGGCAACGTTGAGTGTAAGCAAATTCAAAATACTTTAAAAAAATTATTTGCATTAAATTTTGTTTTCAGAATCGTTTTCAAGGTCAACCAGATAAATATAAAAGATTTTTGGAAATATTGCACACATATCAGAAAGAGCAAAGAACCTTAAAAGAGTCCTCCCAAGGTGTAGGTGGCGGTAAACATCTAACAGAGCAAGAAGTTTACAGTCAAGTAGCCAAACTGTTTGAGAATCAAAGCGATCTTTTAGCAGAGTTCGGTCAATTTTTGCCGGACGCAACGAGTCACATAAACCCGCCCGCGATGGCAGATCACCAACAGAATAGCTTTAAAAAGCAGCCACTAAAACCTTACAGTCACCATAGCGATCGTATCATCGATCGGATTATACCCCATCATAAACCGAGCCATCTTTCTTCAAACCAATTGAAAAGGTCGCCGCCTTATCCGAATTTATTAAACCGAGACGCTCCTTTACCGAAGAAACACAAACTCTCTTCGTCGTGTAGAGATGTTACGATCGCCGAAGCTGGAAAATATTGCACATTAAACGATTACGCTTTCTTTGATAAAGTCCGAAAGGCCGTTCGTTCGCAAGACGTTTACAACAACTTTTTACGATGTTTAGTGATTTTCAATCAAGAAATCGTTTCGAAAAGTGAACTTGTCCAACTTGTCACGCCGTTCTTATCGAAATTTCCTGAATTAATGAAATGGTTTAGAGATTTCGTTGGTCAAACCGACGTCGAAAACATACCGTATAACGTTACAAGAACGGAAAGACCTGTAGGGGAACATACATTGGACATTGATTATTCTACTGCCAAACGTTTAGGTACGAGTTATTGCGTAATTCCACCGTCCCAGGAAGGTTTGAAATTCTCGGGTCGAACGCAGTTATGTCACGAAGTGTTGAACAATCAGTGGGTGTCGTTTCCGTCTTGGGCAGAGGACAATTCTTTTGTTGGATCGCGAAAAAATCAATACGAAGAATACATGTATAGGTGTGAAGACGAACGATTTGAATTGGACGTTGTTATTGAAACGAACGCTTCAACGATTAGAGTTCTAGAAGGAGTGTCCAAAAAGCTTAGTCGAATGAGCCCTGAAGAAATTGCAAAATATCGTCTCGATGATTGTTTGGGGGGACATTCGCCAATACTACATCAAAGGGCTTTAAGACGTATTTATGGGGACAAAGCGCAGGATATTATTGACGGTTTAAAACGGAGTCCTGGCGTAGCTGTTCCCGTAGTTTTAAGACGATTGAAGGCGAAAGAAGAGGAATGGAGGGAAGCGCAAAAGGGATTTAATAAAATTTGGAGAGACCAAAACGAGAAATATTATTTGAAAAGCTTGGATTATCAGGGCATTAACTTTAAACAGAACGATGTTAAAGCGCTTCGATCAAAAAATCTTTTTAACGAAATTGAAACGTTGTTTGAAGAGGTGAGATAATTCCACTTTAAATTTAAACAATTTTATTTATTTACGGTATTTTTTTCATCTATTTTTAGCGAAATGAACAAAACGACGAGAGTACATGTAAACCAATTGTCGGTCCCCATTTGGTGTTTCATTACCGTGATAGGACAATCCTCGATGATGCGGCAAATTTGTTAATTCACCATGTTAAGCGGCAAACAGGAATTCAGAAGGGGGAGAAACGCAGGATTAAACATATTTTACGCCAGTTTGTGCCTGATTTGTTCTTCCATCCACGACAGCAACTTAGTGATGATGAACGAGAAGAAGATGGTAAATTTACCTTCAATTTTAATCTTTTAATTTGATTTTAAATTCCTCTTTGGCTTTAGATGATGATAAGGAAGATGGGGATGAAAGTCCAAGAGGATCAGTTGGTAATAATGAGAAACGCAACAGTCCGGGAAAATCTCCGGGATGCGCGGATGGTGATACAATCTTTTCCAACATCGATATTAAAGAAGAACAATTGCCTTTACATGCACAAACTGATGATCCAGTAAGTAAATCGTGATGGTTCTTATCGCATCATTTGATCTAAGCAAGTTTCGTATAATTAATTTTTTTTAGAAATTTGTACAAGACATGGTGCAAAATTAATAAATGCAGGCTAGAGTGAAGGGTTTATTGATTTATGATTTTCTCTTCTCATTCACCTGCAACAGTTTAGCATTAAACGTTCATTTTGTATATTTGTAAAATTCGTCTTATTCAAAGATGTTATTTTAATGTAATTAACTTCGATGTAACCAACCCTAAAAAAGATAAATTTCACTTATCAGACAATACTTAGACATTACACTTTAACAAGTTTAATAATAAGAAAGTAAAACACAAATGATAAATCTTTTTGTGAAAGGAGAAATATGTCACGATAATAATCTCTATCTAATCTTTTCTCTGATTTGTTATTTAACTTTTTGAAGTATGCTAATAAACTTGGAGACATAAAAATTTTAAATATTAAAACGGATTGTTAATTAATCTTTTTTAATTGAAACACTTGATTCTATTTAGCGCCAATTTCTTTTTTGAAAAAAAATATTTAGTATTTAATAAGTGGAAATAAAAGAAAATAATCGCCAATTATTTCCAATTATAGTTTTAATTTTGTTATGCAATTATAAGTGAGTTAATGAGGTACTAAAAGTAATTGGTTCCAATGCTTAACATTTAATGCGATTTTTGTTTGTACAGAACTGATTATAAAATGTAATGAACAGTTGGAACACATGGTTTAAAACATTAACTAATAAGTTTTCTTCCTTGAGATTTGTTTCATAAATTATTTTATGTAAAAAGAATCATGTTGAATGATGGAGCTTAAACCTGTCTTGCACGAATAGGGCAGATCAAACAGAGGAAGAGATACTTAATAAAATTTGGAATATTGAACGCAATATTAGAATAAAACGCATGATTGTTCAACAAAATGAATTAAAAGTAAAGATTGAAGATTGAGATTTCTATTACAGTAAATGTTCGATAATTGCAACAAGCCTTGATTCTGTTTGTCAGAATTGCTTTTAACAAATAATGCTGTGTTTAATGCTTTAAAAAAAAATGTTGTCAAATTTAAATGAAAAGAACTGATTTTTATTTCCAAACTTGGCTGATTTGGAATTTTATGCTTCAATTAAAAGATTTGTGATGTTTTTTATAGCTTTCACATCATTGCCAGAAAAAGTGTTATACTTTCATTTAAAAACCAAATATATAACATATTTTTTGTATTGTTATCCATATCACCAAATATGATATGGATAACAATACAAAAAGTATATATATATATATATTCTATTATATAGATATTCTATTAAATAATCTTTACCGGTTTTGGCACATTGCCGTCCTCAGAAGACCCTACAAAGTTGTTCAATATAAAAAAAGAGCAAAAAGACCAATGGAAATGAAACGAAAAAGGCGAAAATGATCTTATTCAATAAATCTTATGAATGTAATTATTACAATTAAATACAAAAACATTTAAAAATTAAAAACTTTTCAAATTTTCTACAAATAAAATCGAAAATGTAAAAGTATATTAATATTATGAAAATCATTCAGCAAAATTCAGAAAACATTAATTAAAATCCATTACACGCAATAAACAAATTAATTAACAAAATCCAACATAAAACTACAATGAAAAATATAACTCACTACAAGATCCCAACACTGAAAATAATAACATATACCGAGCCATTAAATACCCTGGACATATTTCCTATAGACTTCAAAAACTTTTAAAACAATATAAAATTAACTTAACGTTTCGTCTCCAAACCTAGGTATTTCATGTCCGACCTAAACTGTTTAAGTAAAAAATTTACTAATAAGTTGATACACATTGTGTGGACACCACTTAAAAAGAAGGTAATATGTGATAGAATTTGAATTCACAAAACTACAGTGATATATTTAATGAATTGTTTCATATTTTTTTAAAATGCATAATGCCATAAAAAATCGGCTGAACTTGAAAGACCGACGTTTACAGACGGAAGGTGCTAAAAAAATGTTTACAGACGAAGGATTAATTTTTAGAACAAGATATAACTTAATAAATATACTAATAAATAATAAAGATGAGACTGAGTTGATGCAGAAAAGTGGAGTTTACCAATTACAATGCAATTCATGTGGAGCCACATACGTTGGCGAAAGAGGAAGAAACCTGGCACAACGTAAAACGAACATAAAACGAGAGAAAATTCGAAATTCGGAACACATCATTCTTAATAATCATGATTTCCAAGAAAGTAAAAACGCCACTCTGCTGCATCAATTGCGTAAAGCCTACATATGGAATTATTGAAATCTTACGAGATTAACAAGTTCATCGCCACGAAACCGGACGTTATTTTGTTAAATGAAACTTAAAAAAAAAATGAACTTAATTACAACCACCCTTCTACAGCTATTTGAAGTACCCTTTCCTAAAAGATATTAAGCACAGAGATAGATAAACATTTCCTTTTGATTAAGGAGCTAAATGTAGAACTACCTTTGATAAATACTTTGTAAAATTCGTTTTTAGTTTTGTCAATTTTATTTTTTTTTAAATTTCTTTAAATTTTTTGTTACCAAGATCGTTCCGTCTATGTAGGGCTTTTATAACTTTGATTGATAATACAGATCCATTAATCGTTTTAATTAAGTATTAAATCAATTGCACATTTCACTCACGTAATTTATTTAGTTTTTAAATGTTTTTGTATTTAATTGTAATAATTACATTTATAAGACCTATTGAACAGGATCATTTTCGCTTTTTTCTGTTTCATTTTCATTGGTCCTTTTGCTCTTTTTTTTATATCAAACAATAATTTGTACTTTTGTCTTTGTAGGGTCTTCTAAGGACGGTAATGTGTCGAAACCGGTAAAGACTTAATACCATTTATTTTAATTATTCAAATATATAACGTTTTTTCAGTATCCTGAACTCATCATTTTTTAATTTATTTTTTTAGTTGTTTTAAAAATTTAAACCGAAAGAATTTCGTTTTTTCTTTGTTATTATTTTTGTGTGAAATTGTGCTTTTGTTTACTATATTTTACTTACAAATATCAATCAGTTTAGCATTGCTCTGTAATTTAATTAGTATTTCAGCTTTTTTACTCATATTTAACTGTTTCCTCATCAGTAAGTTAATTAAATCACTTATCTTAAGTCTCAAACATTGCAGTTGTAAAAAACGATTGAAAGCACTTTTTGTTTGCTACTATTAAAGAAATTGTATATATAGAAACCGCATCGCCTATGTTCGCCTGCATACCAGTTTGAAGCCAACGCAAGACTCGCTTTGTTTACTAACCTCCTCGGGTAAACCGAGAATACGCACAGATCGATCTATCGACTCAACCAATTAAAGGAATTCTCGGCAAATATCGGTTGAATTCATAATCCGATCTGTCCTCATTATCGATTTCACTAAGGAAACAAACCGGGCATTGCGTTGGCTTCATGTTTTAGTATTTACAACTGCTTGAACATACAACATTTTTTTGACTATTATAGAGATTTGCAAATAGGGATTGTTGCATTTATAAATAAAGAATTCAGTTAATATCTGCGATTGAAGTTTACCCAATCACCAACCAACTCAATATTGCACTATTCATTAATTCTGTTATTTCTATTCACGGATTATTATGAATGATATTGAATATGTTATATATTTATGCAGGATGTTTTAAAACAACTTTTAAATATTTATAGGGTAGTACTACAGTCGAAAAGTATTAATGAACATCACTACATTATTTTGTAGAAAATATGAAGTTTTGATTTAACAGTTGGTTAGATAGTTTAATCATAAACAACATTAATGCGAATAAGAAAATGTTGTATTGCTTAGATTTCCAAGAAAAAACATGTTTTTTTAATATAAGTTATAAGAAAAATTTAACTGACTACAGTATGTCTCTGTTAGGTATAATTGATGATACATTTTTGAATTCAAATTTCATCTTTTATAATTAAAGTCTTGATGTCATAATACGAAATATAATCTAGTTTTACGTCCAATGTTTGATAACCATTGCAAGTAAAGTGGTATTTCTGCGCAATGTACTACAAAAATTGATTAAGATAAAATGTTAATTATGATAAATTATAGCGATATGCCGAATTTTATTAATTTAGGATATAAAAGCAAATAGCAGATTTTTAAATCATAAGATTAACAAAACATTTTTGATCTAAACTAAATTAACATAAAAGCTTATTACTTATTAAATGATTCATAATTCAGCCCTTTTCCGACATTGTTTATAACTTTTTCTAATTTTCTAGTATTTCAAAACATCGGTTTTCATTCATACCATTAAACAGCACACCACACATTCACATTCTGGGAATACTGGCGTTTACAAGCTATGCAGATAATGTGGTTTAGCTTTTGACCAGAATCGACAATTTTGTGATGTTACCCCTCCTTTAGTGGTGGACAATGCTATGTCCAAAATATTATATTTATTAACGTTTTGTTTCATCACCTAATTCGATAGTGTGTTTAAATTTTTTACGGCAATATTTTATTGTTCTCGAAACATGCTGTGATGTTTCCAAAAACTTTTTAACAATTCTCTTAATTGTTTTTTTTAACTAAAAATCGAAATTTTTACTTAAATTGCTTTAAAACTGCATTGTAACTATTCTAATCATTTGTTTTTATTGTAAAACGGAATATTAAAAAAAATTCAAGAAAAAACTTATTTTCTCTTTTATATGCTAAATTAATAAAAATCGACATATCGCAATAGTTTAACATAACAAACATTTTATCTTGATCAACTTTAGTTGTATATAGCTCAAAAAGGTCACTTTACCTGCAACAATTAACAAACTTCTTCCGTAAAATTTGGTTATATTTCGTTTTAGTTATTAAGTTAAAGTTAGTAAAAACGACATCCAGCCTTCCAGACTTTAATTGTAAAAGATGAAATTTGAATTCAAAAATTTATCGTCAATTATACTTTACAGGGACACACTGTATAATACTAAAATTTTCAGTTTTTATAAGTTACATAAAATGTACAAGTTTGTAATCTTGCTTAAAACGACGCCTCTTACTAAAGATGTTTAAAATGTCGACCAGGAATATCGATGTAGTTTTGATTCTCTGTTCAAATGAAGTCCAAATTCTTTCAATTAATCTGTCTGTGTTCATGTTCATTTCAGAAAATTTTCGAAATCGTTTACAGGTGTCGCATACACTAAACTTTTTACAAAAATCTGGCAACAGAAACATCAAGCTACTCTCAAAAAGTGTCTCTTTTTGAGAGTAGTTCATTCTGTATCGATTTGTTAAGAATCCAATCAGTAGTAGTCATAATTAAACATTCTTGAAAACGATTGATTTGCAAACCTATTAAGTCCTTTAAACATTGTTTAAACAAACCTGTATACATATTTTTGAAACCTTTCAGAATGAAGGAATTTTTGAAATCATTTGAAGTAGAAAAATTCTTTGAATATCAATATTAAGACAAATTCGCTTTAAAATAAGCGTCTTAGATTGAGTAATAATTATTTTTAAAGTATTATATAATAAAATTGTGATAATTTACATGGTTATGTAGCTTGGTAGAAGTAATTCAGAATAATTTTATATTCTTATTTTTGTCTTATTTAGAATACTCAATAAAGGCATAGTTGTAATATGAAGTACTTCTTATGAAGTATTAAAAATTATAACGAATTAGGCAAGGTCATAAGCACTCATATGATGAAGTTTATGTTGCGATTTCTATCTTAGACAAGTCCGTATACATGTGTTAGCAAAATCTATTGTATTAGAACTCGGAAATAAAAAACCTTTAAGAAAGATTGAATGAACCTAAAATGATTGAAAAATACATTTCACTTTGATTTTATATCTATGCAAAATCAAATTTGAACAAATGAAATTAATCGAATTTATGTGGTATCAATTTAGAAATAGAATTAATTATGGGATACTTTACTAGGTAAAATTAATTTTTATATCAATGAAGAAGCTTGCTAATCATCTTTTAACAATGTTTGGATCCACATATTGGAGGGAAGGGGTTTTCTTCAATGAATTTTATAAAATCTACCAATAGAAATAAACTAGAAAACTGATTGCAAAATACGTCAAGATAAGGATTACAAAGTATTAATCTGATATTAATAAATTGTCTGAAAATAGACAACAATAGGGTTTCTTAATATATTTTATCATTTTTTCACAACATTTTGTTATATATTTAAAAAATAATATTTCATAGTAAAAATGTTTTTAACTTTATTCTTTGTTCATTCACACTCGGTAGTTTACAGACAACAGTAATAAATAACTTAATGACCCATGAGCTAGTACTACTAAATAAAAATAATAAACAAATTTTGACCCACTTCTCAAAAAGTTTCGCCATCACTGGTCTAGACCATCTAGTATTTTTATTGCTGTTTTCTCTAGTATGATTGTCAAAATGACATGTTACTTAAGGTGTAATTCATAATTAATTAAAAAAAATCTGTGTTGTTATGAGTAGCTTTTTTATAATTCTTGGAAGGAAATAGGATCAATACAAATAATTGAATGAATAATTTTCAAGATAATATTGCTGTTAAAAAAAAGTCAATTATATTCTTAACTAAATTTAACAGAAAGACGACTAACATAGTTAATGAATCAACACACAACTACTTTTTTAATTGTTTTTTATAAATGTGTAATTTTCAGTACATTATATAAATATAAAAAGCCTGTGTATAAATTACCATAAATTAGAGCCTACATTTTATTACTGCAAAACGTCGTAATAATATATCCATTTTTATAGTTAATATGCTAACCATGACTTGAATGAGTTGATATATGTACAAAATCGTGCTACAATAACAACAGGAATAACGTGACAAATAATAATTCAAGGAACCACACGTTATAGTTTGATAAATATTTACAATTTACACAATGAGTCGATAAGATAGGTCTTCATGCATGAATTCAATCGGTTATTACAGATTTTATAGAACCTAATTATTTATTCGTTCCATACTTACAGTGTTATTTTCATACCCAGTATTTTATTTTTTTTATCGTTACATACAGTGGTCATAAAATGTCACATTATACCAACTAACATATGCAATAAACAATTGTGATACAATCTGACATCATAACGAATATTTTAAAAGTTTAAACGCATTTTTTATTCTCATTCACGTATGATTCTTTTGTACTATTTATGAAATACTTGGAACACCCATGAATCAGTTCTTTTTTTAACCTACATCTTATTTAATTTGAATCACGTTTGGTTTTCCCCGTTTATTTTTTAATATCCTATAAAGTGTTTTATTTATTTTTATACGTCATTCTTTAATGTTATTATTGTTTTTACAGGAAGAAGCGTACACACTGTTCATGGCAAGTAACAACTGGTACCTCTTTTTAAGGCTTCACGTAATTTTATGCGAGCGTTTGGCAAAAATTTATGAACGAGCCGTTTTTCTAGCAGACGAAGAATCGAAACAAAAAAATAATCGAAAAGAAAGTACGGCGGTTGCGTTAAGATTAAAACCAAAACCGCAAATAGAAGTCGAAGATTATTACCCCGCATTTTTGGATATGGTAAAAAATTTGCTAGATGGGAATATGGAGTCATCAATGTATGAGGATACCCTTCGAGAGATGTTTGGTATTCACGCGTATATTGCTTTCACGTTAGATAAAGTTGTTTCATATGCTGTAAGGCAGCTACAACATTGCGTAACCGAAAGAACGGCCGTTGCTTGTATGGAAATGTTTCAAAAAGAACAGAAACGAAATGGGGCTGGCGGACCGTGCTCCACAGCGCACAGAAGGTTTCATCAAGAATTAGCGTATCAAAGGGCGATAGAAAAGGTTCAGGATGAAAATTGTTTTAAAATTTACATCTACAAAAAAGATTGCAAGTTAACCATCGAGATGATCGATACCGAAACGGAGGAACCCAAGAAACTAGAAGAAGCGAAAAAATGGAGTTCATACAAAGATAAATTTGTGGAATGTTCTAGTACAATCAACAGGCGATTACCGCTATATCTCAATCGAAATTTGAAAAAGTATAAGAATCGGCATTTCCGCACGCGGAATAACATAGTTTGTAATGACATTAACGATATTAAGATCGAGAGAAGGGACGACGAATTGAGCGTTAGTAATAAGCGGCAGGATGGTGCGGAAAAAAGGGATAATAAGAGGTTGGAGCCTTATGAAGAACTTGAAAAAAAATTAAACGAGAGGTTGCCTTCGGAGCGGAATCAAACAGATCATCCTGGATATGTTGTTTCTGATGATACCCAGTGCAGGTTGGACTCTGCTAATGCGGAAGTTACGTATACTGCTGATAAAGGAAGTATACTTTATAAGTATGGAGCATTTGGGAGAGCTAAAGAGGTGAGTAATCAATAGTCATGCAAAATTATCGAAAATTTTAGAGAATGTAATTTTACCGTAACATTACCAATACAATTAGGTACCAATACTCATAATAAAAAAAATTTGAGATATACATCTAATTCTCTTTTTACTTAATTTATTTGTAAAACAAATTCGTGTAAAAAGAGAATTAGTGTAAATAATATTAAGAAAATCTTGTTAGAGTTTGTTTAAGAATTTATTTCATGCTTATACAGAGTGTTTCTGTAAGTAGTACAATAATATTAACCACCAATACTAAAATAAAAATGATTTGCCAAAATTTTGGCCTAAACCCATAAATGACTAAGACCAATATTTTCAAGATGGTTTGTCTTAGAATAATAAAATGTAATCGTTAGTGCAATATTATCCTGGAGTCGTTTAAAATCACTTAATTATGGTAGCTGGGATTAATATAGAGGTCAGAAAAGTTATTTACTTAAAACGGTTTTATTTGACGAAGTAACTTCAATTATTAAAACACATTAACTGAGATTGTTGGACTAAATTTCGGATGAATTATCATTTCTGGATTTATTTTTCCTTCCAATGTTTTATTTTTATTATGATTTATTTCTTAACCATTTAATTTTCTAACTGATTTTAAAAGTCTATGAGTGTACTTTCCTCAGAACAAAACTGTACTTGAATATCTCATTTCGTTTCCAAGATATCCATTTTGGAACATAACCTAAATTTTTATTATTTAAAATTTGTAATATTTCATAAAATTAATAAATTCCTTAATTATTTTTGAAAAATCTTACAAAATCTAAGATTAAAAATAATTTTAAAAAGAAGCTTTTTTTCATTGTATTTAAGGTTGCATATTTTCAATCTCAAACAATATCTCAATAATATTGCACAAATTATCCAATTTTCTTTCTATGGCAAACCATATTGAAAATGATTAAGAAAAAATCTAATAAATTCTTAACATTGCAGGCCTATATTTTAGCCATTTCTAAAATTTCTAAAACCATTCTAAAAAAAAAATTTAAATCTAAAAAGAACTAAGGAAATCTAAAAAGAAAACTGAATGAAGTTTAAAATCTAAAGAGAACTTGGTGTACAGGGTGGGTAAGTTTCAAAACTTTCCACTTCTAGGTCTAGTGTTAGTTCTAGTTTTATATCATTAGATCTAACTCTAGACTTCGAACTAGAATCATCTGGGTTTAGCTGTCTTAAAGAGACGTACGGCTAAACCTGGATGATTTTAATTCTAAAATCTGATCATCTTTCATTTCTAGTACTTCTAAACAATAAATAATCTGGAATTATATCAATTGCAAATGGATTGGCAAAAACTGAAACTGTTGATTTGAAACATCCCAGACCTTCAAATCTGGTTTCAAATGCTGTATTTTCTTTTGGTATTTATTAAGTTGTTTTTTCATGATATCAAAGAAGTTTGCTTTTAAACAATGAAAATTGCCATTAATTTGACTTTACATCATTTTAAAAACGCTGAAGATTTTGATTGATAACTATAGTTTTAGATAAATCACTTACATGCTTTCCTTGTAAAGCTAAATTGCTTGATGTCAGTTAGAAAGTTTTCTTCTCTAAGAAAAGTTAAAACTTCTCTAATTGTAAGAGGAATTTTTATCTCCCAATTTTACGAATTGTTTTTCTTGTTCTTTTAAAAATATGTAAATAGAAGTGAATAATTCATTGAATCTTGAACTGAACATTATAAACTGGTATGGATGAATATCATAAAAACCAAGCTAAATGTCGTAAAATAGTAACTTTTGCAATAAATTCTATATTATCATATACTATCCCTTGGACCTGCATTTAAAAACCTAAGTTGCCCAGAACCCAGTTGCCCACCGGTGTTATACAGCACATATGCACATTTTCTACCCATTACCAACACTTAGTATTCATAAAGCGATTTTAACTAAACTCTTGGACGATAGATGTCTCTTATAACCATTATAGAATTATTTTTAAACTGTATCTAGAGTGTTACTTTATGGATAATATTATTTAATATACCGGTAATGTTATTTTTTATATCACTATTAACCAAGCACTTCATATAGGTTGAGTTAATAAATAATTCTGCAATTTCCTGCTTTATCATATAAATATATTCTATGATGTAATGATTTGGTAAATATTTATATATATTTTTTTTTGTAAAAATTTAGACTCATGCAGCTGTGACGAAACGATTGGCGGTGCAGTTCCACGCGTGGTTAAAGAAGTGGGTCAGTTCGAACGTCACGGATGTGCAATTGAAACAGTGTACGGATTGGTTTATGGGTCGTGGCGAGAATGTGGTCCCGAACAGGACGCGAATACAAACGAATAACGATTACACTCGCACGCCGTACGCGGTCTACAATAAGTATCACGTGGAAAGGCTCAAGGATGACTCTGCTACGTGAAACGTGATTTAGAAAAGTGCCGAACTTAGACGTGTTTAATTATTATTATTATTATTAAAAAGAATATTATTACTACGAAGTTTAAAGTGAGAAGTTCCTGTGATGGGATACGATTATTATAATTATGATAATTGTGTATATGATGATGATGATGGTAACTTTTGTTTTTGATTTTTGCGGGATTTGTTTTTAAATTGATTAAGGCGTTTGATCTCTACCAACAGCTCACTTTTATTACTTCCCCTCCCTCCATTCGATTTTTTTCTCTCCAACAGTTGTTTCTTTGGTCTTAATTTACTTTTGAACACAATCTCATTATTAGCGTAATAGTAATGTTTAAATAATTTAATTCAGCTTCGATTTAAGAAAATATTGATACATGGTTTTTTAAAATACGCGTGTAAATTGTTTATGATCATTTAATTTATTTTTTACGTTTCGTACAACAAGTGCTTATACAATGTTGATGAATTTGTTTAATAAGGTCTAAAACTGTTTATTATAAATTACACCTTTATTGTTCTCCTCCCCTTTGTTTAAAAAGTCCTTAAAAGTTCATTTAATGTCGTTAAGATTTTTCTCTGTGTTTTGTATCACTCTTTTTTTATAATTACACCTTTTAACTTTTATTGTTAAAAATAGTACAAATGTTACGTTTTCTGTTGCTTATAAGAACTTTACAGAATTGTACTTTGATTGATCATCGAACCTGATGTTTTTTAAGTTTTCATCTTTATTTCGTTCATTTATTTTTTTCCATTAAAAGCTAATGTGTCTAAGCGGTTAATTTTTCGCATATTTCTTTGTAATTTAAAAGTTTGAAAAATGATAATCGCATTTATGTTGACATATCTGTTTGCTCTTGTATTATTGCGCGCGGATATTTGAGTCCACATATTATATTTATTGAACTCAGGCACTGTCAAAACGCGAAACGATTTGTATATTAATATCAAAGTAATATATTTAAAAAAAGTACAAAAGTATATTTTTATATTGAATAGATGTGAAAATATATTGTGTTGAAGATATGTCAGCATCCGCATTCTAATATTAATATAATACCCCTTCTCTTTACGATCCCCCTAAAACTTCCCTGTGTAAATAGTGTGAATAAGTGTTGAAAGTTTTTCGACAAAATAGATAATAAATAATTATTATTAGAAATGCGAAAATAATCAAATAGGATTTCTTATTATTATTAAAGGAATTGATGGAAAAACATTCCACATTATTTTTGTTGTATTTTACTTTGTATTGCTAATATAAACCAACGTTTAAAATGACTGCTAGGTGTAGTAATACTCTCGTTCTTTGTATATATTATATAAAAAGTACTTGATGATGGAAGAATATAAATACGGTTTGGTTATTTTCGCATCGAGTGCCCGCCAGCCTGCGCCAGCCTGCCTGTATCGCTCACCTTTGTAAATATTAATAAAATCAATTGTAGATACGGTTCCCTTTCGCCCAAATTCCCCCAGTCAAGTGAGCAGTGATTGTTCAAATTTTTAAATTTAAAAAATGCATAAAACATGTACACTGTAAATATTTCATTTATAAACTATTATTCTTAATAAAAGAGTTTTATTTACACCATATATAAAAAATAATTTTAGTTGTCCACTTTTTAGATCTGTTTCAGAAAGACGGCTTTTCCACTCTGTTTTGGAAAAGAGATAAATCTACAAAGCTTTAAAGGGCGAACCATGTAGAAGATGACTGAATTTAGTAGTTTTGAGGACGTGCATTGGGAGATCATGTTTCAAGACACGTCATAGCATATAAACGACTAAATACCTTATTATTTTGATAAGAAATATTTTATGGGGCCAATTATATGGTATTTTTATGTTTATTTTTATTTTACAGGGCGATGTCTTCGTTGTCTCTAAAGATATTTAAATATTAAAAACGCCATTATAAAGTCTGCTCTGTTTTATCTAACAAAATAAATAGGGTCTTGTGTTGTTAATTTCATGATGTTATCAGAGAAAAGAAATGAACTTCCAGCAACAATCTTCATCTTGCCCAGAAGCAGTCTAAGCAAAGTACTAATAATACTACAGCCTCGAGGCGCCAGCTCTTTAGGGGCGGTGATTGATAGTGGCATGATTAGGGGTAATTAGGAGCATGATTTGTTTTTGTTCATTATGTTGACTTTATTATTTAGTACAATGAAAATATGTTTCTTCATTGCTTTTTTACGTCTGTTATTACCTGAATTTTCGTATGATTAAGGGCGCACTCGTTTTAATAGCCTTGGGGCGCCAAATATCTTAGGACGCCTTTGATATTGTCTTTAGTATCTTGCCGCTCGGAAAAATAGGTATAAAAATAAACATTTTTTTTAACGCAACCAGTAAGATAATGAAAAATCTTTATTTCCCACGTATACATCGTGATTTTATAACCCATTTGTGATATTAACGAATAACAAATATTAAAATATGTCGGAGTTGTAATTCGGTAGTAGGACACCGCTTTAATAACCATAGGTAATGGTGTACATATCGGGCATTGTTTGAAATGCAAAAATCGTGGAGATTAAGATAAAAATTAAGTTTGACGTTTCGTTTCTTTGAAAAAAAGCTCAGATTTTCATCGAAATGTTTAATTTAAAAATTCACAACTTTGAACATAACATCCAATCGAAAAAATCCTATGTCACGCCTTAGATAATATTATGAAATAAGTGCTATAAATCTAAACAAAATTAGTTGAGTAGATTTTGAATAATATTTAAACAAACCTGTTAAAGAAAAATAGTTTCGAGAAAAACGTGAATGAAACAACAGTATTTTGTCAGCATCTTACAACTAAATATATTTCTAATTAGAGTAAAGCTCTGCTAATCCGTAAACTTGCAAATTTGAACAAAATTAGAAAATGTAATATTTGCATCATGTCGATCATGTCCCTTGTAACATGAATTGGTAGACGATATTTCGACGGCGCTGAACGGCTTCTATTAAAATTGCTGAGTTCAAACTTCCCAATGTTTATCAACCCTTGCAATTAATTAGTAAAATGCTAGTGAAATGTATTTGAATAGTAGATGGGGAAGAGGAATACTGCCATTCTAAACCTAAGAGCTAATAGTGCTATAGGGTCTAGGGTTAATTCTAGATCATTAGATCTAACTCTAGATCTAGAACTAGAAACATTTGGATTTAGCCATACATCTCTCAATACGGCTTCTAGTTTTACTTCCATTCACATATACAGGGTTGGGTTGGTTTAGCAGTACATCTGAAGATATTTTTTAACGAACGCCTCTGCAATGCATAATTTTTGATATAGAGTAGTGTGGTGTTGTGGGTCCAATTAAACGCTTCTTTTTAGTTTAATTATTAATCTATTGTTAACAGTTTTAAAAATACAATAACAGTAACAGTTTGTTTTAATGCTAACTTTGGTCTACATGTGCTCCTCAACGGCTGTCGAGCAGCTCTTGCTCTACAGGTTAAGACTTACTCCTTTATCCACAAACTCGATCAGCGTCTGGCTGTCGTGACGCTGATGTCATTTTAAACGTAATACTACAAGTACTTTACAAACTGATTTGGCAGCCCTGTGTATTCCAATTGAAATAAAAATAGAACTAACACTAGACCTAGAACTAGAAAGCTTTGGGGTTTTCCGTGCATCTAAAAACAGATCTAGTGTTGGTTCTAATTTTATTTTAATTTAAATATACAGGATTGGGTTTGGTTTAGCCCTGCATCCGAAAACATTTTCTTAACCATGGCCTCTACAATGAGTAGTTTCTGAGATAGGGTACTTTACACACTGATTTGGCAACTCTATATATTTCAAATGAAGTAAAACTAGAACTAACACTAGAATTAGAAGTAGAAAGTTACGATTATTTTTATTTTTATATGAAAAGGAGCGCACTCGTTTCGTTCGTTCAAGCTAGTCGTAGGGCGCCAAATATCTTAGGACGGCAGTGAGGAGGAGCTTGGTTACGCCATTCTATAGACCATTCAACAATTTAAAAAATCGGTATTATGCCACAGCAAATTAGGTAGTTCTCTCCGACAAACGATTTTAAAAGTGAGGAAGCTAGTAAAAGCTTCACTACATCAAATGTACTGCGAGATAAACTGCAGATATTATTATTATCTAGTACAATAAATCTGTAAATCCGTGTTTATATGACTTTTTGACAACATCTAAATATAACTTCAATAATCCGCATTCTTCCGTAATTTGGATTAAGCTGGTTTTAATTGATTCGGATTAGCGAAGCTTTGCTGTATTTGGAATCAGTTCTTCTATTGTAGCCTCAATATGCTCTATCTCGTTTTAAGCAGCTCTTCTCAACTTTTTGTGGCCTCCTTCATCTGCTGTTGAACACTAATGCTAAGCTGACTTCTGTGCAATAGAGATCTTGATATTTCAGAGTTTAGGGATTCGTTCGGATTGGCTGATGAACAAAGCCGCGACATTGTTCATCGTGGCTCAAATCCATTAGCGGCTCGTCGCCTTACGGTAGAGACTCGGACCACAAATTGCATTTTAGATAGCAATTAAAATAGCTTCAATTAAATAGCTATACGCCACTGGATGAGTTTTTGTCTGACAATCGGCCAAGCATGTATTGGACCCTGCACCGCAGATAATGCCCCAAATTTTACATGGGGCCAGCATGCCAGCATTCAAATCATTCAAACCAGTATCGTAAAGTTGCAGCACTTTGATTTGTTCGATAGAAGTATGTTACTACGTCATAACACATTCGCCGCTGTATACAGATGATGACATTGTCCCAAAGTATACAGCGGTCATCAACACTCAAGCATGGAAAACTCTAATTGGTCAAAGGATCGTCTGGTAGGAATCACCGCGAGACTATAAAATACGCTGTCGCCTATTATTAGCAGTAATGATTAATTAGTAATTATCATTGTAACATCAAGTTGAGTGTATTGTTAAAGGCAAATAAAGTTGCGTGTACTACAATCGTAGAAGGTCTTTTGCATTCAACACTATCGTATGTTACATCCCACATCTGCTACCCCCGCATCAGCAGAGCCAGAACACGTTGCGGCTCTGCTGACGAATCTCCAAATTTTGTAATTTTCGGATCTGCGCTGCACAAAAGACAGCTTTAGCGTTCAAGCTTTCGTTGTTATTTTGAGTATATTGTTTTTTTTAAACATTGTAAAAACAACTTTTCTACCAAAAATTGTGGGAAATTTAATTTTGAATAATATTGCTTGCTATATAGTTTCGTTGTTTTCTAAGTTGCGAAGCCAAACGTTCTATAAAAAACTTGCAACTTATTAACGGCAAAAGTTAATTTGAAGCAATATCGCTTCCTTATACTTTTGATCTCATATCCGTCAATATCAAGAAATACACAAAAATGTAAAAATTTAATGAATTTAGCTATTTTCTAAGTTGATAATGGCTATGCTCAAGAATATAACCATTCAAAAGGAAGTTTTCAAACAAAAGTTGTAAAAAACTTAATTATGAACAATAAACCCTATACTTTTGCTTACAAATGCGTCAATATCGAGAAAAATGCGAAAATAATAAACCTTTCGTCTCCTGACGAGCCATGATGTTCAAGCTTTCGTTGTTATTTGGATTGTATTCTTAGCACTGTAAATAATAATAATATATTCTGTCACAGTGCTACAAAAAGTAGGTGGTGACAAATCAATACATTTAGGGCCTGTTTATTCACCTTTGGTTAAATTTAACTACTAGATATTTTCCATGGTTACTGTAATTATAAATTATATAATTATAATTATAAATTATAAATATCTGCTAGTTAAATTTAACTAAAGGTGAATAAACTAGGCCTAAGTAAAACAGTAAAAAAATATCTTCATCAAATCCTTAACGCAATTACAAAAATAAAATCCTTTTTATAATTAAATTACAATTAACCTACGCTCGGGTATTATAACCGACCTTAATCATCAGAGGAGTACTGCTACAAACTATAAAATTCATGTTCAAATAAGAAAGTTTGATTGTATTCTTAAAAATATTCGGTGTGGTAATTTTAACTGACAGCTTATAAAATAATTTAACAAAATCAAATTCCGGGTTTTCTCAAACAAACGCTGTGCAGTGCTGAGTTAAAGGCAAGTCAAAGTGTCTAGTTTTCGCCTTGAATTATTAAGTTGTGTATCTATTGCGTGTATCTATAGCGGTTGGTGTTGACGTGTATTACTGCTTTAAGAATGTAAATGGACGGATATGTTAGAATGCAGTAGATCTTAAAAAACTTTCCACAAGAGTCATTACTTTGTACTCCGAAGATAAATCTAATTATTCGCTTCTGAGCAACAAACGTACTACGCCATTCAGTACTCCTACTCCACAGAGGATTGTTGTGCGATATGTGTTAATAACACCAAGTATAGAAAGCGTTTAAGAGTGATTAACTATTCACGGACGATTTAGCTTATAGCAACGCAAAATAAGCTGAATTTAGTTTCTTACATACGCTGCCAAGCCTAAGGAACATGTTTGTTTCTGTAAAGACAACCCTACAAAACGTTTAACGAAAACGGGACGTCGAATATGAAAGTTAACACAGACCGTTTTTTGAATGTTAGAAATGTTTCTGTAGACGAATTCGTGTAGACGAAATAGAAATTTCGTCTACACGAATTCGAAAAGCGTTCTGTTACATTCTTGACTTTATCAATGGCGGTGTCATCCGCATACATTACTACATCTACATCCTCTAAGAAACGAGGCAAGTCGTTCACAAATACTAGTCACTTAAATAGCCTAAATGTATTAGAAAAAATGTGAACCCCCAAACCGGTACGCTGAAAATGATCGCAAGTGAAAGCCATTTTCAACATAGAAGTTTTGAAAAATGTTTGTAAGGGGAATTGGAATAAAAAACAAATAATCTAATCTTAGCAGTCGGGGTAGGACATGAATATTAACACTCCACAATAAAGGAGGACAATCAATTTAGCTATTAACAATTTTATAATAAGTTGACGCATCATTACAAGATCAACGTTGACGGAGTGATGGGAGATTAAAGTTACGACAAGCAGATTTGTAATCAATGTGTGAATTCTATTACTAAGTAGTTTTATATATATTTTTTAATTCCTTCAATTGTGCTAATATAATGTTGATATTGGGGATTCCAAACAGAACTACAAACATTTAATACACTGTGAACATATGCAAAATATAATATTTTAATAGCATTGATACCTGCAAAATTTACAGTTGTTCTAAGAACAAAGCCAAGCATACGCCACGTTTTGGAAATCAATCCGTCAACGTGATTTTGAAAGGTGAGCTTTTGGTCAAATATCACACCAAGATACCTAATATGAGATGCTCTCGACACAGCTGCACCACCAAGACCATAGTCAAATTTAATAAAATACAATTTCCTCCTTGCAAAGGAAATTATATGACATTTATCCTGATTGAGCGTAATGTGATTCGAGTCACAGTACTGTTGCAGAGCATCAAAGTCACGCTGCAACGACAAGTAATCCAGAGGTGATGCGTATATATTTTCACATCATCGGCATACATTAAGCAATGAGAATGTTTTGTAAAAATAAATATATCATTGATGTAAATATTGAACAAAAGGGGTCCTAAGTGACTGTCCTGCGGTATTCCCGAAGGCACTGAAAATGAACTTGATTTGTGCCCTCTAATTAACACTGACTGAGTTCTTCCGCGCAAGTAGGAGGCTAATCAAGTAGCTATCGATACCAAAATGGTGAAGTTTAGAAATTAATAGACTATGGTCCACCCGGTCAAATGCCTTGCTAAAATCTGTATATATAGCATCTACTTGGATAAATTCATCCATAGTATGTAATATGTAATTACTATATTTCAGCATACGTTAGCACTGCAATCTTTCGATTCTATGTTAACAATGAAGTAGAAATGTTTAATGAAGAAATCAACATGACACTTAGAGTTTATTTCCAAAAGTCGTATTGATTCATGATTTTGAAGAATGTTATGGAGTGGGTTGAACTTCAGCTTCATATTATCCTTCATATTGAATGATATAATGTTGAAGTTCAACCCAACCTAACCAAATTCAACCCAACTTAAGCAAACCGAATGCAACCAACCTAAACCAACCCATAACATTCCGCATATTGAATAATATGAAGTTGAAGCTTAACCCAATCTAACGCTTCACAAGTTTTTGAAATATTCCGTGACTCACGCGTGAGTCATGTGATTCATTTATGACATTCACTTGAGTGGCGTGCGTGACCCGTGTGGGTCTAGATCGTGAGTGGGCATAAAAAGTCACTCACACACACATCTCTATTTCAAATTCGTATAATTAAATCAATTAACTTGAAAAGATTAATAAACTAAATAACTTTTCAATATTTATTAATTTTCAAAAAAAATCATGATATAAAAATTGTTATAAAAAATCATTTATGGTAATTTAAACTGTCTTTGCAGATCTGCAATATATTTATCTGGAACTTTATTTTCTCTCAAATGTTCGATCTTTTCGTTCATCGTTTCTTTAAGTTTTAGCAATCGCAGGTCTTGTTCTAAACGCAGCGCTTCACCTTCCTTGAATTTCAACTGGTGCATACATATCCTTTCGCGTTCCTTTTCGTTAATTTGTTTAAGCAATTCTTTTCGGTGCTTAACTGCCGCCATATGTTTATTAGCCTTCGAATCACGTTCAATCTCGTACAATTTTTGCTGTACTTTAGCAACCTAAAAAATATTTGAAAAGATTGTATTTTATAACTTTTTAAAATAATTTTAGTCACTTCATGGAATTCTTGCTCATCTCTCTCCAATTCCAACGCTTGAGCTCTACGAATTTCATCAATTTGCTTTCTTCTACCTTCCACTAACTCTTGATCTTGAGCTTTTTTCTTTTCGATAGCTGCTTTAGCCTCTTCCCTCCATTTCTTTTCGGTTTCTTCTTGAATTCGTCTCGCATTCAACTCATCTTGAGCGCTTTTAAGATCCATAGCACTCTGTTGACTGGCCATAATCCTCGCGATTTCTTTATCTTTCGCAGCTTTTATTGCTGCTAATTCCGCTTCCCTAGCCTCCTCTCTTTCACGTTTTTTCCTCATAAACTCTTGAAGTCTCATTTCTTGTATTCGCTCTTCTTCGGCACGTACTTTCTTAAAGACTTCCAAATTTTCATTTGCTTTACGTAATTCTTCTTGAGCTTTCTTTTGAGCAATTTCTTTTTGCCTCAACTTTTCAGCATCTTCTTTTTGCATCGCAATCATTGCCTTATTAATTAAACGACTTTCTTCTTCTATTTTTTCGGCTTCAACCAGCTTTTGCAAATAATTTTCTTTTAATTGTTGATTTATTTGATTTACGAATTTTTGCATCTCAACCGCTTCTCTTTCATGTTTCTCTTCGTCCGCTTTTATAGCTCGTTGTCTGCATTGTTCAATCATGGCATTTAATCTTTTTTCTTCTTCTTCCCATTCTTCTTTGATTTTCTATCAAAAAAAAACATTTTTATTCAAAGTAATATGATTTCGAGATAATTTTTACAATTTTTTCTTTAACTTGAGCTTCTCTTATCACCATACATTTACAAGCAAGAATTGCGCTGTTCATCTGTTTTATTTCTTCTTCTTGTTCCTGACGTAATTTCTGTGCTCTTTGAAGAAGGAAATTGTTTTTAGCGCTTGCATCATCTTCAACCTAAATTGGGAATAATTTGTTTATTACGCTATAATGAGTATATGATTCCAAATCTGGCACCTTGCCTAATTTCCCTATTTTTAAATTTTGATCTATTTGTGCTTTCGCTAAATGTTCTTTACGAAGTTGACTCTCAGTTTGTATGCGGAGCTTTTCTGCCTCAGCTTTTTCAATCATCTCTTGTTTTCCTGCTTTTGTCACCACCTATTAAATTATGTTTAAACCAATTATGCTTGTAGCTTTAATTTAACATACATGTCCTTGTTTAACCAGCCTATCAAACTCTGATTGAGGAATTATGGCCGGAATATCAAGAGGATCTTTGTTAGGTACAATTAATTCTCGAGATCCATCTGGTTCATGTATGGTAACCATTAATTTACCTTCCGTGGCTTTTTTAGGTTTATAATGAATATATTGATCGTGAAGTTTATGGTTGCATTCTGAAGGCCTTTGTCAAGAAATATTATAATTAAAATAATTAAAGTGATGATGTTCACTTACTTATGATCGCCTTTATTCCTGAAAGGTTTCTTAATCGCTTTCAGGTTTTTGCTGGCCATTATTTTAACTTGAAAATTAATTAAAAATGTTGTATATAAGAGAGAAACCTCAACAAATCTGAAATAAAAGAGAAAATTGATAAAATAAGCAAATTTTGCTATAGAAACTGAAAATCAATTTGAATTGTCAAATATCTAAAAGATGGCGCTAAAATACCCTAATTATTTTATTTTAATAATTTGTTCATAAAAAATAGCATTTAACTTTAAATAAATGGATAAAACAATATTTTTTTTCAAAATTTATTAATTTATTCATACTGCATTTATTTTAACTTGATCGGCGTTCCGATAGAACTTCCGTATAAAACTTGATCAGGTTATTTTATGTGAACTATACATAAATAGCGCATTAACGAACGTATCCATTACAAGATTTTTGACATTTTTAAACATATAAATGACAGAAAATGATTTGACGTCAGTGCAGTAAAACTGTAAGAAATTTGTAAAAGCGAAGATGTAATTTCAAAAAGAACACAATACGTATTTATCTCGGACTGACTCTCGACCGGATTAACATTTCCTTCCGATATTTATGTGACACCGCGAAAAATCGTTTTGTCAGGTGAGCATAAAATGAATCAGAAAACACGATTTTTTTTTAATCGGGCGCTTTTCATCATCGGGTCGTCCTCTATTTTCCATGTTTTGTGTCTTATCAGCGTCGTTAGGGATTCGCCACGAAATTTATTAAAATTTACGTAACGATAACCGAGTGTTGTTCACGGTAGAATTCGATTTTTCCACGTAAAGCTAATTCGATTTGTAGGTTATGTTTACTCTTGCTTGCCTAAAAATTATTTTCGCATTTTTATGCTTTATCATTCCAGCGTAAATGTCCTGCAAAGTTGCGTACTCGCAAACGTCATGTCCACACCTAAGGACCACCACTGATATTCCATTACATGAATTACTTAAACATGCCGAGGTAAGAGAAATTTAATTGAAACAATAAAAATTTACTGGTTAATAGTGTTTGTTTATTGCTTGTTTTTTCTTTTAACTGCGAAATAAAATAATTGGTTGCTCGTTTAATTTTGTAGAAAATCCAATGTGTGGATTGTGAATGTACCGGGCCAAACCTGTGGATATGTTTACAACATGATTGTTTGAAAATTGGATGCTCGGAACAGTCAAATGATCACAACACTTTACACAATGCGGTAAGAATAATTAAGTTCTGTTTTAATTTTAGTTTCCATGCAGTTGCTTTGCAAAATAAAACTAAGGTTGATTCATGTTTAAGGCACAAAACCTCAAAAATAACTTAATTTTACATATTCTCATTGAGTGAAAGTTAGGTTTTTATAGTAAATGAAAAGAAAATTGTTATAAAATTTGATTTATACTATTTATTTTTTTTACTTAGTTGGATGTTTTTATAATTTAACTTTTGGTTACTTATAATTAGTTTTTTTTCTATAACACCTGTCAAATTGTTGTAAAGTTGGCAAAATTAACAGCTAGTATGGTATAATAAAAACTGGAATATTTGCAATGACTCATAATAATAATAATCAGAAGAGTCTGATTAGGCTGGTAATAAACATTAATTTAATGATAAAGACAGAAGATATAATTGTGGGTGTTTAATTACCATTTGTTTTCCTAAAACAGGTATTTTGTTCTATTACATCAGTGTGTATATTTTTACAATAACATGTACAATTTTCTCACAAAAGTCTACATACAACACTATAAATGGCAAATTAAGTATTAAAATAGGCACTTTGGTAAGTTAACCAAATCCATTAAGATTATTTTGTTACATCATTATTAATACAAAATTATGACCCATTTAAAACAACAAGAATATGAAAAACAAGATGTTTTCAATAATGGGTATATTAAAAATCTCACAAAAGTCTACATACAAAGCAAGTTTAACATTATTTTTAACACTGAACTATTAATTAATACTGTGTAGAGATGTGTAAATTACGTGAGTCATAATGGGTCACGCGTGATCCACCGTGAGGGGGATCAATTTTTGTACCACTCACGTGAACGTACATGATCGTGAGAAACTTTAGTTTTGACGGTACCCGGCGTGACCCGATTGACCCATCGTTTCATTTTTGTTTATTGAAATTTCGAATAATTAGTATCAGATAAACAAAACTAACTGTCAACTTGTTGGTAGCATAAGCTATTACTGTTCTATAGACTATATATTATTTTAAAAACTGCCACTTATTGGCACACCAGTTGTTTTTTCTCTGTACACCTCATTAATTTAAAATCAGCGAAGTTGTTGGCAGCATGACCTGTTATGTCATCAATGTCATGCTCATTAATTAAAAGTCTGCCAACTTGTTGGCAGTATAAGCTTTTTTGTGTCCAGAGTCCTGCTCATCAGTTTAAAGTCTGCCAACTTATTAGCAGCATAAGCTGCTAATAAGTTATTGTTTTACAGACTATATATTATCTTAATGACTACCTAACTTGTTTGCAGCTTGAGTTATTACTGTTCCAAACACTGTACATTATGTTAAAGACTGCCAACCTGTTCGCAAGATGAGCTATTATCTCTCCATAGTCCTGCCAACTATCTAATTTAAAATCTACCAACTTTTTGGCAGCATGAGTTATTACTATTCCAAACACTGTAGATTATCTTATAGACTGCCAACTTTTTGGTAACATGAGCTATTATGTCTCCAAAATGCAGCTCATCTGTTTGAAGATTGGCAGCATGAGCTATTACTGTTTCAAACACTATACATTATGTTAAAGTCTGCCAACTTATTGAAGCTGTGAAGTATTATGAACCCAAACTATTGATCATCGTTTTGTTATCTATATCGTACTTTTTTAGGTTTACAACTTCTGCACTTTGTTTTTTATATTAAACTTGTTGATTCAAGAAACATTTTTGCGGTATCTGTAACCTAGGATGCGAATAAAATTTCTGATGTTTTCCGGATTATTAGTAACATTTTCAATAACTAAATGTTGAGGTCAAAATTCTAATCAATTTTTAAGTAAATACAATTTTAGCAAAGTGCATATTTGTTGTCAAAATATTCTATAAAGTAATGAAATGGAACAAATAGTTATTTTTTTAACTAAATGACACTTTTGTATTCGAGAACGAAAGTTCAAGAAAGAACTTTCGAGAAACATTCGAAAAGAAAGTTCAGAAAATCGTTCGAGCGGGCATAAAAAATCATTCACGCGCATATCTCTAATACTTAGTGACACCTCCTTTGGCTTGTATGTATGTAGGAAAGAGGAGGGTATGCTAAAGCAGGACAGCACATAGGCCCCAACGGGTCCCTTGTACATCCTCTGTACAAGGTACTTGTTGTGTGCTGCGACCTTCTCCAATGTCAGGTGGCTCCTGACATTGGAGAAGGCATGATTCATACATTTGATAACCTAACGAGACTCACGCGTAAGTCATGTGATTCATGTGTGATATTCACGTGAGTGGTGACTCGCGTGGGTCTAGATCGTCAGCGGGCATAAAAAATTATTCACGCGCACATCTCTAATACTTAGTGACACATCTTTAGGTGTCACTTAATCGCTTAATAATTACCATTATCCTTCCAGGCATGAAGTGGCCTAAGGAGGTGTCACTTAATCGCCACTTAATCGTTTAATAATTGCCATTATCCTTCGAGGCATGAAGTCCACTAATTTTTCCGTCACGATATAAGGTGTTTGATACCATTCTTCAACTAAGGCACGTTTTCAACTATTGCGTCCATTAATATGCCTTTCCTTCAAAAGTCGTTTTAATTCTTCCCACAGGTGTTCAATGGGGTTTAATTCTGGCGAGTGTGGATGAGAATGAAGCTCTTTAGGCACATTATATAACATAAATTCTTTTGCTGATAGGACGTATGCTTAGGATCGTTTTCCTGCTGCATGGTCCAATCCCTACCAAGATGTAATTTATCCACACTTTCTTTTAAATTATTTTTCAAAATATTAATGTATTTAGATTTGTTGACAATGATATCATGATATGATCATAGTATCATAGTATAATACAATACATAAACCACATCCAAATTCTTATTCTTAAAAAATAAATTGGTGTTGTTCTATAACCGATCCTAAAAATATATTACGATATTACGATGTTTACTGAAAATATTACTAAGAATACGGAAGACAACATAAGGGCCTAGGTAATACCAACAGAAATCCTAAAAAAATTACTTTGACAAGTATTAAAGAAGAAAAACCAACTACATATAAATAAATCTTTAGTCAATCTAACTTTACTTTTCAAGTAAGTGTTTGATTTGGATTCAATTTTAATGCATTTTTAGATTTTGTGCAGAAATTTAACTATAAGTTACGTAATTTTTTTTATCCAATCCCGCTTTAAAATTGAACGAAATCATAAAAATTTAAATTTGACAACACTTATATGTTAAATGTAATATCTATAGTAACATCTAAAACAAATTAATATTCAGTTAGGTAATATTTCATTACACCACTATTTGTATAAAATGTGACGTTACAAAACGTCAAAATGACATGTAAAATCTGATATTTCCTCGCGGTGTTAGATAAAATTTTGTACTTAACACGTAAAAAACTGCTAATTTTGTTTAACTCACGCAATTTACTAAACTCTCTCGCTCGTTTTGGCAAATATTGGATTCATTACCCAAAATTAGTCGTTTCATAACCGGATACGTAAATAACTAATAATGTGAATCAATATTTGACATTATTTCAATTTAATTTTTTATGAACGCCTTCGTTTTGAGAGTTTGAAATGTTTGCTGTTACATTAAAGTTCAATGATTAATATTGTTCCATATCATATAATGAAATGAGATTTGACGAATTGTTTCATTACTTGTAGCATTAATTGATATGTGAAATTGCATTCGATGAGTATTCGAAGAGTTGGAATGCTTCACAGTGTTTGCACCCTAAGAAAGTTTAGAAAGTTTAAAATTACCGAGCATAACATGATTTTAGCAATTTTCTTCTTTAATATTTTGACAAATGGGATATTATTAGGTGATATTGTAATCCTCACTAAGCTTTATTAACCTTAACTTTACATAAAAATAACATAAAGTTCATATTTTTGTTTGCAATATTTTAATTTAAGCTACAAGAAAAATTCCACACGATCCCAGATCGAAATTTCAAGCCTATACTTTTCGTTTTCAATAAAATAAATTGTTCATTTTCAATAAAATAGCTATGTATGGGGCGGTGTCTATGTATATTCAACTGTGAATATTGAACTTTGTTATTGCGCAAAATCTTAGTTTAACTATCCAAAAATACGAGGTTAGAATTACAAACCGAAATTGGTATTCGTTCAGATTTTGTGAGCAATGGAGCCGAGGTTACAGCAGGGCTTTCTTTATTCAAACATGTGTTTCTCAAAATGACGTTTTTCGCTATGATTATGAAAATTGATAGTATGATTCTTTATGAAATTGCGAAAAATATGAACCAATTTGTGAGGTGATATCATGATTTTAAGTAAGGTTTTTGCATAATTATTGAAAAGAAATTGTGAAATTTTCATTTCCCAACACCTGCAAAATGTTTAATTTAATTTAACTTTCACCTGTAATGAGGTTCTTATTCTTAGAAAATAATTTATTAATCTAAAATAAAAAAACTTCGTGAAATCAGATGAAAATTGGAATAGCCAGACGTTTCGTAATTGGAAAACGTTGAGCAGACATAACTTTATTATTTTTGACCCCCAAAGAAAATCTAAAAACCAGTAAAAATGAAACTTCTGCGTTGTTGTTTTCCCCCTAAGTTATTTATACCAATCCAAAGTTGCTTCGTTTCGCCGCTATAGGACTATGAAGTTAGTAAAAGAAATCTTTTATTCTTTACAACTCAAAAACGCGTGAGTTAATTAAATCATTTTTGATAAAAATTCAATTAACGTATTTCTATGATTTTGGATACAATTTTAGAAACACAGAAATGATGGAAGACTTATGATGGAAACGGCGATATTTAACAATTTAGCCTAGCCCTTCGTTTGTAAACGTAGGTATTTTCTGTGAAAACTGTACATGTTTATATAAATAATTTTCTAATAAGCAAATAGATATAGATTAAATCTAAAAAATTGATGTGAGATAGGTGATAAAGGAACATGATTAAAGTTCTTATTTGTACAGTTGTTATTAGCAGATTAAATCTGTTGCAAACACAAATGAAAAGAAAATACTTTTTTACAAATACCATTATAAATTTTCATTTAAATATGAGATAATAGTTATTTGTTCCTATGATTTATTCATAATAATAAAAGTAACAATTAATAGAAAAAACTGTTTGCGAGGAACATCATCGTACCATTTGTTGTCCTTGTGTACAGGGTGGCCAGATAAAGTTGCAAACTACAAACTTTATTACATCGTATCTCAAAAATAGTCTGAGATGTCCTCATGAAATAAAGATCATTTGGAAGCAAATTTGATGAATAATTAAGGTACCATGAATACATTCTTAATTACCATAAACATCAATGTTATGGAGTTTGCACTTACTTTCTTTTCTGATAGATTTAAAATATCGTATCTCAAGAACGAATTGAGATATCGTCATGAAATAAACATCATTTCAAAGTAATGTAGATAAAATATTATGTAATATTTAAAATGTCGTATCTCATAACCGAATTGAGATATCACCATGAAATAACGATCATGTTAAAACAAATTTGTTGAAAAATTAATATACCATAATTAAAGTCTGAATTCCCATAAACATTGATCTTGTGTTCTTTTTTTACTCTAACTCTACACGTTTTGTTCTTATAAATTTAAAATACAAATTTTAAAATATCTTATTTCAAAAACGAATTGAGATATCATCATGAAATATAGATCATTTCGAAGCAAATTTGCTGAATATTTAATATATTATATTTAATATACAATATTTAATTTTTGTTATACAGGCTGGCTTAAATTCTATGTCCGAATAGGCTAGAGAATTTGATGACGTAGATGTATACAGGTGTTTCTGAAATGCTTGTACAACGGAATACCACAGATTCCTTGGCTCAAAATAGGACGATTTAACTTATCTATATCCAAAGTTGCTTCGTTTCGCAGCTAGAGAACTTCACAGTTAGTAAGAAAATTCGTTTATTCTTTATAATTCGAAAAAGCAATAATCAATCTAAACCATTTTTGAGATGTGAGTTTCCTTAATTTCCTTAGTCTTTTATGGTTTTCTCTTCAGCAGTTATTACTGCATATTTTTTGCTGAGTAGGCGATGATTACATAATTAAAACTTCTGAATAGCCCATTTAATTCTGGAACTTTTTTGTCCCTTATAAGATGTTGATTGCATTGGTGGTTAAGCTAAAAAGATTGGAATTTTTAAATATCTTCAAACCTTTTTTACGTCATTGCAATTACAAAATCTTGTCGTAATTGGTACTGATTTTTATGGGAGGCATTGAAGCCAAAAATCCTTGCCTCTACAGTTGATTACGTACTACAATTATGAGGAAAAAAATCCCTAATATTCAATTCCTTACTTAAGTGCCAAACACGTTGAGATTTTGTAGTCAAAATGACGTAAATAAGGGTTGCAGATACTCAAAAATTCATTTTTTCTGGCTTAACTACTTATGCAATCAAAATCTTATAAGAGACAAAAAAGTTTCTGAACTAAACGAATTATTCAGAATTTGTAATTATGTAAATGTCGCCTACTCAGAAAAAAAAAGTGTTTTAAATCTTATCCAAAACCATAAAAAGACGTTGTTTGAACCTAGGAACTTACTTCTCAAAAATGGTTTAATTTCATTAATGCGTTCTCGAGTTATAAAGAATAAACCAATTTTTTGCTAACTTTTACAAAATCTTTTTAAACCCGGATTTAGGGCAATTTTTAATTAAAGTAATTTTTGATTACAATAATTTTTGATATTAATGTGTACAGGCGTCCAAAAAAGTTGTTTTTTAAACCCACCTTTATAAACGGAGTGTGTTAGAAAACCGTTTACAAACGATAGGTTAACTAAGAGTTGAGAATTATAAGGGGTATTGTCCTAAAAATACCGGTATTTTTATATTAGTATTATTATCAAAACTAATTATATACTACTATTAATAAAGAAAGCTAATTACAAAAAAAATGGAAAGCGCCAGATACTTCACAAGGTATTTTGTAAGCCGCTCTGTAATTATGTTTCCATATTCATCAAATGAACATTGAAAGTCTTCATACATATTTAAGAACCAATCATAGGCGTATTCGTTAAAGAAAGAATGACCGATGTGTGAACGATGCATCTAAATAAAGTAAGGTAACAAATTCATTAAGTAACAAAAGTCAAAAGCTTGCCGAAGTGTTTTCGCGCATGACAACTCACGATGGGCTATCCTTTATCATTTATTATCATTCTGTGTCATTTTGGTCTAGTAAAAAATATTGAACTAATACCGGTATTCATGCCGTACTGAAATCGGTACCAAAATTTTGGTCTATTATTGAAAACACTAACTAAGAATGATAACTGTTTCTAAAATATTTTTTTTATTAAAAACTGCGAAAATAAATGTAAGATTACAATCGAATAAGAAGGTTTTGAGCAAACAAGTTTTAGAAACATTTGTATGGTATTGTTCTGGTGGAATTTTCAAAGCTTTATCACAAAACCTGGTTAAGATATAAAAAAAAATGTTTTAAAATTTTCTATCTTTTATTAGATCACTTTTTTTACATGAATTGTCATCATTTTTATTTTAAATATATCGCTGCTTCTTAATCTCATCCAGAGAAAGTAAGTTTTTACATATGGTGATATGATTACGGGAAACATAAGCAACATTTTATTATGATACAAATGATGGAAATTTTTGTTTGCTCATTTGTAATAGGATTAGGTATTCTAATATCTACCGCTAACAGAAATGGAATAACAATACAAAAGGAACTTGTATTTGTTACGGTGTCAGCAATGTAGCCGACTTAGGTGAATTTCATTTACAAATTTTTTACATTCTTTGTAATGACACGGCAAAATCCGAAAGCTTGTAGTTTTAGACATGGTATTAGTCCTAGTTATAGTTTTAATTTTAACTTAATTTTTATCATTTTCGTTGCTTGGAGTAAAAGATTCTCTTTTCTCTCGCAGTTGAGATTTTTTAGAAGTCAATTCAATTCATGATATTCATTTAATGCTTTAAATAAAGACATGCTGTTTCAACAAATCTTTGAATCGAAGACGTGCTAGGTAGCAGATCGTCTTCAACAAAATTTTTGCTATCCGCGTCATTTCCAAGGAAAGTATCACGTGTTGCGCAAAATGTCGTGCTCAAAACGAAAACTATTAATAATTGCGACTATCAAACTGAATATTCACAAATCTAAAGTTCGTTCAAATTCAAGGCGAACTCAAACAAAACACGCTATATACACGTGTAAACAACTATTTACAAGTGGAGAATACGTTTCTTATTGGCTGATTCTGGGGGCGTGTTTCCTGACTCGTGTATGACACGTGCCAATTGTGTTTATATTTAGTTCGTCTTGGATTTTAACAGACATATACTCTTCAATCTTTTAAGAAATAAACGTATTCGTTTAAAATTATCTTTTTTATAGCTTATTTCTAGTTAAAAAATCAGGTGTATTCCGGTATTTTTAGAACAGCCTAATTATTTCAAAAAAGGTAATTAATAAAAAATTCCGAAGTCTTGAAAATACAGAGTGTTCCATTTATAATAGCAAAGTTATTAATTCTCCAACATTGCGTAAATTAACCGGTTTTGGTAAACAGTCTGTATTATATTATCCAATAGTAATAAGTAGTAGCAATTAGAAAGATCCTTTGTTCATCGATATGTCAAATTATAATCATTAATATTTAATATGATGCATATAACGAATTTTAAGTGACCTGACTTGGAAACTGCATTGAAAATTTGAAATGATGATGTGCAGTTATGGCATTTAATGATTTAGGCTGATTTAGCTAATCAACATATGTAAGGAGATACATAGGGTTCTATTTAACAAAATTTTGTTGCAGTTTTAATGGTAATGTATCGGATTTGTTAGAATCTAAGACGCACTATTATTGTCACATAGATCTTTCTAATAATGGAGTGCGTCTTAAATTCGCACCAATTTCGACCACATATAATTAAAAAATACAAAATATGATAAACAAATAAATTTTAATAGTTATATCAGCTCATAGGTGCCGCACAGTGGTCCGAAAGCGCTCAAAACAAATTTTTTGTTGTTTTTTTAAATGTTATATATATTTTAACTATTTAAAGACTCTTAAAGAAAAATTTTCTACAAAATGGTACAACTTTGGATAACAAAAAAATACTAGTACTTAAAATTTTTTTGTCGATGGCTTCTTATAGAGTAAAGAAAGCTTTTCATTTTGTATCATTCAAAATTTCATAAAGAGTTTGCTAAAATATTATAATCATTTATATTAACGTCAATAAATACTTATATTTTTTGACCATTTAATGTCTTAAATTAAATATCTTGTGAAAGAACAAATATTATTGCTAAAGGTATGGCGTACATAGCATAAAAAAGAAATCTTGTGCCAAAGTGTGCCGAAAGAATAAAATTGGCAGTTAAAGATTACTTAACACATAATTATGGATCTTACCTTTATTCTTGTTATGATTTTCGACATTTTGGCGCTGTGTTTTGGCTTTTATATTTGTATTTACTGAAGATACTACATTTGAAATGTAGTTTTACTTCTTTTGAAATTCGTAGCAATCGGAAAAACCACAACAAACTTGATTGACTGCTGAGGAAGCACTTGATTTAATAATATCCCTTAATTTACCTAAAAACCAATATTTAAAGATTTGAAAGACCGCCAATGGATATGATTTGTATCCCCATATGGTGACATTTTAAAACGTAAAAAAGATGCATATCCAGAAAAAATAAAAATCAGTAACTCAGTTTGCCAAATTGAAGAGTTTGTTGGATAACACATGTGAAAACATATTGAAATGTTTGAATATGCGGTTAGAAATAGAATTAAATTTAACGTGACGTTTGATGGTAGTGGAAGTCATGCTACTTATAAGCAAAGATTCCAAAATAATCCTCAGGAAATAGATGACTCCTTATCTGTGTCGTCACTAGTTCCATTGTTCTATAGTTCGTGCAAAAAGTCAAGGCCCATCACTTTAGAGATCGATACATTCGAAACCGCTCAATGAAAAAATTGCACTAAAGTTTGTCATAATCAACGAGCTATTATGCGTATCACATGTTAATTTGGAAATTGTTATGTCCATCGTTTTTCGTTTATCGCGAGTTAAATGAAATATGCACCTTTTTTTGAGAGTGCCAGCAACTTTGTCTAACTTGCGATTTTTGTTTTCCAAAACTATTTGACGAAAAAATTTCATATTTGAACTGGTTGTAAACCGATGTATTCTTAATGTATGGCATATTTTATTTTATCGATATTTCGTGTAGCTTTTACTAATTATAAAGTATGTTATAATTAGTTGTCGTTCTCTAAAGTAAAATCACTTTTTGTGTGGAGTTTAGAAGGTGGTACCCAGAGAATAATGTGGAAGAACAAGCGAGCATCGTCCATACGTTTTTCATGGAACTGCAGTGGTTTAAGGGTTACTATTACCAATTGGAAAGTTGTCTGATGAAGCTGAAGAGGCGAAAAGATACTAGACTCATAGACTATTGAATATGTATCAATATTACCAAAGCTTTTGATCCAATGCCCCTTCTAAGAGACGTCATTTATTTTTAAACTTTAAGGGTGTTTAATATTAATTTCATATTTTCTGAATTCCCAAGATCGATCCTTGAATCTAAACTTTTTTCCAAATTATTTTGCTATTGCAATTGAATGTTTTTATAGTTTATACATATATTTATTTTTGCAAAACTAATACATATTCAACATAGATTCACCACAAAAAATTTCATCAGTATTTGTGAAGAGTCAACTGCGATATCTCCTTTTAAGTTGAAAAAAGAATCAAACGACAAATGACGGTTCCTAAAAAAAGAGTGACAAAACGCTCAAATATCTGACGTCTATGGTTTACAGTTTATTACATGCAGTAATACGCAGTTTGTTACAAGCGGTATCAAGTCTTCTAGAAGCATTATCAAGTCTTTAGGAAATATTTCAAGTCTTCTGGAAACATTCCAAAGCTTCATGAGGTAATACAAAGAGTTTGCGAAGCATTCAAATCTACAAGAGGCAATATCAAGTTTTCTGAAAGCAGTATCAAGTGTTTTAAAACATCACAAGTCTTATGAAAACATTTTAAGTCTTCTGGAAGCAATATAAAGTCTTCCGAAGCATTATAAGTCTTCTGGAAACATTTTAGGTATTCTTGAAGCAATGTCAAGTCTTCTTAAAGCATATTAATTCTTCTAGAACAATTTCAAGTCTTGTGGAAGCATTTTAAGGGTGCTCAGCACCCATTACAAATTGTGTATGCCTGATTGCTTGCGCACCCTGAGCATCCGTGTATCCGCTGCCTATGTATCGTTTACGAGTTATAGCAAACAAACATATAAGAAGAATTTTGTAATATATTTGTCATTAGTGTTAACGCGTTTTCGAATTCTAAGGAATAAAAGAATTTTCTTTGCTCAGTTTGAAGTCCTCTAGCGGCGAAACGAAGTAACTAAATGAATATAGATAATTTCAACTGATCTATTTTGAACCAAGGAATCTGTGGTCTTCCGTTGTACCCGCATTTTCGAGACACTGTATATCAGGTGTCCCATTTAACCTGACACAACGGATTATCTCAAAGACTATGCATTGGACATTGAATTTTGTTTGCGGGGTTTGAGGGGGACATTGAATGGTGGCAAAAATGAACTCGTCTCATCTCGTCACCCCGGGAGTGATGGAGATGGGAAACAACTTAAAAATTGTATCTGAAACTTTTTTTAGTCCAATGCGTAGTTTTTAAGACATTTCGTTTTGACAAGTTAAATGGGAGTTACATTACATCGGGTACAATGTTTATAAATAAAATAGATTATGTTTTAAACATTATTGCGTAATATTTTAATTCATTTGTTTACCAACACAATTTTAATACGTATTTTTTTCGATCGTATTTACAATCATGAAAATAGAATGTCTTAGAATCGGGTGCGTCTTAGATGCGAACGAATAATGTATATCTATCTTCAGTCCCCGCATTATAGACCCACACTGTATACTTATTGTTAGAGTAAGAGCTTTTATTATCAAATATTCGTTTCAAAATCATTAAGGAGATTTATAATGGTAATAAACATTTTCAACTTCATTCAATTGGAATTAGATATTTGGCTACATATTCATAACACTGTGAGGCGGTCCGACACGTCACATACTCGTCAAATGCAATCGCCCATGTCAAGTAACGCAATAAAATTCGATGAACTGCAGCGATATTAATTGATTGATTAATGTGTGACGAGCATTCGACGAGTTGAACTGCTTGTTGAAACAAAGCTAATATTTAAGATGTTATGTATTACTTTTTCAAATATTCCTTAGTAAATAAACTTAATGTAAATTTTTATTTACTCAAAAAATTTGTTTTCGTTTCTCAGTTTTTTCATAAACATAGAAAGTTCATTTAACTTTGTAATTAATTTTACGTCACCTAAAAATTTTTATGAATTTTGTTTCATATTCCACTAATCCTTTTTTTTTCTTTCAGTCAAATCCATCACATTGCGTTCATATGAACTTAACAACCCATCGAATTTGGTGTTATGAATGCAAACGCGAAGTATTTTTAAGATCTTCTCGAAATGGCGAAACAAACATCGAAGGTAATGGAGATGAAGATGCTGCAAGTCACCATCAATTTGCCTCGCAAACCGATGATTTCCGTTGGAGGATTGGCAATGGTGGGTTTGATCGTGTTGTTGGTATGGGGGGTGATACCTCCGAATCAAGTGACGCGGAAGATAGTTCAATTGTTCCAACACCATCTTCAAAGCCTCAAGGTTTAGTGGGTCTGCAAAATATCGGAAACACTTGTTATTTAAATGCAGCGCTCCAAGCGCTAAGTAATACGACTCCTTTAACAAAGTTTTTTCTCGACTGCGCTTCAACGGTGTTAATTCTTTCTGAAGGGCGTAAGCCGGGGTTATCAAGAACATATCAAATGTTAGTTAAAGATATGTGGTTAAATAAAAATGGAGGTTATATTAACCCTCAAGGAATTTTGTATGGTATCCGAAACGTTTATCCTATGTTTAGAGGTTACCAACAACATGATACCCAAGAATTTTTAAGAAATTTTATGGATCAATTGCATGAAGAGTTGAAACAGGTTGCGGTGCCCGATGTTAATCCTTTGGATTTGGATATGTTAAGTGGTTTGGTGACGGAAGATACGGCGGTGGTTGGGGGTGCTCTAGGGACGAATAATAATTACGATTCAATTGAATCGAGCGAGGGGGAGTATGAAACGTGCGATTCGGGTGTTAGTGAACGGTCGAGTTTAAGCGATGATAATGAGAGACCTACAACTGCTACTCAAGGAGCATCTAGCATTCCAAAGAGGCGATCATCGAGATCGATGAGCCCTAGTCGAAGATTAAGAGCCAAATTAGCCAATAGTGTAATTGGTAATTATGAAAATTTGTTTAATTTTAAGAAAATTTTAAAAATTAATAATCGTTTAGTTAAACTTAAGCTTATTTAAATTGCTTAATTACTTTAGAGCAGGTGAGGTTACCACGTGGATATATGACCAGCGCTGTGAAAAAGATAATGAAATATATGACGTAAAAGTAGTCATGTGTCAATACGCATTAATTTGTGGGTTTATCCTCACATTAATTATTAATTTTCTATTCCAAGGTTTAAGGTAAATTAAGCACTTTTAATGATTTAAGTTAATAATAATTTTTAAAAAAAATTAGTTTAAATTGATATATTTCGCCTATTCTATGTAGGTATCATCAGAACTACAAACAATATTTAAATTAATCAAAAAACACAGATCGATTGAAAAACAGTTTAACATTTAAAGTTTAAATAAATTTACTTACAATGAAACTATGAAGTGGATCTTTTTCATAAAACAATGAGAAAACTTTTTATATAAAAAACCAATGAACACTTAAATAATATAATGAAAATATTGTTGTAAATACTCCAACGGAATGTAATAGTAAGTAAATAAAAATGTTTGTATCAAGGACCAATTTAAATTTAATGTTAATTAAAGTATCTGTTAAATTGAGATGTCTAGGACAAACCAGAAAACACGTATTTCAAAAGAAATTTCAATATAAAAGCTGGAAATATATAAAACTGAACTGCGCATGTGTAAACGTAGAATATAAATTAAAATAAAATAGATAAAAAATATCATGACTAAAACTAAAAATCAAATTTTAAAATAAGAAAATAATTCAGTTAAAAAACGACAAAGGACTAGCAACTATTATTATAAGTTATATAAATCAAATCAATATTGTGTCTTAGAAAAAATATAAAATTTGAATGATATGGCTGCTGAATTGAGGATCCTATCAATATCTATATTTCTTATATGAAGTTATTTATAAAATCCTCGATATATTGGAAAAGGGGTTATAAAGCAATTTTGTTTATATTATTCTTAGATTTATTGATTTTATATTTTTCAAGTAAATTCAATTTGTGACCCTTATTTTGATGGTGAAGTAGCTTAACATTCTTGTCTGTATAGACATCATGGTTAAAAGTATATGTTTACCAAAATTCGAATCTTCTCTTTGGATATGTTCTTTTATTCTGGATCTCAACTTATGACCAGTCTCCCCTATACTGGACGTCCCTGAAAAGTGGCTCACCCCTATATTTTTTTTTATTATTTATATTATTTTATTATATTTTTTATTATTAACCAAAAATCATTTGGAATACATAATTAGGCTATTAAAATGGATTATTACAATATGAAATTGTTGTCTTTGGACTTCTGGTTATAGCGGAAGTGAGTATTAATTTCGTTAGTTTTAAAAATCTAATTTTTTTTCTCAGATAGGCAAACAACATAATTTTACATAACTTTTATTTGAAAAAAATTCGAAAAAAATAATACTTTCGAAAAAAAAAAAAAAAGTTTTGTTATTTTCTTGACGTTTTACTACTTTTGGAAAATATGTTATAGCTTTTGATGCATAGTAGCTCGGATAATAGTATAAACAACGTTATGTTCCCTATGATTTGCTATTTTTCGTGCAGTGATTACTGTTGTACTTTATTCAGTGGTTCGTTTTTAATAGTGGTGTAAATAAACAGTTGTATTAAATTAGCTTTAAAAGAAAAATACGAACAAATAATTAAATTAAATTTAATACTTTTTGATTTTTTATTATTTTTCTTTATTTTTTGTTCTTTTACACTAAATATTCTGCAGCTGATAGTAACTTACAATGCACTATGTTCATCATACGTTATGATTTGGCTAGTTTACTTTATATTAAATAAAACCTATCCAAGTGGTTATGGAAAAAATAATTGCTGGCTATTTAGCATAACGTTAGACTCAAATAGTGTAACTTAATTAGGATAACATAGAAAGATCAAAAATAATTGAATTAAATTTAATTTCTTATTCGCGTTCTTCTTTTAGAATTAATTCGATACTACTTTTAATTTACACAATTATTTAGAAAGAACCATTGACTAAAGCATAGCAGTGATCATTGCTTGTAAAATAGTAAGTCAAGAGGAACAAACCGTGCGTATATGTCAAAAGTTCTAATATATTTTCCGCAGGTTGTAAAATTAACGTTTTAAAAAAAAATAACGAAAATATTTTTTTTTCTCAAAAACTATAAGTGTTTGTAAAAATTGTTTCAAGTAAAAGATATGTGAGATGATACCGTCTATCCACTTAAAGAAAAAAAGTTCAGATTTATAAAAATAGCAAAATTGGTACTCACATCCAGTATAACCGAAAGTACAGAATAATTTATTTTGCGTCCTAATAATCCCTTTTACTGGCCTATAGTAAGCATCACAAGTATCACATTCTAACTTATAAACTCTATATAGATTTATATGAATAGATTTATATATTTCGTTATTATATTTTTTATGGTGAAGACTACTAGAATTTTTGACATTCTGTCTGATTAAAAATTTATTAATAAAAGAATTTATTTGTTCAAGTAGAAAACCATTAAGTAATCCAATAGATTTTATTGAATTCAATTCTTTATTTCTATCTATAGTAGATAATAGATAATATGTAGTTCTGATGATGCCTACATAGAATAGGCGAAACATGGCAATTGAAACAATAATAATTTTCTTTTTTAAATTATAATTAACTTAAACCAGTAAAAGTGCTTAATTTCCCTTAAACCTTGAAATAATATACTGGATAAAATAGATATTAAAATTAATTTCGATCATATTAATTTTCAGTTCATAATGTAAAACATTTTTTCTTTTTTTAATAACACATAGAATGTTAACTATTAATGTTTTTGTTGATATTATCTTCATATATTAGGTCCCTATAAAACTTATATTGTTTTTCATTTTTTTTTAAATATTTTCAAAAATTAAATAATTGAAGTTATTAACGAAAAATTAAAAATTTCATAAAATTCAAGATCCGTAAAGCAAATTGTACCAAGTTGGCTAGAGATAGCAGAATACATTTTAACGGGAAAAGATGAGCGTGACATCATGAAATATGAAGCAGTAGCAGCTTAAAACTAATACTGTTTATACCAGTGCTTTAGGTGGTCGCAGAGGTCATTTTTCCTTAATACTTTTTTATTATTGATTTTATTAAAATTTTACAATTGGTTCTGAAAGCCGATTTTTTTTCAAAGTTATTTCTCTTCGCCTTTTTAAAATTAAAAAAAAAAATTATTTTTGTGAAATGCTACAAAGTTAGGATAAGTTAAAAAATTGATATCCCAACAACAAATAAACATACATATTCAAATTATTCAGGTGTGCTTGTGAATATTTTCCATCAATGTAATATAAAAATACTCAATTTTACTAGGGTATCGGATAAAAACACAGTTATTTAGTAACACTGTTATTTATATTCCGATTTTCTTGACGTACTGTAAATTAGATGAATAAAGCAAAATGCCATGTTGCCGTTCACTTTACAAACACTTGCAATACAAAAACAATACTTTTAAGGCTATATTATTGACAATTACCGTAAACTGCAGATAAAAAAGCGGTTTAAAGAAATTTGCGAATTGAGTGCATTATTGCCTGTTTTCGGTATGACGTGCGACTCAATGGTCGTGGAACAGACTATATATCGTCATACATTACACTATCAAAGCTGCATCAACTAAAATTATTTTCACTATTCCAAAACCGTACCCAACATAATTTTTTTAAATGTTAAAATTAATCATATGCTGATGAGCCGTCTTAAATAGTATACTGCATCATCTTTTCAAATTTTGAATACATGGTTGTAAAGTTATTAATTATGTTGTGAAAATTTTTGAAAAATAATGTGATTACTTAAAATTTGTTATCAGCATTATTATTAAATATTGAAGATTTATATTTGGCTAATCGATAAACAAAGTGTGGGTCTCTCTAACCAACCTATATTATTGGATAATATTATACAGTATTATCGGCATAAACCAAGTCTTCTTACATGAAATAAGCTATGAAAAACATAATTTTTAACCAACGTAAGTACGTTTATTTCGCAAGATAAAACTATAGATCTGTACACAGAGAATATACCGCGTGTGGCTTACCCCCAATTTTTTTTATTATTAGTGATATAAGAAAATGATTTAGAATACATAATTAGGCCCTTAAAACTGATTATTAAGACATGAAATCATTATCCTTGCACTTCCGGTTATACGGGATGTGAATACTAAATTCGATATTTTTTTATGTATATTTTGTTTTCATGAATTGGGTAAATAGCGTAATTTCACACAACTTTTACTTGAAAAAAAATTCACTATCGCTTATAATTTTTGAAGAAAAAATAATTTCGTTATTTTTTTGACGTTTAGTACCTTCGGAAAAAGTATTACAACTTTTGATGCATAGTAGCTAGGATGATAGTATAAACTACGCTATGCACCCCTTGATTTACTATTCCTTGAGCAGTGATTACTGTTACGCTTTAATCAGGGATTAACTTTTAAAAGTTGAGTAAACTATCAGTTGTATTAAATTAGTTTAAAAAAAGAGCACCAACAAACAATTAAATTTAATTCAATAATTTTTGATTTCGTTTTTCATTTTATCTATTTTTTGTTCATTTATAGTAAATGTTCTGTACCTGATAGTAACTTACAATGTACAGGTGGGCAAATTTTGGTGTTATTATAGGCTATCTCAGAAACTATAATAGATACGAAAAAAGTAGATGCCATGTCCCGGTTTCTTTTTTCAAGGAATATTCAATCACACAAAGACAAAACCTCTATCTTCTTTTGTTTTTAACTTATAGCCAAAAGGTCATATTTTCGCCATTTCAAAAAATGCTCCTATTTCGTTTATTTTTGAAATTGAAGAAACGTGGTTAATACATTCTTAAGACTAAGTTACTATTGGTTGGTTTTATTTTTATTATATTTTTATTTTTTATTATTGGTTTTATTGGTACTATTGGTTGGTTACTATTGTTTGGTGGTATTTAAAAAAACACAACTTTGTGTTATATCTCAACAATTATCAACTTTATTTAAAATTTTTCAACGGCATTACATTCTACTCAAAAAAATGTCTTAAGAACATTTTTTGAAATGACGAAAATATGACTTTTTGGCTATTATTTAGAAACAAAAGAAGATCGAGATTTTGTCTTTGCATGATTGAATATTCCTCGAAAAAAAAGACCGGGAGATGGCACCTACTTTTTTAGTATCTCTTATAGTTTCTGAGATACCCTATAATAACACCAAAATGTGCTCACCCTGTAAAATACTCATTGTACATTATGATTTGGATAATTTACTTTATATTGATCAAAACCTATATAAAAATTGCTAGCAATTTGACATATCGTTAGACTACAAATAGTTTAACTTGATTAAGATAACATAAAAAGATCAAAGATAAATTTAATTGTAACATATAGCACCCAGTATACAAATGATTCAAAAACAGTTGACAGATTTCTAAAGCAGCTAATACATGAAATGAATAGTCTCAATATACATGGGCTCGGAAAAGTCTCCTTAACGAAATTATGGGCGTCAAAGCTTTTTTAAAATTAAAAATTACCTGTAATAAAATAGCCTTATTATTAAAATTTTTCTACGCCACTGTTAATTTAAACTGTCGTATACTTGTATCAAACTAAAACTAGAACTAACACAGTGTTAGTGTTAACAGTGTTTGTTTTAGTTTTAATAGCTATTCAGTGCTTGATTGTTGTCAATTCTTCTGGAACTAAAAGAATAACAAATACTAGACTTACAACCTAGCTTAGTACTAACACTAGACGTAGAAACTAATGTGTCTAGTTCTATGTCTAGTGTTAGTTCTGAAGCTAAGTTGGGTTGGGTTGGATAGGGTTCCGTCTTCATAGAAGTACAGCTAAACCTAATTATTTTTCGTCCTAGGTCTAGTGTTAGTGTTCTCTCTATTTTTAGTTGTTATTCGGTCTTAAATTGTTGTATATTTGTATCGAACTAGCACTAGACCTTGTACTAGAAATTTTCGGTTTACCTGAATCTTTCTAGTACTAGATCTAGTGTTAGTTCTGGTTTTAATTACGTTTAGTGCTTGTTTGTTGTAAACTCTTCGAGAACTAAAAGTAGAACTAATACTAGACCTAGGAACTTTTGGCATTTTATGTACAAACTGATATTTTTATTGCTTTAAAAAAATGCAACTAAATTAATAGTCTGTTCCACGACCATTGAGTCGCTCGTCATACCGAAAACACGCCCACTGAGTAGCGGCGTTGCCAAGCGTAACGCCGCGATAACGCACCCAATTCGCAATTCGTTAATCTCTTTAAACCGCTTTTTTATCCACAGTTTATGGTTGTTGTCAATAACATAACCTTAAAAAGTGTTGTTTTAAAGTTTAATATTCAAAACAGATTGCAAATGATCTTAATGTGTATGGCAACATGACATTTTGCTTTATTAATCTAATTTACAGAACGTTTTATTATTATTTTTCTTTTTTTAATTTTGTATTAGTTAACGTACTTGATCATTACAGAATCAACTAAATCCTATATTAAGAAATTGGAAATCAACTATCCGCATTTATTAAAATTCATAAATTATTGGTCAATAAAGCAACGCTGTGACGTATTGATGACGTGCGACTCAATAGTCATGGAACAGACTATACATTCGAATTAAAAGAATATATTTGTATATTACAATAAATTTTTTATTTATTAGGGTGATTAAAACTCGACACCCTATGCGTTTTACTGAAAACGGTTAGAGTTTTGGGAGGAAACATAATTGGTCATCTTTTGAACGAACATGTTCTACAAAATGACATCATATCGTAAATTTCGCTCCACCGCCGCTTGGTGTCGCGACGAACAGATTAGCGTCTTGTCCTAATACCTATACTTTTTAAGATTGATTCTGAAAGCTTACTTTTTTTCTGAGTTCAGAACTCTTTTTTTCTTCTATTCCCACTCGTTCAGAAGTTATAAAATAAAATATCTTGAAAGGGACAATGCTCTTTATTATTGAGTTGACTTAGAAAAAACAAAGCTTCAATTTCCAATTTTTGTCAAAACTAGTGTTGTTATTGTTGTTATGCTTATCGTGTCCTAGTAATATGTTCACTCACAAAAAAAGTAGATATGATTCTTATACAGGTTTTAAACGTTTTGACTTTCTCGCAATTGAATACAGAGAAACGGTAATTCAATTTTTGACCAACCTGTATAAGATACATTGATACAGCAAGTGCAATCTATTTGACATCATATGAAGAGTTATAAAAAATAAGAAAATTGCTAAAAGAGAAACAACCAGGAATAATACAAGAAGGATGCTAGATTATTTCAACGAAAATCCTGCGAAGTGTATTAGAAATGCGTCTGTGGAATTGAATTTGTCTTATTATGCCGTTTAGCGCATCCTTAAAGATAATAAGTACCACGATTTCAAAGAGCACTTTCTCCAAGAGCTACAGCCCCGGGGCGTGAAAAGAAGACTGGTTTTAGTAAAACAGATAGGAGTTCACAGGGAAGCGAATCGGAACCTATTGCGTCATATTTTGTGGACTGATAAATCAAGGTTTGGTAGCAATGGCGTTCCCAATAAGCACAATACCTATTACTGGACCAACGATAATCCACACTGAATTCACGCAGTCAACAATCAAGGCCAGATCGGAGTTAATGCTTGGTGTGGTTTGATTGGGAGATACTTGGTTGGTCTACATTTTTTGAAGGAAATCTTACGGGTGAAAAATACCTCAATTTCCTTCAAGAAAATCTTCCTTTACTGATAAGAAATATTCCGATGGCGCATAGGAATATTATGTGGCTGCAGCAAGATAGCGCACTGCTCATAACGCTCTTATCGATTTAGAACACCTAAAAGCGAATATTAGAAATGCTTTTGCGAAAATCTGAGTCCGATAGTTTTGTTAAAATCTACTACAATCGATGATGCTAAACGTATAAGGTCATATTTAGATAATATGCTCATATTAAACATTACATTTTTTTTTCAATGTTTATTTTTTAATGTTTTCTAATTGTAAATTCAACATAAATTTTACAATCTGAAAACTTTACACTTATTATAGGTCTACTTCAAGTTATTTTATAACTTTTGAGCGGGTGGAAATAGAAGAAAAAGATAAAGAATTCTAAACTCAGAAAAAAAATTTGCTGTTAGAATCATTCTTTAAAAAAATATCCAATTTTGCTATCTCTTAAAAATCTAACCGTTTTTGAGTAAAACACATAGGACGTCGAGTTTCAATCAACCCGTACTCACTGATTGGGTATTTACCCTAGGTATGGGTAAATTCCCGAATATCGTAAGAATAAAGGTACGTCGGCAACGATATTTTTCAAATTTCACTAACGTATTTTTGTACGCGTTTTGACATGTAATGTAAACGTAACTATTTAAGATACTACAAAAAGACTTATGCCATATAAGCGCTAGTAGAATTATTAAAACTCGAGAAAGAAATTATAAATGAAGAAAATGAACAGGGTGGTCCAAATTGGATACATTTAAGGGGAATTTCTTGTTTCTAAGAGATAGAAGAAAATACTTCTAAGGTTCAAAACTTAGCGCCACTTTCACCAACCTCCAGTTAAATTAAGTAGCAGTGGTTACAGAGATTTCAAGCACAACCCTTCTCTATGAGCTTTGAGGCTACGAGGTTTTTAACTATTAGAAAAATTTATTAAGGTGATAAAAGTGGCCCTTAATGGTGAAAACCTTATATCAATGTCTCTTATGCTTTCAGAAATAGAGTATTAAAAAAAAGAATTTCTAAAAACATCTCTTACTATATTACCACTTTATTCAAAAAGCTTTGTTACATCATCCACTAATTCTTTACACAAAGTTATAAATTACCAGAGTCTTATGAAACAAAAGAGCGCAAAGTCATAGACTTTTTACCTTAGAAGTTAAATTAGAAAATATAAAATAATAAGAATTTATAATAAAAGAAAGAAGAATTTATAAAATAATATTTTTATAAAATAATTAGAAAAAAAAGGAACAAATTAATTCCAAATTTATGACATCTCAATATTTTCAGACAATCAAACTGAGAACAAAGTATTGACTACAGAAAAAATAATGAATTCATTTCTTATCATTAATAAAATATAATTTAGTATAAACTAGAGCACTGCACGAGTACGTACAGCATCGGCCATTACGAGTACGAATACTCGTCAAATGAGTAATACGATTATCTCGTGTGTATTTGTACACATCACACATTTTTTTACTCGGATCGTTTTGCATCGGCATCAACGAGTATTATCGTATTCGACATCATTTCGCATCGTCATTTGCGCAATTTCTTTGTGCTGAAGGAATGAATATTATATGAGATATTTATAGGATAGTGAGAAATGGGATATAAGACAAATTCAAAAGCGGAATATTACAGTAAGTTTATTATAGAATGCGGTTCTTTGTATGGAATAAAGAACCGCCTATAGAAAAATGTGGTGTTATTTTAGACAAAGGTTTGACTTGGACATCACACATCAATTGCAAAACCAAAAATGTAACGATAGTACTAACCTAGTGTGGAAAGGCAAGTGAGAATATTTGGGGATTAAATTCCACGGTGACTGTGTGGATTTATCTTATGTGATAAAAGCCATGGAAGCAGACCGTGATGGCGTTACTTCGCTTACGATCAAGAAATGATAAGCAGACTGTTAAGATGGGAATAGTCTGGGGCGAGGCTGTTCATAAACAACTCTTCCTTGAAGCTCACATAACTACATCACACCTACTTTCTTAAGTAAGCCACCTTTTAGCATTCAGACGATACCCCAGAGCAACATAAGGCAAAACTATCTACATTGATGGATCAAAAAAAGACAGATTCTGGAGCGGCAATTTTGGGGCACGATCTCCAGCTACACATTTTCGCTTCACTGAGGTAGTATTGTACGAACGCTCAAGCTGAAATCACAAGAAGATGAAACAGTGACAGAAAAATTTTCAGGATATTCGAGAATACAATTTCAGTCGTCCTTCACCAGACTATAAATATCTTCACATGTATTATCTTTCAGAAATCAAGGTTGTTTATATTCGAGTCATAAGGAGGCAATTATTTTTTCATACATTAAACATACGCCCCCATAGTTAAGAATGTCTACTTACCATTCTTGACAAGTAGTGTATAACAAGCTGACACAAAACGTGTGAAACGATAAAATCCACGAACCGACGATTAGTCACGATGCATGCTAGTCACAATACCCTATGCTACGATGCAGTTCAGATGAACATTACTCATAATCAGAATGAAAATGTAATCGGCGAGGTATTGCCAAGCGATGCCGAGTATGTACTCGTATCGTTTAGTTGTGTACTCGGCGATTATTTATCCGATTACTTTTTACGTACTCGTGCAGTACGTACAAACGTATCTTAAACCTTAACATTTTCTTAATTGTTAAAATCAAAGCCCCCTAATTTTAACGGGATTTTAGCGGTATGTAACTCCTTGTAAATGGAGGGACTACTGAATAAATAACACGTTATAGCTTGTGGCGGTTTTTATCTGACAACCTGTATAGTGTATAACAGGGGTAGGGGTGGGCAAAGTTTAATGTTCAATGATCGACGTAAATGTTAGCTGGTTAATGGCGATCGACATTTTCAGAAATAGGAACAAAATAACGCATTGAATGGTAATTAAATTATTTATTCATATCAATATATATTATTCATTTTTTGGATGTGGACTCATAGATGCCATCAAGTAGTTGTCAGTTGGATTGCTTCTAAATTTTGATTTAATGAATTTCATTTGTGAAAATGCTGCTTCGCATAAACATGTCGAACCAAAAGATGCAAATATCCTCAATGCCACAGATTTTAATAACATATATTTTTCTTTGAATACTAAATTCCAAAACGAATTTTCATGTGCGTGTCCTTTTAAGACGATATCCGAAGTTATCAGCTAAATTTGAAGAAATATCTTCGATGTCATATTCTCCAAACGGAAATTAAATAAATTCAAAAATAACTTGAAAGCGACTGAGATTAGAAAAACGACTTTCAAATTCTTGATTAAAATGTTCTATTTCCCAACAAAACTGTTGAATGTTACATTGACCACTAATTTTAATCTGTGTTTCTAAATGTGGAAAATTCTTTAAGTTATTTTTTTTAATTGTGAAATGTATAATTTCAATTTTGCTTTAAAAGCATTTATTGAATTCATTAATTGAATATTTTTTCCTTTTCCTTGTAATTCTAAATTTAGTGAGTTATAATGATCCATAAAATCAGTTAGAAATGCTAACTTTTATACCCAAAGTGGATCTTCTAGCTGTCTATGTTTTTTCCCAACGAATTTAAAAATTCTACTATTTCGGGCAATAGCTCTAAAAATCGTTTCAAAAAACATCCTCGACTAAGCCATCTAACATTGGAAAAAAGCACTAAATCTTCATATTCCGAATCATTCTCCTCTAACTGATTACAGAACAATCGCCTTCTTAAACTCCGTGCTCTTATAGAATTAGCAATTTTTTCTACAACATCCATAACATCGTTAACATCCGACACTTTTGCATATAAAGCGTTTTTATGAATGATGCAGTGGAATGATATAAAATCGGCAAATTCTTCGTTTTGTCGACAAAGGGCTAAAAATTCATTTTTTCGGCCAACCATATAGGAGCACCCTATATGGTTGGTATACCATCGATTAATATAGAAACCAACTTATGTAGAGGCAATTTTGTTTTCTCAGTAAATGTTACAAACGCTGTAAATATGTCTTTACCTCGTGTTGTTCCTTTCATCGGAAGTATTGTTAAAAATTCCTCTTTTAGAAATTGTGCAGTATCAACAGCATCAGTGGATTCGTCACACTGTAATGAGAAGGAACTGCAGCTATGTATGTTCTCTTCCAATTGTTGAATTACAGTCTCATTCATATCTTCAATTCGTCGCGTTACAGTTCGACGAGAAAGTTGTAAATCTTTAATGGCATTAAGAATTTCATTTTTATTTTTCAAGTTACAAAATGATTCTTCAATCGCCTCAAGGAAGGCTTCTTTAAAAATTTCACCATCCTGATAATGTTTTTTTATCTTTTGCCAAAACGTAGGAAATGGTATACGATGCTTCAGTTGCCAACTTATTGATTATTGCGTAGCGGAATGAAATAAAAATTGCTGCTAATTGACCTTTTAATTTTTTTACTTTTCGTTTTCTTTTTTTTTTAGTGAAATCCATGTTGCAACATATATCAAAATAAAAATTTCAATAAAACAAATAATTTCTTTCTTGCTCTTTATTTTAAATTTCCTCGGTACCAGTGTCGGCTATAAATAATTAGCCATCATCAGCCGAATCTACATATGTGGAAAACAAATTATAAAATCAATAAATTTAATTTAAAACGAAATAAATTAAAATAAAATAAAAAGTAAATTAAAACAAATAAACTTACGGTCAATAAAATCTCTAACACATAATGAATTTTGAATGTAGTATCATACTAATTGTGTATTTTTTTGAATAAATAGGTCACATAAAATAAAATAATTTAACATATCTACGACACGACCACAACTAACCACGACGAAAACAAGATGAATGAATGAATTCTGGTTATAAACATTTTTTTAAGAAAAAACATGTTATGATGCGGGAATTTGAAAATTGGATTTATTTTAATTTTTTAAATCTGCAAGTACGTTGAAGAGTGGTATGAATTCTAGGTCCAGCTGATCATTCAAGATTTCATATTCACTATCTTTGGCACATTTAGTTATTTCAAAGGCTTCCAAGACGTCCATCTTGAAACCCTTCTCACATTTATGCAATAACTTTACGTTTTCGAAATCAATTTTATGTCCCGTTTCCATCATGTGTTTATATATTTTGGAGGTATTTTTCTGTTTATGTTCTGTTAATTAGTTTTCGTCCCGTCTGACCAATATATACAGAATTGCAATTACAGCAATTGATACGATATATCCCACTTAATTCTTCAATATTTTGATCATTAAAATGGTAATTGGCGATTAAATTGTTAAGCGAAGAGTTATTAGAAAAAGACAAAGCAATATTGTAAGAGGAAAAAACTTTTCTAGTAGATGCAGCGAAAGGACAGAAAGGTATTGACTTAAATATTCTAGAATCAGATGTTTTGACATAAAGTGCATCTAAAGTAATGTTAATTTTACGTATTAAATTATTATAGTATTAAATTTTACGTATTTATTATTTATGCTCTACCGAAACTTCATAAAGAAAATATGCCTATTAGACCCATTGTCTCATTTGGTAAATCACCTACTTCAAAAATTGCAAATCTTATGCTCAATATTTTTCAAAAATTAAATTTTAATTCATCATTTCCAATTTCTAACTCAATGCAATTTATTAATGAAATTCAAAATATAAATCTTGACAAAAAAAATTTAATTTCGTTTGATATTGTTAATTTGTATTCTAATGTACCTATCGATTTCACTTTGGATCTTGTCTCGGACCTTTTCAAATTACATTTTAATAATTTAAAACACAAAAGATTTTAATAGGATATTAAGACATGTCGTCACTCAAAATGTTTGCACATTTAACAATAACAATTACAAAATAACTGATGGATTATCCATGGGTATGCCTTTATCTGGCTTATTGTCGTACGTTTTCCTTAATCACTTTGAAACTAATTTTAATTAAAAGGACATTAACCCCTTTAATAAACATATTTTTAAATGGCTGAGATATGTCGACGATATATTTTGTATTTGGAAAGGTGATTTAGAAGAATTAGATCAGTTTCATAAATACCTTAATGATTTACATAACAATCTTAAATTCACTAAGGAATTGGAAAATAATAAATTTATAAAATTTCTTGACCTTAAAGTAAATAATCTCGAAAACAGAATTGATTTTGATATTTATAGAAAACCTACAACTATTACCACAGTTATTCCATATGATTCTAATCACCCTCTATCTCATAAACTTGCTAGTTTTAGATTTTACTTAAATAGAGCTTTTAAATATCCATTATCTGAATATAATAGAACTAAAGAATTAAACTTTATTTTTAATGTTGCCAAATGTCATAACTTTCTTTTTCATATCCTTAGAAATTTAATACGTAAAATTAACATTACTTTAGATCCACTTTATGTCAAAATATCTGATTCTAGAATATTTAAGTCAGTACCTTTCTGTCCTTTCGCTGCATCTACTAGAAAAGTTTTTTCCTCTTACAATATTGCTTTGTCTTTTCCTAATAACTCTTCGCTTAACAATTTAATCGCCAATTACCATTTTAATGATCAAAATATTGAAGAATTAAGTGGGATATATCGTATCAATTGCTGTAATTGCAATTCTGTATATATTGGTCAGACGGGACGAACACTAATTAACAGATTAACAGAACATAAACAGAAAAATACCTCCAAAATATATAAACACATGATGGAAACGGGACATAAAATTGATTTCGAAAACGTAAAGTTATTGCATAAATGTGAGAAGGGTTTCAAGATAGACCTCTTGGAAGCCTTTGAAATAACTAAATGTGCCAAAGATAGTGAATATGAAATCTTGAGTGATCAGCTGGGCCTAAAATTCATACCACTCTTCAACGTACTTGCAGATTTAAAAAATTAAAATAAATCCAATTTTCAAATTCCCGCACCATAACATGTTTTTTCTAAAAAAAAATTTTATAACCAGAATTCATTCATTCATCTTGTTTTCGTCGTGGTTGAATGTGGTCGTGTCGTAGATATGTTAAATTATTTTATTTTATTTTATGTGACCTATTTATTCAAAAAAATACACAATTAGTATGATACTACATTCAAAATTCATTATGTGTTAGAGATTTTATTGACCGTAAGTTTATTTGTTTTAATTTACTTTTTATTTTATTTTAATTTATTTGGTTTTAAATTAAATTTATTGATTTTATAATTTGTTTTCCACACATGTAGATTCGGCTGATGATGGTTAATTATTTATAGCCGAAACCGGTACCGAGGTAATTTAAAATAAAGAGCAAGAAAGAAGTTATTTGTTTTATTGAAATTTTTATTTCGTTTTCTTAATTCGCTATTTACAGGTATTCGTTTTCATAATTTTTATGTAATCTCGAAAATGTCTTTCGAGGTTCCCTTTTTTTGCTAAAGCAACTGTAGCACGACATATCAAATACAAGCAATTATCTCTGTACACTGTGAAAAAATAAAGTTCTTCCCAGTCATTATGAAAATAATACGTTTTATGATACGTTATGTGTACACACAATAAAAACAAAATACATAAGTAAAATAAGTCAAATATTGTTACAGTAGAGTAGACGGCAGACGCACATTTTTAAATTCATTTGTTGTATTATAAAATAACAAATTAAAAAACTTATAGTATTTGAAAAACTTTTGTGATCTCCCGCCGATCTCTTCGCGATCGACTGTTTGCCCACTTCTGGTGTATAAGATTGTAGTTATTTTTTGTTTAATATTCGTCTAATTTTAGATAATTTTCTTTTAAAAGCATTTGATTTTCAAAAACACAACATTAACACGTTAATCGCCACGTCAGTGTTCGGTAGGTCTCAAAACGTATACATTCATGAAAATCTCGAAAAATAAAAAAAAGATTTAATTTTGAAAAGTTATACAGGATGTCTCACGTAACTGGTTTATTAGAATTTTTTTTAGGTTCCACTATTCATAGAGGCTTGAAATTTTGGTAACATGGATTGTTCATCCCGATCCATTAATCTAAAATATTTTCAAGATGGCCACCACTTCCGGTCTACCGGAAGTAGACATCAACTTCGTTATTTTAAATGGAATGCTATAGTTTTTATTACCGCATTCAATTGTACGTAAGAAAATATGTTGACTTTAATAACAGTTGTTGGTGCCTACCGTTTTTTGTTTTCGAGTTATTTTGATTTTAAGTGTTTTTTGTCAAATATCACCATGCTCTTTACAAGCCCATATCTCAGCCAACGTTTCCATTCAAAAACGTTTTCCATTGGTACGACAACTCTTCATATGCTGTTAAATAGACTGTCATTTGTTGTATCAGTATATCTTATAGAGGCTGGTCAAAACTTGAGTTACCGTTTCTCTGTATTCAATTGCCTGAAAATCGAAAATTTTAAATGGAACGCCCCATATCTTTTTAGCCTATCAAAACAGGAATTTAATTCTCTACAAATTATCTATAAACATTGCTATACCTATTTATTATAGTTTTCTTGCTATTGAGGAATTTGACAAAATCATACGTAAAATGCTAAAACCGTTTGTGTTTTTGTTTGAAGACCATGACATTTTGACAGTTTTTTGTTTAATTTATTTAAATTGTTATTAGTATTATTTCTACAATAAACTGTGATTGAATAAACATTAGATTGCTATCTATTATTTACCAAAAATAACCAAAAGAAAACCAAATAAATGAAACAATGAAAAACAACAATTTAATGACAAAAAATAAAATCAATAACACAAAAGAATGAAAAATTTAAAATTATAAAAATAAATTATGGGAATTTAATCCTCTACAAACTATTTAGATACTTTTCTGTGCCCTGTTGTTGTAGTTGCCCTCATATTTGGAAATTAATGGACGCATACAATGGTGGAAAGCTTCTTGTTTTTATGTTAGAAAGCTATGGAGTTTTGATAACTTTTCATCCATATTTATGTTATTGTTGTCATTACTTAGTTGTGTCATCACTTACTTCTGTTAATGTCTTTGAATATCATGGCGAGTTATTCCAACGCCAACATTTTAAATTCATCTTATATTTATGGCGGATGTAATAAAGTTTTAGATAGGATGTGCTTTTTAGTTTTGGAAAGATCAAAATAACAAGAAACCATACATTTCTATAACCTTAGCTTAAGATAATAGAATAAATGTTTTGTCATATTTTATTGCTTTACCAAATTCTTCGGTAAGAGATGCTTCAATCGATTTAGATGAATAATATTTTCCAAGAAAGCGCCGTAAATAAATAAATTGAGCTCTCTAGGAATATCTCGCCCATCATTACGTTGAATATTGTGCCATATTATTATTTTTCATTGTTTCATTTATGCGTTCTTCTGCTGGTTATTTTTGGCAAATAAAAGCTAACAAACTAAAGTTTATTCAATCGCAGATCATTCTAGAAATAATACCAATGGTAATTTAAATAAATTAAACGATAAACAGCGTTCTAATAACAACATGAACGACTTTCGCATTTTGTGTAGGATTTTGATAAAATACTCAATATGAAGAAAAGTATAATAAATAGGTATAGCAATGTTTATAGATAATATGTAGAGAATTAAATTCCCGTTTTGATAGGCTAAAAAGATATGGGGCATTCCATTTAAAATTTTCGACTTTCTCGCATTTGAATACAGCGAAATGGTAACTCAATTTTTGACCAGCCTGTATAAGATATACTGATACAACAAATGACAATCTATTTAACAGCATATGAAGAGTTATCGTACCAATGGAAAACGTTTTTGAATTAACGTTGACTAAGATATGGGCTGGTAAAGAGCATGTTGATATTTGACAAAAAACACTTAAAATCAAAATAACTCGAAAACAAAAAACGGTAGGTACCAACAACTGTTATCAAAGTCAACATATTTTCTTACGTACAATTGAATGGTGTAATAAAAACTATAGCATTCCATTTAAAATAACGAAGTTGAGGACTACTTCCAGTAGACCGGAAGTGGTGGCCATCTTGAAAATATTTTAGATTAATAGATCGGGATGAACAATCCATGTTACCAAAATTTCAAGCCTCTACGAATAGTGGAACCTAAAAAAGTTCTAATGAACCAGTTACGTGAGACACCTGTATAAATCCATAGAAACTAATTTACCACTGCTTTTATAATTTATCGCAGCTCCAACTTAAATGTACCCTTATAGAGTGATATACTTTTATGATGTCCTATTTTATAATGGTTTGTTATTAAGGTTGGGCCAACTATGATCTTGGCTGACTAACCACTATCCGACCATTCGGCCTTATAATGGCCGACTAATGCGTTATATTACTAGTAATTCAGCAACAATGTCTGTTATTAAAATTTTTTTACTGAATAAAGGGAAGAGTACAGTATAAGATCCGTTATTTCATATAATAAAAATTTGAGTTATTTGTTTGTGTTACGGTAAATGCTTTATTGCCTCGCCCAGTATGTTATATTGTTACAAAAAATACACTTCAATAATTTATATTATTTATTAGAAAAAAAATTATATCGACTTATTATGTTGTCCAAAACATTCTAAGCAAAAGAAGGGCTGCTGTTCGCAGTTCAAACAATATGTTGTAACCTTTTTCTTCTCGCTGCTTCTCGACCTTCAGTTTCTTTTATTTGCGCGTAACATCCACTACACATTCTCCTTACTTTCTTTCTTTCAGAGTCGTACAACGTTTTTAGTGTATGAATGTTAGTTTTTGGTTTATTAGTTGTTTCCTAGCTTAAGCTAAGCAAATCACTGATTAAATTTTCACGAAATTGTCTAATTCCTATATTGCTTTTCGTAGCTATTTTTTATATAATATAAGAATTTACGACTGATTTTCCGAGAACATATTCTATTGCTAACTTGCGGTGCCATTTTATTCCTTTCCTAAGAGTTGTTGCATATGAACCCATTTGATCTGAAATATCTATCCCTGATTTACCTTTATTATAATCGCAAATCGGAAGTGGTTTTTGTTTATTATTTTTATGCTTACTTGTACCAGCAAATGTTACGTTTATATCAACGATTTTTGGGGCATGTTTCATTGTCAATAGTCTAACATTTCGAGTATCTAACCAGTTAAGCACTACAATACCATTTTGTCTTCTTTGGCTATCATTTCTCCTCTCTTCAATTTTGCGTTCATAACTTCCTTTGGGATCCATTTCTTATTAGCTCTTATAGAACCCACAACATGCGTCTTTTGGCGAATAAATGCCAATGCTAGCGGATAGCTGGTATAGAAGTTATCTACGTACAATGTTTTATCTTTATTTAGAAGCCCTTGTGATAGATCTTCACAGACTTTTGCAGCTAAACCGTAATTTTTATCCAACATCTCAGATTTACCGGAATAAATTTTACTTGCCCACGTGTATCCTTCTGAACTACATAATTTGAAAAGTTTTACTGCGTACTTGTGGGCTTTATTAGGTATGTATTGACGAAAAATTAGCCTGCCCCTCCAGGGAACAAGAGTTTCGTCGATTACATAATCTTCGCCAGGAACAAAGGCATTTTTATACTTAATTTCAAGCAAATCTACCAGTGGTTGAATTTTTGCTAATCTGTCACCAGGAATAATATTTTCATTGTTTGAGAACTGTAAGAGGCGTAATAGCAATTCAAATCTATTCCTAGACATAACACTTGGGGCTATGGTATTTTTGTACACAAGCTTGGTTGACCAATAAGATGTTATATTTCCCATTCGCACTAACCCAATCCACATAAAAAGGCCAAAAAGTTTTTTAATTTCTTCGGCGTCAGTTGGAATTCATTTATTTAGACGACTATGCAGAGTAATTCGATTACGCTTAATTGTTTGTTCAGCGTATATATTTGTTTCAGTAACAATAAGTGTGGTGAGGCCGTTACTGAAACGACTTCAACCTCTGGTAATTACCGCTTCCACTAGAAACAGTATTTTGTGCTACCTAATTCTTAGTCTGAAGGACTCCTACCTGATCCTATCTATTCAAACAAGATTAAATGGCAAGCGCGTGGTCACTATTTCAGAACCGTGGGTTCTTGCACTAAGGCTCTCAGGAAATGTGAAATAAAATGACAAGTGTTCTAACCACACTTAATCTATATTTACAAAAATAACGATAAAAAAGTAAAATACAAAGTTAGTCTTAAAACTACCTACGTGATGCCCGACGTTACTTAAGGAGTCAAAACAAAATTAAGAATGAAAATGACCTGTCTGAACCTAACCCTACAGCGAACTCTTGTTGACCGATAAATGATAGGGAGAACTGGCAAACAGACTTACCCCGGACGTGTGTTTCCGATCTGGTGGTCTCGGTAAAGTTGCCCTTGAAACTGAGTCAAAGTTCTCGATTTCGACGGGACTTAGAATTGGCGTTAAAGCGAATCTAAATTTCGGTCTAACAGAGCGCTGGTTGAGTATTGGTTCGAAATCTTTCTAAGAAGATATCTTTCGAAGTTGAATTGAAACTAAGTTCAGAATTCTCCAATTTTGACGTGTGCAAGGCCTTAAGTAACCTCGGGTCTTGGAGGGGTGCAAAACAATGAGGGAATTTGTGGAAGGAAAGAATTCCTCGTCCACAAGACCAGAAGATAACATCCGCCACTAACTAATCCCATAAATCGTCACGTAATTTCCAAACAGTGGAAACCATCAAATTTTTACGTGATCTAACGTCTAAGTTTTAACGACTTCTTCGTGTAGATTCGCATCTTCCCCATCAAACTGCAGATACATAATTTTTAACCAAATTTTAACACGAAGTCTGGTCTCTATACCGGACGTCGAATGGTTATTTCTTAAAACCGTTAAATAATTTCCGAATTATTACATAAGGTTTATGACTTCTTCATCAAAAAACAGCGCAAACGTATCAAATCCAGAAATATTTTGGGTAAATCTAATTGTAGACCAGATTTTCCCATGAAATTAAAAAGTTTATGTCTACCTCTCTAATTGCCCCATTCAACATCACTGCTGCCAAGCAGTTCGCAGTTAGATATTTCGTCATTTTCATTTTCTTCTGCAGTTTCTTCCAATTCCATATCTTTAAGTCGTTCTTGAAGATTATCGTCTTCTTCATCCGACGAATAAGTATACTCAGGATCTTTTAGTGAATCATCCGAACTAAAATCATTGTTTTCGTCTTCGGAGATATCCACATTTCCCGAGAAATCACACGAAAACTAACCGCACGCTTTTCGATAGACGTTTTATTCACTAAGAATCTATTTATCACGTATAACGTATTCAACACAGCATCGAGTAACATTTCTCGATACCTGTTGATAAACAGGTATAGACGTGTTTTCCATATACCATTGACACGGCTTGCGGGAAAATAAAACAGTCTTCCAGGCCATGTCAGTCTTATATGGGTGACAAAAAAATTGATACTTTTTCGAAAAGTTTGGTGAAGAAAAAAAAATACAATAACGCATTAAATTTCTTGCAGATGTAGTATCTAAATTGGTTATTAAAATTATCATGGCCCAGACAAAAACTCTATTAAAAATCATCGTGGCGATTAACGTGTTAATATATAATAGCAAAACCCAGGGCGATTAGGGCATGTCAAGGTTATTTACTTTTCATATGTTGAAATCCTCCATCTGGCCAACCTTATACAATACGCTTTACGCACCTTGATAAAACCTAATTCACTTTTTATTAACTTTTTTTAATCAATTTTATTATTTAATTTTCAGAAATTCAACCATCTTCATCACCTTCCTCTTCAACCAACAACAACAAAAAACAAATAAAATACAAATCAATAATATCGGATATATTCGACGGCAAGTTGTTATCAACCGTTCAATGTTTGACGTGCAACCGTGTTTCCAGCCGTATTGAAACCTTTCAAGATCTTTCGTTGCCGATACCGTCTCGGGATCATCTCGCTGTAATCCATGGTCGAAACGTAGTTACCGCGACGCCCGGCGTCGGTTCAACGACTTGCTCGGAAGCGGTACTTCCGGTGGATAACGGTTGGATTACGTGGATCGTATCGTGGTTGAAATCGTGGTTTTATGGCCCAACGATCACACTGCACGATTGTCTCGCGGCGTTTTTCAGTACTGATGAACTTAAAGGAGATAATATGTACAGTTGTGAAAGATGTAATAAGTTAAGGAATGGTATAAAATATAGTAAGGTGGGTGAATTGAATTAAAATTAATTAATTTTTATTAATTTTCTTATTTATTTTTAGGTTTTACAACTTCCCGAGGTGCTTTGTATACATTTAAAAAGATTCCGCCACGAATTAATGTTTAGTAGTAAAATTTCTTCAACAGTTAGTTTTCCGTTAAAAGGTTTAGACATGAAACCCTATCTTCACGCGGATTGTTCCTCACAAGTAACGACTTACGAGTTATTTTCGGTGATTTGCCATCACGGAACGGCCGGCGGTGGTCATTATATGTGTTACGCTTTAAATAACGGGCAATGGTACGAATTTGATGATCAATATGTAACGAGGGTATCTTCAGAAACGGTGGCCGTGTGCGAGGCTTACGTTTTGTTTTATCGAAAAGTCCCGGTTGACGTTGAATCGGTTTTGGAGAAAATGAAAGACTTGCAAGATAGCGCTGTTGGGGTGCAAGAAGAAGAATGTTATTACATATCGAAACAATGGTTAAGTAGATTTTTTACGTGCGCCGAACCCGGCCCGATCGATAACCGCGACTTTTTGTGTCAACACGGGCTAATTTGTCCGGATCAAGGGGTTAATTTGGATCAATTAGCGACGGCCGTTCCAAAAAAAGTTTACACGTTTTTGTTTAGGAAATACGGTGGGCACCCAGCCTCTCCAACAACAAACGTTTGTCCGACTTGTCACGCGTTATTAACACGTTTAGTGTTAGAAATGCAAACCTTAAAACAACTAAACTTACAATCACAAGAACAAGATGTTCAAGCAACGCATTTATTACCAAAGAGTTGGTATCAAAATTGGTTGGCTTATGTACAAAGGATTACGATAGATCCACCTGGTCCAATTGACAATTCAAAAGCGACGGAATATTTGAGCGAAATTAATTCGGATTACGCTGAGGTTAGTGAAGATATTTGGAACTTTTTTTATTCTATTTATGGTGGCGGACCGGAAATAAGAATTAATAACGTTAAAGATGAAGAGGAAGAGATCATTAACGAAGAGAATAAATCGATTTTAATAGGGGGAAAGAGAATGGACGCTGTTAATCACATTGATAAGAAGATGTATTGTAGGGGCGAACCAATGGAAACGGAAAGCGAAACGGATAATATTAACGTGTCGATGATAACTGATGAAGCTTGTCAAGAAAATGGTAGTATTAAAGAAAACGGGGAAGACGTTGATGGCTTTAATGATGAGGTTCAAAACCATAATGTGATGAATGGCAACGTTTCGAATACTTCCTTAACGGATGACGAAGTAACAGAGCTGGTTAATGTGAAAAAGTCTAAATCTTATAATAGGAGGAAGAAGAGAGATAACTTTTAATTGATTGTGAATTATTTTTCAGGTTTTTATTTGTATTTTCCAATGCATACTACACAATTTAAAGAAAGCAATATATTTTTCAAAATAATTATATATGAATATGTGTAATTTTTCTACTTCAGGAAATGAATCGTTGTTGCATTATTAATTCGTAGGTTACATAAAAATGATATATTCCCCAATTTATTATAAATAATAGGAAATTTTTTTTGTATCAGTGAGATTTGTAGCTAATTTGTAAATATTTCTTGGACTTTGGTTTTTCTATACATATTTTTTTTAAAAAAGGTTGTATGTAGCACTTTGTTTCCATTTATATACCACCTTTATAGGGATGCCAACGTTATGATTTTTTTTATTTATTTGTACATTTTCAATATATAAATACAAAAATACCTGTCATGTAACAAAAAAATTAGCGAGTTATAACAAAAATAAAACTTAAAATATATTTTATATCTTCTATGTGATCATTCAATTAAAATTAACTCAATGTGACAAAAACTTGTAAATAAATCATGTCGAAACATAATGAGTAATTTTATTTATTTTAACCAATACATACACAATACAGCTTTGATTTATTTTTTTGGTATAAATTGGTCAACAACTTCTCAGATGCTTCAGATTTGGTGAGTGAATTATGTTTTTGAAAAACGATTTTAAAACCAAGTGATTCATAAATTTCTTAAAAATCGAGTTTAAAGGTGTTGTAATAGAAAAGTGGAGTTTGCGATATTACGATAGAAACTCGACGTCCCCAGCGTTTTACTTAAAAGCGGTTAGATTTATGGAAGGGAAAAAAATTTTTAGTATTTCTTGCAGCTGTTAACAGTTGCGAAAAAAAATTTTAATGGTGATTTCAATTGCATTTTCAACTTGATGTATAATAATAAATTAAATTGTGAAAAGAAACTTGAGTGGTTCCCGAAGTGGTCCATACAGACCCCAAGGGGTCCCTAGGGTCATTCAGGGGATCCTCGGAAAATTAAAATCGATTTGGGGGTCCCTGAACAACGTCAGGGGGTCCGCGCAAGGTTTAATAAAATATAAATAAATTGAAACAATAAATATAATGCAACTTCTTACTTGCTTATAAATTATATTTATTCGGGACTAGTTTCGGTGTATATACACCATCTTCAGCCAAGTCTACATTAAATATAATAGAAATAAAATAATTATTTATAATTAAAAAATGATACAAACAGACGACTAAAAATAAAAATAAAACAAACTCACCGTCAGTAAAATTTTTTAAATCTACATAATTTAGATAACCGCATTAAAAGAAACGTATCATTAGAAAAAACAATCACAACAAACTAAAATTAACAGAGAATCGACGAGTACGCGAACACAGACAAAACGTATATACAGAAATCTTTTGTAAGAGGTCCACAATATGAAAAGACCGGTTATACAACAAGAAATGATCTGAAATATCTAAAATATATTTTTTTTTATGTTTTAATAAAGGTAAACAAAGGTTTATAAATCATATCTAATTGATCATTTAACAAGTTAAACTTCCCTTCTTTTTTACATTTAGCGGTTTCGTAGATTTCTAGTAAATCCATCTTGTAACTCTTATCACATTTGTGTATTAAGGTAGTTTCTTTATAATTAATGTTGTGACCTGTGTCAATTCTATGTTTGTAAACATTTGATTGTGGTTTTGATTTATGTTCTTGTATTCGTGTACATAATTTTCTTCCCGTTTGACCTATATATATACTATCACAATTGCCACATTTTATAGAATAAACTCCGGATCTATCATAAATATTATTATTTTTATTTTGATCATGGTTAGAAAGAAGGTTTAGAATGGTGTTGGAATTGAAATATGCTAATGTTGTGTTATATTTAGAAAAAATGTATTTGGCCTTATGCATTTTTTGAATTATGTTATGTGATTGTAAGGTACTGATCTAAAATTGGCATTACTGACATCATTTGTATAAAGGGGATCTTTTTTCATTTGTATATTTTGTAATATTTTATTTATGAGCTTCAAAGGAAAATTATTTTGTTGAGCTAACTCGTATATATAGTTAAATTCTAAAGTACGGTTTTTATTTGTAAGAGGATATTCTATAGCTCTACGCAATAAGAATCTAAAATTAGATAACTTGTGTGCTATTGGATGGGCAGATTCGAAAGGTATGGTGCAAGCTATGGTTGTAGGTTTTCTGAATATATTATATCTTATCCTATCATTTAAGTTTTCTAGGGATAGATCTAAAAAGTTTAATTTTCAATCTTTTTCCATTTCAATAGTAAATTGAAGATTTTTATTTATTGTGTTTAAGAATTGTAAAAATAATTGAATATCAGTCTCTTTTCCCTCCCATAAGCAAAAAACATCATCCACATATCTTAGCCATTTATGGATACATTTTCTATATGGATTTTTATTATTAATAACGAATTCATTTTCTATGTCGTTTAGAAATATTTCTGATAGTATACTTGATGGGGGCATTCCCATCGGTAGGCCTTCTGAGATTTTATAATATTCATTATTAAAATTACAATAATTTTGTTTTACTATGTGTTCTAATATGTTGTTGAGGTGATTAACAGTAGTTGTGTTATTAAACTGTGTAGAAAATATGTTAGAGCATAGTTTTAATGTGAGATCGATAGGGATATTAAGGTATAGATTTACTATATCAAATGAAATAAGAATTTTGTTTTTAAGATTTAAATTATATGTCTCTTTGATGAATTTTTGCGAGTTGGTAATGCTGAATGTAGATTTAAAACCTATCATTTTAAATATGTTTTGCTTATGCAAAACAATTTGCATAAACAAGTTTGTCAATTTTTCAGTGGGGGAGCCGATGAATGAAGTGAGAGGTTTAATTGGGATGTCTTTTTTATGTAATTTTGGTAGTGAATATAAGACAAGAACACGAGGATTCTTGGAATTGGTGCAGAAAAGTTTTTTGTTGGAATTTTTGAGTTTAGGAGTGTATTCAATCAAAGTTTCTTTACAATTGTTAATGATATCCTTAGTTTTCTTAATGATATTTGTTAGGGGGTTGTTAGTAAGTTGATGGTAATTATTCAATGTCATAAACTCATATGTCTTCTTATGATATGTGTCTTTATCCATGATGACTACTCCTGCACCTTTGTCAGCTTTCACAAAGATACCATTCCCTGCATTGCGTTTATTACGGATGGATTTGAATATTTGAATATGCTATTCTTCTTTTTGGTTTTCGTTGTAAGGTTGTTTTTTCTTGGATTCTTTTGAGATAAAAAAAGTGAAGTCCTTTTTAATGATATTGTGTTCTGGATGATTTATGATTGATTTCATTGTTTTACATTTACATAACTTGCAACATGGATTCACAACATATAAATAAATTGAGACATTTTTTTTTAATACGGAAATTAAAATAATAATAAAAAATCGCCAATAAATTATTAGTAAATTATTTATTAATTTATTAATAAATTATTAGCAATCTTTACATCCCAAGTAAAATATAAACATAGACTGGTGCATAAAATTATACTTTACCATACTAAATTGTAACGTAATTGTATTTTATACAAGTAATAACAGGCATCGCGATGCAGGTTTATGCCTGCTCGATCTTGTAAACAGAAATAGCGTCGATCCCTGCACCAACTAGTGAGTGTATACAACAATTTAGTTCTGTCTTGTGCGTGATGTGAAGTGCATACCACAAATTTTCCGAGTGTTGGACAAAATGAAGTACACTAAGGATTTCTTTTTTATTAAAATTTTTGAAGGAATTTTAAGTTTCTTCAGTTAATGTTTCGAATTACTGTGTTTTAGTGTATTCCGTTGTTAATTAATATATATTAATTAACTTATATATATATATAACCTATATTAATTTATATTAATATATATATATATATAGGTACTTCTCTGTATCGTTTTGTGCCTTTTTTTCAGATAACAGTATGAGTGAACCGAAGAAAAAATGCAGACAATACAATGTTGAATATATTAAATTTGGCTTTATTCCGTCACTAGGAAATAGTACTTTACCTTTCTGTTTTCTATGTAATAAAACGATGTCAAACGATTCAATGAAACCTTCTAAGCTTAAGGAACATTTTATAAAAATCCATAGTGACAAAAAAGATAAGGATTTAACGTTTTTTCAAACACTCAAAGAAAAATATTTGAAAACACCGAAATTGCAAGAACTTATAGGGACAACATCTCAGAGTGATGACGATGGGCTGCGTGCTTCTTATAATATATCTTTAATGAGTGCGAAGTCCGGAAAGCCGCACACTATTGGCGAACAACTTATTCTACCTTATTTACCTCACTTATACCTATAAGTGAGGTAATACGCACCGTGATGCACAAACCAGCTTACGATATTATAAAAAGAATTCCATTGAGTAATAATACAGTACGAAGAAGGATCGACGAAATGGCTCAGAGTGTGGAAAACTCTTTATGTTTTTAAGTAGAAAAACATCTCAATTCTCTATAGAGCTTGACGAAACAACATTACCTGGAAATGAGGCTTTACTTTTAGCTTATGTGAGATTTGTGAAAGAAGAAAACATTTCCTAAGAATTGTTATTTGCTAATTGTTTGGAAACTGATACGACAGGTGAAACATTATTTACTGAATTAAAAAGATTTCTTGATGTAAAGGCTATACCCTTGACTAATATCATCTCCGTTGTTACTGATGGTGCTCCGGCAATGGTAGGACGACACCGAGGCTTTCTAACGTACTTAAAACAAGTCCTACCGAATGTACTATCGGTACATTGTGTTATTCATCGACATCATTTGGTGGCAAAAAACCGTAGTGGACGTTTGCATGAATCACTACATTATATATATCACTACATATATATTAAAATTTATATCATTCAATTTTGCAGTATGACCAGTTAGAATTGCCACCAATAAGCTATGATCAACAGAATCAAACGTCTTGCTAAAGTCAAGCAAAACCAATAAGGTCAAATGCCGGTCGTCACAACCACGTCTAATATCATTAGTAATCTTGATGAGCGTCGATATTGTACCATGACCTGGCCAGAAACCGGATTGAAAATCAGTCATCTTATGCTGATCAAGATACCGCTGCACCTGCATATACACCAAACGCTCAAGTGCTTTTGAAATTACGGAAATAATAGATATAAGACGAAAATCATTTATGCAAATTGACTTAAGTTTGAAACTACCGTAGAAAGAAGGAGATTGAACTATATCAAGAGAACGCTTGGCAGTAAGGAGCGGCTCTTACGTTGTGGGTGAGCGTGCAAATGCGTATGCAACAAATTGAAATTTGTCATGCAGAAGTTTATTTGGTCAGAAAGGATAATGAAAAAAAAATAAAAATAAAATTTAATATAATAAACAATAATTTAATATAATAGAATTATCAAATAAATTATAAAAGATATAAAAGAAAGATGTTATTAAACAAAACTTTTAATTAATCAAAACTGAAAATAAACTAATATTTCCGATCAAAAATTATTAACTGATTAAAAATTACTGAACAAAAAGTTATCAATTGAATTTATTGAACATAATATCTCTAACGAAAGTTACCAAATAATTTCACTTTATTAGACATACCAAACTAATAGAACGGAAGCTGTTGGTTTTGTAAAATTACACAAAACATAACTTACAGAGGGTAAAAAATTTCATCGTGGTAACGGTTAATGATCAACTCTCGTTCTTGGTCCCAGCGCCACCCTTGGTATTTAGTTTACCACCGAAGATGGATCTCTGGTCACGAATTTAGAACTCTTCTCAAAGCTCCCCGGAGTGGTGAGGGATTCTTGTTCTTCTTTGGCTTCTTTGGCACTGGACCTTGAGACTGATCACGGCTTGAGATTCTTCTATCGAGATGGGACTCACTGAACTGAAGACTCTGGGGACTGACTTTTCTTTAACACATCTGAGATTTTTATAACCCTTCTTTTCAGAGCGCTCTTAATTTAAACAATCAATTTCATTGGTCCTACAACTCGGACGAAAACCATTCGCTCTTAAACTAAATGTAGAGAAAGAAATCATATAGGGAACCTTTTGTTTAAATTAACGAATAAAAATTGAAAATCAATTCTAAAATCAATTAATAAATTTAATAGAACCCGCGGTTCGCTACATGGCTTTCCTGAAAGTATTGGGAATAGCACAACATAATTTACGATAAATATACAATTGTTTTGAGTTCTTACAATGGTGGTTGCAACGATTGCGCAACGCACGGTGCATGGTTGTGGCATAGTCTTGAGATTGTTACAAATGTAACGGATTGTTATTAAATGTATAATTTCAGTGGATTGTTATCAGTATTAGTATCGAATTGTCACTTATGTTTCCTTTATTATTAGTGGATGTCGCTATTGGGGGTTTCCCTGTTGGCATCCCAAACAAATAAATAAATACACATGTCAAATTATCAATCAAAATTACACGCCACAGTCTGGAAAACCCTAGTTGATAAATAAAATTGTGTTAGGTCACGAATATTTTATGCCGAATAGGTGCTAGTTTATCAAATGTTTGTCTAGTTTTCTGATTGATTGATGGATATTATGAAATGGCGAAACCAAGCTAGTAAAAGTTTGCAATTCCACGTCAGTGGTTAAATATCGAATCTTGCGAGTCACTTTCGACCAACGTACGTGTGGGACAAGAGGTTCAAAAATTGAAATAAATTCGAAAACTAAAAATGTACCTAGCTAATCTGCCATTATGAATACCTTATAAGCTATAATTAGTACATACAAAAATTGAATTGCTTGATTCTTCGCGGACATATCACCGAATATACTGTCAAATTAGTAATAGGAAACCATGTATATGAATTTTGCAGTTATTATTATCGAAGTGACTTCGAACCAGTATCTGAAGAAGGTTGCAACATGGCATCCGAAACGTGAAACATTTTTTCAAAAAACGCACAGCAAAACCCGAAAGTTTCTAGTTTTAGATCTAGTGTTAGTCCTAATGATAGTTCTAGTGTTAGTTAATAATAATGCAAATAAGGACGTATGCACTACATTTTCATTTGTTTCTGTGGAATTAGGATAGGCTATGTTCCAATCGCTTATGGTGTCTGATGCTTTGCGATTTGTATGGCAAATAATTACACTAACCATCTCCGGAGTAATAAATTGCTTGATAGAATGTTGATTAGACTTGCAAATAGTAGGATCATATCTAGCAACAATTGGAACGGGCAATTATGAATTAATAGTATCACAGTAACCGCCTACAGCACTACTAAAAAGGGAAGCGAGATCAATAAATACAGTCCTTCGACAACTTCTTCCTCTTCTTCATTGTTACTGTCTGCAACATAATTTCCGAATGAATCATCTTCTTTATCCCAGATATTCTCACTCGCAAAAAACGTGGCTATCTGTTCTCAATGAGCTGTTGCCGGTTTCTTGGCAGTTTAGATAATTGTTACCTTCTTTAGAACTCTATCAGTCTAACACTTCGTCATTTATTGCCTACATTTCAAATGGTACTAACAATAAGTAAGAAAAGCAAAGAGCACAAAAAACAGTAAAAATGCAACACACAAACGATACGTGCTAATATATATCTCCAAAGAAAAATCCAACAGCAAATTGTTGGATTTTTCAACAGTATGTGAATTTGAAACAACTTTTCCTAAGATAGGCCAAATGTTTAATTCCGAAAATAGGAAGGTATATTAAAACATAAATTTAATATGGTACTAGTGTGAAAATCCCAATAAGCATATATTTTAAAAAATCATGAATTAAACGCATTTAAATTAATTTGGCTATTTTAATTTTTATTAAATTGAATGAAACTAAGCAATTTAGGAAAAAATTGAAAAAATCAGTCTGATATCTTGGTATCAAGTTGGGTTGGGTGGCTTCAACTTCATATCATGCCTCATATTGAATGGCATGAAGTTGGAACTCAACCCAACTATCGAAGAAAAACTTCATACGATCCCTCATAATGAAAGTATGAAATTGGAGGTCAATTCAACCCAAGTTCGTACCATATCTCATGTTGAATTGAGCTTAGAAGATGTTGTTTTAGGGTTGATTTTGTTTTTCTCTGCTTGACTTGGGTTGAGCTTCATATGATGCCTCATGTTGAATGGTATGAAGTTGGTGCTCAACCCAACCTAACCATTATCCCCATTATCAAGTTGTCATGGCAATTAACTGTCATGTTGAATTGATCTTAGAAGCTGTTGTTTTGGGATTGATTTTGGTTTTCTATGATTCAATCCCACCGTAAAAGAATCAAACCCTAAATTCATCTCTCATACTGAATTGAATTCAGAAGGTTTGTTTTGAATTTGATTCTTTTGTTATATGAGAGATGGTATAAAGTTGAAGCTTAACTTCACAAGTTCACTTTGAAGTTGGAGCCCAACCCAACTCAACCATAGAAGAAAACTGTCATATAATCTTTCATATTCCTTCATATTATTCCAACTATAGAAAAAGAAATCATGAAATATTTCCGAAGATTATATTGGGTTGGGTTAGGTTGGCTCAGTTTGGTTAAGTTGGATTTAAGCTGGACAGAAAAATGCGAATGACCATGCATATAAGAACTATATGTCAAAAGGCGGGTCATATACAGTATTTTGATGAGGTTGATGTCAAGGATAGAGGGCCCATCGCGATAACGATTAAGTCGGCGTACCGGATCGTATCAACTGATAAAGCGAGAGCCCTTGCGGGATGCCCACCCTTGGATCTCCTAATATCTGAAAGGGCAAGCAATTGGAAAAACAAGGGTAGCACAAAGAAAGAGCTACATAGTGAAATGCAAGAGAAGTGGCAGTCTAGGTGGAGAAATTATACAGGCTAGGCCAGTGTATTCATCAGAGATGTCATAGCGTGGCAAGAAAAGGGCCCACCAGTAGACTATTATGTAACGCAAGCGATCACCGGACACGGCAGTTTTGGAAGCTACCTAAAGCAGATAAAGAAATTAGAATCGGATATATGTTGGTTTGGATGCGCAGTACCAGATACCCCGGAACACACGATTTTTGCCTGCTCAATCCCTGTCAAGGTTTGACAGGGATAGAAATAATGTGAAGCTGGAGGTGAATCGTGAGATTACCAAGAACACGGTAGCGGAAATCTTAGAAGAGGAGAAAACAGCTGAGTTGTTGGTAGATTTTTTAAGACAAGTAATGAAAATAAAGGAAGGAGAAAAACAATGGTGAAGAACAACGATGAGGAGAAGGAAGAAAGAAGAGGAGGAGAACAAATCTAACAGGGACTGCAGCAAGAAGGAACGAGAGGGGAAGGACCCCTCTCAGTCGGGTACGTAATCAAAAGCGAATGTTTTCAAAAAGTTAATGGTTTTATTTTATTTGATAACGAGAACGGAGGACTGGAAATGGAGAGCAACGGTGAGACGAAGGGGTTCAGAGGGGTTCAGACGGTGGAAGAGGAGGAACGATGGATAAGAAGAGGGACGTAGGAGGGGCTCTGTTCCGTCCCAGGCAGGTACGTAATGGATGATTATAATTTCAAAAAGTTAAAGTTTTCCTTTTTTTTCCATAATAAATCCGGACATACAATAATTTACAAAACAGTGTAATACAAACTTACGGCTTTATACAAAATGTGGTATAAAATTTGACGCCATTTCTAACGTCTAAATCACTTCACTTATCAATCGTCTCAAAATGGTTTAAAAATGACACCAAATAAGACATATTATTATGGCAATAAGACGTCATTGACGAATTATGACTAAAAATAGACGCCAAAATAACTTGTGATTGCAGAATCAGATTTCTTGGAGGCGGTCGACGTCTTCGGAGTGTAATAAGCACAATTAATATAAAGAAACGAAAGAACTGTGCAAGTCTAAATCCGTTACAGAATTGAGTTATGCTACTCAAATGAATTTACAAGCTCTTGGGAACACAAAGACATCAAAATTGGTGCAAGGAGAGACTAGCACTTCTTCAACACGAGCAAGCAAATACATCAATGCTTACAAATTTTAGCAAGAATCTCGTTCTTGTCAAATGTGAGCGGAAGATGTCCTGTCTCTACTGATTGATGCTAAACAAATTAGATGTTGCATGAGATGATGTTCGCAGAGACTGTGCGTATATACTGAAGGATAAAGGATTAAGAATAATAATTATAATAAAGGGTTCTATAGTATACTAAACATTTACAATTGTAACCAAAAATAATATACATTTAATAACAATACAGTCTACAGTTCTCCACTACCTCCTTCATCCATTTTCTGTTCTCACCCCCTCTCCCAAAACGAGCCTCATCATCGCCTCCCTCAGCTGAATGAATAGTGATGGGACAGGTTTGGGGATGGGAGGACAGACTCCAGTGGTATATTGTGAGAGAAGAGGTTAAAGTGATGATGAAGAGCACTGAAGGATCCTGAGAGAGTGCTGCAGAAAATCAAGGAGGGAAGATGAATGTATGGACAGGTAGATAGATTATAGTAGAGTGGGACATTCACTATATTGGTATAGAAAACAGAAGGGTGGACCAATGGAAAAGAAGAGGTGAAATGTGGAGAGAATTAAAGGATAGGGACGCGCAGAAGAGAAGGTAACAGATATGGGAAAGGATATTAAGAACAAATTAGTTTGTATAATATCTCGTTTATTTACAAAAAAAACTTAAAATTAAGTAAAATAGGTAAAATAAAATAAATCAGTTTCCCCCTAATCCTAAAAAAGAAAACATTACAATTAAAATAAATCAAGTTAAATTAAAAAACATACTTTTAACTCGACACACTTCGACATCAACTCCAATTTCGTGTAGAAAACGTATCCAAAGCTTCTGTTTCGTTGATAATTGATCCCCAGGTCCTTTAACTTCAACAAATTTGCACTAAAAAAAACAAAAAATTATTAGAAATATCAACTAAATCAATTTGAAAAAACTCTTACTTTTACATCATTCCATAAAAATAAATCCGGTAATCCCGCCCTACACTCATCATAACCTTTAACAAACCTCTCCATAATACTCCCAATAACATTTCGACCGATCACCTCAATAAACTGAAACGTTACGTCAATATCAAAAATTGTAACAACGCTTTTACACGGCTCCGCTTTCTCCCACGTATTTTGGACATGTTCATTTAATTCATCTTGAGTCCAGCCGAATTTAACTTTTTCTATCCTCTCATCAATGAGATCCTTTCGCCTGGTGTAAAATTCGTCGTGATTTAGATCTAAAGGGACGATTTGAGTTGGATTAATAAAAATTGGAATGTCATTATCTTCTTTGTAAATGATATCCCAAAATAAAAGGAAAAATAACATGTTTATTATTGAACCTTCGCAGTGAATTCCGTTTGTAAATTCCGAGTTTGATGTATAATGACGGATTGCGAAATTTTCAACGCGAAGATATTCTCGATCTGTTGAAGATGTTTCATGTGTAAAATAAGGTTGATTACTAAAAAAGAAAACAGAATTTTTTTTAGTTAATACATATTAGATGATTATTAATTGTACAAAAATCATGTCAGTAATAATAATTTAACGATTTGTTCCAACCAGCAGTTAAAGAAAGCTTCCAATGGATTTTTAGAGTGCTTTAGAATAATTTGCTAAACGTCTATTTCTTTTAAATAGTGACTGAAAACAAGATTGAATGAGAATTGAAATTTATAATAAAAGCATACTCCATCTCATCCGCCTTATTGAGTATATAGATTCCTTTTAATCATTATGAATCACAACTCAACTTCATTAATTTGAATATTCACCAAATTGTTGCGAAGTTGGTAAAATTTGATAAAATTAACAGGAAATTTGATTGTGCAACTTATGTCACATTGACGACATTGACCTTTGAATTACTGATTCATCAATTTTGAGAATGATCCGTCACAAATTCTGATAATTTCTGTGATGTATAAGAATTTTTGAATGTCAACTACACTGATTTCTGAAAAGAACACTATTTCATTTTTTTCTATATGTTAAATTGTTGTAATGTCTGTAACATTTAACAAGATACAGGAATTTTATTGTGCATCTATTGTCACATTGAGATTTGAATATATTCGAATATATTCATCGATTTTGAAATTGATCATGAATTCCAATAATTTATATCATGTGGAAAAATTAAGGTTGAAACGACTATGATATTGGCCAACTAACGACTATACGACTATTCGGCCCTAAAAGAGACGATTAGTCGGCCGATTAATCGGCCATTGCCGATCATTCCGATGATCAAAGTTTGGACACTTCATTTGGATACTTTTGGAAGCCCTTATATGTCTCTCTTGTTGTAACAAGTTCAGATGTATCCGGTTTTCTTTCGTAATATAGGTGTTTATGGTAAAGTGTTATTTTTATAAAGATAAGTTTCAGCTCCTGAGCAATGTCGAGAAAAAAATCGCGGGTACGCTTTGTTGCAAAACTTTTGCTATACAAACAAAACTTGGGAAGAGGAATGTTCTCAGTTTCGAAATCTTTCAAAATTGCAAAATAGAGACGAAGATTCTCAAAGATTTGAAGAGGTGTGTTCTAAAGGTGTGTATTTGAATCGCTTCTGTCCGCTTTTTGATTCAGTGTTGGTATTCCTGGAGAGTAAGGACAATAAAAAAATAGAAAAAGTTCAACAAGAATATAATTTTTTTGATTATCTTCTATACAGCGAATAAGTGATGGTTCGTCAAAATAACTATGTTAACCGCGTCATTCTTCATTACTACGATATTGCCAACACAAATTTTATATGAGATGTAGCCCACTAACATCGATGGTCCTAAAATATCTGGGCAGAAATTGTAGGATTTGATTTGCGTCATAATTTAATTATCTCGAAAAATGACATCGCTTATATGACTGATTTATTTGCCAGATTCAACGAGACTAATTTGAGACTACAAGGTGACACACTAAATTTAATCAAAACTAAAAGTGTAATATCTGCCTTTGTTGGAAAACTTGTGCTATACAAACAAAACTTGGGAAGAGGAGAATGTTCTCAGTTTCCAAATATTTCAAAATTGCAGAATAGAGACGAAGATTTGCTTGTTTATTGTCAACACTGAACGGCACTCCATTCGGACCTTACTCAAAGATTTGAAGACATTCTTCACTTGGATATTCCCGACTGGGTGTTGAACCCTTTTGTAAGTAGTCAAACTCAGAGCACAAAGAAAAAAGAGCACGGGGGGATTTGCGGTTGCTACTGACAAACATCGAGCCGGACATAAATAAACTCATAACATCCCATCAGGTTCATACAAACCATCAATATTTTATTATATTTTAGTACAAAAGTTATAATCAACAAATACTTCTTCAACAAAAAGTTTACTTTATATTTTATTTTTAGTCTTCATTTTTCTATTATGTATTTAATGTAGTTTTTTACCCTGAGGGTCCGTCGGCAAGGTTTGACTAAGAAAAGGAAACAACTTTGGGAAACACTGATCTAGTCGAACATCTTCTAAAAGGGCTGCAATAGATTTTTTAAGAAATCCAAAAAGAATGTCCGTTGACGGTTGCGTCGAAGAAATACAATCTGATTAAGGACCACTTTTACCTCCTCTTGATAAATTTATCTAATAGTTAAAAACCGACTCATAGCCAATGGTAGCGCTTAAAATCGCTGTAACTACCGCTAGTTTGTTTAACTGGAGGTTGGTAAAATTGGGTCTAAATAAAATCCTACAATTTCTGCCCAAATATTTTAGGACCATCGATGTTAGTGGGCTACTTCTCATATAAAATTTGTGTTGGCAATATCGTGGTAATGAAGAATGACGCGGTTAACATAGTTATTTTGACGAAGCATCGCTTATTCGCTGTATAGAAGATAATCAAAAAAATTATATTCTTGTTGAACTTTTTCTATACCCATTTTGAAAATTCTAGTCTTTTTTGTACTGAATATGTACAGACGTATACTTTTTCATCTTATACAAAACACTTAGACGCATTTGCATTTGTTATTTTTATGAAAAAATCAGGTTTATATCAACATTTTTGAATCAGTGTAATTATTTCAAAATGTACATATATTAGACATACCACATACTTAACAGCATTGAAAGATAATTACTATAGCCTTTTGAAATATTGAAAAAATATAGGGTATTCCATTTAAAATAACAAAGTTGTGGTCCCCCAAACATTCCGTAAATTAACTGGTTCTGGTAACCTGCCCGTATAATATTAACCTATAGTATTAATGGCGTTCGAATAACCCTAGCATTGTTTATCGATATGCCAAATAATATCGATTACAATCTTCAATAATTAATAATAATTGTGATAACGAATGTTAAGTGACAACATGATTCCTCAAAAATTTTCACAAAATAATTGACAACTACAATCAAAATTTGAAAACAAGATATGCACTTACAGCATTTAAGACAACTAATAAGCATATGTGAAAAGATACATAAAATTTCCATTTTTTCATGGTCTTGATGCTTGTACCAACCGCAAGTTAAAACCATGAAAAAATGGGACATCCCTGGTAGTGTGGATGATAATTTTGTCATTGTATTGTAGAGATTCGTAAACATTCAGTGTATACCAAATTTGATATAATTATTCAAAAAAACACCGGAGATAACCGTAAAATTAAAAAAAAAAAATGTGACTTTACTACTCCGTAGTGACCACATGTTTATTGGCATTTTTTCCTATTTTATCAAGTACTACCGCCCTCATTAACACCCTGTACAAACATATCAAATTTGGGATATATCAATTAAACCAAAAAAAACTCTCATATAAAAAATAATTTATAATAAAACAAACTATAGTTTTATTTTTTGTTTAACATTTGTTTAATTTTATTGATTTTTCTTTTAAAAACAGTGGATTTTTTTAATGATTCATACTTTTCATTTAAAAAGTGAATACGAATAAATAATCGTTGTCGAATAAAAAGACGAAGTACATGATGGTATTGTTCATCAAATTTGGCCGAAATTTGCTTAAATAATTCTTTTGTCGTGCCTCAGCTCATTCGCAGACATAGCTTTCTTAAATTCAAATTCCATGTCAAATAGGAGGTTTTTGAAGTCATTAGAAAGTTTCTTAACACTAATTATAAATTTTCAACATTAAAAACAAGTAATAACAAAAAAATTATTTTATAATACAAAATAACGGAAAAACAGAAATCGTATTATGGTTGGATCTGGTGCCGTCACGATTAGGGCATCTTAGGTTGGGAATATTTTCGTACGTTGAAAAGGTTGAATCTGGCCAACCTGATACAATACGCTTTACGAACCTTGTATATGATGACATAAAAACTAGGGTTGTACCGATTAATCGGCGACTAATCGGAAGAACCGACTATTCGGCCACTTTTTAGTTTGCGATTAGTCGGCGATTAATCTGCTCATTAAACAATAAAACCGATTAGTCGGATTTATTATAATGCTGCAAAAAATATACCAACGAAAAATAAAATAAGAATAATGTTATTTATTTATGTATTACATAGTGAAAAATGATTACTTTTGGAATGTGGGTGTACTTTAAAGTACCCATACGCGCAATCTCTTTCTCAGCCTTGCTTAGAAGATTAAAATTTTCTTCATAAAAATAACTCTTTACCACAAATATCTGTATTACGAAAGAAAAACCGAATATACCGTGTTATATAATTATCGTGACCCACGTGAGTGCTGTAATTTTCGGTGCGTATCTCAATGTTTAGTGGCAAAATCGGTATTTCTAAATTAGTAACTAGACTGTAACCAGATGTTGATACCTGATCAATCGAATGTTATTGTTGTGATTTTTTAGTGCCTTTTTGTTTCGAAATAGTTCTAGGAAACAGAATTATCGTTTATATAATAATATAATACTATTAAATAACAGAAATTTTCGTCGCGTCCAATACCAATCCTGTGAATTTTGGGTACATAATTATTTAACACTCTGTATATCTCGACATCATACTTGTTACAATCAGTGTTGGGCAAAGTGTCGATACTTGTCATTTTCGTACAAATTAATATCCTATAGTGATCAGATGTGATTATCTCTCATCCTTCATTTTGTTTTTATTTCTACTGTTCGAGCTGTGGCAAAATACGGTGCTAGTTCGCAATTAATTGTCCATAAGAAATCATATTTTTTTATAAATTGATACATAATTCTCTGTTCGAATAAACCAACTGTAAACAAGTTAGCAGACTACAAAGTGATGAGTAGGAGCTTTAAGGCATAATAGCTCATGATATATGAAGTCTTTAAGATAATGTACAATATTTGGATCTGTAATAGCTCATGTTATGAATAAGTTAGCAGACTTCAAACTGATGAGCAAGATTTTGGAGACATAATAGCTCACCCTGTCAACAAGTTGGCAGTCTTTCAAACAATATATAGTCTATGAAATAGAATTGACTCATGCTATCAACAAGTTTGCAAACTTTAAGCTGATGAGCAGGCCTTTGGAGATATAACAGCTCTCAGCAGTCTTTAAGATAATGTAGTGTTTTCAACTGGAATAACTCATAGTGTCATCAAGTTGGCAGACTTCAAACTGAGAAGCAGGACTTTGGAGACATAAGTCTTTAAGATAATGTATAGTGTTTGGAATAATAATAGCTTAAAAATCAAAATAATCTATAGTCTATAGTTTGAACACTTCAAAGTGATGAGCAGGACTTTGGAAATATAACAGCTTGTGCTGCCAACAAGTTGGCAGACCTCAAATTGCCAAAAATGATTCTGAAGACATAATAGGTCTTGCTGCCAATAAGGTAGTACTCTTTAAGATAATGTACAGTGTTTTGAACAGTAAAAAGATAGTATACAGGGTGTCCGGTATCTTTAGGATCAGAGGTATATAGCGATGTAGAGCACATTATTTTGAGACATTTGTCTAATAAAATTTCCTCACATTGCTTATAACAACCGCACGATAACTGTTTAAAGATGTCCAATAGCGATCCTGTAAAACGATTGAAGAGGTCACCCCTCCTACGTACTTATTGTGCTTTTACATATTATGACACATAACTTATTGAATTATTGTAATTAAAAAATTGAAACATATTCATTTTTATTCCCTTAACCTTTAATGATATGTATCTTATCACAACAATTGATTTATGAATGTTTCAAAGAGAAAAATCAATAAACAAATTCTTATAAGAAATAAACGCAACCTGAGTTTGATTTACGACCTTCTCTGTCGTTTCCCAGAGTTGCCATTAGACGTCTTTTAAACAGTTCTCGTACAGTTGTTATAAACAATATGAAAAAAACTTATTAGAAAGATCATCCCAAAATAATGTACTCTACATCGCTGTATACCTCTTATCCGGAAAATACCGGACGCCTGTATAATCGGTGGAATAAGATTATGTTGCCAACAAGTCGGCAGTTGTTAAGGTAACATATAGTCTGTGATACAGTAATAGCTCATGCTGCCAACATATCTGATGAGAAGGACTGTAGAGACATAAAAGCGCATGCTGCCAACAAGTTGACAGTTGTTAAAATAATATATAGTCTGTGGAACAATAATAAGTTGGCAGACTTCACGCTGACGAGCAGAACTATGGAGACACAAGCACTCATAGTGTACAGTATTTGAAACAGTTTGAAATAGTTCATGCTGCCAATAAGTTGACAAATTTCAAATTGATGAGCATGACTTTGGAGACATAATAGCTCATGCTGCCAACAAGTTAGCAGTTGTTAAGATAATGTGCAGTGTTTGGAACAGTTCTAACTCATGTTCCTAGCAGGTTAACAGACTTCCAAATGATGAGCAGGACTTTGGAGATATAAACACTCACACTGCAAACATGTTGACCGTCATTAAGATAACGTAGAGTATCCAAAAGGATCTAGGAAGAAAATACATAAGAAATATGCTTATTATGCACTATTATTTCTAATAATTCGATGCTTTCAATATTTTCAATACTTTTGATAGTTCGATACTTTCAATACTTCGATATTTTCGATACTTTGAATAGTATCGATACCACCAAATACCACGAAGGTTATAACTCATTTAAAGTATCACCCAGCTCTAGTTACAACAAGATTATGTAGCATATAAGCGCTTCCAAAAGTATTCGAACACGTCCGAACTTTGGAATGATCGGCAACGACCGATTAATCGGTCGACTAATCGGCCCTTTTAATGCCGATTAGTCGGATAGTCGTTAGTCGGCCACAATCATAGTCGGCCCAACCTTAATAAAAACATTGTTTTTATTTTCAACGGTAAAGCCACAATGTTCCGTCCCCACACTATCGACTCACTTGTATAAGATACTTTTATGAGCGTTTTTTAAATTTTTGTATTTGTCTTTAAATAATCATATTAAATATGTAGTTTGTCTATTTAGAACTGATATAGACCATAAAATAATTTTGGCCGCGTAAATTAATTAAATCAATCTATGTACAGGTATCCAAATTTCGATGGGTTTGCAGGGTATCTTGGTAATTATAAAAAATAGAAAGTTGCGGTTTTCGCGAACTTGAGTTACTTTTTTATGAAACTTATAATGCCGCAAACGAAATTTTCATAACATAACTCTTCGTTTTTGATATACAGGCAGTTATTCAAAATATACGATTTTCAGACACCCCCTGTATGTCGGCTATCTGGAAACTATTTGGGCTATTTGGGATATACGACACAAGTGTTAGATGTTAGATCCTTTCTATTTTTCCGCATTGTTCCCACTATAAATATGTTATCTTTGAGTAAATCCTCTGCAAGTGAGATATCCGTAAAAAAATTGTCGGTTGTGATAGTTCGATTAGATCCCTTCCAAAACTCTGAAAGAACTCTAACTACTCGTTGTCCTTGTCCTTTCTCCGGTGTGTTTCCGCATTTTCCTAAATACACTTCAAAATTACAACAATAATATGTAGTAGCGTCACATAGGGCCCATAATTTCAGCCCATATTTCCCCGGCTTGCTCGGCATATACACCTTGAATGGACATCTTCCTCGAAATGTTACTAATTGTTCATCAATAGTGCCTACATTAGACGCTCGGTAATTATCTCTGCAATTTCTTGTTAAAATATTTGTAATGGTTCTCAAAGCTGCCTACTTATCGGTCATTTTTCTTTCTTCTCGTGTCTGAAAGTCGTCAAAACGCAAAAATCGTAAAATGTTTGTAAATCTATCACGAGACATAGATGCTCGATAAATTTGTTGACTATAAGCAATCTTTTTCTTCCATAGATCGTTTTTACTTTCACGTGATTCCCGAAAACGGCCAGTAATTAGTAAAATCCCAAAAAATGCCTTCAATTCAACACGGTCTACCGGCTTCCATATATTATTTGAAAACATTTCATAATATTTAACCGCTTTTTCATTTGTATAAGTAATTATAATGTCCATGATTTCATCATTTATAAATAAATCAAAACATTGTTCCATGGTTTCTACACCCTCAGAATTTGCTGTGAGTGTAGCATCATATTTACCAAATTCTGCATCTCTGTTTGTGGGGGAAATATATCTCCATGTTCGTCCACAAACATTTTGGTCTTTACAGTGTGACATATTATTACTATTTTCACCACTAAACTCATCACTTTCATAATCCTCTTCTTCTGGTACTGCATCACTAAAAGTCAATGACGCACATTCATCATCAGAAGACACTTCATTGTTATAATCATCATTATTATTTACAAAATTAGCAAACATTTTATTTTTCGATGTAGATCGTTGCTCTAAAATACACCTTCTGTGAACTAAATCAAGAATTTAATGGCAATTGTATTGTCACTATAGCCTCTTACACAGACAGACGCCTGGCGCTGTAAAGAAAAGGGTGAGACATATTTTTTCGTCGTTTTTTCGTCGGGACGTCCGTTTGACGCCGATCTAACTTAACGCACTCCTTGAGTAACGACAAATCTATTTATTACAATTTCTCGCAAAAATTTATTTGGGTCCAAATAGACCCAGGCACCGGAATACGAGGGTTAAATGGAACCACCTATATTTTAAATTTTTGTTGAACTGAATGTTTTTCGAGCTCTTCAAAAATATATAATACTCTACCCTTATATTGATAATTAACCTCGAAAATTAATAAAATGCATTATAAGTAGCCTACTTATAATGTATTACGGAAATTTATCATAATTTCCGTTACTAGGATGCAACGGAAATAACATTTTCACTAATATTTTTATTTAATTGTTGTCTTACTAAATAAAATATCTATTAGTGGTAATTTTTGTTTGCAAAAAATTGATAATTAATTAAAAACTAAAGATGATGCTAATATGGTTGAAGTTACAAGAATTGTTCAAAGTTAGTTCCACTTTATTGCAAACATTGTTCACAAAGTTTGATAATATGTTTAATTGCATTTAAAATTATTATGGGATATTATAAATGTGAAAAAGCATCATTTACAGCAATTTTCAATTCAACTTTAGTTCTATTTTAACTACCATATTCGCGATTCTTTATATGTCTATATTTAATCGAATAAGCGGAATATTATCCAAAATTTATGACAAAAAGATGGCCAAATAGCAATTAGAGGTTTTCTTGTATTTCATTAAATTTCGATGTTAATTATAAAGGTAAATATAAAGCATTATATATTATTATATATTTCATTATATTGAAAAGCTTGGAAAAATTTTAGTTCAATAAAAAAATAAAAGAAGGGTGGTTCCATTAAAAAAAAAAACCCATGTTGTATTTATAACTCAAAAACCATGATGACTAGAAAACTTCTACTGTGCACCACTAAATTCTACGTGAAAAAATCTATTAGAACGCGTTTTTACTTTTTTGATAAGTTTCCAGATAGCCAAAATACAGGGGGTGCATGAAAATTGTATATTTTCAGAAACTCTCTGTATATCAAAAACGAAGAGGGCTATGAAAATTTGGTTTGCGGCATTAAAAGTTTCACAGAAAAGTAGATCAGGTTCGTAAAAAATTTTTTCAGACAGAAAACTATTTAAATATCCCTAAAATGCACATCATTAATAACTTTCGCATATTAATCATTGTTAGAAACCCATGATTAGAAAATTGTGAAAAAATAATAACTTTAAGGTGATCAATTTGAGCATTTTTGAAGCATTATTTTAAGAACGTTTGGGTAGATGACACAAGATAATGGCGTTTGTAAATTAATTAAAAGTTTATTTTTAGCATTGTTCTAAAATAATAATGGAAAATTTTTTTAAATCAAAGAAAAAATTATGAATCTGAAAAGCTTTTTTCTAACCCTTATGATTTCCGAGATAGCCTATTTGAAAATGGAATTTGAAATTCATTTAAAATTTACGATATTTGTAAAATTATTATTAATGATTAAAAAATATTGTGTATTTACTTACCTCTTTTGTTTCCCCTGAATAGTTATTGTAGGAAACAAATTAACATTTGGAACTTTCTTTAACAATTCCAAAACATCCTCATCAAAGTATTGATTACATTCCTTTTTTTTTATAAAACTTTGCACGCGATATATTAATTCGGATTCATCCGAAAGCGCCAAAGAAGCATCTTTCAATCCTCTAATTAAAGTCTCACAAGCTTTTTGATTATCTTTATAAAACTTTTTATAAATAATAGCTAATTGGGCATATAAAAACGACTTTTTTCTTATTCTAAATTGATCTTGAGTTAATAATTCCTCAATCCAAACCTTACATCTTTCGGGATAAGTGTTAGATAATTTATTGATACCAAAAACTAAAGAGGAAGTGTATTTATGCCCCGAGGTAAATTGATTCAAAAAGCCAGGTTTTGTGTTCTTATAATTCTTTTGGTTCAGGATTAATTTTAACTCAGTTAAAATCTCCTCACAATGTTGTTTCATTACAAATTTATTGGGGCATTTTTTATTTGCCTCTTTTAATAATTCTTCTTTGTATGTAAACGCTCTTGAAAAATCATCAAATTCCTTGGCATCTTCGAATATTTTTATTTCAGATTTTTCAAATTTTGGAATGAGTAAATTGTTGTGGTTTATATCATGCAATAATTTATAAATTCCATGAGGAATTTCCAATTCAGGATGTGTGAATGAGAACATTAAGTGGATTTTATAAAAAGTGTTGTGGAAATCTGCAGTAATTTTAAACATCTTTCCCAATTTCTTACAAATTTTCATCTTCACCACTTCATTCATTGGTTTTGATGGGTTTAATGTGGGTTGTTTGTTGATGTGGCTTAAAATGGCCAATATTTTATCTTCTCTAGTTCTTAAAGCACAATTCTTTGTACTTAACCTTAAATCTTTACAAATTTTCTTTAAATCTTCACTATTTAACAGTTCTAAAAGATACGATAAGTCCTCATTTTCATAGTTAGTTTGTATAAAACCGTATTTTTCCAAATCTGCAATCATCAGATTAATTTCTAAACCATACAAATTTAAATCTTTGCATCCTCTTAAATTTTTAATGAAACTTTCTGGATTGTACCACTTAATTTGATGTGTAAACAACTTGCAACAAATAAATTGGTAGAGAGTTTTAATTGAACAAAAGACTAGAATTAAGTTTTTTTCATTTTCAAATAATAAATCTTCAAAGCTAGGCCTCAAAGAATGCTTAATAATCACCCATATATTATTTAAAGTGTTTTCAATCACCTCTTTACATTCAGAATTATCTAAATCAATTTGCATTTCATAAATTAACCCCTCAATATTCAAAGCATAACTTCTATAAGAATAATTCAAACTAGATTCTAATTGCATATTTGACATTTGGGTTTTTGATAATTTAACATCATTCATAATGTTTAAATAAGGCTTAGTTACTGCTATATTCACAACTTCCACTTCCATGGAAGTATCAGATAAATTTAGTTTCATTTTACTCCTACTCTTGTTTAATTTTAGAGAAGAGTTCTCATCTTGCCCCAAATCTATCTTAACCTTTTTAGATGGAGACCCAGGTGAATTTTTACAAAGACTTGTAGTTACAAGCTCATCATCAAAATAAATTTGTGGTGATAATGGACAACAATTAACTTCAACTATTTCTTGCTTAATATCTTGGTTTATTATCACATCATTGTCATCACTTTCTTCTTCATTGGGTTTCTTATGTTTTAAACGTTTCGATTGGCGGCGCTTTTGAGGCTTCTTTACAACAGACTTAAACTTTGACTCTTGCCACATTAGGGGGCCTTTACATGGCGAAAAAAATGACTTTATCGATGATTGCTTAAACGAAATAATTTTTACATCTTCAGACATGGCTAATGGCGCGCTTTTTCTTATCTATTGAGGTTAGGTATCCTGTTATATATAAAAATATTATAAATTTATTAAATTAAAATTATTTTTACTTAATTTCATTTGTAGAATAACTTACCATTTAAAATAATTAAAAAAATTGGTTTTATTAAAAATGTTTGATAATGTAAATAATGGATAAAAAATCTTGGATAAAAACCACTTTCTGTCACTTTATAAACACAAAATTCCCTGATGAGAATAATTTAATTTTTATAAAAAAAACGGTGAAATAAATAAACCAGTAATTCTGGTACGCTACATATTTTATTATAACAAATCATTTTACGCAAATCCCTTTTTATCATAAAACAAATATACTTCTTAAAATTACATTTAATAGTTTAAACATTTTTCTTATTAAGTTGGTAATGCAAATATTAAACACAATGCAGACAAGGTTCGATTTATTTTTATAAAATAATATTACAAATTTTTAAATAAATTTGATAACTTTTTCATTAGAAATACAATTTGATTAATTTTTTAGATTTAATAATTGTTAATATTAAATATATATATACTTAATATTTAATAATTAAAAACCACTTAATGAATCAATAGAAACGAATTCCAAAATGGCCACATGTTGTTAAAGAGGTTATGTGAGGTTATGTCCCATTGTAAACTGTTGTAAACACAACTAAAAAATCAACTCAATTTTAAGATAGTTAAAAATGTCTAAAATATCAAAAATTCCCGACTTAATAAGGACAATTGAAGACGATGAAGATGTCCAAGATTTTTCTGAAGATTCAGACGTAGAATTGGAGGTAAAACTTGACCTGACTTTTATTCACTTAATCACTATTTTATCACTTTCTTTTAAAGAATCATTTTCAACCGACAAAAGAAAAGAGAAAGGAGAAAGATTTCAACTCCGATTTTCAATTTGTAAGTTCTGTGGAGGAGTATAATAAAGATGAGTGGAATGATTTGATGAAATATGTAAAACGAAAGGCAAAAACGAAAACTGATGACAAAATTAAAAAAGTTTTAGCTGCTAAAAATCGAAATGAAATTGTAAATAATGATGAAAATGAAGCAAATGGTCATGATATTTGTGTATCGGATGATGAGTTGGTCCATGATAACATCAAGAATAAGGATAAAAAGAAGAAGAAGAAAAATAAATTGGAAAATGGGAATGGTGAAGAATTTTTTGAAGATGTTCATACTAAAACTGATGGGGTTACTTTTTATGAAATGAATTTGTCTCGTCCTCTTATGAAAGCTATTGTTGAAATGAAGTATGTTCATCCAACTCCAATTCAATCAACAACAATTCCAGTTGCTTTACTTGGTAAGTATTTATATAGGCTGTCTTAGTGAGATTGTTCATTAGACGTTTATGGAGTTATGGCCAAAATCAAAATTTGAGAATCAACTGGGTTTGTTGTCTAAATAATGTGCAAGGTCTGAAATCAGTTATAGTAGACTTGTTTACAGGGAAAATATTTACTTTGTATTTTGTAGTCATTCAAACTATACTCATGTCAGTAATATAAATACCTGTAGTGTTCCAGATAATAATAAGAGTCATAAATAAGAATCCTCCCTATAACGACACAGAGAAACATTCAATGCCAACTTGCTTTATGTTATGAAAATATTAAAATTTTTAAAAGGGTTTTCCGATATAAATGATTAACAATGAAATAAAATAATAACAGTACTGCACAATACCAAAGCACTTTACTTTAATTAAGTGTAAATATTAATATAAAACGGTTATGTTATTTTTTTGAACTAATTCTATTTCTTCTTTCTGAAATGTTTAATTGAGGCTATCACAGGGAACTGAAGTGCTTTGTACACAAAATTTGTCTTGCACTATTTGCTTCAGGTATGGGAAATTATATCTGTGTTCATGCCACCATTTGAGTAAATCTCCATGTCTTGGTATATATTTCATGAATGATTTTTTCTAATATATTCCACGCTGATGTTTCATCATTATTACTTATCATTCCCTTCCTCCAATTTCCTTCGTCATTAATGATTTGATTTTCTGTTGCTAGTTGACTCTGCAGTATTGTTGATTTCACAATGACAATTAGTACTTTAAAGTTATCAAATTTGAATCGTGGATCTAGAAATGTCGAAACAGTTAATGTATTGTGCATTTCTATATTATCAAATCGACTAATCAGCTGAGATTTTATTTTTTTGTACTTTTCACAAATATCAATACCGCCATTCTCTAAAGGGATTGCGAAAGAACTTGTGGCAGTTTTCTCCATATATTATAATAAGTCGAATTCTAACAGGTGCTACAAATTTTAATGACGTTTTTAAAAAAATTTAATTTCCAATTTATTTAAAAATTAAAAATATTTAAAAAGACGTTTGGAGCTTAATCAGATCATTATCAAGAAATCTAAAATTTAACATTAAAGTCATACAAATGGTACAAATATAAAGAAACAAATTAAAAACGCAAAAAAATAATATTTGAAATTACTTACCATCATTAGATCAATAAATCTACATTAAAATATCGATGGTTACTGATAACACCATGTTGAATGTCATTTTTTTTTTAAGGAGAAGATCTTATATCTGAATGTGTAAAAACATAAACTTGTATTTTAATGTGGGGGAAGGGAATCTTTTAATACTTGAATTCGTTATTTTTATTTTTTTTAATGTATTAATTAAAAGAAATATCAATAAATAAAAAATCATTTTTATATCATTAACTCTCGGATTATTGCTGCATAATGCGTACCAATTTTTCCCGCGTCTGTTTTGTAATTAACTTTATTTTTTATGTTTTTCGTTATATAAATGGATTCCAAATTTTTTCTATGCAGTGTATTTTGACTAGTAAAAAGTACTTTTGGTTCTTCAAGGTTAAATTTATGTTGTTCTTTTTTGCCGTGATAGCATAAAGCTGTCTGATGTATGTTTTTTATTTGTTTTATGTCGTTATTCATGTTCTAATCTTTTCTTCAAATGTTGTTTCGATTTGCCAATGTATAATTTGTCACAATTGTTACAATTTAATTGGTATATTGTATTGATACTATCATTTATTTTTATTTTATCCTTCATGTTAGTTAAATATTCTTTCATTTTGTTATTATTGTATTTGGCGAATCCAATTTCTTTAAATTCATATTTTTTAAAGGTAGATGTTATTTTATTAGTTAATTGTGGGATGTAATTTGTCTTGTAATATGATATATTAGGCTTCTTTTCTATATCTTCTTCAGTTTTATTAATTTTTAAATAATTTTGCTTATTTGTATTTTCCAGTGTAGGTATGGGGTTGATTTTGTCAGTTTTGTGTAATTAATTATTAAGTTCATATTTTTATTTTTATTATTTTCTTCTTTCGATCTAAGATTGTAATTATGAGATGGCTGGCTTTTTAAATTTATACTAACGTTTATTGGCGTATCAATAGTTTCCGTCAATGGGCGATCATTTTGGATTTTATTATATATGGAATAGCAAGCATTATTTGTTACATTTTTAGGGAACGAGTTTTCTAATAATATATCATATATTTGTGATTTAATTTGTTTTAAATATGGTGTATATAAAAAAAAATAAAAATAACAAGTTCAAGTTTTAAAAGATTTCCTTCCCACACTTTAAAACACAAGTTTATGTTTTTAACACGTTCAGATATAAGATCTTCTCCTTTTTTTAAATAAAATGGTATTCGACACGGTGTTATTAGTAACAATAGATATTTTAATGTAGATTTATTGATTTAATGATGGTATGTAATTTCAAATATTATTTTGTTATTATTTTTTTACGTTTTTAATTTATTTCTTTATATTTATACCGTTTGTATGACTTTAATGTTAAATTTTAGATTTCTTGATAATGAGCTGATTAAACTCGAAACGTCGGAAGTTTTAAATATTTTTAATTTTTAAATAAATTGGAAATTATACTGAGAAGTTGTGTTTGTTATAATTGAAAGTAAAATTTTAATATTTTTTAAAATTGTAAAAATTTTTGTTTTTATTTTTTTTTACAAAAGCTATCAAAATTTACTTCAGATGATAGAAAAACTTAGTGTAAATAGTTAGAAGCAAGTTACAATAAATTTTCGAAATGGTGATCTGGAATCAAACAATGTGTAAAGATCACCCTCAAGTGTTCCTGTTGGTACTTCTTGAGGAATATTGCTCACATGCAGATTCGAATTTCTTCCTTGTGTTCACCAGCGGTAGAATTGCAGAGGCGTCAAATCTGGACACCGTGCTGGTTAATTCTATGCGTCTATCCGCTTTATCGACCTGTCTACGAACATTGGGGTGAATTCTTGACATTTCATGGGTACAATGGGCCGGATGTTCAACCAGTTGATACCAACTGTTGCTACTCACGTTTAAAGACATTAAAGACTCATTAAACATTTATTTTCACACTAGATTAGCATTGGTATTTGGCATGATGGGTGTACTTTTCAAAAAAATCAAATGTCCCCTCAAAATATTAACTTTAAGTATAGAATATATCGGGTATAAATGCTGTAAAATGAAATGCCGAAGACGACTAATTGTAAGTAATAAAATATATCCCTCATATGCTATTACTTAGCTATTTAAAAAAATTAAATTATGGTATTTTCAAAGTTCGTGCAAACTGTCACACGTTCTAAACAGCTGTTTTCAGCACCAAAACGTACTCCAACATGTTGCTTAATTATGATCCGAATCCTAAATTGATAATCCAAAAATCGAGTACAGGTAGCCCTCGGTTTACGGCGCAGTTCTTACGAGCCCCGACGTAAATAAAAGTCGGCGTAAAACGAATCCTTAATTATAGTGATGTATACATATAGGATTAGGTTGTACATATCTCAAAATTAAACGAATTATGTTGTTTTTTAATATTACAATATTTTATTTGTATTGTAGTTGAAGTTGAATAATACTATAAACTAGTGAAAAATGACACAAAAAATAATAAAGTACTATCTTATAATACTAGTACTAATTTACTAGTATTATAAGTTTTTAAAATTATAATTTTAAATTTCTTGAGGTTTTATTCTTTCTGAAAGAAAGTATCCAGGGTTAATTGCTTAGACTTTTGGTTTCTTTCATTGAGAATTTCAGTATATGGTCGAATGGATGTGATAATGCCCCTTTCTACATTAGTACTTCCTTCCCAATCGTTGTCTAACGCACTAAGTTCGTCACGTTTTCATTATTTTTTGAAATTCTTTTTCAATATCTTCATCATCTGGCTGTGCGCGACCCAAATGTTTATACAATTCTTCTAGGTCTTCATTTGAGTTGGTCGTGGACTTCTAAATGTGCTATGACATCTAGAGCACTAACATCTTCCAATCTCAAATCACCTGCAAGCCTAGTAATGTCTTCAATAAGATTTTTTTTTCTGGTACTTCTTCAAAATCATGTATTAATGCAGGCAAGAGTTTTCGCCAAACTCTATTTAAACATTTTGCCGAAACCTCATCCCAAGCCGACTTTACACTATTTACACATTTTAAAATATTGAAAGCCTGCCAATGGTCTTTGACTTTTTTATCATAACTATATAAAATTCTTATTATTTTCATCAAAGTATTGCGGAGATAATATGCCTTAAAGGTTGCAATTACCCCCTGATCCATTGGCTGCAAAAGTGACGTTGTATTTGGATGCATGTAAACAACTTTGAATTTCATCCAGATTTTGAGAATGTCGTGGAGCATTGTCCAAGGAAAGAAGTACCTTGGGCGTCAATTCATTTTTTTCGCAATAGCGAAGAACAGTAGGACATAAATAATTTGTGAAAATAACTTGTGTTACCCAAGCTTTTTTGTTCCATTTTCAATACACTGGTAACATGTCTTTATTGAGACTTTTTAAATCACGTTGTGTCTGTGAATGGTACACTAACATTGGTTTAGGTTTCAATGTTCCTGAAACATTTGCTCCCAACAAAAGAGTTATTCTTTTTTCTTTTGCAACTTTAAAACCTGGAGCCGATCATTCTTCTCCAGAAATAAAAGTTCGTGCTAATAACTTTTTCCAATAAAGACTTGTCTCGTAAACATTAAAAATTAAGTCTGGGGAATAGTTGCTTTGTTCTACATAAATCTGAACTTCGTTAGGAAAATCAGCTGCAGCTGTAACATCTGCACTTGCTTCACCACCTATTTTCACACTTTGACAATTCAAATCACCTCCATCGCTTTCCTTATAGGTTATTATTAGGTTATTGAAAATTGATTTTGCTTTTTCCATTGTAGCAGCTTGAGTCAACGCAATATTTCTGTGATGAGCATTATCCACCCACAATGTTAACAATTTTTCTATTTTTTCAAAAATTTTACCTCTGCTGTAGCTTACATGTTTAACATTTTGTGATGTACATTGTTGAGCAGAGTGTTTAATTTCATTCACCTGTTTCATAATTGTGGTAACAGTTGATGGAGGTAAATTTAAAGAACTACATACATTAGGGCGTGTCTGTTCATTTCCCATCCGTCGAATCACTTCCATTTTTGTTGCAAGTGAAATGCATTGCCGTGCCTTCTTAACAAGGTTGGGTAAATCTGATGCCTTTATTTATTTCAATATTATTTATAAAATATATATGTTACGGTTAATGCTCAAATTTCGGCTAAACCTAAGTATCCGGTTATCGTTGGGAATTACCCGGGCTTTACGGCTAAAGTCCGAAGAGTTTTCAACTTTAACTGGCTAAAACTGGGTGTAACCAATGGTAATCGGTTAAAGAGCAAATCGATCGTTTTCGTTGGTTACTATTACATCATCTCCGTGCATATTTATTGGTTAATGGTTTGTCTGCCAGAAGATCAACGATGCATTATCATCGTTTGAAACAATTTGATATACCCCTGTATATCAAATTGTTGACACAAAAGTCTGTAATATAGCAAATAACTTCGCTATTTTTACTTTTAACAAAAAATCTTTCTTATAAAAGTTTTTAAGTATATTATAATACATATTTCGTATAAGTTTGATTGTTTGTATTGTTTATAGTTTGGTTACCATGATAACAATTTTTTTTAATTTGAAGTGGGACGAAATTTTTTTTCTTATCTTTGTGATACAGCATATTTTTCTCTGTGTTGACCTGTATTATATCATAAGGTTACATATTGAAAAAAATATGATAAATTAATTATTTTTAAATTATTAAGTTGGATATTTTAATCAAAGTATTCGCTCAAACAGCGTTAAAACTTAAATTAATACCAAAGATGAAACGGGAGAAATTTCAGTTGATATGCTTTCACGCTTAATTTTAGAAAACGTCTTGACTTTTGTTTAGAAGTAAATGATGGCTAATTTGAACATTTGTAGCTTTAGTTTTGTTTGTTACTTTTTTAAGTTCTTTTTTATTAATAATAATTCAGTTATTAATGCCATTTTTTCGCTTACATTTTTATATTTATTTATTTATTATTTATCTATCGCCTACTTCAACTTGATAATTTAAAAAAATCAATTTATTAGATTAGTGGTAGATAATAGCCGATTCTAGAACCTCCTCTCAGAACCCAAGGCCAAGGATACTCTGCGTGATCATGACCTCTATGATGACCTTGACCTCGACTTGAAATGTAGTTAAACACTAACAAAAAGTCAAGGCCAAGGTCACGCTGAGTGACCATGACCTTGACCGGAGGTTCTGAGGGGTGGTTGCAGAATGGTAAGGGGTCATAAACGTTGCCCATTAACATTGACCTTGACCTTAACAATAACCTTTACTTTGACCTCAACTTTAAATGTGAACGTGACATTCTCCTTGTACGTGACCTTGATCATTTTCTTGACCTTAAATAGGAACAACCTTGAAGTCGACCTTATAAGAGGTGAAGGGTGCAAGTGTTGAAACCGGAGGAGGAGAAGTGTTATTTTTATTATGTAACCTTCAATATAATATGGTCAACATATAGAGAAAAATATGCTCTATCAAAAATGTAAGAAAAACAATTTCGTCCCACTTCAAATAAAAAAAAATGATATCATGGTAATCAAACTATAAACAATACAAACAATCAAACTTGAACTAAAATTAGAACTAACACTAGCACTAAGACTAGAACTAACACTAGCACTAAGACTAGAACTAACACTAGATCTAAAACTAGAAACTTTCGGGTTTTGTCGTGCGTTTTCTGAAAAAATGTTAGATGTTTCGGATGCCATGTTGCAACTTTCTTCAGAAACTGGTTCGAAGTATGCGTTGTAATAAACCTACAAACTTTTATAAGATTTTTTATTAAAAGTAAAAATAGCGAAGTAATTTGCTATATTCCAAACTTTTGTCTCCCTGTATACAGGATGTCTCTGAAATGCGTGTACAACGGAAGACCACAGATTCCTCGGCTCAAAATAGGTCGATTTAAGTTAACTTATCTATATCCAAAGTTGCTTCGTTTCGCCGCTAGAAGACTTGAAAAAAAATCGTTTATTCTTTATAACTCGAAAACGCGATAAACAATCTAAACCATTTTTGAGATGTGAGTTCCTGGATTCAATTAACGTCTTTTTATGGTTTTAGGTGAAATTTTGGAAACGCAGAAATGATCGAAAAGCTATGTCTTCAGCAGTTATTACTCCATATCTTTTTTGCTGAGGTGGTGATGCCTACATAATTAAAATTTATGAATAGCCCATTTAGTTCTGGAGCATTTTTTGTCCCTTATAAGATTTTGATTACATTAGTGGTTAAGCCAGAAAATTAGAATTTTTGAACTGCAAGCTTTTTTTACGTCATTGCAATTACAAAATGTTATCGTCATTGGTACTGATTTCTCTGGGAGGCGTTGAAATCAACAGTCCTTGCCTCTACAGTTGATTATGAACAAAAATTACGAGGAAAAATTTCCCTACTATTCAATTCTTTACTTAAGTGCCAAACACCTTGTGATTTTGTAGTCAAAATGACGTAAATAAGGGTTGCAGGTACTCAAAAATTCTTTTTTTCTGGCTTAACTACTTATGTAATCAAAATCTTATAAGAGACAAAAAAGTTTGAAAACTAAATGGGCTATTCAGAAGTTTTAATTATGTAGTCATCGCCTACTCAGCAAATAAGATATGGTGTAATAACTGCTGAAAACATGGCTTTTCGATCATTTCTGCATTTTTATAATTTCACTTAAAACCATAAAAAGACGTTAATTCAATGTAGGAACTAACATTTTAAAAATGGTTTAGATTGTTTATCGCGTTTTCGAGTTATAAAGAATAAACAATTTTTTTTTGCTAACTTTTAAGCTCTCTAGCGGCGAAACGAAACAACTTTGGATATAAATAAGTTAACTTAAATCGGCCTATTTTGAGCCAAGGAATCTGTGGTATCCCGTTGTACACGCATTTCAGAGACATTCTGTATAGTATATCTGGTACGGATAAACTAATTGCTCCTGTTTGTACAACCGACCTTGTAATAAAATATTATGTAACAAACGAAGAGTTATTTGATATACTTCATGAATTACACGTGTCCATTGGACATGGTAGTCGCAACAGGATCATTAAGAAGCTCAAAAACAATATAAAAATATTAATCAGGAAGCTATAATAATATTCCCTCGATTATGCAAGTTGTGCCAAATGAAATTAAAATCGGTCAAAAAAGGCATTGTGGTCAAACCGATTGTATCAAATGAAACGAATAGCCGCTGCCAAGTGGATTTGATCGATATGCAAACTAATTCTGATGGTAATTTCAAATTTATTCTTGTTTAACTAGATCATCTTACGAAGTTTGTGAAGTTAAGACCATTGCACAGTAAAACTGCTGAAGTTAACAACTTCTTCAGTATTAGATATTTGTTGCATATTTGGTGCCCCGTCTATTTTACATTCCGATAATGGAAGAAAGTTTGTTAGAAAACAAAATAGTTGAAAATTTAACAGCCATATGGGCAGAATTAAAAATAATACATGGAAAGCTACGTCACAGCTAATCTCAAGGTAGTGTGGAAAGGGCGAATCAAGATATTCAAAACATACTTATAACCTTTGAACTAAAATTAGAACTAACACTAGCACTAACACTAGAACTATCACTAGGACTAACACTAGATCTAAAACTAGAAACTTTCGGGTTTCGCCGTGCGTTTTTCCCGAGTGAAAAACGTTACATGAGTTAGAACCAGTTTCTGAAGAAGGTTGCAACATGGCATCCGAACCGTCAAACATTTTTTCAAAAAAAACGCACGGCGAAACCCGAAAGTTTCTAGTTTTAGATCTAGTGTTAGTCCTAGTGATAGTTCTAGTGTTAGTGCTAGTGTTAGTTCTAATTTTAGTTCAATTAACACCGGTCGTGAAAGCCTTCGTACTTATATACTTATAACCTGCATGTAAGACGAAAATTGTAATAAATGGTCTGAAGGGCTTAGATTTGTCCAGTTGATGAAGAACAGAGGTATAAAGCATTTACCATATAAAGCTATATTCGGCTGTGATGTGAAAGTTAGAGCTACTGAGAAATCAGCAAGAATGCGAAGAAAGTATCGATGATGGTACTTAGTGATGTGTGCGAATTGTGTATTAATAGAAATGATTTATGTGTGTGTTCAAAGAGAGATAACATTCTTAATATACGACGTTGATAGAGGTAGAGGTGACTTTAGAAACATTTTTTAACCGTTCTCCAATGTAGTGAAGATCAATTTACCGAGTGAAATCAATTTACCATATGTAAATCAAAATTTGTAAACATTGAAAATGTTTTAACGGACAAGAAGTACTTATGACAACTTGCAAATTTACAGTCAACCTCTGGTGATCAAGGATTTATGAAATGTCATTGTAAAACAAAATGCAGAACAAAAAAATATCTTTGCAAAACATTTTAATAGTCAACATAAATGTAAAACATTTGCAGCTTAAATGTTTTATGCAACTCTAAGTGCCATTTTAGTTTTCTCGCAATAATAAATAAGCCTTAATTTTTTGCTTTAAAATGAAAGTTAAATTTAAGTTTAGTATAAAATATATGACATTATAATTTGTGAACCTCATTCATTTTTTTTGCTGTAACATTCCATTTGTTTATTGTTTGGGATATTTGTAATTTTATAAATAAATTAATGTTCTTAAATATGATTTCATTACTTAGTAATTAATTATATTGTGCTTAATTTATTGTTCTACAAGCTCACTTAACGTAACTTTGCTCTTTAACTGAGTAACATTGGTTAAACCTAGTTTTAGCCGGTTAAACTTGAAAGCGTTGAATACTCTTCGGACTTTAGCCATAGGGTTCGGGTAATTTCCAACATTAACCGGTTAAACTTAGGTTTAGCCGAAATTCGAGCTTTAGCCGTACATACTAGGGTTGTACCGATTAATCGGCGACTAATCGGAAAAGCCAATTATTCTTCCACTTTTTTTTAGCCAACGATTAGGCGGCGATGAAACAATAAAAGCACCGATTAGTAGGAATTTATTACAATGCTGCAAATAACATAACAATGAAAAATGATTTAAGTATTAATTTATTACAAAGTGAACAATTACTGTTTTTTAAATGTTTTGAACGGGATTGACCCGTTTATCTGTTACAGTAAAACTAGATGGCTTGCATTAATGGTGATAACCTGCACTTGAAGAGCAAATGTTTGTGTCATTAGAAAATTATTTTCTTACAATTAGTATTGAAAAATGCCCGAATACACTGAAGCTGGTTTTTTGGCAATCCCAGCTCCGCTTGCTGGTTATATTTTATGCACGCCCTAGCAATTGGTTTTCACCAAGTCCTGTTAAATACCGAAGGACAAATATCAGCAATGAAAAAAAAATTCAGATTTTCTCCTACACGTTACACGAATTTTATTAGCAAAGCCTTAGAAGTCTGCTGCTATTGATCACAATCAGAGCTGGGCTAACTAGTGTCACTACTAATTACTTTTAGATTATGGTAGTTTGATTATTAAATACCAAGCAATTAGTAGTTAAACCTAGCTACTTCTTTAACTCCATAATAAAATGAACTTTTAAAGTCTAAAAACCCAACGTACTTACTTACAACTGCAAAAATGCATAGAAGGGTCTAGAATAGCAAGTAAATGGCTTTTTAACAGCAACTTTTGAACTGTTATACATAAATTATACTTAAAAGTCAGATTATTTTGATACAAACATACAAAACTGAAACTTATGACAGATACTAATTTAAAATTATTTAAAAATTTAAAGTTGTTAAAAGTAAAAAATAAAATATATACTAAACAAATGAACGTAAAATCTTGTAACTTTGACAAACCAAAAACCAATCAGTTCAAGTCTTGTGAAAGCATTATCAAGATTTCTAAAAGCATTTCAGGTCTTCTGGAAGCTTTTCAACTCTTCTTGAAGTAGTATTAAGTTTTCTAGAATCATTTCAACTCTTCTAAAAGAATATCCAATCTTCTAAATACATTTCAAGTTTTTTGGAAGCAGTTCAAGTCTTCTGAAAGTAATACCAAGACTTCTAGCAGTAATAATAAGTCTTCTGGAAGAATTTCAAGTTTTTAGAAAACAGCATCAAATTTTGTAGAAGCGTTATCAAATCAATATCAAGACTTCTGTGAGCATTTCAAGACTTTTGAAAGCAATAACAAGCCATCTAGAAGCAGTTTAAATGTTCTGAAAGCAATATCAAATTTTCTAGAAGCATTTCAAGTCCTATGAAAGCAGCATGAAGTTTTCTAAAAGCAGTTCAAGTTTTCTGGTTTCAAGTTTGAATTATTATTAAGTTATCAGAAAACAATATCAAGAGTTCTAATAGTATTAACAAGTCTGTAGTCTTGTATCATATAAATTGGCTCGCCAATAAAGTTACAATCTGTTGTTAGGATCATGCTCATGATCACGCGCGATCATCGTAAAGTAATGTTTTTTTAACTATTTTTATAGTTAACTACTGTCCAGCTCTGATCAAAATAACATCAAGATTGTAGTAATTGAATCTATAAAAAGTACCTGAGTATGATAAAGTACAACAAGTAATGGATTTATGAATTCAAAGAGGATTTTTAAAACCAGAGCAAGACAGCAGTGTCTAATGAATTTTTTCTGATTTTGAAGTATATGGTACTCCAAAATGTCCCAGCGTGGAATGATAAGAATGTTTCTAGTAAAAATCGTCGGTTAGAAATACTAACACATTTTCATGCACACCAACTAGGTTATTCCAATTTCACAATTATAATAAAATATGCTATTATTAATTATGCTAACTTAAAAACAAATTTTAATAATTTCATTTTGCACTTGATTATCAACAAAAGTACCTAGAGTGGTTCCGTTTTCAGTCGATATAAAAATGATCACGCTATGTATGGGTACTATTAAAGTACCCTTACACGCGATTTTTTTCTCAACATTGCTCAGAAGCTGAAACTTATCTTTATAAAAATAAGACTTTACAAACACCTGTATTACGAAAGAAATCCGAATACATCTAAACTTGTTACAATAACATTATGTGTCATATAAGGGCTGAGAAGGGCATCCAAAAGTATACGAACGAAAGTGTTTGAACTTTGGTTGGAATGATCGGCAATAACCAATTAATCGGCCGACTAATCGTCCCTTTAAGGGCCGTCGTTAGTCGGCCCAACCTTAGTACATACCCAACAATCAGTAACGTTCAATAAATAAATTATCACGTTTAGTAACACAACAGAAAAACCAACCACAAATGAACAACAAAAATCGGTCTTGTATAGTGGGAAAGACCAATCGAGGCATTGGGGATTCACACAACGAAATAGTAAATTGTGGAGCGGCGTAAATTGAGCCGGCGTAAACCGAGGGCTACCTGTATTCTCTGATTTTTTGAACAATTGCCTGTTGAAGCTAATTTTTAATTGAATAACTCGAGAACTTACAAAAAGTAAATTTATTCATAAACTTTGAAATTAGAAAAATCTTTATAAGTAAGAATATATGTATAGAGTGTTCCATTAACCCTCCGTTAGGCGCGCGTGTATCCAGCAGATACATGCATAAAATTCCTTCCCGTCTGTTTAGAGGTCGATATTTTTAGAACCGATGAATAAAAAATTTTGCAGTAAACTTTCTTATAATTATAGGACATTTGTGCTATACTACCGCGAATTTGAAAATTTTTGGTCCCTCAGTCATTTTTTTATAGCGAGTTAAACATGAAAAACCACCCGATTTTTGAAATGTTTGTACATGCAATCACTTTATGAATTTTTTTATTAAAAACAATGAGACGAAAAAATTTGGCATCTATATATAGTTTTCGAACAAAAAAATCATAAAGTGACGGCATGTACGGAAATTTCGAAAATCGGGTTTTTTTTATGTTTAACTCTCTATAAAAAAATAATTGAGGGTGCCAAAAATTTTGAAATTCACGGTAGTATAGCACAAATGTTCAATAATTATAACAAAGTTTACTGCAAATTTTTTTATTCATCGGTTCCAAAGATATCGACCTCTAAACAGAGGGGAAGGAATTTTAGGCATGTATCTGCTGGATACACGCGCGCCTAACGGAGGGTTAAAAAAAATAAAATATAATAAGTTCGAAATAACCGGAAGTGTTAGAAATCTAGAAATATTTAGTTGAAGAGAATGCAATTGATTATACTTTTTATTTTGACCAGAACTCTATCAACGTCTAATGAGTAAACTGAGGAAACTGTAATTCTTTATCTTAGAATTTTAATAACAATTATTTTCTTTAGGGCGAGATATTTGTGGTTGTGCTGCTACAGGAACAGGAAAAACAGCCGCGTACATGCTTCCAACCTTAGAACGTCTTCTTTATCGCCCTGTGGGCACAGCTACAACGCGCGTTTTAGTTTTAGTGCCAACTAGAGAACTAGGCGTTCAAGTTTATCAAGTTTCAAAGCAGTTAACTCAATTTACTGATATCGATATAGCTCTATCTGTTGGTGGATTAGATTTAAAAACTCAAGAAAACATTTTAAGGAAAAACCCCGACATTGTAATCGCCACCCCCGGTAGATTAATAGATCATTTGAAAAGTACACCTGGATTTAGTTTAGAATCGATTGAAATCTTAATTCTTGACGAAGCAGATCGTATGTTAGACGAATTTTTCGCCGAACAAATGAAAGAAATTATCAAACAATGTTCAAGGACCCGCCAAACATTATTATTTTCAGCTACAATGTCTGATGAGGTTGAAGATTTAGCCGCGGTCTCTTTAACAAAACCCGTTCGCGTTTTCGTCGATAGTAATAAGGACGTAGCGTTTAATTTACGTCAGGAATTTATTAGGATACGAAAAGATAAAGAAAGCGATCGAGAGCCGATCTTATCCGCACTAGTGTGCCGAACTTTCCGTACTAAAACGATCATTTTTGTACAAACGAAAAAACAGGCACATCGATTACACATTTTATTAGGACTTTTAAGTGTGAAAGTCGCTGAATTACACGGAAATCTAACTCAACCTCAACGATTAGACGCTTTGGAGAAGTTTAAAAACGAGAAAGTTGATGTTTTAATCGCAACAGATGTCGCCGCTCGCGGTTTAGACATACCAGGCGTGCAAACTGTGATTAATTTTATGATGCCACCAACATTAGAACATTACATTCATCGAGTTGGTCGTACTGCAAGGGCAGGAAGAGTTGGGGTTTCTGTAAGTTTAGCGGGAGAACAAGAACGAAAAGTTGTTAAAGAGGTTATTAAACGAGCGACCAGACCAGTTAAAAGTCGGATAATTCCCCAAGACGTTTTAGAAAAATACAAAAATAAATTGGAAAAATTAGAACCAGAAATCGAATTAATTCTAAAAGAAGAAAATGAAGAAAGGCTCTTAAGCAAAACTGAAAACCAAGTAAACAGAGCCCAAAAATTATTAAACGGGGAAAAAGAACAAGAACGGCCATGGTTCCAAACGAAAAAAGAACGAAAAGATGAAAAAGAAAGATTATCTCTGAATCAAGAAAAAAAGATTAATTCAAAAACCAAGGGTAAAAATAAACTTGGTGAAACGGATAAAGGTGGTGATAAAAATGACAAGAAAAAGAAAAATAAAAAGGTTAAGGATTCCGCGGAGGATCGGGTACAAGGCGAATTAAAAAAGTTGGCGTTATTACAAGCGAAATTGGCGAAGAAAAAGACGAAGCCGAAAAGAATTAATGCGGTGCACGATGTTGTTGATGAAGTTGGTAAAGGAAAGAAAAGGAAAAGATCTAATTTTGCAGATGAACTTTGTGACACATCGAGGAAAGGTGTTAAGAAATTTAGACATCAGGGGAATTTAAAGAAAAAAGGACAGCCTAAGAAAAATATTGGAAAGACATTTGGCCGACCTCAATCTAAGAAGCAAAGAAATAAATGAATGTAATTAATATTTTTTAATATACCTTCGTTAACTAATGTTTAATTTAATTTTTATTACCAATTCAAGTTTATTTATTAATTTGTTGCATTTTATAACATTTTGACAATTATTATTATTTCAATTCCATTTATCTCATTATTTATGCGAGTACTATTTATTAAATATAAATAAATTAAAATATAAAATATAATAAATTGTACCTGCATATCATCAGCATGCATGTAAGCACAATACTTTACGGACAGAGATCTTAGGCTATTTACTATTTAAGTGAGTTATGCTATCAATGGCATCAGATTGGACAGGGTCACTGTCATTGCTTAATGCACGATACCAGATAGTACTGCTGTGATGGTAGTACTGAATTGAAAATTAAAATTTTCTGGTTTAAGCAAATATTTCCATGCAGGTGAGACACTTCGAATCAAGCAAGCTTACAGCCTGCGTACTTACTGTACTGTCTTCCAGGTGGAAGTATTGCTATTGATATGTGTGCTTTGTGAATAGCAATACTTCTTACCCCATTTATTATCTGCTTTTAGTGAAAGGGGTGAAATATAATAGCATGATGTGTGAAATAAGTATTATATGAAATTGCCAGTTTCTAGCGTAGATACGAGTGTTGAAAGTTATTTTCACTCACTCTGCTAGCATTCATAGCAACGGGTGAGTGAAAATATTTTTCACTCACTCTAATTTTCTTCATCCACTATTAGCAAAATTTAAACCTTTAAAGGTACAACTCTTTGTTTAAACGTAACGGATGTGAACTAAAAAACGGTAGAGAGCACACAAGGAAAATTAAATCAAGTATTTCACTTGTATAAATTATTAATCTTAATTAATTTGCGTAATGATGACAATTAACAATTTGACACAATTGGTTGTTTATCAATCAATTAAGAGTATGACAACGTCAAAAAGTCTCACAATTTGACACAACTGGCTGTTTATCAATCAATTACTAGGATAACAGTGTCAAAAAGTGCCGTCTCCGACATATCGACATAACATTAGCCAAGAATTAACGAATTTTAAGACCGAATTTTCTCTAAATAGTAGGATTGAACAAAACGCTACACAGCACACGTGAGAAACCAATATTTTCCACTCACTTGTATGTCTTTCCACACTCGCCTACGGCTCGTGTGTAAATCTGACATACGCGTGAGTGAAAAACCTTAGTTTCCTCACTTGTACTGTAATATACTATTTCATTGTAACGCACTACACGTAACTAGTTTTGACAAATATTGTGTTTGACAACAAATGTCACTGTAGACATGACGACTTACAATTCCTCAATTATTTGAGTTTACAAACTAATATCTGGCAAGGAAACTTTGGATATTTTGTAGCATATTGACTTCTACTAGTGGGAAAAACGTAATGAGCCATGCATCACGGGCCTCGGTTCCGTCGGCCCGTACCATTCTTCCTCGCATGTTATAGCCTCCTTACATGCCTCATAGCTTAAATAACTATTGACACATAAGTGTTGTCAGATTTAAATTCTTATGATTTCGTTCCATTTTAAAGCGGGGTTAGATAAAATTTTGTACTTAACAGGTTAAGAAACTGCTAATTTGTTTAATTTATAAAACTCGCTCGCTTGTGTTGACAAATATTACGTTCGTAATATCGTAAACTGTTTTTATCGTAAACAAAATTAGTCTTTTCATAACTGGTTACGTAAATAACTATTATTACTTACTTAGTGTATTATTACATAAATTTACATTTGAAATATTTTATTAAATTATTTAGCCATATTTTACTTCAATTTGTTCGCATATTTTTCACTGCCCCAACTGTTTCATAAACATGGGAATCATTAATTAACTTTTATAGTTAGAACATCGAATTTGTGCGATTTAGTGGTTTGAATATGTCTCACATGCAGAGCCGTCTTTAGCAAATGTGGGGCCTGCTGCAAAATAGTTTTGCAACAGAGAAAATGCCTAGAAAAGAGAGAGCCGATAAAACCCCTTTCTGCGCTAGCAACAGTCACTGGAATAGTAAGTAGAATTCCGTAGACAATGAACGTGTTGGGATATGGATTTTTTATTGTTAATAAATCTTAATACGCCAACGGCTGTTTCAAATTCAGTGGAAACTGGGCCATGAAGAACTTTTAGTTCTGCGAAAAAACCATTTCCACATATATGCTTTTGCCCTTCAAAACTTAAAGAGGCTTCTAGCGCTTTGCACTTTTCCAACAATTGACCTTGTTCTATTAATTTTAATTCTTTTACACCGTACAATAATACAATCCTACTGTTGTGACTGGTAATTTATTGAAATCTTCTTGAAAGGGACTGTAATATACAATCTACAATATAATAAAACTACTCAACTTTGAATATTTGTTCAATAGACTCTAAAACATGCTCATCTTCTCCTTCGTAATTAAACATTTTTCGTTTCTTCCTTTGCTTGACTATTTGAAACTTTGGTTCTATGTCGAAAGGTTTGCTTATTTCTCTTGCAACCATTATTGCTGCAACATTCCTAAATTGCTCAAAAAACTGGACCAGTCCTTGAAGCAATTACGATGCTACGCCTAAGTACATTTTTTCAGCCTGCAAGTTTTTGCTTACACAATTTACAGCAAAGAGCACGTCATATCAAATAGCTAATGCTACTAAAAACTCTTTTTGCTTTAGGGTCGTCGGTCGCTTCTACTACTTCATCTAAAGCAGTGGTCCCCAAAATGGTCCATACGGACCCCAAGGGGTCTCTAGGGTCATTCAGGGGGTTCTCGGAAAATTAAAATCGATTTGAGGGTCCCTGAACAACGTCGCGAGGTTTAACCGCGCAAGGTTTAATAAGAAATAAATAAATTGAGACACATTTTTTTTAATACGGAAGTTAAAATAATAAAAAATCGCCAATAAATTATTAGTAAATTATTTATTAATAAATTATTAGCAATTTTTACATCCCAAGTAAAATATAAATATAGACAGGTGTATAAAATTGTACTTTATTGTACTTAATCGTACTAAATTGTACGTAATTGTATTTTATACAAGTAATAACAGGCATCGCGATGCAGGCTTATGCCTGCTTGATCTTGTATAAACAGGAATAGCGTCGATCCTTGCACCAACTAGTGAGTATACAACAATTTAGTCTTCTTGTGCGTGATGTGAAGTGCATACAACAAATTTTCCGAGTGTTGGGAAAAAAGAAGTATAATTTTTTGTTTTGTTACACAGATAGTGTACTTTCGTTGCGTAAGTATATTTGAATAAAATTGATATCTCTTAAATTTAAATTTATTACAAAAAAATTCAACTGTAAATTTAGTTTTAAATTTAAGAATTCGGTTCGTGATTGGACAAAAGATAAACAATGTGTTTACCCAACTGTCGAGTTCTTAAATTTACGACTAAATTTACAGTTAATTTTGTTGTATAAACCTGGCTTCTCTTGTTTAAGTTGATTAAAAAAAAAAGTTTCAAAACTAAATGGGCAATTCAGAAATTTTAATTATGTAGTCATCGCCTACTCAGCAAAAAAGATATGGAGTAATAACTGCTGAAGACATAGCTTTTCGATCATTTCTGCATTTTCAAAATTTCGCTTAAAACCATAAAAAGACGTTAATTGAACGTATGAACTCACATCTCAAAAATGGTTTAGATTATTTACCGCATTTTCGAGTTATAAAGAATAAACGATTTTTTTTTGCTAACTTTCAAGTCCTCTAGCGGCGAAACGAAGCAACTTTGGATATAGATAAGTTAACTTAAATTGGCCAATTTTGAGCCAAGGAATCTGTGGTATTTCGTTGTACACGCATTTCAGCGACACCCTGTATAATCAAAGACTGCGCCTGTATTATTACAGCCTCTACAGCATATTTTCAACTTAATAATAAAAAATGCAGAATTTCCGAAAATCTGGAAATTAAACAGCTTGTTCTGTTTTTAAGAAAGGTGATAAATGCTGCATAACAAATTATCGCCCTATAACCATCATAAATAATTGCTCCAAGATATTTGAGCAGATAGTGACATGCAAAATCGAATTTTATACTAAAGCTCGTATATCTGATCAACAGAATGGGTTTTGCAAAGGTAAATCCACAGCCACCAACCTGCTTAGTTTCACTCAGTACGTATCGAATACACTAGACTGTCGAGGGCAGGTGGATGTGTTATATATTGACTTTTTCTCGGGTATTTGATTGCTTGGGCCATGGTTTGCTGCGTGAAAAGTTGGAGAGATTTGGATGTGACCACGTTCTCACGCGACTTCTAGTTTTGTATATAACGAACCGCAGGCAATATGTCGAGTTAAGTGGTTTGAAGTCTAGGCAAATTCATATTACTAGTGGCGTGCCGCAAGAATCTATATTTGGCCCTTTACTGTTCAAAATCTACATACATAATTTGCCAACGATTTTCATTACTAATTCACTTCTATACGCAGACGACCTGAAACTATTTACATCTGTTAATTGTGAGCAGCAGTGTGAGTCACTCCAGATAGATTTAGACAAACTTTATGTATGGTGTTTTGACTAAACATTCTTAAATGTCAGGTGATGACATACAGCCAAAAACGCAATACCATACTTCTTGATTATATGCTTGAAGTGAAGCACTTGTCACGTATTTCAGTAATAAAAGATCGTGGGGTTTGGTTTGACAGCACTTTGTCGTTCAATGAACATATCGACAGAACATCGGTTGGTGCCCTCAGAACGTTAGGATTTATCAGGAGAAATACTTTGGAGTTTAGTAATTTGAAAACAATGATGGATCTTTATTTTACGCTGGTGCGTAGTAAACTTGAATATTGCTGGATTGTATGGACCCCATCTTATTTAACGCATGTCGCCACCATCGAGAAAGTGCAGAAAAAATTTGTTAAGTTTATCCACTACCTTGATTTTGGATATTATCCACCTAGAGGGGAACTTAAGTATACGAATCTACTATAGCGTTACGGCATGCAGAGCCTTGAAGAGCGTAGAAGATTGCTGTCTGCGAAGTTTGTGCAGGATGTGATGTCGGATGTGCTAGTTGCATCGGAAGTTTTAGGTCAATTAAATGTGAGGGTGCCGCGGATAAGTGCGCGGGTATTTGATTGTTATATATATAGTGCCTATATGCCCAATCGCGCTAACATAAATATGGGTCTAAACTTCCCAATAAACAAACTAATGCGTGCGGCAAATTCAGTCGAGTGACACTTTATTCTTGTTTTTCTTTTTTTTTCTTTTTCTTTTTTGTTAGAATAGATTATTTCTATAACCATTGTCATATCCTTGGCCTCTGCAGACCTTAATCTCTAAGGTCATTTTGTCTAGTTCCTCTAATAAAACATCAGTTAAATTTTTGCCTGTTGTTGACTTAACGTCTAAGAATTCGTGAAAATGGTCTTCAACAGTCACACCTCCACTTTTATTCTTAGTAGATGTAGCACTTACATTGTTTTCAGGCTTAACACAACGTATCACCAAAGACAACTGCTCTTGGTGGCTGACATGGGAAGTGCAGTTTAGTAATACTTAATTCATTAATGTCTGAAACAATTTTCTCTTTCGCCTTTTCAGATAACAGTTTAATCAACTCATTTTGAACATTTGCTCCTAGATAGTGATCGTGAATCTCAGATGATCTGATTTACCTCAAATACTCTTACATGACCGGAATAAAAGTAGCCATCATTTCAATAAGTCCTAAAAAGTTGCCATTGTTTGGCTCATATAGTTTAGAATTCGATCCCCTGAAAGCAATTTTGTGCTGTGCTAAATATTTAATGCCACTAACCATTCTTTTAAGAACTTCACGCCAATGTCCTCTTCTTTGTATATTAATTTCATAGGTTGATTATAAAAAAGTCTTTTTTCTGCATTTCTCGGAAAATTAAAACATTTTACTTGTAACGGCCCCTTTTCCACTATTTCATCAAAGTGAGTTTACTCACTTTGACCATGGAGCAAGATCATAAGCATCTGAAAGTACTTCAAACCCATTCAGTTGAACTTAAAGCGTTACATGATTCTATACGGTCGTCTGATCGATTAACGGTTCATTAATATCATTCGAATTTGTTTTTTTGACCTTAAATACTACTTGTACTATATTGCCGCCTCCACACTACGCGCTACTTGGCGAGTAACTTGTCTTGAAATAAACTTGCGAAGTACTCGTTCATGTCGAAGTAAATCGTACACATTACGTGCCTACTTACCAAGTCACAAGTTTTTTTGGGAAGTGCAAGTCAAACGGCGAGTAATATTTAGAAATGGACGAAAACAATGAGATTGCAGCTCTAGCTGCCTTTATAACATTAAGTTGTGGCTATTTATTACATAAAAATAAAAAAAAGTAAACGCAGACGTAGAAAATGGTGGGTAACATCTTTACACAATAGCAGAGACCAGTGTATATACAGGGTGTTAATCAACGACATGTACATATTTCAGGGGGCGACAGTACTCGATAAAATAGAAAAAAATGCTCGATAAAATAGAAAAACATATCGGCAAAAATGCGTCGGCCACTACAGAGCGGTAAAGTTTCAATTTATTTTTCTAATTTTACGTTTTTCTCCGGTATTTTTATAAATAATTAATTCAAATTTGGTATACATCTCATGTTAGTGAATCTCTACAATGAAATAACAAAATCGTCATCTACACTACTAGGGGTGTGCCATTTTTTAACGGTTTTGATGTTTGTGTCAACCGCAAGTTTATGTTTGAACACCCTGTATGAATTTTGATATCGTATTTAAACTTCCTATACTTTTTATCATTTTATTGTAGAGATTCACTAACATGAGGTGTATACCAAAATTTGAATTAATTCATAAAAGCACAGGAGAAAAACGTAAAATTAGAAAAATATATTCAAGCTTTACCTCTCTGTAGTGACCACATGTTTATTAGCATTTTTTTCCTATTTTATCGAGTACTATGGCCCCCTGAAATATGTACATGTCACTCATTAACACCTGTAGACACACGATATATACAGGTGACACAAAAGTCTGGAATACAGCAAATAACTTCGCTATTTTTACTTTTAACAAAAAATCTTTCTTATAAAAGTTTTTAGAGCATATTGTATCATAAGGTCACATAATAAAAATCTGGTAATTTTTTTAAAAATTATTAAGTCAGACATTTTACTCAAAATAGCGCTGAAACAGCTACTTTAACTTAAGCTACTAAACGAAGTAAGCGTTAACATGGCGCAAACAATTGAACTAAATGTCAAAAGTTGTGGACTTATAAACTATGAATAAGTGCTGAAACACGAGAAATTTCAGTTGATATGCTTTCACATTACAGACCACATTCAACTAAATGGTGGCCAATTTGAACATTTGTAGTTTTAGTTTTGTTTATTTTATTTTTTTCAAAAATTCTTTTAGTTGTTTTTGTTAACACATTATTGTCATTATATTGTCATTTTTTTAAACTAATTTGCCATGATTATTGGAACAGAAACTGCATTTTGATGGATAATTCAGTAATTAATGCCGTTTTACAGCCTACTTCGATCCTTCCAGTGCATTAATCTAGACATTTACTCTGTGCATTTACGCTGTTTCAGCGGCTACTTTGATTAAAATGACTAACTTGATTATTAAAAAAAAATAAATTTATCAGATCTTTTTCATTATATAACCTGACGATATAATATGCTAAACAGAGAGAAAAAAATACTCTATGAAAAAGATAAGAAAAACAATTTCATCCCACTTGAAATAAAAAAATGTTACCATGGTAACCAAATTATAAATAATACAAACAATCAAAATTATCCGAAATATGCGGTTTCAGAAACTTTACTAATGCGCCGGTAATATATTAGTTATTCATATACTTATATTATTTCTGGGCCTATCATAAATCACATCCAGGCAGTTTTTGGGTCGATAATTATAGTCACTACTGTTTCAGACAATCATAAAAACCACCTGAAATATTGGAAACTATACTATTTGTGCTCTAGATGTCAGCACCATCTATTACACATTAGCCAAAATTTTACATCAACTTCATTTCAAAGAACTTATTTTTAACTAATTAGTATAAACAAATATAAAAATTAAGACTAATTTTATGCTCTTCCTATATTTTGCATAATCTTTACTTGATAAGTTTACTCGAAAGACTTTTTAGACACCAAAACATTATCAAATATAGGTCTATTATTCAATTATTAAATTATTCTATACAATAACACGAAAAAGATCACATTTAGTTTATGATGTAGCTAATAAAACAACAATCCACTTATTATAAAAGACTTAATAATCATAATCTGAATTATTTAAATCTGACTCATCTAACCATAACGTTAAATCAATATTTTTCCAAAAATCCAACAGTTTTGCTTTATTTCTTGTATCATAACCATCCAATTTTATAGTTCTAACACATTTTTCATCAAAATCATCTTCCTCACAAGTATTATTATTAATTTTCTTGTTTAATAGGTTACCTTTAACACGTTTCTTATTATCTTTATTTCTTTTCTTAGTATTCTTTTTAGACTTTTGACAATTCTTTATTGTATTATCTTGATAGCAAACAATTAATTCATCTTCAGGAGTTTCTTCTATCGTTTCTAACACTGGAATATACTTTTTACAAGATCCTTTCAAAAATTTCTTTTTATAAACACTCTTATTAACCATTAACGAACACTTCTTACTTCTATTATTGTTTAATGTGATATTCAATGCAAATTCGAACATGTTCTTTCGCAGCTCTTCAAGCTGTGCAATGATATATGTGCAATTAAACGCTTCCATTATTAATCAAGTAAAAAAGTAATAAATAAAATTTTCTTGGATGAATAACACGTTACGAAAATGTCGTTTTCTTTGTAAGATTTAAGATATAAAAACTTGTATTTAAAGATTTTCTGTTTACGTCTGCGAGTTTATGTCAAATTCAAATTTGACGTGTTGCGATTAATTAAATAAATAAATGTAAGGTGTGATGTTTAAAATTTCATTTTTGATTGGAATTATTTAATATTACTAACATAATAAATCATAAATTAAATGTGTTTAAAAAAATTTATTGTAAACACTATATTTTATATTTAATTTTAGAATTCAGAAACGATCTTAACATCAAAGTGATACAAAGTAACCACATATTCATCGATATCATTGGTCAAATGTCAAAAAAATTCATTTTAAAATTAAATGTCAACTGGAGCCGTAAACAGGTTACTTCGTAAGAAACCAACGAAACGAAAATGGTTGTAGGAGCCTTTCCAGCCGCAAAATTAGGTGCTCTTTTACTGAAACAAATCAGTAAGCCGATAGCGAACGCCGCGAAAGCCCAGGCGAAAAATTCGCCGTTTTTTCGCAAATACATTTGTATGCCTCCAGCCCAATGTAAGTGAGGTTATATATATCATTTTGTTTGGTGAAAATAAAAGTTATTTGTTGTAGTTTATAATTGGTGCGAGGTCAAGGCGAAAATGTGGATTTTAAATTTAGGAAAACCTGTAAATATACCAGTATTAAATGAAGCTATGGCGATTGAATTGGGGGCAAATCTTTTGGGTGAAGGAATTATTTTTATGATTGCTGCTGGATTACTTATTAATGAATATGCCAGGTACTAAAAAAGCAAAATTTTGAATTGTTTCAACTTAAACACTTTTAGATCTAGTCGAAAAGAACATGCAAAGGAAGTTAAAAAGAAGCAAGAAATGGAACTTGTTCAACAAACTTTACAAGAATTATTCTTTACTATTGAAACTCAGGGAACACAGATTAGAGAATTAACAAGAACAATTCACGATTTAGGTATTTTAATTGTTGACATTTACATAACCTAAATTTTGACCTATTTATCATACTTTTTTTTAGAAAATAGAACTGTACACAAACCTTGGGCATCTAAAAAGGATAAATCAAATGATGATGTTCCCCCTCCCCCACCATCAGGAAATTTGGCACCAATAATAACCTTACAAGAAGTAGAAATTTTTGATAGTGAACTCAACGAAAATATGGCTCATATGGAGGCACCCGCTTTTAGTTTAAAATCTCTCCAAAAATCGGTGTCTGAATCTTCAGGTACTTTAGCGCCAATTTTAACAATAGAAGAAGTCGATGTTGGGGAACGAAGACATGATTCAAACATCATTCCGGAACCCAATAAGAATAAAAAATCGGATGTTTCAACTAATTTATTGTTAAAAGCAGTTGATGAAATCAATGAAGAATTTTTTAATAATGAAAAATCGGTACGGGAGGATGGCATTGTTACGAAAGCAATTAACTTTTTTTATAGTGATGTCTATAGAGTGAAGTTTAACATGTAATAGTGATAATTTTTAAGGATCGTTTTGATCTCTTGAATTGAGAGTGAGTAGTTGTTTTTTATTGTTTACTCTGTATATTTCCTTTTTAAGTTTTAAAAGAGCACACAATATGTGGTTTTTATTTTGTATTCAAAATAAAGTTGGTATTTGTTTTTAATTTAAATAAACTACTATTGAGCTATTCAAGTGTTATTTCTTCTCTTCTTTTTTCACTCTAACGGATTAATCGGCGACTAATCGGAAGAGCCGGCGATTAATCGGCTCATTAAACAATAAAACCGATTAGGCGGCGTTTATTATAATGCTCAAAAAATATACCAACGAAAAATAAAATAAGAATAATGTTATGTATTTATTTATTACATAGTGAAAAATGATTAGTTTTTGAATGTGGGTGTACTTTAACACGTTAATCGCCACAATGATTTTTAATAAAGTTTTTGTCTGGGCCATGATAATTTTAATAACCAATTTAGATACTACATCTGTAAGAAATTTAATGCGTTATTGTATTTTTTTTCTTCACCAAACTTTTCGAGAAAGTATCAATTTTTTTGTCACCCATATAAGACTGACATGGCCTGGAAGACAATTTTATTTTCGGAAGCCGTGTCAATGGTATACGGAAAACACGTCTATACCTGTTTATCAACAGGTATCGAGAAATGTTACTCGATGCTGTGTTGAATACGTTATACGTGATAAATAGATTCTTAGTGAATAAAACGTCTATCGAAAAGCGTGCGGTTAGTTTTCGTGTGATTTCTCGGGAAATATGGATATCTCCGAAGATGAAAACAATGATTTTAGTTCGGATGATTCGCTAAAAGATCCTGATTATACTTATTCGTCGGATGAAGAAAACGATAATCTTCAAGAACGTCTTGAAGATATGGAATATGAAGAAACTGCAGAAGAAAATGAAAATAACGAAATATCTAACTGTGAACTGTTTGGCAGCAGTGATGTTGAATGGGGCAATTACAGAGGTAGACATAAACTTTTTAATTTCATGGGAAAATCTGGTCTACAATTAGATTTACCCAAAATATTTCTGGATTTGATACGTTTGCGCTGTTTTTTGATGAAGAAGTCATAAACCTTATGTAATAATTCGAAAATTATTTAACGGTTTTAAGAAATAACCATTCGAATTAGAAATTCCTAGAGTGCAGCCTTTCGTTATTTTAGAAACCAAAAATCATGTCTCAAGTTAACGACGTCCGGTATAGAGACCAGACTTCGTGTTAAAATTTGGTTAAAAATTATGTATCCGCAGTTTGATGGGGAAGATGCGAATCGACACGAAGAAGTCGTTAAAACTTAGACGTTAGATCACGTAAAAATTTGATGGTTTCCACTGTTTGGAAATTACGTGACGATTTTTGGGATTAGTTAGTGGCGGATGTTATCTTCTGGTCTTGTGGACCAGGAATTCTTCCCTTCCACAAATTCCCTCATTGGCTCAGAAAATTATTGTAAAATAGCCGCCCCGTATTTTAGATTGGCCCCAGGTGTCGGGGATGTCCAGACGTTAGGGAACGCCTAATGAAGGTTTTGCACCCCTCCAAGACCCGAGGTTACTTAAGGCCTTGCACACGTCAAAATTGGAGAATTCTGAACTTAGTTTCAATTCAACTTCGAAAGATATCTTCTTAGAAAGGTTTCGAATCAATACTCAACCAGCGCTCTGTTAGACCGAAATTTAGATTCGCTTTAACGCCAATTCTAAGTCCAGTCGAAATCGAGAACTTTGACTCAGTTTCAAGGGCAACTTTACCGAGACCACCAGATCGGAAACACACGTCCGGGGTAAGTCTGTTTGCCAGTTCTCCCTATCATTTATCGGTCAACAAGAGTTCGCTGTAGGGTTAGGTTCAGACAGGTCATTTTCATTCTTAATTTTGTTTTGACTCCTTAAGTAACGTCGGGCATCACGTAGGTAGTTTTAAGACTAACTTTGTATTTTACTTTTTTATCGTTATTTTTGTAAATATAGATTAAGTGTGGTTAGAACACTTGTCGTTTTATTTCACATTTCCTGAGAGCCTTAGTGCAAGAACCCACGGTTCTGAAATAGTGACCGCGCGCTTGCCATTTAATCTTGTTTGAATAGATAGGATCAGGTAGGAGTCCTTCAGACTAAGAATTAGGTAGCGCGAAATACTGTTTCTGGTGGCAGCGGTAATTACCAGAGGTTGAAGTCGTTTCAGTGACGGCCTCACCACACTTATTGTTACTGAAACAAATATATACGCTGAACAAACAATTAAGCGTAATCGAATTACTCTGCATAGTCGTCTAAATAAATAAATTCCAACTGACGCCGAAGAAATTAAAAAACTTTTTGGCCTTTTTATGTGGATGGGGTTAGTGCGAATGGGAAATATAACATCTTATTGGTCAACCAAGCTTGTGTACAAAAATACCATAGCCCCAAGTGTTATGTCTAGGAATAGATTTGAATTGCTATTACGCCTCTTACACTTCTCAAACAATGAAAATATTATTCCTGGTGACAGATTAGCAAAAATTCAACCGCTGATAGATTTGCTTGAAATTAAGTATAAAAATGCCTTTGTTCCTGGCGAAGATTATGTAATCGACGAAACTCTTGTTCCCTGGAGGGGCAGGCTAATTTTTCGTCAATACATACCTAATAAAGCCCACAAGTACGGAGTAAAACTTTTCAAATTATGTAGTTCAGAAGGATACACGTGGGCAAGTAAAATTTATTCCAGTAAATCTGAGATGTTGGATAAAAATTACGGTTTAGATGCAAAAGTCTGTGAAGATCTACCACAAGGGCTTCTAAATAAAGATAAAACATTGTACGTAGATAACTTCTATACCAGCTATCCGCTAGCATTGGCATTTATTCGCCAAAAGACGCATGTTGTGGATTCTATAAGAGCTAATAAGAAATGGATCCCAAAGGAAGTTATGAACGCAAAATTGAAGAGAGGAAAAATGATAGCCAAAGAAGACAAAAATGGTATAGTAGTACTTTACTGGTTAGATACTCGAAATGTTAGACTATTGACAAGGAAACATGCCCCAAAAATGGTTGATATAAACGTAACATTTGTTGGTACAAGTAAGCGTAAAAATAATAAACAAAAACCACTTCCGATTTGCGATTATAATAAACGTAAATCAGGGATAGATATTTCAGATCAAATGGGTTCATATGCAACAACTCTTAGAAAAGGAATAAAATGGTACCGCTAGTTAGCAATAGAATATGTTCTCGGAATATCAGTCATAAATGCTTATATTATATACAAAATAGCTACGAAAAGCAGTATAGGAATTAGACAATTTCGTGAAAATTTAGTTAGTGATTTGCTTAGCTTAAGCTTGGAAACAACTAATAAACCAAAAACTAACATTCATACACTAAAAACGATGTACGACTCTGAAAGAAAGAAAGTAAGGAGAATGTGTAGTGGATGTTACGCGCAAATAAAAGAAACTGAAGGTTGCTGAATTATTGTTCTTCAAGTTAAATGCTTACTTTATATATAACTTTATGTATAACTTTTCAAAATTAAATCCTTTTTTTTATTTTTCGAGATTTTCATGAATGTGTACGTTTTGAGACCTACCGAACACATTTTGACCATTTTTGGCATTTTATACTTATCGTTGAATATTTGTGACTGACGTAGATCTCTACAAGTTTGTCGGACATATATGTGTGACATGGCGCCTGGTGAACTTGATAGTGTCAGACACATATGACTGACGTGGCGATTAACGTGTTAAAGTACCCATACACGCAATTTCTTTCTCAGCTTTGCTCGGAAGATTAAAATTTTCTTTATAAAAATAACACTTTACCACAAATATCTGTATTACGAAAGAAAAACCGAATATACCGTGTTATATAATTATCGTGGCCCACGTGAGTGCTGTAATTTTAGGTGCGTATCTCAATGTTTAGTGGCAGAATCGGTATTTCTAAATTAGTAACTAGATTGTAACCAAATGTTGATACCTGATCAATCGAATGTTATTGTTGTGATTTTTTAGTGCCTTTTTGTTTCGAAATAGTTCTAGGAAAGAGAATTATCGTTTATATAATACTATAATACTATTAAATAACAGAAATTTTCGTCGCGTCCAATACCAATCCTGTGAATTTTGGGTACATAATTATTTAACACTCTGTACATCTTGACATCATACTTGTTACAATCAGTGTTGAGGAAAGTGTCGATACTTGTCGATGGTATCGATACCTACCTCAGTATCGATATTCGCTACCAGCAAAGTATTGGTATCGAAATATCAAAAGGATCGAGTCAAAAGTATGAAAAGTATTGAAATATCGAAAGTGTCGAAGTATTGCAACTTGTTTTATGTACACAGGAAGTTGAGATTACAGTATATTTAAGATCGATATACATCAGATCAAGATCTGTCCTAAAGTACTTCAAGAGAGCTAATATACTTTGAAGATGACAGTTAATATGTGGTTATTCCTTATTATTTCAATTCCTGTTACAATTAATAACTCGAAATTATACGTATATTCTTGTTTTTTCGCGATGAATACGATAATCAAGAAAAATTATTAAGTACATATTGAATCCATATGTTCTTAATAAGAGTTGAAGTGCGGAATTTATTTCTCTTTTATTTTGTCTTTATTATTTTCACCACTTTAACGTAAAATCTACGAAGGAAAATACATAAAAAGTGTGCTTATTATATACTTTAATTTATTATTAAAATATTATTTCCAATAATTCGATACTTTGAATAGTATCGCTACCACAAAGGGATTAATACTCTATATCTTATTTATGCTACCGCCCAGCCCTAGTAGTTACTAAAGAGAAATAGAAAATTAATGGAAAAACAGCACATATTAACATGTCTGTGATTAACTAGTCATTGGACGGCTTCTTTCCGAGATGCAGCTGATAGGTTTAATATTAGTATAAGTTCCCTACAACCTGTAATTCAACGAAAAATTTATTTTATAAGCAACCTACTAGTCGAAGTAAAGAGTGACGTACTGAGACAATGAAAGGAGATGCAGAAAGACATTTTCGTACAAATTAATATCCTACAGTGATCAGATGTGATCATCTCTCATCCTTCATTTTGTTTTTTATTTCTACTGTTCGAGCTGTGGCAAAATACGGTGCTAGTTCGCAATTAATTGTGCATAAGAAATCATAATTTTGTTTATAAATTGATACGTAATTCTCCGTTCGAATAAACCAACTGTAAACAAGTTATCAGATTACAAAGTGATGAGTAGGAGCTTTAAGGCATAATAGCTCATGATATATGAAGTCTTTAAGTTAACTTGAATAAGTTAGCAGACTTCAAACTGATGAGCAAGATTTTGGAGACATAATAGCTCACCCTGTCAACAAGTTGGCAGTCCAGAGACGATTTGTCTAATAAAATTTCTTCACATTGCTTATAACAACCGCACGGGAACTGTTTAAAGATGTCCAATAACGATCCTGGAAAACGACTGAAGAGATCACCTTATCACTCCCCTCCTACGTATTTATTGTGCTTTTACATATTATGACACATAACTTATTGAATTATTGTAATTAAAAAATTGAAACATATTCATTTTTATTCCCTTAACCTTTAATGATATGTCTCTTATCACAACAATTGAATTATGAATGTTACAAAGAGAAAAATCAATAAACAAATTCTTATGAGAAATAAACGCGTAAGAAACGGATGATAGCCGGGGAGTTGGACCGATACCCTGAGTTTGATTTACGACTTCCTCTGTCGTTTCCCAGAGTTGCCATTAGACGTCTTTTAAACAGTTCTCGTGCAGTTGTCATAAACAATATGATAAAAATTTATTAGAAAAATCATCTCAAAATAATGCACTCTACATCGCTGTATACATCTGATCCGGAAAATACCAGACAGCCTGTATAATCGGGGGAACAAGATTATGTTGCCAACAAGTCGGCAGTCATTAAGATAACATATAGTCTGTGGTACAATAATAGCTCATGCTGCCAACAAGTCTCATGAAATGGAATACAGAGACATAAAAGCTCATGCTGCCAACAAGTTGACAGTTGTTAAAATAATATATAGTCTATGGAACAGTAATAGCTCATGTTGTCAGCAAGTTGGCAGTCTAAGATAATACATAGTCTGTGGAATAGTAATAGCTCATGCTGCCAATAAGTTGGCAGACTTCAAGCTGACGAGCAGAACTATAGAGACACAAGCACTCATAGTGTACAGTGTTTGAAACAGTAATAGCTCATGCTGCCAATAAGTTGACAAATTTCAACTTGATGAGCATGACTTTGGAGACATAATAGCCCATGCTGCCAACAAGTTAGCAGTTGTTAAGATAATGTGAAGTGTTTGAAACAGTTCTAACTCATGTTCCTAGCAGGTTAACAGTCTTCCATATGATGAGCAGGACTTTGGAGATATAAACACTCACACTGCCAACATGTTGGCCGTCATTAAGATAACGTACAATATCCAAAAGTAAAATCTAGGAAGAATATACATAAGAAATATGCTTATTATGCATGCATTTTAAGGACGATTAGTCGGATAGTCGTTAGTCGGCCAAAATCATAATCGGCCCAACCTTAATAGGAAGCCAATAATATTGAAGCAATTTTGGAGCTACCTATTAAAACATGTGTTGCTATACAGGTATTTCACGTAATTGGTTCAATAGAACTTTTTTGGGTTCCACTATTCATAGAAGCTTAAAATTTTGGTAGCATTGGTTGTTCATATATACCGATCCTTTAATCTAAAATGTTTTCAAGATGGCAACCACTTCCGGTCTACCGGAAGTATACCTCAACTTCGTTATTTTAAATGGAATGCTATAGTTTTTATTATTTTACCGCAAAGTGGTCAATTTCTCAAATTTAGTTAGACAGAATACAAAAATTAGTGATTTATTTTGGTATAATAATGCGAAAACTGGCTTACTATATGACTGGCATACGGTATAGGAATATTTTTTTCTATTGGAATGGTTTAATTACCACTATTCGGATGGTTAATCAAGAAATTATTCAATGTTCGATTTTGTTAAGATTGTTGCAATGTTAATTACATTGTGTTGTAATACTTAAGGTGTGTTGAATGTACATGTACTGATTTTATATAATAATAGCCTGTACCAGTGGTTCCCAAAGTGGTCCATACGGACCCCAAGGGGTCCCTAGGGTCATTCAAGGGGTCCTCGGAAAATTAAAATCGATTTGGGTGTCCCTGAACAACGTCAGGGGGTTGGGTTCGCGCAAGGTTTAATAAAAAATAAATAAATTGAGACACATTTTTATTAATACGGAAGTTAAAATAATATTAAAAAATCGCCAATAAATTATTAGTAAATTATTTATTAATAAATTTTTAACAATTTTTGCATCCCAAGTAAAATATAAATATAGACAGGTGCATAAAATTGTACTTTATTGTATTGTACTTTATTGTACTTTATCGTACTAAATTGTACGTAATTGTATTTTATACAAGTAATAACAGGCATGCAGGCTTATGCCTGCTCGATCTTGTATAAACAGAAATATCGTCGATCCCTGCACCAACTAGTGAGTGTATACAACAATTTAGTTCTGTCTTCTGCGTGATGTGAAGTGCATACAACAAATTTTCCGAGTGTTGGACAAAAAGAAGTATAATTTTTTGTTTTGTCACACAGATAGTGTACTTTCGTTGCGTAAGTATATTTGAATAAAACTGATATCTCTTACATTTAAATTTATTATAAAAAAAATCAAAGCTGTAAATTTAGTTTTAAATTTAAGAATTCGATTCGTGATTGGTCAAAAGATAAACAATGTGTTTACCCAACTGTCGAGTTCTTAAATTTACGACTAAATTTACAGTTAATTTTTTTGTATAAACCTTGCTTCTCTTGTTTAAGTTGATTAAAAAAATTATGTATCACAGTAACACTCACTAAGGATTCCTTTTTTATTAAAATTTTTGAAAAATCATCCGTTCATCTTCTTGGTTGTTCCCTGTGGACAGGGCCAGACGTTTCGCCAAGATCTCAATTGGCATCTTCAGTGCTTTGTCGTAGTCTCCTGTTGACAGACTGGAACAACCAAGAAGATGGATGATACCTCGGATCAACCAGAACATATATACACTCAGCAGCAGAAGTCTGCGTACAAAAAACTTGTAATACTTTAATTGAAAAAATAAGAGTCATGATCTAATGTGATAAACTTGATTTTTTTTTATTTTGTATATTAACTACATATAATTCTATTAACAAAATATGCTTCAACAAAACAGAAACAGTAGTTACAGAAAAAAATCAAAACTAAAAATTCTACAAATAACGGGTATGCAAAAATCTGCGTACAAGTCAGGACAGTATTTATAAAAATATCATAAATGAGATCATTGTTTCTATATTAATATGAGGTCGGATAACCTTTACGTTTAATGACCTCCCTTAAACGTTTAGGCATGGAGTGCACTAATTTCTTCGTTTCGTCCGAACTGATTTTGGCCCATTCCTCAATCATAACATTTTTTAACATTTCCTTCGACGTTATGTTGTGTTGCCGAATCCTGCGTACCAGTAAATCCCAGAGGTGTTCGATGGGATTCAAGTCCGGCGATTGTGGAGGTGTTTTAAGTTGCTTTGGGGTATTGTATAGTAGCCAAAGCTTAGTGTTGTGGGCGCAATGTTTGGCGTCATTATCTTGTTGAAAAAAGTATTCGGGCCCCAAGCTCAAGTTTTCGATGCTAGGCTTCAAATTTTCTTTTAAAATGTCTATATACATTTTATGGTCCATTGTCGATGTTATGAAAACCAACCTTCCCACCCCTTTGGTGCACATACACCCCCAAACCATAACTCCACCACCTCCGTGTTTTACAGTCGCTTTCAAATTTTCGGGATTAAGGGCAGTATTAGGTTTTCTCCATACAAGTTGTTTACCCTTAATGCCGAAAATGCAAAATTTGCTCTCATCTGTAAAGAGAACTTTCTCCCAGAATTCAATGGGATTGTCTAAGAGTTTTTTTGCAAAGGCGATCCGCTTCTGACGATTGACCTCTGACACAAATGGCTTTTTTCGTGCAACGCGACTATGATAGTTAGCTTTTTTTAACGTCCTTCTCACCGTAACTTTGCTGATAGTTTTATGAAATTCTTCTTGTACATTTTCTACTATTTTTTTTGCCGTCAGCCTAGGTTCTTTTCTAACCTGCTGTACAATTTTTCGCTTCTCTCGGTTTGTTAAAAGGGGTCGCTTCTCTCGGTCAGATCGCGGACGTGAGAGGTAATCTTCAGTGTCTTTATAATTATTAATTACTCTTTGAATGGAAGAGTGTGACCTGCCGACAGTTTCTCCTATTTTTCGAAAAGATTTTCCCTCTTTCCATAACTTTACAATAATTTTTCTCTCTCCCAATTCAATTTCCTTTCCTTTCGTGTCCATTCTAACTTTTAGCTTCTAAGCCTCTGCTAATATAATTGACACCGATTATCTTTTATTTAAATCGGAAGGTGTACATCACCAACTACGTATTTAAGTAAATAAGTATATTTTGGAGAAGGCGTCTTTATTTGTACGCAGATTTTTGCATACGCATTATTTGGAGAATTTTTAATTTTAATTTTTTTTTGTAACTAATATTTCTGTTTTATTGATGAATATTTTGTTAATAGAATTATATGTAGTTAATACACAAAATAAAAAAAAATGAAGTTTATCACATTAGATCATGACCCTTATTTTTTCAGTTAAAGTGTTAGAAGTTTTTTGTACGCAGACTTCTGCTGCTAAGTGTATATATATATAAGTACTTTCCTGTATCGTTTTGTGCCCTTTTTCAGCTAACAGTATGAGTGAACCGAAGAAAAATGTAGACAATACAGTGTTGAATATATTAAATTTGGCTTTATTCCATCACTAGGAAATAATACTTTACCTTTCTGTCTTCTATGTAATAAAACGATGTCAAACGATTCAATGAAACCTTCTAAGCTTAAGGAACATTTAATAAAAATCCATAGTGACAAAAAAGATAAGGATTTAACGTTTTGTCAAACACTCAACGAAAAATATTTGAAAACACCGAAATTGCAAGAACTCATAGGGACAAGATGACGATGGACTGCGTGCTTCTTATAATATATCTTTAATGATTGCGAAGTCCGGAAAGCCGCACACTATATACCAGCTATATGTGATATAATACACACCGTGGTGCACAAACCAGCTTACGATATTATAAAAAAATTCCATTGAGTAATAATACAATACGAAGAAGGATCGATGAAATGGCTCAGAGTGTGGAAAACTCTTTATGTGACTACTTAGAAATATCTCAATTCTCTATACAGCTTGACGAGTCAACATTACCTGGAAATGAGACTTTACTGTTAGCTTATGTGAGATTTGTGAAAGAAGAAAAAATTTCCCAAGAATTGTTATTTGCTAAATATCTGGAAACTGATACGAAAGGTGAAACATTATTTACTGAATTAAAAAGATTTCTTGATGTAAAGGATATACCCTTGACTAATATCATCTCCGTTGCTACTGATGGTGCTACGGCACTGGTAGGACCAAAGTTAGAACCAGTTTCTGAAGAAGGTTGCAACATGGCATCCGAAACGTCAAACAGTTTTTCAAAAAACGCACGGCGAAACCCGAAAGTTTCTAGTTTTAGATCTAGTGTTAGTCCTAGTGATAGTTCTAGTGATAGTTCTAGTGTTAGTGCTAGTGTTAGTTCTAATTTTAGTTCAATGGAAATTAGTAATCGGGAGGGTTTGCGGTTGCTACTGACAAACATCGAGCCGGACATAAATAAACTCATAACATGCCATCAGGTTCATACAAGCCATTAATATTTTATCGTATTTTAGTACAACAGCTATAATCAATAAATACTTCTTCAACAAAATGTTTACTTTATATTTTATTTTTACGTTACCATTTACTCTTAAGACAACAAAGTTAAAGTCTTCATTTTTCTATTATGTATTTAATGTAGTTTTTCACCCTGGAGGTCCGTCGGCTAGGTTTGACTAAGAATAGGGGTCCGTGGGCCAAAAGACTTTAGGAAACACTGGTCTATACCTTTAACTATATGTATAACGTATTTTGCATGTATAGGTATGCCTATTTACTCCATTAAGCTTTTGTTCTTAAAGTTAAAAAATTAACATCACATAATTTTGCTTCTATTTAATTTATCCAGCACGGTTCATCATGAATTATTCCAATTCTTTTTTAATTTTGTAACCTGAAGTATTTATTTATTTATTTGTATCTATAAGATGGTATCTTATAAGTACCTATAAGATACCATCTTATTGATAAGAGGTCTTATAAGACTTCACTTACTTCCACTGACTTTAGGAAATATTGACTGTCAAATAAAAATAGTGGCATAAGTTCAAGATTAAAATTTTCTATATTTACATGTTTTGAAAGTAAAGTATAAGTAATATGGCTGTGGCATTTTCATATCTCAATTAGAGTGGAGTCATAGCCTATTTTCAAACCCTAATTAAATAAAATTTAATTTTAAATTTCAATGCAATAGCTATTTCTTTTAAATTATTACTTAATTATTAAGAATATTTTAATTCGACATTTCTGTTCCTATATCTCATCAATAAGGTTTCTTACTGCATAAACATTTATTATAAGCTTTAGAAATATTTTAAATCAATGGAATGCTGATCTTGCATTCACTTTGTTTTATATTGAAAAATTCGTAATAAAAACAAACCTCATTTGAAATTGATTAAACTAAACTTAATTTCTACTTTTGGTAGTTTCTACAATTTTTCTCAAAAATTACAATTTTTATTTTATAAAATTGTTGATTACAGTAAAATCTAATATAAGATGTTAACAGTTAAACTATTTTATCAGCTATTAATAGCGATTAATTTTATTAACTCGTTAGAATTTTGAAATTGTGAAGCTCAGCTTCTGATATTCTTTCATTTTATTTATATCATCATTTATCATCGCTTCTTAAAATTTTCACATTTGAAGTCTGTTGTAATAAACAGTCGGTTAAGTCCGTTGAAAAGCTATACTAACAAAAACGTAAATAGACATGAATCCATGAGAATCCTCGATTTAGTCTAAATTAATCCATTAGAATAGTTATATTCTATCTATTTGGATATAGAAGCCTTGAAGCAGATTTATAGGCGTCACTGTCTTTATCTGAATGCTGCTAAAACTGAGCTGATTTTTTCGTCGGGCCAATAAAGGTGATAAGTGACAATTCTGTTCGAGATCGGGTCAAGATGTTGTCGACAATCAAGTATTGCCGCACAATGATTACGTGAGAAACTTGGGTATCTTATTAGACAAGAATTTGATCTTTGATAAACACATCATAAGTGCTGCATACACGTATGAGCACCCTCGCAGAACGAGGGTTGGGTTGGGCCAACCCTCGTTCTGCCAAAAATTAAAAATTTTTGCATGTTTCACATAAATTGAAGGATTTGAGTTGGCCTAACATAAAAAATAAGTGAATATTCCATTCGATGGTTTTATTCTTTAATATAATTACTTTGAAGAAACCTCAATACTTGTTCAATATAATCAAATTTCGTACCGATGTGCACACCTGTAATACTCGATATTTTATAATGGCAATGCCATCCACTGGGTAGTAGTGAACGTTTTAACAACGATCGAAAATTAAGACAAACATACATATACCTCCTATATTTTATAACCATTACTTGATTGAAGTTTCCTACCTTTTCTATTAATAAGATTTTGCTTTAAAACTCATCTACGTTTCTCAGCTTCTCTACTTAAATTTAGAGTTTACTCAGAAGTCTTGTAAAATGCTCTTCTCATATAATAACAATAAGATTAATCGACAGATACTAAAACGTAGTCAAACATGATGGGTCAACTACCAAATTATTAAATTATTCCATGAAAACGAACATATACAAAGAAACTACTCCATAAAAAAATCGAGACCAGTTTCGCTTTAAACTCGACTTGCGATTTCTTTTTCCAAAATCTACGTTCAACAATATAAAAAAAGAGTAATTTAAATGAAACTAAAGTACCTTTTAAACGTATTGGTCGATCTAAATAAGGTTTTTTTATTTGAAATATCTACCCTTTGCCAACATTTCTGACAGTTTCTGTAAGTTTTCATTACGTTGAAGCTTGCTTCAGGGTTTGAGGACAAAAGAAGTTTGTGTTAAACATCAAGAATTTGTATGTATGTATATCTGAAGTTGTCACTTCAGTTTTTGGTTCAAGATACTCTCTTGCAGAAGTTGCTCAGGCAGTTGTTTTGGTGGAAGCACTCGTTATGTTGCTCACGTTCTTGGCACCATGTAAAGATTGCGGCAGACTGCTCACCACTCCGTGATGAGCGATATATTATAACGACTGTGTTACCGAACAAATTGCGTCATTTTTTTTTGATGTTGGTGTTAACAACAATAGAAACTTGAACAAAAAAGAGAAATAATCAGGACAGATGGTACAAAAGTTCATTTTAATTAAAATTAAATTCTTTAGTCGGCGTACACCACAAGCTTCAAAATATAAAAAGAGAACATGCAAAACCTTACTCAAAACGAGCTATACGTTCAAAAGTTATTACAGTTTGAAACTAATTATCATTTTATGCGATGCGTTTTTTATGTCGCTGAGTGTATTTGGCGAAAAGAAAGAAAATTGAACTGGTGGTATATAAATGAGGATCATATTTTATTTTATAGATATTACATGTAGTTTCACGGAAAATCGTGGTTTGAAAGGATGCGGTTAGTTCAAAAACAACCGGGCAGATTTCAATGCGGTTTTAACCGAAATATGTCAAATAATTTGTGTTCTCGGATCCCGTTATCGTTTTTTTTCGAAATTATGTCCTTGTACTATTTGAGAATATTTTAATCGTTTATTTCATTTTGTGTATAATATATGAATTATACACACAAAATATAATACAGTAGACGCCCGACTTAAAAGATTGCGAAATACTGTATGTACTAACAATATATGAATGTTAGTAATGAACAGGTGCTTGGTACTTTTATATGTTTTCAACGTGTTTTTCAAATAGTATAATTTAAAACTAATAGTTTGTGTAGACATTATGGAGCCGAAATTAAAAAAAAAACTATCTCTACTCTATTATTACTGGATAACGCCCCTAGTTAAAATGTATACAAAACACATGTTCATGGGATGATCTATCCATAAGGCTGCTAAGATCGGCATGGAAAAGCTTGATGCCTGAAATTCTTTATGAAAATAATGCAGCGTTAAATGATGAAGATTTCTTCATAAATTTTGAGAAGGTAAATGTAATGATAAGTGCATTTCTTGGCTTAAATGATATAGAAGTTAGTAGACATAAATGAGTAACTAAAACCGAATAATAACCGCATGATGACATTTTTACAGAAGATTTAAAAGCTTTAAAGAAAATGAATGAAACTGTTCAGGAATTAAATACGGATGAACAGGAATCCAATGTAGAATTTGTGATATTGCTTTTAATACTTTGTTATCAATAATCCGAGATTGGGATTTTCTTTTGAAAATTCTATTATTGAGTACTTTAGAATATAAGAGAAGAAAACACTTAGACGCACTTGTTATACGCAAAATAGCCAAAAATGTTTTCGGGACTCGGAACTAAGTTCTAAATTCCGGTACTTCGGCTAAACCTCAAGAAATTTATGAAAATAGTCACGAAATCAAAATACGTTTGCAATACAACATTTAAAAACGTACATTGTGTTACCCCATGTAACATATCTATCTGGAGTGAAGTTGTCATTTTCAATTAACTTTTCAATGTACTATTGAGCTCTTTTCTCCCAATTCAATCACAGTATCTTCTGCGAACGTTTTTATCGGAAAGCATGTATTTTGAATTAAGACTTGATACTGCTCCTAGAAGACTTGCTACTTCCAGAAGAACTGAAATGTTTCTAGGAGACTTGAATCTTTTGAAATTTTTCAAAAGACTTGATATTGTCTTTGGAAGACTTGAAATACTTCTAGTATACTTGTTACTGCTACTAGAAAACTTGAAACGCGTCCAAACGACTTGAAATTCTTCAAAAAAAATTTATACTCCTTTTAGAAGATTTGAAATGCTCCGTGAAGACTTGATTTTGCCCCTGGAAGACTTGAAATGCTTCCAGAAAACCAGGTATTGCTTCTAGAAGACTTGATGTTGCTTCTGAAAGTTTTGAAATGCTTTCAAAAGACTCGATACTGTGTCTGAAAGACTTGATACTGCCTCTAAAAGACTTGTACTGTTTCTGGAAGATTTACTACTGCTAGAAGAAGATTTGCAATGGTTTCAAAAGACTTAAAATGCCGCCAGAAGACTTTATACTGATTCTAAAAAACTTGATATTGCTTTCAGAATACTTGAAATGCTTTCATAAAACTTGATACTAGTCTTCTAGATACTGATCTTCTAGAAGGCTTCAATACTTCCAAAGGAGTTAATATTGCTTCTGGAAGTCTTGAAATGCGCCCAGAAGACTCATTTCTTTGATACTGAGCGTATTTTCATTGCTAATTAACAGGAGGTAAATCATTCTGTCTATTTTACTTTTTTCTTAATTTCGAGAGTTTTAAAATCCTGGAACTTCTTAGTGGTCTCAATCCTATACTAGTTTTTATTTCTTTGATGAAATCCCGAGACGGAACCAAGTCCAAACACTGGAACAACATCCTAGACAAAACTGAAATGTACAAATTTCTCAAAAATTTTGATACCATTCTTAAGTTGTAAGTCTTAAATAGTAAGCCCCATTTTTTGTTAAGAACTACTGTCTGCAATATACATATTTTTATATACATATTTATTGTTTTAAATTTTTTTTAAATTAAGTATTTCATTGATGTTTAGACATGTAAAACTATTTCATAATAGTTATAACATCTGCTATAGTTAAAATTAATAATTCCAATAAATTCTTGAGTTATGACAAATCCGACTTACAACGAAGTTGTTTAAACGTTTACGATAAGGTTACGTTCGAGTACTACCTGTACTGAATTTTATGGTAAACGGTTAGGAAGAGAAGGTGCAATAGTTTGGACATCTAGATCACCTGATTTAAACTTCCTGGTATTTTATCGCATGGAATTACTTAAAATCATTAGTGTACTCAGCGCCTGTTAATAGCTTTGTAGAACAGTCATGTCGTTAACGCTCTTGATTACATATATTATCAGTGTTTTCTTAACGAAAATTTACCACTAATATGATAATAATGGGTTTTTGGACCAAATAAACTTAGCACTGTTTTCTTTGGGATCCATTCGATCCAAGTCCTCATTTTTAATCGGGAAACTTTACTAGGACGTAATAATTGAAAAAATAACTAAAGTTTTTTTATATAAATATAAGGTCGCAACTGTGTTGTTTTCGCGTTATGAGCTGTTAAAGTTGCGTCATAAAATTACATTTTATTCCAGAAGATTTACTACTATCCCTGGAAGATTTTATACTGCTTCTAAAATACTTAATACCTCCTCTGGATGACTTGATGCTACTTCCAAAAGATTTGAGCTGTTTTTAAAAGATTTACTACTACTTCTAGAAGACTTGATACTGCTTCTAGAAAACATGAAACGCTTCCAGCAGATTTGCAATGCTTCCAGAAACATAACAAAAAAACAAAAACAGAAATTTCAAAAAATTTGTTAAGTGCATTTAAAGATTCTCTAAGTTGTTTTTAAAGATTTAGGCGTTAAAAATATTGTTCTGGATATTTTATGTTATTCTTACTTTCGAGACGTTTAAAATCCCGGGACTTCTTACTGGTTTAGGACTTATCATTTCTTTCATGAAATACCGGTACGAGACTTGTGTTGGGATTTGTAAATACGTTTTCTTTTATTTAATAATTTTTCTTTTCTTATTTTAGTAGTTCATTACGACACCGTACTGAGGAAAACTCAACTTATAAAGAAAATTACGGAACAAATGTTCTCGTAACTGAAGTGTCTACTGTATATGTATAATAAATATCATTTTATCTGTATAGACAAAGCATGCGTGTTTTTTATATTTTTATACCATGTTCTTTCTTAGAGATTCTAGTTACCATAAACTATAAAATGTTCAACCATAAAATAATTAAATCATATACAGTGTGTTAAATATGTGCTTAATACACACATTAGTGTTGTACTACAAATTTATTGTTATAACACCAAATTATTAAAACACCAAAGACATATAACGAATTAAATACTTACAACTTGATATATGGGGATCTGATGATATCAGGAAGCTGTGCATTATATCTTCAATGGCTAAAATTGTACTTTGCTTCCGGGAATAGCCCTCTCAAAATTTTCTAAAATCTTCCTCTTTCTAAATCTTTCTCTGATAATTTTTCTATTGATGAAATTGAAAAATGTTTGCAAATCTCAGTCCCATGAATTAATGATGTATGTTCACTTGATGGCATATAGTATCACCCATAAATTGTTCTCGCAGTATTTGTTCAAAGCATTTTTTTGTTTATTTCTCTCCCTTTTCAAATTAGCGATAGAATCACAGCAAAACGTTTGATTAAATTTTCATCGACGTTTGTAATTTCGGCAAAGTAGTTAGTAAAACTTACTCCCTACTTTACCACATCAACTAAAATACCGAGTTCTCTACGAAATTTTGCTTGAATTTGTGTTTTTCTTGCATCCCCTAAAGGGGCATGCTCCTTTCACGTACACCATATCTTAAAACTTCAAATTATAGAATATCTGTATTGTATAGTGTATGTTCTGAGTGTATTCTCAGAACATCGAATCCATATATGAAGTGTTGATTATCCGTATTTTAAGATATCACATATTACCTCTTTTGTGAGCACATCAGATAAATTCTTCATTTCACAAGGCTTAACTGAACAAATAGTTACAGGCGGAAGCGGATGGAGTGTTTGAGAGTGCATTAGTAATCTTTCTATCTATCATGGTCATCACCATTTGACGTTTCATAGCAATGTCATTAAAAGGATCGGTGTAAGTACATTTATTTGATTTTGCAAAACTAACATTTTTTGCTTAATATCTATCTTATTTTCTTTTATAAATTCAAATTTTATTGGGCGGCAATAATGGGCGAGGATTTTCCAAATCACGACATCATTTAAAATTGAAAATTTTAGAAGTACACAACTTACAAGTATATGAAAGAATATTTAATTTCTTTTTTTAGTTTTTTAATGCTTGTTTATTGTGACTCCGACTGGAAGCTCCATCAAATCCTTAATTATTAATTAACATTAGTTCTATTGATTGCAATTTATTCAAGCAACTTTTTAAAGGTCTCGATACCATCAAATCCAGAAGAGCTTGAATTTTAATTTTTGCCGCAGTGTCCGTAATATTCATAAATTCGAAAGGCCTCTTTTGTCATAGTCACCTTATAATATGAGAGTATAAGCGACTTTCCTACAGAATTTTTCAAAGTATTGTATTGCCATTTTGATACATTTGAAACTATATAAGGAGCAAGGCTGTCGTCAGGGGTTAGTGTAAGCTTTTTTTCTCTTTTTGAAATAATATACTTTGGAAATATCTTCAGAATGTTTGAGAAGGTTTAAAATCTTGGCCAGTACGCGAAATCCATACGTACCCATTTTTTATCTTGTTGCAAAGATAAGCTCATCCAAATTATTTTCTGACTGTAGAGCGTTGGTCCTCTTCTTTTTTCAACAGTAGCTTAATTCCAAAAAGGGCTTGATAGAACGTAATACTAAGGCTGGGTTCACACTGCAATTTTTTATGGCAGAATTAATTTTTATTGATTAAAAATCAATATCTTATCTTAAACAGTATACACATAATATAAGTTGTCTTGCAGTATAAACGACATGTGAACAAATCTATGTTGATTGTAAAAAAAGTGCCGCGTGAACCAAACTAAAGCATTCAAAATCTTTGACAAATCTTTTTGTGGTACTAAATATTCACAAATATATCAATTTTTAATAAGAAATAGCGTTTCAAAATCAATTATATCAAAAAATATCCTTTGGTCTGATGTACTCTGATAAAATAACGATAGTTTTCCATACACAAAATAACTAACCTGTCTGCGCCTTGCAGTTTCGAAAGTTTCTTTAAAAAATTGGCAAACATCAATTTTGGTCAATAACCAGTGTTTTGGAGCAAATAATTTGAAAATATTCCTTGATCGGATACGGATGGATAAGATATCGATAGTTTCCTGTAGTAGACATTATAACTAATCTACCTATGCGGAGTCTACGATTTTACAAGTCGTACTGTAATGGTGGGGAGACTCGAATCTCAGGGTACGATTTTTAATCTCAGGCTTAAGAGCAATAATTATTGTCTATATACTGTGTCTCAGGGTACCGCTCAGTCGATTTCTGACTGTTAACACATTATGAGCGAGTAACCTAGCATATGAAACTATGCTGCGTAGCGGGCATAATTTGTGAGATAAGTAAAAATTGCGCGATCCAAAAAAAAAATATTTGCAAAAGTAATGGTTAGATTTTAATAAAATTTGGTAATATAGTACTTATCACTATACTTTATTTTATTTGATCAAAAAGTTTGTACTAAAACGCAACCAAACCTATCTGTATACCTTCCAAAATATTAACTATATTAATAAATTTACATTTTATAAATGTAAATTTAAGCAAATGCAAATTTATCAATAGATACTTTGTACAAAAATGTTTTATTGTCTTTTAAACCTATATAATATTTGTACATTGTGGTAGTTAAAAAGAAACAATCATTTTCATGAAGAAGTAGTTTGCAAAATTCACACCTATAACAACCTAAAGTAATGTATTTATTTTATGTCTTGTCTTTAAAACTATTTATACAAACTATTTAAATTTATTATAATTTATGCTTTTTGGCATCCAATAATCTGTTTGGAAAATCGTTTCTTCTACATGTACTAGATGTACTGGGACCTGGATCATCCGGATTATCTGGAACTCTATCATCAATATTATCTCTAACATTAATACTTATTAAGTTATTCAAGTATCAAAAAAATTAATTGAGCCACATCGTGCAAAAATCTTTTTTAACTTTTTTTTGAACTGGCATTTAAAACTGCTCGACACCTTTCATATATTTGTTATAATCGATAACGCATATCGGCTTCCAAATGTTTTCTCTTGCCTTCCAATCAATATTTGCACTTTCTATGATAGTGGCAGAATGAATTGTTGATATCATTCGAACTAGTCTTTTGATTGCTAGTATTGTAAAAGAATATCGTTTCGACGACGAAACATAGATTCTCCTTCTTTTTTTTCCAAACATGCAGGAAGACCTCTATTTTTACGTATCGTACCACAACTTCGGAATCCATTTTGTAACAAGACTTTAGTCGTATCGACACTACTGTAATAATTCTCCATGTAGACGTGGTGCCACAAGTTTGTATACGGCTGTAGTAGGTGCAGAATTGTCTCCTGAAGTCTACTTCCTTCAACATGATATATTCGGAAATTGCATATAAGCATATGAGAATCCCGAATATGTTGATTTTGGAAGTATTATACACCTTGAATGATAGCCGACCTCTCCAGGGTATGATGCTTTCATCCAGTGACAATTCTCGTTGAGGCTTATATACTTGTTCAAATTTTGTTAGAAAATAAGATACGATTGGGCGAATTTTTTAAGGCGATCTCTTTCATTGATGTCATTTTCATTATTTGAAAAATGCCACGAATACCATATTTGGCGGAAACGATCTCTATTCATCATTGTGCAAAAATTGTTGTTTCAATTGTTCTGTCTGTAGACCAATATCATCATCCCTACATTCTTTACGAACTTTGCCCATAAGTAAAAGTAATCTCAACATTTGTTTAAATTCTACTGCAGACACGTCTTTCCATTTCACAGATTCACAACAAATCGTTGGAACAAATCATTCCCTATGAAAAGTTGAACCACTTCATCCACACTTTCTGAATTATTTGACATCTCAACAACGCCACTTTGTCCCAATAATTGTTCAATAACACTAGTTTACAAGAAAAATCTCAAAGACTGTAATATTTTTTTTATAATGCAGAATGTTGTCCAGTTTTCGAGATATACCTAAAACTGTGGAAAATCGTAAATTAAAAAACACAGTAACTTCATGTTCAGTATATTTGTTATTTTGCATAGTATACATCTGTAACTATATGGACATGAAAGTGGACATCCAGATGAACATTTTAAGATATTGACGGCATAAATCGGACTTTCCGTTATTTTGCTATAACCTAAAACAACTCAACAAAATACAATTTTTTGACATTTTTGCATTTGCTTTTCGCTTAATCGCACCGTAACAAAAAATAATTATATATGAACAAAAAAGTTAACTATTCTATCCTGTAGAACATTTAATTCTCTAAATCTTGAAGCATTGGACATCATGGTCGAATGTATTTTACCAGAGATATCGTTAATTTACGACAATCGTCCAAAATTTCATTTTTTGCCATTTTCACTGTATTGCTGAAACATTACTACGAACAATTTTTTTTTTAATAAAGAGGTACTATAACTGTTCTAGGCACTAAGTGTTAACATTAAATTCATTGAAATCAATATTATTATTTTGACACTAGTTTAGTATAACGCATTTGGAAAGATTCTGTAGATCTAAAAGTAATTGTTACAGTAAAGAAATTTACTAACTTCTACTTTTTAAGTATCGATTTGCGGCGATTTTACAAAATATTGCTGTTTTCTTTGTTTGAGGGAAGCTGAGCGAGAGAGCATCGTTATGTGCGCAAAGACTGGCCTTCTAGAGAACATTACGATGCTGATGCTTTCAAATAAACCTCTTAAATAAACCTCTTAAATAAACCTCTGGTGAAACCAGCATCTGTCATATTGCCTCTACTTCACATCAAACTGGATTTGATGAAAAACTTTGCGAAAACGTTGAATCCAAAAGACCCAGTATTTAAATATCTCACCTAGTTCTTACCACAAATATCGTACGCCAAACTAAAAGAGGGCATATTTGTTAGCCATCAAGTAGGAAAGTTAATAAATGACAATGAATTATATGTCAATTACATGTCAATATTGATAACAAAAGAAGCAAGTTTTCTTAGATTAGATTTTTAGAAAACTATTAGAATGAGAATTCTAGCGAAATAATTTCAGCAATTTCTAGCTTATTGCTCTAGCTTTTCTCCATTTGCACTTGGATTTCTTTCTATGCAATCTTGGAGCGGAAAGTGACGAACAAGGCGAGCGGTTCCATCAAATTTAATGACATTGGAAAGATGTTATCAAGGTTACTGGGAGACACAGGGATGATAAGAGATTATCTCTGGGGTGTTATTAGACAAGTCGTCCCAAAGATATACAAAAAATTTTCGAAAAGTAATCATATTCCGCACCATACTAACAATAAGTAAAGTAGTATACATTAAATATAAAATTTAATTCCATGAAAGTTCTGTAATATAATTTGTTATATAAACCTAGACAATATAAATAAAAAGACAAAGAAAAATATCGCTTGTAAGATCAGCCAAACACCCAATACACATAGTGGAACTCTGTCAAAATAAAATCCTCCTGACCAATTATACTTAATGTTCAATATTTAGAACAGCTAAAATAATATTGATTTTAGTGAATTTAATGTTTATACTTACTGCCAGCAACAGTTAAAGTACCTCCTACCTGTACAGGATAGAGCAGCTAACTTTTTTGTTCATATATAATTATTTTTTGTTACGGTGCGATTAAGTGAAAAGAAAATGGGAAAAATGTCAAAAAATTTCATTTTGTTGAGTTGTTTTAGGCTGTAGCAAAGTAATGGAAAGTCCGATTTATACCGTCAATATCTTAAAATGTTCGTCTAGTAAGATGTCCGCTTTCATGTCCATATAGTTACAGAAGTATACTATGCAAAATAACAAATATACTGAACATGAAGCTACTGTGTTTTTTAATTTACGATTTTCCACAGCTATGGGTATATCTCGAAAACTGGACGTGATGGCGAAAAACTGAAGACAGATTCAGAATCAACACAATATTCTACATTATAAAAAATGTACAGTCTTTGAGATTTTTCTTGTAAACTAGTGTTATTGAACAATTATTGGGACAAAGTGGCGATGTTTAGATGCCAAATAATTCAGAAGTGTGGATGAAGTGGTTCAACTTTTCATAGGGAATGATTTGTTCGACTAAATGGCAGAAGAATACATAACTACACTATGCCGAATAATGAATATAGTGAACATGAACGGTTACAGTGTTTTTAATTTACGATTTTCCACATTTTTGGGTATATCTCGAAAACTGGACGTGATCGAGAAAAACTGAAGACAGTTTCTGAATCAGCACAACATTCTACATTATAAAAAAATATCGCAGACTTTGAGGAAAAATTTGATTAAAATTTGTAAACTAGTGTAATTGGAGGATTATCATCACTAGACTGTAGTGGTAAAACTCTACGTCTTCTAGGATGAAAGAAGTCTTCATCACTTCCACAGTCACTCTTAAATTATCGGCGAAAACTTCACTATCACTATCAGAAGCTATTATTATTATAATTAAAGAATAATTTATAAAAAGAAATGTTCAACCGTTTAAAGCCGATTAAACACCGAATATGAATAATTGAAACTATGAAACTAAAATAATTGTACGAGATAACTCTTTTACTTTCATATGTAAACCCATCCGGTAAATATACCCTGTCCCGCTTTTAAAGTACCTAATGCAAAAGGTAAAAATACCCGCCCCGCTAATAGCCAGCAGTTCTTGCGACGCGTAATTTTACCCGGCCCGCTTATAATCTGTTAAGTTGTATGGTAGTCGGAGCGTTCTTACAATTCTAAACTTTAATTATTCTGAGGATTTTTCTCTGTAGGTTTTCTACGTCATCACTAATATAACATTGGCTAATCAGATTTTTCCTGTTTTTATAAAGAAAATTGCATTTTTGGTTAATAATTCCTCAGAATTTTGTTATCTTTTTTCTTATATAGACATATGTATAACATTGAACGTTCTCTCAAACTAGGCTGCTTTAGTCTTTGCACGGTATAAGGATAATAATAATATTATCCATATACTGTGGTCGTAATCTGTAACCTAACAATCACAGTACTGCCTGTTATCCCTGTAATATTGTAGACTCCGATCTATACTAATTGTTGCACATTAGAGCATTATTTTATAAACATAAAATTATATACATATTTTAGAAATTAGGGTAGATTCAACATATTCAAAATTTCTCAAGAACATACTTGTGACAATAAGTATGATATAAATATAAGTATGATAATAAAAATGTTATCGTAGTTACTTTGCTAATATTAAACAATCTTATCAAGATTTACAACATATCTTGATTTATAATAATCTTAATCGAGCAAGTTCAAAGCGGTTTACAGCCTTTCTAAGCTGTTTTAAGGTCATTTTATTATAAAAGGGACATTTTTCTATACATTATGATAGCAGAAAAAATTGCAACATCTAGTCTGAGCAGCACACCAACACCATCTTTTCAATTCGGTTCGGATTTGATGAGCTCCTCTTATCCCTGCATGGCTTGTTAGTTTATATTTAATTTGTATCGCTTTACAAAATTTAGTTTTTAAGAATATATCATATTACCACCAGTTCAAATTGGAAACTTTAGCCAAATAAATTTTAAGAAAAAAATCGCCAACTTGAGCTTCTTCGCAAACCGTTCGAAATCGTATACATTATTTATTATAAACAAGTAATTTTCGCGTCAAACGCAGTTAGTCTCGATTTCTTCTGTATATAGAAAGCTTTTAGTAGTCAATAAAAATAATTATAAGAACATTAATCAAAAAATAAAATTCCAGTAGTTGTAATCATGTCAAAAAAATTTAAAAAGAACTTACACTATTTTATTATTACTTTCAGAAAAACAATATCCACATTATTTTATAAAATACAGATTAAATTTCTTTTCTTATTTAATAAAAAAACACAAATGATTTATTAATTTTCCAATTGTACTTCCATCGATTCATTCACATCATCATTTTCCACAACTTCCTTTACACAAGCATCATCAACATTCTGAGAAATTTCTACAGTTTGATGTCCTTGTTTTTCACTCACATTTTCTACAAGTTCTTTCGATTTATCATTTACATCAACCATTTCTACTTTTCCATCAGTTTCTTCATCTTTATGTTCGTCTTCATTGTTAGTGATATTAACTTCATTACTTAACTCATCATTTATTTCCTCATCATATAAATCTTCTTGTTGTTTATCATCATCCCCTTCTAATTCATCTTGTGTTTCTGATTGTTTAACATCTTTTCCTTTCTTTTCGAAATTTTTCTTCATCCGTTCCTCGATTTGTTGAAGATCATCAAAAACATCTTGACGTTTTTTATCAATCATTTCTAAAAAAAAATATATTTTAAAGTAAATTTGAAGTTTCACATAACCTAATTGTGTCAAAAAACATAACCTAAAATTTTTAATTATAATAAATTAAAAATAACTTACTCTCAATTTCATTTTTACATTCTTCCAAAGCGGTTTTGTTAACCTCATTTAACTTCCTCGGTAAATAACAAATTTGTGGTTTAGCTTTGGTTTGAATAAAATGCATCCTTGGTTTTTGTCGTTCCTCCCATAAAGAATACTCTTTCATTCTCGTCATTTTTAATTCAATCATTCTAATCTCGGCTTGTTTCTTTTTCCGGTTAAAAAATAATTCTTGTCTTTCCTTTTTAATTTCCGCTTTCTCCCTAATTTCGTGTTCTTCGATTTTCTTTTCTAATTGAGCTCTCTTATCCTCCTTCGATTTCAATTTCGTTTCTTCTTGCTGGAACTTTTGCAATGTACCTAACAATGCTCCAAACATCCTTCGATTTCTCGCTTTCGATTTTTCATCTTTATTTTGAGCTGCTAAAGCTTCTTGCCGACTTGGTACTTCTTTTGGAGTAACTATAATCTTACTTATCATCTGTTTTTGAGGTTGTTTAAGCTCTTCCTCGTCATATTGATTGTTTGGTTTATCCGAGAGACGCTTAAAAACCGAACTTCTTCGTTTATTAATTGGTTCATCATTTTCATGATTAAAAGGTCTTCGTATTGTTGTTGTTGAACCTCTTTGTCTAACTCCACGTGTATCGTCTGGTTGTAAAGACCTTTTTATAGCTAACGCTCTGGGTGTTACATCTGATGGATCTCTACCAATTAATCTCTTTATACTTTCATCTACACCTTTTAAACTTGATCTTGCCTGTTCTAATTCGGATTGTAAAGTTCCGAATGATTTTAATATCTCTGTAGCCATACTATTCTTCTATAATCTTAATTATTAGGATTTAATTCTGCTTTTTTCTGATATTGAGGGAATCGATTTACATTTTTGTGTCATATGCGTCCCTATAGGTTAGGGATATTTTATTTTTTATTGACATGTAAAGAAAATATTTGACAGATAAATTTTGGGTTGGTTATAGTTTTTGCGGCATATTTAAAATTGTTTAAAGAATCAGATAGTTTTTATGATATCTACATGATTGTTAATACATTTTATTTGTTGTTTAATGAAACTTAAATAACTTCTTTGGGAATTGATGTGCTATATTCTTTGACAATGAAAGTATTATGTTGGCGCTACTGTGATTTGATATGATTAAATTTTGAAAATATATTTTGATAAGTTTTTCTAAAGGAAGATATATATTGGAATTTAAAAAGGCAATAAAATAAATCCCTTTTTTAAAGATATACAGGTATATTGTATAAACAACAACAAATCCAACGATGTATACATAGTTGCCAACATACACATTTTGAAGAAAATGGAACGTTAAAAACTAATTCAATTATAAATAAATATTAATAATACAAAACCGCATGAACCACATAAAAGTTTAGAACAAAACACATAAAGTAAAGTGTTGCATTCATATTTATAACCGCATTTAGGAAATAGGAGGAAATAATCTTTCAAAACGTACAAATATAAAAGTTGCAAATTGATGATAAGATAGTTAATTAATTTATCATATTTTAATATTAGAATAAGTTATTTTAGATTATTATTTCGAATTCAACCTCGACTATTTATAAGTTTCCTTGCCAAATCATTGGGGATTTCTCTTCGATGAATTCACTCATCTTTCTCTTTCTCTAAAGCGGGTTTACGGACGATGACGTATTGAAATGGCTTCAATTTCCGAAGAATATGACGCATAAATCTTTCACGTTACGTGAATAAGACCACGGTTTTCAACAATGTTGTGACGTCAATGTGTGCAATAAATAAGTTTAAAAATCCCCCAAAATAATACAAGCATAATTTATTATTATAAGATTGTAAGATAGTTATGAAATAGGAAAGACAAGTTGGACATTCCGAATACGTTTTGCGGTGTATCCGTATGAAGAAAAAGAAAATATTATTAGTCATTTAATGCTAGTTCAACCGAAGACTAAGAGAGAGGTTTGGAAATAGATAACCACCCAGAAGTTTTTCCAATCGGTTTGGAGTTTTGTCCGGGTGTATGCGTAATACTCGCCTCTTCTTAGCCCGGCATAAAATGCGCGCGTTTTATAAGAAGAGGCCTCAAATGATTCGCAAAGATGATCGTGAGCGGGACGATTCTCCTTCAAAGAAATTAATTAAAAAGAATTTATTTAATGTTAAGTGGTTTAAAAGAAAACTTTTAAGTGATTAATTTTTATTTTAAAAGGTAAGTTAACATTATAAAAATATTTAAATGACTAAATAGAATTTTTTGGTGATATTGTTTGTACCAACCAAAAAAAATTAACGATAATATACAAGTCCCAGATAGTATAGTGGTCAGTATCCCCGCCTGTCACGCGGGAGACCGGGGTTCGATTCCCCGTCTGGGAGAATTTTTTTTTGATTTAAAATAAAATTAAATTTCTATATTTCAGTAAATAAAACCATAAATGTCTCGAGAATCCCAAAAACCTCACCCATTTGGTTGTAAATGTCAATCTTGCAATAGGGGATTATATTTATTAGCAAACGTGGCAAGTTCTACTAATTCATATTATAATTATCAACAACCAACATCATCATCTTCATCGTCTATGTTTTCAAAATCATCAGCTTCATCGTCATCGGCGTCGATGGCTTGTTCGTTTTGCCATAAAACTTTTACACATCGCGGTGATTTGAATAAACACGAACGAATTCACACAGGCGAAGAGCCGTATTCTTGTAAAATTTGCCAAAAAAGGTTTAATAACACCTCGAATTTAAGTAGACACGAGAAAACGACGCATAGCAATGAGAGGCCGTTTAAATGCGATCGATGCGGAAGTGAATTTAATAGAAAAGATAAATTGGATAGTCATCAAAAAAGTAGGGGATGTAAAGGGAATTACTGAAGGGAAAATGACTGAAAATATTTAATGAAAAAATTTGCTGTGATATTTTAACATTCCATTGATGTATTTAAAATTTTTTTAATGTTTTATATGATTTTATTTAATTTTTATTTATTTTAAGCCTTAATATTTTTGATTTTGTAAAAAATGATTAAATAAATTTTTTTAAATTAAATTCAAACGTTTTTTTTTTATTTTGGTCTTTTAACTCAATCTTCATTTTCACTTCTAATTTCGTAACCCCCAGTAATCTGAGCAATCCTGTAAGATTGTGGTAACCAATTCCAGTGGGAAGCAGGATTATCCTTTAAAAACTGCTTTCCATACAGATATTGTTTACAATAAATAATAAATGAACTAGACAAAAATTTTGCTGCCTAATAGAGCAGTACACTTTAAAACACACTTTAATAGACTTTCAGGAACTTTCAACACATTGAAGGGAAAAGGCAAAAGGGTGTGTTTGGAAATAAACACAAGAAAAAATACAAATAGGGACACTTTTTGATCACAAACGCAAAACATTATTATGAAGGATGATATGGTGAGAAAAGATGAAGGGGAACTTCCAAAAACACGATTCAATGCACGAGTGAATGGAAAAAGTTCAGTGTAAAGCCACGAAAACGTTGAAAAGGCACAGTGAGTGATGGATGACGTATGGAATTTTCTGGGCTTTCAAGGATGGACGAGAACAACGTTAGATGAAGGGTGAATGAAAAAGTGAAAAACGTAGTATGATTAATTAATAATATTTATTATTAATATTTAATTTAAAAAATAATTAATGCAATTGATTATTATTAAAAGAAATAGAGGCACTTACGTTGCTTCTGTTATACTTTTTATTTCAACTCGCTGAAAAACTAGATGAATTGGAGCGATACACGCGTCGCAATAGTGTTCATGGAGCGGTATTGTCGATATTTAATAATCTATTCGGGTTATCAATATCTAATTCGCTAATCCATAGTGTTCTAATCTAAAATAACTCAAAAACTAAAAGCGCAGGATATCAACGAGTCTCATCAAAGTCAACACATGTTTGTATGCAGAATCAAAACATATAAGAAAAATAATACGATTCCATTTAAAATTATTTATTTTTATTTCAATATATCGTTATGGAACATTATGTATGTTATATACATGGACTTTATTAATAACTTGACCACATTATACACATATACAGGGTGTTAATGAACGACATGTACATATTTCGGGGGCGATAGTACTAGACAAAATAGGAAAAAAATGCTAATAATGTGGTAAAGTTTCAATTTATTTGTCTAATTTTACGTTTTTCTCCGGTGTTTTTTTTTTAATAATTAATTAAAATTTGGTATACACCTCATGTATGTGAATCTTTATAATAAAATAGCAAAATCGTCATCTACACTACCAGGGGTGTTTCATTTTTTCGTGGTCTTGGTGCTTGTACCAACCGCAAGTTTTTGTTTGAACACCCTGTATGAATTTTGATAGCATATTTAAACCTCCTATACTTTTCCTCAACTTTTTGGTCTAATACGTTATTTGCGATCTATATCTGAGAAAACAAATACAAACAAGCTTAAAACACGAAATCTGTTGTAATAACAGTAGCTATTAAATTTGGTCTGCAACAATTGTATAAATTTTGGTACCATATTTGAACATAGTCAAACATGAAATGATAATATATTATTAAGTAAAAGACTTGAAAAAAACTAAAAACAGTATAAAATTTATAGTATTGTTCGAAATGCCGCCCTCTTCCCAACAGGCGTATTTCGAATAGTGTTGAATGCGTCACTTATTTTGTTTTGTAATTATTCTACGGTGTCGATTGGAGTCTCGTAAATAAGCGATTTTAAATATGCTCAAAATCTAGACCGTTTGTCTATTGAAAAGTCTGGGAACCACCTAGCGGGCCGTGGTTAAGGTCCTCCTCGACCTATCCAATGATGAGTGAAACATTGATTTAAAAAATTCTTGACTTTCAAACTAAAATGATCTGGCGCACCATCGTGCATGAACCACATTCAATTTCTTAGAAGTAGTTGCACGTCTTCTAATAGCACTGGTAATTTATTTTCCAAAAAATGACGATAATATTGTCCATTTAGCCTTGTTGGTAAGAAATGGTTATTATGCAAACAGTTCGAATGGCATTTCTAGTGTAACTTGCCTTATCACTACATAAAATTCTACATCTAAATAATACTAATAAATACTACAGTCATTTTCAACTTCATGAAGAATAGCTTCCTCTCTTTCAGGAGTTCTTACAGTTTTTTTTGTTCCTGTTAAATGATTCGACTTTTTCAGGCATGATGGGTTACTCGATCTGGATATTTATCTTGATACATTCCTCTAGTTTCACGGGAATTGCCATTGGCAACCCCATAAACAAAAGGAATTTTTGCATATTTATAGAGATTTGAAGACGGTAGCAGATACGCAAATAACGTATCAGGCCAAAAAGTTGAGGAAAAGTATAGGAGGTTTAACTACGATATTAAAATACAGGGTGTTCAATCTGAAACTTGCGGTTAACATAAGCATCAGAATCATGAAGAAATGGGAAACCCCTAGTAGTGTGGGTGAATTAATTTTGCTATTTTATTGTAGAAATTCGTAAACATTCGATGTACACCCAATTTGAAATAATTATTTAAAAAAAACATTAAAAATTAAAAAATTGTACAAATTTTAAAAAAACTTTACCACTCCGTAGTGACTACTTGCTGCATTTCTGACCACATGGTTATTAGCATTTTTTCCTATTTTATCGAGTACTATCGCCCTCTGAAATATGTATATGTCGTTCACTAACACCATGCACATGTTTATAGTGTGGTAAAGTTCCTACAAATTTCCTACAATTTAATGTACTTTGTTACTTACATAGAACATCAAGTAATGTATTTCAAATTAATCTACCATAAATAGTAATGTACTCTTTATAAGTTCTGTTTATTACAGTTCTAGTTATAAATTAGAAAATCCATTATAGTTTCTTTATTCAAGCGAAAATGATATAAAAAATTGATTTTTTCTTATTAAATTAAAAATGCTTTAAAATGAGTACAAACTCAAAATTAAATCAAAAACAAATAATAATCGACTGTCAAAATACTTTTTAAATTGATATATCTCAGCCGTTTTTGAAGATAATTAATTCTTTGAGTTTGGACTCATTTTGAAGCACATTTCGCAATTTTTTTAAATCAACGAAAAAATTTCAATTGAATTTAATTCGCAATTATTTTCTTGTGTATCTTTGATTTTAAATGAATCAATACAATAGAATTATCTGTTTAACGATTTTTCGCTTAATAAAACCGGAAGTGAACCTGAGAAGTAGTTATTTTGATTTGGTGTTGGAGGGAATTAAAGATGCTTTAAAATGAGTTCAGACTCGATGGGGTTTTCTCAAAAAACAAAAAAGTTATGGCACAAAATTAATTCAAAAACAATATGATATGTCTCAACCGTTTTTGGAGACAATTAATTTGAGTTTGGACGCATTTTAAAGCATTTTTCGTCCAGATTAAGAATTTTTATTGAAATTTCACAAATTTTGTATTTGTCAAATATTTTTTAAATTAGCAAAAAATGTTCAAATTGAATTTAATTCGCTATTATTTCTTCTTTTAAGAATATCATCAATGTTTTACATTGTATTAAAAAAAACAATCAAATCGACCAAAACCAACAATACAACCCAACCTTACTTCACTTAAACCCGACATATAAATCTTTACTGGCAAGAATTTGCGGCAAGTAAGTTAACCCTCTGGTAAGTACCATTAATGGACAGATTAACTTTACCAAGAGGTGAATATATACTTATTCTTACAAGTAAGTCTTATTCTGTGAGGTAACACTAACAGACACTTTACTTGAAGATGAATATACCAGGCCTAAGGCTTATTACTACCATCTTCTGCTTAGGTTATCTAAGGGATTATTACCATGGTTACGCGGTAATTTACGCATATGATTGGCTAATGGATGCACTAATGAATCCATTACTACCATTTATTGGTTAAATCTATCTTAAAATGGCGTTATCAGGTTCCTCTTCCTTATCTGATTATCCAAATATGTTTCCCTAGCATTTTGCTAATAAATTGTAAGGATTTGCAAACAATAAGAAATATCTTCTTGCTCTACAGATAGACCGAAAAATCTGTTAATTCCGATTAGCAAATCTCTTACAAAGTCAGATTACAAGGGAGATAATGCAAATTTTACGTTTTCTAATTTCGTTCGAATTCCAAGGGAATTTGAATTTGGGAGTATACGAATTAGCGAAGCTTTACTGTAATACCGAAAGTATCGATAGATGTCATCGTGTGAAATCGTGAAATAAGGATTGAAAGAATCCATGTCCGATAATAGTGAAATTTGTTAGCTATCGAACCCGTGTGTTGGTTTGTACAGCTAGACGGAAACTGAAGATTTGCCGGACCCTGGAACTATCATGCAAGAAGATTTAACAAGCAAACCAAAAGTTTTCCTTTGTTTACTTTTTTAAATATCTATACTTTGGTTTTATGGATAGAGCAAAGATTAAAGAGTAAACTTTTTACCGTTTACCATACCGTTGGCCATCTCAATGTCAGATCACTGGTGGCGCATTTCGATTAATTGAGTAGTAGGGTTGTGCTCGACGGCAAGTATGACATATTTGGAGTAAGTGAAGCATGGATTCCGGGTAATAATGTTGTGAGACATGATAGACAGACCAGGGGTGGAGGAGTGGCATTGTACCAGCTCAGGGCCTGAGGTATGTCTGTGACCGGGATGTGGGGATTGTTGTCAATGATGTTGAACAGGTCTGGGTCCGATTGTTACTCAATTCGTTTATATGTTCTTTTGGCTGTATTTATAGTTCCCCAGCCTCGAATTTATTGCGCAGGCGATTTAAATATAAATATGCTGGATTTTAATAGCACATATACACAGAGGTTTAATGCCCTTTTAGAAGAGCTATCCCTTTCTCAGATGATCAATAGTCCCACTCGTAATACCACAAACTCGAGCTCTTTGATTGTCTGTTTGATCACCAATAACACTGACGGTTGTATTAACTAGGCAAACATACAGATGCACATATCAGATCACAATCTTATTCGGTGTGACATTATTATTTCTGATCTAAGTCATGATGTCACTGAGTGATCAAGCTTTATCTGGATATAAAAGAATCAAATTAATAGCGCACTTCAACTACTACAAGTTCTTTCGAAATTTAACGAATTGTGCGGTACGCCAAAAAAGAAATCTTTTTAAATAATACATTTGTGACTCATGATATAAGGAGTAGTTGGCAGTTGTTATCCGGGTTGCAGATTGTCCACAAGTCCAGACCCCCTGTCTCCGTACATTTAGATGATGTTGAAAATATTAATGGTTATTTTGTTAATTCTGTCGGTTATGCTGATGTGGCTAATGATTTGCTGACTTCTTATGGTACAAATATACTTTATCCAACTTCCCACGAGAGATTTTCGTTTAGACTCAGTGACACCCTTTCGATCACTGATATTTTAGCGGCATTAAAAAACATCGTCTAGTATAGATGAATTGAACATCACATTCATTGAACTACATTGTATATATTATAAATATCTGCCTTGAGCAGTCTATTTTCCCGGACGCTTGGAAGATTGCTTTGGTGATGCCGTTGCCTAGAAAACCAATTCTAGAAGGTCTAGCGAACCTCCGTGCAATTAACATCCTGGCAGTTATTTCAATAGTTTTTGAAAAGTGCATGGATCTAATTGCGTGAATATATTAGTGAGCATAACATCTTACCCACCTCTCAGTTTAGCTTTCGACCTAGCTATAGCTGTATAGTTATTAAAGGTAGCTGACGATATGATTAAAGCTCGTGATGGCGGTTAATGTGGGATACTTGTACTTCTGGACAACACTAAGCCTTTTGATAAGATTAACCATCCAATGCTTTAAGCTCTTCTGCGTTAGGTGCTCAGGTAGTAAAATTAAACAATGTGCTTCATCCGCAATGCCTCTGAGAGTGGGAGTGCCGTAGGGGTCTATACTAACTCCTTTATTGTTTTCCTGTAGTCTTAGTGTATTAAATCGTTAGTTATTCGTCGATACAAGTGTACGCAGATGACAACCAAATTTACATAACCTTTCTAAAGGAACACCTCGCATTTGCCAAACATTTAGATTGATGACGCGTTTTCGAATTCTAAAAAATAAAAGAATTTTCTTTGCTAACTGAAGTTCTCTAGCGGTGAAACGAAGCAACTATCCAGAATATACAGGTGTTTACGGTCTTATGATCTTATCTTGAAGAGGTGCTAAAACATCTTAAAAGAAGGTAATTAACATAAAAATGTCTTAACACAAGTTACATAATAAGGCTCGTTACTACCATCTTCTGATTAAGATATCTAAGGAATTATTACCATGGTTACGGCTATTTTACGCATTCTGATTGGCTAGTGGGTGGATTTATCTATAAGAAAAATTTAACTAAAAGATGATAATAATGGACCTAAGAGATATTTTGTTTTGTCAATTTAAATAGGATACTCGATATAATATTTATAAATAAAACAGATTGTATTTTAAACATTATTACTCACTTTTTATGGTATAAACATGCTTTACCCAACTTTCCATGAGAGATATTCCTTTAGATAGTGACATCCTTTCAGTCACTGATATTTTAAGCGACATTAAATCAACATTGAACATCACATTTTTATAAATGTAACAGTATTGCGCAATATTTTTTAATTTATCTATTTTTCAACACAATTCAAAGTTTTTTTTCGATTATATTTATAATCATGCAAATTAACGAATACGGTATTTAAATTCTTTTTGGCCCGCCAAAAATGTCGGAATATGAAATTGACCCGCCTAAGACAAACTTTGGGAACCCCTGCCCTAGACCGAGGTAAATACCCGGATAAATACCCAATTTATAAATACCTACGCACCGGGTATTTACCTGTCACGTATCACTGTTCAAATTAATTAAATAATGTTTAATTTAAGTAAATAAATAAATTATAAGAGAATAAGTTGATGTAGGTAATAAAGATCGCTTTACCACTACCTGAAGTGTCTCAAATACAAATCGAAAAAATCTTAATCATTCCATTATTATTTAAATAATTATTACATTAACCATTTAATATTAATAATAATGATATTGTTAATTTACTTGTATTAGAAAATATATAATTATTTAAAAATAATTGAAGTAAATAGATGGCAGCACTCACATTCCTTTTACCCTTGTTGTTCAACTATTTATAATAATTAATATAAAATAATCATCAATATAATTAAAGCAATGATTAATTTATCTGAATAAATAATAAATCAAGTTATAAAAGACGGAGTGATGTCGGTAATAAAAATCGCTTTATTACGATCTGAAATTGCATTAATAAATCGAAAATATTTTAAAAATCTCTTTATTATTTATATACTGATAATTAATATGAAAAACTTTAGTGTTAATAATAATAAAGATTACGAAGAAAAATGATTTTGTCGTATTATTTTTAAAGATAACAAAGTTTTCTATAAATTTTTCAATTCATCATGATTATGATTGAAATAAATAGATGTCAGCACGTGAGTCGCTACTGAAGCTGGACCAGTGACAAAATGGCAATGGAATGTAGCCGTGATCAGTAACTTTACGTTATGTTTTCATAACATTTTTTGCGTAACCCCGGTGTAAATCTTGTACGGAAATGTTGTGTATTGGATGAAATAGTGTACGGACGAACATTACGTGTAGTGAGTGCGTTATTTTTCTGTTAAAATGCCCGTTGTTTTTCGGTTTGCGAACCGCACACTTTAACAATAGGTAACTTAATTCAACATGTCTTATCATTCACCTTTGTACATATATATTTTTTATTAATGGTAATTTGATTTATTGATTGGAAGTTTCTGTCTACCGACGACAACCAGGTGCGTTGATTTTATTGTTTCTCGCGTTTTACAACGATTGTCGTTCTTCATAGTGCAACAATACTTTAATATATGGGGAATACGATATGTAAGAGATATTATAAATAATGGTATATAATCTCTTTTATGTCAGGTAAACACGTTTTTCTTTCTTACGATTGTCGTTATATCTATCGTTTCTTTTTTGTTTCGAAATCAATTTGAAAGAAATTTCATAAAACATGGATAACTTGATTGTAGATATCAAGTAGTCTTTGTGTTATTTTTTACTTAACACTTTGATTGTAAACAATTTCATTCATGGCATGCTTCTTTTTATTACCGTTTATCTTAATCAAAGGTTAATTAATTCAGAATTTTTATTGCAAATTATATTTTTTATTTATGGTTAATAAAAAAAAAGAGGTTCATTATCAAGTTATACAAGGTGTTTCTGTTAGTCACGGCATAATTTTAACCGCAAATACTAGAGTAAAATGATGACAATTCGCGTGAAAATTTGGTCAAAACTCATAAATGGGTAAGATCACATCAAACAATCGTTTAAGATTACTTTCGAGATTAACGTACTACAAGATTCTTGCTATACAGGGTGGCCATAAAAGGTTATATCCTTGAAAATTTTGTATATTGTGTAAACCCTTAATTTTTCCAACCGATTCTAGATAAAACTCATTTTTTTTTAAATTATTTTTGCTCTTTAACATTTTTTATTAAATGTGTGGTTATGGGTTAATCACAAACAGATACAATCTCGTTTTTGAAATTTTTAATGAATCGTAGGCGCATATGGAAATAAATTATTAAGAAAACTATAAAGCAACTGTTAAATCATTACCTAATATACATTGATAGCTGATAGTTGTTTAAAATGCAAATTAATTACAGTTTTAGTCAACAAACTGACTTGCTTTTAACATTGGGAGAGTACCAACAGCAGCGAAACTAGCTGATGAAAATCAGCTTTAATAATATGTACATAACGGGAATCGGAGGCCAGATTGTACACTCAAACTAGTAAGCAACAGAACATCTTAGATTTCGTCGTAGATCTACCAATACTTTTGGAATAAGATATCTTGAAATATCCCACAACACTCATTGATAATACACGATGATTTGTTATGATGGGCGCCTATCATTAAAGAAAATATTTAAAAAATTAGCTTATTTTTTTGGGAATAACTCGAAAACAGCGGTTTTCATTAAATATTTATAAGAGTAAACATAATTTTTTTAAAGAAATGGGGTTTAGAATTAGTCGGAAAATTTAATAGTTCGTAATATAATACAAAAGTTTTAAGGAAATTACCTTTGTGAACACCTTTATAGCATTGTTCCCGTTGTTGTATATTTTCAAAAGTGATCTTATACTACTTGTCATGATATAATTAATCAATTTACCAAATTTGAAATCCATATTGAAAATACCATGTGATCAAAAAAGACGGTGCGGAAAAAATTACTTTTTACGAACTTATCAATACTTACATCCCTCGTTCCACCTCTATTTGTTTTAATTAAATGTTGGTAAATTGTTTTACATTTTAAACGCTCTTGTTGGTTGAAGAAGTGATATTAAATTCGATTCTTGATCAGCTGAAGTTAGAGTTGTGTTCTTGGTTTTCAATAAATGGCTCATATTGGTACAACATTTATTTCTTTATGAGCACCTTGTGAAAAGATTATGAATAGCAACAAAGTTTATGCTGCTCTTTTTCTGAAAACAAGGGCTCATGTTGGTACAACATTCATTTCTTTATGTGCTCCTTGTGGAAAGATTATGAATAACAACAAAGTTTATGCTGCTATTTTTCTGAAAATAAAAAGTGAAAGAAAAAGCGAATTTGGATGAAGAAATGGTTAAAAAACAAAGAAGTATTGCGTGACACTACAACACTGAAATAGTTGATAATCAGTGCAGAAAATGATTTATATAACTTTTTAAGAATGAATAAACATCATTTTTATCAATTATTAAGAAAAGTTACGCTAATAATAATAATGTAAAGAAAAGAACAATGATGAGGGGCCCAATTTCAGTTGCAGTCACTATATGGTTTTTAACTAGTGGAAATTTTTTGGAAGACTTGACGTTGTTGATGGCTATTGCTTCACAAATAATTCGAAAACTTGTTATTGAAACATGTGAAGCAATAAACAAACTGCTTAGAGAATGCATAAAGGTGAGTGAAGTAATTGTGCTAAGCAAAAAAACTATTATTTAAAATTTTTCTAGCTTCTGAATAGCAGGGAAGAGTGAAAAGTGGTAACTGATGCTTTTAACAACGTTTGGAATATTCCACATTGTATTAATGCTATTTTGATGATAGTTGTTTATGCAAACTATCATTTTTTTTAATGCTTCATGTGGATTCAAATGGTAGGGCTTCAAATGCTTTTCATTTGATGACAAATTGAATGAAGCCATATAAGTCTAAAAAAAAGAAGAAATAATATTCAACTATTGTTGATCCCATGCCAGAAGAATAGTTGAAAACAAAAAAAATTTTTGGAATTTTGGGCTCAAGATTCAGAATACCATTGAAAACCATTACTCTTTCACCAACGAAGGTGTTAAGTATTGTGTTAACCTGCTGTTATGTACACGAACATTTATATGGCCAATTGACAAACACCATCAATTGATTGCGCCAGGTTGCTGGCTATGTATGGGCTCTTTAAGGCTGTTTAAAATTTTCAATAACATCCTACCATTATTTAAAGCAGGTAGAGGTGAAATGAGGGAAGTATTGGTGTCAAGCGCTTAGGAAAGTAGTTTTTGCAGACCATCTTTTTTGATCAGTTAGTATTTAAGAAGGAAATATTTCAAATTTTCTTAACATGAAGTCCCATATCTTAGCTATATCTAGGTTTAGACCAGTGAGGGAACAAGGTGATTTTATGAAAACCTCTAGGTTTTCTGGTCATTATGTGGAACTGTAAGTTTCAACTACATCAGTGTTATATTATACAGGGTGTCTCAGGTTTTTGTAGCAGGACTTTGCCAGTCGATAGATCTTTTAAAATTAACACAAAAACTTTGCTTTAGAGATACCCTGTATCTCCAAAGCAATTTGATTTTTTGAAATTGATTTTTCTGAATATTACATTTATTATTATGCTTGATGACTTTTTTAATAAAATTTCTTATTTTTTGTACATTTTTAAATAAAAAAAGATACTCTATCAAATTGCGCTAAAGTTGATCGTTTTTAAGATAATCTGCTTTTTATTAATTGATACAGACCAATTTTTACAGAATAGTTAAAATAGTATTAGTAACTATTCTGTATAATCTTAATTGTATTAAATGTTTACCATCTAAAAAAAATACCGTTTATACTGTTTGGTTTTGAGACCCTGATATATTTTTCATCACCATGTTATTCCTCATGATAATACTTAAGTTTTGTTTGAAAGATTGTTTTATGTAATGAATTTTACCCATAACAAATATACAAAGTGGTAGCAGATCAAATTTTCATATTTTTTTCAATATTAACTCTTTTGAATTTCTCTCATTATCTATACACTTAAGAACAAAAGTGCAAGAAAGCAATAGTGTTTACAATAAAATTTGTTGCAAATATTGTTATAAAAGTTATATTGCAGTATGCTCCAATTACCAAGTGTTATTATTAGATCTTGTAAAGCAACAACAGTCACCAATTTTTCATATTTTCATACTTTTCTAGATATTTATGCATCTAAGAACAAAATTGCAAAAGAGCAATAGTGTTAAGAATCTACAACTTTTTTTTTAACAGTTTTTTTAACATACTCCTATTTCCAAGTGTTACCATTATGATCTTGTAAAGCAACAAAATTCATTAACTTTTCATATTTTTGCATTTTTCTCGATTTTGGCGAATCTGAGATTAAAAATGCACAAGAACAATTTAGTAAAGATTAAAATATCATAGCATTTCTGACAGTATACGTTGTGACTTTTTGAATAAAATTTCTTATTCGTTGTACAGGTGGTCAAATTTTGGTGTTATTATAGGCTATCTCAGAAACTATAAGAGATACGAAAAAAGTAGGTGCCATGTCCCGGCCTCGTTTTCTGAACCAAATTCAGTCCCACAAAGACAAAACCTCTATATTCTTTTGTTTTTAAATTAAATGCTCGTATTTCGTGTATTTCTGAAATTGAAGAAAAGCGGTTAATACATTCTTAAGACACTTTTTTTAAATAGAATATAATGCCGTTGAAAAATTTTAAATAAAGTTGATAATTTTTGAGATATAATACAAAGTTATATTTTTTTAAATACAACTAATGGTTCTTTATTTGCTGAAAATAAGCGTTATTTTTCAATTTTAAGACATTAAAGGATAATGATGAAAACTTTTTTTTTAGGAGGCGTGAAAAACCTCATATCCACTTAGTTACTATGGTAACAAGAGGTTACTTGTCATTTCATTCAAGGTTTTTTTCAACATGAGATTTTCGATTATCATTGGAAAGCTAAAAATGTGCTCTTTTTAATAATACCATAACCAACTATTAGTTGTATTTAAAAATATACAACTTTGTTTTATATCTCAAAAATTATCAACTTTTTATATTCTACTCAAAAAATTTATGTTTTTAAGGGCCGGTTTATTCACCTTTGGTTAAATTTAACTACTGGATATTTTCCATGGTTATTGTAATTTCACTTGCCATGATTGGCTATATTAACTATGGTAAATATCCAGTAGTTAAATTTAACCAAAGGTGAATAAACCGGCCCTTAATCTCACTAAACATGTAAAATATTAAAGAAATTGCGAAAATGAAAAGTAAAAAGTAATAAGTTTATCATCCACTTTTTTCTAATGTCCCCATACAAAAAAATTTAAAGGATTAATATCTAGAGATTGTAGGTACCATACAATGACCCACCATATTCAATCCATCTTTCAGAAAAATGGTTGTCTAACCAACTAAAAGTCTTCCTTACTGCCTTACCATGATCAGCTGGGCAATCATCAAGTTGAAACCAAGCCTTCCTTCTTAAAATTAAATCAATATCATCCCACGTATTGGTATGTTCGCTTCCAAAAATTCCAAGAACGTCGCAGTGTGTAGTCATGATAGCAAAAAGTAAGGTCCGAAAATATGGTTATTATGAACCCCAATCCAGACGTTGACACTAAATTCATACTGAAAGTTTCATGGCCGAATTGCCTGGGGACTTTCATGCGCCCAAACTTGTCAGTTGTAAAAGTTAATAATCCCACGTCTTGTGAAACACGATTTATCGATTCACATTACATTATTTAAAAGATCTCGATCGTTGGCTTTTGCATCCTTACACAGGTTGTAAATGATAAGCATGTCCATCATTACGTTTTAAAACGTGATGAACACGTGCCCTAGAAATCCGTTGGGCATTTAAACTCATCTAACATTCGTAGTGGGGTCTCTGTCGAACTTACGAAAAATTCCTCTTCTAAAATTTCTTTGCTGTCTAATATTGTTATTATTACGATCTACTCGATCATTAGTTAAACCAACATTTTCCGAAATTTCACAAACGCAGAATTATAGGGATGTTTTCTATCTGAATATCTTCTCTTATGCTCTCGGTGTGCTTATGTTGTGTTTCGGTTCTAAACCCATAAACAAAATGAATATCTGCCGTCTCTTGGCAAGAAAACACAAAGGACATTTTTATAAAGTTTTTATGCAAAATACAAATAAAATATAAAAGAACAATTTAATACATTAATGAACAATAAAATTGAATTTAACATTAATATACTTACTTATTTTGTTGCCATGACATATGTTGTTATAACTAACTTAAATTATTACAGTAAGTGTACTTTTTTTATTTAAAAATCTACAAAGAGTAAAAATTTTAATTCGTAAAGAAGACGTTATGGTAGTAAAACAGGTGGAGTCTGTTTAATCGTGTTTCTTACGCTAAAAAACCTGTATATACCAAATTTGAACAAAATTGGTTGAAATACATGTCTAATATTAAGAAAAATCAATTTCGAAAATTTAAATTGAATACCTGTATCTCCGAAACTGTGGACCTATGTGTAAATGAAGTTTTTGTGTTAATTTTAAAAGAACTATCGACCGTTGAAGTCCTGCTTCAACAGTTTAGATTCAATTTACAATGCATCAGTTATTTCAATAATAATATAAGTATTATTGTTCATTATTTTTTATATTACATCAGGAGAGGCATTTAAATTGAGATGACCTTATAACTCATAAGTTTTTGATAAATTTTTCATCATGTAATGGAGTAATATTTTGTATAGTTAACATTGTATTTCAGAGGCGCCATCTGTGTCTTTTGATTGTTACATCAATTTTTCTACATGGATACATATCTGGTCCTTAGAACCAAACAGTATAAATTGACATTTTTGAAATTTTATTATTTTCCACTGGAAAAGCGGAAAATGTACTTAAGTAACAATCAAAACCTCAAAAATTAAAAAAATAGTTTATACTATTTGGCTGAGACCCAGATATATTTTTTCATCGTCGTGTTATTCCGCAAGATAAAATACATAAGTTTTGTTTAAAAGATTGTTTTATATAATGAATATTACCCATAACAATATTCAAAGTGGTAACAAATTAAATTTTCATATTTTCGTATTTTTCTCGATATTGACGCCTCTAAATGCAAAAGCATGTTTTGTAACATGCTTCAATTCCCAAACGTTACCATTAAGATCTTGTATAACAATAACTTTCACTATTTTTTCATATTTTCGAATTACTCTCGGTATCTATACTAAATGTATAGATACCGATAGATACAACAAAAGTGCAAAAAAGCAATAGTGTTTGCAATAAAATTTATTACAAGTATTATTATAAAAGTTATATTGCAACATGCTCCAATTACCAAGTGTTATCATTATCTTATAAAGCAACAACATTCACCAATTTTTCATATTTTCGTATTTTTCTGGATATGTAATTCTAAGAACAATATTGCAAAAAAGTAATAGTGTTAAAAATCTACAACTTTGTTCTTAACAGTTTTTTATAACATATTAAGATTCCCAAATGTTACCATTAAAATCTTGTAAAGCAACAAAATTCATCAAATTTTCACATTTCGTATTTTTCTCGATTTTGATGAATCTGAGAATAAAAATGCACATGAACAATTTAGTAAAGATTAAAATTAACTACAACTTTTGTCCTAAAAGTTTTTTGGAATAAAGGAAATATATCATATTTGCGTATTTCTCTATAAATAAAAAATATATCAAATAAAATTTATGAATTTTGGCATGAGGAATAGTATAGTGATAAAGAAAATATGTAGACATTTAAAAACCTATTTATTATTAATTGAAAGACACGGTAAATTTGAAATGCAATGATAATCCAGCAGAATATTTTTCCCCTTAGATGAAAGTTTTAAATGATTTTTTTTTGATAAAATGGATATGTAGTCAATTTATTTGCTTCCCTCGTTATATTCGAGCTGATTTTTTAGTAATGATCCGTCTGAGATATTTCAAAAACCAAGGAATGAAAATTTCGGAAAACAGGTCCACTTATATTTCAAGAGAAAACGGTTTGACCTAAGATTCACACATTTGACGTTTACCTCTGCACACTCACAAATACTTTCCCAAATATTTTAAATAGAATAACCTCTCGCGTGGTATCAAACGAAAGTGTATCTTATAAGGATTATGGTGAGGTGTCACCTATAAAATTTCACAAACATTTGGAAATTAATGAACCATTGCATCAAGTAGTTGGTTGCTGCAATTTAAAAAACGTCACGGGAATCGTGAGCTTACTATTGAAGGCGAAGAGCTTAGGCAGATGAAGAAGAATTAAGGATCATTATCTACAACCTTCACAAATGTATAACGCCGAGGAAACGGGTTACACTCGCGGGTATCGCCTACTAAAACGTTGGTTGCAAGTAATAAGGCTTCACTATTACAATCGACAGCTGTTTGGATAACTTGTGACATCTTCCAAGCTTAATTTCATAACAAGTTTATTCTTAAAGACAAGTCGTATTTGAAGAAGGAATGTTGCTTCAAAAGCAAATGCACAACCAATGGATCAAGATGTCATTGAGACAATGAAACACATTTACCGGAAGGAATTAATGCTGAGTTTGGTGGATAAAGTTGATTTAATGCAGTTTTGAAAATATTTTATGATCAAAGATACAGGTTTCAGAGTGGCAAATACATGGAGTGGAGAGAATCATACCACCATCTAAAAAGTTTTCTACAATCTAGTGACACTAGAGGAATATAAATGCATTGTTTTAGCATTTGATGAGGAAGAAGCAACCTAATATGAACTAATTGCATTTGTATCGAAAGATCGATCCAGTGATTCAACGATGATATGGTTGAAGAAATATTGGGTCAACGCAGCCTTATTTATCAGAAAATGAGAGTGGACACAAAAATAATGATAACGCGGTATTAGTTAAGTAAGTAACAAACCGGGAAACTGAAGAAGCTACGAATGTTAAACTAGACTATTTTGAGCAGTAAAAAATCTTCGGAACTTATTGACATTTTAAACTTGCGCAAAATAGGCCAAATAATTTAAAAAAAATAGATAATGTACAACTCACGCCGAAATGATAGACTATTATTTGAAAGAATATCTTACGTACAATTCATAAGAGATCTTAGTTAAGTTCCTTTTTTATTCTGTTGTTATTATGCAAAAAATAAAAGTTTTGGGTTTATCTGTACTTTCTTTCAATTATCCGTGCCTCTTTCGGTCTCGTGGAACACGGATAATCAAGGTTCTACTGTAATTAAAAATTTTATCATGGTGTTAATCAGTTCTTTACGTCAGGTTGCAGCATCTACCAGACTTTCTTACTAGTCGGTACGCAAAGTGGCAAGGCTTTATCAATTTCGCCCTTACAAAATTACAAATTTAGTAAAAAAATTTGTTTTAATCATTAATTTGATTTACGTCGGCTTTCTAGTAAGTGAGTGAAAGGGTGATGTCTACTTGAGTATGTTGAAGAATATCATCGATTCTCTAATATCGGAAGAAGTGGATAACCAGCTTAATGAAGAAGATAATCAATTACTCTATGAACATTAATCGTTCTTTCAGTAGGATGGTGCTCCATTGAATTAGTAAACATGAAACAAATGAATGGTCTCCAAATCACAACAAATTACAAGTCCTTATTTTTACCTTTTGGGGGTCATTTAGTGTCAGTAGACTGAATCCATAGATTTAAATTACTTGCGTCAAAGAATTTTCAGCGACTGCCTAAACTTTTCAGAAAGTAAGCCAAGAATTCAAGAACCGACATACTATTACATGGAGGTCAACTTGGAGCAGTTACTGTGACAATATTCTTTTTTTTAGTTATGTTAAAATATTTTCAACGTTGACTTAGATTTTTAAAATTTTATTAATATAAAATTAATCACTTCTCAATCTAACTCAATCATTATCTTCTTAGATACGCTTTTATTCCATTTAAAATTTTGGAGATATTGTGAAGAAGGTATTGATAGTTCATAATTCAAATCGATTCCGCTTCGAAATATTAGTTTCTGAAATAGCTCTGGCGGAATGTTGAAAAATCGGATAGTCTCTGGATATCCGTTCTGCCCCTGAAAAACATCAGTTAGCGTTGAATATCTGAAAATTTGTCAGCTAACTACTTCAAAGACAATGTTAAAATTTTCTGTGATGCGTAACCCTGCAGCAGACGCGTCTTTTACTTTCGCTCGAGCGGTCACGCTGTGGTTCTTAGGTCCGCGCAATGACATATCAGTTTTAATACCTGATAAAAGCTTCTTACATTGTCATCAGAATTATTATAAATTAGCTCATCTTCATCACTAAAATTCGCAATATCTTCTTCGTCATTACTCCTTATATGTGCTGCCAGTTATATCTTCCAGTTCATCTTGGTGTAGGGCCTTAAAGTTTCCAGCAGTTCTGTTCTTACATAATATCTATATATAATACTGTTTGCTTCGAGTCTTATTTCAGTAATTGTTCACAAGATGAGAAGTAAGACATTCGAAACACATAGAAGAAACTAGGAATATTTAGGTAGAAAATAAACACTGTGAACCTAGTTCACAATATTTTGGTTTTATTAATACCATTCGATAGAGAATCGTTTGTACCACATTTAATTTCGTTCATTTAATCTCATTTAATTTCTCTTTCCAACTCCATAGAATGTTTTGCGATATCTCGATCAATAACGTAGACTTTCAGCAGTATTCTATTCTCAAAAATCAAAAAATCGGTGTATTTTGGAACCGGTTAATTGAGGTACAAACAAAATCGAAAGTTGTACAAACGGGTAAAAACGATTTTCTTTCCAACTCCGTAGACCGATCTGCGATATCTCTTTTAATAACATAGATACAATAACAAAACAGCATAAACGAAATCGAAAGTGGTCCAAATTAGAGATATGCACGTGAGTGACTTTCTATGCACGCTCACGATCTAGACCCACGGGGGTCACGCACGCCACTCACGTGAATATCATAGATGAATCACGTGACTCACGTCAATTCACGTTACTCACGCTCATGTATAAGGGACTGCACAAATATTATGTAATGATATGTGAAAATCTTTTTTATAAAAGCTTACAACAATAATCTAAACAACATTAAAAATATAACAACAAAACGAACTACCTATTTTCACCAAAAAACAAAGAAGATCAAAAATGAGTAGAGAATATTTACTCCCTGCCAAAGATTCATAAACCAACAATCCAATGCGCCCTATTATATCAAGCATTGATTGCGGTACATATGGATCATCCTGAATACACCATTTTAGAAAGACAAGATCAATTAAGCAAAATTAATGCATTAGATTTACTTGAAAACCTCCCAAAGATTTCATTCGATATAACCAATGACCCATCGTGACTCGATGGGCTCACGTAATTTGCACATCTCTAGTTCAAATAAATACAAACGATTCTCTGTCGAATTCCATTGACCGTTTTGCGATATCTCTATCAATAACGGAAATACTTACTTTCAGCGATTATTTTCAAAAATGAAAAAGTCGCTGTATTTTAAACCGGTGGTTAAAACGAGGTACAAACGAAATCGAAAGTGGTACGAACGGGCACAAACGATTCTCTACCAATAGTATTAATAAAATTAGAACATCAAAAATTTTTCAATTTTTTTTTCACTTAAGATCCTGAGGTACAAATGAAATTAAAGGTGGTACAAACGATTCCCTATCGAATGGTACTAATAAAATCCAAATATTATAAACTCGGGTTTTAGATTCACACAGCTGAGAAGATAGATGACGATACATTTTAGACGAGGTTAGTGAATTTCCACTTCATCGAACCAGCCTGACATAGAATATTAGGACCAATATTGTATAATTTAATTACACGTAAAATTTACGTAATAGTGGAATATATTTCAAGTAAGTACACCTATGCTTCCCTGAGTTCTTTTACAGTGTACACTGGGCTCTGGCAAAAGCTTTTTTGCTAGAGCCCTTAATTATCAATTTGCTATATTGATAATTAATTATCTTGGAATCAAGCATAATTAGACCAAGCGTTTATAATCAAAAACAGTTTCTATTACCGTGGACTATAGACCCTTAAATTGAATGCACTTACAACGGTTACACTCTACATATATTTAACATTTTATGGTCATTGTAAACATGGATTTATGAAAAATAAGAGTAGATTTAAATTGCTAAAAAATACTTACATGATCAGTCGCGCAAAGGAACAGATTATCACAAAATGTATTGGTCCCATTCAAAGACTGACACACTGAAGTTAATTTTCTAATCAGATGATGTTAGTTTAAAATGTTTCCTACACTACTAAGAAGAGCATACGCCATAATTCGATAAAATGATAAATGTATAAACAATTTCAAAATATATCAACAGTGTAGATGTCTGTTCCCCCACGCGACTGCCGCAGGGTTAATGAACCCTTGTCCAAGTAAAAGAAAAGTTTTACGCCGATTATTCGTATGTTCGAATATTGTTTGTGATTAAAATTATACCACTATTTACAGAAACACCTCTAGTATAGTCCTAAAAATTTTGATGTTTAAATTTACATTTCTGATAAAAAAATATGAAAAATTTAATTAATTCAAAAATCGTTTCAGATTATGATTGAATCCGAAATGGATCAACGGGCAATGTGAATACGTTGAACAACTCCACACGAACTTCAGTTCGAAACATCACCACGGGAAGTGCAATGATGATAATGAAAACATCAACGATGAATTGGCAAACGTGCAACAGAATGAGTAGAATGGCATTAACAACCCTTTTGATATTATTATTCTTAGACGGAATCGTAGACGCTACCCAACCAAGCAACGCAAAATTTTACACGATTCATTGGAACTCGTCTAATCCAATTTTCCGAATAGATAACACCGATAATGTGATCGACGTAAATCGAGACAATTCGAAATTCGAATTCGATCAAGTCAACCTAATTTGCCCCGTTTATACGCCGCACTCAAAAGACGAACAGGATATGGAGAAATATATTATTTATAACGTTTCAAAAGACGAATATGAAACGTGTCGGATAACGAATCCGAATCCTCGGATAATAGCAGTTTGCGATAAGCCATATAAACTAATGTATTTTACGATTACTTTTAGGCCTTTTACGCCGCAACCTGGCGGTTTAGAATTTTTACCTGGCCATGATTATTATTTTATATCAACGTCAACCTCTGATGATCTTCATCGAAGAATTGGAGGACGATGTTCAACTCAAAACATGAAAATGGTGTTTAAAGTTTGGGCGCCCGCCGCGTACGATACAACAATAAAACAACAACAACAACCTTCCGTGACAATTACAAGACCAGTTTGGTCTTCGATACCACCTATGCTGAGAACACCGTCTACGATCTCGACGACCGTTTCAACGACGACGACATCCACATCTTCAACTTCAACGATGAGCACCACAAAGAAATATAAAACTTACGATAAACATCCGAACGATGTTTTAAAAAGCGAAGAACTCACTTTGAGTGCTCATAGTTGCCATGCGAGCACCGTAGTGTTTATTGCCATGCTCGCGATTATATTCGCGTTACGATGAAACGAATAATTCCTTTTTCTTTTCGTTGTGAGTGTGTCTCTCTCGGTGTGTACGCGGCCTATCGGTGTGATTATTTAATAATAATAATGGTTATTATTATTTAAAGAAATTGAGTTAAAAGAATTAAGGTAATAATAATTATTAATAATTAATATTATTACGGGACTGGAAAATTTTTTTCAAAAAAAAAGAAAAAAGAAATGGTGTCGTGAAATAATAATTAAAAAAAATAATAATAAAAATATAAACCCATCCTAATTTTTTATAATGCAAGAATATTAAACTAAATAAGAGTGTGTACGATTAAAAAATAAAAAAACGGGAAATGTATAATTACGTATATTTCCGTTTTCAAATGATCTAAATGATCAATTAAAAAAAAAATGGTGCCATGATTTTCGTTTTGGTTAAAATTAAGTTGGTAGCAATTTTTATTTTTTTGAGTAAAATATACAACATGATTAGAAAATTTTAGATGATTTATTCGTTTAATCTATTTAAAATGGGAATTATTGTTGAATAATCTTATTTAGAGGTGATTTAATTTTAGTCTACCAAAGAAAAGAAAGTTGTAAAATTTGTTTTACATGGGGTGTTGATGAACGATGTACAGATATTTCAGGGAGATAAAAAAAGTGTTAATAAACATGTTGAAAATATGTCATGTGATCACTACGGGAGGTAAAGTTCCTTTTTTTTAATTTCACGCTTTTCTCTGACGTTTTTCTGAATAATTATTTCAAATTTGATATATACCTATAGTTCGTTTTTTTCTACTTTGTGCAGGTGTTCATTATGTATGGAATATAGAATACATCTTGATAAATAGGAACTTTATAAAATACTTTTTGTATTAAAGTTGTTTAGTATTTTGATTTCCATAATAAAACAGTATTCAAATGTTTTTACTTCAGAAAATAAATGAGCAACAAAATTTTTGAAAAAAATTCAAAATTAAGTTAATTTCACCAAAACTTAAATCTAGATATCAGAGATAATCAGGTATCTTGAATTATTAATCATAAACTAAATAAACATACTAAAATAAAACATGAACAAGAAGTCGACATTAAATTTATTATAATAAACAGCAGTTAATAGTAGCAAGGCAGTAGAACTACCTACCACAAAAAAGTTGTAAGAATTTCTTAACAATTTGTGAGGGATTACTGCAGAAGTTTAGATTTTCTTGTATATCTATGAAATAGCATTGTTTGTCAGCAGATATTTAAGCTTAGACCATTTAAAAGTTATGCTAAGTTCACTAAAAATTTCACACATCGTTTCAGATGGCGACTTTAACCCATGTTAACATACCATAATTAAAATTTCTTTCTGAGTCCAGTTTCTGTTAAATTTACTATTTTTAGTTTTTCAACTAATTTATTTTAACCTTTCCATTGTAAACGTGGGTATTCTCTGTCGGACCTAATCTGTTTTTAAGTAAAAATATTACCGATAAGTTAATACACATTGTGTGGACTCTCACTTAAAAAGAAGGTAATTTGCCATAAAAATCGGCTGAACCCGAAAGACCCACCTTTACTTTACAGATGGAAGGTGCTAAAAAAAGTTTCCAGACGAAGAGTTAAATAAACAAGTTTCTGTCACATTTACTAGCTTACGTTCAATTATTAAGGCAAATAAGATTTTCGATACGTAGATTTATATACAAGTGTCCCAAGTAAATGACAAAAGTTGTAGGAAATTTACCGCACTATAAACGGAAAATATTTTAATAAATACAGGTGTTCCATAATGCCGAAGCGAAATAAACTGTGTTATTTTAAATTGAATGATACAGTTTTTTTATATTCTGATTCTACTCACCAAAATATGTTGACTTTGATAAGATATATTTATACTTACTGCTTTTGGTTTTTGAGTTATTTTAGTTACAAACTTTTTTAGCAGTAAACACTGTGTCCTCTTAATCTCAATTTCTCAGAGATTGTTCGAGCTAGAAAATTAAAGTTTGTTGCTGTTTGTCTGTCCTTAAATAGGGTGTCATTGGCGTCATCAGGCATCATATAAAGGTATTCAAAAATATACCTACAGTTTTACCATACTCAATTGCAAAAAAATCAAAATTTAAAATGGAAAACCCCATACCTGATTGGCTTATCATATGGAGAATTTAATTCTCTACAAATCCTTACTGCATGTCCCTATTCTATTTACAATTTTCTTCGAGTCTTTGATAAATTTAGATTTCAAGGACACAGTGGTTTATGTTAAATAGAAGCTTCTAACTAAAATAATTAAAAAATCAAGAAGTATAAATATATCTTATCAAAGTCAACATATTTTGGTGTGTAAAATCAGAATATGAAATAAAAACCGTATTTATAAAAATATTTTCCTTTTTAAAACTTTTGTCTAAAAAGGAACCCTGTAAAATAACGGCTCCTTAATACCATTTATGTACTTTGCCGCTTACATGGACACCCTGTATTTAGTGAAATTAACTTTTTAAAACAATTTTTACAGTTTTTCCAAAATGTTGTTATGTAAGGGTATCAACATTTTATGTTGTCGTAAAGAGAATAAAAGCGAATTGTTTTTCCTGTTGTTTTCTTAACTCTTTAATACTGTGACATATAAAATACTAAATAACTTTTATATAATTTTTTTTTTATAAAATGCATATTTACCGAGCTATGTACTATGTTCCATACAGAATAGACACCCTACGTAATACCTGTTAAAATAATTTTTTAGGGTTTCTGTAAGTTTTTACCTTGGACCCTTAGAAAATTTGTAGTAGTATAGTTTTTCTGATTTTTAGTAACATTTTCAATAACTAAATAATTGAAGATAAAATACTAGTAAATTTTTATGTAAATACGATTTTAGCCATATTTATTGTAAAAACGTTCTACAAACTAATAAAATAGAGCAAAACGCCTTTTCTAGGTGAACTAATGGCAAATCAACATCCCAAAACATGTTTTATCTTCTGTCTTTATCACTGAATTCGTTTATTTCCGTCCAAATCATACTCTTCAAGATTTATGACGAATGAAGTAAAATCTTTAAAGTAATATTACCCATACAAATATGCCAGCTTTTATTATTTATTTTAATTTTATTACTTTTGACGTTTTACATAATAGCGATTAAACAAATATGAATGTGACACTTACATCAAAACATAATAAAGCAAAACTACCTGTTAATTTTACTAACATTTTGACAGGTATTGAAGAAAGAAACGGACTTGTAATATTTAATCTGTACAATAAAATGACAAAATCGTGAGCCACACTATGGGTTGTCCTATTTTTTGATGTTTGAATTTTCATTTCGCGGAAAGCCTTTCATAATAAGCAAAGTAAATACTCAAATAGATTGACCATTACGCGTCTGTCGGCGCTATGTTTAGTTATTTAGTAAACATAATAAGAAAAAAACAGGTATAGAAAATAATGTAATTCTTCTCTTTGAGAAATATTGGACACCCTTTCAAAACAATTAAAAAATATTTTGTGTAGTTATTCCTTTCATTTCATCGTAATTTCATATGCTTTTTCGATAAAATAAACTTTCTGGATATCTATATTTCTTATAAAATGATGCAATAAATGAACGATCGAATATAGGACACTTATTATAAAACATCCTCTATTTATAAGTACCAAGGTTTTCACTGCCAGCGTTATTTAAACCAAAATTAGAACTATCACCAGGTATAATATTATAACTGAGATTAGAAGCTTTTGGGGATTTGCTGAGCATCTTTTGAAAAAATCGGAAAGTGGCAACATGATACTGCAAAAGATGCACGACTTAAATTCCCGAAAGCTTCAAGTGTTATTTCTAGTATTAGTCCGAGCATTACTTATTCAAATTTTAGTTCACTCCTTTATTTATTATAATATTTGGCATATAATTTATCAACTATTATTATTTAACTACTTATTTATACAAGGAGCACTGTTATGGCATCTAGAATTGTTCGTGCATTAGTTTGTTATTGCAACATTTTGTTAGAAATATGGATATCCAGAAAAGTTTATATTACCAAAGACTACACCAACATTATGTAATAAAGAAAGATTTATTTATTTATTTTGTACAAGAAGGGAGCCGACACAGGGCGAACCCAAAAAACGTGGCACCACGAAATTAATACAAAAAAACAACAAATATTTAAGGTCTACACCAAGAAAATCTAAAACAAAAAAATAATTCAATTAAAGCGGAATAAAAATCAAGCCAAATTCAAAACAACGAAAAAGTATGCTAAGTTACAATAAGCTTATCTGCAGTTTCTTTCTTATCTGTACGTAAGCCTAAAAATAAATAACTACTACAGTAAAGGCTCGTTAGTAGAGACGATTTCATTACGGAAGATGCTAAAAAACCATGGAATTACCATAAAGTAAAATTTTTATTTTTTTTGAATAGGTGTCTGATATTTCACAAACCCTTCATTTCTGAGATATAAAGTACAGAGTTATTTTTATTTTTGTTAATTTTTGCGTGTAATCAGTAGACTGACGCTTTATGGCTTTTGCCTGGGACATGTATACATTTTAACATTCGTTCTAAACATTCCTTTGCAACCATTCATACATGAAAATGATAAAAGTTAAGCTTGATAGCATTTGTGGCTATTACTCTATCTTACTTTGAAAACTATGGTAGATACGAAAATAACCCATCTGACCAAAAAGTTGAAAAAAGCATAGAGAGTTTAAAACCGAGATCAAAATTTATATACGGTTCAAGCAAAAACTTGCGGATGGTATAAAAATCAGGAACACAAATAAAACGACATCTCCGGTAGAGTGTGACTGACCATTTTGTCATTTTATTGTATAGATTTATAAATAATAAGTGTATACCAAATTTGAAATAATTATTCAAAAAAAAACTTGGGAGGAGAGTAATATTAAAAAAAAGGAAACTTTGTGGACACATGACGTATTTTTGACCACATGTTTAACTGCATTTTTCTCCGACTTTATCGAGTAATATCGTCACGTCGCTCATAAACATACTGGATAATTTGTTTACAGATACATACAAATAAAAAATTGCAGAAAATTGTTTAAAAATCGAATTGTCGAATTTTTTTAAATAAAATTCTAATTAATCGTTAAGCACAAAAGTTTATATAAACCAACTAAATTCGTCCGAGGTTATTAATAAACCCTTTTTTGTTAATGAATGTCATAATATGAAAGTTTATTCAGTTCCAAGGTCATGATTCTTTAAAAAAATACAACAAAAATCCAACGATTAAGTGAATATAGTCCATCACTATGTTTACTTATATTGAACGACGTTATCAATATAATATTACATTGGATGAAAAATGCATTAAAAAATATCTAAAAAATGATCTAAATTTTACTACAACTCCGCCCCAAACGGAAGTTTGTTAAAAATCATATCTGATTGGTTTTCTCTACTACATAAAGCTTCTCATATTTCTAGAGGTATATCTAAGAGTGATTAATCCTTATCAACTCCATTTCATTCTAATATTTGCTGTTATAGACAATTTCCAAACTTAATTAAGTCAAATTTATCATTACGACGGTGTCCATGGACAATGTTTTTTTTTAGTTTTATTGATTTACATATCGATATGTCTCTTTCATCCATAATATTATTACTGGCGGTCTCCAAACTTCAATTTCAAGTTAATATCATGTGTATTCTTCATGCTTTCCAAAAGCTTCAAACGTTTCATTCTCCGCTATTAATCTGATTAGGTGACCTGTTTTTAAGACCTTGCATCTAGTTTAATAGATGCAAATATTATACAAATAACCATTCTACACTCACGAGATCCTTTTGTAGTTTATGTAATACACTTCTATGCTTAATGTATGTAAATTTTGGTACTATTTTTAAAACACCTCATAATCTTGGTACTTGATTAACAAAATTTTTTCTCAAAACAAAACTATTAACAAAACAAAGTTTTTTCATGACACTAATTTTTTTTTAATTCGACCATTATAAAATATATCGATTATTTTCATAATAAAGGAGTCGTCCGTTTTTTCGAATTAAAAAAAAGAATTTATTTCTTTTTTTTTAAGTGGTGTACAGATTTTTCTTTTAAATGTTGGTGTAGATATTAACAATAAAATTATATTATATAAATGAGTATAGTGACCAATAGCAGCGCACGCGAACATAAAGAAAAACTATAAAAAAAATAAATGTTACATATATATATTATATATTTTGGTCGGTTGACTCTTTGGTAGGGTAATGATAATAAAAAGAAAATTAAAGAAGAAAAAAAAACGAAAACGTCTAAAAACAAAAACGAACCGAAAAGTGTTGACTATTTAAATAATCTGTACTTGTATAATTGTGAAGACTGAAAATGCAACTATTTTTATTTCTTAGTTTTTATTGTGTTATAATGCGATTATTAAGACAGAGGATAAGAAGATGAACGAAAATAAAAAATCCCGAAAATGAAATAATTAGAAGAAAACGAAAGAAGAAAAGAATAAGAATCATTCTTTTTTAGTGTAAGACTAAAGCGGTATTTTTACACTGACAGTTTGCATGTACTTTATTATGAGGTGTTTATCATGAAAACTAATTGCCATATTTATAGTATTTTTTTGTATATATTTATGTATGTGTTAATGGTAGAGGTAAAAAAATATGTTATACATAAATGTGATAAGTAAATAACTTATTACAATAAGCGCCATCATTTTATTTGGGAAATTAGCTAACGTTTAATAATTAGCCTAATATTGTTTGAATTATTGCAAAACTTTTCCCATTATCCCCATTACGCTATTCCAATATCTCTTGGAAATAATTTAATTAGTTTTCTCCAACTCATTTCCGATTAAGCATATTGAATGGTAGTCAATTTATCGATAATTTTCCGAAATGATAGTGCTTATTGTAATTTGTCTCTTCTTGATGACGCATATAGAGTCACTATGAAAAAAATACATCTTAATTCTTGCTAAAATTAATATCCTGGGTTTGTCAGATAATTGAGACAATAATAAGTTGCCCAATTCGTATATTAATGATTTTTTAGTAGCCTTTTGGTTTAATAAAGTAAATAGTGGTAAACAGTATTGTTGTTATTGTTAGGGTACAGTAAGTTCAATAATCAAGGTTATATTCTCAAAATTGAAAGAACACAAACATTTTTAGTAGGAATTTTGGAATATACTCGTAGTTTTTCTACTTTATCAAAATTCTCAAATTTTCCTAAATTTGTTATCAAAATCTTCTAAATGGCTAATACCCAGATATAAATCACAAATTACATCAAGTATTATACATCTGAAAAAGACATTTGGAAAAGAACTCTTATCAATTGACTAACAATGTATCTTTTTAATAGTAGTATTTTTGTCATACAGATTCACCTAGTAAAAGAGAGGCTTGCATTATCTAACATGATGATCTCTGCACCTAATGTAGCTGACGAATTCTCTGCAAAAATTGATTCCTTCTGTCGCTTTTTTTGCCATTTTCGGCTCCTAATTGAGAACTCATGAGAGATAAAGCGGAAAACGTGAAATTCCAAGTTCTTTTAAATCGACATAAACAACGCCTTTGTCTTTGTAAGAAAGATGTTCATTCCAATTTTCATTTTAGCTAAGTTTTTGTGGCGTTACGATCTTAATGTCTGCATTCTTATGCTAATAATTGAAACAATCAGCTGTTATTGTTCAAAAACAGCTTACAAAAAAGCTACATTAAAATTTCTCCTGGAATGCCTAGACATGGTATACAAGAATTCTCTATCTATGGGATAATACCCAGAAATATATTACAAATTACCTAAAGAATTATACATCTCAATTTTAAGCAGCTTCTGAATGCAAAATCAGTATATTTTCTAGATTAAAACAATTTATTTTCATAACCCAGCAATAATGATCAAATTTTTTGATCCAAATAACATTTGGAAAAAACTTATCAATTGACTATTAATTTATCTTTTTAATAGTAATATTTTTGTCTTACAAATTCACCTAGTAAAAAAGAGGCTTGCATTGTTCTTCTAACATGATGATCCTTGCACCTAATGTAGCCGCCGAATTCTTTGGAAAAATTGATTCCTTCTGCCGCTTTTTTTGGCCATTTTCGGCAAATTTGGCTCCTAATTAAGAACTCATAAAGACAAGAGAGATAAAGCGGAAAACGTGAAATTCCAAGTTCTTTTAAATCAACATAAACAACACCTCTGCCTTTGTGAGAAAGTTGTTAATTCCAATTTTCATTTTAGCTATGTTTTTGTGGCGTTACGATTTTAATTTATGCATTTTTATGCTGATAATTGAAACAATCAGCTTTTGTTGTTAGAATACTGCTTACAAAAAACTTACATTGAAATTTCTGGAATGCCTAGACATGGTATCTTCATTAACAATGCAATATGAAGGTGAAAAAGCTTGATTTGAAGGCTGTTTCCAAATCTACTGGAAATAATTTAATTAGTTTTGTCTAACTCATTTCCGATGTTGCAAATTAAATGCAACAATACTAATTGACAGTCATTTAGAAAATGTAGGTATTTTTTGAAAATGAGTCTTAATTTTTGCTAAAACTAATAGCCTAGATTTATCAGATAATTAAGATTAGATGCCTGATTCATATCTTAAAGAACCTAAACAGGCACTCTATTGGTTTACTACAAATAAAGTAAATAATGGTTGATCGGTTTAGTTAAGTAAAAGTAAAAGGCACAGTATTGTAATGTTTAGGACCAAATTAGCTCAACAACCTAACAAGGAGACATTGCAGTCATTCACCAATGTTGATGAATGTTTTTGTGGAGAATCTATATTGAACATGTATTACCACTTTTACCAGAGCTTTTGATCCAATGCCCCTTCTAAGGAACGTAATTTATTTTTTAAGTTTCAACACGTTTAAAGTTCATTTTATATGTCGCAAGGAAAAATCGATTTTCAATGACTGCTTATAGCGTGGTGGGTGATCGCCGAGCTTTGGTTCCGAAGTCCGAGACTCGAAATCGACTTGTTTTTTCAACTTATTACTTTTTTATGGTTTATATTCATTTTTGTAAATCAATAATAAAATTTAAAATTGTAGTTTATATAAATAATACACAAAAATAATGTGATCATGTGGCTGGCACTGGTTGATGGCTGGTTTCCCATAGTGGTTGATACCGTGTTTAATAAAATATTTGAAATGTTTGCATATGATGCTATACAACACCTAACAAACCATTTTTAAAATAAAATATTCGAAAATAAATAACATATTAAAATGTGTTTCCTTTGTATACGCATTTCTTACAAAACAACTAACACTACGACTGTTCATCCTTTATTTCGAAGGAAATAAATGATTATTTATATAAACTGCAATTTTAGATTTTATTATTGATTTACAAAAACGAATATAGACTATAAAAATAGTAAGTTGAAAAAATAAGTCGATTTCGAGTCTCGATCCTAGGACTTCGCAGACGTTAAAAATCTGTTTTTCCTTGCGACATATAAAATGAACTTTAAACGTGTTGAAACTTAAAAAATAAATTACGTCCCTTAGAAGGGGCATTGGATCAAAAGCTCCGGTAAAAGTGATACATATTCAATATAGATTCACCATAAAAAAATTCATCAAAATTGGTGAAGCGTCAACTGCGATGTCTCCTTGTAAGTTATATTCTGAAAGTAAAGAAACATTTTCAATAAGGATTTAGCAATATTCTTGAAGCTTTTCTATAGTAAACATATCTTCATCAAAACGGTCAGATTTCCTAGAAATGTGATAGAGATTTGTATAAGAAAGTTTTATAAGATGTGGAAAAAATTCTTATAAATTGATTCATAATTTATTTTTATATTATTTTCATAAATTATTTTGTGTAGGGATTATGGTCATGCTAGCCCACCTCGTAGAAGAGTGTCGTCCTTCTCTTTTTGTGTTCACCGAGAGTCTTGTTCTTTTCTTATAACATGATATTTTCTAGGTCTAACGTACCTCTTCACCTCTCAGGCTACTCAGTAAGTTTATCACCTTGAAGTTGCCTTAAACATATTCGTTTCGAATTCTTGTTACTGTTGTTAAATCGTTCATTTAGGCATGAATTATCCATTAATAAGCTTCATTTTGACGTCACATACGAACTGCTACGTCACTCATTTTGGTTTTTTCTTTCTTTCTTAATCAACACCAACCAACATTTTCATAGCGCAATTTGTCAAGTTCAACATATATATGCAACTATTATTATCTATTTATTTCAGCAGTATTCTTTATTAACATTCGCATTAATTAAAGGATACATTTAACGCCGTTATGCATCATTTAGAGAGAAGCAAGATCTCACAACAGCTGTTAAAGTGACAAATGTGATTTAGAAGGAACCAAGATCTAACAGCACATGTCATTTTGATAGAGCTTCCAAATGTTTAATATTAATCATTGAATTTCTTTACTTCATTTTAAATTGAGAAAGTAAGATACACTAAAATTTCATTAATATACTAATCGAGGGCCAAGTACATTTTTTATATTCCAAACTTTTGTTACACTCTGTACAATGTGTACAGATTTTAGAATTATTTCTTTGCGGCTCAAAATGTTTTCTTAAATTATTTTTATCATTTCCGATTGTATGAGAAAATACAAAATATCACCTTAATATGTATAATTCTTTTACTAAATTATTATTTTTTTTATTATTGTTTAGGAAAAATACCTCACCATTTAACACCTACATATTATATTTTTATTCTTTTCTATCATTTTTTTATTATTTCAATTTTATTTTAATTAGTAAAACAATTTAAATAATGTAATTATTGCAAAATAAATACGACATAGACAATAAACAGTTGCAATTTATTGCAACTAGTAGCAAAATATTATAATCTAGTGAAGCGTGCTACAATATATGTTATTATTTTTATGATTTACGAGGGTTCCCTAAGTTTAATATCAACATTAAACAAAAAAATTAGGGCTCTCTTTTAATCAAAAAGTTAATTTTTGAGTTGGCAAACATCAAAAATTTAAATTACATATTTTTTTATGTTTAAAAAAATATGAATTAATTCGCCAGCATTTAACTGCCACAATTTTGTATAAAAAAAACTTTGCTCTCTCTTTTCTTCTTTGTTCTTATTTTTCCTATTAATAACTTGAATCTTGTAGTAAAATCTTATAAAGTGCCATCGACAAATTCGGCCTTATCGAATAAATAAAAAAATCCAACTTAAATAAATGAAATTTGAGCCTAAAACGAAATCGAATGTAATTATAATAATTTATATCAACGAATTTTATTTTATACACTTGTGATTATTATTTTTTTTAATACTTTATGAAGTCATAGATTTATTGTAATAACATTAAAGATGTCATTCTAATTAAATTGAAATTACTTGAAATCGATAAATTTGTGAGCTTCATTTTAATTTTAATTTATGTGATTCGTAAAAACATATTTTGCGATACACTCCGTATAAAAAAGCAGTATTCGAAAGAAACGAAGATGTTATTCTGTGATTTTTGAAAATTATTTACCTCTTTATGTACTTATTTTCGCAGCTAAAAAAACTCCGATTATAAATCGAAAATTAAACGATTTCAGCTTATTTATTATTGATATTATGATTGTTCCTATTCCGCACTCGTTTTTTATATTCAAATGATTATTATTTATATGCTGCTCTGTTCTTGCCCATTATTTTATTTTAAAAAATAATCGTAATGATCATTATTTCTTTAATTATTATTAAAATAGTCATCAGTATTTTTTTCGTACTACAAACTGTCATTGAAGTTTTCTAAATGTATACACCTCGGACTCTTATTATATTTATTATTAATAAACTAAAGAAAATTAAAAAAAGGAAAAGTAAAAGACAGGTTATAAGAAATTAAAAAATCGGAAATAAAAGATTGTATATATTTGAAATTTCCTGTAAAAATACCGAGCGAAAAATGTTCGATACATGTGTAGAAATGTAGTTTTACTACAATATAATCTATATTAGGTATGAAACGGACCCATAGTGATATAAATTCGCTCTTTGTTTATTATATTTTTTGTGTATGGTTAATTTTCGTGCATGATAAAAATATTTAATAAAAAAAATATTTAAATCAATGTCAAAAAATGTATATTTTACAACAGCAGTGTTTTCCCTAAAAAAAATCGTAAAGAAATATTTTTCAAAAAAACCTACACGAATAAATATTAATAAATAATTTAAACTATTAAAGAAAAAATTTTAATTAACTTATGAATCTCAAATTATTCGATAATTAATGAGAGATAAATTCCCTTTGTTTCTTTTGGAAGAAGAAGACGATGAATTAAACGCAATTTATTTATTTATACCTACGTTAAGACGTTCGTTTTCTAGCTTTTATTAATGTATTATTTTTTTTTATACGTCGTGTTCCGATCATTTTTTTTCGCCAACTCCCCTCCCCCACTCTGGAAGCTAAAAGAGCCAGGAACAAAAAATAAAAAAAAATACCGCGCTCTATTTTTCCTTTTCGGTAACGTCATCTACGAAATGAATCTCTATATTTTAGTAGATGAAGATACACTGTATATGTATTACAATTGTAAATGCACTCTATATACATACAAACATTATATAAATACATAAATGCCATTTTAGGTTTGTTTTCTTTATTCATAATAACCTAACGCCCTTTTTTATGATTTGTTCTAGATGCTCGGTTTAATCAAGATTAGATTATTAATTTGACGCTGTAGAAATTTTTATTTTATTAATATCTACATTTATGTATTACACAGATGCCTCAAAATGTATGGGATATTGCTGGATGGAGAAATTAAAAGTTAGAAAAAGTTGGATTTACAAAGGAAGTTGTCAGGTGAGATGACAATGATGGAAATTATAAATGATCCATAGAAATAGTAAAAAAGGTGGGCATCGGTTTATTACAAGTTTTTGATGAATTTGGATTTTTTTTAGCATATTTTTCTCTATTCTTGATAGCGAAGGGAATATTTTTTTCATTCTTTTTACGTTGCATACTTTATCTCCTACTTTCATCTGGAGGTACCTATTGGTTAGAAAGGAAGTGTTTTGATTAACTTCGCTTATAGTTCATCTTTTCTGAAAGAGTTATAAGCCATTTCGACATGAAATAAAAACAACATGATGCTTGGGTTGAGATGCATATTATTAGTTTTTCACAAGCCAAACATTAATTTTCTTTTGAATATCGCTTTAAATATCTTCGAGATTTCGTTCTTGCAGTTTTTCTTTGATTTACTATGTCGAATCTCATCCTCTATAATCTCTAATAGTTCCCAATTTCACTCATATATATTGTCAAACAGATTCAAAATAATATGGAAAATATCCGCTTCTTTGGGAATGGAGAACCATTCCCGACAATTTTCTTTGTACTACTATATAAGATAATCTTGTTTTTAGGATAACTTCTGGAAAGGTTCCCCTCCAAACCAACACTTATCTAGCCAATCATGGCTAATGATGCGATATTTTTTATAACGTAGAATGTTGTGCTGATTTTGAAACTGTTCAAAGTTTCAGGGCTTCAGTTTTTCGCCATCACGTCCAGTTTTCGAGATATACCCAAAAATGTGAAAAATTTTAAATTAAAAAACAGTAACGGTTCATGTTCAGTATATTTGTTATTTTGCATAGTGTACTTCTGTAGCTATATGGACATGAAAGTGGAGCTCCAAAGATTTTAAGGTATTGATGGCATAAATCGGATTCTCCCTTTTTTGCTACAGCCTAAAACAACTCAACAAAATCAAATTTTTTGACATTTTTCCCACTTAATTGCAACGTAACGAAAAAGAATTATATGTGAACAAAAAGGTTAGCTATTGTATCCTGTGGAACATTTAATTCTCTAAATTTCGAAGTATTGAACATCATGAACGAATGTATTTTACCAGAGATATCGTTAATTTACGACTCGTGCAAAATTTCATTTTTGCCATTTTCACTCTTTGAGGGATAGCTGAGCGAGAGAGCATCATTATTTGCGCAAAGACTGGCCTTCTAGAAAACATTACGATGCTGGTGGTTTCAATATCTTAAATAAACCTCTGGTGAGACCAGCAACTGTCACATTGCCTCCACTACACATCAAACTGGATCTGATGAAAACATTGCGAAAACATGAATCCAGAAGGCCCAATATTTAAATATCTCACCCAGCTCATTCCACAAATATCGTACGCTCAACTAAAAGAAGACATATTTGTTGGTCATCAAATAGGAAAATTAATAAATGACAACGAATTAATGTCAACATTGATAACAAAAGAAGCAAGGCGTGAATTACCTTCAAACAAACCGTCCATGGATTTTTAGGAAACCATAAGGATGAGAATTCTCGAATTGCACGATTACCATGCCATAAATGCAAACATGTCGCTCAAAATCCATTTTCTCCATTTGCACTTACAATTAGATTTCTTTTCATGCAATCTTAGATCGGAAAATGACGAACAAGGCGAGCGGTTCCATCAAGATTTAATGACATTGGAAATATGTTGTCAAGGTTACTGGGACGCAGAGATGATGGGAGATTATCTGTGGAATGTTATTAGATAAATCGACCCAAAGACATACAAAAAGTTGTCTAAAAGTAATCATATCCTGCGCTATACTAACAATAAGTAATGTAGTAAACATTAAATATAAAAGAAAATAAAGATACAATGATGTTCAATCTGATTAAACAAGAATTAATGAAGTTTAATAATTTTAATGTAAGTGTAGAATATGATTCTTTGATAAAACCAATAACAAAATTAATTGAAGCTAAGACCAAATTAATTTACCTTACGCTTGCAAAAAAGTTAGAATTGTTACCAAATCATATTTGTCAACACATACAAAAAGTAGACAATATGTTATATAATGAAATCACAAGCAATAATAAAATTATATAGCAAAATTTTAAAATTAGAGATTAAACAGACTTATTGGTTAATAAATGAACTTTATAATTACATAAGGAAGTTATTAAGAAACTATGGGGAGAGGGATGCTATTTCAGATAATGAGAATATACAGGGTGTTTCGGTGACTCGGGGCACAAATTACACCATATATACTAGAGTAAAAATGAAGTTGATTCGTGTAAAAATGTTTTTGGTCTAAACCAATAAGTGACGGAAATATAGGTCATCAAAGTCAAGAAATTTTAACTAATTTTTCTAAATATTTTCAATACTGTTGTCAGCGCTAAAATTTGGTACAATGTAAACCAGCAGCAAGTAGAATCATTAGTCAGGGTGTGAGTTAAATCGATCTACGGGAACCATACTATACAGAGTGTTCCTAAAATTTAGATGCTCAGAACTTTTTTATTCGCTCATAAACCTACATTTATTTTTGCACTTTCCAATAGAAAATTTATTTTCGAAACTTTTATGACTTTCAACAAATTTTGGTAAAATTCACCGTTGTTGAGTTAAATCCAAAAATGTTGGACCCCGACAATAACAACAGCAAAAAAATCTTAGCTAGCCATGATAATTAAACGATGAATTGGGTTACCATCTCGCTAACAATCGTTTTACAATTAATCGTTTGTATAAAAACTTAAAGGGTTCAATGTATTATCGGTTTTAAGAAACTCTTTTTACTGTAATTATTGCCCTGGTCTAACATTTTTGATTTGAACTCAAAAACGGCGAATTTTAAGGTTTTGTTCTGTTTAATTGTTAGACGATTGTTAGTGAGTTGATGGCTTAATTTGTCGTACAATTGTCACGGCCGGCTTAGAGTTTTTTCATTACCTTTTTTGCCGGGGTGCCACAATTTTGGATTTAACTCAAAAACGGTAAATTTTATCTAAATATTGTAAAAGTAATAAAAGTTTCTAAAATAAATTTTCTATTAGAGAATGCAAAAATGAGTGTATACGTGTACGAGCAAATAAAAAAATTCTGAGCATACAACATTTGGGAATATCCTGTATAGCATTGTTCCTGTGGATCGATTTAACTCACAAACTCTCTAATGATTCTACTTGATATTGGGTTACACTGTACCAAATTTCAAAAAAATCACTTAAAAGTTCTTACCTTTGATGACCTGTAACTCCGCCATTTATTGGTTTAGACCAAAAATTTTTACATGAATCATCATCATTTCTACTTTACTATACGCGGTTTGATTTGTGCCCCGAGTCACTAAAACACCCTTTATAAAAACATTGGTGAATAAACATAGTAAAATTAATGTACAAAAAGTTATACAAAAATTGTTTAAAATGAGAAAAGGTTAAAACTAATAAAATTATTTAATTTAAACTTTAAACTTAATTATTTAATTTAATTTAAAATTATTTAGTTTCTCAACAACCAAATTTAATAGAATGTTCTATAAGGATATTATAGAGTTGATTGCAGATGTAGAAAGAATTTTTACTAGAATAAACACAGTTAATAACTATATAAATGCGACAAGAAATAATATAGTTAATGAAATAACCAATTTTCTACAAAAACATAAAAAACAAAGATATATATATAAAATATAAAGATATTTCAAATTTGCAGGTTCAAATTTGTAGAGATTTGCAATGTTTCAAAAAAATTTTAAAAAACAATAAGGATATCATAGTAAAATCAGACAAAACAAAACAATTAATTATACTGTATAAAGAACTATATAATGAGAAAATATCCACCTTATTGAATGACAAAAATACTTATCGAACAATAAGAACAGATCAAATCTAGCAGTCAAAATAAATGATTTTTTAAAAAAATTGGAAAAAAATAAATACATAGATAAAAACCTTGAATTACAGTTAGCCCCAACGCATTATAAAACTCCAAGGATACATGGATTACTCAAGATACATAAAGATGAAATACCTCTCAGACCTATAATAAATAATATTAACGGACCTACCGATCACTTAGCTAAGTTTTTGAACAAATCTCTAAATTATTTAAATTCATTAAACGAATTTGACGTTAAAAGTGCTTGGGGAGTGAAAGAAATAATAAAATTATTGAATATACAGAATTTGAAGGATATAGAAATAGTTAGTTTTGACGTTCAATCGTTATTTACTAATATACCATTACACACAATGGTAGAATTATTGGAACAAAATTGGCAACATATTATAGAACATTCACCTATAAAAAATAAGTTTATCTATTGAAGGCATAAAATTATGCACGTTTAATAATTACTTCATATATAACGAAACATATTATAGACAAATATTTAGTTTGCCAATGGGTTCAAGTTTAAGCGTGAATCTGAGTGGTATTGTGTTGAATCATTTGTTATCTACACAGTTAAATAAAACATCAGTAGAACCCTTGGTGATAGCAAAGTATATAGATGACTTATTGATAATTTTACCTAAAGGACAACATTCCGAATTACTAAACACAGTAGTTTATTCACAGTAGAAATACCTAAACAATCACAAATAAACGTTTTAGATATGACAATAATTATGAATAATGATAACAACACAATAACAACGAAATGGTACAAGAATGACATAAGTAGTGATAGATTATTAACTTATCATAGTAACCACCCTAAATCACAAATAATAAATACGATGAACAATTACATTTACAGAGCAATAAAATTGACGGATAAACCTTTTTTAAAAGATATTAAACAAAAAATATACAAAGGATTGTTAACTAATTTTCATCCTAAGCATTTAACAAACAACTCATGGTTCACAATACTAAATAACATAAATAAAACAAAAGTCAAAACTGGCATAACTTCACAAGACCAATAATGCACGGGGGGAAAACGAAAATGAGAATAAGAACGGAAAAGATAAACCAAATATAAAACAATCGTTAATTACAAATTTCATAATTAGACTAAATGATACAGGACAGATACTAGGGAACGATTATAACACTATAATACCATTAGACATAAAGATGCTCAGAATAAAGAGTTTTGTAAAGTTAAATATATACCTACCTTAACAAACAAAATAATGAACATTTTAGAAATTATGAAATATCTGAAATAGAATTTGCTAAATATAATAACAACAAAATCGGCACCTTAATATTGAATATGAAAAACAAAATCAAACCTTTGGATAAAGTGGATACCGTATATCAATTAAATTGCAGAGTTGAGTTGAGTAGAAAATAGTATTTTGTTAAGGAGCTTCAAACATATTACATAGGATTTTTAGATTCTTTTCCTTAAATTGTGATTCAACTATATTACAAATTCTATGTTTCAAGGTAAGTACAGTAGCAACTTTATGTTTAAATGTGTGATTGGAGTGGAAATTTAAAAATCTACCAGAATATGTTGGTTTTCTGTACCAATCGAAAATAATACGATTGTTTTCATCTCTGATCATCATAGTGTCCAAAAAGCGAATGCTTCTATTGAATTGCCTTTCCACAGTAAAACGAATGTTAGGATGAAAGTTATTAAAAATATACAAAATGTTATCAATATTATCTTCTCTACATGCTAAAATTAGATCGTCAACATATTTTTTGATGAACGAACTGTAAATCATTTGTTTGTAAAATTTTGTCTACACATTGATCCATAACAATTAAGGCTAAAATTGGGCTGATAGCTGAACCCATTGGTCCTAAAGCACTCCAGGCCCAGGGCTGCTTTCCTGAGGCAGGGACCATCCAATTCGGAACGGCAGGACGCTGAGCTGCCTATCATTCTTGAAGCGTTCAGTGGGAGCAGCCCAGGTCCAGCAATCGCCGGACAGCTGGTCGGTGGCCTCTTCTCGCCCGTGGATGACGTCACCAAAGCCATATCCGGTGGAAAATCCCCAGGACCGTTAATCGCCGTACGACATGTCAATGACCTCCCCCCACCACCCACGACTCACGTCACGTCGGACATAAACACCCCCACCACCTCACCCCCGACCAATCGCTATCACCTACGACCAAGACGACCTACTATAAAAAGGAGCCAGAGCACCGCAGTACCTCAGTCTGTCAACAGGAGACTACGACAAAGCACTGAAGATGCCAAGTGAGATCTTGGCGAAACGTCTGCCCCTGTCCACAGGGAACAACCAAGAAGATGAACGGATGATACCTCGGATCAACCAAAACACATACTTTTCCATCCGCGAAGCATTACGAATTACAAATATATAATATATCTCAACATTAAAAGGCGCTTTAAATCTATATTACTCTTATCAGTAGGGAGTACAAATTTAGGTCCTAAAGATAATAAATCTTTTACGTTGTATATTAACAGATGTTAAATTTACTACCCACATACTATTATCAACAAAGAATTTTAAGTTTTGATAACATTTTGAATATTTTTAATAACTTTTATCTTAACATTCGTTTTACTTAAAACAACCGTATTATTTTTATAGTTGAATCACAATTTAAGGAAAAGAATCTAAAAATAATGTTTGAAGGTCCTTAACAAATTACTGTTTTCTACAAACTTACAACATAACATAAATCAAAATTTTAACACATCCCAACAAATTCAACAATATAAAAAAATTCCACATATTCCCGGATTAACAGAATTACTTAGAGTACATTTGAAAACCGATGGTTTAACACTTATTAACATTTATCCAAATAAATTGGATAATTACTTCTCAACATTAAAAGATAAAACGGAAATATGTCTAGAATCGGGACTTATATATTGTGTTAATTGTAAAGACTGTAATAAAAGATATATTGGACAAACAAAACAATGATTAAAGAGTAGAATTAATAAACATAAAAGTGTTACAAAATTAAAAGAAACATCGTGTGCTCTATCCAAACACGCAGTTGACCTAAACCATCAGTTTGGTTTTGAAAATACAATAATTTTAGACAAAGAATGAAATTATCACAACAGATTGTTTCTCGAAATGTACCATATAAACGCAGAAAATAATGTTTATAATTTCAAAACAGACACAGAAAATCTTAGTAATATTTATTGTTATCTTTTTCAACTTATTCGATGATTTCAAAAATGTTTCCTAAAAACTAGTTATACATTTCATGTAACGGGTTAACAAGTGTTGTTTATGTTATTTTATAATTTAATATGTCATTCATTCTCATCTAAAAAATGATCTGTGGTAGCGTTTTTTTAATAATTTTAATGATATTATTAAATAAGGAACACAACTTTGTACGTATTCTAATCTGTTTTAATTATTGTATTTGATTGTTATTTACTTCATTTCAGTGTACTCTGAAGAAGACTGAAATATCAGTATAAAATAAAGTAGTTCATTTTATAATAGATCGTTTCCCGAATAATTATTTATTTAAATCAAATTACTTACGATCGATACATTTTTTTTTAAATTTGTTATTGAAATGGGAAAAATGTCAAAAAATTTGATTTTGTTGAGTTGTTTTAAGCTGTAGCAAAATAGCGGAGAGTCCGATTTATGCCGTCAATACCTTAAAATATTCGTCTGGATGTCCACTTTCATGTCCATATAGCTACAGAAGTACACTATGTAAAATAACAAATATACTGAACAAATATATATTATATATAATACTGAACATGAACCGTTACTATGCTTTTTAATTTACAATTTTCCACATTTTTGGGTATACCTCGAAAACTGAACGTGATGGCGAAAAAACTGAAGACAGTTTCAGAATCATCACAATATTCCACGTTATAAAAAATATCGCAGACTTTGAGAAAAGATTTGATTAAAATTTGTAAACTAGTGTTATTAGTTAAGTTAGTCCGCCTATTGTAGTAATTTACAAATATTACACGAACGTCAAGGTCCAGCGGTTAATAACTATTTCAAAAAGATGCATTGAAATATGATTCAAGGAGGATTCGAAGTTAGTGTAAAAAAGTAAAAGTAACCAAGAGGGTGAACGAATTGGAATGTTCATTGAGATTAAGGAGGTGTTTATAACTATTTATGAGGCAAATTTATTAATGGCAATAAAAGAAACCTTCATGACAGTAAGAACAATATTTGAAGGCTGCTCATGTATATGGGACAAAGAAGTGGGATTGGAAGTTATCAACGAAATATTGCAAATTTGTTAGATCTAAATCTGAGCATAGATATAGTGACGAAGTTTTCAAATAAGAAAGAGATGATTAATAAGCTGGTATTGTGTAGGTAGTATTGGCAGTATTGTGTGAGGGAGAACACTGTTTCAGATTTTTAGAGAATATTGAAAGAAAATAAATGCAACGGTAGACAAATATGGATGGAAGAAAAATAAAGAATAATATGGACGAATGATACTCAAGAAGGGAATAAATTGGAAATTAATGATAATAAATAAAGACCGGATTTATAGAAAATATGCTTATGCTCAAAATTAAAGGCATTACAAATATATTTAAATATCTTTACGAATCAGTTAAAAATAAGTGAAATAAGACCAGGTTAGTTATGCCTGTTTTGCCTTTTTTGAATTTACATGCCTATTATTTTTTTTATTGCCTATTTAAAGCCTTTTTCCAACTTTTTGGCGTCTTTTTCCCAAAAATTGGTTGAATTATGAAAAAATATTTCGCCGTCTGACGTAAGATCCGCGTTTTTCATCGATCCGAATTTAAGCTTTGAAATTCTCCGTTGTGCCGTGTCGTCTTACACGGGATTCCCCGTATATGGTTTGACTTGCGTCGAGTCTTCAATTCATTTAGTTGTATTAAAGTTACTCGAGTGACAGTGTGAAGATCTTGCGTAGTACAATGCCGAAACAAAAGCCAACCGTAGAAAAATAGATTAAAGATTACAAGGAATTGAAATATGAACGCAATCGTTTATTTTGCCAAGCCTGTTCAAAAATCGTAAGTATTGATGGAGTTAATCGAGTAAAAACAATTAATTATATTAATTATATTTTTAAATAATGATTAAATTATGTATAATACCAAAGATTTTTAAATATTTAAAACCGAAATTTAAATCTTTTTACGGTAAAAATTGTTGGAAATTATAAAGAATAGCATGTCCCAAAATTCACTAGAAATAAAATTCACTATTGATTCAATGTAGTACTTCGATCACTAAAATTAATAGAACAATATATTGATTGTTTAATAATTATGGAAGATATTATAAAATACTGACGTTATTAAATTACTGTTAACGGATTTATTGTGACAAGAAATACTAAAATTAAAACTGACCAAAAGTCAATCCAAAAAACAACAAACTATAGGTACAGCTATACAATGTGTGGCATCAACATCCGGCTACTCTGAACAATCAAAATTCAATTTTGATCTTTGCAAAGCTTTGATAAAGGCAAACATACCAATCCATAAAGTGACAAATAAATATTTCAAAACTTTTTTACAAACATATTGTACAATGCATATTCCCGATGAAAGCCATCTCCGCAAAAATTATATTACTTCAGTCTACAAAGAAGTTATTCAAGAAATAAAAAATATTATTGGAAATAATTATATTTGGATAAGTGTAGACGAAACAACTGATGTATGTGGACGATACGTGTCAAATTTAATACTTGGAGTATTAAGTGATAAAAATTCGTCAGAAAGTTTTCTAATAAGTACCAAAGAATTAAGTAAAACAAATAATAATACGGTAACAAGATTTATTCACGACGAATTAACGCATTTTTTTTTACCGGAGCCGGCACCGAATGATAAAATTTTACTGATGGTGTCAGACGCAGCAGCATACATGGTAAAAGCTGCGTCTAATATGAAGATTTTTTACCCTAATTTAATTCATTGTACTTGCTTAGCACACGGGCTTAATCGAGTAGCAGAAACTATAAGGTTACAGTTCCCATTAGTTAATAAATTAATAAAAAGCGGTAAAAAAATATTTGTTAAAGCCCCTTTAAGGGTAGAATTGTTTATAGAGAGGTTACCAAATACCCCATTACCACCACAACCAGTTCTAACAAGATGGGGAACATGGCTAGATGCCGCTATATACTACACAAACGCCTTAGATCATTTTAAACAATTAATAAATGAATTTCCGGCTACAAGTAGTAAAGTAATACAAGATTGCCAGGCCGTCCTAAAAGAAGTGGAGCTACAAAATAATTTGGCATTTATAAAAATCAATTACAGTTATATAAGTGAATCTATAAAATCACTTGAAAAACAGGATTTACCTTTAGTGACTGCAGTAGAAATGATTAAAAAGTTTCAAGACAGCACGTATAGCGTACCAGGACATATTGGTCAAATAATTACGAATAAATTTAATGACGTTCTGTGTAAAAATGAAGGATTTGCCACATTACAAAAAATTGCATCAATTTTAAGTGATGAAATTGTTACTGGATTTATTATGGATCCCGCATTAATTACAAAGTTCAAGTATGCACCAATTACAAGTGTGGACGTGGAGAGAAGTTTTTCGGCTTACAAGAATACGTTAAGTGAGAGAAGACACAACTTCACAATGGAACATTTAGAACAGCATTTAATAATTAGTTGTTTTCGTGATTAGTGGTTTAATAATTATATATGAATGTTTAGTTTAACAATGTATTTTTAATGAATATACATTATTAATTAGGTATAGCAATTTTTTCGATTTCTAATTTTTATGTCTTTTTAATGCTTTTGTTGCCAAAATTTCATGCCTTTTTAAGTGCCTTTTTCCGTCTTTTTTGTGCCTTTTAATCCGGTCTTTAATAATAAATATACCTCAGGAATGATCTCATTAATGACATAAAAATATATTATGCCACCCACATCCTACAGTAACATTGATTACAAACAAAGCATCATTTTAATCATTTAAATATAGGATGTTTGAAAACTTTGAATATTGATGATAATTTGCCAACATATAATTCTCATCAAGATAAACAAAAAAGTCATGTTTTGAAAAAAATTGTTTCAGGGATAGAGGATGGATATTTTGAGGAAAGATGAAGAAAATCCAGGTATGAGTGTAATAAGAATAACTGCTGCAGCAAACATTAATGCCTGTGTCCTTACTAGGGATTACAATTCCGAAACAAATCAGGGAATTAGAATCACATTACATAAACCCGGGATCCCGGGATTGATTTTGGTTATGTATTCTAAATAGACTAAATACCGATAAAGGAAATCAAACAATCTTCCAAGGCCTTACCTAAAGCAATATATTTTTTTAATTTCTTGTAGCATTCTAAAGCAATATCTGCTTTAGGTATAGCTTTATTGAGATTCAAGTCTTTACGACAGATACTTTCAACAATTATTTTGACGGGATCCAAAAGGCAAACCAAGGATCCAAAGCAATAATTTGAAACTCATTGTCACTAATAATGAGAATTCGCAAATCAATCATTGCTTTTATAATGTTAACAGTTTTTCAGACTGTTACATCACTTCAACATAATTTATTAATTAATTTATTTTAATTTTCGAGAAAATTTGTCATTATAGAAATAATCCCTGAATCTCAGGATCACGATTCATGGGATTGTAATCCCTAATCCTTGTTAAACGAGTGCAAGAACTTGTCGTTCTTAATTATGTTTCGAGAAGATCATTTCGTGAGGTGATTAGTGCTTGCAATACTGAGATCCCGGATAATTTTTATCCGGTATTAAAGGCAAAATACCGGTATTTCGGTATTAGTAATATTACCAAATTAATTACAAAAATAAATTTTAAACAACGTCAAATCATCGAGCTCCGTAACATCTTGGAATCATAGTCCAACCCAATATAACTCAACTCAACCCAGCACTTATTCACTCTCTACTTATTGCCACAGCAATCTGACTATCAACATCTTCCTTTCCTCACTCCCTTTCTTCACAAGATCCTTTGGAAGCCACTTTGTAATTATGCCCCCATATCTTTATATCTTAACGTCCGTCTTTTCGGTCTCTGAACGTCCCTATCTCTGTCACTTACCCTCAGTATATCTTCTACGATGATTAGCAATGCAGTGGTAAAACTATAACCCGGCCTAAAACCAAATTTCACCGCGACAACAATTCGTTTTTATATGTTCCTTTAATTGTTCACACAGAAGTTTTTCAATATCTTACACAATATCAAAAATGATTATTGGGAACAAATGAGTGGTGTTGAAATGTTTTGTAAGAAAAAGATTTGAAAAGAATATGCCTCGATAAGAATTGAGTTGGTCGTTCTAAGAATTGTTCTTGCTACCTGGGGCGGACGAAACCTTTGAAGTCGGCCAAGATTATTTCCTAAATCACAAACAATTCTCGGAGTAAGCATGTTGAGTTGTCGAATATTTTTTATACCCAAGTTAGCCTGCTTAAAGTTTATGGACATCGAAAATTGATATTATCACAATTAAATCATTTAATTAATCTATCAAAGAGTAACACTGCTGTATTTTTTTGCAATTTTAATTTTTTGATTTAAAATACTCTTTATGGTTTTAAAAACTAACATCAAGAAACTTTATACAGATATCATTTTTTTAAACTAAGACGAGGAAATCTGAATTATTAAAACGTTGCTTGAGTGGAGTCAGTCAGAACAGTAATGAAAATTTCAACGCAACTATATAGATGACGGCACCTAAAACTTCATCTATTGGCAAAAAAATGTGGATATTTGATCGGAAATTCCTATGAGACAATTTAATGATGGAATCAGCTATGTTACTTAATCAGCTAAACTTGTGTTATTAAGATGGCCAGCGACGAATTTAATTTTGCTTTGTAGTTCGTCAAAAAAGAATCACAGAAATAGGTCTCATTTGCAGTTTGTTACAGCAGTGTTACCCCTTAATTACCACAACTGTAGAAGATTAACATAAATTAATGGAGGATGAACATTGGCAGAAATAGATTGAGTTATGGAGTTTATGTTAGACTTAATGTTGATCTTACGTAAACTCAGTTACATACTGCAACAGCCATACTGGGGGGTGAGATTCCAAGTGGAATATCCAACCCCAGAATGGCTGCCCAAGAGGGTAAAAGCACTAGGTCAATATAGACGAACCTCCAGAGGGTTTGACATGAGAACGTCAATGTTTTTATTTATAGCATTTCAAATTTTTTCCTTATCTTGATGTTAGGTTTGCTTAGTTCTGGTTATAAATTATACCAGAAAAATATAGCTAAGGCTAAAATAGATAGTTTCTATTAATATATCTATCAATTATCAGTAGTAGAGCCAGCAATGGAGTCACGCCTAAGCACCGGATACGTGGGTGATCTAGGTGCTCAAACATCCATACGAAATTGTTAATGGTTCTATCTGGATTGAAGTTACCATCGTCAATTATTTTTTTTTTAATTTCAATATACTACTGAGCTTTTTTTTCACAATTCAGTTCCAGTATTTGTTGGGAATGTGATACTGTTCCTGGAAGACTTGATACTATTTCTAGAACGATTAATATTTCTTCCACAAGTCTCGATATTGCTTCTAGGAGACTTGATACTGCCTCCAGAAGATTTGAAATGGTTTCAGAAGATTTAGACGGCTTCAAAAAGATTCGATACTGCGTCAGCAAGACTTGATACTGGTTTTAAAAGACTTGAAATGCTTTCAGAAAATTTAGACTGCTTCCAGAAGACTCGATACTGCCTCAGCAAGATTTAATACTGGTTTTAAATGAATTGAAATGCTTTCAGAAGAGTTAAAATGCTTCGGAAAGGCTTGAACTGCTTCCAGTAGATTTGATACTGTCCCTGGAAGACGTGATACTGCTTCTAGGAGACTTAATACTGCTTCCAGAAAACTCGATACTATCTCTGGAACACTTGATATTGGCATTAAGAAACTTGAAGTGCACTCAGAAGACTTACCCTGCTTCCAGAAGCCGCGATACTGCCTCTGGAAGACTTAATACTGCTTTTAAAAGACTTTAAATGCTTTCAGAAGAGTTAAAATGCTTCGAGAAGGCTTGAACTGCTTCTGGTAGATTTGATACTGTCCCTGGAAGACTTAATATTGGTTTTAAAAACTTGAAACGTTTTCAGAAGAGTTAGAATGCACTGCTTCTAGGAGACTTAATGCTACTTCCAGAAGATCGATACTGCCTCTGTCAAGATTCGATACTGCCTCTGGAAGACTTGAAGTGTTTTCAGAAAACTTAAAATGCTCGAGAAGGCTTCAACTGCTTCCGAAAGACTTGATACTGCTTCTAGAAAGCTTGATATTGCTTCCACAAGTCTTAATACTGCTTCCAGGAGACTTCGAATGGTTTTTTAGAAGACTTAAACTGTTTCCGCAAGATTCTATACTGCCTCTGAAAGATTTGATACTGGTTTTATAAGACTTGAAATGCTTTCGGAAAAGTTAATATGTTTGGCGAAGGCTTAACCTGCTTAGCCTTGAAGATTTGATACTGCTTCTAGAGCACTTGATATTGCTTCCAGAAAATTTGTTCAACTCGAATAAAGATATAATTTTTCACAGAGACAGATTTGTCTAAATAATTTGTCAATTTTTTTAAGACTGATAGTAATTATTTATTTAAGAATCATCATTAGTTCTTGAATTCTAATTGAAAGACTAAGCAAATAGACTGCAAGTTAAGGTCATAATTTAAAAGGTAATTGAAAAATTTGGCCTGAGAATACCAAACCCTTAGGAAGTCTTACTATGCGGCCCTATATTTTCTTCCTAACTTGAAATTTCTCACTCACCCACACAGTGACCCCAAAAATGTTCTACAGTATAATTAGTCATAAAATTAAGGTATGATAACTTGTTAAAGTATTACACATTAAACAAAGTGTAACATAAACATTTTGTACAAACATATTTATTTAAAAAAATATTTCCGCAACTATTTACAACAAACGTTAGATAACTTCAATTTTCAGATTCATTTCCTTCAGTTTCCCCCATTTCTTTTCGCAATTTCATCATCAAAGATTTATCACTTTCATTTCCATCAGACGATGAACCACTGTCGTCAACTTTAGAACAATTTCCAAACTGAAATACAATTCCGGATTCGCTTTTATCCATTGATGAGGAAGGCACTAAAATAATTATAAAACAACAAATTGAATCAAACAATCATTTATAACTAATTTACCGTTATTTTGACGAACATCACTAATAGTTAACTTCGGTTTACGTCCGATTTTTTTATCAATAATCTCACTTTCTTGTTCTAAATGTTTTAGTTTTATTTTCGCTTCGTTTATAATCGAGTCCGTTGGACTTCGACTTGAATTACTCGATGTCGGTGATTTTCTTTCACATCTTCGTTTATGAACTCTAGGGATGTATCGAAAATTAGGTGGAATTACGTTATTTGTACGTATATCTGTAAAAATACGAAAAAAAAATTTTAAGTAAAAATGAAAAATTAAATTTAAAAAATTACATTCTTCTCCCGCCCCTGTGTATGCTAAAATATTCCTTTGGTTAGCAAATCTTCTGAAAGGTTCATTATCATCCAATGTGTTATGTAAAATGCTGTTTAATCTCAATATATTTTGTTGAGAAATATTTAATTCAGCCATCAATGTTGAAGCTCTCAAAGCTAAATTATCCAATTCTTTTGTGAATCCATAATTATCCAATCTGAGAATTTCGTTTTCTTTTTCTAATTTTTCTATAGATTGTTTTAAAAAATTATTTTCAATTTTATAAGTTTTTAAAACCTCTATATTTAAATTTAATTCATCATTGGTTTCTCCACCATCACAGTTAACACCACATTGAGAGCTTTTACTTTCCATTGGAATATTACTGGTCGACACAGAAACATTTACTTTTTTTATTCTACATTTTTCTTCACTTAATTTACATTGAACATATTTATTTGCTTTATTCTCATTTTGTTTAAATTGCATCTCATTTAACTGGGCTTTCAATTGAGTTATTTCCTTTTTAAGCTCATTTCTTTCAATTTCAAATGATTTCTCGGCTTCATGCACTCTTAATTTATATTTGCTCAATTGGGTTTTAAATTCCACTTTTAAGTTGGCTTCTAATTGCTTCTCTTTCTCTTTGTGTTTGTCACATATCCACTTAATTGAATATTTTAATTGGTTGACTTCCTCGGGGGATATGTTTGAATTAAAAAGGATTCTATCAATGTTGTGGATTCCCAAGTCGTAATCTTCACCTAACATTGTTGTAAAGAAAATATCTTGTATCATGTTTTCTCTGATTTGCATTGGTGGGATAGGCAAAAAATAACAAAGTAAAGGATCTTCCCCTTGTTGATACAGTAAATAGATGCATTTTGCTTGTTTGTTATGCCTCATAATTCCTAGAGTTTCCAAGATATCTAATACTTCTTTTTGGGTAAACTTAAGTCTTTCACGTCCATTATAAAATACTTTATTTAATGTTACCTCTGTACCAAAGATACATAAAGAAAATTGATAGTTGCTGTAAGACATGTACTCGGCCACCAATAGATTGATTGCTTGTAGCTTTGGAGAACAGGGTGCTTGCGGTTCAAGTCCCAATGACGGTCCAGCTGAGGTATTACGAAGAATCTCAATCATGTTACTTTTAAAATATGCCCGAAGCTCGCTTAATAAACCCCTGTTTTGCAACCAAGTGCATAACTGTTTCTGGAAATCGTCCGCCGAGAGATATGTAGCGTCGTCAATACTTAACGCGGGTTGAATATTTGAAGCCATCATTTTAGACGTGAATTAGAATTATTTTTAACTGAAAATTTTTAGTTGTTCATGCGGGAAATTTAAATGATTTCGGTGTTTTGACGTTTTTGACAAGTTTGGGGTGTTGCCATGGTAACGGATATTTTCACAATAATTTACAATTAAATTTAAAAAATCCATTTAGTTGTAAATATAACAATTAATTCGTAAAGATTCAATAAGTTAATTAAAATGAAATAATAAGATTACATTTAATGAATTAAAATGTTTATTGGGGAAACAAAATTTAGATTGGGTTACAGCACCATCTATGCACAACTATCCAATATCTCGGTCATATTCACAACAAAATTAAATTAAAAAGGTTTATTTAGTTTTAAATAAATATCGGTTAATTCTTAATGTTTCAATGATTAATTAAAAAATGATAGTATTAAATTTAGTTATTTTTAATAATAATAATACATTACATCGTTAAAAATATTAATTAGGTTTCAGCACCATTTATGCACATCAATATTAATTAACTTATTATCAAGCTAAAACCGCATTAACAAAAAGAGGTATTCATAGAAGTTTTAATGCAATTTAATGCATAAATTTATGATTAAAATTCACAAAATGATATATAAATGTATTAAATTATAAGGAAAATATTTAAAAAAAAACTTATTTATACAGCTCCATCTATTAATATCATAATGACATAAAATTGATATTCTCGTTTTGAGCTTATATGATATTAGTTCAGTTTTTAATATAATTTTGTTTGAATTAATAATTTTCTTAAATCCGATTATTTAACAATCAATTTAATTGGTATAATAAATAATACAACATTTTATCAATTTAAATGTTAATAAAGAAAATTGTTTCGTGGCGCCACCTTGTGGTGATTATTTAAACTAACAGTCAATATCTTACTATTTTTAGTACAAATTTGAAAATGATATGATCGATTAATAAGATTAAAATATTAATTTTAGATAATTAAAAATTGATTGTTAGTTTGAGAACTTCTGGTTCTTTTAGAAACAAGTTTTCGAGGAAGAAAGAAAAAGAAAAAAACGTAACCAGCTCTATTGTGTTCGTGTACGACCGCTAACGATCGTTGTAGGAAGCAGGGGTGGGAGAAATAAGAACGCGCATGCGCCAAAGACCGACCTCGCCATTTTGCACTGATTCGCGAAAGCATTTTTACTCTATTCAGCTCGACATAAACCGGTCCATTTATTCTCGTCCACTGCCAGTGTTCGTTTTAAATAACATCTAAACCATTCGGTTTACTAGTCAAACAACAGTTAATAAGGCAAAGTTTCGAAGAGGAAACATGAGCGGAGATAAAGGGACGACAACGGTCGGCGGTTTCGATAAATGTTCGGTCGTGCTTCTAGACGTCGCCGGTACGACAACCTCCAACAATTTCATCAAGGTAAGTATTACTTTTTCGTTTAAAACTTGTAACGGTCATTGCAAATCTAATGGAATTGGATTAAAACAACAAACATTTTATTTTAATTCAAAAAATTTCAAAGCCTACCGGTATAAAAATTCTACGGAAATAGAACTTTGCGGAATCGAATTTTGAGCGAAAATTTTCCGGTTTGCAGGCAAATATACAAAATTTACTTCCTGCGCAGAAGACGAAGTAGGTTTTATTTCTTTTTCAAACTTTGCTAGTTCACGTTTTAATTTAAAAACTGTTCTTGATGGATTTTAACGGATTTTCTAAACCGTTCGGGGTCTGTTGCTGTTGTCCTTGGACAGGTAAAAATTCGTCCCTTGTTGAATACAGTGCATTCATCTTAAGTACAGTCGCCACCAAAGCTCTCTACTCTCTCTCTACATGTAGTTGTGTATCACCTGTGTATTGGTCTCCTTGTTAGTTATGCCACCTTTTGTATTTTTTAATACAAAAGGGGAAAATGTAGCAGCTGGTTTTTACTTCATTCATACAATTCAAAAACTTGGAAAAAAACAAAAGCATATTTAAAGGGGCAATAAAAAGTTTCAAATTCCCTAAAATTTTTGTGTTGTGTTGAAAATATTTTCGAATTTGATTTAACTCCCTTAAAAATATTCTCATTATATTTTATTATTACAGATTATCAAATTTAAATATTAATATTTAGCATAACCTTAAAAAAATTTAAATATAACCCATAAAGTTCAAAATTATTTTATCAAAATTAATTTTTTTTGATAAATTGGTAATAAATCTATAATTAAAAGACTTTAAGAATTTCTATTTCTATAAATAATTTAAAATTTAATTTAAAAAAGAAAACCGTTATTTTTAGACATAACCTCAAATGTTAAAAAAATTTAACCTAATTTAATTTATTTTTAATTCTTAACAGGAAACGTTGATTCCATACACTGCCGCCAATCTTGAAGAGTATTTAAAAACAAATTGGGATGAAGACAAAGTCAAAGAAATCATTAAAGCGATAAAAGGTGATGAAGAGCTGGATGTTGAGAAAGCAGTGAATACTTTTAAAGAACTTTATGAAAAGGACGCCGATAACGAACAGGTTAAAGCCATTCAGGGATTGATTTCTGCTAAAGGCTACGATAGTGGCTCATTAAAAGCACAGTAAGTGAACTTCAAAATAAATATTTTTCATTTCTTAAGTTTCAATGAAGATTAGAGTTTCATGCTTATTAAGCTAAATAAAAATTGAAATGGAGTATATAGATTAGTACGAAATACTTAATCAACATGTGGAATTGTTAATTTTTTGAATAATTGGTATGATTAACAGGGAATTTTGTGATATCAAGTTTTAAAATTAATTTAACATTAGTAATCAACACCTGGTCATAGGTATTAATTTATATTCTGACACAAATAATTTAAATAAAATAAGGTTAATAAAACGTGATTTATAAGAAATTACTAAAAGTGTTGAAATAATAAAAGAATTACGAATTTTTGTAATTTGAAAAATTTGGCATTCTTGTGTATTTGAGATAGCTCTTTTTTTATAAAATTTATTAAGACCAATTTTTTAGAGACTTTTTTTGTTGGTATTACTTACAACATTTTTAATAACTAAATACTAAACTAAATAATAAGCAACATTTTTAGTAAATAAGTAGTTGAGGTTAAAATCTTAACAATCTTAATGATGTACAGATTGGGCCAAATTGAAAATACTTTTAAAGGAAAAGTCCTCTTTTCATAACAGGCAGAGGAAAATGATATTAGTGTCGGAGACTTGATTTTTATTAAAAAAACAACCTTGTTTGGATATACTTTATGGTTTCAGAGATAAAGGCTGTTTTACAAAAAAGTGCAATTTTTAAAACTCGTTCTACCTCTTTTCTTATAGAAAAATTCTGTTTCTGTGAAAACATTTCCAAAGCAACTTTTTATGTAGAATTCAATGGAATAAATCAGCTTTTCCTTAAAGTAATATTTTAACAGTTACTAACATAAAAATTATTTTTAAACAACAACCAATTAACCAACAATATTACACAATACAAGAAGCACAAATTTATATTAACTGAAAACACAATTAAACATTGATATCGTTCAGGTTCAAAAGCCTGCACACTTTTCTTTGTAGTGGAATTATAGTTTGAATGTTACTTCTACAATTGTTCTAGTAGAAGACACTTCTGTAACAGGTAGTACGTCCTGAAACACAGTAGTTGATGCAGGAGAGTAATTAGCTACAATTCCTCTCGACACACACTACAGGTTTATAATAAATTTAATATCATGATCATTTCTTTGAGTGCGCAGTGAAGAAAAATAGTTATGTTGCAATAAAACATTATGTTGTTAGTGAGTACCACGAATAGGACAAGTTCCATCAATGTGAAAAGAAGGGTATTTTAAAATCTTTTTTGAATTCTATCCAATAATAGATGATGCGAAATAATACAACAACCAAATTACAGAACCATACTCTAATCTTGGCAGAACAAGCGGCCAAATGGGCGATATATATACTGCAGAATCTGTGAATAAATATGATGTGTGAAACACAAAGCCAAGCATCCTTGCGAGACAGGAAGCAACATATTATTATCATTATTGTATGAATTTCAATTTGATAATAACAAGGGTTCTATTGTTTTGATTATACTGCAATATTGAACAATATAAACAATACAAATCTGTTTTCGCTATAAACTCCTAAGAATAAGGCCCAATAGTTAATAGATCCTAATTGGTCACTGCACCTAACCAGGTTTTAAACAATTCCATGTTTTTCTTGGGATTGTAAATTTATGAAGAATTGTATTCATCCGTGTTTTACATAACTATAACACAACACTTCTTCATAACAATTTTTTAAATGAAAATGTAATTTGTTCAACAAATTGTCAAAATGACATAATTGGTGCAGAACAGCGAAAATAAAAAAACAGATGTCATTAAAATAAAACTAGTGGCGTCCTCAAAAATTAATTCCTGAACTGTAAAGGGTGATACACTCAACAACCAAAGATAAAACTTACAATAATAATAATAACAACCACTGAAAGTACTTGTGTGTGGTTATAATATAATGTAATAACAATAATTATATGTCAACATATTATCATTCTGGAAAATTTCTTAAGTGAAATCAATTTCCAATTTGAAAGACGAAGGTTCACCTTTCAATTTGATATACAAGCCATTTCTTCATGTTCAAAAATAAGACCTCCATGTCCTTTCAAATTTTATTATTTTTTTCATGATGATTATTCTAAAACGCCAAAAACACATCATCTTTTAACATTTCTTAGATGCAATCCATTTCAAATTGAAACAACATCATTTGAAAGATGAAGGTTCACCTTTCAATTTTATATACAAGTCATTTCTTCATTTTCAAAAGTAAGACCTCTATGACCTTTTAAATTTTGTTTGAATGTTGAACGAAATTGAATTGAACGTTTGTTTAAAACGTTAAAAACCATCATCCTTTATCATTTCTTTGGTAGAGTCGATTTCAAACTGAAACAAGTTATACATTATTGGAAAGAGGAAGGTTCAACCTTCAATTTGGTATGCAAGTCATTTCAACATTTTCAAAAATAAGACCTTCATGATCTTTCAAATCTTCGTGATTCTAGAATGATTCTACAAAAAGTATTATTAAAAGGGTTGCCACCTTCTTGGATATGGTTCATGATGTAAATTTCCTGCAGCCTCTGCATTCTCCCCACATTATGTAAAACAAAATATCATGTCCCATTTTTCATTGTTTTCATATAACATGACAATTATGAAATAGTTTAATGATAAGTATTTACAATTTGAATTAAAATTTGACAGATAATAAAGTAAGCAATTCATTTGTTTTATGAAACCGCCGTTAAAGCCCACTACCAAGTTGTAAATTCCAAATAAAACTTGCACAAAATATTAAGTGTGCTATATTTTTGAAAAGGACATTTTTTCGTCAATAACTACTGAAATATAGCTTTGAGGGAAATTAACTTGCACCATCGAATTTTTCATTTTCTTCTTCACAGAAAAGAAGATTTTTCAAAACGAAAAATGTTATAACGACTTTTTGAATATACACATTTTTTAAAAACTCCTGTAACTCTGAAAATGTTAGAGATATCGAAATATGAATTTTGCCATTATAAAAATCCTTATAAAAATCGAGTCTCAGACACTGATGTAATTTTTTCTCAACCTCCTATAAAAAGAGGAGTTTCCTTTTAAAAGTGTCCAATCTGTCCCACTCTAATTAAGTAGACGAAAACACCTTTTCTATGCAATTAAATGGCAAATAAACTCCCTAACACATTTTTCTATTTTTTGTCTCCCTCACTGAATTCAGGTTTATTACTTTCCAAAACAGAGTTTTCGAGGTTTATGGTTATCCGAGGAAGACATTATATTACTTTTTACTTTTTGAATACAGAAAAATCTAAAAAAAAGACTTCATGTCACTGAAGTTTTTTTTAGAATTATGCCAAAACATGATAAAACTACCTGTTAATTTTACCAACTTTACCACAATTTGACAGATATTAAAAAACTACATCATAATTTTAAAGTGTTATCATAATTTATTGTTATCACTATTTATTTAAGTCAGTATTTCTCAACTTGTTTGAATTAAACACTCACCTAATTACTTGTTGAATAAAAACTGCGTTGTGTGCCTTTCAGAATGAAACTGCCGATTTTCAACAATATTTTCTGAATTAATTCCACATATAGGTTAATATCAAACAGTTAATGTCAAAAAAATTAAATTTAAAACCAAGAAAAATATTTTTTTTTGTTTTTACCATAAAAAGAATAAAACCTACACTACATTGAAAGTTTAAGAGAGAATCTTGAGGTTGATGATTTTTACATAACGTACAAGGATAAATACAGGAAATTTGGTAATATAGAAAGGTAATAACTTATCCTCCAAGCCAAGTTTCAGGGATTGAAAGTTTGAGTAAAAAGTACACTTTTGCCTATATTTTGAAAACGAAAAGCGGTATGCAAATTTAGTAAATTGAAACTCATTAATTTTTGATAAGATTTAACGTCATATATATATACCAAACAAGGTGAACAGGGGCAAACTACCCTTATTTTTTCGAGTTTATTTAAAACCATCCCATTGATTTTGTTGAAATTAAATAAATATATTTGTATATATTCAAAAATATTAGGTAAGCATTTTTTGAGTTTGGCGAAATATATATGAACAATAAATGTGTTTGAACATAAGAGCTGAATATATAATAATGGTTATAATATAATGTAATAACAACAATAATTATATGTCAACATATTATCATTCTGGAACATTTCTTAAGTGAAATCAATTTCCAATTTGAAAGACGAAGGAAGGTTCACCTTCCAATTTGATGTACAAGCCATATCTTCATGTTCAAAAATAGGACCTCCATGTCCTTTCAAATTTTATTATTTTTTTCGTGATGATTATTCTAAAACGCTAAAAACACATCATCTTTTAACATTTCTTAGATGCAATCCATTTCAAATTGAAACAACATCATTTGAAAGATGAAGGTTCACCTTTCAATTTTATATACAAGTTATTTCTTCATTTTCAAAACTAAGACCTCCATGACCTTTTAAACTTGTTCAAACACATTGAACAAAATTTTGTTGTTAACATTTGTTTAAAACGTTAAGAACAATCATCCTTTATCATTTCTTAGCTGAAATCGATTTCAAACTGAAACAAGTTATGTATACATTATTTGAAAGAGGAAGGTTCAACCTTAAATTTGGTATGCAAGGTATTTCATCATTTTCAAAAATAAGACCTTCATGATCTTTCAAATCTTCGTGATTCACGTGTAATTCAAGTGTAATCTTCATGATTATACTTTTGCCTATATTTTGAAAACGAAAAGCGGTATGCAAATTTAGTAAATTGAAACTCATTAATTTTTGATAAGATTTAACGTCATATATATATACCAAACAAGGTGAACAGGGGCAAACTACCCTTATTTTTTTGAGTTTATTTAAAACCATCCCATTGATTTTGTTGAAATTAAATAAATATATTTGTATATATTCAAAAATATTAGGTAAGCATTTTTTGAGTTTGGCGAAATATATATGAACAATAAATGTGTTTGAACATAAGAGCTGAATATATAATAATGGTTATTTTAATCCGAAAATAATACGTTACTAAAATCATTTATATAAAAAAAATGAATAGAAGATTTGCGTTTATTTTAAAAGATCTATTGTCTGTTAAAGTCATGCTGCAATAATCTGTAACACCCTGTAGGTATATCTGCAAAATAGGCTGAATTGCCCTTTAAGGGCCGGTTCGTCAATTTCCAGTTAAATCTGTTAGGTACACAACTGAGAGATAAATTTGTCTAACAGTTAACCTCAGTGAAGCGTTTATCCATCAACTTTTTACCCGACAGACAACAAAAGTCAAGTTAGAAAAAAGATAGTACCCCTGAGTGTTAACTGTAGAAATGAAATATGATTGGTCAAACTTAAATAATAGATCGCGTTTTAGAGGGTTTTAGAGGGAGATTCCCATGTGCTTTCGGTATTGTCCGTTACTTACAAAAACCTCTTATAATGGAATTCATATATCAGTATTTATTAGACAGCGAAGAAGATGAGAATATTGTCCAACTCTTAAATTATAAATAACAACCATACACATTATCTGTATTATATTATAACATTAGATGCACAATGTGCAAACACATGATTATTAGTTATGCACTTCTCTTTAACTGCATTTTGTTATAAATGAAAATGAATAGATATAATAATGATATAAATAATACTTTATACTTTTGTAAATGTATTTCTTGATTTTCTATGCATTTATACAGTGCACAGTTTCCTTGATGTATTTTTTTGTTTCATTAAACAAACATACAAACACATTCATTCAAATAATAATAATTTTTTACTACATATATTCTCAGAAAAAGGAACATCAGTTGAGAATTTTTTTATTGAAACCACCTTTTCTTCTTTTTTTCCTCAAAGGCCACAACGTTCGTCTTTTTGTTTCCATGTTATGGTGTTCTCTTATTTTCTATAACATTTTTATATTTGTTTGCCAAATCTATCAGCAACTTCTTTTATGCAAAATTTCGTAAATTGCATAAATATAAGAAATACTTGAACTAGGTAATAATAAATATAATTTGTGACGATCAATTATAAGCTTTATTTTAGGTTATATTTTGATTTTGTTGTAACTATTTTTCATCAAGTAAACAAAGTTTCGCGAACATTTTTTTTTTTAATTACCGACATAGCAGGTCATCCAAATATCATATTTACCTATTAGATAACTCTAAACTACGGGTGGATAAACGATTCGTCGACGTTAACTACCAGCTACAATTTTAACTGACAGATAAATCATTTTAACAAGATATTGATAAACCGGTCCTAAAACGGACAGCTCTATAGGAATATGATAATTAATCGATCCTAATTAGTTGATTACAGTAGCAAACAAATCAAAAAATTTGTTAAGGCATCATTTTATTCATGTGATTTATAATCCTCGTCATTTTCATGGCTTAATTGTCGAAATAATCGTATCATTAAGGGGTTTTCATTTTATTTATCATCCCTCTATTCATTTTGCAACCAAATGTTGTCTATTAATTATGCAATGAATTATAACTATATGAGGAATTTGATTTTTCAATAACGTTATAAAACCGCGATGACATCCTACCATCATAGTAGCACTATCTGTTGCACAAGTTAATATATTTTTTAAAGGAATATGGTTTTCATCAAAATGAAGGATGATGTACATCCTTTTAGCCATTAATAGTGTGTCACTACCTTGCGTTTGAACACCCAGAATTAGTAGATTCAACTTCATTGGCTATTTCATAAAGCCTTCTTGATATAGTGTCATGCTGTGAGGTTTTTGAGAGGTTATACTTGAAATCTTGTAGAACAGTCCAATCCCTTCCTTAGGTTTACAGTAATTACATTAATTTGCTTCTTTTACCAAAATTAACTTTTAACATTAAAGTAATCAGCATTGCATATCTTTTTATGTTCTTGTTAGAATATGTTTTTCAAATGTACATACATACGTGATAGTTTCATTGCTTCATTGGAAAAGACTTGATTGCATTGTAAACAAAATGGCAGATGGTTGTTATGAGGTGAAGAATTAAGATCGAACTTTATGTACTAAAACAGAGTGTTGTTAGCACTTCTTTTTCACTGAAACAGTTGAACTAACATATTTCAATATAAAAAATCAATCTTATAAGTAATAATTAAGAATTAACGTACCTGTAGGGAACAGAAAAAAGTGAGAATACGCGAGTTTACTGTTTAATATGTTTTTACGAGAAAGTGCCAAAACACCATACACCAATAAGAAACAAAAGAAATTAACTCGACAGAAAAAGGGGTTCAAAAAAATACAATTCTTCTTTTGTACTTTTCTTTAAAATAAATGCATAATTCGAATGCAAATTATAATTTGTAAATTTATAAATAATCTGCTCCTGTAAAATAATAGTAAATAGTCCGCTAAGGGGCGATATTGGCCATGTTAACAAACACTGATTTAAGTGAAAACTAATTTAATTTGTACTTTTAGCGTATTCAATGATGTTTCAACATCGTTAGAAGTTTGGGCAAAAACCAAACGCGTGGCGATTTATTCGACTGGAAGTGTGGAAGCGCAAAAACAACTTTTTGCGAATACAATTGAAGGTGATTTAACCAAAAGTATCTCGAATTATTTTGATCTTTCTGTTGGCCTAAAAACTAACAGTGAAAGTTATGCAAAAATCGCCAAAGAATTAGCGGTTGAAGTACAAGAAATTATTTATATAAACGATAAAGTCGAAGGTAACATAAAAGTTAATTTTTTGTTTGATGATTATTAAATGGTTTTCGTTTTCTTTTTATTTGTGTAGAGGCTGCAGCTGCGAAGAGTTCCGGTTTAAACACTGTATTAATCGTTCGAGATGGAAACGACGCACTTACAGATGAAGATAAGAAGGATTTCACTGTTATTTCGAGTTTTACCGATTTAACTGGGGACGGTTCCGGAAAACGGAAGAACGAGGATGTTGAAACTCCAGAGGTTTGTGGACGTAGAAAATCTTTGAGATCTGCTTAAAAATCGGGGGGTTTGGATTACGGGTTCTTCTTCTCTGTAGTTAAATTTTTAAACAAATTGGTTGATAAATAATCTCATTGTTGTATTTTTTTTTTAAGATTCTAGGAGTAGAAAGTGATGTGATACAAGTATTCTCTTTCTTTTTTTGTTGTTGTTTAGTGGCGTTCGTTATAATTATACAGTTTATTTTTGTCATAATTTATTTTCTTTATTTCCCTTTTCTTTCTATTCTTTCAAATTGTATCTCTTTCGAAACACTTTTCTTTTGTAGATGAAGTAGTTATTTTATTATTAATTCTTTGTTTGATGTATTTACGATCCATTTAAACTGTTTATTTAGGCTCCACCTTCAAAGATAGCTAAAACTATACCAGAAGAGGAGAAAAAAGCGGATGAGAAAACTTCTAGTGAAACGAATAATGAAGAAACTAAAGATGTGAAAGAACCGGAACAAGCTGTTGAAGCTATGGAAGTTGATGCAACAGCAGAAACAACCCCCACAACAACAGAAAGTAAATATATTTAATTTTTATGCAAGGTGTTTCTATAAATTATGGGTTTATTAATAAGACATGATGATTAAACCCATAAATAGCTAATATTCTTAAATTTTTAATATTTTTTCATTGATTTATTTTACATAATTTCAATATAGTTTGTTTTAGGAAGATAAAATTTCGCAAACATTGCTGATTTATTCGCCATAATAAGTCATTATAAGTTGCCTATGATTATACCTTCAAAACGATCTTTCTAAGACAAACGATGTTGAAAGTTTTTAAGAAAATGTTCATTCCTAACTTTAAATGTTCATATTTTAGTTGTTTGTGTACAGCAGCCTGTACAGATTTTAGATTCTACGAGGTGATTTTGTGTAAATTAAAGGTGTCTTTCATTTAACTTTTTTTCAAAACTTATTCTCCAAGTCCATTATTTTATGGACAAGCTATCAACTTTAGGAAAATATATTAGACAAAAAAATTACGTATTTAACTCGTCTATGTGAATCAAGAGTTTAAATAGAAAAATGTAGATACATTAAAAAATTCTAACGCCAAGTATTTTAGGGGTAGTTTTTTTTACCATCCTAGTTTTAACATTTTGTGGGGTTATGATAATTGTAAACAAGTATCACTTTATTAGTAATAATTATCTGCCAAATTTCGTTCTTCTTAAATCTTCTATGGTGGATTTATTGATGGAATAACAATATTCTCTTTAACCTTTGAAGGCTGTAATTTGGAATAGAAGGAATTTTGAACAAAGTTATATGAAAAATCCCCCTTAATTTTTTAAAATCACACCATGAAATCTTTTGAAAGAATTTTCCATTACTTTTGTTAGTTGTAGATGGTGTTATAGTCTTGTACATAATTTCAAAACAAAATTTCCTAAATTTTTGCAAATTTACACACTAACATCAAATGGATTTAGACAACTTCAAAATAATTTTTCTAAGAAGTCTTGTCAATTTTTGATATTATTAACAGGGTTCGACTGATTTAAACCAGTTGATTTAAAACACGATTTTAATCGAAATAAAATTAGAACTAACACTAGAACTATCACTAGATCTAAAACTAGAAACTTTCGGGTTTTGCCGTGCGTTTTTTAAAAAAATGTTTGACGTTTCGGATGCCATGTTGCAACCTTCTCCGGTTTCTGAAGAAGGAACGTCAAGCATTTTTTCAAAAAACGCATGGCAAAACCCGAAAGTATCTAGTTTTAGATCTAGTGTTAGTCCTAGTGATAGTTCTAGTGTTAGTTCTAATTTTAGTTCAGTTAACAAACGAACGGTCGTGAAAGCTTATACGATTTTAATCAATGATTTAAATCAAATGATTTTTTTAATTTTAATCAATGATTTAATTCAAAAGAGAATTAAAAATAATAAAACCTTTATTAACAAAGCGAATCTTTTTTACAGAAATTTTTAAAAATCATTGTATACCAAAACACTAGTTTCCCTGCTTTTTCAGCACCTAACTTATTTCTTATAGATGAGTGGACAAGTCCAAATGTAGAAAAAATTCTCTCCACAGAAGCTGATGAACACACTGCACACAGAAATTGCTTTAAAATCGTTAGAAGCTTCTCAATTTCAAAAATATTTTTTTGTGACATTCACCAGAATTTCTTTTGAAAACATCGCTGAAAATGTTTTCTTATAAACAGTAGCACACTAGTTTTTATAGGTCAAGAGTGTCGAATATCTTAGGGCGACTCTGAAAAAAGGGGACAGTCCGATTTATGTAACCAATATCTTAAAATGTTTGTCTAAATCTCTACTTTGATGTCCATATAGTTGAGTTAGTATGAAATCATGATTTTTTTATCTTCTATTGATTAAAATCAATGATTTTGATTAAAAAAAAAACATGATTTTTTCTAACCCTGATTGTTGATGACATCAAATCATTTAGACAATTTTAAAAGAATTTGTTTAATGCTTCCTGCTAATTTTTTTTAAATTTATATTTCTCTTCAAATACATCTAACTAATTTCAAAAGAATTTTTCAATATTGTTGTTAGGTTCAACAGTTATAATATTATAGTTATGTAGACAATTTCAAAACAATCTTTTTTTACATTTTCTCAGACATTGTCTATAACAATGTCTGATTTTTCTAACGTCTGCTACCTATTTTTATCATTTACATTTAGACAGTTTAAATAGTTATTTTTGATTCTAGATAGCGAAATGATAATAATTTTTCAACATTTTCTGTTAGTTTTGACAGTTGTATATGATATTATAGTTATGTAGAGACCATTTCAAAACAAATTTTCATATATTTTTGGACAATTTAAAGATTGTCATCATATGCATTGAGAAAAATTCAAAATAATTTTTCTAAGGGGTCTTTTAATTTTTCACATTATTGATGACATCAAATCATTTAGACAACTTAAAAAGAATCTAAGAAAAGAATCTCTTTTTGACATTATCAATGACGTCCGATGCCTTTAGACAATTTCAAAAGAATTTTCCAACATTTTTTGTTAGTTTTGAAAATTGTATAGTGTAATTAAAGTCATGTAGACAATTTCAAAGTAAAATGCCTTATATTTTCTGTCAATATAGACATTGTCTGTAAGAAACTAGTAAACAACTTCCTTGTCAATCAAGTACATTTAAAGAACTTTAATAATTATTTTTGTTTCTAAATAGCGAAATGATACTTTTGCATTCGAGAACTAAGGTTTTTCTTGCGAGCTTTAGCGAGCAAAAAATCATTCAAGAATGCAAAAGAATTTCGCTATCGTGTATCAAACAAGATTTTTTCGAAAACTGTGTGTTTTATACTTTAAAAATTTATAAAATAATCAAATTAATTAATGACATTTGGAATTGGGTTAATGTTTTATCAATCCACCATTTATTTTTGCACGTCAGATATTTACAAATGTCACAAATTTACTATTATTAATTTGCATTTTAACAAGAAATGAAACATAGTTTTCTTTTATTTGTTTGGATTTTTCTACGACGGAAACTTTACCTTTGTAAAAAATTTGCTCCGATACCTCCAATTTGTTATTCAATGATTCGGCCACATAACCTTCAGTAACACTGGAGCTTTTCCAGCCACCAAAACGTTTTAAACCTAGGATATCCACTCCTGAGTTTGCAAGTAATGTTGCCCCGCTCCGTCGAAAACAATGCCCTGTATAAAAGTTTGCTTCCGGTAGAGAATTGTGAAGATTGTTGAAGATTGTCAGGAATTTCTCTCTAACTTTGTAATACTTTTGGAACGTCTCCATATTATTATATTCTTCTGCTTTGTCTACAATTGTAAATGAACGTTGACTACCATTTTTGGAGTCAGGAAGTCTTATCACGGCAAATTTTTCGGTGATATTAATGTCTTCTAACTTCATTTTATACAATTCACCAGTGCGGCAAGCACCAGCAATACCCACAATCATTACTGTGTAAAACACAATTTTTTGGATAACTAAATATAAAATTTACAAAGCACCTTCATTAGCAAATATGCATCATCTGGTGCCACTTGAAAGAATTGAACTATATCTTTATGATTAAGAACTCTCGACTTTTTTGGAGTATATAGATGATTTTTCTTTTTTAAATATCCTATTACCTTGTAGAATTTTGATATATCCGTATTTTGATTGAATCGCAAACAGGTTTTCAACATTGAATATTTACACCATAAACTAGCAGATGATTGTAGTTTTTCAGAGCATTCCACTATGTACGCCAATAGTACATTTTCTGTCACCTCTGTCGCGTTTTTTCTTCGCATCCAATCTTTGAAATTAGTATATGTACCTTCATAACGTTTTTGTGATACGGAAGGTAATAAATTTTTAGCAACAGCGTTCGCAATTTTTTCAATATCCATATTGAACTTTATATATATATATATATATATATTTGTTTATGAAAACAAAACGTTACTGTAAACATAACAACCAAGCACTTAACGATTTGTCAATTTGCTGAAATCACGAATTAAAATCTGTCACGGCAATTTTGAATATTTTGCGTGATATTATTGACTTCTGGTAGTGGGAAAAACGTAATAAGCCACACGGAACGTAAGAACTAACATGCCTCGGAAGAATCACGAGCCTCTGTTCCCTCAGCCCATACAATTCTTCCTCGAACGTTATAGTGTCCTTACGTTCCTTATGACTTAAATAACAATTACGTGCTGAGAACAAAAAAGTATTTTTTTGACGGTCACTATGTATTGTACAAAAGTAAACTTTTAATAGCAGTTTTCGAAAAAGGTCTCCTGCCAATTTTTAATATATATCATTAAATACATTTATATACATGGTAGTAAAGTCATATGAACAATTATGTCTATCTAAACAACATTTTTTACATTTTCTGACAATTTATGTGGACAATTTAAATATTTAGTTATGTTTTTATCCATTATCACTAATAAGTTAGAGAAATATAAAATATTACCATGTACTAAGTGATATTTTAATTTATTTTTGTCTTAACTGGTAAAAATACGTATGTATTTTAAGACATGTATTTCTCTCTGTATTTCTGTCTGTGTGCGCTTAAAATTGTATAGTGATTGTTTTAACTTTTTGAATTGTTAATTGACTTGTCTTCTGAAGATGGTAATATAATTACCGAAACCGCTTAAGACGAAAATAAATTTAAATATCACTTAGTAGTGCTCAGTACATGGTAATATTTTATATTTCTTTAATTTAAATATTGTCTGTGACATGAAATGGATTGAGACAACTTTACATCAATTTTAAACATCGATGGTGCACTTACTTTTGGCTGAGAATCACCGTTCTAATTTTTTTTTTAACATTATTACTTTAAAAAGAAATGAATCAGAAAAATAATATTTGTTTATTTACTTACAGCCTCAGTTACGAAAGTAGAGGAAGATCAAAAAATGGAAGAAGATGGAAAGGATTCAAATAAACAGGAAGAGAAAGAGACTGAAAATAAACCGGAAGTTAACTCGACTGATGAAAAAGTTAGTCAAGAAGAGAAAATGGAAGCTGAAGATTCCACGCCAATAACAAAGACTGAAAGTACAGAAGAAACGGAGAAAGTAGAAAATAAGAATGAGGAAACTGTACCAGATACAAAAGATATTGAAAATAAAAATGAATGTGATGTTGAAAAAACGTCTGTAACTGAAGAAACTAAAGTAGAAAGTTCAAAAACGGAGATTGTTGAAACAAAATCAGAGGAAATGGATACTGTTTGTGATGTTAAAACGGATAAAACAGAAGAAATTAAATCAAATGATGATAAAAGTGATGAGAAAAAAGATGAAAAAGTTCCTGTAGAAAATAAACCTGAAATAATTGTTGCAAATAAAGTTGCAGAAGAAAAAACAGAAAATGAAAAAGACGAAAAAAATAACAAAGAAGAAACATCACCATTACCAACTACTACATCCCCAACAATAACTACATCACCAACAACAGCTACATCACCAACAACAGCTACATCATCAACAACAGTTACATCACCAACAACAACAACTGCATCACCAACAGAAGATAAATCAATAGATCATAAAAAAGAATCACAAAAAGAGGAAGTTAAAGAAGTTACAAATGAGTCAAACACAGAAATTAAAGAAAAATCAACTTCAGATGATATAGTCAAAGAAAACTCTGCAACAACAAATGAAAATAGCGTAAAAGACGATGTTAAAGAAGAAACGAAATCAACGGAAGTGAAACCGGAAACGATAAAAGATGAAGAGAAAGTTGAAAAACATAATTTGAATGAAGAAAATACGTCCAAAGAAAGTGAAAGTAGCACAAAAGAAAGTGAAGTTGTGGAAGAATCGAAAGAAAAAGATGATGATGATAAAGAAAAAGTAAATGGGGATGAAAAAGTATCAGAAAGTGAGAATGAAAAAGAAAATAAGAGTGAATTGGCGAACGGAAGTAGCGAAACGGACACAAGTAGTGATGTAAAAAAGAACGGTGGTGGTGAAGTCGTTGAAAAAGGAACGGCGGAAGGTGGGGTTGGCGTGACTGGTGAAGAGATTAAAGTCAAAAAGATTGAGGAAACGACCGAATCACCGACGACGACGACGACGGCGGTTGCAGTCGAGGTATAATATTTCTATGTTTAAAAAAAGGAAAAAGAAATGAGAAAAAAATAATAAGTATACATGTTTTTTCATTTTTCTCTTCTTATTATTTCGTATATTTTTGTTTAATGTTAATTATTTTTTTGTATGAATTTCAAAAGGTAGTGTACATTTTTTATGATTCCAATAAGAAAAGTAATCTGATTTTCTGCACCGTTATTTCGTGCGACAAAATAAAACATTCCAAGAAGAAAAAAATTTATTAAAATCATCTCAATAATGTTCGTAAAAAATAAAAAATAAGTATAATATGGTGTGTCGAAGAATTATTTTCCGGTAATAATATCGATTAAGGAAAGAAAAAAGGAATACACTTAATTTTTCGCCGCAGAATTAACTATTTATTTTCTTTTAAAGTTTTCTTGAGCATAATTCATCGACGCACTTTATGATAAAGACTGGATGTTATTGTTTTTTCAGTGTGTGTTATTATCAAGTTTTGTTTAAACGTCTTTTGGAACAGTATTAAAAAGAAAGAAGAAAAAAATCGTAAATTAAGAAAATAAAAATAAACCGATGGAAGTGAATCTCTTAATTAATAGATGTACTTAGTGATAAGGCTTTTTTACATTCCCTCCCATTTCCCAGTTAAACTAATTATTTTTTATTATTCCTCTTAACGAATTATTATTGAAGTCAAATATTCCAGAGGACACAAAAGAAATTCGTTCTTCCATAAATTTAAGATTAAAACAACACTTCGATAATAATAACTTACTTTAGTATCTGAGATTTCCTCTAGAATTAATTTAAAAAAACATTTTTTACATTAAATTTAAGACTGATTTTTTATTTAGTAGTAGTCCAAAAACACACATAATCAATAAATTAACTACTTTTAAAAGACTGGATTATCGAAGTGTTCCATTTTTGATGATAAAAAAAACTTCCTAAACTAAAACAATTTTTTTTCTTCTCTATAATGTGATTATATTTTATTCCAAGGTTATCCTTTTTCATTTTTGAAAACGATGACTAAAACGACCGGTTATTTGTGTTATCGTATACGTTTTTTGCTTTTGTGCGTTTTTACTCGTTTAATATTTTTTTATTTTTCAAAATAATTTGTTTCGTGCGTTTTTTGTATTTTGGGGCCACACGAAAAGCCCCATCATCTCCTGGGGTGCTCTGTGTACTTTAATAAGCACCGAATAAATTTTGTAGCCATCAAAACATTTTTTGTCTTTTATTACTACTAAATTCCCTCAACACAATTCCTTCTAGATATACAGGGTGTATGCATTCATAGTTGGTCCAAAAAGGCTATCAACTGTAATGTTTGTGCTCAATGTATTCTTGAATCTAGTCCCGAGATAGCTTGCATAGGAAATTAAGAGACTGATGATGGTGAAGTGAAGGAGTTCCCCCAGTTAAACTAACTAGCGGTGGTTACAGTGATTTTAAGCGCCCCCGTTGGCTATTAATTATTTTAAGCGGTTTTTAACTATTAGTTAAATTTATCAAGAGGTGGTAAAAGTGGCCCTTAATGACTTAAAATGGAAGTTATTGACAGTAGTATAGGCTAAAAATTGTAACCAGACATCGAGGGTTGAGGGATTATGGGTCTGTAAACAGTCTTGTAGATATGGAAGATACATTTAGTTGATATCCCAGGAACCTGGTAAGTTAAGGACCGGAAGTAGAAGATCTGCTCGCAAAATTTTAGTCTTTTGTTTATGTTCCTAGGTATTCACATGTTGATTGCATAGTTACAGTCAGTAGAGGAGCATGATTGGGAAGAAATAGAATAAAACATTGGCTTTTGGAAGGATTCAGCTGTCCAGCAGTAACCACTTAACACATTGTCCTCAATGTGTTCTCTAAGGCTCTACTGAGAGCAGAATTTGCGCGAGAAGTTTACCTATGCGAAGTTAGCCTCCAATTTTTCCAGCCCCCAACTAGATAGGACTTTACATGTATAGTATTTTGATTATAAGAAGAGAACCACTCAACCGATTTCGTTAAATGATGTCTCATTCGAAAGCTTATTCCGTGGCCAATTCGAAAGTGGAAATGCCCGATTCGAAAACTCTACCCAATTCCGCTGAATCGCAAAAATGTTGCGAAGGTACACGACAATAACACAAAGATGCCGATTTTTACGTTATCATAACTCATAAACGACGTATTCGATCACCAAGATCAATATGTCATTCGAATCGGTATAGTTTCTTCTATCGAAATTACAAAATGCCTGATCTCAATTGTCTTCCGTTAACCTTGTAAAGCTCTCGAAATGTCGCCATGTTCGGCTCGTTGTTTATGAATGTATGAACGCCTAAACGTCTAGCCGTCTAATATAAAAAAATAATTGAAACTAAATCTACTATAATTAGAGAACGCTTACACCGATTTTAATAGTTTATACCTCAATCGAAAGGTTACATCTGACTGTATGCTGTTGTCGAAATGCCCAATCCGAAATATGTAAGGGTTTTGATTGAAATACAAAAAAAACTACTAATCAAATACACCAATTATCTCCGAAGTTAATCGACCAATTTCATTCTTCAACATCGCAATCGACAGTATTATCTAAAGCGAATGCGAAAGTGGAAATGCCCGATCTCAAAATTTACTAATTACCCTTCGTACGGCTTCGACTGGGAGGCTAGCCCCCAATATGAAAAAAAAAATTAAACTAAATGGACTATAACTAGAAAACGGTTAGACCGATTCTAATCATTTATGCCTCAATCAAAAGCTTACATCCCACTAAATGCCCGTCCCAAAAAATATAAGACCTTTGATCAAAATACAAAAAAAACTAAATAATCAAATACATCAATTATTTCCGGAATTAATTGACCATTTTCATTCTTCAACATCTGTATCGAAAGTATGATCTAAAACAAATGCGTAGGTGGAAATGCCCGATCTCAAAATTTACTAATTACCCTTCGTACGGCTATTGTAATAATCTGGCGAACGTGGCGACTGGGAGGCTAGCCCCCAATATGAAAAAAAAATTTAAACTAAATCGACTATAACTAGAAAACGGTTAGACCGATTCTAATCATTTATACCTCAATCAAAAGCTTACATCCGACTAAATGCCCGTCTCAAAAAATATAAGGGCTTTGATCAAAATACAAAAAAAACTAATTAATAGCCTCCCAGTCGCCACGTTCGCCAGATAATTACAATAGCCGTACGAAGGGTAATTAGTAAATTTTGAGATCGGGCATTTTCACTTTCGCATTCGCTTTAGATCATACTGTCGATTGAGATGTTGACGAATGAAATCGGTCGATTAATTTCGGAGATAATTGATGTATTTGATTAATTAGTTTTTTTGTATTTCAATCAAAACCCTTACATATTTCGGATCGGGCATTTCGACAACAGCATTCAGTCTGATGTAACCTTTCGATTGAGGTATAAACTATTAAAATCGGTCTAACCGTTTTCTAATTATAGTAGATTTAGTTTCCATTATTTTTTATATTGGGGGCTAGACTTCTAAGCGGTCATACATTCATAAACAACGAGCCGAATATGGCGACATTTCGAGAGCTTTACAAGGTTAACGGAAGACAATTGAGATCGGGCATTTTGTGATTTCGATAGAAGAAACTATACCGATTCGAATGACGTATTGATCTTGATCAAATACGTCGTTTACGAGTTATGATAACGTAAAAATCGGCATTTTTGTGTTATTGTTGGAATTGGGTAAAGTTTTCTAATCGGGCATTTCCACTTTCGAATTGGCCATGGATTAAGCTTTCGAATGAGACATTATTTAACGAAATCGGTTGAGTGGTTCTCTTCTTATAATCAAAATACTATACATGTAAAGTCCTATCTAATTGGGGGCTGGAAAAATTGGAGGCTAACTTCGCATAGGTGAGAAGTTTTCTAAATCTGATGACAGAGGAACGGTTGAAAAGAAGGTAACGCAGAACTAGAGAGCGGAAAGTATACACAAAAAAAAATCAAAATATGCGCATATATATGCATCAAATTTGGACAAAATATGCAACTATTTTGAGAAAATATACACCAGTATATACATTGTACATTAAAGGGAGAAAAGGTAATTTCAATAATAAGTTTTAATTACATTCCAACTCAACATATTACTAATCAACAACATTCTCTTTCAGTTATTATCTGACTTGTAAAAATAATTGACAAATATTTTTTAAAAGTTTCTAATACAAAATTTTCTCTTTTGTCAGTAAATATTAAAAATATTTTTCTTATTTCTTCTCTTGCAAGGAACAGAAGAAAACGTTCAATTAAATGATAGAAACAATGCTCTAATAACAATAACTTTAACTTAAATTTAGATAATCTTAAATTTAGAGATTTCAACGGTCTCAATAGGTGGTTCTATATTTTTACTCCTAAAAAATTGTGACTATTTGAGGTAATAGCTAAATTATGCTATCACAATGTGATCACAGCGCATGATATATTCATGTATAGCGTTATTTTAAAGGATAAGAGCTGTTTTCTGCTTGTGGATATGATGAGCTATTTCTAAAATATAAATACATATTACTGCTTTTACTATTATTTTTTGATGAAGAAAGATCTCTTTCAAGACTGAAATTGCTCTCCATACTGTGATACCATATCATCAGCTTTGGTTTTGCTTCGGCATAAAATATGATTTTTAGTATCTCACAGCTTAATGTTTCTAGTAATATTAGAATCCCATTTTATATTTTTAATATTTGTTTAATATTATAACTAAGAAGTTGATATTTGTTTGTTTAATACATTTATCTCTGTACTTCACGCTTAAAGTTGTATGCCACTCTCTTTGATACATTCGAAACATTCGCTATGAGTCAGGTGTTGTCTAAATTTGTTTACATTGGCATATTCTTTCTTCGCTCCGATGACTAACGTTATGTCATCAGCATAATTAACCACAAAGAAATCGCTTAAAATTTTTTTAATATATATGAAGAAGCTAGATAGCAATGGCCCCAACACTGATCCTTGTAGAGTACCTGTGTACAGTGGCTCCAAGCCAAACTCGGACACAAAGACAATAGTCTTTTGCTAACAATGTTCGAACTAAAAATGGTAGGGAAATAGTGGTAAATTTATTTTCGATTTATTGGACTTTCAAAATCCAAACACGAAACATAAAATTTATTCGCTGTAATAACAATAATAAATAAATAAATGAAAGTAGTATAAAAATTAGGCACAAGGAAAAATCGGACAGAAATCAACAAAACTGAAAATGAACGCAACCATGAATAATAATTGTAGGCAACTTCATGTAGACATTTAACAATGTTAAAGCAGAATTCCCTAAATATCATTCTTTTATTATTTCTGAGAAAATTTTGTTAGCTATCCGGAATGTCTAGACGGAGAGGCCAAACGACTGTTGAAGTGCAAAAATTAGTTATTAAACATTTCCAAGCGAGAAAATCTGTGCGAGAGATTGCCAGAATTGTTGATAGAAGTCATTCTACAGTCCATGGCATAATAAGGTGCTTCAAAATCAGCTAGAGGTGATAAATAACCCAAAAATCGCTCATAACAAAAATTTTACAGATTCAGAAATACGATATTTAGTTCGTAAAATAAAGGAAGATTCCTTAGTGCACTAAAACTGGCCATTATTGCTGAAAATGACTTAGGAAAAAAAGCCAGTGCATCAACTATCAGAAATGTTCTTCATGATGCCGATTATAATGGTAGAAAAGCAAGGCGAAAACCACTAGTTAGCAAAAGAAACCAGACTATTAGATCAAAATTTGCGAAACAGCATGAAAACGAAGATTTTTCTTTTTGGAAAACAGTTCTCTTTATTGATGAAAGTACATTTTTGGTTCGGATGGTAAACCATATGTATGGAGAAACAAAAATGAGGAGCTGCAATTAAAGAATCTGAAATCAACAGTGAAACATGGTGGCGGAGCTGTGATGGTGTAGGAGTCATTTTCAGCAGCTGGATCAGCATTGTTGTATTTTATCAAAGGAATAATGAATCAATATTTTTACTTAGATGAGATTTTATGTTTACTAAGATATTTTAAGAACCAATTTACCTAAAAATGTTAATAGTTTATATCTTGGTAACGACTGGCGATTTTACCAAAATAAGGACCCAAAGCAAAAGGTGTATATTAGATAAATTAAACTAATGAAAGAACTTCTTTCTTTAAATAACTTAATTCGATGATGTTTTTATTTGTTTATCGTTCCTTACATGTTTCGCCCTTGTTCAGCCATCATCAGAGGGTTTATCGTCAAAATTTAGAGATATGTAAAATCAAATTTAAAGTTCAGTATCATCACAGGAGGAATTTTGAAAACTTTTTTTTGGGTGAACATGGTTGATCTTTCAGTGTTCTCTTAAATATAAAAAAGGTTTTAACCTAGTATAATTTTTTAAATAATTTTTCATTTAAACACAAAATTCCTCCTGTGATGATACTGAACTTTAAATTGGATTTTACGTATCTCCAAATTTTGACGATAAACCCTCTGATGATGGCTGAACAAAGCCGAAACATGTAAGGAACGATAAACAAATAAAAACATCATCGAATTAAGTTATTTAAAGAAAGAAGTTCTTTCATTAGTTTAATTTACCTAATAAACACTTATCGATGAAAAAAACGGATTTAATAAAAGACTATAATATTATCAAAAGGTGTATGTTTCGTGTTTAGATTTTGAAAGTTCTATAAAAAAACTACCGAAAATAAATTTACCTTTATTTCCCTTTTAGTTCGAACATTGTTAAAAGTATAAGTAAGGGTGTATTATTCTCTAAAAGTTGTCAAGTTTAATTTGGAGGTAGATTCCTGTGCTATATTTGTACATACTGATTTCTGTTTGTGACAAAACTTGACATCCATTTCAGAGCATTCCCCCTAATACCATATAGTTCTAATTTAGTTAATAGGTTATTGTTTAGCATGCATTCAAAGGCTTTAGTTACGCCGCAGAAAATTTCGACTGCATTTCTATTTGTGATATAATCTCATTATAGTATCAATGATTGCTGTCTGTGTTGATTTGCTTTTTTTAAAGCCGTGTTGTTTTTCGGAAAATATATTGTGCCTGTCAAAGAATAACTCTAATCTTTGTATCATAGCAACTTCAAATAATTTCGAGAAAACAGAGATTAGTGATATTGATCGGTAACTTTTTCTAAGATTTTTGTCGCCTCTTTTAAAGATTGGAATTAATTTGGTTGTGTTTAAGAAACAGAAAATCTATTAAGAAATTCAAAAATAGATATTAATGAACAAAAAAAATCTATTAATGATTTTTAATTAAATTAAAAGATGAGTAAATGGTTTTGCCAATTCCTTGTTGCAGTAATGTTGTAGACCTTGTCGGCTCCGGGAGATGATTTACTGTTTAATTTTCCAATTAGAGAAATAACTTCTGTCTGGGTGTATGGTGTAAGGAATATTGTGCTATCGATCTTTTGAATATGTTCAGTAGTTAATTGCGTACGCGGAATATTATCAATAATTTTGGAGGGCCCAGTAGTAAAGTGTTCATTCAACATACTAGCGGCTTTCAATGAATCTCTGCTTGACTTTTGGTTGTATATTAGTGATATATTCTCCTGTTGTGTTTTCTTGTGCTTCTTTTGCAATTCTTCTATTATTTTCCATTTTGTTTTGGTTTATTTTTTCGATGCGGTAAGGTGATGAGTAAACGATGCCCTTTTTGTTGCACATATTAAGCGCTGGTAAGACGACGTCTTTTTTCGTAGCGTATACCTACAGGAATGCATATCTCTTCTTGAGTACAAAAGGGACATACAGTTGTCGTTGTGGTGTTTTCATGGTATTGTTTATCCAAGTAACGTTGGAAGATGTATTTTTACAATTTCTAACAGGAAAGCGGAGTTCGAAGTAATGATTAAAAGTATTCATAAAAAAGACTATTGAACTTAATCCAAAAACACATTTAGATGGTTTAATGTTTATTCCAAAACTATATAATCTAAATAAATAATTCAAAGAGTTGTCTAAGGTTAATTAAGTGTACGAACTTTATCCAAGTAGCCAAAATGAACTTTAAATCGGAAGTTACTTAATTAATAAATCGCTGAAATGTTTGAGCTGCATTTTTTTAAACGAAATAACATTCTCTTGAATTCATAGAAACCAAACGAAGTAGTGGTAGCGGTTTTGGAGATATCTTCTACAGATTTAAATTGAAATCTTGTAAATGGGGTGGTGAATTTCTGTCTGACTGTCTTTCTTAGGTACCATGTGTAAAGGTGAATCAACAGAAGAAGAAGATGGTCTACAAATACCGAATACTATCATGTCATCGAATTCTCTTTTAGCGATTGTTAATTTAGTTTTGTCCAGTCTACAAATGGAAATTTCTTCGTAAGTTTAAAGAGACAGTCAGTAATTTTTTATCATAAGTACCAATAACAGAAGCGTTAGCTGCAGTAAGTATGGATTATGAGTCTTTTTAATTTAAGGGATAAAATTTATGTGGGTTGACAGAAATGTCAGCAGATGTTTTATTATCATAAACAAAAAGTCTGGAAGACATTTGGTTAATTGATTCTAAAAATGGTGAAGATTTTTCTATCGAAACTTTGATTAGCTTTTAAGATTTGTATTGGATGTAGTTTGTTTAAATTATGGAAATTTCACCATGTACCTTCGCAATTCTAAGTTTTGGTACCATATCTATTGCGGAATTTGCAAACATTTAAATGGTATGATTGCGGGAACGAAATGATGAATTATCATTGTAACAACAATGTGAACAACACTGACGTTGAAATGAATTTATATGTTCAACACTCTGTTCCGTAGAATAACGTATTATTTAGTTTGTTTTGAATTGATGTTATACATGTGTGTTGTAATGTTACAGTTTGCAACAAAATTTGATAATTATATATAAAATATCAATAACTGACTATACTAAGTGATAAAATTTTTTATTCCTTAATCGATTTCGATTTTACAAATCATCTTCAGGAGGCAAGTCAATTCAGCCGAAAATGAAACAACACTAACATTCTAAAATTACTTTAAAAACAAAAAAAAATCAAACATAACCTGATATACTCGACGTGTTTACTTCTGAAGATGATTTGTAAAATCGAAATCGATGAATAAAAAATGTTATCACTTACAAGGAGACATCGCAGTTGACTTCACCAATTTGGACAAAACTTTTTGTGGTGAATCTGTATTGAATATGTATCAGTTTTACCAAAGCTTTTGATCCAATGGATTTATCTTCTTCGAAATGAAAATCCTTTGTGTTTACTAAATTAAAAGATAAAATCACATAAAATAATACTACAACTTTTCAGCATTTTATTATTGATTAACAAAAAATGGTTGTGGAAGAAAAAGTTTGAACGATCGATGCTCAACATCGATCGTAAGAATTCGGATCGTAAGCTTGACGATTATTCACCGAACTATACTGGTTCTTGAAAATCGATTTATCTTTGCAATATATGAAATTAATTTTAAATACGCTTAAACTTTAAAAATAAATATCGTCTCTTAGAAAGGCCATTGGATCAAAAGCTCTGGTAGAACTGATACATACTCAATCCCGATTCACCACAAAAAGTTTCTTCCAAATTGGTGAAGAATAAACTGCGATATCTCCTTGTTAGTATAAAGTCAGTTATTGATGTTTTATATATAATAATATAAAGCGATAATGGATCCTCAATACACTAAAATTTGATAAGTTGAAGTGAAATCACCAATAGCTTAAACAAAAGAAGATCATGTGTAGATTGTGAATTTTGGGAAGATGTAATTTGAGAAATCTTCAATGTCGGATAAGGACCAGAATTCAAAGAATTCCAAATGCCATTGTCAATAATTCAGTTGGATCAGTCCTACTAGAAGCCAACAAGGGTACAGAAATTGTATGTGGAAGTCTCCACTTCCAAAGTTTTAATAATAAATCTTGACTTATAACTTGAGAACCACCTACAGTATCCCTCATACCATGAAAGAATTCAGATGGTTTTTGATTTCCCATCTCCGAATCTGACAGAAAATCATCTAGATGTTTCTCTTCACTCTGTAAAAGTCTTTCAATCAAAGTTTTCTTAAGAAAGGGATATAAATTTGTATCTGCAGGATTATGAATTATATCAATAATGCTGGAAATTATTTCTAATGGAAAACACTAGATTATATTTAGATTTGTCGTTGCGTACATTTGAAATTGCATATTTAGCTTCTACCTGAGTAAACCAAATCCCAGGGTTAGAGACTCAAAATGGCGCAAGTCGAACTGCCGAAAAATTCCAGAAAAATTTTGTGTAGCGTCAACGTTATTATCTGGCAATGATTTAAAATTTGAAAAATATAATATCTGATTTATGAGAAATAAAAACAACTGTCATTTATCCATAAATCAATTATAAAAATAAAAAATTATTAAAATTAATAGCAGCTATTTTCAGTTTCTTCTTTCGTTTTAACGTAGATTCTTTTATATTAAATATGTTGCCTCTTGCCATATGTTCCCTTTTTTTATAAATTTCTTCTTGTAGATGGGGTGTGTTTCTGCTTCTTCTAAGAGTAGTTCCTTATAATACTATTATTAATATTTTATTTAGTTTGTCTGATGGGGTTTATAATATTTTCTTTTTTAAAATATTGTGGTGGCCACCACGATAAAAACAAATATAAACTCTATATTTCATTATAGAGTTTATTTTTGACTCTATGTTTATTATTAATTGTATTTGAAATTACATGGGAAAAAGCTTTTTATGTCTAATCAACGTTTTTTATTATTTATTATCTTAATCTAAATTGTTATGGAAAAATAATACTATGTCCACATAAAAACTCAATATAAGCCTCTTCTTTATTTAACCTTATGAATGTAGCTATTGGGAAATTATAGTATTTGTGGCTATCTAATTTGTCAGTTTAGTATATTAATTATTATAGGTTAGTATATATGATTAAACGTTATCAGTGACAATCAGATGCTTGTAGGAGACAGAGAAAAATTACGATTTAAATCAGGTTTTAACATGTTAAAAAGCAGAGTTTACGTGCTGTACAACCGTGCAAGAGAATGCATGTAGACCAAAGTTAAATACAAAACGATCAGTTATTTCTTTTATACTTTTAAAAACTAGTTGACAATAAATTAATGATTATATTAAAATAAAAGTGTGTAATTGTCGTCCCAAAATACCACAGTCAGTGTTATTAGGACTGACTTGGTCAATCACGATCTCATTGAATTGAGACATAGTCTTAATTCAATGGTAGTCTTAATGAATGTTGAAATAGACAAGTTCACTATTTCCATATTGCAGACGCTGTAATTTTTGAATATGTTTGGAGACAATTCCCTTGATTGTTTTTAAAAAATCATAGACAATTGAATTCTTAAGATGTTTTGTTGAATTTTTTATTATTAATAAACAAATGTATGTACTTTTCTCAGAAACTGTATTTGAATATCAGTACTCGTTTCTGAGATATGGACTTTGAGGTCAAACTACATTTATAACGTTAAAATCAATTCGTTTTGTACTCAACCTAAATTTGTAGAATTTCATAAAATTAACAATTTCCTTGATTTTTTTAAAATCAAATTCTAAAATACCTTGGCTATATTCCTAATATTTGATACACCCTGTAAATAAAACCGAACTTTGTTAATAAATAAAGCTTTATTTAAGTAGTAATACAAAAAAGTACAAAAATTAGTTAATCCAAAGTGAATATTCTCATTGCAATATCAGAAATAAGCCAATCAATCCCTTGCAGCAAACAATCTCCAGTAACAGCACTACACAAAATAATTTGCCAATGATGAGTTTTTATTGTATCCAAATCCAACACCTACAAAACAAACTTAACACCCCTTTTATACCGTATTAAAATATTTACATCTTTGAGTTCTTCTGAAGTACAAGCTCCTGGTAAATCTTGTTTATTTGCAAAAACTAATAGAGTAGCACCAGCTAACCGCTAAAAAATAAAATAATATTACAATTAAAACAAATAAGTTAAAAGAAAACTACTTCTTCTTGTAAAAGATTGTGCAACTCTTTCTGACAATCTTCAAGCCTTCGTTTATCAGCACTATCAACAACCCAAATCAAACCATCTGTGCACTCAAAATAATTTCTCCAGTAAGATCTTAATGATTTTTGGCCACCAACATCCCACATATTCAACTTAAACCTAAAAGAATTTATATAAATAATTTTAAATTGACTGTTGAGAGCAACGAACCCTTTATGTTCGAGAGTTTTTATGTTAAATCCTAACGTTGGAGAAATTGTATTAATATCTTCCCCATTAAAACGTTTTAAAATTGTCGTTTTGCCGGCGTTATCTAAACCGCTAATGGATAAATTAAGGAATTTCAAAACATTACAAAAAAATTTTTAGGTTAAGATTCAGTTTCTTCAAAAAATTAAAGGATACAGAATTAAAATTCTCATTTCTTTCTCTTTTTGCTTCATTTTCCTCAAAACGGAAAGAAACCCCATAATTGCGTGTTTTCGAAGTGGCTTCAATCGAAAATTAATTAATTTGATAAAATTATTACTGACATTTTAAGGTTATATTGTGACAGTTGTCAAAATGTTGATTTTCGTAATTTTTAAAATTAAATTTAATTAATGGTTCTTAGGTGCGATTCTAATAATTAATTAATAATTTTGATCGTATTTAATAATAAAATTAAAAATCATATTTTTTTATTTGTTTTTTTAATAAAATTGCTTTTTGTAGCTCACTTCACGTTTTAAAGACTGCGACAAACAGCGACAAGTGCTTGTACTACTTAATCAGCTCCATAGATAATATTACTCCATATTTTACTCCTTTATATTCATTTTATTGAAATAAATTAATTTTATAATTTATACATTTTTTTTCACCTTTACTTATATATTTTTACACTTACAGTTTGTTACCCACCATTAACTGGTATGAAACATAATGGCAATGTGAAGTTATGGGAATCTTTGAGAAGATTAAAACGCCGAAATGCTGCTCTACACAAAAGAAATTTAAACCTAAAACAACGTTTACATCATACAGAAGAAATGTTTTTAAATAACCCCATACGCGCATTTGAAGGATTAAGCCCCATTCAAATGAGTTTTTGTAACTCCCAATTACGCCTATCAAAGTACAAACCTAAAGGACGACGTTACACCGTTGAGGAGAAATTGTTTTGCCTGTCGTTATATAAACAGTCTGGTAGTTTTTTAAGTTCTTTCTTTTCCTTGCCATCTCGAGGCACCATTACCAAGCTGCTCCAATCGTTACAAATTGAATGTGGATTCAACAATACTGTTTTCAGTAATTTAAAATGTACTCTGGAAAAAATGAAACAAGAAGAGCGTTTGGCAGTATTAATGTTTGATGAGGTGTTTTTGGACACAAATATCAATTACAATGCAAGATTAGATGCCTTTGTGGGTTTGGAAAACCTTGGCTTTAAAAAGTCTAACAAAATTGCTGATAGGGCGTTAGTGTTCATGTCTAGCATACATGTTTAGTAGCGGAGGTGTCAACAGCAGCACTCTTGCCAAACTAATTCTCGATGCAGTACAGCAGCTGCTAGAATGTGGTCTCAAAATAATTGCGACTGTATGTGATCAGGGAGTGTGTAACTAGAGGGCACTGAATTGGTTGACCAAGCATCATAATAAAAGAGATGACACCCACTCTTTTTGTGTCAATGATAAAAGAGTGGTGGTTTTGTATGATCCACCCCATCTAATAAAAGGAATCAGAAATCAATTATTAAAGAAGAGATTAGTATGGCAGAAAAACGATGCCACTATCACTGCGGATTGGAATCATATAAAATCAGCTTATTATATTAATCTCTTAGGCCAGGCGCGCACATGCGATTTTCTGTCGCGCGACTGTTTGATCGCAAAAATAACACACATAGCATTAAATACAAATGCGCGCATATGCGACTAAATAATAGCAGCGATTAAAAAGATGTAACCTGCTCCATTTTTGTAACGACGCGATTGTCGCGTCTTTAAATGTATCACATGAACAAGAATGAACATGCACGCACATGCGACTGTTCAGTCGTAGTCGCAGCACAGGTTGAAGTTGGTGTATAGGATAATTATTACAACAAATTTATTAAAAATGGCTGAATCTTCAGAAGTGTCTGATAATAGTGACAATGACTTGACATCTAGTGTCTTAGACACAGAAACTATTATTATCGAGGTAGAAAAAAGACCAGCTCTTTACAACAAACATTTGAAAGAGTATAGTGACCGAAATTTAAAGGAAAAATTGTGGGGAGAAGTGTATAGCAAAGTTATATCCACTTGGAACAAGTTATCGGCCGAAGAAAAACACAAGAGAGGTACGTGATATTGTTTTTATTTAATAGTTTTTAATAATCTTATGTAATAAATGTTGTGCAGATAAGTATTTAAATTTTATCATATTGCCACGGAACTGAACCTTCGGGGGATGTAAAGTAATTTGCCATATAGTCAAATAATGGAAAAATTTAAAAGATTGTTTCGCTAGGGAATTAGCAGCCCAGCGTAAAGCAGTGTCTGGGCAAGCAGCAAAAAAAAAAGAAGATATATTTATTTCGACCAATTGCAATTCCTTTTCCCAATGAAAGATAGACCAACTACCAGCAACACCGGACCTTCTCAATCAATTGAGATTGATCAAGAAAATCAAGAAATGATATCTTCTCCTTCTTTAGCAACCAATACAGAAAATTCGGAAAGTACATCCATACCTAAAAGAAGGGCTGCAAGAAAAACTGTGCTTAAAACAATTCCATATGAAGAAAAGTTACTAAAAATATTGGAGGATAAGCAATGTGAAACAATCGACGAAGATAAAAATTTTTCACTTATGCTTATTCCAATGTTCAAAAAATTAACTGATGACCAAAAACATTATGCGAAACATAATGCAACAATCTTATTCTCATCTTTCACCTAACCGTCCGGTAGACCAAGTGCAATTTCCAAGCTCAAATTTTCAACAACAGCAACAAGGAGGCAATGAAAGTATTTACTCCGCGCCATCGACATCAACGGTCAACTCTGCACAGTCCACACCATCAGCAACCATTTTTTCTGATGGTGACAATGCATATTTTGACTTGTCAAATCAATAAATTAATTAAATTAAACAAATAGAACATATATTTATTATTTAACCTTATTTTTAATATCTACTTCTATATATCTAGTCTAATAGTAGTTTGCAGATCTAGTTAATTTGGCAGAACAACGACACAAAACAAAAGCTGGTAAGTACCTTCTTACCTTATTGTACATTACATTTTCTCCATTTACTATTTTGGTACGATATTTTCGGCCCTATTAGTTTTAATAATTCAAGAAAAGATTTTTCACTCATTCTGTAATAGTTAAAGAATTTACGAGGATGCTTTCTTAAATCTTCATGAAGAATGTAAAATTGACCCCGATGTTCTCTGTCAGATAAAATTGGATGTACCCAAAATTTTCTTTTCCGTTGCTTTCTTAATTTCTTTCGTAATAACAGAGCCACTATACAAGCGGTTTCTATGAAGTCTATGTTGATACTAGGCTCTAGTCACGATTAATCAGTCGCAAATGCGCGACCATACAAATTTTTTGCGACTACTACTTTTATGTCGCTGCGACAAATAATCGCATGAAAATCGCATGTGCGCGCCTGGCCTTAAGTGGTGAATTGCGCGCTTTGAGGAAAATTACAGAACAGCATATTCTGGAGGAAAAACTAAAAAAAATTAAGGTGGCATATTGCACCCAGATTTCTAGCCATACAATGGCAGCTACCATAACAATTATGGCAACAAACAGTAAGTAATGATAGTAAATGTTAACAACACTAACTACCTTTTTTGTACTTCCACAGATGAAGTGAGTGCAGATGGCACACTAACTATGCTGAAAGAGGCATCCCAAACTGCCCTATTATTAAAATTCTTTGATACATTATTTGACTCTGTTAATGGCACATTACGAGTCGATACAGAGGGAAAGCCATTAAAAATGGTCATATCAAAGAATAGTGGCCATTGTAGCTTTTGGAGAGGTATAATTATCAAATTATTAAATGTGGTATTACATTTTATACTTTTTAGATGCCATCAAAGAATAGTCAAACATGCATTTTGAGGAACCTGCGACAAAAACAAGATCAACACCTCCATCCCTCAAAAACTGGGTAATCACCTTAAAGGGGATGTTACTAATATCAGAAATAATAGTTAAAAAAAATAAAATATATAATACCCCGACAGTTAAACCAAGACCACCTGGAGAATCTGTTTCGACAGATTCGTCAGATGAGGGGAAGAAATGTAAATCCGACATGCCAAGCATTTGGGGACTCATTTAAATCCCTCCTTGTTAGAAAAATGTTTACCCCTAATATAACAGGAGGAAACTGTGAAAAAGATGTAAATACTCTCTTATTACAACCTCCAATTTTATTAAACAGTTGTGAAAGAAGCGATTTATTTGAGGAGGGAGATTGGCAAGTTCCCCCAATAACCAATAAATTATGTAACGTTTTCGAAATAAATGTTTTCAATTATGTTGTAGGGTATGTTGCGAGAACAACGTGCAAAAAGTTCAAGTGCAAACTTTGTATTGCACATATAATTAATAAACCACCAGATAGGTCTACTACCCATAATCAGTACATTACTGAGAAGGAATATGTAAACTCAAAATTAACATTTTGCACCCCAACATTTTTAGAGAGCATGCGAAAGGCCTTTAACATAATACATCATGTTTTAGACAATAACTTTCAGTTGTATCATGTGTTAAAATATATTGAATATTTGATTATTCACAATGTGGACTTCACATTTATCTGCCATAAGGAGGAATATATAAATTTTATTCTTAACACTTTCATAAAATTAATTTTATACAACTTTTGTAAAAGAGTAAATAATATATTAAAAGGTAGAATTATACCGCACACAAAAAATACATTGGCTATTCAAGCCCAAACAATTTTTTTAAAGAGAAAAAAAATAAATGTATTTTATAAGCCATTGTGTTTTATTTATCAATTAAAATAAGAAGAAACTTGAATGTAATTAAACTTCGTAATTTTTCAATTTAAGCTTGTTGATTATCACTTTCATTTTAATATGTTGGTATTTAAATATATATACAGGGTGTTCCCGTGACTCGGGGCATAAAATTAACCACATATACTAGAGCAAAAATGATGACGATTCGTGAAAAAAATTATTATAAAAGTCTTTAAATGGCCAAGATATGGGCCATCAAAGTTCAGAAATTTTAACACATTTTTCTAAATATTTTCAAAACCATTTATGGTAGAGGGTTGAAATTTGGTACAGAGTAAACAAACATCATGTAAAATCATTGAACCAATTTTGACTTTGATCGGACGACGGCAACCATGTTATACAGGTGTTCCTAAAATTTGTTTGCTCAGAACTTTTTTGTTTGTTCGTAACCCTACATTTTTTTTTGTACTTTTTAATAGAAAATTTATTTTCGAAACTTTTTTCACTCTTTGAAAATTTTGATAACATTAACCGTTTGCGAGTTAAACGCGAAAATATTAAGCTTCGATTTCAATGGTAACACTAAACACAATAATTTTCGAAAAAGTTGGCCATGGCAATTAAAAAAAAAACAAATTGAGCCGTCAACTTGCTTATGTAGTTTAAACATAAAGTTGTTTGTTAATGAAGTTTTTATTAATTTTGCGTGTTCAAAATGGACAATTACACATTTAGTGAACAAACTGACATGATTTTGACATTGGGAGAATGTCATGGAAACGCCGTAGCAGCCGCTAACCGTTATCGGGAGAAATTTCCGAACCGCAGAGCGTCCAATCGAAAAACATTTTTAAGAATTGAAACCCGTTTAAGGGAAAATGGGACGTTTAAGCCGAATTTTAGTAACAACTGTAAAGTCAGATCAGTCCGAACAACCGAACTAGAAGAAGATATTCTAGACTACGTACAAGAAAATCCTACAGCTAGTACTTTGGATATGGCGAGGCATTTTTTAACGTCAAAAACAACTATCTGGCGTGTTCTTCACGAGCAACAGCTTTATCCATATCATAGTTATAAAGTTCAGGAAGTTCGACAGGCTGATTACCCACTACGACTGCAATATTGTCAAATAATGCAGCACAAAATCCAAATTGATGATCAATTTTTAGAAAAAATACTTTTTGCAGATGAATCGACATTTTCTAAAGATGGAATCATCAATTTGAGAAATTCACATAGTTGGGCGGACGAAAATCCAAGATTTAAGAAAGCTTGGAAATCGCAATGGAGGTTTTCTCTTAACGTTTGGGCTGGCATTGTGGGCGATGTCATTATAGGACCCGTTTTCTTGCCGTCAAGGCTGGATGGCCATACATACAGGGGACATTTAGAGCAATTAAATGATTTTTTAGATGACGTTCCTTTAAACACAAGACAAGAAATGTGGTATATGCATGATGGTGCTCCTGCGCATAGTACACATGCTGTCCAAGAATTTCTATGTGAACGGTTTCCGGAACGGTGGATTGGACGAGGAGTGGATGCACCGATAAGTTGGCCCCCCCCGATCGCCGGATCTTACACCTCTAGATTTTTATTTATGGGGACGCATTAAATCGCTTGTGTACTGCGTTGAAATAACTTCAGTTGATCAACTGAGGTTACGAATTGTTGATTCATTTGATCAACTTCGAACTGAAATCAACGTCCTCAGCAGAGTGCGCTTTAATTTAAGACGGCGATATCAGGCGTGCATTGAAGCCGGCGGGAGTGTTTTTGAACATCTGCTTTAGTATTTTTTTTTGTTCTGTTTTATTTATTACCATTTGTTTATAATTTTATTGTTCTTGTTCATATTTTTGTTAGAATTTTTATTATGTTCCTGTTTGTTGTTACCGCGAAAATTAAATTTATTGTTTTGGAAATTACATTCTTTTATTCAATTAAAATAAATTAACACTGGATTTAACTAAATCTACACTGAGAAATTTATGCAAATAATGGTTATTAGATCAGTTCGTTTTTCAATTGTCATCGCCTTCTCAGATCTTCCGGAATATGTTTTATTTGTTACGATTGAAATCAAAGCTTAACAGTTTCGCGTATAACTCGAAAACAGTCAATGTTATCAAAATTTTCAAAGAGTGAAAAAAGTTTCGAAAATAAATTTTCTATTAAAAACTACAAAAATAAATGTAGGGTTACGAACAAACAAAAAAGTTCTGAGCAAACAAATTTTAGGAACAGCCTGTATAACATGGTTGCCGTCATCCGGCCAAAGTCAAAATTGGTTCAATGATTTTGCATGATGTTTGTTTACTCTGTACCAAATTTCAACCCTCTACCATAAATGGTTTTGAAAATATTTAGAAAAATGTGTTAAAATTTCTGAACTTTGATGGCCCATATCTTGGCCATTTGAAGACTTTTATAATAATTTTTTTTCACGAATCATCATCATTTTTGCTCTAGTATATGTGGTTAATTTTATGCCCCGAGTCACGGGAACACCCTGTATATATATTAACACACACATTGTAAAATAGGGTACACCGTATATAATATATATATATAATATAATATATATATGTATATATATATATATATATATATATACACACATATATATATATATATATGTGTGCAAACAAAATACATAAATACCAGACTCATTCAAATTTCGCGGTTTGTTAAAAGTAGCAGTTATAACAATCCCCTAGGCGGCGCTGTCTTCAATTTGGTCGGTAAAATAGCGGGGAGAAATGCTTCTATATAAGTATTAAATATTTTCTATGTATTACTCCATAGACAACCTATAGACGTGCCACCAGCGTAAAACTTTTTTTACTCAGCACTAGCGCCATCAAACGGATTGGCTCCTTACTATTATCAAAATACCGCCAAATTCAATTGGAATACTTGCAATTTGCAATGCAGAATTTAAATATTTTAAGACAATTAAAACATACATGTTATATATTTGAAACTTTTATTTAAACATTGATTGATGTGACATAAAAATACAATTTTGAAAAGTAAAAAATTTTAAACTTAGACAATAACTCAACCTTAGATGAAGAAGAAACAGATTTTCATTTATAAAATAGTAAACAATGAATAATTATATACATAAATAATTTGTTATTTACATTAGAACTCCAGTAGGTGACCTGTACTTATACAAATTAAGAGAAAAAATCGAGTCCAAAATACCTAAATGGGTACTGTTGCAACATCTAATGGACATGTATCATATAACATTTCATTTAATAATGTCCAGACCAATCAAATAGCAAACTACAATGTAAAACATTTACGTATTTTAAAAGTTGAAACTGATTTTTTAGAGTCTTTTATTTAATAAAAGTGTTGCTTATTAACATTCTTAGTTACAATTACTTACAGGATATAAATTGATGTTGTAGTGGACTGTAATAAATAAACTATCGTTTGATATTTATGATTTAAAATAAAAAAAAGAAATTATGAATAGAGAGTTTATGTTATGTGCTGCATTATAATTTATGCTGCATAGATATGTTCCTGAAGGAAATACCATTCACAACCACAAACATTTCTATAAATTTTCACTTCTTCATATTGCCACAATTGATTCCATCATATTTGTTCAATCCACCTTTCAAATATTGGTAGTTTTGGGTTTGGTATTATTAAAATGTTTCAGGCCGTTGTCTATATTAGCTCACAGCACAATTTTTATCACTCATTGTCTCTTCAAATGAAATTCATGTAAACAATTTATTATTAAATAATTTATTAAAAAGAAAATTCTATTTAATACACTTACCATACATAAAATTGCCGAAAATAACGTCATTAATAAAAACAGATTGTAACAAATTCCGTAAAACACAAAAAACTGATTAATAAACCACAAAATCAACAGAAAATAAACTTGCAACGAGAAACTGTCATTGTCGGGGATGGCAACTCCGTATACAAAAGCTTGTATGTAGTGTTCCCTCGCACCGCAGACGGCGCTGTCAACATCGCCGCCAAAATTTAAAATCTATAATTAATTTATTGGCTTAGCTAGTAAGTGAATATGTATTTTACAGTAGTAAGTGTGTGTATTTTACTACTGTAAAATATGTATTTTACTTAAGTAAGTAAGTGAATATGTTAAACTTACTTTTAACATATTCACTTACTTAAGTCAACTCACAGAATCAGGGTGAAAAGCAAGGCTGTAATAACACATATAAGAAAATTGGTAGTAAAAATATATTGATAAAACAAATCTAACTAATCTTATGAACTATATATACATTTAAACATAACATGATAATTAAATATTTATTATAATTTTTTTATGGATTGTCTTTTTATCCATTTTAAAGCAGCCTTTTTTTAATGCTATCATTAAAAAGAGCATTTCTCCGTTCTTTCCGTTAAGTAATGAATTTACATTTTTTATCCACATTATTGTATAATAATGGACAAACATGCGAATATATATATTATTAATATATATTTATTGACAAAAAATCGTTTCGTTGGATAGCATTAATCCATTCTTTGAATCGCTGAAATAATAATGTTATTACAAAAAAAATAGTAATGTTATTTAAAAAAAGACAAGTACACATACCTCTTCATCTTTTGGAAATACATGCATTTTTATGTCCCCTTTCCCATATGAAGGACAATTTTTTACACAACATACATGCACCATAATAATATTTTCTTAATAAAAAAATTCAACAAACCGCACAAAAATTTTGACGGAACGTTGTTGACCATTTATAAAACGAAGTGGGGGAAGCACTACTAGCGCTTCTTGCGGTGCGAGGAAACACTACATTACGAAAACTTTTGGTGTACCAAGTTGCCACCCCCTTGTTCATTGTCAATATAACAACATAGCAAAATGTTCCCAAATAGCCGCTAATGTAGGTAACAATTTCGATTATAACGATTATTAGCGCCATCTAGCGGTATGGCTCCCTAACGTTTGTGACTATGTTCACTATGGATCAGCTGACTTGTATATAGTGCTGGGGGTATATATTACTCTAACCACAAATCAGATAAGAATCGTTTCCGCTTCAAGTTTTGAACAAAAATTCGTTTTTAGCCAGTTTCACTTTATTAATTGAGGTAAGTGATTATTATATTAAGCGATAATACTGGTATAATTCGTAAACTTTTGTTAACCTAAAAACATAAAAACAATCTATACATAAAAATCGCACAATTTTTAATATTGAGTATTTTAAAAGTAGATCACGTAAAATTAACACGCCAACACCTTATTTATTGTAGTTAAACTTGGGTTTCCTTTAATTATTGAAGTGTAAACAGTTATATTTTCAGCTTTTACATTTTGCAGTAAAATCGGCGGGATAACAAATGGGGTTGAGGTTATGTGCACACGTTTTATGGAATGTTTTGCCAATTGTAATAATTCATTTTTGTCAAACATCTAACATGTTTGTTTGCGATACATATACACTAATTTTAACGCTTTTGTACATTAAGATAATTTATAAGATTTATTAGATTAGTTCTTTTTTTTGTAAAGTGATTAATACATTTTGTATTCATTTCAGCAACTTGGAATCACTTTACTTCAATTATATTTCAAATGTCTCAGTAAGTGGAGTGATATTAGCTTTTAAATTAAATTACTAGTCCATTTGTGTTGTACATTTACCTAAGAAATGGGATATGGATATCCAGGAAAAGTTTTAATTATAAATGTAAGAGTTAGGTTTAATAAAATTATAAGTGATTTTAAACTTTGAATTAGAACTAACAAGGGAAGTGTCACAACTGTGCCTCACCAATTTCAAGGTAATTTGTTACAGTTGTAGAATAGACTAAAATAAGGTTTACATATATTTTTATATGTGCAGTAAAAGCCCCTGAGCTGAGTTATGAGGGTTGAAATTTTAGGGAAAAATACACTTTTGCTCTTTAATAATATACACTACTCTCCAAAATTATCGCACCACCCAAAATGTGCATTAAATTTATAGGTTCTTTTTTTGTAAATCAATGGATGGATTTTGATGATTCTTTCTTCATGATATAGGTTGGTTTTTAAGGAAGAAATGTGTTGATGGTTTCTGACAATTGTCAACGTTTTACCCATACGCACAGTGTAAAGAAAAATTTATGTTTTTTCTTCTAATTTTGCAACACCTTGTGGAGTTTATCAAAAGGAACCGCTACATTTCCTTTACATTATGTTAGAATGGCAAGCCTTCTCTACATTTTCGTTCAAGAATCATCTCGATATCCTTTTTATCAAGGATACACATTCTTTAAGTTTGACTTAATTTTGTTGAAATGTATGTGATTTGCATACAAGGATTTCTGCCAGAGCACCAAATTTAATGTAAATCATCGTAGAAGGAGATTGCAATTTGCCAGAGACCATTTTGACTGGAATGCTGATGACTGGGAACAAGCACTGTTCACAGATGGATCAATATTTTTTATACAGCTCAGATAGACGTTTAAGAGTAATTCAACGACCCAATGAATGCTATGCATAGTACAACATACGACCGGCAACTTTATTTAATGAAGGATCTGTAATGGTTTGGGGTGGAATTTCCCTTACAGCACGAACAGACCTTGTTTCTTTGCGAAGAGGTTCATTCACAAGTGAAAGGTATATTATAGACATTTTGTATATTACATTTATTTTGCTCATTAAATAGGAAATAATTTTTTATTAATGCATGATAATGCAAGACCTCATGTTGCCCGTATGGTTCGTGACTATTTGGATGAAGTTGCTATACAAACCATGAACTGGCCACCCTGTAGCCCTGATCTCAATCCAATAGAGAATTTATGGGATAATATCGATCATCAATTAAGAGGTTTGGGAAGCAATTGATCAAGATCAAATTCGACGCTTGATTTTAAGTATGCCTGGTCGCTGTGAAGAAGTGATTGGTGAGAGAGGCGGAAATATATGTTATTAGATGATTTTGAGAGAATTGATTAAGAATTATGTAGTGTTTTTTTAGTTTTCACCTACTTGTTTAAAATGTTAATAAAAATTCATTCACATTTAAACTTGTGTATCTTCCTTGATAAAAGAGATATCGAGATGATTCTTGAATGAAAATGTAGCTTGCTATTCTAACGTAATGTAAATGCAATGTAGCGGTTCTTTCTGATAAATTTCACAGGGTGTTGCCAAATTTGAAAAAAAAACATAAACTTCTTTTTACACCCCGTACATGGGTAAAATGTAACAATAGTAAGAAACCATCAACACATTTCTTCCTTAAAAATTAACCTATACCATAAAGAAAGAATCATCAAAATCCATCTGTTGATTCACAAAAAAAGTACCTTTAAACTTAATGCATAATTTAAATGGTGCGATAATTTTGGAGATTAGTGTATTTATAATTATATTATTTATAATTATTATAGGGTCCCAAATAGTGCGTCAGGCATCCATAGCTCTTATACCAATTAAGTTAGGAATTTCTTTCAAATGCAGGCTTGTAATGTATCCTGTGTTTTGTATGCTGATCAATTGTTTTAAATGCTATAGCTGCATGTTTATTTTAAAATTTGTAGTGCATAGTTACATAGATATTAAAGGAGCCTACTATATTACAGGCCATATTGTAATGGAGAGGAGACTCGAATCTTGGGGTACGATTCTTAATCTCAGGGTACCGCTAAGTCGATTTTTAACAGTTGAGGTGTAAGGTGATTTGAGTATTCTCACAATTCTAAACGTTAGTTATTCTCAGGTTTTTCTTTGTAGGTCTTCTGCATATTATGTAATATTGGTTTTCATAAAATTTTCGCCTTTTAATAAAGAAAATTGTATTTTTGGTTAATATTTCCTCAGAATTTTTGTTTTTCTGTTTCTTATCCAGATATATGTTAGAGCACTGCACGAATATGTATAGCATCATGTGATTACAAGTACGAATACTCGTCAAACGAGTAGTACGATTATTTCATGTGTACTTATACGCATCACACATTTCATTACTAGCATCGTTTCGCAACGGCATCGGCGAGTATGACAGTAATCGGCATCGTTTAGAATCGGTATCGGCGAGTATAATCGTATTTGGCATCATTTTGCATCGGCATTTCCGCGATTTTGTTTATGCTGACGGAATGGATATTGTATAAGGCATTTATAGGATTGTGGGAAATGGGACATAAGACAAATTTAATTGAACTAAAATTAAAACTAACACTAGTACTAACTAGTGTTAAGTTCCAGTGATCCTTCTAGTGTTAAGTTCTAGTGATAGTTCTAGTGATCGTTCTAGTGATAGTTCTAGAGATAGTTCTAGTGTTAGTGCTAACACTGATGGATCAAAGAAGGCGCCAGAAAGATTTTCAGGATTTTCGAAAATGCAATTTCAGTCATCCTTCACAAGATTGTAAATTTCTTGAATTTACACATGAATTATCTTGCATTATCTTCCAGAAGTCAATGTTGTGTATGACAAGCTGACTCAAAACGTGTGACATCCGACGATTATTCCCGATGCGTACTCGTCACGATACCCGACGCTACGATGCAGTTCCGATGAATATTACTCATAGTCAAAAAGAAAATGTAATCGGCGATGCATTGCCAAACGATGCCGAAGTTGTATACTCGCCAATTATTTATCCGATTACTTTTTACGTACTTGTGCAGTGGTGTAATATATGTTTAACTTTGAACGGCCTTTTTAAATGGCTAGACTGGGTCTCTCTTTGTCATCGTAGTCGTCGTTGTCTCTTTGTCATCTGTAGTCTCTCTTTGTCATCGTAGTCTGTATGGCCTGTAATATCGTAGGCTCCGGTATTAAGATATGTAATCAGTTCAAATTTGTTATCAGCACTATTATTAAATAGGGAAGATTGCAATTTGGCATATTGATAAACAAAACTTGGGCCTTTCGACCACCACTAATACTCTTGAATAATATTATTCAGGATGATTACCAGAACCGGTTAATTTACGCGATGTTTGGAGAATCGTAACTTTGTTATTTTAAATAGAACACCTTATATTTTTCCAATGTCTCAAAAAGCTTTAATTTTTGTTAAGCATATTTATTGCAATTTTAAACAAATGCAAGTAAGTTTTGTTCGTAATAGATGAAAAAGTATACATCAGTGCATAAACAATAGCATTAAAAATAATTACCATCGTGCTGAGAACACATTCTTTGTCAAACGTCTGGTGAAGCATCTTCTAACATGTATATATTATTTAAAGATAAATTAAAATTATCTTATGGTGCTCTACTAAAAGGTATTACATCAATAATGTAATTACGAATCAATTATTCAATTCAAATAAAGAAAATTATTTAATTAATAAAGTTTTAGTAAAAATAAATTTTACCAACTCCTTTCCAACAGCCCCTATCCCTCTAGCTTCTTTTAACAGGGCTGACAATTGATTTTCTAAGAAATTCAAAAAGATTCTTTGCTAACAGTTAAGATTCTACCATCCCTGCCCAGACGTTTTAGGACCATCGATGTTACTTCTTGTATAAAATTAGTGTTGTCAGTACCGTAATAATGAAAATTAAGGCGGTTAACATAGTTATTCTTTCAAAAAAACTTAACTAAATATGCACAGATCTGTACTTTTTCATCTTTTACGAAATAAATTCACTTGTCTTTGTTAAAAATTGTCTTTTTCATAGCTCATTTCTTGTAAAAAAATCATGTTTATTTCGATATTTTTAAAACAGTCTAATTATCTCAAAAAGTACACATGTTACCCTATGCTTAACAAAAATGAAAGATAATTAATAAAGCCCTTCGAAGCCTTAAAAAAATACAGGCTGTTCCATTTAAAATTACAAAGTTATGGTCGATTAAACATTGCATAAATTAACCGGTTCTGGTTGCTGGCCTGTATAATTTTTTCCAACAGTATTACTGCTGGTACTACTATAGGTAATACAATTGGTGGTAATAATAGTGCTTATAACGAATTTTAAGTGATTACATAAATTTTCAAAAATGTTTATAAAATGGTTAATAACATGATAACTTAGCAGACAAAATTTGAAAACAAAATATACAGCTATAGCATTTAAAACTGCTAAACAGCATTTGTAAAAAAATATAGGATGTTTCATTAAAAAAAATCATTTTGTGCTATACACTTTTTTAGACCCTCGTAAACCCTTGTATATACAGGTTGAATTATAAGTATTCCGGCGGATTAGTCACTAAATCGTTTAACAAGGGAAAATTATACAAAAATTATTTGATTCACCACCTTCTACTATTTAAAATATTTTCACTTTTACAGGTGTTCTATGTAGGCGTTCTATATTTTATCATATTGCGATTATTACAAAATTTGTTAATACAACCGTATACGTTACTAACTCTTAGAGTTCATGGTTCCTAAGATATTCAATTAATTCAGCAAAATGTGCCCATTGCAGTATCTTTTTAAAAATGATTTAAAAACGACAAATTTTCAGATTTTGCTTCGAAACTATGCTAGATAATAGTTAAAGCTAATGAGTACGTGACACAATCCAAAGATATTAGATATACAGCATGTTCATAAAGTTCAACTACTTTTGATGTTTTTCAAATGGCTTTTTTAAGTTTTTTAAATGAAACACCTTGTATATAGTGTGCTGGTTGAATTGCCCATCAGATTCCCTTTAATTAACGGCAAGTATATGTGTCTAACTTTAATAGTTTTCCTGATATTTATAATTGAAAGAAATGTATGATAAAATATACCATTACTGTACTTAGTATTATATTTTGTATATTGTCAGTTTTCTTGTTTTCCCTTTTCTTATTTGATTAATACTTTATAATGTAAATTCTATAATATACCAAATTTGAATGCGACTATGAAATTTACAAAGAATTATGTAATGAAATGTGTTATGGTACCATACCATATAAATTTATTTTTTATATTTTTATCAGATTTTGCTTCTTTATTTATCAAAAATAATATTTTGCTAAAATTTCAAAATTTAAGTAAACACTACATTTAAACTACGTGTGGACCTGTCGGTTTCGCCATAGATGTTGATCAAGTTAATTAATTCTTCTTTTATTTTGCAAAATATTTGTAATGAATAAATAATCTAAACCTTATAAAAATACAAAAAATAAAGTTATATTGCATCACAACTGCATATTTTATAATATAACTCTTTTTAAATTTCATAAAGTAAACTAATAAACTAAGTTGCATTTAAATTGAATATATGACAGCAATATTATTTTACATTATAAAATATTAATCAAATAATAAACAAACTACAAAAAAAAATGATAAAGATAGATAATATAATATTGAGTACAATGATGGCGTGTTTTATTACCCATTTTTTCTTTAAATTGTAAATATCAGGAAAATTATTGAACTTAGACATGATATACTGATTATTAATTGAAGGGAACGAGATTGGCAACAAAAGATCACAGATGTTTCATTAAAAAAATTAAGAAAACATCATTTGAAAAACATTAAAAGTAAGTGTACTTTATGAACACGCTGTACAGTGTATCTAATATCTTTGGATACTGTCATATACCTACTAGCTTTGACTATTATCTGACATAGTTTCAAGGCAAAATCGGATAAAATGTCGTCTTTACAATGTTTTTAAAAAGGTCTTGTAATGGGTACATTTTGGAGAAATATATGAAAAAAATATGGAAAGTATGGGAGGCTATAATATGCAAATTGAAGAAGAAACTGTATTACTTTTCGATTCATCTAATGGCATCAATAATGGGCAGCAAATTATTGCAGACTAGGATACAAGAGAAATCTTTATAGAAAATTCAGATGCTTATTGCCCAGTGACGGATGACATCGACTACGAGTACAAATTAGAAGCGGTAAATTACTGGTGTGTGGGGAAAGGTTATTTAAAACTAGAATACTGAAAAGTAACATCAAAAACATAATTGCACAGATGGGCTTAATATATTGAAGAAAGAGGGTCATACAAAGAAAAGTTATCAGAAATTATCTAATTTGTAATTAATAAAGCGAGATAATAAGTTGCCATTGCTTGATATTGATCCACGCAGATGGGCTATACAAGTTAGAAATGAAAAGAATTTATCTCCTCAACTGTTCAAAGCATCTTATAGCTGGGTGCAACGCTTTCAGAAAGCAATCCGGTTAGTACGCCGAAAAATAATAAAATTTCTGCCCCAAAAATAAATTTGAAATGTTGATTGAGTAAAAACTTTAACAAAAGATTTCGTAAAAGAAGCAAAGCTAAAAAGTAACCCTCTAAATAGTGTATTGTGAAGCAGAACATAAAAATTACCTGTATAGCAAAAGTATTATATAGTAATGTAAGATGCGAAAGAATTACAGCCAAAAGACCGTACTTGGAAATCACTAAAAAACCTGATTTATGGCCATCAGGTGTCAGGGTGAATCGTTTTTTAGAAAAGATTTACAACAGAAAACCTGTGAAAAGAACACCAACAAAATCAATCAAGTGATATAATAAACCTAAACACAAACAATAACACATTTAAAAAACAAATAGAGATAGTAAACATTAATATGCAAGGCTTAAAAAATAAAATAAATCAACTGCAATACATACTTACCACAAAAGCACGAATATATATAATAGTGATTACCGAGCACAGGATGACGAAAGAAGAGATAAAAACTTTAAACTTTCCAGGTTATTATGTTGGATCTTGTAACTGTAGAAAAGTTTTTCCAAGAGGAGGAGTTTTACTATTGGTAGATGAAGTATATCCTTCAGAGTCAATTGATTTAGACCAACACATTAAAAAATAAACATTGAATTGTGCGCAGTTAAAATACCAGTATTGAATTCCTTTTCTTTATCTCCGAAAACACCAGACGGAAAAAAAAATAAAAATATATTTATAATGGGGGATTTCAATATATGTATCAATGAAAAATCAATAAGTAAAGAGGAATTGAACATAATAGCCAATATTATGTTAGAGTATGGACTTAAACCTCTTTTTAATCAACCATCAAGGGTAAATGGTAGTAGATGTGTAAATAACATTTTTATAAATAAATTCGCAACAATCGCAATGGAAAGGACATTAAACTGGCATTTGATTATACTAGAATAAAAGAGCAAAAAGCTGATGCACAAACCAGCTATACTGACTTTGATAACATAATTATATTGTGTTATGAGACGGCTTTCCATGAAATCATGAAAAAAGAAAGCAAATTGTATAATTCGTACAAAATGGATTCGGATGAATTAAGAAGAATGAAGAATAATCTGAATGCAATTATCACTAGAGCTTTCAAGGAGTATATAAAAAATCAGAAAACAAGATAGCTAATGCATGGAATGTTGTAAAATGTTGTAATCACATGTAGAGGCAAATGACCTAAACAACTGCTATGTACAAATAGCACAAACAAAAGCAGGCATCATGTTAAAGAAAGGTCCAACAGAGGGCAAACAAATAGAACAAATTGAAGAGGAAGAGATTGAAGCGATAATAAACAACTTGAATAAGACAAATACTAAGGATGTGTACGGAATGACAACAAAAAATTACTCCAGAATCTAGAACCTATAATAAGGGAAATATTGTGTAACCTATTAAATAAATGCCTAAGAGACGGTGGTTTTTCCAAATGAACTGAAATATGTAAAGGTAATTCCAATTCATAAACAGGGGGACGTGAATAATAAAAGAAATTACAGACCAATAGCAATAATACCAGTAATATCTAAAGTCTTTAAAGCTGCATTAAAAAACAGGATCATGGATCACGTAAGAGACAATAAACTGATAACACAATATCAACAAGCATATCAAAAAGAAAAATCAACAACATCAGCACTGCTTAGTGTAATCTAAAGTATAATAACTGGTTTTGATACGTAAAATTTGACTCAGTGAATCACGAATTTCTTTTGAAAAAAAAAATAGAAAAATACGGCATAAATGAAAATGGAAATAACTTATTGCTGCATATCTTCAGGATAGGCAACAACAGACACACTGGAGTGGAACAATTTTTGAATGGAGAACAGTACAAACAGGAGTACCACAAGGCTCCGTGGTCGGATCAGTTTTATTCCCGTGATATTTAAACGATTTACCAACAAATATAAAGCGAGGCCTACAAAATTACAGGCCATACTATGTTGGTGGGGGTTCAGGGTATAGACTACAATGTCAAAGACAGACTATAACAGTCTAGCCGTTTTAAGAAAATGGTTACTACTACATAAGTCTGGATAAGAAAAAAAGAAAAATAAAAATTATGAGGAGATATTAACCCATATTTCAATTTTCTTTATAATAAGAGATAAATCGGAAGGAAGCCAATATCAGATATGACGCAGAAAACCTTCAGAGAAAAACCCTGAGAATAACTAACATTTACAATTTTGAGGAGGCTCCGACTACATAACAGCTCAACAGTTAAAAAGCGACTGGTCGGTACCCTGAGATTCAGAATCGTACCCCGAGATTCGAGTCTCACCACGATTACAGTACGGCCTGTAATATAGTAGGCTCCGGGATGACATCTCATTCATAAGCAGTTATAAAGACTTAGAAACCTAAAAGAAAGAACAAATATAACACTAAATGAAGTTAAAAATTGGTTCTAAGCAAATAATCTGCAACTGAACAGAGAAAAAACAGATCCTTACCTTTTTCACAAAGCAAAACCAAGAGGTCCGAAATAATACTACAAAGTTTCTGGAAATTACACTATCGGAAACTCTATCGTGGAGGGACCACATAAAACAATTGAAAGCAAATTTGGCAACGGTACTGTATTGTTTAAGAATGTTATGTAAAAGTTTACCGGAGGAAGAAAGAAGGAACGTATATAAGTACGAAAGCTTTCACGACCGGTGTTAATTGAACTAAAATTAGAACTAACACTAGCACTAACACTAGAACTATCACTAGAACTGTCACTAGGACTAACACTAGATCTAAAACTAGAAACTTTCGGGTTTCGCCGTGCGGCGAAACCCGAAAGCTTCTAGTTTTAGATCTAGTGTTAATCCTAGTGATAGTTCTAGTGTTAGTGCTAGTGTTAGTTCTAATTTTAGTTCAAGGAACGTATATTTTGCGTACTTTCATAGTATAGCGATATATGGCGTACTTACCTGGAGAGCATCTAGTGAAGCAGGTAAAATTTTTAAAACTTGAAAAAAAGGAATTATATTATAAAAAAATTAAAAAATTGGGTTACAAAGAAAGTTGCAGAGGTTACTTTAGGGAATTGAAGCTACAGACAATTTGTTTGCAATATGTTCATGCGCAAAAAGAAACATTGGAAAGAAATACAGACTCTCACAACTACAGTACACGATATGGAAACAATTTAATCAATTACAATTCAATTAAATAATATAATGCTCTACCATCAAGAACAAAACAATTAAACGAGGAAAAATTTAAAGCAGAAGTGAAGAAACACCTAATAGAGAGCGAAATTTATTCAATTCAACAATACCATGAAAGTAAAATGTCTGGAATAACCTAACACAGGGACAGGAAGAGGAATTTGAAGTTAATTTCATGTATTTCTTTTCTGGTTTTGTTTTCTTTTGTTTGGACGAATCGAATGGTCCATGTTTTGTTCATTTGAGAAATAAAGTAATAACACTAGTTTAATCAAATTTTTGTTGTGCTGTTTCTGAAACTGTCTTCAGTTTTTCTCCATCACGTCCAATTCTCGAGTTATACCCAAAATATGTGGAAAATCGTAAATTAAAGTACACAGTAGCTGTTCTTATTCAGTATATTTGTTATTTGGCATAGTGTACTTCTGTTGCTGTATTGACATGATAGTGGAGATCCAGGCAAACATTTTAAAGTATTAGCTATTCTATCCTGTAGAACGTTTAATTCTCTAAATTTCGAAGCATTAAACATCATGGTCGTATGTATATTGCCAGAGATATCGTTAATTTACGACAATCGCGCAAAATTTCATTTTTTGCCATTTTCACTGTATTGTTGAAACATTATTAAGAACAATTTTTTTAAATCAAGAAGTATTTCAACTGTTGCAGGCACTAAGTATAAACATTAAATTCATTGAAATAAATATTATTATTTTGACACTAATTGAATTGAAAGTTAATTGCTGCAGTAAAGAAATTTACTACTGGACATGATGGTGAAAAACTGAAGACAGTTTCAGAATCAGCACAACATTCTACGTTATAAGAAATATCACACGTCTTTGAGATTTTTCTTTTAAACCAGTGTAATTATTATTACTATTATGCCTTATTTTATATTAAACTTTTTATTGTGCGATTAACTTACGGTTTTATTTAAAGTATTTTCAAAGTACCTGGCAATTTAATCACATCATTGTTACGAAAAGTGATTACATGTCAATCCCCGGTACTGCGTTGGGGTTGATCTAGGGCGAATGGGAAAAAACCTTAACTAACACTTTTGAATGCGATAGGGTGGTTTCTTAATAATTCCAATAAGTTAAGGTAGTTCACCCTTTTTAACCCTTTGGTAAATATGTGATACATCAAATGAAAGCATCTTCCATAGCATTTTCAGTTTTAAAAATATAAGCAAAAGTTTTTTGCAAGGGCTTTTACCGCATATATAAAAAATACGTTAACCTGATTTTAGTCTATTCTATGTCTGTACTAAATTACATCGAAGTCTGTGAGACATAGTTGTGACACTTCCCTTGTAAGTTAAAGAGGGGGTGAGTCCATTATACTTTGCACTGATTCGGTACCAATTGTAGACTTTATTAATGAAGGAGTATGCCAGGCATTATGTGTGATGTAGGCAATAATCACACCAAGCATTATTCATGACATAAGAAGATGGCTGCATGTTGAGTATCTGTACCAGCATACAGAACGGTTAATTGCTTGTGGATGGTTCACATCATCTCATTAAATACTTTAAGATATATATTAAAAATGTTTGAGCTATCCCATTTCTTAGGTATCCTTAAAACCAGATGTGAGTACTTTTGATCCTTAAAAAATGAAAATAATAAAGTACAAAAGTGGAAAAAGAGTAGTTATATGGTAGATATGAAAGTGTATAATTTATTAATATTACTTTTTATTTGTTTAGGTGTATGGTAGTATACGTAATAAATCCGCCAGAACCACTTATAGAAGATAGGGTAAGATCATAATCAATGAAGTCAACTTTGCAAAAAAGTAGTTACTTATGAAACAGTGTGTGAAGTGCGTAAAAAGTACTTCATACACATGCAACCAAGTTATTGTTATTTCAGGATAGGATACTGGATCAAAATGACAATCAGTTAATCATTCCAATATTTCGATTCTATATTCTTCTTCAGGGAGTGAAAATCGCTACAATAATATAACAAGTCAAGATTTAAAAAAAAAGAAATATTAACAAACATTTTTATAGTAAGTTATATACTTACGTTTGTAATGAAACTAGCTAAAAAACAATTAAATACAACGGTATTACGTCTAAATTATTCCTTTTTAAAAAAAAAACAAACCACTGTTACTGGCCAACGTTTTTAGGAATAAAGAAATAAGACCACCACATGAATGAATAAAGAATTTAAATTACTTTAACTATGTACTAATAATATATTATGGTTTTTTAAATTTATTTCTACAAAAATAAAAAATTAATGAATAAATACAATTTAAAGAGTATATGGTTTGAGTCTAGGTTGCTATGTGGTACATCTCTAAGAAAAGTCTATTATAATGGTTGTTGCTAATATCAAGAACTCTGGCATTGCCAAAATCAAATATATGACCAATATCCAGACTGTGTTGTGCAAGAGCACAAAATCTTTTAATACAACGTATATTGTTTTTTGTGTTGACTAATTCTTTTCTTTAACCATTGAGATGTTTGTCTCATATAATTAATTTTGTGTCTCATTTTATGTGGTGAAATGAAATTTATGTATCTACCCAAAAAGGTCTTTTTGGTATACCAATCAAATTTAATTTTGTTATTGTTGTTTCTGATAACCTTAGTGTCTGAAAATTGAAGTTGAAAAATTGATTGTATAAACTTCTCAATAAGTATAATTATTGAAATTCTCTAATATCGAGCCCAAAGCAGTTTCAGGGACCGTAGTTCTTATGTCATTAACATACTTTTTCAAAAACGGAGCTTCAAAATTTAATGTAGGTAGAATTTTATTTAAAACATGCTTCAACACAATTTGGGCCAAAATGGGAGAGATTGGAGAACCCATTGGTGTACCAAAAGTTTATATGTAACACCGTTAAATGTGAAAAAAATGTTATCACAAATTGTGGATATCATCTTCAAAAATAATTCCTCCTGCACGTCAAAATGCTTCAACACAATCCAAATTCTTGTCAATAACCTCCAAAACAAGTGCAATGGGGAGATTGGTGAAAAGACTAACAACGTCCAGGAAAATAATCATGTACCCCTTAGGAAGTTCTAATCCACTTTACTCTTCAACAAAGTGAAAAGTATTTTTGACATTAAAGTTTGTTCTGGAATCAAAAGCAACTGAAATTAAAAAAGCATTCTAGCCAAATATATGGAGATATTGTAAAGAGTAGCACCAATTGAGGAAATTATAAGTCTTAGCAGAATCTTAATAATCTTATGTATATTTGAAAGAAAGTACGCTTTAGATACAATAGTGTTATGACTTATTAATCTTTTGAATTCCAAATCATCGATGAACTTATCATTTAAATGATGTTTTCTGAATGAAACATTGGAATGATTAATTGATTTTTATGTTGATCCAGTATCCTATCCTGAAATAATAATTACTTGGTTTTGCTAATGAGACAAACAAATAATTCATACAATATTCTAATCATACACATACATACACATTGTTTCTTCATATTTTACATTAGGCATTGCTCAATAATGACGTTCTTATTTTAAATAGAGAGTAAAGTTCTTTAATAATAAGCAGAAACAAAATCTGAACTTTAAAAATAAATTAAGTTTTACTTATATGGAATTTGGCTAGGGTACATATTTCCCCACACTTCAACTGAGATTTACCTTAAAAAAAAGAAACCAAAACTACCTATGGTTTATCACAAGCAAATAAATTTGGGATTCCCCTGAATCGCGCATATATGTTTGATTCACGCGTGATGTGTCAACAACATGCGTGCAAATACAAAATCTTCATTATTTGCGGGAAAATCTATCTTCCATTTAATGTCGAATCGGAATAATTAACTGTCCCAAAAGAACTTCTCTAGACGCTGGGAACAGAAAGTCAAAACTGGAACATGTTCAGGAAAACCGGTACATATCCGTTCGTTTTTTTGAAAAGCAGCGAATGGTTGAAAATATTCACAAATCATTTAAAATTGTTTATTGCGTCACATACACAGTAGTGCTTTTGTATACAATCCTTATTTTAATACCAAACATAAATAATGTTAAGTTGAATTTAAGACACACATCATCTGATGTATATAGCAAATGATATCAAAACTAGTCTAAACATGTATAAAACTGTTTATACAGTATTGGAAAAAAGTAGAGCAACTTTCACTTTTTTTATATTAAATTTTAAGTTTTAGTTTTTCGTGAGGATTTATATTACTATGGCAATGTGTATTATGTAGTAATTGTGTAGCCGAAATTTAACAAAGATAGCTCCATTTTTGTAGAAATTAAACAGATTTGCAAAAGTTGAGTTGGAAAAAAGTAGAACAACTTAACAATTTTTTGGTAAATAACAGTTAAATTGAATAAAAAGCACAGATTTTTTAGTACTTAATACAATCTCCTTTATTATTAACAACATCCTGACACCGTCGTGACATTGAGTGTATTAAATTGTCAATGGTTTCTTTCGATATTTTACACCATTCACTTTGAAGAGCAGCGAACAATTTGTCGCCATTTTGGTAAATTGTATTCCGAATTTTATCGTCAACTATTTTCCATAGGTTTTCTACAGGATTTAAGTCTGGTGACTGTGACGGCAAAGTCATCAAATTTATTTTATTTTGTTCAAACCATTCCTTTAAGACTTTAGATGTGTGTTTCGGATCGTTATCCTGTTGAAATTTATCAGATAGGCAGATTTTTGTTAGCATAAGGTTCCATAACATTTCTTAATATATCACGGTACATAAATCTGTCCATTATTCCCATAATACGGTGTATAGGGCCTACACCAAAACCAGAGAAATATCCCCAAACAATCACAGAACCACTTCCATATTTTAATGTTCGCTGCATGTACTTAGAAGTCAGCCTTTTTCCTATTGGACGCCTCACATATTGAACTCCATCGCTTTTATTTAAGTTAAACTTGGATTCATCACTAAACAATTCTTTTTTTCCATTCGTTGTACTTTTGATGGGTGCGTGCAAACAGTAGTCGTGCGGCTTTTTTTTGTAGAAGTGGTTTTTTGGCTGGTCTTCGAGCAAATAGTTTATTTTCAATAAATCTATTGCGTATTGTACGAGTTGACACCTCCAAATTGTGTGTTTCTTGTAAATCAGCCTTAATTTTGGCTGAAGAATAAAATGGCTATTTTTTAGCTGTTCTTACAATTATTTTATCAAGGTATCCATTGGTTTTTCTGGGACGTCCAGACTTTTTCTTCAAGTCTACAAGTCCCGTCTCACGATATTGTTCAATAATTCGCGATACTACACATTTGTGTAAAGAAAATTTGCGAGCGATATCACATTGTTTAACATGGTTTTTAAAATCATTAATAACCATTTCTTTCACAGTTTTACAAACAGCTACACCGCGAGGCATGTTTAAAATTGGTCCTATTGAATGTATCTTATCAAAAACCCGATCTTATTTGACATATGTTTGTATTTTTTAGCAAAGTTGTTTTACTTTTTTCCAACCCAAGTTTTATAATTTTATTTTACTTCTAATAAAATAAGGGTAGCTTTATGAAATCTTCACTACATAAATGCTATATAATATAGACTACCATAGTAATGTAAACCCTAAGGAAAAGCATTAATTTAAAATTTAATTTACAAAAATTAAAAGTTGCTCTACTTTTTTCCAATACTGTATGTATCTAAAATTTTATAAAATAGTTCAAAAGGATCTGAAATTATATATTCTTTTTAAAAATGACTTGAAAGCGCAAAAAGGATTAAATAGAATTTAAAATTGTTGAAGCTTTGCTAAGTATGCACAAAGATTACTGAATCCCGCGCAACACTTGTTTATAGTTATTTAAACTTGTCTAACCATGTAGAATATTATCTAAAATGATCAAGACATTTTAAAAAATTTCTGAAGTTGTTCAAAATTATTCAAAGTTAGTCAAAGAAAGTATTAAATAATTTTTAATCGCATAAAAGCCCTGTTTTAATAACCAAAAAAAAATTTGAAGAAAATTAAAAGAAAAATTTGTTAAAAAATAATACTTTTCCAGCAAAATATTAAAGTCCAATAGGCTATATGCTAAATTTTTCAAATTTCTTTTTCATGAATGGCTTCAATAATTCGTTGCTTTTTCGCTGCTTTTTTGTAATGTCATGACATTACATGATTCGAACACTTATTGACGAATAAAATAAACATACAATGAATCAATTAATATGATTTGACATTTGCTAATATTTAGTAACTTAAGAACGAACACCAGACAACATGATTCACAATATTTATTGACGAATGAAGGCAAAAATTAAGCAACGAATCAGCAACTACGATTCACTATGTGAGGCATTCGCAGCAGTTTTCTGATGTACACCTTAAATATGGCTCCTTTAATGTTAGGTTTGTTGTCGAATAGGAACCGCATATTGAATTTATTACTGTGTTATGCACTTTTTCTCATTGCCTGCCGTAAATAATCGTTGTAAATTTAACTATACATACAAAACTTTACAAAATCGAGGTTGTATCTTTTTGCGAATAACTCAAAAACGATGCGTTCAATCAAAAATTTCAAAAAGTGAAAATATTTTTAAAATGAAATAATATATATAAAAATAAATAATTTTTAGAATCAGTTGGATAATTTAAGGGTTAATGATATAACAAGAAAATTTTAAGGAAATAACCTTTGTGAACGTGCCTAGCATTGATCCCGCGGTCGCATATTTTGAATTATTGCTCAAAATTTTTAAAACCATGTTAAACAAATTCCTAAATTGGAAGGCCCATATCTTAGCCGTTTATAGATTTAGATCAAACATTTTTTATATGAATCGTTATCATTTCGTCTCTACTATTTGTGATTAAAATTATGTCACAATTTACAGGAACAGGCTCTATGTAAGACCAGTATAGGTATATGTTTATTCTATATATAGATAGGTCCAATCTGGTTAATTATATCAAATATTAGGCCAATTCTATGATTTTCTCGTGGAAACAGTAAAACACTTTGGAAAACCCAATATATGGTATTTACTATACTTTAAATTACATTAGAAAAAAAAATAATACATTTTATCACCTGGTTGCAGCGAAATAGAGTCCAGTGTGAATTACTTTGTTATTTGAAATCATGATTTTTCTGTTAAGAATAAACGTAATTGTATCAGCATTTGTAAAAAGGGGTTATGTAGCAAAAATCAAATTTTACAGAGTAACAAAAAAAACCCGCTGAGTGGGTTATACTCAACAATCGTTAAAATACTTTTTGAAGGGTAATATTGGTGTTTAGACTGTTTTAGGAACTACTAGATATTTAAAAAAAGAGATCATATATCTTGTTTTTACACATTTTCATTTATTTACACTCCTGACTGACAAAGAATTTGAAGAAATAAAGAAGCTTAAAAAGCAAGAATGTTAAAAAGCAAGAATGTTAAAAAGCAACAGGAAAATGACAAAAATTCATTTCAAAATAGACAACGTATTCACAGCATATTCTGTTTTGTTGAATCGTCTTCTGTCAAAACTGTATTATCTTCATCTGGTATATAACGTACACGATTTTTAATGTCTGCGTTTTCTATCATTAATTGGCACTTTTCCTGCCTTGGCCCTGCTGACCCGGTTGTACACATGCCGGGTTAGAAGGACCAAGGTAACAGTTTGCTTTTGTCAGTGTATAAGTGCGCAGAAGTAACCCGCAAATATACCGAGAAGCTTTTATTTTATTTGGCTCAGTAACAAGAAAGTGACGCATGAAAGACAATTGATGGTTACTTTGTCTTCTTCTTTGACGCGCCTTCCATAACTATTATCTTGAATGCACTTCTGAAACTCTTTGTGTATTCAAAGCTGTATTCAATCGTCACTTTTGTTACAAGTCTTCATGTTCTGCTTGAATTTTTCATTAATATCTCGGGCGTGTAGATCCGACCAGTTTTGCTTAAAAATTTTGCTCAATAAAAAACTGCTCACTTGAAGAAGTATGGAAGTTGTGAGAGCCATGTAATTAACATGTCTTTTTCATACAAAGTACCAGATTTGAAGATAGCCAAATCTACTCTATCAGTTTGTGCTTGGAACTCCAGTTTTACACATTATATGTGACAAAACCTCATATTTAATACGTTAAACGCCACCGCGCTTCTGACGGCCTAGTTATATTAAAGGTCTGTGAAACACACTTGTTTCTCGTGGCGTTCAATGTATTAAAAAAATGTCACAACGTCTTTCTATATCTGCTCATTCACTTATGGAATAAGCTAAAAAATAAATTGAATAAATATAAGTCAATTTTAACTAAAACAATTCAAAATTTGAAAAATAATTTTTTTTACATTGCGTATATTGATATGATAATACCAATTCTAAATGTTCTTACCATTTTGATTAATGTTAATCAAATTTCAAATAGTATCTAGGCCAAAAAGAATTTTAAATAATGATAGTCTACTGTTCCAGAGATCCAACTTATTTAAGTATGTCAAAAAATACCGGATATTATATGTTGAAAATTGTTTGAGTAAGTTAATATATGTTTGTTAGGAAATGCGTTTTATGTTCAATGTGTTATTTTTTATTTATATTTTATGTGGTTGCTTACAATTAATCAGCTTTTCCCACTCAAGCAGTCTTCAATATCTTCAAAATTGCTCTTTAGATTGATATGTTGTTTTCTGTTTATTTGCGTGCGAACGAATAAACGAACGGACGGGCTATAAAATTATACAAAAAATGTTCCAATTTTTATCTAACTATACAAAATGGACCCTTAACACAATAAAGCGAATGCAGCATCACCCGTGCGACGATAACAACGAACCTTCCCGTAACAATGTTTTGCCCGTAATTTCCTATCTACTTTATAATCTTCGCTGTTTTTAAAGACAGCTAAATAATAACAACACCACTAGAAAGCCCGATCTTCATCTAAAACCGAATTTGTTTGTCCTGTCCAAAATCCACCTCAAAAATGTCAAATTTCAAACCCGTGTGCTTGGACTATCTAAATTCGAGTTTTGTCTGGTCAATCGGTAAATTGACTTTCTCTCGGTATCTTTTATTTGATACCAATAAAACCTTGCAACTTTATAAATATTATAGGAAATTTTATTTTTTTTTCATATTTACACTGGTATATAATTTTAATAGATGCAAGCTTGGGCAAGCATTTTCTACCCCAAAAACTGCGTATAATTGCCGTAACCAAGTGTTTACAGTCTTATCACTTTCTTATATGACACGTATAAATATATGAGACCATACAGAACCTATACGAAATTTTCCGCACTTTGCGGTGGTATATAATATTAATAGATCACATTCTTACATTTTCTATCTCCTAAATGGGTGTACAATGGAAGACCACAGATTGTTTTGGCTTCAAATAGGTAATAAATAGGCAAAAAACTCTTGTGTTCAATCCTAGCTTTGAAATTGCCAGTTTTTAGCGTAGATACAAGTGTTGAAAGTTGTTATTTTCACTCACTCTGCTAACATTCATAGCAACGGGTGAGTGAAAATATATTTCACTCACTCTAATTTTCTTCATCCACTATTAGCGAAATTTAAACCTTTAAAGGTACAACTTTATGTTAAATCGTAACGGATGTGAACTAAAAAACGGTAGAGAGCACACAAGGAAAATTAAATGAAGTATTTCACTTGTATAAATTATTAATTTAATTAGTTTATTAATTTTAAGCGTAATGATGACAATTATCAATTTGACACAATTGGTTGTTTATCAATCAATTAAGAGCCTGACAACGTCAAAAAGTCTCAGAGTTTGACATAACTGGTTGTTTATCAATCAATTAAGAGGGTGACAATGTCAAAAAGTGTCGTCTCCGACATATCCACATGACATTAGCCAGGAATTAACGAATTTTATGACCGAATTTTCTCTAAATAGTAGGATTAAACAAAACGCTATACAGCACACGTAGGAAACCAATATTTTCCACTCACTTGTATGTCTTTCCACACACGTGAGTGAAAAACCTTAGTTTCCTCACTTGTACTATAATATACTATTATTTTGTATAACTCGAAAACACGTTAATCAATCTATTATGGTTAATGTATCTATGGTTATGAGTTGGTGATAAACATGCATGATAAACATCGTGAACTGAAAGTTTTTTAACTGTACTGTACTATATTTTATTAATAAGGGTTCTAGTCAAGGTATATACTAAGGGTTCTAGGGTAAACATTTTCTAAAAGAATTTCATATATCATAGTTTTTATTTCTGAAAGGTTTGTCAGTCAGTGTAATAGCTCTGTGTATTAAATTCTTCATTGTGTTAATGATTTGAGTTGTATGGTGTTTAGTGTAATAATGTATAACGGTCCAATTGTCCAAGACAAGCAGAGGTCTTCTTATATCAAGTTGTGTAAATTTTGTTACTGTTATGGTATAGTATTATTCTCAAATCTAAATATATTTGTTCTTTTTTTGTCATACCATCAATTTTATTCTAGTATTCAATGAGTAACTGTAGTAATGTTTAATGATAAATTTAAAACATTTTAAATTTATTCGCGATGATCAACAAATCATCTATGTATTTAGTTAATTGAACGGGTTTTATAATTGCCTGAGCTAATTGTGTGCATTCACGCTTAAATTCGATCCCATTAGGAGGCCAAAAACTTGTTTGTGAAATTTATTATCGTATTTGAAGTAACTGTTATATAAGCATAATTTTAACCCTTCTATATATGAATTTTTATAAGAATAAAAAATCATACCCCAATTAAGAAATTGGGGTATGATTTCCAATTCTATGCCAATTTTTTTCAATAATATTACCGCATGGTTAAATGCTATATTGGTAAATAATGACTGGACATCAAAGCTGACTACATCGTAGTTACTGATATTATCAAAATTTAAGTTATAAGTACGAAGGCTTTCACGACCGGTTTTATATGAATTAAAATTAGAGCTAACACTAGCACTAATAATAGAACTATTACTAGGACTAATACCAGATCTAAAACTAGAGACTTTCAGGTTGTGCCGTGCGTTTTTTGAAAAGAAATTTGACATTTTGCATGCCATGTTGCAACCTTCTTCAGAAAACTTCAATCCAGTATCTGAAGTGTTTCCTTCTAGTGTTAGTGCTAGTATTAGTTCTAATTTCAGTTTAAAATTTAAGTTATTTTGTTTCTTTTTAACTCAAAAGCATTTTTTACGTTAAAGTCATTACGACGGTTGAAATCATCCAATGATATATTGAAAAACTTTTGTAACGCACATAATTATTATATAATAGTGTCTTGTTCAATTTATTTATAGAAGACAATTAAATCGCGTGAACTGATGAATTGATTCACTGCTTCAATGAGTTTCTGAAGAAGGTAACAACATGATATCCGAAACGTCAAACTATTTTTCAAAAAGCACAGGGTAAAACCCAAAAGCTTCTAATTCCAGTACTAGACCAAGTGATAGTTCTAGTGTTAGTTAACATAAACAAGTTGGAGTTTAGTTTTGTTCTAGCCATGTTATTTTTTTATTATTTTCTACTGTTTGTGTAGCTACAGATTTTGACCTATTGACTTCATTGAGCACTAATATTAGCATTAATAGCTAATAATAATAGTGTTAATAATAGCTAAAGAAATCGATAATGACAAGGTAGAAAATGAAGATCTTCTACCTTGTTATTATCGATTTCTTTATTTTCACAAATTGTCATAAATTCGATCAAATCATCTTCATCCAAAGGGCTTTCTCACATCAATTCATCAATATCAGACATTTGAATGTTGTTAAAACCGTTGACACCAATTGTATTTAATAGAGTTATAATTTCAGAACACACAGTTGATTTTTCTACTACAAAACTTCCACTTTTGACGCATGTTGGCAATATTTTTTCCAACAAGCATTTAAGGTTGATTGGCGCAATTGTTTAATGGCAACAGAAGCAAGTGTAATGCAATCCATAATCGTAAATTTTCTCCATGCTTCCAAAACAGTCAAATTTGATTCTTTCACTGAATCTAAAATATATTTAAACGTTTGCTTTATGTAGTACATTTTAAATGTTGCTATAATCGACTGGCTGAATCAGCCAGGTAGTACTAGGCGGTAAAAATAGCAATTGAATATATGGGTGATCCAACACTGGGTGGCTTGCCGCATTGTCATCGAGCAAAAGTATTTTGAATTCCAAACCTTTTTCTTCCATATATTTCTGGACTTCAGGAACAAAGCAGTTGTTGAACCAATTTGTAAACAGATCAGCCGTCATCCTTTTTATTCGCCATGAAATGGACTGGAAGTTGTTTAATGTTCTTACCTCTTAATGCTCGTGCCATAAGAGATTTGTTGATTAATAAAGGCTTTAACATTTTATCATCAGATGCGTTAACACATAACAAAAACGATTTTTGAGATGATTTTTCAGATTTTGCTATATATGTCCTTTCGGGCATTTTCTTCCAAAACAATTCCGTTTCGTCGGCATTAAATATTTGTTCTGGAGTATAACTGCCCTCTTCAACGATTTTTGCTAGTTTACCCGGAAAGATTGTTGCAGCATTTTCGTCTGCTGATGCTACTTCTCCCTTTATTTTTACATTGTGAAATGCGTGTCTCTTTATAAAACCTGTCAGCCCTCCCTCACTTGCATTAAATGCCAGTTTCTTCGTTCCCTGAAGACTTGTTGATGGTTCCAATTCCTGAAGTTGGTTATATATTTCAAGTGCTTTTTCTTTTATATGTACCCCATCAATCAGTATTCTTTTTGACTGTAAATCTTCTATCCAAAACACCATGTGTTTTTCCGTTTTCTCTAAGATATGATTTCGACTATAAGATGATGTTTTGGAGCTTACTTTCGATTCAGAAATTACGGATCGTCGAATGAAATTCTCATGTTTTCCAATTGTTCTTATAGTCGCTTCTTTTAGACCAAAAGCTTTACCAACAGATATGGGACTTTCGCCTTTCTATAGACAACAGACAGTCTAAGGTTTTTATTTTAGTTTCTAAGGAAATTACTTGTCTCTTCGGAAGTTGTTGTTTAGGCATAAAAAGAATCCAAAAGATTCTTAGCAACAAAGCATTACCATCATTACAAATAATACACTGAAAATTTCACCATCGAATTAAAAAATTTTTAATTGAAACATTTACTTTTAGAAGTTTACCGAAATTATTAATACGTCTCACAAACTGACCACTCTTAACACAAAATAAATGTTGAATAACGAAATCATATGTTGAAGTTGAAGCATAACGAGATAAAGAAAAAAAGTGATCATAAAATTCTGGTATTCCCCGTAATCGACCAAGTTATAAACATGTGGACATAAACCGACCGACTTCTGACCACGGTATTCTGCCATTGTATTTTGTTACTGTATACATAAGTTTCTGTAAGACGCTATCAAAATTAGAATTAAGAATTTTTTTTGGGATTCGTGCTATAACAAAAAATTCGTGTAAAAAATTTATTGGTGAACCGTGTTATTTGAAAATCGCGTTAAAAAAGACCGTGTAAACAAAGAGTTGGGTGTACCACTATAAAGAGCGGAAAATTTCCTATTCTTCATCAAATTCGAAATAAAAAATTAAATGTAAATTTTTTGCTTAACCCTATGTTGATTTAAAAAACTTGTTATTTTGGCAAAAAATACATTGTAGTAAAGATTCCAGATTAAAATCTGAACGACACTATTAAAAAGATATTTCTGTTTTAGCCACTTCTGTATACTATATTTAAACAATTTGGGGAAGTTATTAAATTATTTTGTGATGAGCAGCACAAGAAGTTTATTAAAGTATACTACAGCGACCCACAGTAAGTAAATAAACGAAAGTAATTTAATATAATAATTAATTTCTAATCTTTTAGGTCTTCGTCTAACGCTTACGAACAACTTAATAATAAACCTCCACATTTTTTGACTTTAAATTTGAAGCAAGAAAAATCACCTCCACCAAAAGCAAACCGTAATCGTTCATCATCAAATGTTTTAAATTCTTCAACGTAAGTATATTTTTTTAAACTAATACTAATTTTTGGTCAATATAATTTTTTGATTATTTAAAGAGTAAACGATTCTGTATACGATACTTGTTCGAGTGCCAACAGCAACATGGATGAAGAAGAAGTTGAAGTTACTCTTCCCACAACTTTTTTATACGACATATTTGGGAACGAAATTAGGATTTTGGTAGATGATAATAATCACGCTTATGTATCAGTTGATGAATTAAAACGCCATAACTTCCCTCTTTTTGATGACTCTAAACAGCCACCACCAATAACTGAAGAGTAAGCGATATCTTTTTATATTTTTTATTTATAAACCGTTTTTATTTTAATTTTAAAGGAATTATCTTCAAGAATTGAAAGTTTATCTTTCATTGAAAGTACGGAAATTTCAAATGCTTCATCGTCAACATGTTTTATCAACATCGACTTCAAGTTCTATTATAAATGAGTAAGTTAATTTTTTTTATTTATTTATGTAAAGGAATTAGTAAAGAATCAAAATAAAAATCTGAATATAACCCCAAAATATTAAAGTTGGGGTTAAAAATTTTTAATGTCAATATGATGAGAAAGAATTTCATTAATTAAAGTTTTTTAACATTAAAATTATTTCGTGTTCTAAGACAACAGATGAATGGGTTATACCACCTTGCCGCTTGAAACAATATGAAATCCGCTTTGTATCTCACATACACATCATAGTTTTGTAAACAGTTTATGATATTAATGAATAACAAATATTGAAAAATGACGGAATTATTCTATAAAGAGGACACTGTTTTGAAAATTGTAGGTGAATGTGCACATTATATCTCTATCAGGCATTGCTTGAAATGCAAATAGTTATTTGCGATTCTAGGTAGCGAAATGACACTGTAGCATTTGAGAAAGATGAAGAGAAGGATTTTTTGCTATTTTATTAATTATTATTTACAATTTTTGAAATTGTCAAGAAATTATTTGACAATTGTTTGTGTCTTGTCACTAGGAAACGCGCTAAACGGTGCTGAATCCTATTTCAAATGCATTGCTACTTCACGCACACTTTTGTTACGTTACGCACTGCTGTCCTTAATAACGTACTTTACGAATTGAAAATCTCCTCAAAATGATGATTGAAGCAAAAGTAGATAAAAGACTTTTCGAAAAACTGCTATTAAATAAAAGTTCACTTTTTCGTAGTACTCAGCGACTGTCAGAACGCTACTTTTTTGTTCACAGGACCTAAAAGTCTTTTGTCTATTCTCGTTTGTAAAATCGCTGCTTTCAGGACTTTTTCAGTTCGTAAAATACGTCATTATGGAAAACAGTGCGTAAAGTAACGAAAAAGTGCGTGAAGGGGTTTACCAGAGGCGAGGAAGAATAGAGATGGCCAACTCTGTTTGATTAAAATAAACCCTACGTACAGCGCCATATTGTTTTGAAAATAGAAAATAAATATATTTTTGTCAATAAATCAACATAATTATAATTAGGTTATTATTAATAACCTATAAAATATCATTGTTATAATAACTTATACTAAGTAAATGATAATTAATAATAAGATAAGAATTATTAATGAATTATTTTCTTAATTTTAATTTCATATTTAAAGAATACGCCTTTGTATTGAGATTTGCAAATATCTCTATGAATTTGCTGATCGGTTGGAAAAGTTTGCAGTTTGAATATTGTTTTATCCGAATGAATTTTGCTGTATATCATATGAAGTTTGTATTTTCTCTTTACAAGTCTGGCAATTAATTCGTCTAAAAAGTTTTGTCGCAACAGTTCCAGCAACGTAAGATGTTGCAAAGTCATATTGCATTTCAGTGTCTTTTAACGCATTTGAAGTTTGATGAGACAGAAGAGATTTTAAATCACAAAGCGCACCAACTGTTTGATCTCTCTCACAGTTGGTGGCGGTGGAATGCGAAGAAACGTAATTATTTATTATTAAAGATTTAGCAGAAGAAATGAATGATGAACATGTGGGATTAATGTTTCTTACTCCATGGCTTCTTATGCTTGAAAAGAAATTTTCAATGGGATCTTGATTAAATGATCGTGGAGCGATATGTTGAAATCATATCCATGATAATTTTTGCATAAGTATAAGAAACCATCGAGTGTTGTTCAAAGACTGAATTAGTACATGTTTTTCAGACTGCGGTAACGTGAAACAAATAGTTTGTAAAATTGATTTTGCGGCTTGGCACATCGCCACATGACGCGATTTTTTTGATACTACGCATCTAAGGTTCTTTCCTGGCAAACCATATAATTTGCTCCAGTTAATACAGTCAAAAAGTATGTCAAAAAAAGAAACGTAAATCTGCCGTATCAGTGGTCTTAGGTGTTATGCAGTATGCAGACTTCTTAACGCAGATGCAAATGCATGGCTAAAAACTTGAGCACACGTACTTACTTTCATTAATTTTTTTAGCCATAACGTGTTCATCTGTTAATTTAATACATCGATTGTAATGATGACCAAGTCTTTTATCCAAATGGTAAAAGTCTACAATATGTTCCCAAGATGTTATTTTTTCAACATCATTTTCGGTAAAGTGTAAATTTTTCGTAAGCAAATTATTCCTTATACCTTTTAGAAGATGAGGACCATCATATAAATGAATGATTTCCTCATCATCTATAAGATATCCTTGATACCTGTTTTCTATATTACTTTTAATACAAATTTTATTAGTTCCTTTTAAGAAGAAACTAATAGCGGTTGTATTAGTAACCCAAAAAAAGCACGTGTTCGTCACGTGTTACACACTACACGCAGTCCTGTTTGTCTAATACGTCTAATAATATCTTTCATTACATGTATTAGATCTGCGGTTTTGGTGTAGTTTTCCACAAAATAAAAGCAAACTACTTGCTTCCATTTCTTATTATAATTCATGAACTGTGCTTCCCATAACTAACAGTAAGGCTTACGAATTTCATACATATTGTATGGTACGAACTACCATCCTGTCCGCACTTCAGAGCCGATATAATACTTTATTTCATCTTCTCCAGCACCGCTAAGGAGTTCTTCATCTAAAGAGATTTTCTGATTTTTTTTTTGTTAATTTTTCCTTTTTTGTCATCATCATGCCCCATATTCGGTTTTTTTTTCGATGAATTCTTTTTTCTCTGCCCTTACATTTCAACTTTCCATTTTTCCGTTCTCTTCTTCCTTTTTTATTGGCAGTTTTTATTGCATTTCTTTTTTGGTACTTTACGGATTTTGGGCAAATGGAAAACACGTAAAAAGTAAAATTACTCTTAGAGATCGATGAAAAGTTTTTTTTTATTTATAGAATCAGTGACATGTTTTGGGAATAATCAACATTCACAACATAAGGGTTTTTGGTAGATTAAACCCTTATGTTATGACTATTGGTTTCGCGAATTAATTTTATCAATCAAATTTTATATAATTTATATATAATTTTTTAATTTTAACGACGTTACGATTTTGTCATGAAGCACGTGGTTTCCTCTTTTTCAAATAACTTTTGACGTTGTGCCTGGATAAGGGAAAAGTTATTCTCAAAACATGTCGTACTGATTTTATAAATAAAACTTTTTATCGATCTCTAGAGTAATTTTATTTCTTGCCAAATAGAAAACACGGGTCCATTACCATTCAACACCTGACTGAATCTGAATTGAGAGAAACTGATTCGAACCAGTTTCTGAAGAAGGTTGCAACATGGCACCCGAAATGTCAAACATTTTTTCAAAAAACGCACCCGAAACCCGAAAGTTTCTAGTTTTAGATCTAGTGTTAGTCCTAGTGATAGTTCTAGTGTTAGTTCTAATTTTAGTTCAATTAACACCGGTCTTGAAAGCCTTCGCATCTTTGAAATTATTTTCGTTTTAGAAGTAGTTCAGTTCAGTTCTTCAAGGGGGATCCTATTTTGGTTAATAGCTTTTAATCGCAGCCACAAAAATAATTCTTACAATAAATCTCACAATACATCTCGCGGGCCGCTTGTTGGTCACCACTGATCTAGATAGAACAGTCTTATTAAAGCTATATATTGTAGATTTTGAATACTTCTGATTTTCAGAAATGTTTACGTATTTTAAAAGCAGTCGACAACTAGAAATTTTGTCTATGGATGCAGCAGTGACTCCAACTGATATTAGGACCTACTTTCATGACATGACCTCGAAGACCAGAGTAAATGACATAGATTTAGCACCGTCTGTACATAATCAACATGTACCGACGTTTAAGCAACATTTAAACCAATCAATACCATTATGGTCGAAACACCTGTTAATAGCATTAAATATATCTATATTTGTTACTTCGCAAACACGTGACAGAGTAACAAATGTTCCTCCGGGTTTTCATCGACTTTCGGCAACTTGAGTAGCAAAAAATGTACTATTTTAATTTTGCTAAAATTCTCTGCTCAACATAATCGACATATCTTGAAATTTCTTCGAGATATTGTGTTGTTTTAAAGAGGAATATTGTTTATTTTCTTTTCTTGTTCTTCCCCAAGCATACAATGAACATCTTTTATTAAGAATCAAATTCTTGACAATTGTGTGATTTTTGCCACATTTGGAAATACGGTAACTGACGGGGTAACTAGCTTCAATGGCGTTTTCGAGATTTTTATTTGATAATAGTAAGCATGACTTTAAATTGTGTCCTTATTTTTATAATTGGCATGTTTACTTTGTAAATGTCTTAACAGTAAGGAAGGTTTCTTGCAGGCAATTGATAATATGTCTCCACATATTATACATTGTGGTTTAAGGCAGTTGTTATCTCCTACATACGAAAATCCATATTTCATGTATTCCTCGCAATACTTTCTATCAAGTCTTTTGGAAGTAATATGAAATCTTTTGGAAGCAATATCAATTCTTCTGAAAACATGTCAAGTTTTTCAGAAGCAAGATCAATGACCGGTTTCTCGTAAGTTATAGTATTGAGTAGATATCGGAGCGACAGTTATTGGATCGATATCTTTTATCGAGTCGATATGGCCTATTGATGTTCTGGTAGGAACTGACCGACAGATATTGCATACAATAATTATCGAACGGTTTTTGAGTTGTCAATAAATCGATTACTTGTTTATTCCCGATGATAGGTTGTGGTAAAAATTTGAATATAATTAATAATTATTATTAATAATAATTAAAATTCGTATAATTATTTATTTATTATATTTGAGATGAAAACTGGAAAGCCCAGCGAAGTATCCAGTAATAAATCGCAATAAATAACATAACCAAATAATTTCTTAACAAAAATAAAAAATTGCTGAAGAAGAAATTAATAATAATGAAAATTAACAAAAAAATCAAATAATAACGAATGAATGATTAGTAAACGAACATAATTAACGAATAAGAAAACATTTGCAATGTTTTCAATTACAATTGTACAGAGAACAGTTGTAGGTAAATTATATTTATTATTAATTTCAAAAAATCATTAAAAAATCAGGTTAACTTCAATAATCTTTATCTCAAAAACGAGTAAAGATTTTTTAATTTGGTTCTCACAATGACAAATTTAAAATGGCGAATTTAATGATTTATATCTCAAAAATGAATAAATATTTTCAAGGTTCGCTTTCATCACAAGAAAGTAGACACTTTCCTCTATAAATCATGAATAATTCATTAGAAATTCTTTAGATATCTTAAGAATTCGATTTTTCGTGATTTTTTAAAATAAGATTATTAATTTCAAAAAATCATTAAAAAATAGGTTAACTTAAATTATCTCAAAAACGAATAAAGATTTTCGAATTTGGTTCTCATCATGACAAAATAGGCACTTGCCTCTATAACTTTTGAATGTATCATTAAATTATGTCAAGAATTCGATTTTTGGTGATTTTTAATTAGCTTGTTATTAAACAGTTCTTACTTCGAACCAGTTTCTGAAGAAGGTTGCAACATGGCATCCGAAACGTCAAACATTTTTCAAAAAACGCACGGCAAAACCCAAAAGTTTCTAGTTTTAGATCTAGTGTTAGTCCTAGTGATAGTTCTAGTGTTAGTTCTAATTTTAGTTCAAAGATTGTTAATTTCAAAAAAGCATAAAAAATTAGGTTAACGTTATCGTTATCTCAAAAAGGAATAAAGTTTATCAAATTCGGTTCTCACCATGATAAAATAGAAAAAATAGCTATTATTATAATGAATCATCCTGATTTCATGACCTGATTTCTTTTGAGATACAATTCTTTGAGAAGATGTTCGAATTTTAACTAATACATGTAATTATATTTTTGGCAAATTTTATCTTTCTGCCAGGATTTTTTGTTTCTTCTGAAACGTCCAGTAATTAGTAAAGTCCCAAAAAATTGCTTCAATTTTAAAAGATTCAAGGGGATTCATTCATATTTTCCTCAATTTTTTCTTCAAATATGACAATATTTCGAATGCAGATATTGTATAAAACTACACATGTACATATAAATTGAAAGTAATATCGTCCTACGTTTTATTCGCATTCTCACCGATAGGCAAGGAAATCTCCTTTCTAAAGTTTCAAAAAATGCACAGTACTTAATCACGTAAATATTTATGTAAATATAAATTAGAAAATTAAAATTATCACTTTTGACATACGTCACTGTCGTTAATCACACTTATCGAGTCGATATAGGTACTTGTTGCATGCGATATAGTTATCGGTTCGATATCGGTCCGATAACTCCTATTGACCCTATCAGAAACCCAATTGACGTATATCACTCGAGTTATCGATTAACAGGACAATATCGGTTCGATATCGACATGTGAATACGTACGAGAAACCGGCCATAAGTCTTTTAAAAGCAGTATCAAATTTTCCAGAGGCAGCATCGAGTCTTCTGAAAGCAGTTCAAGTCTTTTAGAAACAATATCACGTCTTTTGAAAGCATTTCAAAACTTCTGGAAGCATATCAGGTCTGTTGGAAGCTGTATCAATCATCAAAGAATCGAAAAGTAAAGTTTAATAATGTTCCCTTATCTTTTTAGAGAACTTTTAAATAAGTCACAGGTTTTTGGTTTCATCATGTGAAAGAGCGTTTTAAAGCAACACTGAATCGATAAAAAAGTGGAAACATTGTTTTTCACACATAAGCTCCCTATTCGTAGACCAGGTGACATATCAATGCGTACACGATAGGGTAGAAGAACCTGCCAATTGAAAACCTTCTACATTAGGTTCTAACTCTTTTCTAACTCACTTGGAAACCAAGTATCCATTCCTAACTTTTAGGATATTAATAACTATATTATAATCTGTTTATTATTCAAAGTCATCTCCAAATCTATTTACTTTATGAACTGGTTGGGTGTAGCACATTTTTTTAGAACAAAAAATTAGTGGTAACTTTAATTAGAAAGTTATGTTTTAGTAATTTTTAATAGTTTGTCAGTTATATGACAACTTAATGACACGAACAGAAAATAAAGACGAAACAAGGACTGGAGATAAAACGGGAGATTTAATTTTTATAATTATCAAAATTGACTTATATCAAACGTCAAATTACTACATACAAGCCAGAATTTTAGTAAATCCAAAATGTTCACTTGGTAATTTCTTACAAAAATAGACAGACTATAAATATATATTGAAAATAAAACCGAATGCCAGAACGTCAGAAGATGTGAAGCTCACTATTCTAACGACAGGGTAACGCTTTGACGGTAGTGTATTAACCCTCCAGTACACGCGCATTTTTTTTTGACGTGAGTGCTCGCACCGGACTGAGAGTCCGGGTTTCTTTGCCAAATAAGAGATGGCGCTGATGTGTAATTTGTATTAAACTCTTTAGATTACTAAAGTACCGCGGTTCATGATATCTATGTATTCAAACGATTCGAGCCAAAATGGTGATTTGACAGCATGTCAGTGACCAGGTGTACGAATAGGGAGTTTATGTGTGAGAAAAACGTTTTACTGCGCCCCCGATTCGAGACCATTATTAAACTTCACCTTTCGTTTCTTCGGTGGCTGATACTGCTTAAAACAAACTTGATAAGCTACCAGGAGCCTTGAAGTGCTTTCAAAAATGTTGATACTACCTCTGGAAGAATAGAAGCACTTGATAATGCTTCTAGAAGCTTTAACATAGCTTTCAGAAGGCTTGAACTGCTTCCACAAGATTTTATGCTGCAGCTGAAAGACTTGATATTATTTCTAGAAGATTTTAAATGATTCCAAAAGAATTGATACCGTTTGTAAAACTACTGTCTTAAAGAAGACATTTTTATTGCAAAAGGCACGAAATTGTTAATACAATTTGATTTTGCTTCCAAAATACCAAATACTGCTAGGATACAAAATGTTCATTTCAAAAGTTCAAAAAATTTCAATTATAAAACAAATATTGCTTGTGAAGGTGTAAGCACTGTTTACACGTTTACACGTTTTTCATATCACTTTTGTTTTGAGAACAGTCATTCGTGGTTTGAATCTTTTCCCAATTCAGTTTTTTCACTATCCAGCACCCATACTTATTTTCAAAAACCGGCGCTTATGAAGCTACGAAGATTGTGTTAGATGTACCACTGACGATCTAAAGATAAATCAGTTAGCTGCAGAATTCTTCGAATCCTCTATTTGGGCATCGTAAATCTTACACAAATTGCTGGTTCTTGTCCTAAAAATGCTTTAGCACTAGCTCATCTGCCGTTTCATTGGCAGCACTTCCAGAGTGACCTCAGTGTAGTTAAAACGACGAACCGCTTGAGCTATCTGTATTTCCACATAAATTTTGATAATCCTCTACTTGATTTCGAGCTTTGTGGAGATGAGTTACTCAGCTTGTGTTCTCATTTAATCCCAAGATTATTCCTCACTTGCGCAATCAGTAATAAAATGTCCAATATAATTATATTTACAAACTCACTTCTACAGTATTATATATTTAGAAATCTGAAACTAGCAACTAACGCCATTAACAACGACAACATTCTGATCTGAAATAATACTTTGACGTCCTTCAACATCGGCAAATACTAAAAAAGGGATTAACTAACTAGAAACTGACGAAATGACCTATTTACCTTTATTAGCTGTTTCCACCAAAACTTATTTTCGAAAGTAAGTCCTTTTTTCGTAGACAAGAACGGATATATTAAAAAAAAATGTTAACTTGAATGGTTGCGGTCCGCCGAACCAGCGGTTGCAAATTACTAAAAGACTCTGTAAGTCGATAGTTAAACTTGCAGGAAAAGATTTTATTAATCATAAAATCGTGGCTAAGAGAAAATACAGGAAATTATTTTCAGGATTCTGAGATGACCGCTAGGAGGTGCAAATACCATCTTTAATGCCTTGAAATCTTAACAATTAAACAATTAGTCATCTTAGGAATGGTATCTCAATTTTAAGATACTTGTACATTTCAGTTTCAGTCCAGTCCCAGTATATTCCGGGTTCATGCCGGGATTTCATGAAAGAAGATTTATCGTTTAGAAGTTTGGGAGCATTAAGAAAGATTTGCAATGAAAATACGATTGGCACCAAATAAATTAATTTTCTGGAAGCATTTCAAGCCTTATAGACGCAATGTTAAGTATTCTGACAGCAATATCAAATCTTTTGTTAGCATTCCAAATGTTTTGGAAGCAATTTAGATCTTCTAGAAGCAATATTAAGCCTACCTGAGCCAATATCGAGACTTTTGTAACCATTTTAAATCTTCTAGAAGTAGTATCAAGTCTTCTGGAATCTTCTCGAGTCTTCTGAAAGCATTTCAAATCTTCCAGAAACAGTATAAAGTCTTACAGGGGCTATATCTAATCTTTTGGAAGCATTTTAAAATATCTAGAAGCAGTATCATGTCTTAATTATTAAAATCTTCTAGAAGCAGTATCAAGTCTTTTGGAAACTTCTCAAGTCTCCTGAAAGCATTTGAAATCTTCTGGAAGCAGTATAAAGTCTTACAGGGACAGTATCAAGCCTTTAGGAAGCATTTTAAAACATCTAGAAGCAGTATCAAGTCTTCTGGAATCTTCTCGAGTCTTCTGAAAGCATTTCAAATCTTCCAGAAATAGTATAAAGTCTTACAGGAGCTATATCTAATCTTTTGAAAGCATTTTAAAATATCTAGAAGCAGTATAAAGTCTTATAGGGGCAGTATCAAAGCTTTAGGAGGAATTTTAAAACATCTAGAAGCAGTATCAAGTCTTCTGGAAGTAGTATCCAGTCTTTTGGAAGCACTTCAAGTAATTTTGAAGTATTTCAAGTCTTCTAAAAGTAAGTATAAGGTCTTCTGGAAACATTGTAAGTCGTCTGGAAGTATTGTAAGTCATCTGGAAGTAGTATTCTGGAAACCATATCAAGTTTCTTAGATACAATATCAAGTCTTCTGGAAGCATCTTCAGTCTTCTAACAGCGACATAAAGTACTTTGGAAGCATTGTAGGTCGTCTGGACACACTTCAAGTCCTCTAGATGCAATATCAAGGCTTCTAAAGGCGTTGTAAGTCATCTGTAAGCATTGTAAGTCGTCTGGATGCATTGTAAGACATTTGTAAATTCATCATTTTAAGTCTTCTAGAAATATCAGTCTAGAAATTCAAGTCTTCTGAAAGCAATATAAAGTTTTCTTAAGACAGTATCAAATCATCTAGAGGTAACAACACCAAGTCTTCTGGAAACATTTTAAGTTTTCTAGATGCTATATCAAGTTATCTGAAAGCATTGTAAGTCGTCTGGAAGTATTTTAAATCCTCTAGAAGCAGTAACAGTCTTCTGGAAACCGCGGTACTTTATAAATCTAGGGACTTTAATTTGTATTCTTTTTAAGACAATAATTAAAAAAAATTTTTTATTATCATAAAATTTGCGATAGGCAAATAAATGCCCGCGTTGAATACGCTGCACATTTTTCGGGGCATTTATGTTCTACAGCTTTCATTATCTTCTTCGTTTCTTCTAATCAGATAAGAAGCAATTTTGAACGGAAAAAAAAACATCTTACCGTCTGCAAAATTTTTTGAAAAGCTTCAGTCTTCACCTTCAAAGAGTATTTTTCTTCGCTATCGTATTCATATTCGTATTTTACTGTGTTGTACACTAAGAAATTTTTGACACTAAAATGACATAATTATGTCGGTAAAAAAGTTGCTTTTTCTGTTAAACAATAGAGGGTGCAGAACCCGGAGTGAGAGTCCGGTGCGTGTACCGAAAGGTTAAAGTGATAAAAGTTTGCTTATAAGGACACTGGCGGTGAGGGTACACTCCACGGTCAGGCTGTACACTTCCCGCCAGCCAGTCCACTGGAAGGCTCATTTATAATTAGAACTTGTATTAGGTTTTTATTTGGTAAGATTTATTTTTCCGCCATAACAACTTTTCTTTTGAGTACGGCTAAACAATCTATGACGTGGATTACATCTTTGGCCCTTTAACCTGATTAATAATTGTTCTTATTGCTCACGTGTTGTCGTTGGATACTTGTTGCTATTATACATATGGATACTTTTTTACAGAGATTTTGATGCCGTTGTGGAATTTTTTTTCCGCTTATAAAGATGACACTGTTCCGTTTTTAAATGAAAACATCGCTAATTTTTATCTTATTAAAATCGTTATATTTTTCTGATTTGAAAAGTATAGGTTCGATAAAAAATCGAACCCTATACTCGAAAATTTTCAAACACCATTTCCATCGTCTAATGCAAATATATTGTTAACGTAAATAAATAGATATTTATGAAACAGTGTGTGAAGTTAGGTTTTTCCGCATGAACGTGATGTTTACAGCACGAGCAAAGCGAGTGCTATATATCGTCTGAGTGCGGAAAAGAACTTTACTCACAGTTTCATACAATATTTTATCTACGAACTAAAAATTAATGTTTTAATAATTATTCACAATTTTTGAACTGTCAAGAAATGATTTGACAAGTATTTGTATCTCGTTACTATGAAAACGCGCTAAATGGTGCTGTAAAAGCCGTGTGTTAAAGTAAATCCCTTCACGCACTCTTTTGCTACTTTACGCACTGTTTTCCTTAATAACGTACTTTATGAACTGAAAATGTCTTTAAAACAGCGATTTTACAAACGAATGTAGATAAAAGTAATTTTTTTAAACAAATAATTTTGTTTTTCAAACACTATTAAAATAAAGTTACAAAGAATGGTGAGGTCGTGTACCCCTTAAATAGTGCTTTAGATCAATAATTTTGAGATATAATTTCGAGATTTTTTGAGATATAGTTAGAAATTGAATTTATTCCTTTTGTTTTAGTGTCCTTAATGATTATAAAACTTCAAAACCCCTTACTCCCATATCAAAACAACAAAGTCAGTCAATTTCTCTTAAGAAATCTGGAAACAACAATGTGCAAAAACCTATAAATGGAACAATTAACGTTGCTACGGAGAATAAGCCTAAAAATGGCGAAAAAAGGCGAAGTTATGTAATACAAGAAAATATTAATATCGTTCATGTACCATTAAACACTCCAATTGAGGTGAAGATCTTTTTTCTGTTACAGTTTTAATTAAAATCACTTTAATGTAGGTTTCAGTTACTTATGGATTAAATGAACGCCGTTGTTACGTTTATTTAAAATCGCGTGAATCTGATATTTGTACATTATCACGAAAAATTCAAATTGAAGCGAAAAAATCATCGCCGGTAGAAAATCCGATAATCGGTAATATTTATGCTGCCATTTATGAAGGAGAATGGTAAAAATTATTAAATTGTTATAAGTATGAATTAATTAATTATTTATTTTTTAAAGGCATCGTGCTATTGTTCAAGGAACAAATCCATTAAAAGTTCAATACATCGACTTTGGAAACGACAACGATTTTCCATTAAAAGAAGTTCGCCATCTCTCCGAATCTCTATGTAATCTTCCGAGGGAAGCAGTTTGTATTAATTTTGGGACAAACCCAGTACCGGGCAGATTAGAATATGGTTCAATTCTGCACATCATCGCATTACGACGTGTAATTACTAAAAATGCGTATTTTTAATTGTTTTGATTTATTTCGTTGTAGAACGGTGATTTTTCGTATCAAGTTAAGAAAGCTTCGGAAGAAAGAAAGGATATGAATAAGAATGACAATTTCGAAAGGGAAAAAATGAAAGATGAAAAGGAAATTGTTCAAGATAACATAAAAACGTTGGTTGATGAGGAAAAAAATGACACAAAAAAAGTGGAACATGTAACTAAGGTTAACCCTTTAAATCTCTTAAGTTCGTTAAAACAAAAATTACCAAGTGTTTCTGAGAAGAAAGTTGCTAATCCACAAAGAAGGTATAATAACAGCATTATTTTTTTGGTAATAAAGTTAATTTGATTTTTTTAGTACAATTCTTGAAATTTACAATTGGGGAAGTGGCTTACTACAGTATGTGAATAACATTGACGGTAATCATATAGTATTCATCATGCATGTAGAAGCAGAAGAAGATCTAGAAAAACTTGATTCTATTTCTGACGTGGTTTCTAAAAAGGACAGTTATGAGTAAGAAATTTAAAGTTTTTTTAATAATTCACAATCGGGGTTGGGTATTTTGACACTACCACTAAATTATACTACTATTGTCTATTCAGTGATAGTTAAAGTGCAAAGTCCATTATTACTGAAAATTTAGTGATACTGAAAAAATTGCATTATCAGTAAACTTTTAGTGATACTCAAAAAAAAATGCACTATCACTAAATGTTTCGTGAAACACGATTTTAAACTAAATACATTTGTATTTATTTACACTTTATTATTATTGATGCTTTGCACTACTTTCAACTAGGCAAAATCATTACGGTCAATGGCATTTTGAAATGTCCATATTAAGAACAAAGAATGAACAAAGAAAAAATGAGTTATGTTTTCCCACTTTTGGTGTTGCAAAACTAGAAGTCTCCACTCGGAATTTTTTTGAATCCAATTTCTTATACGACTTCAGTTTATATAGTCTTAGTTTTATTCTTCAAGCAGCAGTATTATGGTGAAAGATGATATGTTCAAGACGTGAAACTATAGTGACTCGCGCTCCGTTTTACGGTATTTTTCTCGGTAAATACGCGCTTTTGTTGCTTCTTTCTTTTTAACCAGGGATGTAGTATATTTTTATAATAGTAAGCTAGTTCTCTCTGAATGTAAAATCCTCGCGTTGTTGGTTTTAGTTTGGATTTATCTAATTGTAAATTGTTTCTATTTTTTTTTTTTTCTTTCGTTTTTCTTTGTTTTTTCTCTTCCTTTCTGGGCGATCTATATTGTTCAATGTAGATTTTTGCGACTTATCTACTACGAATCTTAACTACTAAAATCTAAAAATCGTAATTTAACTTTTTATTGTTAATTTAACATGTGCAACAACTAAAAAAACTAAAAAAGTTACACAAATGAACAAGCCTTGTTATAACTCTGGTGTTCTTCTGCCACCTCCACTGTTACTGCGGGGCTAGCTGTGGACCAGTCATATATTGAAATCATAATTCAAGTGACTTCTGGCGGCGAAAAACGTTAGATAATCTAATAGCATTCAATTCGCCTGAGATTCCGGATAGTAGTAAAGGTAACCAATAAAATGATGATTTCAGACCTATGAATGAGATGCTTAACTATTTAAAAATACAAGCATCTGATGTTACTGTAAAACAATTGGGTAAATTTGTTCTGCCGATCTTGAATCGTAAGCGTCCATTGAAAGAAAACCTCTTTTTCCTCCTCTGCTGTAGTTCACAATATTGCTTCAACAATGATCTTTGCTGACTCCGAAATTTCTGATCCCCTGGGAATAGTGCAAGTCTTTTCTGTCTTGTTTTCTGAAGCCTCCATTCCTGGACTTTCAACTATCAATAAATGTAACCAGCAAGTTAACTGTTTTGGCTTCTTTTACTTACTCCATTTACTGTCGAAAAGGTTGAAATTTGTATCAAACGATTAAAAAATAACTTACCGCTGGCGACGACGGGCAATTGTTATTATTAAAGATTGTGCACCCTTCCTCAGCAAACCGTTAACCTTTATATTTACTTTGTGCTTAGAAACTAAAACTTTTTCTCTAATATGGAAGAAAACTCGCATAACTCCGGTAAAAAGGGACAGATTTAGTTGAAAATTACCGACCTGTTAACATTCTGAACCTTTTATTTTCAATTATTATAAACACAAAATTCAAACATTTTAAAATTACTCGATGTTACATTATCAAGATATCTTAATTAAGCGTAAATTTAACTATAAAATGAATATTGTTGTTTATTAAACTAGTAGAATGCCATATTATTTTTTTAAATAATTAAATTTACGCTTAATTTAGATATTCTTGTTAATGAGCTAAAAAAGCTCGAAACGTAGAATAATTTTAAAATGTTTTAATTTTTTAAATAAAATTAAAAATAATACTGAGAAGTAGCGTTTATTTTAATTGAAAATAAATGATAATAACCTCAGTAAAACAAAGAAGAATCACATAAATACTTTGAATCATTTTCTCACGGTATTCGAAATATTACTATACTCCAGAATGAGCCAGTGTGTTCGCCCATATATAAGAATAATAATATCTGATCATCAGCACGGATTTATGACTGGTTATTCAACTATAACTAATTTCAGTTGTCTTTAAGAGTAAGAAGGTTGAAGACGTGTTTGACCACATCAATGGTTACAATTACGTAAAATCGTGTTGTGACGTAAGATAATTTTTAGCTGTACTAACTAGTTATATATTTTGAGCGTGCTTGTATTTACTAACTACCTACTTTAGTGGTTAAAGCCCTATACGTTTATAAGTTTCTTTTTCTTTCTCAAAGTTTAATATCTTTGCGAATTTGTTTTGTGTGGGTGTAGTTGTTGTTGGAGAAAACAAGTTGTGCTATGTTGTCAAGCCTACGTTATCCCCTAAGGGGTCCGTTGCCGCGCTTAGCAGCGCACCGGGAGTGTCATAGAAATGTAAAGTCTGTTAATCACCCGAATCTAGACACAGATTATCTCTTTTTTGTCCGCCTCCTGTTACCCCTTCGGTATCTTCTCCACCTACCACTCTGGAATCTGTATATAGCCAAGGAAATTCGGTTTGATGTGAAGTCGCTGAACACATCCAACAGTTCTGCAACAACAAAGTGTCGGAGTTTAACGGTGTCATAAGCAAGCTTCATAATCAATTCAAACTTATTGAAAAAATCACTGCTGAACACATCGTGCTAAAAAAAAGAGGTTATTGATCTAACTAGTCGTGTTTCAGAATTGGAACAATATTCCAGGCGCAGCATCCTCGAAATACAAGGTATTCCTCAGAATAACAACGAGGATGTGGTCTTCACTTCAATTGGCGAATGTCCATACAATCTTCCGACGTTGTTGCGATCCATCGAGTTCCTCAGGGTCTCGGCAGAGCTTCCAATTCGGACTCTAAAGCATTTGTTGTCCTTTTTTTGTAGTGGCATCGTTCGTGATCGAATCTGAAGGATTCTGTACCTGGTTGATTCGACATCCTCCATTGAGAGGATGTCGGATCAACTTTTTATCAATGCACATCTTATTCAGGCGAACTAAATTCTCTTTAGAAGAACCAAGAAGGTGACCAGGGTGAAGAAGAACAAATATGTATGGACTCATGACTGTAAAATATTTTTATAGGAAGGTGATGACTCACGCTTCATTTTAATAAGATCCTTGGATAACATTGATTTTATGTTTTGATTGCTGTGACATCCTCACTGTTTGTCTTTAACTTGCCTGATATTTGCTGGTTAGCCGATTTCGTTACCGGCGCCTCCATTTCTTTCTATTCGTTTGGTGAATTTCTGAATGCCCTCGCTTTATGTGGTTTCAACCAATTTAATTTTCACATGAATGTCTTTCAGAATACTCTTGATTTAATTCTTGCTAATTTTTCTTATATGTCTTCTATTACATTAATCACTTATCCTCTGATTCCTGACAATAGTGCTCATGCCACTTCATATCTAGCACTTATTGCCTTAATAGTCAAGTACTATTAAGGCAATAAGTGCTTCCACAACCTGCCTTATTAGTACTTATTGTCACTGATAAAAATCCTCCTATTCTAATAAAATCATGTCCTGAATCTCTTTCTCTAGCATTTGCTATCTTATTTAATGAATCCCTACGGAAAGGTACGTGTCTAACCTTATGAAAGCGAGCCTATATTTTGCCAATTCTCAAATCCTGTAGTAGTAACCTTATATGTAACTATCGCTCAAAATCTACAGGTTGTATAAAAAGTATGGAATAATGGTTATAACTATTTTCCGCGTATGTTGGTGTAGAAATGAAATTAAAATGATGGCAGCAGTTAAAGTTACGACATTAGCAACAAGGCAGTGGCCTAAATGATCAGTAAAAGCACGAATTGTATTTCTTAAATGTTCGGGCAATATTTGAGCAACTTCGTACCATATTCCCCATGCTAATTCTGCTAAATTATTAGGGCGGTTTTGGTATACTTTGCTCTTTAGGTGACCACATAAGGATAACAATATAGGAACCCTGCGGTTTATCCAACAATTTAATAATACTTCATCTAAAAGCCAGCGTACATCTAGTTGATGATGAGGTAGTCCCTCATTCATTTAAGATGTTCGCTAATTATCTAAATCAAGATATTTAATTATAAGGTAGTGAGGTGATGCCCCATCTTGTTGGAGATTGTTTTAATTCGGAAATCATTACTCCTTCACTATATTGTACACGTCTATCAAGTTCATTTTCTGAAAACTCTTGCAGTTAAGCTGGATTATAGGGATTTGTTTCGTCGTTTATAAAATTTAAATAGATCCTGTACAGACACCGAAATGTATTACTCGTTGACGAGTCGGGGTATGGGAGTTATCTGTTATTTCTTGTAACGCACCTTGTTTCATATCTTCATTTGTTGCAACATTCGTATTTTGGAATATCCTTTACATGACCTGTCTCCTTATAATATTTTAGAGTTTGACTAACAACCGATTGATTAATTTGTTGTCGATTTGGATATGTTTCATTAAATAAAACACATGCTTCATGTTGCGTTCTTCATTATTACTGTATTACGTAATTCCCTTAGGATCCCCTTAAGGGTCCGAAATGATCGTTCAATTCTGTTCGTTGTAGTATCTCCCATTAATGGTAAATATTTTCTAAAAGAATGTATTTACATTTCTTTACAGCTATCCCAATTTTTAAGAAATTGTTGCTCAACTGTACAGGGTGGGCAAATTTTGGTGTTATTATAGAGCATCTCGGAAACTATAAGAGATACTAAAAAAGTAGGTGCCATGTCTCGGTCTCTTTTTCAGAGAAAGATTCAGTCCCACAAAGACAAAACCACTATATTCTTTTGTTTTTAAGTTATAGTCAAAAAGTCATATTTTCGCTATTTCAATAAATACTAGTGACGGCAATACCGCTCCTAATCCTGTCGCGCTCCAGGAACGATCGCTACACAAAAATACCGTTTCAAAATACCGCTCCAAAATACCATGACCTTGAAATTGTTGCAACAGTTCCAATGCAACGCACCTGTATGAATAGAAACGAACGGTTCATAGGAAATTGTGGCGTAAAAAACCGTACATAAATCGTCTAATACAAAACTATAATTTTATATAAATATACAGGGGTGCATTTTCATGTAAATATGTTACATAATAAAGATACTTTTTTTAACAAAAGCAAAAACATACCTAGTTTAGTTTCGTAGTAAATTAGAAAAAAAAACTACATGTTCTTCACCCCTAATTATCATAATTTTGAAAAATTACACGCTATTCGAAAATTTTAAACGAATTATAAACGTTCGAAATTGCATCATTTCGTTCCTCTTTCCTCAAATAGCGTACCATCACTACAAATATGGTATATTGCAAATATTTAATATGGTATGTATATTCCATTAGAATAATGCTCCGCAATATCGTTCCTCAAATACCGTCTTGTAGTGATAGTATATATGTAATTCGTTACGTTCTGTAACGGGTATTTTAAAATCGCTCCTCATAAATACCGCTCCAAAATACTGTTCCTCAAATACCGTCCTATCTTATAGCGTAATCTAAAAATATTAATTTTTGGTCTGTACAGAATGGATATGATTTTAATACAGTAAAATACTCTGTCGTAGCTTATACAAGATGTAACAACCCAATAACATTTAACATTGAATGCATTATTCGAGATTTGGGTATTTTATTTGATGATCAATTTTAATTAAAAAAATCATGTTAATGCTATAGTAAAGTCAGCCCCTGCTGCATTGAATTTTATCTTCGGACAATAAAACATTAAACAACGTGACCGCATTAACAGCACTTTTCTATGCGTTAGTTCGTACAATATTGGTATATTCTTCCCTGGTTTAATAGTCTTGTTATATTTCTTGCTAGCTCATGTTCGAAAGAGTGCAGAAGAGGTTCTTAAAATATTTACATTTTAAATCTGTTCGTCAGTATATAGAGCGAGGTGTTGACTACGTCACATTGTGTAGTGTTGTAAAAACACATACCGAGTGCCGATCGTTAGAACAAACGTTCTGATATAGACACATATGACACGGAACTCAAGTGATGAAATTACGACTTAAGCTATTGTGACATATTACTATTAGTTTCTTTCATTTAATTTTTGTTCTGAATTTACCTGAATTGTTATTAATTTTGATTTTCGTGGTTCACTTCTTTCTTTACCATTTTTTTGGTACATTATCCTGTAATTGGGTCTTCCTGCTGGATAATAAAGTGGATAACGTAATTCTTTTCACTATCACCGAATATTCAGCCATAATGAAAATCGTGGTTTAATTACCACTGAAAAAGTAGTGCATTGTTTCCAACCCTGTTCATAATCTGTATGTTAAATGTAATTATAAGTTAGCTTTATACAAGATGATGTTTAGTACTGAAGCTAACTTCAAGTTATAATACTACCACTTACCCTTATAATACTACAAAAAAATGTCTTTGTTTCTAGTGCTAATCTTGGAGATACTGTAGCATTATACAAAGAAAAAGAAGATAAATGGTTTAGAGGAACAGTATGCAAGAAAGAAAACGATAATTACCACATTGCTTTAATTGATTATGGTAGAATTGAAATTACATCTAAAGTTTATAAACTTGATAAAGCGATAAGTGACATTGCGGAGTTTTGTTGCGTTTGCGTTGGATCTGAAAAGTTTTTAAATGAAGCCAATAAGGTTGTTTCTTTTTTAATTTAAAATTATTTCTAAAAACTTGTTTGTATTATAGGGACATATTATGTTTGAAGTGTTATCAAAAAATCAACTGCAATTGCAGTATTCTGATGAATCTAAAGAAACAGTTTCGTGTACTAGATGGGATCCTTTCCCTAAGAATGTTGATAAAATAAAACCAAAAGAAATTGAGCCTATTTTTACAAGACCGAAACAAATGGAATTAAAAAATGGGGATTTGTGTAAAGTTTCCTCTTTTGGACAAGGAAAATTATATGTAAGAACGCTTGATTGCTTGAATTCTTATAAAAAAATTATGAATTCAATATTAGAATATGAAGGTAGCTCATTTTTAATCATTACTTAGTTAAAAGAAAATAATTATTTTAAATTTTAGCTGCCAAATTAGAAAACCCAAAACTATCTCAAATTGCTTTATCTAGTTATAAAAACAGCGACAATTTATATCGAGTTGTGATTTTAAACATAAATAATGATCAAGTGGATGTTGAATATTTAGATTTAGGAGTTATTGATCAAGTAAATATAAAATCTCTAAAAACTATCTCTGAAACTCTCGCAGCCAATCCAATTACAATAATTCCAATCACCATATTGGGATATGAAAATGATGAATTTAACGAAGAAGAATTAGAAAAAATTCGAAACATATGTGAAACTTCAAAAAGATTTTCCACGGTAAATAATTTAATCTTAATTTAGATCTTTCATAAATGTTCCTATTTTTAGAATATTATTTCAAATACTCCATTAATATGCGATTTAGTCTGTGAACCCGATAAAGAATCGTTAACTAAGACTTTGCAAAAATTACGGAAGAAATCTGATCGTTTTCTTTATGATGATTTACCGAAAAACAATGTAACTGGAGAAGTAAATGTTTTATGTTTGGACAACAGTGACGGTAGTGCTGTAGTATTTTGTAATATGTATGATGAGTCATTCAGTCAATTGAGTTACATTACAGAAGCTACAAAAAATTTCCAATATAAAGAATCTTATGTTCCTGTTGAAGATGAAATCTGTTTTGCTAATTATGAAGGTAAGCTTAGATTAGTCTTTTGGGGGTGTTTTCAATTGGTATAAGATTGTTCAACTTATAATCTGATAAATTAACATTGACAAAATGACGTCATTCAACTTTCTTAGCATTCATTATTTGTAGAGTTTTGAAATCTTGATAGTATGGGTTGCTTATTCGAAACTTTCGATCGAAAATGTTTTCAGGATGACCGTTACTTTCGGTCTACTGGAAGTAGATTATAACTTTGTTATTTTAAATAAAATGCCCATATGTCAGCAAACGTTCAATTGACAAAGTTCTGTTTCGACATGGTTACTCTTCAGATGATTTTAAATGGATTGTCATTTTTTACATCAGAGTATGTGTGTTTGACAGTGTGTGAAGAATAATCTTGCCAATGCAGAGTTTTTTGAACAACCGTTAGCTAAGATATTATGGGGTTCTACAGAGCATGATGAAATTTATCAAAAAGAAAACACTTAAAACCAAAATAACTCGAAAACAAAAAAGCGCTAGGTACCTACAACTGTTATACCTAGTGCTTTTGGTTTTTGAGATTTGCTTATCAGATAGAGAAATTAATTGTCTACAAATTATTAGTTATTATAAATTATACTTATCAGTTGCAGTTGTTGAGATATGATGTAATAAATCAAAATTATGCAATAAATGGTAGATCTTGTTTATTTTTTCATTGGTAGGCCATGGAACAACAGCATAAAAATACGTGATTACACACTAATACTGATTTTAAAAAAGAAACTATAACTAATTTTCAACAAAACTTTATAAGTGTTCAAATATCTGCTGTGTTTGCTCTATGCATACACGAAATCGATTTATGAAGAATGATGTTTCAACACGACAGAGCACCTCTTTCTTATTCCAGGGACGTACAAAACGATTTAAATTTTTGGTATAGGGGCATTAGATTGATCGTGGAAGTCCAATATTGTGGCAAACAGGATCGCTTCATCTAACTCCCTCAGACGTCTTTTTTTGGGGATACATCAAAATCCTAAATATTTTAACGACGAAAGAAGGTGTGGTAAATTGCAAAAGGGAAATTTTAGAAACTTCGTAAAAATGAAAATGGAAATTCGTAAATCTATGCATAGACCACATAAGGCGTACATTTGAACACTTATAGAGTTTCATTGAGTATTTTTTAACCTTTCCTTTTTAAGATCCTTACTAGCGTGTAATCACGTATTTTTATGATCTTATTTTATCATTTTCATTCATTACATGATTTTGATTAATTCCGTCAAATCTCAAGAACTGCAATAGATAGGTAGGTATAGGGACATACAGTAATGATTTGCAGAGAATTAAATTCTCTATCTGATAAGCAAATCAGATCCGGGTTCCAAGCAGCAACTGTGATGTCTTTGAGAAATTCAGTTTTAAAGAATAGTGTTTATTGCTAAAAAAAGTTTCCAACTAAAATAACTCAAAAATTAAAAGCACAAGTGTCAATATCTTATCAAAGTTAACATATTTTGGTATGTAGAATTATCTACAAGTTTACTCATTTATAACAACAAGAGTAGAGGGGCAAGTTAGACACTACTGACTCACTTACCCCATTACCTAAACAAAATCTATTGAGAAATTAAACGATATTCTAAAAAAATAAAATTCAAAAAAGCAGGAAGAAAAAGGTGGATCTTGTACAACACACAAAAAGACTAAGGAGTTTCGAATTCAAAACATTCGATTCACTAGAATACTGCAAAAATGTTTGCTGTATATTCTGCAATGAAATTTGTGGTAACACTTGCTATAAAGATTGTATAATGTGTTTGAAATGTAATCTTTGCGTCTATGAAAACTGTTTCAACAACGAAATCGGATCAGAAAATTATATTTGCAACAAATTCTTTATATCCTGTTGGAAATAATGCACAAATTGTTATAATTAAGTCAAACATGGGAGACCATTAATATGTTTTATTTAACTTAGTTTTACACATTTATGTTAACAATACAACATAACGTTTTTCGTACAAGATCTTTCTATTACTACTAGTGGTTATACCACCAACTATACACATTTATGACACCTCCCCTATAAAGTCAATACATTATATAATCATTATATCTAGTAGGTTTTTGCATGATTCTTGCTGGCTTAATATTTAAATCAACAGGCGGTCACCCATCATCTGGACTTACAGGCACAACACCGGTTTCAACATTATTATTCAAACCATCATTGCTATCATTACTGGACTCGTGGACTTTAGGACAGAGACGAGGAATTGTACTTTCTTCACTAGCTAATTTTCTGTTAGTTATTGATTTTTTCAAGTCTTGGCTATTTCTCCTCAGTACATTCAGTCCTGTGTTTATCAAGTATGATCTTGGACTTTCATGTTGACCTATGATTACGGCTGGCTGCCACTTCCTGTTCTTTCTATAAACTATACTTTCTCCCACCTTTAAGTCCGTCAAAGGTTTTGTTCCTCTGTCATAGTATTTTTTCATTATTTCTGGTCTCCTCTCTAAATCTTTTCTGAAACTCTTAATTTCCTCATTCATTTTGTCTACCACAGGTAACTTTGTTTTAATTTTTCTTGAGAACAAAAGTTCAGCAGGTGATCTAATCAATCCTGTTATTGGTGTGTTTCGATATTCCATCAACGCAGCATCTAAATCTTTAGTTTTACGAAGTATATTTTTAGCCGTCTGTACGAAGCGTTCTGCCAAACCATTCGATCTTGGATATCTGGGACTGCTGGTTCTGAACTCAAAATCATATTCCTTAGCGAATTTTCTACATTCAAAGGACGAGTAAGGTATATTATTCGATATTACAATGTCTGGCACACCATGAGTCGCAAACACTTTTCGATTTCGTGTGGTATCAGAGGTTCCCGCATGTTTGCATATCTATATTTTTCACAAACTGCGCAACGTTCAATCATTTGTTTAATATCAGTTGCCATACCAGGCCAAAACAGTACTTGACGAGCTCTGGCAGTCGTTTTATTTGTACCGAAATGTCCCTCATGTACAATTTTTAACATATCTTGTCTTAATGATCTAGGTACGACTACTCTATCTCCCACAAAAACCATTCCCCTATACACATCTATGTCATTTTGTATGAACCATTTCTGACAAGTCTTTATTGACTTCACCAACATCATCACTATAATATCGTGACAGATAATCTGCAACATGTAAATATTTTCCAGGTAAATAATCAATATCTATGTCATATTTTAACAACTTTAATCGTATCCTTTGTAAACGAGGCGAGTTTATTTTACAAAATTCCTTATTCATTATACAAACGTTAGGCTTATGATCGGTGATTACTTTGATTGTTCTTCCATAAATATAATTATGAAATTTTGTGCTGCAAAATAAATTGCCAATAACTCTTTTTCTATTATTGCATATTTCCTTTCAATATCATTCAAACCTCTAGATGCATAAGTTACCGGCTTATCATCTTGCATCAAACAACACCCAACACCATTTTGCGAAGCATCTTTCTATATCACAATTCGTTTCTTCTCATCAAAATTCATTAGAGTGGTATTCTTATTAATTTCATCCTTAATTCTTTGTAATGCCCCATCATGTATCGGTAACCATTGGTATTCTACATCTTTTAAAGTAGATGACATAATGAACTAGCTGTTTCTCCTAATCTTGGAATAAATTTTCTTACATAATTGATTAGACCTAATAACTTTTACAATTCTTTTTTAGAATTAGGTTTTAAATCATTTATAGCTTTCACTTTTTCATTATCTAGTTTCATTCCCTCTCTACTGAAAATATGTCCCATGTACTTTACACAACTTTTTCTAAATTGTACTTTTTCTTTATTGAACTTTACACCTTTCTCTCTTGCCCTCTGAATCACCTTCTTTAGAGTTTCATCATGTTCTTGTAACGTATCTGTTGCAATCAACAAATCATAAAAATAAATGATTGTGTTTTCAATATCACCAAAATTTTAGTTATTTATTTTTTGAAAATATTACGGTGCTATTTTTAGACCAAAAGGTAACCTTAGGAATTTATAGGAACCAAATGGAGTGGAAAAGGTTGTAAGTTTACTAGATTCATTACATAGTCTTATTTGGTAATACCCAACTTAAAAATCCAATACTGAAAAATACTTTTTACCGTTAATCTTACTACTAATATCCTCTAAACTTGGGATTTCAAAAAATTCTCGTTCTATACATTTATTTAATTCGTGCGGATCTAAACATAATCTTAATAATTTGTTAGGTTTTTCTACTATTACAAGAGGATTAACCCACTCACTAGCTTCTGTTGCTTTAGCAATTATTTTCTGTTTTTCTAAGTTTTGTAGTTTTTCATATATTTTTTTTTATAACTAACGGAACACGTTTACACGGTTTAGCAACAGGCACTATTTGCTTTTAAATTTATCTTACATACATCATTAAAAGTTCCTAATCCTTCAAACACATTCCTATTGTCTGCTATAAATTCATCTTTACTGAATGAATTGATACTAACGTCATCTATCCTATTTACAAAACCCAGTTTATAACATCCTGGTAAACCTAATAATAGTTTAACATCCCTATCACTAACTAAAAACTCTAATTCTACAAATACATTCTTTCTTCTACAGTTTAACTTAATTTTAACTTCCGGCTTCATTTTCATCCCGCCATATGCTTCTAATACCACAATTGCTTTTAGTAGTTTTCCTTTTGGTGTTAATTGTTTTGGTATAATATTTACTTCAGAACCTGTGTCGATCTTAGATTCAATAGGTTTTGTCTCAATCAATAATGTTTCCATCCATACTGACTTCTAATTTTTTATGATTTCGCCAATTTTAGCTACACTGTTTACAAATAATTCAGCATCTGAACAATCTTAATCTTCATTTTGCTTTTCGATTTCTTTAACTTGTTTTATTTTTGCTTTGCATGCAAAAGAAAAATGGTTCTTTTTTCCACATTTATAACGAAGTTGACCATAAGCTGGACATTCACCATACGGATGCCCCTTTTTGCATTTTGAACAATTTTTTTCTTTTGAGTACTTTTTCCCTTCTTTGTTCTTTTCAAAGTTTTTATTTTTCTTATCTATGGCATTAACTGTTAATTCTTCCTTATTTCTTACAGTTTCTAAATGTTTTCTTGTTATCTATAGTTTCCGTTAGTTTAATATTTTGTGTATTTAACATTTTTTCTTGTAATCTGGCATCTCATGTGCCAAGGATTATTCTGTCCACTAAAATAGACTCTTCTTGGTCTCCATATTATTCACATGATTGAATTAATTTTTTTAAATTACCGAAAAAATGATCAAACATTTCATCGGGTCCCTGGAATCTATTATTAAAGACAAATCTTTCATATGTCCTATTTTTTCTCGGAGCACAATATTCTTTAAACTGTTTAACTACATCAGTGTACTTTATTTTATCTATTTCTTCTTTAAACTTGCACGTATTATATATCTCTACACCCTCCGAACCTATTGTATTCAACGATATCGTAAGTTTAATTTTATCTGCTTTACCATCTTTCTCTGTGACAATCAAATACATTTCGAAGTTTTGGAGGAATCTCTTAAGGTTTTCGTCCAAATTACCTTCGAATTTCATGGGATCAGGTAATCTTCTCGCCGACTCCATGATTCTAACCTTACTTTTTTAATACTTTTTCTATCTTCTAATTAGAACTTATTGTTAGTTTATCCATGACTGCGCCATGTTATAATTACACACATTTATGTTAACAGTACAATATAACGTTCTTCGTACAAGATCTTTCTATTACTACTAGTGGTTATACCATCAACTATACACATTTATGACACAAGTACACCCTGTATAGTCTGAATGTATGTGTCTACCGCCATGAAATTTAGTATGGAAGAAATACTAAGGTAATGTAACTTGCCTTCACATGAAGAGCGGCGAAACCTTGCTGCAAGAGGATTCAGCAATGGTGAAAGCATTGCAGAAGATGTGGCATGAAGTCGATATGAAAATGAGAAAGAGCTGGTTATGAAAGCAACAACAAGGCCGGTGTCTATATCCAGCTCATTTTCCGGATCTGTATCCGATCGAACATGTCTGCAATATGACGAATATGATGGGTTGGAGACTTCAATTTTATGCATCCTCCCCGGTGAAAGTTGAGGAGCTACGAAGCTTTGTTGAGGTGGCATGGTTGACTCCATGCCACGTTGTGTAGCGACGCTCATGGAGGATACTTTTCCACTGCTGCATTTTCATCCAACAGAGTTTTGTCGCTCTCTATGTGAGGGTTTGTTATATTAGTTCAGTACTACTTCGTACCAAATTTCATTGCGCTAGACACACGCGTTTAGTTTATACAGGGTGTGTCAATGAATTATTTCCTACAGTGTAATAACGTCTGTTGCCAACAAGGGGCAAGTGAGTCATTTGGTAAATGTTTTTTTATGTATTATGGTATTAAAAAAGCATGTTTATTTCATTTTTTGTATCAATATTTCAGTTAACGATTAAATTTTAACTAGTTTGATATAATTTTGTGTTAAAATTTAAAACTTACAAACTGTTTTACCTAAACATGACTCACTTGTCCCGCTCTCCCCAACAAATAGGATTGACTAATGATTAAGAGTAGATTTACGATCTACTATATAATAACAATGTTAGACAGCAAAGTAATTTTAGAAGAAGAATTTTGCGTCAGTTCGACAGAGACCTTATGGCGAGTATTAGAAGATTTTCGAATGCCCTACAGATTTCTAGGACACGAGTTCATCACGTTTTAAAACATAATCAAAGCAACTGATATTGATCATACCAATCAAACCAGGCGATGAAGATTGGCGTGTTATGTGTTGTCGGTGGATTACTAATGCAACAGCCAATGATCGAGATTATGTAAATAAGTTTCACAAAATGTGGGATTATTAACTTCCACATCTGACATGTTTCGGCACATGAAAATCCCCACGCAATATGATTGGGGTTTATAATAATCATAATTTGGGGCCTTACTTTTTGCCAATATGACTAAACGGTGCGACGTTCCTTGAATATTTGCAAGTTGAAGTTGCTAATATGTCAGATGACATTTATATAAAATTTAATTTTCTTGATTTCAATTTGATGATTGTCCAGCTCATTATTGTAGGGTGGTAAGAAAGACTACTGCTAGGTTTGATAACCATTTTTCTGAAAGATAGATTGGTCATGGTGGATCAATTGGTCCCCACAATCTCCAAATCTTAGTCTTTAGATTTTTTTGTATGGAGATATTGGAAAGAAAAAGTGTATAAGACACCTGTTCCAGAGGGATGATGAACTTATGAATGAAATTGGAAATGCTTGTAATAACATTAGGCCTTTCTTAAATACCATCACACATTCAGATAAATTTTTGTAACTTTTTATTTCTATTATTGAGATTAAATAACACTACTAAACTGAAACATTTGTTACATGTTTCTGTATCGATTAATAAAAAGCTGATTATCTTGAAAACCATCAACTTTAGCATACTTTGATAAGATTTTTTGTTTAAAAATGTACAAAGAATAAGAATTTTTATTGAAAAAGTATTTAATGTCATAAAATTCGGTGTAAAACTCGCGTATTTAACGGATATTTTTGAAAATCTCAGTATTTTGAATAAATCAATACAAGGTCCCCATAATCATGTTCTGATGCAGAAAGACAAAATTACTGCATTTATTAAAAAAATGGAGCTGTACCCTATATGAAAATTAATTTTTTTAACATCAATTACAGTTCTTTCACTCCTTGATATACTCTCAATGATGGTAAATAACATTAATAATTCATAATTAACATAATCACTAATTTAATTTTACTCTTATATGTTACTTCCATAGTCATGCTTGAAAAATACTGAAATATTGTTGCATCGAATTACTTGTTTTAATAAATTTTAAACAATTGTCATCTCATGCTCTGGCTTTTATTTAACTATGTTTTTTTAGGTCATTTTATATTAGATAAAAGAAAATTATCGGACATTTGTCTGAAGGCTGTCGATAATATATTCCCGATAAGTAAGCATTCAGTTTAATAGAACAAATCAAGTTTTGTGGGTGAATAAATGAGATATCTTCTTCGTCACTATATTTATGTTTATGAAATGTCAATGTGGGCAACTTGCTTATATAATCCCCTGTTAATGTTACCAACATCACAACAATTTGACGAGAATTATACTGTACAAAAAACTTTGTTATGTGCAATTAATTTGAATTAATTCGAATTATGAACAATTTGACGCAAAATTTATTTAATACTTTTTAAATTTTATTGTTAATAGGTAAACAAATCTTTTTTTGTAGCTGAATGGTTCAGAGCTCGAGTTCTCGAAGCGGACCCCGACTCGGATACATTTAAAGTTGTTTTTATTGATTACGGAAATGTAAGTACCGTTTCATCAACGAATATCAAGAAATTGAATGATGATTTGAAAAAATATCCTATTCTGACTTTGACTTGCAAGATAAATGGTAAGTTAATCAATTTTCAATTGAATAAAAGCAATAAAACTATACACTTTTCCTCAAAATTTACACTCCTGTTCTTATACTTTGAAAAAGGGTAATTTTTACTCTTCAATCTTAATTTGTTTGAAAGTACTGAATTAAATACTAAGAATATGAGTTTGAATTATGAGACAATTGCGCCTCAAATGTAACCCATCTAATTTGAAAACAATTTGGAAAATATCAAAACATCAAATGTAATAATTTTGCTTTTTATGGAGAATAAATTACCATTTCATACCATTTTTCTAACAAAGTTGGGTTACATTTTATGCAGACTGTATATGAAGAGTTTATGGAAAATGGAGAAATATGCATTGACCAGATAAGCAAAATAACAACGAGAAAAACAAGAATTTACAAAGCATGTGTAATTATAGATGTGGGGGAAAGGAAGGATGAAAATCCTAAAATGGTACCAGGTAATATATTTTAAATCTTTTACGGCCGGTTTATTCATCTTTTGTTAAATTTAACTACTGGATATTTTCCATGGTTACTGTAATTTCACTTGCCATGATTGCCTGTTTAGGAAGACGATTTTTGTTTTTATGGCTCCATATGAGATTATTCTCTTTATGATTATATTTTACATCTTTTTGTTTAGTTTTGATATTGTTTGATTCTGTGTTATATTCTTCATACTTATTACTTTCTTTCCTAAAGATTATTTCTTTCCTCATAAAATTGCTATCCCTAGATATTTGTGTGTACAACATACACTTTTTTGACTTTGTTATTTTCCAGTTTTCGAGATTGACTAGCATAATATGTCATATTCTTCTATTACCTATTCATATATTGATCTTCGTAGTCTTAAGCAGTAACTATTTGGTAATCTGGCAAGCAGAGGGATTTCATATTTCGCCTTTTTTCCTAAAGACTCTTCACATACAGTGCTTTCCAAAAGTAACGGATAAATTCATTAAATCAATTAAAAATGGTTTATGGTTCATGATCGCTGAGCTAGATCTAAAGATGTAAATGTTTTGCAATTTTTTTATAGATTTCAAATTTTTTTTATCATTTTTGAACAGGTTATAACGTCATCATTCTTTTTATTTTCAAATAGCAATCTACATTTTAACTATGGAATATGAAGTAGATTGTTTATAAATATGATGTAATCAAAATTGATACTATATGGTATTGGAGGAGAAGCGGTTTTGAACAAACTGTTATATGAAAGACCCCCTTAATTTTCGTTGACAAATTACCCTTTGAAAATGTTTGGATCAATTTAGAAGGCTTTCACGATCGGTGTCAATTGAACTAAAATTAGAACTAACACTAGAACTATCACTAGGTCTAATACTAGATCCAAAACTAGCGACTTTCAGATTTTGCATGCGTTTTTTGAAAACATTTTTGACATTTTGGATGCCATGTTGCAACCTTCTTCAGAAACTGATTCGAAAAAAAGAAGTTTCTACACAAGGTTGCCATATGGCATCCGAAATGTCAAACACTTTTTCAAAAAAACGCACGACACAACCCAAAAGGTTCTAATTTTAGACCTAGTATTAGTCCTAGTGATAGTTCTAGTGTTAGTGCTAGTGTTAATTCTAATTTTAGTTCAATTAACACCGGTCGTAAAAGCGTTTATACTTATAACTTAAATTTTGATTATATCAGTGACTATGATGTAGTCAGCTTCAATGTCCAGTCATTATTTGTCAATATACCACTTAACCATGCGGTTAATATTATTGAAGAAAATTGGCATAGGTTTGGAAATCATACCCCGATTAAGAATAAAAAAATATATATGTTACGGGTAACTTGAGAAATCCGGTCACTATGAATAATGACCAGTCTGCATACATAACGCCCGTATCAAGTGGGCAATGTAAGTAAAACTGTATGAATAATCACTTTTCCCGGTCAGTATGAATAATGACTTGAATAATCTTGGGCAAAATAATAATACACATGAACTGCAGTGTTTTTGTTTATTATATGAAATTAAACTTATATAATTTTTATTGAAAGGTAAAAAAAATAATTCAGCATGGTAATTTAAAATATTTCTTATGAACAACAGTTTAAAATTTAGTTAGTAATCTGACTGAAATATTTGATATCTTAGAATTGTGTTAGAACTTTATTTAAATTAGAATTGTTTATTACTCATATATAACTCAAAAATTAATAAAATACATTATAATTTAAAATAAAACACAACGACAACAACTCCTCCCAATATTTCCCTTATTATTAACACGACGTTTCGGGATTTCCTCCCATTTTCAGGTTTAAAATTTTTAACGATTATTTCAATAATTGAACATTACAATACAAACACAAAAACCACAAAAACATGTAGAATATGATTCTTACCATGTCACCCTATTAGAAACAACACATATATCAATTGTTTAAATGACATTAAAACAATTGAACGTCTATTTTAATTTTTAACACACATGTGACATGACAAAGTTAAAATATTTTATGTAGAACCTGTTTAAAAACTCCCTCACTCCATCCATAAAATATCGGCATAATGCGCCCCTATTCAGGGGATGGCAACTCCGTATACAAAAGCTTGTATGTAGTGTTCACTCGCACCGCAGACGGCGCTGTCAACATCGCCGCCAAAATTTAAAATCTATAATTAATTTATTGGCTTAGCTAGTAAGTGAATATGTATTTTACTACTGTAATATTATATTGAAGGTGTATTTTACTACTGTAAAATACATATTCACTTACTTAAGTCAACTCGCAGAATCAGGGTGAAAAGCAAGGCTGTAATAACACATATAAGAAAATTGGTAGTAAAAATATATTGATAAAACAAATCTAACTAATCTTATGAACTATATATACATTTAAACATAACATGATAATTAAATATTCAGGTAGAAGTTTTTTTGAAATACCTTCTCCCCTCATAAGATCAAAATAATGTTTGGTTTCATATTGGAACCCATCTGGCACTGAAACAATTTTAGATAATGAAATTTAATAATTATTGTAAAATTTTAGAAATTCTTTTAATACATAATTATATACTTACAGTTCAAATTTATATTTGGCACTGCATTGCCTTTCAAATTTGATTTGTTCATATATTCCATAAAATATTGCTCATTACTGAAATGCATGGAACAAACTCTTTTGGTGGACCTTCCTTTTTGTACCTCCATTGACAAAAAATCGTTTCGTTGGATAGCATTAATCCATTCTTTGAATCGCTGAAATAATAATGTTATTACAAAAAAAATAGTAGTTATTTAAAAAAAGACAAGTACACATACCTCTTCATCTTTTGGAAATACATGCATTTTTATGTCCCCTTTCCCATATGAAGGACAATTTTCTACACAACATACATGCACCATAATAATATTTTCTTAATAAAAAAATTCAACAAACCGCACAAAAATTTTGACAGAACGTTGTTGACCATTTATAAAACGAAGTGGGGAAGCACTACTAGCGCTTCTTGCGGTGCGAGGAAACACTACATTACGACAACTTTTGGTGTACCAAGTTGCCACCCCTTGCCCCTATTCGCCCTACATCAGTTTTAAATTTAAGCGTTTTCTAATTGTTTTTTGTTATAAAGATGGATTCCAAGTTCTTCCTTAATATTGTGTTTTTATTTGTTATTAATATTTTTGGATTGTCAAAATCAAACTTATGATTCAATGTCACCGCATGTTGACACAAAGCTTTTTTATTTGTTTAGTATCGTATTTATGTTGTTGTATACGTTTTTTGAGATGCTGTTTTGATTCTCCTATGTATATTTTAGGCAAATATTTACAACAGCACCCAGAAAGATATTGCGACAATTCTTTTTTTATCTGATGTAAAATAACTTAAAAAAGACGTTAAAAATAAAAAAAGTGCGGAAAAGCGTTAAACTTGCCGAAAAATCGTTTTAAACTTCCGATGTGACGTCTTGTAAAGTGACGTCACGGAGCTTGCTAACAATTTATTTTACTCAAAAAGGTGATTCAAATGGCCTGCAACGGATACTCAACCCGCAAATTGAAACTCATCGCGTGCTACGGATCCAATCCGGAAGTTGAAACCCACAAATATTGCTTCGACAATGAAGACCAAAAAAATTTAATTTTGACAATCAAATATTTCAGTTAACGTAAATGTTTTGGATTTCATAGCAGGCTCTGGGTTCCAACTTCCGGGTTGGGTTTGGTTAGGTTTGGGTTCGTTGAAAAAAAAGGGTAAGATTCAGATCGACACGAATAAGAGGATAAGAAAGAAGGATATTTCACTCAAAAAATGAAATAGTTGTTAACTGTTTTAGACTCCGTGGAAGGTGATAGGCTTTAACTTTCGGAAGTTATACATTGAAACTGCTATAGATTCCGTAGCAGACGGTAGGTTCCAACTTCCGGGTTGGGTTTGGGCCCGTTGACAAAAAAGGTTAGGACTTAGATTTTCTGGAAAAAAATACATTGTTAGCAAGCTTTGAGATGTCAAATTACGTGACGTCACATTAACACTTTAAAGTGATTTTTCGTCAAGTTTGATGCTTCGCCATACTTTCTTTTTATTTGTAACATGTTTTTTGGGTTATTTTACATCCGTAGCACGCGATTGCAGGCTGTATTAATCGCCTTTTAGGGTAAAATACGTTATTAACAAGCTTCATGACGTCACATAGCAAGACGTAACATCGGAATTTTAAAACGATTTTTTGGTAAGTTTAATACTTTTCCGTACGTTTTTTAATTTTTAACGTGTTTTTTAGGTTATTTTACATCACATAAAAAAAGAATTATCGCAATATCTTTCTGGGTGCAGTCGTAAATATTCCATATTTTATCGCAATTTAATTGATAAACAGTATCCAAACTACTTTATCCAAAGGTTTGATTTTGTCTTTCATATTTGATATTAAGGTGTCGATTTTGTTGTTATTATATTTAGCAAATTTTATTTCAGATATTTCATACTTTCTAATGTTGTTATGTTCGTTATTTTGTTTGTTAATGTAGGTATATATTTAATTTTACAAAACTCTTTATTCTGAGCATCTTTATGTGTAATGGTATTATTAGTGTTATGATCGTTCCCTAGTATATGTCCTGTATCATTTAGTCTAGTTATGAAATTTGTAATTAACGATTGTTTTATATTTGATTTATCTTTTCTATTCTTATTCTCATTTTCATTTTCCCCTTGTATTTTTAGTTCTTGTGAAGTTATGCCAGTTTTGACTTTTGTTTTATTTATGTTATTTAGTATTGTGAACCATGAGTTGTTTATTAAATGCTTAGGATAAAAATTACTTAACAATACTTTGTATATTTTTTATTTAATATCTTTTAAAAAAGGTTTATCCGTCAATTTTATTGCTCTGCATATATAATTGTTCGTCGTATTTATTATTTGTGATTTAGGGTGGTTACTATGATAATTTAACATTGAATCATAACTTTGATTTTGACAATCTAAAAATATTAATAACAAATAAAAACACAATATTAAGGAAGAACTTAGAATCAATCTTTATAGCAAGAATCTTAAAAAGAATTTAACAATCTTTTAAGAAAACAGTTAATTTTGACCGGTTTGGTGTTATGATGGATGGAGTGAGGGAGTTTTTAAACAGGTTCTACATTATATATTTGTTCAATCCTACCTTTGAAATTGCCAGTTTCTAGCGTAGATACGACTGTTGAAAGTTGATATTTTCACTCACTCTGCTAACATTCATAGCAACGGGTGAGTGAAAATATTTTTCACTCACTCTAATTTTCTTCATCCACTATTAGCGAAATTTAAACATTTAAAGGTACAAATCTTTGTTTAAACGTAACGGATGTGAATTAAAAAACGGTAGAGACCACACAAGGAAAATTAAATGAAGTATTTTACTTGTATAAATTATTAATTTAATTAGTTTATTAATTTTAAGCGTAATGATGACAATTATCAATTTGACACAATTGGTTGTTTATCAATCAATTAAGAGCCTGACAACGTCAAAAAGTCTCACAGTTTGACATAACTGGTTGTTTATCAATCAATTAAGAGGATGACAACGTCAAAAAGTGTCGTCTTCGACATATCGACATGACTTTAGCCAGGAATGACCGAATTTTCTCTAAAGTTAGGATTGAACAAAACGCTATACAGCACACGTGAGAAACCAATATTTTCCTTAGTCACACCTTAGTCACATGTGTGTTTAAAATTAAAATAGACGTTCAATTGTTTTAATGAATGTCATTTAAACAATTGAAATATGTGTTGTTTCTAATAGGGTGATATGGTAAGAATCATATTCAATATGTTTTTGTGGTTTGTGTTTGTAATGTAATATTTAATTATTGAAATAATTGTTAAAAATCTTAAGCCTGAAGATGGGAGGAAATCCCGAAACGTCTTCAGCATTGGCAACAGTTGTTGTCGTTGTGTTTTATTTTAAATTATAATGTATTTTATTAATTTTTGAGTTATATATGAGTATTATATATTTTTGAAAACTTTAAAACCTAGTTCAACAAAAACATAAAATGTAGGGAGTTCCATTAAAAAAACCTAAGTTGTATTTATAACTCAAAAACCGTGATGACTACAAAACTTCTACGTGCACTATTGAATTCTACGTGAAAAAAATCTATTAGAACCTGTGTTTACTATTTTGCTAAATTTCCAGATAGCCGAGATACTATCGAGATTCCAGACACCCCCTGTCTGAAAATCGTATATTTTGAGAAACTCCCTGGGCTATGAAAATTTGATTTGTCGCATTATAAGTTTCACAAAAAGGTAGCTCAGGTTCGTGAAAACCGTAACTTTCTATCTTCATCATAATTACCAAGATACCCTGCAAACCCATCAAAATTCGGACACCTGTACTCAATGCACTCAATTAAATAATTGGATTAAAAATGCGAATGGAATATCAGGAATAATTGTCAACTGTTGAAAAGTTGTCAATTGGCATACAGCTGATAAGTATAAAACACACAGCCGCGCCTCCTACAAGTAGGAATGTATTCATACTGCCCGGTAAAAGTTATAATTTCAAACTATTTAAGAATTTGATTTTTTAACTTGATTTTCAATTTCGCCGACCCTCTTGGTCATTATTCATAATGACCTGTCCATATTAATACTGACCGGTTAATCAAATTGCCCAAAACATATATGTATAGAAGGGTTAAAATATGCTCATATAACAGTTACTTCAAACCTTCTTCAGAAACTGGTTCGAAGTAGTTTTAGGTCTAGTATTACTCCTCGTGATAGTTCTAGTGTTAGTTATAATTTTAATTCAATCCCCTATACTTATCTCAGCGATTTTTCCATAAACTATTTTCAATTGATTTAATAATACTTTTGGGAACCAGCGTACATGAATGTATACATTAATAAGTGTAATTAAACTAATGTGAACACTTTGATTTAGATTTAAATGGGAAAAATATAGAAATAGGAGAATGTTATTCCATCTCAATCTTAAGTAAGGACAACGATGGTATTTACACCGTTGATATTATTTAACTTCATTTCAAAAAAAAATATTGGATTATCATTTTAGTTTTTTGATTAAACACATTAAAGTTAAGTCAAGTTTTATAATTCTCATTTTTACGTTATGTACGTTAGAGTTATCATTTATTGATTAATAAAAAAATATTTTTTAGATGATTTTTAATGATTAAAATAACCCAAACAAAATTAAAAAATCATTCAGTTATTCCTAAAAATAAAAAAAATTATTTTATATCAAATATTTAAAAAAATGTGAATAACATACAGCAGTCGATGTTTCTTCTTCGTTAACTAAAGTTTGAACATCACGTCTTTTGAAGAATTTTAGCTATAAATCAGAAAATAATTAGAAATATTATAACATTTATCTCAATTTTTTTACCCTATATAATCCATAAACAATTAAAGCTAAAATTAAAATGGCTAATATTACCGAGACAACCCAAATCCAAATTGCAACGGTTTGTTTTGGGATGTTTGTGTATAAAAACGTTGAAATTTTTGGGGAACTAAAAATAATTTATATTGATATTAAAACTTTTAGTTATTTTATATAGTTACGTTTGATTGTATTGGATTAATGACTCAAAAACGACAAAATCTTTATTTTTTAACGTTTCATCGTACGACTTCACTAAAAAAAATATTTATGATGTAAACTTGTCTCTAACTTATTTTTAATTTATTTTAAATTTACCAAACTTATTCAGTTCAACGCTAATCAAAAAATCCAACTTCAACGAATGATTCACCAATAACTCAAGGTTGCAAATGAATTTTTTACACTGTACCATTTTATTTGCATTACAATCCAAAAAAACTTTTTTATTTCCATCCTGAGTCGTGTTAAAATTCGTTGGAATCATTTCAATACCTCTTCTTCTTCTTTCTGGAGGAATAATATCTTCAGCCGAACAAAGATTTTCTTCTAACGACTGAAAACATAATTGTTATAAATACAAGAATTAATTTTTTTATTCATATTTACAGATATGTTAAAAATGTTTCTGAACTCCCCATTTGTGTTAGATATATTTTGTGGGATTAAAATTGTTACAAACTGATTAATTAATGGACTCGGTCCATTGTTGAATACCACATATTGATGGTGGATGTTGTAGGATTCTTTTTCCGGGTTGTATAATAAATATTCAGGTGATGAATGGCTAAAAATATTTTTTTATTAATTTATGAAAATTGTTATTATAAAGAGTTTTCCAACAAGAGGTTTCAGTTTGAATTTTTTACTTTTTTACCATATATCTGCATGAATATATTTCATGTAAGGAGAATAAACTGGGATAGACTATGAAGAGAGGGAAAGTTAGAAAGTCAAAGGGAGATGATTGATATGATCAGATAGAGGAGATAACTACATCGTAGGTAGCAAAGAAATTCCCAAAAACTTAGTTGCAGATATATGGAGCACCGATGAGGATGATCTGATGGAGATGGGGGGGAGAGGGTGTGAGGTAAGAAATAGAAGGTAGAGGCAAAAGTCTGAAGAAATATAATAATCGAGATATAAACTAATCATCGTCAAGCCTTCATCTTGAACAAAGATTTCTTGCTTTAGTTCTAGTTATAGTAAATAATATTACACCTAGAAATTCAATTATTCAGGTTTATCCTAATCTGGAACTTTCTAGATCTAATATAAGTTATATTTTTAATTCGATAAAATTTACATTAGTTAAGTAATCAGACCCAGAACGAGCCAGTTTCGGATTAAGCATGCACTGAGTGTGATACGTAATATGACGTATTGATCCGAACCCAACTTTTATTTTCTGATGAAAGATGATTAAGATTCAAACAAGTTTTTTTGTTTATGACATAGTGACGAAATCTTTTGCGGTGTCTAAGACCAACCCTTGTCGGGCAGTAAGGCGAGCAAAAATCTTCAAACAATCTTGTGTCAGTACCAAAACGTTTGCTGTCGAGATGGTTGAAGAAAGTTGTTTTATTGTAAGAAACAATTTCGAAGGCATAACGATTTTATTACTTTGTTGTAAACATTAGACTTTTTTTGGATTCCCAAGCGTTTCTAAAAATTCCTTTTTGTCGTCCAGATGTGCGCCACATTGGCATTTGTAGAATTTTGACATACCAAGTTTAGTATTAATATTAAAGAATGATCACCAAAGAAGAAAAAATTTAGCTAGTGATATGGTACTTTTCGGGATTAAAATTTACAATTAACGGTTTACGCGTTTCAAGAGTCTTACCCAGAATGGTTAACATCAAAATTAAAAATATTAGGGAAGATCTGATGCGCATAAAAACTAATTAATCGAAATTAACAATCGACCTTTTACCCGGCCAATCCAAAGTATTTAGGTTGAACAAAACACTCGATATTGAAGAAGAAGAAATTTATATTTGATTAGTGAATTTAGAATATAGCAGTCCCAAAAAGTAAATGTATGGACAAGAATCACTATCTCTCAAATTGTAGGACCATTTTTATTGAGAATACTTAAATAGTGAAAAGTATTTATAGTTGTTACAAACAGATATACTTCCGGATTCAAATCGTCCTCACTAATTACGTTATCAATGCAATGGCCCTATTGATTGTTCCGTAACTGAAACGGAACTCAAGACATACTCATTAAAACAAATATTTTTCGGCGGTGGTATCGATCATCTATCGAAGCTCAGACTCTGGAATATCATAGGATCCTACCATCAGCAAAACTATCTAATAGCTGTATAATACTACCAAAATGTCCGTGGCATACGTTGGCATACTCTGCGGTGTCTGACGGGGAACTTCTCAATTCTTCATTCATTTTATATCGACGTGACAAAGAATCAACAGCATCTACTAACAATAAGCGGGATGGCCGAGGAATCCCTGTCCGTCAAGAGGAGTCTTCACGTCTTTCCTATGACGTGTCTACATTGCGGTGCGGAAGATTTGTGGTTGATTGTGCGTTGCAGTCAGTGTCATTTTCTTTTGTGTCCTGCTTATCTTCCTCTTAGTATTGAGGAGTCACTTGATCTCTTCCTATCCAGTGCATCGGCCATGCCTAGTAAATATCCAACCACTCTCATGATCATTATCATGGGTGACTTTAACCCTAGAAAGGAATAGAAAGGAATTTAACCTTAGAATAGTTTCTATTGGATGGACTTCATCCGAGTCTGATGGTTCATTGGTGCCTTTGAGATCTATATTGCACCGTTCACTTTCTTAATCTCAGCTTTATATCTGTATTATATTACTGTGTATATGTAATAAGCTGGAACGATCGTGTTGAGCACAGCCTTTTATAATTGTTATATCGGCCACGTCAACTCATGTAACTGATGGCCTGAAAACTTGTTTTCTTTATAAGAAAACAAATTCATAAGTATAAAGAACTATTTAACGATGTTAACTAGCAATCCGTCTTTGTCGCAATAGACGTTGAAAGCATGGTTAAGATCTTTTACGTGCATTATCTTTGCTGTTAATAGCTATGTCTTGAAATTAATATTATCTAAACAACGGCTCCCTCATACCCGTTCAACCACTCATATTATTAATAAAAAGCAATTTCACAAAAAGTGGAACTCTGATAAACAGAATTGTGATTATTTCAATTTTTCGTCGTTGAGCTGAAAAAAAAACAGCTTGATTGTTGCTGATTAGAAAGCTTTTTTCAGCTCTTCTTAGGCGGATCTTGTGGGGAAACCAAAGAAGGTATGGTCATTGTTAATAATCAAAGAATTTCTCATCCAGCATGCCAGTTTGAAAGACTTTGATTGATGGCACTATTGTTGACTCGTGTCCTGCAATCTCCTTTACTGTCTCAGATTACTTCTCGTCTGTTTTTGTACACACAGCTCTAGAATTTTACCGTGGCTTTTCCCTAATGTGATTCATAATGTTCTGTTGCATCTCAGCCGGTCTTCCAGCCCTGATCCAGGTTGTATTCCAACTTTATTTTTAAAAGAGATTGCATCTGAGCTGTCTACACCACAGTTTTATATATTTTCCACTTATATCAAAAAATTACCCGCTTATATCTTAATCTCTATTTCTCAATCTATAATTAATGAATAACATGGTTTCTTGTCTGGGCAATCAGTGGAGTCTAACCTTATCCCCTATGTAAACTTTATCCATTCTAGTTTATACGAGGATACCTAGATTGACGTAATCTACACCACCTTTAAAGCCTTGGACAAAATGGATCATACTATTCTCGTACAGAATATTTTTCTTTTGACATTCCAGATGGTTTGGTTTTATTTAATGGTTGGTTATTGGATTATGACGTATTTATTTAACAGTAGTCAGGTCGTCAGGATTGGTATCTCTGTATCTAATTACAAATCTATCACATCCGGTGCGCCTCAGGGTACTTTAACGGTGCTGCTATACGGTCTAGGCATATGGTAAAGGATCTAGGCATTATATTAGATTCCACATTGTGATTTCATCTTCATATTGAATTTATGGCGAGAAAGTCTACGATATTTCGGATTTGTTGTCAGAATTAATAGGAATTTCACATTTTTTTTCATATATCATATAGAAGCTATTCTGCGACGCTTTGTAAGTTATTTAGCAATTAAATTTCATCATCCTTACTGCGATTACGCTGGGCATTCCGTTGTCGTCAACTTAATATCTCATCAGCAATGTTGAGTTGTTTCTCTGATGTAATCTTTCTTTTCGAGCATTCTTCATACAAACTGCATTAGTCAGTTCAAATTTGAATGTCCCGGACAAGTTGGTGATATCTCCAATGCGTGTTCGTCCAAACAAGTCTGATGGAAATATTGAAAAAATTCGACATTCCTCAATCGATTTTTTCTACAATCATTAAGAAGCGAAAACAAATTATTGAAGCCACTGTACACTTTCAACGATATCGAAGCGAATAAGGACTGGAAAATATGAAAACGTCGAATATGAATTATTTATTGGAATGGTTTAATCATATGAAAGCTTCTAACATAGCTCTTTCAGGATAAATGTTATGGGATAGAGGTAAGAGAATTGTCGCGAGATATAAAATTGAATATGTTGAATGTTCTTCAGGATGTTCAAGGTGTTTTCGACAACGTCATAACCAAAAAATTGTATATGTAGAAGCAGATGAAAACACTTCAACTCGTATATCTTAAACACGTGTACCAATTTGGAACCAACGTAAGACCCGGTTTGTTTACTAACATCCTTATCGAAACATAAAATGTAATAATATATGTGAGTATATGTAGACAATGCGGCTTTTAAGAAGGGTGTTTCAGTGACTCGGGGCACATATTAAACCACATATACTAGAATGAAAATCATGACGATTCGCGTAAAAATGTTTGGTCTAAACCAATAAATGGCGGAGTTATATATCATCAAAGTTAAGAAATTTTGACAGATTTTTCTAAATATTTTTAGTATATATTAGTTTAAAGAAGACAGTATAAACCAATATCAATTAGATTCACAGGAGCAATGCTAAATAGGATGTTTCTAACATTTATTTGAGAAGAAGAAGGTGTTAGAGAATAAGAAGATTTTGGAAATGAAAGCGGCACCTGAGACTGTAGAAGCTGTGGAGGAGAGTTTTGATATGGAACAAAAAGATTCTGAAGACGAAGTTTATTGTTTGCCAATAGAAAGAAATCAGAATTTTTTCGAAAAGGACAAAAATGTAATGAAGTCTCAATTAACCAGCGGAAAGAATTCGAATAAAGAAGCATAACATGCTTAGAAAGATTACAGGAGCAGTGGGCGCAAGATTGGCATATACTTCTTTAGAATGTTATATGTCAATAAGAATGTTGATGTTGTTGATATTTTGGAAACAATTGTGAAGTATACGAATCAGTCTATTGAGGATATAAAATCAAAATACAACGCGATAGAGTCGAGCTAAAATTGTCGATTTGGTTGAATTGAAAGCGTTCATTGGTCTCTTGTTCTTAGCTGTTGTTTTCAAGGCAAATAAAGTTTAGAATCTCATAAATCTTGCGGAATTCTGAAGATGGTGATGAAAAGATTCAAATTTATCGTGCAATATTTAAGATGCGACGATAAAAGTACTTGGGAAGATAAACAAATACAGACAAGTTAGCTGCATTTTGTGAAGTGGTTACAAATATTGTTCACTACTGCTAAAAATGCTACAGTCTGGGAGAAAATGTTGAAAGGGAATTGTGTATTTCGCCAACGCTTCATAAAGACAATTCAGTCGATGCTGTTACAGGTAGTCAACAAAAACCATCAATAATAACGTTCTACAACTGCCGATAAATTTTGATCTTCATATAATGTTGCAAGACGATGACCATAGAATTTTTTGTCATGCATTACAGACATAAACGCACTGGTAATTTCTTTGAGAATAATCAAAAATCTATTCGCAGAAAAATGTTCTTTAAAAGGTTAGCACAGGAGTTAGTCTTGCCCCAGTTGAAGCGAAGAAATCAGCAATTTCTGCTAATACCTAAAGATATGTAAGAAAGATCGAAACATTTTTAGAGTAATAAATAATAGTCAATGGCAATGAGGAAGATACTCAAAACAGAGAACAACATGATGGTGGTGCTGTCAAAAGTAGAAGGTGTGAGAACTGTAATTTTCCAGTGAGTAACCGGCGATTGACAAAATAGGATTATATAACTGGTCATAAATTAATATGTTTATCACATATTTAGACATTTTGTTAAATTTTGTTAGAGTTGAGCTTACAGCTTATTACCGTACAACCAGCACAAATCTCAAAAATCATCAAATGTAAAGATAGGAACGCACTGAGTGTCGTGACGCTGCAGCGGAGCGACGCGAAATCATACGATTATATTTAATAAATGAGCTGAACGACGCGACACCCGAGCAGCATACCATCGTGCGATTCTATTTAATAAACTGCAGTCAAACTACAACGGTCCAAAGATATACAGTTAATTTATCTGGTACTCATTTGAAAATATTTCTTTCTCAAACCGATGGACGTGACGTAGATGTTATAATAATTTCATTGGTATGTGACGAAAAACAAGCAGCTAAAGCAAGCAAAGAAAAGACGAAAAATAGGGTTGTATAGCATATCTAATTCCTGTTATGAAGAAAGCGAATATCACACACTTTTGGCACGCCTTAAAATGGCTTCTAAAAAGTGTAATACATATTTTAGAATGTCTGATCACAGGTTTGATGAGTTATTGCATATTATGCAGTCCCTTTAAAAAGGCAGGACTTACAATTTCGAAAAATAATAGAGGTAGAAGAAATACTTATGGTTACGATCAGGTGCTCATTCAAGACTTGTACACAACCGTACAAGAAATCGTACATATAACATGTGCTGCCTTGTGAAAAGTATTGTACAAGACTAATGCCCATACTAGATGAAGGAAAATCGAAGAAAATTGAAAAAGAATTTTTGAAAAAACGGGAATATCCCAACGGTATAGGTACCATTAGACGGGAGGCACGTACAAATTATCTCACCATCAAAAAGTGACACGCTATAATTTAATTATAAGAATTTCTTCTTAAGTATTTTTCTTCTATAGTGCTTCTCGCTTTAGTTGATGCGGATTGTAAATTTATATATGTAAATATTGGCGATCTTGAAAAAATAGCGACGAATAGCAGGGGTTTTTGCATGGTCAGATTTAGCAAATACTTTGAATATATCGGGGCCAAAAGAATTATTAGGAACGAGAATTCAATTGTTGGCGACGGAGCGTTTCTATTAAAAACATATTTAATGTGACCTTATCCAGACACACAATTAAATGATGAAACTAAAACAGACAGTATATTTCTATAAGCATAGCAGAGCACGAAGAACTTCAGCATTCGGCATTTTGTGCTACAAATTTGTCCATTTTGACTAGACTTGTTGTGACATGTCGTGCGACACGGTTGCCGAGTTGGTCAAATTTGCAGTGTAGTATCGTGCCGCGTATCGTAGCTGTCGCGTAATGTGTTCTATATGATTGCATTCCATATAAACAATATTTTGTCTCATCGTGTCGCGCCGCGCAGTGCGGTCCTACCTTAAACCTTTGTTTACTGATCTTTCTGTTCTTGCTGATCATAAATATGTATGATAATAAACTGTATAAAACAATGTTTGGTCAGCTTCGTAACATAGTAAACACATTGTGATTATTTTGATACATTGCGCCCGATATAACACATTTTTGCATTGCGCCCGACGAAAGGTTAAGAGAGAATAAGTCGCTTAAAAATAATTTTACAAATAATGGCAACGTAAGATCAGTTCGAACACCGGCGCTTGAAGAAGCCGTTTTAAAAGTACAGCGAATATGTCAGGTCAATTTAGAACATCAAAAACCACGGTATGGCCTATTCTTCGAGAATAACAGCGTCGTCCATACCATTACACTAAGGTTCAGGAAGTTCGACTGATTATCCAATAAGGATGAAATATTGCAAAATGTAAGAAAACATGCAAAATGATAATCAGTTTTTAGATAGTGCACCTACTTACAGCACACATGCCGTAAGAGAATGTTTGGATGCGTATTTCCCGGGACGTTGGATTGGTCGGAGTGTAGATGCACCGATAAATTGGAGTAAATTTTTATTTAAAATTACACAATGAGCTTTTCAGTAGAGTTTTATTTATGGGGACGAGTTAAATCGCTTGTCTACAGTACTGATATCCTGAGGCGATCTTTTTGCACATCTTCTTTAACGGTGTTACTTATTATTGTTGTATTTTTGTGCTATTTTATTTGTTTTTTGAAATTATTCCCGTTAAAATAAGAAATACTGTAGCCAATTAAATTAATTGTTTAGAATTAAATATCTTTTACTAAAGCTGTTAGTGTGAATTGAAAATGGATTCAACTAAACTTAATAAATCTATACATCGTGTTCTCAAAATTTATATGCTCAGAACCTTTTTATTCGCTTGTAAACCTACATTTATTTGTGCACTAACCAATAGAAAATTTAATTTAAAACTTTTATCTTTTATCTCTTATGATATTGAGATGAAATTCATCGTTATTGTGTTAAATTCAAAAATTGTATTAACTTGTACTAATTTCAAATTTTTTTAAACTAATTGCTAAACAATTATAAGTACGAAGGCCTTCACGACCGGTGTTAACTGAACTAAAATTAGAACTAACTCTAGCACTAACGCTAGAACTATCACTAGAAGTGACTTCGAACCAATTTCTGAAGAAAGTTGCAACATGGCATCTGAAACGTCAAACATTTTTTCAAAAAACGCACGGTAAAACCCGAAAGTTTCCAGTTTTAGATGTAATGTTAGTCCTAGCGATAGTTCTAATAATAGTTCTAGTGTTAGTTCTAATTTTAGTTCTTTTAAACAATTGTTAGCGAGTTAGTAACTCAATTCGTTATTCAATTGTCATGGTTGCCAAGAATTTTTTTTTACTGTTGTAAAAGTCATAAAAGTTTCTCAAATAACATTTCTATTGGAAAGTGCAAAAATAAATGTAAGTTTATAGAATAGCGAATAAAAATGTTCTGCGCATATAAATTTTAAGAACATCCTGTATAGTACGGTTTCCGTGGATCGATTTAACTCACACCCGGACTAATAATTTTACTTGCTATTAGCTTGCACTGTACAAAATTTCAACGCTCTACCTTTAACAGTATTGAAAATATTTAGAAAAATTAGTTAAAATTTCTTAATATTGACGACCTATAAATCCGCCATTTCTTGGTATAGACCAAAAATTGTTACGCAAATCATCATCGTTTTCATTCTAGTATGTGATTTAATTTGTGCCCGAGCCACCTTGGGAGGCTTCGAAATGTGTGATGAATTAACAGAAAATGATTGCCCAACATCGTTATATTCTGTCTTACAAAAAACTGAAAACCTAAACTTATCGAGCATCAAAGTGTATTTCTTTCCGTCGAACACTACAGCGAATGGACTGTTTTACAAGATATACAGCCACTTGAAATTTCATGTGAAGATTATGTTAATGTCGATAACGATTTGGCCATTTTTTTCTAAGACTACACCCTTGTCATCTGTAGATAGTGATGAAGTTAATGATCATCCCAAACCTATCAGAGAATAAGTTAATGCTGTTTTGCACGTTTTAACTACATTTTCAGCAACTATGAATGCAACTGAGCAATTTGAAAATTGTTTGGAAACAATTTCTTGTCAGTATGTTACTAAAATTCCTTTCAATCTCCAAATTACCTCTTTACCACATTTCTGTTCATGACATCCGCGGTCTTCCTACTAGAGCATAATCTAATTTCATTCTTTTTTCATGCTATATAAACACCAAAGTCTAGAATAACGCCCGGGTAAAGATACAACTACTCAAAATAAGAGTTGTTATCCACGAAAAACAGATTGAAAAATTTTATAAAATTAGGTCTGTAAGCAAACCCGAGACCCGACTACTTGTCGGATATTACAAAACCTTTTTTTGGAAGACTTCATATTTACCCAATAAGTGTTAAATTTGCTTTATAAACCAACGGCAAATTAATCGTTGCATTCACCGTTTTGCCATCACCCTCACCAACACTCAAAATCCTTATTTCACCTTCAATTGAATTTGTATAATTATAATAATTTTTTAAATCCACTTCAAAATTTAAAACTTTCTACAAAAAGAAATAATAAAAATTAAAATAAAAATGGATATAAAAAACAATAAATCAAAATCCACCATATTTTTTAAACCTTACCTTTTGCCCATTAATAAATCGGTTTGAAATATCACAAATGATAACATTTTCATGTCGAAAACAACTCGCTGGAATTCGATTAATGTCGGCGTTTAACGATAAATTTAATTTGCAATGATATGCGGTCTCGCCGTTATTCGCAATTTCGATAATTAGTGGTAAAAAGTGGGTGCTACCAACGATGAAATTGGATAGGTTTTGAAACGAATTGGTCATCGTTAAATTAGGAGTGCATATAAGATCTTTTCCACATCCGGTTGTTGAAGGAATTTCAATTTCGTTCATTGTATCGTTTGGGTAGACGATTGGACAACTTGGACAATCTAAAAAATTTTATTTTAAAAAACACTTTGGGTTATAAAAAAAATAACCTTTTAATTTATTTATTATCTTAATGTTGAGTGGGTATGGATTATAATGAGCGTGAGGCTAAAAAAGAAAATTAATAAATAATCGAAAATAATAAAGAAATAATAAAAAATACCCTTAATTTTAAATGAATATTGTTACATTTACGGCTATTTACATTAATATCTTCAATGTAATTATTTTTTTCGAATTCGATTCTATCATCGGATATAATATTGTATCCAGTTGTAATCAATGCGTTATCATATCCTCTATATTCGTAACAATACGTGATGTTTAGTGCGTTTATATCATCTTGAATGTGATTTACATCGGAATTGAGAGTACCAGAGAACATTAATATGGGTTTTGATTTGAATATTATTACACTATCTGATAAATGTGCTCCAACAGCAAAGTCTAAAATGTTAGTTTATGTGTTAATCTGATATTAATCCCTGTTAAACCTGCCAATTTCATCAAGCACAATTTACTTTACCTGTATAATTATTTTGATCAATATCCAGCGCATTGGATAAACTAAATCCGAATCCGCGAATATTCTCATAAACTGATTTCCCCCGAATTTTTTGCAATAACATGTAACTATCTTCATTTTTATGGTATAAATGTATACTTCCAGAATTTTGGTCTTCATACGGAGCCGATATGGCAACAACATTAAATAAGTTGTTCCCAAATTTTCCCAAAAAACTCATAGCAAACCCAAATCTTCCTCCAGGTTTAACCCCACAAATAGTTTGGGAAAGTGGTAAATTTGGCTAAAATTATGAGAAAATCAAAAAATTCTACAACGTTGAATTATTTTTTTGTACAAGTAATCCATAAAAAATGTAAACACATCCTTCTTCATAACTTTTCATACTGTACATTGGAGCGCTTATAAAAAGATCGCTATTTGCTACTAAGAGTGTGTGGCCAAAATAAGATCCGAATTGATCGCCATTAAATATTTTTAAAAGTTGGTACGGAAAATGTAAGTATGAATAAATTTGTACTTGACCATGAACTTTACTTCCTTTTGGGGCGCCCGCTACTATACAAGAAATCGTTCTTCCTCGGAAATTAAAAGACCCGTATTCGAGTGAATAACCTAATAATAAAAAGATTTGAGAAAATTGCGAAAATTCTTAACATTTTGTTTTAAATCACCTAAGTAACTAAGCTTATCCAATTTTGATTCTGGATTTAATTCGGCATCGTCTCCATCAAAGCTATATTTTAAGATGGTTCCTTTCCAAGATAAAACTCCAGGGGCTCCAAGTAGAAATCCCACGTTGGGCTGTAATAATTATAAATAATAAGTTTCATAAACGTTATGAATGAAAAATATTTTTTACGATATATTTTATGGAAAATCCCAATTGTCCATGAGCATATAAATATTCCAAAGTTTTATTGTAACGTCCAATTTGGCGACTTGCTGAAAAAGTTTAAATTGATAACTTTTATTTTATTTAATTATTAAAATATATAATTACGTTTGCTGAGGGGCGAATATTCTTTAAACGTTTTTTGTTTAAAATAACAAATTCCATTTGTATGGTATTTTTCGTCTGCATATTGAGGATTACAAACCTAAAAATTATAATTATTTACTGCAACTTATTGACACAACTTATAATTGTATGTGTGAATGCCAAAAGGTTAAAGTCGAAACTCTGTAGTTCATGGTTTAGTTTGTCTCTTCTTAAATTAATGATTTAACAATTTTGTGTACACTAATATCTCAATTGTTCTTGAGATACGATTCTCTGAAGTTTACGCTTTTTAGATGCAATCTCGATAAATCTTGGATATGTATCAAGATACGTAACAGCCAAACAAAGATTTGAAGAAACCAAAAAATATTTTTTTATATACTAAGGGCCGGTTTATCAATCATGTTTTAGAGGTTATCACTCCCGTTTGCTTTTGGTATTATGCGTTGCTTAATAAAACCTCCTTTATAATGCAGTTAATACATGAATATTCATTAGATACCAATGAAGATGAATATACTGTCCAACTCTTAAATTATAAACGATGACCATATACATTATTTTATTACATTAACAGTGCTGTCTTAAGATATTTGGCGCCCCAAGGCTGAGTTGGATGAACGAAACGAGGGTTGGTGAAAGTACTCTATTTTAGAAATTATTCATTATAGAGGCCCTCGTTAGAAAAAAGTCTTCAAATGCACGACTAAACCCAACCCAAGCCAATCCTGTACATTTCAACAGAACCATCCTAAGAAATTCGGCGCCCCATGGATGGGTTAGACGAACGAAACGAGTGTGCTCTTTTTCATACAAAATTCAATGCCAAAAAAGAAAGGTCTGCACCTCAAAAAGGCTCCCCAGGAGTTGGCGTAGCCCTATTAGCCCTTAGGCTTAGGTTTAGGACGGCGCTGTATAGGGTGGGCAAATTTTAGTGTTATTATTACCAAGTACCAACAGATATACACCAAATTGGTGTGGGTCTTCTTCCGATGGAACTTGGGGTGTATCGGAAGAAGACTGATACTTCTATTAAAAGGAATGGGAGTCTATCGTCTATCATGCAGTTGTGAGAAGGTTTACGTTGGCCACTTGCGGAACATTGCCATTCAGAGGGACACCGAATAGACTACGACAAAACAAAGGTACTGGCAAGGACTAATAAATATCACCAAAGGCTGAAAAGGGAAGCCATAGAAATCCACCGAGATAAAAACAACGTCCACAGAGAAGATGGCTGGGAACTCAGTAGAACATGGAAAATGGTGACAAACACAAGCACGATTCCCTGAAGCAGTAATTAGCGTGTAATTAGCATCAACTAATTATTAATTAGTTTTCGACCGATATATTGTTCCACGATTCCCGATTTTGTCACTTCAAACCAATTTCTGAAGAAGGTTGCAACATGGCATCCGAAACGTAAAATATATTACGCACGAAAGCTTTTAGTTTTAGATCTAGGATTAATCCTAGTGATAGTTCTAATTTTAGTTCAATTAATACTGATCTTGAAAGCCTTCATACTTAAGCATAGGTTGGCATTAATGACAATAACAATAAGTATTTGACTAAATTATCAGAAATATTTTAAAAAAGAGGTTTGAAGAACCTTTGACGTCTTATACAAAGTGTCCGGTATCTTTCGAATCAGAGGTATATGGCGATACTGTTTAAAGGCGTCCACTAGTGATTCCTGGGAAACGACTAAGGAGGTCGTAAATCAACCGCAGGTAGTCCAACCTCTCGCCTATCCTCCGATTCTTATGCGTTTATTTTTCATAAGAATTTATTTATTGATTTTTCTCTTTGTAACGTTCACAATGACAATTGGGAGAACAACAGACAAGAAGGCATGAATGGAAATAGGTGATCCAAAACCGACACCAAAACAAGAGTTTTGTCAAACAGAGTTGCAAACGTATTCATGAACACCTTTTTAGAAAATTTAAAGAAACTACTATCCAATTACTCTCGAAAAGACACACAAAATGTACTTAGAATAATCTTTTACAAGTATAACAGATCTTTACAAAGTTTATCTCGAATAGTGTAAGGAATCAAATCAAACCGCAATGTCTCAAAATTCATTAACTAAACTGTATAAAAACTAATATTTCGCTTTACTAACCAATAAAGATCAATGTGCAATCTGTTTTCAACACGAAGAAAAAAAATTAAATGAAGAATGGATAAAAAATCAAACTGAAAAAATAAGACAAGAGAAGAAAAAACGAAAGATAAAGAAAAAGCATTGATGGGTAGCCATCACGTTTTTACAGTTGACCTTCAAGCTGTAAAAGTGTGCCCATAATTGATGGCAAGCAATTTATATTTTAAATTAAAAATGTGCACTCATAATTTTACTGTATACAATGTGAGAACTCATCATTGCACTTGCTATTGGTTTGACGAAACACAATCAGATCTTCAAGCTTCCACCTTTGCATCTTTCGTAGTAGATTATATTAAAGCCAACTTATAGGATGGGAAGCCGGTTATTATTTATTCAGATAGTCGCACTTACCAGAATCGAAATAGTGTCATAGCCAATGCACTTTTGCATTTAGCACACGAATTAAATATTAACATTGAACAAAAATTTTTGGTGAAAGGTCAGCCACAAATGAAGTGTGACAGGAAGATTTTTTTGCCAAGTGATAATTAAAGACCGGATTAAAAGGCACAAAAAAGACGGAAAAAGGCATTTAAAAAAATTGCTATACCTAATTAATAATGTATTTTAATAACGTTTTCATTAAAAAAATACATCGTTAAACTAAACATTCATATATAATTATTAAACCACTAATCTCGAAAACAACTAATTATTAAATGCTGTTCTAAATGTTCCATTGTGAAGTTGTGTCTTCTCTCACTTAACGTATTCTTGTAAGCCGAAAAACTTCTCTTCACGTCCACACTTGTAATTGGTGCATACTTGAACTTTGTAATTAATGCGGGATCCATAATAAATCCAGTAACAATTTCACCACTTAAAATTGATGCAATTTTTTGTAATGTGGCAAATCCTTCATTTTTACACAGAACGTCATTAAATTTATTCGGAATTATTTGACCAATATGTCCTGGTACGTTATACGTGCTGTCTTTAGAAATGACTTTTTAATCATTTCTACTGCAGTCACTAAAGGTAAATCCTGCTTTTTAAGTGATTTTATAGATTCACTTATATAACTGTAATTGCTTTTCATAAATGCCAAATTATTTTGTAGCTTCACTTCTTTTAGGACGGCCTGGCAATCTTGTATTGCTTTACTACTTGTAGCCGGAAACTCATTTATTAATTGTTTAAAATGATCTAAGGCATTTGTGTAGTATATAGCGGCATCTAGCCATGTTCCCCATCTTGTTAGAACTGGTTGTGGTGGTAATGGGGTATTTGGTAACCTCTCTCTAAACAATTCTGCTTTTTAACTAATAGGAACTGTAACCTTATAGTTTCTGCTACTCGATTAAGCCCGTGTGCTAAGCAAGTACAATGAATTAAATTAGGGTAAAAAATCTTCATATTAGACGCAGCTTTTACCATGTATGCCGCTGCGTCTGACACCATCAGTAAAATTTTATCATTCGGTACCGGCTCCGGTAAGAAAAAATGCGTTAATTCGTCGTGAATAAATCTTGTTACCGTATTATTATTTGTTTTACTTAATTCTTTGGTACTTATTAGAAAACTTTTTGACGAATTTTCATCACTTAATACTCCAAGTATTAAATTTGCCACGTATCGTCCACATACATCAGTTGTTTCGTCTACACTTATCCAAATATAATTATTTCCAATAATATTTTTTATTTCTTGAATAACTTCTTTGTAGACTGAAGTAATATAATTTTTGCGGAGATGGCTTTCATCGGGAATATGCATTGTACAATATGTTTGTAAAAAAGTTTTGAAATATTTATTTGTCACTTTATGGATTGGTATGTTTGCTTTTATCAAAGCTTTGCAAAGATCAACATTGAATTTTGATTGTTCAGTGTAGCCGGATGTTGATGCTACAGATTGTATAGCTGTACCTATAGTTTGTTGTTTTTTGGATTGACTTTTAGTCAGTATTAATTTTTCCTGATGCAATGATGTTTTGACATGCTGAATTATGTAGTATTTCTTTTCACAATCTGTAACATGTAATCTGTTAACAGTAATTTAATACCGTCAGTATTTTATAATATCTTCCATAATTATTAAACAATCAATATATTGTTCGATTAATTTTAGTGATCGAAGTACTACATTGAATCAATAGTGAATTTTATTTCTAGTGAATTTTGGGACATGCTATTCTTTATAATTTCCAATTTTTACGGTAAAAAGATTTAAATTTCGGTTTTAAATATTTAAAAATCTTTGGTATTATACATAATTTAATCATTATTTAAAAATATAATTAATATAATTAATTGTTTTTACTTGATTAACTCCATCAATACTTATGATTTTTGAACAGGCTTGGCAAAATAAACGATTGCGTTCATATTTCAATTCCTTGTAATCTTTAATCCATTCTTCTACGGTTGGCTTCGGCATTGGTTTCGGCATTGTACGACTAACTTTAGTACAACTAAATCAATTGAAGACTCGACGCAAGTCAAACCATATACGGGGAATCCCGTGTAAGACGACACGGCACAACGGGGAATTCCAAAGCTTAAATTCGGATCGATGAAAAACGCGGATCTTACGTCAGACGGCACAACGAGGAAATGTACAGAGGCGCAGCGAAATATTTTTTCATCATTCAACCAATTTTTGAGGAAAAGACGCCAAAAAGTTGGAAAAAGGCTTTAAATAGGCATAAAAAAATAATAGGCATGAAAATTCAAAAAAGGCATAACTAACCTGGTCTTATTTCACTTATTTTTAACTGATTCGTAAAGATATTTAAATATATTTGTAATGTAAATCTATAAATCCGGTCTTTAGTAATAATGTTCGCATGACAGAAGGCGGTAAAAAATCCGGAGATGCAACCGTAGTAGGTTTGCGAGCTTTGCTATATTCACCAACGGGTGTAGTAAACCACGATTTCAAAGCATTACGCCAAAATAGATTAGCAATAAAGAAACAAAAATACGAACATTTACAACAATTAAAATCAGTTTTACCCCAGGACTGTTGGAGTTATTTTGAAAATTTGTTGAGTTATTTTGAAAATTACCTGTTTGTTGAAAACAGCACATCTAATAAACAACAGAATTTGAAATAACAGAATTTGCTAATAGAGTACACACTGTTGACAGAAAAGTCTGGCTGACTGAAAAGACTGAACTCTGCTTGTAGATGACTAAATTAAGCTTGCAAAAGATTAAATACTGCTTTCTAGAAGACTACATGCAGTTTATAAAAGACTATTATATGTAGATTATATACTGCTGATAGACTATATATTTGTGGCCTAAGACTAAATGTTACCGTTTGGGGGACTAGATACTACATTTCGAGAACTAAATACTTCTTACGGAAGATTAGAGAGAATTGGAAAAAACTGTATTACTGGTGGATGGCTTGCCAATGGTAGCAAAAGGTTTTTTACTGGTTATAAGGAATTATACTGCTTTTGGAAGATTAGATAGTGCTTCTAGAAGACTAGATATTACTTCTGGACCATTAGATATTACTTCTGGAAGATTAGATATTGCTGCTGAAAGACTGAACACTACTTGTGGAAGATTTAACATTATCTTCCAGAAGACTGTATGCTTTGTGTTGAAGACTACATACTGCTGATACACTGTATAGTGATAGTAAAAGACTTAATGTTATATTTGGAGGATTAGCTACTACATTTGGCGAACTAAAGACTGCCTGTAAAAGATTAACGATTGTTGGAGAAGACTATATTACTGGTGGATAGCTTGACAATGCTTGACAATACTTTTTAGAAGACTACATGCTGTTTGCTTCACTTCATTTTGAAAACTAGACAATGTTTGCAAGAGATTAAAAATTGTTAGAGAAGATTAGACAATGTTTTGGATGACTAGAATGTGCTTCAAGAAGACTAGACATTTCATGCAGAAATTATGTGCTGTTAGCAGTAGACTAGATACCACTAACATACTACATAGTGTTGGTAGAAAAGTAAAAACTGCTTTGGGAAGATTAAATACTGCTTATAGAGGATTAACCTTCCTCTAGTAGCGTGCTAGAAAAGCCTCAATATTTATGTCAAAAATTTAATATCGCACCGATATTCATAATTTGAATTTAAAGTTAAGGGAGACTCTGTCACATCCTAAGCACAATACGGAGTTATTTAACCTTTCGGTAAATGGCATATGTCAGGTAAAGTACAGCATTGAGATAAACCGTCGGTCTATGAGATCGTACGCCACGAAAGGAGATTTAAATAATGCTTACTAAAGATTAAATACTGCCTGTAGATGATTAAATACTATCTTTAGAGAACATATTGTTAGCAGAAGAGTGCATATTGTTCTGAAAGGCAACATATTACCCTGGAAATAAATACTGCATAATATATAGCAGAACACTACAGATTCTTGGAACCGATTATAGAACCGACTACTTACCGGTCTCCACCAGTAAGGAGACCTAATAAATAGAATGGTATATATTAACAACACACGACTGTTTATTGCAAGAGATATGGGTCTGAAGTAGAGATGTGAGCGTGACTGACTTTTTATATCCGCTCACGCCCGCTCACGATCTAGACCAACACGAGTCACGCAGACCACTCACGTGAATATCATACGTGAATCACGTGACTCACGCTGCATCAACTGATCAAATGTATGAATCATATTATGATTACTTGTTAATTTGATTATTAATTAATCGTGTTTGACAGAATGTCAGAATTAACAGAGTGTTTAGTTTACAAAATTTTAATTCAATTATAGATGTTCTGATTACAAAATTAAAATAAATAATGAAAGCCAGCATATTCTTATGGGTAATACTTCCTTTAACGTTTTAAATATCTTTCTCGAATAGGTTGACAGCCTTTAAGCTAATATATTACTATGTTTGGAGCTGTAATGGTCATGTTGCCATCACGTTGCCTGACTTCAAATTAATGACCAGGACATTGAGAAAAAGCAATAAATGGTAGTTTTTTAAATGATATATAGTCTGTGGAACAGTAACAGCTCATGCTACCAACAAGTTGGCAGACTTCAGAGTGATGAGCAGTACGTTGGAGACATAATAGCGCATGCTGCCAACAAGTTGACAGTTATTTTTTTGTTTATCTGATACTTTATTCGAAATTTCAATCAAAAAATGAAACGATGGGTCAATTGGGTCAAACCCGGCTTCCGTCAAACCCAAAGTTGCTCACGATCACGCACGTTTACGTGAGTGATACAAAAATTGATACCCGCTCACGGTGGGTCACGCATGACCCATCGTAACCCGGCGGGACTCACGCCGACAGAAAGCTCAAGTATTACCTTGGGAAGACTGGATATTGCTTGCAGAAACATATATGCTGTTTGCTAAAAACGAGATTTTGCTAACAAAGTACATATTGTTGACAAGAAAGTAGATACCCCTCTGGAAGACTAAATTCTGCTTGTAGAAGACTAAATTAAGCTTGCAAAACACTAAATATTGCTTGCAAACGACTAAATACTGCTTGTCAGAAGTCTGCGTGCAGTTTATAAAAGACTATATATATAGATATATATAGACTACTATATATTGGTGGTAAAAAAAACTACTTGTTACGTTTGGACTAGATACTGCATTTCGAGAACTTCTTACAGAGATTATTAAAGAAAACTGTATTACTGATATTGTGTCTGGAAGTCTAAATACTGCTTCTAAAAGACTAAATATTGCTTCTGGAAGACTGAATTTGCTTGCAAAAGACTAAACACTACTTTCTAGAAGACTAAAACTACTTTGGAAACTACTTTGGGAAGATTAAATAATGCTTACAAAAGATTAAATACTGCCTGTAGATGATTAAATACTATTTTTAAGGAACATACTGTTGGCAGAAGAAGACATATTGTTCTGAAAGGCTAGATACTGCATAATATATAGCAGAACATTACAGATTGTTTTAGCCGACCATAGATTACTGGTGGAGACTTAATAAATAGAATGGAATATATTTACAACACACGACTGCTTATTGCAAGAGAAGCACAAATACAACAGATATATGTCTGAAGACCCGCAGATAAACCCATGACTTTCCACTTCTAAGTCTAGTATTAGTTCTAGTTTTATATCTTTATATTCAACTCTAGATTTAGAAGACATTTCTGAAGGCATTTTCATTAATGAACGTCTCTACAAAGAATAGCTTTTGAAACAGAGTACTTTACAAACTGATGACAATCTGTATATTTGAATTGAAATAAAACCAGAACTAACATTAGACCTAGAAGTGAAAAGATTTGGATTTAGCCGTGCGTCTAAAATAAATTAACGTAAGTTAGAATAACAAGGACATAACCTCTTATTTTGTTAATGTATGTTTAAAATTTCTATTAAAACTTCTTAAAATCAAATTGTAGACAATTCCTTGAGAATAGTTTTTAAAATGGAAAGAATAGTATATTACAGTACAAGTTAGGAAACTAAGGTTTTTCACTCACGCGTATGTCAGATTTACACATGAGCCGTAGGCGAGTATGGAAAGACATACAAGTGAGTGGAAAATATTGGTTTCTCACGTGTGCTGTATAGCGTTTTGTTCAATCCTACTATTTATAGAAAATTCGGTGTTAAAATTCGTTAATTCTTGGCTAATGTCATGTCGATATGTCGGAGGCGACACTTCTTGACATTGTTATCCTCGTCATTGATTGATAAACAACCAGTTGTGTCAAACTATGAGACTTTTTGACGTTGTCATACTCTTAATTGATTGATAAACAACCAATTGTATCAAATTGTTAATTGTCATCATTACGCAAATTAATTAAGATTAATAATTTATACAAGTGAAATACTTCATTTAATTTTACTTGTGTGCTCCCTACCGTTTTTTAGTTCACATCCGTTACGTTTAAACAAAGACTTGTACCTTTAAAGGTTTAAATTTCGCTAATAGTGGATGAAGAAAATTAGAGTGAGTGAAAAATATTTTCACTCACCCGTTGCCATGAATGTTAGCAGAGTGAGTGAAAATAACAACTTTCAACACTCGTATCTACGCTAGAAACTGGCAATTTCAAAGGTAGGATTGAACAAATATTATTTATAAATGTTTATAGAAGGTACTAACATTTTCATTATTAGTGAATTATAGTAAACTACAAATTATATCTAATTCCTTGTTTAACATCACCAATACGAAACGAAATTAATAATGTAAATATAAAGGAATTATAATTAGCGTACTTAACAATTAACGGGAAAATAAATATTTGTTTTGATAACAAATAACTTCATTTATGGATTTTCCCATTATTAATAACCTTGGCTAATTTTTTTATCAATAGATGGCACTATAAATAATTTCTTTCTTATTTTTAAATTAAACTTACAACTGTATTTCTGTTAGCAACTCCTGTGCCGCTTATTGAAGCACCAAGAAAATTAATTTCTGCAAAAGTTTTTTGTTTATTTTATTGATTAAAATTTAAAAAAAATAAACACTTAACTTACTGCTAGTTTTTAAAGGAACGTTAAACCTTTGACAGCCATCATCAATGGTACAAGATCGGACAACGTTATCTTTAGGAGCGGCCGATAATAACTGGAAACTATATTTACGATTAAATAAAATTAATAAATAAAAAAATTTGCTTTACCGTTTTAAATCCAAATATTCAAGATAAACACTATATCCAAAATATCCACTACTGTTAAAAACGATTGTATTTTGGGGATCAAAAATAGATCCATCGGCGGTCGTCGTACAAAAACTGATAAAAATTATCTTCAGAAGACTCTGCATTGTGTTGTCCACTTCCGATGTTGTTCGACGACAAACTGATTCACTTAATCAACTCTCATCCTATTGTTATCGAAATGCAGTTAATCATTATTCTTTTTACGTCCATCCGTTGTTAATTTTAATGAACTTGATGAAATAAGAAGTTCTTTGATTCTACCACAACGTTTTCAAAATTAAAGGACAGTTTTCAACTAAAATCGTTGTGTTAGCTTTATTGTTTTTGTCAGCTAATTTGCAATTAGTAATTAGCTGACTAATAATGTATCACCTAATTTAGAAAAATCCTTGAAATTTGTGAGTAATACTTTCTTAATACAATAGTTTTTACTTTATTTCTTTGTAATGCTTATTAATCAAGAAAAATTTTAAATAATAAGTTAAAATTAAATATTTTATCAGTTTAGCCAACCTAAATTATTCTAATTTCATTAATTAAATGATTAGAAAATCTGATTAAATCGAAAATATTATTACATAATTTATAAAAAATAAGTATAATAATATTATATTTTTTTAAATTTTTATGTGCACAATAAATTGCTTATATAAGCCACAATCTTTCAAGCTTCACAATCGTTTCATTCATGCAGTATATTCATTCAATTTACTTTGCTCGCTGCTGCCTCTTCTTAATCGTTCTTTATGCAAATTTGAAATTATATCTTCCGTTATTTGTTTATAACATTTATTAAGCAAATAATAAGCAAATAATTAACTTTAAATAAGATTTTATCAGTCTAGCCAACCTAAATGATTCTAATTTAATTAATTTATATATTCCATTAGTTACTAACAAATGGTTTATCGGAACTGAGCGCAGAATATAACAATAAAAAAAGAACATATAAAGATTTAATTAACCAGACAAAGAGATTTTTTAGCAAATAAAATTAATAATTCTTCAAACAAATGTAGAATGCTGTGGTATTGCATCAACGAGCAGTTGGGGTGTCTTCCGCAGAGTAGTTCTGTGGTGTTGTCTGTTGATGACAGGTTGATAGATTATGTGTGAGAGTGTTGCAATCATTTTAGTGAGTACTTTTCATCTGTACTTGTGGACAGATTGGTGGCAACCTACAAGTAATCTTTGTCACAATTGTATTTTGCTCCCGTTACAGATACAGAGGTCTTCGATGCTATTAAAGGCTTGAGAAATGTTAAAATGTGTCAAATTTGTGAGTGATAGCTTATGCGTGCTTTTGGCCAAGATTTTGAATCAGTCAATTGAGTTAGGGATTTTTCCTGACTTACTGAAGGTAGCTAGAGTAATGCCTGTTTTCAAAAAGGCGATGCGCATAGGATTGAGAACTGCAGACCTACTTCTGTTTGTAGCGTATTTTCAAAAATATTCGAAAGCGTTGTTAAGCAGAGATTGTTAAGTTTTTTTGATGCATTTCAAATAACGTGTCGATCGCAGCAGGGAATACGAAGGGGCTTGTCAACTGATACCGCTACTGTTGATTTCTTTTCATATGTCTATGAACACCTTAATAAGGGTAATTATGAGTGGTTTTTTTTGGCCTTTCCCGAGCTTTCGATTCGTTGCCTTCACACTTCATCAAGGAAAAGTTATACAATGTGGGTATGTATTCGTGGAAGTCTGCTTGAATGGTTAACTTCTTTTGTTACAAGTCGTAGTTTGGAAGTGGTTCTGTCGGGGATAGCCGCGGAGGACTCAGGATAATGTTCATGTGGTGATGTATGCAGATGACACCTCAATCTTTGTTGCTGCTCGTGATCGAAGTGAGCTTGATAGGTTGGTTGGTAGCACTATAGAGCGTTTTGTGGATTGGTGCACTCGAAAGAGAATAATCTTGAATGTACAGAAAACAGTCTGCGTAAATTTTCATATTCGCAGAAGGAAGCTAACTTTTTGGATTTGAGCATTGATACCGAAATGAGTTTTGGACATATAGATAACGTATGTAAAAGATCAAATTCGTCGTATTTTGCGTTGCTCAAACTCAAATATTCGTTGAACAGGAAATCACTCCTGGTCGTATATTACGCACTTCAGTTACAATATAATTGACAAAAATAAAACGTAAAAGAAATGGGAAACAGAAACATTGAAAAAAACCTCAACCTTCAAAGTTCAGAGGATAAGGTTAGAGCTGTTTGGAAGTATGTGAAAAAAGAATGCCGATCAGCTGAAAATAATCCCAAAACTCTTCAAATAAAGAAGAGTTTTAGATAAAAAGAAGAGATAAACGTTTTGTATGAGTCATTCGTAAACCGCAAACAATTAGACTGAAGCGAGAATTAGCGTAATACAAATTCATTTCTACTATTGAAACAGAAATTAACAAATACATCACTTAATCAGATCGCATACTTTGAAGAAGGGAAGTCCCAGCGTATCAGAAACAGCTTGCGATCAGTAGAAACCCAATTTGCTGTAGATTTTGGAAGGTTGTCAGCCTTTCTAAAAATGCCTTTCTAATAAGACATTGTCTTCGAAGGATGATAAACATCATGACCGGAAGGAAAAATTAAAACTTAGAAAAAAGCAGGCAACTGAGGTAAAGAAATAAAGAGAAATAAAATCGTTAGAAGTGGATTATAACAAAAACGATATAACGATTTTAACAAAAAGACCTGAATGACCAGGACATTTTCTATAAATGGATAATAAATTTCGACAAAATAATGTTATAGCACAATACAAGATTACGCAGCTGAAAATCAACAAATCATAAACTTGTATTCCTTCCACATTGAAGTTACAACCCGTGAATCAAGATGTGATTAAAAATCTGAAAGTACATTATCGGAAACAAATCTTAAAAAGAATGATTTTTTCATTAGAAAATGAGCAGTTCATTAATAAAGTGTGTTTACATAATGGATTAGGGCAGGTTTGGCAATATGATGTCATTGAAAAAACAATAAAAACTTGCTATAATAGATCTGGATTTTCCGAAAAATTGACAGAGGTAGTAGTGGATGATTTAGGAGACATAGAAGCCTATGGAAGCTGGAATACACTTCAATCAAACGGTAAAAGACTAAAAATACAATATAATATTATGAATACAGTATATTATAATATCAATACAATATAATACACAGTAGAGTCCCGACTATATGCGAGAGGAACATTCGCAGGTACCGTGATATACTGATCTTTTTCAAGATCAACGTTGGGTTTAATTTGAACATTGTCATGTAGGTGACGACCAGCGCCATCACAAACCTAAAGGCCTAAAGGGGTGTATATTTGAAGTTAAGTAAAACTAAAACTAATACTAGACCTAGAAGTATAAAGTTTTGGGTTTAGTCGTGCATCTGAACATTTTTTTCTATCTATTTGTGAAGATCGATACCGCTGAGAGAGAGATGGAGAGAGAGAGATAGAGAGAGTAGGGAGTGGGAAGAACGGTTGGGAGAGTTTTAGTTTAATGCGAGATCAAAAGAGTGTAAGGTTAGAGAGGTTAGAAAAAGACGAAAGTGTGAGGTGTTAAAAGTTATATTATTTTTATTAAAATAAAGACTTGTATTTGAGAATATTTAATAAAGTGATATCTAACAGAGCAGCGGTGTGATAAAGAAATCGAAACCAGTGAGTAAAAAGAAACAATATAAACGTGGACGATTCTGGAAACGAGTGTGGGCGCTACTTTAACGGATTGTGGTGACGTCATTGTATATTCGAGGAAGATTACTGGCGTCGCATCGGTTTAATACTTTATACCCGTTGCTTTGAAAAAAAAAAAAAAGAACAATGATTGAAGACAGAGAAACGATAGAAGCGACAGGCGAATTTGGTTGTTCGACAGTAAGAGATTTCAATGGGTTAGAAGAAACGTCTATTGATAGAGAAAGAAGATTACTGCAGCAAGAACGGGAACTGTTAAGGAGGGAACGAGATCTGATGGAAAGAGAAAGAAAATTAAACGATTCCGAAGATTAAACGGACGAAGCGTAAACTACTTTTATAATGCTGGAAATCAAGTTAATTCAATGGATTAAAAAAGTCGAAAATATGGCACAAGTGTTTCATTGGGATGACGATACCTTATTGTTTAACGCTGTGTCTAAACTAAAAGGAGCTGCACAATTATGGTTTAATGGAGCACAAGATCGTATATCAAGTTGGGCTGAATTTGGGAAATTGATCGTTGCTGATTTTCCAACTGCTGTTGATGACGTTGATATTCATTTTGAATTATCAAGAAAGAAAAAGAAACCTGATGAATCATACGAGAATTATATATATTTCATGAAAGCTATTGGAAATAAAGGTGAAATAAATGAAAAATCGTTGGTAAAATATATCATAATGGGAATACCTGATAGGGAACTTGGGAAGTTGTTAGCTATTAGTACACCATGCGATACTCAAGATTTATTAACAAAAATAAAAGATTATGAAGCAACTATGAAAAATATGTCTGATCGAAGGGGAAATACTCAACGAGATACATTTCACGATTCACAGGGTAATAAGTCATTCAATGCTTCTCGGAATGAAAAAAGGTGTTACAATTGTGGTGAAACCGGTCATATGGCGACAAATTGCAGTAAACCCAAACAAAGAAAATGTTGTAAATGCAATAGAGATGGGCATATTGCGAGAGATTGTACTACAACGAGGCAAGTAAATAAAGTAGAACAATATACATGTAGCGATGAATATCATAAAATTATTCAGATTAATAAAACAGACATTGTAGCATTTATCGATCTTGGTAGTGATGTTGTTACAATACGTCAACAGGAAGCAGACGAATTAAAGTTACGTTATAAACCCTCTATTGTAAGACTGGCAGGATTTGGGGGAGGGAAATGTCGACCAATTGGAGAATCCAATTGTGAACTGGTAATAGATGGAATAGAGATGACATCCGAAGTACTTGTTGTACCTGATTCTACCCAGAATGAACCAATAATAATTGGAAGAAGTGTTTTAGATAAACCTAATATCCGCATCATCAAGGAATATAATACTTTGACAATAAGAAATTGATTGTTGGAAAGTTGGTTTGGATAATGAAGATTTCAATAAAAGTTATAATGAAGGTGTAGCAGAACTGGAGATCGTAGATGAACCGAAAACACAGATGAAAGTGCAGGAGAAAAACGTTGATGTAAATTCGGAAATACAGGAAAGTGACAAAATGGAGTTGGTTGGATTGTTAGAAGAACATGACCAAATGTTTGCAGATAAATATTCTGATTTGGGATGTACAGATCTATTTGAGATGAAGATTGAAGTAACAAATACAAAACCAATATCAAGTCGCCCATATAGATTAGCATATAGTCAACGAGATATAGTTAATGATCAAGTCAATGAGTTGTTGAAAGCTGGTATTATTAGTCCTTCAACATCGGAATATGCGAGCCCGGTTGTATTGGTGAGTAAGAGAACAGGAGGAGAGAGGTTATGTATTGATTACAGGCGACTAAACGAGGTGATCCGAAAGGAACATACACAAATGCCACTGATAGATGAACAACTAGATAAACTCGCTGGTAAGAAATATTTCACTACTCTTGACCTAGCTAATGGATATTACCAAGTACCGATTAGTGAAGAAAGCAGACATTTGACAGCTTTCGTGACGACAGATGGTTTGTACGAATTTAATAGGATGCCTTTTGGACTGGTTAACGCCCCGAGTGTTTTCAACCGTGTAATGAGTAAAGTCTTGAGGAAGGTAGGACCAAATATTGCTCTTGTGTACATGGATGACATATTGATTGCAAGCGAAACTGTTATGGAGGGTCTTGAGAAATTGAAAATTGTACTTAAAGTGTTGAAAGAAGCTGGACTCACATTGAGAATGAGCAAATGTAAATTTTTGTATAATAAGATTAACTACCTTGGGTTCGAGATTAGCGAAGAGGGAATTAGACCAGGAATTAGAAAAATTGGAGCTATATCTCATTTTTCGAGACCGACAACGGTGCAGGAATTACGACAATTTATTGGGTTAACTAGTTTTTTTAGAAGATTTATTAAGAACTTTTCCATTGTTATTAAGCCTTTGACAATATTAACTAGAAAAGATGAGAAGTTTATTTGGGGAAGTGAACAAGAAAACGCTTTTGAATTACTAAAAGGGAAGCTATGTGAAAGACCAGTTTTAGCATTATACAATCCTGATTCTGAGCTCGAAGTACATACTGATGCAAGTAAGATTGGTGTTGCTGGAATATTAATGCAGAAAACCGAAGGTATGTGGAAACCAATATGTTTTTATAGTAGACAAACATCTGAGATTGAATCTAAATACCATAGTTATGAATTGGAAATGCTTGCTATAGTTGAAAGTTTAGAGAGATTTAGAGTTTACGTGCTGGGAAAACAGATTAGAATAATAACAGATTGTAATTCGATTAAACAAACAGTAAAGAAACAAGATATATCACCAAGAATTGCCAGGTGGTGTTTGAAATTGTTGGAATATAATTATGTGGTTGAGCATCGAAAAGCCGAGCAAATGAAGCATGTTGACGCATTGAGTAGATGTCCTCAAGAAGCAGCTAGTGAACCAGAGATAGCTAGTTTGAACGTTTTAATGATTAATGAAGAAGATTGGCTTATAACAATGCAAATGCAAGATGTAAAATTAAAGACAATAACGCAAATATTGCTGAGACATCCGAATAATAACGAGGAGAAACAAATACATCACGATTATGAAGTATTCAAGAACAGATTATATAGAAGATTGGGAGATGATAAACGTTGGGTCGTACCCAAAGGGAGTATATGGAAGGTAATTCAAAATAGTCATGATCGTATGGGTCATTATGGCGTGGACAAAACGATAAGTCACCTTAAGCAATATGTATGGTTCCCTAAAATGAGGAAGAAGGTCACAAATTATATACGAGCCTGCGTAGAATGTGCATATAGAAAAATACCTGGAGGTAGAAAGGAAGGAGAGTTACATAACATCGAGAGACAACCAATACCTTTCCATACAGTTAATATCGACCACTTAGGACCTTTTCCGAAGAGTACGAAAGGTAACACACATCTTCTGGTGTATATAGACAACTTTACAAAATATCTAATAATAAAAGCAGTGAAGAATACAAAAACTGAACCAGTCGTGCGGATTATGAAAGAGATACATAATACTTTTGGACCACCAGCTAGACTTGTGTCCGACAGAGGTACGGCATTCACATCAAAGAAATTTAGAGAATATTGTAAAATGAATCAAATTATACATGTTTTAAACGCAACTGCCACACCACGTGCAAATGGACAAGTGGAACGTTATAACAGAACATTAATGACAGCAATATCTACAAGAAGTGAAAATGAAGATGGACGAGATTGGGATAAACGACTATGTGAGATTCAATTTGCTTTAAATTCCTTACCAAATAGTGTCACGAAGAAAACACCTCATGAATTATTATTCGCTTATAAACCTAGAGATGCTTTGCAAAATCAATTGCTATTGGCGCTGGCAGAAGATGAGGCTGTGAGTGAGGAAGGGATAACGGAGCTAAGGGCAGACGCACTACATGAAATAAGAAAACAACAGCAAAATCAAAAGGAAAGATTTGACAGACTACGTATAAAATCAAGAAAATATCAAGAGGGAGACTTGGTGTTAGTAAAATGTGAAGCAACAGCTACTGGCGAATCTAGAAAATTGGCATTACGTTACAAAGGACCTTACGTTATCCATAAGGTTTTATCAAACGATAGATACGAGTTGAAAGATATACCTGGAGCACCAAGAAGTCAAAAACCTTATCATTCTGTTTTGGCATCAGACCGTATGAAACCATGGTGTGTCGTAACAGACCTGGACGAAGAAGAAGATGAGACGACAGACAGCGAAGAAGAATAGAGTTCGGAAGATGAAGAAGTCAGGGTCGAGGACGACCCAAATGGTAGCAAGGCCGAGTGTGAAGATCGATACCGCTGAGAGAGAGATAGAGAGAGTAGGGAGTGGGAAGAACGGTTGGGAGAGTTTTAGTTTAATGCGAGATCGAAAGAGTGTAAGGTTAGAGAGGTTAGAAAAAGACGAAAGTGTGAGGCGTTAAAAGTTAAATTATTTTTATTAAAATAAAGACTTGTATTTGAGAATATTTAATAAAGTGATATCTAACATATTATTTTTTATTTATTATTCTATTTTTATTTCAGTGATTTAAGACATAGCACTTATGCTGAAATATGATTTCCTTGTTTACATATCATTTTTAGTGTTTTTTCGGTTTATCCGGGAGCTTCACTATCCGCGCTGCTCTTGCCAACCAATTCCGCGGATAATCACGGTTTTACTGTACTATGAATATAATATACCTCAAGACAGAAATTCAAGCGTTTTTACCGATGGAGTTTGTAACGCTTCTCTTCGAATTACAGAAGTATACTCTTCCTTATTTAGTTTTGTTTTATGCCTCTTTATGATTAATACAGAAGCTGTTTCTAATTTTTTTTATAAGTTTGCGTGCCCCAACGTGAGATGTTCTTGTGTTCGAATACTTTTGCTAAAATTTTTGTCCAACTACATGAAAACATGATTCATCAGTACCGTAGCACTATACACTGTATAACTAAAAGTAGAGCCAACACTAACGATAGAGCGAACACTAGAACTGGAAACATTTGAACTTAGCTGTATATCTATAGCTTCAAAATTTATACTAAACCTAGAACTGTAAACATTAGGGTGTATTTCTGAACGTGTATTGTAGGTCTAGTAGTAGTTATACTTTTAGTTCCAGAAGAATTTGAAACAATCTAGAGTTAAACAATAATTAAAACTATAAGTAACATTAGAACTAGAATGTTTCGGTTTAGCCGTGCGTCTCTTGAGACGTAATCGAACCGAAAAATGGGAATAATTAATTTACTTCTACAGTTAGACTATAAAATTCGTGTGATTTAGTGATTAGAGCATATCCGACGCATAATTCATGCTTAAGCGGCCTATACACACGCAAGTAAGTCAACGAGTAAATATGTTGAACTAAACTCTCAAGTACTGCCAACACCATATGAAAGATTGTCTGCCTCACTCGGGTATTCAGCCACAAGAAGAAATTATGAGGATCTTAAGTTCACCACAATAATATCAATGCAAGCATTGGAGGCGGATAATTCCTGAAACAGGTAAATTTGTATGGTTTTAGATTATGTAGATAGTTTAAGTACAAAAAATTAATTGCATTATTGTTTAAAATCATGTACATTTGCATTTGTAGATTCCTAAAAATGAAAATGATTGGGAATAATATCTGAAGGTTTCAAACGGAGGTGGAACTTCATCCAGAATTGTATTAGTAGAACTTTTGCTTGTAGCTCATTACTTTTTAACTAAATCAGAGAATAATGAATAAATGGGTTATTGGATATTTATTTGATTTAAAGATTAAAGAGTATTATATTCTCTTGATGATTATGTGCAATCTAATAAATACACAAATTTCCTCTTAGTTTTGTATTTAGATTATTACAACATTGACGTTTCGACTATTTTCAATAGTTCATCATCAGAAAGGTCACTCAAAAGTGTTAAAATCAATATTTACAAAACTCCATTTTGGAAATGTGAAACAATTCAATACAAAACGGATATATATATATATATATATATATATATTATAACATAAGAAAAAGAAACAAGCAATACTTTATCGACCATCCTTAGTAATTAATCCATTAATTAATTTTATCTATTCTCGTTTGACCAGTCGCTATTTTGAAGACTTTTTAGTTTGTGAAGTGCATCATTAAGGAAAAAGAGTGCGTAATGTAACGAAACAGTGCGTGAAGTAGCAATATATTTCAAATGGAATTTACTTTATCTAACGCCATTAGGAAATGTCAGGTTTTATATGTCATTTTGACGTTTTGTAACCACATTTTACACCACTTATGGTGTAATGAAATTTCATTACAGTACTAGTGGTGTAATGGAATATTACCTAACTGAATATTGATTTGTTTTGGATGTTACTATGGATATTTATTTGTAGCAGTTCATTTGACACAAGCGTTGTCACATTTAAATGCTTATGATTTCGTTCAATTTTAAAATGGGGTTAGATAAAATTTTGTACTTAATACGTTAAGAAACTGCTAATTTTGTTTAACTCACGCAATTTACAAAACTCACTTGCCTGTCTTTTCATAACTGGTTACGTAAATAACTATTAACGCACGGTTTTTATTGCACCGTTGAAAAGTTCGGAAAAGTTCAACTTTTGAACTTAGGAACTCACATTTCAAAAATGGTTTAGATAGATTATTAAGTTTTCGAGTTATAAAGAATAAACGATTTGTTTTGTGGCGAAACGAAGCAACTTTGGATATAGATAAGTCAACTTAAAGCGATTTATGGTCGAATGGTGGAATCTGTGGTCTGCCGTTGTACACGCATTTCGGAGACACCAGTATACTATGTAGTATCATATTAAGGAAAGTAACAACATATAGGGTATCAGATCGCTACAAAAACTTACAATAGACAATTAAATGCTAAAGGTGGAAACCATCTCAAGACTGTTACTCATATATTCGGAGGTCGAGCAGTGCGCCCTTGTAACAAGAGTTAGTTTAATATACTCTTTGGAGCCCTTCAAAGGCAAAAGATGGTGTAACGGATGCACTTTTTAATAGCAATTTATTTTCCAGCATTTTGTCAATATTTGGGTATCAGATCGCTATGTTTCCTAGTTTGCACCTGCTTATACGTCTCAAACTCATTAATGTTTTTTTAACATATGTAAGATGTTCGAGAATGTAGAGAGAGACGGTAGAGTCATATATGTAAATCAATAAAGAAGCTTTTAAAGTCATCTCTATAATTTAAATTTCCTAATACCCGTATAGTCGCCCTTCTCTGCATTCTAAATACGCGTTCAAACCAGCAGCAGAGCCCCAGACCAATAATGCATAAGTTATTGAGGACCAACACAGCGCAAAGTATGTTTTGCATAAAACTGTTGGAGGTGCATACGTTGGAGCGCAGGTTTCACAACAAAATGTCACTTAATTTATTACATATTGTGAAAATATTTTCCTCCTAGCACAGCTTGGAGTCTTGATTGGAAACGCCCAAAAACTTAACAACGGAAAAGGTAAACGTAGTAAAAGCCGTTTTACCTGAATTTAACTGTAGTTAGTTACTACTAAACCAACGTTCTGCCTCCCTTAGAGAAGCAGCTCTACTCTGAAAAGCATTTTCATAACCTTTGTGGTTGCTAATTAGGGTTGTGTCATCGGCATACACAACAACCGACCCATTCGTTATATTCTGAGGGAGATTAATATAAATTAAAAACAAAAGAAGGCTTCAATATTGATTCTTAGGGTTTATCTATCGAAATACCGATTCTCTTAGAAAATAAATCATTGCAATTAACTATTTGTGACCCATTTGTCAAGATTTAATGAAGATGATTTAGTACTATTATTGTCAAAATTATATTTTTCCAACTTATAGAGTAAAAGGTCATGCTGTACACCAGTGTTTCCCAAAGTCTTTTGGCCCACGGACCCCTTTTCTTAGTCAAACCTTGTCGACGGACCCCCAGGGTGGAAAACTACATTAAATACATAATAGAAAAATAAAGACTTTAACTTTGTTGTCTTAATGGTAAATGGTGACGTAAAAATAAAATATAAAGTAAACATTTTGTTGAAGAAGTATTTATTGATTATAACTTTTGTACTAAAATACAATAAAATATTAATGGCTTGTATGAACCTGATGGGATGTTATGAGTTTATTTATGTCCGGCTCGATGTTTCTCAGTAGCAACCGCAAATCCCCCCGATTACTAATTTCCGGTCTGTTTCTTTTCTTTGTTACGAGGCTCATAACGGCACTGAATCCACGTTCTATCAAATACGAAGACGGAAAAGCAATCAACAGCTTCTGTACAATAACCCATAATGCTGCATATAAAATTGGGATCTGTTTTTGTAACCAGAAATTTTCGTATCCTTGCTTAAACATTGGTTTCAGCTCCTCATTTGTGGATAATTCAATAAGTTGCTCCCTTTTCAAATATTTTTCTATGAGTGTTTGAAAAAGACGTTAAATCCTTATCTTTTTTGTCACTATGGATTTTTATTAACTGTTCCTTAAGCTTAGAAGGTTTCATTGAATCGTTTGACATCGTTTTATTACATAGAAGATAGAAAAGTAAAGTACTATTTCCTAGTGACGGAGTAATGCCAAATTTAATATATTCAACACTGTATTGTCTACATTTTTTCTTCGATTCACTCATAGTGTTATCTGAAAAAAGGGCACAAAATGATACAGGAAAGTACTTATATGTATCTATAATTATAATAAATAATTCAAAATTAATTAACAACGGAATACACTAAAACACAGTAATTCGAAACATTAACTGAAGAAACTTAAAATTCCTTCAAGAATTTTAATAAAAAAGAAATTCTTAGTGAGTGTTACTGTGATACATAATTTTTTTGTAATCAACTTAAACAAGAGAAGCCAGGTTTATACAAAAAAATTAACTGTAAATTTAGTCGTAAATTTAAGAACTCAACAGTTGGGTAAACACATTGTTTATCTTTTGTTCAATCACGAATCGATTTCTTCAATTTAAAACAAAATTTACAGCTGAATTTTTTTGTAATAAATTTAAATTTAAGAGATAGCAGTTTTATTCAAATATATTTACGCAACGAAAGTACACTATCTGTGTAACAAAACAAAAAATTATACTTCTTTTTGTCCAACACTCAGAAAATTTGTTGTATGCACTTCACATCACGCACAAGACAGAACTAAATTGTTGTATACACTCACTAGTTGGTGCAAGGATGGACGCTATTCCTGTTTATACAAGATCGAGCAGGCATAAGCCAATAAAGTACAATTTTATGCACCTGTCTATATTTATATTTTACTTGGGATGTAAAAATTGCTAATAATTTATTAATAAATTAATAAATAATTTACTAATAATTTGTTGGCGATTTTTTATTATTGTTTTAACTTCCGTATTAAAAAAAAGTGTCTCAATTTATTTATTTTTTTATTAAACCTTGCGCGGACCCCTGTCGTTGTTCAGGGGCCCCCAAATCGATTTTAATTTTCCGAGAACCCTCTGAATTACCCCAGTGACCCCTTGGGGTCCGTATGGACCACTTTGGGAACCACTGCTGTACACAATCAAATGCCTTACTAAGGTTGCAGACAGCACCCATCATGTAGTGTCCATCCTCATAGGACTGCATAACTTATGTGACCATACGTCCCGTTTTGAACGGGATTGTCCCGTTCTTCTGTTAGTAGTCCCATCGTCCCGAATAAAGTCTAAAACGTCCCGTTTTCATAATCACATAAATGCATAAATCTCATTAAGTATCTAGCTGTATTTACACAGCTTTTTTTATTAGTAATATTTCGTTTCTATGTTTGCGAGACTTATACCAAACATGCCTAAATGTAAGTGTACATTTTTTTGAAACTTGAAAGGGGGTAAATAGAAAAAGTGTAAACATTATTTATACAAAACCGAGCACATTTTTGGAACAAGAACTAATAGGGATTGGCTATGAAGCTCATAATATCCACAATGCAATTAAAACTACCGATTGCTTACCAATTGATTTAGAATGCATTATTGTCAAAATTTACTTTTTTAATATTTATAGTGTACACATTGAAACTGTAAAAGAATTCTATGACTTGATAGGTACAGAGTACAAAAGAATGTTGGGTTACAGTAAACCTAAATGGCCTGTACTTGAAGACTGCTTAAAATGTTTGTGAGATTAGAAAACTATTTTAGATTGCTAATCTAAGAAAATAGTCTTCTAATAGACATTTATTCTAATAGTTACTCTTCTAATAATTAGTCATCTAATGCTCAAATATATTGAAGTTGTTTTTTGGCAATCCCAGCTCCGAATGCTGGTTATATTTTGTGCACGCCCAAGAAGTTGGTTTTCACCAAGCCGCTTTAAATACCGAAGGACAAAATATATCAGCAATGGATGTGAATGTAACAAACCGTTTAAAAGATAACTTGTCTTTAGAAAAAATTCAGTTTTTATCCCATACGTTATACGAAATTTGTTAGCAAAGTTGATCAAAATTAGAGTTTGGCTAACTCCTTGAAAAAAGTAGTCGAGTATAATTACTAACTATTTTCACGAAAATAGAAGCATAGAATAATTACAGCTACTACAATCAGTAGTTAAGTATCTAATTGCAGCAAAGCTTCGCTAATCCGAATCAATGAAAATCAGTTGAATTTAAATGATGGAAGCATGCGGATTATAGAGCCAAATTGTATTAGATAATAATATTATCTGCTGTTTATCTTGCAATACATGATACACTAAAACTTTTACTAACTTCCTCACTTTTAATTCGCTTATCCCAACATCTTTATGGATAAATTGCCTTATTTGCTGCAGCATGATACATAAATTATTGAATGGACAGTGGAATGCCGCCATCAGGGTCTTCTTCCTCAGCTGATTTTTGAAATACACATCTCTACCATTCTGCTAATAAATTACAAGGATTTGCAATCTTTAGAAAGTATGGACTCAGCATTTTTGATAGAAATGCTCTTCAGTGTTTTGGAATTAATCGCCTTTCTCTGCAGATAGAACGAAGTCTTTTCCGATTAGCGAATCTCTTACCAATTCGGATTACAAGGGACATAATGCAAATTTCACGTTTTTCAATTTTGTTCAGATTACCAGGTAATTCGTATTTGGGGTTGTACGAATTAGCAACGCTTTAGTGTACTTCTTTAACTACATAATAAGATGCAGTTGTAATGCCTAAAAGGGATTGGCTTGCACTCTCCAAGAAAAGTCTGATAAAACAAGCAAAATTTTACAAGCAGTATCTAGTCTTTAATTGATAGTTTTTAAACTTTTTTCAGTTTTTTTGTCAGTTTTTAGCTTTTAGTAGATATGATGATGTTGTATTTTGCCAACAGTATTTGATATTTTGGAAGGAAAATTAAATTTTATTAACAGTCCTTCGCTTTTTACCATAAAAATATCTTCTGCCAGCGGTATTTAACCTTTAATTAACAGTTTATGGACTTCTTACGTAAAGATTGTGCATTTTGTTCAATATTATTTAATATTTTCAAAGCATAGTCAATTGGTTTATCAACAGTATCCAGTTTTTGCAAACAGTTTTACAAGTAGTATCAAGTCCTTTGGAAGCATTTCAAGTCTTCCAAGGGCAGTATCAAATTTTCTGGAAGTAGTATTAAGTCTTCTAAAAGCAATATCAAGACTTCCGGAAGTAATATCAAGTTTTCTAAAAGCATTTCAAGTCTTTTGGAAGCAAGAACAAGCCATTTAGAAACAGTTCAAATCTTCTGGAAGCAATACCACGTGTTTTAGAAGAATTTTAAGTCTTCGAGAAGGAATATCAAAACTTCTGGAAGTAGTATCAGGTTTTCTAGAAGTATTCCAAGCCTTCTAAAATCATTTCAAGTCTTCTGGGAGCATTTCAGTCTTTTGACAGTAACCACAAGCCATCTAGTAGTTCAAATTTTCTGAAAGCAATATCAAGTTTTCTAGAAGCATTTCAAGTCCTATGAAAGCAGTATCAAGTTTTCTAAAAGCAAGTCTTCTGGAAACTTTTCGAGTCTCCTTGAAGCAGTATTAAGTTTTCTATAAGCAATATTAAGTCCTCTGGAAGTAGTATCAAGCTTTCTAGAATCATTCTAAGTCTTCTAAAAGTATTTCAACTCGTCTGAGATCATTTCAAGTTTTCTGAAAGCAATATCAAGACTTCTAGCAGCAATAACAAGTCTTCTGCAAGCATTGAAAGTCTTTAGGAAACTGTATCAAATTTTGTACTGCCCCTAATTATCGACAAAAGTACCTAATTGGTCCCGTTTTCAGTTGAAATAAAAACGGTCACGTTATGCATAACATTTTCTACAAAAGCAACAATTGCACCAACAGTACTTGTTTCTTATCTAAAACCAAACTGTGCGTGAGCAAACACTTTACTTATTACTTTCTTAAATTCTAGAGAAAACCGGTAGAATAGTTATTTATGTACCAAGTCAGCAAAGTGAATTTTTATTGAACGAGCCTGAGTTTATGAGTCGAGCGAGCGAAGCCAGCGAGGCGAGTAAAAGGCGAGTTCGATAAAAACACTTTGCTGGCGTGGTGCATACAACATTTTATCGCCAACCGCAAAATTTAACATACACTCAGCAGCAGAAGTCTGCGTACAAAAAACTTTTAATACTTTAATTGAAAAAATAAGAGTCATAATCTAATGTGATAAACTTGATTTTTTTTTATTTTGTATATTAACTACATATAATTCTATTAATAAAATATGCTTCAACAAAACAGAAACAGTAGTTACAGAAAAAAATCAAAACTAAAAATTCTACAAATAACGGATATGCAAAAATCTGTGTACAAGTCAGGACAGTATTTATAAAAAATTCATAAATGAGATCATTGTTTCTATATTAATATGAGGTCGGATAACCTTTACGTTTAATGACCTCCCTTAAACGTTTAGGCATGGAGTGCACTAATTTCTTCGTTTCGTCCGAACTGATTTTGGCCCATTCCTCAATCATAACATTTTTTAACGTTTCCTTCGACGTTATGTTGTGTTGCCGAATCCTGCGTTCCAGTAAATCCCAGAGGTGTTCGATGGGATTCAAGTCCGGCGATTGTGGAGGTGTTTTAAGTTGCTTTGTGGTATTGTATAGTAGCCAAAGCTTAGTGTTGTGGGCGCAATGTTTGGGGTCATTATCTTGTTGAAAAAAGTATTCGGGCCCCAAGTCCAAGTTTTCGATGCTAGGCTTCAAATTTTCTTTTAAAATGTCTATATACATTTTATGGCCCATTGTCGATGTTATGAAAACCAACCTTCCCACCAATTTGGTGCACATACACCCCCAAACCATAACTCTACCACCTCCGTGTTTTACAGTCGCTTTCAAATTTTCGGGATTAAGGGCAGTATTAGGTTTTCTCCATACAAGTTGTTTACCCTTAATGCCGAAAATGCAAAATTTGCTCTCATCTGTAAAGAGAACTTTCTTCCAGAATTCAATGGGCTTGTCTAAGAGTTTTTTTGCTAAGGCGATCCGCTTCTGACGATTGACCTCTGACACAAATGGCTTTTTTCGTGCAACGCGACTGTGATAGTCAGCTTTTTTTAACGTCCTTCTCACCGTATCTTTGCTGATAGTTTTATGAAATTCTTCTTGTACATTTTCTACTATTTTTTTGCCGTCAGCCTAGGTTCTTTTCTAACCTGCTGTACAATTTTTCGCTTTTCTCGGTTTGTTAAAGGGTTGGTCTACCAGATCGCGGACGTGAGAGGTAATCTTCAGTGTCTTTATAATTATTAATTACTCTTTGAATGGAAGAGTGTGACCTGCCGACAGTTTCTCCTATTTTTCGAAAAGATTTTCCCTCTTTCCATAACTTTACAATAATTTTTCTCTCCCCCAATTCAATTTCCTTTCCTTTCGTGTCCATTCTAACTTTTAGCTTCTAAGCCTCTGCTAATATAATTGACACTGATTATCTTTTATTTAAATCGGAAAGCGTACATCGCCAACTACGTATTTAAGTAAATAAGTATATTTTGGAGAAGGCGTCTTTATTTGTACGCAGATTTTTGCATACGCATTATTTGGAGAATTTTTAATTTTAATTTTTTTTGTAACTAATATTTCTGTTTTATTGATGCATATTTTGTTAATAGAATTATATGTAGTTAATACACAAAATAAAAAAAAATTGAAGTTTATCACATTAGATCATGACCCTTATTTTTTCAGTTAAAGTGTTAAAAGTTTTTTGTACGCAGACTTCTGCTGCTAAGTGTATAATGATTCTATAACTTGCAGTATTTAAGACACATATTTTGACAGATGTCAAAAGATATGACAAACGGTTGTTTCATTAATATAAGTCGGCATAGTTTGGATAAATATAGAAGGTCGGTAGTCCAGTGACAAGTCATTCAGCTGTCATGTCAAAAGTACTGGGTTCAAATCCAGTTGTTTGCTAAAATTTTTTCAAATTGACAGCAATTAGCGGCAGGTAAAATACTTTGTCTGACTCATTTGCGGCAGGTAAAGTACTTTGTCTGCCGCTAAATGCTGTCAAATTTGACAGTAACATAAAGCGTCACTTTACTGCCGCAAATGGATACAATAAAGTATACTTTTGCTGCCGGTTGGCGATAAAAGAAATTATCATCCAAAATAAATTTCAAAAATTTAATCAAAATTTTCCGCTATTTTTGAAGGGCTGTGGCTCCTTAGCGGAGCCGTAATCACCCATGGTTTATATGTTAAAGTACCCTTAAAATTCACTGATCATCCCTTAAAGTTTGTTGCAGTCATTCAGATACACCTGTATAACGAGAAAATACATAGAACAGAATGTATATATTTTGATACTTATTCAATAAACTTTATTATAATTATTATTAATTAAATTATAAAAAAGTCTGATTAAGTCGAAAATATTAACTAAGATAGAAAAATTGGCAAATTATGGTTATTTTAATTTGAATAATTTGATGTGTGTAATAAGTTGCCTATATAAGTCATCTCTTTTCATTCAAACTTAACCTATATTCATTATTTGACAATCAGTTTACTTTGTTGGGTGCTGCCTCTTCCCAATCTCTCTTTATCTATAAATAATGCAGATCTAAAATTAAATCTTCCATTCATTTAACAAAGTACAAAAAATGGTTACTGTATTAAAAATCATTCGACAAATTTTAGGTAAAAACCAAATTTCCATTCAAATTCGTCAAATTCACAACGCAAGGATCAAAAATAAACCAAAATTCGGTCTTTATCAATACCTTGGTATCGTAGGAGGAACATTAACTTTATATTCAGCTTATAAATGGCAAAGCTATCAAAGTGTACATGCATTAAAACCAAAAAGTGTAAGTTCATTTTTTATATATCTTTTATTTTTTATTAAGATAATGTTTTAGGAGGAAAAACCATTTATAAAATTGACGACAAGGGAAAAAAGGTTTATCAGATTTGCTTCCGTTCAATATGATGGGCAATTATACATGACGCCTCAAGATTTTTTAGAATCTGTGGTTGAAGCTGAACCAAGACGTAAATAATAGAATTAAGTTGAGTTAAATTACCGTCAAAGGTTAATTTTTAGCCCGTTTAAAACGAAAACTTCTAACTAAAAATGAATTAGAGGTTATGCGAGTTGTAACTCCTTCCTTAGTTGCTGGTTCTTCCAGATTATTTCGCGATTTGCGAGATAATGGAATTATCTCATACACTGAGTACCTATTTTTACTTTCAATTTTAACAAGTTAGTTTTTTGAATAAGAAAATTTCTTTTTAACTATTAATTTCTCATTGCAGAACCTGAATCAGGATTTAAAATTGCTTTTAATATGTTTGATGTTGATGGAAATGAGAAAGTTGATAAAAATGAATTTTTAGTGGTAAGTTATCAGCAAAAAATTAAATGATTATTTTAATTTATTTTGATTAAAACTTTAAACTAAAATGAAAAATAAATTTTTATAATAATAAACAGATTCGGAGACTACTCGCTGGCAAACATAGAGACACAGAAGATATACCCGTGAGTTAAAACTAAGCAAAAATAAAAAAAAGATTAAAAAAGCTTATCAAAAAAGCTTGATTGTGCGTCTACTAACTTCTTCTTCGTCTTTATAATGTCTCAAGAGCATCATTGCTTAATGTAAATGTGATGTATCTGACACAATGTGTTTTCGTCTCATTTTACGAATTTTAATTAAAATGAAACGCTACAAAAATCTTATTGAGACTATGACGTGCTTGGCAAAAACCTGCTTGCTTATTAAAACACATACAGGTTTGTTTCATTTACTTATTTTTAATTAAATTAAAAACGAAAAAAGAATTTGGTGAAGGATTTTGACATGAAATATTTTTAATCTTCAACTTATCCTTCTTTTATCTTAACTGTACTAACTCACTGTTGTTCATTGAACTTTTTTATGATTAATCTAGTTTTATAAATATGAAATGATTAATACAAAATAATGAGAATGAACTAAAATAATAATTAATATAAGCTTTGTTCCAACAAGCAGTGCACGCCGAGTTGGACCCCTTGTTAGAATGAAGCTACTAAAATCAATAAAACTATTTATTAAAAGTTAAAAATTAAGCTGTTATATAAAGAGCTATGTATAAAAAGCTTGCCTGTAAAATAGCTATGTACATATTACATAAAATGTGTTATAAAAGACTTATATAATTATTAGATAAATATCTCAATTTAGTAGGATAAAAAGAAGATTCTGTTATTTAAAGCAATTTTTCAGCTTATTTTACATCATTTTTATTTGGTAAATTCTTCCCAGCTCTTGTAACACTTTGTAATAATTATTTCTTGGCCAATTTTAAAACTGATGTTAAAATTGAGGTTATGTTTAACAAACTTGTAAAAATGCTCGTATAAACGAAAGTTGGCCAATTTCTGGCTATAAATTTGCAACTATAAAGAAAATCAAATCCAAATACTACATAATTAATAAAAAGTGATGAGAATGACCATAAGTGGTAATTAATGTACTAAAATTTATAAAAATTCTTATTAAAAAATAAAAATCAATCTTTTGAATAAAGAGCTGCGTATAAAAGGCATAATATGAACACTAAATGTGATATAAAAGACTTATATCATATAATTATTTAGTTAAAGCCATTTTTTATTTCCATTTTAAAAAGTAAGGTTATATTGTCATTGCGTAGTAACTTTGTAACTAATTTAACATGATGAAAAGAAAATTGTGTTGTACAAAGCATCTTTTCAGCTTATTTTGCTTCATTTTTATTCTGTATATGCTCCCGTGGCTCTTAATATTTTGTTATTATTATATCGTGGCTGATTTTAAAATTAATGCTCTTAAAATTAAGGTTATGTTTAATGAACTTGTAAAAATGCTCGCATAAACGAAAATTGGCCAATTTCTGGCTATAAATTTGCAACTATAAAGAAAATCAAGGCCAAATACTATATAATTATTAAAAAGTGATTAGAATGAACATAAGTGGTAATTAATATACTAAAATTTATAAAAATGTTTATTGAAAGTTAAAAATCAATCTTTTAAATAAAGATCTGTGTATAAAAAGCATAATATGAACACTAAATGTGTAATAAAAGGCTTATATAATTATTTAGTTAAAACCACTTTTTACTTCCATTTTAAGAAGTAAGGTTATACTGTCATTGCGTTGTAATTTTATAACTCTAATTTAACACGATATAAAGAAGATTGTGTTACAAAAGCATCTTTTCAGCTTATTTTACTTCATTTTTATTCTGTATATGCTTCCATGGCTCTTAATATTTTGTAATTATTATATCTTGGCCGATTTTAAAATTAATGTTGTTAAAATTGAGGTTATGTTTAATGAACTTGAAAAAATGGTCGTCTAAGCGAAAATTAGCTAATTTCTGACTATAAATTGCAACTATAAAGAAAATCAAGTCCAAATACTACATAATGAATGAGTAGTGATAAGAATGAACATAAGTGGTAATTAATGTACTAAAATTTATAAAGTTTTTTATTAAAAGTTAAAATTTTATCTTTTGAATAAAAAGCTCTGTATAAAAGCATAATATGAACACTAAATGTGATATGAAAGGCATATCATATACTTATTTAGTTAAAGCCACTTTTTATTTTCATTTTAAAGTAAGGTTATATTGTGATTGCGTTGTAACTTTATAACTCAAATTTAACACGATATAAAGAAGATTGTGGTATAAAAAGCATCTTTTCAGCTTATTTTGCTTCATTTTTATTCTGTATATGCTCCCATGGCTCTTATTATTTTGTAACTAATATGTCGTGGCAGATTTTGAAATTAATGTTGTTAAAATTGAGGTTATGCCTAATGAACTTGTAAAAATGCTCGTCCAAATGAAAATTGGCCAATTTTTGGCTATAAATTTACAGCTATAAAGAGAATAAAGTCCAAATATTATATACGTAATAAGAAATTATGGGAATGAACTTAAATGCAAATTAATTCACTAAAATTAATAAGAATACTTATTAAAAGTTAAAAAACCGTCTTCTGAATAAAGAGCTGTACAAACTTAATATGAACATTAAAGGTGATATAAAAAGCTTAGGTATATCATATAATTATTTAGTTAAAATCACTTTTTTCTTTTCATTTCAAAAAATAAGGTTACATTGTTATTGCGTTGTAACTTTGTTAATCTAATTTAACATGATGAAGAGAAGATTGTGTTATAAATAACATCTTTTCGACTTATTTTGCTTCATTTTGCACTGTATATGCCTCCCATGGCTTGTAATACTTTATAATTTTTATTAATTGGCCAACTTTAAAATTGTAGTTATGTTTAATAAATAACATAAAATAATGGGTATGAACTGAAGTTTTAATTAATATAATAATATCAATAAAAACATTTATTAAAAGTTGAAGATCGACCTTTTGAATAATGAGCTATGTATAAAAAGGTTAATATGAACATTAAATGTGATATAAAAAACTTATACTATGTACTATAATTATTTGGTAAAAGCTATTTTTTGTCAAATGTTGTCATTATGTCCTTAGCTTCTTTTGCTTAATCTATTCTGAGTATTTTTCTCATCTCTTTTGACACTTTTTACTATTACTTCTTGTTTAATCTTAAAACTGAAGTTGATAAAATTGAAGCTATGTTAAAATAAATTTGTAAAAATCTGCCAATTTCTGATTACACATTGCAACACCCATTCTAGTTGGTGAGAAATTTCAAATCAGGGTGAAAATGTTAAACAAGGATAGTAAAACTTCCAAAAGATTTGGCATTCTTAGGCCAAACTTTTTATTTATGACCTTTTATATTTTCCTTATCTTGATTGTTAGTTTAGTTTTTCACCTATAACTCAAGAATCATTGATTATTTCTCATCTCATTATTTAGCAAAATTGTAGGTGAGGCTTAAATAAATAAGTTTGTAAATAATTCTTTGTAAAAAATTATGTTGGCTAATTCTATCAAATGAATTCTTAAAAAAATTGTCATATTATTTCGAAACAAAAAACAGATTTTTGCAGAATTACAAATAGAAGACCAATGGACCAATGGAGTCACAAATAAACATTATGTGTGATTTAGAATCTGAATAATCACCATGAAAAAGGTCTAAAGCAATGTTTGATAAATAGATAAACTTAGTTCTTCTTTAAACTTTGTTTTTCCTTAGTTTTTGTAAATAACTTCCATGAAATCAATAGTTTACAGTTTTATATGTTATTTGTTTAATTGAAAAAAAAAATGTTTATAAAATTGTAAAATTTAAACTTTACCATTTAACAATGAAAAACTGAAATTATTTAAATAAGTTTTAAAAATTGAGAATTGCGGTGAGGGAGAATTAACATCAGAAATGTTTGGTTCTGACAACATGGTAGCACATTATGTACAAGCAGAGACTCAAGACTCATTCTCCTGATGTAACAACTCCTTATTATTTATGAGGACATCTAAGGCGAAGCTCTATAAACATAGAAATTTGAGAGTTGCAGGAAGCTACCACGGCTTAAATGAGAGAAACTGGCATTGACCTGTGTGAGAAGGTTTTTTTTGTAATATCATCCATAGCAAAATTGTATAACACCTAGTAAATATATACTAATTAGTTTTTGTTTTTAACTTTAATGCTTAAAGAACTAATATTTTGGTAATGGTTTACGATTTTAAAACAATGAAAAGTTAAAATCGTAAACCATAACCGCACGCAGAACACTCATTTCGCACTATTGCTCGCGTTTGAATTGATTAGAACACATTAGGTAATCGCCGTCAAGAAGCTGGATGGCCTCGATGTTGGGATGTATATGGTTTCTCTTCTCATGTTTACATGCAAATTATGCAATTTCTAAAGATACCGATGTTACTTCCAGGTGGCGATGGGGTGTCCCGAATAAGAACCGACACAGAGTAGTGACATGTAGACCAACCTAAAATATGATGATTTAACGCAACTTGCGTTATATTAAGTTGCACCCCTGAGAGGTTACAGGCCTTCAAAATTGAGTCTTAAATTTCAAAAAAAAATTATCTTAGTGATGGATTAAGTTAGTAAAACCAAATTTGGTATACGTTATGAGGGTACCAAGGGCATTAATCGGTAGAAAGCAGGGATCATTTAAACCATTTTAAGAGGTTGGCTAGGGATGCTGATACCCAAGCGATGCATTACCAATCCATTTCTATTACATTGTTGCCAATTAAATGGCAACTTCATTGAGAATAGTTTGGGGGGACCAAAACAAAGTACGTATGTCTGAATTCCAAACTCTACTTGGAACATAACGATCAATAACAGAATTTGTGACTGGAACTACTAAACATAACTTTTTGACCGATTCTTCAAATCTCGGAACCTATCCCATAATTTTACATATAACATCAAAGGGGCCGCTTTTGAAAATACATATGGATGCCAAAGAAAAAACTGAATTGTGAATAGACTCCAATGACGAATGACGAAAAAAACACAGAGAATGTGAATAACACTATGAAATTGGAAAAATAACTTATTTCAAAAGTGATTGAAAATTAATTGAAAATGATAACTTCAAACTAGGTAAATTAACAATTATGAGTGGATGCTCTTTGGATGCATTTCTAGGCTTCTGAAAGCATTTCAAGTCTTTCATAGGTAATATGAAGTGTTTTGGAAACATTTCCAGTCTTCTAGAAAGTGTATGAAGTCCTCCAGAGACAACATGGAGTCTTCTGGAAATAATATCAAGTCTGCTAGAAGCAGTGTCAAGTCTTCTGAAAGCAATGTCTTCTAGAAGTAGTATTAAGTCTTCTAGAATTAGGGCCGGTTTATTCATCTTTGGTTAAATTTAACTACTGGATATTTTCCATGGTTACTGTAATTTCACTTGCCATGATTGGCTATATGACCAGTAACTATGGTAAATATCCAATAGTTATATTTAACTAAAGATGAATAAATTGGGCTTAAGTATCATCTCTTCTAAAAGTATTTCATGCTTTCTAAAGGCAACATTAAATCTTATGAAATCATTTCAAACCTTCTAAAAGCAGTAGCAAGTCTTCTCAAAGGATGGCAAGTATTCTGGAAGAATTTAATGTTATCTTCAAGCAATTTCAAGCTTTCTACAAGCAGTGTCAAGTCTTCCAGGGCAGTAGTAAATTTTCTGGAAGCAGTTGAAGTCTTCCAGAGGTAATCAAATGTTTTGGAAGTATTTCAAGTCTTCCAGAGGCAATATCAAATCTTATGGAATCACTTCAAATCTTTTAAAAGCAGTATCAAGTGTTCTGGAAGCATTTAAAGTAGTGATTCCCAAAGTAATCTATATCGACCCCCAGGGGTCAACGTCGGGAAGAAAAAATTTGGGGGTCCATGAAATGAAAATGGGGGTCTACAGTAGTGGGCCTTAACATACACTGATAGTACCGGTAGTATTTACTTATATTATCCTATCTAAAATTAAAGTCCAGATTTTTATAATAGTTCGTAATCTGAAGACAAAAAAAGTCACACAGATCCGGATGGAGGCTTTTTTTGGTCATTAGAACACAAACTAACACTATTCAATGTTATATTTTTGTTTTTACCCACAAAAGTTTGGGAACTTCTGATTTTAAAATGTCATCTTCAAACAGTATCAAGTTTTCTAGAAGCAGTATCAAGTCTTCTGGAAGCATATCAGGTCTTCTGAAAGCAGTATCAACTCTCAATTCAAAATACGCACTCTTTAATAACAAGTTCATGGCAGATGCAATTCAGTCCCAGAATTGGAAAGGAAAAGCTCAATAGTACATTAAAATTAAAAAATTAATTGAAAATGGCAACTTCAATCCACATTAAAAATTATTAACAACTTTGTATGGGTGTTTTTACTCATACAAAATTGTTACCCATTACTTTGTATATTCCATTATGGAATATTGTTCTGGGATCACTCATGTCATGTAGAATATTAACAAATTTAAAAATGCAAGATAACGTTAAGAATAAATTCATTGATTGCAAGTAGTCGCCGTACCTTCTATTTATATTTTGATCACATTGACATACACGAGAAAACATATAAAGAGTTACAAATTACGCAAAACACTGCATGTATACAACACTAGAAACAAAAACGCCATCGTATCAAAATTCCATAGAATCAACAAGTGCAGAACGGCAAAAAGTTATTATGATCCAAAATTATTTAACAAATTACCAGAAATCATAAGGGGACTCCCACTGGGGACATTCATAAGACTGGTTACTGCTATTTTTCTGGGTCTAGTATTCTACAACGTACAGGAATTTCTCGGCAGTGAAATATAATCGTTAGATTTCCATCGCGTGTCATTCCTTTTCCTAAATTTTGTAATTTTTAAGTATAGGTGAAATTTTTCTGTTTATTTGTAAGTGACCAATCGAACGATATGTAATAATAACATATAATAAATGACGAGTAGAAAAGAATGTAAATTCTTGTTTATACAATTAAAGTATTATTATACACCCAGAAAACCCACGTGTTTGCGCCTATTCGTATAGGTCTGTGCACTTATTTAAAATTTTGTATGGATGCTTGTGCACCCAGGGCACCCACGTATACGGCGCCTATGAATAACATCTCTTTCTTTTACGCGAATTCTCAACGAAATTATATCTGTCGCGCAAAACCGCAATTTAGTATAAATAAATTTCCTAGAATTCTAGTAAAGATGTTATTTTTCAATAATGATTCGTGTTTTTATAATAATTTGACGTTTTTTGAAGATATAGAGCACTTATTTTTTTACATGCATGTTAATAGAATTGTTCATTTAAGTGTTAACTATAATTTTGCTGAGGAATGAAATGTTAAATTATCAATGGTTCTTGAGTTATAACTGAAAAACTAAGCAAACAAACATCAAGAGAAGGCAAAAAAATTAGTCTAAGAACTTCAAATGGTTTAGATATTTTATTATACTGGCTTAGTACTTTCACCCTGACTTGAAATTCATCACCCCCAGATAACGAACTCAAAAATGTTCCACAGTGTTATAAATCTCCAATAATATCCATTTAATGGAGCTTAAAAAAATTATCCTAAATTAATGATTACAGCTTAGAAAATTGTATTTAAAATGTTTTAATTTTTCTTTCGTGTCAATTTTAATTTTATAGATGGAAAAAATCTTTAGTTACGCATGGAAAGGTAAAAGAGGAATGGTAGTCGATGAAAAATACGACTTAAAATCACCAGTCGAAGAACAATACGTCGATGACGAACAAGGTCTTCAACGAAAACACAACGTCGATACGACTTTAACCATACATTTTTTCGGCGCCAAAGGCAAAAACACATTGAATTTCGAAAATTTTCGCAAATTCATGTTGCACCTACAAACAGAAGTTTTAGAACTCGAATTTAGCGAGTTTTCGAAAGGATTACCGACGATTTCCGAACTGGATTTTGCAAGAATTCTTTTAAGATACACCTATTTGGATACGGACGAATACGATAAATATTTAGAACGATTATTAGACCGAATTAAAGATACCAAAGGAATCACTTTCGAAGAGTTTTTAGCGTTTTGCCAATTTTTAAACAACATGGAAGATTTTAGTATCGCTATGAGAATGTATACTTTAGCTGATCATCCCATTTCAAAAGGTACAAAATTTGATCATCTCAATTTAATTTTTATAATTCGTTTTAGGCGAGTTTTATCGGGCCGTTAAGATTTGCACCGGACAAAGTTTAAGCGGCCATTTAGTCGACACTGTTTTTGCGATTTTTGATGTTGATGGCGATGGTTTGTTGAGTTACCGAGAGTTTCTTGCTATAATGAAGGATCGATTACATAGAGGGTTTAAGGTATTTATTTCTTGTTTCATAACAAAAAATATATAATTAATTGCATTTTTTTAGTCTACTCCTAAAGTTGAAGGTTGGGAAGCTTTTAAATCTTGTATTAAACAAGAAATGAAAACGCCGAGGTAAATTTAATCAGAAATAACCTCCGATTTATTAATCCATAATCTAAGTCATTGAAACTGTGTTTGTTACTTCCTTATTAGCGATTAGATTTGTTGAATTTGTTGAGTTTATAAGAGTATATTGTTTGTTTTTAAGGTGAATAAGGTGCCAGTTATTTTTACCTCAATTTGTGTTTTAAATGTTTTTTTTTGGTTTTTCTTTTTCGAATTTTTTTTGATTGTTCTTCCAGATTTTCGTCGTTTTTGACAACTTGTTCCAAATTTGAGGAAAAACTAAGATCGTTAGTTTAGAATTTAAGATAATGTTAAAACGCTATGCCAAAGTTATTAAATTTTAATTGTAGAGATTTATTGCCGCTTACAATTTGAATGAAAGATATGATAAGAAATTAACTTTTTTATTTATGAATTTCCAGATTCCTAAGTCCCATTCCCTCGAGAAATCCTATACTTGATGCTTATCTATATTATTAAACCTAAATAAAAAGACACTGTATCTGGGTGTTAAGTTATTTATTAATAAAGCTTAATCTTTTTTTAGTATAAATAAGTACTTAAAAATATCTTACAACTATACAACAACCATTAAATGGTTTCATTTGCATGTACACGTAATAGAAAAAAGAGAAACACAAAAATAAATATCTTTTTAGAACTTATAATACTGTTTTAATAAAAAAATTATTTTGGGGTGCACTAAAATCGAATTATTTTTTTTGTACATCTTTTTGAATACGAATTTATATCTTACATAATTATTTACCTCTATTCTCAAAAAAATTTAAATACTGTTTTAATTTCTAGCGAAAAATACATCTCACAGACAATAAATGCAAAACCTTACAGTGTAAATTTTAATGCCTAATTTCTATCATTTTTCTTTTGGTTAGCTTTCCTTAAATATTTACATTAGAGAAAATTGTCACAGTTAAAAAAAGAACAATTACTTTAAGATCTTAGGCGTATTTCATGCTTGAATCTACAAGGTGCAATTTTTAATTTAATAAATCTATACAACGCCCATAAAATTTTCGAAACAACAACAAATTAATTATAATTATTTTGATTTAAGAAAAAAAACTTAAACTTGAAAAACTTAACTCAAAAAAAATAGTAAATAAGAACAAGAGAAGCAAATAAAATCTCTACTTTGATTATAACCAGATTACTTTTTACGAATTGCTTGCGTAGGACTATCAGGTGGCGTTTCCATGGACGTTTCCTGTCTTAATGAGCGTCTCGGAACGCTCTTTAAACTCGTCGAGAGTTTCTTTAACGGCCGTGGTGATATACTCGTTGATTCGATGTTTTGCGAGACATCGGAATTATTAAACCAGACTCCTCTCCCTAAATCGGATGCTAAAACAAAATTAATCAAATCAATTTAATTATTTAGTCAAATTTATTGTAGAAAAAAATGAACCAACACAAAAGCACATAAAATCTTACATCATTAATGTTAGTACTAAAACTAGTTCTGGATATTTTTTTTTTGGGGAAATCAAATAGAGGAGATGGTGTGAAGATGATGGAATACTGGTTCTTGAAATACTACATGCTCATAAATTCCTACAAATTAAAAGAAAAGTAATAAAAAAAACTAATTATTATATGAGGTGAAAATTGATTTGACGTTTATTAAAATTATTTGAAGTTAGTTTAAAATTGCAATGTATCGGAGCTGGGTAATTCCTAGTTAAAAAGTAATTAATAATTACAATTACTTTTTTGTGTAATTTGTAAAGCTGCTTTTTTTGCGACGAAAATTTCCAAGTCATTCCAAGTTTCGGAGATTAGGAATTAGGGTTTGGATTGACCGATGGTGACCGTACTGGCGTCATGTGATTACTTTCAGGAAATCCGAAGGAATCCTGTTTAATTCTGGGTACTGTCGTTTTTGGCGCTTCTTTCAATTACAAAACTTATTTTGATAATTTATATTTTACTTATTTTGATACAGGAACCTGTATCAGAACTAATTGTGTCAAACTAATTGTCTTTATGTGTATACGGAGGATGAATCAATGCCGCGCCGTCCTAAACCTAAGGGCTAATAAGGCTACAACCCCCGGGTGCCAATTCCTGGAGGGGAGCCTGTTTTTGCAATGAAATGCATGGTGCCCCATAATACATGTACCCAGTGTCCCTTCGGACCTTTTTCTATGGCATTAAATTTTGTATGAAAAGGGGCGCTCTCGTTTCGTTCATCCAACTTTGGGGCGCCGAATATCTTAGGACTGCTTTGGTTTAAATATACAGGTTTAGGTTGAGTTTAGTTTAGCTATGCATCGGGACATTATTTTAAATAAAAGCCTCTACAATTAATAGTTTTGAAATAGAGGCCTTTACTGACTGATTTGGCAACCCTTTATATTTAAATTGCAGTAAAACTACAACTCACACTAGACCTACAAGTGGAAAGAGTGATTATTGAAGAAATTGCACAAAATTTAACATAACTGTTACATATAAGAAATCAAATCTGTTTCTAAAAATAGTTCATCACAGTATCTCGAAATAAATACCATAAATGACGACAAGAATATGTGTTTTGACGACAAGAACGTGTTAAACTAAACAAAGCTTCAATTTCTGCCTGCGCTATTTCCCCATTTTAGAGTCATACCTGGCTGTAAATGAATTTTCTCGAAAATGATGATGATTCGTGTAACAATTTTTGGTCTAAACCAATAAATGGCGGAGTTATAGGTCATTAAAGTTAAGAAATTTTAACTGATTTTTCTAAATAATTTCAATACTGTTAAAGGTGGAGCGCTGAAATTTGGTACAGTGTAAACAAATAGCAAGCGAAATCATTAGTCAGGGTATAAGTTAAATCGATCCACGGGAACCATACTATACAGTATGTTCCCAAAGCTTATACGCTCAGAACTTTTTTATTCACTCATAAACTTACATTAATTTTTGCACTTCCCAATAGAAAATTTAGTTTAGAAACTTTTATGTCCAACAATTTTGGATTTAACTCAAAAACGGTAAATCTTATCTAAATTTCGTAAAAGTAATAAAAGTTTCTAAAATAAATTTTCTATTGAAAGATGCAAAAATAAGTGTAGGTTTACGAGCAAATAAAAAAGTTCTGAGCATATAAATTTTAGGAACACCCTGTACAACAGTGATCTTGTGGATCGATTTAACTCACAAAGTGTTTAATAATTCTACTTGATATTGGTTTACACTGTACCAAGTTTCACCGCTCTACTTTAAACAGAACAGAAAATATTTAGAAAAATCAATTAAGATTTCTTCATTTTGATGACCTATAGCTCCGCCATTTATTGGTTTAGACCGAAAATTTTTACACAAATCATCATTTTCAATCTAGTATATGTGGTTTAATTTGTGCCCCGAGTCACCGAAACACCCTGTATACTCTGAATCAGAATTATCAAAATCGTTTTTTTATTAAAATACTCGTATTATTTCTGAAGCATAATAAACATGTCTTAACTAAGACATGTTTATGGATCATCTAGTAGTATAGGACACCTTTTTTAAACATTTGCGCTTCGATTGAAATCTATGAGATAGATGCAGATTAGGTATCTATGAGATATCATAGATTAATAGAAAAGGATGTGAATGAGATCGGCTGTTTTTAGGATTTTCCTATCATTTTCTTTCCCATCCTCCTCTTCTCCTTGGGAATATTTTGTTTGAGGGCGACTAAATATCTCCATCAAATTCTTGATTTGAGAATGGTGGATCATAGAGATGGGTCAACTCGATTTATCAAACTGAGTTAATTCGTGTTGAGATTATTTCAGTTAATTCGAGATAGACTGTTACTAACTCGAGTTGGGTTTACATACATAAGTAGCAAACCTCCAGTAACACAGCGAAGCAAGCACTTACAAAGAACTGTTATTGTTATAATAGAGGCGCTTTCTTTGATCTGCGTTATAATATATCACCACATTAGAAACCGTCGAAAAGTCCACAACTTGTTCAGCAGCCACGACGAGCTATACATTGACATTACCACACATAGATAGAAAACTAGATCTCAGTACACATTCGAAGTTGATTTTTAAAAGTATCCATTCTATTTCCAAGATAACTTCAGGCGGTATTCATGTAATTTTTGGCGTATTGTTGCTTTAAATTCGTCAATGGTTTGAGGATAGTCTTGATCAGCAGTTTTGGTAACCGTTACGCGTTCAATAGCACATCAACCAGCAACACGTGGGCTATGTGTTGCTATGTAACACATAGCAACATTTTTTCATGGAACTGTTGCGAATTTTCTGATACCCAGTGCCGAAAATTCTACTTCCTTTCACAGCCAGACAAATAGATGAGTTTCGTCACTCGTTATTAAAAGAGCAGTTTGTAGGATGTTTGAAGAATATCTTTGGAACATGCTCTGCGATTTTTGGAGATCCGTTCAGTATCTTGCATAATTAATCAGTTTGTATTGGTGGTACTTCAGATTGTTATGTAAAATTCTTCTGACAAAAAAGCAGAGGCATGTTTGCCAGCTGAACGTGTACGAAATAGTTCAACTGCTTCTCTTGTTATGGTTACTTTTCCCCTTAAGAATTGTTTTTTTTATTTTATAATTTGTTTTTGTGTTCTTTCCTTAATGAGGCACAAATTCATCAATATGATTAATTAATTTATTTTCTTACTTTAATTTTGTTTTATTATCATTTTATTTTTATTTCTTGGCATTTTGGTTTATAATAAAATTTCCGTTTGTCGTGTGGGCCGGTTTCAAGTTTTTTTGGGTAGACAGTTGGGTATAAAGAGGGAGGTTGTCTTCAAATCGTCCTCTCTTTCGGTTTAGAATTTGGTAGAGTGATTTAGCGTGTGAAGTAACGTTCCGGAATTGAAAGCCATTTTGTTAAATTTCGTTTGGCGTCCATTGATTGGGAAAAATAATTCTGGAAACGTATCGATTAGCAAGGGATATTTCCGAGTAGAATCACGCTCTTCATCGATATTAATTATCGTTTTATTCACCTTTAAGCTGCCCAACATCGAAGGTAATTTCTTTAATTTTTTTTTTTGTACACATGTCAGGAATTCACGGTCGCACGTTTTTCCTTAATTGTTGCAGGCTTTTTGTAAAGTATCATTTTACATTTCAATAAGATTTTCGAAACATCGTTGAGCACTTTCAAACGAAGGAGTCGTTGGAATAACGTCCGTCCGACCATCCATTTGGTTTTCCTTTCAAGTTATCAAGTTTTTTTATCATCGACTACAGTCACCAATTTAAAAGAAAAAGAAACAGGAACAGCAAGTATTAAAAAAAAAAGAACTTCCTCAAATTCCTTTCCCCTTTGGTCTTCAACCATTAAAAAAAAAAAATCTTGAACAATAAATAATAAAAAAAACTTATAATTCCATTTTACTCATATTTAATTTTTTTTCATTATGATTTCATTATATATATTAATTTTTGTTATATATATATATATATATATATATATTTTCTTTTCTTTAATTGTTAGAATTATATAAACCTGTTTTTTTATTAATTTTTTTTTTTGTTGGTTTGCGTTCCAAATTGGTTACGGAACAAGTTGGTTTACTGGACCTAGAAAATCAAATAATAACGAGTTTTAAGATCATATTCTTGAATACTTATCTTTTATATAGTTTTTTTTGGTACCACACTGTAACGATTATTATTTTTATTTTTTTTTTACTGCGCTTTCATATATTTCTATTATTTTTTTTGTCAAAATAAAGACGTTATTTAGTCTACTTCGCCTTTTAGGTTTTTTTTGTTTGTTTTGTATGTAATTATTGTTCGATCATTCCTTTACACTTCACCATTGGTGGGTTTCTACGATTTAATGGTGTGGCGCCCTTTTTATAACGAACCCAGCCGTCTTCACTAAGTTGGTCCGGCATCGTGGAAACCGAGAAGGAAGGGTCGTGTGATCGTTTCCTTTCAATTTTATTTTATTTTATTTTATCATTTTTGCGTCACACTCTTACAGCTGCAACATTTTCAGGTGTCCGAGCACTTTTGGGTCTACAGGTTTATATTATTTTTTATACTGAATCTGTGGCTCTAAAATTTGAAACCCACCACGACTTAGGTTGCGTTTATGTTGGAGTTACAATAAATGATAAGAGCAATCATTTTCTTTGCTGTGCTAGTATCGTCGATCTTATCGCTTATCACTAGAGCCGTGACGTGTTCGGGCTATTGATATCATTATCTGTATACAGTGGCAAACGCGTTATAACGTAGCGTAGTAACATGCTACTATGGAACAAATCAATGTGCTGATTTGAACTGTACGGTACTGGTTTGAATGATTTGAATGCTGGCCCATGTAAAGTTTGAGGAGTTCTCCGCGGTGGAGCGTCTAATACGTGTTTGAACAAATATCTGACTAAAACTCAACCAGTGGCGTGCGCAAAGCGTTTTATTGCTATGTAAAAAGTAATATATGGTCCGAGTCTCTAACGTAAGGCGACGAGCCGCCAATGAGTTGCCCGACAACGTCGGACCCTTATATCAGTTCAATTCAAACCAGAGTAAATCTCTATGTCTCTGATTTTTGTTATCAACTCGGTTTAGGTAACTCAGTTTGAACTCGATATACGCAAATTCTTAACTCCGTTTGGCAAAAACCCGGGTAGGTCCATCACTAGTTGGTCATGCACGTCTAACAGTTCGGTCACAATTTCAGTTGTTAAGGAGTCGGAATGTACATTCGCGTGTAAGCCTGATAATGTCTGCGTTAATGTTAATGTTATCAGCTTGTTCTACATCTGCACCTTGTGCAAATCTAGGTAAAGTTGACACCAAATTGAACCGGCCCAAATATAGGTTTGGTTTGCTTTTGGCAACCCTAAATATTTAAATTGAAGTAAAACTAGAACTAACACTAGAGCTACAAGTGGAAAGATTCGGGTTTAGTCGTGCGTCTGTAAAAGTTTTCCACTTCTAGGTCCAGTGTTAGTTCTAGTTTTATATAATTAAACAAAATGTTAAAAATAAAATTTATAAAAAAAAAAGATTTTTAAAATAAATAAATCAATTTCATTGTTCACCCATGATTTTATGTGGACGATTGAAAACTGCATTCATCCTTTTGATGTCTGAAGTACACATGGAAAAACTATGCAACTTAGAGTTGAATAACGTGAAGGATCCTATCCTACAAGAAGTGCTCATGATTGATCACAAGGGTTTTAGATGATTTCATGCGGACGATTTCAAACTGCATTCAAAAGAATGGTTGCCTGCATGACATTATTTTTCACACTAGCTCAAATAGAGCGTCTTCCTCGTGACTTTTATTCTTATACAAACAACTCTCTTCCAAGCTGAATGAAAATCTACCGAGTATTCTAAAAAAGTTCGGCTCCCATGTCTCACAGAATAATATCATATCAGATATATTTGTACATGGATTTAGTTAATTTAGGTAGCAGTTGAAAACTTTTAATAGTTGAAAAAATTCAAACGCAACAGCTTGCAAATTCTGTTATAAGTAATTTTTTTCTATCAAAAAAGTTGTTTGAAATAGTAGTTATTTGGAAAACTAATTAATAATACCTTTTTTCATAAAGTACCTACTTTGTAATCATAATTAATTCCGTTTTTGACTTTTTCAAAAAAGTCAGTCTTTGTAATTGTAATTATTTTTAAAGTACATGTTTTTACTTTCTTTACCCAGCTCTGTTAAATGTATTAAAGTTTATTAGACTAACATAGAAATAAAAGCAAAGATTTAAACATTAGAAAATGTTTTAAAACAATTCTAACCTCTGAATTTGGGTTCACGTTGTCCAACTTTTTGAGAATGCCCATGAGAATCTAAAAGTGCACTACACAACATTGAAGCATCTCCACTTGCTGAACCTGAAGTGCAAAAAGGACTCGGCGTAGCGACTGGGCTGTAAACCCTCGCAATAAAATCTTCGAATGTAGTGTTATCTTTGTGTTTTGTTACGACGGTATCCAAAGATCGCGCTCTTTCTTCATAACTTAGAAAAATAACAATTTTTATTAAAAAAGAATTAAAAATAATATTTCGAACTTACTATTGTTGATAAAGCGGTAATGTACTCCGTTTCGCTCGGCTACCACAAATAACCGCAGCTCTAATAACTCCGGCAAGAATATTACTTTCAATGATGGCTTCGTCGTATAATATTCCAAAGTAAGGTATTTCTCGTTTACAATTAATCGTAACTCGATTTAAATTGTTTCCTAACGGATAAACGACGATGAGGATATCACAAAATTCCGTCGGGATTATGTCCCGCCTGTAATCTCGGTTGTGTTCGGACCAAACGATGTGGACTTCATCGTTTCCAAGATGACGAGTCTACAAAACAAAAATAAATAAGATCTCACATTTTTTTAAATAAAAATATTTAATTAATTTAAGGTTGTACCGATTTTTCAGCCAGTTTTTAGTCTGCAATTAGTCGGCCATTATACAATAAAAGCATCGATTAGTCGGCATTCGGTATAATACTGCAAATAATATACCAAAGAAAAAAAAGGATAGATGCACGCAAGACGACGTTAACGACCAAGAAATCATAAAACCGATGAAGATAAAAAAGAAGATTTTTATTATTGAAATTATAGGTAAACATCATTTTGCGCCGGTTCGATTTACGCAGATTCACAATTACGGTAGTTAGTGTAGACGTGTGATTCTCTGACCAACACCAGACGAAAAGCACCGCGATTCTAATAGCAGACACACTTTAAACGTTGTCTTCAATTTTAATGAAGACAACCTTCTATTGGAAGAAGTTGTCATAGAGAACGAATATTTCGCGATAAGAACGTAGCAGTCCTGAATTTAAAGCCACTAAGGATAGACTGTCTGTTCTTTTGAGATGAAATGTTTCTGGTTCTTTAAAATTTAAGCCAATGGTAACGTACCTCTCCAAGAAGTAGTGGTTTTAAAAGTCATGATAAAAGTTGAATAAATGTTGGATCTCTCAGAAGATTTTTACAGACGTATACAAATTGTTTTTGCTTTATTGTGCTTAAATTTTGTGAAATTTTTACCAAAATAACCTACCGAAGAAAGCAATTCTCCTATGAGAAAATGCTGCAGAACATAAAATTTTGATATCTTAGAGATGCGTTTGAATGTCAAAGTAATCTACATGAACCCTAAGACAACCTACGTATTACACCTCATGAATCAGGGCGGAATTTCTAACTTTAAAGCATATTATTTGCACATAACATTAAAAATAGTTATTAAAACGATAGATACTAATTTCAATCAGACCATTAAAAATTATTGACGGTCATATGACATTTTGAAAAGGATCAAAAATTTGAAGTCTGCTTAGGACGAAGTTACAAACAATGATTAAACGGCGTTTGGCGTAAACTGTTGCCTGGATTTATAGAAAGTTGAAGTGTAGACTGTAGAAAACTGTTCTCTGAACTCTTCTAAATCTAGTGTTACAAGTGTTGATGGATGTATATGATCGCATTCAATCAAAAAATCCTAAAAGAGGCGTATAAGAAAAAAAAATGATAGGAAAATTCTAAAAACGGTCAATCTAACTCGATTCTTTCTCATACTATGATTCTGCAAGAAAAGAAGCAACAATCAAAGCAAATGACATTATATGCGTCTTCTAAAACTGCGAGAACTTAATTTAATACCGACGAACTGGTGAGTTAGTATTTATTTTAACCCTTAACAGGCGTCGTGAAGTCCCTGGGACCTCGCAACTAATATTTACTTTAACACCTCACCCAAGTACGTGAGGTTTTGATCTATCTTTCTCAATACCTTCAAGTTAGTGTTACCTTCTAGAAATGTAAGAACACCGGCCCACACTATTGCAAAAATACATCCAAAATAACAAAAGTCGAGCCAATTGCTGCTAGGAATAGTATATTTGATGATGTTTGATCACTGGTCAAACAATAAGCTTGATAGTATCAGAGCTAAATCCTTCTCTCATCCTTCAAGAACAGAACTAAAACAATGCGCTGTTGAAGAAATAAAGTGTTTTATTGATATGCTTATACAGGATGAGTCAATAGTGCGAGGACCGAAGATTGTGGCCGCACTGTTGAAAATAAAGAAAATGTTTTTGTGCCATCATAGATTATAATCAAAGCTGAATCGACTAAAATTATTTTCCACTATGCAGGCTGTTTCACAAATCCAGAACCCTACTCAATTTTCATTTTCTTCATTTTTTTAAATGGAACCCTATACATCTTTTTAGATATGTTGATTACCTGCCTTAAATGCTATAAATGCGTATCTTGTTTTCAAATGTTGAATGCAAAGTTGTCAAGTTATTAATCATTTTGTAAAAATTTTTTAATAATCTTGTGGTGACTTAAAATTCATTATCCCCATTATTATTAAATATTGAAGATTGCAATTTGGCATATCGATAAACAAGGCGTTGGTCTTTGAAACCCCACTAATACTATTTGATAATATTATACAGGATGGTTAGCAGAACCGGTTAATTTATGAAATGTTTGGGGGACCATAACTTTGTTATTTTAAATGGAACACCCTATATTTTTTCAATGCCTCGGAAGGCTTTATTAATTACCTTTCATTTTTGTTAAGCATATGGTATATTTAACATGTGTACTTTTTGAGATAATTACACTATTTCAAAAATGTCGGCATAAACTTGATTTTTTCACAAGAAATAAACAATGAAGAAGACATTTTTAAACAAATGCAAGTAAGTTTATTTCGTAAACGATGGAAAAGTATGAATCTTGAATGTTTTCCAATATTTTTAGTGGCGCTCGAAAGACCCAGAATTTGTTTATCGATATGCCAAATTACATCTTTCAATATTTAATAATGATGCTGATAATGAATTTTAAGTGACCACATGATTCATTCAAATTTTTTACAAAATAACTAATAACTTGGCAACATTGCAATCAAGATTTGAAAAAAGATATGCACTTATAGCATTTAAGACAAATAATCAGCATATGCGAAAAGATACATAGAGTTTCATTTAAAAAAATGAAGTTGAATACGGGCCTGAAATAGTGAAACACCCTGTATAGCTGAATATAATTTTAATCGCTGCAGCTTTGACAGTAATGTATGATGACATATTAAAATGTTTTAAATTATCAATGGTAAAGCCACAATCTGCCGTCCTAGCACTATTGACTCACCCCCGTATATACAGTTATTTTTAAAACAAATCACGAGGATATTAGTATTTTATTTGTTACAAATGAAACTGGGCGTGATGTGTTTAGGCTTGCCATGTAAGCCATAAAGGTTTACCATGCTTACTAATTGTATGAGGTTCGACAATTTAGACGATCGAGAAATACGAAAACGAATCGATCAGAGCGTAGCAATTTCAGAATTACTGCAAAAATTTAACAAAAATTCACAAATGTTGTACTCATTAGGTTACAACACAACGGTGGACGAAATGTTATGCTACTAACATTCGTGGTCGTTGCAAATTCAAGATGTACATGCCTTCAAAGCCCGCCATGCAAAGTATGGGTTGAAATTATAGTGTCTTGCTAATGCCAGAAGCAGCTACGTATATAATACATATTTATATCGTGGAAAGGGTACTGATAGCATAGGATTATGTCAAGAAGAGAAGAAATTTGGCATAACCACACAAGCTGTCATTAAATGATATATGGCAGTAATCGCAATGTTACTACAGATAAACTTCAATTAAGAATTAGTAGAAGTTTTGAAAGCTAATGGTCTAACACTGGTAGGAACTATGAAAAAAATAGAATGGAAGTACCAACGACTTTTTACCATCGCGAAAGAGTCAAATAGGATCATCTTTATATGGATTTACAAAAGATTTGACAATACTGTCATACGTTCCTAAAAGAACGTAATTGGATATGGTGAAGCTAGCCAGAGCGACAAATTAGATAGAAATCAACGGAAAACTTGCAAGTTATGCCCGGCAAAGACAAAAAGATGTGTATAGATTGTGCTAAAGGAGAATCTTTTGAAGAATCGGAGTGAAATAACTTTGAAATAACCCATGCACGTTTTTTTCTGTTTGCGTTTGTAACAAAATAGTTACAAAATAGAAACTGGGAGTTACACATAATTTATATTAATTTAATTTTTCCTGAAAATCACATCACTATTTATTAACACTTATTATTTACCTTACTGAGAACAGCTTCTGGTGTATCACCTGGCATTCTTGTAGCCACATGAAAAATAGCCTCCATAAAACTTGTCGCAATATATGGAGCAGTAAGTCCCGTTGACCCTTGCCTGTGCAACCCCCCTAAAAACCCTGTATGTCCCTCCAATTCAACCTCCCACGCCAACGAAGCCAAAAACTGTTCGTAAGCCGCACTACCACCTTGATTCGATAAAATCGTGTTTTTATCCTCTTGTCCCGCGGCAACATAAATCACTGCAACTTTATGAGTTTCTCTACATTGTTGGTTATCCAAATTCCTTAATTCTCGTAATAATCGCTCCGTTTTCGATAATAAATGAAGATCCTTTCGACGTTCCCAACCCGTTTGTCCCAATTGAGAGAAAAGTAATCGACATTGTTGGAATTCGTTGGAAGGGGTTGTAGTTTCGTTGTTTGATGATGTCGTCGAGGTAGTATCTCCTTGGGGGCTGCATCGACTGTTGGGTCGCGAAGCGGGTTGCGCGATCATTCCATCTTGGTGTTGATTGGTTTTATTGTGGTCTATTTCAGAGTTTCGTTGACTAATAACGGAAGCTATAGCTTCTTGTTCTATTTCGACTGATACGGGTGATAGGGCGGGTTCGTTTAGTTTCTTATCAAAAGATTCGAGACATTCTGGACTTGTATGTCCTAAATATTGTAAAAGCTAAAAAGAAAATTTTAATTAATGTTTTGATTAAAATTTATGATAACTTACATCATCTAATTGATCTAAGTCTAACGCTGCGTTTGAAGTATCAGGTAAAACGTTCGGATTACGATGTCTCATAGCTCTTTGTGGTAAATGAGTTTGAGTTCCAACCATTAAACTTTCCGGTTGAATACTTAATCCCCATTTCCCCACATTCTCCCTAATCAAAGTTACATTTTCTTCTGGAATATATCTTAAACTATTTCTACGAGTAGTAATGCTTGAATCTGGAGATTTATATAAAATAGACGCATCCCAACAAGCCTTCCCTGATAAATCTCTCAATAAAACTCGAACTTGTTTATTAGCAGTTGATAATCCAGCAGTTACTCCACCTCCAGGTAAATCCAAAGCGGGCAACTCAACCAAACTCGCCACAACGTTTGGATTTAACATAAATAATTGGATGTTTGGGGCGGTAAAAATGTTCGCAGAGAGCTCATCCGATGTTAAATTGGGAACATCGTCGTGTTCGGCTACTAAAGAACTTAACCTCGCCGCTCCAATAGCCATTGGAAAATGTCCTAAATGAGTCACTAAATGTGCCAAGATGGTTTTTGCACAAAGCGTTACCGCTTTCTGGCAATGTTGCGATTTAGACGATGGAGAACTACTTTGCGTGTTGTGATCGAAATTTTCTAAAAGTATATTTGGGTCAAAATCTTCGTTTATGTTCGGTTGAGTTAAACCACCAGTCGATTCATCTGAAGTATTTCCGGTTATTATTTTATGTAAAACATTAAATATCAGCAATAATAAGCACGTTCTATTATCGCCGTACTCCGAAATTGTTAATAATCTTTGAGGTCCAAGTTTCATACACCACTCTCCAAGACATAACAATAAAGCAGTCCCTAACGCTTTATCCGTCTCCCCTGCTGTAGAACCCAATGGTGCGTGCAAAAATAGGGCCGAGCAAAGCGTTTGAATCACTGCGTCAGCTATTCGAGGGTATTGAGACCACAACAATCCGGCGTAATCACATAATAAGTATAATGTATTACTCGCTAACTGTGCTATAACTTTGTTGTTAAACTAAAATTTAAAATAAATAATTTGGGATAATTTTAATTATTAGTATTTACTTTGAGAGCTAATAGGATTACGTTCATGGCATCAACCACTTTTGGATGATAAGTTTGATTTGTTAATTCTCGATAAACGAATATCCCCAATGATGATAAAGCTATACAACGTGCCATTGCCGTGGATTCGCGACGTCCCGTTCGTAACAAAATATTTACAACGTGTTCCTACAACAAATTAAAGAAATCAACAAAACAAATTAAATTAAACCAAATATTACTTACTTTTATATCAGGACATGACACGATTTTAACGTCCAAACTGGGTTCTAAAACCGATAGTTGAGTAAGATTATCGGGGGATGCAAGTAAAGCCCCAAGAATTGAAACGGCTTCCGCTCTAGGAGTTGATTTCGATAAATCCGACGAGTTTAATATAACGTTACAGGCGTGGATTAAATCTAATATTAATAGGGAAAAACCGGGAAGTTTGAGAGACATAAATCGAGGGCCCAAATGTCGTAGTGCTGTGTTTACCGCTGCTTTTGACGCACTATTTAATGCTAGAAAAAAAGAAAGAATTCAATAATATAAAACATAATATAAAACCATTGTTTTTTTGTTCAAGCGGACTGAAACCATAACTAAAGTGTTTCAATAATACTATTTATTAGTTTATAGTACAGCAAATTTAGTCTTAAGCTCAAATGTTATTGATAGCCAATTTAGCTGTCGCCTAGCAAATTGAGAGCGATATTGTTTAGACCGACAAAGAGAACCAAGAATATTTCTGTAATTAAACTGTGGGATGAGAACATCGCTATGGTCGTAAATATAGTATAGTTGGGTCTACCTTAAAAATAATAATAATTGTCGGAAAGCATTTAATGTGATCAGATATCTTTTATCATCTAGATAAAGATGAGAATTAGTACTTTGTAGTACAGGGCACTCATACAGTCGAGGCTTGAGTATTTTACTGCTTGGTTAATGTTGCCCGCACCTCTTTGATGTTCAGGAAGTTCAATTTCAGGTAGCCAGAGTTACTTGCACTATTAAATCTACACAAACCAATCAGCTATTAACTGAAGCCTGATATTGATGAAAGCCTGATGAAAAGGCAGAGCTTTGTGATTGATTAGAAATAATGTCAGAGAGAAGCATGGTGCAGATGTTTTTTTTGCTGTATGTATACACGTGATTTCCACAATTAGTCGTAAGAGTGACACACGGCATGTTTTCTGTTCATATGTACAGGGTGGGCAAATTTTGGTATCATTATAGGCTATCTCAGAAACTATAAGAGATACAAAAAAAGTAGGTGCCATGTCCAAAAAAAGTAGGTGCCATGTCCAGATCTCTTTTTCCGAGAAATATTCAATCCCGCAAAGACAAAATCTCTATCTTCTTTTGTTTCCAAGTTATAGCCAAAAAGTCATATTTTCGCCTCGTGTTTCGTTTATTTTTGATATTGAAGAAACGCGGTTAATACATTCTTAAGACACTTTTTGAGTAGAATGTAATGCCGTTAAAAATTTTTGAATAAAGTTAATAATTTTTGAGATATTATTAGATATTATTATTCAAAGTTGTATTTTTTAAATACAACTAATAGTTGATTATGATGTTACTAAAAAGAGCACATTTTTAGCTTTCCAATGATGTATCACATGCATGGCGTATTTTCGGAAAATAAGCGTTATTTTTCAATTTTAAGATATTAAAGGATAATGATGGAAGCTTTTTTTTATAGTAGGCGTGAAAAACGTCATATGCCACTTAGTTACTATAGTAACGAGAGTTTACTTGTCATTTCACTCATGATTGTTCGTGACTTCAACATAAGATGGGACAAGAGGTGCAATTTATGTATCCAAAACAACAGGGGACAATTTGAAAATTTGGTGACTTAATTAAAAAATTTTATAGTTAATTTTTGGTTTAATGTTTGAGAAACTCCCTTGTAAAGTTAGCCTTATCTGTTAGATAAAATTTTACAGTAATAAAAAAACTAAATTAACACTAAGGTCCATTACTACCATCTTTTAGTTAAATTTATCTTATAGATAAATCGATCTACTAGCCAATCAGAGCGCGTGAAATAGCTGCAACCATGGTAATAATCCCTTAGATACCTTAACCAGAAGATGGTAGTAACCAGCCTAAGGCCCATTACTACCATCTCTTAGTTAAATTTATCTTATAGATAAACCCATCCACTAGCCAATCAGAATGCGTAAAATACCCGTAACTATGGTAACAATCTCTTAGATAGCTTAACCACAAGATGGTAGTAACGAGCCTAAGTAAAACATCAGAATTAACAAATTATTTTTTTACAACTAAGGTGAAATATCTTCACCATTTTTAACACCTACGTCTTACTAAACCATTTTAATCAATAAAAAGACATTAAAAGTTTAAAGACGCTAATATATTCTTTATTTAATTTGATCGTTCTATTTCAAGATAATGTGGAACCTATTAATCGGAAATCTCATGTTGAAAAAAATTATAAATGAAATGACAAGTAACGTCTCGTTACCAAAGTAACTGAGTGGCATATGACGTTTTCCACGCCTACTATTATAAAATTTTTCATTTTTTTTCGTTAATATCTTACAAGGGGACCTTACGGGTTCGGCATCACCGATTTTGTCCATATTTGCAGGGATTGAAGATCAGTCCTCGGACATCATTTTCATGACGCAGTACGATGCGATGCTCAGAAATACTCAATAAAATCGACTTCAAAGTACCCAAAATATTTCGCAACAGTAGAAGTATGATATATTTTAACTTTCGTTTAATACGTCAAATAGCCCAGGGGACTATGAGTACGGCTGTCAACACTGAGATCACAGGTTCAATCGCCATTGTACTTAAGTCTTTTTTTTTAATTCTTATTTTATTTATTTATCAAAAACAGGTAATGTCGACAATAAAAGCTAAAATACTTAATAAAAGTATTAATTTGTTGATAATCATAACTCTTGGATAAAGGAGGAAGAATAATAATAAAAAAAAGGTAAAAAGCATCGGGCTTGAACCTATGACCTCAGTGTTGATAACCGAACTCATCGTCCCCTACGCTAATTGACATATTGACCCGAAATTAAAAGTTATCGTATTTCTACTGTCGCGAAATATTTTGAGTACTTTGAAGTCGATTTTCTTGAGTATTTCTGAGCATTGCATCGTATTGCTTTAGTAAAGTGATATCCGAGTACTGATCTTCAATTCCTGCAAATATGAACAAAATCAGTGATGCCGAACCCGTAAGGTCCCCTTGTGAGAATTGATACATCATTGGAATATCATATGCGATACATCATTGGAAAGCTAATATGCTCTTTTCAGTAACATCATAATCAACTACAGGTTGTATTTAAAAAAATACATCTTTGAATAATAATATCTCAAAAATTATCAACTGTATTTCAAATTTCCCAACGGCAGTATATCCTACTCAAAAAAGTGTCTTAAGAATGTATTAACCACTTTTCTTCAATTTCAAAAATAGAGGGAATAGGAGCATTTTTTTAATTGGCGAAGTATGACTTTTTGGCTATACCTTAAAGACAAAAAAAGATAATAATATTTCTCGAAAAAAGAGACCGGGACATGGCACTTACTTTTTTAGTATCTCTTATAGTTTCCGAAATACCCATAACACCAAAATTTGCCCAACCTGTATAGGATCGGAATGGAGATTATTTTCACTCTTTAAAATTTTGGATTGGACGCATCGCTTGTGATTTATTCAGAAAAAGATACAATTAATTTTTGAAATGTTTCAATAATCATAGATGTGTATGAAAATAAATTGTAAGTAAAGCAGTACAGCAATCTGTCAAATTATTACCCAACATACGTTATTCATTAATTGTCATTTATAATGGCAAATAATTAGATTTAGTGAACAAACTGATATGACTTTAACGTTAGGAGAATATTTAGGCAATGGTAACGCAGCGGCGAAACGATATGACGAAAAATTTTCCAATCGCAGACTACCTATTAGAAAAACATTTCCTAATGCTGAAAGTCCTTTACGTGAAACTGGAAATTTTAAACATAACTATGTAAATAATGGGAAGCAGACCAGTTCATACACCTGAACTGGAGGAAAATATTTTGGATTTTGCTGCAGAACATAGTACTGTTGATATAAAACGACATTTCAAAATAGGTAAAACTACAGCTTGGCATGTTCTAATGAACAACAATTATATGGATTGTACAAGACTGTATAGTTTTGGAAAACTATATTGAAAAATATATTATTGAAACTTCGTTTAAAAAAATCGGTTTATGGATGAATCTACCTTTTTAAAAAATGGAACCATAAATTCGAGAAGTACTCATAATTGGACTGAACAAAATCCACACTGTACTCATGTTTGTCAATCGCAATAGAAATTCAGTGTAAACGTTTAGTCAGAATGGTTGACGATTTTATCACTGGACGCGTTTTTTACCCTCCAGACATGATGGTGTTAGTTTTCTGGAACGCTTGGAAAATCTGGCAGAGTTGTTAGATGATGTTTCATGAGACAAGACTTGAGATGACTCAAGACTCGATCACCAGATCTAACTCCACTAACTTTTACTTATAGGGAAGCGGTAAAGATTTAGTGTACAATACAAATATCGATACTATAGAAAAATTATACCAAAAAAAATGAAATCATTTTACGAGAAAATGTATTGATTTATTATATATTTTTATATAATAAATCATATTATATTATTTTTATTATATATTTATTATTTATTATTATATATTAATTTAAGACAGCAGTTTGAAACATGCATTGCAGCAGGCGAACGATACTGTGAGCATTTACTTTAATGTGTACCATACTAATCCAACATAATTATTTTTTAAGTTTTTGTTGTTTTTATTATTTACGTTTGAAGAGATATTATGATGTTAATAAATTCAGTTTGTTCGAATTAACTGCTAATTAACAAAATTAACACATTCCTTAGATTTGTTTTGATCGGCAAATAGGAATAATGAAAATATTGCAAAAATATTTTTGTGAATAACCCGAAAGTGATAAGTGTAATCAAAAATTTGAAAGAGTGAAAATAATTTTAGAAAAAATGAGCTTTTAGAATTAGGTAGAAAATTTGCATCATGAAAAAGTTTGAAGCATTTTTAATAACCACATTATCCCGTGGTCGCACGTTTTCAAAAGTAATCTTAAACGATTTCTCATGCTTTGTTTACCAGATTTCATCTTTCTAATAATAAGACAAACTATGTTGAAAATATTTAAGAAAATGTTTAAAATTTTCTTAACTTTGAAGGCCCATATATTAGCCATTGATGGGTGTAGACCAATAATTTTTGCATGCATCGTCATTATTTCGACTTTAGTATTTGTGATCAAAATTATGCCAAAATTTACAGGAACACCTGTATACTTATCAGTTTTAAGAATGCTTTTAGACGCTTATCCTTCTAAAGGTTGACCTTAGGATCTGCATTTGACACCATTTAGATAAGCGTTGACGTTTGGATTGTTATTGCTATATTAGAGTAGTAAGGGAGGATCGTTCCAATTCCACCCTTTTTTATATTTTTTGTTTGTACAGTTTCTTGTAGTATTCATTTTATATTCATTATACACAGGGCTACTGAACCATAGACAATACAACAAATAAGTGACTGCAGATATAAGACGCTTGCACACCAAGATATTTACCCCATTTTTAGAGAAAAAGAAGGAGAGCTGTGACTTTATATACATAAATAATGTACAATTAAAATGACATTAAAAGTTGAATATTTTGATGTAAAAGTTATTAAATTAGTGCAAGCCTACGATTATTTCCACAATTTTTATTCGTTCTATTTTAAAAATTAGGAATTTGAACATTCCTTGATAACCACTCAAGTCATAAATTCTTAATAATTGTGACTTAATTTGGACGCAAAATCAGTTTCCCTTTTTAATTTTAGCAAAAACAATATATATATATATAATATATAACGGTGAAATTTAAAAATAAACGATTTAGCGGAGAATATTTTGATAAGAACACTAAACGAAAAACGATTTCAAAATGTATAATACTTTAAAATACTTATCAAAAAACTTGGTAAAAATACCAAAGAATTTTGTTGTCACTTTTTAAAATTAACTTGTCACATTGACGTTTCAATTTTCGTTGTTCTGAAGTTAATGAATTTGTGTTTTCTACAAAAACCTTTTATCTTTCTTCACCAAACTAAGTTTTTTATCATTTTTGACTTGTAATCTATTCAACAAATGGTTCTAGTTCAGACAATCAATGTAGTAACACTTTAAAAATGTTTACCAATTTTACAAATTTAAACTATTAAAATAAAGGTTGTAATATCATTCAATTCTTACCTAAATGTAAAGCTCTATAAAAATGAGGCATATAACCTCTATGTTGCGGTTCACAATTCAATGTAATTGTACAAAGCAGTTGAAGTGCCGTTAACTTCCCAGCTTCGTAATTACTCGGTAACGTTAATGCCCCAAAACACCATGGAACAATTAACGTTAACGGCGGAACCAATTCCGGTGGTTGAGGCGTACTTTGATTATCAAATGAAACCCCTTGGTTCAATTTCATTTTAATCAAAGTATCCGTCAACTTCACCAAGTACTCAAAAACTTGGGCGTGAAGTTTCGGATCGGAAATTTGGTTCACATCACCCAAAGAACCTAACATTCTCCGCCATAAAATAACGGCAACATCCGGTAACCAACCGCGAACGGTCCCACCGCAAATAACTCCGCGGTATTCCCCGGATAATTCTTGAACGTTTCCTTCGGACAAAACATCAACAAGTTGAATTGGGGAGTCTTTGATCGAGTTAGATTCTATTCCGCTGGATGGAGCCGGACTTGGCGATCTTGTACGATCTGTTGACTCATTATCCGCTTGTCTTAAATTATCCAGTGAATGTGAACGTCTTTGACGATGCTAAAAAAATTAAAAAAAGCATTAAAAAAATTTCAAAAAACAAATTAAAAACTATTGTTTTATAATTATATATTACCAATTTAAAATGAGGAAAATGTATATGAAACAACGAATGTCTCTTCATCTCTAAAGACAATAAGTATTCACCGGCTCTAAAATTATTTATTTGTTTCGTCTCAATTTACTTCCAACTTTAATTGCACATTAATTCATATCGTTACCAATTGCTTTAAAAGTTAAAGTCTTAACGAACCGTCAAGGTGACCACGAACACACAAATTGATTTAACGTTATAATCGAGATTACTTCAATTGAAGTTCAAACGGAATAAATGAAACGATAACATCAAAACAACGCAACACAAACTCGTGCGCGAACTTCGAAAACCCAAAAGCGCTTTGGCACTTTGTCACGTCGAAAAAACAACGTAACAGTTTAAATTTAACTTTTGGAACTGAACGTAGTTCAAACGAGGGAATTTAAAAATTTTAAATCGGCCGTCGAAAAAGGTCGTTGTAGTGATAAAGACCACCACCATGTGGGTTTGTCCCAATTAGTTTTAATGCTTTTTAATGTGTGGAAATTGGATTAAATGTTTTATCAGGACAAAAGGTAATTATCAGTTTTTTTTTAAACTTTATGGTTAGCGTTAAAAAGAGGGAAATTTTTATTATATGTAATTGTGTAAATGGGAAATGATATTAACACGATTCGTTAAAAATAGATAATGACCGCGACATGTGTTTGATAAAAGACGCAATTAACAAAGGCATTAAATTTCATGAAGTAAATCATTTAAAATGAATGTAAAGTTATGTTTTCAAACAGATTTAAAGATTAAATTCAAATACTTCATTAAGGCCAAGTAATTTGACAGTAATCTTATCTGATTGAATGAGTGATTTTACTTTAAAAAAAGTTATGCTAGATATGTGTAAACAATTCGTGTAAACAAATAGAAAACTCGTGTGGGTAAACAAATGTACGGTTGTGGAACTGCTGGAGGGTTGGATAACGCTACTACGTTGGTATATTTATAAGCGTCTCAAATGTAGTAGTGAATCAATGAATTTAAAATGTTTTAGATCACTCGTGCATATGGAATGTTTTGATCAAAACGAGTCACAACACGAGTCAAATTAACATACAATATGTAAATAAAGACGAAATTACAACTTTCTTATCTAACCTTGAAATGGTGGTATGAAGCGCAACCTTCTTCAATTCATAAACTCCTTCATCACCTTACTAGCTAATCATTTTAGTAAGTCCCACATATTCACTTTAAGATGGTAATACTGTTTGGAAGGTAATCTGTTACAGTGGCAGTCATGTTTTGCTCTATTAGTAAAATAGAGCAGTTAAAAAGAAAAATGTCTGTAAGAGACGTCGGCGATTCGAGGGTAAATCTCTTAATATCAAAAATTTGTATCTTTATTAGTCTAACCAAAATGAACAAATTCATATGTAATTTTACTCCGCTTATTGGGGACAATCCTCCGGTTAATCGGTCCAGTTCGTCGCGTCTTTGAGGCGCGACGCCTGGCGCTATATACAGAAGCGTCAGCTTTGTCGGAACCTTTACTGTTTTACATCGGCGTTTCAATGACCTTCAGTTCTGGCGATTATATTGAGCCCTGATCGAGGCTTCCAAATTGGAATTGAGAGCAGTAAACACTTCCAAAAGTTTATAATTAAAAAACGTAAATAAACTCCGATTTAAAGGAATAATCCGCACATATACGTCTAGCCCGATTACTGAAGAAAAAATCTAGAAAAGTTGTATTGTTAATCGATAACTGCCCTCCTCATCCTCATATAAACAATTTGAAAAATATACAATTAGAATTATTGCCTTCTAATACAATTTCTTTAATACAACCTATGGACATGGGGTGTTATCAAAAATTTAATATTCCACTATTGTAAAGCTTTAGTGCATCACATCATTGAAACAACAGAAAAACCTTCCTTGACATCATCATCTAGTACCAAAGAGATTAGCTCGAAAGTGAACATACTAAACTCTATACAATTTGTAGTAGACAGTTGGAAAAATGTTAGTAGTGCATATATACGCAATTGTTTTAACCATTGTGGCTTCAAAGATCCCAGTGACATACAACTTTCAAACACTTCAAGTGAAAACATAAATGACGATGTGCTTCGGCAAGTCAACAACGTTAATGATTTTCTAGAAATAGACGCAAATTTGGAGTGTTGCAATAATACCGAAGACTACTAGAGTGATATTGTTCATGAAATTGTATAGTCTGCACCACGAGAAGTGAATGTGACTCAACGATTTCCGCAAGAATTTTACGCATACGTTACAAATATATTGCCCGTGCGTTAACGTGTGTTAGAGTGGAATGATCTCTAGCGCGTACGTCTGTTCCGTACACTGTTAGGCGATGAGTCACCTCCACTTCTCGTGGTACAGACTATATCTACAAAACTGATCTCTAATAATGACATTCAAGAAAGTAGTGACGAAGAAATCTATAATCCTATACGTATTCTAGAAGCTAAGAAAAGTATAGAAATTTTAAGACTTTTTTTTATGCAAAGAGACAATGAAGATTCTCCAATTGAATCTTTAGATAAATGTGCAGAGTATACCGGGTGTCCCTCAAAAGTAGCTCACCCCCATATTTTTTATTATTAGTGAAACGGATTACATATTAGGACACTAAATAAATCATTTTGTACTTCTGGTTATAACGGATGTGAGTACTAATTTCGCTATTTTTATAAATCTGAAATTTCTTTTCTTCAGGTGGGTAGACAGCATCATCTCACATATCTTGGTTTTTAACGTTTTACAACTTTCGGAAAATGTATGACAACTTTTGACACATTGTTGCTAGGTTAAGAGTATAAAGTACGCCATATTCCTCTTGACTTACTATTTCACAAGCAATGATGACTGCTATGTTTTAGTCAATGATTCTTTTTAAATAATTGTGTAAATTAAAACTGGTATCAAATGAATTCTAAAAGAAAAACGCGAACAAACAATCAAATTTAATTCAATTATTTTTATCTATTTATTTATTTACAATAATTGGGCACGGTACATGATAAACCCAATAAAAACCGTGCCATAGATAATCTAACGGAAACCATAATTAACAGTTATAAGTAATAACAGTTATAACTAATATAAAAAGAAAAGAAAATAATACAATCCAAAAAAAAAAATCAGAAAATTTGATTTAAATGCGAAAAAAAAGACTAGTTTAAATAACAAAATAAAAATAATCAAACAACCCTAATTTAAATAATACGCCAAAAAAACTAACGAAAATTTAAAAGAATAAATAAAAGCAAATAATAATTAAAGTATAAAAATATCGTAATTTACGCAATCCGCAGCTCTAGCCATACGTAGCATAGGGGAATTTTGGAAAGCGTTAGTACGTGGTGTAGGAATGGAAAATAAGTAATCAAAATGCAACAAACGTGGAGGAACATGTACACAGACAAGACTAAGTAAAGAAGGAGAATCGCATAGATTACGTAGAAGTTTAAAGAAGAAGAGCACATCACTAAAAAAACGACGCCGACTAAGGGTCATAACATGAAAATAATTACACGAAGAAACGTACTCAATGTATTGAATAGAACTTGTATAGCAAAGCTATTTTAAAAATTTTGATTGTATTTTTTCAATTCGACCTATGTATGTCTGATATTGAGGGCTCCAGATAACACTACAATAATTAAGAACACTATTGACAAAAGAAAAATATAAAGTTTTTATAAATTCCAAGGTGACTGCCCTGAGGTACACTAGAGGGTATATACGTAGTAACAGAATGGAAACCATTGACCGAAACTATTTGACTTCTATCTTTTAGGTAAGAGGAGAACCACTGAAGCGACCTCTCTTGAATACCAAACATTTGATGTTTGGATAATAATATGCTATGATCAACACGATCAAAGGCCTTACTAAAGTCAGTATAAATAGAGTCGACTTGACAATGTTGATCAAAGGAGGAGAGAATATAATGTGTGTATTCCAATAGATTGCTTTAAACCGATCGACCAGCAAAGAAACCATGCTGTCTCGGGTCCATTTTAGATTTTACTGCAAAGAAAAGGCAGGCATATATAAGTTATTCAAATACTTTTCCAAAAATCGACTTATAAATAGGGAGGACATAGGCACACTTCCATACATCAGGAAATTTGTCCTGTATCAAAGAATTATTGAATAAAATTTGGGGAGGCAATGAAAGTGAATGTGAGCATTGCTTTGCAAAAATCGAAGGTACGCCATCAGTACATAAAGTATTACTAATTTTAATAGACTTAAGCGCGTTCTCCACCTTGATCACCCCAAACTCCAAAAAACCCAAGGGACAAGGAGCATCATTGATAACAGCCTCAGGTAAATTATTGGAGAGAGTGATAAACACGGAGGAAAAGAATCTGGAGAATAGCGAGCAAATTTCCTCACCATCCTCGGCAACTGTACCCTCGAAGCTCATCATCGACGGAACCACGTTAACGCCCCTCTTATCACGTACAAAAGACCAAAAATGTTTAGATTTACGTCACCCCCACTCAGAAGGGACTCCCAGTCAATTTCATTAAAATAAGAATTAATATTATTAAAACGAGCTTTCGTGAAATTAGGCTCCTCATGGTAAAATATTGTTGCGTCAATTCGTAAAGAAATGGAATGCGAGAATTCTAAAGTAGAGTGCGCACAATCTTCAGGAAGCAACGGACTGTCACATACAGTAATGAGAGATCATCAGAGTTAGTAAGAATGAGATCGAGCGTATTACAAGCAGAGTTTTTATGAAAATTAAGTTGCTTAAGACCACAAAAGGATAAGGTATCAAGAAAGTCACAAGAGCGAGCGCTATGTGGTCCCGAAAGAACAACACAATGAGAATCTTCAAGACCAGACCATTTTAGGTCAGGTAAATTAAAGTCAGCGCATATTAGAAAAGGATCATTAGGATTACTTTCCATAATGGAAGTTAAATCCTTAATAAAGTTATAAAGAGCATCTTAATTAAAAAGATAGCATAAATAGTCAAATTGTCAGCAATTGTTTTTTCCATAGTCACCTGAATAGGTTTTAATTAAAATAAAGTAAACAATCCAAATCATAACGTATGATAAACATAGTAAATCTTAAGTTACTATCAGCTGCAGAACATTTAGTGTAAAACGTAGTTAAGTTTAGTTCGTATTAAAGACGAATCATTGAATAAAGCACAACACTAACCACTGCACGAGAAACAGTAAACCAAAGGGAACATAACGTAGTTTATACTATTATCCTAACTACTATGCGTCAAAAGTTATTACACATTTTCCGAAAGTAGTAAAACGTCAAAAAATAACGAAAGTATTTTTTTTCGAAAATTACAAATTTTTTCGAAAATTTCTTTAAATAAAAGTTATGTAAAATTATGTTGTTTGTCCATCTGAAGAAAAAAAAATTAGATTTTAAAAAATAGCGAAAACCAGAATTCCAAAGATAACAATTTCATATTGTAATAATCCGTTTTTATAGCCTAATTATGCATTCTAAATGGTTTTCTGATATTATTAATAATAAAAAAAATATGGTGGTGAGCCACTTTCCATACTGGACAAATACTTGTCCAAAGTACATTGGACAAGTATTTTTTTACCTAAGTAAGAAAATGTGGTTTTTCTTTAACTTTATTTTTGTTGTTTATTTATTTAATGTTTTCTTATATAGCATAAATGGTTATTTTAATATTTTCACTTTTTATTTTCAACAATAATTACTTCTTATCGTGTAGATAAAAACATGTAGTGTATTCTATATTGTTTTCTATACCTGTTTTTTTACTATCAGATAATTAGGACAAACGCTTAATTGGGACAGATTGAATGAGACCCGATGTGACCCAATTAAGCGGATTGCACTGTATATCAAATTTTGACTGTTACAGAGTAGTTGAAGTGTATATGATTTCATAAATATTCAGCTGTCATTTGAGTGGACGTTTCCTGCTAGACGAAGTCGGGTTACATCCACTCCTGCATTAATACGTCAACAACCAGTTCAACAAAATCGTTCATCTCAAACAATTTAAAAAAATAGTATGTTTGCCAGTACACATACATAGACAGGAAAAGAGAAGAACTCGATCTTGATTTTAAGTAGATTTCCGATTTCAACCTTGTCCAACTCCTATATCATATTGACCAGTCTCCCGAAAACGGTTCCATAAACGCTGAATAACAGAAGGGGAAACTTGCAGGTCCCTGCTAATAATTCGAATGGAGTGCACATACTGAATAAGGGCGACAACACTAGCAACTTGCTTTTCACTAATAATAAGATGATTCATGATAAAACAGTATAATTTCCCCCCTCCACTTATTCTCAGTAAACTTTTTATGCAAACCAATTTTTATTTGCTTAGAACTATTAGTTACATAAGTGTTTCCATACTTTTTTTGAACAGTGTATATTGGCAATCATTTTGCTCAAAGCAATCTTTCCTCTTTCGCCGCCTCTCTTCTATAGTACTTTACTTCACCACATTACTAAATCTTACTTGACAGGTACTTTATTTGGTGTGTAAAGATTTCTGATATTAGGTTGGTTCAACTTCTATAATTTGAAATACAGTACGCATTTGACGACAACTGATCAGAGGTTACATTTTGTATATCTCCTAATATACTGTCAAAAAATTTTTACATTTATAAAAGCTGGATATTTTTCTTTTTTACCCTTGATTATTTACATACAATACATGATCCTATGTGGATGTATGTTTAATAAACAATTTTCTGTATAATTAATAGAATTTTTGTATATTGACTATGTTGTATTTGTATTACTTGCCACTCTTATGATATTTGTATTTGTTTGAAAATGTTATTACAAATGTTATATAGCAAGTTGATCTCTACCCCTGCCGTATTCTTCGCCATTTTCGCTATGATTCAATTTTTTCTAACCGCCAACCCAATCCAACCCTACCCTAAACAACCCAACCCAACTTTACCCCACCCAAGCAAACTCAATCAAAGCCAACTTTTCTTAATGTATCACTAACTTCTAGTTTGATAATATTCGTCTGTTTCTTCTTCTTACAGTAAATTGTAATATGGGATTGTAATTTAATTACATATTGTTAACATTTTCAAAATTAAATTGCATTACAAACATGAATAAAACGTAAAGCATACCTGATTTTTAGTACTCGATCGCCTCTTCACAGCCAAATTAGTCTCACTTAAACTTCTTGACATTCCATTCCGCGTAATTTTCGGCAAACAACCCCCATCAGGTAAACTGGAATCTTGCCGAGATACTGTAACATTACTACTACTCTCGCTTACACTTTCTGTACGATTTCCTTCCTGTTTACTTATAGCTCGAGGTCGATTCCTTTTCATTTTATGATCGATAACACGATCCAAGGGTAAATCCGTTAAATCAAGATTATAAACATGTCTTGCTAAGACGCGGGTTAAAGTTTCTAAAGTTTTCTAAAAAAATTAATTTTTAAATTGGTTTGATTCTATTTTTATTAACTTACAGCCCATTCTTTTATTAATTCCTCCCATCCTGTTAATAAGGTAAGAACGTTAAGAAACCGATCCCACAATTCCCTAGTGATTGTAACATTCAAATTTGCTTTTATCCAGGTGACGATGAGAGTTTGAAAAATCGCTGGTGCTAATTTTCCCCCTAAAGTGGCAACTTTTTTCTTTGGTGGAGATTCTCTTAGTACTAACGAAGTAATTTGTAATAATACTAACAATAATTGCTCCCTACAATAAATATGATAATATTAAAAATGAAAGTAATAAACTTTTAGTTTTCTTACCAAGTCCCACTATCCATCCTAGTATGCATTACCATGTACCTATAGATATTAAGTACTCGTTTACAAGCATCAGTCTGTTCCTCTAATAACGTTGGAACGTGAGAATTAACTTCCAACAAAAATACATTGGCGGCATGTGTCATAAATACTTGCAATAAATTCTAAAAATAATTGTAGTTTAATTTACTATTATATTACTATTATTTATGGTAAATAATTTTTTTAAAGAAAACATTGGTGATTAAGAATCGACATAGAGAACGATAAAATAAAATGATTTGACACAACTTATCTGTATAAAAAGTTGTTCCCCTGAAAAGTTATTGCCCATCAAAAATGGATCTTAAATTTTTTAAACATTCATTATCTCAGTAATACATTAAGCTAGAATAACCAAATTAGGTATATGAGTGTACCAAAAGTGTTAATGGGTAACTAGGGTTGTACCGATTAATTGGCGACTAATCGAAAGAGCCGAATATTCGGCCACTTTTTAGTCTACAATTAGTCGATGATAAATCGAATTTATTATATTATAATTTATTATATATATATATATATATATATATGCTGCAAATAATATACCAACGAAACATAAAATTAAAATAATTTAATGTATTTATTTATTTCCAAGTGAAAAATGCAGTTTCTTTATTAGTCTTTTCAGTACCACATGTTTCGGCTAACAAGTAGCCTTCTTAAGATGCAACAAAAATTAAGTTAGATAGTTGGTGAAAGATTGATATAAATAGTAGAATAGTTACTGTCAAAGTGGTGCACATATGAATAATTGGGAAGTCGTGTACATATTACGGTTACTCACAGAACATAAAAAATCTTTCAGAAAACCAAAAACGTTGAAACACTACAAGCAAATTTGAAAAATATAAAGTTTGACTCAATGAACATAGTTTATGTAACTTATATGAAGAGAACAAAAAAATAAAATATAACAAAATGCTCAAAAAATATCAATTGATTAAAACTACAAACACTAAAGTACAACAGTTAAAAATCGACTAGTCTTAAAAATAAAGAAAGGTGAGATTGGAATGCGTGCTATAATGGTTTTAACAAAAACTGACTTTCTACGTGACAGACAATGTGTAATGACGGACATCAATCAATTTTTCTGTAGCGTGTTAGTCGCATCAAATTTGATGCGACTGACGCGCGTTTATGAAACGCGTGTCAGCGTCGCTATAAAAAGTCGCCGTGGGCGAGGGCTCTAAGAATTGTTTTAAGTTTATTTTACTTTAAGACGATTAGAGTAGAATCTAAAGGCAGTTTCGTTGTGTGATGTTGGATTGTAAGATTTTTTAGATATACGAGTCTGTAGATGTTGGTTTTCTATATATATTAAAAGAAAGATGGTCGTTATGATCTCTGGAGATACTTAAGTCAAGGAAGTTAATGCTTTTATTTATTTCCTTTTCTATGGTGAATTCCAAGCTGCAGATGTTGTACAAAGCCTGAAGTTTAGCAGTGTTGCCCTCATAAACAATAAGAATATCGTCTACGTAGCGGTCATAGTATGAGATATCGGATGTGAAAAGTTTATATTTCCTTGAAAATAACTTCTTCTCGAAGACATTAACGAACATTTCTGCGATGATGCCCGAAATTAGAGAATCCATGGGAAGACCATCAAACATTCGATAATATTGGTTGTCAAATATGAAGAAATTTTGATTACCAACTATCTTCAGAAGGTTGCAGAAAGTTGTTATTTCATTATCGGTTTTAGTTAAAACCATTATAGCACGCGTTCCAATCTCATCTTTCTTTATTTTTAAGACCAGTCGAATTTTAACTATTATACTTTAGTGTTTGTATTTTTAATCAATTGATATTTTTTGAGCATTTTCTTATATTTTCTCTTTGTTCATTGAGTCAATCTTTATATTTTTCAAATTTACTGTAGTGTTTCACTTTGATGGTAACTATTCCAGTATTTATATCAATGTTTTGCCAACTATCTAACTTAATTTTAGTTGTACTTGAAGAAGACCACTTGTTAGCTGAAACATGTCGTACTGAAAAGACTAATGAAGAAATTGCATCGTTATTTTAGAAAACCATTTCTTATTCTTTCATTAGAATAGACCGTGTTAAATAATTATCGTGACCCACGTATCTCAATGTTTAGTGGCAGAACAGATGTTTTTACATTAGTGACTAAACTGTAACCAGATGTTGATAGCTGATCATTCAAATGTTACTGTCATGATTTTTTATGTGCTTTTATGTTTCGATACGGTTTCTTCGAAACAGAATTATTGTTCTCATATAATAGGAATATGAACACTATTAAATAATAGGAATTTTCGTCGCGTGCAATACCAATCCTATGATTTTTGAGTACATAATTCTTTAACACTCTGTACATCTCAACATCATACTTATTACAAGATTGTGTAGCATGTAAGTGCTTCCAAAAGTCGGATAGTCGTTAGTCGGCCAAAATCATAGTCGGCGATTATTTCACTCTAAATGTTGAGAAATTTCTTTTGCATAATCTCTAATTTCATACATTATTATCTCATTTCATGTGGATTTCAATTCTTTTAAAACTTTTTCAGATTTAAGACTTCAGAGATAAGTTGCGTTAAATCAGCTTATCTTATTGTTTTTTACATGTTCCTGCTATGTGTCAATTCTTACATGAATCAAATTAAAATTTAGCAAATGATTAAAAGAAATAGATGGCGCCACATAATAAACATTACTTTACTTGAAGTATTTAAAAAACTTATTTTGTTATACTATTTATCTAAAAATAATTTTAATTAAATTTAATGTTAACATTTATGGTAAATATATTATTTTTAAGTAAATATGTCAAATTAAAATTTAAATGATGATTAAAAGAATAATAAATGGCGCCATATACAGAATATCAATACATTTCAAATTGTTATTTAAAAATTTCCTAATGTTTTTCTCAATCTTACTTGTAATCCTGCTCTAACCAATAAATTTTCTTTTTGAATAGCACCCAAATACGAATCATTTCGTAATCGTCCAGGTCGAAAACCTTCCGGAACGTTGTCATCTGATACCCGAGGTGCTTCCTCCATTGGTTCTTGAGCGTATGGCGGCAGCTCGGTGAGATTCATCTGAATAATGTCTTTATAAACGGTGATCGCTTTCCGTATCGCTATGGCATGTGCGAAATTTAATAAAAATGCTTGGCGGTAAACTTCATGGATGAAATTAACGTTATCGCGTGAATTGTATAAGACTTCGCGGACGATTCTTGATGCTAGTTCATCGTCTGTTGGTATCGACCTCATTTGTATTGAAACATCTAAAAAAATAAGAATAATAAGAAATAAGCGAAAAAAAAAATTTAATTGACTTACTTGAATCTAAACTGTGTTGTGCAGAATCATGTTGATGTTCATCATCTTGTTGAGTTGCATTTGTAACCATTGAAATCGAATTGGGTTGACTCTCATTTGATTTCTTAGTTTGATGCGTATAATTAGCGATCCATTTAATTAAAGAAACCCTGTAAGTAATAAACTCAGTATCCGCTTCTGGTTTCCTTAACACTGGCAACTCCAAATTAGGATTGTACAAAGATGTCTCATAACAAAACTTAGGACAAAGCTTCGGTAAATAGTACACTTTAAACATTTCCAATAAAAAATGGAAACATCGATGATGATGCGACACTTTATCATGCCATTCCAATCTAACAACGGTTGTGACCATAAATTCAAGAACTGTATCTAAATATAACCTCGTTGTTTGTTCCGGAACTCTTTCTGTGCTTGATGGTGGTAGTATTGGAAGAGATTCGACGGCGGTAACCGGATTTTGCAAACTGGTGTCGTGAAAAATGCTACTTCCTCCGGCACCGCTCGATGATTTTGACGAATTCGTTGTTTTTGGGAAAAATCCCGGTACCAAATTGGCAAACATAGCATGAACATAATCCGGCGCATTATCATTTAACGCTTGATACCACATCAAAAAGTACCTTATCGCTTGCCTTCGTAGTTTTATAGAATTTCCAGGATCGAGAAGTTTGGTTAATATATGACCTAAAGAATGCATCTGCCATCGTTTGTGAATTAATTCCGGAAGCAACGAAAGAACTTGTTCCAAAATCCATAATGCGCATTCTAATTCTTCTTTGTGAGCTTTATGAACTGAAAATTTCGACAATATTAAAAAGTGTGATTTACGAAATCAACTGAAACAAAAAGTGACTTACCTAAATGAAATGACAGCTCTGTACAAAGAAAGGAGGAAAAAGTAAACATTTATTAGCATATAAATAGGAAACATTAATTTATAAAGCTTTTAAAATTTTAATCACCCTATACCTCAAATAGAATAAAATAGTGATAGTCCAAAATCGCAAATTCTTGCAAAAAGCGAACATAAAGCAAAATGAAAAGCATTTTTGAGTTACATAGATCGGACACTATGGACTCGGTCGATTATAGGGATGCTCGGCAATAATCGGCCGAATCGATAATCCGATCTGTGCGTATTATAGCTTTCGCTGAAGATGTTAGTAAACAAACCGGGCTTTGCGTTAGTTTTAAATTTTAATGTTTATAACTGCTTCTATATATACAACTGCATTATTTTTTGTTGATAATAATGTTACATACATTTTTATTTCAAAGGTCCATTCTGGTTAGATACAAAATAAATCGAGAATTTTTTTTTGCTTTAGAATATTGTATTAAAAGCGCAAATTAAAATTTCGAACGGTTATTAATATGCTATATTCAAGCAAATGATAAGCAACATTTCAGTTGGTAGAGTAAACGATGGTTCGATGTAACGATAAATTGAATATGTTACGCATTTTTGAAGAAATTGAAGGTATACTTTCCTTGCCTGAATACCTAAATTAATCAGTTATGAAGCAGTAAGCATCCACATAAAATTTAAATTAAGGAAACATAACTCAAAACTTTAAATGAATATTCCTAACACATTTTTCGACTTGGCAAAATATAATAACTGACAATTTTCAAGATATCACATACGTTTTTTTTAACATACTGAAAACTGTTTGATCTGTGAAATTGGCCATTACATACAATTTTCGTTAAGTGACAGGGTTCTATTTGATTCATTTTGACCAGTTGTTGAATATTTGGAGTAAGAAAATGTCAAGTCTTAAGAAGTCTTCTTATTACATCTACCACACGCCGTTTAATAAAGTTCAAACCGTTAGTTTATACCTCATATTTCAAGAATTGATTATATCTCATATATCAACAACTATTTATCGTTATATTTTAACGTTAACTCCATACGTAAATGACACACGTCTCTGAACATGATATTGTAATATCGAAACATATCAGACAAAAGATTTCCAAATAAAATTAGTAAAAATACAACAAAATTTTTTACTCCAAATACAATTTTCGAGTGAATTTAAGGATCCTTTCAATGTCGCATTCTAGATCCTTGGAGCACTTAATACCACCTAATTTCTGCAATAATCTATTAGCCGTACTCCAGACCTAAAATATTTTGGTATTATCTTGGATAAAGGACTTGGACATCACACATCAGTGGTTAAACCAAAACAGCAACGACTCTACTAGCCTAGTGTCGAAGGGCAATTGCGAACACTTCTGTGATAAAATCCATGGTAGGTCATGGAGCCATTGTTTGGTGGTCAGCACTGAAATAGAGCATATAAGCATATAAAGCTTAATTGCTACATTAATTATAACTTGTCTCCTGTCTATTAATCATAGGCGCCATGAGATCTATATCTACGATCGCGATGGAGACTATACTGAATGTGATCGCGTTGCATCGATTGCGATTGGAGCAAAGCTATTTGTAAACAATCCGTCCTTGAAGCTTACACAAACTACATCACACTTACTTTCTTAAGCAAGACACACTTTTTCATTGAAACGATACCCCAGAGCAAGCTAAGCTCAGGTAAAATGCTCACCATCTACACTGATGGATCAAAGAAGGCTGGAGCTTCTGGAGCGAGAATTTTTTCGAACGTAATCCAGTTGCACAGAAGAGATCTACTCAGTTTGTAGGAAAATCGAATAGTGACTTGAGGCCCAGTTCGTGGCCAAACACTGCAAGTTAAGTAAGCACATGTTCTACATGAAGCTAGCAAAGACATCCCTCTGTACGGGGTGTGAAATGGAAGACAAAACAATAAGTCATATTGTTTGCGACTGTCTTAACTTCGCGTACTTAAGAGAATCCATTTTTGGAATACCATGGCCCCAAATTTCGGATATAAAGAATCCTAAACTAAACGTTCATAAAAGCAGTGGGCCGATTTTCTGACCCTTGCGCCCGGCGGGGTCTAAGTGCTGTGAAAGACCACGTGAAACTGTATACTACATATACACCATTCTACATTAATAATATTATAAATTCTAAACAACGTTCAGTTTCATAATTGTCGTCCTCTTCATCATCTCGTTCGCATGTCTCTTTATATAAGACTGTAGCGACAATTTTGTCACCCATTTATATTCTGAAATTGCTACATTTTCATCACAATTTACACAGCCTTGTGTAAAATTAATTTCGGTGATACCAATACAACTTTGAGAAATAAACTGTATAAGTGGCGCGTCATCTTCTTCATTAAACATGTTTGCTTTATTGTTGACATAGAATCGATAGATCAAATAGTACTAACATATTTTCCAATAGCAACAAAATTGCGACATTAATCTCAGAAATACGGCACCATAACTCGCAGCTTCTAAGCAGCGTAGTGTGACCCGCGCTTAACACGTCCACTTTTTGACACAATTATTATTAAAAATGTCAACATAAATATGATTTCTTTTGCAAGTAATGAGCTATGAACTATGAGCTATTTTACGAAACTTACTTGCATGTGTTTAAAATTATCTTTTCATACCTTATTTCTTGTGAGAAAATCAGATTTATACTGACAATTTTGAAATAATCTAATTATCTCAAAAACTACACGTGTTAAATGTACCATATGCTAAACAAAAATGAAAGATACTTAACAGAGCCTTCTAAAGTAATGGAAAAATATAGGGTGTCCCATTTAAAATAACGAAGTTTGATGCCCCAAACATCGCGTAAATTTACCTATTCTGGTAGCTTTCCTGTATAACATTATCCCATAGTATTAGTGGTGGTCGAAATGCCCAGGCTTTCTTATATAGTACAAGCCTGCGTTTGAAAGAAAGTCCTAACTTAATTGGTATATGAGCTATGGATGCCTTACTATTGCAAGAACCTGTATAACATTTATTAAAAGAAAAGAACAAAAAAGTGGTACTAGAAAGTGCCGCAGCTACTGATTTTGGAAATCTTTTGGAAATTGTAGGACCGACAATTACGAAACAAGATATCAAAATGTCTTTGAGGGTGTCGACAACATTGTTTACTTTGCGATATTTTTTTCTCAAAAACTATTCGATGAAAAAATTTCAAATTTGAACTGGTGATTAACCGATGTGCTCTTAATGTGGGGCATATTTTATTTTATCGACATTCCATATAGTTTCGCGGAAAATCGCGGTTTTGTCAGGTGTGGTTATTTTAAAAACCATCGGATGGATTTCAACGCGAATTTTACCAAAATGTGTTGAATAATGTCGTTTGTCGGACACAGTTATCAGTTTTTCAAAATTAGGTCTCCCTAATTTCTTACCAATATCTTCAAAATCGCTCAATGAAAAAAATTTTATTGTAATCAATAAAAGTTTATTATAATCAACGAACATTTCTGTGTATCATATGTTAATTTGAACTTTTTCGGATCTACGGTTTTTCATTTATCGCGAGTTAAGTGAAACAAATACCAGGTTTTTTGAGGGTGTTGGCAACATTGTCTACTTTGCGATTTGTGGTAGACAATGTTGCCGACGATATGGGGCATATTTTATTTTATCAATATTCCATAAAGTTTTGCGGAAAATTGCGGTTTTGCAAGATGCGGTTATTTTGAAAACGACCGGGCGGAATTCAACGCGATTTTCACCAAAATGTGTTTAATAATGTCGTTTGTCGGACACAGTTATCAGTTTTTCAAAATTAGGTCTCCCTAATTTCTTATGAGCAATTTAGTGAAATTATAAACAATACTTAAAATTTTAGAGAAAATTATTTTATTACAAATTCAATAAGTATTTTTTGTATATAAGATATAAATAATGCGTATAAATGTAAACAAAAATAGCTATAGCGTTTTTTTTTTTATATTTAAAAATAGCGTGGAACTAATTTCTGTAAAATTTGTTTTTAACATACAGCAAGAAAAATAATAATAATTAATATTACGAAAATTGATAATAAAAAATTACAAAATGTAATCCAAATCAGTTTCTTTTGCGTAATTTATCCTACATCACCTTTGCCCCTGTTACAATCACCAAACCGGTTACTGCCCAAAAAGCATTCCAGACTCCAAAAGGACCAGGAACATCGGTATCATTGGTATTGTCGTTTTCTATTGTCTCTTCTCTTCTTGTTTCTCCCAAAAGGCAATCTGCTATTAACAGAACATCTTCAACGTTATCTTCATCAAACATCGTTTCACCAAACTCGTTTGATGAAGCACTGTTGTCGCTTTCATGCATGTTAACAGCTTCTTCGTACTTGGCGATATCGACAAGATGTTGCTTTTCTCTGTATTGGTCTTCAGTTTTCTTAGCGTGTCTAACACAGTTTTGCTAGATTTGTGGCGTAACTGAAGCAACTGCATCGCGACTCAAATTGAGAATGTCGTTAATTTTATAGGTATTATTGTTCTTTGTCACTTCATTTTTAATATATGCCGATATTAACTCAATTGCGTTAAATTCACAGTGTGCAACTGGTACCAAAGTAATTTTACCTCGTCGCCCCTAATTTCTTGTGTCAAAGTATCTAAGAGATAACGTCTCTGATAATGATAAGAACGTGACAGTTGTAAAAGCTATGGTCTGGTCATCGATGAAAATGAAGTATAACACCTGATGATATCCCCTTTTTTCCATACTGTTATTGGATTTCTGAAATTAGGATCTAACATAGTATGGTATGGGGCTTGGTCTATCATGATAACCGATCTTGCAGGAATTATGGACAATATATATTTTTATTGTGGTAATCTGCATTAGCCTTTTCTTTTCTCACCAATGAAACATTTCTCTGCACCCGGTAGAAATCCGTCTTCACTGCCAATGTGTAAAATAATGATTTTTTGGCCGGCACCTGATGTTTTTTTATCAACCCTCTATAACCATTTACTTCTTGAACATCACCACGATACTCCTCAAAACTGTCTATATTTTCAGAAGTTACCCTTTCCATACGTCCAAAACTTGTTATATGCTTTGCCCCACATCAAGTTTCATCCGTATAAAAAATTCTCCAGCCTGTCTTATGATAAATTAACAAAGAGTTTAAAAAATCTGCAGTGAGTGCGGCAATATTCGGGTGTTCCATTAATATTGGTTTATTGTTCAATTTTTTATAAACAAAATTTAATTTTTTTAACCAACGATATAATGTACTGAAAGAAAACTGTGGAACACATACATTTCTCGGGCTGTTGGAAATCTCTTATAGAGGTAGTAATCAAATATTAGCCTTCTAATAACTCCTTGCAGTTCCTTGTTGCATTATATTTTCTTTCAAAATTTTACAGAAATTAGGTCCATGCTATCTTTGTTTAAATTTATATGGTTTATTTATATACAAAAAATAATTATTGAAATTGTAATAAAATAATTTTATCAAAAATTCTAAATATCGTTTTGTTTGTATATCGTGCGTAGACGGTAAGACGCCACGTTCCGTCTGAGGTGGTCGCCAATATCACTCCGCACCATCTTTTCAACTCCACTCGGATTGGCCGAAACCCTCCTCTCTCCGCATGACTTATTTCTGTTTCTCTTTAATTTATAATATCATTAAATCGCTTATAAAAAAGTAGGGAGACCTAATTTTGAAAAACTGATAACGGTATCCGACAAACGACATCATTCAACACATTTTGGTGAAAATCGCGTTGAATTCCGCCCGGTCGTTTTCAAAATAACCGCATCTTGCAAAACCGCAATTTTCCGCAAAACTTTATGGAATATTGATAAAATAAAATATGCCCCACATCGTCGGCAACATTGTCTACCACAAATCGCAAAGTAGACAATGTTGCCAACACCCTCAAAAAACCTGGTATTTGTTTCACTTAACTCGCGATAAATGAAAAACCGTAGATCCGAAAAAGTTCAAATTAACATATGATACACAGAAATGTTCGTTGATTATAATAAACTTTTATTGATTACAATAAAATTTTTTTCATTGAGCGATTTTGAAGATATTGGTGTCTAAAGTGAGGGGCTTGACCTGTGCCAAGGATAGTAGTATACAAAAACGCTGTCTGAGAGTAAATTGTTTAACTAAGATTCGTTTAAATAAATAAATTGAGACACAGTGTATTTATTCAAATTATGTACACTTAGCAGCAGAAGTCTGCGTACAAAAAACTTCTAACACTTTAACTGAAAAAATAAAGGTCATGATCTAATGTGATAAACTTCATTTTTTTTTATTTTGTGTATTAACTACATATAATTCTATTAACAAAATATGCATCAATAAAACAGAAATATTAGTTACAAAAAAAATTAAAATTAAAACTTCTCCAAATAATGCGTATGCAAAAATCTGCGTACAAATAAAGACGCCTTCTCCAAAATACACTTATTTACTTAAATACGTAGTTGGCGGTGTACGCTTTCCGATTTAAATAAAAGATAATCGGTGTCAATTATATTAGCAGAGGCTTAGAAGCTAAAAGTTAGAATGGACACGAAAGGAAAGGAAATTGAATTGGGAGAGAAAAATTATTGTAAAGTTATGGAAAGAGGGAAAATCTTTTCGAAAAATAGGAGAAACTGTCGGCAGGTCACACTCTTCCATTCAAACAGTAATTAATAATTATAAAGACACTGAAGATTACCTCTCACGTCCGCGATCTGGTAGACCACCCCTTTTAACAAACCGAAAGAAGCGAAAAATTGTACAGCAGGTTAGAAAAGAACCTAGGCTGATGGCAAAAAAAAATAGTAGAAAATGTACAAGAAGAATTTCATAAAACTATCAGCAAAGATACGGTGAGAAGGACGTTAAAAAAAGCTAACTATCACAGTCGCGTTACACGAAAAAAGCCATTTGTGTCAGAGGTCAATCGTCAGAAGCGGATCGCCTTTGCAAAAAAACTCTTAGACAAGTCCATTGAATTCTGGGAGAAAGTTCTCTTTACAGATTTGAGCAAATTTTGCATTTTCGGCATTAAGGGTAAACAACTTGTATGGAGAAAACCTAATACTGCCCTTAATCCCGAAAATTTGAAAGCGACTGTAAAACACGGAGGTGGTGGAGTTATGGTTTGGGGGTGTATGTGCACCAAAGGGGTGGGAAGGTTGGTTTTCATAACATCGACAATGGACCATAAAATGTATATAGACATTTTAAAAGAAAATTTGAAGCCTAGCATCGAAAACTTGGGCTTGGGGCCCCAATACTTTTTTCAACAAGATAATGACCCCAAACATTGCGCCCACAACACTAAGCTTTGGCTACTATACAATACCCCAAAGCAACTTAAAACACCTCCACAATCGCCGGACTTGAATCCCATCGAACACCTCTGGGATTTACTGGAACGCAGGTTTCGGCAACACAACATAACGTCGAAGGAAACGTTAAAAAATGTTATGATTGAGGAATGGGCCAAAATCAGTTCGGACGAAACGAAGAAATTAGTGCACTCCATGCCTAAACGTTTAAGGGAGGTCATTAAACGTAAAGGTTATCCGACCTCATATTAATATAGAAACAATGATCTCATTTATGAATTTTTTATAAATACTGTCCTGACTTGTACGCAGATTCTTGCATACCCGTTATTTGTAGAATTTTTAGTTTTGATTTTTTTCTGTAACTACTGTTTCTGTTTTGTTGAAGCATATTTTGTTAATAGAATTATATGTAGTTAATATACAAAATAAAAAAAAATCAAGTTTATCACATTAGATTATGACTCTTATTTTTTCAATTAAAATATTACAAGTTTTTTGTACGCAGACTTCTGCTGCTGAGTGTATGTTTTTAGTCTATTCCAGAAATATGTTTATTCTTAACAGAAAAATCATATGTCTACTGTTTCAGATCATTTTTAACCCTGGAGAGCTTCCACAAGTGAGTCATATCTAGCGGACAGCAATTCAGTCTGAGCTGTATTTCGCTGCAGTCAGTTAATAAAGTTAATAGATTTAGTTTATAATATAGTTTAAAGTGTACTAAATACAATATATATTTGGTTATCCACATTGTTTACTGCTTCCACCAGAAAATTGTAAACTTTATTTAATTTTTGATTTAACTAATCAGAATGGACCCCTAAAGTATGAACTGCTGTTCACCACATGTTAAATTATCTTTTCAGGTTATTTTTTGCTTATAGTTTGTTTTTTTCTATAATACTTGTCAACATAAATTTTTTAGAGTTTCTGTTTTCTGGCTTTTACCTATGGAATCTGATACAAGTTGGTATTTTTTTCCCGATTTTAATAACATTTTCAGTAACTAAATAATTGAGATTAAAATACTTAAAATTTTTTAAGTAAATATGATTTTAAATAAGTACATATTTACTATAAAAATATTTTACAAACTAATGAAATAGAACAAAACAAATCTTAAAGGTAAACAAATGGCAAATGAACACCCCAAAACTTTTATTTATAACTGAATTCATATCTATTACCTTCCAAATCAGAGTCTTTGAGGTGTATGATGAATGGAGGAAGATCTTCAATGCTTTAAAGGAACTATTACCCATATGAATGCCAGTTTTTATTATTTATTTTAATTTTATGACATTTAACATTTTGAATAAAGACAGCTCAAACAAATGTCAGTGTCACATTTATTTCAAAACATGATAAAACAAAACGTCTTATTAATTCTGCCAACATTACAACAATTTGCCAGGTATTATAGAAAAAAAAACTAATTATAATAAAAATTTGATAAATAAAACAATTTCTAATGAAAATAAAAATTACTAAAAAATAACTTGATTAAAGCACTTTTTAAAGCTTTAACAAATAATATTATCTACATCAAGTTTCATTTAAAAAAATGTAACTTACCCCGTTGTCGTAGATTATTTTCAGCTTGTATAAAACTTTCATATAAAATATGATAGATATGACTAAAATTAGCTTCAGAAAATCCTTTAGCCTCGGCGATATCGACGGTATCTACAAAACAGAAAAAAATAGATGAGCAAACTCAATTATGAATCCACTTGACACCATCATTTTAACCTATAACCTAAATAACAATAAATAAAGGGAGAGTAAAACATGACTCATTCACAAATAAACGCGACAATTAACAGGTGGGACGCTTGTTTATAGATAGTTCGGTATAAATAACTTTCTCAGTACCTAGGATGTTTTTTAAATGTTTGATTCTGGTCGCTAAATCCTTTTTCGAGTCCTGTATCTTCGACGTTGACTTCTTTACATCGGTGATTTTCTTGCTGAACATTTTCAATAACAATTGTTAGGGGCTGCATAATCCTCAAACCTTACAATCGCACATTTCGCGCAATAATAAACCAATTACACCTCCGGGTATGTTTTTATTTCGTGAATGTATCACATTTTCCTACACTTTTCGTGTTGACGTACACTTGCTCGCTATCCTCGTCTCTTTAAACGCCATCTATTGAGGTATTACAACATTAAATGATATCATAATTATTTGAGAATATATGAAAAATTAAAAAAAGTAATATGTTGATGTCGTTAAAAACCTTTAATTAAAGTTATTAAAAAGAAAAATTTTAAAAAATCAAAAATTTCCTCAACTCAAAATACAAATATGTTAACGTCGATGTCTACTGCACCGGCATTTTGTTAACTGTCATAAAAGTGTATTTTATTTAAATTAAATTTTGTTAATTCGTTGATAATGAGCCAGGTAAACATTGAAAAATTACCGCATGAAATAAAAAGTCGTTTAAGAAGCGATATTCAGATAAATACAATCACTCAATGCACCTTAGAACTGGTAATATAATAATTATTCTTATTAATGTTATAAAATTAACTACAAAATCATTCTAATTGAAAGGTTTTTAATAGTTTGGATGCAAAGTCCAACTCAATTGCGGTAAGATTAAACTTATCTACATATAAAATTCAAGTAATTGATAATGGGGATGGGATAACACTGGAAAATTTGAAAGATGTTGGAATACGATATATGACCAATAAATGTCTCTCATTGGATGAATTCGAATCTAAACGTAAAACGTATGGTTTTAAAGGAGAGTCTTTAGCTTCGATTATAAATATATCAAAAAAAGTGCAGATCGCGTCAAAATTTGGAGAAAGTGAAACATATTTGAAAACATTTCTTAATGGGCAAGCTGAGAATGAAGTGATTAAAATAAAAAATAGACCTAGTAAGGGCACTACTATCACAATTGACGATTTTTTATATAATTATCCAGTCAGACAAAGAAGAATCAATAAACTTGACTTGAATTCAGTCAAAAATATATTAGAACAATTAACAATTATCTTTCCTAACGTTTCGTTTAGTTTAAAAAATGAAGAATCCAACGAACTAATCTTAAACTCGCACAAAGAAATCAGTGTATCCCATGTTCTTTGTACGCTAAATAACACTTTAGACATCAAGAAGTTCTCTGAATTTAAAGTTGTTAAAGAAAGTACAAAAGTATCTGGAATTTTTTATATGACATCAACATCAATTAAAAATATGCAATATGTTTTTGTGAATAAATTCCCAGTTAATGCAGATGGGGTAAAGAAGGTGATCCAAAAATGTTTATACAATAAAATGGAGGATATTTTCTTGTCAAAATTCGCTTTTCCTGTTTATGTGGTGAATATACAATGCTCTTATTCAGAAGTTGTCATTAATTTTGATTTGACAAAATTTCAAGCTGAATTCAAATCCTGGCGTTCGATTAAACGGTGCATAGAAAAAATGATATCCTTGTATATCAAAAAATACAGCAAACAAACTCAAATTAATAACGATGATGTTGACTCTCAAAAAAATATAACTAAAAATCCAAGAAAAAGATTGGGTATGGGATACACAAAAATCGATTGTTGTAATAATAAAAAAACTAACTTAAAAAATAACAAACTTCAGAGTATTGAGAAAAAAAGGAGTAAAGGGAAAATAAATGAGCCGTTTAAGTGTTTGAGAAGTAGCAACAATAATCAAAAGGATAAACTTTTTGGATTGTTTGATGACCAATTTGATTCACAAGCAATGCATTTGTCTCCGGCTTTGAAATGTTTGAAAATAGCTGAAAAATCAGTTGAAATTGATAATGAAGAAGAAGGTAAAAAGGTTATTTTGGGGACTTTTATGAAATCGCTTTCTTTGAGCCAAAAGAGTTTGGAGAATAAGTCGCAACATATTGATCAGATATCTACCAATAAATCTGGAAATGTAAATCAGTCGACACCATCTTCAAAAGTAAGTTTTTCTGTTGTTAATGCAAATATGCCTGTTGTAGCCATTAACAGGTTTCATGTTAATGTTTTGATATATTAATATTACATTTTGTGGCTGAAGTTTCAAGAGCAAATGTGTTTGCTAAGATATTGGGTAAGAGATTTGTGAAACATGTTGTACTTTGTCTTGGATTGTAAAGTATTTTATAACTGATAAGTTACTTACAAAGTTACGGTATCACTACCCAAATTATATTAGATAGTAATAGGCTTTTTTATTTGAATGGTTTACTCTTTCCCTATATTTTGGTAGGTGCCTTCCTCATTTTGCGCTATTGTGCGTTTTCTTTCTACAATGTGAAAGCTTTTTATAGATTGCGTTGACAAAAGAAATGAATTTTAAGCATAAGGAGCATGGAATCGGATTTTAAATATCATTTTGATGAATCTGGTTCCACTCTTCTTCTAGCGCTATTCAAAGATCATCTAATATTTGTATAGCAACTACTCTATTGTAAAGCAGTTTCAACTGCGGGGATTTTTTGCAAAACTTTAAATCACTTTATCATTAAAATTATTTAGGTCTTTATTTGTTATAGCTCTGCGTGCACTCATCATGGCCAAACCATTAAGGCGACCTTCTTCCATGGTGCTTCTTAGCCATGTTTTTAGTCTTCTGAGGCTGTTAAAGGATCGCTCTACTGTATAGGCCGTGCATGGTAAAGCGGGCAAAATTTTCAATGTTTTCCGTTTCGGGAAAGAAGGAATTTGTTTCCTTTAGGATATTTGACTACTTTACAACAATTGTAAGATTTGTTAGATTAAGCCTATCGTGCCACAATTGTTGCCAAAGTTCGGTTTCATTATTTATATCCGGAAAATCATAAAACTGGGCAATAGATTCACAAGTTTGTTTCAGATTTCAGTTGTCATCTTTTGTATCTGCGCCGTGTGTTACTAGATAATGAGTGTTTTCTTCAGCAAAACGTATTTCAGGGGAGGTGATAATTGCATCCAAGTATGGTATTACTAAAGACCTCTTCCAGTATTCTGAAGGGCTTTCTGCTGGATGATTGCTTCTATGACGTTGTTTCCCCGCAATACGCGGCATTGGTGTAATGTCCTCCTCCCGTCCGATTCTCTCCGCAACAGCAGTAGCTTCCTTTATAATTTTGTCTGTCACTTTTTCCGGATATTCGCGGTTGTTTTTAATTAAAAGTAAAATCCTTTTAACGTGTTCCTAGGCTTTGATCACGTCCAAAACTACATATTGGAGTACGTTGACAACGGGTTCCATCAAAGCCGAGTATTTGGCTACCAACATAATCCCGAGAATGATAAAAATTCTGGAAGGAGCCGCATGCAGATGGAAGGCACTTTTCCGAGTTGCACTATTTCCTTCCTGAGATATTGTGTGTAAGACTTCCAGAATTACTGGAAGATTTTCTTTAAAAACTTTGATGGTTTTGTTTCTCACTCCACAACTTCTTCCTTAAAACTGAAAGCAATGAAAGTAGAGAGCTTTGGTGTACTTTTTGCGTAAGATCGCTTGCACCTCTCCGTCTTTTCGTAACATAGTTGAACAACTATCAAAACCAACGCATTTATTTATATTCAGATCTTCTCTTGCCAAAATCTCATCAATGCTCTGTGCAATCGATTTCGCATCCAAATCTTTTAGCTCAATGAATCCGACAAACATTTCTTGGACTTGCTGTGTTTCTTCATCAAAATATCGTATCCCAATCGATAGTTGTTTAGTGCCAGAAATATCAGCTGTTTCGTCTACTAGCAAACTATATGCTGCTGCTTCTTTCACTTTTTTCATAACATCAGCGTTAATAACGCTTCCACAAATACCAATAAGTTCATTTTGAATATTCACTGAATGGTAGCTTGCATTATTTTTCTCTTGCTCAATGTGTTTCTTTAAAATCAAATCTCCCACGTCAATTCGCAGCCTGTATAAATCCTCGAGAATACCTTCATCAGAATGTTTACCACTCAGTGCTAAGTCGTGTGATCCGCAAAACGTAATGCAGGAAATAATAGATTTTATAATTTTGCGATTTTCTTCTATAATGGGAATATTTGTTTAGTTGCAAATCGACAAGCACACCTTCGAGAAAAGATTTAGCAGCTTTCAATGCCTCCTTATGGAAGTGGGTTGCAATGTGCTTTTTGCACTGCTCGTGAATATCTTTGAACTTACAAAAGGGCCTTGTAGTAAATGATCTCAATATGCCTCTAAATGAATTCGGATTTGGTGGGCACAACATACAATATTTACAAAATTCTCCTTTTTGGTGCCTGGAATATACCAACCATGTTATATTCCAACTTCTCTTCCAACTTCTTTTTTTCCAATTTTCTCTTTTCGGTTGATAACATGTGTGCCCGTCCAACATATCGCCCAATATGATTTTCATTGCAGTCATCTTTATCCAACCATGAATCAGGATTCGACGCTAGAACCAGATATCTAGAGGAACTTGGTCTAGGTAGTTCCTGCGGCTGAATATAACCTGTTGTAGTTGTGGTGACCGATGAAGACACATGCGATATTGTCGATACTTTGTCCTGTTCATCACTGTCGCTAATTGATCCATCAGTTTTTTTCATCACTTTTTTTACACTGTTTAATGGTCTTGCGTTTTGGCAAATCTGATATAGTCGTGATGAAAATGGCTCCGATTTTAAAAACGGATGTCAAAACGTAACATTAAGATTTAATGTTATTCAATCAATACGTTCTACAATATACCTTAAGCCTTGTATATTTATTTTCATTTGTCATGCGATGCGGAATTTATTAATAGGTAAGGATTTAAGGAAGTCAATTGGTCGCACTTTGGTCACTTTGCGGCTAGCTACATTTGATCTCTAGGGGGGGCAACTGCCCCCCCGACCCCTTTAGCGACGCTCATCCTGGTATTGTAGTGTTTCAGAGTGTACACGCCGATCTCGACTCGCCTGAGAACAGTACTTTTTGTCCCTTTATATTGGCCTTCCAAACATGATTGCATGCAAACTGTAATCTCGCAAAATAGTGTTCTCGAAACCGTGATTGAATTGCTGATCTCTATGATATCAATCGCGCTACTCCTAATTTTTTTTCACCTCTTTGTTCACTCACGTTCGTCCGCCACACTTATTCCTGATGATTGATGCCAGTTGAGATAGGAATCATCTTTCCTGTCCCAGATAGTCTAATGAAAGTATTGATGCGTGCTGCGTTCATCTTTCACCAAAGCCACTGAGTAGTTTTTGCAAGACTTAAAGGCATTTTCTTCTCTAGCATCAGTCAACGACGCTAAACTTTACTGAAATGTTCTTGCCAATTTCCATGGCGCTGCCTAAGAAGCTGCTTTAGAACATGCTGCTTTCATGTTAATAATAGATTATAATAGAAATTTAAAATTTATTAATAAAAAATTGTACAAAACGCAGATGTGATCAGGATACGCATGGCTACAAGCTCTAAAATTAAAACGGTATATATCGATGCACTCTAGACTAAGCTTCAAAATGTAGAAAAAAACACGCATTAACATTATTCTCCATTGCTGAAATGGAACAGCGCTAAAATAAGGTAGGCACTTCCTGTATGTAGGAAAGACTAGGGTATGCTCTAAAGCATACAGCACCTAGGCCCCAACGGGCCTCTTGTACATCCTCCTACACTCTCTCCGGCTACATCAACCAGCCTAAGGAATTTCCGAAGGCTAAGATACAGCTCAGAGGTGTGTTCCTGATGCCATCCGTGCTCGGCCATTCCTTTCCAAAGTCTCTCATTCTGAGGTCTTGTAAAATGGGGCATTCACAATAGATGTGTCGAACAGTCTCCTCGTTCTCTTCACAAAAGCAACAGAGGGGACAGTGACCCGTAATGAGTTCCGTTATAATAGGTAGGGCGCTTCTACCAAGTCTTACGAAAGACAAGGCTATTTTTGCTGAAGGATAACACAGCAGTTTTTTAGACAGATAGCAGCTTTTCGTCCTATCCGACCAGTCTGTGAATTATTTGTGGGTGAAATTTTTAATAAGCTCAATTTGTGTTGATACGGACGGAGCAATTAACGGTTCAGGTGAACAGATAGCTCGATTGGCAGCTCTTTTGGCAAGCCAATCAGCGTGCTTATTACCTGAACAGGCCTTTTATCCATTGAAGTGAAACACAGTTGCGTGCTGCGGCCTTCTCCAATGTCAGGTGATAATCCATAACAAGTCCTGAGGTAATAGTTAATCTACTCAGGGCTGAAATAGATTCTCTACTGTCAGTATAAATTGTGAAAGTCTTGCCTTGCAAGTTGGATCTGACAATAAAGTCAGCGGCAAGTAGAATGGCGATTAATTCTGCCTGTATGACGGTGGTACCTTTACCTAATGGAGTAGATATGTGGAGTTGGAGATCGTACGAGAAAACTCCAGCTCCAGATTTTGTTACTTTTATTTATTTCTACTTCTGTGGAACTTGGATAGGTGAGATAACTCTTAGTAAAAATGTGTTGTAAGGGTCCGAAGTCCGTCTTACGTTCCAGAATTGGCGAGTAACCCACCATTTCATTCCAGAGCACGCCATTTTTATTGTTTCTCTTACCCATAAAGTTTCCTGTTGTACGCAGTCGAAACATGGTCGCCAGTGCTACTTCTTGAATGAACAAATTAAGTGATGTTAGGTTCAATATGTTTTCCATGGCTGCGGTGGGGGTAGGTCGCAGCGCACCTGTAGCATACAAACACGCAAGTCTTTGTGCTTTATTTAGTGCAGCAATGGAAATAAACTTTAAGGTCTTTGACCACCAGATTACTGCACCGTATGTAAGCATAGGTCGAATTACAGATCCAGAGGGCAGTTTTAGGTGACAGCCCCATGTCTTACCTAGAGTCCTCCGACACTTGCTGAATGCAACAAACGCTTTCTTCTCTATTGTCTAAGTGAGCCTTCCATATCATTTTGTTGTCAAGTATAATGTCCAGATATTTGACTTCTTTTGACAAAACTAATGGCGTATTAGTAAGAGATGGCAAACTGGGCTTGCCAAGCTTCCTCAATCGTGTGAAAAGAATCAACTATGTCTTCCGAGGATTCGCAGAGAGCCCTTGTCAGTCACACCAAGACTCAATTAACTTGAGAGCCACTTCAATCTTATCAAAAAGTACATTTATGTGCTTACCTTTGACAAGGATGGTTAAATCATCTGCATAACCAACTGTTGTGAAGTTGGCTTTAGCGAGGCATTTCAAAAGCTGTCCAGGTTGAGATTCCACAACAATGGGGAAAGTACACCCCCATGTGGACAACCTCGAATAACTCCTCCATGAAGACTGACATCGCCAGTCCTAATCTTAACTATCCTATGTTTGAGAACGTTCTCAATCCAACCACAAAGAGTCGGTGGAACTTTATGCTCAAGCAAGGCATCGTTAATATCAGAGAAAGTTGTTTTATCAAAAGCTCCCTCTATATCTATGAAAACCCAGCGCGGACTGCTTTGAGTCCAGCTCCCCACCAACAAAGCTGGGCCTTTCGCCCTGAGTATAGGCATGTTAATTAGGATTTACTGGTGCATTTGGAAGACAGAAATCTCTAATATAGCAATCACACTTCGCTGTAACTTCACGCCATCGATTGGGTATATAGTGTAGTGTCAGGCAGGCCTGGAGAATTCTCACCAGGTGAGGTACAAGATCCTCAAAGCCTCATTGAAAAAGGGCTGGTATAATATCATCTGGTCCTGGTGTTTTGAACGGCGATAAACTATTTATTGCCTACCGTATCTTTTCCTCCCTACGAATTTCTTCGGCTAAGATCCAATTATCTGCAGTAGGTTCATGGTTGGTGTCTTGGAGTGAACACATGGGACTTCTGGAACCTGAAAAATGCACCTCCATTCTCAAAGAGTAGTGAGTGAGTCAAAGGTAAGCACATAAATGTACTTTTTGATAGGATGCAAGTGGCTCTCAAGTTGATTAACTCTTGGTGTGACCGACAAGGGCTGATGAAGACTTTCCAAAAGGTTTACGATAAAAGAGCCGTCAGCCTTTTTTAATAAGCCAATTCGTTGTTCAGCGTCAGATGAAAGTACCCGATTTAGGCGAGAGATTTCACTGCAGGAGGAAACTTCTTCACAGAATTTCCTCCACGTCTTTGTCGCTTTTTATGACGAACGCTTTTATTAAATTCCGCTAACTTACCTTTAAAGTTTCCAGTCGGAGTCTAATTTTGAGTTTTTAGCTCTATTTAAGGCGGTCCTTGCTTATTGCTTGAGCTTGCCGAAATCAGAGCACCACCAAACGGTAGCATACCTCGAAACGGCCTCAGAACGAAGAGAACAGGCCTTTCTGTAAGCTTTAATTAAGGAGCCGCAAATGGTATTTAAGTACTCCTCAACCTCAAAGCTTTTAATTGTCTTACGAAAACCGATTTCGCTCAAACTCTCAGTTAGTATAGATCTGAACGCGTCCAGAAGGACGGCCTTATGTGGTTACGCTTCATACAATACAATAGTATTTTTATTGTTTATTTAGTATATACAATTTTTACTCTCTATGGTTACGCTTTAGGTTCTTTCCAATCTTTAAGGTACCAAGATCAAACGTGATCCACCTATGGTCTGACATTGAAAACCTAGCTGTTCGGTTCAGAGGTCGGCTCAGAGCCTCGATTAAGTATATCTAAATTACTGCTGAAAATGAATTCAAGAAGGGATTTACCTCTTCCATTATCATCAGCACTACCCCAAGCAGTTAAACGTGCATTGAAGTCACATCCGATGACAAATTGGCACTTCCTGTATCATCCATCAATGACCTCAAACTTGGCATGATCTATTTTTTTCTTGCAATTTTAGTTCTCTTCATTGTATCCGCCAACTTGATTGTTGAAAAGTTTATAATTCTGACCCCAGATTCCTAATTAGCACTCCAAAAGTCGCATCAATACTAGTTTTATAAAAATCAACAAAAAGTTAAAATATGTTATCAGGTTTAGTTGAAGAAATTATTGTATATGTCAATTAATGGTTGTTTATGGTTCATTCAGTATATTATCAACTACATCATAATGAAGAAATTCTCCAAATTTCAAGTCAATATCATTTATTGAAAAAAGATTGGGCGTTTAAATGTAAAAAATTCTTCAATAATCATGAATCAAAAGCACATACTTTTCAAATTACGTTTTCAGTGCTTTAAACATCCTCCCGTTTTTATACATTTATGTACTTATATTCATTATTGTACGCGAAACTCTAAAAGTAATATGTCCAAATTTATACACGGCATCATAATAATTAATAAATAAAGTTGTAAAGTTGCGTATTGTATATCATAAAATGGCTACAACAGGTGTTTTTACCTTTAATTGCTTATTTATTAATATTTTTCTTTTTGTTAGGAATGTGACGAAATTTGCGATGTCAATGTAAACATGAAAAACTTTCAAGATCTTTCACTATGTTTAAAAGAAACACCGCAAGATATTCAAGCAAAAAAGCGACGTATCGACATGCTAAATAGTGTTGGAACCAATTTAATCGAAAAGAAATTAAAACAACTGTCGCAATCGGATAATCCAAAAATTTTGATATCTACTTCAACATCTCCTTGTATTACATATCGAACAATAGCTTGTCAAACCGAATCTCCAAAAGAAAAAGAAAATAATGATATAAATTTGACTTCTATATCGCCATTAAAAAAAGATGATGTAAGTTTTTTGAACCAATTTTGGGATGATAAAGATAAAGAAAAGGTAGATGGCGGTAATAAAAATTTAATAATGAATGATCTGACGATTTTTGGCGATGATAATTTTAGAAAAAATAACTTATTTTCTGAAAAAAGTCAAAGGAATAATAATGATTTGATTTTTGGAGGTTTAAATTTGAGCGGTGCGAAATCTAGAATGAGTAAGAGTAGAGACAATATTTTAAAAACAAATAGTTTAGAAGAAATATTTTCTGAAGCTAAAAAGAAAATCAAAAGTAATAAAAATACCCAAATAGATAATTTTGAGTTTCTTGAAACTAATAATTGGGGTGAAGATTTAATTTTTGATAATCAAAATATAGTTAATTCAAAGATGATAAAAAAAAGAAATAGTAGAGAAGAAATATTTTGTGAAAATCAAAATTTTAAACGATTTAGAGAAAAGAAAAGGAGTAATGATTTAACTTATGTCGACCAAAATTTAAAAAATCATAATAGAAGTAAATCCTCACAATTTCTAATATCTAAAAATCAAAGAGAACTTGAAATTAATCTGAAAAATCAAAAAAGTGATTTTGATTTCTTTGAATCTCACGACGAAATAATCAATTTGACCCAAAAAGATCTTTTATTTCAAAACAAACCGCATTTAAACGATGATAAGAAAAATGAATCGATTTTTTTTAAGAAAAATCACAATAAAATTGAAGATAGAAGTAGCAGAAAAGTTAAAAAACATAAATCGGATAATGGAAATCAAAAATGTGAAATTTTTGGAAATTCAATTTCAAAAAGAACTGATTTGGAGCATAATCTTATTTTTAAGTCACCTCAAAATGACACTTTTAATCAAAATTCGACTTTTAATAGCCACTATTTTCAAGTACCACAGAAAAAAATGAAGTTTACTAAAAAATCGAAGAAAAACATTGAATTAAACACAAATAAAACACTACACGATCTCTCTGTATGTCTTTTCAAAGAAAAAATCGCAAATAACGATAACAACAAATCGAAATTTTTTAATGACACCGGTTTTTTCGAGCCTATTAAAAAGAAAGTTCACAGAAAAGAATCAATTCTCGATACAAGCACTTTTCATTTTAAAACTCCCATTAAAAAAGATCCTAAACCAAATAACAAATTATTAACAGATTCTGAAATAAGTTTTAATCTTTTCAAACCGGTCAGTTTCTCTTCGCAAAGAGACGATGAAAACAAATTTAAATTTGATTTTTTTGAAAACGTTTCGTTTGAAAAATCCGATAATAAAAAACTAGAAATTATCGATTTAAATATTTTAAATGATTCTGAAGAGAATATAATTTCAACAAAAATTGAGGATAAATCGAAAAAAGAAAACATTTTCTTAATGCAAAAACGAATCGATTTCGTACCGAAAGGATTCTCACCGATTTTAATAAAAGAGCACGTCGTCGATGTGACGTTAAGTCCCAATTCTAAAAAAAATTTAAATAATTTTATCATTAAAAGTTATGAGGAAGAATTAAATTTAGTGAAATGGACTGATTACATCGACAAAGAAAGTAAAGATCTTATTTTTGTACAATACAATTTTCTAATATTTTTCTTTTTAGATCCTAAGGATTTTTTGATTAATTTGTATAACGAGAAAAAGAAATTAATCGAAAAAGATGTCCCAAGTATAGCAAGAAACGCAAAAAATATGAATCCCGTTCATTTTGATAAAGAACTTTTTAATACGTCAAAAGTTATTGGACAATTAGATCGGAAATTTATTGTTGTTGTTTCAAAGAATCAATTATTATTGTTTGATCAACACGCCGTTCATGAAAGGATTCGTTTAGAAGGGTTGTATCAAGGTATTAATCTCTTAAATAATTTTAAATACTAAAATAAGCTTGTTACGAACCTAAAAGTAAATAGGTGTAACAATAATGAGAACAAATATGAATTAGTTCTGAAGCTAAGCCTCTTTCTCCTATTTAGTAGATGAACAGAAGGAAGGTTAAACATCACAAATTTTTTTGGCAACAAAATTTGCTCCACTAAAGAGATTACATTAGTGTATAAAAAAATTTCGAAGGCTCTGATATTTTTTTTATAATGTAAAGATTATTCTAAGTAATTATTAACTATAACGAATTTCGGTTATAACAAATCGATTTTCAAGTCCATTGAGGGCAGGTTCGTTATATATGCAGAGTATAGTATATTTCACTACACACGCGCGAAACAACTTATAGTACAAGTTGTTTACAGGTGTCCCGAAATTACGTCTATATACGACGAAAGTGTGTTATTGAAAGGAAAGTGTTATTTAGGTTATTCTTCCGTCGGTAAAGGTTTTGGAGGTCGAAGTTTCGTTCATATCATTCTCCGGTTACAAGGTCTCCATTAGTTTAACTTCCCTTACACAGTATCTTCTCTCTTCAGCGCCTTCAACTATCCCGTGGTTTAATATTTCATGAATATATCGACCTATGCAACGATGACTTTTGTAAGTCATTTTTGGTAGAACTGCGATATAAGGGTTTAAAAGTTTTGAACAGATTGCATTTTAAGAAATAAAATTTTGTATGTAAAAATTTCCTACTTGGTTGCTATAGATATCTTATATAGAGGGTTCCGAAAGGATTCACCATAGGAGAATAGCAATTAATTCTGTTTTCTTTTCAAATTTTTGTGACATACTATAGTTTTCGACGAATTATTTAAAGCAAAAATCAAACTTACTATAAATGTTATTACAAACTTTATTGAAAATATTTTTTAACTTAAACAATTATACAATTATTAACATTATAACTTATTAATTACTTTCAATCATACATAAATAATTTTCATATTCATTATTATTATCAGTATCACTTTCCATTATTTATCTTGCAAAACTCTTTCCTTTTTTTTCTTTTCCGTATCTTCTTTAGATAATAGGGAATAATAATAATTATGATACATTTTTGGTATGGCGTTCGTTTTACATAATTCTAATAGCCCTTTCAACTTTTTAGGATCAATAGCAAGTGAAGATGAATACAATGAAGGAAGATTTTTTTGATAGTCCATATTGCTAGTTTTAATATTCCTACGCTTACATACTTTTTAACTGTATGCTCTTAAATTCTTCATTATATCCATACTTAAATTTTATTTCGTTAGGGCACGTTGGTAGCTTCATAGCTGTTTTATTTGATTTATTTTAATTTTTTTAAAACTTTTTGTAAGTCAAAACAAGAAGCACAAACGGATTATTCATTTTTTGCTGCTTCTTTATCAGCGTTGTTTTTTTCATATTTTTCTTACATTTTTGATTTATCTTCTGGAGTCGCTGCTGCATAAACTGCACAAATGTTGCATTGATCCTTTTTTGGTTTAAAAAAATCCAATATTATATTGTGTATTAAAGATATCTCTGTATTGTCTAAGAGTAGCAGTCTGCGTAAAATTATTCCGTTGCATATATTCCAACTATGCATTATTAATATGTTAAGCCCTTCTTCCAAGTACATTTTTGTAGAATTTTTTGTGGTGTAATGAGAAGGAATTACGGAAAAAAGTTCAATATGTTGTTTAATACTGTTGATTATCTCATTGTTAATTTAATTCACTCTTGTACTATGCTTTCCTCGTTTATCTTCTTCTCCAAATCCTGTTTTTAAAATTTTACCTAAAACTGTTGTAACCCATTGTTCCGATTTTCCAAAAGTATTAAGGCACATAGTTTTGCAAACTAGTATTTCATTATTTTTAAGAATAATATTGTATTTTCGAGAAAAATTCCGCCTTGATTCCCCCTTTCTTTTAATCTGTTTTTTATCTATGGCTTTAACACACCTGGCTATATAATCCCACTGTCTCGTATGTCACCTATTTTCCAAAATTCTTCAAACACTTCTTTTCTCCTTTGTTCACTTATTTTTTCGCGACATTTATTCCTGCAGCCCTCTTTACATAGATTCTTCATTTCCTTTGCTGGAATACCGTTTTCTTTAGCCCCAAGTTCCGCTCTCTTTTAGCTTGTGCATTGATTCATTCTGTTTTTCGCACGCTTTCTGGCTATTTTTTCTTTATAACTTGCTTTACGCTTTCTACAACGTTGCTTCTTCTCCCTTACAGATTCGACTTTACTCGACAAATTAGACGAATCAGAGTCTGATGGGTCTTTAGGGACATAGTTACTGTCAAGATCCGAATTATCTGATAGTTTCTCTGTAACATGAACAGAGATGTCGAAACCAGTCTCAGACAATGGACCTAACCAAGGCACCTTAACGTAAAAGTAAAAGCAAAAAGAAATAATACATACCTAAAAATTTACTTGTTGATTCTACAGGTACAAACCTGTCACTTAAATCCACTGACATTTTGTATATCGCATAAACCTATGTGGCTATTTATTATGAGTAAATGTTTTAACTTTAATTCAAATCAGTTTTGCGTTTTAAAAGGACGTAAAACAAATAAATAAATTTTGTTACCATAGTAACTCAACTTAATATAGTTTTCGCTGGGCTGGACCTGGACCATACGAGTTGCCATATTAATAAAATATGTAGTTACTTGGCTGCGCTTTTGTTACCAAGCGACTATAATTTTTTACCAAATAGAGCTCGAAGAAACATACTGGTACCGCATATTAACTCAAAATCACCATTTTTTGACCTACGACAGTTTTCGTTGAATAGGTCGATATGAAATACAAACAATAACAAATGCTTACATATACAAAATAACACATCAAGATAGGTTTATAGGTTTTTGATGATTCTTCTCCCTCGGACCAGATCTGGAAAGGGATTATATGTATAAGAATCGCTTATGGACCAGGATCCTAATATCACAGTCAGTTATATAAATCTAGGTATCTACTTAATTTATTCACTGCCATCTCAAAGCTCCTACATAATATTGCGTTTCTCCAGTTTTGGGTATTATTATCACAGTTGTATTTCTGAAGAAACAACATATTTGTACAATAATGTATATACTTCGAATGAAACAGTTGCCAGTAGGGAAGTTAGATTAACTGGTAGGCTAACTCGTTTTTCAAGCAGTCCTAAGAACAACTTTTGTCTCTGTGCCTCCAACCTATGACACGCAAAAGATATATGATTTAAGTCGCCTTCTCCTCCGCATTCACAATTTGGATTGTCTTTTACTCTAATTCTGTGTAGGTAGGAAGGAGTAAGTGCATGACCCAGTCTTAGCCTGACAATGAGCGTCGAGAAATATCGTAACACAAAAGGCATCTTTCCGTACCAAGGAACCCTTTGCACTGACGGCTGACGTCTACCGTATAATATGCTTTTGGTTGTAGTTGATCTGCTCCATTCCTATTCCCACTCGTAACAAGAATCGGTAATAATGAGCGCCTTGGTGATGGATTTCTCCTTTACAATTGTTAGTGTTGTAAGTATTGCATATATCTCCGCAGAAGGTATCGTCAGCTCATCAGTTAGATGATAGTAATCCTCTATCTCCGGGATAGGGGCATATATACCACATGATACGCTTTTGTAGGGGGTTTGCAGTAGTGATCCATCTGTGTATATGTATTGAAAGTCCGGCCATTTTTCTGCTATATATGATTCTATTTCCATTCTTATTGATTTACCAACTTCAATCCCCACTCCAAGACCCTTCTATGATCCCGGTGTAAAAGCTACCGACGGAGTAAATTTCCTGATATTATATTCTATGTCGTGGATGTCATTAATTTTCTATCTATATATGTATGGGATAGCTGATTTAAGTTTTCTGTACATTTGTGTGGGTAGAGGGCGTCATTTTAATAGCGGCCGCGAGATAAATCCCTTCGATATCCTATCAACCCTCTTCATTACGGGACAATCTATGATGCTTAGGCTTTTGGTTAGAAACCTGGCACACAAGTGTTTAGCTCTTATCTCAATGGATGTTTCTCCCGCCTCGTTTGCTAGGCCGTTTGTGGGTGACAATCCAAGTGCTAAAAGCATGGATCTGTATGCTTCGTTACACTTCACATTTAATTTATTCATTAATATTTTAGGTATAGGTAATATAATCCATAAGCCACACTCGAGTTTAGATGCAGTGGCGTTAATATGCTCTTTCAAACTAAGTTTGCAATTGAAGTGAAACCCTAAATATTTTGTGTTCTCTACATAAACTATTGGTGTGTTGTCGTATGTTATCAGGGATCGGAGCCCATTTCTCTTTCTTGTAAAAATAATCGACTTTGACTTCAGAGTTGATATGTCGATCCGCCGCCATTTCCTCGCTCTGCGAACCACAATAAATGACCAAGTCGTCCGCGTAATTTATTGCGTGGACATGGTCTCCTAATTCTTGTTTTAGGGCGGACATACAGATATTGAATAATATGGGGCTTAGGAATGTGTCCCGTAAGGCCGTAATCCCCTAAAACTTACCCTTGTTCCAACCTTGTTTGGATCGTTTTTTAATTTCATATGGATTTCTGCGAATAGTTGGTGGATATCTCTATAGATGGGGTATGGGATACCAATCCTCTGCATTGTGCGGATTAACGTGGGGATGTGCACATTGTCGTATGCCGATTTGATGTAATAAATACAGCTATCAATAATTTCCTTCCTATAAAAGCCAGTCGTATATCTGTTACCAATGCTGTTACGACATGTTGCACTCCTTTACCTTTCCTAAAATCAAACTGCTTCTCGTCAAATACTCCCTTATTTTCACACCATCATTCAAGCCTGTCAGCCATTTTTCGTTCGAAACTTTTCCTAACGCACATCTAGTTGTATCAGTATCTATTGTTTCTGTGTTTTCCAAATGAATTTCTGTTAGTGACGGAATGTCGGGGTATTGTTATTCTTTTCATAATTCCTCTGTCCACTCGTAATTGTTTGGTTGTTGCCTACTGTTGTTGAAAACTGCACGGTTATATATCCTTACTTCATGCCATATCTGATTTAGCGGAGTCAGACGGTTCAATGAAGAGACACAAGTCTTGAAATGTGCTCGTTCGTTAAAGCCTCAGATATCAAAAACAAATCTATCATACTGCTCGTCCGTTCGCTGTATGAGAAGAGGGTAACTCTTGCATCATTTGCCACTGTGAGATACCTTTCCCGAGCTATGAGCTGCAGGAATTTACCCTTACCATTGTTACCTCTACACCTAATCCTCATGGAGCGAATTATAATCACCCGCAAGTACCAATAGTCCATCAGTATCTCGGAGTAGTTCTCTCCAATCAATACAACGTCCGGTGGAATATAACCTGCAATTATTGTTATGTCAAATATTTTAATAGCAAAAAAGTGGATATTTGGTACTGATTCTTATATGTTCATATGTTCAAATTTTAGATGTTTTCTAACCAGCACTGACAGTCTTCCATATCCTTCTGGTCTGTTTTATATACAGGATGGTTCGTTACTAATGGAACACAGAGCAATAGCGAATTCCTCACATAAAATTATTACGATTTAACACAATTTACCTTAGACCAATTCTTAATAATAACAAAGATACAGATGGTTAAAGTTAATAGTTTATTTACGTTTTTCTATTCAAGATTATCAATTTTTGTTCAAAAAATATCTGTCTTTACTATTGATTTATTTTGAACTGTCGAGCATGTTCGAATTTTTAATTATGACAAAAGATATTATAAGAGGTGGCCTTCAATTACAATTCAAATCGATGCCATTATACAAGCAGTTTTTTTATTAAACACAAAAATGTGAGAATAGTTGTTTTTGATTCAAGATAGCGAAATGATACTTTTGCATTCGAGAACAAAGTTTTTTTACGAGCGTTAGCGGGCAAAAAGAATCGTTCGAGAGTGCAAAAAAATTTCGCTATCATGTATCAAACAAGATTTTTTCGAAAACTGCGTGTTTTAAACATTAAAAATTAATAAATAACTACATTAATTAATGACATTTGAAATTAGGTTAATGTTTTGTCAATCCACCATCTCGGCAGTCTTCTATGTACTGAAAACCCCCAGTAATGTACTGAGGGGTCACCACTCTCCTTTGCAAACCAAAGATGTATGCTTCCCCTTGGACCTTGGATATGACAACAGGGAATGAATCAGTGCATAATACGCGCTATGTACCGCCTCTTGAGTTACTTTCGTTTTTAACTTTCTTAGTATAAAAATGTTTCTACTGATCTTACTACCCCATACTCGAACATACTCAGCAAAATTTAAATTTGGTGGTCCCAAATAAATACCTAGGAATTTAGCTGAACGCGAGATAGTAGTTCTTTTTTAATGTAAAAAGTGTTTTAACTGTTTTGCTATTATTTAAACAAAGTTTATTAATAGCACACCAGTAGTCAGTAACTTCGCCATAATTTTCCCCTTTTATAACGAGAGTTGCATCATCAGCATACAATAGACAATGCACGTCTTTACCTAGATAGGTAGGGAAATCATTGAAAAATAATAAAACTAACAATGGCTCCAAAATGGAGCCCTGAGGAACTCCCATTTTAATACTGGACCTGCCTGACACAACTTCCACAACCCTGACCTGTTGTGACCTGTCTATCAAATAAGATTTTATTGGTTGAACGCTTTGTCTATCAAAATTTTAAAAATTAACTAACTTAAACAGTTTAAAAATTAACTAACTCATTTCTTTCGAAACTATCTAGGCATAGGTTAACATAGAATACATATGTGTCCTCATGGTTCCCAAAGACTTAATATCGCAGCATTGAGGAAAAAATTAATTAATATTTATAAACTATTAATTAATTTATTAAAATGTTATATGTGTAGGAGTACAAATCTTCTATCATTATTTATATATGGAATATTTGTTGTTTAGTTTAATAATAATTAATAATTACCTTTTCAAATAATGTATATTTGATTGCATACACAAACATTTTAAAACATAATTTTTCACTTTTTTATTATTATTTCAGAATATATGACAAAAAGTAATACGAAATATCCTAAATTTAAATCGATACGTACCAACAAATACATCAACGTGAATTTTGACGAAGAAAAATTAACAATTTTAAAAACCTATAAAAATTTATTTTCCGAAATTGGTTTTGAATATGAAACATTTTCATCGCACATTTTAATCAAGAAGATTCCCGAGTGTTTGCACAGAAAAAGCGTGGAAGATGTAATGTTTAATAAGCATGAAAAAAACGTTTCAACGTTTTTCCAATTTTTAGCAATGCGACGATTTGTTCTGTAAATTCCTTGAGTCGGTGTTAACAGAAGAAATAACAATTTTAAAGGAAACTGGAGGTGTTCGATCGAATATTCCACGGTTACTACAACATGTTATGAGTACGGAAGCTTGTAGAGGTGTTTAAACCACCATATAAATTCAATGAATAATTTTAATTTTGATTTTAGGTGCGATAAAGTTTGGCCGTCAACTTAATCATGCAGAAAGTGAAAAGTATATGAAAATGTTATCAAAGTGCCAATTACCTTTTCAATGTGCTCATGGACGACCCACATTATATCCTATTTTAGTTTTAAGTCCTTTATTAAATGAAAATAAGAAAATTAATTTCAAAAACATTTAAAATTATTATTATTCTAAGATTATAGTTCTTTCTGTTTATGATACTTTATTGAATAAATTATTTTAATTTAATTTGCAAAATTTTCGAATTAACGCGGGAATAGGTTTAAAGAAAAACTGCGCATGCGGTTTACCCATTTTCAATTTTACCCAAATCTCACCAAATCTATTTTGTTTTAATGAAATTTCTTATATTATTTTTAATTAACTTAACTCGATAAAACCGTCGCATTTAAAAGCAATAAAACTTAAATTAATTTGAATAATGTTTTCGTTTAATTTCATCAATAATAATTATTTATAGTTTTAATGTTGGCAACGTGCAAATCTTTCATTTCAGTGAACGTCGAAAATGGCTTCGTCTGACATTACCGCCGGTGTTGCTATATTCGAAAATGGATTAACTACAGGTTCAGAAAATGTAAGTATATTTTTAAGATATTCTACAGTCCGCGGATTAAACGTAAATTTTGTATCGAACGCAAGCGGGATAAATCAATTTTAAAATGTGCAAAGGAAAAAATAAAAACGACTCTCGATTTCGACCGTTGTTGGGATCGCGTGTGTTGGTAGTTCCGAAATTAGTCGCACCACGCTTTTTAGGTTAGGTTATCGGGGTGTTCCTTTGCGTTTTTGGGCGCGAATAGAATTAGTTTTATAAAAACGTGCTTTGATTTATAAATGGATTGAAGGTAAATTAATTTTGGCTTTTAATAAAATAAAAATCTCGAAGATAAAATATTGTTTATTGAAAAGAAAATAATAACAATTTATTAATGATAAGAAGGCATGGCACGGTTTAAACGTTTTTGGTTGTATAAGTAAGCTGTAGGATGACTAAGAAATCAATTTTATTTAATAGAAAAACTAATAATCCTTTGTTTAATCCTGTTTATACAGGATGCCCATTATGTATGGAATATAGTGTACAGGGTTAATGAACGACGTGCAGATATTTCAAAGGGCGGTAGTACTCCACAAAATAGGAGAAAAAAGCTAACGAACATGTGGTCAAAAATCGCCATTGGTCACTACTACGATTTTTTGATAAATATAGCGACTCACATAAGTTACCAGACACTTATGTTTTATATATGAAATAAATATTTATTTGCACATTTTAAATTCGATCTTCAGTCAGTCACAAGTCTGTAAACACCTCTACAAATCAAAATATAACAATTAAAATAGGTTCCAAAAGCAATACCAACGATATTCGCAAAGTTGTTGCTTTAGAAATTTAGATATATTATGATATGAACTGATATAGATGATTTTGTTGATAAATACAGCGACTCACATAAGTTATCGGACACTTATGTGTTATGTATGAAATAAATATTTATTTGCACATTTCAAATTTGGTCTTCAGTCACTCACAAAAGTCTACAAACACTTCTACAAATCAAAATATAACAAAATAGGTTCTAAAAGCAATACCAACGATATTTGCAAACTTGTTGCTTTAGAAAATTAGATATATTAAAATATGAACTGATTCAAACGATTTTTTGATAAATACAGCGACTCACATTAATTATTGGACACTTATGTGTTACATATGAAATAAATATTTATTTGCACATTTCAAATTTGATCTGCAGCCACTCACAAAAGTCTGCAAACACCTCTACAAATCAAAATATAACAATTAAAATAGGTTCCAAAAGCAATACCAACGATATTTGCAAAGTTGTTGCTTTGGAAATTTAGATATATTATGATATGAACTGATACAGACGATTTTGTTGATAAATACAGCGACTCACATAAGTTATCGGACATTTATGTGTTATATATGAAATAAATATTTATTTGCACATTTCAAATTTGGTCTTTAGTCACTCACAAAAGTGTGCAAACACGTCTACAAATCAAAATATAACAATTAAAATAGGTTCCAAAAGCAATACCAACGATATTTGCAAAGTTGTTGCTTTAGAAAATCACTCAAATGAACTTATTCAGAAGATTTTTTGATAAGTACAGCGACTCACATACGTCATCGGACACTTATGTGTTATATATGAAATAAATATTTATTTGCACAATTGGTTTATTAACACTCCTTTACTATCTTTAGTATATTCTTAGAAATATTTACTTTAATAATTTAGTAAAATTTTCTATAAACCTACACACATTTCCAAAATAAAAAAAAATAATACGGATAGACTGTGGAAGTATTCCCATATAAATGATCGGACACCCGTTATACTACTAAAACTTAATTAACTACATAGAGATAGGCACCACTATTTATAAATTTGATTATTGTTAATGTTAAACACAAGATTTATATAAATACAACAATATTTTTTGTATTTTTTAAAACAATGCCATCGAAAAGAACTGAAATGACTATTAAAATAAAGAATATTAATTTCTAAAATTGTAAAGATTAGTTGATCAACAGTATATGACATAATGAAGCTGTTCAAAGACGAAGAAGATAGGGTAGCAAATAAACCAAGAAGTGGCGCACCAAGTATTTCAAAGGAGGCAAAAAAAGGGTAACTCAGCTTGCGGCTAGTTTAGAAAGTAATGGAGAACAATGTGTACACCCTGAAACTATACGCCACTTTATCAAAAGTGCAGGAAATAATAGCAGAAGTATCTGAAAGAAATTCTTTATAAAGAAATGGTAAACCGCGATTAATGTTGCAAAAATCATGATTGAAAAGGATTACTGACTATTGACATACCGTAATTTTTGTGGATGAGTAAGATGGATAAGTAAATTTAATATATTTGGAAGCGATGGATGGATAATGGTTTGGCAGAAATGTAATGAAGAGATGAACAAGGAAAATCTAGCGCAAACCGTAAAACATGATGGTGGTGGAGTTATGGTTTCAGGGTGTATGTGGCAGCTGGAGTGGATGATTTGGTCATAATTGAGGGTATAATAGACCAATATGGCTATTTGAATATTTTAAAGAACATTTAAAATGGTCTGCAAATAAAATGGGCCTTCAAAACAAATTTCAATTTTATCCCGGATAATGATCCAAAGCATAAGGCCAATTCTTTAAGGCTATAGAATTTACTTTACAACCGTCCAAAAGTTATTGAAACACCTCCACAATTACTTGACCTAAACCCAATCGAACATCTTTGGGAAGAATTAAATTGACGAATAAGAACGTGAACCATATCCTCCAAACTAAAGCTTTAGAAGAAGAATGGGCAAATATATCCCCAACTATTACACAAAATTTAGTCAACTCAATTTCGAAAAGGTTGATAGATGCTTTATTGGCCAAGGGAAACCCTACAAAACATTAGAATGTGATTAAATAACTTTACAAAGTTCTGTGTTACAAAGCCTTTTCACAGTTTTATTATTAATAATTATATTTTCTACAAATTCTCCTCAATAAACATTTTTCGTTTTTGTTGATTTATTTAGCATTTGTACTTTTTTTGTGCTATCGCTTAGTGTCCAAACATTTATGTGAGTCACTGTAAAAGTGACTAGTTAGAAATCACAAAAGTTTACATACAGGCCGACAAATGATTTCAAAAAAATAATAAAAATAAATACAACAGTGTATTCCAAAATTTAAATAATTAGTAGTCAAAAATTTGTTTCCTCAACAAATGACGGAAAATCATTAATAATAAGGGGCACAATCGAAAATAAACCACAGAGTGGTCGTCCACTGGTACTAAATCAAAGAGACCGAAGACACATTTTGAAAAAAGTGAACTAAGATCTAAAATCTAGTATAGTAAAGATAATGCAAAGTGTTGAGCTAGAGATGGGGAATGCAGAATGTATTCGGTGCGTTTTAAGAAAATCTGGATACAATGGACGTAGCATCAGACGTAATCCGTTCATCAGTGAAACAAATAGAATAAAAAAAATTATAATTTGCTTCTATATCAAAATATAGAAGCACAGTTCTGGAATAAGGTACTATTTACTGATGAAACAAAGATTAACTTGTTTCAATCAGAAGATCGTGTTAACGTGTGGCAACAACTCAATACAGAATACAAAAGAAAAATATACAACTCACAGTGAAACAAGGTGGACAGTCAGTTTGTATATCAGCAAATGGGGTAGGAAATATTGAGTTTATTGACGGCATTATGAACAAATATAAATACATTAATATTTTCAAAAATAATTTAAAAGAAAGTGTGGATAAATTACATCTTGATAAAGATTGGACCTTCCAGCAGGACAACGATCCTAAGCATGCGTCGTATCTATCTAGCAAAAGAATTTGTGTTAAATAAAGTCCCTAAACAGCTGCATTCTCCTCCAGAGTCGCCAGTTTTAAACCAGACTGAATACCTGTGGGTAGAATTAAAACGACGCTTGAAGAAGAGGCATATTAATGAACGCGACAGTTTAAAACGCACCATGGTGGAATGGCATCAAATACCTAATACCGTGATGGAAAAATATTTGGAATCCATGCCTCAAGGATAATGGCGGTTATTAATAAATTATTAAAGAAAGTGTCACTAAGTGTTAATTCATAGTTCAATGTTGAAAATAATGTTAAACTTACAAAGCAAGTTTAACATTATGTAGACTTTTGTGACATTTTTAATATACGCGTTATTAAAAACTTCTTGTTTTTCATATATTCATTGTTTTAAATGGGCCATATTTTTGAATTACTAATGACATAACATAATAATCTTATTAGATTTGGTTAAATTGTCGAAGTACCTATTTTAATAGTTGATTTGCGATTTATAGTGGTGTATGTAGACTTCTGTGTGTAACTGTACACCTAATAATGCTTATGTATCTCTGCAATGAAATGACAAAATCGTCATCCACACTACCAGGGTATTACATTTTTAATGATCTTAATTCTTTTACCAACTGCAAGTTTTTGTTTGAATACCTGTATGAATTACGATATACCTTAGAAAAATACCCACAAATACAATCAAGCTAAAAACCGTTGAAAGAACGCGCAGCGTATTAATTTTGTTTAGCGGTAATTGTATAAATTTTGATAACGTATTTTTACATGTATATTCATAAAAATAGTAATCAATTAACCTTACGCCTATAAACGTGGATATTTCCTGTCAATACATGTTTACATAAATAATACTCTAATAAGCAAATAGACATAGTTAAATCTAAAAAAAAGGTAATGATAGGAGATGAAGGAACAAAATTTAAGGTCTTATTTTCATTTGTACGCTTGTTAGCAAGTTAAATCTGTTGCAAACACAAAAGGCCCAGTTTTACAAATGGCATATAATGATCCCTTAACTTTTTTTACATCCAAAAAGTTTTTGAATATATATTTTGTTTCAAAATGTAAGTATGAAATAACTAGACAAAATTATAAATAATTATTTTGTTCTTATGATTTGTTCATACAATAAAATTAATAATTAATTGAAAAAATAACTGTGAGGAACATCATTGTATTTTTATTCTCATTATGTACAGGGTGGCTAAATAAACTAGGGTTTAAATTACTAACTTTAAAAAAGATTCTCATTATGAAATATCAATTAGATATCGTTATGAAATAAAGATCATTTGAAGCAAATTTAAGGAAGCATTGTGCCATAAATAAATCCTTAATTCTTATAAACAGCTAGTGATATGGTTCTTTAATTAAACTGCACGTTTCATTATAATAAACTTGAAATACAAACTTTAAAACTGTAAATGTCAGTATCAAATAAAGAACGTTATAAGCGAATTTGATTAAGAGTTAATGTGCAAACATTATGGTTTCTTTAATACAATTGTGCACATTTTGTTATTATAGCTTTAATTATACCTGTACAGGTGTACAGAAATTGGCGGATAATTTATACCTAATGACATTCTTCGCTCGACATTTTTCATTTTGTTGTATTGCAGTATCATATACATAAATGATGATTTATTGTTAAAATAATATCTATTAAAAGTAACACAAATTATATATAATAATTTAGCAACAAAATGGTTCGAATTTAAACTGAAACTCATGTGTCTGAACATGGTGTAATCTATGAGGTATCGTTTGTATATAATAATTAACATTTTTATTAGTTTTGAATGAAAAAGATACAAATCTGACAATCAAATTAAAATGACATTAAAATGTCAAAATTATAAACTCGTTCTACTAAGATTACTCGTTTTACTAAGCCAAATGTGTTTTTGGTGAAAATATTATATTAAAAAAATGCTAAAAACGAACTTTAAAGCTGAAGAAAGCAATTTATCTAAAGAACTATTTTCCAAAGTTCTTTTTATACTAAATTACATCTTATTTATCAACAGACATTGAATACTAATCATTATTTATGAACAAATCCGAACTTTGACAACTTTCCGAAAACGTATAAAGCATGGTACAATATTTTAACATTATTATTTTCTCTTTAGAATCGAACGAAAAAATGTGGCGACGTAGAGATTATCCGCCATTTCCTGAACATCCTGTATAGTATAATACAGATGATTCAAAAAACCGGTGACAGACTTCTAAAACAAGAAATACATAAAAAATTAGGATGAATAGTTTTAATATACATAAGCTAGGAAATGCTTCCTTAATGAGATATAGGACGTCAGCCAACTTTTTTTTAAATTAAACATCTGATTAAAAAGTCGCCTTCCTTTAAAATATTATAAGTGCATGCATTATAGTGCTCTGCATGCAGAACACTATACGGACAACTACTGCATCGATTTCATTTTCAACGTGTCCAACATTAGCACCGCAAGATCATTCACCAAGATTAGAGTGGTCACGATGTTTGCTTGTAAAACTGTAAATTACAAGCAAACATCGTTTGACTAAAACTGTCGTTTTAATCAAATATTTGTAAGCGACCAATTGATAGATAATTGACCATATTACATAAACATCTTGCCAGTTTCACACAATTAGCAGTGATGTGGAGACTAGATACACTTTAAGAAGAAGCTTTGACGCCATATATCTCGTTAAAGAGATTCGTGGCCATGTATGTTAAGACTATTCATTTCAATTTTTCATATATATTTGCTCTAGAAGTCAGCGGTTTTTTGAATCATCCTGTATATATATATATACTCAAAGGTCATAAATTTGAAATGTAATATTTAAAATATCGTATTTCAAGAACGAAAGATATCATGAAATAAAGATCATTTTGAAGGAAATTTGATACTCCTAAATAATTAATGTACCATGAATAAATTTTTAATTCTCATAAATATCGATGTTATAGTCTTTTGTTTATCCAACTGGTTTGTTCATAACATTACAGTCGTGGATATTTTACTATTTAAATTTGTTGATAACGATTTTATTACTTCATTATTACCTGTACAGGCTGGTTTAATTTCGATGTCTGAATAGGTTATCTTGGAAACTATAAAAGTTAGAAAAAAAGTTGTTGATATGTCTCGATCTCTATTCGAAATAAGATCTAATGTTGAAAACCTTAAAGCACTAGCGTCTTTTATTATTCACCTAGAGGCTAACATTGAAAATATCGTGAATTATCTTAGTTGTTATAATGGTGGGGTGTTATAGTTCATATAGGAACTTTTTATAGAGAATTTGATGATGTAGACATGTATAGATGAATATAGATGGCAATTTGGACATCAAATTTGAACCACACAACATATGACTTCTTCATTTTCACGTAATTACTTATTACTTTTTCACGAATTTTTAGTCACAACGATGATCTTATAATACAGTTTAATGTTCCTAATAAGGGCCTTGTGCGTTGACCTTGTGAAGAATAAAACGTTTTGTTGACACCGTCCTCATATTTGCAAGGAAATTTAAAATGTCCGATAAGTTAGTTTGTATTACATTACAATGTATAGATATTTTCGTCGGGGAGATTATCGGCAGGATAACTTATCCGGTACCCAGAGGTGCCGATATGAGAGTTATTCTCTAGATATCTGTTACCCATTTTTTTTTAATAATAAAAAACCTAACAAATCTTGCCCGTCGAAAAAAATTTTCTATTTAAATAATAATGAAGGACAGAAAAATTAAACGTGCTAGTAATTATACACAAAAGCTAATATATATTATATAGTCTGTAACATACATCTGTAACACTTATGGGCGTAATATCTGTACCGTTTTACGGAAATCGATGAATCACTATAACTTCTCGTGGTACAGACTATAACATTTTTATTAATTATAAGCGTGAAAAAAAATCGGTTTCATTCCCTGTTCAATGTGAAGTCGTTGCTTAATTCGATTTACTTTCTTTTATTTACACATTAATTCACGATTTTAAAGAATTAAAATCGTTTTCAAACTTGCTGCTACTAGTATCGTTCCAATTAAACATAATTACAATATTTTTGTATATACTAGATAAAATTACAAATAATGACGTTAGTGTTACTAACTCTCCCACACAAATCACTAGATATAGAAAATGTGCTACCAACCGCCTTTTATTTAGCCGATATGAATCCTTCCGACAAAAACGATTTGAACAACACCTAATATCTTTATCCTCCCGATAAGTTTATTGGCCTGGGAGTTGTCAGGCAGATTTATCGGTATATGGTACACCGGCATTCAGTCAATCTTAAAGGGTAACAAAAGCATTCGAATACAGAGAAAATGCATTAGACAGTTACATTATTCTATAATGCTTCCCAAAAATAACCGATAAATTCAATAAAATCGTTATCAACAATTTATAGAACAATAAAATTTTTTTTATAACAACCCAATTTAACGAAGATATTAAAATTTTTTATTAAAGAAATATTTATTTAAAGAAAGTTTGTTGTAAATAGAATTTGTAACAAGTTGTGATTAAAGTATTTTTTTATTTCAACGAATTTTTAATAATTTTATGATTGTTGAAAGTTTTTTAACCCACCATTTCAAACGGAAGGTGCTAACCGTTTACAGACGTAGGGTTAATTAAATAAAAAAAATTAAAATAAAATAACTAGACATAAATATTGTTCTAAATGCCTTATGCACGCATCTACTCTTACCCTTATGGACTAGCAAAGATTCCAGGGTTGTTTCGAATAGTAACCCTATATTCTATTTTGTAATTGTTCAACTGTATCGATTAGAGTGTGGTAAATAAACGATTTAAAATCTCTCCAAAAGAAAACATCTAGACTGTTTACGGCTGGGGGCCTAACGGGTCATGGCTTAGGTAATTTACAAAATTCCTGGAACTAAGATGTACTGGTGCACCATCGTGCATAAACAAACATTTGATTTCTTACAAGTAACGGTACGTCTTATGGAAGTTTATTATCAAGAAAAAAATACGGTAACATTGTCCGTTTAACCTTACTGTAAAAAAATATGATCTTATCAAGTAATTCCCCACAACGCCGGCCCATACATTTAATGAAAAGTAAACTTATTGATTAGTTTCATTTCCTTGTAGAGATTCTCATCGGCCTAAAAATGGTTATTATGAAATTTCCTGATAGCATTTCTTGTCTCATCATTAAATAAAGTTCTGCCCCCAAGTAATGGATTTTTGGTTAACTGGTTAAATTTTTGCAAGAATTGGCGATCTCTGATATCTAGACTAATAAATACAATTTAAATAACTTTTTTTTGCTACAAAAATTAATACATTCAGTACGGATTCGCCTAATAAGCCATCATCAGCTGAATCTAGAATGATATGAAATTAAATCATGTTGATTTAACAATAATAAATACCCCGGATTTATTTTCAAGAATATATACCCGGTGGTAGTTACCCAATATGGGTATTTTGAGGTATTGATAAGGCGGTGTTCGTTCTGGTTTTAATAGCTTTTTTATCGCTGAAAATGGTTCAATTTTCGCTTATAGTTTTACAATAAATGGAAGTAAACTCGTATTGTCATACATTTCCTTCACTGCATTTAAAGCTTCTTCTTTTTCGGAATTTGTTAACTTATGTTTACTTTTGGTAACATCTAAAAGGTATGCTTGTTTAATGTAAGGGCCTGCTTATATCGTTTCTCAAAAAATTTTAATTGGGATAGTTATAAATGCTCTACTAATAATATGCCTAGTTCTTTCCAGGCCTCCACTGCATCGGAGAGAAAAGCATCTGTTTTTGCAATTTGTCCAGTGTTACAGGATTACTTAAATATCTTAAAACCAATAACTAGGCTTTGAGATATTTAAGTAATCTTCTGTTGATCGTTTAATTGCAATATTTGAAACTTTCTGGTAAATTAAGTTGTCTATTTTTTTTTATTTTCATTGCACCCATTTAACAATTTCTCCCATTGTGTTACGTACACTTCCAAACAATCTGCCACAGTGTTCCATCGCACATTACTTGGCAGCACTAATGATTTTCCATCAAGCTCTTTGTATTTGGCCCTAGCTAGGTGGTTGCTTCTGAAATATTTCACTATTTGCATGACATGTTCTTTAACATTAAAAACTTCTAAATCTTTGCAGTGTAGGTTCGGATAGTATGCTGAACATTCATATGTTATTACAGAATAATACGATGACTGGAATTCAGTTTTTTTCCTGTATGATCTTTTTCATAAGAGTCATGTTTGCAGCATTATCGGTTACAAATAACATCACATTACAACTATATTTTGATTTGCAAGACGAAATTATACTACAGGCAATATCAGTTAAGTATTCAGCTGTATGGGAATTTCCAGATATATCGATCGTTTCATACAAAAACCGCTGTCCGCTTTCAGTGGTTATAATTGCGCACAACATCCGGAAAGATTTCCAAAACATTTACTTTTCTCCTCTTCATAAATCTGTTCCAAAAGTGTTGTGGAAATTGTTTTTCCTGAAGGAGGATTGTAACCAGATCTTAACAATTCAATCGCCTTCTTTACATGAGGATTGTCCAAACATTTAAAACTGCTATTTATTGCAAATACTTGCAATTTGCTTGTCAATTTCTTGTTTTTTTATTTGCATTTGTTTTTAGATAAAACTGCTGAGTCAATATCAGAAAGTGGCACCATTGAACTTGTAGTCGAGCTAACACTTGCCCGTCGTTTTTGGGATCTGATTACTGAAAGCGGCTCATTTGTTGCAATGGTAGAGGATACTTGAGAAGAATGTTCGGTTTCTATACAAAAAAAAATGATGAAATGATTAACATTTAGTTAATTTCATTAATAACTTTTTTACATAGATTAATCATTTTTCAAAATTCTTATATTCTTAAATGTACTTTTTTAAATCAAAGCTACATATTTTGCATTATATTGTACACTCTACGCTCTTACCTTCAATTAAATTGATTTTCATATTACTTAAACCAGCGATTCCTTCTTCAACATCTAACTGACTCTTCTCCTTACATTTGTCTTCATGTTCTTTTAATCTTTAAACTAACCCTTGTATTCCTTTTGGACAATTTTTGCAAATTGCTCTGCTACCAGTCTTTCTTTTTTTCTATATAATAATCCCAAATTTTATCTTTTTTTCTTTCACTCATTTTTATTTTATTCACTTCACCTACTGCTTAGGTTTTATTAATATGCACAAGAACCTAACAGAGAATAAGATATCTGGTTTTTTTAGAGTAAAAGAACAAGTCGTCTAATGCCAATATTAACGACTTTATCTTGACAGTGGTGGTCGCGACGCCGCGCCGCCCTACACCAAGATATCGTAAAAAAATCTCGTAAAGAAAATAGAAAACTTTGAAATAAATTTTACTAAACATTTTAAATTTGAAAAAAAAATTATTTTATTGTAAAATAGCAAAGCTGAGTCGAATTTTTAAAGAAAACAAAAAAATCATGATTTTTTATCTTGGAATGGGTTGGATTGGGTTTTGTCTTAAGAGAGGTACGGTTAAACCCAAATATTTTTCGTTCTAAGTCTAGTATAAGACGTTTAGATTGCGTTAGTGTTGGCTCTATATTTTTAGTTGTTATTCAGTCTTAAATTGTATACCTATGTCAAATTAAATCTAGTTAGTTCTAGTCCTAGTACTAAAAAGCATCGGTTTAGCCGTGCGTCTGTGTCCGTGCAATTCAGTGCTTGATTGTTGTAAATTCTTCTGGATCTAAAAGAATAATTAATACTCTATTATTCGCTCTAGCGTTAATATTGGATTTTTAACATTTTTCAGTTATTATTCACTCCTAAATTGTTGTATACCTATATCAAATTAAAACTAGAACTAATACTAGACCTAGTACTAGAAAGTTTCGGTTTAGTCGTGCATTTGAAGACGCACGACTACAATATTGGAACAACTAAAAATCTACAAATTTTGAGATTTTTGCGTCAATATTCCCGAAAAGGTATATTCGTTTTACACAAACAATATCACTTTCGTACTTACGGTGATTACCGGTAGACTTACATACCTTATTTCCGATAGGTAATAAGCCATAAGAAAGGGACATAAGGGTCCAAGATATAAGAAAGCATAATTCAAATTTTTTGATTTATGTCGATTTTCTAACCGAACGATATGTTATATTCCATACATAATGATCACCCATGTGTTTATCATAAAGCTTTATCTTTGTATAATAAACATTATTTGTCTAGTTCAGTTTAAAGTTTATAATAATAATTATTACTATTATTAGGTTTTTATAAATTGCTAAACTAACGTTTGAAACGTCAATTACTTTAACCTCAAACGTCAAAAAAATGAGTCCAGTAATAAATTAAGTTTTTTTGTTAATAAGTTTTACATTGATTGTTTTTGTTAAGATGGATAAATCAAAACTGGAAACGATGGATATCACCCCAACGAAAGAAGCGGAATTGGTTTCCGCGGATGAAATGACGTCGAGAGACTATTATTTCGATTCGTACGCTCATTTTGGTATTCACGAGGAAATGTTAAAAGACGAAGTGCGCACGCTGACCTATCGTAACTCAATGTACCACAATAAACATCTTTTCAATGGTAAAATTGTGATGGACATCGGTTGTGGAACGGGAATTCTGAGCATGTTCGCCGCGAAAGCGGGCGCGAAACACGTCATAGCTGTTGAGTGTTCGAATATCGTTGATTACGCGAGGAAAATCGTCGAAACGAATAAATTGGATCACATTATAACGATTATTAAGGGTAAAGTTGAAGAAATTGAATTACCCGAAGGTATCGACAAGGTTGATATAATTATATCTGAATGGATGGGTTATTGTTTGTTTTACGAAAGTATGTTGGATACAGTATTATACGCTCGTGATAAGTGGTTGAAACCGGACGGTGCGTTATTTCCGGATCGTTGTTCATTATTTATAACGGCTATTGAAGATAGACAGTATAAAGATGAAAAAATTAATTGGTGGGATGACGTTTACGGTTTCGATATGAGTTCAATTAGAAAAGTAGCTATAAGCGAACCTCTCGTAGACGTTGTTGATCCAAAACAAGTCGTTACTAACGCGTGTTTGGTTAAAGAAGTCGATCTGTATACCGTTAAAAAGTCTGATTTGGATTTTTCGACGCCGTTTCATTTACAGGTCCGTCGAAATGATTACGTTCAAGCACTGGTCACATTTTTTAATGTTGAATTTACGAAATGTCATAAAAGAATCGGGTTTAGTACCGCCCCAGAGGCACCGTATACTCATTGGAAACAGACTGTTTTTTATTTAGAAGAACACCTTACCCTAAAAAAGAACGAGGAGATTTTCGGAAAGTTTGAGATGAAGCCGAATCCGCGTAATAATCGAGACTTGGACTTTGTGATTGAAATTGACTTCAACGGTGAATTGGGTGTTGTGCATGAAATAAATCGATACAGGATGCGTTAACGTGAAATTAACTTTTCATATTCTATTTTTTATTGTCTTCTTTTTAATTTCGTCGATAAACAATTTAGTAATCCACCCAGTTTTTTGATTTTTTTTCTATTAAAAAGAAGTTTCAGTTCATTTTTTTTTTTTTAATTTTTCTTAGTTTTCTTTTTATCTTAATTACTCAGCCTTAATTAACTTATTTTGTTGTAGAACTAGTCGTTTTATAAAAAATAAGTAAAACGTGGTTTTGTTAATTAGTATTTTGCCTTTGGATTTTGTGTCGCTACAATTTGAATCTCGCGTGACCAAATTTTTATAGGACTTCGATAAATCGTGTTCGAATAAAGAGAAAGACATAGAGTTGTTAAATAAACCCCGCTCTCCCGTTTTTGTCAGTTTCTATTTTGCATGTAATAAATCGAGTGCACTAAAAATAAAATAATTTAAAATAACGAAACGTGTAAACTAAATTAAACCTTTAGAACAAGATACATTTTATACATTATTACGAATGCTGGATTGAATTTTTTAATCCAAAATGCGTTTAGTTTACCCTCATTAAAAACGTTTTTGTCTTCTTTGAAAAGTGGCTATAGTTGTCAATAAGAAAGAACTGTAAAGAACAAAAAAAATATGGACTTGCAATAAAAACAACAGTTTCACACCATTTTCTTTTCTTGTATTTATTTACCCTATTATTAATTAAATAATTACCTCTCCAAATATTTAGATTTATGTAGAATTGTTTTAAATATGTTTGAATTTTAATATCCATCTTTGATATTGATCTTTGATATGACGTTTTTGTGATTGGCAGTTTTGTTTTCTAAGAAAAAAGATTAGGCTTTTCTAAGGAGAAGATTAGAACCATTATTGATAAGAAGATAAAGTTAATCTTAATCGGATTTGTATAAAATTAGCTTTTCTAAAACTAAAAAATAATTTGTTTCATTTTTATCTTAACGAGTCACATTATGCTGTAATTTTGATATATCACGCACTTCAAAAGGTCAAAATTTAACCGAATAGTTTCTAAGAATACATTTTTGAATACACAAATTTATTTAAAGAATTTATAGTTACCACAAGTAATTTTTTGCCTAAATTAATCAACGATTACTTCGAAAGCGAACCTAACATTTATAGTAGTAGATAGACTCTCAAAAAAAGTCTGAAAGAAAACGTTTGCTGCAGATGCTGGATTAGGAAGAAAAAACTCAAAAGTAGATTAAATTAAAAACCTAACTTCAATCCACATAACCATTACAAATTTCGCGTATCTGCTTGTATTGCATGTATGTTGGCAAACATTATTGGTTCGTCCGCAGTTTTACAAACAGTACATTATCTTCTGGAATCATGTTAAGTTTTCTAGAAGTGGTATCAAGTCCTTTAAAAGCATTTCAAGTCTTCTGGAAGAATTTCAATGTTTCTGGAAGCAATTAAAGTATTGTGGAAGCATTATTATTACAAGTCTTTTGGCTGGAGCATCAAGTCATTTAGAACTAGTATCCAGTCTTCTCGAAGCAATAACTTCTCTTTTGGCAGCAGTATCAAGTCATATAGAAGCAATATAAAGTCTTCTAGAAGCAGTATCAATTCTCCTAAAAGCAGTGTCAAGTCTCCTAGAAAGCAGTATCAAGTCTCCTCTAGAAGCAGTATCAAGTCTCGTAGAAGCGGTATCATCTCTCCTAGAAGCAGTATCATCTCTCCTAGAAGCAGTATCATCTCTCCTAGAAGCAGTATCATCTCTCCTAGAAGCAGTATCATCTCTCCTAGAAGCAGTATCATCTCTCCTAGAAGCAGTATCAAGTCTCCTAGAAACAGCATCAAGTCTCCTAGAAGCAGTATCACGTCTCCTAGAAGCAGTACCACGTCTCCTAGAAGCAGTATCAAATCTTCCAAACGCATTTCAAGTATTGTGAAAGCAGATCTAGTCTTGTAGAAGCAGTATCAAGTCATCTGGAAACATTTCAAGTGTTCTAGAAACATTATCAAGTCGTTTGGAAGCATTTCAAATCTTCTAGACGCATTTCAAGTATTCTAGAAGCTGTATCAAGTCTTTTGGAATCATTTCAAGTCTTCTAAGAGTAGCATCCAGTCTTCTGGAAGCATTTCAAGTATCCTAGAAGCCGTATCAAACCTTCTAAAAGCAGGATCAAGTCTTCTAGAATCTGTGAAAGTATTTCAAGTATTATGGAAGCAGACCTAATTTTGTAGAAACATTTCAAGTGTTCTAGAAGCGGTATCAGGTCTTTTAAAAGTATCTAGAGTCTTCTGGAAGCTATTCAAGTTTTCGAGAAGCAATATTAAGCGCTCTAGAAGCATTTGAAGTATTGTTGAAGCACTTCAAGTCGTTTGGCAGAAGCATCAAGTAATTTAGAAGCAACATCAAGTCTTCTGGAAGCAAGATCATATGTTTCGGCAGCATAGTCAAGTCTTCTAAAAGCAGTATCAAGTTTTTTGGAAACAGTTCAACTTCTTTAGAAACATTTCAAGTCTTCTGGAGGCAGTATAAAATCTCTTAGAAGCAGTATCAAGTCTTCTAGAAGCATTTGAAGTCTTGGGAAAGTATTTTAAGTATTATGGAAGCAGATCTAGTTTTGTAGAAGCAGTATCAAGTCTTCTAGAAGCATTTCAAGTCTTGTGGAAGTATTTCAAGTGTTATGGAAGCAGATGTAGTCTTCTAGAAGCAGTATCAAGTCTTCTGGATACAATTCAAGTGTTCTAGAAGCGGTATCATGTCATTTGGAAGAATTTCAAATCTTCTAAAACTAGCATCAAGTAGCATTTTTATGAGGCATTTCAAAATTGCTAGAAGCATTTCAAGTCTTATGAAAGTTTTCATTTGTTATGGAAGCAGATCTAGTCCTCTAGATGCAGTATCAAGTCTTCTAGACACATTTCAAGTGTTCTAGAAACGGTATTAAGTCTTTTGGAAGCATTTCAAGTCTTCTAGAAGTAGCGTCAAGTCTTTTTCAGGCATTTCAAGTCTTGTGGAAGTTTTCAAGTCATGTAGAAACAATATAAAGTTTCCTAGAAGCAGTATTTAGTCTCATCTAGAAGCAATATCAAGTTATTTAGAAGCAGTATTAAGTCTTCTGGAAACAGATCAAGTACTTTAGAAACATTTCAAGTCTCCTGGAATCAGTATCAAGTCTCTTAGAAGCAGTATCAAGTCCTGTAGAAGTATTTCAAAGGTGTTGAATGCAGATCTAGTCTTGTAGAAGCAGTATCAAATCTCAATTCAAAATACGCATTCTCCATAAAAACATTCGCAGCAAATGCTGGGACTGAAATGGGAAGAAAGAGCTCAATAGTGCATTCAAATTTAAAAATTAATTAAAGATGGTAATTTCAATCCATATAAAACCAAAAATAATTTAGTTTGGGTACTTGGGCACTGAGAGTACCCACAAATCCGGCGCCCATGGAAAGTACTAAAGATAAAATTATTCTTTACTCTCGTGAAAATATTAAATTATTTATTAACATTTCCTTTTCTAAACCAAACATTATTCCTTCTTTAAAATTGTACCCACATCTAGCTTGATTGAGCGATATTAATTCACAATTTTGATATTCAAGCATACCAAATATATTTATCGCTAAATATATTAATTTTTTAGAATAAGAACATTTAACCGATAGTCCTATCAAACTAAGTGTTTGATTACACAAATTATTTTTTTAAAGAACCTATGATTGAAAAATGATTTTCCCCTTAAATTAATCATCGTTTACTTCAAAAAGGTACCTAACATTTTTAAAGCATCATTTTTAAAGTTTTGAGATTTAGCAAAATCGGGAAGATTAATTAAAACGAATAGATAGGAGTAAAGATAAGAGCTATTTTTGATTATAAATAGCAAAATGACACTTTTGCATTTGAGAAAGAAAGTCTTTTTAGCGAGCAAAAAAATCGTTGGAGAATGCAAAAGAATTTTGTTATGGCATATCAAACAAGATTTTTTGGTTTTTTAAACTTTACAGATTAATAAAATATCCAAATTAAATAATGACATTTAGAATTTGGTTAATATTTTGATAATCCACCATTTGAGTTAGTTTGACTTATGTTTTTAGGTTGATTTGGAGCAAGTATAATTTGTTTATGTTTAAAACTATTTATAATAAGCTAACCTATATTATATCAATTTCTCTGTGCTCTTATAAACGTAAGATGTTTTGAAAGCTATGATTCTGTCACACGTTGTATGATTTTTGGATCATTCCGTATGCTATTAGCTACATCTTGAATTCTGTTCAGTAGTTGCTGACGGGTAGTAATTTCTACATGGTACACAAGCTGCTTCATGTGTCCCCAGAAATAATAATCCACCGGATTTAGATCTGGGGATCACGGTGGCCAGACTACAGACTTCCATTGCCAATCCATTTGTTTGCAAAATGTTCATTTAACCAAGCGATGACTATTCTCCTCGATGTGGTGGTGCACCATCGTGCTGATACCACATATTTTCAACGATGTTAAGTGGTACGTCGTCGATAAAACCGAAAAGGTTGTTTTCCAAGAAACTTCGGTACATATCTGCATTTAAGCGTTCATTTATCACCCATACAGGTAGCAAATAATTGTTAAAAATGCTACCCCAAACGTTTACACTAAACCGTTGCTGAAATCTTCCTGGTCTAATTGCATGTGGATTTTGCAAGGACCACACATGTTCGTTATGATAATTATTTATGCCGTCCCTAGTGAAACACGCTTCATCAGACCACAGAACTTGGGAAATGAAGTTATTATTTTGAACATGTTGCTGAATAATCCAGTGGCAAAATGCTAAGCGTTGCTCAATATCTCCAGAATGTAATGCTTGAACATTTTGGCGATGAAACGGATGTAACATTTCTCGATTCAATACACGCCATACAAAACTTTGGGATATTTGTAAATTTCAGGTCGAAACCGTACAAAATCAATTACACGTTCTTCATTTTGTACATTCACTTTATGGAGACGAACGGAATGTGGGGAAGCGGGGTTACCTGTTTTTTATTACCTGTTGGCTAATGAGTGGGAAGTGACGCATAAAGATGGATCAGACAAATTTAGACCTGTTTTATAACTCGTTCGACTTGTATTTCTTCTTTCTGAATTGGAATGAACCTCGTTGAACTGTTCCTGATTGGTGAAATTTTCAGCATCGCTGTCAAGCTTAAAGATCTTGACAGTCAGGAAGTGAAATTCGACTCTACCCTTTCTGATGAACGCTGGATGAACCCAATATCTTCTGTCTTCTTGTTTTTTAGAACAGTTGCCAGTATTACAAAATGAATATCTTCATGAACATTATATCTCTAGGTATGAATTCTCTGAGTGTTACAACTCTATACGGTTCTGGTTTTAATGTTCAGGGTTAGATTAAGTTGGGTGGGGTTGGGTTTAGTCGTGCATCTGAAAATATTTTTTTAACGAAGATCTCTATAATGAATAGTTTTTGAAAAAGAGTATTCTTCAAACTGATTTAGCGTCGGCTAAACCCGAATGATTCTAGTTCTAGTTTTATTTAAGTTCAAATATACAGAGTTGGGTTTTGTTGTCTTACATTTAGTCGTGAATCTCAAAGCATTTTTTAATGAAGGCCTCTATGAATAGTTTTGAAATAGAGTACTTTACAAACTGATTTACGTGCCTCATAGCGTAAGTAACTATTACGTCCTGTTAACAAAAAAGTACTGTTTTGACAGTCGTTGAGTACTACGCAAAAGTGAATAGCAGTTTTCGAAAAAATTAATTTATATTCACGTAAAAATATCAAATTATTCCCACATTCCCTTGTCGGTACCAAAAAATATTTCTTTTTTAAATTTTACCTTCATCTAGTGTTAACGAGCCATATTAAATCACAATTTTGATATTTTAAACATATCTATTTATTTATTCCTGCAACCTAGCTTATAATTTTGAGCACTTTGTTGATAATGAAATGCAACGAAGTTATTTTACAAATTTGAAATTATATTTCTAGTTTAAAGACATATTAGGCCTATAAAAGGAGAATACAGTGATTTATTAATTATATTTTAGTTTCATCACAAGCTATATTTGGATTGTAATTGAAAAACGTTCGTTCACAACGTTTCAAATCTGGCAACGATTCCATTGTCGTACTTGTATGTCTGACCCAAAATTGTAGCTCATAATTTGAAGATGTATTTAAGCCGATTACAACGTGTTTTTTGCAATCTAGAGCAAAAATATTAAATGCATCGTTCCCTAAAAATGTACCATTAATTCTCTACATGTACTTATTAAAACATAACTAAAATATCCATTACCGTTCCTGTAATTAACCGTGTTTAGACCTATCTTTCACATTCTGTTTTTTTTTTTCTTTTTCACCTGGTTTATTAATAATGTCTGTAAATTTTATTCTTGAGGGACCGATTGGAGTTATATTCCTTATTACACAACAATTGTCACATTGACGAGTGGATGCAGATAAATACCAAGTATTCCAACACTAAAGTTAATATTAAAAAAAAATGAAAGACTTTATTTATGAAAATAAATAGATGTGTTAAACCTTGTTGTTAATATAATCCGGATTCGCTTCTAATGTTGTTGTACAATCATTAGGTAAATAACATTCAACAAAATTCGTAAGAAATAAAATTTTTGCTAAAACTAACGACCACATTTTACAAAATAAGTCTGATTGATACTAAATACTCTACTTTAATTGGACTGTTTTTAAGGTTTAGTAAAAACAAAAGTTCTCATTATCGTATTGAAGGTTTAATGTTAATTGTTGAAAAATAATAAAAAATTGCTACAATAATTTTAAAATGGGGAATTAAAATTAAATAATGATTTTAAATTCTTAATTTTAATATTTTAGCATCGCTTCTTAACTGAATAAAGCTGTTTACTATGGATGGATCTAAATCAACCTATTTAAAAAAAGTTAATAATTAATATTATCAATAAATAAAAAATCTTACCAATGAATCTTCACGAACTTGATCCAAATTTTCTGGTTTAACCAATAATAGATTGCAAAGTGCATGAAGTGTTTCAAAAAGCTTTGCTACTAAAGGACCCAATGGTTTTGTACATGATCTATATTCATTTAAATCACAAATTACAATCATACCACCTATAAAAAAATAAATTATTTATGGATTTTACTTAAAAAATGTTTTTTTTTTTGAAACGACCATTGTTGTAATAAAACGAAAATAATTTTTCAATAAAGCTGTGAAAGGAGAGTCTTTTTTTATCTAGTATAATTTGTTTAGATCTTTAATCCAAACTTAAAAGTCAAATTAGAAATTTCACTTTGACTATTTTCTAGTAAATCTTAGAACAATGATTATTGAAAATTATGAAATTAAGAGTCTACTTTACCAGGTCGGTTAGTTTTTGAGGGGCGCAGTTCGGAAGCGAGAATGCGGAGTTTATTTCCTATTAAGCCCGACCCCTTATACGTAAAAAACATCAAATATTTCGTCTGCTAGACGTGCGTATCAGAAATACGAATAATCTTTTGTGGCAAAGAAATTACATAAAGACGATAAAAATCTCATCATAAAAATCTTGAATATTGGGAGTTTGTTAATTCAGTGTAAGGCAAAAATCAATTGCAAGTGCAGTAAACTAATTACACCTTTATATTATTAGGATGGAGTAACATCATGCAAGTAATTTTATTTGAAACCAGAGGTTTCTATAAAATCGAAATAAAACATGTAATAATTAAATTCTAACAAATTGACCCCTCCCCCATCAATTATGACCTATAAAATCTGGTATAACTTGAACTCTTTAAAGGTTTCTGTTTATACCACCAACTGTCAGGTAACTGTTTGCGAAAATTTCGGGTCTTATTGTTAGATGCTCGCATTGACCCAAAATATGTTGTGAGCTTTGATCTGTCGTTGCACAGTCGACCAATTTGATCCTAAGCTTATCCAATGTGGAATGTGGTAGTATTTAGTGGTGTATATCTTAGGGTCACCTTGCTGAGACATAAAACCTTTTTGGTTTTTTCAGGGATTGAGTTAATTTTCGCCTGTCTACGCGGAAGTTCTTTCCAGCACAAGACTACATTTGAGGGTTTCTTGTTGTTCACTTTATGGTCTTTATGACCTTAAAGTGATAAGGCACTTAAAGCTACTTCCTTTTGCGCTTCAAATACCACCTCTACCATATTGGTCAAGCTGACGAGCAAACTTGTCGACTTTGTTACGATGATTCAGAAACAGCACAAATTTCGGTATAACCTTTTGGATCACCAACATAAACAAACAACACTTTAGAGCAAAACCTTAGAAGGACTACATTTATAATATATATATAGGGTGATTCATTAGCTCTATGACAAATTTTGGCAGATGAAAAGTGATGCGATTCTAAAGAAAAGATGTTATATGAATATGGGTCCGATTCATTTTGGTTAAAGAGTTACAAGCCTTTGAAAATGTTACACAGTTTAATAGGCAAATGAAAATATAACAAAAAAATAAGTTTAAAAATTACAAAAAATTTTCGAAATGTCCGGCTTCAGCTTGAATGTCACACGACGATGGTACACCACATGGTACACAAGCTGTGTCTCCAGAAATAATAATCCCGCGGATTTAGATTTGGGGATCGTGGTGGCCAGACTACTGGACCTCTGAATGAATTTCTGTACATATCTGCATTTAAGCGTTCATTTATCATCCATACAGGTAGCAAAAAATTGTTAAAAATGCCACCCCAAACGTTTACACTGCATGTGGATTTTGCAAGGACCACACATATTCGTTATGATAATTATATATGCCGTCCCTAGTGAAACACGCTTCATCAGACCACAGAACTTGGGAAATGAAGTTATTATTTTGAGCATGTTGCTGAATAATCCAGTGGCAAAATGGTAAGCGTTGCTCAGTATCTCCAGGATGTAATGCTTGAACATTTTGGCGATAAAACGGATCTAACATTTCTCGATTCAATACACGCTATACAAAACTTACCTGTTTCTCTCAGTCTGCGAAATGATGCACTAAACATTGTATGGACAGGTTGATGTCCAGTTGGAAACCTACGAAGGTATTCTCTTGCGGCTTGCCGAGTGTTTCCGTTACAAAGCCCGTATACAAAAATAATATCTGCGTATTCTTCAGTCGTAAATACATACATTTCCATTTTCGATCAAAACTCTGACAATTATAAACTTTGAAACACACAGAATAGAGTAATTTGAAATGTTTGACATAAAGAACTCAGTTTTGTTTTCACAGCCAACTTTGTATTTGTGTTTCATAATTATTGTTGCGAATCTTTCCTATTAAACTGTGTAAATTTTCAAAGGCTTGTAACTCATTAACCAAAATGAATCGGACCCATATTCATATAGCATCTTTCCCTTAGAATCGCATCAGCTTTCATCTACCAAAGTTTGTCATAGTGCTAATAAATCTCCCTGTATAGGGCTGGATTAAAGTATCGATATAGCAGTACATATCGAATGGCCGATATCAGTGTATTATCGATATAAAGTATGTAAAGAGAATATAGTCTCCAGTTGTCAGTATCTAGTTTTTTGCCAACAGTCTAGCCTTCTGCCAGCACTTTCTAACTAAAAAGTTGTGGAATATCGATAAAATATTAATAAGTATCGATACAATATCGATATGAATATGCTAACATTTTTGAAATAGTTTAGTAATCTCAAAAGTACACGTTTTAGATATACCATATGCTTAACAAAAATAAAAGGTCTGCGATTTTTAGAGTTCCATTCAATAAGTTTTTGCACAATCATCAGTTTGAATGGGGGAAACTTTAGATCGGCGTGTAAAATTCTACTTACAAAACATTTCACATTTTTGGTGTTCCATTTAAAATAACAAAATTATGATCCCCAAACATTGCATAAATGAACCAGTTTACTCTTTGAAAAACTAAAGCTTTGTTTATCGATATGACAAATCTTAATCTGCAATGTTTAATAATAATGATGGTAACGAATTTTAAATCATAACAGAATTTTTCAAAAATTTTCTGAAAATGATCAATAATTTGGCAACCTGTTTAAAATTTGAAAATAAGGTACATAAGGTGGATGCATAGGGTTGCATTTAAAAAATTGAAGTTTAATAGCGTCACAGAATAAATAATTCTGTGGTAGAGTCCTGCAATAGTGAAACATCTCGTATAGCTGAAAATAATCTTAATTGATGCAGCTTTGATGGTAATGTATGCTAACATAAAAAGGTTTTTTTTTATTTTCAACAGCAAGACCGCAATTTCCCCTTTATACAGTGAGGTGTTTCGGTGACTCAGGGAATATTTTTAACCACATGACAATTCATGTAAAAAAAATAACCAAAGAAATAAAATGGCAAAAATACAACCATCACTAGAAAATTTTAAGACATTTAGATAATCTTTTATTAAATCAAATTAAAAATGGATTTAACTAAATTTACATTGGGAAATATTGTGTACATAATAATTATGTAGTTTCAGTTTGATGTTCACTTGTCATTTCCATTTTCAATTTTTTTATAGCATGAGTTGTTTGAATGCGGAAATTAACATGTTTGCATCTATCACGACGACGATGATATTTATCAACATTAACTAAAAGTAATAAAGAAACTTTTTAAAATAAACTTTCTATCAAAATCTCTGAAAATAAATGTAGGGTTGGATTTTAGAAACCCTGCATCACATTTTTCTGGCAGATAAATTCAACTCATAAATTGTCTAGTGATTTTATTTGATATTTGTTTAAACTGTGTCAAATTTCAAAGCTTTATCATAAATAGTGTTTGAGATATTTAAAACTTTAATTACCTGCATCTTTGCGATTTTAGGTCTTTGACCAATTTCTTTTACGTGAATTATCATCGTTTTCATTGTAGTATATATAGTTAAAATTATTCTTCGAGACACCGAAACATCCTGTATAGTAATCTACAAACTCAAAAATATAGTTAAGTTAAACAGAATTTAGAATACAATTTTAGAGGTGATTATTTTCCCTACCGCATTAAAAAAGATATAGATAAAACAAGAAGTTGGCAAAAGGCGGGACTAAGGCGGTAGTAATGCTACGTGGGAAATCATTACGGAAAATATTCAGTTTTACGGAAAATATTCCTCTTTTTAAGTATGCTAACACGCAAGCTAAAAAAGAAATGTCAATTTGTGTAATATAGAAAAAAACTGCTTTTCTTTGCAAACTTTTCAAAAAAAAACACCATGCGCTATGTAGATTTGTTAGAGAAAGCTATTCACAAAATTTCATTCAATTATTTTAATAAATAATGTATGTTTTTTGTAATTTACCGAATTGCATGGTAAAGTAGCCTCTTAACACAAATTTTTATGGTTTTAGTAGTTTTATTACCTAAAGTATTATATTGAAATTGTAAGAGATGTTCATAAATAACTTTATGAAGTTTGATGCCCAATTCTTGAAGAATAACCACAACATTATTTCCATCTAAATTGTTAGTAATTTGACTTATTGTATTGGTAATATACTGAGTAACGCCACGACAAGCCTTAAATAAAATTAAAATGACACATCATAAAGAATCACAATAAATTAAATAATTACGTTTGACGCAACAGTATTTATGTCATCAGTGTCCGGTTTAAAATCACTTTTCTTTTGCTCACTTTGCAAATAAAGTTTGACCCATGTCACAATAGCTGTTAAACAACTAAAATGATTAAAAAGTTAATAATATTGTTTTTTATTAATGATAAGCAATATACCGATCAAAACCAATATTAACTTTCTTTTCAATTTCTTCCAATCTCTGCTTTTTCATTTGTAAGCATTCGCTGTACTTTTCCGGGTTTCTAAATAAAAATGTATTTTATTCATCAAATTTTGATAATTTTGTATTTTCTAATACTTAGTAACCAATGGGACCACCAAATCAACAAATTGCTTCTCCAACAAATGTATGATGTTATTACTTTGATGGATAACTGTAAAAAAATAAAAATTCGGAGGAATTTTTGGTCCATCCACGACCGGAATTGATTGAAGACCCAATTCGATTGCGTAAGAAATATGATCAATCAATAAATATTTTTGTAATTCATCCAAAATTCTTACTGCGTTGGAAGCTTTTTCATCTGATTTTGATAACTAAAAAAAAATAAAACATGTTCTAAATGATCATATTTAAATAAATATTCGATATTGTTGATATAATGAATATTTATTAGGAATGTGGCCGGTTTAAAATTTCAGTTAATCTTATACCGGTTTTTGAAACCAACAAATAATAGCGGTTAATTTTGAACCGCTATTATTTGTTGGTTAAAGTTTAAATAAAATTTATATAAATTAAAAAGTGGTGCTACGTAGCACATTATCTCGATAGCTATACATCTGCGAACAAAAATACAAGAGACCAACATAGTTAAGAACAAAAGTTGCTATACCTTTTGCACTAAAACATTTTGTATGTAACATGATCTGTTTTTTGAGTATCACTATTAAGAGCTTGTAAAACAACGCAATTCGGCAGATTCTCATATTTTGGTATTTTTCTGGACATCTAATTGTAAGCAAAAAAAAAAACAAATGTTTTTAGTTCTAGGTCTAGTGTTGGTATTAGCTCTATTTGTAGCTGTTATTCAGATTTAGATTATTATATACTTGTATGGAACTAAAACTAGAACTAACACTAAAACTAGAACTAACACCAAACCTAGAACTAGAAAGATTCATATTTAGCCATGCGTCTGAAGACTTCTAAACCCTAATGTTTCTTTAGAAAGAAACATAGCTGAGGAGGAGGATATTAAAACTAATCTAGCTGCTAAAATACATAAACATAATAAACCTATGAGACCGATTAATTAACGCTTTTGATTTATAACAATATTTGCCTGCATAAGATAAAATCCTTAATTTAACAAGTTATAATAATAACATTTGAGTTGCTGTGCTATGTATGTTGAGACCATTGCTGGATGAAGAGTCAAAATCTATGTTTTCACAAGAATAAACTACGTTCCTGGTCACAAAAAATTGTATGGAACATCTTTGACGATTGTCTACTAAACAGAACACGATGAAGTTGATGATATTGAAGTATTCGATGAATTAATACGATTATTTCATTCATACGTGAACAACCAATAAGAATTCACGATTTTCCGTCAATTTCAGCGGTAATTTGGCCGTCACCATGGAGAACGATTATACTAATCTTTGTATAATCGAGGGTAAATACACAAGAGCTTGACTTTGAATCGGATAATTTTATTTTACGTTTTGTTGAAACGGAAAAAATTCGAAATCAAAATCATAATAAACTCGCGACAGCTTTAGGCGGAGACAAAGAGAGAGATCAATAGGTAAAATGGCTCCAGCTAAAGCTGCAACAAAACTTGAGTGAGTTCAAAATAAAATGATCCTGATTTAAAGTTAAGCTTGAGTGTATTTTAGGCAGATTAATACATGGCAATTATATTTGTCAAATTCGACAGGTAAACAAAAATATATACACTCAGCAGCAGAAGTCTGCGTACAAAAAACTTGTAATACTTTAATTGAAAATATAAGAGTCATAATCTAATGTGATAAACTTGATTTTTTTTTATTTTGTATATTAACTACATATAATTCTATTAACAAAATATGCTTCAACAAAACAGAAACAGTAGACACAGAAAAAAATCAAAACTAAAAATTCTACAAATAACGGGTATGCAAAAATATGCGTACAAGTCAGGACAGTATTTATAAAAAGTCATAAATGAGATCATTGTTTCTATATTAATATGAGGTCGGATAACCTTTACGTTTAATGACCTCCCTTAAACGTTTAGGCATGGAGTGCACTAATTTCTTCGTTTCGTCCGAACTGATTTTGGCCCATTCCTCAATCATAACATTTTTTTAACGTTTCCTTCGACGTTATGTTGTGTTGCCGAATCCTGCGTTCCAGTAAATCCCAGAGGTGTTCGATGGGATTCAAGTCCGGCGATTGTGGAGGTGTTTTAAGATGCTTTGGGGTATTGTATAGTAGCCAAAGCTTAGTGTTGTGGGCGCAATGTTTGGGGTCATTATCTTGTTGAAAAAAGTATTCGGGTCCCAAGCCCAAGTTTTCGATGCTAGGCTTCAAATTTTCTTTTAAAATGTCTATATACATTTTATGGTCCATTGTCGATGTTATGAAAACCAACCTTCCCACCCCTTTGGTGCACATACACCCCCAAACCATAACTCCACCACCTCCGTGTTTTACAGTCGCTTTCAAATTTTCGGGATTAAGGGCAGTATTAGGTTTTCTCCATACAAGTTGTTTACCCTTAATGCCGAAAATGTAAAATTTGCTCTCATCTGTAAAGAGAACTTTCTCCCAGAATTCAATGGGCTTGTCTAAAAGTTTTTTTGCAAAGGCGATCCGCTTCTGACGATTGACCTCTGACACAAATGGCTTTTTTCGTGCAACGCGACTGTGATAGTTAGCTTTTTTTAACGTCCTTCTCACCGTATCTTTGCTGATAGTTTTATGAAATTCTTCTTGTACATTTTCTACTATTTTTTTGCCGTCAGCCTAGATTCTTTTCTAACCTGCTGTACAATTTTTCGCTTCTCTCGGTTTGTTAAAAGGGGTGGTCTACCAGATCGCGGACGTGAGAGGTAATCTTCAGTGTCTTTATAATTATTAATTACTCTTTGAATGGAAGAGTGTGACCTGCCGACAGTTTCTCCTATTTTTCGAAAAGATTTTCCCTCTTTCCATAACTTTACAATAATTTTTTCTCTCCCAATTCAATTTCCTTTCCTTTCGTGTCCATTCTAACTTTTAGCTTCTAAGCCTCTGCTAATATAATTGACACCGATTATCTTTTATTTAAATCGGAAAGCGTACATCGCCAACTACGTATTTAAGTAAATAAGTATATTTTGGAGAAGGCGTCTTTATTTGTACGCAGATTTTTGCATACGCATTATTTGGAGAATTTTTAATTTTAATTTTTTTTGTAACTAATATTTCTGTTTTATTGATGCATATTTTGTTAATAGAATTATATGTAGTTAATACACAAAATAAAAAAAAAATTGAAGTTTATCACATTAGATCATGACCCTTATTTTTTTCAGTTAAAGTGTTAGAAGTTTTTTGTACGCAGACTTCTGCTGCTAAGTGTATACAGGTGTTGACTTTGATAACAGTTGTTGGTACCTAGCGTTTTTTGTTTTCGAGTTATTTTGATTTTAAGTGTTTGATTTTAGCAAATATCTCCATGCTCTTTAATAGACTATATCTCAGCCAACGTTTACTCAAAAACATTGGCACGATAACTCTTCATATGCTGTTAAATAGATTGTCATTTGTTGTATCAGTGTATCTTATACAGGGTGGTCAAAAATTGAATTACCGTTCTGTATTCAATTGCGAGAAAGTCAAAAATTTTAAACGAAACGCCCCATATTTATTTAGCCTATCAGATAGGGAATTTTTTTAATTTTGCGGTTGGCGATCAAATGTATGCACCACGCCAGTAAAGTGTTTTTATCGAACTTGCCTTTTCGACTCTTTCGATTAAAATTCACTTTACTCACTTGGTACATAAATAACTATTATCGCCAACCGGCAGCAAACGTATACTTTATTGTATCCATTTGCGACAGTAAAGTGACACTTTATGTTACAGTCTAGTAAACTGTGCATTTAGCGGCAGACAATGAACTTTACCTGCCACTAATTGCTGTCAATTTGGAAAAAATCAGCAAACAACTAGATTCGATCCCGGTACCTTTGATATGAAAGCTGAATGACTTTCCAATGGACTACCGACCTGCTATATTTAATTAATTTTTTTTGAGGTATATTAATGAAACAAATCGTGTCACATATTTTGAAAGATGGTTTAAATACTGCAAGTTATAGAATCTTTATATCTTAAATTTTGCGGTTGGCGATAAAATGTTGAATGCACCACGTCAGCAAAGTGTCTTTATCGAACTTGCCTTTTACTTGCCTTGCTCGCCCGACTCGTAAATTCAGACTCATTCGATAAAAATTCACTTTGCTGACTTGGTACATAAATAACTATTTTATTCATGAAATAGTTTACCCGTATACAACTCGACAATCGAAAATACCCGAATCTCGACGTATTGCCTTTTTAAAATACAATCTCTTGTATCGCCTTGTTGCATAATATATGAAAATATCATTACAGAAATGCACTCTTAATTCTTCGTTAGTGTTGTGGGGTATTAGAAACAACAAAAAAAGTAACACAGCACATAAGCTCTATCAAAGATGGAGGAACAACAGTTTACTCAAATACTGAAATACACAGTCTATTTGAAGATCAGTTAGATACGGGATTTTACCCTTCTGCAACAATAAATATACAGACAGCTTCCGGGATATAATTTGATTATAAACGAAATCTTAAAGCAACTTAATAATGATAGTATTATTAATAACGGCTCTCTGAGAAATGATTATTTTCCGGATAAATTGAAGCATGCTCAAATCGTAGTTTTTCCAAAACACAGCAAAAAATCAGAAAACCGACTGCAAATAGAATTATTATCAGAAAAGACTAACCTGTCATATCAATTTGGATTCAAGGCTAAACATTTGACGTGTCATCAAATTCAAAGAGTTACCGTAGCCATCGAAAGGGGATTTGAAACTAAACAATATCCAGCAATAATTTTCTTGGACATTGCTTAAGCAGTCGATAGAGTCTGGTTGAAAGCCTTAAAATACAAAATCTAAAGCTATCCCCATATCTAACAGCTGTACTATTCTCATTTCTTGAACCACGAAAGATCGAATTTAAAATGAACAATATCAAGAATTAAAACCATAAAAGCTGGAGTACTTCAAGGTAGCGTATTAGCACCATTACTATTTACTATTTAACAGCATCACTAATACAACTATGTCACTACAAACTATATAGATACGGTATGCAAATGGGCTAGTAATGGTCAAATGTTATCCCTACACAGGATGTTTTACGTAACTGGTTCGTTAGAACTTTCTTAGGTTCCACTATTCGTAGAAGCTTGATATTTTGGTATCATGGGTTGTTCATTCCGATCTTTTAATCTAAAATATTTTCAAGTTCACTACCACTTCCGGTCTACCGGAAGTAGACCTCAACTACGTTATTTTAAATGGAATGCTATACTTTTTATTACACCATTCAATTATAAGTATAAAAGTATGTTGATTTTGATAACTGTTGTTGGTACCTAGCAGTTTTTGTTTTCGAGTTATTTTGATTTTAATTGTTTTTTGGTAAATATCACCATGCCTTTTAACAGCCCTTATCTCAGCCAACGTTAATTCAAAGACGTGTTGCATTAGCACAATAGCTCTTCATATGCTGTCAAATAGGTTGTCACTTGTTGTATCGATGAATCTTATACAGGCTGGTCAAAAATTGATATATCGTTTCTCTACATTCAATTGCGAAAAAGTCTAAAGTTTTAAATGGAACTCCCCATATTTTTAGCCTATCAGAAAGGAAAATAACAAATTCAGCGGTAAAAACTAAATTAATCAATGATAGGAAGCATCATACTTTTTTTTTTGAACGATACAAGAGAACAATTAATCAAATCAATCATTTGACAAACTTTATTATAACTGTTCAATAAGCGCAGTATGTGCGAATTAGTAAACGCATTAAATGTTGAGGAGGGTACTCTAAACAGTAAACAATCACGAGTGAAATACTGCGGCGTATTGAAACAAATTACAGATAAAAGTTCTGGACTATCAATAAGTCCGGTAACACGTTTGTAGAAAAGACACATGTTCCTCACAAACCTACGCTGGGGCAGAGAAGCTAAACCAAACACAACACACGCAACCGAGTACTCACAATAAGGTAAGTGAAGTTTGCGGGCGAGACACTTCACAAAACGACATTGGGCCAGCTCTAAACGGTTGATATAAATCTGGTATATACTTGGGATTCCAAACGACCGAGCAGAAAGAAAGGACGCTATTAAGATCAGCCATATAGGCAGATTTTATGGCATCAAGATTAGAAAAGATATAAGTAAGAATAAACCGTAATTGTCTCTTAGCTTTCAGAAAAACATATACAATACTTTCAATGATCTGAAAATAATAGTTTTGAATCTAGAATCAAACCAAGATCTTTGATAGAAGAAACACATTTAATAGATTCAATACCAAGTAGATAAGAAAAATCAATGTTATATCTATTTCAACTAAAAGAAATGTTAGAGCATTTTTTATAATTAAGAAAAAGTTTATTTTTAGAGCAATAACTGTCAAAACGGTAGATATCGCTTTGAAATTTAATACAGTCGGCAATTGCACCTAAAGAAGAAAAAAATTTACAATCATCCGCATATAATAAGAACCTGGAATGATTAAAACAAAATCCAATGTCGTTAATGTAAACTAAAAACAATAACGGACCGAGATGGCTCTCCTGGGGTACTCCAGATGTACCTGAATCTATTTGAAATATATGATTTTATCAAGGTAATTACTGGCTTTTTGCAAGGGAAAAGTTAACAATTTGGTAACTAATATGTTATGATCGATTTTATCAAAAGCCTTGCTGAAATCCGTATAGATGGAATCTACTTGACAATTATCATTCAGCGAATTTTGAATAAAATTAACATAAGTAATTAAATTAGATTCAACAGATTTATCAGGCAAAAAACCAAATAAAAAAAAATTTATAGAAAAATAAATGTATTTATAAATAAGTTTATCAAAAATTTTTAGAAAATAAGAATTATTTAGAAATAGGGCGATAATTATTGATCAAATGTTTGTTACCAGACTTAAAAAAAGGAATAATAAAAGCTTTCTTCCAAACTGTTGGAAAAGCAGACTCAACAATAGAGCGCGAAGAGATTACAAAAACAGGACGAGCTACTTATATACTTACTTCGTTTTTTTTATTTAATAAAATACACGGTACCATCCGGTCTAGGAGCCAACCTCTATTAGTATTATTTCTATAATGAACTGTGATTGAATAAACTTTAGGTTGCTAGCTGTTATTTACCAAAAATACCCAACAGAAAATCTCATGAATGGAACAATGGAAACAAAACAATCTAATGACAAAAATTAAAATCAATAACAGATAAAAGAAACAAAAACTTAAAATTACCAAAATAAATTAAAGTACGGGTCACACTAGGCTGCTGTTAGCCGCTGCTAATCAGCGGCGGGCACTGGCAATTTAGTCACACTGTATGCCACTATTCGCATTGTATCGGTTGTTAAGGGTAACGACGTAGCATGTGCAGGTTTACTCGCCGCTGACCATCCGCTGACGTTCTCATTGGATTGTCACACTGCCTGTTACTATTCCCCATTTCATTTTTCTGTAAAACATTTTCAGCAAGCAAGTTGTCTTTGAGTCGACGTAAACAATTATTTAAGCGGTCATTAAGGGTGGATGTGAATGTGATTAGTTTACAATTACTTCACGAGTATCACTGCCAACTGAATCGTAATCAAAGACGATGGTGGGTTAGGCCATGGATACAAAGAAGAGAAGAACTAGGAGCGTCAAGACTTCTTCAAGAGCTGAAAGAAGAGGATCCGCAAACATACCGACATTTAAGAATGACGGCATTATAGTTTCAAGAATTATTGCTATTCATTGAACCTTTTATCAAAAAGCAAGCTACCGTATTTAGATAGGCTATTCCGAGTAGAACGAAGTTGGAAATTACTTTAAGATACCTCGCAACTGGAGAAAGTTAAGATTCCACTATACAAAAAATTCCTTCCAATAAATTTTTATATGCCGCGTCTTTCACGTGTCTATCTTTGAATGAAGTGTCCCACAAACACGAATAATTTTGAAATTTATTTAGAAAAGAAATTACTTCTCTTCCAGTCATCTTTAACTCATTGTCAGTCATTGTTAATAATAATTACTACGTGTGAAACATGCAATTTTACTCGCCGTTGACGCCAGTAGACGCGCTCCTTGAGTTGTCAGATTTGGCTACTCGCTCATGACCACTCATGACAGCAGTTGCGAGTAGCCGTTTAATGGTTACCAAAATTGAACATATTCACGCGCCAGCCACTGACGAACAGTCGCTGGCTGGCGCCTGACGTCAGCGAGCGAGTGCCAGCCCCGCTGCTAGCAGCCAGTGTGACCCGTGCTTAAGGGAATTTAATTCACTACACACTATCTATAAACTTTTCTGTGCCTATTTGTTGTAGTTTCGCTCATATTGAAAAATTAATCAAAACATGCACGAAATGGCGGAATACTGATTTTTATGTTAGATGGTCATGGAATTTTGACAGCTTTCATCTATATATATGTTATTGTTGCCATTACTTCTGTTAATGTCTTTGAATATCATGGCGAATTATCCAACGCCGAATTTTCCACAGTCTTCCAAAATAAACGATTTTATTCTCATTCCGCCGAGCTCGCTTGCGGGCGACGCGCTACAATCTTTCAAACAGAACGATTTTATTCTCACACCGCCGAGGTAGCTTGCGGGCGAGGCGCAACAATTTTCCAAAATAAACGGTTTTATTCTCACACCGCCGAGGTCGCTTGCGGGTGAGGCGCAACAATTTTCCAAAATGAACGATTTTAAATGCGCGGATTTTATATTCGATTTTATATTTTATATTAGAATTTATATTCATGGCGGATGTCATAATGTTTTGGAAAGATCAGAACAACAAGAAACCATAAATTTCTATCAACAGCAGATTAAAATAATGGAATAAATGTTTGGTCATATTTTATTGCCATATAACCAAATTCCTCGGTAAGAGGTAATATTTTCCAAGAAAGCATCCTTAATAAATAAAGTGAACCATCTAAGAATATTTTGCTCACCATTACGTCGAATATTACGCCATATTGTTGTTTTTCATTGTTTCATTTATGCAGTCTTCTGTTGGTTAATAAAAGCATTGTAGAAATAATACTAATAATAACTTCTCTAACTTCTGCCTGCGCGTGAAATAGGACCTCGTTGCTTTTCTGAATTCTGTACAAAATCCAAATTTCGTGGATGTAACCACATAGCAGAGGCAGAAAGACAACATATTTTTACTATTTTTTGGAAACACATGGACTGGTCTCAAAGGTAGCAGTATGTTGTTTCTAATGTTGAATATGGAAATAGAAAACAAATAAAGAAGATAGATTCGAATTCAAGACGACATTTAAGCAAGCAATATTTTTTAAACACTGAGTCTCAAGGTCGTCTTCAAGTATGTATGAAAACGTTTGTAAGTATTCTAGGTATTACAGAAAATTCTGTGCGTTATTGGATTGAACATTCCGAAAAGGGGCTAGACGGGAAAAAACTCAAGATAAATTAAAAGCAACTAATAAAGAAGTGCATGTCTTTACACGCGATCTACAATCGGTACAGGTTTGTCCTAAACTTGAAGCCAGCGTAATATATTATAAGACAAAATTATGTGTACACAACTTCACCATCTGCAATCTTGAAAACCAAGACGTGCACTGTTATTGGTTCGATGAGTGCACTGCAGGCCTAGTGCCTTCTGTGTATACTACCTGCATCATAGACTGTTTGAAAAAAACGCTCTCTAAGAATCAAATCAAAACAGTGGTTAAAGAGTAGAATTAATAAACATAAAAGTGATACAAAATTGAAAAAAAAAACATTATGTGCTCTATCCAAACACGCAGTTGACCAAAACCATCAGTTTGATTTTGAAAATGCAATAATTTTAGACAAAGAATCAAATTATCACAACAGATTTTTTCTCGAAATGTACCATATAAACGCAGAAAATAATGTTGTTATATAATTTCAAAACAAACACAGAATACCTTAGTAATATTTATTCTTAGCTTTTTCAACTTAAGGTAGGACCGCACTGAGCGACGCGAAGCTGTAGCGGAGCGACGCGAAGCTGTAGCGGAGCGACGCGATATCAGAGCGGTATACCATCGTGCGATTCTATTTAATAAACTACAGTCAAACTACGACACAAAGATATACAGTAAATTTGTCTGGTAGTCATTTAAAGATCTTTATCTTTTGTTAATTTTAATTTTTTATTAATTTTTATTAATATAAGCAAGCAAAGAATAGACGAAAATAGGGTTGTATAGCATATCTAATTCCTGTTATGAAGAACGGGAATATCACACACTTTTGCCACGTCTTAAAATTGCTTCTAAGAGGTTTAATATATATTTTAGAATGTCTGAACACAGGTTCGATGAGTTATTGCATATTATGTAGTCCCTTTAAAAAGGGAGGACACACAATTTCGAAAAGTAATAGGGGTAGAAGAAATACTTATGGTTACGATCAGGTGCTCATTCAAGACTATCGCTGAATCATTTCATTTGGGATACACAACCGTACAAGAAATCGTACATATAACATGTGCTGCCTTGTGAAAAGTATTATACAAGACTGTAATGCCCATACCAGATAAAGGCAAATTAGACGGGAAGCATGTACAAATTATCTCACCATCAAAAAGTAACACGCTATAATTTAATTATAAGAAATATTTTTCTTCTATAGTGCTTCTCGCTTTAGTTGATGCGCATTATAAATTTATATATCTAAATGTAGGCGATCTTGAAAAAATGGCGACAAATAGCAGGGGTCTTTACTCGGTCAGATTTAGCAAATACTTTGAATATACCGGGGCCAAAAGAATCACCAGAAACGAGAATTCGATTGCCTCACGTAATTGTTGGCGACGAAGCGTTTTCATTAAAAACATATTTAATGAGACTAAAACAGTATATTGCTATAAGAATAGCAGATCCCGAAGAGTTTCAGCATTCAGCATTTTGTGCTAAAAACTTGTCAATTTTGACAAATTGTGACTTGTCGCGCGACATGGTTGCCGAGTTGGTCAAATTTGCAGTGTAGTATCGTGCCGCGTATCGTCGCTGTCGCGTAATGCGTTCTATATGATTGAATTCCATATAAACAATATTTTGTCTCGTCGTGTCGCGCCGCGCAGTGCGGTTCTACATTTATTCGATGATTTCAAAAATGTTTCCTAAAAATTGGTTATACATTTGATGTAACGTGTTGAAAAGCGTTGTTCATATTATTTTATAATTTAATATGTCATTCGTTCTCGTCTTAAATTGATCTGTGATAGTTTTCCGAACCAATTAAATTTTTCATCAACGTTAATAATATTATTAAATAAGGAACACAACTTTGTATGCATTCTAATTTGTTTTGATTATTGTATTTCATTGTTATTTACTTCATTTTAGCGTACTATGAAGAAGAATGAAATATAAAAGTCGAAATATTAGTATGAAATAAAGTCGTTCATTTTTCAATAGATCGTTTCCCGAACAATTATTTATTTAGATCTTATCAAAAGCCTTGCTGAAGTCCGTAGATGGAATCTACTTGGCAATTATCATTTTGCGAATTTTAAATAAAATTAACATAAGTAATTAAATTAGATTCAACAGATTTATCAGGCAAAAAACCAAATTGCTCATTTGTAAAAAAAAAAGGATTTTATTGAAAAATAAATGTATTTATAAATAAGTTTTTCAAAAATTTTAGAAAATAAGGATAAATAGAAATAGGGCGATAATAATTGATCGAATGTTTGTTACCAGACTTTAAAAAAAGGAATAATAAAAGCTTTCTTCCAAACTGTTGGAAAAATAGACAACAATAGAGCACGAGGAGATTACAAAAGCAGGACGAGCCTAGTTCGTCGGCACAAGGATTCAATAAAATACACAGTAAACCTGTATTATAAACCTCTCTCTGGTCCAGGAGCCAACCTCTATTAGTATTATTTCTATAATGAACTGTGATTGAATAATCTTTAGATTGCTGTTAAGTAAAAAACCCGAAAAAAAACAATCTAATGACAAAAATTAAAATCAATAACAGATAAAAGAAACAAAAACTTAAAATTACCAAAATAAATTAAGGGAATTTCATTCACTATAAACTATCTATAAACTTTCCTGTGCCTTTTTTTTAGCACAGGAAATTACAATTTGTTGTAGTAACTACAATTTGTTGTAGTTTCGCTCATATTGGAAAATTAATCAAAGCATGCACGAAATGGCAGAATACTGCTTTTTATGTTAGATGGCCATAGAATTTTGACAGCTCTTCATCCATACACTTAGCAGCAGAAGTCTGCGTACAAAAAACTTCTAACACTTTAACTGAAAAAATAAGGGTCATGATCTAATGTGATAAACTTCAATTTTTTTTTATTTTGTGTATTAACTACATATAATTCTAGTAACAAAATATGCATCAATAAACCAGAAATATTAGTTACAAAAAAAATTAAAATTAAAAATTCTCCAAACAATGCGTATGCAAAAATCTGCGTACAAATAAAGACGCCTTCTCCAAAATATACTTATTTACTGAAATACGTAGTTGGCGATGTACGCTTTCCGATTTAAATAAAAGATAATCGGTGTCAATTATATTAGCAGAGGCTTAGAAGCTAAAAGTTAGAATGGACACGAAAGGAAAGGAAATTGAATTGGGAGAGAGAAAAATAATTGTAAAGTTATGGAAAGAGGGAAAATCTTTTCGAAAAATAGAAGAAACTGTCGGCAGGTCACACTCTTCCATTCAAAGAGTAATTAATAATTATAAAGACACTGAAGATTACCTCTCACGTCCGCGATCTGGTAGACCACCCCTTTTAACAAACCGAGAGAAGCGAAAAATTGTACAGCAGGTTAGAAAAGAACCTAGGCTGACGGCAAAAAAAAATAGTAGAAAATGTACAAGAAGAATTTCATAAAACTATCAGCAAAAATATGGTGAAAAGGACGTTAAAAAAAGCTAACTATCACAGTCGCGTTGCACGAAAAAAGCCATTTGTGTCAGAGGTCAATCGTCAGAAGCGGATCGCCTTTGCAAAAAAGCTCTTAGACAAGCCCATTGAATTCTGGGAGAAAGTTCTCTTTACAGATGAGAGCAAATTTTGCATTTTCGGCATTAAGGGTAAACAACTTGTATGGAGAAAACCTAATACTGCCCTTAATCCCGAAAATTTGAAAGCGACTGTAAAACACGGAGGTGGTGGAGTTATGGTTTGGGAGTGTATGTGCACCAAAGGGGTGGGAAGGTTGGTTTTCATAACATCGACAATGGACCATAAAATGTATATAGACATTTAAAAAAAAAATTTGAAGCCTAGCATCGAAAACTTGGGCTTGGGGCCCGAATACTTTTTTCAACAAGATAATGACCCCAAACATTGCGCCCACAACACTAAGCTTTGGCTACTATACAATACCCCAAAGCAACTTAAAACACCTCCACAATCGCCGGACTTGAATCCCATCGAACACCTCTGGGATTTACTGGAACGCAGGGTTCGGCAACACAACATAACGTCGAAGGAAACGTTAAAAAATGTTATGATTGAGGAATGGGCCAAAATCAGTTCGGACGAAACGAAGAAATTAGTGCACTCCATGCCGAAACGTTTAAGGGAGGTCATTAAACGTAAAGGTTATCCGACCTCATATTAATATAGAGACAATGATCTCATTTATGAATTTTTTATAAATACTGTCCTGACTTGTACGCAGATTTTTGCATACCCGTTATTTGTAGAATTTTTAGTTTTGATTTTTTTCTGTCACTACTGTTTCTGTTTTGTTGAAACATATTTTGTTAATAGAATTATATGTAGTTAATATACAAAATAAAAAAAAATCAAGTTTATCACATTAGATTATGACTCTTATTTTTTCAATTAAAGTATTACAAGTTTTTTGTACGCAGACTTCTGCCGCTGAGTGTATATATGTTATTGTTGTCATTACTTCTGTTAATGTCTTTGAATATCATGGCGAATTATCCAACGCTGAATTTTTAAATTCGCTTTATATTCATGACGAATGTCATAATGTCTTGGCACTATCCAAAAATATTTTGCTCGTCATTACGTCGAATATTACGCCATATTGGTGTTTTCCATTGTTTCATTTATGCGGTCTTCTGTTGGTTATTTTCGGTAAATAAAAGCTAGCAAACTAAATTGTATTCAATCGCAGATCATTGTAGAAATAATACCAATAATAACTTAAATAAATTAAATGATAAACTGTGAAAATGTCTTGACCTTCTAATAAAAACACGAACGGCTTCCAGCATTTTGTGTAGGATTTTGATAAATTACTCAATATGAAGAAAACTATAACAAATAGGTATGGAAATGTTTATAGATAGTTTGTAGAGAATTAAATATATTAGATAGTTTGCGTTCCATCTAAAATTTTTAAGTTTCTCGCAATTGAATGCAGAGAAACGATAAACCAATTTTTGACCAGCCTGTATAAGATTCATCGATACAACAAATGACAATCTATTTGACAGTATATGAAGAGTTATCATGCCAATGCAAAATATTTTTGAATTAACGTTGGCTGAGACATCGACTTTTAAAGAGCATGGTGATATTTGCTAACAAACAATTAAAATCAAAATAACTCGAAAAGAAAAATCGCTATGTACCAACAACTGTTATCAAAGTCAACATATTCTTTTACATATAATTGAATGGTGTAATAAAAACTATAGTATACCATTTAAAATAACGGAGTTGAGGTTTACTTCTGACAGACGGGAAGTGGAGGCCATCTTAAAAATATTTTAGATTAAAAGATCAGAATGAACCACCCATGTTACCAAAATTTCAAACCTCTACGAATAGTGCAACCTAAAAAAGTTCTAATGAACCAGTTACGTGAGATACCGAATATTATTCTAACTTTTATAGACGCAAACTGATTTTTTAGACCTTTCGTTAATAGTTACTCTTAAAAAAAATAGATTTAGGTAAAGATTTTGGATAAAAAAGCAAAAACTTAAAGGTTTCCAGTTAATTGAACAACTATTTTAAACTTGCTCATCATCCTTGATAAATAAGTTTACTCACCAAAAGACATCTTTGAAAAGCCAATTTACTATCTTGTAACACCGTAATCGCCAATTCTTCAGATAAAAATGTTTCGCCTCCATAATTTTCAATTTGTGCAATATTTAAGTTTGTTCTTGTACCAATTGCCGCTTGGATATCCCTTCTTAATTCTTGGAATCTTCACAAAATAACGTTTAACGTTTTATTATAACAATTTAAGTATAATTCTTACCCTCCAGAATGTAATTGTCTTTTTTGATGATTCTTTGATTCATAATATTTCTTCAAAACGTCCGCAAGACGATTTTTTAAACAATCCAATTCTAAACTGAAACATTAATAAAGTTAAAAACAGTTTTAATCGCGTCACCTCAAATATTTACTTGATATAATTTTCAATGTACGATTTATAAATGTTGTTTGTTAGTTTTTCTAAGAAAGATTTATCGCTCATATTTGCCGATTCTAAATTGGAGGAAAGTTGGAGAGTTCTATAAAATCTTTATAATTAAAGTGGACTCTTTAAATATTGATTTTTACCTCGAATAAAGATCGTATAAATTTTTTAAATAATTATAAGTATCCAATTTATTAACAGATAATCGTTCTTGTATATACTTTTGTAAATGGGAATGATACAAATTAAGAACATATTTTGATATAACCTGTTCAGGGTTATTAAAAACTTGTTTAATAATTTCATAGCTATTTTTGCACAAATTTAGCATATAAAGAAACACATCTTTATTGGTTAAGCAACCCTAGAAGAAAAAAAAGCATAAAAATAAATAAATTTACCCATTATATAATTACAACCTTTTGACTTTGAACAATAAATGAATCAACACAATCTGAATAGCTTTTAAATTGTGATAAAACCCCAGCGATTTCTTTCATTTTTTTATAATCATTTTTAGTTTGCGCAGTTCGGAAATCTTGTATTAACGCCTTTTCAACGTCATCATATTGATTTTTAATCTCTTTAATTATAGAACCAAACCTTAAACAATCAAAATAGAAAATTATTTTATATAAACAACATTTTTACCTGTCTGATGGTAAATCTTGAGATATAATTTGCAATTTTCGAATAATTTCAGCAACCTCTGTCAACTAAACACCAAAAAAGTTAAGCAAAATAAATTTAATAAATTCTACGGTTGTGCATTTAGCCATAAATTCTAGCTACAGATTAAAAAACCGAAATATTACAGATTTCTGCAATTCAAAACGCAAATTAATATTTGCGACCGCGTCCAACAAAAGGGACCTAGTGTGAGAAAACATAGTTCCGAGATAAACGCGTTTAAAGTTTCGCAACGCATTCTTAGGCCCGTATTCAGAGACGAGGATACATCATGTACCCGGGTACAATTGTAACCTCCGATGTGTTCGGGCGCGGTCGGGATCGGGGCGAACGCCGACGTCTCGACTCTCACCGGGCGCTTAACCCTCCGTCTGTCGGGTGTGCTCTATGAGTTCACGACAAAATGATTATGTGAAATATTTTTTAAATTATTTTGCTCAAAACTTCTACGGTCACAGTACCTTTCAAGTATCTGAATATCAACTGTTTTCGCTATAAAAAACTGTTTTTCAAAATTCCAAATAGTCGCTACATAATATTTTGTCCTGACAGACCCTTCCCGATCAAATGTGTAACAATATTTGCAGATGTAATCTGTAAGAATCGTATTCCAGTTGGTACCGAGTTATAAAACTATACCTCAGAGTGATCGCAATATAGTTCGGTAGTTCCCTTAATAATTACTATGTATACAGTTACCGTATCGTTGACACGCCAGTTTACTATTGAACCCCATTTTGAGGCGTGGTGTTATGTGTTATTTATTTTACAAATATAGAGAATAGAAAAGTGCATAAAAAATTATTTATAACTAATATCAAATATCTAGTTAGCAATCTACAAATAGCATACTTACAAATAGGTAAGTAGTATCACACAATTTTCTGATAAGATTTGATAAAATAATAAATGATTTATTATTTGATAGCATTGTGATATGGATCCTTATGAAAAGGAGAGAGAAAGACTACAGAAACTGTATGAAGAAGTTAGCACGGGCAGTGAAATAGAAGAGTCTGACGATAGTTCGATAGCAGATCCAGATATGCATCAGGATGACGGCGATGATGATGAAGATGAACAACCCGTGATTCGTGATAGATGCTCGTATTTTTTTGGTAAATATGGAACTAAATGGAAAAAGACTGTCCCACCTAGAAATATTAGAACTCGCAACGAATTAGTTATCTCCCATTCAATGCTGGATGTACATGTTTGGAAACTGCATTGATATTGTAGTTGAAAACACTAATTTATTTATTGATAAAATTTCTGTTAAATACCAAGATAACACTAAGTGTAGACCTACCGACTCTGTAGAAATCCAAGCGCTGATGGGTTTGCTTTATTTAGCTGTGCTCCATCATGGATCAAGGACACATCTAGCAGAGTATTGGTCATGACGGATGGGATATGAGATATTTCCTGCTACAATGGCAAAACGGAGGTTCGTCTTCTTATTGAAATGTATTCGCTTAGACGATACCACAACTAGAGGGCAAAGAAAAGAAATGGACAAACTAGCAGCAGTTCGTACTATTGTTGACAAGTTCAACGACAATTGTAAGAAAACTTATTCTGTGGGCGAGTAAGTAACATTAGATGAAATGCTGCTTGCCTTTAGGGGTAGGTGCAGTTTCCGAATGTACATTCCAAGTAAACCAAACAAATACGGATTGAAAGTCTTCGCCGTTGTTGATGCCAAAACATTTTTCACTTCACACATAGAAATTTACGCTGGTGTTCAACCCAATGGTCCATATAAAACTGACAACTCTACCGCTGCAGTAACTGAAAGAATGTGTTCACATTTATTAGGATCAGGAAGAAATGTTACAATAGATCGTTGGTTCACAGGATATTCAATTGTAAAGAAACTGCTAAGAGAGTACCGCCTTACTGTGGTTGGTACAATTAGAGCCTATAGAAGAGAACTACCTCTTGAAATAACACAAGTTAAAAACAGGAAAGTATATTCATCGTTATTCGCATTTAGTAATGATATGACTGCAGTTTCATATATACCCAAAAAAGGTTAGAATGTGCTTGTAGTTTCAACAATGCACCGAAACGATCATATCGATGAAGCTACCGGTGATCGGAAAAAGCCAGAAATAATTACTTTCTATAATAGCATAAAAAGTGGAGTAGATGTTGTTGATCGAATGATCACATTATACAATGTTGCAAGAAACAAAGCGATGGCCAATGGTAATTTTCTATAACCTCCTCAATATAGCAGCAATTAACGCTTTTGTTATCTACAAAGGCAACATACCAGACGGTGAATTTGCTAAAACTCGCAGACTGTTTCAAAAAATTCTTGGTATGGAGTTAGTGAAAAATAACATGCAAAGAAGAGCCGTTGATAAGCACTTGACCAAAAGTGTGCGTACTTCTGCCTTGAGGCTCTCAGGTATTGAAGAGGAGATTATTCCAGAGCCACAACCAGGGAAAAGAGGAAACTGTAAATATTGCAATAGACGAAAAACTCGTTATTTCTGCAAAATTTGTAAATGTTGGTTGTGCATGGAGATGTGCTCCATAACAGCGTGCTGCAACGATTGTTTGGAAAATATAGAGACCACAGTTTGAAGCCCTCCAGTTTGTGCATAGAATATTATTCTTTAGTTAAGACATTTTTTTATAACACTTTATACATTTTAAATAAATATTATTATAGATCGATTTTCTCTTCCTTTATTTAGGCGTTGTTTCCAAATTTTGAAAAATATGTGATTAAATTGTAAGCATTTTCTTTAAATCAAATTAACATAAAACGTGAGTTTGGAATTGTCCCTGTAGTAGGCTATTATATTGTACAAGCATCATATAAAACATATTTATGAGAAATTAGCACTGGAGGACACGTTGGCGTTCTTTAGAGTTTTTTCTATTTTGGACTCCACAGACCACACCCGATCGAAAGTGTTAAGAAAGCGCGCCCGACAGATGGAGGGTTAACTTTTGATCTACCGATCTACTTTAAGTTATTGGTAATGCGGTTTTTCTTCCTAATGACAAAAAATATTATCTTAAAAATGCGTGTCAAAAAAAATGTTTTACTTTTAAAACTATTATTGTTTATTACTTATTATCAACGACAAAATATTTTAATTTTTGTTATACTTTTTGTTTAATATTAACATTTGATTGTTATTAGAATAATTCGTAAGAACAGATAATTAATAAAACAGATAAGAAACCGAAGATTTCATTCTTCCCAACTATTTATTTATACATTTGATTTAACTGTGTATAATGGGTATCAATATTATTGACATAAAAATACTTCTCAAAATTGCAAATAAGTACTCAAACATAAGACATCACAACAATAATGTGAAACAATAACCCTTGAAGCTTAAGCTTATGGGACTGGCAGTCCCATTTCTTCACGTTACTGCATTTACGTATACTTAACACGTCTACTTAAGGGTAAAAAAAAAGTTGGAAACAAATACATCAATGGCAAAACAATAAACATTGATGTTCCTAAACTGAAGTTGAAATTACGTTATTTGTATAAACATTGCATTACTTTGCTTTTTAGGTTGTTCATTTGACACTTCAACACTGACCCGACGGTATATAGTGTTTGTTTCTTGTAGATTTGCGATAGTGTTTGTGGTTTTGTTGTAATTGTGTTTGGTGGTTTGTTTTTAAATTTCTTATTAGCATTAACTTTAATTATTTTTTATCGTTGTGTAATGCCTATGTCTACTTTTCATGTTGGGTTTATTTACTTATTTTTAGGTGCACTATTACTTTTAATACTTTTTTTTGTGGTACAGGGGCTATTTGTATTTTTTGAGTTTTATATTATTAGCGTTGTTATTTAATTGTTAGTACAATGGACGACGATTTTAACGAGTTTATCAATGTAAATAATTGTCATTAAATTACATAATAAAAATTAAAATATTTTGTCGTTAATAAGAATTAATAAACAATATAGTCTTAAAAGTAAAATAATTCTTTTGTCACACATTTTTAAGATATATTTTTTTTGTTATTACGAAGAATACCCCCATTACAAATAAGTGAGATAGATTGAAAGCTAGGCGCCCGGCGAGAATCAAGACGGCGGTGGTCGCCCCGATCTCGACCACACCAGAACAGATCGGAGGTTACAATTGTACCCGGGTACATGATGTATCCTCGTCTCTGAATACGGGCCTTAGTGTGACTGTCCTTTCAGTTGAGAAAAGTGATGCAGTATAATTAATTCTGATTAGGTACTCATTTTAGTGACGTCATTCCCTTCTCGAATATTATTTTCTGTGTCTGTGTAACGTTAACAGTGTGACGATACCCTGAGCTGTTGCTGCTCTGTTTATTGTGACGCTTGATTCTTAACAGTATAATTTTCGCAGTTTTTGTTTCTCCATGATTTTTTTTGCTAAGCCGGTGTCAGTTTAACGTAATTTTTATAAAAATGAGTAATTTAATGCATGTGGTGAAGACTTCAAAGTGTTAGACGCGATATAGCCTACCAATGTAGTTGAAACTTCGTTTCAAAGTGTTAGTGTAGATATTTCGGTGGTAACAGAAAATCAAAGTTTCGTTGATAATGATGTTTCAAAAAGCGCTCTCGAAATAGAGCAGTCAGTCGAAGACTTGGAAGAAGCTATTAGTATTGAACGAATGTACGGAAAAGATGCTGAACCGTGCTGTTCCAACAAATGCACTAAGATCATACCAGAAAATCTTGCTGTAACAAGCAGACAATTTTTTGAAGAAATGAACAAAGATGACCAAAATTTGGTTTATTTAAGCCATTTAGAATTTCATTGACAACATTTATCACTCGAAGATGGGTATAACGAAAAGAATCGGAAAAAGTATGGTGAAAGATCGAAAAGTAAATCTAGATTAGATATAATGTATTCATATCGGGACTTTTCTGTCTGTAGAACGATGTTTTGTTTTATTTATGGTATTGGTCCAAAACGATATAAAAATTTGATTGCACATAGCGAAAACGTTGGCTATTCTGCGCGAAAACATAAATAAAAAGACAAGGTGTCGAAACGTAAATCGCATGTTTTATCTCTGGAACAAATTACACGTATCGTTCGATTAATTGAAAATTTCGCTGAAATTTTTGCCATATCACTTCCAGGTAGAATGCCGAATTGTAAAAACAGTAAAGTGTTGCTGCTACCGTCGAACCAAACAAAGAATGGCGTCTCGCTGAAGTTTGTCTTCCAGAGGATTAAATCGCGCCCAGAACTTTTACTAAAATTTGTCGAAGATTTGTCCTTACATCTCGTCCATGAAACCAAAAGATGATCTCTGCGACGTTTGTCAACAGAATTCCTTGATGTTACAACGAGTTTTGAAGGAATCGGATCCGAATACAAAAGAAGATAAATTACGAATTGCAGTTACTCATCTTGATCGTGTTAAACGTCAACGCGAATTCTACCAATAGTGTTGTAAGGTCGATGGTGTGAAGAAAGATACAATTTCTACTCTTGTAATAAGTTTCGACTATGTGCAGAACGTATCTTATCCTTCAAGCCCCCAACAGGTTGGCTCCGCTTATTTTAAAGCAGGTCGGAAATGTTCGATTTACGGTATGCATAATGAAATCACGAAAGTTCAAACAAACTATTTTTTGGACGAAGAATTCGAAATTGGAAAAGGACCAAACGCCGTCCTCAGCCAAATTCATCAATACTTGGGGATGAACCCCGTCAAAAATGTAGTTCTACTTTGCGACAACTGCGTCGCCCAAAATAATACAACGTTATATTATTTAGCTTGACGAATAGATTCCGGCTTAAACGAATCGCTATCTTTGAATTTCCTCTTAACTGGGCACAGTAAGTTCAGCCCCGATCGATCCTTTGGGTTGGTGAAACTCGAATACAATCGCTCTAACGTAGATTGCTACCAAGATTTTGAAGATGTTGTCCTAAGATGTAGCCATAACAAATTTAATCAAGCAGTAAATGGAAGCAAAATAAAGTGGCGATCGTGGGATACTTATTTTGGAGTATTTTACAAAAGATTACCAGGTGAACTGTCGCAATTTTCTAATAATTATTTTTAATTTTTCAAATTCATTCCAATTAATTTTGTAAACGTTTGCAATTTAGACATTATCAAGTATCACCACTTCGATTTACGAAAAAATGAAATTGTATGTAAACAACTTGTGGACTCTGAAGAAGAAAAGTTCAATTTACGACAAGTTTCCAGAGTCATTGTACCAAGCGATTTACCATTGGATCGAAAATGGTATGTGTATGATAATATCCGGGATTTGTGTAGTAATCCAGAGATGCAAGATTTGGTAGCCCCTAAACTAGACACACCTAAAATGAAAAAACGGTTAGGTGAACCGAAGGCAACCAGAACATCAAAAAAAGAGAAAGAAGAAAAGTGATGCAACAGCCCAGAAGAAAAAAAAATTGAAGACGAAGCACCAAAAAAGAAAAATCGAAGTACAGGATGAGAAAATACTGAAAAAGAAGGCCGAACTATTAAAAAAAAACCTAATGAAAAAAAATTACGAAAATGACATTTTTTAACTTTTTGATGTTTTTTTCAAACTTCATAAGTTAGTTTTTTTAAATTTTTATGGTATAAATAAATTTTTGTCATGAATCTAACTCATTTCACACTTTGTTATCCTACACATTGTTAGGTACCAGAAGCCACTTTTACGTCAAAACACCTTTTTTGACGCACTAGGTCCCTTTGTGGGATGTGGTCATGTTTATGTTTGAGCTAGAACTCTTAGAAAAACCTCTATGCAAAAATTTGCAGGGGTGTGTTTTCATTTAAGGCCTTAAAAACAAAAAAGTTGTAAGCGTGCATTTTTGAAATTTTATAATTTTAATGAATCACCCCCTCGTAAATTGTTGTACAAGAGTTGTTCTAAAAGTGTAAAACACAAATATGAATTTCAATTTGTGTTTGGAGTTGCAAAAATCAGTAATTTTCAATTTTAAAATCTATAGGAAAAATCTATGACTAACACAACCATAACAACTTTTAATATGAATTACATTTGTGGAGTCATCAAATAGGGGTGAAGAATAATTGTTTGGAGATAAAAACCCATTTAAATGTGTCATTAATTTTTGTGCTTCAACCACACGTTGCCTCGGGGCGTTTATATTATCTAATTGATCGCCTAAATGTAACACTTTCGCCCCAACTATGTTTATTTTACCATCTAATTCTTGAAATGTATCAATAGCATTCTGCGGAAAATACAAAAATTAATTATATTTCCCACTTTTTCTTTTAATTACCTTATTACTATCCAATAATCCATGAATTTCTTTTCTGAATATTGCCTCATCATCCTGTACGCGCGCCTCCAGTCTTTCACATTTTTTTTGTTGACGTTCTTGAAGTAATGTTAAATCTCTACAAGTTAATTAAAATAAGAATTACTACAAAATTTTGTTGTGAATAATGTGGATGATTACTTGATAGCTTGCACAAAAGAATCGTGTAAAACAACAGGATTAAACTCTTCATTTCCGCCTTCTTTCGTTTCAGCAATAGTTCTCCAAGCCAATCTTTCCACGAATTCCTCAGCATCAAATGGTTCCTAATAAAAATAAATTATACTGATAACAAAAACAACAATTTTTCTTTTTTGTTACTTGTTCTAATTCCTTTAGATATTGTTGCATCATTTTGAATAAATAAGTTTTTAAACAGTTTGTAGAAATTAAGAGTTTTTATAGGTTATGTGTATTTTGACAGCTGTCACTTGACAAAGACGAATTTGAAGATTTCTGTAAATTTAGGTTTAATTAAAATAAAAACAATTTTGTTAAAACAACCTTGTTTATATTTATTTAGCCTATATTAGTTTGTGTTTATGATACCCAGATTCATAAAATTTTACTAATTGCGCAATATATGTCACTACGAAATTGTAATATAAGTTGCATACATTCCAGTATTGCTTGGAATGTGTGTTCTATTTAAAAAAATAGATAATGTATCTTCAAAACTTTTCTACCGTTTCTTGATATGTACAGATTAATAAGTGCAAAATTTTTCAACATAGGCGTTAGTAATGAATGTGTAAGGGAAGCAGAGATTACTCTATGTATTAAATTGGATTTAAAGTTCACTCATTATCTTTCTTCTTTTTGTAGTTGCACTCCAAAAAGTTTCAGTTAAAGACACATTGTTTACTTGGGGTGTGTGAATGTCTGATATATTTTCAGGTACAGACTCGTCTATTTCTACATTTTCATTAGAGCACAGATGCACAGACTTACAGGGAACAGTGGAAAACTGTTCTTGAAAACTGTTACTTGGGAAAATTATAAGACAAGGACGGGCCCCTACAAATAATACACAAATATTTTTATTGTTAAATACACTCACTTTCATATGAAATATACCACCCATAAAGAATTAAACTACAATTTTGAAACTTCTGCAAAATAATGTAATTTCAATTTCAATAAATATTATCAACTAAGAAACGATGAATATTTAGTTGAAAAAATCAAAGCAAAAAACAATTCAAAAAATTTTTTCAAACTTTTTTCAAGATAACGCTAGTAGTAGTGTTCTTAGTTATATGCTCTCAATTAAGTGGTCCATGTCTTGAGGTATCTCGTTCCATGCAACTCTGGATGGTGTCGAAGTTCGTCCAGATTCTCAGGAGACCTGGATCTTAGTCGCCGACTTATCTTATCCCACGCGTTCAGTCGGCGACAAGTCCGGTGACTGTTCATGCTAGGGCAAAATCTGCAATCCAACCTTCTTTAAAAACCTTCTTGTAACCACTGCAGTATGAGGTCTTGCACTATCTTGCTGGAATGTGGCATTCTGCAACGTCTGTATGGAAGGTATTAACACCAATTCCAAAACGTGAATAAAAGTAAGGGGTGACCTTCGTCCTTGAATGAACTCTGAATTCCATCTTTTCCCTCGATGTCGCCACACCCTTCTATGACTATCAATCACACATAAACAAAACCTTGATTCACCACCGAAGACGATGTCATTCCATTGATAAACCCACCCTTGTCATTCTTGGCACCATGCAAGTCTGGGTGTTTGCAAGAAAACTGCAAAACTCGAAGAAAACTCGAGAAACCAGAATGGCCGTGGTGACTGGATGTCTGCTTCACAGCCGAATATGTAGTATATATATTTATTTTGTTAATTAGGCTTAGGCTTAGGCTTAGGCTTAATTGAAGCAGGCTAATTGAAGGAGGAGGAGGGAGAAGGGAGAAGGTCCTAGAATCGGCTAATTGTTACAAACCTACTCCTCTTAAAGGTTGTAATGTGGAAGGAAGTTTCGAGTAAGTTTTAATAATTTTTGCAACCTCCTCCCAAGTGACACCTCTAACTAGGGAAGCCAAAGAATAAAATAATAACGCTCTGTATCTATCGACGTGTCAAGACATGTTCGTAGATGGTCACCCTTCGACGTCTTCCCATAGAAAGAAAAATAATCTTTTAATATTTATTGACATATTAATTAAAATGAGTCCCATTGATGAATGGGACTCATTTTATGAATCCCACCTGATTTCGACGAAATAATGTGGGAAGGTTTAAGTGGCTAATTGAAGTCGTGTATCTCGAACTTGCTTGCGAAAAGGTTGACCGCAATAATTATACAAGAGGAGGGTTTTTATAAATTTATTCAGGTAGTAATACTGCCCAAGCAAGTTTATGTTAAAAATATTCAGATAAGAAATGCTGTGTATTTCAAAAAAAAAGGAATGAGTCATGTTTACCTGGCATCATTTGGGTTGATTATATATGCAAAAAAACCTCTTGCATAAAATTCCTGCAAGAGTTGGGAGGAAGTGGAAAGGTTTATAAACGCTGGTAAAGTATCACAGGGATGAAGTTATTTGTTGAGAAGTAAAAAATAAGAGAGACCAAATTGTTGGTGTGTGAGAATTGCGCAAAAAGTTTCACCCGATCCGACAATTTGAAAAGGCATCAACGACTATTATGCATTGGTAAAAGAAACAAACTTGAAGAAATATCTAAATCAAATATGGCAAAATGTAATGCGTACGATAAGTACGTAAATAAGCAATGTTATTTTGTACATTTGCGCAGTAATGAACATAATCGCAATGCAATGTGTACAGTTCGGTTTGAAGCTAACAAAGGAGCATAGGGCGTTAGAATTTAAACAATCAGAATGGATGCGGAAATACATTGATTTCAATTCTGAAAAGCGTGCAAAAGCTACTAATGAATTTGATCAAAACCATTATAAGTCGATGAATAACAACGTGTTCGGTAAAACAATGGAAAATGTAGAAAAGCGGGTAGATATAAGATTAGTTACACACTGGGAATGTCACCACAGGAAACCGGGTGTAGAAGCTGTGATCGCTAAACCAAATGTCAAATATTCAAAAGTATTCAACGATAATTTGGTAGCAATTCAGCCGATTCTCGCAGAAGTACGTTATAACAAACCACTGTACGTAGGATTCTGCATATTAGAGTTATTGAAAAAAAGTATGGAAACGACATATACCTCTAGTACACCGATGCGGATTCGTTAATCCTAGAAGTACTTACGCCAAACGTATATGAGGTGATACACCTTATCACCTCATTTGTTGGAACAGGAGCCAAAGCTGTATAACTTCATCGTCGAGCATAACTTTGCTCGACGATAACGTAAATAAAGCTAAAGGAGTCAAAAAGTATGCTATTGATAAACATGTGAGCGTAACCGATTCCAAAGCTGTGGTCGAACGTGGTGGATTGATACGGAAGAAAATGTAGGTATTTAAATCGGAGTACCATACAATGTGCACAGAATTAAAAAAACAAAATCGTTTTATCATGTATTGTTGATAAACGACATATATTAATTTGAATGATGCAACACAAAATAGATAATTAAAAAATATTATAATTTAAGTAAACAATATAACGTAATACATATACTGTAATCTCAAATTCCAAATAAACTATTTAACGTGTACTGTTAATTGTTTTTAAATAATGTTTATTTTTAATTATGGATCCCAAACCCAACCATTTAACCAGCACTTGTTGTCCTTTTCGTCTTAGCACTTTTCTACTAAGTAAGCGTCGTGGATGGAAATCGCCAAAAATAATTTAATAATAATATTGAGAACGAAATGTATAGTAAATACTGCCTTAGGCCAATTGGGAGTGAAGTTTTTGTTGACAATTCAATGACTAATTCTACACTAAATGGTTGCTTCAATAAAGTGGATGTTACTGTAGGTATACTATTTTTGCATACTATTTTATTCCCGAAGCATAGATAATTTATGTCATTTGGATCGAATTCCTTCCCATCAATTATGAGTTATACATTTCCCTCAAATCGGGAAGAAACAATTTCACCAATATAAAAATAGTTAACATACTGTGCTACGTACCCTACATTTTGAATAATGAAATAATTATCAACCTTATCTGTAGTTCCATCTCCGCTAAACGCTAATATAATTGATGGCCGTGAATATCGACGCTTCTTCAAATGAGTAACAATGTTGTAGCCATGTACATGCTTACCAAACTTATCGATCACCACACTGGACGAGTGCTTTCCGAACCTATTTACACTCATCTTTCCTACTTCATGGTTGCTGACGTTTTAAAATAGAAAAGTTTGAAACATGTATATTTATGATTTAACCTATAATCTTTGCCTCTTCTAGCTTAGATATGATAGATGTAACTTCGTTGATATGTGCGGAATTAACTGCAGCTTGAGAGGCCATTAACAAACGCAATCTATTGACCAGCTCAAAGGGATCGTTCTAGTACTCGTACTCGATACGAGCGTCAGGAATAACTTGTTTTTGTAATGCACCATCCAATGTTTTTTTCTTAAGATTCGGCCAGTACATCGTCCAATGTACCTTGGGTTTGTCACCCTCGATAATAGGCTTGATAATATCCTGAAACTTTCGACTTTTATCCTCCGTGGTTAAACCTGCCTCTGGAATGTAATTCATGTAAGTTGCATTCGATTGTTGCAAAATATCTTTGTAATTGCGTACATCTTGAATTGTGAATCTGCCAGGATTGTTTTTAAATAATAAATCATATAATCCAGTAGTTCCTGCATATTTAAATTTTCCAACGAGAATATCCTTGTCGTCAAATTAAACAGGACTAACACCTATGTATAAGCCTTCCGGGGTCTGACGAACACCGTATCATGCTCATCTACCACATCCTTAGTCAAAGCAACAATATACTTTCTGGGTAAAGGATCAAACATTTCTAATGCAGCTTGTACTGGTGCCATACCTCGAAGACTACTCATTCTACAATGTGGTAAAAAAATTTATGACTAAAGTGGCTAAGAGAAAATGCTAAAAATTATTTTCAGGTTTCTAAGATGACCGCTAGGGGGCGCAATCGCCATCTTGATTTTAAGAATGTGGATTATCTCGGAATTCCGCTATATTAATATAACACAAAAGCATATGGTTTCTAAAGTTTAGGTAAATTCTAGTTTTTTTTGTTATAATATTTTCGCTCTATCTCTAAAAACAAAGTGGTGGAGGATGTTTGAAAATTCTTTCTGATAGGGTTGGCTTTAGTTGGGTTGTGTTGTATAATATGGAAAAACGGTTATTCATTTTTTGACCATTTGTATAAGATACACTAATACAGCTAATGACAATCCAGTTACCAGCATATGAAGAGTAATCGTGCCAATGCAAAGCTTTTTTGAATGAACGTTAGGTGAGATATGGACTTTTAAAGAACATGGGGAAATGTGTCACAAACACTTACCACCAAAATAACTCGAAAATAAAAAACGCTAAGTACCAACAGCATTTATCAAAGTAAACATATCTTTTATGAATAATTAGAAGGTGTAATAGAAATTATAGAAAAAAGTAAAGAACTGATCGAAATCCATCGAATTTTCTCATAAAATATTCTTTCATTAATATTTTAGGTAAGGAACAAGATATCGAAGCACGGTTTTCACTAGTTTGTTTGGGATTCATTTTGCTATTTTGTCTCTGGTGGCTAAATTTCACATTACATTCAACACAAATAAGGTAGGATTTATAGTCCAAGAAAAGCTCTTTTCAACGATACCAAGCTTCGTAAATTCCGTACAGCCATTGTGACATGATTGGAATTGTTTACAAACATTTGCAAACCCCGTCACCACTTTATGTTTAGAGATAGAGCGAAAATGTTGTAACGAAAAAAACTAGTATTTATCGAAACTTTAGAAAGCTATTGTTTTTGTATTATATTAGTGAGCGGAATTCCGAGATAATCCACATTTTTAAATTCACGATGGCGTTTGCTCCCCCTAGCGGTCATGTTAAAAACCTGAAAACAATTTCCAGCATTTTCTCTTTGTCACATTTTTTACCGCAAGGTTCTATAATGAGTAGTTTCCGAGATACGGCTCTTTGCACGCTTATTTGGCCACCCGGTACATCGGAACTTGCCAATTGTTCTTCCAATTTATCTAAATCGTTCCACTCGATCTTTTCCGTAGGATATAAGGGCACCAGTATCATCGCTAGAATCTGAATACTCTTCTTCAATAACCTCGCACGGTTGACCTTCAAATATCTCTTCTTGCAGCTGGAATGATGGTATAGTGCGAGAAGTTACTTTTTTTCAGGAGTAGATGTGATTAATTTTCGGCGTGTAGGTTTCAATGAAATTTTAGGCTTTTGTGTAAAAAGTTCATCTTCGTATTTGGCTGCTAAGTCAGAAATGTCCTCCGTAAAACGTTCAATTTTAGAGATCGACCTTTGGATACAGACGTGGTTTTGAATCGGATAACAAACCCACTGTTTCTATTTTTACAGTATCGGAGAGTACGCCGTTCTCGTCCGAATTCTTGATTCTGCTACGTCCTCTTTTAACGAGCGAATTTTGTCTCGCAAGGCTTCGCGAGCCGTGATAAGTTCCGCAGTAAGCGTCTTCGTAGTGAGATGTGCGTCAACGTACTGAAGCAAGCACTGTTTAAATAGGCAGTTTTAAACTTCAATGAATTTGTCAAAACCATAGCGGAATCGACCGTTAGACAAAGTACAGTCCAGATCAGTTACTAGGACACCATGTCTATTCTTCCAATAAGCATCGGTAATTCTCTTTAGGTTATTAAATTCTATATCAGCCATTAGATGATCTTCGAACAGGTGTTTTAAATTTGTTAGATTCTTTTTAAACAACACCAACAAATTGCAGTTATCGCGAATTAGCTATTTAGGGATTGTGCTATAACTTTGACAAATCAATATTCTTATGGCGACCATATGAAAAAAATTCTTAATTATATTGTGACCAAAATCTCCTTAATTACAAGGAACATCGTCAAATGTGACTACCGAATATTCTTTCACTTCTTCCGGACTAATAAACTAACCTATGTTAGAAAATTCATAGTAACCACAATCTTTTATAGGTTCTAATAGATGTCTAAAAAAATCATACTTATTTTGGTACAATGAATTAGAACATAAATATAAGTTAAGGAAGCGCAGACCATTACGAGCAAGTAATACCGATAGCATAATAGTTTTACCGATACCTGACGGCCCCACAATTATACCTCGCTTACACTTTCCTCCGAACAAGTCACTATGTCCCACAAAGTAGTCTTTGGCTGCACCCTTACTAAAATTAATTATTGGTAGAGTTAGCGGTTGCGATGAATACTTTATCTCTTCGGCGATCATTACGCATGACCTACCACATTCAAAAGTTAACTGGGTAATACTGAACTAAAACCATAACTCAACTTATAATTTATATAATTTTCTTTTTTAACTAACCCCCCCATAACAAGTCTTAATACCTAATGTTAAAAATATAATATAAAAATAATATAAAATATAATAAAAAACATAAAGAGATTCCCCTACCACTCTTCTTCAGGGGCATCGGGAGGTGCCGGCTCCGTTGGTCGAGGCGAGTAGGGCGGCGATAAGTCTGGCCAAGGGTTGGGCGGTACCGTATTACCCGGTGGTGCCTTTGATAATCGTTTGCTCCTTGGCCACTTCTTTTAACATGCTAATTAGCAAAACATGTATATAAATATGAATAAGTAACGTACTACATCCCTCATCGCTTTTATCTGGCATTCAAATGCCCTCGCCCATCGCTCCAATATCATTAATTTTGCCAATTGATGCGGGGTTATGGTTGTCATTCTGTTAAAAGATAATGTATTAGCTACAAAAAAAAAATAAATTTAATAGATTATTGTAGAAGAGAAAGGATTTTTGTTTATCCTTGTAGAAGAGAAAGAATTTATTTATCCTTTGCGACCTCTACAGTCAAATCCTCAATGGTTTCGTTAAGAGAAATTTTTAGAGGATTATCATTAGTCATAACAGACGCAATCCCTTCTTTAAGCCGCAATAAATAGACTAAAAAGTTATTTAACTGAACAACCTTTTGTTGCAGATTATTGCTATAATTTCTATGTAATAATTTGACATCTTCCAAAAGAAAGCAATAGCTGTCTCTCAAGCCAATGTAGAACTTGTTGCGGTTGAAAAAAAGGTTGCCTAGTACTTCGGAATGTACAGCAAAAGTTGATGGAATGTTAGAGGTAGGAGGTAGAGTACTTATAGTCATTGTGGTCTGTACTTTTGACACAATACCGATCTTCGAAGAAGAAGAAGCAGAAGAAGGAGAAGTATGGTTTGAGACAACCAAGGAATCTTTCTTGTTTAAAGAAACTTGAAGGGAGGACATGTCTGAGGTCCTTACTGCGCAAAATTGTGCTCGTTAATGCTGGAGACGACTTTTCCAGTGTCAAGTATGGACGCTTCCGTCGGTTCTTCATCTAATGCACGCTTACGTTGCATTGATCTTGAACGAACACAATCCCGCCGTTGCTGTCTATATGTTTCCTTCGGTATCCACAATCCTACAGGCTTCTTCCAATGCTCACGTTTCCTTTAATTCTGGTGAAGTGACAGTCAGAATCGGTAAGGGAGCCTGTGTTTCGTCAGTAGGTTGGACGACGCAGGAATCCCTAGTGCCCTAAGCAGAGGATATGTCCAACAACAAAACGTAAAAATTAGTTAAAATTTCAACCTCTTGACTGTTGGAAAATCTCGGTTCTATCAAATTAATTTGGCGGAAACCATCTTGAGACATCTTAATGAAAAGAATTTTATTAGTTTATATGAAATGAAACAAGAGAAAAATTAAACTCTACTAATATTGGCGATAGAAGATGAACAAATCTTGTAGCTGTAAAAATTACAATATAAAAATAATAACTTTTGTTTGCTAGCGCGAACTGAGTTAAAGTGTTTCATTCCTTGAACCTCACAATGAGAGACTTTGGAGAGGAATGGCCGTGCACAGATGGCATCAGGAACACACCTCTGAGCTATATCCTAGCCTTCGGAAATTTCTTAGACTGGTTGATGTAGCGGGAGAGAGTGTAGGAGGATGTACAAGGGGCCCGTTGGGGCCTAGGTGCTGTATGCTTTAGCGTACCTTCCTCTTTCCTACATACATACTGTACTTACATTGACGATAGACGATGGAAATAACGGTTGTAGCGGTAACCGTGAAGCAGCTGTAAAAATTACATAGAAAATAATAATAATTATGTTTTGCCAGCGCTCGGGATCGAACTCGAGTCAACTGGTCGAGAGCAAGGCGTACTGTCCGTTAGGCTATCAAAGGAATCGAGTAAACGTGTTTAAGATTACTTATAGTATACATACGCTCAAACATAGTCTACTTACATGGGCGATGGAAGATGGAGATAACGGTTGTAACCGCAAGCGTGAAGCATCTGTAAAATATATAGAAAATAATAACTTTTCTTTTGTTGAGTACCCCACCCCAAATCCCCACTTCCATCCCTACTCTTCCCTTTCCATTTTCGGGAAGAGTTTAAGGAGGAGCTTCTTTTAAAAAGACTAATCCCTTTTTTCCTTCTTTTCTTTCCTTTTTTTTTCCTATACAACCACTCCCCCTCCCCCTCCACATATCCTCACCTTTGTAGTAATAACGATACAAAATTTTTCGTTACACAAAACAACATTTATTTCGTTAAACAATTTACATATTATATATACAAATTACACATTACGAAAACCACAATTTCCTCTGGTTGGTGGTGGTCCGTCAATATGCGTATCCATATGACCCATATGGATACTTGATACAAGGTAGCTTACACTGCAGTCGTTCTTCATTTCTGTATTTCAAAGGTAATTTGAACCAAACAGCTGCAAGGTACTTTATCCAAGTAATACTCCATTGGTAAATAACAAACTTCGTAATTTTTTATTTTCACAAACGATAAATCCCTTCCATATCTGTGCACAATGTCCCACACATTATTTATTATAACAGTTGAAACCCCCAACCGCGTAACTAAATGCCAAATACGTTCCATCTCGAACTGTATGCTGGTCTGCTTTTCTCAGTTCATTTATACCCATACATTTTTGAAGATGTATGAAAATAAGTATAATAAAAAAGTTTGACAGAGAGCACATGCTTGGTATCTTTTTATGGACCTAATGCTAAACATAAATGCGACAGCTAACCAATTGAGCCGTTGCACTAGCATTTTTTGTTACACCACTATCCGCAGTGATTTTACGAACGCTACCTTCGACGTATAAATAACTCTCACTCGGTAAATTATAATTATCTATTTCTGGAATTGAAATTCTTATTTCATCGTTGTTATCGTATGTAGTCGAGCCAAAAGGTTGATGAGAATGTAGTTCGTAACTCACAATTGATTGATCAGATTTTATTTTATCAATCACTTTTAATATATCCATTACAATAAAACTTCGTATACTATTTGACATAAATATATTCGATTGCTAGGTGTTTATCGACTAATAGATTGTTCTCTACTGGCGTTGCGCTCTCCTACAATACACGCTTTATAGTTTCTTCCATTATACGTTTTCCCGTTTCTATCTCTTCTTGCCCACTTTTTTCTTTTACTTTGATGTACTACAGATACAACCTTTTCACTTTATAGATTTCAAGTGAACTCTTACGGTTGATTCCTCTTCTCTGAAATCAACCAATTCTCCGTCCTGGTCTAGTATGCGTACTGTTACACTACTAAGCACGTTCGTTGAAACCGGTAAATAAATAGGCTGTTGTGGCGATTCAATTATTTTAAAACCTGCCAAAACGTTTGGTAAGAAATGGTATAAAACGTGGACGAGAACTCTGTTCTTGTACGATCCTGTCACCAAGTTACAACAAAATTTGTAAAGGTTTTTTTATTTATGTTTACTACGTAATCCGAATACCCTTCCGTATGTTTAGGCACTATTCCAGGCTTAAAGCCCAATAGGGATCCTATTGAATTATCGCACGGAAAATTAATTCTTCTTGTACTTTTTATGCGAACGTGTTGAGTATTATTATTTCCCGTAATGTCTATAAAGATTTTTTTAGAGTGTCTCCTCAGTAACGGTTCAATCACTAGCCTGACAATATCATCAATATCGTACGTTCCAACCGGTATTTCTATATTGGTTTTAAAATTACCTGCCTTATCATCCTATTGTAAAATATTGTTACTTTTATCTACGTTTGCCAACCTATTGAACGTTTCGAAATTAAAGAGAGCCAACTAGTACCGTCCTGATTCATGCAAATATATTAGAGGGTTAAAATTACAAGACAACTCCGATAATTTTCCAGACAATGTAAATGTGTAACTTGTATGTCCTACTTCTTGCTCCATTATGTTTCTAACTGAACATGTCTTTTACCTATGACATGCTTCAGTATTTTTACGAACCTTTCCAATTATTCGTTATTTAACGCATGACGAGGTATCTAAATTATTTTTTTAATTATTTGTAATACCGCAACCTTTCTTATATGGTTCAATATAGAAGCCTCTCCCTGCAACGCAAACCTCTTTTTTATCTATGTATAAACCACATCCTTTCTTATATGGCTTTATATAACACCCGCTGTGTCTCTGATCTTCTTCCAAACGTTCCTTAGCCAACTTTGAGTCAGTGACATTTCGCTTTTGTAATGGCAGCCTCCCCGCCGCCGAGGCTACCTAAAGTATCCAAAGCGGCAAATAAAGGTACTAATGGTAGAAAGCCTCAATTTTTTTAGGATTCGAATTATCCTACCCCTAGGCTCAGTGATTTTTTGTCGTTTACTTTTTAATGTTCCGTAAGCAACTTTCACATTCGCTAACAGATTCTTAGTACCACTTTTCGCTACCGCATTACGAGCCACCTCGAGCGCTTCAAAAAGATAAAGCTCCTCCACGCTTTGAACGCTTTAATTTTCAGTCTTTCTTCCTCACAGATCTTTTTCCAAAGCCCATGCTTATTGCTACTTTGGATTTCATTAATGCTGCTACTGCAGATGATGCTGCCTTTTCACCAAAATCTCTAGTTACTTACTGAATATTCGTTCCTTCGCGGCTTTATATAATTCCTTATCTGCACCGTGTCTGAATTTTAAATGAAAACTGTGTGTCCTGAACGTGTGTCCTCTTTTAAATCTTTTTTCTAATTTCGTACCCGGTCCACAGAGATTATATCCAGGCAAGTGTGGTTCTATCGGAAGTTTATCAATCAATTTATTCAAAAAACCCCAACCAATTCGTTTATCCCTCAAACGTCTACTGCGACGCTTCGATACTGTCGGTGTCATTATATATTTTTAATGCACGGTCCTTCTTTCTCTACACAATTATAAACAACAAATGAATCTCCGCTTTGCTGTCGTATGCTTTATATTCTTTATTAATATTTAATGTTCTACACTTAAATATTTTGCTAACAACTCATTTACGATTCTTATTCTATCCTTCAATCTAATTTCATCCAACATTCTTTCTTCCCAATCACCTTTCCTCGATTTTAGGTAAGCGAATGACCATTCTATATACTTGATTTTTAGATTCGCAAATTGTTACTTGTTCGACCATGTTGTTGATTATTAAATTCACTTATTCTACAGTAACGTCTAATTTATTACTTTCTAATAATACATATTAATAATGAAGTATTTTTAACACATTGTCAATAATGTATACAAGTCTATATCCAACAATATCTTGTCCATACCACACACTAGCAACTCTTGGGCTATGCAAGATTGCCCACTTGGTCCAGTATTACAAGCTGCCCATACATTCGATTTTTTATCACCTTGCATTCCACTTACAACCTCAATCATATTATCGTAATATGTATGGTATTCAAAACTTTTCAATGCGTCTAGTCTCACCGAAACTAATTCGGTTAGTTTCCACAATTCATGCAACGAGTAATAAGCTAGGTAAAATACTTCTGAGTAGTATAGATTAGCCGATTCTAGAACCTCCTCCTCGAACCTGCGTCCGAGGAGGAGGTTCTAGAATCGGCTAATTGTTGGAGGAGGAGGTTGTAGTATCTACTAATTTTTTGGAGGAGGTTGTAGAATCGGCTAATTGTTGGAGGAGGAGGAGGAGGAGGTTCTAGAATCGGCTAATTGTTACAAACCTACTAACCTTAAAAATTGTAATGTGGGATGAGTTTCCAATTAAGTTTTAATTATTTGCAACCTCCCCCCAAGTGACACCTTTAAATAGGGAAACCAGAGAATAAAATAATAACGCTCTGTTGACGTGTTAAGACATGTTCGTAGATGGTTACTCTTCGTCGTCTTCCGATAGAATGAAAAATAATCTTGTAATATTTACTAATATATACTAATTAAAATGATTATCCCATCCTACCTGATTTGGATGATATAATGTGGGAGGGTTTAAGCGACTAATTGAAAATCGTGTATATCGAACTTGGTTGCAAAAAGGTTTTAAATCGGCCGTAATTATTAAATAAGAGTAGGGTTTTTTATAAATTTATTCAGGTAGTAATACTGCCCAAGCAAGTTTATGTAAAAAAAATATATGCAGATAAGAAGTGCTGTTTTGCTCGAAGAAAAGGAATGAGTCATATTTACCTGGCATCATTTGGGTTCATTATGTTCACAAAAAAACCTCCTGCATAAAACTCCTGCAAGAATTGGGAGGAGGTGGAAAGGTTTATAAACGGTGGTAAAGTATCACAGGGACGTAGTTATTCGTTGAGAAGTGAAAAAGAATAAAGTCCAAAATGTTGGTGTGTGATAATTGCGCAAAATGTTTCACCCGGTCCGATAACTTGAAGGACATCAGCGGCAATCATGCATTGGTAAAAGAATCAAACTTGAAGAAATATCTAAATCAAATATGGCAAAATGTGATGCGTGCGATAAGTACGTAAATAAGCAATGTTATTCTGCACATTTGCGCAGTAATGAGCATAAACGCAATGCGTTTGTAATAATTGACGATGGAGTTGAGAGAATCGCTGGGGCATTTGGCGATAAAATAGTAAGCTATAGAATAAACGAACCGGGAACTTTTGTGGATTTGAAGGAATATTCGGATAGAATTCGTGAAAAAATCTTAAATCTAATTCAAAGCGCTATCGATATTCATGGCAGCATTAAATTAAATCTAGAATGTTTTGGAATGTATTGTTTGCAATCCAAAAAAGATTGGGAAATAAAATCGTTTAATACAAAAAATAAAGTAGCATCTTTAGCGACAGATTTGTATAGAATTTATAATGACTTCATCGATGAAATATCATCAAAAATGTCGGAATTTCAAGAACGTGATTCAGGTAAGCGCTCTAAGGTGCAAGATTTGAAGAATACTAATTAAAACAATTTGTATACAGGGTGGACACTATTACAAATACTGTATATGGAGGTTAATCTCAACAAATATAACCCCACAAGAGCTTCGAGCTACATGGATCTGCCGTACCATATAAAAGCTAAGCGTGCTGTAATAAATATCCAAAATGCTGATGATGCATGCTTTGCTTGGGCGTTAACATCAGCAGTGTGTGAACCGAACGGTTTACCACAGCGGACAACTTCGTATCCTCATTATGAAAATTGCGGCTTTGACTATTCAAATATAACATTTCCGGTTAAATTACGAGACATACCCGAGTTTGAGAAGCAGAACAAAGTTTCGATAAATGTCTATGGTTTAAATGAATATTTTAAAGACGGAGTTATGAATTATGATATAATCACCATGTACATATGCCGACAAAAGGAAGAAAGACATATAAATTTATTATTAATATCGGATGATCTTGGAAATAGCCATTACTGTTGGATAAAAAGTTTATCCAGATTACTGTCAGCACAAGCATCTAAAAATGGTCATGAAAAATTTATTTGCGAGGGATGTTTGATATTCTTTTCAACAGAGTGTCAACTTCAGCGACATCAAACGCACGATTGCGGCAAGGTAAGAGCAATTTTACCAACAACAAGTATTAAAATAAATAAATATGGAGAGCAAGAACAGGAGAATGTATTACAATTTGAAAATTTTGAAAAACAATTAAAAATACCATTTGTAGTATATGCAGACTTTGAATCGTTACAGAAACCAATCGTCTGTGTCGAGAATACAGAAAAGAACAATGAGAATTCATACTCCGTAAAATGTTTTGAACACGAGCCGTATGCGTTTGCATACTATATTAAATGTTCTTATGATGATTCGTTATCGAAATTTGAAATATATCGAGGGCGTAATGCAGCACAAATTTTTATGAACAAGTTGGAGGAAGATGTTTTAAGTATATACAACAACTATTTAAGCAAGCCAAAAGAAATGTTACCATTAGAAAATCTAGAAAAATTAATACATCATATGGAAGATACGTGTCACATTTGTTCGAAAGAGATAAAAACTGGCAGCAAAGTATACGATCATGACCACCTCACCGGCTTATATCGAGGGCCTGCACATAGTGTGTGTAATATAAATTACCAATTACCAAACTTCATACCAATATTTTTTCATAATCTTTCAAATTACGATTGTCACTTGTTCGTAAAAGATATGGCGTTAAAAGAGGAAGATGTTGAAGTTATAGCACAAAGAGAAATACATATCGTTTTAAAAAAAAATTGTCGTAGGAGATTATGTTGATAGCAAGGGAAAGTTAAGAAGAGTGTCGATGAAATTAAGATTTGTCGATTCATATAGATTTATGGCTTCATCGTTAGAAAAATTGGGATCATTTTTGGAAGATAATCAATGTGTCGAAATCAGAAAGCATTTTAAAAATGAAGAACAGTTTCGATTAGTGCGTCAAAAGGGAGTATTTCCATACTGTTTTGTAGACTCATTCGAAAAGCTAAACTTCAACTGTTTGCCAGATCAAAAAAGTTTTTATAATACATTATGCGATGAAGAAGTAACTGAAGAAAATTACTGTCGAGCACAAAAAGCGTGGAAAGTGTTTAATTGTCACACTTTAGGAGAATATAGTAACATATATCTAACGTCGGATGTTTTACTTTTGGCGGATGTATTTGAGAATTTTCGAACCATATCAATTCAGAACTATGGTTTGGATCCGTGTCATTATTTCACATCACCGGGTTTCGGTTTTGATGCCTTACTACGCATGACTAGGGTAAAATTGGAATTGCTAACCGATATAGATATTGAAATACAGAGGGAAGAAATTTTTTACCTTACACACGTAGAGACAGGAATAATTATGAAAAGATATGATAGCAGCGCTGGGATTCGAACCCAGGTCTCCAGTTTGCCGGACTGTTGCACTAACCTCTATGCTACGCTACAAGGTGGTGGAGGGTTATTAAACAAGTAATCCTTTCAAACCTGTACATTTCTGGACCGATTTAATGTCATTTTTTTTAAATGCACAATTAAAGGACCAACGTCACAAATTTTAAATTCTGGAAAAGGCCGGTATCGCCGATTTAATAAACATTATTTGGAATTACACGTAAAAAAAAAAAATAATTCCAATTAATGTTTACGATATAGATATGTTGCATTTATTTAAAAAGGGTATTCGCGGTGGTTTGAGTATGTGCAGCAAGAGAAGTGCTGAAGCAAATAACAAGTTTATGCCGGAATTTCTACCCAATAGAGAAACATCCTATATTTTATATCTTGACGCTACAAATTTGTATGGGCACGCGATGAGAAGAAAACTACCAACCGGAGGATTTCGATGGCTGTCAGATGAAGAGATCCGTAGGCTAGATATTGACAATATGAATGAAGATTCAGGAAAGGGTTACGTGTTTGAAGTTGATTTAGAGTATCCGGAAAACTTGCATGATGAACACAACGATTTACCATTTTGTCCTGAACGAATTGTACCTCCAGGCTCAAAAAATGCAAAGTTAATAGCAAATTTATATAATAAATCAAGGTACATCATTCATTATATGAACTTAAAGCAATGTGTACGGTTTGGTTTGAAGTTAATAAAGGTTCATAGGGCGTTAGAATTTAAACAAGCAGAGTGGATGCGGAAATATATTGATTTCAATTCTGAAAAACGTGCGAAAGCGACAAATGAATTTGATAAAAACCATTACAAGTCGATGAATAACAACGTGTTCGGTAAAACAATGGAAAGTGTAGAAAAGCGGGTAGATATAAGATTAGTTACACACTGGGAATGTCGCCATAGGAAACCGGGCGTAGAAGCTCTGATCGCTAAACCAAATTTCAAATCTTCAAAAGTATTCAATGATAATTTGGTAGCAATTCAGCTGAATCTCGCAGAAGTACGTTATAATAAACCGCTGTACGTAGGATTCTGCATATTAGAGCTTTCGAAAACGGTAATGTACGATTTCTTTTATGGTTATTTAAAAGAAAAGTATGGAAACGATGTATACCTCTTGTACACCGATACGGATTCGTTGATTCTAGAAATATTTACACCAAACGTATATGAGGATATAAAAGAAAATATTGATGTCTTTGACACGTCGAATTATCCGTTAGACAATATACACGGTATACCCCGCGGTGTACCGGTATTGGGAAGAATGAAGGATGAATATCCAAATAGGTGTATCACCTCATTTGTTGGAACAGGAGCCAAAGCTTATTGCATAACTTTGCTCGACGATAACGTAAAGAAGGCTAAAGGAGTGAAAAAGTATGTTATTGATAAACATTTGAGCGTAACCGATTACAAAGCTGTGGTCGAACGTGGTGGATTGATACGTAAGAAAATGTACGTATTTAAATCGGAATATCACACAATGTACACAGAATTAAAAAACAAAATCGCTTTATCATGTAGTGATGATAAACGGCACATATTACCGGATGGTTCTAGTACATTGGCTTGGGGGCATAAGTCATTGAATGATGCAACACAAAATATAGATAATTAAAAAATATAATATATATAATCAATACAAAATAATACATATACTGTAATCTCAGATAGTAAATAAATTATTTAACGTGTATTAGTAATTGTTTTATTGTTTCTTAAATAACGTTACTTTTTGAGATCCAAGAATTATGAGACGGTCGCAAACCCAACCATTTAACAAGCACTTGTTGTCCTTTTCGTCTTAGCACTTTTTCCACCAAGTAAACGTCTGGATGCTTAACGTTTTGTAATTCTTCTCTATAGAATCCGCCAGAAATAATTTCACCGGAAGCATCTTTGAGAAGGTATGTTGTGGGGTTAGTATTACGAACGGTATGTATAGTAAATACTTCGTTAGACCAATTTGGAGTGTAGTTTTTGGTGAAGGCGTGTCGATGCTTGCTTATTCGTACGTAATCACCGACTTTAAATCTTTTTCTAATAGGGTCGACCGTCTTTATGTAATTGTAAACAGATTTCAACAGAATTGAAGCATTTCTGCTGTTTACTTCGCTTGGTTTCATTCCTATCGTCCGGTGCTCTCGGTTGTTATAATCCTGAATTAATTTAGGTAGTATTTCCAACCAACGATAATTACCTTGCATACTAAATTCTTTCCACATCTTTTCCTTTAGTGTTCTATTGAAGCGTTCGACAATTGAACTCTTTAAATTAGAAAATGTGCTGTAATGATTAATACCATAGCGTGTCATAAGGTTCTTAAAGTTTGCGTTATAAAATTCTGTTCCGTTATCTGTCTGTAGGTTCTTCGGTATATTGTTTCGCTTGTCTAACAGAATCGTTTCCATAGCCCGCGTAACTTCCTTACCCGTTTTGTTTTTTAGTGGTACAGCCCATCCGTACTTGGAAAATGCATTAATAACGGTTAATATATATTTAAAATTACCATTAGCTTTTGAATAAGGAATCATCTCTACCAAATCAGCTTGAAATAAGTCCCTTAAACCCTTTATAACAACACGCCTGCGTCTGTAGTTTTTCCGTACTGGCGCGTGCAACTCATTTACAAGGGATCTCTTGATATTACTCATTTTGTGGACAATTCAATGACTAATTCAACACTAAATGGATGCTTCAATAAAGTGGGCGTTACTGTAGGCTTGCATACTATTTTATTCCCGAAGGATAGATAATTTAAGTCATTTGGATCGAATTGCTTCCCATCAATTATGAGTTGTACGTTTCCCTCAAATCGGGAAGAAACAATTTCACCAACATAAAAATAGTTAACATACTGTTTAACGTATCCTAAATTTTGAATAATGAAATAATTATCAACCTTATCTGTAGTTCCATCTCCGCTAAATGTTAATATAATTGATGGTCGTAAATATCGACGCTTCTTCAAATGAGTAACAATGTTGTGACCATGTACATGCTTACCAAACTTATCGATTACCATACTGGACGAGTGCTTTCCGAACCGGTTTAAACTCACCTTTCCTACTTCATGGTCGCTGACGTTTTAAAATAGAAAGTATGAAGCATGTATATTTATGATTTAACGTATAATCTTTGCCTCTGCTAGTTCAGATATGATAGATGTAATTTCGTTGACATGTGCGGAATTACCTGCAGCTTGAGAAGCCATTAACAATCGCAATCTATTGACCAGCTCATTGGGATCGTCCCAGTACTCGTACTCGATAAGAGCGTGAGGAACAACTTATTTCTGCAATGTACCACCCAAGGTTTTTTTCTTAGGATTCGGCCAGTACCTCGCCCAATGCACCCTGGGTTTGTCACCCTCCATGATAGGCTTGATAATATCTTGAAACTTTTGACTTTCATCCTCCGTGGTCAAACCTGCCTCTGGAATGTAATTCATGTAAGCTGCATTCGAACGTTGCAAGATATCTTTGTAATTGCGCACATCTTGAATTGTAAATCTGCCAGGATTGTTTTTAAATAATAAATCATATAATCCAGTGGTTCCCGCATATTTAAATTTTCCAACGAGAATATCCTTGTCGTCAAATTCAACAGGGCTAACACCTATGTAAAAGCCTTCCGGAGTCTGACGAACTCCGTATACTTGATCATACTCATCTGCCACATCCTTAGCCAAACCAACAATATACCTTCTGGGTAAAGGATCAAACATATCCAATGCAGCTTGTACATCGGGACTTGCCAATTGTTCTTCCAATTCATCTTTAAATCGTTCCACTCGATCTTTTCCGTAGGTTATAAGGGCTGCAGTATCATCGCTGGAATCTGAATACTCTTCATCGATATCCTCACCCGGTTGACCTTCAAATATCTCTTCTTGTACCTGGAATGATGGTATAGTTGGAGTAGAAATTACTTTTTTCTTTTCAGGAGTAGAGGTGATTAATTTTCGGCGTGTAGGTTTCAATGGAATTTTAGGTTTTTGTGTAAAATGTTCATCCTCGTATTTGGATGCTATGTCAGAAATGTCGTCCGTGAAACGTTCCATTTTAGAGATCTTTTCGGCCTTCGGATACAGACGTGGTTTTGAATCGGATAACAAACCAACTGTTTCTATTTTTGCAGCAATATCTTTTAATGGTTTCGTAATCGGAGAGTACGCCGTTTCCGTCCGAATTCTTGATTCTGCTACGTCCTCTTTTAACGAGCGAATTTTGTCTCGCAAGGCTTCGCGAGCAGTGATAAGTTCCGCAGCAAGCGTCTTCTTCATAGTGGGATGTACTTCAACGTAATGAAGTAAGTACTGTTTAAATAGACACTTTTAAACTTCAATGAATTTGTCAAAACCATAGCGGAACCGACCGTTAGACAAAGTACAGTCCAGGTCAATTACTAGGACACCATGTCTATTCTTCCAACAAGCATCGGCAATTCGCTTTAGATTATTAAATTCTATATCAGCCATTAGATGATCTTCGAACACGTGTTTTAAATTTGTTAGGTCCTGTTTAAACAACACCAACAAATTGCAGTTGTCACGAATTAACTGTTTAGGAATTGCGCTATAACTTTGACAAATCAAAAAACAATCAATATTTTTATGGCGACCGTATGAAAAAAAATCCTTAATTACATTCTGACCAGTACAAGGAACATCGTCAAATATGACTACCGAATATTCTTTCACTTCTTCCGGAGTAATAAACGAATCTATATTAGAAAATTCATAGTAACCACAATCTTTTATAGGTTCTAACAGATGTCTCAAAAAATCATACTTATTTTGGTACAATGAATTAGAACATAAATATATGTTTAGGAAGCGCAGGCCATTACGAGCAAGTAAAACCGATAGCATGACATTCGTTTTACCGACACCAGACGGTCCCACAATTATACCTCGCTTACACTTTCCGCCGAACAAGTCACTATGTCTCACAAAGTAGTCTTCGGCTGCACCTTTACTAAAATTAATTATTGGTAGAGTTAGCGGTTGCGATGAACACTTTACCTTCTCGACAATCATTACTCACGACCTACCGCATTCAAAAGTTAACAGGGTAATACTGAACTAAAAAACATAACTCAACATATAAGTAATAATATAATATGATATAATATGATATAAAATGATAATAATATAATAATAATAATAATAATAATATAATAATAATGATATAAAAAATAATAATAATTAGCCACCTAGGGGTGGCTAATCCCACACCTCCTCTGGTTCGCCAGGGGGTGCAACCGGCTCCGTCGGTGCAGGCGAGTGGGTGGGAGATGCATCCGGCCAAGGGTCAGGCGGTTCTATATTGCGCGGTGGCAGTTCCCGGTATACATTTACCGCCTCTATATTTACCGTCGTCGCTTTTATTGTCGACGACTCCTTGACCGCTTCTTTGAGCATCTCCATCTCCGCTCTTAAATGATTTAACTGAAAATTTTAAATTACTAAAACATGTATATAAATATGAATAACTAACGTACTACATCTTTCATCGCTCTTATTTGGCCTTCCATCACGGCCGCCCTCCTTTCGAATATTAATAGTTTGGCCAGGGTGCGAGGGCTAATAGTGGTCATTCTGTTAAAAGATAATGTATTAGCTATAAAGAAAATAATTTTAATAGGTTACTGTAGAAGAGAAAGAATTTGTTTATCCTTCGCAACCTCTGCAATCAAATCCTCAATGGTTTCGTTAAGAGAAATTTTTAGAGGATCATCATCAACCATAAAAGACGTCATCCCTTCTTTAAGCCGCAATAAATACACTAAAGAATGATTTAACTCAGTAACCTTTTGTTGAAGGTTATTGCTATAATTTCTGTGTAATAATTTGACATCTTCCAAAAGCAAGCTTTTAGTTTTTTCCAATGTAGAACTTATTGCGGTTGAAAAAAGGTTGTCTAATACTTCTGAATGTACAGCAGAAGTTGATGGAATGTTAGAGGTAGGAGGTAGAGTACTTGTAATCATTGTGGTCTGTACTTTTGGCACATTACCGATCTTCGAAGAAGAAGAAGAAGCAGAAGAAGGAGAAGTATGGCTAGCGACAACCAAGGAATCTTTCTTGTTTAAAGGAACTTGAAGAGAGGACAGGTCAGAAGTCCTTACTGCGCAGAATTGTGATACCGCCATTGCATTAAGAGAGTCGTCAGAAATGTGCTCGTTAATGCTGGAGGCGACTTTTCCAGCGTCAATTATAGACGCTTCCGTCGGTTCCTCATCAGAAGCACGCTTGCACTAAGCACCCCCAAACCCCAAACCACTCCCATCCCTACTCTTCCCTTTCCTCTTTCGGGAGGAGTTTAAGGAGGAGCTCCTTTTAAAAGAACTCCTCCCCTTTTCTTTACCATTTTTCCTTCCCTTTTTTCCTTTCTTTTCTTCCCTTTCTTTTCTTCCCTTTTTTTCCTTTTTTCTTCCCTTTTTTCCTTCTTTCTTTCTTCTTTCCTGCTTTTCTTCTACAAACCCAACCCAACCCAACCCAACCCCCCCCCCAACCCCTTTCATTATTCACCCTTTTGTACTAATAAAGACGCAACATTTTTTCGTTATACAAGAGAACCTTTATTTCGTTAAACAATTTACATATAATACATATACAAATTACACATTACAAAAACCACAATTTCCTCGGGTTGGTGGTGGTCCGTCAATATGCGTATCCATATGATCCATATTGTAATGCTTGAAACAAGGTAGCTTACATTGCAGTCGTTCTTCATTTCTGTATTTCGAAGGTAATTTGAACCAAACAGCTGCAAGGTCCAATGATTTCACTTTATCCAAATAATACTCCATTGGTAAATAACAAAGTTCGTAATTTTTTATATTCACAAACGATAAATCCCTTTCATATCTTTGCATAATGTCCCACACTTTATTTATTATGAAAGTTGAAAGCCCCAACCGCGTAACTAAACGCCAAATACGTTCCATCTCGAACTGTACGCTGTTCTACGTTTCTCAGTTCATTTATACCCTCAAATTTCTGAAGATGTATGAAAACAAGTAAAAAACGTTTGACAGAGAGCACATGCTTGGTGTCTTTTTATGGAAGGGGCACATTGGCAAGCCAACCTCTAATTTACATTCGTGTTCGGGCAATTCTTTGACTGGTATCGTTACAATTCTTTTTAAAAAACATGCTTTTTCATGCCCTTTTACGTAAACTACTTTTGCTGATCGACACAGATAATAAACGATGTCATCGAAACTGGATACCGGGACAAAGCCTACATTCCAATCGATGCAGTGATGATAATTCATTAACCAGTTGGCCGTATTGCGAAATTTGGTAGGTAAAGATGAAAAACTTCGAATTGGTTGGAATATGTAATGACTTACACGGTTCTTATTATCATAGGAGGCCAATTCCTTAGGAATAAATTCTTCATCATTAACCATAAAACCTTGAATATCAATTATAATAAAATCGTTTTCGCAAAGCATGCTCAACCCACTTTTAGACAGGCGTTTTCTTCGACGTTTAGACAAACACTAATTGACTATGGTTAACAAACGTTACTATATCAGTTGCTTGACAATTTTCGTCAGAGGTGAATATGTGAATGCTCTGTCATGTAATATTAACGCGTAGGCCGTAGTGCCCGCCGGAATCGCAGCTTTTGTTGAATACTCAATTTTTATTTCTACACCACTTTTATGTACTGCTTCCTGTTGGTACGTACAATCGATTCCAATTAACGGAGCATACGTTTTAAATTCTTCGGGAGAAAACAAAGGCTCGCTTTCTTGATAGTAGTACGCTTGCTGGAATCTTGAATACATATCATATAACACTGCATAATGATTATTATCAAAATCTACATTCAAATTATCATACGGGAAACGTTCGCCGTTCAGAAATACAGTTAAATTTGTTAAATTGATGTTATCAAACAGAGACAAATTTCCTGTAAAAGCACCCTTACGATTAATTTGAAATCCAATAATTATAAACCTCGGAGTTTCTAATTGTGGTGCTGTTTTTACTGCCCACGTTTGCTTCGTAGTCTGTGGTAATTGAGGATATTCGTGTATTTCCCAAGAGCGAAAAGGAACGTGAATATCCAAATTTCTTTCAGAAATTTTAGTTAATGTCAACTGCTCCCTTAGGCCAACAACCACGTGTGGGACTCTCCATACAATCTTAGTAATAATCAACTTCAATTTTTCATCGACCGGAGCTGTTGCAGGTTGGAAAATAACGTCGGTATCATCGTGTCCACGAATTAATACGAGCTCCTGCCGGACGTTCATCATAATTTTTCTAAAATCTTCAGCAAATCCCAACAATGTTTTCAATGGAACGCTTATACCGAAATTACCATTCTTATCTAATGCTTTCGAAATACCGACTTGATCATTCTCACCCGGTGTAATGTGCCAGCCGGCGTTCTCTAATTTTATAACCTCATTCCGGGTACATGAAAAGTAACCCTTCATACAAGATGTTATACCGACATTTCGTACGCTATCCACTAATATTCCATTTATAAGATACCTAATGTCGCTAAACATAAATGCAACAGCATTGCTAACCAATTGAGCTGTTGCACTAGCATTTTTTGTTACACTACCATCCGCAGCGATTTTACGAACGCTGCCTTCGACGTATAAATAACTCTCGCTCGGTAAAGTGTAATTATCTATTTCTGGAATTGAAATTCTTATTTCATCGTTGTTATCGTATGTCGTCGAACCAAATGGTTGATGAGAATGTAGTTCGTAACTCACAATTGATTGATCAGATTTTATTTTATCAGTCACTTTTAATATATCCATTACAATAAAACTTCGTATCCTAGTTGACTTAAATATCTTCGATTGCTAGGTGTTAATCGACTAATGGACTGTTCTCTACTAACGTTGCGCTCTCCTACAATACGCGCTTTATAGTTTCGACCATTGTACGTTTTCCCGTTTCTATCTCTTCTTGCCCACCTTTTCCTTTTACTTTGATATACTACAGACATAGTCTTTTCAATTTATGGATTTCAAGTGAACTCTCACGGTTAATTCCTCTTCTCTGAAATCAACCAATTTTCCGTCCTGGTCTAGTATGCGTACTGTTACACTACTAATCACGTTCGTTGAAACCGGCAAATAAATAGGCTGCTGTGGCGACTCAATTATTTTAAAACCTGCCGGAACGTTTGGGAAGAAGTGGTATAAAACGTGAACGGGAACTCCGTTGTTGTACGAACCTGTCACCAAGTTACAATAAATTTGTAAAGCGTTTGTTTTGTTTATGTTTACTACGTAATCCGAATACCGTTCCGTATGTTTAGGCACTATTCCAGGCTTAAAGCCCAGTAGGGATCCTATTGAGTTATCGCACGGAGAAATTAATTCTTCTAGTACTTTTTATACGAACGTGTTGAGTATTATTATTTCCCGTAATGTCTATAAAGACTCCTTTAGCATGTCTCCTCAGTAACTGTTCATTCACAACTCCGGCAATATCATCAATATCGTACGTTCCAACCGGTATTTCTATATTGTTTTTAAAATTACCTGTCTTATCTTCGTATTGTAAAATATTGTTACTTTTATCTACGTTTGCCAAACTATTGAACGTTTCGAAATTTAAGAGAGCCAACTCGTACCTTCCTGATTCATTCAAATATATTGGAGGGTTAAAATTACAAGATAACTCCGAAGATTTTCCAGACAATGTAAATGTGTAACTTGTATGTCCTGCTTCTTGCTCCATTATGTTTCTAACTGAACATGTTTTTTACCTACTACATGTTTTATTCATTAGGAATTTCAAACATAATTCGCCACAATTTTCTTTTCGGTCTTAAATCACCGTAACTATCAAAATACTGTATGTCTTTACCATCCTTCTTATATGCAATCCAGTGTGTACCTCGCCCATTCGAATTGTCAAGATTAACTATACCTCTTTCTACTTTTTTCACGTGCTTCGGAAGATCGTCTTTCATAAAAACACCGCGAAAATTTGGAATTTTCAGTATTTTTACGAACCTTTCCAATTCTTCGTTATTTAACGCATGACGAGGTATCTGAATTAGTTTTTTGAATTATTTGTAATACCACAACCTTTCTTATACGGTTTAATATAGAATCCTCTCCCTGCAACGCTAGCCTCTTTTCTATCGACATATAAACCACATCCTTTCTTATATGGCTTTATATAAAACCCGCTGCCTACAGGTTTAGCTTCCAACGCCCTGTTGTGTCTCTGATCTTCTTCCAAACGTTCCTTAGCCAACTTTGCGTCAGTGACAGTTTTCGCAATGGCAGCCGCCCCGCCACCGAGACTACCTAGAGCTCCCAAAGCGGCAAATAAAGGTACTAATGGTAGAAAACCTCCCTTTTTCGGGATTCGAATTATCCTGCCCCTAGGCTCAGCAATTTTTCGTCGTTTACTTTTTAATGTTCCGTATGCAGCTTTCACATTCGCTAATAGATTTTTAGTACCGGTTTTCGCAACTGCATTACGAGCAACCTTGAGCGCTTCTGAAAAAGATAAAGCTCCTCCACGCTTTGAGCGCTTCAATTTTCGATCTTTCTTCCTCACCGATCTTTTTCCAACACCCATGCCTATTGCTACTTTGGCTTTCATTAATGCTGCTACTGCAGATGATGCCGCCTTTTCACCAAAACTAGAGTCCTTACTGAATATTCGTTCCTTCGCCGCTTTATATAATTCCTTATCTGCACCGTGTCTGAATTTTAAATCAGAACTGTGTGTATACGCGATGTCGTGTTTTTTACACGCTTTGTCCAATGGATTCACACCGTGATCTCCTCTTTTTAATCTTTTTTCCAATTTCGTACCCGGCCCACAGAAATTATATCCAGGCAAGTGTAGTTCTATCGGAAGTTTATCAATCAATTTATTGAAAAAACCGTGACCAATTCGTTTACCCCTCAAAAGCCTACTGCGACGCTTCGATAGTGTCGATGTCATTTTATATTTTTTTCACGCGCGGTCCTTCTTTCTCTACACAATTATAAACAGCAAATGAATCACCGCTTTACTATCATATGCTTTATATTCTTTATTAAGGAGCATATTATACATATAGCTACTAATTTATAATACTGAAACGCTCTCGATACATCTTCAATCTATGTTCTACACTTAAATATTTTGCTAACAACTCATTTACGATTCTTATTCTACCCTTAAATCTAATTTCATCCAACATTCTTTCTTCCCAATCACCTTTCCTCGTTTTTCGGTAAGCGAACGACCATTGACACATTCTATACACTTGATTTTTAGATTCGCAAATTGTTACTTGTTTAACCATATTAAATTCACTTATTCTACAAAAACTTTTAACTTATAGCTTTCTAATATTAATACATATTTATAATGAAATATTTTTAACACATTCTCAATAAAGTATACAAGTCTATATCCAACAATATCTTGTCCATACCATACACTAGCAACTCTTGAGCTATGCACGACTGCTCACTTGGTCCAGTATTACAAGCTGCCCATACATTCGATTTTATGTCACCTTGCATTCCACTCACAACCTCAATCATATTATCATAATACGTATGGTATTCAAGACTTTTCAATGCGTCTAGCCTCACCGAAACTAATTCGGTTAATTTCCACAATTCATGCAACGAGTCATAAGCTAGGTAAAATACTTCTGAACCCCTATCCATTTTGAATACTTTTCTCGTATTCTCTATTCACAGACTGCTGCAAGACACACCACCTATAAAGAACTGTGCTGGAGTCGATAAATCACCGACAAAACTGTTTAAAATCAATTGTTTGCTGTTTACTATGTTCTTCCATTCAGGTTCAGATAAACTCAAGCATTGTCCTTTTCCCATTAACCGTATCACGGGTTCAAAATGCTGATTCGCGCACAGTCCAATAGATATCCATTTGGTTCTATTTTTGTTTAAATAATAGGTGCTTTCCGAGAACAGCGGCCCTTGGTTACTTTTCTGGTTTATCGCAGATTCATTGGATACAGTACTACTTATTACAGATGGCTGACCAATATTTTCGATAATCTGTTGACTGCTGGGATACACAAACTCTCCCAATTCTGTTGCCAATACATTGGTTGTTTCCGATACTACATTTTGCTTTGCATTTCCAGACGATATATTTGGCAATGATGAGCAACCTTCATTTTTTGTGGTTACAAGTGACTTCTTGTTTTCTCCCCTCCCCAACACATTTGGCGCAGAGTGGGGGGAATCTTTTTCACACAAGAATTGTGGGAACACATTTTCATTGATATTAATTAATATTACAACATTATTTACATTCTATCAGAAGACGTCGATGGGTGACCATATCGAACACGTTGGCATATAGAACGTTATCATAATTTATTCTCTGGTTTCTTACTTGGAGGAATCACTTGGGAGGAGGTTGGACATTAATTGAAACCTCATTAATTGGAAACTCCTCCAATATTGCAACCTTTAAGAGGAGTAGGTTTATACCAGTTAACCGAATCTGGAAACTTCTCCTCCTCCTCCTCCTCCTCCTCCTCCAACAATTAGCCGATTCTAGAACCTCCTCCTCGGACGCAGGTTCGAGGAGGAGGTTCTAGAATCGGCTAATCTATACTACTCTTCTGAACCCCTATCCATTTTGAATACTTGTCTCGCATTCTCTATTCACAGACTGCTGCAAGACACACCACCTATAAAGAACTGTGCTGGAGTCGATAAATCACCGACAAAACTGTTTAAAATCAATTGTTTGCGGTTTACTATGTTCTTCCACTGAGGTTCAGATAAACTTAAGCATTGCCCTTTTCCCATTAACCGTATTACCGGTTGAAAATGTTGATTCGCACACAACTCAATAAATATCCATTTGGTTCTACTTCTGTTTAAATAGTAGTTGCTCTTCGAGAACAGTGGTCCTTGGTTAACTTTCTAGAAGTTGTTTATCGCTGATTCATTAGATACAGTACAACTGATTACAGATAGCTGACCAATATTTTCGATAATCTGTTGTTGACTGCTGGGAAACACATACTCTCCCAAGTCTGCCAATACGTTGGTTATTTCCAATGCAACATTTTGCTTTGCATTTCCAGGCGATATATTCGTCAATGATGAGCAACCTTCATTTTTCGTATTCACAAATGACTTTTACTTTTCTCCCCTCCCTAACAAATTTGGCGCAGGTCTCTTGTTTGAGCATTTGGAGTTCGGTTTGGATGCCACTATCTTCAAAAATCTTTTACATTAATACATTATCTATTTAATATTCAATTTGAATTATTTACTTGTATATTAATTACACTACACGTAACTAAACACTCTTTGTGAATCTCCCCACTGTATGAATCACTATCGCCAGACATTTTGTATTTATAGCAGAAATAATAGGGTGGTGGGATCTTTTTCACATAAGACTTGTGAGGACTCATTTTCATTAATATTAATAAACATTACAACATTATTTACATTCTATCAGAAGACGTCGATGGGTAACCATCTACGAACATATCTTAATATGTCGACATATACAGAGCGTTATAATTTGTTTCCTCCTTGTTAATTGAAACCTCCTCCCACACTACAACCTTTAGGAGGAGTAGGTTTATGACAATTAGCCGATTCTAGGACCTGCTCCTCGGACGCAGGTTCTAGAATCGGCTAATCTATACTGCTTAAGTCAAGTACTACCTGTAAATATTATACCGGCTGTCTTAGAAATGCGTGTACAATGGAAGACCACAGATTCCCTGGCTGAAAGTAGGACGATATAAGTTATCTATATCTAAAGTTAGTAAAAGAAAACCTGATTTTATATAACTCAATCTAATCAATCTCGGTTAATCAATTTAAAACATTTTAGCCTTATTGTTCCTAGGTTCAATTAAACCATTTTTTCTGTTTTTGGATACATTATATATTAAAATTTCGGAATAGCCCATAGTAGTTCTGCCACTTTTTTTCTATGCGGTTAACCCAGAAATTGATATTTTTAAATATTTGCAAGCCTTATTTACGTCATTGCAATTACAAAATATCATCGTAGTTCGTAGTGATTTCTCCGGGGCGCATTGAAGTCATAAGTCTTTAAAACTTTAGGGAATAAACTTTAATAGGCATAACTCAGAGAAAACAAGCCCAACAATCAGGGAAAATTGAATCGGCTTCTTCTTCAACAGAGGCTCATCCGCATCCTAGTTATGCGTCAGATGCAGCGTTCCTCGTGATTAATGCGTTAGCATTTGTAAATCCAAAGGAATTACAGGGTGACAATGAGGGACTGGTTACGAAAAGCATTCGTCTAACAGCCTCTCTAGTAGTTAGGGGTCTCGTAATATACACCAGTAATTGCAGGAGTTACTTAAAGGTATTATTAAAACGATTTAAACTATAATCTATGTTAACCAATAATTAATAATCAAATTAAAAATTATTTTTTAACTGTACTTGTATTGGTAATTTATAATAAATGGCAGCTTTACATGTTTCATCTTCAGAAGCTTTGTTAAACAATCAAAATAGTGAACATTCCAAATATCAAATAAAGTTAATTACAAATTTGTTACAAATTAAACTAAGTAAAATTGAACGTTCATCAACTGCTAATTTTAATAAATTACCAATAGAAGTACAGATAAAGAATTCTTTTTAATTTAATTAAAGCATTATTCACGGCATTTGGCGAATTTAACCTTAAGTATCGTGGAATTATCGAGGACGATAGCGCAAGTTTTGTACGAATTGAACGACACCAAGACGCGACAACAAGTGGCTACGTTTTTGGACATTTAATGAAAAAGGGTGGTTCAACCATAATGCACGATGTTAATTGTGAGTCACACCTTAACGTCAAGTTTTTCGCCTAACTTAATTTGCCAATTGAGTAGCGCGTTAAGTTTTGTTAAAGCCTTTTACGAAAATGGGCGTTCAAACCAAAATGTATTTCGGGCACTTCGTAATTTTTTTTGGTCAGCGTCAGCATAACCGACCAAATATGTCCACAATTAGGAGAATTATGCGCAAATTTCAGCAAATCAGGTCTGTAAAGAATGTGAAAACACCTGTGCATGCTCGCCCAGTTCGTTCTACGGAAAACATTGGTGTTGCTCGCGATAGTGTAGCAGAAAAGCCAGCAATCTTGACTCGTCGTCGCACTCAAGTGTGGACCATCTTACGAACATCATTGTTGAAAAGCCGATGCATCCGCAAAGAGTGATGGTTGAATGTTCGTTGAGTGTTTATTTTGAGTGTGAAAATATTATTGGGCTGTTAGCAATTAGCTATCATTATGAAACTTGGCATATAATTAAAACACCAAAACAGTAGTGTTGTGTCAAAATTTGAATTAAATTCGTCAACCGGAAGTAGCACTGCGGATTAATATTTAACTTAAATACTTGTTCATTTTCTTTTCATATAAATTAGGGTTTCAAAGAAGAATACAACTTTAAAATTTTATACAAAACATTAGACATATATTATGTTGCATTTTTTCGTGAATTTGTGACCGGAAATTCCTAAACACATATATCAATTATATAAGTACGAAGGCTTTCACGACCGGTGTTAATTGAACTAAAATTAGAACTAACAATAGTACTAAGACTAGAACTATCACCAAGACTAACACTAAATCTAATACTAAAAACTTTCGGGTTTTGCCGTGTGTTTTTTAAAAAAATGTTTGACGTTTCGGATGCCATGTTGCAACCTTCTTCAGAAACTGGTTCGAAGTTATCTCACTTCCTAATTACTAGAGAGGATGCTTTTCGTAACCGGTCCCTCACTGTCACCCTGTAATTCCTTTGAATTTACAAACGCATCATCTGACGCATTCATCATGAGGAACTGGCGCATAACCAGGATGTAGATGAGCCTCTGTTGAAGAAGAAGTTCAGTTTTCCCTGAATGTTGGGCTTGTGTTAGTTCTAATTTTAGTTCAACATATAGCAATTGTTTTACAGAGTAATTGCATAATAGTGAAAAATTTGGCCTCTCTTTAAGAAGCCTTACTTTTGAGTGTAGTAGCATTATACGACTTCCGCTTATATCGGAAATGACTGCTTTAGTAGTTAGATACATTATGGAAATTTGTGTGTGTGTCGAATATTTTTGTCGGAACTAAGTTTGCTTATTATCACTTTTGGAGCGTCTAGCACCCTTATTAGTTCGAAGATCCGAACCAAACTTTGCAAACGCTTTTTAGACATCCCAACGAACAAGTTTCCGTATAGAAACCTCACTTCGGAAGGGTCCGCGAGGGTAAACCATCCCGCAGTAGATTATTATTTGGTCTACTATACCCTTATTAGTTCGAAGATCCGAACCAAACGTTGTATACGCTTTCTAGACATCCCATCGTACAAGTTTCCGTATAGAAACCTCACTTCGGAAGGGTCCGCGGGGGTAAATCACCCCGCAGTAGATTATTATTTGTTCTACTACCCTCATTAGTTCGAAGATCCGAACTAAACTTTGCATACGCTTTTTAGACATCCCAACGAACAAGTTTACGTATAGAAACTTCACTTCGGATAGGTCCGCGGGGGTGAACTACCCTGCAGTAGATTATTATTTTGTCTACTATACCCTTATTAGTTCGAAGATCCGAACCAAACTTTGTATACACTTTCTAGACATCCCATCGAACAAGTTTCCATATAGAAACCTCACTTCGTAATGTAACAGATATAGAATAACACGAGTGTTACTTGCAATCAGGGTATTCTCCCGATCGTGTGCTGTAAATATGTAAAAACCAATTTTAAAACGTATTATAGTCAAGTTTTGTAATATTATTGTCGGTAGTAATTCAGTATAAAAAACTTGTATACCACAACCCAAGCCTATTGTATATTCGGACTAATAAGGGTCGTAGATCAAATAATAATCTACTGCGGGGTGGTTTACCCCCGCGGACCCATCTGAGGTGAGGTTTCTATACGGAAACTTGTTCGATGGGATGTCTAAAAAGCGTATGGAAAGTTTGGTTCGGATCTTCGAACTTATAAGGGTAGTAGAACAAATAATAATCTACTGTGAGGTGGTTTACCCCCGCGGACCCATCCGAAGTGAGGTTTCTATACGGAAACTTGTTCGATGGTATGTCTAAAAAGCGTATGCAAAGTTTGGTTCGGATCTTCGAACTTATAAGGGTAGTAGAACAAATAATAATCTACTGCGGGGTGGTTTACCCCCGCGGACCCATGCGAAGTGAGGTTTCTATACGGAAACTTGTACGATGGAATGTCTAGAAAGCGTATACAACGTTTAGTTCGGATCTTCGAACTAATAAGGGTATAGTAGACCAAATAATAATCTACTGCGGGGTGGTTTACCCCCGCGGACCCTTCCGAAGTGAGGTTTCTATACGGAAACTTGTTCGATGGGATGTCTAGAAAGTGTATACAAACTTTGGTTCGGATCTTCGAACTAATAAGGGTATAGTAGATCAAATAATAATCTACTACGGGGTGGTTTACCCCCGCGGACCCATCCGAAGTGAGGTTTCTATATGGAAACTTGTTCGTTGGGATGTCTAAAAAGCGTTTGCAAAGTTTGGTTCGGATTTTCGAACTAATAAGGGTGTTAGAGCCCATTGAAGAATTGAAAGGGGTGGTTTACCCCGTGTTAAATATGTTTTAATCTGGTCTAATTGCATCTAATATAATATATTGTTTCATGTTGTTTCTGTATTAGTTTCATGCTTTTTGTGTGAAAAAAAGCGAACCCCAAGTTGCCGGTATGTCGGACGTCTATGGACGTTCGGGTATCTTCGGAAATTTCTACTGCTACATTTTACTGCTATCTTCACACCGGTATAATTGACGTCATTTCTTAAACCATTTTGAGACGGTGATAAGTGTTTTAGACGTTCGAATGATGTCAAATTTTATACCACATTTTTTATAAAAGCCGTTAAATTTAATTTACTACACTACATTTTTGTATAACACTGTTTTGTAAATTATTGTATATCCTCAGGTGTTCTTGTAAGAAGTTGTATTGGTCCATGATTTTTGAAAAATGTTATGGGTTGGGTTGTTATGCTCCAGCTTCACACTATTTTTCATATTAAATGGCATGAAATTGCTTTTCAGTTCAGTTTGGTTATGTTAGGTTAGGCAACCAACCTAAACCAACCCATAACCACAGAAGAACCAGAAGCAGGGTTGCCAGATTTAAATTATGCCATTATGGTAGTGGAAATTACAAAATATGGTATAATATGTGAAAATATGGTATATATTATTTATAAAAGGTTTCTCAATTTAATAACTAAACAAAAATGGATTCTTTGTCATCCTCCATATTTTCATTATTTATCGATTTATCAGTAGTGGTAGTTGCAGTGCGAGGATATAAGTTGGCTGATGTCATTTTATTAATAAGGGTTTTATCTGGCGTGCAGTTATAGCATCCATTATTTCTTTTTAGTTCGTCCGATGTAATTATAATTGAATTTATTGTTTTTGTGGCTAAACGTGACCTGATTTTCGTGACGTTTAAATTTGCTTTTGAAAAAACACGTTCACAAGCTGCGTTAGAATGTGGCAGAGTAAATAATTCAAAAATAAATTTTACTAAATCTTTGTATAGATAATTACCGTCCAAGTCTTGCATGTTATAAACATTAGCCCAGTAAGCACAAAAGTCTGTGATAGCAGGTTTTTCAGCATAAAGCACAAAATGTTTCCACTGATCATTAATAGTATCAGCCCTACAGGTTTCATTTCTAGTAACAATGCGTGGTACTAAGCTAATTACATCCAGAATGCTGCACGGCTTATTTATAAAACGTGGAGCAAATATGTGTAGCTTACTTAATAATGGGTGATCAAAATCATATCGTTTTTTTAGTTCCTCGCAGGTCGTAATAAGGAATTTTCGTACATGTATCAAAAATTTGTCTAGCTCTTGTTTACTCAACTTGGATTTATGATTCAACACATTAGCACCTAGGTGTATATTAATGGGATTGATAAAATATCTACTATTGTTTGGGTTTATTACATTTAGTGGTGTTCTGTTGACATAATCTTGATTAAGATATATTGACAGTATTTCTTTATAGGATTCACACATCTTTTTATGCAAACCTACTACTACAACTTGGTCACTTTGAAATTTTTCATTTAAGGTTGTTAGTTTTGGAAGTATCCATTCTAAAAAGTAATAATACAACCGTAATGAAATGTCGTTTAAATAACAATAATTTTTTCGAGCAGATGGTAATTTATACTCTAACCATTGTGAAGTGAAAAATAAATTTAGAGCATCCCATTGCTCGTTTATCCTTTTCACAACGTTCAAAAGAGATAACCACCTTGTTTGGGATAACTTAAGTATTTTATGCGGTTCTGCATTGCAAAATTCTTGAAATTGTCTAAACGAAATTATTCTTTTTGAACTTTGTTTAAAAAACCCATAAATATCTTTCGCCAAATCTTCACACTCCTGCGGCAACTGTTTGCAAGCCTCACTTGCACATAAGTGGATCGAATGGCAAATACATTTTAAAATAACAACTTCTGGAAAATCAGCTTGCAGTTTTGTTATTACTGAATTATGTGCCCCCATCATCGTATTACATCCATCGGATGCAAACCCAACCATATTTTGTAGAGGAATGTTCTGATTTTTAAACGTTGTCTTGATGAGATCATACAATTTTTGAGCTAGAGAAGAAATACATCATTATTATAACTATTATTATATAACTATTTTTTAAAAAACGTACCAGTAGCACCCTGATTTGCACCTTCAGGACTGTTTTCAGAAAAAACCTCGATAAATTTTAATGTACGAGTATCTATTTCTTTCAAAGAATCGTTAAAAAACCGAACACAAATACATAAATGCTTTACAGCGGCTATGCTTGTTGACTCATCGATAATAATGCTAAACTTGTTCCTTCGTAAATGTTCAGCGAGTAAATGTTCATAATGGGGGGTTAAAACATTATTTAAAATATTTGTAGTTTTCGTACGGTTAAAACTTATAGTTTGTGCAATTTTGGAATCGGGAAAAGCTCGTTTGACTATTTTACTTAAGTGGTCTGCCGTACGGAGAGCAATGTTATGTTCCGTAAAAAAATTCGTAAATAAAATTTCAGCCGTTTTTTTACTATTATTAAGATTTTCCTGTTCATTACTCATTGTTAATGTCTCAGTTATAGATTTTTGAGATCTTCCAGGTATCAATTTAATATTCTGCGCGTGTTTTTTGGATATACTATGGTTTTTAATTACTGAAACATCACATTTTAACGACACATTACATACGATGCATTTAGCTTTATTTTTATAATTGATATCTCGTTTTAACCATGGTTTAAATTGCTGTTCCCATTCAATTCGATAATTCTGGGTTATTTTTCTTTTTTTTAATATTGGTTTGTCACCGCCACCACTATCACTGCCGCTACTCATTGTTTTATAATGCAAAACGAAAAGCAATTTAATTAACAACACTGACCAATTTAATCGTCTCACGTCTGTGACCGTTTGTCGTTTTAATGGGAATTTGGGAAATCCCCAGTTCTATTTCAACATCATTTTATTTGGGATCTTCAAATCTAGATGACGCTAGTTCCTCTACTAAACAGTTTCCTGTATAAATCAGTATCACAGTTATTATTAAATAAAAATTACATTTTTATAAAAATAATGTAATTATAAATATGTAATAGTGAATATAGTATAAAAAATGTTAAAATTATGGTATTTTCTTTCTGCGAATTGGATAATGGTATTAGCTATAATATTATGGTAGAAATCACAGAATAACCAGAAAGGACAAAGAGGCTCTCCCGCCAAAACTCATTTTTATGCGCATGTGCTGGTCCGCCATATCGTTGAAGTTTATTTACATCCCTGTTACCACGTACGTTTGTTGAAATTATTAGATTGCGAAAGTTTTTCTTCGAGTTATACCCTAGTTATTTAGTATATTATTCTATTTTTTCTAATATTTTAAAGTAGTATTGGTTTTTTTATCTTTTAGCGTAGTTTATTTTTCAATTTTTTTAATAATAGTTTTTTTAGTAGTTACTATTTTAATTAATTCATTAAGCTAATTTATCAGATTAAGATTATTTTATACCATAACGTTTCAAAATCCGAATATGAAAAAAGCACCTAGTGCAAAATTTTAAATTGTAAATAATTAATAAAAAAAAATAAATTTTTTAATATTTTTAATTAACAATATACTGTACTAAATGAATTTTATATAATGTATTAAATTTTCATAACAATAATCATAATTATATCTTCAATAGAATTTAGTAAAAGTAAATTTCAAAATCACTTTAGTGGACACTCCTACAATAGAGGAGTACTTTACGTTTAAAATTGGCGCCTACACGCCAACGCTATGGCCGAAGGTCAAACAAAATAACTGGTGAAACATCAAAGGCACCGCCGGTTTTGTCCTTTCTGGTTATTCTGTGGTAGAAATACCATAATTATGGTACATCTGGCAACGCTGACCAGAAGTGACACTGGAGCTATCCCGCCAAAACTGGTGTCGTAAAATAAGGGGTGCCGATAATGCGCCTGTAATGACGTCATAGTCACGTGGTAGTCCCCCTTATTGTAATTAATTTAAAAATATGTTTCTCAATTATTCTGTTTAAGTTATTGTCAACCGTAAATACATTTTTATTTTAAATAAATATTATTTGACATTACTTTGAATGTACATTAAAAATATGTTTATTCAAATATGCGCCTGTGGTGACGTCAAAGTCACGTGATGGTACCCCTTATTTTAAATCAAGGTCAAGAAACGAAGTGCCGCCAACATCAAACGAATCGGCGTCAGTGTCACTTCTGGTTATTCTGTGCCCATAACATTCCTCATATTGAATGATATGACGTTGGAGCTTAACCTATGTAACTAAAGCCAGCCCAATCTAAGGAATATTTTAAGTAAGTTTTTTGGAAATATTCCATGATTTTTTCTTCTATAGTTGGAATGAGTTGAGCTCCAACTTTAAATTATTAAGTGTAAGGAACGGTATGATGTTAAGCTCAAACTTTATATCTCCATCATATAACAAAAAATCAAATCTATAACAACAAAGTATGATTTATGTTCAAATCAATATGAGAGATGGTATCAAGTTTCCATTTGGTTGATTCAACTTACATATCATCCTTCATACCAACTTCATAACCAAACATATTGCACATTTTACTTAAATATTAATATTATTCCCATATTAATATTACTCCAATAGAGTGAAATGAAGAATTTGTCTGTTTTAGTATTGAACGTTATCTTAAGTAGTAATTTTTAGACTTCATTGAAAACACTTCTATATCTAATGATATTGATGTTGATGATATCTTTTGTATTTGGAATGGAAATATTGATTCCCTTAATTTGTTCCATAATTACATTAATGATCTTCACAATAGATTGAAGTTTACAATAGAATTACAACAAAACAAAACATTAAATTTTTTGGATCTCACCATTTGCAATGAAAACAATCATCCTTGCTTCAGAATATATAGAAAACCATCTTCTATTCCTGTCATTATACCTTTTGATTCGTCTCACCCTTTAACTCACAAAATGGCCAATTTTAGATTTCTAATAAACAGAATTGATAATTACCCTCTTAAGCAATCTAATTATAGCTCGGAACTAAAATATATTTATAATCAAGCACAGAATAATGGTTTTCCTAAAGAATTAATAACTAAAATAATACAAAATTCACAAAAAAGATTAGATCCTTTATATGTTCAAAGCAGAAACAAAACCCCCTTCATATCTATTCCCTATCACCCTTCTCTAATGCCTTTCAAACAGATTCTATCAAAATTTAATCTAAATCTAACATTCCACAATAAAAACTCCATTTTAAATATCCTATCTAATCACAATCCTAAATCTAACCCTTTAAATCAGAGTGGTATATATTCTGTTGATTGCCTTAATTGTAATGCAAGATATATAGGGCAGACTCGTCGGAAACTACAAATAAGAATTAAAGAACACCAACAGAAACTAGAATCAAATATATTCCAACATCAAGTTAAAACCGGCCATAAATTTAATTTTAAAGGAGTTAAGCTATTACACCGATGCAACAAGGGTCATAAAACGGATCTACTAATTCTAGTAGAAATCATGAAATCGATAAAAACAATAAGGACTCAAGAGGCCCGTCAAGTTCACCGTTCACAAATAAATATTATAAATAATCAGATAGAACTCCAGCGCAAACCACTTTTCACCTATCTTTGTTAATCTCGTTATATCTCTTTTTAATCCTGTCTTATTATATAATTTATTTTATTTCATGTCTGTTCTTTGTGGTGTTTATCGTGTTATTTTATCAAATTTTATCAATTTTAAACATTTTTAATTTATTTTAGAATTTTTTATACATCTGACAGTAAGTTGTTTTATTTTTTAATTCTCAATTTTAGTTTTTATCAATTATACAAGATTTCTTGTCATCATTTAATATTTCTGTAGATTTAGCTGATGATGGCTTATGAGGCGAAACCGGTACTGATTAAATTTAATTTTATAGCGTGATAGAAGTTATTTATTTATTTTTTTCCGAAAGTTATCTTAAGGCTGCGTTAAACGTAATGAAAAACAGGTATTTAAAACAGGTAAAAAAAAGGAACTAATGTAAAAATTAGCTTACTAGGCTTTGTAGTACATATCGACAAAGAGAGATATTTTTATTGTTATTAATGAAAAAAAAATCATAAAGTTGGGTGTATTTTTGGCAATATCGCTTCGTTTATAGAGAGTAAACTAATTCACAAATCACATCGAAAATACACTCACTATAAGCAGAACATTCCCCAGAAATAGTTTAAGATCAAAATGACACCCCTTATGACATTAATTTGGAGAAACCTTGGAATTACTTACTTACATGTAAACTATATGGGATAATAAATAAACCAGAATTTAGGCAACCGTACTAACACATTAGCAGTTTGGCTATATTTTAATAGATGTCGAGGTGTTTTAAAGTAATATATTTTAACGATTACTATAAAATTTTAGTAGTATATCATTCTGTTAAGTTCCCATTAGATTAAATATTGATAATATATTGTTTTAAACTAAATATTAAGGTAGAAAAATAAATTAGTCGATGAGAATTTATGACAAGAAAGAAATTACAATGCGTGGAAGATGGATATTTCGAATCTTAACGATCTCAAAGATTTTTTGATTAAAACTTAATCATATATTTTATTTAAAAAAATAATCGATTTAAAAAGTCCTATCTCAAGATCTAATTGAGATATCGCAATAAAATAAAAAGCAATTTGAAGTAAATTTATTCATTATTTAGATCCCCAAAAACGGTTATTTCGAATCCTTAAATCTCAAAGTTACGATTTTTTGATTAAAACTTAATCATATATTTTATTAAAAAAAATAATCGATTTAAAATAATCGTATCTCAAGATTTAATTGAGATATTGCAATAAAATAAAAAGCAATTTGAAGCAAATTTATTCATTATTTAGATCCCAAAGACGGTTATTTCGAATCTTTAAATCTCAAAGTTACGATTTTTTGATTAACACTTAATCATATATTTTATTTAAAAAAAATAATCGATTTAAAATAATCGTATCTCAAGATTTAATTGAGATATTGCAATAAAATAAAAAGCAATTTGAAGCAAATTTATTCATTATTTAGATCCCAAAGACGGTTATTTAGAATCCTTAAATCTCAAAGTTACGATTTTTTAATTAAAACTTAATCATATATTTTATTAAAAAAAAAATAATCGATTTAAAAAAATCGTATCTCAAGATCTAATTGAGATATCGCAATGAAATAAAAAGCAATTTGAAGCAAATTTATTCATTATTTAGATCCCCAAAGACGGTTATTTCGAATCCTTAAATCTCAAAGTTACGATTTTTTGATTAAAACTTAATCATATATTTTATTAAAAAAAATAATCGATTTAAAATAATCGTATCTCAAGATTTAATTGAGATATTGCAATAAAATAAAAAGCAATTTGAAGCAAATTTATTCATTATTTAGATCCCAAAGACAGTTATTTCGAATCCTTAAATCTCAAAGTTACGATTTTTTGATTAAAACTTAATCATATATTTTATTAAAAAAAATAATCGATTTAAAAAAATCGTATCTCAAGATCTAATTGAGATATCGCAATGAAATAAAAAGCAATTTGAAGCAAATTTATTCATTATTTAGATCCCCAAAGACGGTTATTTCGAATCCTTAAATCTCAAAGTTACGATTTTTTGATTAAAACTTAATCATATATTTTATTAAAAAAAATAATCGATTTAAAATAATCGTATCTCAAGATTTAATTGAGATATTGCAATAAAATAAAAAGCAATTTGAAGCAAATTTATTCATTATTTAGATCCCAAAGACAGTTATTTCGAATCCTTAAATCTCAAAGTTACGATTTTTTGATTAAAACTTAATCATATAATTTATTAAAAAAAATAATCGATTTAAAAAAATCGTATCTCAAGATCTAATTGAGATATCGCAATGAAATAAAAAGCAATTTGAAGCAAATTTATTCATTATTTAGATCCCCAAAGACGGTTATTTCGAATCCTTAAATCTCAAAGTTACGATTTTTTTATTAAAATTTAATCACATATTTTATTAAAAAAAAATCAATTTAAAAAAATCGTATCTCAAGATCTAATTGAGATATCGCAATGAAATAAAAAGCAGTTTGAAGCAAATTTATTCATTATTTAGATCCCCAAAGACGGTTATTTCGAATTATTAACTCTCAATGTTACGGTTTTTCGATCAAATTTTCTACCAATAGAATTGATCGCTTAACAAAATGGGTCCTTATTCTATTGAATGAGTTTCTTTTTATTCTTCTTATGATATACTATTACCTACATATTTTTTATCAGATAAATATTAGTGGTATACCTATAAAAACAATATTTCATTTTATCATAAAAAAGAAGCTTTCTAATTAAATATGCCATAAACTAAACGGTAATAAACAATAAGCCACGTATACGAACTCCTCTATTCCAGTATGAGAATAAATACAACATTTTTCAAGAACATTTCTTTTATTGTAAAACTAAAAATAAAAGTAACAGTATCAATGTTTAGATATATTGTGGTAAAAGCTAATATTATTAAAAAATAAATTAAAATGGGTTTTGGCCAATCCGCGCGGAGTTGAAAAGATGGTACCCAGCTCAGACGGAACGTGGCGTCTTACCGTCTACGCACGACATATAAATAAAACGAGATTTTTTGATAAAATTATTTTATTTCAAATTCAATAAGTGATTTTGTATATAATACATAAATAATGCATATAAATTTAAACAATATAGCGTGGAACTAATTTCTTTAAAATTTGATTTTTAATATACATCAAGAATAATAATAATGATTATTATATGCGCCAATCACAAAGAAATACTACCAAGAAATGAATCGGCAACATCACGAAGGGTGGTTCAGACATGTATTGTCCATAATTTCTGCAAGATCGGTTATCATGACAGACGAAGCCCCATATCTTACTATGTTGGATCGTAATTTCAGAAATCCAATAAGAGCATGGAAAAATGGGGATATCCTCAGGTGGCTTCAGGAAAGAAATGCGTCGCTACCTGAAGATGATACTTCATTTTCATCGATGACCAGATCACAGCTTTTGCAACTGGCATGTCCTTATCATCATCAGAGACGTTATTTGTTATACACTTTGGTACAAAAATTAGGGGCGACGAGGTAAAATTACTTTGGTTACAAGCACATTGTGAGTTTAACGCAATTGTGTTAATATATCGCTATGCTAAAAACAAAGTAACAAAGAACACCAATACCTATAAAATTGACGATGTTCTCAATTTGTGTCATGATGCAATTGCTTCAGTTACGCCACAAATCTGGAAAAATTGTGGCAGACACGCTAAGGAAATTGAAGACAACTACAGAGAGAAACAACATCTTGTCGATATCGACATGTACGAACAAGTTGTTAACGTAGATGAAAGCGACAACAGTACTGCATCAAACGAGTTCTGTTAATACCAGATTGAATTTTGGAAGAAACAGGAAGAGAAGAGACAATAGAAAACAGCAATACCAATGATCCCGATGCTCCTCGTCCTTCTGGATTCCGGAATGCTATTCAGGAAGGTTGCCGGTTTGGTGATTATAGCAGAGGCAAAGATGATGCGGGATAAATTACGCGAAGGAAATTGATTTGAATTACATTCTGTAATTTTTTATTATTAACTACATTATTAATTTTTATTATAATAATCATTATTATTATTTTTGATAAATAATTAAATTTATATGCATTATTTATGTCTTATATACAAAAAAAAACTTGAATTTGTAATAAAATAATTTGATCTAAAGTTTTAAACATTGTTTTATGTATATATAAAACAATGTTTAAAACTCAAGTATCATCAAATAAGATTAAATAGTCTCGCATTTCGCTTGATACGAGTAGTGGTGGGAAAAGAATCGCTTAAATATACGAATTTTATTTATTTCCTCAAATCTGGGTGGTGCGTCATCTGTTAACGACAAGATCTCGAATCAAAGCGATCTCGAGATTTAGAGGTCATCTCAAGAACGTTCAACGTTTAACGCGGCCTTAAGTGTTGCCTTCATATGAACTCTTCACACTGTGGTACAATATTTAATTTAAGTTTTAATATAGATGATATTTCTTCATTAGGAAGTAAAAATTTGCAACTATGGCCTAACCCAACCCGTTTGCTGTTAAGGTTTTCTTTGGAGTTTCAAAACCATCGGCATTAGGACTTTATATGCCAGATTTTATTTTTGAATTATCTAATTTATTCAGTAATGGTTTAAATTAATTTGATAGGATCTATAAAGTGAAAATATTTTGTATTGTTTGAAATACTCTTGTTGTGAAAGATGTCATGAACTAGGTCAATACATTAGCAGTTTAGAGAAAGGACAAAGAGACTCTCCCGCCAAAACTCATTTTTATGCGCATGTGCGGGTCCGCCATATCATTGTTTATTTACATCTGTGCCTCAACCACGTGCGTTTGTTGAGATTGTTTTGATTACCAAAGTTTCTTTAAAAGTTTTGCTTATCTTTCAACGTAGTTTAGTTTTTCTATTTTTTATAATAGTTTTTTAGTAGTTTTTATTTTAATTCGTTTTTATTGTTATAAAATGAGTGCAAAAGGTGGTTGTTATTGTGTGGTACGTGGTTGTAATACCAGCACTGTTGGCTCAAATATAAGTATGTTTCGCATACCAAAAGACGTAGAAAGGTAAGAAAAAGTAGTAATAATATATACAATTTGAATTACCTTTATGTAATTGTTTTAGAGCAAAGCAGTGGCTGAAGGCATGCAATCGTTTAGATTTGGCGAAGAAATCTATACAACAATTATATAACAATCACCGAGTTTGTGTACTGCATTTTCGTAATAACATGTTCAGTGACCCATATAGAAAAAGATTGTTGCCCACTGCAATTCCCACCGAAATTGTACAATACAAAGAAACAAACCAAAAACCTGAAAGAAAAATTGTGATATCTGGTAATTGTATTAATAAATGTTAATTTAAGTATATTTCTTAATGAATACTTTACTTCAGATGTTCAATTAGCTCCTTCTATATCAAAAGGGATCATTTCACCAAAAACAGACTCTCTCTCAGGTATAAATGAAAGTATTTGAACACTATCTATAAATATAAAGGTTTTTTCTTGTAGAACCGGGACCATCAGGAGTTCATCGTGGTGATACCCAAAAACATAATAGTGAATTGTTAGGTAAGTTTAATAATTAATGTTTCTGTTATTATTATAATTATACAGCATACAAAATTTCCTTCTACTACAATTGCCAATTTTTAGATTTTCAATACAGCCCATTATTTGTGGATGTAGATTCAGAATCAACAGGTAATCCATTAAAATTTCTTACTTAACTTTAACAAATATTGATTACTTGTTTAATATCATTATTAATTGTTTCTGTGGTTCTATATAAATAGAAAGTGGTCCAGCTTCATCTATGTCTACCCCCAGCACTACAACATCAGGTATTATGATTTTCTCTAATTACAAAATGTATTGGAACAATGCAAGACAATAATTTTACCATATCATAGTTTTTAAATTATCTTTGAATTGTTGATTTAGTGTGTTTTTTTTAAAATTTTTGTAGAAACTTTTACTCAAACAAACATGTCACTGTCTTCAGGAACACGACGAAAAAGAAAACTAAGACAGTCTGTAAAAAACTTACGATCTGAAAATGTAAAAGTGAGAAGACTAATCATGAATACAAGTACTACCTTTGATTATACATATATAGATAGCTCACCTAATGGTAAAATTTGGAAACCAATAATTGTATATAATGGGATGCGAGTGTAATAGCTGTGGGACACAAGATAAAATATGATAAAATAGGCAGTGTAATCGGCACTGAATACAAAACTTCTCCTATTCAATACTAAATGTCTCTGCTTAAAAATACTATTAAATTCAGTGTAAGTCGGTTTTAACGAACTTGATTATAACGAACTAACGTAAAGTCCGGAATATGTCTGTATTTAACATAATCTAATTAAATTTGTCTATAACGAATCCAGTTATAACGAACTTCTAGCTATAACGAACTGATTATTGTTGAAGTGGTTCCGGTTATAACGAACTTTTTTCCTGATTTCAAGTGAATTCCCTAGCAAAATAGCTACGATCAACTTATATACGATTTGGTACTGCTATTTTTTAAAAGATAGCAGTGGAGCCCCACGATGTTTTTCTTATCTACCGGGGAATCATAAGAAATAATCGATTTTGGCTTGAGACTACTTAGTAACGTAACATTGTTGAACGCTACTTTGGAACAATTGTATCTTTAATTTTTTATTTATTGTCTCTGTTATCAATGTATTAACTGTTTTATAAAATGGAAAACTCGAAAAAGCGAAAAGTATTTTCATTAGAAGACAAATGTGAACATCTATGACAAATTATACGTCAGCTCATAGTAAGGAAGAAACAGAGTGAGGTATGCCGTGAACGAAATTTGAGTAAATCTACAGTAGTTATGATGTGGAAAAATAAAAATGGTTTTCTAAAAGCGTGCAACTAGCGTAAGTGTTAAAAAAAATCCGAAAATATGTTCACGCAGAAACGCCAACAAAATGTAACAATCAGTTCAAAAATTTTAATTATTAAATGATATCTTTCTTTCCATTTTTATTTAATAAAAATACTAATAGTTTTGCACTGTAAATGGATTTTATTTTCATTTTTCTCTACCGGTTTCGCCTTCTACAAGGCATCATCAGGAGAATACGTCAAAAATCACATCAAAGTTATATCTCAAGATGTAACATAAACATTTTATCCAGTATAATTGTATATTCCACTCGAAAAATCAACAAAATTAAGATATCTGGAGAAGAAAAACAATCGAAACGAAGATAGTAAAACGTCTGTGTGTCAGGTTAGGAAAGGAGCGCTTTTGATAACAAAAAAAAATTTTTTTGTTATCAAAAGCGCGCCAATTAAGAGCCAGTTTAAAGATAATGACATTTTTAATGGTGATGCATGCAACAGGTTTATTTTATAAACTTACTCCTAATAAAACTTTAAAGTTTAAAGGGGAAAACTGCAAATGGGGAAAATTGTTAAAAGACAGAATAACGGTGTTGGTTTGCGCAAATATGTCTGGCACTGAAAATCGTAAATTAGTGGTCATAGGGAAAGCGAAAAATCCAAGGTGCCTTAAGAACATTCGCACACTACTTGTAAAATATTATACCAATTCTAAAGCTTGAATGACGGGAGATATTTTTACTGACATTGTAAGCGAATGGGATACAGAATTAACCAAGAAAAAACGTAAAATAGCTTTGTTGGTTGATAATTGCCCTGCTCACCTGAACATCCCCAATTTAAATTCAATCCAGTTAGTCTTCATTCCACCGAATATAAGCAGTAAACTTCAACAAATGGATTAGGGAATAATTCATTTTCTCAAATGTCATTATATAATGGGTCAAAAAAGTGTTTGGACACTTTTCTGGACTAACATTTTTTAAGAAAATACCAGAAGAATATGTAAACACATTGGCAAAAAAATCAGGCTGAAATCAGAAATATATGTTTGTTTTATTCAACAAAAAATAAAATTTCAATAACAATAAAGTATTTGGACACTTGCACGTTTTGCCTCAAAAAACCTTTCCTGGAGGAGGATTTTCCCCAAGGGGAACCCTCCGACATTTACGTTGATTTAACCTAACCTCAAAAATACTAAAACATCAGTTGAATTTCGTTGTTCCGGACGCCCAAAGGTGTTAAGTGTACAAAATGAGAGGTACATTTTACGCGAAATGAAGAAAAATCGCCGTATTAGTGCATAAACTTTAGCCGTAAACCTCGGAACAATTTCAGGAAAACATGTACATTCCGAAACTGTTCGAAATGTCATGTGAAAAGCTGGCTATCATGGCAGAGTGGCACGAAAAAAGCCATTTACAAGTGAAACCAATAGACTTCGACGCGTTAAATTTGCAAGACAGTATATTGATCAGCCAATAGACTTTTGGAAAAACGTAATTTTTTCCAATGAAAGTAAATTTAATATATTTGGTTCGGATGGTGTAAACCTAACACTGAACTACAGAAAGAAAACTTGACACCTATAGTCGAACATGGAGGTCTCTGGTGGACATGTAATGGTTTGGGGTGCATAGGGTACAGTGGGGTAGGAAATCTTCATTTTGTTGACGGTATTTTGGACGCAAAAGGTTGCCTGAAGATACTGCAAGGTAACTTACATCACAGTGCGATCAAATTAGGCATAAAAGATAGCTATATATTCCAACCAGACAACGATCCTAAACATACCGCTAGGATTGTAAAGAAATGGATGCTTTACAGAGTTAGAAAAACCCTTCCCCACTCTCCCCAATCCCCGGACTTGTATGTATGTATGGAATGAGGAGTACGTATTCACATTTGTACACTGGCTCCCTTTAAGAGGTTTGAGATGTTAAATGCGAGTATATAACTCGATTTTTGGATGATTCTGCTTCCTGACCGACCCCCCACCAAACCGTACGTGCTATGGCACAGGCCCAGTGTGGGTTCGCACCTGTCAGGTGCCGCTCCAGGATACCACCACATTCTCGTGAGCATTCAGCTATTTTTGTTCAAACCCCCTACACACATAGTGATAACGACAGCCAGAGATGAACGACTAGTTTCCGGAACCGACGGCTTAACGTTCCCTCCGAGGACGGGTGGGCGGCTTGGTGAAAATGTTTACACCGAGACTTAAATCCGTTGGAAAATCTATGGCATCAGTTGGATTTAAATATAAGAAAACACCATATAAGAAATAAAGATGAGTTAAAAATGTACCTGCGAGAAGAATGGAATAAAATTACCAGGGAAACTACCAGCAAGCTTGTGTCATAGACGATTGCAAGCAGTATTAGAGGCTTCTGGAATGGTTACAAAGTACTAAGACTTCGTAGAAATTAGATAAACTAAATGTTCTTTTAGTTAAATTTTAGTGTTCAAACTCTTTATTGGAATTAAAATTGTACTGAAATTAATCTTACAGAAGAATATATAAAATGTGACGAAAATGTGGCAATATCTGAATTTTTAACGGATGACGAAATTGCCGCTACAGTCCTGCATTGAAAAGATTTGCGAACTAGACGATGAAGAGAAAGAACGATGAAATCGTTCTGCAATACAAAGGTTGTATGAAATTCGATGGTATTTACAATCGCTAGCATTACTGGAAAATATTTTAAATAATTTTGGTAGTGTAGAATGGTACATTGAAAAGATGTTTGCAAAAAATCCGCAAACTCAAACTAAAATTACAGAGATTTTTAAATAAATTATTTTTGTTTTTTTTATTATGTTTGTATTGTTGAAATAAATGTATGTTTTCACTGATTTCGTTTAATTTCTTTCTAAATTGTTTACTATCATTCAATTTAATGATTAAATTGTCAGATAAATTAAAAAAAAGTGGAAAATCGTAAATTAAAAAATACAGTAACTGTTCATTTTCAGTATATTTGTTACTTTCCATAGTATACTTCTGTAGCTATATGGGCATGAAAGTGGAGATCCAGACGAACATTTTGAGGTATTGATGGCATAAATCGGACTCTCCGTTATTTTGCTACAGCCTAAAACAACTCAACGAAATCTTTTTTTTGACATATTTCCCACTTTTCAAAGATATCGGCAATTTACGACAATCGTGCAAAATTGCATTTTTTTTACCATTTTGATTGTATTGTTGAAATATTACTACGAACAATTTTTTTATTAAAGATGTATTTTAACTGTTCTAGGCACTAAGTATAAACATTAAATTCATTGAAATCAATATTGTTATTTTGACTCTATTTCAGTCTTTATGACTCTAACCATAAAGATGAAAATTCTCGCGATATAATTTCTGAATTTTCTATGTTATCGCATAATTACCATGCCATAAATGCAAACATGTCGCTCAAAATCCATTCTCTCCATTTGCACTTACATTTCTTTCCGTGCAATAAACTAACAAACTAATAATAAGTAAAGTAGTATACATTAAATATCAAATTTAATTCCACAAAAGTTCTGTAATATAATTTGTAATATAAACCTAGACAATATAAATAAAAAGACAAAAAAAAGTATCGTTTGCAAGATCAGCCAAACATCAGAGTGCACATAGTGGAACTTGCCAAAATCAAATCCTCCTGAACAATTATGCTTAATGTACAACATTTAGAACAGGTAAAATAATATTGATTTTAGTGAATTTAATGTTTATACTTAGTGCCTGGAACAGTTAAACTACATCTTTATTTAAAAAAATTGTTCGTAATAATATTTCAAGAATACAGTGAAAATGGCAAAAAATTAAATTTTGCACAAGCGTCGTAAATTAACGATATCTCTGGTAAAATACATTCGTTCATGATGTTCAATACTTCGAAATTTAGAGAATTAAATGTTCTACAGGATACAATAGCTAACCTTTTTGTTCACATATAATTCTTTTTCGTTACGTTGCAATTAAGTGGGGAAAATGTCAAAAAATTTGATTTTGTTGAGTTGTTTTAGGCTGTAGCAAAATAACGGAGAGTCCGATTTATGTCGTCAATACCTCAAAATGTTCGTCCATATCTGCACTTTCATGTCCACAGTTACAGAAGTACACTATGGAAAATAACAAATATACTAAACATGAACCGTTACTGTGTTTTTTAACTTACGATTTTCCACAATTTTGGGTATATCTCGAAAACTGGACGTGATAGAAAAAAACTGAAGACGGTTTCAGAATCAGCACAATATTCTGTTATAAAAAATATCGCAGACTTTGAGGAAAAATTTGATTAAAATTTGTAAACTAATGTAATTGGTTATATTAATTTATTTAATTTGTTAATTCATAAAAACCCGACTATTTTAAAAAATGTTTACAATTTAATTTAGAATACGCTTGGAAAAGAAATTGCGAATCAGTATAAAGCTGCAACAAATTTGAAAACCTCAAAAAAGGCGAATAGATATTTAGCTAATGAGGAAGGAGAAACTCTGAGATAAATATAAAGCAGAATCGACGAATTATTTACGAAAAAATAAGAGCTTGACTAATAAACGACGGTTGGCTTTAGAAGCTTCAGCAGGAGATAGTGATTTTATAGAACAGCCTTATTAAAGGCCTTCAACACATAGTTATGTATTTATAACTAAAAACCCTATTTGGGATATAAAAATACCGCCCTTCTCTAAATCATCGTCACAAAATAATTTATAGGAAACACATTAATTTCTGAATTAAAAAGATGTGTCCTTTTATTAAAAAGATCTTTTAAATAAAGAAAATGAACGAGAGAAAGAACTCCAAAAATTACGTCTTTGAAAAGGAAAGGAAACTGTATGATATAAGAATTGAAGTAGAAAGGTTCAAAAATGAAGGTGAAAATTGAAATTTTAAGAAAGAGCTCAATAAAAACTAACATTTCTACAAAGTCCAATTTGTTTTTATGTAGTTACATATAATATTGTTGAAATATTAATTTATTTATAGACTTCAATACCAATCAAGGTAGCTGTTCATTTTTTGAATGTTGTTAAGGTAAACAAATATCTGTAAAAGGTAGACGTTAATAAAAGGTTTATTACTACTGTTTTAAATATATCACGCATAACTTTTAATAGGTTATGGGCCCAGATATAAAACAGTAATAGTAATAATAATAAACTTTTAAAAAGAAAAGATGTCTGCAAGTTTTAAAATTGATCCTCTTAAAAAGGATAATTGGGAAACATGGAAGTTGCAAATGGAAGCAATACTAATTAAAAATGACGCATGGGAGTATGTAAGTGGAACATTAAAAAAACCAAGTTTAATACCAGATAACGATGAATCAATCAAAGAAATAAAGGCATGGGAAATAAAAGACAGTAAAGCACGATCAGACTTAATACTGTCAATAGACCCAACAGAATTAAAACAGATAAAATATTGTTTATCATCGCATGAAGTATGGAAAAAATTAGAAACAATACATCAATCAAGCGGACCTGCTAAAAAGGCATTTCTATTAAAAAAATTGATGTTGTCAAAAATGAAGGACGGAGAAAATATAATCGAATATTTAAATAATTTTTTTGAAACTGTAGATAAACTAAAAGAAATGAATTTAGAAATTAACGAAGACCTACTTACAATAATCATGTTATATAGTCTGCCAGAAAAATTCGAAAATTTCCGTATTGCTATTGAAACTAGAGACGATCTGCCAAAACCTGAAGTACTGCGAATTAAGATACTGGAAGAATATGAAGCAAGAGAAGAAAGAGAAAATAAACAAATCGAAGGAAATGTATTATATGTTAATAAACCGAAAACATTTAAGAAGGGATATTTTCAAAAGCCAAATGAAAATAAATTTAAAAATGAAGCATTCAAGGTTAAATGTTATATTTGTGGAAAAATAGGACATAAATCAATTGATTGTTATTTTAGTCAAAAGAAGAAAGTCTTCAAACAGTCTAATAATTCAACCTTATATATTAAAGAATCAGAAGCAATGATAAATGAAGAAGAAAAGAAAAAGCAAATTTGGTGTCTCGACAGCGGATGTACATCTCATATGACTGGTGAAAAAGAAAGTTTTGACAAGATATATAAAACGTCAAAAGAATTAAAATTAGCTAATAACCAAAAAACGTCCGTTGAAGGAATTGGCAAAATAAAAATAAATGTTAAGAATAATTTTTCAATAGACCAAGTTCGACTAGAAAACACATTATATGTACCCAATTTGCGCACGAATTTATTATCCGTAGCTAAAATTACAGATCATGGATATAATGTTAAATTTACAAAGAACAAAGCATTTATAATTAATAAAAGAAACAGAAAAGTACTTGGAATAGCAGACAGAAAAGGAGACTTATACTTTATTGAAAAGGAAGAAGAAACAAATTTAATAAAAGATGGAAGTAAAATTCAAGATTGGCATTATAAATTAGGACATTTAAATCAAAAATCCCTTCAAGAAGTCTTAAAGAAAACAAAAATCCTGAATTTTAACGAGAAGAGTAAGCTGGAACCCTGTGAATGGTGTATCGTTGGAAAACATGTGCAAACAAAATTTCCTTCATCTACAAAAGTAAGAACAAATCAACCTCTACAAATTATTCATACCGATGTATGTGGTCCAATGAGAACAGAATCAAACGGAGGTAAAAAGTATTTTGTCATTTTTGTAGATGATTACACGCGAATACGGTTAAAATTTCACAAAAAAAATATATAAAAGAAATTCTACAGCGATTTGGTATGGAAGACTCAAAACCAGTTAGTACACCAATGGACCCAAATTCAAATTTAGAAAAACCCAAAGTAAAAAATGAAGAAATAATGAAAAAGTATCCATATCAAAATTTAATCGGAAGTTTAATGTATGTATCAATTGGTACAAGACCGGATATTACTTTTAGCGTTAACTTCTTAAGCCAATTTAACACAAATTACAATGAAAGCCATTGGATTGCTGCAAAAAGAGTGTTAAGGTATTTAAAAGGAACAATAAATTTGGAATTAACATATAGAACTTCAGGAAAAGAAATAGAATGTTATACGGATGCTGATTGGGGATCATCTATAGATGATCGGCGTTCGTATACTGGATATCTTTTTAAAATGGCAAATGCAGCAACTTCGTGGGAAACCAAAAAACAAAGAACCGTTGCTTTATCAAGCACAGAAGCAGAATACATGAGCCTCACAGAAGCGGCCAAAGAGGCACTATATGAAAAAAAATTCTTATCGGAATTAAAATTTGATTCAGAAAAACCAATTATCATATACAACGACAATCAAAGTTGTCAAAAGTTAGCAAAAAACAATGTCTATCATAGTAGAACTAAACACATAGACATAAAATATCATTTTATAAGAAAAGCTCTGGAGGACAATATTATAAATTTGAAATATTGTCAAACAGAAGAAATGATTGCGGACATGTTAACAAAACCATTAACAAAACCAAAATTACAAAAGTTTATAACCATGATTGGTCTTGAGGGGGAGTGTTGAAATATTAATTTATTTATAGACTTCAATACCAATCAAGGTAGCTGTTCATTTTTTGAATGTTGTTAAGGTAAACAAATATCTGTAAAAGGTAGACGTTAATAAAAGGTTTATTACTACTGTTTTAAATATATCACGCATAACTTTTAATAAATATACTACTATTATAACAAAATGTGGTTTAAAAATGTTATATAACAATCCAAAAATATTAAAAAAGTTGTAACGTTCTTATACGAACACAAATATTATATTAATAACACAAAATAATCACTTAACCATGTTAACGTTTGCGAATAGACGCATTTCATTGGTTGAAAATTAGCCTGCAGTGCAGCTAACATTGGCCAGGGCCGGTTGACGACAAGCTAATAAACCGGAGGTTAAAATCTTGACATAAAATGCGAAGATGTTCAAACTTCGGTTGAGTTCTCAAGCGGAGGTTTGATAACCGCCGGTCAACGTCAACTTTTATAAAACCGGCCCTTAGTGTACTATCTTTACCGCACTCCTCCGCAAATGTCGAAAGAGTATTTTCCCAAATAAATTTAATGAAGACCAAGCAGCGTAATTGTTTGTCAACAGTTTCAATTACAGGCTTGTTGCATACAAAAAACTACATGAAACAAGAATGTTTCAATATAAAAATTGATCGTTCTATATTATCAAAACATAATAGTAAAATGTATTCTAAATCAGAATATTTTTCTGATCTGACTAATGCGCCATAATTATTATTAGTAATGTAAATAATATTAATAAATACCACATAATAAATAAAAAACAGTAGTATAACATAATAAATGTTGATATTATTATTTCTACCGTTTTAACCAAATCAACCGCGTAACCAGCACGCCACCTGATAGCACTGCTACCAATCGATTTACTTGGTTGTGATGTGTAAATTATTGAATTAAACGTCATGAATACGTCAGAAATTACGTTCTAGCATGATGAACTGATTTGATATTAACGAGAGTTGGGTTGTGTGTCAGTCATTGAAAATATCGACAATCAGGTAGAGGTATGCCACCAAAGCCATGGTGAGCATTCGGCTGATATTTTATTTCACACATAATTGTCATAGATTCTTCTATCATAACAAGAAATATTAAGATAATTCTCTTAAAACTTTTTTATTTTATTTATAATTAACGTCGTGTATTATGATTGGACCAACCTTTAATACAAAATAAGAAGTGAAATGTATTAAGGCATCTTGTGGTAACATAAATCAGTTTGAATGTGTGTTGCTTAAGATTTACAAAATGTTCACCTTTATATGTAACTTAATTAACTAACTTGGCAATAACAATTCTTACATGTAATTATTTTAATAAATTATTATATACTTACAGATCAAATTCATATTTGGCACAGAGTTGGCTTTCAAATTTGATTTATTCATGCATTCCAAAAAATACTGATAATTGGTAAAATGCATGCCACAAACTCTTTTATTTGTTCTTACGTTCTTTGGATAGCGTTAATCCATTATTTGAATCGCTAAAAGAATGTTGTAATAAAACTAATCCTTCTTTAAATAAAGATAATCAAGTATACATACCTCTCCATCTTTTGGAAATATATGCATTTTTATGCTCCTTTTCCCAATTTTCCATTTTTTTTGTAATCACAAAATTTAAAAATCAAAACGAATAATAATTTTACCGAAATGTTGTTTATAAAATTATAACTTATAATCTCGTAAACAGTTGAACGAACTAAGCTGGTTCAAGGTCCGTAAAGCGCATTGTACCAGGTTGGCCAGAGACAGAAGAATGTGTTTTGAAGGGTAAGGAGGGGGTGACGTCACGAGTTATGGAGCAATAGGTGCTAGAAACTGAATCAATGTAATTTATCCTATATGTATTGGTCTCTTAATTCTGATTATGAAAGTTATGTTTTTATTATTATTTTTAAGTTTTATTTTTATTATTTAATAAAATAAAATACATAAGTTTGAAACAAGTAAAATTGATTTAAAATGAATGACAAATATGTGGATAATGTAACAAAACACAATTATTGTCTTTTAAAAACATTTGATTTTGAGAGCCATTATTATGTTCTTATTATAAAAGGCTTCGATTAATTTTTATAGTGAGACTCTTGAACAGCATTTATAGTTCATTATCAAGAAAGTTTATGCAAAAAGTATCTTTCTATCTTTTAATTTTTGAGTTGAGATTGATTTTTGCGCTGAAAATCCGAAATTATGATATGTTGACAATATTTGCCATATGTTCTTGCAAAATCTTAATGTTCAAATTGTAACTGGTTATGAATTAAGCATTTCTACACCATTATGAACAATTTTAGCGAATGAGCTCTTTGACCATCCATTTTGAATTATGAAAGAATTTTGCAATAAAATTGATTATAAAAAATTAATTTTAATAATTTAAATCAATTATAATATTTTTGAGACTTTGACCTTATTACTGCAAAACTATAGAAGTCAAATGCTAATGCTTTGTGGATTTTTAGTGTATTTTGAAGATTGTTTTCTTCATTCCCGCAATCTTGTCATGTCTAAGTTGTAATAGGTTACGGATTATGTTTTTCTGGTTCATTAACTATTAAAGAAAAAAGATAAAAACAATATTCGTTTAATAGGATTTTCTGCAACTCTTGATTTTTGAGATATGGTCAATTTTTCGGAAATGATATGAATGAACCCATAATAAAAACGCGAAAAAGGATTCTTTAAGCAAATGGGAAGATGATTCGGGTTTGGAACTTTTATAAAAATAGTTCTTCCTTTTACTAGGAATTATATTAGCATTTATTTTATAATCCCATTTTACTTTATACTAATTTTTCCCCAAAGATTATATGAAAAACTTCAAATTTCTGTTTTGGAAACTAAAATACCTACTTTTTCCTTCAGATCTCTATTGTTTATATTTCGCCCACAAAAATAAATTTGTTCACCTAATATCGAGATACAGCTCAATGTGCGTCAAGTTACTCCATAGCGTATGTAACTTGTGACGTCACGACCAGAGCATGTCGGGGGGGAGGGGTTAACTTTTTATACATTGAAATGCTCAAATTATACATAAGAAAATATGTTGACTTTGATAACAGTTGTTGGTATCCACCGTTTTTTGTTTACGAGTTATTTTGATTTTGAGTGTTTTTTGTCAAATATCACCATGCTCTTTACAAGCCCATATCTCAGCCAATGTTAACTCAAAAGCGTTTTGCATTGGTATGATAACTCTTCATATGCTATCAAATAGATTGTCACTTGTTGTATCAGTATATCTTATACAGGCTGGTCAAAAATTGAGTTACCGTTTCTCTGTATTCAATTAAGTGAATGTCGAAAATTTTAAATGGAACGCCCCATATTTTCATACCTTATCAGTAAAGACCAGATTAAAACGCACAAAAAAGACGGAAAAAGGCACTTAAAAAGGCATGAAATTTTGGCAACAAAAGCATTAAAAAGGCTTCAAAGTTAGAAATCGAAAAAATTGCTATACCTAATTAATAATGTATTTTAATAACGTTTTCATTAAAAAATACATCGTTAAACTAAACATTCATATATAATTATTAAACCACTAATCACGAAAACAACCAATTATTAAATGCTGTTCTAAATGTTCCATTATGAAGTTTTGTCTTCTCTCACTTAACGTATTCTTGTAAACCGAAAAACTTCTCTCTACGTCCACACTTGTAATGGGTGCATACTTGAACTTTGTAGTTAATGCGGGATCCATAATAAGTCCAGTAACAATTTCACCACTTAAAATTGATGCAAGTTTTTTTGTAGTGTGGCAAATCCTTCATTTTTACACAGAACGTCATTAAATTTATTCGTAATTATTTGACCAAAATGTCCTGGTACGCTATACGTGCTGTCTTGAAACTTTTTAATCATTTTTACTGCAGTCACTAAAGGTAAATCCTGTTTTTCAAGTGATTTTATAGATTCACTTATATATTTTTATAATTGCTTTTTATAAATGAGAAATTATTTTGTAGCTACACTTCTTTTAGGACGGCCTGGCAATCTTGTATTGCTTTACTACTTGTAGCCGGAAATTCATTTATTAATTGTTTAAAATAATCTAAGGCGTTTGTGTAGTCTATAGCGGTGGTAATGGGGTATTTGGTAACCTCTCTCTAAACAATTCTACTTTTTAACTAATGGGAACTGTAACCTTATAGTTTCTGCTACTCGATTAAGCCCGTGTGCTAAGCAAGTACAATGAATTAAATTAGGGTAAAAAATCTTCATATTGGACGTTTTTATCTAATCTTTATATTGGCGTCTGACACCATCAGTAAAATTTTATCATTCGGTACCGGCTTCGGTAAGAAAAAATGCGTTAATTCGTCGTGAATAAATCTTGTTACCGTATTATTATTTAAGAATATAATTAATATACTTAATTGTTTTTACTTGATTAACTCCATCAATAATTATGATTTTTGAACAGGCTTGGCAAAATAAACGATTGCGTTCATATTTCAATTCCTTGTAATCTTTAATCCATTCTTCTACGGTTGGCTTCGGTATTGTACTACGCAAGAACTTCACACTGCCACTCGACTAACTTTAATACAACTAAATCAATTGAAGACTCGACGCAAGTCAAACCACATACGGGGAATTCCGTGTAAGACGACACGGCACAACGGGGAATTCCAAAGCTTAAATTCGGATTGATGAAAAACTCGGATCTTACGTCAGACGGCACAACGAGGAAATGTACAGAGGCGCAGCGAAATATTTTTTCATAATTCAACCAATTTTTAGGAAAAAGACGCCAAAAAGTTGGAAAAAGGCTTTAAATAGGCATAAAACAAATAATAGGCATGAAAATTCAAAAAAGGCATAACTAACCTGGTCTTGCACTTATTGCACTTATTTTTAACTGATTCATAAAGATATTTAAATATATTTGTAATGCCTTTAATTTTGAGCATAAGCATATTTTCTATAAATCCGGTCTTTACTTATCAGAAAGGGAATTTAATTCTCTACAAATTATCTATAAATATTCCTATACCTATTTATTCTAGTTTTCTTGTTATTGAGGAATTTATCAAAATCATAGGTAAAATGTTAGAAACCGTTTGTGTTTTTGTTAGAAGGCCATGACATTTTGACAGTTTTTTGTTTAATTTATTTAAATTATTATTAGTATTATTTCTACAATGAACTGTGATTGAATAAACTTTAGATTGCTAGCTGCTATTTACCAAAAATAACCAAAAGAAAACTGAATAAATGAAACAATGAAAAACAACAATTTAATGACAAAAATTAAAATCAATAACTAAATAAGAATGAGAAACTTAAAATTATAAAAATAAATTATGGGAATTTAATTCTCTACAAACTATTTAGATACTTTCCTGTGCCTATTTGTTGTAGTTGCCCTCATATTTGGAAATTAATGGACGCATGCAGTGCTGGAAAACTTCTTGTTTTTATGTTAGAAAGCCATTGAGTTTTGATATGGTTGATATTTATGTTATTGCTGTTATTACTTAGTTTTGTCATCACTTACTGCTGTTAATGTCTTTGAATATCATGGCGAATTATTCCCACGCCAACATTTTAAATTCGTCTTATATTCATGGCGGATGTAATAAAGTTTTGGATAGGATCTACTTCTTAGTTTTGGAAAGATCAAAATAACAAGAAACCATAAATTTCTATCACCAGCAGCTTAAGATAATAGAATGAATGTTTTGTCATATTTTATTGCTTTACCAAATTCTTAAAGAGAGTGTAAGAGGTGCTTCGGTCGATTTAGATGAATAATATTTTACAAGAAAGCACCGTAAATAAATAAACTGAACTCTCTAGGAATATCTCGCCCATCATTACGTCGAATATTACGCCATATTATTGTTTTTCATTGTTTCATTTATGCGTTCTTCTGCTGGTTATTTTTGGCAAATAAAAGCTAACAAACTAAAGTTTATTCAATCGCAGACCATTCTAGAAATAATACGAATGATAATTTAAATAAATTAAACGATAAACTATCAAAATGTCATAGCCTTCTAATAAAAACACGAACGGATCCAGCATTTTGTGTAGGATTTTGATAGAATACTCAATATGAAGAAAACTATAATAAATAGGTATAGCAATCTTTATAGATAGTTTGTAGAGAATTAAATTCCCGTTTGGATAGGCTAAAAAGATATGGGGCGTTCCATTTAAAATTTTCATATTTCTCGCAATTGAATGTAGCGAAACGGTAATTCAATTTTTGACCACGCTATATAAGGTACACTGATATAACAAGTGGCAATCTATTTAATAGCATATGACGAGTTATTGTACCAATGCAAAACGTTTTTGAATTAACGTTGGCTGAGATATGTGTTTTTAAAGAGTATGATATTTGCCAAAAAATACTTAAAATTAAAATAACTCTAAAACAAAAAACTCTAGGTACCAATAACTGTTATCAAAGTCAACATATTTTTTAACGTATAATTGAATGGTGTAATAAATCTATTGCATTCCATTTAAAATAACGAAGTTGAGGTCTACTTCCGGTAGACCGAAAGTGGTGGCCATCTTGAAAATATTTTAGATTAATAGATCGGAATGAACAACCCAATGTTACCAAAATTTCAAGCCTCTACGAAGAGTGTAACCCAACAAAGTTCTAATGAACCAGTTACGTGAGACACCTGTATATAATAATACACAATTTTTTTTATTGTATATTTTAATTAATAAATTAATTGTATATTTTTTAATATATAATTAATTTTTATTTAAATTTTTTAGACATTGTTATATTTGTTGATATCTTGAAATAAGATTTTAATTACCTCAATGTTTTGCTGAGTGTAAAGACTATTCATGTTTCATTAAAAGATGTAGTAGAAGCAATAAAATTACTATTTTTCAGAATAGATAATTTGTAATTTACAATAAATTCCCCCTTAAAAATGTGTATTGATATATGTATGTATAATAAAATCGGAAATAGTTGGTTTTTATTTATTATAGTTGGTTTTTATTTTATTTATCTTCCTAAATCACATGGAAAACACTATTCTTGATCAGAACAATCATTTCAATAATGAAAATATCATATTATGGCGTAGATATGTTGATGATATCTTAATTATATGGAATAACGAAAACAATAGTAACACTAATATTAACGAATTTCACAATTATATCAATTCATTACATCCCAACATAAAATTTACTTTAGAATTAGAAAATAACAAGGAACTAAATTTTCTAGATTTAACTCTACTTAATAAATTAGATCATATAGAATTTAAAATATATAGAAAACCAACACAGACAGATACAATCATTCCTTATCACTCTTTCCATCATAACTCACATAAAGATTCAGCTTTTAGAGCATACATTTATCGTTGTTTAAACACACCTATTTCACATGACGAAAGGAATAATGAATTTGACATCATTAGGAATATAGCTATTAATAATGGTTTTTCTATCAATCATATTGACTCTTTAATCAACAAAATTACAATTAAACACCAAATTAATCAGTCTACATCTTTACAACCACTAAACAATAGTACTAACACCATATATAGATCTATTAAATTTCCGGGAAACATTGCCTATAACATACAAAAGATTTTCAACAAATACAACATTTGTATTTCTTTTAAAAATACTAACACTCTACAAAAAAGATTATTTAATGCCAAGGATAGGATTGAAGTTTTGGACCAAAATGGTGTATATAAATTAGATTGTAATACTTGCGGTGCTACTTATTTTGGCGAAACAGGCAGATCACTAAAAACTAGAATAAAAGAACATCAGAAAAACGAAAGATCCAATTTTGGTAGACACATGGTGTTGAGTGGTCATGCTTTCGATCCAAAAGAAAATATAAAACTACTTCATAAAGAGAATAAAGGTTTCAAGCTTAATCTTTTAGAAATATACGAAATAGAAAAATTTAAAAACACAATTACAAACATAGATTGCCTTAATGACCAAGTCCACACTAGAAAAACACCTCTATATAAATTCCTAACCAATCCCTTTCCCCAAAGAACAGAGGATTAGTACATTCGGTCCGCGTATACTTCTCGCACTCTTTGGGGTCCTAGCGGCCATTCCTCAATTCCTACATATATCCCATCCCTTTACCCTATTCCTATCTAGATTATTTTATATAAAACCAATATAATTTTCTCCTCCTCAATACATTTTTATATTTAACTTACATTCAATACTTTTTGATTGAGTTTGGAAGTTTTGAACATTTTTATTATTTTTCTTTTCGCACTTGCGCAGTTTGGCTTTCCTCTTGGTGGGGACAAACTGCGTGGGCCTGATTTGTTACTTTTATGAAAATAAGATGTCAGTTTGACATGTGTTTTCATTTCATAACGTCTTTATAATTTACGATTTTTAATTAAAATTTCTGATATTTTAACGTCTACAAGCTTATGGAACCAAATAAATGTACAACTCTGTCAAATTTGAGTGTTGTTTTCTTGTAGTATGACTTTGTAAGTATATTTTAAGAATAAACTTGTAATAACACTTAGCTTAAGGATAACGTTGTAATTTGAGTATTAATTAATTGTAGAGTCTCTGAAGATGGCTTCGGCCGAAACTAGTTAGACATTTTTCTATAATAAAGACCAGTTAATAAGTACAACATTATTTTCAAATACCACATTTTATTTATTTAATTGATTCGAATCAGTATTTCTTAATGTTTGTTTTTGTATTTTATTTAACGAATTCTCAACGATATATGGAAAAAAATAACGAATAATACCGAACAATGACGAACGAATTTGTAGATGCAGAGCCGTTTATCTAACCTCAAATACTTGCAAAAAATTTTATTTACCTATTCATTTCGATTCGTGTGTCGATCGATTACTCACTCAAAGGAACCGTCGGCGCTTATCACGTCTGCAATAAGGCGACAATAAGACGAATGTTGTCTATTTACAATATTACATTAAAAATATATTTGTAATTGGTAATTCTAAAACAATTCCATATTATTTATGAATAGTCTTTTTGGGTAAAAAAATTCAATATGAAATCATATTAATTTTATAATTTGAGTATGCAGCTTATACTACAAGTTCATTCATAAATAAAGTTTCTCTCGTTTGCTGTTGCAGGCAGCACGAGCTAGAGCATTCCAACTCGACCGGTTGAATAACTATGCATATCTCACAGAGTATCACCGTCTGTGGCATGTCTATAAACAAGGCTAATAGTTGTAATTGGTCTGAACGTAGCTCTGAGACTTACACATTCATGACTTAAAATACGTGGCACCAGTGCCGATTTTCATGAACAACCACAGAGTAGTCTGTGTGAAAAACCAATGCTGTCCGGAAAACGAAGTATGTTGTACTTGTCAAGAAATGACCTTTTAGATCATTCCTACCAACAAATTTTATTCAAAAGGATACGTGTTTGTGAGCGGCATTTTAATGGAAGCCAGTTCCAAAACACACCAAGGGAAAAATGGTGCCATAATCAACTACCACACAGTCTTGCAGATATAAAAGACAAAGTACAGATGATACAAGATACAGAAGACAATATTCCTTCCAATTTTACTCTTCACGAATTAATGAGATATAATTTTTAGCTCGAAGAACGCTTTAAAAAGTGGGCGCCAATAGGAAGAACAATGTTACAGTGAAGAACGCTATGGCTGCTTATGAGATTGAGAAAGGCAGAGAGTCTTTTGCGGTATCGTAGGAAACGAGTCCAATCCTATACAACAAAGTAAATCTTCTTCATCCATCTACCCTAACTAATATTCAATATGTACATTCCCTACCAAAACCTCTCCGTGTTTTTGTCCAATTAACTTCAAAATTTTCACAAATCAAAAAAAAACACCGTTATACTCTTGAAGAAAAAGCTCTATTCCTGTCAATTTTTAAACATGATCCCTGTTCCTACCGCTATTTACAAAGGATTCTCTGTCTGCCATCAACGTTGAGTGATCGTTGAGGCGATCACTTAATATTCTATCGAAGACGGTCGTAATGTGATAGTTGTTAAGTTCATAAATAACCACTATGATTTATAAGTACGAAGGCTTTCACGACCGGTGTTAATTGAACTAAAATTACAACTAACACTAGCACTAACACTAGAACTATCACTAGGACTAACACTAGATCTAAAACAAGAAACTTTCGGGTTTCGCCGTGCGTTTTTTGAAAAAATGTTTGACGTTTCGGATGCCACGTTGCAACCTTCTTCAGAAACTGATTCTAATTGAAAGTTAGAACTTCACCATTTTTGTCCAATGGTAAGAGTGTAGACACCCGCCTTTGATCAAATTTCTGTTAGCAACAATTGGTAATGTAAGGTATTTATGGGAATCTTAAACGGATAAGGGTTTTAAGTATATCACTTTGAGATTTTTAAATCAAGATCCTTTACTATTGCTAGAGAATTTTATGGTGGTAACACAAAACCATAAGCTTCACAGTTCGTCGATGCTTACAAAAGTTATTTTACATAATACTGCTATTTGTTTTATTCTCTAATAAAATCCTTGTTTCTAACTCTATTCCTATTGATCATATGAATCAGTTATCTTCAAGTACCATTACGAACGAGTACTTACGTTGAGCTTAACAAGTCAGTTTATGTTTGTAGGGTGGTATTTGATAAAGAAATTATTAAATTAGGAATGCCAGTATTGTAATCAATTCTTTTGTTCTGATGGTATTACTGATGTTCATGATTTAATAGCAATGTCACGGCAGAGATGAATCCTTCCACAAATTTAACATAATACTCAATATAACAAAACAAATTTTCCAAAACATTCCCAATATTATCCACCTTCCCAATATCCTTTCCCACATACTCTACACAGATTTTCATCAAAATATTTAGTCTTGTACCGTTTTATAAAAAATTGTAATAGGAAACTCAACAAACTAGACATTAAAGTAAATGCAACAGTAAAACATTTTTTGAACATTAATTCTAGTAATTGTTAATAAATATCATTAATTGTATACCATAAAAACTCGATTCTCTATTTGCAACTCTCAATAATAGCAACCAATTTTGATTTCAATCGATTTCCGTAACTGCAACATTTGACAGTTAATGTTAAGTGACTAAAATGATGAAAAACAGTTAAATATGAGTGATCAAGCTGAAATATTAAGTGAAAGGCGAGCAAAAGCACAATTTTATTATACAAAACGAATAAAAAATATGAGTTCCATTAATTTTAAAATACTTTGATTTACTCCTTTTTTTGTAAGAATGTGTTTCCTTTGCACAATGAGTTATTATCATTATTTGTTAAAAGTAATTTTTGGTCACAAATAGAATCAGTGTTCTTCCAATTATCGAATTTTTACTGTATTAATATTTTATTATGAAACAATTTAAGTTTATGCAAGCCATATAATTTACTTTGTCTTAAATAAATATTTTTATACATTTTATAGACTTGTTTTATTTTCTTATTTATTTGATCAAGTTTCTTTTTCACAGCCTTTTATTAATTCAAGGATGCAGCTCTTGAATTAATAAGTCAAGAGAAGAAAATTTTTTACTATTGCGTGTTCGTTACCTGTTTAAGACGTATAAAAAAGTCTTAAATAAATTATCTTTGTGACCTCTGTACAACATTGATCTTAAACAATTTTTCATGATATTGCACTAACTACCAATTTTTTTTCTTTCTGAAACAAAACATATAGAAAATATTTATATATCTATAAAGTTATACAATAAATGTTTCGTACCGTAGTCATTTATGAGTTAGACCAAAAATTTTAACGAGTGTCTTCATCATGCTTACTCTAGTATTACCCTGTATTACTGGTATAATATATTTTTATAAGTTTGAAACTAATTGTAATAAAAACAATAACTATGCTTCAGTTTTATTTAATATCAAATTGCAAGTTTTCCTAAATTACTACTTATTACTATTGGTTCTAACGTTTCTGTAACAATTCCAGTTGCAACAGTAACATTATTTTCTCTTATTGTAAAAACTTGTCCTGTAGTCATAACCATCTTCCATTGTGTCGTTAAATAAACTTGTCCATGATCGCCAGGTAAAATCATTTCAGTGCCTTCAGCTTAAAAATTATAAAAGTTATAACGATAAGAGTCTAATTCGAATTAATAGCTTTATTCCAATAAGAGGCCCAACTCATTATAAACTACTCTCCAAAATTATCGCACCACCTAAATTATGCATTAAGTTCAAAGGTTTTTTTTTTTTGAATCAACGGATGGATTTTGATGATTCTTCTTTCACGGTATAGGTCGATTTTTAAGGAAGAAATATGTTGATGGTTTCCGATAATTGTCAACGTTTTGTTCATATACGGGGTGTAAAAAGAAATTTATGTTTTTTCTTCTAATTTTGCAACACCCTATGGAATTTATCAGAAAGAACTGCTACATTCCATTAGAATGACAACCCTTCTCTACATTTTCGTTCAAGAATCATCTCGATATCTCTTTTATTAAGAAAGATACACATTTTTTAAGTTTGACTTAATTTTGTCGAAATGTAGTCATTACTAACGAAACAAGTAGGCTATGAAATACCAAACAGTTGCACAGAAATGCTTTATCATTTTTATTTACGCATTTAGCAGTTGCCGCTTTATTTGACATGGACCATATTTCAAAATATTTAAACCACGATGAGTGTGTTGAGGCAGTTACTTTAGTCAATGAAGAATAAGTTATCGTGAAATAGGCTTGAGAGTAGGAGTTTCTCATACCTTATGTGACTCTACGTCCCGTTTTGAACAGGATTGTCCCGTTCTTCTGTTAGTAGTCCCATCGTCCCGAATAAAATCTAAAACTTTCCGTTTTCATAATCACATAAGTGCATAAATCTCATTAAGTATCTAGCTGTATTTACACAACTTTTTTTATTAGTAATATTTCGTTTCTTTGTTTGCGAGACTTACACAAAAAATGCCTAAATGTAAGTGTACAATGAACAACATTTAAAATCAAAAAAACATATATTATCAGATTAAAGCACGACATCAAGCACGTCAATACTTAATTTTTTGATATTTGAAGGGGTGAAAAACTTTAAGCAATATTTATACAAAACCGAGCACATTGTTGTAGCAAGAACTAATAAGGATTGGCTGTGAAGCTCATAATGTCCACAATGCAATTAAAACTACCGATTGTTCACCAATTGAGTTGGAATGTATTATTACCAAAATTTACATTTTTTTATATTTATAATGTACGCATTGAAACTCTAAATGCATACAATTCTTTTAGAATAGATATAGGATAGAATAGATAGAATATTTGGTAGGTGTAGAGTATAAAAGAATGTTGGGTTACAGTAAATCTAAATGGCCTGCACTTGAAGAGTGCTTAAAATGTTTGTGAGATTAGAAAACTATTTTAGATTGCTAATCTAAGAGAATAGTTTTCTAATAGCCATTCATTCTAATAGTTATTCTTCTAACAGTTAGTCATCTAATGCCCGAATATATTGAAGTTGTTTTTTGACAATCCCAGCTCCGAATGCTGCTTATGTTTTGTGCACGCCCAAGAAGTTGGTTTTCACCAAGCCGCTTGAAACACCGAAGGACAAAATATATCAGCAATGGATGTGAAAATTAATCAAAATTAGAGCTGAGCTAACAGCTTGAAAAAAGTAATCGAGTATAACTACTAACTATTTCCACGAAAATAGAAGCATAGAATAATTACAGCTACTTCAATTAGTAGTTAAATATCTAATTACAGTAAAGCTTCGCTAATTCGAATCAATGAAAACACTCTGGAATGCTGCGCCATCAGGTTCTTCTTCCTTAGCTAATTGTCAAAATACACATCTCTACAATTTTGCTAATAAATTACAAGGATTTGCAAACCTTAGAAAGTATGGATTCAGCGTTTTTGATAGAAATGCTCTTCAGAGTTTTGGAATTATCGTCTTTCTCTGCAGATAGAACGAATAGTCTTTTCCGATTAGCGAACCTTTTACCAATTCGGATTACAAGGGACAATGCAAATTATACGTTTTTCAATTTTGTTCAGATTACAAGGGAATTCGGATTTGGGGACGAATTAGTAAAGCTTTGCTGTACTTCTTTAACTACATAAGATGCAGTTGTAATGCTTAAAAGGGATTGGCTTGCACTCTCCAAAAAAAGGCTGATAAAACAAGCAAAGTTTTATAAGCAGTATCTAGTCTTTAATTGGCAGTTTTTAAACTTTTTTTCAGTTTTCAGCTTTTAGCAGACATGATGATGTTGTATTTTGACGACAGTATTTGATATTTTGGAAAGAAAATTAAATTTTATTAATAGTCCTTCGCTTTTTACCATAAAAATGTCTTCTGTCAGCAGTATTTAACCTTTAATTAACAGTTTATGGACTCCTTACGTAAAGATTGTGCATTTTGTTCAATAGTATTTAATATTTTCAAAGCATGGTCAATTGGTTCATCAACAGTATCCGGTTTTTACAAACAGTTTTACAAGTAGTATCATGTCCTTTGGAAGTATTTCAAGTCTTCCAAAAGCAGTATCAAATTTTCTGGAAGTAGTATTAATTAATATCTAAAAGAAATATTAAGACTTCCCGAAGTAGTATCAAGTTTTCTAAAAGCATTTCAAGTCTTTTGGAAGCAATAACAAGCCATCTAGTAACAGTTCAAATCTTCTAGAAGCAATATCAAATCTTCTGAAAGTAAGTATCAGGTTTCTTAGAAGCATTCCAAGTCTTCAAAAATCATTTTAAGTCTTCTGGGAGCATTTCAAGTTTTTTGAAAGTAATAACAAGCCATCTAGTAGTTGAAATCTTCTGAAGGCAATATCAAGTTTTCTAGAAGCATTTCAAGTCCTATAAAAGCGCTATCAAGTTTTCTAAAAGCATCTCAAGTCTTCTGGAAGCATCTCAAGTCTTCTGGAAGCATCTCAAGTCTTCTGGAAGCTTTTCAAGTCTCCTTGAAGTAGTATTAAGTTTTCTGTAAGCAATATTAAATCCTCTGGAAGTAGTGTCAAACTTTCTAGAAACATTTTAAGTCTTCTAAAAGTATTTCAAGTCGTCTGAGATCATTTCAAGACTTCTGAAAGCAATATCAAGACTTCTAGCAACAATAACAAGTCTTCTGGACGCATTGCAAGTCCTTAGGAAACAGCATCAAATTTTGTAGAAGCTGTATCAAGTCTAACTTAAAAACAAATTTTAATAATTTTAGATTGCACCTGATTATCAACAAAAGTACCTAGAGTTGTCCCGTTTGTAGTCGAAATAAAAACGGTCACGTTGCTCATACCACAAATCACGTGCCGTTCAACGATCTCAAAAAACAAATGATTATAAAGCCAACTGGACAAGGAAGAAGGAGAGTCACAATACTACAGATCGTTTTGTTAGACTTGGTGCTTTACAGGAACGTTTTGTTGCAATGAGAAACTTATAGATACAAGTAGCTGATGTTCATAATATTCGAAATAGTACTAACACTATACAAAGTCGTCTCGCCGAAGGTGATTTTATGCAAGGATTCCTGCCAGAGCACCAAATTGCAACGCAAATCATCGTAGAAGGAGATTGCTAGAGAACATCTTGAAAGGAATGCCGATGACTGGGAACAAGTACTGTTAATAGATGAATCAAGGAATCAATTTTGTTTATACAGCTCAGACGTTTAAGGATAATTCGACGACCCAATGAACTCTATGCACAGTGCAACATACGTCCGACAACTTTATTTAATGGAGGATCTGTAATGGTTTGGGGTGGAATTTCGCTTACAGCACGAACAGACCTTGTTTCTTTGCGAAGAGATTCATTAACAAGTAAAAGGGTACATGTGGTACCCTTTGCTCCTTACATAGGAAATAATTTTTTATTAATGCATGATAATGTAAAACCTCATGTTGCCGTACGATGTGTGACTATTTGAATGAAGTTGGTATATAAACCATGGACCTGCCACCCTGTAGCCCTGATCTCAATCCAATAATTTATGAATTTATGGGAATTATGAGAATTTATGGGATAATATTGATGTCATTTAAGGGGCTCACATCCACCACCTATCGTTTTGGACGACGTTGAGAGGATGGCAAGAGAGGTTTGGGATGCAATTGATCAAGATCAAATTCAATGCTTGATTTCAAGTATGCCTCGTCGCTATTAAGAAGTGATTGGTAAGAGATGCGGAAATATACGTTATTAGGTGATTCTGAGAGAACTGATTAAGGATTATGTTTTTTGGTTTTCACCTACTTGTTTAAAATGTTAATAAAAATTCGTTACATTTAAACTTATGTATCTTCCTTGATAAAAGAGATATCGCTATGATTCTTGAACAAAAATGTAGAGAAGTGTTGCCATTCTAACGTAATGTAAATGGAATGTGGTTCTTTCTGATAAATTCCAGAGGGGGTTGCAAAATTAGAAGAAAAAACATAAATTTCTTTTTACGCCCCATATATGGGTAAAACGTTGACAATTGTCGGAAACCATCAGCACATTTCTTCCTTAAAAATCAACCTATATTGTGAAGAAAGAATCATCAAAATCCATTAATGCCAATTTTAGGTGGTGCAATAATTTTGGAGAGTAGTGTATATTGGTCAAATTACATATCATGTAATGTGGATTTCAATGCATTACTTGTTATTGGTGATTGCATTTGACGAGTGTAGGTGGAGTTGGGCTGCTTTTTGGAATAAAGTTAGTATTATTGGTTAAATAATTCTAACCTAAATCTATACGACAAGGAACATTCCAAGTTTTACTAAAAAGCTGTTGAATGTATTTACTAACAATGGGTCTTGATCGACCGCCTTCCGATTTTGATAAAAAGTAAATACTGGCTTTATAGCGATTACTTAATTTTTCGCTACCCACTTTGCAAAGTAACATTCCACGATCAACCTGTTTTAATCGGATCCCTCGTAAAAGAGCACCAATATTATCGCCAGCGGATGCCTAAAAACAAAATACTTTAAAATAAATTTAAAAAAATATTTTTTTTAATACACTTGGAACACTTTTCTTAAAGACTTGTATATCATTTATCGCTGTTTTAACATCTGTATCAAATCCCAGAAGTTGAGCTTCATCATTTTTCTTCATAACACCTCTTACTAAAGTACCAACAACTACAGTTCCTCTACCAGGAAGTAGGAATGCATTATCTATCGGTAACATAAATGGAGATGTCAAATCTCTTTGTGGGTCAGGAACGTAATTATCTATAGTATCCAGAAGTTGTCTTATTGAAGGTTCTCCATACTTTGATTGATCTCCTTTTAAAGCTAATAACCCAGAACCATTGACAATTGGAGTAGCATCACCATCAAATCCAAAGTCTGTTAAAAGTTCTCTTATTTCAAGTTCGATTAAATCTAAAACCTAAATCAAGACAATAACAAATTCTTTGTTAAAATGTTTAAAATGTACTTCTTGATCAACCAAATCCGCTTTATTAACAAAAACGACTATTTTTTCTATCCCAACTTGTTTAGCTAATAATAAATGCTCTCTCGTTTGGGGCATTTGACCATCATCAGCAGCAACTACAAGAATTGCCCCGTCCATTTGAGATGCTCCTGAGATCATATTCTTAACATAATCAGCATGTCCAGGACAATCTGTATGAGCATAATGTCTCTTTTTTGTGCTATATCCAATATGAGCCGCATTTATAGTGATACCTAAAATTAAAAAATTGTGGATTTCATTTTAAAAAATGGGGTTTATTTTGTACCTCGAGCTTTTTCTTCTGGAGCCCTATCAATTTGATCATACGAAACAAAATTTGCTAACCCATCTTTTTGTAACACTTTCGTAATTGCTGCAGTTAACGTGGTTTTACCGTGATCAACATGACCTATCGTTCCAACATTAACATGTTTTTTCTCGGTATTTTGTTGTTTTATTCCGGTCGTAGAAATAAATTTTGAATTTGCCGCCAATTTGATATGAATTTTTTTTAGGTTATGTATTGTCCCGTAACAATTTTGACAAGATTTGGTAATATTGCAATAATTTCTAACGATATTTAAGGAATTCAACAATTTTACGTTACTTTTCATACATTTCCATGAGTTGAGCGCAAAGAAAAATGTATAATTCACCATTTTTTATTAGTTTTAGTAGCGCCGCATTGACAGCTGGATATGTTCACATAAAATTGACTCTTATTGAAGTATTACATAAGTATTTTATTTGAAAATCGCAACAACCGCAAGTAGCACCACTGCTTTTTAGTCGCCAGCAGTGACAAGGTTAGTAATGAAGTTATTTTATTTTAGTGTTACTCCCCAAAAAATCTTTAATAACCACCCTAATCCATCACAAAAAACTTCTTTACCACCAAAAAATCCAATTGATTTCTAAATTGCTACGAAAATCGCCCATTTTACCCGAATATCGACCTCTTACATAATACCCTAATAGGTTATGGTCTAAACTCTAATAATTTTTTTATAGCAATTAAAACCTCTAGGAAAGATGTTGGGTCGATTTGGTAACGTCGTGCCAGTGCTGGTGCAAAATGCCCCTCAAGCTCAACAGCAACGTGGCATGGCCACCCTTAAAGCCATTTCCATTCGTCTTAAATCTGTAAAGAACATTCAGAAAATTACTCAATCCATGAAGATGGTATCAGCTGCCAAATATTCTAGGGCTGAGAGAGAATTAAAACAAGCCAGACCTATCGGTATTGGAGCCCAACAATTTTATGAAAAGGCTGAAGTTCAACCTCCTGCGGAAGCACCTAAGAAGCTTATGATTGCTATGACATCAGATAGAGGTAAAAAAGATGGATAGGTTATATAAAAGGGTGCTAAATATTTAGAATATAGCCAATAACTTCACCTAAATGTTTCAAGTAAAAGGTTCTTTATTAATTGTGTGCATTTTCAGGTGATATTTGTTTGTTTGCTATATTTAATATTGTTATTTTACATGGAATACATTTTTTTTGCATATTTTGATAGAGTACAAATCACTCTTTGTCCTCTATATGACAAACATCCAATCATATGGTTGTATAAGAAGAAAATTGAGAAAAATTCCGTTTTGGATATTTTAAATCTAAAAATATTACATCGTTTACACCTTTAAATGCTATAAAAATGAGAGTTTCAACTATTATGAGAAATAATTGGAAATAATGATAATCGTCTTAATTAGTCATATGAGAGAATAACAACTGTATACAATAACTTACAAGCAAATTAGTTGAAAATCTTAACCAAAAAGATATTTTTGTCTGATTATTCTAAAATTAGGGAATATTAGAAAATTCTCAAATGATGAACCATCTTATGATATATGTTAAAAATATGTTGAATTATCTGCATCCAAAGTTGCTTTGTTTCACCGTTAGAGGATTTCAAAGTTAGCACAAAAAAATTTTTTTGCTTTGTAAAACTCAACACTTTTTGTCTCTTATAAGATTTTGATTACATAAGTGGTATAGCTAGGAAAACGGTTTTTTTAAATATCTGCTAGCCTTATTTACGTTATTGCAATTACAAAATCTAATCACAGGCACTTATATAAGAAATTAAACCATCAATTGCAGAGGCATAGGTTTTGGACTTCACTGCCCTTCAGAGAAATCAGTGTCAACTATCGATATCCTGTATTTACAAGTTGTAATACTTATATAGTGTGTCTCTGGATTGTGTCCCTGTAAGGTATAATTGACGATACATATCTTACTTCAAATTCCCTCTTTTACAATTAAAATCTGAATATCATGAAACGAAATATGACCAAGTTTTATATCGAATGTCCTCAAAGTACAAAAATTAATGCAAGAAATTACAACAAAAGTTGATTAAGATAAAATGTTTGTTATGTTAAATTATAGCGATATGCCGAGTTTTATTAATTTAGCATATAAAAGAACAAATTAGAAAGTTTTCTTGAAATTATTTTCAACAATTATCATTTCATATCTTATCTTTCGCCTATTCTTATATATCAATTAATCATGTTTACATTACAATATGAAACATTTATAGTGCAATGCTAAGGATTATGGAACATTAGTTACAATGCGGTTTTAGCAATTTAAGGAAAAGTTTTGATTTTTAGTAGATAAAAAAACAATTAAGAGAGTTGTTAAAAATTTTTTGGAAAAAGCAATGTGGAAAATAATAGGACGGAAAAAAAGTTTGTATATGAATGATCCCGTATCATGATATGTGATCAATTGTTGTAATAAAGAACGCAATGGATTATGGTAAGGTGTCGTTAAGAAAAAGGGCAGTTCAAGTCGCAAGTAAATACCATTAACAAAGAATTTGATAAAATAAAATATTGCCGTCCAAACCAAAATTTAACGACACTATCGAATTCGAGCAAAACGTTTAGATTATCGTTTGTGGCTTGTACAAAATTTTGAAAGGCAGAACTTTTTTCAAAAAAATATTTTCGAACGAAGCATCGTTCACCACTAATGGAGTTGTTATATCATAAAATTGTGTGGTGTGCTGTTTCGTGAGACGGTATTACTAGAAAAATTAAAAAAATATCCAAAATCAATAAAATAAAAAAATGCTATAATCTAACATAGCAAACATTTTAAAATAAAATATCAATTTTGTTGTAAATTGCTCAGAAAGATCTCTTTACCTACAATGGTTGACAAACTTCTTGCGTTGACTTTGGTACTTTGAGGACATTTGACATAAAACTTTGTTGTATTCCATTTTATGACATCTAGACTTTAATTGCAAAAGATGGAACACACTGTATAATGAAAGCTCTAGTACGCGGACACTAAAGAGCGGGAATTTCTTATAACCGCACATACTGGGTGAGCTATTAGTATATATTAGTAAAGAGAACAATCTTTTATATACAAGTTTTTCGACTCACCGCTTTCTACCGAGCAATCAAAAAAGGCGAATAAAATAATGATCAAACGTTTGGGAAAGCAGTTTTTTATGGATTGTGTTTTGTAAATGGAACATCCTGTATATGTTGTCATATTATGAATACTACTAAATTTGTTATTGCAACGGTATATGTTACTAACTCATAAAGTTCCTGAGATATTCAATTATTTCTCCAAAATGTACTCACTACAAGACCTTCTTAAAGACGATATAAAAACGCCATTTTATCCGATTTTACCTTCAAACTATGTCAAGTAATAGTCAAAGCCAGTGTGCTAATTGAATTGCATGTCAAGTTTCCTGTAATTAATAATAAGTATATCATTTGTCTAAGTTTAGTACTTTTCCTGATACTTAGAATTGAAAGAAAAATGTGTTATAAAATATGTCATTATTGTACTTAATTCTTCCTCTGTCTTCCTCTGTAAAATTGACTTTCATGTATAATTATTGTAAATATGAAATGTACAAGCGATTTATCTAGATACATAAGGTAGACAATATCCAACCATCAAAATGTGCTAAGACTAAAACGTACTTAGGTATTGCACTTTTTTGTGATAATTAGTTCCTTACGTCAAATTTAACTTTTTGAGGAAAAAATATTTAACCTCTGTACATTCAAAATGAACAAAAATATTTTGAACTACATTCAAAAAGGAAAAAAACTATAGCAAGTTTAACAACGATCAACATAAGCAAATCTTACATTATTTATTATAAAGCTAAACAGAGCTAAATGTTATCAAAACAACAATTCTGTCATTAATATTGATTCCCTGAAGAAAAGATGTGGACGGAAAGTCAAAGATTATAGCCACCAAATTGCAAGCATCTCTTCTCTTCCTTTGTAAAAACGAACTACACTCATACCTTCCTATACGGCGCCTCTTTATATGGCGATTCGCTATAATGGTCTTTCCAAAATATACCTCTATTTCGTGTTGCGGTCTACGATGTATTAATTTACGGCCAAACCTGAGTGATGCTACACTTAAACAACTCTAACCACTTTTGTCTTGAAAAATATCATCGCAAGAACAATTTGAGTCAAAATTCTGCTTCTCTTGGATAATAATCCCGGGTATCCCACGAATATATCGGACTTATCAGAAAATGTAAAAATTTAACATCTGCTTTACAACTGTCCTTATTCAGCCAATGCGTCAAGCCAAAAACACTCATACGTGGCTTTTATGGATGAACAAGCATATTCATACTGTTGTAGATGACTTGATGTCCTTCCAAAAGACTGATACTGCTTCCAGAAAATGCTTTTAGAAGATTTGGATTGTTTTCATCAGATTTAATATTGCATCCAGAAGACTTGATACTGCTTCTAGAAGACTAAAATAATTTCAAAAAGACGTGATATTGCCTCTGGAAAACTTGAAATGCTTCTAGAAGACTTGACACTGCTTCTTAAAGATACTGCTTCTAGAAGATTTAAAATGCTTAATATTCCTTCTGGAAGAGTTAGAATGCTCCCAGAAGACTTGATATTGCTTCAAGAAAACTTAATATGACTTCGAATAGACTTAATACTGCTTCTAAAAGATTTGATATTGCTTCTAAAAAATTTAAAATGTGAATATCCAAATTACTTGATGTTGCTTCAAGAGGACTTGATACTACTTCCAGAACGTTTAAAATGCTTTCAAAAGAGGTGATATTGCCTGTGGAAAACTTGAAATGCTTCTAGAAGACTTGTCACTGCTTCTTAAAGATTTGATACTGCTTGTAGAAGATTTAAAATGCTTGATATTCCTTCTGGAAGAGTTAAAATGGGCCCAGAAGGCTTGATATTGCTTCAAGAAGACTTGATACTGCTTCTAGCATATTAAAGAAGGGAAAGGAAATAAAAAGGATCACTAGTTTTGTTAAATCACTGTAATCTGAAGAAAACAAAAAGCGACGAAATGAATTTTGTTTAAATTTTTTATTACCGTCAGTGTATTATTTCGAAGATTTGCTGAAATATGTACATATTGACAAAAATGGTTCTATATAACCAAAACTAAAATAAACTTTTATAAATTCATTTATTAAAAGGTTTATATCTATGGCGAAACCGATAGGCTCACATTAAAATGTTAATCATTTTTTCTAAAATATTAACGATACTTGGATTTTAAAATTTTGGCAGAATATATTATTTTTGATATAATAGTAAGCAAAACCTGATAAAAATACAAAAAGTAAATTTATGGGTATACCATCATCACATATCTTATTAATTATTAAGATTTTAATTAATAATTAGTAATAAGTTATTCCATAAATCTTTTTTCTATATTAATTTGGTATATGGCAGCAAAATTATGTTACACTATAAAATATTAATCAAATAACAAAAGGAAAAATAAAAAAACACTGATAAAAATAGACAGAATATAGTATATAGTGCAATAATGGCATATTTTATTACATATTTCTCTTTAAATTCTAAATATCAAGAAAACTATTAAAGTTAGATAATAACATACTTATCATTAATTAAAGGAACTTCCATTTAAAAAATTAAGAAAATGCAATTTGAACATTATGAAAAGTAACTGAACTTTACAAACACGCTGTGTATTATATCTAATATCTTTGTCTACTGTCATATACCTCTTGGTCTGGAATAGTTTCAAAGAAAAATTTTAAATAATCTCGTTTTTTAAAAAGGTCTTGTAATGAGAACATTTTGGAGAAACAATTGAATATCTTAGGAACTAAGAACTCTATGAGTTAGTAACATACATGGTTGTATTAATACATTTAATAGTAATTATAATGTAGTAAGATACACTGGGAGTTACATTTAGAAAAATCGATATATTGTCCATATGCCCGAATAGAATAACCTGTAAAAGTGAAAATAATTTTGGGTAATAAAAAGTGGCGAATTGTCTAAAACTTTTTTCTTTCTTAAAACGGTATAGTGACTACAGTCACTACAGAAAATAGCAGATGATCAAAATAAAAGAAAAATATCTTTCACATAATTGAAATAAATGAATGAAATAAAAAGCGATTTATTACATGCATCCATCTATTTTCCGTATTTATTGTTTTTTTAGTAAGTTAATGTAAGAGAAAGGTAGGAGGTGATACTTATTGCATTGCGGTTAATAATTTTCAAGATTTATACTAAAATCTTTTAATTTCAAATGTGTCAATATCTAAAAAACTACGAAAATGTGAAAGTTTAAATTTCGTTTATTTACTAGTTGCTAAGCGTAACAATTGGAAATCGAAGTATGTTATACAAATTTTTTAAAAGATGTAGCACATTTTATTGTTATCAATATTTCTCTCTCGCATTTTGCGTTTAGATGTACTAGTATTGCGAAAATATGATTTGGTAGCACTTTGAATATCTATGTAGTGTACATGGCACACTACAACAAGAATTTTATCATCAATATTCAGTTAAGTAATATGTTAGGTTTATAATTTTTGAGAAAGAAAAATTAAACCTAAATTTCCCACTATGTTTGGACGGCTGCAGCTACTTAACGGAGCCGATGTGGCCCACAGTTTATATAAGGCGGGGCGAAACTAAAGTCATAATGTAAATGTATCATAATTTCTACAAATGGCGTCAAATATTATTGAGTTTTGACATATATGTTATAGAAAGATAAAGAATTAGTTTATAACAAGCAAATGAGCGATACAATTTTCGGTCTGTTGTTTTGACGTAGAGTGAATTTCGTCGTCGTTTTCCTCGTCGTCCTGAACCATGTGCGCGAATAATTAGGCGTTTGGCAAAGCGTCTTCTCCAAACTGAGTCCACTATATAGAGGAATGATGGAGATTTTGAAACGCCAATTTTCGGGCCGTTCTCCCATTTTGAACTGGTCGAGTAGATCGCTAGATCTGACGACACTAAATTTCTTACTTTGGGGCTTTTTGAAGTCACGCGTTTGTCACAATAAACCACAAACCCTGCAACTCTTTGAACATTTTTTTAAAGCCAACATTAAAGAAGAAATCGCCAAGTTGGAGTCTGTTGTTTTGCGAGCAATAGTGCAAAATTCCTTAAAACTAGCGCAGATGTGCATGAGCTTAGGAGCGACTTATTTGACCGACGAGTTTGTTTCAGCCACTCAGATACACTTGTATATGATAGTCGCATTTTAAACAGTTATATAAAATATCACATGTGATTTATTCAGTAAAACCCAGGTAGTTTTATTCACTTAAAAAATCACGTGATTGGTCAGAATTTTAAACGATAGTTAGTCTGATTGGTTGTATATTATTGGAGTGCATCAAATATGCAAAAAACATGTATTCGATTTAAAATAATAATGTTGGTTAATATATCAACGAAGGAAAAACGAAGTAAACAAACAAATATCACTTAAAAATGTACCACAACAAATAAAGAAACTTTTACTTGAAATATTTTTCTTTCTTTCTTCATCACGAATGGCGAAGTTATGGCTACATTCCAGATATTTGACATTACCATTCTATCAATTTTTGAATTAAAAAAATTACTTTTTTGTAAATTTAAAATAAAATTTATTTCTTTTTTGTATAATTTAGGTTTATGCGGTGCTGTTCATACAAGCGTAGTCCGTCAAATTCGTAACGAATTAGCCGAATCTGGAGAAAACACAAAAGTGATTTGCGTTGGTGATAAATCCCGCGCAATCCTTCAACGTTTATACGGCAAGAACATTATTTTGGTTGCAAACGAAATTGGTCGTTTGCCCCCTACATTCACGGACGCTTCCCGTTTAGCGAAAGCCATTCTAACTTCTGGCTATGAATTCACTTCTGGAAAGATTGTCTATAATCGATTCAAATCGGTCGTTTCTTATTCCACCCAACAAATGCCTGTGTTCAGCTTAGCTGCTGTTACTGTAAGATTTTAATTTATTTATAATTATTAAGTTATTCAAAGTGAAATAAACATTTTTAGGCTGCTCCTAAATTGAGCATTTACGACTCGTTGGATAACGATGTTATTCAAAGTTACTTGGAATTTTCCTTGGCCGCGTTGATTTTCTATGCGTTGAAGGAAGGTGCTTGCAGTGAACAATCATCTCGTATGACTGCTATGGACAATGCCAGCAAGAACGCCGGGGAAATGATTGATAAATTAACCCTGACATTTAACCGTACAAGACAGGCAGTCATCACCAGAGAGTTGATTGAAATTATTTCCGGTGCTTCGGCATTGTAAATTAATTCATTAAAAAATTCGATATAAAAAGTAATAAGAAAGGACTACCTAAAAAACGGTATTGATATCTAAGTAAAAAGTTCTTTTGGAAACCATTTAGAGAAACAGAAGCTATTCTAGATAATCTTAAGTTTTAATTTTTATTTTAATACCATCGGCATTGTATCAAGCAGTTGTAAATGAATAAAAAAAATTGGAAATGGGGGTATGTGTAAAAGTTGAAATAGGCGTCGAAGCGGAACTTAGCCCCAAAAGTCACTGGATACAAAAAATCGACATCGACCGCTTTTTACTTCTATTTTATCTGTTGCATTATCGATCCCGATAATTAGGCTTCATCATTTGTATTTTTTTCTTGTTATATTGGAATAATAATAAAACATATTTGGTTGTCTTTATTTAAATTAATTAATTTAAGATTACTACTTATACTTTCATCATTACAATAACTCACAAAATGCAGACAAAAACATTTTAGTTACTTAAATTATGATTGAAAATTATATTGAAAATCGTCTCCTTTTAGCATGAGGATATTAATTACATTTGATTATACATATATTAATTTATATCAAAAGATCCTTCAAGAAAAACGATTAGTTCTACAAGATCAACCTTACAAGGGAAAGTATCGTAAAATTTACGGTACATTTGAATGTTACCTTTCCAGTGTTAAGGTAAGAACACTATAAATCTTATACAAAACATGATCAATATTTTGACTATGTAATAACACAAATATAAAATTATCGCGAATAAGGATATAGGAATGAATATGGATATGAGAAACAAATCAACGCATAGTGGTATACACTATAATTTTTGAAATTGTTTTAAATACGGTTTCAATAAGAAAACCATATTTCTGTCGTGAAGTTTTATCGCCAAGTTGCACGATCAACTTCTGCAGAGCTGGTTTACGCAGCCCAGATGAATTTACACTCAAAAGGAAGAGATGCAGCAGAAATTGTTAGACAAATTGAAATTTTCAAAAATAAGAACGATAAGAATTAAGAAAGCATATTAAGTCCTGATAAACCTGTACTAATAAAATGAACATGCGATGTGAAATTAACAAGGAATGTATACTTGTTAATTCGTAACCAAACAAAATTACAAAACGCGAAATGTAATCTACATACCGCAAGCTTCTAGAAGCAAAGAATGTTATCCGAATGGTATAGTTGTCATGGAGGTTATTACCGAAGAAGATTCAATCTCAAGCTTTGCACACCATTCAACGTTATGTGAAGTAACATTGATATTTTAAAAAATGTAGATACAGGTGCCCATGACCATGTTGTTCACGAGTGGTTGTGATGGCGCATCATTTTAAAGTGCCTACTAGCAAATGTATAAAACGGACATTGGAAATGGACAACATGATGATGCTTTCTTGTTCATAATTTCATTAGTACCGTTTCAATTAAAATATAATAAACCAATAAAATGTACGCCCTTCGTCAACACGCTGTTGTCGCTTAATAATTTTATTGTTTCAGAAAAAACTGCAGAACTAACTCGAATGGAAGTTAGTAAAGCGGAAACAGAAATAGAACCGACACATATTACATTTGAATGCAAAGACATATTCGTGGAAATATCTGCAATGTTATTGCATAACAGTTATTTCGAGCAGATTATTACGTCTGTTGATTAAGAGACATTCGTTTTTGTATTATCAAATCTTCACGCACGGATAAGATGCTTCGAATATCTGTTGCACATTGCCTATGGGCTTCAAATTCAAACCTGGCAAGTGAGAAAAAAGAACCAAGAAAGTGTGGACAAGCGAAAAAGATTAATTTAAGATTGCTTTCGCAAGAAAATGGTGGAAAAAACTTGTAACAAATACTTGTGGATTTTCCCAAACTAAGATACGAAAGAAGTAATGATGGCAACACTGCTCGCAGATTTCTTTTTAATCCAGTGCGATCACAGGAGTGAATGAGGAGCTAATTGAACGGTTTGCAGTTATATTAAAGGCAATTTCGAGTGGATACGCAATAAATTTGGAACGACATTGCTAATATAAGTTATATATTCATTCAATTATATAATTGGTATTACATGTCGGAATGTGTTCATAAACTTTTCATGCATGTAACGAACATTGTTAAATCTGCTCTTCTTTCTATTGGACAGCTTTTTGAGGCAGACTGCAATAAGAATTATATATATAATAATATATAATAATATATAATATATAATAATATATATAATAAAACCAACACCAAAGATCTGTTCAATATGTTATTAGCTTCTTCAAATCCACCAATTACAAACTTAATAAGTCCCGCTTCTAAGAAAATAGTGAATATTTCCAGTGGAGTAATTTCATTATTAAAAAAGTCATCTCAAGAGCGAGAATCTATTACTGCAGAGGAGAAGTCGACAGATGAAGAATTTAGTCTCTTGAGCAGATGAAGACTTAAAACAATTTTTATGGGTTCTTGAATATAATTATGTCTGTAAAAGTTGTACCTTTTTAATATTAATTTTGTCCATGTAGATTTTTTTAAATAGACCACTGTGCAACAGTGGGATCTTCCAAGCGTCTGATCTATACAAATTGTTCGAGAAAGAAAATTCGCCATTCCGGAACCGATTCAATGGCCCTTTATAAGGGCAAATAGGGCTACAGCATTTTGACGTCAACTCCTGGGAGGATACTCTGTTTCTGCAATGAAATGCATGTTGTTACTATCATACATGTACCCAGAGTCCCTCTTGAAGAACGGGCTCGTTTCATTCGTGGAACCCATCCCTGCGGTATCAGAAGGAAAAATATTTAAGACGGCTCTTTATATACCAGAAGGAAAAATCACTTATCAACTTTCATTCACTTCCTCATGCTTAATTCTGTATACTATAATATTGTAGTTTTCCTCATTCAGCTTCAACAGTGATAACTACCAGGAAGATACCAAGAACCATTGATGAAGCTAAATGAGGAAAGCTACAATAAAAGTGTATTACGATTGAGAAAGTGATTGAAGATTAATAAGTGATTTTTAATTTTGATAGTTACCAGGAACCACTCTGGAAGCTGAATAAAGAAAACTATAATAATATTATTATAACTGAGGAAATCATTGAATGTTAATAAGTGATTTTTACTTCTGGCGTATAAAACAAATTTTAATCGTCCTTCAACTGAATCAAAAGCTCTGATAAAACTACAATACCTCTATATCCTAGTTGGATTCATCTACATCTTAGTTTATTTCTTCACCACCTCCTTCCAATTCTTTCGATCCATAACCATTGCTTTTGCGTTTTTTTGTTAATTCCTCTTTCTTTTAAGTAGCCGTTCTATTCCTTCTTAACATGATTTCCTTGGGCTTCCTCTCATTCGCTGTTCTTGAACCCTTGCTTCCCATACCTTCCGCGTTTGTGCGCTTTGGTCCATTCATTTGTATATGTCCCCACCAGGACAGTTGTCTCTCACCATTCTTTCTCTCCACACTTTCCACATCCAATTCCCTTCTTATACTTTCACTTCTAAGTCTATCCCATACAGGGATTAGATACAATCTTCTCAAATACCTCATTTCTGATGCCCTCACTTTGCTCTTAAATCTCTTATTCATTGTTCATGTCTCACTCCCATACAGCAGTGTTGGCATCAGCCTTTTAATTTTTCTCTTGTTTGTAATATATCCACTTAAAGCATTGTACAATCTATTTGTGCTACACACTCTATAATTAATGTCAGCATCTGGGTTCTCTATATCATCTATAATAACTCCTAATACTTATACAGGGTGTCTCACGTAACTGGTTCATTAGAACTTTTTTAGGTTCCACTATTCGTAGAGGCTTGAAATTTTAGTAACATGGGCTGTTCATTCCGATCTATTAATCTAAAATATTATCAAGATGGCCACCACTTTCAGTCTACCGGAAGTAGACCTCAACTTTGATAACAGTTGTTGGTACCTAGCGTGTTTTGTTTTCGAGTTATTTTAATTTTAAGTGTTTTTTGGCAAATATCACCATGCTCTTTAAAAACACATATCTCAGTCAACGTTAATTCAGAAACGTTTTGCATTGGTTCGCACCAATAATAACTCTTCATAAGCTTCCACATATAGTGTCACTTTTTATATCAGTATACCTTATATATTTTCATACCCTACAAATTATCTATAAACATACCTATCTCTATTTATTATAGTTTTCCTGCTATTGAGGAATTTATCAAAATCAAACGTAAAATGGTAAAAATCGTTTGTGTTTTTGTTAGAAGGCTATGACATTTTGACAGTTTATCGTTTAATTTATTTAAATTATTGTTGGTATTATTTCTGCAATGAACTTTGATTGAATAAATTTTAGATTGCAAAGTGTTATTTACTAAAAACAACCAAAAGAAAACCGAATAAATGGAATAATGAAAAACAACATTAATTTGTTCCTAAAATTTCAAGCCTCTACGAGTAGTGGAACCTAAAAAAGTTCTAATGAACCAGTTACGTGATACACCCTGTATATTGTATTTCGCCAACAGCATTTGGTATTTTGGAAGCAAAATCAAATATTATTAACAGCTTCTTGCCTTTTTTATTAAAAATGTCTTCTTCCAGCAGTACTTAGTGTTTCATTGACAATTTCTTTCTTCTTCATTATATACGCCAGGATTTTACCTTTTGTCCAATAGTATTTAATATTTTGAAATAAAGTAAAATGGTTTATATTGTTTTTTGCGATGAAAATATTTTCTGCCAGCAGCTTTACAAGCAGTATCAAGTCTTCAGGAAGTATGTCATTAAGTCTTATAGAAGCAATATTCAGTCTTTTGGAAGTACTTCAAGTGTTCTTACTTTTGTTCTTACTTTAAGTGTTTTCGAAGCAGTATCAAATCTTATTAAAGTATTGTGTCTTCTAGAAAGTTTTTAAGTTTTCGAGTCGTTGGGAAGCACTTCAAGTATTCTAGAAGCAGTTCAAATCTTCCAGAGATAATACCAAATCTTTTGGAAGCATTTCAAGTCTTCCAAGAGTAAACTCTATTCTTTTTATTTTCAACTATTCTACAACCAGTATCAAGTATTCTGAAAGAAGCATCAAGTCTTCCAGAAGTAATAATAACAATTGTTCTGAAAGGATTTCAAGTCTTCTAGAAGGAGTTCAAGTCTTCCAGAAGCAATGTGAAGTCCTTTAGAAGCATTTCAAGTCTTCTACAACCAGTATCAAGTCTTCTAAGGGAAGTATTAAGTCTAGAAGCTCTAGAAGCATTTAGAGTGTTTTAGAAGCAGTATAAAGTCTACCAAAGACATCACCGAGTCTTCTAAAAGCATTTCAAGTCTTCTGGAAACATTTAAATTTTTCTGGACGCAATATGAACTCTCGAAGGTATCGCCCAACCCTAGTTTTAAGTTTGAGTCTTAAATATCGAGTCGATCATATCTACACCATTTATATCTCCAAATATATTTCGTTAAAGAAAAGGAGTTATAAAAACCGATCTTGATATGGAAGACATGTACGTTGTAAGTTATCTATATCGTACTTTTTAAAGGTTTAAAACTTCTGCACTATACATCGTGTTTTTTGTATAATACTTGTTGATTCAAGGAAAATTGTTTAGGGTTTTTGGTTTCTGTTGGTATTACATAGGATCCGAATAAAGTTTCTGATGTTTTCCTGTTAATTCTGCCATTCTGTCAAACAAGATTGATTAATATCACCTGATCGAGCATGAGTCAAGTGAATTGAGGTGATCCACGGGTGAGTAATGTGATTCATGTCCGATATTCACGTGAGTGACGTTCGTGACCCGCGTGGGTCTAGATCGTGAGCGGGCATAAAAAGTCACTCACGCACACATCTCTACGTAGAACATCCTTATTTTATAGTTTTTCATGAATTCGGAAATTTTAAGACGGCTAATATTAGTAAATCACATTTACTAATATCCTCCGCAAACACTTATCTGTATTCGTAGTTGTGTTGGTTTGGAAGTAGCATTCCGGGGCTAGAAAGTTAACTAAAAATTTATAAGTTAAAATACTTTATTTTAAGAATATAGCTGTTTATATATCGTTTCTTATTGTTAGTAAGTACGTGATTAAACTTCATTCACTGGTCGTTTAAAAGGAGCAAAAAGGATCTTTAAAAGGACCTTGCATTTATGCACAGTGTGCGGAAGTGTATCCATGTTTTCCGGAACAGTGTGAATATGCAGCAAAATAATACTTAACATTTTAAATGTCCTTTTATCTATATAGACATAAAACCGATAAAGGGCCTTTCAAGGACATTATTTCACAAATTTTTCAAAATAACCACATTCTATAAAACCATCGCGGTTTTTTCTGGATATTATACGAAATATCGATAAAATAAAATATTCCTCTCATTAAAAACATATAAGATATAAGGTTACCACCAGTTCAAATTTGAAATTTTTTCGTCGAATAGTTTTTGAAGTCTAGCTTTTTGTAAATCGTTCGAAATCACGTACAGTTTTCCATTGTAGCTGTAATAACTGCTAAAACAATGGAAGAAAAAATTAAAAATGAAATTACCCCACATTATAAAGAATTAAATTATGCATCAAACGAAGTCTCAATTCTTTGTATGGAATAGTTTCTTTGTATTCGCGTTCAAAGTGAGGGTGAAAATCCAATAATTAAATTAAAAAAAATAGTAATTAAATTTCGGTTGTTTATAATTAAAAAGTAATTACTAAAATACTAATTTATATTATCATTTAAATGTATATTTACATTAATACGTCCTGTTTAAAGTTAACTAAAAAATAAATTAACGTTTACTACTTTTAAAATTACCTAAACTATTTTGTTTCCTTAAAAAATTCATCTCTATTGTAGCGACCTACAATAAAAAATTAAAACAACTCAACAATTAAATTAACTCAATAAATAACCTCATCATCAAATTGTTCTGAAATATCATCGATTTTTCTCTGACTTTTTGTCAAACATACTTTTTGTTGTTTAACATATTTTTGTAAGTTTTCAATCATATTTTTATTCCAAAGTTTTATAGTTTCCTATAATTAAAAAGTATTAACTATTTATTAATCATTTTTTATAAAAAAATAATAATTACTTCGCATTCATTTTTAATAAGTTGATAAAGTTTAGAAGTTCCAACATCATAACTTTTAAGTCTATCCTTTAACTCATTGCAATGACTCATTATTTGTAAATTTTCTGTTAAAAGTTGTTTCTTTTCAATTTCCATATCCATAAATTTGTCCCTCCAAGTCTCCAATAACCCTGCTACAGCATTTCTGTCTTGCTTCATTTGCGATTTTAACCCCAAAATATGTTCGTCTTTATTATAACTAACCACCTCCAATTTTCTTAGTTTATGTAATAATTCCTCGCAATTCGTGCATTTCTTAATCTCCACTTTATTCGTTTGAAGTAACTTCTGAGCTAAATCACGTTCGATTTGTTCTAAACGGCGATCATAATCGTTTTTAAGATCAGCTCTTATTTCTAATTCGCGTTTAACTAAATCCGATTCAAATTGCTTTTTAACATCGTCATGATGGAAATCTTCAGTGTTTATTCCAATTGAAAATCGATCAGGATTTAGTTGCTTTTCTTTTATAACTTTCTCAAATTGAGCCGCTTTTTCTTGCAAATTTCGAATTAAAGATTCCCGTTCCCTTTCTAATTTCGAAGAAATTTGGAGTTTTGAAATTTCGTTTTCAGCAGATGTTAATTTTAAGTGTAAATCGGCAATTTCTTCATTTGCTATTAAAAGATCGTTTCGTAATTTTTGTTTTTCATCTAAATCAAATAATTAAAATCAATGCATTTAATTGTTTGTAAATAAATAATTAAAATCTACCGTTTTCGTATTTAGCGGATTGTCCAAAATTAAATGAAACTTGGGCTGAAGTATCTTGAGTTAATTTAATTTCATATTGAGCTAAAGTTGCTTCCAACTCAACGATTTTATCTTCGTAGTAACGTTGTTGATCTTCTAATTTACCCCTAAAAAATTAAATCAAACATTTTTAATTAAGAGTTACAATTTTTAACCTGTATCCTTGAATTTGTTTTTGTATGGAGCAAATTTCTTCATCAGCTTTACGAAAATTTTCTTCTAAGCTTGAATAATTCGATTTCCAAGTTTCCACTTCAACCTAAAAGCAATAAATAAATTTTCCTTCTTTTCATTTATTAATTAAAATCAACAAAAACCTTATTTTTTTCTTTTTCCTCCTCAGATTTCTTTAATTTTTCTTTTAAATCATTGCACGTTTTTTCTATCATTTCAATTTCATCTTGATGTTGTCTGTGTTTATCTTGAGCTTTGGCTAATTCTTTCTGTAATGCATTAATATACTCCATTTTTTCAGTTAAATTCATAACTCGAGTTGAATCTTGTAGTTCATCTTAAAAAAAATTTAAGTAGTGTAAAAAGAGTGTTATAATTTAGAAACAATATTAAACAATTCTCCCTTGTGTTCACCTAAGAATGTATTACGTGATTATACTGGCTGTCAGTCGTGGAATAATTTTAATCAGTAACAATAAAATAAAAATGATGATGATTCGCATGAAAATTTGTGACCTAAACATATAATTGACTAATTGTAAGACTTGAGAAGTTTGTTTGAAATTTCGAACTTCCAACCAGTTTCTAGTTTTAGATCTATTATTAGTCCTAGTAACAGAGTTCTTAATGTAATGTGTTCTATGCCTTCTCAATTCTCCTTACAAAATTGATTAAGAAAATCTTTTTGATCTGTTTTCATAAGTGCAAATCATTCATAAGTGTGAACAGCTTGAAAGCGATGCCTTTAATCAAAAATTTATAAAAGTAAACATATTTTTAAAAGGAAATGGGTTTTTGGAGCGAGTTGGAATTTTTAAGGGTTTACGACGCACACTGGGCTGAATCCCGATTCTAGCTGAAAAATAGTATTCTATAAGCTTAATAAGGCTAGAAGACTAGAATAGCTTAAAAAATAATATAATAACAACATAATCACTAACGATTCACTAAAGCATAATCCGATTATGGACTATGCATTTTTGAGAATTGTAGCGGCTCGAAGAAGACCTTGTATCTTTATTAAGATATGTAAGGAACGATTATGTCGTACTTCGCCGAGGTTGCTTGTGAGTCAGGTGCTGATTTGACAAATTGACACAAAATCATCAATTTTGGAGGCTTGTAGCGCCCACCCGCAAACGACCTTGGTGTTCTGGAAGAAAAGCTTTTTGTAGCAGATATTCTACCTTTACTAGTTCATATAAGGAACGATTTTATACCACTTCGTCAAGGTCGTTTGCAAGCAAAATGGCAACATTTGACAAATCGACACAAAATCATTAATTTTGGAGGATTGTAGCGCCTTGCCTGCAGGCGACCTCGGCGTTCTGGGAAAAAAATCTTCTTTTGATTTGATGAATCTTCTTTTGAAAATCGTCTTTTTTTGATGACTCTGTATCTTTGGTAAGACATATCCAGAACGATTTTGTCCCCCTTCGTCGAGGCTTGCAAGTAAGGGCCAGATTTGATATATCGACACAAAATCTTTAATTATGAAGGATTTTAGCGTCTCGTGAGCAAATGACCTCAGAGTTTTTGGAGATAATCTTCTTCTAGAAGACATTGTATCTTTGCTAAAACATGTAAGGAACGATGTTGTCTCATTTCGCCGAGGTCATTTGCGAGCGATGCGCTGGGTTTTAATTCAACACCCTTCCTGATCCTTCAAAATTGAAAATTGCGTTCATGCAATTAGTATATGCCGGAACACAACAAAAATCTTCAAAATGTTATAATTTTAAACTTTCAACATAAAAATCGAACACAAATCAAAAGCTACAACATACAGAGATATAACAATAATGAAACATAAGCACTAACCCATTAACAAATACAACCTACACGAGGGATTTTGGGGGAATGGTCAATAATCTCCAAAATAGCCTCATATAAAAATTAAGTAAAACACTTATATAAGGCTTATGTATGAAAACCATTCGATTTTTATTGCATAACTCTTTCATAAATTAAAAATCAAAATAGACGGTAGAAGACTTCATCCACTAATATTGTTGGAAATGAATCATAAACGCTTAGTCCATAAGCAGATACAACCTAGATATAAGGACGTTCTGAATCACTCATATCTTTATTGCTTGTCTCCTATGCTCCTTCTGAAAGTTGCACAATAATTTCTTACACGTTATTGTTTGCTATCATAATTTTTTGAAAAATTTATAATTTCGACCCCAGGTTAGTAAAAGATCTCATCACCTGCAAGTTTTAGAAAAAAATCAAAAGCAAATGAAAAAGTGTTATTAGTTGTGTTAAAGTGTGGTTGAAGAATTTTTGTTACATCTCAAATTTCTCTATTATGATATTATATACAGGTGTCTCACGTAACTGGTTCATTAGAACTTTTTTAGGTTCCACTATTTGTAGAGACTTAAAATTTTGGTAACATGGGTTGTTCATCCCAATCTATTAATCTAAAATATTTTCAAGATGGCCACCACTTCCGGTCTACCGGAAGTAGACCTCAACTTCGTTATTTTAAATGGAATGCTATAATTTTTATTATACCATTCAATTATACGTAAGAAAATATATTGACTTTGATAATAATTATTGATACCTAGCGTTTTTTGTTTCCGAGTTATTTTGGTTTTAAGTGTTTTTTGGCAAATATCGCCATGCTCTTTAAAAGCACATATCTCAGCCAACGTTAATTCAAAAACGTTTTGCATTGGTGCGATAACTCTTCATATGCTGTTAAATAGATTGTCACTTGTTATATCAGTATATCTTACACAGGCTGGTCGAAAATTGAGTTACCGTTTCTATGCTCATACCCTATCAGAAAGAGAACTTAATTATCTACAAATAATTATCTATAAACATTCCTATACCTATTTATTATAGTAGTTTTCTTGCTATTGAGTAATTTATCAAAATCATACGTAAAATGCTAAAAACCGTTTGTGTTTTTGTTAGAAGGCCATAAGGTTTTTTGTTTAATTTATTTAAATTATTATTAGTATTATTTCCACAATGAACTGCGATTGAATAAACTTTAGTTTGTTAGCTTGTATTTACCAAAAATAACCAGCAGAAGAACGCATAAATGAAACAATGAAAAACAATAATATGGCGTAATATTCGACTTAATGATGGGCGAGATATTCCTAGAAAGTTCACTTTATTTATTAACATTGCTTTCTTGGAAAATATTATTCATCTAAATCGATTGAAGCACCTCTTATCGAAGAATTTGGTAAAGCAACAAAATATGACCAAACATTTATTCCATTATCTTAATCTGCTGGTGATAGAGATTTATGGTTTCTTGTTATTTTGATCTTTCCAAAACTAAGAGACAGATCCTATCCAAAACTTTATTACATCCGCCATGAATATAAAACGAATTTAAAATGTTGGCGTTGGAATAATTCGCCATGATATTCAAAGGCATTAATAGAAGTAAGTGATGACACAACTAAGTAATGACAACAATAACATAAATGTGGATGAAAAGCTGACAAAATTCCATGGCTTTCTAACATAAAACCAGAAGCTTTCCAGCATTGCATGCGTCCATTAATTTCCAGATATGAGGGCAACTACAACAAATAGGCACAGGAAAGTTTCTAGATAGTTTGTAGAGAATTAAATTCCCTTAATTTATTTTTATAATTTTAAGTTTTTCTATGGTATTGATTTTAATTTTTGTCATTAAATTGTTGTTTTTGATTGTTACATTTATTCAGTTTTCTTTTGGTTATTTTTGGTAAATAACACTTAACAATCTAAAATTTATTCAATCGAAGTTCATTGTAGAAATAATGCTAATAATAATTTAAATAAATTAAACAAAAAACTGTCAAGATATCGTGGCCTTCTAAAAAAAGCACAAACGGTTTTTAGCATTTTACGTATGATTTTGATAAATTCCTCAATAGCAAGAAAACTATAGTAAATAGGTATAGGAATGTTTATAGATAATTTGTAGATAATTAAATTCCCTTTCTGATAGGGTATGAAAATATGAGGTTGCATTTAGAATTTTCGACTTTCACGCAATTGAATACAGAGAAACGGTAACTCAATTTTCGACCAGTCTGTATAAGATATACTGATACAACAAGTGACAATCTATTTAACAGCATATGAAGAGTTAAAATATATTATCAATGCAAAACCTTTTTGAACTAACGTTAGCTGAGATATGTGCTTTTAAAGAGCGAAAACACTCGAAAACAAAAAACGCTAAGTACCAATTACTATTATCAACGTCAACATATTTTCTTACGTATAATTGGATGGTTTAATAAAAACTATAGCATTCCATTTAAAATAATGAAGTTGAGGTCTATTTCCGATACACCAGAAGTGGTGGCCATCTTGAAAATATTTTAAATTAAAATATCAGAATGAATAACCCAGGATACCAAAATTTCAAGTCTCTACGAATAGTGGAACCTAAAAAAGTTCTAATGAACCAGTTACGTGAGACAGTATATTATGATATTTAATAATACCATAATATAAAAATAGTATATTAAATAAATATATAAAAAAAGTTGCGCATTAAAATGTAAAGAATTTTACAATTTCTGTGATGCAAAATCACATTCTCTTATATTTGTTTGTTGATTCGTTCTTACAAACGATTTCAGTGCTTGAAACTTGTTCACATTATATCACACAAAAGTAGATGATCATGTAGTTCATTTTTTAATGGTTAAAAATGATCGGAGTTGCGTTATATTAGTGTCGTTACACTCGTTGATTATACTGCATAGAAGCTATTTGTAATTATTTTATTTGCTTTTGACCTTCCGCTCTCCAACTCAGGGTCGTCGTGAAAATGTCCTGATTTGTTATATAGATTCATAGCCCCCGTCCCGACTCTTGATACCGTTTATGAGATTGTTAGACATACTCGATCGGAACTTAGGGATTTGAAAACCAATAACGATGAACTTACAATATCCGTGCAATTCTGCTCGATTATCGACTTTGAAACAACCTTAAGCCATAGGGTATTATTAATAAAATCGGTGACTCTCTTGAGATCTCGTTAAAAACAGATGTTATTGATGCTGTTCATTGTATGCCGCAATTAGGATTTGTTTTAGTAGTTCTTGTAATCGTACAATGCGCTAGTCGGTACTGGCTGCTGCAGTCGTCAAGAAACGTTCCCTCCAATATTGTCTGACAAATTTTATTAGCTAAAATTTTAGTAAATGTGTTACCATCACACTTACTAAGAAAGCTAACCCGATACATTTTGATTACTTTATTGGAGGGAAATTCTTGCAGAAAGTCATATCTATAAGGGATGACCTTTAATAGTAAACTTTTATTTAATGAGCATGTCGACTCGGTGGTCAGCAAGGCAGTTCACATGCTTGGATTTCTCATGAGATCACTGATATCAATTCCATAAAAACTCTCTATTTTGCGTACGTATTCAGCCTTTTAAAATATCTGTCGTCTGGAATCCTAAATATGACATGTATGTGAATAGATTAAAACTTGTCCAAAAGAGATTTCTTCGATTTGTAAGTCGGAAGTCTCATAAAGTCTTTATGTTGAAGTCTCTGTGCTGAAATCTCTGTGTTGACTACGACTCGGCGTGCCAATCCTTTAGGTTTCTGTGATACTAATTCAGCGATGTTTTACTACTGATGTAAAACATGACTCCACTTTGACGTCTCTAGCGATGTTCCGCCCAGAATATTGAGGTATGATTTTCTCTTTTTCAATCCTACAACCTGCACTAATACTTATCAGTATTCTCCATTGCTGCGTGTAGTTCGATCTGTTAGGAGCATGCCATATCATTGTTATCATTACAATCGGCAATTCCTCATTGTTTTTACTTGTTTATAGAATATTTCCTTAATTTCAATCTGAATTTTTTGATGTTATTTCACTTATCTTGTTTTATTTATTATTTTTTACTACTGTTCTTTAACGGTTTATTTTGCTATTATTCTTATCCGTCACACAGCTTTTATTGGGTTTCTCCTGTGCTGACTCCTATATATATAAATAACTATATAACGACAGTATCTGATGCTTTATTTGCATTCACCCCATTTTAAATTAACATCTTACACACAATTGTTCGTTATAACAATAAATTTTTTGTGGAATTAGGTTTACTGAAGGCTTGAGAAAAATTTCATATACCTGAAAACCCTAAATTTCCCTAAAAAAAAATTTTTTTTTTAATTTTTAAACCCTAAATCAGTATGCAACGTAATAAATAAATGTAAGGAAACTACTTGACAAATTTCATCTTTCTAGGCCAAACTATATTGAAAATGATTAAGAAAATGACCAAAATTACTTAATTTTAATACCCATATCTTGGCCATTTCTAAATTAGGTATGTTTAATTGGTTGATTTAATATTCGCTTTAATATTATTGGGTTTCTATATTAATATCGCCGCTCTTATCGTTTGTCACAGCTCCAACATATACCTACCCTTAATATAGATCAAAAATGTTTATACAAATCATCATTTTTACTCTAGTGTTTGTGATTAAAATTATGCCACGATTTATAGAAATATTCTGTACATTGAAAATAATGGTAAAACAATACAATACATGTAAATAGTGCGGGTCTAGATTAGGAATTAAGGCCCAATTTATTCACCTTTGTTTATATTTAACTAATGGATATTTTCCATGATTCCTATAATTTCACTTACCAGATTGGTAAATATCTGACTGTTTAATTTAACCAAAGGTGAATAAACAAGGCCTTAATTAAGTTTATTTCTTGATATATTTTAAATTTCATCTTACTTGATGATAGTTTTAAAGTTTTATTCTCTTGGGATACTTTGTTAATAACTTCTAATAAATCATGACATTGCTGTTGAGCACTTTCTAAATTTTCTGCTAGTTTATTAATGATGGTAGTTTTCTCAACAACGATTTGATCTTTTTCTTTCACAACTGCATTCAATTTCTCCACATAATCTTGACATTCTTTTTCCTACAAATTGTAAAAGTAAAAAAAAGCAGGGAAATAACTGTGAAATTACTTTGCGAAATAATTTTGTATTAGCAACATCTAATAAATGGTGCATTTGAGAAACTTCCGCATGATGTTGTTCTTTTAAAACACGATCTGAAATTGTATTTGATGTTAACCCACTGTGCATAATTTCTAATTGATCCATAAGTTCTTTATTTGTTTGTTTACACAGTGTATATTCCTCTGTAATCTTCAAAGAAATGAAAAAAAGCACTATTACATTTTTTTAACTTACAGCTTCAACTTGTTTCTCTAATTGTGTAATTTGACTTTGTAAATTAACAATTTCATGACCTAAACAATCAATTTCTTCACTTTTGCTAAGTAAAAGTTTTTGAGATTGTTCCAATGAAATTTTAGCCTTATTTTTATCAGCTTCCAATAAAATACATTTTTTCGAATGCATATCTTTCTGTTTTTCTATATCCGTCTCCAATTTTGCAACTTTTTCCATCAACTCTTTCACTTCTTTTACCCTAATTTCATACAAAACTTTTAGTTGATCGTCGAGATTCGAATTTCTAGCATATTTATTAAAAAGAACATCTTCTGAATTTTCAACCGGATGATAACCATTATCAATGGAAACATTTGTTGATGAATGTATTGTACTTTGATCATCATAATTGAATTCGTCCATCGCTTTTGTTAGAAAACTTTGGATCTACAGTTAAAAAAAGATTAAAATTTTTAATTATAACCTAACAAAATTTTAACCTCTTCTTGACGCCGTTTCTGATCTTCAAGGTCTTCATCTTCCTCTTGATTTTGAAGAGCACTGTCTATATTCAATCCGTTCCCTTGAAATAAACTTATTCCTGGATTATCACCCATATCTCTTAATATTTAAACCAATTTAAACGATTTAAATAATAATTATCGATTTAAAACTTTTGTTTAGTTTTTTGACAGTTGACGATGTAAATGTCATTTACGTTTAATAACTCTACCCATATATATAAAACTTTTTCATTAATTTGGAATATAATTTTTCTTAAAATAAGCAGATATAGATTAAACAAAAAAACAATATTAATCTCTTTAATTGAAAATTATAATTTTTTAAACAATTATTAGATTAGAAAATGCTGCCATCTAGTTATTTTAAAGTAAATTCAATTGACAAGTATACCTAATTGCTTAATTGACAAGTTTGACGTTTGTAAAGGTTATGTTGTAAAAGCATAAATAAAATTAATTAAAAAACTTTCCGATAACAATGAATAAATCATTGGAAGAAGGAGAGGTAATTAATAAATAACCAAATTATAACTATGTAACGTTTAAACTTATAGTTAAGCGATGATAGCGATTGTTATACTCCACTACAACGTCCAGAAAACTACTCAAGCTTTTCCTCATCCATAATAAAACCACAGGTGTCCTGTGATGATTCAGAATCGGATTATAAAAAAAACTCGAGCGCCTCAAACAGTGACTCTGATGAACCTACAAAACAAAAGCGACCCAAATTAAAACCAAGACTCCGGCCATTAATGGCACGAAAGCCAGCAAATCATAAATACAACATTTGGAATAATCGAATTCAAGAAGAGGTGCTTATTGATACATTAAATACATGTGATGTTACTCAAAAGGATCGATCTAGAGATGTTGAATCCTATGATTTTCCTATTAGGGAGAATTTTAATGAGAACTTTAATGGAAGAAGAGATTTGCGGGAGATTTTAACAAGGAAAAATAAAAACAAAAGTGATGTGTTAACCAAAAGGGTAAATAATAAAAGAAATAGGCAGGATAGGAAAAACAGTAATTTAAGGTTAGTTGGAAAAGAGGATGATGATGATGAAGATGGAAGAGGGGCTCCAAGGATTTTAATGGATTTGGTTATAAATGAAGGGAATACTTGCGAAGAAATTGCAAGAGAGTTAGCTAATAAGTTATCAGAAACTAAAGAGGATTTATTGGGTATGTAATACATTTTTGTTAATATAAAGGAGTGTTTCTCAACCTTTTTAAACGAAATGACCCATTTAATTAGGTTAGCTTATTTATTACCCCCTACACTTCTTGACAAAAAATTATATGTTCATTCAAATCAGAAAGTAATGTTAATAATTAAATTTAAAACCAATAAATATTAACCCTTTGAGTACGCAATTATTTGGAGACTTTTATGCATATGGAACGGATTTAATTTTTTGCTATATGGATTAATATGTAAGAGTAATACATTTTATTTGGAATGTGCTTATATTGGTGATAAATATATTTTTGAAAGTACATATGAATTACAAAATATAAATAAATATATAAATGTAACAAAATAGAAATATTTATAAAGAACAAGAACTAACTTAAAATCTAATAATTTTGTACGTGTGGTATTTTTCAAAACATGTCGGTAAATGTAAAGGTACCTGGCACTGTTTACATTGCCAAGTGGTTTCTTTTCTTATTTTATGTTGATAACATACGCGGCACCGTTTTGTCGGATGTTCCTTTGATTCTGTTGCCGGAATATTCTCCGGAAAATGTGCCCAATTTTTTGCTTGCAAACGCTGTGGCGTATTGGCACATGAAGGACGCCCACGGGTAATTTGGCACGACTACTTGCTACTTGCAGCAAATGTTAAACGAAATAGGACAATGCCTGTTTTGCTTCCATAGTTGACTTTATTATATAGAACGTATGAATTGAAAATAGCCATGTCACGCATTTTCTCATAACGGGAAAGCATGCTAGCAATTGGTCTTATTTATCAACGCCTCCCATACCTGTATTATATTTGATTACACATGATGGTTTGATAATTTTGTCAAAATCGTCATCTTTCTTTTTTCGCTTCCCCGTCTCAACTAAATCAATATTTGAATGTTTTGTACTAAGCATATATACATCTTTCTTATCTTTCCATCTTAGTGCTAATAAACCGTGAGATGATAACATTTTGGCCTCTCCTTCTTTTAGTTTGAGGGAAGCAAGCTCTTCTGGCATGTGTTTTCTATTCTTTCGCACAGTTCCAACTACATTCGTATCCTGTTCCAGTAATTTTAAAAATAATTGTGGAGACGAATACCAATTGTCCATGTATAGTGAGTATCCTTTTTCAAAATTGGTTGTGCTACTTCTAAGACAACACTCTCGGACGCTGGCATATCAGTTCCCGGTATTTTATCTGTGCCAACATAGATTTTAAAACGAATACAATAACCTGATGAAGACTCGCAAAGTTTATAGATTTTTATTCCAAATCGCGCTCGTTTCGATGGATTGAACTGAATATAACTCAAACGTCCTTTGAACTTCATAAGAGATTCATCTAGTGATACTGCGCTCTCTAGAGTATAAAGATGATCGAATGTATTATTTAGATAATCAACTAAATTTCTGATTTTCCCAATTCTATCATTTTTATCCAACTTTTCGTTGTCTGTAAAATGAAGGAATTTTGAGATATCAAAAAATCTATCCCGTGGCATAGTGGCTGCAAAAATTGGAGTATTTATAATAGTTCTTTTTGACCAATATGAACCCAAATTTCATATTTTTTGAGACATAATAATACATAATGCAATATATCCCTTCATTTCATCCAAACTTACTGGAAACCACTTTAGGTTTCGTTTATTTGCACCTTCTTTCGCAATTATTTGACTGGCATATCTATTCGTTTCTTCTACTATCATTTTCCAAAAAATTTCAGTAAGAACTTGGTCTAGAACTTTCAAAGGTGTAGGATTATCACCTAATTTGCGCAGGCACAAAGCATTGATTCCAGCTATTTCTTGAAATTGTTTTATATCGGCAAGATTTTCTTTTTCTTCCAAAATCAATTGTTCTTGCAATTGTTCGATAGAAGAATCACTATCGCTCGATAAAAGCCGCGCGCGTTTTCGACGTACTGGTATTACTTCACTATTGTCAGTATCACTTTCCAATTCATTGTCGTTTTCATCATTTTCATTCTCTAATTCACTGCAATCACTGTTATCATACAGATTTAATTCTACTTCATCGGAACTATCATTATCGCTTTCATAAAATGAATTTTTTAATTCAGACATTTTAGAATAGCGTATCAAAAAAAACAAGGATAAAATAATAATAAATGGAATTAACCTTATTTGCAACTGTAAGATGTCGAAAAATACGTTAGGCAATTGTTTGCCATCAACGCCAACTAGCGGGGGTGTCGCAAAAATCAACGCCTACTTATCAAACTCAGATGACGAGTCAGACTCGTCCATCGTAACTTCGCCAAAGTAAACACATGACGAGTCTCACTCGTCAAATGTACTCAAAGGGTTAAATCTTTATTCTACTTTCACCATAAAAATATAAAAAAAGATACCTAAATTGCATTAAAAGTTTAATAAGAAGCTTGATCAACCTCAAGGTTCTTCGATTTTTATGCAACTTGTTATATAGTAATATTAGGTTCTAACTTGGTGAAGAAAAGCCTTATTGTTTGAAAATTATTTGATACTGCAAATTTTTTTCTTACTTTATAGTCATTTATTTAAATATTATAGAGATATTAGTGGTTTATAGCAAAATAAATATGACCTAGTAGAAACAAGACATTGCTCGCATTACCGTGCTTTTGAAAGATCTTCATTATGTACAGGATGGTTCTAATTCTACGTTCGAATACGCTATTTCGAAAACTATAAGATTTAGATGAAAAATAGCTTACATGTCATGATCATTTTTTAAAAAAATCCAATGCTGAAAATCTCGACTTTACTACTTTTTTGTTAATAAATCATTTACATTAAATAATACTAGATGGCGGCATTTGAAAATTTGATAAAAAAGCTTATTTTTAGCTTTATTCTGAAACAATAAGAAATATAACTACCGAACCTTATATTTCAAAATCAGAAAAAAATAACGAATTTAATAAGCTAAAAATCAGGTATTGTTTCTATTTAAAACTTCGTCATCAAATTCTCTGTAAAAAAGAGTCCATATAATGTCGTAGTTATAATACTCTACCAATAATAATAACCAAGATAATGGCAGTTGCTGGTTTTACGATATTTTCACTTTTGGCGTCTAGCGGAAAAATAAAAGACGATAGCGCTTTGAGGTTTCAGCATTAAATTTTTCTTAAAAAAAGAGATCATAACATGTAAGTTACTTCTTATCTAACTCATAGTTTTCGAGATAGTCTATTTGGAATTCGAATTTGAACCACCCTGTACATGGTAGTGTTAATTCTTTTTAGTTGAAAAGTCTAAACTAAACATATATACAATCTTTATAAAATCATATATTTAAACCACGGAAAAAAATATACGAAAAAAAAACCCAACTAATAGCCTAGATACATTAAAATCCTTAATTACAATCTCTCATAATCATGCACATTATATCAAGAAATGCATATTCAAGAAAATCGCATTTAAAACTATTTCTAAAAAAGGGTTGTGATATTTTTATATCCTACCACTGTCTCAGGCTAATCATGAACTTTTTATTAAACATTTACTTAATAATAGATTGGAATTTTCTAAATAATAGTAAAGGAAACAACTCATATTAATTTTAACAATACACAGTATTCACTACCAGTACGTTTTTTTGAATTCAGTATACGCAATTTTTAGCAGCTGTAATTGAAAAAGTGCTACAAGTTTTGGCATAAACCTTTACTAACTTATTTTTGAATGTAAGTACTATTGATTAAGATGCTATAATTAAAACTTCAATTTCTTTACATATTGGCTGAAATGCCTTATTGTTTATTAACCAAAATTTTTCTAAGTTATTTTGTTTAACGGTTCTACTGCAGTCAGCAGTAAAAGGATTTTTGGTCACATAACTAATAACATATAATGAATATGAATAACTTCAACATCTTTAAATCGATGTTTTATGTCAGCTAAATTATCCAAATATTTGCAATAAACTTCTATATTTTTTTCCTGAACAATTATTTTATATGAGCAGCGAAATACAGTAAAATCATGTCTGTTAATTTTATTTTTATAAATGTTTAATTACACCACAAAGGTCCTATATTAGGTTCCAATTTGGTTAGCATCAGTCTCTCAGGAATAGCTAGACAAAAACGAAATAACTTTATTGTCCAGTATTTTGTAAAGAATGTAACTGAACGATAAAAGTTTTAGGTAAGCACCAGTTTTATCCGGTTAAAATGAAGTTCTTTTTTGTTGAAATTTTCTTGCCCAGTATTCCAGAACAAAGTGCTTTTTTTATGCACAGATATTAAATTATTAAAATATAGCCCTGCATGCTCATCGATTTTATGTTCGGTTTAAAAAAATGTTTCCCCAGTTCATCGACGCGTTGGATGAAGTTGATTTATCCAATACTACTACCTCTACATTATCGGTCCCTGTTAGTGTATCTAATACCTTAGATACATTTATAATGTAGGTTCTTGCTATTTCAATTTGACCACTGGTTAAAACACGTTTATATCTGAGATTTAGGTATAACACTGCAAGTACAACCTCATTTTCAAATAGATTTTGTTTTCTTTCATTCATATAGTAACTTAATTTGTTTGGAAATGTTGATCTAATCTTTGAGGTTTCGTGTTCGCATTTATACCATTTTTTTTAAAGAAGCCACTGGCTAATAATTTGGTACTTTGAAACATTTTTGTTGCTACCTTTGCGGGATATAATGCTTTAAGGCACACTTTTACCAATCTCCAGTTAAACTAACTAGCGGTGGTTATAGTGTTTTTAAGCGTTTTCTATTTTGGCTGTGAGCCGGTTTTTAACTGTTAGATAAATTTATCAAGGGGTGGTAAAAGTGGCCCTAAGGCCCAACTGTTGGATAAATTTATCAAGAGATGGCAAAAGTAAGCCTAACTAGGTTACTTATTGAGCACCACCCTCTTCCACTTACAATTAGATAAACTTTTTGCTTTAACTCCTGTAATCTTTTTAGCATATTATATGTACTGTTCCATCTTGTAGCACAATCTGTTATTAGCTTGGGCAAATTCATATTGTTAAGAAGGTTCATATTATTAGTGACACGTAATTTCTTAGTTGAGTTCCTTGTTTTGGTTATTATGCTGCAAAGATTTCTTTTCTTGAATAAATCCTATACTGCTAATTGAAGTGTATGTGCAGCACATTTTATATTTTTCATAATAGCAATATTACTGGTCTCAACTATTAACCGGTTTTAACTGATAGTTAATATAGGTTATAACCGGGTTATATATATATATATATATTTTTTTTTCGTTCAGAATGAAAAGAACGAACGAAATTTTAATAAAATATTTTTCATTTATATTTTTGCATCCCTAGTCTCAAGTCTCCTCGTTGTATTATATCTAGCCAATTTCTTAGTTCATTTATATTTTTGTATATACATGTGTCTCCCAATTGCGTGTCCAAATTCTTTTATTATGTATAACTCGAAAATGTGTTAATCAATCTAAACCAGTGTTTTCCAACCTTTTTAGTGCCATGTCCCACCTTAGCATTTCTAAAATTCTTACACACCCATATGTAACATACATAATTTATAATATTAAAAAATTTAGTTGTTCACTTAAAAAATTTAAATGATACCTTTTAGAAAGGAATCACAACTGAAATTCAAATTTCGAATAATTTATTAATTTAACTAGATTCTTGTACTTGATGCTTACTGCACAAAGATTTTATATTAGGTTCCAATTTGGTTAGCATCAGTCTCTCAAGGATAGTTAAACGAAAACGAAATAACTTTACTGACCAGTATTTTGTAAAGAATGTAATCGAACGATAACCAAAAGTTTTAGGTACGCAACCAGTTTTATCCGGTTAAGTTTTAAGTTCTTTTTTGTTGAAATCTTCTTGCCCAGTATTCCAGAACAAAATGCTGTTTTTTATGCACAGTTCTTCATAGTAAAAAATCATTTCAGATATTAAATTATTAAAATGTTGCCCTTATAAAATTAACTCTCTCTAATCTTACGTAACATTAATTAAATTAATGTTACGTAAGATATTCTTTCAAAAAAGTATATCATTTTGGTTGAGCTGCACATTTTAAAATGTCAACAAGGTCCGAAGATTCTTGCAATCGCAGCTTCTCAAGTTTCCGCGTTTGTTATTCAGTTGACTATCATTTTTTCGTCTCTATTGTCATTTTCGGATGAATAAGGCTGCTTGTACTAGGTTGATCCAAACTTCTTCAGCTATATACTGTCGTTGTTAAGAAGGTGATACCCCAACTTCACTTAATACACTCCGCGTCATAAAAAATGCATCATTTAAAATGATTATTAATTTGAAATCACAATAATTTTTGAACGTATTGCTCGTTGAATAAGGTTTTTTTTATTTGAAAGGTAAACCCACCGCCAATATTTCAGTAGGTGCCTTCCTATGGAGTGCAACGGTTACAGAAATTAATTTTAAACATAATCCTGTATTTTCTGTTTGCTTCTGTTTTCTATTCAAGTTCGTATTGTTACAAGTAACAAATTGACGCCAAAGTAACAAGTTCTAGAAGACAACGTAACTTACTCGGTAACATCGTTAGAAATTAAAACAATTAATTCAAGAATGTCGATAAAAATTTGTTACACTGTGACAAGTAAATCAAGCAAAATAGAGTCAGATTAAGAATATAATTTTGAAGAATCTAGTTTCACTCGCTTTGAGACATTATTTAGGCTGTATGGGAACGTGCATTATCGTGCATGAACCAAAATTTGTCACCAATATAAGGGTGTATAAACGGAAGTATATGTTCAACTAAAATTTCGTCAATATAACCCGCCTTGATTAAATTGCCGTTGATAAAGCAGAGCTCCGCATGTGCTTCAAAATAGATTCCTACCCAAATAATTACAGATCCTGCCTGACATCGTAACCTTTCTGAGAAGCTGCTGTACGCACAACGCTCTTTTGCTGGAGAGTATAACTGCTTCTTCATATCGTTTCCATACTGTGTGTTCACTTACGTTCATCCAACGTACTTATATACAATTCCAGATTTCTTTTCTCAACTGTTGCGATATGTTGACCACCAAAGCTTTACCTGAGCAATTTCTTCAAGAATTAATGGCATTTTTCTTCTCTAGCAACAGTCAACGACGTTAACCATTCCGCTGCAGAAGAAGCTGCGTTATATTTTAAAACGTTGTAACTTTTGATGTTAATAACAATGAAAATTTGAACAAAAAAATAGAAGCGGTCATGATAGACTTATGTTTAAAATTATTTTCTTATGTCTTCTTATTATATTCTTTTCTTCTGTATGGTTCCACAGTAGGCGTCAGTGTAGGAAGAAAACAGGCGTTAGCGTTCTTCACCATTATTGAAATCGAAGGGCGCCAAAATGGGGAAGACCACTGCTAATATATTGGCAAAATGTTGATCTTCCAAATATAAAAAATCTTATTCAAATCGAGCAAACACGTTCAAAAGATATAGTAGTTTGAAACTGGTCATTATCTTAGATGATGTATTTTCTATGCCACTGACAATGAGTGTATGTAACACATTCACAATTCCTAATCTTAAGACAATACCACCTATAAAGAAAAAAAGAACCGAAAAGTGTTCGGTTATTAAATACAACGGTCGCCTTGCCGTCGCTACAAACTTGGCACGACGCATTGTCTACAAAGACAACGAAGGAACTCATTGAATTGAATTGAAAATTGAATTGAAATATTCTTCGTTTCAATAACATTCTGCAGATGATTTTACAGCGTAATTATCTAAAGTAGTTAATCAAATTTTCGAACAGTGTCATCTGTTATTAACTAGCAGTAACCTACCAGACCGTCAGAAGGTTCTCTTTTCAGCTGAGGTGTGTTCCTATCAGCTGATATTTTATAGTCTCATTTGGGTCTCGAAGCCGCTTCCACTTTTTACTATTGACGTGGGCTATCTATACTATATATAATCAAAGATATAGGTTATATCCGGTTTTTATATTTTCTTTTCGTTCAGAACGAAAAGAATGAACGAAATTTTAATGAAATATTTTTCGTTTTTCATCCATAGTCTCCACATTGTGTTATATCCGAACAATTTTTTTCTTTTACCAGTAAATCATTTACAGCACTAAGTCTACATTCAGCTAAATGTGAAAATGGAAACGGTAGCAATAGTTTTCTTGCATATTTGATTGAATTTGGGTGTTTGAATTCTGTTTCCTCACAAAGCTGTAACATCACTCCGTTTATATTAAATAAACTTTTAACTAACTCATCATTTTGCATTTTTGCGAGTTCTTGAATATATAATAAGGGTAATGAAACCAAATATCGTTGCATTTGCAACGATAAGAGTTTTATTTATTTTTTGAAGTAGCTTATTTAATATATTTACTTTTTCAAAGATATCGGCAAATTAACTCACAAATGTTTTACCATCGATTGTTAACAGATGGTAAAACTTGGTTTGTTTTTTCATTTCAGGTTTGGCGCTTAAAAAATCACTAAGAGTATCAAACAGTTCCATAAATCTTTTCAAGCAGTTCTCTTCAGCCCTATTACTTCAGTGTGAAGTAAAAGCATCACATAGTTTTAATAGCATTAACACACTTTAATACTGAATATAGTGTTTTATTCAGAACAGCCGAGGTGTTTTCAGATACCAAGTTTTCCCTATGAGTAACACAATTTACAAAAATCATTTCTGGATTCGCATCTTTCAACAAGATTTCTTCAGCAAAATGCCCTTTATCAATGTATCTTACGCAAGTTTTCAATACTGGCTCTCAAAGTTAAGTCATCCATTTGCACTGAGAAATATCTTGTTTCAGCTTTTCAACAAGCTGTTTTTCAATATCCTCACTTATTTCGTCTATTCTTCTGCTAACAATATTGTTACTTAGTCGCATAGCTTTTACATCTTTATCAATCGTTTTAAGAAATAATGTTATTGACATTCAAGTGAAAGCAGTTAATAGAGACCTTAATGTTGTTAATGTGTTAAGGAACGTCGGTTTGTATTTTAGGTAGTGGTGAAAAAGTGTTTTCTGGTTACTCTAAAATATTGAACAGAAAGATACGATTTTAACAGTTGACTATATGTTGATGGTACTTTTTGGTCTAGTTTGTAATAAAAACCATTTAACCAGACTTTGTTGAAAGCTTGTGCAACATCCAAAAAATACCGCTGCCAATGAGTAGACTTTATTTTCTTTCATTGTTATTTTGGTAGTATTTATTATTCTATGCTATTCTTGGTCTATTATTGCAAGCTTATTCGAAAACCCAAATTAACTAGGATTTTTTCTTCTATAATAGATTTTAGTGTTTTTAATAATATTTCTTCAAGTACTTTGATTGTAAGGGTAATAGTCAGATTAGCCTGTATGATGTAAAATCTGTGGAAGAATTACTAGGTATTCGCCCGTTTTGTTAGATGTTTCAGTATTCCTTCAATATTAGGCTTTTGTATTTCACAATATAGGTCTATCATTCTTACACATGATATATTTTTAATGTACCTCTGAGGAACAAAAGAAAGTGTGAATAAACGAGCTTATTGTTTAATATGTTTATTGAAAAAAGTCGAAACATAACATACAACACTAAAACTAAGCAAAGCACTGATTATCTGCAGCTGCTTTAAAACGTAATATACAGAAAAGAAATTAACACGGCAGGAAATGGGGTTCACAGAAAATACCCATATGTTTCTTTAATGTTTACCTTTGTAGTTTTCTTTATAATAAATGAAGTAGTCATCGCCCCCAAAACAGTTAATGAAATAATCGCCCCTTAGGGGTGCTATTGCCCATGTTAAGAAATATTAATATAGAGTAATATCATTTTATTTTTTTTAGTAAAAATCGTTAACGTATTAGGCGTTGAAAAATCTGTAAAAATTTTTATGGATGTTAAAAGAATCGAAGCAGAAGGAGGAATGTTAATAATGGTAAATATAATGAAAAAATTAAAAATACATTTATATTCTCCATATTCATTTAGAATCAATCACGAAGACGAACGCCAGGCGGAGTTTATCTTTTCTTGGTTAAACATGATGACAATTTAACTCGAGAACAAAAGGATTCAATTTTTGAAGATGAACGCCAGAAATCAAAGCAACTAGTTAATATGCAAAAGAAGAAAAAATATAAAGAAATGAAAATGAAAAGTGGTAAATTTAGGTTTTATTTCCATATCAGCTAATTTACATATGAATTTTAGGAATTAAAGTACCTGAATTATTAACAGCAGATAAACTGTGTATAGAAAAAATGACCAAGGAATGGAATAATGAAAGGGATGAAACAGAACATGATGAGGTTGAAAATCCACCACCAACACCCGAAACCGATTACAATGACACCACAGATGATCAAAAACCTATCAATGATATCTCAGGAAGACAACAACAAGAGTATGATGAAGAGTTTTTGGATTTAGGAGGCGCCAATGACATGGACTTTTTTTGATTAATTACGAATATATTATGTATATTTAAGTTAAAGTAACACTTTATTCAAGAGTATTTTTTGTAATCCTCGTTTATATTAGATTATAATAAATAACGACACTGCCATCTATCGATTTTAATGTAAAACTAACTTTAAGGAAAATCCAGCATCTAAAATAGAAATATATTCTAATCAAAATAAAATAATATTTAAATCAATAAACACCATCTGAACTAAAATAAATTCCACATCATCTAATGTAATCTTGGTCCGATTCTGTTTTTTGGCTTGCTTAGTAGCTCGGAGAGCACATTCAATCACCATTATTTTCAATAATCTACACATAGCATCACTTACTTCATCGTTTAGTTTCATTTTTGAATTATTAGCTTGCATTTTAAACACTTCCTTTATTATTGTCTAAATAAGAAAATGATAAATATGCTTTAATTTTTAGGTTATAATTATGCATACCGGTTTAAATTCGGAACTTATTTGTGAGTAAATAGAAATTTCTGATGAAGAACTTTCAGCCATTTTATTTATTTATTTATTGCTTTTCGTTTCTTGCAACAAGGTTTTATAAATTATTGTAACTAAAATACTAAAGAAGTGGTTTGGATTCTCTTTCATTTTATGAAAACATTTATTAGCGCCATCTATATTTGAATATGATTAATTATAATTCATGTCATATAGTAATTAATCGAATTAGTATTATTAGATATTGTTATTAAATCATATTAATAATTTGTATTGATTTGAATAAATTTATTTATAAGACAGTAAAGTATAATAATGTACTTCTATTTTCCTTTTAAATTCATTTTTAAACGCCATCTATATTTGATTTGTTTAAGAATATTTCACAACAGAATAATTATTTCACCATATTTCACTTTATTAAATATAAAATACATTAATAATTATAATGATAAAGGAATTAATTTTTATATGTCTCATTCAATTTATTATATTCAATTTAATAATTATTAAAAATTTTGTTTAAAACGTAGTAAAAGTTAGGTTGGTAATACGCATGCGTGAGTTTAGCCGAGGCAATGAAACGAACTCATGCGTAGTTGAAGGATGGCAGGTAAATCGACAGTGTTATCGTTGTGGGTTTCAACATGGCCACCAACGATAGCAAAGCTCCGCTTAGAAATGTTAAAAAGGTGCAATTTGGGATCCTTAGCCCGGATGAAATAGTAAGTTCGATTCATTTTTAATTCCTCTACAATATTTCGGTAAAATCAGTTTCGGAAACACCGAAATTAACCTGTATTTCTTCGTATGTTTTTGTGTAGACATTTGTCCCTCAACAAAAATTTTGCGGGCTTGTTGTACTTGCATCATCATTAAAAAATGTTTATTTTTTTAACTTTTGTGCTTAATATGCGCCGATTTGTAATAGTAAGGTGATTATTTTTTAAAATTTTTAGCGACGGATGTCGGTTACTGAAGGGGGCATACGCTTTCCGGAAACAATGGAAGCTGGTCGCCCAAAACTTGGAGGCCTTATGGATCCGCGACAAGGGGTGATCGATAGAAGTTCTCGATGCCAAACTTGTGCAGGAAATATGACTGAATGTCCAGGACACTTTGGCCACATCGATCTTTCAAAACCCGTCTTTCATGTTGGGTTCATTACAAAAACCATCAAAATATTAAGATGCGTTTGCTTTTATTGCAGTAAATTATTAGTGAGCCCAGTAAGTTTATCTTTTTAAGTTGAGGTTGCGTTTATTTATTATCATTTATTACAAACAAAAATTCTTCAATATTTCTTTTTACTTAGAATAATCCGAAAATAAAAGAAGTTGTGATGAAAACAAAAGGTCAACCTCGTAAACGTTTAACTTTTGTATACGAATTATGTAAAGGTAAAAACATATGTGAAGGAGGTGATGAAATGGATGTTGGAAAAGAAGGGGAAGACCCCAACAGTCAGAAAAAACAAGGTCATGGTGGGTGCGGTCGTTACCAACCAAATTTGCGACGATCCGGTCTGGATTTAACTGCTGAATGGAAACACGTTAATGAAGATTCCCAAGAGAAAAAAATATCCGTTTCTGCAGAACGAGTTTGGGAAATTTTAAAACATATCACAGATGAAGAATGTTTTATTTTGGGTATGGACCCAAAATTCGCCCGGCCTGATTGGATGATTGTCACAGTTTTGCCAGTTCCACCTTTACCAGTGAGACCAGCTGTTGTTATGTATGGCTCAGCAAAAAATCAAGATGATTTAACACATAAACTGGCAGATATTATTAAGTCAAATAATGAGTTGCAAAGAAACGAGAGTTCCGGGGCAGCAGCTCATGTTATATCAGAAAATATCAAAATGTTACAATTTCATGTTGCAACCTTAGTTGATAATGATATGCCTGGAATGCCACGGTAATTAATTCTTAATTGCAAAAAAGGGCGTATATGAAGAACATTACAAATGACATTTAGAGTGATATTTTTTTACCTGATATAAAATGTACCTAAAAATGTTTGGTAGAAATGAAGGGGAAGTGTGACAAAGTGTTACCAAAATGTGTTAAATTGTAACATCAAAGAGTTTGCTAACAAAGAAATTCTCCCAGGATGGCAAACATAACAGGTCCATTGAATTGCATTTCTCACAACCACACACACACACACATAATATAAGTTAAAACTAAATTTCCTTAAGGAGTAATACTACTTTGTTTATAAAAAATCAATGATCACTTTCTCTGATTTATACAATTTAAATATATCTTTTTTTAAATTTTATACAAACATTTTTATGTAGGTCACACTAATATTTTTGCTTTACTGTATATAATGCGGTCATGCAATTGGTGATGAATCGAAAGTGTTAATCTTATTGGGTGACCAGTTATTGGTCGCTATTTTTTATCTAGAAGAAAATAATTGTAAAAGAGGGTGTCTAAATCTGAATGGAGCATCAAATAATAAGAATATGACAAGTAGTTGATCTGCTACTTCCAATCCCTGTTTACTTTAAGTGCATGCAGCATCGAAAATTTAGTTTAGTGGGCTTGCTAGACTCGTATATATTTAAGTTCTCCATCAGGTTGTGATTGAAAATATTAAATTGATTTGGCATCTAGAGTTAAAATATCGGCATAATTCACGACATGATTCAAACATAATTCACATAAATTTTAAAATACTTGTATTTTTTGAGTTGTAATTTTTCTACCTTGTTGAATTTCCTTCTTTGTTCGCTCACGTCCACCACTGTTTTGGTACTGTGTTCACGATTATCTGACGCTTCCTCATTAGAGTCAGATCCTTCTTGCTTTAAGGTTACATCAATCTGATCACTTATTTCTACATTTCAGTTTTCATGGGCTAAGTTATTGTCAATAATTATGTATTCATCAAAATCAACATAATTTGCTCCAGACGTATGAAGCATTTGATTCATTTCTGCAATAGTAGATAAAAATAGTTCATCTTTGGGATCACAATTGCTACCGTTTGTTGTTTTTGTAAACCTAGCTTTACGAAACAATTTTGAATTATTACTGAAGCCACTAGACTCTAAGCTCTCCTTATAAAATAAATAATGTTCAACTACTTGGTTAGGTTTAGAGAAAAGATACTATCTTTTCTTTAAACTTCTGAACTTGCTTTATTTAATTTAAATCGGTACCGGTTTCGGAGTTTACTCCATCTTTAGCCGAAAGCTAGAATTACATTAAAATTTAAAAAATACACAAAAAAGACACTTTAAAATAACATACTGTCATAGAAGAAACTAAGATCTAGTAGAGCAAACAGACGTAAGACATGTTGTGTTAATGAGGTCGTCATAAAATTCCTTGAATATGTTATAAAATGGTCAAATTTGAGTTGAATGAAAATTTTTTTATTATGAAAGTTATAAAGAGAAATGTTGAAAAAGTTCCAAAAGTTTGTCAAAAATGTGATTAAATTTTATGTTAAATTTCCAATTAAAAAATACGTAGAAGTTGAAAATAAAGAGTAATATAAAGTCAAAAGAAAAGAAAGATAAACTTACATTGGCCATCACCTTGGTTTAATTAAAACAGAAAAATTTGAGTAAAAGAAACTAAAATGTGTGCACAACCATGTTGGTGGAGAGAGAAGAAGAAAGAGTTACAAACAAGTTGTATGAAAATGATGGACGCGTTTTTTAAAGTTTTCTAGCAATTTAAATTTTCTAATGTTAGACCTCATTAGATTTGACTCTATTAATTTTATTGTTATTATTTAAAAGATGCAAAACATCATTTTTTATGTCGTCATAAGCTGGATGATTTTTAGTGATTACATCTATATCTATAGCTGTGTTTATTATGTCTATTTTATGTGACAAGGCAAATTTGTGACCTTTATTAAGTAAATCTTTTTCTTTTTGACTAAAATTGGTGTTTATTAGGTTTTTAAATTGATCTAATTTCAAAAGTTTAAATATTATCTCTTTATATTTCATCCACTTGCAACATAACATGGATTCTTGTCAAAAAACTTGGTTAGGTCTTCTAAAGCATTAAGTATGTGTATTTTTGCTAAAATGTGTTTTAAGGTTATTGCTCTGTACCAGGTTTAAAAATGTTTGATAATTCCTTGATCTAACGATTGACAAACTGCTGTTGTATTAGCAGGAAGAAAAATTATTTTTGTATTTTTTAATATCAAATAACGTGGATGGATGAGAGTTATACAGCGCCTTTTGCAGTAATGCGTTGAAACGATAGCGATAGAATTCTGAGAACTGCCAGAAAACAAGCAAGCAAAAAAAAAAGATCAGATATTATGTGGTAAAGGGTCCAATTTTATAATAAAACTTTTATAAGCCATGTCTGAAATAATTTCTACAACTTTCGTTATGTAACATTTCCTGTTTTATTTACACATTAGTTATGTAAATTAATTAATGTATGCATTGACTAGATGGTGTACATTCATGGAATAAAGGTTTTAATTGTAACATTAAATTAAAATATCTATCTTGAAATACAAAATTTTAAAAAATACTTTTTATTTTTTATATATGTGGTATGGATATGAGTGAGTAAAACATCCAAAATGGTTCAATTTTAATTAAGCTGTAATAGCATTTTTAATATTCAATACTTTGTCAGAAAGAACTGGTATAACTTTTTCCGCTATATTCCAATCTGCAATTATGTTTCTAAATTAAATAAGTAAAGCTTTACCAGTATGGTGTCCTTCCATTATTTTACAATCTAGTAAAATCGTTTTTAATTCAATGTTGTCATTTATCATATGCGCTGTTAAATCTATACAATTTTTTTTATATCCAACCATACATTGCCTGTCAAACATAAGTGTCTACAGCCTCTTACCATCTCTTGGCATTTTAAATAGCATTTTTCAAATACATTTAGAATTAGCGTCGTTCAAATTTTATGCTTACTCTGTAGCTTTGCCTTCAACTATATTAAATGGTTGAAAATCGTCGGTAAAAAATCTTAGTAAAGTATTGATAACTTTAGGATTTTGATGTGAAACTTACTATCACATCAAAACTCTCTCAAAACTTACTCTCTCCGGTAAATGTCCTGTTATGCTTTGCTGCTGTTGTTTATTAGTTAGTAATTCCTGGAAGTTAATGGTGAGCTTGAAGCTTCCAAATTAATATATTTCACAGTTTGTGATGTGTCTTATATTTTCTTAAGATTGAGTTTGTGATTTTAAATGATAGTCTTACAAATATTACAGGTGGCGTAGATACTATCGTCACCAGTGGATGTAAAATAATCCCCCAAATCATGCACAACTTTTGTCTTTTTAACAGCTTAGTCATTTTAATATTTAAAATCCATTCAATGCATGTATTGGGTATTTCCCTAAAAGCAAGAAATCTGTTATAGGTAGTCACCAAATCGGTATTTTTAGAATTAAATATTTATTCTCAGTTCCATTAAAAACACTTGTAACTGTTAAGAAAAAATCTTGTGATGTCAGTGATTTGAAAAAAAAAATATTGCTCTTAGTGGCATTTGTGATATCTTCATATTTTCCAAAAATAAAAAATGGTTTTTATTCATACTTAATTATAGGGCAATGCAAAAATCTGGGAAACCTTTAAAAGCTGTAAAAGCTCGATTAAAAGGTAAAGAAGGTAGGATTCGAGGTAATCTTATGGGAAAGCGTGTCGATTTTTCGGCGCGTACTGTAATCACACCAGATCCAAATTTAAGAATTGATCAAGTTGGAGTTCCAAGAAGTATTGCTCAAAATTTAACGTTTCCGGAAATTGTTACTCCATTTAATTTTGATAAGTAAGAAATGTACAAAAAAATTAGATTTATTTTAATCATTTTTAATTTAAGAATGATGGAATTAGTGCAACGTGGTAATTCCCAATATCCTGGTGCTAAATATATCGTTCGTGATAATGGAGAAAGAATCGATCTTAGATTTCATCCTAAACCATCAGATTTACATCTTCAATGTGGTTACAAGTAAGTTTAAAAATAAAAAATCAATTTCGATATATATATATTTTTTAATTTTTTTTATCTATAACAGAGTTGAGAGACACATTCGCGATGGCGATCTAGTAATTTTCAATCGTCAGCCAACCCTTCACAAGATGAGTATGATGGGACATCGAGTTAAAGTGCTTCCATGGTCGACGTTTCGCATGAATCTAAGTTGTACGTCACCGTATAACGCCGATTTTGATGGTGACGAAATGAATCTACACGTTCCGCAAAGTATGGAAACGAGGGCTGAAGTCGAAAACTTACATATCACGCCCCGTCAGATTATTACACCACAAGCTAATAAACCCGTTATGGGTATTGTACAGGACACTTTAACGGCAGTTCGAAAAATGACCAAAAGAGATGTGTTTATTGAAAAAGAACAAATGATGAATTTATTGATGTTTTTGCCTATTTGGGATGGAAAAATGCCGCGGCCCGCTATTTTGAAACCAAAACCTTTGTGGACGGGGAAACAATTATTTTCATTGATTATTCCTGGAAATGTAAATATGATTAGGACACATTCAACACATCCTGATGAAGAGGATGATGGCCCTTATAAGTGGATTTCACCAGGAGATACAAAAGTACATATATCTTTATCTACATTTTACTTGTGATCATCTCCTTTTTGTCCTGGCTGATTGCCTCTTATCATCTCATCCTCAGTCACACTTATTGTATTCTTTTACTGATTTCACACATCACATACGAATTGGTTGTTGGGTTAACAACCAATCAAAAACAACCAAATATATATATATTTGCATATTATATACAGGGTGACAGAAAAAAGTACATTGCATAGTGCCACACAATAGAGGACACTAAAATAAGAAAAAAAAGTTCCTATGAACATGGGGTCCGCAAGGCGTTCGGTTAAAAGACACGCGGTGTTGAATTTCCTTTTTTTTTTTTGAGGTTCTCTTTAATATCTTTTGACGCAAAATTGGATAAAATGTGGTATGCAGAGGTTTTTTATCATGCTAAATTCAAATATGACCTTAGTTTTGTGATTACTGATGGAGAGTGGTACATACTAATAACACTTGTCAAACTAATGTAATAATTGTTTGAGGTATTTTGTGTTCGTGATTAAGTTTTTCATTGGCTTTCTCACTGATTATTCAAAATTGCTTTCAAAAATGGTTGACTACACTTTTGAAGAGTACCGGAACATGATTATGTGTTACGGCGAAGCTAGATCAAATTCTTACGAAGCTCAATGTATCCATCGAGAAAGATAACCTTTAAGACAAGTTCTTAATGTTCGAACATTTATTGATATGCATAGGCGTTTGGGAGAAGACGGCTGTTTTAAAAAACCAAAATTGAATAGTGGGGTTTCCAGAACTGGTCGCACTGTGCGAAACGAAGAAACAGTTTTAGGAATGGTAGAAAATAATCCGAGAACAAGCACCAGAAAAACAACTTCAGCGGTGCGAAACCTTAACTGTGAGACAAATTTTCAACAACTTTTACGCCCATATCATTTTCAAAAAATTCATTCACTATTGGAACATGACTTTTTTTCACGAGTACAATTTTGCGAATGGTTGCAAAACCAAAGACAAAACATTATTTCATCAATTTTGTTTACTGACGAAGGTGGTTTTAGTCATGATGATATTCTGAACCTACATAACATGCACCATTGGAGTGATGAAAATCCTCATCAAACTGTAATTCGAAGTCACCAATATGGGTTTTCTATTAATGTGTGGGCAGGTATAATTGACAATTACTTAATTGGCCCATTTTGATTGCCCAATCGATTGACTGTATCGAAATTTCTTGGAGAATGATTTAAATACATTATTAGAGTATATAGAGTATATAATAATGGTTATTTCCCATTAACCATTATTGGAAGAATGTATTACATGCCACTCACTTTACTCGAGTGACAAGGGAATATTTGGATAGGAGATTTGGAAATACGTGGATTAGTCAAGGGGGACCTGTACTGTAATCTCCTCGATTTTTCATTTCGGGGAATTATGAAAAATGAAGTTTATGTTGTAGAAGTACATAATGAAGAACAATTGTGGATAAGAATTATGGAATCGGCAGATAGGTTTCGTAATAACCCAGGAAGTACAAGGGCAACAATTTGAACATCTTCTAAAAACTCAATGTTTTGTTTTAATTAATCATATTTTTCATCATACCATTAAAATTTAATTGTTGGAAGTATTTATCATTGTTTTTGCAAATAAATTAAAAAAAAATAGAATTCAACACCTCATATCTTTTAAACGAAGGTCTTTGTTCATAGGAACTTTTTTCTCATTTTAGTGTCCTCTGTTGTGTGGCACTGTGCAACGTACTTTTTTCTATGTCACCCTGTATATGTATATTTTTTGTTAAAGAGTTATAAAGATAACGCCAATTCCTCCCTAATGTCGTCGTCGTCGATTTTATATCGTTTATATCTACAGACATTGAGCGTGTCAGACGTGTGTCCAGGAATAGTGTGATCTATGCAAATTCTCATTCTCTTCTAATAGAAAGCTGGGCAGTTATATCATCTATATTCTTCCATGTAGCGGTTTGAAGTCAACGCAAGAGCATTTGCTTGCAAATAAAATTGAACTTGGTCCTAGCTACGATTTATATGAAATTCATTAGACTTTATCCAAAGGCGTATTCAAAAAGCATCCAAATTTCATATGTAAAATTATGAAATAGACCAGAATAAGGTATGTCCTTAATGAACTTTAAAATTGCTGAAAAAGAGCTTTACCGGAAATTTTGTGTCAGTTATACAGTATGTGTTCAGCTTTTTCTGATTTGTGGTTGCAAAGTCGCCAAGTTTGATCTTCAATTAGGAATTAAAAGGATTAAATAACCAAAAGGTATATATATATACAATGAAAAATAGTTTTATTTAAAAAACTGACAAATCGGTGCTTAGCAGTTGTATAAATAACTTTTTAATTTTTTTACATTTTTGTTCGTTTTGTTTAAAGTAATTTTTGCGTTCTTTGCGACATTTTGTTTTGTAAAACAGTTTTTCACTGTTTTAAAGTAGTTTTTTAAAAAACCGCGTGCTCTTCAAGCCTTCATTTCTTTAATGTAACATGCCCTTCTGGCCTTCACTTTATCAATGTTAACCGATCAATTCAACTGCTTCCTGAACGTTTTTGGTGTATGAACAACGTGTATCTTTTCGCAAATTTTCAAATTTTGACGTCGTGCCTGAGGAAGGTGTATTAACTACACTAAAACAACTGTAGCACCGATTTGACAGTTTTTTAAATAAAACTATTTTTCATCGTACACCTTCTGATTATTTAATCCTTTTAATAACTGTTTATGATGAAGTTGGAATCACAATTATATAAATTCAATCATGAAGCCTGAGAGCGTCCTTAGATCCTCTCATCAGGGCCGAGTCACACTTAAAGGAGTGGATTGCTTTCAGGGTGGCTGTCTGTGAATATGTTCATGGATTCAAAGATTTTTGTCAATTCAAAGTGGTGCAGAAATTTGCAGCGAGAACTTCTGCCTAAAAAAATAGCCATGTCTGAGCTAACTTGCTATTTAACATGATTATCTGTTCCACTAGTAGTCATGCCTAATCCAGATCCAACTGTCTTTGAAACATTGGTATACCAGGCGATGATTTCTTCTTTTTAGTTGAGGCCAACCCTTCGTCCTTGTTCCTAAATACGCCTTGATAAGGCTGGTTGAAGTTGTATTCTATCAGAATAAGATCCATGTTTATGTCAATCAAGTGATTTAATCTTGAGTCATTGAGTATTTCGAAGTGTCCTCTAAGGTTGCTTTGCAGCGACTTGAGTGAAAGCAATATTCTCAGTGATAAGGTCTGACTCAAAGCCTTATTTAGCCAAAATTACAATTAAAATTTTTTTGGTTTTAATTAATTATAACAATAAGCTCCAGTTAATTATAAATACTTTCACTTAGTGTCAAAAGTATTAAAATAAAAATTCTTACTACATAAAATGCTCCACAAATTATATAAAAGTTTTGCTTTATCAATTTCTTTGTCAATTTTCTTTTCTTGAAATAATTAGTTTTGGATAATATTAGCAACAAAACAGTTTAAACGCAAATGCGCCGACCTCAAAGCAACCCAACCCATATCCTTTCTTTAGTTTTACAACGGTATTTTATGAAAACCTAAAATAATATTCGGGAATGCTCGGCGATAATTAGACGATGCTCCTTTGTGTCGTTCTCGGTTTTGCAAAGAACAAACTGAGTCTTGCGTTGGCTTCAAGTTTTAATATTTATAGCTACTGGTATGTATGCACTGTCTTTGAAACTAACATATGAATTGGTTGTTAACCCAACTCTCCTCATAATATTCTTAACCCTCTATTAATTACATCTGAACTTTAATTAATTATTTTCTTTATATTTCTAGGTTATGGTAGAACATGGTGAATTAATAATGGGAATTTTATGCAAAAAAACATTGGGAACATCAGCCGGTTCTCTTCTTCACATTTGTATGTTAGAATTAGGACATGAAGTTTGCGGCAGATTCTACGGTAACATTCAAACCGTAATTAATAATTGGCTTTTGTATGAAGGCCACAGTATCGGCATCGGAGATACGATCGCCGATCCTCAGACTTACTTAGAAATTCAGAAAGCAATTAAGAAAGCCAAAGAAGATGTAATAGAGGTCATTCAAAAAGCTCACAACATGGAACTTGAACCGACTCCGGGTAACACGTTAAGGCAAACTTTCGAAAATCAAGTAAACAGAATTCTAAATGATGCTCGTGACAAAACTGGTGGTTCCGCTAAAAAATCTTTAACTGAATATAATAATTTAAAAGCTATGGTAGTTTCCGGGTCGAAAGGTTCGAACATTAATATTTCGCAGGTTATTGCTTGCGTGGGGCAACAAAACGTTGAAGGTAAACGTATTCCGTTTGGATTTCGTAAAAGGACGCTGCCTCATTTCATTAAAGACGATTACGGTCCTGAATCTAGAGGTTTCGTTGAAAATTCATATTTAGCTGGGTTAACACCATCTGAATTTTATTTCCACGCCATGGGTGGTCGTGAAGGGTTAATTGATACAGCTGTAAAAACAGCCGAAACAGGGTATATCCAACGTCGTTTGATAAAAGCTATGGAATCTGTTATGGTAAACTATGATGGGACAGTACGTAATTCCGTTGGACAATTAATTCAGTTAAGATACGGCGAAGACGGACTTTGCGGTGAAATGGTCGAATTCCAAACGCTCCCAACAATTAAATTAAGTAATAAGTCGTTCGAGAGAAAGTTTCGATTCGATCCAAGTAATGAGCGTTATTTACGCCGAGTATTCAACGAGGACGTTATAAGAGAATTGATGGGTTCAGGCGAAGTCATATCAGAATTGGAAAGAGAATGGGATCAACTACAAAAGGATCGCGAAGCTTTAAGACAAATCTTTCCAAACGGAGAATCAAAAGTCGTACTCCCATGTAATTTACAACGCATGATCTGGAATGTACAAAAAATCTTTCACATCAATAAAAGAGCCCCAACAGATTTATCCCCGTTACGGGTTATTCACGGAGTTCGCGACCTCCTAACAAAATGCATCATAGTCGCTGGCGATGATCGACTTTCAAAACAAGCGAACGAAAACGCCACTTTATTATTCCAATGTTTAGTTCGATCCACTTTATGTACGAAATGCGTTTCCGAAGAATTTCGATTAAACATAGCCGCTTTTGAGTGGTTAATCGGTGAAATTGAAACTCGTTTTCAGCAGGCTCAAGCAAACCCTGGCGAGATGGTTGGCGCTTTAGCAGCTCAATCTCTTGGAGAGCCCGCCACTCAAATGACACTCAACACTTTCCACTTTGCTGGTGTATCATCAAAGAATGTAACCCTGGGTGTCCCCAGATTAAAAGAAATCATTAATATCTCGAAAAAACCTAAAGCCCCATCTCTAACCGTTTTCTTAACCGGCGCTGCCGCTCGCGACGCCGAAAAGGCTAAAAACGTTTTATGCCGATTAGAACACACCACTTTAAGGAAGGTAACCGCGAACACAGCGATTTATTACGACCCAGATCCCCAGAATACCGTAATTCCGGAAGATCAAGAATTCGTTAACGTTTACTATGAAATGCCCGATTTTGACCCAACCAGAATTTCACCATGGCTACTTCGTATCGAATTGGACCGAAAGAGAATGACCGATAAAAAATTAACTATGGAGCAAATAGCTGAAAAAATCAACGCAGGTTTTGGCGATGATTTAAATTGCATTTTTAACGACGATAACGCAGAAAAATTAGTTTTACGTATTCGAATAATGAATAGCGACGATGGAAAATTCGGTGAAGGAGGTGATGAAGACATTGATAAAATGGACGACGACATGTTCTTAAGATGTATCGAAGCGAATATGTTGAGTGACATGACATTGCAAGGAATCGAAGCTATTTCAAAAGTATATATGCATTTACCACAAACTGACGCTAAAAAACGTATTGTGATCACCGAAGCTGGCGAATTTAAAGCAATTGGTGAATGGTTATTGGAAACTGATGGAACAAGTATGATGAAGGTTTTATCTGAAAGAGATGTTGATCCAGTTCGAACATTCTCTAACGATATTTGCGAAATATTCGCCGTACTTGGTATTGAAGCTGTACGTAAATCAGTCGAAAAAGAAATGAACGCAGTCTTACAATTTTACGGTTTGTACGTAAACTACCGCCATCTCGCGTTACTTTGTGACGTAATGACAGCTAAAGGTCACTTGATGGCAATTACGCGTCACGGAATTAATAGGCAAGATACTGGTGCTTTGATGAGATGTTCTTTTGAAGAAACCGTTGATGTATTAATGGACGCAGCTTCGCATGCTGAAGTCGATCCAATGAGAGGTGTGTCTGAGAATATTATAATGGGACAATTGCCTAGAATGGGAACAGGATGCTTCGATTTGTTATTGGACGCGGATAAATGTAAAATGGGAATTGCTATTCCTCAAGCTCACGCTGGTGATTTGATGTCGTCGGGAATGTTCTTTGGATCTGCTGCTACACCGAGTATGAGTCCTAGTGGTGCGATGACTCCATGGAATCAAGCGCAAACTCCGTTTGCTGGAGGAAGCGGTTGGTCGCCACAAAGTAAGTTAATTGTTTTTGAACTAAAATTAGAACTATTAAGGTCCACTTTTACCACCTCTTGATAAATTTATCTAATAGTTAAAAACCGGCTCATAGCCAATGGGAGCGCTTAAAATCGATATAACCACCACTAGTTAGTTTAACTGGAGGTTGGTAAAAGTGGGCCTAAGAAGATTAATACTAGGCACTTTCGGATTTTGCTGCCCGTTTTTTGAAAAAAATTTTGACCTTTGGATGCAATTTTGTACCTTTTTTCATAAATAGGTTATCAGTTTAATGATAAGACAGCTTTTATGAGTTAGTCATTATACCAATTGTATATTTAGTAGGGCCTAAAAAGTACTATCTAAAAAGTGGCCCTACTAAAAAGTAGCCACTTTAGTAGGGCCACTTTTTAGTCTACGATTAGTCGGCGATAAATCCACGATTCATCAATAAAAGCACCGATTAATTGGCATTTATTATAATGTGACAAATAATATACCAAAGAAATATAAAATAAAAATAATCTTAATTATTTCAAACAACAACATTTTTGCGTATCATATGTTAATTTGGAAATTTTCGGTTCTGCGGTTTTTCTTTTTTCGCAAGTTAAGTGAGACCTGAATTTTGAGAGTGCCTTTGTCACTTATATGTCACTTAGCCACTTAAAACTAATAATTTAAGCATTGTTAATTTAATTAATTTAATAATAATGATGATAACCCGTTTATTACTATTTTGTTTTCTTATTTACTTATTTTCTTATTACTCATCAACATTGTTTCTTATAAAATTATCGATCTTTGTTTTCAAAAAATATATAAATTAAACATCAAAGAAAAATATTTTCGGAAACGGTTTACGCATATAAATACGTATGTAAGACCATTTTCAACACATTCGCGACATCATATATCGCATGTTAAATTCCATATTGCCAAAATCGGCGTCAACGAACGTGTTAAAACATTGAAATTCTGTAAGTAAGTTTTCAAAATTCCCCAAGCTTTGACTTAAAAAAAAAGCAAATGATTATCAACGTTAGAAAATTTTTTGACGAAGAAAAAAATCTTGGAGGGCTTTCAATGGATGTTAAGCAAGCAGTTCAAAGAACAGGAAAAGTCTTTGGTATTAGTGTGAGAACAGTATCAAGACTATCTTATGAATGTGTAAGTAAAGGCACCGTAGAAAATCCCCTTCCAAAGTCGGGTCGAAAGAAAATAGACTGCAACGAGGAAGTACAAGAAGTTATTAGAAGGCTGATATTTGATTACTACCTCGCTAAGAAATTTCCGACAGTTCGTGAAATGTATGTGGACATTAGAAACGAAGTACCAAATTTTCCACAGTTTTCTTTGAGAACATTATATCGTTGCTTAAAGAAATTAAATTTTCTTTATAAAAATTGAACAATAAACTAATATTAATGAAACATCCGAATATTGCCGCAAATAGGACAGATTCTTTTAACTCTTTGTTAATTTATCGTAATACAGGATGGAGAATTTTTTATACGGATGAAACTTGGTGTGGGGCAAATCACGCAACAAGTTTTGGATGAATGGAAAGGGCAACTCCTAAAAATATAGACAGTTTTGAAGAGTATTGTGATGATGTTCAAGAAGTTGATGGTTATATCAATAAAAACTATCAGATGCCAAAGAATCATTATTTTACACATTGGTAGTGAAAACGGATTTCTACTGAGTGTAGAGAAATGTTTCATTGGCGAGAAAAAAAGGCTAATGCTGATTACCACAAAGAAATGAATCGACAACATTACGAAGAGTGGTTCAGACATGTATTGTCCATAATTCCTGCAAGATCAGTTATCATGATAGATCAAGTCCCATACCACACTATGTTAGATTCGAATTTCAGAAATCCAACAACAGTATGGAAAAAAGGGGATATCATCAGGTGTTATACTTCATTTTCATCGATGACCAGACCATAGCTTTTACAACTGTCACGTCCTTATCATTATCAGAGACGTTATCTCTTAGATACTTTGGCACAAGAAATTAGGGGCGACGAGGTAAAATTACTTTGGTACCAGTTGCACACCTATAAAATTGACGACATTCTCAATTTGAGTTGCGATGCAGTTGCTTCAGTTACGCCACAAATCTAACACAACTGTGTTAGACAAGCTAAGAAAACTGAAGACCAATACAGAGAAAAGAAACATCTTGTCCGAAGAAGCTGTTAACATGGATGACAGTGCAGAAATGTTCACTGATTACAATAAACTTTACCGCAATTTTTTTCATCGAGCGATTGTGAAGATATGGATCTCTAACGTGAGGGGCCTATGCTCTGACAAGGATAGTAGTCTATACTACTAGCGAGACAACAGTGATATGTTTTTACGATAGCAGCCATTTGTGGATATCGTGATTTTTTTGCTCCACCATTCGTATCGATCGTTAGTGCGCTTTATAACTGGTATTGAACAGTACGAATGCAGTTCGTGAGCTGCTGGAGTTTTGTCGTTTTCAACAGGTGTAACTTTCCTGGTTACCAGTTGTTGATAATAATCCCAAACATTATAATAGATTATTAATTCTCTGTCAATATTTACATTATCATAACGGTTTTCTTTATCTGTATCACCATATTCATGATAATTGGTGCTATTTTTAACAATTTCTAACAACTGCCACCCTATCATACCTATATTTTCTACATCAAACAATTTTTGCTTATACCTGGGATCAACCACTGTCGCGATTGTAAATAGTTTGTTCAGCTCCATGACAAATCTATTCTTCATTTCAATTTCCAACACTCTTTTCATTTGTGTTATTTCATCGTTTTCGTCAATAAAATATTCTAGATATTTCTTCAAGTAGTTTTAGTAATGGAATACTCGTTTGAAGTAATTCCAATTCATTACTTGATAGATTTTGCAAAATTGACCGTTGTATCAGCGAGGTATGATGACACCGTTCTCTTTTGTTTTAAAAGACGGTACAACATGTAATATGTTGAATTCCATCTTGTAAATACATCTTGAACGAGTTGATGTTGTGGTAAATTGAGTTCTGACTGCAAATTATTAAATTTTGTTTGAGCCAGTCATTTTACATCTAAACGTGTTTCAACAAGATTATGTGGCATATAAGCGTTTCCAAAAGTATCGAACGAAAGTATCTGAACTTTGGTTGGAATGATCGGCAATGGCCGAATAGCCCGATAATCGTTAGTCGACCAAAGTCGTAGTCGGCCCAATCTTAATATTTAGTAGACGAATCTTCAATAGATTTATTATAAATTCTTTAGAGGTAGATTGGGATATAATACTTTTATAATTTTGATGTTAATCAATGTGTTAAGGAATATTTTGCTAAACCAATTTGCATTATTTTCTGTTATTCCCTGTCACAACTGGTAACAAGTGGAAGAAGGCGTTTGTTCTACCAATAATTATGTTGGGTGGTAAAAATATTCTTCACATTTTCAATATTTTTCTAGTGGTAGCTCTAGCCTTCATACTAATATTAATTAACTATAATAAATAATATTTCTTAAATATAATTATTATTAAATATTTATTAATAATTTTTTATAATTATTTATATATTATATATTAATTTAACTAATATTAATGATATAATTTTAATTCATAATAAAATTTGTTTCAGATTTGCTTGGAAGCGGTATGACACCAGGTGGTCCAGCATTTTCGCCATCAGCTGCATCAGACGCATCGGGAATGTCACCTGCGTATGGTGCTGGGTGGTCACCAACGCCGCAATCTCCAGCAATGTCACCTTACGTGCCATCTCCATGCGCCCAATCTCCTTCTTACAGCCCTTCAAGTCCGGCATTCCAACCGGCTTCGCCATCTTTAACTCCGGTTTCTTCTGGATATTCCCCTAGTTCTCCTGGTTACTCACCAACCAGTCCAAATTATAGTCCGACTTCACCAAACTATTCTCCAACCTCACCTAGCTACTCTCCGACTTCGCCAAGTTACTCTCCGACTTCGCCGAGTTATTCTCCGACATCTCCAAGTTACTCTCCGACCTCGCCGAGTTATTCTCCTACTTCGCCGAGTTATTCACCCACAAGTCCTGGTTATTCCCCGACTTCACCTAATAATTATTCGCGTACATCTCCAAGTTATTCACCAACTTCACCGAGTTATTCTCCGACTTCTCCGACTTATTCTCCAACGTCCCCGGGATATTCTCCAACATCTCCAGGTTATTCTCCAACATCTCCGAGTTACTCTCCAACTTCTCGAACTTATTCACCATCATCGCCTAATTACTCACCTACTTCTCCAAATTACTCACCATCTTCTCCACGTTACACTCCAGATTCTCCAAATTACTCTCCTAGTAGTCCGAGTTATTCACCTGCTTCTCGTTCATATTCAACTTCACCTAAATATTCACCAACATCTCCAAGTTATTCGCCGACTTCCCCATCGTTCGCTGGAGGTAGTCCGCAATATTCGCCAACTTCTCCCGGGTATTCCCCTTCTTCACCAAATTACTCACCATCATCTCCACAACATACTCCAGCCGCAAGTTCAAGGTATTCACCATCTTCTCCTAATTATTCCCCTACTTCACCTAATTATTCCCCAACTTCTCCACAATATTCCCTGCAAAGTACAAAATATTCCCCTACTTCACCGACGTATACACCGACTTCGCCTAGTTATTCTCCTGCGAGTCCTATTTATTCACCACAACCGCCTAGATATTCGCCATCATCTCCAGGTTATTCACCTACAAGTCCTAATCCGGATCAGGATTAAAAGGAAAAGTGAAGAAATTGATGTTGAATTAATTAATTAAAGGAGCGTGAAGAAATTTTTTATATAAGTAGTGTTATTGTTAAGGGTAAAATTAAAAATGTATTTTTTAGTTTTTTCTTAAATATAAAATGTTTTGAAAAATTTTTTGGATTTATTTTATTGAAAAATGTTTTCCCCATTCAAACTTAGATGGCGACAAAAATTATAAGAGACTTTTTAAATTATAAGTCCCCAGATTACTTAAAGTACAGCGGTTCATGAAGTCTGTATATTCAAACTATTCGAGCCAAAATGACGGTTTGATAGCTTGTCAGTGCATGTCACTGCTTGTCAGCATATGTCACTGTTTTTTTAATAAAAAAAATTGCGCTTATAATAATGCCGTATAATTGCCTTCGGAGTTGCGAAGTCTGCGAAATAAGTTTATTGTCAATAAACTATTGATGAAACCACCATGTACAGTTTAAAATTAATTAATGTATAGGTTTCTCGGAAACTACTTATTGCAGAAACTTGCAGGAAAAAGAATTATGACAAAAGTGGCTGTAGTCTGTACCACAAGAAGTGAGAGTGACTCATCGCCTAACAGTGTATGGAACAGACGTACGCGTTGGAAATCATTTCACTCTAACACACCTCAACGCGCGGACATAATATTTGTAGCGTATGCGCAAAATTCTTACGGACTATAAGAGAAAATACGGGAAATTATCTTCAGATTTCTAAGATGACCGCCAGGGGGCGCAAGTGCTACTTTGAATGTCTTGAAATCTTAAGAATTTTTCAATTCATATCAATTGAAGAAAATATTTTATCTAAAAGTTTTGAGAAAATGGTAAAAAGAAAGAAGATGGAAAGATTGTCAACTTAGGAATGGTATATCGATTTTGAGACACTTGTACATTTCAGTTTTATGGGTATCCAGTCCAGGGTTCTCGAAATTAAGAAGGATTTGAAATATCCGAAACGATTTTTTTACCGCTTGTTGACTAGCAATGAAACCATGCTCTTCTAATATAAATAAGGTCTTCTAGAAGCAGTATCAAATCTTCTGGACATATTTCAAATCTTCTGGAAGCCATATTAAATCCATCAGAGGCAATGTCGAGAATTTTGTAACCATTTTAACTCTTCTAGAAGCAGTATCAAATATTTTTTCAAGTATTCTGGAAGCATTTCAAATCTAGAAGCAGTATTTAGTCTTTTGGAAACAGTTTCAGTCTTTTGGAAGCATTTCGACTAATTTTGAAGTATTTGAAGTCTTCTAAAAGTAGTAACAAGTCTTCTAGAAACATTTCAAATCTTCTGGAAGCATTGTAAGTCGTTTGGAAACATTTCAAGTCTTCTAGATGCAATGTCAAGTTATCTGAAAACATTGCAATTCTTTTAGATGCAATGTCAAGACATCTGGAAGCATTGCAAGTCTTCTGGATGCATTGTAAGTCGCCTGAAAACTTTTTATGTCTTCTTGCAGCAATATCAAGCCTTCCCGAAGCATTGTGGGAAATTATTTAAATTGTAGGTCAAGGAGATAATGTTGTTTCAACGCTTAAGATTTAAACTATTTTATACATAAATTAAAAATAATAATTATTAATTATAATTAAAATATTAATTTATTAATATCTCAATTGCTTACAGCAATTTTTTTGGAACAAATCGTTTTTTTTATAATAAATTTGTTTTATCGAAGCAAATTTTAATCTGGATACATTTTTAATTCGGAAGCATTATAAGTCGTCAGAAAACATTTTAAGTCTTCTTGAAGCAATATCAAGTTTTCTAGCAACAGTATCAAATCACCTAGAGGCAATATCCAGTCTTCTAGATGCAATATCAAGTGTTCTAGAAGCATTGTAAGTCGTCTGGAAGCATTGTAAACCGTCTGGACAATTTTTACTCTTGTAGAAGCAGTACCAGTTTTTTGGACACACTTCTGAATGCACCTCAAGTCTTCTAACAGTAATAATATGTCTTTTTGGAAGCATTTCAAGACTTCTGGAAGCATTGTAAATCGTCTGGAAGCATTTCAAGTTTTCTAAATACAATGTCCAGTCATCTGGAAGCATTGCAACTCTTCTGGAAGCTCCATTGTAATTAGTTTGGAAACATTTTAAGTCTTCTGAAAGCAATATCAAATTTTCTAGTGACAGTATCAAAACATCTAGAGGCACTGTCCAGTCTTCTGAAAACATTTCAAGTCTGCTGGAAACAATATCAAGTTTTCTAGAAACAGTATCAAATTATCTAGAGGGAGTATCCAGTCTCCTGGTAATAAATCAATTTTTCTAAATGTAATATCAAGTCTTTTGGATGTACCTTAAATCTCCTAACAGTAACATCAAGTCTTCTTGAAGCATCTTTTCTGGAAGCGTTATAAATTGTCTGGAAGCATTTCAAGTCTGCTAGATGCAATGTTAAGTTATCTGGAAACAATATCAAGTTTTCTAGAAACAGTATCAAATCATCTAGAGGCAGTATCCAGTCTCCTGGTAACAAATCAAGTTTTCTAGATGCAATATCAAGTCTTCTAGATGCAATATTAATTCTTCTGGATGCACCTTTAGGCTAGTTACTACCATCTTCTGGTTAAGCTATCTAAGAGATTGTTACCATAGTTACGGCTATTTTACGCATTCTGATTGGCTAGTGGATGGGTTTATCTATAAGATAAATTTAACTAAAAGATGGTAGTAATGGGCCTAAGTCTTCTAACAGTAACATTAAGTCTGTTTTGGAAGCATTTCGATACTTCTGGAAGCATTGCAAATCGTCTGGAAACATTTAAAGTATTCTAAATACAATGTCAAGTCATCTGGAAACATAGCAAAACTTCTGGAAGTATTGCAATTAGTCTGGAATCATTGTAAGTCGTCTGGAAACATTTAAAGTCTTCTAGAAGCAATATCAATTTTTCTAGAAACAATATCAACTCATCTAGAGGCTGTATCCCCTCTTCTGGAAGCATTTCAAGTGTTTTTGTATTTTCAAGACAGCCTATTTATCTAAATATCGAATTTTACCCATCTATATATTTGTATACAACAGGATTTTGTTGGTCGTCGTAAGTACGAGTTATCATAAGCCGAGATGTCGTAAATTGAAGTCTACTTTGATTTGTAATTGAAAATTGGTTAATCTAGGGAATTTGCTTGATTGATCTTTGTTGTTTCACTAAATAACCCTTCATTGGAATTTTAAAATTGTTACCATATATATACTATCTCCTATATTACTAACTTCCTATTCTCACAGTGAGAGGACCGTGCGGAAATCAAAGCGAGACGGAATGACGGTCTGCTCGTGTTTTTATGTAGTCGCTTAAATAGACGAATAACATAATATTTGTCAACAAGTTTGATTAACTGTTTGATTAACAACCAAATGATTATCTAGGTAGTCCTGGTTTTTTATATGTTGTAACAACTGGATATTATTGAAAACATCTCCATAACACCTTTGCACAACAATATTAATCATAATATTTTTTATATTAAAGGTGAAAATTCTTTTTATATTTCCTCTATAAACCATTTCCGCACATTTACATATTTTTATGACATCTTTAGAAGGATATATTAACTTTCCTTCATTTTTTAAATTTATTAACAATCTTTTTCTGCAGATATTAAATATTTTTTGCAAAAAGTGCATAAATCAAACGACAAAATTTGTTTAACAACAAATCCACTGATGTATTCTATCACATTTTCTAAATAATAATTAGTATGAGATAGGAGATAGTATATGTATATATGATTGTTACGAGACTTTTCGAGCCAAAATGGCGGCAAACCGCGGTACTTTCGAAATCTAGGGACTTTATTACAGACAACTTCACGACAAACTCCCTAACCTTAAAAAACATAACGTTTGCAAAGTCATTACTTGTCATTATTACAAATCAAAAGCTTAAAAGCCGAAGAAGTCGAAATGGAGTGTTACACTCCAGATTCTCCAAATTACTCTCCTAGTAGTCCGAGTTATTCACCTGCTTCACGTTCATATTCAACTTCACCTAAATATTCACCAACATCTCCAAGTTATTCGCCGGCTTCCCCATCGTTCGCTGGAGGTAGTCCGCAATATTCGCCAACTTCTCCCGGGTATTCCCCATCTTCACCAGATTACTCACCATCATCTCCACAACATACTCCAGCGGCAAGTTCAAGGTATTCACCATCTTCTCCTAATTATTCCCCTACTTCACCTAATTATTCCCCAACTTCTCCACAATATTCCCTGCAAAGTACAAAATATTCCCCTACTTCACCGACGTATACACCGACTTCGCCTAGTTATTCTCCTGCGAGTCCTATTTATTCACCACAACCGCCTAGATATTCGCCATCATCTCCAGGTTATTCACCTACAAGTCCTAATCCGGATCAGGATTAAAAGGAAAAGTGAAGAAATTGATGTTGAATTAATTAATTAAAGGAGCGTGAAGAAATTTTTTGTATAAGTAGTGTTATTGTTAAGGGTAAAATTAAAAATGTATTTTTTAGTTTTTTCTTAAATATAAAATGTTTTGAAAAATTTTTTGGATTTATTTTATTGAAAAATGTTTTCCCCATTCAAACTTAGATGGCGACAAAAATTATAAGACTTTTTAAATTATAAGTCCCCAGATTACTTAAAGTACAGCGGTTCATGAAGTCTGTATATTGAAACTATTCGAGCCAAAATGACGGTTTGATAGCTTGTCAGTGCATGTCACTGCTTGTCAGCATATGTTACTGTTTTTTTAATAAAAAAATTGCGCTTATAATAATGCCGTATAATTGCCTTCGGAGTTGCGAAGTCTTTGCGAAATAAGTTTATTGTCAATAAACTATAGATGAAACCACCATGTACAGTTTAAAATTAATTAATGTATAGGTTTCTCGGAAACTACTTATTGCAGAAACTTGCAGGAAAAAAAATTATGACAAAAGTGGCTGTAGTCTGTACCACAAGAAGTGAGAGTGACTCATCGCCTAACAGTGTATGGAACAGACGTACGCGTTGGAAATCATTTCACTCTAACACACCTCAACGCGCGGACATAATATTTGTAGCGTATGCGCAAAATTCTTACGGACTATAAGAGAAAATACGGGAAATTATCTTCAGATTTCTAAGATGACCGCCAGGGGGCGCAAGTGCTACCTTGAATGTCTTGAAATCTTAAGAATTTTTCAATTCATATCAATTGAAGAAAATATTTTATCTAAAAGTTTTGAGAAAATGGCAAAAAGAAAGAAGATGGAAAGATTGTCAACTTAGGAATGGTATATCGATTTTGAGACACTTGTACATTTCAGTTTTATGGGTATCCAGTCCAGGGTTCTCGAAATTGAGAAGGATTTGAAATATCCGAAACGATTTTTTTACCGCTTGTTGACTAGCAATGAAACCATGCTCTTCTAATATAAATAAGGTCTTCTAGAAGCAGTATCAAATCTTCTGGACATATTTCAAATCTTCTGGAAGCCATATTAAATCCACCAGAGGCAATGTCGAGAATTTTGTAACCATTTTAACTCTTCTAGAAGCAGTATCAAATATTTTTTCAAGTATTCTGGAAGCATTTCAAATCTGGAAGCAGTATTTAGTCTTTTGGAAACAGTTTCAGTCTTTTGGAAGCATTTCGACTAATTTTGAAGTATTTGAAGTCTTCTAAAAGTAGTAACAAGTCTTCTAGAAACATTTCAAATCTTCTGGAAGCATTGTAAGTCGTTTGGAAACATTTCAAGTCTTCTAGATGCAATGTCAAGTTATCTGAAAACATTGCAATTCTTTTAGATGCAATGTCAAGACATCTGGAAGCATTGCAAGTCTTCTGGATGCATTGTAAGTCGCCTGAAAACTTTTTATGTCTTCTTGCAGCAATATCAAGCCTTCCCGAAGCATTGTGGGAAATTATTTAAATTGTAGGTCAAGGAGATAATGTTGTTTCAACGCTTAAGATTTAAACTATTTTATACATAAATTAAAAATAATAATTATTAATTATAATTAAAATATTAATTTATTAATATCTCAATTGCTTACAGCAATTTTTTTGGAACAAATCGTTTTTTTTATAATAAATTTGTTTTATCGAAGCAAATTTTAATCTGGATACATTTTTAATTCGGAAGCATTATAAGTCGTCAGAAAACATTTTAAGTCTTCTTGAAGCAATATCAAGTTTTCTAGCAACAGTATCAAATCACCTAGAGGCAATATCCAGTCTTCTAGATGCAATATCAAGTGTTCTAGAAGCATTGTAAGTCGTCTGGAAGCATTGTAAACCGTCTGGACAATTTTTACTCTTGTAGAAGCAGTACCAGTTTTTTGGACACACTTCTGAATGCACCTCAAGTCTTCTAACAGTAATAATATGTCTTTTTGGAAGCATTTCAAGACTTCTGGAAGCATTGTAAATCGTCTGGAAGCATTTCAAGTTTTCTAAATACAATGTCCAGTCATCTGGAAGCATTGCAACTCTTCTGGAAGCTCCATTGTAATTAGTTTGGAAACATTTTAAGTCTTCTGAAAGCAATATCAAATTTTCTAGTGACAGTATCAAAACATCTAGAGGCACTGTCCAGTCTTCTGAAAACATTTCAAGTCTGCTGGAAACAATATCAAGTTTTCTAGAAACAGTATCAAATTATCTAGAGGGAGTATCCAGTCTCCTGGTAATAAATCAAGTTTTCTAAATGTAATATCAAGTCTTTTGGATGTACCTTAAATCTCCTAACAGTAACATCAAGTCTTCTTGAAGCATCTTTTCTGGAAGCGTTATAAATTGTCTGGAAGCATTTCAAGTCTGCTAGATGCAATGTTAAGTTATCTGGAAACAATATCAAGTTTTCTAGAAATAGTATCAAATCATCTAGAGGCAGTATCCAGTCTCCTGGTAACAAATCAAGTTTTCTAGATGCAATATCAAGTCTTCTAGATGCAATATTAATTCTTCTGGATGCACCTTAAGTCTTCTAACAGTAACATTAAGTCTGTTTTGGAAGCATTTCGATACTTCTGGAAGCATTGCAAATCGTCTGAAAGCATTTAAAGTATTCTAAATACCATGCAAGTCATCTGGAAACATAGCAAAACTTCTGGAAGTATTGCAATTAGTCTGGAATCATTGCGAGTCGTCTGGAAACATTTAAAGTCTTCTAGAAGCAATATCAATTTTTCTAGAAACAATATCAACTCATCTAGAGGCGGTATCCCCTCTTCTGGAAGCATTTCAAGTGTTTTTGTATTTTCAAGACAGCCTATTTATCTAAATATCGAATTTTACCCATCTATATATTTATATACAACAGGATTTTGTTGGTCGTCGTAAGTACGAGTTATCATAAGCCGAGATGTCGTAAATTGCAGTCTACTTTGACTTGTAATTGAAAATTGGTTAATCTAGGGAATTTGCTTGATTAATCTTTTATGTTGTTTCACTAAATAACCCTTCATTGGAATTTTAAAATTGTTACCATATATATACTATCTCCTATATTACTAACTTCCTATTCTCTCAGTGAGAGGACAGTGCGGAAATTAAAGCGAGACGGAATGACGGTCTGCTCGTGTTTTTATGTAGTCGCTTAAATAGACGAATAACATAATATTTGTCAACAACAAGTTTGATTAACTGTTTGATTAACAACCAAATGATTATCTAGGTAGTCCTGGTTTTTTATATTTTGTAACAACTGGATATTATTGAAAACATCTCCATAACACCTTTGCACAACAATATTAATCTTAATATTTTTTATATTAAAGGTGAAAATACTTTTTATATTTCCTCTATAAACCATTTCCGCACATTTACATATTTTTATGACATCTTTAGAAGGATATACACTTAGCAGCAGAAGTCTGCGTACAAAAAACTTCTGACACTTTAACTGAAAAAATAAGGGTCATGATCTAATGTGATAAACTTCAATTTTTTTTTATTTTGTGTATTAACTACATATAATTCTATTAACAAAATATGCATCAATAAAACAGAAATATTAGTTACAAAAAAAATTAAAATTAAAAATTCTCCAAATAATGCGTATGCAAAAATCTGCGTACAAATAAAGACGCCTTCTCCAAAATATACTTATTTACTTAAATACGTAGTTGGCGATGTACGCTTTCCGATTTACATAAAAGATAATCGGTGTCAATTATATTAGCAGAGGCTTAGAAGCTAAAAGTTAGAATGGACACGAAAGGAAAGGAAATTGAATTGGGAGAGAGAAAAATTATTGTAAAGTTATGGAAAGAGGGAAAATCTTTTCGAAAAATAGGAGAAACTGTCGGCAGGTCACACTCTTCCATTCAAAGAGTAATTAATAATTATAAAGACACTGAAGATTACCTCTCACGTCCGCGATGTGGTAGACCACCCCTTTTAACAAACCGAGAGAAGCGAAAAATTGTACAGCAGGTTAGAAAAGAACCTAGGCTGACGGCAAAAAAAATAGTAGAAAATGTACAAGAAGAATTTCATAAAACTATCAGCAAAGATACGGTGAGAAGGACGTTAAAAAAAGCTAACTATCACAGTCGCGTTGCACGAAAAAAGCCATTTGTGCCAGAGGTCAATCGTCAGAAGCGGATCGCCTTTGCAAAAAAACTCTTAGACAAGCCCTTTGAATTCTGGGAGAAAGTTCTCTTTACAGATGAGAGCAAATTTTACATTTTCGGCATTAAGGGTAGACAACTTGTATGGAGAAAACCTAATACTGCCCTTAATCCCGAAAATTTAAAAGCGACTGTAAAACACGGAGGTGGTGGAGTTATGGTTTGGGGTGTATGTGCACCAAAGGGGTGGGAAGGTTGGTTTTCATAACATCGACAATGGACCATAAAATGTATATAGACATTTTAAAAGAAAATTTGAAGCCTAGCATCGAAAACTTGGGCTTGAGGCCCGAATACTTTTTTCAACAAGATAATGACCCCAAACATTGCGCCCACAACACTAAGCTTTGGCTACTATACAATACCCCAAAGCAACTTAAAACACCTCCACAATCGCCGGACTTGAATCCCATCGAACACCTCTGGGATTTACTGGAACGCAGGATTCGGCAACACAGCATAACGTCGAAGGAAACGTTAAAAAATGTTATGATTGAGGAATGGGCCAAAATCAGTTCGGACGAAACGAAGAAATTAGTGCACTCCATGCCTAAACGTTTAAGGGAGGTCATTAAACGTAAAGGTTATCCGACCTCATATTAATATAGAAACAATGATCTCATTTATGAATTTTTTATAAATACTGTCCTGACTTGTACGCAGATTTTTGCATACCCGTTATTTGTAGAATTTTTAGTTTTGATTTTTTTCTGTAACTACTGTTTCTGTTTTGTTGAAGCATATTTTGTTAATAGAATTATATGTAGTTAATATACAAAATAAAAAAAATCAAGTTTATCACATTAGATTATGACTCTTATTTTTTCAATTAAAGTATTACAAGTTTTTTGTACGCAGACTTCTGCTGCTGAGTGTATTAACTTTCCTTCATTTTTTAAATTTATTAACAATCTTTTTCTGCAGATATTAAATATTTTTTGCAAAAAGTGCATAAATCAAACGACAAAATTTGTTTAACAACAAATCCACTGATGTATTCTATCACATTTTCTAAATAATAATTAATATGAGATAGGAGATAGTATATGTATATATGATTGTTACGAGACTTTTCGAGCCGAAATGGCGGCAAACCGCGGTACTTTAGAAATCTAGGGACTTTATTAGAGACAACTTCACGACAAACTCCCTAACCTTAAAAAACATAACGTTTGCAAAGTCATTACTTGTCATTATTACAAATCAAAAGCTTAAAAGCCGAAGAAGTCGAAATGGAGTGTATAATTGGTATTAAATTTAAAGATTTTGTAATGATCGCGACCGATATGACCACAGCTCACAGCATTATGGTTATGAAGTCCGGTAATTATATTATTTTCGTATTAATTCCTATCTTTTTAAAACATTCTTTTATAGACGAAAATAAGCTCTTTCCATTATCAAAAAAGCTGGTAATGGCAATTGTTGGTGAGAAAGGTGATACAACTCAATTTGCTGAATATATCGCAAAGAATATCCAATTATACAAAATGAGGAATGGTTATGAATTAAGTCCCAGTGCTGCAGCAAACTTTACTCGAAGAAATTTAGCTGAAGCTTTAAGGAGTAGAGTGAGTTAATTAAGATAAATTTATTTAAAAAAGTGATTTTATTTTTACTTTTTTTTATAGAGTGCATACCAAGTTAATCTGATGTTGGCGGGTTATGACGATCAAACTGGGCCACAACTTTATTATATGGATTATTTAGCCTCACTTGCTTCTGTTAGATATGCAGCACATGGGTATGGAGGATTCTTTTCACTAGCAATTATGGATCGCTACCATTTAGACTCATTAACAAAGGAACAGGCTTATGATTTAATGAAAAAGTGTGTTATAGAAATTCAACAAAGGCTTATTGTTAATTTGCCAAACTTTAAAGTTCAAATTATTGATACTGATGGTATTCATGATTGTCCAGATATCACTGCTAAGAACATAGCTTTGGGAAAATAATTTTATTTTTTGTATCATATATATTTTTTTTGTCAGTGTAATTAAAAATGTGTTTTTCTTTAATTAAAATTGGCTTTAGGTCAGGTTGTAATTAATCTTGATCCTCAAAATTTAATACATTTCTGATAAAATAATTAATTTAATTTTATTATGTTTTTTTAAGTTTCCTTACAATTATCTACTTATACATTATAAATTGATTACCTAATATTAAACAATTCAATAATAACAAAATTATATAAACCCTTTTTCACAAAAATGCACAATAACATCTCGAACCCTTTTTTTATAAGCTGTATTCTTTGGTTCATAGGATAAAGCATCCAAAATATTGTCATTTTCACTTGAATTTGCGAAATCTGGAACCTCGTCTGATTCGCTAGTCATCATTTTAATCATAAACATAGCAACATTTATTCCATTTCGACAATATTTTTTCCAATGTGTGTTGAATATGGATCTTGGATAAGTTTTCTCAGGATCACTTCCAAGTTTTTTTATGAAATCTGATAACGTTTCGTAATACAGGTTTATGTAATGTTCTAAATTATCTTGATCTTCTTTGGAACTAGATGTGTAAAAGAAATGGGTAAAATCATGTACAGGTGAGTTATAGTTGATTATTTGGAAATCCAAAAAGCAAATATCTGAGGGTTTTGAAGTATTTGTGGGATCCTAAAACAAAATGAAAATATTTATAATATTAATATTATTTTATTATTATATATTTATAATAATAAGTTGCCCAGATTAGAATTAATTTGTCTCAGGGCCATTTTTACCACCTCTTGACAAATTTATCTAGCAGTTAAAAATCCGCTCATAGTCAATGGGAGGGAGCGCTTAAAATCGCTATAACCACCATTAGTTAGTTTAACTGAAGGTTGGTAAAAGTGGGCCTCAGTTAACGAATATGAATATGTAGTTTAATTTGATAAAGTTTTTAATAGACACCTCACATTAATTAATGGTTTGAATGATCATTTTAAAAGGTGTAGCAAATGGACGTCTCATGAATTATGTAATTGGTAAAAAATGTTTTGATAGTGGCATTGAAGGAATTAATAAGGTGAAATAAAAGAGATCGGAACCGAATTGAAGTTGAATTTAATTACTATAAAGAGGTTAATGATTTCATTATATGTGAATGTATGTAAGTAAACTGGCAAGCGTATACCGGGTGTCCCCCAAAAGTGGCTCACCCACATATTTTTTTTATTATTAATGATATCAGAAAACCATTTGGAATGCATAATTAGGCTATTAAAACTGATAATTACAGCATGAAATTGTTGTCTTTGGACTTCCGGTTATACCGGAAGTGAGCATTAATTTCGCTATTTTTAAAAATCTAATTTTCTTTTTCAGATAGGCAAGCAAACTAATATTACATAACTTTTATCTGAAAAAATTTTCAAAAAAAAAATAATTTCGTTATTTTTTGACGTTATACTACTTTCGGAAAATGTGTTAGCTGGGCAGATGGCATCATCTACCCAGCTGAAGAAAAAAATTATGATTTTTCCTCAATCATTCCAGCCAAAGTGCTCTGAAGAGCATGATTTATCGGTTTGTACGTCAGAACAAGGGGTATGCTGTCATTGTAGACAAAATCATTATTCAACTGAAGTAAGCACTAGAGATGTGCACGTGAGTGACTTTTTATGCCCGCTCACGATCTATACCCACGCGGGTCATGCACGCCACTTATGTAAATATCATACATGAATCACGTGACTCACGGTCGATGAGGTGAATAAATAATATCTCATGCTGTCAACAAGTTGGCAGACTTCAAATTGATGAGCAAGCTTTTAGAGATATATTAGCTCATGCTGCCAACAAATTGGAAGTCTAAAATTATGTACAATGTTTGGAACAGTAATAACTCATGCTGCTAACAATTTAGGTAGTCATTAAGATAATATATAGTCTGTAGAACAGTAATAGCTGACTTTGGAGACATAATAGTTCATGCTGCAATTTTTTTTTGTTTATCTGATACGTTATTCGAAATTTCAATCAAAAAATGAAACGTTGAAAATTCATCCGAAGTGTGAAGTTTCTCTAAAGTTTTTACCATTTCACTAGATCACGAAAAAATCATCAAATATGGTGAAATTTGACCAAATCTGGCAACAATCTTAAGACTCATTATAACATATGATAAACTAACAATTCATTCGTAACATATGATTCATAATCGACATTTACAAGGTCTCTTTAACAACTTCCAACTAAATCGATGTTGTTTGAAATTGTTTACTACTCTCCAAAATTATCGCACCACCTAAATTATGCATTAAGTTTAAAGGTATTGTGTTTTTTGAATCAACGGATGGATTTTGATGATTCTTTCTTCACGGTATAGGATGATTATACACGTTATTGTACTTGGTAAAAGAGATATCGAGATGATTCTTGAACGAAAATGTAGAGAAGGATTGCCATTCTAACGTAATGTAAATGGAACGTGGTGGTTCTTTCTGATAAATTCCACAGGGTGTTACAAAATTAAAAGAAAAAACATAAATTTCTTTTTACACCCCGTATATGGGTAAAACATTGACAATTGTCAGACACCATCAACACATTTCTTCGTTAAAAATCAACCTATACCGTGAAGAAAGCATCAAAATCCATCCATTGGTTAAAAAAATACCTTTAAACTTAATGCATAATTTAGGTGTAATTTAAGGTAATTTAGGGTAATTTAACTCGATCCACCGCGCACCCTCACTCTGCAACATTATTAGCGTTTATAGGGCAAGAGGGCTCACGATTGACATGCCATTAGGTGTCGATAATATTTCTTTTTAAATTAAATGACCGATGAACACTCGGCACATGCTTTGGGTAAATTGTTTTACAGGGTGTCTCACGTAACTGGTTCATTAGAACTTTTTTGGGTTCCACTATTCGTAGAGGCTTGAAATTTCTGATCTATTAATCTAAAATATTTTCAAGGTGGCCACCACTTCCGGTCTACCGGGAGTAGACTTCAACTTCGTTATTTTAAATGGAATGCTATAGTTTTTATTACACCACTCAATTAATAATACATAAGAAAATATGTTTACTTTGATAACAGTTGTTGGTACCTAGCGTGTTTTGTTTTCGAGTTATTTTAATTTTAAGTGTTTTTTGGCAAATATCACCATGCTCAATGCACTTTTTATATCAGTGTACCTTACCTTATTTTTGACCACCCTACAGCGTGGTCAAAAATTGAATTACCGTTTTGCTGTATTCAATTGCGGGAAAGTCAAAAATTTTAAGTGGAACGCCCCATATTTTTTTAGCCTATCAAAATGGGAATTTAATTCTCTACAAATTATCTATAAACTTTGCTATACCTATTTATTACAGTTTTCTTCATATTGAGTATTTTATCAAAATCCTACACAAAATGCTGAAAGCCGTTTGTGTTTTTATTAGAAGGCTATGACATTTTAATAGTTTATCATTTAAATTATCATTGGTATTATTTCTAGAATGATCTACGATTGAATAAACTTTAGTTTGCTAGCTTTTATTTACCAAAAATAACCAGCAGAAAAATGCATAAATGAAACAATGAAAAACAATAATATAGCGTAATATTCCACGTAATGATGGACGACATATTCCTAGAGATTTCACTTTATTTATTAAGGGTGCTTTCTTGGAAAATATTATTCATCTAAATCGATCGAAGCACCTCTTACCGAAGAATTTGGAAGAATAGAATATGACAAAACATTTATTCTTTGAACTAAAATTAGAACTAACACTAGCACTAACACTAGAACTATCACTAGAACTATCACTAGGACTAACACTAGATCTAAAACTAGAAACTTTCGGGTTTCGCCGTGCGTTTTTTGAAAAAAATGTTTGACGTTTCGGATGCCATGTTGCAACCTTCTTCAGAAACTGGTTCTAACTGAGTTAGAATCGACAACGTCACGATAAGGTGCCATAAAGGACACATTGGAATTAAGGGACATGATAATCACTAGCTGTTAATACAGTGTCAAAGCTGATAAGCTCCAACTCCCATGGCTTTTTGCGATAGATGGGATGAGACGAAAGGTGTTCTTACAAAGAAAACTCTGCTCTACCCTGACCGAAAGGGATCTACATGAAGTTGGTGAACATATCTTTCTGCATAGGGTGTAAAATGGAAGACGAAACGGTAAGTCATATTGTTTGTGACTGTACCAAACTCGCGTACCTAACGCAATCCATTTTCCGAATACCATGGCTCCAAATATTGGATAAGTATGAGGAACATGTCCCTCTGTTCCATATTAAAGTTCATAAAAAACATTAGGCAGATTTTCTGACCCTTGAATAAACGATCAGCTGTGAGGCTGTAGAAAGGGCCCGCTGGGGCTTAAGTACTGTGATAGATAATCACCCCCACGTGAAACTACATACATACATCGATATCTGATATCTACTCATTCTGACAATTGGATAACAATTTATTAAAGTTACGATTAATTATAATTTTTTTCAAAATGATTGTGTATCACAAAAAATATTTAATATCTCAAAAACTAAGAGATTTTAAAAAATTCCGTTACATTTATTGGAAAGCTTACTATTTGTAATGTATGTGCTCATAATATGGGAAGAACTAAATTATTAATAACGAAGATGGATGGGGATTTTATAATTTAATGAATTAATGACATATTGATGAGTTTACCCAGAAGGGAACAAACTTTTTAAAGTACTCAAAACACGCTGCTACGAATAGAATAAATACATTTTAATACTAGTTAACCACATCTCATTAAATTTCAAGGACATTTATCTAGAATGATCAACAAGCACACGCTTTTAAATAATATTACACAATACTGACATTTATCGCAAAATATTCTGGGAAAATGTCTAGTTATTCCACTGGATACAAAGTTCATTGAGAGAAACCGAATAGTTTTCAACATCCTTATTTTACAATTAATCATAACAACACCAATTTTAAGTAATTGTTTGTGTTGCCTTGAATGCAACTTATTCAATTGAGCACTTGTTTTAAAAATAATTTTTATCTCAGTTACAAATTATAACGTTTAATAAACAACTTAATTAGATTAAACTAAATGTATTTACCTCATATTTATACATCATGTTATTACACCAACCATCTCCGTGCATTATAACCCCATATTCGTCCATGTTTTTGCTATAATACAATCCGTTACTATCTTTCATTGATTGTAAATAATTGACAAATTTCTCTAGATACTTTTTATCTTTAACTGGATCGAAATAACTTGTAACGCCTAGGGCCAATTTTTCAAAAGACTCCTTATTCGTAGAGCTTTTATCGTATAATTCAAATATATCGTGCATTCTAGTTTTGTATTCGGAGAATTTCTCTTTATGCTGATCATTAAACGCGATACTTAACGCATGGAATTTGGCGTAACCTTTTAAGGTAATTTCAAGATGATTTTGGTCCATGGTTATCATTCTATTCCAAAGTTGAAATCCTTTCCCTTTTAAATTTTCCAAAACCAAACCTTCCCTTTCGTTCATCATCGTCGAAGCGTAACATTTTGGCGCGAATTTAAAGGGTTTCTCTATATTTTTCGATTTTTGAAATTCATAAAACGACGTTATAATTTCGTTATAGAACATAATTTCGTTCTCAAATAATTCTTTTGTGAACGCGTGCTCGCGAAAAATCTTATTATCCGGCGAAATTTTTACAATGACACTTAGGTTTTTATTTTTTCCATTTTTTTCGTCTGCATTTGTGCTTGTAATCGTTGCATTGTAAATTACACTCATATAACCGTCGCCTTTTTTATTTGGACTTGTTACCTCGAATTTGGGATTTGTTATATTGATTTGTTTTGACGCCTCGTTTAATAGATCGATTACTTTTGGATTATTTTCTGCGGTATTGCAACTGGACATTTTAGTCTTTACTATAAAGCGAGAACTGTTTGAAATTGAGAAGGACAGAACTGAGTGAGATTTGCCAAACCATAGCGGTCGCTAATAATAATGTGTTTTGCAAGGTTGCAACAGAATTAGTGGTGGGGGGTATGTAAATGCAATTTTACATTATCATACTCAAAAAATTTATGCAAATAGTGATGATTAGATTTTGAATTATTTATACAGGTAACCTAATAAAATAAAAACTATTCATTAACGAAACCGAATCCATATAATTATTAGAGATCTTCCTTTTATGATTTATTTTTTAGCTTGCTAATTTTTCCTCTGATGAATTCTCCTAATCTACATTGCATTTATCTCACAATTTTTTTTTCTTTTGGAAGCTCTTTATTAACTTATGCTTTGTATACGTGGCAAATTATTCACCTTTACATGAATATTTTTCAAACGAATCATTTCCAAACGAATATTTTATCACGTGCACTTAGCATACTTCTGATTTCGGAGAAAAAAATGCAGTATATAGCATGACTTTGTTAATTGAAATAACAATGGTGTTATTTGATGAAATACTTGCTTACGACTTTCCAATTTCCCTTTATTCTTTAATTACACCATAAACTGATTTTGAAAAATGGGTAATAAAAACTTCTTAACTTGCTAATAAATCTATTTAATCGGAACCGGTTTCAAGTGACGTAAGCACTCATCATCAGTCGAAGCAGTATAAAATTGAAATCATATTATATTAACATTGTAAAAAGCATAAAATAGATTTAAACTTACTGTCAAAATTAAAATATTAAGTTATATGATAAAACACACAGAACTGTGAATAAAATTAAACTATCATAATAAAATTATTTATATATATTAACAAAATTGTTCTTTAAAATATTTAACGAGAAAAATTATTTTAATATTTGTAGAGGACGACATTATAACAGATTGAAAATAACAAACTTGAAATTGAGCGTAAAAACAGGAAAAGAGACACGGGTCCGAGGACAAGTTAATACTTCTCACTTCTTTATATGTTTTTAGATAGTTGGAAAACATTCTCAATATGGTGTTATGATTGGAGAAACCTAAGGTAACATTGTATTTTGTTAAAATCTTGGTAGCTTGAGCGGAAACTAAGGCAGAGATTTATAGGTAGTTGCGAGTTTTTCTTTAGAATAAAGAGGATCTTTACTAAGAGTAATGTCATGAAGAAAATTATTTATGATTTTAGATGGAAATTTGTTAATCTGGGCTTGATTTTATATATATTTGAATTCTTTTGTTCTATTTTCTTCAGTCAAAGGATAATTAAAGGCTCTATTGATTAAAAATGGAAAATTTGCAAATTTTTGTGTCAGAGGGTGACCAGAATCATACGGTATGATGTTGGGAACATTAGTGTCTTTTCTAAAAATATCAAAATCCATTTTGTTTTTAAGTTTGTTATATGCATATCGAGAAAATTTAAAGATTTTTGTTTTTTTATCTCAAGTGTAGTGAAGTTTAAGTTAGAATAAAGTTGATATAAATGAATATAGTTATGAAACATTTCCAGTGATAAACCATCTCGTTCCCACACGCAAAAAATATCATCAACCTAATCCAAGTGATTATGTGTTTTTTAAAGGGATTATTATCATTGATGATAAAAGTGTTTTCAATATGATCAATGAATATTTCAGATAATAGGCCTGATAATGGCATGCCCATTGGGAGACCCTCAGTGATCTTGTAAACATTTCCATCAAAAGAGCAATAATTTTGTGTAACGACATGCCTCAATATAGTATTCAATTGATTATTGATCTTATCGTTGTCACAAAATTTTTTAATTACATCTGAAGTCAATTGAAGAGTGAAATCTATTGGCACGTTCGAATATAGATTCGTAATATCAAATGATATAAGCATCTTGTTGTTTAGTTCGATGTTTTTAGTTCTTTCAATGAATTCTAATGAGTTACGTACAGAAAATTTAGGAACAAAATTTATTTGCTTGAAAATGTTAAACATGAAATTTGCTAATTTGGATGTTGGTGCATTGTTAAATGAAATTATTGGATGGATAGGTATGTCATGTTTGTGAATTTTAGGTAAAACATATAATTTTGGGATAATGGGTTCCATATCTATAAAATTACTATCAAAGAATAAACCTTTGGTATTCTTTAATTTGGGAGTATAAAATACGAAAGACTCTTTACATGAACAGATGACTTCTTTTGTTTTTTTTGAGAATAGTATCAATTGAGTTTCTATTTTATCTGGTATAGTGATTATTTATCATAAAGTCCAAAGTTTTACTAATATACACATCTTTATCAATAATCACAGTTCCGGCCCCTTTATCCGCTTTCACAAAAATTGCATTATTATCAGTTAGCTTCTTTTTTATGGTTTTTATTATTTTCCATTGTTTTGTATTTGTATTGTTATTTATTTGATCACCCTTTTCAACTATTTTTAGAAAAGGTTTTAACTCATTTCTTATGGATTTCCGCTCTGGTAGGTTTTTTATAGGAACATCTAAGTCTATGGCGATTACGTATTTATTGGTTTCAAAGAAGAGAATGTTTCTCGTAAACTGGATAGCAATGGATCAGTTTCTGAAGGATTTTAAGAATTAACAAAAAATTCTCCAGGAAGCCTAAGTGGTTGACGGTATACAAGTTCGGCAGACGAACCACCTAGATCTTCCTTAAAAAATGATCTGAGGCCTAGGAGAATCAAGGGAATATCATTGTTCCATCTCGTTGTGTTACTTCTGGCAGTTATCGCTGTTTTTAAAAAACGGTGAAATCTTTCTAAAATTCCCTTGCTTTGGAGATGGAAGGTGGATGTATGAATTTGACGTGTTCCTACAAGGGTGTGAAATTTTGCGAAGAGTTTTGATTCGAATTATCGCCTCTGATTATGGGTGATAGTGCTAGGAATGCCAAATCGGCTGAAATATTGTCGAAACAAAGAATCCGCAATAGTATTAGAACTAATATCTCTGAGAGGAAAAACCTCTGGCCAACGTGTGAACCATTACGGTGAGCATATATGAGCAGCCAAGAGACAGAGTAAGAGAATCGACCAAATCAATGTAAATATGATTGAATCTTAATTTTATAGTTGGAATTTTGCCAATAGATGATTTTGTGTGTTTGTAAACTTTTGTTTGTTGACATCACAAACAGGTTTTTCTCCATAATTGAATGTTTTGTCATGTGTGGCCAAAAGAATCCTGTTTTGATGATGTGTGTAGTAGCGCGAATATCTGGATGTGTTAAATTATGAAATTTGTTGAAAATTGTTTTCCGAAGTTTTTGTGGTATGTGGTTATATTTAATAGTTTGTATGTTTGATTATTGTTTATTTAGTAAATGAGTTAATTCTGTGTCATTAAGTTGTGCGTTTTTTAAAGTTTGTGTGTCACGGTATTGTGAGTTTAGAGAATCAATATTTGTTCTGTACAACGTATCCGCTATAATGTGTGATTCTCCTGTAATGTACCTGATATCTGATGTGAATTGTGTTATGTAACTAAGATATCGTGTCTGACGTGGAGTTTTTTCTGTTAGAAAAAATTTGTATAATATACAAATGAAAAATATTATAAAAATAATTTAAGTATTTTGTGACGTCTTTTTACAAAAACAAAACCAACACAATCGAACCCTTAAAAAAATATACACACAGGTCTGCAATACCTCGGCTTCCCAGTGAAGTTGGGTTGGGTCTGAATTTTTAAGGCGCCACGCAGTTTTAATTGCAGATCGCTCTAAGTGCGAAGAGGGCTGGAAAGAAGAAGGTTCGACGAACACCAACATATACACAACATAAGAAATCGGCGAAATTATATACCACAAATATTAAATTTATTATATAAAAAAAAGAAAATGGTAAACAAAAAAAAATATATAAAAAAAAACAATAATAATATATATATATATTGAAACTATTCGACAATAAAAAAAAATAAGATTGTCTCGAATATTTAGGGGGGGAAAAACTGAACTGAAATATAATGCAAAAAAGAAAACAAAAACATGAATCTTAACCGCGACCCGTTCCCGAATGACGCGAGCGCTCGATCAGGTGAACGTCAAAAACCAACAACAAAATTTGTAATCCAAACTAAAATGAACAATCCCCCTAATACACTGACGTATCTTTACAATAACGCTAATTATTAAACAACTAATTTAAAGAAAATGAATTAACAAAAGAATAATTAAGATCCGGAGAAAAATATTAAATCGGTAAGTATGAAACAAATTATGATTTATATGATACAAAAAAATATATAACTAAGCTGAATTGTCTTCTCTTTTAGCAAAACAAAAAAACCTGACCTTACTCCAGATTCTTCACACAAACAGGACTTTTGACATAGACACGAAAATTCTGCAAACTTCCTTTGGAAGCACTGGCCCAAGGTGGATACGGGAATTATAGTTCTGACGAAATAGCTTAACGTCTTTGTTTTCCAGGGTTGTTTCCAGGATAGGAGTTTAGAGTATAAAAAAAACCTATGTTTCAAAGAAAAGGAAAAAAAATTGTAAATAATTGTATGGAGAGTGAGTGATTTTTTTATTTAGCGTAGATGAAAAATCTTTTTTTTTCTAAAAAAATAAAAGTTTAAACTTACCTCAAGATGGTATGATGTTTTCCTTTTTTTTAACCAGTAAAATTTATTTCAATTCGTTAACGTGCGTAGAAATTCGGTAGAACCGTAATCGTAGGAAACAATTCCGTACGAAAATTTATTGATTGAATAACTTATATCCTGATGAAATCAGATATATAGCTCGTATGACTCAAAATCCAACATGAAGAATTTTTGAAGGAAAAAAAGAATTGTTAAGCAATCGTTGCACTGTGAACGCTGGCTACAAAAGAGGAAGAATCAAATCGCGCACGAGTATTCAATCCCCAAAATTTATCAAAAAAAGTCGCTTTAAAATAGCGCCGTACCAAAAATTCAAACTCACTCCCTCCCTCTATGATTGAAAACATGAAATTTGACCAAAAGTAAATAAAGATGAATAAACTAAAATGAATATTTGAGGTTAAAAATTGAATCAAGAAAAATATATTTAAAGAAAAGTTTAAGGATAATGATAACGAAGTGGAAAGGATTTTGTATGTGTTCCCAAATTCAGCCTGCTATAACTAAAATATAATTTAAACAATGTAAACAAACAAAATGGTATATAATTCCTCGATTTCTCTAACAATTTCAGACAAAGCACAGTAACACAAAGGTGGACGTTACAATTTATTTATTACAAAGTGAAAAATTGGTTGAACAATTTCACTAAGCAACTAACTAGCAACTCCTTTTTGACTTAAATGTCAACAACATTTAAAATCAAAAAAAAATATTTATTATCAGATCATAGCGCGGCATCAAGCTCTGCAATATTTATACAAAACCGAGCACATTGCCGGCATGAGTACGAATAGGAATGGCGGTAGACCTCATAATGTCCACTATACCATTAAAAAAGTATTTTGCCAACAGTATTTGGCATTTCTGAAAGCAAAATTAAATTTTATTAACAGCTCCTCGCCTTCCACTCTAAAAATGTCTTCTGCCTGCAGTATTTAACCTTTAATTAATAAAATAAAATGTTGTCTTTTTTTGTACTTTATTTAAAGATTGGTATGTAAAAACTATTTTCGTTCAACCGGTTTCGATTTTAATTAAATCATCTTCAGGAACATTCGGGAACATGTCTATTATTGGTATCAGAGTATTTATGTGTTAATTAATAGTTTGTGGATCACTTACGTAAAGATTGTGCGTTTTGTTGAATAGTATTTAATATTTCTAAAGCATACTCAGTTGGTTTATCAACAGTATCCAGTTTTTACACACAGTTTTACAAGTAGTATCAAGCCTTTTGTAACCATTTCAAGTCTTCTAATGGCAGTATTAAGTCTTCTGGAAGTAGTATAAAGTTTTCTAGAAATATTTCAAGTTTTTTATAAGCATTTCATGTCTTCTAAAGGCATTTTAAGTCTTGTGAAAGCATTTTAAGTCTTTTGGAAGCCATAATAAGTCATCTAGAAGCAGTTCAAATTTTCTGAAAGCAATATCAAGTCTTCAAGAAGTATTTCAATTCCACTGAAAGCAGTATCAAATTTTCTAAAAGCCTTTTAAGTCTTTTGAAAACTTTTCAAGGCATCATGAAGTAGTATTAAGTTTTCTAGAAGCATCTATATAAGTCTTCTATATTGATTTCGATTCTTGTAGAAGCATTTTAAGTCTTTTGAGAGCATTTCAAGTCTATTGCACACAGTTCAAGTCTTCTGAAAGCGATATCAAGTCTTCTAGCAGTAGTAACAAGTCTTCTGGAAACATTTCAAGTCTTTAGGAAACAGTATCAAATTTTGTAGAAGCGGTATGAAGTCAGTCTTCTAGAAGCAATATCAAGTCCTATAAAAGCAGTATCAAGTTTTCTAAAAGCAGTTCAAGTCTCCCGGAAGCTTTCCAAGTCTTCTTAAAGTATTATTAAGTCTTCTAGAAGCAATCTTAATTGTTCTGGATGTACTATCAAGTTTTCTAGAAGCGCTTCAAATCTTCTAAAAGTATTTCAAGTCTTCTAAAAGTATTTCAAGTCTTCTAAAAGCATTTCAAATCATCTAAAAGCATTCCAAGTCTTCTGAGAGCATTTCAAGTTTTTTGGAAGCAGTTCAAGTCTTCTGAAATATCAAGACTTCTAGCAGTAATAACAAGTCTGTAGTCTCATAGGATATAAATTGACTCGCCAATTGACCTCTTTCAATCGGCTGTTAGGATCATTCACAGGATCGCGCGGGATCATCTTAAAATAATATTTTTTAACTATTTTTACACTTAACTACTACCTAGCTCTGGTCAAAATAACGTCAAGATTATAGTAATTGAATCTACAAAAAGTACCTAAGTGGGATAAATTAAAAACAAATTGTAATAACGATCTGGTACTGTGATGTTGTTGAGTTGTCGGTAATCTCCACATGGTCTCCAATCGTTGGAATCTGTTTTAGGAACCATGTGAAGAGGAGACGCTGCAAAAGAAGAAAAGGGGGTCGGCAAATTCTTAATACCACTATCTGTTCGAATTCTTTTTTTGCAATGTTGTGTTTGTGCACATCCGAACGTCGTGGACGACCAAACGGTAAGTGTGAGTTGGTAACTATTTTGTGTTTAACATTGTGTCCAACTAATTTTGTAAAGTTCGATGTAGACGTTAATGTTGGAAAATTTTTCAAAAGTGCTGTGTTTTTGGTTTCAAACGAAAAAAAAATTAGGAGTTGGAATAGTGTATTTGATAATGGAACCAATTGAAAATAAATTGGTTTTCGAGTCTACCAATCGCTTCTTTTTTCTTTCTTTACATTTAACTGAGTTAGCTCCAAATTTGCGGTTATACCAACAAATAGTCGAATAACTTTAAGAATTAGATTTATTTCGCGAGTGACGTGACGAAGAACGATCTCTCAAACTGTGAAAACAATTATAATTATAGTTCTTCGATGTATTTGTTGGTATGTTTTGAAAATTTGTAGTAAAAAGTTTATCTGGTTTTCTACATTTTTATTCTGTTGTTGTTATTGTTTTGAAATGGAAGTCACAAATGCTTGACAAGTTAACATCAGATTTTGAATTACTGTCAGTAATTCATCGTGTGGTGGTGTTGTTGTGGTAAGATATTTTTGTACTTCTGAGAGTTGTGTTGAGGTCGACGTCAAGTTCATTGATTCCCACCCCTTGTTGACAATAGAAAGAATATCTTCAACGTCCTCTTTGCCAGAAGCGAGGAGTGCCACCGAAACAACACGAGGAAGTCTCCATTACCACAACCGTGGTCAACATTGTTCGATAAAAATCTAGCTCAAAAATAATCTCTCAATTAATAATTTTTTGAGTGAAAAATATGGATTTGTATCTGGAAGATTCTGTACGAGATCAACCACAGTGGAGATGATCTCAGTGGGTAAATTTGCCAAAAGAACATTAAATTTGGTTTTTTCATTACTAATTCTAGTTAACATAAACTGTGCTTCTACTTGCTGAAACCATATATCTGGATTAGAACGCAAAAAATGGTGGTAATTAACCCAAAAAGAAATTATTTTTTATTGTGGACAAAATCCACATCTATGATATTCACGTGAGTGGCGTGCGTGACCTGCGTGGGTCTAGATCATGAGCGGGCGTGAGCGGACATATAGAGTCACTCACGCGCACATCTCTAACCTGTATGTAGACATATAATATAGTGAATGATTTCGGTTTTTATAAAGATAGGGAGGGAAGTGTTTAGATATATTAAGATATACAGAGTGCTATCACATAAGAACGGACATATGACAGGATATGTAGACGATAATAAAATAAGATGATTTAACAAAACTTATTTCTATACTAAGGTAAATTGTACCCTTGAGAGCTATAATTCTTACTTTAAAGTTGGAACTTAAATTTTTAAAATATTCGATATCTCAGTAACACAGTAAGCTAGAATAAACAACTTTCATAAACGTTATGGGTGCCATATAGTACCAAGGGTATTAATCTGTAGCAAGTTGAGATTTCTTCTTGATTTTTCTTTCAAGTTGCGATTTGTTACATTATTACCTCATTACATGTGGAATTTAGTTCTAAAACTTTTTCCACTCTTATTATTTTTTAAAAAACTTTGTTGTTTACTTAATTAATATAAATTTTAACCTAAGAAATATTCTTTGGTCGACAGAATAAAATTTAATTTTCTTTGCATGTATAGGTCCGAAATTGGGAGTCTTTGGATCAATTGATACCTTCCCATAATGCGCAATAGTTATAGACAATTACTATTATTATAACCTTGAGAATAAGGCTCCTCTCGTCACCGCGACCTATAAGACTTATTGTAATTTTAGCCCCTTCAAGGTTTAGGGCAAATGTAGCTCCTTGGTAAACCTTAGTACAGCTTCAAGGTCTTGTTTCTTTACCTCAATGGTTGTCAAAAGAGCTATACAGAAAATTTTGTGTCTTTGGCGGTCTCTCTCAAGTTATATAAGAAGTTATACATTATATGTTTAGTTGTTTCTGACTCGTCATTGCAAAGTCAACAGTTTGATCCTCAACTTGTCCAATAAGGAAGAGGTGGTATTTATATCGGTAACTGTCAAAAGAGGTTTACCGAAAGTTTTTGTCTTAAGCGGCTTTTGGCTACGCATTTGCATAGTATGTAGCTGTTTACAGTATGTACCTCGGCTTGCCCAACGAGGAAAAGATGTTGAAGATATAGTTTTAAAAGATAAGTATAATTTCTGATATTTCTGGTGGTTTTGATGACTTAATTGCGGTGATATAACGAATGGAGACTGTGTTGAAAATGGTTAGTTTAAGAATTCCAAACTCTGGCGAGTTGTTCAGTAACACATTAACGAAAATGATAAATGCATAATTAACAACTTAAATACCATTGCATTGTGTAAACATTTATTCACAATTTTTTTAATTTTTATAATTTTTATCATTTAGGTATAAATAAATTCTTGCACCTAGCTGGCTAACAGGGCCTATCATAAATCACGTACAGGTACCTTTTCGGGGTGATAAACACTTCCACTACTTTAAGAGCCGTAAAAACTACTAGAAATATCGAGAACTATATTTGAGGGATGCTTGGTTCATCAGGAAGCCTGAGAGCGTCCTTAGAGCTCCTTTGCTAAGGCATAAAACTTCTTGGGTTTAATCAAGCAAAATAAAATCAGGTTAAGAATATAATTTTGTGGAATCTGGTTTCACTCTTCTTTTAATACCTTTCGGAGATTGCTAGCACTTGTAGAGCGGCATCACTATCGCTCTAACTTGCCTACCTAGCATATCCTTCATGTGTTCTAAGGGGTTTCAAATATAGTTACCTGTCTGGTCCACTCTGCCGATATCTAAATATCTAGCTTTGGGATACTACGTAGGTTCAATCCACCCCTACCTTTTTTCAAGAGGGGATTCGGAAATCTGCTCGACAGACATCCGGCCTACAGTTCTAAAACGGTCAAATAGTGACGGGTTGAGGTATAAACCCCGACTGTCTAAAACCATTTCTCTTTCCGGAACCGGCCGTCACGGCATTTCTTCGGGGTACCTTACTTCCTTTGAAATCACTTGCCTCTTCTTTCGTTCCTTCCATCTTCTTTCTCTCATCCTGTTGGTTCTGATATCTTTCTTCCATTCCCTTCATCGGCTCCTTCATCCCTTTCATTTTACACCTTCCTGTTTGGTGTTTCCTGTTCTCTCAGCTCACTCCTCTTTTTCGTGCAGCAGCACTTCCTTCTTACTTCCTTCATCTTGTTCATTTTGATGGAACAACAGAACATAAAATGACATACATTACTTTTATAAATTTCAGTTAATAATTTCATACCCGGATGAGAGCCCCCTCATGTTTCTCCTCTTCCCTATTGCGGTCGGTTCTTTATTCAGTGTCCCCTTTCTTTTTCTCATTTTTTGGCGGAGGAAACCAGATGAGGGGTAGTGGTCCTCCTCGTTTTGCTCTTCTTCTCCGCTTCGTTTCTTTCCGTACCATTATCCTATCTAACGCGTAGCGTTGGTTCTTGTTGTGACATGCTCTTCTTGTTCCAAATTTCTTTCGTGTTGTTCGTTTGTCTTCATGATCGTTGTTATCATGTCGATTACCGCGGCTCACTTGTCCATCATACTCACTCTATCTGTCACTCGTCATACTCGAGCATAATTGTTATCATGTTCTCCTTCCTCACTGTTTGGCCGCATATCTCTTCACATTGCAGTCTTTGCAAACTAAACTTTTCACAAAGAAACAAGGTATGCTCCGGTGTATCTTCGTTTTGGCAGAACCAACATTCGTCTCTATCTTTCTTTTTTATATCATTTAGGTATTTCTTAAAGATCCCGTATCGGCTCAGCTCTTACGACAGATAATAATCCACCTTCCAACCCAACTTAATTTCAAAAATATAAGGTTCGGCGGGAATATTTCTTATTGCTTCGGAATAAAGCTATATACAGATAAGCATTTTATAAAATTTTCAAATACCGCCATCTGGTGCTATTAAGTGTAAATATTTTATTAGCCGAAAAAATTAGTAATTTAACACAAAAATCAAAATAATTTAAAAAAGTTGTCAATTTGAGCATTTTATCTACAACACTATTTCAATATTTTTTGGGAAATACTATGGTTAGTAAAAAATATAAAATTTACAAAATTAAATTAAGCAACTTCGCCATCTAGTGTCTTCAAATAAACTAAATTTACAGTTTCCTTAAATTACGACGTTGTTTAACTTATTTCTTTTAATTTTACCTTTTTTCTCACAATTTTATTTCCCAAAAAGTATTGAAATAGTGCTATAAAACACATGCTCAAATTGACAAGCTAAAAATTCTTTTTTCTGTTAAATTACTATTTTTGACGTTAATAAAATATTTACACTTATTAACACTAGATGGCGGTATTTGAAAATTTTATAAGAAAGTTTATTTTTAGTTTTGTTTTGAAACAATTAGGAATATATCTGAGGCGTGTAGTAGCAAAACTCGCTTTATCCATTTGAAGTAAATTTAAGAAAATCAAAATTTTAAGTTTTTAGCAATTATTTTAGGAAAATAAATATAACACCCAAATAAATATAGCTATTACGTTATGAAATATTATCAACAATAGGTTGATCTATAATTGGTTTTATCCAGTTTGAAAAAGAAACAGTAATTTTATTTGAATAAGGCAAGTTTTGCTGTGTTATGAATGAATAGCAAGTTTTGTTATACCACAATATTCAATCAACAGACGGTTTTCTTAAAAAAATGTATTTATTATTTATTTTTTTGAACAATTTTGAATAATGAACACTAAATTGAAAATAGTAATAATCAAATATTTTAAATTCTTAACAGGTTATCAACCTCTTGTGGTCTCCGTTCGCAAAAACATGCTATGTCTTCTTCTTCTTCTTTTTGTTCTTTTAAAGGTGGTCTATCTAAATCAACTACTAAAGGTATAAAAAAAACTCAAGTCTTGTCTTTCCATCCACCTATCACCAAAATGTTTTCTTAAAAGCTCCCTGACGTTACCGACCTTTTTTTGATCCAAATCAACTTCCATTATTTCTATTTGATTTGGTGAGAAATAACTGAATGTTTTCCCTCTTTTTAATAATGACTTTGCAGTCCCAGTGTCAGAATTGTAATAAACCTCTCCACTAACAAGAATTAAATTTCTTTGACTTCTTGATAAAATAAATCTTTTTGCTTGCGAAAACTTAAAGTGCCACGCTTGAACAGGTTTCAAAAATTCTTTAACGGTCAACTTCCAATCTTTTACTTCACAATCCTTGCCCAGCTGCACAACAGTTCCATGCTCCTCAAAAATGTTTCTATAAATTTTAGGATCTATAATAGTTGATTCTTTCTTTAAAATTTTTTCACTGCGACCGAATATCCTATCAGGTGGGAGATATGAATGTCCAGGCACTGGAAAAATCAATTCTATTGTTTTAACATTCGGAGGTGCCACATTTGCCAAAAAAATAAGAACACATTCCTATCATTGTAGAATTCCGATTTTGTCCTCCACAACCATCAGCGCATAGACGTATATTTGAATATGGTGAAAGATCAACTTGTGATAGGCAATGAAACACAGCTGATGATATCTCATTGGAACTTTTTTTATATTCATGCTCCATCCACGTATAAATAAATACGTTTTCTGGGTTCATGTGACTTTTTGAAGAACCTCTTACAATGGTAAAATTATAGATGTATAGCTGCCGGCTGAAGTAGGCAATTTGATCTGGTATTTTTGGTATAACCAAATTTTTTTGGCAATCAAATGAAAATGTAATTAATTCATTTTTCTTTTCTTGTAGTTTTTTGAAAAACGCCGTTGCTTTTAATTTATGAACTCTTTTTTCTATAATTAATTTGTTTTTTTCATTAGGACGCATTTCCTGTTTTATTCTCTCCGACAGTTCGATGCATTTGGAACATGCATCAGTTACCGGAGTTCCAAAGCCAATATTGTAATCATTAGTAAAAATTTTTTGAAAAAAAGTTCTTTTTACATGATGTTCAAAAACATTGCTGTTATAAGTGCGCCAAAGTTTTGAGATGCTTAATCCGCTAGGCAAATATTGTCTACTATCTGTTTTTGATCTACAATAGTGGCTTTCTACACATTTTAAATTTTCAATAAATCTTTTTACCGCAATTCGTTTCTCAACAAATTTTGTACTAATCCGGTCGCCCCATCGATTTTCTTTTGGCATTAGTCCTGTGTTTAAATGGTTTCTGCAAATTCTTTGTACACGATCTTTGGAAACGTGAAGAATCTGAAGAAACGTTTGTTGGCACACTTGAATTTTATATTTTTCACAGCGAAATTTTTTCACAAAGTATTTTATTGCCACACTTTTTCGGCTACTTCCTTCTTTTAAATTTCGGTTTTGTCTTTTTGGTTTGTCGTGGCTACAGTATTTTAAAATAAATGCATCCTGCTCAACTTTATTTTTATGCAAATAAAAATTCCGATGAAAATTGTAAATATCCACTCCTGTTAATTTTTTGCAGTGGAAGGTTTTGCCATTGTGCTTGCATATTGGGAAACATGGCAGATTAGGAGAGGAATATCTGAAGGAAATAAAGTTAAATTATTCTGCTGTGTATCATAGAATTTAATTTACTATTCGAAAAAATTAACTTCCCTTGTTAACATGTGGCCGAAAAATTATGAAACGGACAGATCGAGTACTTTTTGTACAAGCTTAGTAAATTCTTAAGAAAAAAGAGCTTACCTTTCACGCTTACTGATTTCTCTTTTCCATTTTGATTTATCGGCTATTTTTTTCTTCCTTTCCCTTTTTTTGAGGGTAAAATAACATCTTGACTCATATTAGACATAATTTTTATGTACACAACACCAAAAACACGCTTAATAACTTATTAATAAAACAAACTATTATTTAAATAATTTAAATTAAAAATGGCCGCGTATCAGAACCCTAGCTCGCGTGATCGTGAATCGTTATTGCTATTGGACGCTTGGATAAGGTAACTTTTGCCGCGATACTCGCTATAAATATAGCGAGTTTTGCTATGACATGAAAATTTTAAAATGATTTTAAAAGGGTATATGCATGTTTTAAAAAAAAATTATGATTGATATGTGTTGAAATTTATAAAAATAATGTATTCCAATATCTAACTAAAATTTTGTAAAAAATGGATAAGGCGAGTTTTGCTACTTCACGCCTCATCTGTCGAACCTTATATTTTTGAAATCTGAAGAAAATAACGAATTTAATAAGCTGAAAATCAGTAAAAATCAGTAAAGTACATGTAATATGTAAGTAACGAGAAAAAGGAATGTCGAAAATTTGATTTTCGAATTTGAAAGTCGATTTTTATCAAGTGCCATTTATAACAAACTTTAGAATTTTATTATAGCAAGTTTAGAACGCGGAATACTTCAATCTGTAGAATAATATGTCTACTTCAATTCTGTGTATTTACTTTTTCATAATAATAAGCTGTGTTATTGGGCTAAAACCTCACCTCTGCCGGTACATATAAAAATGTCCATTTAAACAGCACTTTAGAAGTGTATGTTTAAACCAGACGTATTTGGGCATATCTATATCGTATAATAAAACTAATAGTTTTGTTTCAACTAACACTCCGATTCGTCGCAAACTCATCAAATGCAATCGACCATATCAAGCAATGCAATGAAATCTGCTGAAACATCTGTGAAACACGATTTGATATGTGCGATTGCATTTACCGAGTTCACGATGAGTCGGAGAGCTGGTTACAACCGAACGGAAACCGATGAATCATCTCACCTATCATGGTGTGGTGGTATATCATGAATATATATAAAGTTTAATTTTGACCAACCGCCGGTAGTTCAATTGATACGGCAACTCGTTTTCAAATAAGAGTTACAGAGCATATAGGGTTCAAATCCAGCTCGCGAGCTCTCGAATTATTTGTCGGGTAAAACCGAAAATGTGTCTCGAAATAAAACGACTACTATATATAGTTGTGGAAAGTAAAAGAAATATCAAAATGGACAAATTGAAAAAATGCATTGACGGCAGCATTAGCAAACCGATTCGTTCTATTATAAAACGGTTCGAGAAAAAACGCAAACCAACTTTAAGAGAACGCCTTACTAGCGTAAAATGGTGGAAAAGTCTGTTTCTAAGAGACTCAAATCTATGCAAATTGGACCAATTAAAATAAACCTGAATATAGGTAGCATAGTACTGTAGCCACATAACTGCTTCTAAAAGTATTGAAATGTTCTGCTCCTCTCGTGCAAAAAGTTAACTCCATTAGTAGTAGGAGAGGTTGTCTAAGTTTCTATCAATACTTTTGTTTCTGATTGCGAGCACAGACTACTCTGTGATTGCGAGCGAGGGACAAGAGGATTATGTATTGAAGGTTGTCTAAGTTTCTATGCAATACTTTTATTTTTGAGCGTTGGCGACAAGCAAAAGAAAGGTTTATGTACTTGAGGTTGCCTATGTTTATATATTAGGCTATTACATAGCCTTGTTTATACATTACCTCGATGGAAGAATGCATCAAGGTCCGTAAAGCGCTTGGTCCCAGATTGGCCAGAGACGGAAGAACCGGAGCCTACGATATTACGTAATAACATAATGTCGTAGGCTCCGGAAGAACGCGTTTTGAAGGGTAAGGAGCGGGGTAACGTCAGGAGTTACGAAGCAGTGTGGAGCTAGAAACTAATTTGTTTAATTTCTCTTACATGGATTGCTTTTTTTGACATAATTATGAAGGTTATATTTTTTGATCTTTATTATTTAATTAAATAAAATATATAAGTTTGAAACAAGTAAAATTGATTTGAAATGAAAATCACTGAAAGCATTCAGTGATTGAGTGCCCTTATTAAGTTTTTATTATGAAAGACTTCCATTAATTTTTATAGTGAGACTCTTAAACAATAATGCTTTTGGAGATTTGGTTATGGATTAATCGTTTATATTATCAACAAAGTTCATGCAAAAAGTATCTTTCTATCTGTTTTAATTTTTGAGTTGAGGTTTTTTTACGCTGAAAATCCGAAATTATAATATGTTGACGATATTTGCCATATATTCTTGCAAATGCTTCATGTTCAAATTGTAACTGGTTATGACTTAAACATTTCTACACCATTATGAACAATTTTAGCGAATGAGCTCTTTGACCATCCATTTTGGATTATGAAAGAATATTGCAATAAAAATCATTAATTATAATATTTTTGAGATTTTGATATTATTACTGCAAAATTATAAAAGTCAAATTCTAATGCGTTGTGGATTTTTAGTGTGTATTTTGAAGATTTTTTCTTTATTCTCGCAAACTTGTCATATCTAGGTTGTAATTGCTTACATATTATGTTTTTCTGGTTCATTAACTACTACAGAAAGACGGGAAAAACCTATTAAACAATATTTGTTTAATATTACTCTTGCTTTTTGGGATACAACTCTTGCTTTTTGAGATATGAAAATAATTTTAAATAGTAGAAGGTGGTGAGCCAAATAATTTTTGTATAAAACTTTTTTTTCCTTGTCAAACGGTTTTGTGACTATCGCCCGCCGGGATACTAATAACTCACTCGGTATATGTTTTTGTTATTTGCAGGGTATATATACACGGTGTCTCATATCTATTTTATTTTTTTTGGCATATATTTATAAAGTGGGTTTATAAAAAAAACTTTTTAAAAAAAATTTGTATGGAATTTTATTTGCCATAGAAGGACAGTATTCAAATGTTTTTATTTCAGAAAACAAATAAACAACGAATTACACTTAATTTTTTTTAATTGCAACATACTCTTTCATTAGGCTCATGCGATAGAGAATTTCCTTCTCTTTACGACAAAATAAAATGTTTGTAGGTACCTGTAATAGAATATAATAAATAATTTAAACTAATTAATCGCAAATATAATTTACATTTAAAAATTAAACAAATGAACGTGAAATTAATACTAAGATTATGCTTTTCACGGTAATAAATGATCAAAATATTTCCCGTTAAGTACTAGGCAGTGACGTAAGCCATTTTAAGTGATTTGCAGCTTGAAATTAGTTAGATGTTGAGGTCGATTTGTATACATCTTTGATTTTAAATAATTTCAGAAGAAAGAAATAGGATGGTGTAAGATTCGGAAATCGGGTCTTACGGGAAAATACCATATCCAAATACATATAAATGATAGTGATAGTACCACTAAATGACGGTGCTCCATCTTGTTGAAACCAGAAATCATCAAGATTTACTTGATAAGCTGTAATAGTTTACTGTTGCAATAATTGATGCAAATAATGATCACCAGGTAGCAGAGTACCACGACTAAAAAACGATTCAATTATGTGATATTTACAAATTCCGACCCTTACGTTTAGTTTTTAGGGTGTTTGGGTATGATTTTGAATCGTCTAATGCAAATTTTCAGCGGCCCAATATCATAAGCAAAATGTAACCTCGCCAGAAAAGACATTATTATTTAGGAAATTTGAATTCTTCTTGATTCGCTTCATCATAAATTCAGAAGAAGAATTTCACATACACATGTATTTATATATCCATAATTAAAATTTCTATTCGATCAGTTTCTGAAGGAAAATTTTTTTTATAAAGTGGATATTTAAGGAGTTATACAGGCTGTATCTGAATGACGTTCTCCAACTTCAGGGGGCGATTCTTCAGCTAATTGTAAGGGTACTTTCTTATATAAACCATGGACTACTTCAGTTTCCTTGAGGAGTTACGGTAGGGTGGGCGCCCCGTAGCTGAAGAATCGCCCCTGAAACCGATGGTATTGCCCGGAGGTATCACGTATTCGTACAGAGAACGTTATGTGTGGACACCACGTACATGTGGACATCCGTTTTGGGAAACATGTGGACAACCGCCAGTATTCCAGGACGAAGCACGACATGTTTATGAAGGAGAAGCGAAGGACCTGACTTCGACGAACTTAGCTTATTAAAATTACGGCACCATTGTCGAGTCAGAAAGCACAATCTTTGCAAAGCCAACCGACCAATGAAAATCTGCGAAAAAGTCAATGTCATGGACTCATACCAGGAAGGAACTAATAAATGTGGAAGAAGTGGCGGAGGCGTCACATCTCGGTCCTTACCCTGCAGTGCCCAAAATGGACTTCTCCTCGCACCAAAGGATTGGTTCTAGAGGATGAAGACTGAAGATTTAATGTTTTATTATGGGAAGTATTGTTGTCAAAGCGTTTTGTTGTTGTATTCATCCGAGATATTTATATTACTTTTATTGATGTAATGAGGCAGGATCTCACAAGGACTTGTGCCGATGATGAGGCTCAAACGTTTGGTTAAAACAGTAATCCTCAATTAGTAAACGGAAATTGATGGCAATTTCTTTAAAGGGGAGAGGAATTCGGAAATTATTTAACGGTTTTGGGAATAAACCAGCCGAATTAAAAATTCTTAGCGTGCAACCTTTCGTTATTTTAGAAGCCAGAAATCATGTCTCAAGTTTACGACGTCCTGTATAGAGACCAAACTTCGCGTTAACTTTTTGGAAAAAATATGTATCCGCAGTTTGTTAAAAACTTAGACGTTAGACAACGTAAAGATTTAATGGTTCCCACTGTCCGGGAATTACGTGACGATTTTTGGGATTAGTTAGTGGCGGATGTTATCTTATGGTCGAAGAACTCTTCCCTTCCACAAACTCCCTCATTGGCTCAGAAAATTATTGTAAAATATTCGCCCCGTATTTTGGATTTTTCCCTAGGTGTCGGGGATATCTAGACGTTAGGAACGCCTCAAGAAGGTTTTGCACCCCTCCAAGTCCCGAGGTTACTTAAGACCTTATAGACGTCAGAATTAAGGGAATTAGGAATTAAGAACTCAGATTCAATTAATCTTCGTACGATATCTTCTTAGAAAGATTTCGAATCAAAACTCTATCAGCGCTCCGTTAGACAGAAACTTAGATTCGCTTTAACGCCAATTCTAAGTTCCGTTGAAATTGAGAACATTGATTAAGATTGAACTTTGTATTTTTTATCGTTATCTTTGTAAATATAGATTAACACCTGCTTTTACTAATCTCCAGTTGAACTAACTAGCGGTGGTTATATTGATTTTAAGCGCTTCTATTGGTTATGAGCCGGTTTTTAACTGTTAGATAAATTTATCAGGTGGTGGTAATAGTGGCTCTAAGTGTGCTGAACACACTTGTGGTTCGATTCAACTTTTCCTGAGAACCTTAGTGCAAAAACCCGCGGTTTTGAAATAGTAACCGCGCGTTTGCCATTTAATCTTGTTTGAATAGGTAGAATCCGGTAAACTAGGAGTCCTTCAGACTAAGAATTAGGTAGCGCAAAATACTGCTTCTGGTGGCAGCGGTAATTACCAAAAGTTGAAGTCACGGCCTCACCACAGAGAAGTAGATATGAAGAATGAAAATCAGTTCGCTAATAGCGACGTATTAATTGGGTTAAATTAATAGACGTATTAAATGATTTTATATTAGATGATCTATCTGTAGATAACTTAATTTTTCTTATTCGACATAGAACATTTAATAAATTTTTATCAATTTTAGATGCAGCTTCTTCATTTCTTCAATCTTGAAACTTATAAAATCAACAGTTTTCTTTTCAACATATAACGTATTGGGAGTAGACGTTATATGTTATAGCCTATTTATTTAGTTTATACAATTCCATGTATGTATGTTCTTTATTCATCTTGACCTATCTTAACTCTGGTTAAACAGAAATTCTTATTCACATTATTGTCAACGTCAAAGTATTTCTTGATTTATTTTGTTTTTACAGATAAATCGCGAAAAGAAAATAAAATGGAGTCATACTATTTTACCTTACTCATAATGGTATTATTTTTTAACTTAATTTTTGCTATTTACGCATTTTTACGCTATTGCGGTAAGTACAATTTAAAAACCATAGCTGTGTATTTATGTTTTGATCTATTTTAAGGATACATAAGAGGATGTGATAAATCTCCGATTTTACGAAGAAACCCACAATATTCAGAAATTCTAAATAATGAACATTAGGAACAAGAATTAATACAGTTGCGAACGTCGTGACTATTTGTAAATAAGATTTTGCCAATTTCTGCATTGCGCATTAGAGACATTTCATTTTTTTCTTTTGGAACTTGTTCCATGAACGAATTCAGTAGGTATATATAATTTATTATATTTTTCTATGAACGAACGCGATTTATATAAAATGACATTACTAGATCAGTAAAAAATATGCCTTTTGTACTCAAAAGCACAGATGAAAATGATACATACTTAACCCTTGAGATCTTCTAGTCCTGGAGAGGGTTTCCTAGCTAGGCTCGCGTACCCAGTAGTTACCTATCTCTCCTATCTCTTGATTGCTAGTAGTGGCAAGGTTAGGGTTTGGCGTGCGAACACAACGCACCCTGCATAACGCATGCAGGGTGCGTTTCACACAAGCAAATTTTCTAAAAATCTCGGTCAAAATTGAAAAAATTCATGAGTAAGATTCGAAATGCAACTATTACTATTCGATTAAGTAAACATTAAGCTGTCTTAAAACATCTTCTTTATAATTATTGTAACAATCGTCGCTAAAATATTTTAGTGTACAATTGATTGTTTAGTAAATAGTTATTACGTAAATAAAACGTCAATAAAAATTGTGATTATTAATTAATATTTTCCTTTACTTTATTTCAATATATTTTCAAAATTTATTATGGAAACTATTGCTGGTGATAAATAGTATTTTATAATATATACAAAGCGAAAATTCGATAATTAGTTGTTTTGTAATATTGTTGGACTATATCATATGTTAAATTGAGAAAATAATTTTTTGCCATATTTAGATAGGCAAAACATAATTTGTTTAACATTGTTCAAAAGAAATGTTGTATACATCTTGTAGTAGGGGAGAATGGGGCAGCTTCTTACCGGTTTTACATTTTATCTTATAGAATTCCTTCTGGCATTGACATCTATGCCGGATTCATCACAAATCAATAGTCAACTACCTGGCTTTATAATAAAACCAAAAGAAATGCGTAAATTAACTTATACGGTTTTTTTAACAATTTATTCAAAGAAAGAAATATGTATAAAAATACTCCTTATGCGAGGCACCTTCATACAGGTATGAGGCACATTTATGCATGTGAAAAAACGCAGATTGTACAAGAAATGTTTCTTTTTAGTTCAAAAAATATCACAATCAACATGTTATAAGAAGAGAGGTCTTTGTTGAAACTAAAAATATTGGCGGTCTTAGTTGTTGTAGCCGATTTAGGATCCGTTAGTATCAAAACTACGTCTGATAGATCTACCGATCTACCTTCATCTTTAACATCTGGAAAGATAATATTGTGACGCAGAACTTTCTCTTAGACTCATATTCGTTTCAGTATCACTACTGCTGGTTATTTCACTTTTATTTCTTTTTTGTTCACTCGATTTCATATGATCTTCATGTAATAACTTCAACGCCCGCATTAATTTCTCTTACTTTACTTTTTCATTCTTTCTGTAATCTCTTCATCCCTTTGGTATTTTACAATTGTATTCTTTTCAGGAGTGTCCGTGTTAATTCTCCATTTTCCAAACGATCGACCTTTTATTGTTTGTGTACGTCTTTGAACTTTCGGAAGTGGTCTTGTCATTTCCGGTGTCTTCAATGAAGTTGAGGATAATGTTGGAAATGTTCGACTAGATAGTTTACCAAGTTCAGCACCAACTGTAGCAAGTTCTTCACCAGCTATTTCAAGCTCATCACCACCTATGTTTTCATTGCGATTTCATATGGCGCTTTAATAACTTAATCATCACTGATAATTAACTTATTAAAGCGCCATATCCATGTTTTTTCATAAGCACTTGTAATATTTCTACAATTAAATGATTCTAAATACTGTATCTTACTCTGTTTTTGGATGTTATAAATTGTTATGTTCTGTTATCCTTTAACTGTTTCTGTTCTTCTTTTCATATTTTTTCAATAAAATCAGATAATAGCAATATTTGTTTTGTTATTATTATTTTTTGTTTCAGCAACCGAATTCGAGATCCCTATGTCCTTAATCAGTTATTTTAAATTTAGATATCTACTTTATCTTTACTTGAATTTATATTTAAATTTTTCCAAATCATTAGTTTTTTTTTGAGATAGTGGATTTTTTTTTGATTGAAAAGGATGTTTTGGGAATTAAATGATAGACTTTTATGACTTTATATAGTATTTATTTTGACTTTTAGTCGTGGGAGACGGGTTTTGAGACTCGGTCTCTTTTTTTGAGTGACAATTCTCTTCGCCGGTCGTGAACGGAATCTGCGACAAGTACTAATAAGCTTAGGAAGACATTTTGGGAAAATGTTTGTGAAATTTTGGAGTCTTAAGGCTAATCCGAGGGCATCGGAAATATTACTTGCGTAATCGTGAAAAATCGGGGTTTAGTATTCTCTAGAACCCGACCCGGATATTTTAACTGGATTTAATTATTGTTACAACTACAACATCCTTCTGGTTTTCCATTAATTCATTTATTCCATTCATTTATTAGAAAAGAAACCATCCACTCCTTCATCCACTATTTCATTTTGATCGACTCTAATGGGCTGATTACGATCTTTAGGTCTTTTTTTTGGAGAACCATTTTTTTTAGTTGTCTATTTTTTTAGAATCCATTCCTTATCCTACGATCTCGAAGCAAGCTGCTGAGGAATATAGTTTTATCACCTTCTAAAGAAAAGGGAGTTTGCCTACAAAAAAGAAAGAAGACAAGTTAAGGTCAGACCAACAATTAATTCTGTTCAACTTTGAAATTTTATCATTGTTTTCGCTATTACCTTACAATTTAATTATTTTTTTTGTATACTTACCTGAAAAAAAAATCCAGTTTAAAGAAAGTGAAATTTAACCAAAAGACAAAAAATACAAATAAGAAATAGTTGTTATTTAAAGATTGTTTTTTTTTATTTGTTGAAATTTTCTTAACATTTTTTTGTACAAGAATCTAATTAGTTCTTTTTTGAACTTCCTGAAGTGGTCCTTGAAATGTACTTTAGGAAAGATGAATAAGAGTGGAATGGTGTAAAATTATATGTGCGATATATATTCTGAAAGCAATTAGTCGCTGCAGTTTTGTTAAACCCGAATGATGGGGCAACACTTGTGCTTTCAAGTTTACATAAACTACAGTTTGTGTGGCGTTTGCGGAAACTTGCTAACCAGTCTGTTCTCGTCATCTTGTTATTGTCCCAGCTTGCAGGATATTTAGTCTTATTTACATACATGTCAGTCCGTAGTGCATCTTGGAACACTTCTCTTTCAGATCTCGCTTTCAAATCAGAACTGTCGTCATATTTGACAGTATGATAGTGTAATATTAGTACCAGCCCATTGTATTTTTGGAATTTGGAACAGCTTTAAGCATATTACTTAAATCTGTAAATGGTAATCCTGGCTACTTTCTGTATATGAATGTGTAAAGGAGTTAGGGCAGTTAAGTTTGGGATTCCGCGTACTAGAGTTTTTACTACATAAGTAAAAAACTTGTAAGTATATCATAAAGTACTTCACATTTGTTAATTGTGTAGATATTTTTTTAACTACCACCAATTTTTACATGTGGCTGAAGTTAGATTCAGATTTAAATCCGTAACAGATTCAGATTCATAAATTTACAGTTGACCAACCAAGTAGTGAACATGAATTTTAATAATTATTTTTCTCAAACCCCACGAAGTGTCGCACCCTGCGACTAGCCTAAATAATTCGAATAGGTCCTCTGGTAATCATTCTGCCTATATATATCCCCAGATTTATCGTAGGGGCTGCGGGGTGAATTTTTTAAATAGACTTATTTTTACTACTAAACTAAGGATTTATTTTCTCAACCCCTAGCGATTGTCGCACCCTAGAACTATGCTAGATAATTGGAATAGGTCGCCTAGTATAGAGTCTACATATGGGCACCCCCAGATTTACCGTAGTGGCTGCGGGGTGAATTTCTCAATTAGACTCATTATTACCACTAAACTGAGGATTTAATTCCTCAACCCCTAGCGAATATCGCACCCTGAAACTATGCTAGATAATTCGAATAGATCCCCTAGTATACAGATTGCATATGGGCACCCCCAGATTTACCGTAGGGGCGGCGAGGAGAATTTTTAAAGCAGTAATTTTCACCATTAAACTAAGGATTTAATTTCTCAACCCCTAGGCAATGTCGCACCTTGGAACTATGCTAGATAATTCGAATAGATCCCCTAGTATAGAGTCTGCATATGGGCACCCGCAGATTTGCCGTAGGGGCTGCGGGGTGAATTTTTAAAATAGACTCCTTTTTACTACAAAACTAAGGATTTAATTTCTCAACCCCTAGCGAATGTCGCACCCTGGAATTATACTGGATAATTCGAATAGGTCCCCTAGTATAGAGTCTGCATATGGGCACCCGCAGATTTGCCGTAGGGGCTGCGGGGTGAATTTTTTAAATGGACTAATTATTACCATTAAACTAAGGATTTAGTTTCTCAACCCTTAGGCAATGTCGCACCCTGGAACTATGCTAAATAATTCGAATAGGTCCCATAGTATAGAGTCTGCATATGGGCACCCGCAGATTTGCCGTAGGGGCTGCGGGGTGAATTTTTTAAATACACTCATTTTTACCACTAAACTAAGGATTTAATTTCTCAACCCCTAGGTAATGTCGCACCCTGGAACTATGTTAGATAATTCCAATACGTCCCCTGGTATAGAGTTTGCATATGGGCACCCCCAGATTTGCCGTAGGGGTTGCGGGGTGAATTTTTTAAATACACTAATTTTTACCACTAAACTAAGGATTTAATTTCTCAACCCCTAGGTAATGTCGCACCCTGGAACTATGCTAGATAATTCGAATAGGTCCCCTAGTATAGAGTCTGCATATGGGCAAACCCAGATTTGCCGTAGGGGCTGCGGGGTGAATTTTTTAAATACACTCATTTTTACCACTAAACTAAGGATTTAATTTCTCAACCCCTAGCGAATGTCGCACCCTGAAGCTATGCTAGATAATTCGAATAGATCCCCTAGTATACAGATTGCATATGGGCACCCCCAGATTTACCGTAGGGGCTGCAGGGTGAATTTTTTAAATGGACTAATTATTACCATTAAACTAAGGATTTAGTTTCTCAACCCTTAGGCAATGTCGCACCCTGGAACTATGCTAAATAATTCGAATAGGTCCCATAGTATAGAGTCTGCATATGGGCACCCGCAGATTTGCCGTAGGGGCTGCGGGGTGAATTTTTTAAATACACTCATTTTTACCACTAAACTAAGGATTTAATTTCTCAACCCCTAGGTAATGTCGCACCCTGGAACTATGTTAGATAATTCCAATACGTCCCCTGGTATAGAGTTTGCATATGGGCACCCCCAGATTTGCCGTAGGGGTTGCGGGGTGAATTTTTTAAATACACTAATTTTTACCACTAAACTAAGGATTTAATTTCTCAACCCCTAGGTAATGTCGCACCCTGGAACTATGTTAGATAATTCCAATAGGTCCCCTAGTATAGAGTTTGCATATGGGCACCCCCAGATTTGCCGTAGGGGTTGCGGGGTGAATTTTTTAATTACACTCATTTTTACTACTAAACTAAGGATTTAATTTCTCAACCCCTAGCGAATGTCGCACCCTGGAACTATGCTAGATAATTCGAATAGGTCCCCTAGTATAGAGTCTGCATACGGGCGCCCCCAGATTTGCCGTAGGGGCTACGGGGTGAATTTTTTAAATGGACTAATTATTACCATTAAACAAAGGATTTAATTTCTCAACCCTTAGTCAATGTCGCACCCTGGAACTATGCTAGATAATTCGAATAGGTCCCCCAGTATAGAGTCTGCATATGCGCACCCCCAGATTTACCGTAGGGGCCGCGGGGTGAATTTTTTAATTGCACTCATTTTTACTACTAAACTAAGGATTTAATTTCTCTACCCCTAGCTAATTGTAAAAAAAAATATAATGGTCAATGAAACTTATTTAAAAGCTGGGCGCTTTGTGAGGATTCTAAAAAGAATCATACAATCTAGAGTTAAAGAATTAACACTCCAGATAACACAAAAGCGACGAAAACGTAAAGATAAAAACAACGGTAACGATACTATAGATAATTTAGCATGTAAGGAAAGCTGGCGACCAAAAATCAAAAAACAGCGTACACATTTTGATTAACAAAAATTACAAGCTTTTCTTGAAAAGCATATCCATTGCAGCGTCGAAGAGGAAACAGCTTCATGTTCTAGCACAAATTTTCATGATTTGCACTTGAATTCACCGTCGCCATGTTCTTCTTATTCAAATGATTCAGAACGTTATAGTAATGGTCTAATATGCAACGCTGATTATTATTTTGAAGCTGGAAGAAAACAATATTTACTCAAAAGATCGTTTCTCGTTGGTATTTACAGTTATAGTAATACAACAATTAAATTAATGAGCGATGATTTTTTACGATTACATTCCAATAAAAACTTAACTATTATTAATTCAAAATCATTGTCCGACAAGTGGTTGTCGGATTACTGCATCGACGCTTTTTCGTTTTCATTTTTGAAAAATTTGTCGTCTTATATTTACTACGTCGATACTGTTTCAACTCAATTTATGTTTGCGGAAAGCGACACTTTGAACTTAAAAATTTATTCGGAAAATTTAAAAAATTACAAATATGTGTTGATTCCTTACAACGTGAATTCTTGTCACTGGACGTTAATTCTTTTAAGTATGTCCGAAAAATTAATTTACTTTCTCGATCCCGGACATACAAACTTGGATAATAAAATATTCAACATGGTCAAAAAGTTCTTCCAAGTTTATAACCGATCAAAAGCTTGTAATAACAAAATTAGCATTAAAGGATGGAAATTGGCAAACTGTCATAAATATCCAAAACAAACAGATGGTATAAACTGTGGGTTATATGTTATATATTTTATAAATGTTATAGGTCGCCGATGCATTGTAAATGACTTATTTAATTTAACTGAAGAATTAGATCCAGAACAATATCGACTTTGGTTGCAGACTTATTTATTAGAAAACTCAGACAACATTAAAAAGCACTGCCCTCGATGTGGACTCTATAATCAATCCAAATATATTAGTTGCAATCATTGTAAAAGATGGTTTCATTTTGAAAGGTGCTCCAAAGTTGCTACTAATATTTCTTTTGAGCAAGCGGCCTGCCCCAGTTTCCTGTTTACTTGTGATTTATGTCCAACTTTTTCTCCTCCCTAAAGTTAAAATATTATAGAAATCGTAAGTTCAAATAATTTCAGGTTGTAAACAATTTTAAAAGCACTTTACAATGTAGTTCTACAATCGCAATAACATTTATAGTAAATCCCAGCAAGGTGCATCTGTACTTGGCGAAGTTCTCTTCCAAATACTAAACGTAAAATTGTACATTACTAAACATTCACTAAGGGTTGAGCAGTTAAATCCTCAGTTTAGCGGTAAAAATAAGTGTATTTAAAAAATTCACCCTGCAGCCCCAACGGCAAATCTGGGGGTGCCCATATGTAGACTCTATACTAGGCAACCTATTCCAATTACCTAGCATAGCTTCAGGGTGCGACATTCGCTAGGGGTTGAGAAATTAAATTTTTAGTTTAGTAGTAAAAATAAGTGTATTTAGAAAATTCACCCCGCAGCCCCTACGGCAAATCTGGGTTTGCCCATATGCAGACACTATACTAGGGGACCTATTCGAATTATCTAGCATAGTTCCAGGGTGCGACATTACCTAGGGGTTGAGAAATTAAATCCTTAGTTTAGTGGTAAAAATGAGTGTATTTAAAAAATTCACCCCGCAGCCCCTACGGCAAATCTGCGGGTGCCCATATGCAGACTCTATACTATGGGACCTATTCGAATTATTTAGCATAGTTCCAGGGTGCGACATTACCTAGGGGTTGAGAAATTAAATCCTTAGTTTAGTGGTAAAAATGAGTGTATTTAAAAAATTCACCCCGCAGCCCCTACGGCAAATCTGCGGGTGCCCATATGCAGACTCTATACTATGGGACCTATTCGAATTATTTAGCATAGTTCCAGGGTGCGACATTGCCTAAGGGTTGAGAAACTAAATCCTTAGTTTAATGGTAATAATTAGTCCATTTAAAAAATTCACCCCGTAGCCCCTACGGCAAATCTGGTGGTGCCCATATGCAGACTCTATACTAGGGGACCTATTCGAATTATCCAGCATAATTCCAGGGTGCGACATTCGCTAGGGGTTGAGAAATTAAATCCTTAGTTTAGTAGTAAAAAGGAGTTTATTTAAAAAATTCACCCCGCAGCCCCTACGGCAAATCTGCGGGTGCCCATATGCAGACTCTATACTAGGGGACCTATTCGAATTATCTAGCGTAGTTCCAGGGTGCGACATTCGCTAGGGGTTGAGAAATTAAATCCTTAGTTTAGTAGTAAAAATGAGTGTATTTAAAAAATTCACCCCGCAACCCCTACGGCAAATCTGCGGGTGCCCATATGCAGACTCTATACTATGGGACCTATTCGAATTATTTAGCATAGTTCCAGGGTGCGACATTGCCTAAGGGTTGAGAAACTAAATCCTTAGTTTAATGGTAATAATTAGTCCATTTAAAAAATTCACCCTGCAGCCCCTACGGTAAATCTGGGGGTGCCCATATGCAATCTGTATACTAGGGGATCTATTCGAATTATCTAGCATAGCTTCAGGGTGCGACATTCGCTAGGGGTTGAGAAATTAAATCCTTAGTTTAGTGGTAAAAATGAGTGTATTTAAAAAATTCACCCCGCAGCCCCTACGGCAAATCTGGGTTTGCCCATATGCAGACTCTATACTAGGGGACCTATTCGAATTATCTAGCATAGTTCCAGGGTGCGACATTACCTAGGGGTTGAGAAATTAAATCCTTAGTTTAGTGGTAAAAATTAGTGTATTTAAAAAATTCACCCCGCAACCCCTACGGCAAATCTGGGGGTGCCCATATGCAAACTCTATACCAGGGGACCTATTCGAATTATCTAACATAGTTCCAGGGTGCGACATTACCTAGGGGTTGAGAAATTAAATCCTTAGTTTAGTGGTAAAAATGAGTGTATTTAAAAAATTCACCCCGCAGCCCCTACGGCAAATCTGCGGGTGCCCATATGCAGACTCTATACTAGGGGACCTATTCGAATTATCTAGCATAGTTCCAGGGTGCGACATTACCTAGGGGTTGAGAAATTAAATCCTTAGTTTAGTGGTAAAAATTAGTGTATTTAAAAAATTCACCCCGCAACCCCTACGGCAAATCTGGGGGTGCCCATATGCAAACTCTATACCAGGGGACCTATTGGAATTATCTAACATAGTTCCAGGGTGCGACATTACCTAGGGGTTGAGAAATTAAATCCTTAGTTTAGTGGTAAAAATGAGTGTATTTAAAAAATTCACCCCGCAGCCCCTACGGCAAATCTGCGGGTGCCCATATGCAGACTCTATACTAGGGGACCTATTCGAATTATCCAGTATAATTTCAGGGTGCGACATTCGCTAGGGGTTGAGCAGTTAAATCCTCAGTTTAGCGGTAAAAATAAGTGTATTTAAAAAATTCACCCTGCAGCCCCAACGGCAAATCTGGGGGTGCCCATATGTAGACTCTATACTAGGCAACCTATTCCAATTACCTAGCATAGCTTCAGGGTGCGACATTCGCTAGGGGTTGAGAAATTAAATCCTTAGTTTTGTAGTAAAAAGGAGTCTATTTTAAAAATTCACCCCGCAGCCCCTACGGCAAATCTGCGGGTGCCCATATGCAGACTCTATACTAGGGGATCTATTCGAATTATCTAGCATAGTTCCAAGGTGCGACATTGTCTAGGGGTTGAGAAATTAAATCCTTAGTTTAATGGTGAAAATTACTGCTTTAAAAATTCTCCTCGCCGCCCCTACGGTAAATCTGGGGGTGCCCATATGCAAACTCTATACTAGGGAACCTATTGGAATTATCTAACATAGTTCCAGGGTGCGACATTACCTAGGGGTTGAGAAATTAAATCCTTAGTTTAGTGGTAAAAATGAGTGTATTTAAAAAATTCACCCCGCAGCCCCTACGGCAAATCTGCGGGTGCCCATATGCAGACTCTATACTATGGGACCTATTCGAATTATCCAGCATAATTCCAGGGTGCGACATTCGCTAGGGGTTGAGAAATTAAATCCTTAGTTTAGTGGTAAAAATGTGTGTATTTAAAAAATTCACCCCGCAGCCCCTACGGCAAATCTGCGGGTGCCCATATGCAGACTCTATACTAGGGCACCTATTCGAATTATCTAGCGTAGTTCCAGGGTGCGACATTGCCTAGGGGTTGAGAAATTAAATCCTTAGTTTAGTGGTAAAAATTAGTCTATTTAAAAAATTCACCCTGCAGCCCCTACGGCAGATCTGGGGGTGCCCATATGCAATCTGTATACTAGGGGATCTATTCGAATTATCTAGCATAGCTTCAGGGTGCGACATTCGCTAGGGGTTGAGAAATTAAATCCTTAGTGTAGTAGTAAAAATAAGTGTACTTAGAAAATTCACCCCGCAGCCCCTACGGCAAATCTGGGTTTGCCCATATGCAGACTCTATACTAGGGGACCTATTCGAATTATCTAGCATAGTTCCAGGGTGCGACATTACCTAGGGGTTGAGAAATTAAATCCTTAGTTTAGTGGTAAAAATGAGTGTATTTAAAAAATTCACCCCGCAGCCCCTACGGCAAATCTGCGGGTGCCCATATGCAGACTCTATACTATGGGACCTATTCGAATTATTTAGCATAGTTCCAGGGTGCGACATTGCCTAAGGGTTGAGAAACTAAATCCTTAGTTTAATGGTAATAATTAGTCCATTTAAAAAATTCACCCCGTAGCCCCTACGGCAAATCTGGTGGTGCCCATATGCAGACTCTATACTAGGGGACCTATTCGAATTATCCAGCATAATTCCAGGGTGCGACATTCGCTAGGGGTTGAGAAATTAAATCCTTAGTTTAGTAGTAAAAAGGAGTTTATTTAAAAAATTCACCCCGCAGCCCCTACGGCAAATCTGCGGGTGCCTATATGCAGACTCTATACTAGGGGACCTATTCGAATTATCTAGCGTAGTTCCAGGGTGCGACATTCGCTAGGGGTTGAGAAATTAAATCCTTAGTTTAGTAGTAAAAATGAGTGTATTTAAAAAATTCACCCCGCAACCCCTACGGCAAATCTGGGGGTGCCCATATGCAAACTCTATACTAGGGGACCTATTGGAATTATCTAACATAGTTCCAGGGTGCGACATTACCTAGGGGTTGAGAAATTAAATCCTTAGTTTAGTGGTAAAAATGAGTGTATTTAAAAAATTCACCCCGCAGCCCCTACGGCAAATCTGCGGGTGCCCATATGCAGACTCTATACTATGGGACCTATTCGAATTATTTAGCATAGTGCCAGGGTGCGACATTGCCTAAGGGTTGAGAAACTAAATCCTTAGTTTAATGGTAATAATTAGTCCATTTAAAAAATTCACCCTGCAGCCCCTACGGTAAATCTGGGGGTGCCCATATGCAATCTGTATACTAGGGGATCTATTCGAATTATCTAGCATAGCTTCAGGGTGCGACATTCGCTAGAGGTTGAGAAATTAAATCCTTAGTTTAGTGGTAAAAATGAGTGTATTTAAAAAATTCACCCCGCAGCCCCTACGGCAAGTCTGGGTTTGCCCATATGCAGACTCTATACTAGGGGACCTATTCGAATTATCTAGCATAGTTCCAGGGTGCGACATTACCTAGGGGTTGAGAAATTAAATCCTTAGTTTAGTGGTAAAAATTAGTGTATTTAAAAAATTCACCCCGCAACCCCTACGGCAAATCTGGGGGTGCCCATATGCAAACTCTATACCAGGGGACCTATTGGAATTATCTAACATAGTTCCAGGGTGCGACATTACCTAGGGGTTGAGAAATTAAATCCTTAGTTTAGTGGTAAAAATGAGTGTATTTAAAAAATTCACCCCGCAGCCCCTACGGCAAATCTGCGGGTGCCCATATGCAGACTCTATACTAGGGGACCTATTCGAATTATCTAGCATAGTTCCAGGGTGCGACATTACCTAGGGGTTGAGAAATTAAATCCTTAGTTTAGTGGTAAAAATTAGTGTATTTAAAAAATTCACCCCGCAACCCCTACGGCAAATCTGGGGGTGCCCATATGCAGACTCTATACTAGGGGATCTATTCGAATTATCTAGCATAGTTCCAAGGTGCGACATTGCCTAGGGGTTGAGAAATTAAATCCTTAGTTTAATGGTGAAAATTACTGCTTTAAAAATTCTCCTCGCCGCCCCTACGGTAAATCTGGGGGTGCCCATATGCAATCTGTATACTAGGGGATCTATTCGAATTATCTAGCATAGTTTCAGGGTGCGATATTCGCTAGGGGTTGAGGAATTAAATCCTCAGTTTAGTGGTAATAATGAGTCTAATTGAGAAATTCACCCCGCAGCCTCTACGGTAAATCTGGGGGTGCAAATATGTAGACTCTATACTAGGCGACCTATTCCAATTATCTAGCATAGTTCTAGGGTGCGACAATCGCTAGGGGTTGAGAAAATAAATCCTTAGTTTAGTAGTAAAAATAAGTCTATTTAAAAAATTCACCCCGCAGCCCCTACGATAAATCTGGGGATATATATAGGCAGAATGATTACCAGAGGACCTATTCGAATTATTTAGGCTAGTCGCAGGGTGCGACACTTCGTGGGGTTTGAGAAAAATAATTATTAAAATTCATGTTCACTACTTGGTTGGTCAACTGTAAATTTATGAATCTGAATCTGTTACGGATTTAAATCTGAATCTAACTTCAGCCACATAATTTTTACAACGTTCGTTTAAAAACGAGCAGCAAGATGTTAATAAAAAATAAAAGAAAATAAAAAAACAAGAAATTTGCTGTTATGAAAGGAAATTTTATTTGATCAATAAAAAGAAATGTGATCCTTATTTAACAAAAATTTAAAAGAATAAAAACAATTAAAAAAAAGGAAGAAACGTTATCCGTCTTCAGACGCTCGGCTAAACTTGAATTTTGTTTTGATACCACCCACTCACACATTAATTTAAGTATGTATAATATTTAATTAATGTATAATATATTAATAATAAATCTTATGTACCCAAAGCAATAATAATCTATAGTTGTCGAATAACCGAACATGTGGAACAATAAATATGTCAAAGGCGGAAACAAATGGGAACAACCCCTAATCCTCTTTGTTTCTGCATACCAAGAAGCAGTTAGAAACATGCATGGTTATTTAATATCTGTTGCGAACCAAGGGAAGAATTAACAAGGGAAGAATTAACGGGGCGCTGTATTACGTTTCGAAAAACAATTTTTTTCGATATGACCCGCTTTCTTACAAAAATTATATTTAGGCTTTGATGGTTGTTTATGATCATGGGAGATAAAACCTACTACATTAGAAATTCTTTCTTCTTCTATATCGGCCTCGATTGCTTCACTTAGGTTTTTAAAACGCGACGCTTTTACAAGAGTTTTATATTTAAAATTTAGTCCCTGAATGAAAGCTTGAAATGCAGCTTTCTTATTTAGGTTATGAACGACTTCGGCGGACTCTGCTCCCTGACTAGCAATGCATCATCTAAGTCGTTTAAGATTTTTTCTATTTTATTTGAAAATTCTCGTACACTTTCATTATTACCTTGTCGGATCTTAGTAATTCTAGCTGTAATTTTTGAGCGGTTGAACTTACAATTTCACAACAAGCTATGAATTTATGTAGGTTTTCGCGATTTCCATCAAAATCAGGTATAATTTTTAAAGCTGTGTTAATGTCAAAACTGTCTGCAACTGCTAATGCCATATTAACCATTAGATCAAGATTTGAAGGTTTAGAGGACGTTATAGAAAGAAATTCTGGATCGTTTGGGTCATCGGCAGGTTGATTACTATCTGAAGCTGTTAATGCGCTAGAAGAGGGTTTCGATGCAGCTTTAATTCTCGAACGCGTGTTCATCAAACGTTATAATAACTCTCATGAAATGAAAAAATAGGAAAAGATTGACTCACCTTCTTGTTACATTTTCGATACACTTTCACAGGAATCAGCGTTGATTGGCGATGATGTTTGGGAAGTTGTTACGTCGGAGTTGCTTTTACGCGTTATCCCAGGATTTTCGCACGGCAGTGGTTACTTGCTTTTCTTCGATTCTTCCTTGGAAATGAATTGGCAGTGGATCACACCGGAGTAGAATAAATATTTTCTGTTTCGGAAAATGATCACCAAAAGATTCCTGGTTGTACTTGTACTTTGATACTTTTCTATCAAAACGTTACACAACCCCACACTTGACACCAAAATTTATGTTGCGAACCAAGGGGTTCTTCTTGGAAGAATGAAGGGGTGTGGCAAATAACCGATGCGAACCTTGACGAAACATTTATTTGGATGTTTATCAGTACACGGCACCTTACATTCTATCCTGTGTGTTTTACATGTGTAGCGGACGATGTCACATACGACTACGCGGCGATATAAAATTATAACGCGTCAGCATTTGATACAATAAGTGTGTTTAATACAATAAGTAAAATAATTAAAAAAACAAATAATAACTGAATTGATCGGTTTATAACATATCAGCTGCGTCGCAGTTGTAAAAACACGGCATATTTTATAAAGTCACAGAAACATTCGAAAAGCACACACTTCAGCAGAAACGTTCCACCAGTACACTTCACCCACAACATTCGCTTAGATTACTTACTTTTTATTTTGTTATCTGTCGACATCGTCGTTTTAAATAAAAGTATCATCCTAAATAGAAGCAAAATGGTTTAATTTAAATATTGCCCTTTCAGATCATAAAATTTATAAAGAATACCTAACATTGGTGGTGACGGACCCAACATTATAGCAGCGACCCAACATCGTTGGCGGCAGATACAACAATCTTTCTAGTACTAGGTCTAGTGTTAGTTCTAGTTTTGATTCTTATTCATGTAAATATGAATTATTATACAAATTAATATTAAGTATAAATTCATGTAAATTCTTCTGGAACTAATACAAGACCTACAACCTAGCCTTAGTACTTATACTAGACCTTGAACTACAAACATTAGGGTTTAGCCGTACGTCTCTTAAGACGATTAAACCCTAATGCTTCTAGTTTTATATTGTCTTATATTGTTTTATACTTGCATCGAACTAAAACCAGAACTAACACTAGATCTAGTACTAGAAAGTTTCGGTTTAACCGTGCGTCTGAAAATTAATGACATACGTTTACGGCAATTGAAAACATACTCAAGGAGAACTTTGTACACTGTTTAATCATGTTTACGCAGATACACAGATTACACAAAAAAATTACAGCGGAAAGCAACCATCGATCACAAAAACTAGATTTTTAGAAAATCTAAGCTGAGATTTGGAAAAGAGAACAAATGTTCAAACTGGGCACTATTTACATCCAAACAATTTTGAAGGCGACGTCTAGTTTAACCCCTAAAAGTTTATTTTATTTGAAACATTTTTCTGTGAAACCACGAATGGTGAATATATATGTTATATTCCAGACATTTAACATACCCTGCCTGTATAGCTTAGGATAATGTATTTTGTAAAATACGACTTCAAAAAGACCCCCTTTATACTAAAACTAATTATAATAAACGTTTCAAGCTACTTGCCTACAAAAAAACCAAAGAAAACAACACCCGTTAGATTGTGTAAGTAATTGAAAATAAAATTTATAGTGCGAATTATGTGAAAAGGACTGTTATATTTGTTCTGTTTTGCGAATGCCTGTGTGTTTTTGACGTAAATATGAAGACTATTTATTAAATGGTAAAATGGTATATTAAATCCTATTAATTTATTTACTACTACAAAAAGATTATTTGTTGTATTTTTTAGCAGAGTTTTGGCAACAACATCCGTTCGGTGAGTTATTTTGATATTCATTAGCTTTTAGTTTTTATTAAAACATTTCTTGATAAATCTCGATTTAAACAGTATACTATTTTATATATATATAACTATATTTTATACATTATTTACTCTGTTTAAACACTATCGCTCAAAATAATTCAATTACTTTGTGTTGAAAAGCTTATTGTTATTGTGCTTTCTTCTATTTTATGTCTTCTTCAATTATCAACAAGCCATATTTTCTTATCAAAATATAAATAGCAATCATAAAGTGATTGTTTTAGCTTTGTTTTATTTTGTTGAGATTCCCTCAGTCCATATAACGCTCTATTCAGTTTTAGGTATATTAACGTTCATTCATAACCTTCTGGTTTGTATATATAAAGCTCGCTTTCGAGTATTCCATTTAGAAAAGCTGTTGGTATACCCAATTGTCTAACATCACCCTTATTTTACTTGTTCTTGCCCATGAAGACTATTTATTAAATGGTATATTAAATAGTATATTAGTTCTGCTAGTACGTAAAGCCGACACTGTAAACATCCGTAACTTACCTCAATGAAATATAAATACTTACTTGATGATTTCAATTCATGGCCCCATAACTTATCCAAAACAGAACGATTATGATGATAACTCTTTTATCCCATAGTGTTTTTTTTACAAAAACACTACTTATAAATAGCGCCACTCCACTATGTTCTACTAAATTGGATATGTGTAGTTTGTTTTCGCCGGTTTCCTCACCGCTTTGCTCGTCGCTCTAGTATGTGTATAGCCTAATGGAAAATAGAATAAAATAGTGAGTTACAACATATTTTTACAAAGAGTTATCTCACCCACCCAAATTCCACAGAAGTAGAAGGAAAAACAGTCTAAAAATCTGCACTGAGGGTACAGCCAAACGGGAAGGAGCTAGCGCTCGGGTTTTCTCGTACGACCTCCAACTCCACATATTTACTTCATTAGGTAAAGATACCTCCATCATCCAGACGGAGCATTCGACATACTACCTGCCGCTAACATTATTGCCAGATCCAACTTGGAAGGCTTAATGGCAACAACTTGAGAGAACTTGGCAACAAGTCGTAAAGCCTAGGTAGACTGCAGCGTTACCCCTCGGCAGGGACAGCCTTATCTTTCGTAAGACTTGGTAGAAACCAATTGTAATCACCTTTAGGCCTTGGCCGAGCACGGATGGCATTAGGAACACATCCCTAAGCTGTATCCTAGCCTTCGGAACCTCTTTAGGCTGGTAGATGTAAAATGATATAATTATTGGCCTCATTCTGGTCATAGACAATAATCCAGCGGAGTCCTTTCTGGGACGTACTTAATGGCTACAACTTGAGGGAACTTGGCAACAAATTGTAAAGCCTAGGTAGATTAAAAGAAAAAGACCATTAAAACAAAGCCGAGCGATGATGAGGTAAGTAATGCCGTTGGATCTGATGTTCAAATTATGAACGTCTATCCGGAATCATATTTTATTATAAATATAAGAAGGCGACTTCAATAAAAGTAATTTATGATAAAAAGTTAAGAGATGTAATTTTCTTCTGTTAGCCATATTAAGCCACCCACCTCTATCAAACAACTTGTGACGTGGTCCCTCAAACGCAACCCAAAAATTAATCTCAGACAGGCATTCTGAACTTTCTAGAGTCGACCTGATCATGAAATTCTCGTCTTTGGAGACTTCAGTCTTTCCGATATCTCATGGTATCCGTCGCAACGGCAGTCTCTAATTGCGTCAAATGTCGGCGATGCACGTTCGCGTTTATTAACGTTTATTAACTTACAACAATTTAACGGTATACGCAATGCTAATGATAGAGTTTTAAACTTAATCCTGAGTAATTTCACCCATCATCCCGCTTTACTACTTTCAATTGACTGCATCTCGCAGTGCCCTCTTCACGAAAATTGTTTACATAAATACATTTTCCATAAAGCTGATTAGAAGGGGTCTACGTTCATGTCAGTGAGCATATTCTATGTTCATGATCAACAAATTTGTTCCTCAGAGAGATACTTATAAACATAGATTTCTGTCCTGGTACTCGCTGCCAACCATTAAAGCCATTAAGGAAAAGCTACAATATCATAAAAAATGGAAGTCCACAGATTGCGATAATTATTATGAAACGTTCCGTTTGCTTAGAGCTCGCACTAAAGTATTACTCGCAGCCGATTATAGGAGTTTTGTTGACGTCTCACAGTCTAATATGTGATATTTGGTTCTGTTTTTGTTGATGCCTCCCTGAAAGGCGACCGCGAGCGATCCAATCCGGGGCTCAAGTATTGGTTTATCCGCGATGACATCCTGCGCGCGCTATTACTTGTGGACCCTAACGCCGGATCTGGTTTTGATGAACTGCCCGGCTTGTTCTTTCATGAGTGCGCTTTGCAGTTAACCGAACCGTTACTATATATCTTCAAAACTTTTCTTTATACTGCCACTTTCCCTTCTGAATGGAAGTGAGCCCTAACACTTCCCATACATAAAAGTGGTGAACGGGATTTAGTTTGCAACTGCAAACCTATCTCCGTTTTTCAATCGCCTCTAAAGTATTTGAACGTCTTGTTTATGATCGTATTATGTTTAGCGTTAAATCAGCTATAATCCTTGAATAACATGGCTTCTACCGAGGCAGGTCAGTGGCATCGAATCTAATCTCTTACTCCAACGTTTTAGTAAGCTTTCTTAATGACAATTGCCAGGTAGATACCATATACACCGATTATAGCAAGGCGTTTGTTAAAATTGATCACGGAATCCTTATAACTAAACTAACCAATTTTAACATTCCAACTAGCTTAATTTCCTGGATTTCATCTTACATCTCCAGCAAATCGCAGGCTGTTAGCATCGGCAACTATCGTTCTGCATTTAGGGATATTTCTTCTGGCGTCGCTCAGGGTAGTCATCTTGGACCGCTTCTTTTTCCATTCTATATAAACGATATCCATACATGCTTTCACCATTCAAATTTTCTCCTTTACGCTGATGTTAGCGAAATATTTAGCCACATCTGTTCTACCGACGACTGTGCAAGACTGCAGGACGATTTAAATAGGTTGCATGAATATTGTTTAAGAAATAACTTGTTCTTAAACCTTGGTAAATGCAGTAAAATCACATTTACTTAACAAGTTAACAAACGCTATCCTGTTGTCTTCGATTACTCCCTTAAGTCAACTATCTTCAAACAATTCGAATGCATGAGAGACCTTGAAGTTATTCTTTGAGACACTAAACTCTTTTTTTCGGCTCATATTGACCATACTGTTAATAAGGCTTCTCGCATGTTCGAATTTATATGTCGCATATCCGACCCGGGATCTATCGTGTATTCATTCACTTTATTCTGCCTTTATTCCTCTGTCCTTAACTACGCACCTGCCGTTTGGAATACCTACATCGACCGCCTGGAACAAGCCCAAAAGCGTTTTGCTCGGTATTTGTCGTATAAATTTTGTTTACCGTATTGTAGTTATGCGCAGCGATGCAGTTTTTGGCCTCACACCGCTTCCTCCCAAACGTAATATTAATGACTTAATCCTACTCCATAAAGTATGCAATGGCCTTATTGACTGCCTCGCGATCTTGTCTGAGTTAAAATTTAAAGTTCCAGTCCGACCGTCTCGCGTCTTGCCTTTATTTTCAGTGCTTCGTAATACAAACGCTTTTTCAAACGCCGCGTTCCACGCCGTATATACCTGGTGGCAAAATAAGCGTGCAAAGTGTCATATCACGGAGACTACTCATTGTAGAACCTTGCGGTAAAAAAATTAATGACTAAAGTGGCTAAGAGAAGATGCTGAAAATTATTTTCAGGTTCCTAAGATGACACAATCGCCATCTTGAATTTAAAAATGTGGATTATCTCGGAATTCCGCTGTATTAATATAACACAAAAGCATATGATTTGTAAAGTTTAGGTAAATTCTAGTTTTTTTTTGTTATAACATTTGCGCTCTATCTCCAAAAATAAAGTGGTGGGGTGTGTTTGAATATGCTTGTAAACAAACGCCAATCATTTCAAAATGGCTGAACGGAATTTACTAAGATTGGTATCGTTGAAAAGAGCTTTTGTTGGACTATAAATCCTATGTTATTTGTGTTAAATGTAATTTGGAATTTAGCCACTAGAAGGCATTTTCCGGCATTATAACAGAAATTGTGAGTTTTCTTAGAAAAGTTAAATGGGTTGGTATTACTTTCTTATTACAAAAAAATAGCAAAACGAATCCCAAACAAATATCGATATCAAATATCCTAAAATATCTATATAAGATTTTATGAGAAAATTCGATGGATTCGATAATCCGGCTTTTACTTTTTTTCTCAAAACTGTTGGAAAAATATTTTCTTCGATGGATGTCTGTTTTTAGAATTTACTGCTTAACTATTAATAAATATATACGATATTGTAGAAAATTAGTTTAGTTTTTTTTTGTAAGAAAGAACGTTGTAGAAAATTAGTTTTTTTTTAACGAGTAGTTTAATTAATTTGGAAATGAAAGAAAGTATGAATGTATGAAAAGTTAAAGAGAAAAAAGTAACAAATAGTTAATACGAGTGGCTATATTATTTCAATTAGAAATGAAAATTAATTTGATTTATTAATAACTTCCCAACATGAGAGAAACTACTATAGTAATAGGCATAGTAATGTTTATAGATAATCAATATAAAATTAAATTCCCTTTCCGATAGGGATGGCTTTGGATGGGTTGTGTTGTATAAGACATTCCACTTAAAATTTTGAACTTTCTAGCCATCGAATATGGAAAAACGGTAATTCCTTTTTGACCACCTGTATAAGATACACTAATACAGCTAATGACGATCCAGTTATCAGCATATGAAGAGTAATCGTGCCAATGCAAAGCTTTTTTGAATGAACGTTAGGAGAGATATGGACTTTTAACCCTCCAGTACACGCGCATTTTTTTTTTGACGTGAGTGCTCGCACCGGACTGAGAGTCCAGGTTTCTTTGCCAAATAAGAGATGGCGCTGATGTGTAATTTATATTAAACTCCCTAGATTACTAAAGTACCGCAGTTCATGATATCTATGTATTCAAACGATTCGAGCCAAAATGGTGATTTGACATGCTGTCAGTGACCAGGTGTACGAATAGGGAGTTTATGTGTGAGAAAAACGTTTTGCTCCGCCCCCGATTCGAGACCAATATTAAACTTCACCTTTCGTTTCTTCGGTGGCTGATACTGCTTAAAACAAACTTGATAAGCTACCAGGAGCCTTGAACTGCTTTCAAAAATGTTGATACTACCTCTGGAAAACTTGATAATGCTTCTAGAAGCCTTAACATAGCTTTCAGAAGGCTTGAACTGCTTCCACAAGATTTTATACTGCAGCTGAAAGACTTGATACTATTTCTAGAAGATTTTAAATGATTCCAAAAGACTTGATACCGTTTGTAAAACTACTGGCAAAAAAATGTTTGAAAATGCAAAGTCTTAAAGAAGACATTTTTATTGCAAAAGGCACGAAATTGTTAATACAATTTGATTTTGCTTCCAAAATACCAAATACTGCTAGGATACAAAATGTTCATTTCAAAAGTTCAAAAAATTTCAATTATAGACCAAATATTGCTTGTGAAGGTGTAAGCACTGTTGATATAAGGCATTTCTATTGCAAATTAACCATATGCGCCAGATACATGGACGTTTTTCATGTCACTTTTGTTTTGAGAACAGTCATTCGTCGTTTGAATCATTTCCCAATTCAGTTTTTTCACTATCCAGCACCCATACTTATTTTCAAAAACCGGCGCTTATGAAGCTTACGAAGATTGTGTTAGATGTACCACTGACGATCTAAAGATAAATCAGTTAGCTGCAGAATTCTTTGAATCCTCTATTTGGGCATCGTAAATCTTACACAAATTGCTGGTTCTGGTCCTAAAAACGCTTTAGCACTAGCTCATCTGCCGTTTCATTGGCAGCACTTCCAGAGTGACCTCAGTGTAGTTAAAACGACGAACCATTTGAGCCATCTGTATTTCCACATAAATTTTGATAATCCTCTACTTGATTTTGAGCTTTGTGGAGATGAGTTACTCAGCTTGTGTTCTCATTTAATCCCAAGATTATTCCTCACTTGCGCAATCAGTAATAAAATGTCCAATATAATTATATTTACAAACTCACTTCTACAGTATTATATATTTAGAAATCTGAAACTAGCAACTAACGCCATTAACAACGACAACATTCTGATCTGAAATAATACTTTGACGTCCTTCAATATCGGCAAATACAGAAAAAAGGGATTAACTAACTAGAAACTGACGAAATGACCTATTTACCTTTATTAGCTGTTTCCACCAAAACTTATTTTCGAAAGTAAGTCCTTTTTTCGTAGACAAGAACGGATACATTTAAAAAAAATGTTAACTTGAATAGTTGCGGTCCGCTGAACCAGCGGTTGCAAATTGCTAAAAGACTCTGTAAGTCGATAATTAAACTTGCAGGAAAAGATTTTATTAATCATAAAATCGTGGCTAAGAGAAAATACTGAAAATTATTTGACAGCAGACTTGCAGGAAAAAACTTTATGACTAAAGTGGCTAAGAGAAAATACAGGAAATTATTTTCAGGATTCTGAGATGACCGCTAGGAGGTGCAAATACCATCTTTAATGCCTTGAAATTTTAACAATTAAACAATTAGTCATCTTAGGAATGGTATCTCAATTTTAAGATACTTGTACATTTCAGTTTCAGTCCAGTCCCAGTATATTCCGGGTTCATGCCGGGATTTCATGAAAGAAGATTTATCGTTTAGGAGTCTGGGAGCATTAAGAAAGATTTGCAATGAAAATACGATTGGCACCAAATAAATTAATTTTCTGGAAGCATTTCAAGCCTTATAGACGCAATGTTAAGTATTCTGACAGCAATATCAAATCTTTTGTTAGCATTCCAAATGTTTTGGAAGCAATTTAGATCTTCTAGAAGCAATATTAAGCCTACCTGAGCCAATATCGAGACTTTTGTAACCATTTTAAATCTTCTAGAAGTAGTATCAAGTCTTCTGGAATCTTCTCGAGTCTTCTGAAAGCATTTCAAATCTTCCAGAAACAGTATAAAGTCTTACAGGGGCTATATCTAATCTTTTGGAAGCATTTTAAAATATCTACAAGCAGTATCATGTCTTAATTATTAAAATCTTCTGGAAGCAGTATCAAGTCTTTTGGAAACTTCTCAAGTCTTCTGAAAACATTTGAAATCTTCTGGAAGCAGTATAAAGTCTTACAGGGACAGTATCAAACCTTTAGGAAGCATTTTAAAACATCTAGAAGCAGTATCAAGTCTTCTGGAATCTTCTCGAGTCTTCTGAAAGCATTTCAAATCTTCCAGAAATAGTATAAAGTCTTACAGGGGTTATATCTAATCTTTTGAAAGCATTTTAAAATATCTAGAAGCAGTATCGATTCTTAATTATTAAAATTTTCTAGAAGCAGTATCAAGTCTATTGGAAACTTCTCAAGTCTTCTGAAAGCATTTGAAATCGTCTAGAAGCAGTATAAAGTCTTATAGGGGCAGTATCAAAGCTTTAGGAGGCATTTTAAAACATCTAGAAGCAGTATCAAGTCTTCTGGAAGTAGTATCCAGTCTTTTGGAAGCACTTCAAGTAATTTTGAAGTATTTCAAGTTTTCTAAAAGTAAGTATAAGGTCTTCTGGAAACATTGTAAGTCATCTGGAAATATTTTAAGTCTTCTAGAAGCAGTATCAGTCTTCTGGAAACATTCCAAGTATTCTGGAAACCATATCAAGTTTCTTAGATACAATATCAAGTCTTCTGGAAGCATCTTCAGTCTTCTAACAGCGACATAAAGTACTTTGGAAGCATTGTAGGTCGTCTGGACACACTTCAAGTCCTCTAGATACAATATCAAGGCTTCTAAAAGCGTTGTAAGTCATCTGTAAGCATTGTAAGTCGTCTGGATGCATTGTAAGACATCTGTAAATTCATCATTTTAAGTCTTCTAGAAATATCAGTCTAGAAATTCAAGTCTTCTGAAAGCAATATAAAGTTTTCTTAAAACAGTATCAAATTATCTAGAGGTAACAACATCAAGTCTTCTGGAAACATTTTAAGTTTTCTAGATGCTATATCAAGTTATCTGAAAGCATTGTAAGTCGTCTGGAAGTATTTTAAATCCTCTAGAAGCAGTAACAGTCTTCTGGAAGCCGCGGTACTTTATAAATCTAGAGACTTTAATTTGTATTCTTTTTAAGACAATAATTTAAAAAAATTTTTTATTATCATAAAATTTGCGATAGGCAAATAAATGCCCGCGTTGAATGCGCTGCACATTTTTCGGGGCATGTATTTTCTACAGCTTTCATTATCTTCTTCGTTTCTTCTAATCAGATAAAAAGCCATTTTGAACGGAAAAAAAACATCTTACCGTCTGCAAAATTTTTTGAAAAGCTTTAGTCTTCACCTTCAAAGAGTATTTTTCTTCGCTATCGTATTCATATTCGTATTTTACTGTGTTGTACACTAAGAAATTTTTGACACTAAAATGACATAATTATGTCGGTAAAAATGTTGCCTTTTCTGTTAAACAATAGAGGGTGCAGAACCCGGAGTGAGAGTCCGGTGCGTGTATCGAAAGGTTAAAGAACATGGTGGAACATGGTGAAATGTGTCATAAAACATTTAATACCAAAATAAGTCGAAAACAAAAAACGCTGGGTATCAACAGCATTTATTAAAGTCAATATATTTTTTACAAATAATTAGAAGGTGTAATAGAAATTATAGTAAAAAGTAAAGAACTGATCGAAATCCGTCGAATTTGCTCCTAAAATCTATCATCAATATTTTAGGTTACAAACAGGATATGGAGGCATGATTTTCACAAGTTTGTTTGACATTCATTTTGTTATTTTGTCTTGGGAAAACATTAATACCAACCCACTTCACTTTTCTAAGAAAACTCATAATTTCTGTTGTAATACCTGAAAATGTCACCAGAGGGCAGAGGGTAAATTCCACATTACATTCAACACAAATAAGGTAAGATTTATAGTCCAAGAAAAGCTGTTTTCAACGATATCAAGCTTAGTAAATTCCGTTCAGCCATTTTGAAATGATTGGCATTTGTTTACTAACATTTTCAAACGTCCCCCCATCACTTTATGTTCAGAGGTAGAGCAAAAATGTTGTTACAAAAAAAACTAGAATTTATCTAAACTTTAAAAAACATATGCTTTTGTATTATATTAGTATAGCAGAATTCCGAGGTAATCGATATTTTTCAATTCAAGATGACGATTGCGCCTACTAGCGTTCATCTTAGGAACCTGAAATTAATTTCCAGCATTTTCTCTTAGCCACTTTAGCCATAAATTTTGTTACGGTTCAAATTTTTCGTGTTTTATGTGAATAGAGTTTTGTCCTGAATTTGTTATTTGTTTTCTTTTCTTTATGTGGGTGGGAAGTTTGTGTTGCATACAATCGGGTAATAAAATATTTGTGTTTATTTAGAATTAATTTTATTAATTTGTTTTTTTTTATTTTGATTTCAGCAACGATCTCGATCCCGGAACTCCCTGAACTACTTTCATCCTTTTTGAAAATCCTATTTCCCTTTTCTTGATTTCTTTCCTCTTTTTTGGTTCTTTTGGTCGTATTTATCAAGAGCGCAGGTGTAATTTTTTGTGCCTCTTTGATTTTATTTATTTTAAAAGACTCTGTGACTTGTCTCTCGGGCTCTCTCTCTTCTGAGTAACCAGTTGATACACTGTGGTGCAGGGTGATTTAGGCAATTTTTGGGTTTCGCCATTTTTGAATTTGAAAATTTTGCCGTTTCATGAATTTGCGAATTCATCACCATCGCATTAAATATGAAATCGTGTTCCCACGTTTCAAATCATCGGATTATTCCAGATTTTTGGTGTGTTTTCAAAATCAAATTAATTTCTGGTTATAAATCCTCGAACATCAGAGGCAAGCTTGCATTTTTCTAACTATTTGTTACTTTCTTCTCTTTAACTTTTCATACATTCATACTTTCTTTCATTTCCAAATTAATTAAACTACTCGTTAAATAAACTAATTTTCTACAATATTTTTTTTTTTAACTAAACTAATTTTCTACATACTTTCTTAAAAAAAAAACATTCATCCTAAATCTACGTTTCCTATTTTTTTTTTTATTATTTTCGTTCAGGTTTTTAGTAACAGCCAATTTTTTTGGTAATTTTCTAAAAATCAAAATTTTCGTTCAATCAAACGTTTCAATCCACCATCTTGGAATCATCCACCACGGTGTGTTGCTTTCCTAAAAGGAACATTAAGGATCAAATTCCTGTCTTCTTACTTCATCATTCAACATCTTCGATACTTACGTTCCCTCCTTGTCAGAGGCCATTGCTGAAGAAACTTTAAGGATACAAACAACACACGAACTTTACTTCGAAGAAAAGGTCAGGAATAATTTTTTGTTAAAAAAACATCTTTTCATTATTTTGGATACCGATTTCTTTATATATTCCGATATTTTTTTTAACTTTCGTTTATCAATTGTACGGGCTAATTTTTTTGTTAATTATTGTTGGCGAGTTTTTTTTAAATTTCTTTTTTGGAGTTTTTTTATTTTATCCGACTTTAAGTTAAATTCAACACTACGGAGTCGAGCCGCGAATTCAGATAATTTAGTTGATTTATTATTTTTTCTGGTCAATTTTTTTTGTTGTCGCTAACTTTAATATTTTCGTGTTCACTTTTATTATTTTGCCTGAATTTGAATTTTTTTTTTGAAAAGAATCGAAACTTATTCTATTTTTTGTATATATATATATATTTTTTTTCGTTAATAAAGTTGATTTTTCTTTGTATACAACTCAAGTTTATTGTTTTATTTGCTATCTGTGTGTTTGTTTACAACTTCCCTTTTTTTTCAACATCACGTCACAGTTCGTGGGCTGTAAGGGATTAACTGTGTGGTGCCTTAAAAATAAAATCCTCCCCATCTTCACTGAGCTAGGCGAGGACCCGCACTTGCGCCGTGGAATTTTGTAACAGGTTTTATGTTGTCATTACTTGTTTTGTAGGTAAGGCGTTACAATTTTTTTACCGCAAGGTTCTACAATGAGTAGTCGCCGAGATATGACACTTTGCACGCTTATTTGGCCACTCGGTACACGTTTACCCGCAATTGCTCAGGTCTCGACATGTTTAGCACTTTTACGGTAACATTCAAGAAAAATATTCGCCACTTGCTTATCATCGAACACTGGCTTCAACTTTTGGTATTAAATATATACATTTTATATATCATATTTCTAAAGATGTTTATTTAACACACTTTTTCAGTGCACGTTACAATATTCGCCAACTCCTAAAGTCACACTCTCTACTTTTATATCTCTACTAAAATCTAATTGAAAGTAGAACAAACTGTTAGTAGCGTTTACTTTATTATCAAAGTATATACTGCAGCGCTATAACTTAAACCCTAACTAAGAACATATGTATATCCTAATTGTTCATCTAACCAAAGTTTAGACACCATCAATAAATAAAACATTAATTAAGGTAGTGCAAAAATTGCTTATATACATAAATCTTCTTACATTTTACTCATAACACTTAAATATCATAAAAGGCATCCAATATTACCAGTTGATTTTATCTCATTTTTAACCTTTAAAAAAAACGTAATAATATTACAGAAAAATGGAAAGCATATTTGAAATTGGCAATCTAATATTAACTAAAAAAAATGAACTGATTTCTGAAATGTTGCAGTACAGTGTAATTAAAGTAAATGATCATCAAAGTAAAATGACTACTTATGCCATTAATTTTTTTTTTTTTGTAAATAAAAGCCATCAATTTTTTTATTTGAAGTAATTCCTCATTGTCAATCAATTTAATTGAAACACAAAATAAAATACAATCGATACGATACATAGCATTAATATTACATCTCACTAAAAAACTAAGATTTTTGTATGATTTGTACCAAAAGAAAAATATAACGAATATTGTTTTTTATTTTTCCTCCAACGTTTTTAAACCTTAATAGCCATAGCCACTTCCATAACCGCTCCATTGATTATATCCACTGTAACTTCCTTGTGGATACTGCCAATTTCCATATTGATATTGATCTCCTTGTCCATATTGTGTATAATTATATTGAGAACCTTGCTGAGAACCCGCATATTGTTGATAAGCACTTGCATTTCCTGACGAATTACTATAATTTCCATAGCTTCCATAAGAATTAGACGTTTGCTGATCGGAAGTCGTCGCCATTTTATCCTTTTTCACGGAATCTTTACCATCTTTTTTCTTATTTTCTTTACTCAATTTCACGTATTTCTGATATTCATCATAAGCTGACTGCACAGATAAAATATCGGAACCAAAATCTTCTAAAAATTCTAATTTTCGTTGAGCAAATAAAACTTTTTGGTCGATTTCAACAGATTCTTTCTCTAAAAATGTGTCTAGATAGCCCAAAATTTCTGTTTCTAAACCAGTTGTGTTTTTATGCATCGTCAAATCAATCAATTGTAAATATAATCGGGAATTATTAGGATCCTTACTTAAAGCCATATTGATTACTTCAAAAGCTTTTTCGAGATTATTTAAAATTTTTAAAGCAAATCGAGCGTATTTTATCGCTAAATTCGTTGAGATCACCTTGTTTTTCGAACTTGTTATATAATGTTCATACAATTGGGAACATTTTTCATAATCACCTCTTCGACGTTCCAAATTAATTCTTCTATAAGCAATCTAAAACAAATCGTATGTCATTAAAACATGAACAATTTGCGTCAGCCAAATAGTTTTTTTACAAGCTTTTTGAAACAACGAATTTTTACTAAATTTAACATAAGAATTGAAACACAATCAAAAAACAATTAAAACCTGAAAATAGAGGTTCTTTATGATTTCAGTGCAATGAAAAAAGCTTTAGTTACAACTGTTTGAAAAGATTATTAAACAAAAATTAAAGTATTGGTATTTGTGTTGACTATCAAGAAAATATTTTATATATTTGCTATAGGTACTGTTATCATCTAAAACTAAAATCATTTGCAAATGCATGGTATAATTCGATAAAAAATATTTATTGTACTGGAAACTTAAGCTTGTTTATGCCACTTTGGCTTGCCACGATAAATATGAAAAAGACACTTACCTGTAATAGATTTGGAACAGATTTTTCAATATTAACTAAAATTTCAGCGGATTTATTGAAGTTCTTAATTGACTCTTCAAACATAGCCCATTGTAGGTGGAGAGTTGGCTTCTTAATATGATGAATGGTGCAAGCGCGTTCATAAACATCTTTAATTTTTCCATGTAAATTTGGATCTTTTAAGCCTTCCAAATAGTGAACAAACTGAAATAAATTTTTTTAATGTTTAAAACGTACCATAAGAACTTGAATATTTTATAGCTTTTTGTCAAAGTTTAATGGTAATTAATATGAAATAAACTAAACGACGTCCATTCATTATAACCATATATTTATTAAATTAAATCACGCATTATAGCATAAGCTGGTAAGATTTTAATGTATTCAACTGTATTCAGGCATTTATTTATCCAGTTTTGCAACAAAATTTAAATTATATTGATCTTGGTTTTTTAAGATAGAATACAAATTAATTTATTATCAACATAAAAGAAAGGCGTTGTTTTTTGTATTGTTGAGTCATTTTCGTAACCTTCTGCGTTAAATCATCTAAATTTATTGTCCGCTAGATGTCCCGCTCCGTGTCGGTTCGTAGGTGAATCACCATGTATATTTTTACATAATCGAATTTGTCTATTTGCAAGGGTTAAGAATCGAATTATACGACTTTTTCGAAAAAAATGTACTGTAGCAGACATTTGTTCAAAAAATCAGGGAACACTATAGTCTTCCTAGCCAACCCCAACAATCAGTATCCCAGTACCTGAATTGCTCATCCTCTATCCTCTGGCGTTCAGTAAAACATTATTATTATAGTAAAATTGTTGAAAAATCGATCCGATCGGGTCACGCTGGGTCTCGTCGATACCAAAGTTGCTCACGATCACGCATGCTCACGTGAGTGGTAAAGAAATTGATGCCCATTCGCGGTGGATCCCGCATGACCAATGGTGACCCGACGGGACTCACGTAATTTGCACATCTCTACTATATACCTCTTATCCGGAAGATATATTAAATATAGATGTGCAAATTACGTGAGTCCCGCCGGGTCATGATACGTCATGCGTGACACGCCGTGAGCGGGCGCCAATTTTTGTACCACTCACGTGACCGTGCGTGATCGTCAGCAATGCTAATTTCAACGGGACCCGGCATAAAATAAAAACGAAGTGCGCTCCAGGACTTATTTCGCTACGAGGGGATATCAAAAATCAATATTATTTAACACGTTTGTAAAAACCATTAGAAGTATTGGAAATTATACCACAATTTCAAAGGACATCGATTTTTATAACGGTCATAAATAAAAGTCGGCTAGAAAAGAACAAGATGAAATTTAAATCTGTTAAACCAAAATTATTTTAAACCCATTATTTCACTACAATTTGCAAGAAAGATGTGTTTCTTAATGCAGGCCTTAGTGAGACGGAGTTATAAAAATCAATTTCGATATGGAAGACTTGTGGATTGTTATCTATACCGTATGTTCTAAAGGTTCATAGCTTGTACAATTTAAATCACTTTAAATGAAATCTCCATAGAATCAAGAGCCTAAACGAGATTTTGCTATAAAAACCGATTAAAAAAAGCAGTTACTACGTTAAGTATTAAAATAATTTTATTAAATAAAACGTAAAATTAAACAATTTATAACAAAAAAGGGGGTTCGACAATAAAAAATTGCGTATAAGCTGAACAAAGGTGAATTGAAAAACTAAAAGTCAGTTGGCGTCTTATAGACGCTTCCTTAGACTTACTTAGACTTACCATGTCTCTGTTATTGTTCTCAATATCTCTTTTTTATTCTGACACACAGTCAAATTGCGCATCTATGAATTTAGTCGCGTTAGTGTCGTACAAATTACCACAGAAATTACGCAGTACGTTGCATATTGGTTTTTGTATTTTTGCAAAATGCTGAAATCAACAGATTAGATCGAAAGTGATCTCAATAAGAATCCCGATGATGGACTGTATAAATTTTAGAAACATTAGAAACACAGATTTTGCTCGATGCATTAAATGCAAATCCATATTAAAATACCATTCTAAAAGTGAAAGAGTTAGCCTTTTAAGACATAAGTGCAGTGTTTCTGTTAAAACTGATTCTGAAAACCGAAGTACTTTAGACATATATGACGAAACCATTGCCAGCTGTGAAAAAGGAGCAAACTGTTAAAAAGCTTTTTTTATATATCTCGCGATTTGTTACAATTAAATAACCTTTTAGGTGAAGGGTTCTTGGAATTTGCTGAAGAATTGGTAAGTCTGAGAGCTGCTTACAGTAAACTAAATACTAAAGACATTTTAGCCTCAAGAGCAGTAATGTAAATCTGCCCGCAGAATATCATGAATAAAATGCAAGTTACAAACAATTTTAAGAAATAATGAGGCATCACATTATTTGTGGACAGATGAGTATTCACAACCAAGTTTTTTAATACTGTCTTCTCATTTATTAATTGACTATATGGAGTTGAAAAAATATTTGCGGGGAATATGTGAATTTGGGGATAAAAACACTGGCAACAATATACAAACGTTTATATTAGATATATTTACAGAATATCTAGAAACTGTTCTGTTAGTCTATCTTCTAACAGAATATCAAATGTTGAGGTCAAAATTTTAATCAATTTTTAATTAAATAGGATTTTAACTAAGTGCACGTTTATTGTAAAAACATTCTATAAACTTCATTAGTTTAGATATAGAACAAAGTTTAATTTAAATTAATGGTGAACAGAGAACACCTTAAAAGCATTAAAGAAAGTGTAAAAATATGCCAGCTTTTATTATTTATTTTAATTTTAGAACCGTCTCATTTATTTCAGAACATAATCCATTAATTAATAATCATGTTATAGATTTGATCACCTGATCCAACGGGAGTCACGTGAATTGGCGTGACCTACGCCCGAGTCACGTGAATTGACGTAACCTCTCAATTATACACGTGGGCCACTCACGTGTATAATTGAGAGGTTAGGCATGGGTCTAGATCGTGAGCTGGCATAAAAAGTCACTCACGCGCACATCTCTAATATTTAACCTATTTTTTAAAATATTTTATAACCTATTTGTCAATTTTGAAATCTTGTTTCAGGATTTCATAGCTGACTACGAAATTTTCAATGATTTTAAGTAACATTAATGAAATACTTATTCCTAGTTTGTTGAAACCTTATCATGAAATGTGATATTAATGTATCAAATTCAGCACAAAAGATGAAAAGAATTAGCAACATTTAGGTTGCCATCACCCTGGAGAGAAACCTTGCTTTTTCCTTTCCCGTATCTCTACTCCATACATATTTACGATTTTTATCAAGCTGTCAAACATTAACTACAGTCGGTACGACCTTTGTTGAGCAACGCGATTTCTCGAATCTGTAATTATAAAAACCCACGCCGCACAGCCGCCAATGACATTCGAGGCGTCTGTTATTATCGATTCCAAGAATTTGACGTACCTATCTTCTACTTCTACTCGTACTCCTTGAGCAATCCCTCAAGGAGTACGAGTTCTGTAGAATTCTGAAGGCATAAACCCAGGTATACAACTATAACACCCAATATAAGTGATATATTTGGTACAATATACGTAATAGCAGCATCTTTGAAAAAGTGTAAAAATATATGGGGATCAGATACCATAAACCAACATTGTCGATAGAAAAAGAGTTTGTAAGGTTACATAACCTATATACACAAACTTTTGTCCAAATTGATCAAGCTCTTAAATATACCTTCATGGTCAAACTTTTTAAAACAGGTGATATGGATGGACGAATCTAAGTATCTTTAATAACCATATTTGGGCTCCCAGCAACCCGCATGGAATCAAAGAAAGAAACTATTAATTTAGTTTCAATGTTATTTGAGAATATGATGGGTGGCAGCTTCACTCACAAATGATGACGGCGTTTCAACTGTGGTTTAGTCAACAAAGAAATTTAGACCTTTGGGGACGTATAAAACATCGGCTCCCCTTGAAACCTCCCCGAACCATAAAATATTACACGCAAAAAGGTTTACAGAAAAGAACGAAGGTTTCAGAAATATTAATCATAAAAATCTAACGAAAACCCTCCAATACTTTTGTCTAGATCCGCCACCACATAGTTGGGTATGTTTTACAAAGTAACATCTTCCGTCCACAATTTTAATGACATGAATGATATATGACATAATATCTATTTATTAAGTAGGATGTTGTTAATAAATAAATTATTAATTTTAGATCATGTCAATGGTAGAACACTAACATACTATGTTAACATAGTATGTTAGTACAACTAACATAGTATGTTAGTGTTCTACCATAGAGTTGAACATTTTATAGTCTGTACCATAAGAAGTGATAGTGATTCATCACATAAAAGTGAAGGAAATGGATGTACTCGCTAGAAACCATTTTACTCTCATACACGTCCAACTTATAGTTGTAATATCTATACCATATAACGAAACTAATTACGGCAATTAATGAACCACACTGTCACTTCTTGTAGTACAGATTATATGAAAATTAGTGATAATTTAAATTTAAAATACTTACTCGTAACCAAAACTCTTCATAAAGGGCACACGCGATCAGACACCTCTCAAAAAGTACAATTATTCTCGTTTGATCACCTTGTTCTATTTCAAAGTTTAAATATTCTTGCCAATTTTTTAATTGACATCTTTCCAATGGTTTTACATGAAAATAAGGTCGTTTTATCTTAAAAAAAAAACAAGTATAATTAAAATTAAAGCTGGAATCATTTGGGTTGCCATACATCCTTTAACAATGTTTGATATTTCTGATGACATACAGTGAAATCCACCTATAATGAACTCGCATATTAGGGAAACTCTGTTATAATGTACCATTTTATAAGTCCCAGTTCAAATATATGAAAAGTGTCCGGTTAAAATGGACTCGGTTTTAATAGACTCTCGGCTATAATGAACAAAAATTCGTTATTTTGTCCATTACAAGCGGAGTTATTCGGTACTTCCCCGATACATATGTACAGCTGTTAACCGTCGTCGCCTTTATAGTTTCGATCGAGACGTGCATCAGTAAGGCCCGTATTCGGAGACGAGGAATATACCCGGGTACAATTGTAACCTGTGATCTGATCGGGCGCGCTCGGGAGTCGAGAAGATGTTGGTCGTCTCAAACCGATCGGAGGTTATAATTGTACCCGGGTCACAGAATAGTCAGAAGACAAACTCGGCCTCCTAACATAAGTCGCGCATACATCATTGCGCATAGTGGTTCGCCATTTTGTCAGCATAGCGTTTTCGTACTGTTTATGTTTAGTGCGTGTTTAAATTATTTTGTTGTGTTTTGAAGTTTAGTGTTTATTTTTTATTTTTGGACAATTAAAGACAATTTATTAGTGTTAAGTGACCTATTTGATTTATTAGTTACGGTAAATTTTAATAGTTCTTAATATACTTATTATTTATAAGTTGAATAAAATAATAATGTAAATCATAATTTATAGGACTCCGTTGGATCTTTTTATTTCATTATACAGCTATAAAATACATAAAAAGGATAGCACATAAGTGGGTAAGAATTTATTGCAAAGAAAGATAGATCTATATAATGTAATGTTTAAAATAATATTTATAAGTAGGTTGTAGACCGTTTTAGGCATGGAGAAAAGAAAACAAGCAGGGTCAGTGTGCGCAGCAATGAATTGCTACAATAAACAATATGTTTCCCAACAGAGTTTCTTCCGATTCCCAAAAAATGTTACAAGGTAATATAAACAATTAAAAAGGTTTATTAATAATTTGTTGGAATTGCCTGATATGGCAAATATTTCATTGTATTAACAAAAAAATCATTTCAGGGCTACTACCTGGGCTGTAGCATGTGGAAGAGAAGATTTACTTCAAAATGTGGAAAATTTATATAATGGTTATAGATTGTGTGGTGCACATTTCGAACCTAAAATGTTCCTTAATGACCTTAAAAACAGGTTACAAACAAGTGCAGTACCAACCATATTTCCATCTCTGGAGAGCTCATCAGTTATGTCTGAACATAATTATTCTTTTTTCACATTTAAAAGCTGTCCTATGCCTATCATGAAAGCTTGTCATGTAAAAGGTAATTTTAAATATTTAATTATTTACTGCTTTCTGCATTTCATAAGCAACTGTGTATTTCCTTTTTATTAAAGTTCATACAATATAATTTCTTATTTATAGATAACACACATGAATTAAACTTAGAAAATAAAGAATCAACAGATGCTATGCACACAATTATTGAGCACATAATTCCAACAAGTGATAATCAAGATTCTCTATCCATAGAAGAAGCTTATGAACAGCTTAATTCTGGTAAATATGAATATATAAAATAAATTTTAATTTCATTTTATATTTTGTTTATTTAGATACCAGTTATTACAGTGGCAGTTCTATATATTCCACCCCTATAGAAATTCAAATACCTGAACCAAATGACGAATCTACGGATGAATCTTTACTTTCACCATGCAGCAGTACACAGACTCCTACAAGATTCAGTTTACATTCGCCCCGGAAAGATAAACTGAGACAAACAATAAAAACACAACGAAATCAAATATATGCTTTAAAAAAAGGAAACAAAAGCTTTTAGAACAATTAAATTCATTGAAAGAAAACATTTGTGATCATGTAAATTTAGAAAACTACTTAAACTGTACTTACAAATTCTGTAAATCAAAAGAACTTGCACAGTTTATCAATGTACAAGTTGTGCAATCGCAAAAGAAACCCCATGGAAGAAGATATTCATTGCAATTTAAAAAAGAGGCACTGTCATTATATTTTGCTAATCCAAAAATGTATAGAAGAAACTTGCAAAAAAATTTTGTTTACCATCTGGGGTAACATTATTAAAACTGGTTCAGTACATCAAGTTAAACCCAGGGATTAATAATGATGAATTTTTCAAAATATTACAAGAAAAGGTCAAAAACTTTAATGCTGATAACAGGCTTTGTGTATTTTATGCAATAGGTAAAGATAAAATAATTGGATTTGAGGAAGCTGGTACAGCTGAAGGAACAACATTTAAACCTGCACTGAGTGCTTTGGCATTTATGATCAGAGGAATTAATTGTAAATGGAGCCAACCAATATCTTATTATTTTTTTACAACAGGAAAAAGAATTGATTATTGAAGGAATAAAAAAATTAAAGGCTATCAACATCAAAATTTGTGCAGTGGTAAGCGACATGGGCTCAAACAATCTGCAAGCTGCTCGATTTTTAGGAGTTTCTATTGAAAATCCTTTTTTTTTTGTTGAAACAGAAAAAATCATTTATATGTTTGACACCCCGCATTTGTTACAGGCGACGAGAAATAATCTCATGAAATATAAATTCGTATATGACTCAAATGAGGTTTCATGGGATCATATCGTTAATTTTTATAATCACGATAAAGGTTACTCAACAAGAGCTGCGCCCAAATTAACTCAATCACACATCTTTCCCAATAACTTCCAGAAAATGAAAGTTAAGTTTGCCTCACAGGTGTTTAGCGCAACAGTTGCTGCCGGCCTGAATCTATACAAGATTTGGGTTTTTACCAGCAAAGGCAGCCGCCACATCAGAATTTGTAACAAGAATGGACAAGTTATTTGATATTTTAAATTCATCGACAACACCAACCAGCAAAGATTACAACAAAGTTCATAAAGGTTTGGATTACTAAACAAATTTTTTAAAAGAGTGTGATGAATTCTTTAAAAATATCAAAATTTTTAATACATTTGGTGAACGAACAAATAGCATCAAATTTATACAGTGCTCTAGAATCACAATTAATGGATTGTTTAATTTATGGGAATTTTTACAATCAAATTCTAATTTAGAATATTTGTCCACTAGGAGGCCAAATCAGGACGCCCTGGAAAATTTTTTTGGGTCAGTACACCAACAAAATGGCAACTGCACTAACCCAACAAGTATACAATTCCAAAGATCATTCAATAAACTTATTTTTGTAAAATTATTAAATTCTGGTACAGAAAACTGTGAGGGAGATTATGATGGTATCTTGTTAAAATTGGGTGAATTAATTCCAACCATCAGTAGAGAAAGTATGGATTCTAGTATCATTGAAAGAACTGATAACATTGATAACATTTCCGTAAAAGATTATCAGACAAATGATATTCTTGAAAAAATTTTTATTAAGTATATAGGCGGTTATCTCATTAAAAAGTGTTTGGAAATACATACCTGTTCGATATGTGAAGAGTACGCTAATTCTAATAAGGACCTGGACGATTCTTCAATATTTTGTTATTTTAAGGCGTACGAAAGTAATCAAGAGAACATGTTTGGGAAATTACAAATGCATCACAATTTTATTTATTATATCGCCTCATTAGATGCGTTATTCAAAAATAATTTTGTAAATTTTGCAACTAAAGCTAATATTGTAGTAAATTTTGTAAATTTATTTAATGACAATTGTAGATATAAACACCCCTGCCCATCTTTTCCATATAATTACTGTATTAAACTATATACTAGGGTAAAACTGTTTTATACATTAAAATATGTAAACAGAAATTTTAAAAATCCTAATGTTAGTAAAAAAAACCATTGTCTGGCAACAGCAGTAATAAAACGTATTTTATATTGTATTTTTATTTTCTTATTATTTTTAAGAAACGTTCTACAAAAATTACCTAATCTTTTTAATATTTATAACTTTCCTTAAAATTTGCTTCTAACAACAAACTCACATAGTTTCATAAACAACAAAATCACTGTTTTTATTTTTTTATTGTTTTAAGTTATGATTATTATAATGTGATATTTATTATTAATTTCCAACAATCATTTATATTGCTTATTTATAATTTTTGTGGCGATCTTTCGATAAATTATGCATTAATGCGGCCCTGTGCTGTCATCAAAATTTTAGTGAATCAAACCTGATATCTATGCCAACATCACGACGATTTCAAGGACACGTTATATCTAAGGTAAAAGATAAGGTTAAATAAGGTTACTAAGGTTAAATATCTAAGATGCCGACAGAGAGTTTGTTTTCTGTATATTCTGTGCCCGGGTACATGATGTATCCTCGTCTCTGAAAACGGGCCTAAGTGTCGATTCTTTGTTTTCATCATAAAAATGTCAGAAAAATGTAAAAAGCGTGCATTTACAATGCATGAAAAATTTATGACAGTCGGTGAAATTGAAAAAGGAACTTCTCAAGTAGAGATTTGTATGAACATGAGGTTAAAAAAATCAACTGTTTCTAGCATATGGAAGAACCGCGAGAAAATTAAAAGTGTATTCACCCTTAAGTGAATAAAAGGCGAAACATGTAGTGGTGGTAAAATGTCTAAAGATGCTTCGAGGTCGGAAAAGCGAAAATTACAGATTAGTGAAATTCAATGCATAACATTCTCATAGTGTATATGACATTGTTATGTTTGTTTTTACGAAAATTTAAAAGCCCTAGATGCTTTAAAATGCACTAATAATAAAGCATGGATGACATCACAGATATTTGTTGATTACTTAAAGAAAAGGGACAGAGAGCTTATTACAAAAAAACGCAAAATATTGTTATTACTCAATAATTGTCATGCCTATCCAAACGTACAACTTCATAACATTAACCTACATTTCTTTCCACCCAATGCCACAACAGTCTTGCAACCTATGGACCAAGGTGTCATTTGGAATATGAAACAAGTTGAAACAAATTGTGGAAATTCCAGAAGAAACCAATCTAACAAAATCTGCTGTTAATATGTTAAGTGTTGCATGGGAAAGCGTTTCTCCAGACACAATTGGCAACTGTTTCCGTCATGCTGGCCTAGTAGAAAATAAATTTGAAGCAATGGATTTCGACCTGGAGGATGATATACCTTTGAGTGAACTAGTCGAAATCAATAACATAATGGCTTTAAACAAGTTTAATAAATACATAAGGTTTGATGAAAATCTGGTAACCACAGAAGAATGCACAGAATCATTTACTAAATCATTGTTTAGTTCAGGATTTACTGCAAGAACCGCAGTAAGAAGATGCACAAGATGCAGAATTAGAACAGTCCGAAATTGTAATAAGAACCAAAGAGGCAATGAATTCCATAAAAAAATTGCAACAATATTTTCAGCAAAAAGGGGATAGCACTGAGACTATTGCAGTACTCAACAAAGTCGTACTTATTCTACAAAAGGATTATGCAAACAAGGCATGTATCCAAACAAAGCTCACATACTTTTTTCAAAAAATGGAATATTACATTTATGTATTTCTATTTTATTTTCCTGCCTTTATGATGTCAGTAATAGTCTTCTATCCTTAAAAAAAAGTAATCAATAAAATTCCTTTTTTTAATGTGTAATAATTATTCTGATGAGATGAACAGTCGGTTATAATGGACTATTTAACTCTGTCCATTGTAGTCCCTTATAAGCAGATTCCACTGTATTTAGAATCAAGTTCCAAAGTCAATTTTGTACTCTATTTCAACATTCAAAATATTTTAAAAGAGTTACGTAACAATTAAAAAAAGTTATATAACAGATAAAAATTTTCTAAAAATACAAACCCCTTCTTCAAAATTCCATCGGCTTGTAACAGCTGTTGAGGTATTTTTATGGATCTTCCTTCGAATCGAAATGATTCTTTCCCGAATCGCCTTCGTTTCTTCATCAGAACTGGTTTCTTCACGATCTTCACCGGGAGGAAGATCCGATTTATCGCCACTAGTTCCAGTCGGTTCTGACGTCGATGAAGCATCATGCTTCAAAATGTGCTTAACTTCTTTGCGAAGAGCCAAAAATTCGTCAACTTCTAAGATTTTATTTGGTGTATTATTTGAAACATGTTCTTGGAAACTAAATATTAACAAATAAAATGGATTAATAAAAACTGGAGTATTTAAAATTAAACAAAATAATTGTAATTTATTTAAAATCAGATGGCCCTTGCGAAATTTCTTCACTTTTAATGCAGGATCACATTAGAACGTCTAACATGATCTTTAAACAAAATCATCATTGTTGTAATTAAAACAGTATTTGATTTTTAATTCTGGTAAATTTTGAAATTAGGTTACATGTTCATAATCCTCAGATGGGAGCTTGAAGTTACATAAGCTTTATTGAGCTTCTCATTTTTAATAAGTAAAGAGGGATTATTTTTTAACAATAAACTTACTTATCAAAATGAGTGACGTATCCTTGAGTGGGCGTTGTTAAAAGTCGATCATAAATCCCAGTCACGTGTTGATATCGTTTTGCTTCATTTTCCCATTTGATATAACTCTCCCAAAGACGGTCTGAACGAAACTCCAATCCACAAGCAGCGACTGCCCTTTCAAATTGTGCACGTGTGAAGTCCTCGTCCTCTTCCGGTTGTTTGACCATTGTCTTTACGTACGTCAAATAATGGATCCAAAGATCAACCGATAAAGGAATCGCCTTCAAACCTCGCTCGAACACCTTCACATTTGATGAGAAACATAGTTAAATTAAAAGAAACGTTTTAAAAACCTATGGACATTTAAAATATTTTTATATAATGTTGTAGATCAACCTAGCCATAAATAAGAAGAATATAAATAATATCGTAATATATGATTATATGCATATTTCAAATTTTTTTACGTATTTCATTCGTATCCTTACATTTTTGAGAGTTTATTGTCGTCAATAACCAACCGGAATTCCATCGTTGACATCGTGACGTCAAAAACCCAATGTTCAGAGAGAGAGAGGGTGCTAGTGTCCCGCCGTTTGTTTGACAAGAAGCTCGAATATTTTTATGATTTTTTCATTTACACAACAAACAAACACTATTCTAATGTATATAATACATACTTAAGTAAATCGTAAGTATTGTATATAATAATAAAATACAAAGTCACTATCTCACATAAAATAGGTAATAAATAATAAATAGTAGTAATAATAGTAATACATTTCAATGGCGAAAGATGGAGCTGTGGGGATTTTAAAAAATGAGAATTACGTGTATTGCACAAAACGGAATAAGTATTGGGATTTTCATAAAAAAAAGGAAAATAATACTTACCTCTTCGCATTTCTTTTTGTTTCCTTTCCTTTTTTCGTAATCGGCATATTTCCGCCAATAACCATAACAGTAAGGGTAATGGGATAAAAAGGCATCGTATGCTTCTCGCGCCGCTTCCATATCGTTCTAAATGTTAGACAAAAAAATAGAATAATAATTTTATTATATAATAAATTCTTAAATATAAATAGGAGTTGTTCATATATCAAATCTTGAGCTGATAGAAATTTTAATTTTTGATCACTTATTCAAATTTATAGTGTTAAAAGTGGTTGAGAACAAGGTTGGCCATAGTGCATTAAAATATAAAAGCAATATCTGTTTCATTACCAGTACTTCTTGAGAGTATAAAAATTACATTGCCACTAAATATTTAACGGTAGTGAAAAAAATGCGATACGATATGATTTGCCTCTTTTACTAGTTCTCAGTGGTATCCTAGATAATTAGTAGATTTATTAGTGCTAGTACGATTTAAAAATGTAAATTGCGTGAGTTATACAAAATTAGCAGTTTCTTAACGTGTTAAGTACAAAATTTTATCCAACCCCGTTTTAAAATTGAACGAAATCATATGAATTTAATCTGAATTAATCTTACATTGCTTATGTGTCAAATAAATTTAAATTAAAAGAATTTACTTGGGCGTTGCTACGAATATTCATAATAACATAAAAAACAAATCAATATTTAGTTAGGTAATGGTTTCATTACACCACTACTATCCTTGCCCCAGGTCAAGGCACTTTAGAGATAGATATCTTCGAAATCGCTCGATGAAAAAAATTTTGTTAAAGTTTATTGTAATCAGTGAACATTTCTGTGTTTCAGATGTTAATTAGGAATTTTTCGGCTCTGCGGTTTTCATTTATCGCGAGTTAAGTAAAACGAGTACCCGATTTTTAAGGGTGCCGGCGACATTGTCTACTTTGCGATTTTTTTTTCTCAAAAACTCTTCGACGAAAAAACTCAAATTTAAATTGGTGATAACCCGATGCGTTGTTAATGTGGGGCATATTTTATTTTATCCATATTCCATATAATTTCGCGGAAAATCGCGGTTTAATAAGAAGCGGTTATTTTGAAAACGAACGGGCTTATGTCAACGCGATTTTCAACCAAATTTGTTGAATAATGTCGTTTATCGGACACCGTTATCAGTTTTTCAAAATTATGTCTCCCTAATTTTTTTATGAGCGATTCAGTGGAATTATAATATCGATATCGATGTCTAAAGTAAAAGGCCTTGACCTGTGGCACGGACAATAGTGGTGTAATGAAATGCTATGGATAACATTTGTAAATTAGCATTTCATTACTCCATTTTGTTTGTCTCAAATTTTTGGTCATGTAATCTACAACTTTAATAAGCTAAACGCAGTTTTTAAATATTTTAATGTATTCAATGTTTTTTAAATAATGGTTATGACGATTGAACTAAAATTAGAACTAACACTAGCACTAACACTAGAACTGGTTCTAACTGAAGTTTCTGAAGAAGGTTGCAACATAGCATCCGAAACGTCAAACATTTTTTCAAAAAACGCAAGGCGAAACCCGAAAGTTTCTAGTTTTAGATCTAGTGTTAGTCCTAGTGATACTTCTAGTGTTAGTGCTAGTGTTAGTTCTAATTTTAGTTCAATTAACACCGGTCGTGAAAGCCTTCGTACTTAGGTTATGACGATTCTTTATGATTGTTGGCTTTAAAAAACAACAATTAAGATGCTCTGAGGAAGATTGAAAATAAATGACAATCGAAATTTAGCATTTAAAAAAAAGTCGATTTAATTAACACATCTTGTGGACTGTTTATCCCGATTAAGATTTTGTACTTGTTCTGTAAAATGTGATGTTACAAAACGTCAAAATAACATATAAAACCTAACATTTCCTAGAGGCGTTAGATAAAAAAATAGTACGTCTTGTTAATGAATATATAAATTAAAATATTTCGTAATAATCTTTAAAACACAAACCATTTTATTATAAAAGTATGTTTTTGTGCCAAGGTTGTTGGTTTGTTGAGTTTATGAGTACTTTGTTGGATATGAGTATACAGGTGTCTCTGAAATGCTTGTACAACGGAATACCACAGATTCCTTAGATAATTATGTAGGCGATGACTACATAATTAAAATTTCTGAATTGCCCATTTAGTTCTGGAACTTTTTTGTCCCTTATAAGATTTTGATTACATTAGTGGTTACGCCAGAAAATTGGATTTTTTGAACATCTCATGCTTATGACTTCCTCTTTCAACTCACAATTGACCCTTTGGATGAGTAATCACTGAGGTTCTTGCCTAAAGGCAGGCGACTTCTTTGATGTCAATTTTTATGATGCTTACTATTTAATGATGCTCTCATACCCTCAAAAGCTATGCATTTTATAGTGCGTCTTAGATTTGAATAATATGGAAATTAGAAACCGTATATTGAAACAACAATCTTTAAGTTTTCTTTTATAAATGACGTTCCAGTTGATGATAAAATGTATTCGTAAGTACAACAACCACCAAAACGCCACTGAGGGCAAGTGGAGGAAGGAAATCATATTGTTTTGTTACAAATATCCCGTGCAAGGCAATGGTTTCAAAAAAACCCATTTTTGAGTAGAGACTTTGACATTCGAAACTGGAAATGTTTCTTCTTCGCGTGCTATAAAGGGTGTGGGCAAGTTAGCCCCCCATTTTTTTGATTTTTAAATAAATGGAAAAGATTACATGGAAAAGATTACAAGCGCATTTTATCGTGTCGCGTCGCGCTGCGCGGTGTTGACTAGTGCAAATCGGCCTTAAGTCGAGGTTTTACTTTTTTGAACCAATCATAATCTTTTGAACCATAGAATCCCATGGTACCATTTTCTGTACTTCATTTCGGGACATCCTGTTTTAATTTTTAATATGCTTAATTAATAGATTTTATTAAAACTAAGTTGTCCGTCTTACAATTAAATAACTTTTTGGTACTTGAAAATAATAAATTTTCTACCTCTTGATCGACATACTGCAATAAGTAAGTCCATCCAGTAAAATCAGTTGGATCATCATTGACAGCCTTCCAGTATTTGTCAAGTTCAGGTAGCTTCTTCGGTTTCTCTTTTTCCTTTTCTTTTTGATCTAAATCATCTTGATCCAAAAACGGTTTTTTGGCAGATATTTCACTCTCAGAAGTTGGTGAACCCGGATCATAATCACCTTCAGTCAATTTACGTTTGGTGCCACCATCTCGTTTCACCGCTGGAAGTTCATCTTCAGACACAACCTGTGGAACAGTTATAGTATTTAAAAAAAAGTATGAAAACTATCAGACATCACAGAGAAAAAACTGGAACTCTAGGTTTAATTATAGTTTAATTATCAAAATATGGACAATACTCATGTTTTAGATTTCTTTATATCGAATTGTCAAAATTTAGAATGAAACTTTAGTGTTATCGAAAATACAGCTCACAAAATTATATTTTAACGTGGAATATTGTCTGTATACACTACTTTATAGTGAGCAGATAATGTAATGGTTTGTGAAAAATACACTATTTATGAGACAAATATTTCAAAGAAACAGTAATTAGCTCAATATGAAATTCAAATTGTAAATATCGATCGATTCATTATATTTTAAATTAATAAAAGATATTTCTGGGCGATTCAACTATTTCTTTTAAGATAATTTAATAAAACTTACTTCTGTGTCGGCTGGAAGTTCAGCTCTCTTAGGGCCAGGAAGTTCCTCATCCGAAACTTCTTCCGTTTCTGGCACTTTCACGGCTTGAACAGTCGGCAATTCATCTTCTGATATGTTTTCCGTATCAGGATCAGGTTGTAACTGAAAAAAGCGTTCTATGAAATCTATTTAAATAATAAGGTTAAAACAGTTGATTTTTGCATTAAATAAAATGATAATCAAGTGATTTTGTAAAAAAAGGTAAAATGTGTTCTTTGTTTAATCAAAATACATTTTCTCCCACATTTCTCTGAAATAAAGAGGAATATCGAAAACTAAAGAAAAGTCAAAAATTGGATACCCTTTTCATTTAATTCACGGTGAAAAGAAAATTCGTTTTATTTCATTCGTTCTATTTCAAAAGTTGCGTATAATATGAATAAATGTAAATAATGACAAGAATGGTAGATTCAACTAAAGTGTTTTACTGGTATATGACTACGATTTATGACGACTGTTTAGGCAGGAAGTGAGGAATATCAGGATATTTCTCACATTAACAACAGTGGTTGCGAATATAGCTCTGACTTTGGCAGTGAATTTAACTACGTAGAAGGCGACGAAGGCTTGTGAAAAAACAATGCACCAAAGAATATGAAGATTTAAAGAAATTTCGACTAAAAACAGATTTACTTGATGCTCACCCATTTGACGTTTGATGGTTATTAATCAATTTAAAATATTGTAATAAAAAAGTTTTATCTCCTAATTTTTTTAATAAAACCGACAATATGCATAGTCATGAATATTTACGCAAATTGGATGTTTCTTACATACACCACATGTGGCAAATTTTATACCTGGGCTTATACATATAATTACTTAGAAATTACGATATACAATCTTTATTTCCTCAATAAAAGGCGTCGATGGAAGAAAATAACGGCCCGAAAACTTGTTTTTACAACAAAAACCACTTTCGATAGAAACTGCTGGTGCATATGAAAAGGATTAGACCCCTTCTTCAGAACTCTGCAGAACTCTACTATCCTTGTCAGAGGTCAAGACCCCTCAGTTTAGAGATCGATATCTTCGAAATAGCTCGATGAAAAAAATTGCGGTAAAATTTATTATAAACAGTGAACATTTCTGCGTATACAATACGCAGAAATGCAGAAATGCGGAAATGCGCAGAAATACGCGTTAATTTAAAAATTTTCGGATCTACGGTTTTTCTTTGATCGCGAGTTAAGTGAAAAGATTACCCGAATTTTGAGAATGCCGGCACCTTTGTCTACTTTGCGATTTTCCTTTCTCAAAAGGAAAGACACAGTTATCAGAGATTATCAGACACCGTTATCGATTTTTTAATATTAGGTCTCCCTAATTTTTTATGAGTGATTTAATAGAATTATAAATTAAAGAGAAACAGAAATAAGCCATGCGGAGAGAGGAGGGTTCCGGCCAATCCGACTTTTTCGCGATATTCCGCGAAACTATATGGAATATCGATAAAATAAAATACGCCTCACATTAAGAGCACGTCGGTTAATCACCAGTTCAAATTTGAAATTTTTTCGTCCAATAGTTTTTGAAAAAAAATCACAAAGTAGACAAAGGTGCCGGCACTCTCAAAATTCGAGTACTCTTTTCACTTAACTCGCGATCAAAGAAACACTGCAGATTAGAAAATTTCCAGTGAGGAGTACAAGAACTGTGATCATTTTTTTAAAATAATGATGAAGGGATCTAGGTTCACAAATATCCTTTTCATAGGCATCAGCAGTATATCAAAAGGATTTGTTGCTGCAAAAAGAAGTTTTTGGATCGTTTTTTTGCTTCATGGCCGTCATTTATTGAGGAAATGAAAATTTTAAATCGTAATTTCTAAGTAATTACATGTATAAACCTGGGTATATAAATACAGGGTTACTGTTAACTCGCTACAGGACATTAAAGGGCAGCCAAAATGCAACAATTTAAACCCCCTATGTGTATATCCGAAAATTAACAGTTTTCAAGATATCACATTTTTGTGTTAAATAAAATAAACTGCTTGTATAATGGCATCAATTTGAATTGTAATTGAAGGCCACCTATTATCATATCTTTTGTCACAATTAAAAATCCGAACATGCTCAACAGTTCAAAATATATCAACAGTAAAGACAGATATCTTTTGAACAAAAATTGATAATCTTAAACTCATGTCCTATATCTCAAAAAATTATTGTGACAGCGGCAAGTGTGCGAATTGCTAAAATAATTTCTTTGATTTGTTAGCTTCTTAACAATGTATGATTGTTCAAAGAATTAAGTTAATTACAACGTCAAAAAGATCATTTACTCAGTACATATTACGTAAAGATAAAATTATTTTGTGAAAAAATTAAACAAAAAATAAAAGATAACACTAGTTTTAAAGTTAAATTCACACATCTTGCTCAAAGTGGTCCGCTCGATTGAGAGCACAGGCATGCAAGCATTTTCTGAGTTCACTTTTATTATTAAAAAAGTGAACTCCTTGTAGTAAAAGTCTCCCTCATTACTTTCGCTGCATTTTTTATACGCTGCCTCAACTCTTCCACGTGGTTTTCTGGGGTTTGATATACAAGATCTTTCATGTTGTCGACACATGACATAACAATCACATGGGGTTAAATCGAGGCTTTTCGCAGGACAAGTGATTGACCCTCCTCTACTAATCCATGTATTCTGATACGTCTCGTCCAGCCGCTCGCGTATTCTAACTCTAAATTGTGTTGGACAGCCGTCGTGCATGAATATTATGTTCCTTCCAGTTTTCTCAGTCGTGCCAGTAACTCCCACAAATTGTTTCGTAAAAATTCTTCATAATTTTCGCAGTTTAATATGGGAGGTAAAAAGTGTGGTCAAATTAGTTTGTCGTTAATTATACCCATCCAGACGTTCAAATATCTTCGTTGTGAGTAGGTTGGTTTTACTTTTTTAGTGTTTCCGTGGATCTTTGGAGCCCAAGAGTGGCAGTTACGGTAGTTAGTTACTGCGTCTTTGTCAAAATTACACTTATCTATCCATAAAATTTTTCTCAAAAAATCCGCATTTTTGGCATTGGCGTTTATCATAAAGTGGCAAAATTGTAAGCGTCTCAACGGATCTCCATCTTCAAGTGTTTGCACTGGTTGGTAATGAAAAAGATAGCGACCTGACTCGCGCAGTACATTCTATACCTTCCACTGCGATATCCCAAACTGGCGCGCCACTACGTTGGTTGAAGTGTTAGGGTCTTCGTGGAAATGACGAAGTATCTCTTCTTCGTCTTCAGGGACATAGATTTTTGGCCTTCCGGTGTCTTTTTGTTGTCATTGAACCATACCAGTTTCAGAAATTCTTCGATAGATGGAACTAAAGACGTAAACATGTGGACGTCGACGGTTCGGGAATCAAGGATGGTATTCCCTCTGGGCTTTAGCGGCATTACCAGAAAACAGCAGTTAACAACAGCGAAATAATGTAAAGGATAGCAGTCAGATAACAAAATTTGTGATTGAATGACTTAAAGTTGTAATTAAGTAAATAAGTTAGATAGCAACCAATCACAAAACGTCAAAGCAAATAAGAAAAGACAGTCCCCAAATTACCCCAAATCATTTTTCCTACATTACGTGAAAACCAATTACTGATAGACATTCAATAGCTTTTTTTGAACATTCATATCTTTTTAGGAAGCTAACAAACAAGGAAATTATTAAGCAATTCGCACACTTGGTGTCATAATAGTTTTTTAAAATAAAGCGCCATTTCAAGAATAACTAATTTTTCTACAAAAAAAATCAATCCTTATCAATGATTAATTTTGGATTGATCAGCATGTTCAGCTATTTGATTATGACAAAAGGTCTGGCTAAGAGTTGACTATCAATTAAAATTCAAATCGATTCCATTGTATAATTTTTCTTTATTCAAGAAAATGTGAATAAATGGGTATTTTGGTAAATAACCTAAAATTCCAAATATCTTGAAAACTATTAATTTTCGGATATACACATAGGGGGTTTAAATTGATACATTTTGGTTGCCATTTAACCTCCTGCAGAGAATATGTCGTTATCAGTAACCATGTATATCATTGAATAGGTAATAGTAATATCTCTGAGAAAATGTAGAATTATATAAGGATGTCCCACTTAAAAAAAGAGAACACAATAAAGAACACCCCATCAAATCATAGATGAACGGATCATGGTCTTTCTATCGCAATTAATATTCCAAAATCGACTATGACGTTTTAAGCATATATCTTCTACACTGAAATCTAGTTTAACAGATAAAAATAAATTGGACAGATTGCAGCACAAAAAAATTCTAAGAATAGGCTTAAAGAAAAATTGATAACAAAAAATGTAGAATCTGTTACAGCAGAGTGTTGAAAAGAATGATGCAATAAAATTTCCATAAACCTATAAAACCAAAACAAAATACGTACAGCAAGGTAATGCTAAACCGTATTTCAGTTAGTCCGTCCAACAGTTATGCAATAAATTGAAAAAAAAAACTGTTGGCAGCGTTTTTATCACATTACAAACATGTATGGAATCAATTGTTTTAGCGGATGGAGGAAAGTCTTATAAAATTCCACATATAAATAAAGCAATACTTTGTTACAAGGGTCAATTAGCAGAAAAATATTTATGTTCTGAAGAAGCATACTATAGGGTGAAAACTTATTTTAATTAAATTTATATTACAAAATTATTTATATTTAATTACATTCCTTTAAGAAGAATTATGTAAAATTTTAGTTGTATTAATTTAGTTTATATATATACTAAGTTTTAGTTCATATATAAATGTATCATATTTCTGGATAACAAAAATTGCCAAATTTATACCATATTTTCCAAAAGAGGAAGTAATAACTACGAATTCTTATAGGCAAATTTTGCAAGAAATGGTTTGGTATATTAAAATATTAAATTTGAATAAACCACAATTACTTACCACAATCTTTTCTGATTTAACATTATTGGTTTCCTCCTTTTCTTCCATTTCATAATCATCATTGTTTGATTTTGGATCAATTTGTTTGTCAACAATTTCTTTATCATCATCTTCTCCCATTTCATTTTTTTCCTTATATGTATTGTTTGTAGACACATTTATACCTTCAATCTCTTCAAAAGTGATTCCTTGGTCATCATTTATATTATTCTCTTCATCATTTTCACCATCAAAAGGCATAGTAATTATGGGCTCATTTTCAATATTATCTTCTGTTTTTCCATCCTTTCTTTCTACTTCACTTCCAGGAATATTTTCTTGTTCTGAAGTATCTTCATCCATTTTCTCAGCCATCTCCTAAAGTAATTAAAATAATTATTGATTAATAAATAATCTGAAAAGAAAGTTTTTTGCGCACAGTAATTTTAAATACTTTTGAAACCATGTGTTGCTTTGAATTTTGCCAATATTGATAAATAAGTTGAAATATGAACCAGTTTTAAAATATGGGTTTCAAACGTATTTCACATCACAACTTTTTACTACAGCATTTTAATAATTTTACCTCAATCTCCATCACAAATTTAGTTTCACCTTCATCCTGTTGCAAACCATTTGCATCAAGTATTTCTTCATTCATCTCATTTGATTTCTCCATTCTCAATGCATCACCTGTTATGAGCTCCTCTTCATCTGAAACTTCAACTTCCATCAACACAATTTTTTTTCTTGTTTTTCGTGTTGTTTGCTTCGGTTTTGAAGGAACGGGAGTACGACCTGAGCGAGTTTTACGACCTAAAAAAATAAATATGTTACGAACGCGGTTGTGATCCGGTTACAAACGCTTTTATCTGTATTTACCTTGAGGTTGGTCCAAGTTTTCATCGGATACTTCCATAACTTTATTAGTGTATTAGACAATTAATATTCAAGAAAAAATAAATGCGATATTGAAATGGGAAATAAATATAATCGTTTTGGTGTTGAACAGGAAATGACAACAGGACAACGCACACGGATTATTAACGTTTGTAGAGGGCGTTTGTGCGTCTGTAAAACGCTTTTCGATGTTCGATTTGGAAGATGGAAGATGTTTGTGTATGCTATGAATGTAGTTATATGCCAATCTATGATGACTTTAAGAAATGTAACAGCTTAGAACGACTTATAACAAAAGGTTAATTGCTATACAAAGAAGAGTGACTTACTATTACATCAATATTTATATTTTCATTTAAATGTAGGCTTAAATCAATCGAACCTTCGGCGATTGTAATAGTTATTTACTAAAGTCCCTAGATTATCAAGTCCGCGGTTTGCCGCCATTTTGGCTCGAATGTCACGCGGGAAATTTAAAATATGTAGGGAAACTTACTATTTAACTAATGACAGATTTAATTATTTTTTATTGAAGCATATATTTCACCCGCTTGGTTTTCTTTTAATGAATTGTTTAATCTTTGTTATTTCACTAAACAGAAATTATTGAATTTTCGAAGAACATTGTGAGAGATAAAAAATTATCTATTAAAATATTATTAGAATACTTTTGTCTATCTAATTTAAAGTAATTTCTCCCGAAAATGTTCTTATGTAATTAATATTAATTTTGATTACTCTTAAAGTAGAAAACAGTCCTCTTTAGAAGTCTGTAATAAAAAAAATCGCATATTATATTTAAAAAAAAATATCAATGACGTCATAACTCGTTGAAAAATGAATGAAAAAATTGAAAATCTACTCAAAAAATGTAAAAAAATTTATGAATCTTTAGACATGTCTTTTCGTTAGCGGTTTATTTATAAATCGTTTTAATGGTTTTATCAAAATTATCCGTTACTATATACTCTTACGGTTTTAGAGATATACACCCTATATCTCTGAAAAGTGCAATTTCGAAAAGTCGTAATAACTTTTTTCTTACTGAAAAATCTTCGCTTCTGTGAACACATTTCGCAAACAACCTTTTATATAAAATTTTTTCTCGGAAACGGAGACTATTAGAGCAGATTGGTTCGTATACCAAATTTATGCAAAAATGTCTGAGGAACTTGTTTAAGTTATGCAAATAATCAAAATGTTAACAATGAAAAAGATATGACTTCTTTAAAGTAGATTGTTTAAAGTAGACAGCACCATCTGGCCGATAGATAAAAAATAATACCAAATTAATATTTGCCGTCTTAAAAGGTGCTAATGTACCAATTATCATATTCATAATGTAAGAGAAAACAAAATTATTCAAGAAAAATCTGTATCTTCGTTAATATTAACACTTTCGGCATATACGAATTCATGTTCATGCCCTTTGGTCTTCGCAACGCGACATAAACCTGTCAAAGGCTAATAAAAAACCTCTACGAAAAGCTTCTTTACTCTAGAAACCTCGGACGAAGTTCTCCGAGGTTTCGATTTCGCCTACGACTATATCGACGATTTTCCACGACAGGTCGACAGGTTTTTCATCGTTTAAGGGAAAATAGAAATCTGATAAACCCTGCCAAGTGAATTTTCGGGAAACCGCAAGTGAATTTCTTGGGATTCAGCGTCGCCTGCGGAGGAATAAACCCTTTACCTGAGGAGATCCAGGCTCTCAAAGAATTCCCACGACCGATAACGGCAAAAGAGGCGGTGCCGAGAGCAGCGGAACTACAGTTGCCCCTTAACGACCTTTTAAAGGGCAATTTAAACGGCAAGACACTAATCGTCTGGTCGGAAGCGGCCGTCTAAGCTTGCGGAGACTGCAAGGAAGCGATGGCAGAACCTACCACTTGCCATTTCATGCGACGCCTCCGATTTTGCCGTCGGAGCAGCCCTGGAGCAGCAAGTTGGCGGAATTTGGCAATCGTTCGGTTTCTTCTTCAGGAAATTGAGTGCCACAGAAAAGAAATACGGCACCTACGGCAGAGAGCTGTTGGCCATCTACAAGACTATCCGATACTTTTGGCACATAGTGGAAGGACGAACGTTCGTCATATTCACAGATCATAAACCAATTACGTTCGCCTTTCATAAAAAACCCGACAAATGCTCGCTGCGACAGTTCCGTTATTTGGATTACATCGAACAATTTACAACGGACATACGTCACGTGGCAGGAAAAGACAACGTATTGGTCGACGCACTATCACGTATCGAAGAGTTGTTATCCGCATTGGGTTTCGAGGCATTTAGAGGCCTGTGTTCAAGAAGGTGACGACGAACTGTTCCCATTCCTGGAAGCAGATTCAGTTTTCAACCTAAAGAAGATAACGATTCCAGGAACCAGCGAAAGCTTTTATTGCGATATCTTTACGCCCATCGTCCGACCTTTAGTCACGCGCGAATTCAGACTGAATCACACCCTGGAATTAACGCCACTGTTAAACTCGTAACTCAACGTTACGTGTGGCCGTAGATCAGGACGGACTGTAGGAAGTGGTCTCGGCAGTGTCTCCATTGCCAACGAGCTAAGATAACGCGACATACGTCAGCCCCCACCGGAAACTTCACGTTACCCAGTGCCAGATTCGAGCACATCCACAGCGACTTGGTTGGATCACTACCAATGTCAAACGGGTACAGGTACGCTTTAACCTGTGTGGACTGTTTCTCGCGCTAGCCTGAAGTCATCCCTGTAGAAAATATAGAGGCATCCACTATCGCAAAAGCCTTCGTCACCGGTTGGGTGTTACGATTTGGAACGCCGCTGCGACTAACAACGGACCAAGGCAAGCAATTCCAATCACAACTTTTCGTAGAACTCAACGCAATTCTCGGTACGAAGCACTTCCGGACGACCGCCTACCACCCAGCCGCTAATGGTCTCGTGGAAAGTGTCCACCGCCAACTCAAAGCCGGCATCGGATGCCACGCTACAGAAAGATGGTTTGATATCCTGCCCGTGGCTCTGTTGGGCATAAGGTCAGCTTGGCGAGGCGATCTTTCGGCAAAGACAGCAGAATTAATATACGGTGAAACCCTCAGCCTTTCTGGCGAATTTCTGGTACCGAGAGAAATACGTAAAGCGAAGAAAGTGTAACGAATTTAGCACAAGAGTTGAAAATGTACTTTCAATAGCTTCAACTGGTCCACGGAACCAGGCACGGCGAGAAGAAGATCATCATCTTCAAAGACCTGGTCACATGTTCTCATGTGTGGACACGCTTGGGGAGAGAATATCACGTTTCATCAGAAGCTCCACACGAGGGCCCATACCCCGTCATCTCCCGGAACGATAGGACGTTCACCGTGGAAAAGAGAGGGTAGCAAATTACAATATCGATCGTCCGTTTAAAACCCGCGTATATTTTATCGAAAGAAGAGGTACAGCACCGGGAGGATCCACAACGACCCGAAACTCCACGCGAGAATCAGAACACCAACAGAAAGCCCTCGTCAACAGAAAGCCCTCGTCAACAAACAACGCGATATGGGAGACATGTGATTTCCTTACCATTTTCAGGTAGGTCTTTAGTATCGTATTTTCCAACCCCTGTCAAACACTGGCAGGGGGTCCCTGTGGCGAACATCTGTCAAACAGATGAAATTCCTTCAAGGCCCTGGGAAATCCGAAGAGCCCAGAATTGTCCTAAATTTATAACAGACAAAAGGCTTTCTCGGACTTTCGACAGGCAAACAACTACGACACAATTAAAGTTTTTTACAACGTGGCCGAAAGACGCTTCGTCAACCGAATTCTTTTGAAAACAAGAATGGCTTTCGCCGGGTAGTCCCGAAATGATTTCCAAAACATCGGAACAACACGTTCAGATGTTGCAGCGGGGCATAAAAGAGCCAGGATCGGTCCAAAGTATTCATTCAGAAGTACGAGTTCTAACTTACGAGTCTACAGTCACGAAGTCAACCGTCATCACCACCGCCAACAACGATTGAAGAAAGAGTTTAATTCTGGGAAACTCTAATTCCAATTTTTTTCCAATTTATTTATCTTTGTATTTAATAAAATATTTGATACTTCACCAGTCAGTATTTTTTGAGTCTTCCCTCGCTACTATCGCAACATAATTAATCCCACACTAATAGTCAACTATATTAAACATAATAACACAAATTTTTTTCTGTGATAAAATGTAATAAATTGTGCAATAGAGAGTTAACAATTGGACTAACATAAATTGGGTTAAATCGTAACAATTTTATGTAAGGAATTCACTGCTGCTCTGTGTACCATTAGAAATGGACCAGTCTGTATACAACTTAAAAATACTTAATAATATAAGTACGAAGGCTTTCACGACTGGTGTTAATTGATCTAAAATTAGAACTAACACTAGCACTAACTTAATAAATTCACAAGTAACAAGCAGCTTTTAACATTTCTTAGATAGAATTGATTTCAAATTGAAACCACGAATCACATCATTTTAAAGAGGAAGATTCAACCTTAAATTTGGTACACAAGTCATTACTTCATTTTTAAAAATAGGACATTTAAAAAGTTTCTATAAAAAATATCATTAGTCAAAATATCATCAGGTTGCGGCCTTCTTAAATATCGTTCTCATATAACATTATAATAAAAGTTGATGTCAACTAAGAAATACTTTAATACAATAAGAATATCTTCCGAAGAAAAGTTCTTATAAAAGGAAATTCAAAGAAGTTGTAAATTTCAGTCCCTTAGAAGGCGCTAACCAGTAGTAAAGATTTAAACTTCTTTGGATAGGTGTTCATAAAAACAAAAAACAGCAAACTTTTTATCTAAGAAAGTCTATTTTTCTGTATTATAAAACCGTTAACCAAATTATAAATTAAAAAGACGTATTCAGTTTAACATTTTCACTTGATACAAAAATAACTTTGTGTAAAACATTTTCTCCTACTTTCCTTGTCTTTATTGAAACAATAATCGCATCTCGTCATTCAACAATTTTTTACAAAATAATTTAACAAAGTATTTATTTTCGGCTTTGATCCGTTTTCACGACCTTCTTTACAACTACTACTTCTTACAGAAGCGACAGCCGAAGAAGCAGTATATTCTGCCCATAGTTCTTCTTGAATATCTCTAGGTAGGACCCTGAAAACTTCTTCGCTTGCATTTAGTGGACATTGAATCGGCTTTGAACTCGAACTAGAAGAAGTCGCATTCTCAAAATCATCGTTATTACTCAAATGCAAATCGGCGACTTTTAATTTTGATGGCGATGGAAGATCTTGATCAAAACATGATGATCGTTTTTTTGAAATTATCGCCGGAAACGATCTTTTAAATTTTTTCTTGGGCAATGGTTCATAATCGGATTCTGATCCATCCATAGTTGGTGTAGTTACTTCAGGGATAGAAATTGAACTGCACTCCATTGGTATTAAATCAGTTTTGTGTTCTATATTGGTTACTGATTGGACTTCGACATTTTTTCTCAAAAATGAGCTAATTGATGAAGACTTTCTTGCTCTTTCGATAAACTTAGTAAAAGATAAACCTAATAGGGTTATGTTGTATGGTTTATTGATATGATTTGAAATGATTTTGTTCGCCAAATTCATTATGATTGAGATGACTTTTTCGTACGATTGAGGATTCAAACCGATCTTATTATTTTCGATTGTAAATAAGGAAGTGTTTAAATTAGTTTGTTTCGTTTCTTTATGACTGACTTTTTTTAAAACGTCGAATAATCGTATTGTAATTTTTATCGTTCGTGGTATTCGCCCGTCCTCGCCCACCAAAATCATTAATCTGGTCAATAAATATAAAAATTTTTCTTTAACTTCCCCTACTGCTGTAATTTTTTTAAAACTATCTTCTAACCCAATACTTTGAGGTTTTCCTGATGGTTTCACTAAAGATTTATCAATACCTAAACTCAAATTATGAATCAAACGCCCTTTTTCAGCGCCAAATAAAGTTTTTAATCGCCCTAAATTTTCAATACATTGCAAATCATCCAGTTTAAAACGCTCCTTAGTTAAAATTTCTTCCATTGCTTTACCGATTCCTGGGATCATTGCAAACGACGTTAAGGAACTGATTAATTCTAACGCATTATTGGGATACAAAACTGTTTGTTGGTTAGGTTTATGAATACCGCCTACAATTTTTGCTAATAACTTATTGTGGGCTATTCCCGCGCAAGAAGTTAATTGAAAATTTGCTTTTAAGGCATCACGAATTTCTTTAGCAATGATTGATCCCATTGTTAATCGTTCAAAACAACCACAGTCACAATCTTCATCCTCATCAAACTTTAAATCACCAAAAACATGCCCAACAGGCTTTAAAGTATCAAAATCACAATTTTTATCATAATGGGAACCTAACCTACTTTTTACCAAACTAGTTACATCTAAATAATTCTCGTCCATACCTAATCTTTCAACTAAAGGTGTAAATTGTTGCAAAAAAGTTGTTACCTTATAAGAGATCTGACGATAATCATGAAGATCCTCGCCATTAACTAAAACTAAATTAGGACATGTTTTTTGAGCGTCTGTAATTAACATGCATTTTTTTACGCCATATTCACGAGCGATATAATTGCAGGTGACGACAATGTTTTTTTGCTGAATTCCTAGAGGTTTATCATGCAAAGATGGGTTTTTGTTCATTTCAACTTGGGCATAAAAACAGTCCATATCTACATGGATGATCGTCCGGTCGTGAGCGTTTACATTTAATGTTGATGGATTCATCTAAAAAGAAAGAATTTGTTGAAACATATATATTTATTAGTTTTTTAAACTAACCTCACTTTTTCTAGTGTCGATAAGAGCTCAAAATGATGATGAGATTCTTATAGTTTGTAAGTTAATATAATAAATATCACAACTAATTCATTAATTACATATTATTAAAATACTAAATTTTCAATAAAGCTTAATAAATTTCCAAATTAATATAAAAGTATGGTTATGCGATTTTTGGATTGGTAACGTTGGTAAGACGAACTTGTGACAGAAAAAAAAATGAGTGTGGGAAATTTAAAACAGTTTATTAATTTATAAAAATCACTTTTATTTATGTCTAATTTTTAAATAAATAAACCATATATTTGTATATAATCACATACATATACAGATTACTATATATACAATTATTTAATCATTTAATCATCATCTTTATTCTAGCGAGCAAGTCTATCGAACTATACTTATTTTAAAAATACTGTGAATTTCATTTCTTTACTTTCTTTATTTACATTGATTTATATAAATTTTACCAGTACCTAAAATTACTGAAAAAATAATCGACTTTAGGTAAAATTATGATAAAGTTGGTAGTTCATCAGTTCAATCGAACAAATATAATAACCAGCTTTGTCAGATATGTCAAAATTTGATAACAATCATTTTACGATTTATGTAAATATTTTGTGGTAGCTTTAAATTCCAACTTGATAAAATGCAGGAAGGAATGGAAAATTTAAATCACGCCCATTATTTTCCAATGCCTTCCCAAGGAAATGTGAATACCATATGTTTTTTAGAATTGATAAATGGAACTTATAAAATATTGGTGGCATCCTTAAAACGACAAATTTTTTGCTTAGAATATTTAGAAAAGCCTAATTCTATTCTAATTCCATCTACTAAGGAGATTCCCTTCACTTATATTCCATGTAAATGTTCTGTTTTTTTAATATTCTTTTTAATTTAGATTTATTTTTATAAGTTTTTAGCTAGTTCGGAAATTATAACTATTGATGCTTTTAATAAATCAGACAAACGAAACGATTTTGTTATTGGAATCACTATAATAAAAGTACGTTCTTTTCATTATTTACATATTGAATACATATTATAAGCTTTTAGAGTTGTAAGGATTTGGTAGAAACATATTTAAATATTTACTCGGAATATGAAGAGAATGAGGAAATTAATATTGACAACATTGCACAAAATTGTTTTAATGTTCAATTGAACTTTATTCCACATTTTCATGGCCATACATATTTAATCAAATGGAAAGATAATAAGTTGGTTAAGAGAGAACCTGTGTTTATTTTGACTGGAAATGATCGCCAAGTTCATATGTATAAAGAAGATAATTTGCTCCATACTTTTCAAGAAATCCTGTTCATGGAGTATTTTCCTGAATTTTATAAAACCCAAGATATGATTACTTGGATTGAAATAAGATATTTTAATAACTATTCTGAGTAAGTTGATAAATTATTTAAATGTCCACCTACCAAAGAATTTAAAAATCAAGAATTATTTAAGAATAGTGGTACACATTTCAAATATTTGTGATGATTTATTCAAACTAAGAAGAGTCAAAGCAAAACTGGTTTTCTTGGTTTATCTTGGTTATTTATTTGTTTACAGTTGACAGAAAAAACTGTATTTGTACAACTTCCAAGATTGAATTTTTGTGTATATAATTGTTCTTATACAGGTTTTAACAAAAACAAAAATGCCCTAAGCTGTAACTCATTTCCATTTTAATTTCCATGAGCCAGGTATAAAATGAAATGATATAATGAATACTATATTTTAGAATTTTTTACACATTCAGCTTCTGTGTTCGATAAAGCCACAGTCCTCCGCTTTTTCAAATTCCATGATATTGGTGATCCTAATATCTTGAATACATAGCCAGTAAATGACTTCCTATCATATTTATTTCCAATCAGCGTCTACAAAACCAACTATTTCTGAGCCAATCTTTTTAAAACTTAAGCTGTAATGGGATATTTATTTGATGTCAAGATGAAAGAGGATTATATTCTTTTAATCATTATAGACAATCCAAAGTACACAAGTTTCCCTTGATTTTTTATTTAGATCACTACTGCATTAACGTTTCGAATACATTCAATAGTTCATCGGAAAAATCAAAAACTTATCGTTACCATTGACATTTCCATCTTCTTGTTTGCATTATCTTCTAAATTCATGGGGATTTGTGTATACCATATTATTTCAGTTGTTGGATATTTATTTGATTTCACGATTAAAGAGGATTATATTCTTTTAATGATTATGGACAATTAAAACTACATGATGACGGCGCACAGTGGTCAATTTCACGAATTTAGCAGGACAATATTCAGAACTCGAAAACCTAGCAAGCTATAGCAATAAAATTTTGCATGTGGCTGTTAGTAACACATTCTGAGATTTATACCAAGTTTGAGTCATATTTGTCAACCGGAAGTGGTACTTTATTTGACACCAAATATGGTGTCTAATAAGACTTGTTTTATATAAACTTGTTGTTTAAAGCGGGTTAAACAAATTAAATGCTGCATAGGTGATTAAAATAATAATAAATATCCATATCGTAAATTGTAATCCAACGGTGTAACTGAAACTGGTCCTTTAGCTGTACACCATCCATATCTTTTATATAAACTGGCATTATTAAGAAAAGTACATAAAAATGTGTATAAGACTTTATGAATAAACATGTAGATATTAAATATCAGTCAAATTACGTGAGTTATCAGGTTTATTCATTTAGATCAGTGATTCCCTAAGTCTTTTGTCCCACAGACCCCTTTTCTTAGTCAAACCTTGCCGACGGACCCCCAGGGTGAAAAACTACATTATTATTTAATGGATTAAACTACATTAAATACATAATAAAAAAGCAAAAGTTTTGCAACAAAGGCAGATATTACACTTTTAGTTTTGATTAAATTTTGTCTGTCACCTTGTAGTTTCAAATTAGTCTCGTTGAATCTGGCAAATAAATCAGTCATATAAGCGATGTCATTTTTCGAGATAATTAAATTATGACGGAAATCATTGTCTTTACTCTCCAGGAATTCCAACACTGAATCAATAAGCGAATAGAAGCGATTCAAACACGCACCTTTAGACAACCGGTACTTCTGTGTTAAGTAGTAAACGATTATAGTCATCATTATTTTCCAAACAAAGTTGAGCAAATAATTTCTCATTTAAGGCATTCCTTTTGATTTTATTAACTGCTATAATGACATAATGTAGTGATTCATGCAAACGTCCACTAAGGTTTTTTGCCACCAAATGATGTCGATGAATAACACAATGTACCGATAGAACATTCGGTATGACTTGTTTTAAGTACGCTAGAAAGCCTCGGTGTCGTCCTACCATTGCCGGAGTCTTACTGATGGTGATCAGTAGCAACAGAGATGATATTAGTCAAGGGTATAGCTTTTACATCTAGAAATCTTTTTAATTTAGTAAATAATGCTTCACCTTTCGTATCAGTTTCCAAACATTTAGCAAATAACAATTCTTGGTAAATTTTTTCTTCTGTCACAAATCTCACATAAGCTAAAAGTAAAGTCTCATTTCCAGGTAATGTTGACTCGTCAAGCTGTATAGAGATATATTGAGATGTTTTTAAGTAGTCACATAAAGAGTTTTCCACACTCTGAGCCATTTCGTTGATCCTTCTTCGTACTGTATTATTACTCAATGCAATTCTTTTTATAATAACGTAAGCTGGTTGTGCATCACGGTGCGTATTACCTCACTTATAGCTGGTAGAATAAGTTGTTCGCCAATAGTGTGCGGCATTCCGGACTTCGCAATCATTAAAGATATATTATAAGAAGCACGCAGTCCATCATCATCTCTCTGAGATCTTGTCCCTATGAGTTCTTGCAATTTCGGTGTTTACAAACATTTTTCTTTGAGTGTTTGAAAAAACGTTAAATCCTTATCTTTTTTGTCACTATGGATTTTTATTAAATGTTCCTTAAGCTTAGAAGGTTTCATTGAATCGTTTAACATCGTTTTATTACATAGAAGACAGAAAGGTAAAGTATTATTTCCTAGTGACGGAATAAAGCCAAATTTAATATATTCAACACTGTATTGTCTGTATTTTTTCTTCGGTTCACTCATACTGTTATCTGAAAAGGGCACAAAACGATATAAGGAAAGTACTTACTATATATATATATATATATATAATTATAATAAATAATTCAAAATTAATTAACATCAGAATACACTAAAACACAGTAATTCGAAACGTTAACTGAAGAAACTTAAAATTCCTTCAAAAATTTTAATAAAAAAGAAATCCTTAGTGAGTGTTACTGTGATACATAATTTTTTTAATCAACTTAAACAAGAGAAGCCAGGTTTATATAAAAAAAATAACTGTAAATTTAGTCGTAAATTTAAGAACTCGACAGTTGGGTAAATACATTGTTTATCATTTGTCCAATCATGAATCGAATTCTTAAATTTAAAACTAAATTTACAGCTGAATTTTTTTGTAATAAATATAAATTTTAGAGATATCAGTTTTATTCAAATATACTTACGCAACGAAAGTACACTATCTGTATAACAAAACAAAAAATTATACTTCTTTTTGTCAACAATCGGAAAATTTGTTGGATGCACTTCACAGCACGCACAAGCAGAACTAAATTGTTGTATACACTCACTAGTTGTTGCGGGGATCGACGCTATTCCTGTTTATACAAGATCGAGCAGGCATAAGCCTGCATCCCGATGCCTGTTATTACTTGTATAAAATACAATTACGTACAATTTAGTACGATAAAGTACAATACAATAAAGTACACTTTTATGCACCTGTCTATATCTATATTTTACTTGGGATGTAAAAATTGCTAATAATTTATTAATAAATTAATAAATAATTTACTAATAATTTATTGGCGATTTATTATTATTATTTTAACTTCCGTATTAAAAAAAAAATGTGTCTCAATTTATTTATTTTTTATTAAATCTTGCGCGGACCCCCTGACGTTGTTCAGTGACCCCCAAATTGATTTTAATTTTCCGAGGACCCCCCCGAATGACCCTAGGGACCCCTTGGGGTCCGTATGGACCACTTTGGGAACCACTGATTTAGATCATATTCTGTTGTATGATTGAGTGTAATATAAGTAATTATTCAATCTAATGGATTAATTCAGACTAAATCGTGAATTTTCATAGATTAATTTCAGTCTATTTACGTTTTTGTTAGTATAGGTTTTTAACGGATTTAACCGACCGTTTATTACAACAAACTTCAAATATGAAAATATTAAGAAGTGATAATGAATGATAATATAAATAAAAAGAAAGAATATCAGAAGCTGAGTTTTACAATTTCAAAATTCTAACGAGTTAATAAAATTAATAGCTGAAAAAACAGTTTAACTGTTAACATCTTATATTAGATTTTACTGTGGCCAACAATTTTATGCAATAAAAGTTGTAATTTTTGAGAAAAATTGTAAGATTTACCAAAAGTATAAATTAAGTTTAATTTAATCAATTTCAAATGAGGTTTGATTTTATTACGATTTTTTCAAAATAAAACAGAGTGAATGCAATATTAGCATTCCATTGTTTTAAAATATTTCTGTAGCTTATAATAAATGTGTATGCAGTAGGATATCTTATTGATGAGATATAGGAACAGAAATGTCAATTTAAAACAACCTATTTCCATGAAAATATTAATTAAATATTTATTTTAAAAAAATATAATGTTGTTGTTTGAAAATAGTGTGTGAATTCACTCTATTTGAGATATGAAAATGCCACAGTCATTTTTTTTTCATTACTTATACTTTACTTTCAAAACATCTAAATATAGAAAATTTTAATCTTGAACTTATGCCACTGTTTTTATTTGTCAGTCAATATTTCCTAAAGTCAGTGGAAGCAAGTGAAGTATTATATACTATCTTATAGGTAATACTTCAGGTTACAAAATTAAAAAAGAATTGGAATAATTCATGATGAACCGTGCTAGATAAATAGAAGTAAAATTATGTGATGTTAATTTTTTAACTTTAAGAACAAAAGCTTAATGAAGTAAATAGGCGTACTTATACATGCTAAATGTGTTATACATGTAGTTAAAGGTATAGACTATCATTATATAAAATCAGTACATCTATATTCAATACACTTTAAATATTACAACACAATATAATTAACATTGCAACAATCTTAACAAAATCGAACACCGAATAATTTCTTGATTAAACATCCGAATAGTGGTAATTAAACCATTCCAATAGAAAAAAAAATTCCTATACCATATGCTAATCATGCAGTAAGCCAGTTATCATATTATTATACCATAAAGAAATCACTAATTTTTGTATTTTGTCCACCTAAATTTGAGAAATTGACCACTGTGGGGCGATAACTTTGAGAAAATAATTGTTTGAATTGATTTTTCTAACTATAAACTATTGAAAATATTTCGAAACGATTGACGTTTCGAACTATATTGAATAGTAGCGATCTAAATAAATAATCAAGAGGAAATTCGTGTATTTTGGATTATCCATTATCATTAAACTATAATGTTGTGTATCCTTTAAGCAGAGGTGAGCTATGAAACTTTTGACAAGGGGCTCGCTCTTTAATTTTTCTCGAGAATCCTATGAACTTGTACTTTAGTAATGTATCACTATATAACAATAGAATAAAGTAAAGAAAAACTATGCTTTATGTCAAAATATAAGTACTATTGTACCTACTTGTGCAATAAGTTGCTATTTTCTTCCTGCTTCGCGTCTTGTGATCTTTTAGGTTTATCTACAGCCGAGATATATGGGGTCGCAAATACGGCTATAACGAGATATAGGGTACCAAAGTTTCTTTAAAATTGAATATTACCTGCAATAATTTTTTTAAATAGTATTTAACTATATCTACCGTGTAACTTTGTCTACTGTTTCTATCTACTAACTTTGTCAAACGAGCGGAATATTTGGATAAAGTGACATTAATTACCTCTCAATTCTCTTACAAATGTTTGATTAAAGCAATTATTTTTGAGTAGTTTAGTTTTCCAAACAGACATATGACCCCTCTAGTCTTGATTGGTGTTTTTGTGGTAATAAATATTGGACATGTTGAAAATGATCCAATTGTTGTTCATCAAATGACTGATGTTTAAATTTACAGAAATTTTATTAACAAACTTTTTTATCACAGATAATGTTTAATTTTAAAGAATCATTGACGCTCTACATCTCATTAAGGAGGGATTTGTGAACTCATGTTTTTAAGATTATTCTCTTCAGCTTTTCATATATTACTTGCTCTAGAAATTTGTCAACAGTTTTTAGAATCAGCCTGTATATTAAATGTCGGGTAGGTTTTGTCGAAATTAAAATACAGGGTGAGTCAATAGTGCGGGGACGGAAGATTGTGGCTTTACCGTTGAAAATAAAAAAAATCTTTTATGTCATCATACTTTACTGTCAAAGCTGCATCGATTAACATTATTTTCAACTATATAGTGTGTTCCACTATTCCACTCCGGTATTCAACTTCATTTTTTTAAATCGAACACTATGTATGTTTTCATATGTGCTGATTAGTTGTCTTAAATGCTATAAGTGCATATATTGTTTTCAAATTTTGAATGCAAGGTTGTCAAGTTATTAATCATTTCGTGAAAATTTTTTAAGAATCATGGTGTCACTTAAAATTCCTTATCAGCATTATTATTAAATATTATAATTAAATATTGAAGATTGTAATTTGGCACATCGATAAACAAAGCTTGGGTCTTTCTAACGCCGCTAATACTATTGGATAATATTATACAGGGTGGTTACCAGAACCAGTTCATTTACGGAATGTTTGGGCTACCATAACTTTGTTATTTTAAATGAAACATCCTATATTTTAAGGAATATAACTGACTTCACTAGTGGCCCAGTATTCTTGTTTATGACTTAAGAGCATTGTACCCATATTGAGAATCACTGCAATTCATCTGTAAAAAATAGTCTAAAGTACTCTATCGATTCAATGATGTTTCGATTTTTATATCATTAACACATGTCCCCTCAGCGGGTCCTTTCGAGCGTTAAGAATTAATTGTAATATATGAGACATAAAAACATTTGTTTTTATTTTCAACAGTAAGGTCACAATTTTCCGTCCTCGCACTATTGACTCACCCTGTATATTAACCAGGTTATTACATTTTATTATAGGATCTAACAAGGAGACCTTACGGGTTTGGCATCACCGATTTTGTTCATATTTGCAGGGATTGAAGATCAGTACTTAAACATCATTTTTCTGAAGCAAGTACAATGCAATAATGCTCAAAAATACTCGAGAAAATCGACTTCAAAGTATTCAAAATATTTCGTAACATTACAAGTGTGGTAACTTTTTATTATTATTCTTTCTCCTTTATCCAAGCATGATGTTTATCAATAAATTATTACTTTTATTAGGTATTTAAGCTTTTATTGTCAATAAGCAAAGAAAAGTAATATGAAGCCGGGTATTCACAAAGGTGAATCAAATAAATATTCTTTTCAACGATTATTTTAAGAAACTCTTACATAATTCCTGGTTTATGTGAGCTAGATGTTGTCTGCTTTAGTTAAATAAATAAAATAGAAATTAAAAAAAAACTTAAGTACAATGGCGATTGAACCTGTGACCTCAGTGTTGACAGCCGAACTGGGCTAATTGACGCATTGGACGAAAATTAAAAGTTACCGTACTTCTACTCTTGCGAAATATTTTGAGTACTTTGAAGTCGATTTTCTCTAGTATTTTTGAGCATTATTGCATTGTACTGCTTCAGGAAAGTAATGTCCGAGTACTAATCTTCAAACCCTGCAAATATGAATAAAATCGGTGATGTCGAACCCGTAAGCTCCCCTTGTTAGTAAAATTACATTTTACTAAAAATATGTGAAATTATGAAATGCTTAGAAGCTTGTTACTAAAAGTATTTTAAGGCAAAAGGTTTAAATTTTAAGGTGTCTTGTTTAGAAGTTATTGATCGTCAAAGTCTTTGAAAAAATCAAATTTTTTGTTATATCTGGAGAATATGTCAATAGATTTAATAATGGCAGGTATGTTTTGCTGTAGTATTCATGTCCATCCGCAATGGACAAGTGGTATCTTCATCACCATCACCACTTCATAATTAGCAGAACTTTTTATTGGTCACGTAAATAGTATCGTTTTTTTTCTGGTAATGCACTTATCATTTGCCGACATTTTCGATCTCTTCGAATCAGATGAAACATTACGTTTCATCCGATTCGTATTACACTCTCAAAAAAGTGTTTTCTGCCTCCCATCTTAAACACCAATTTTCTATTACTGAAGTATGTATTCTAGTAAGCATTGGTATAATTGCATTCAAAATGTCTTATTCTATAAAATCCCTTTTTACGTAAGGGGATTTTTCGTTTTATATTACACTTTAGTTTTGTGATCATTTCCATGGTGTGGTAATGAATGTTTATGTTAATAATTTCTTCAGTGTGGAAAGTAGATAGCTACTACACCTCCCTTTTATCATACCATTTCACAGCTAGCAAATATTTCGATGACCACAAACTCACCTCACCTTTCTTCAATTTGTTGTTCATTCTTGGCGTACCTTTACGGGTTTTTTTCAGTGTACCAAACATTAGTACCTTTTCTTGTACAGACACTAAACAGTGCTGGACTTGTGTACCAATTATCGGCATATAATGTGTGACCTTCGCTTAGATATGGTCTGAGTAGCTGAACAACAATATTTCCAGATTTTCCAATATTTGCATTTTTCTTGACCTTAAGCACCAATTTTATGGATGCCACTCAAACACGACAGCATCCTCTGGTCGGTGACAATACGTGAAATCGTGTAAAGGCGGTGTTTTTCAGCCGGTGACTATAGTCGCCCATCGTGTACATGCGGCGTGTTTCTAGCTGGTGATTACGGTCACCCATCATGTACAGGCGGCATTTTGTAGCGGGTGATTATAGTCACCGATAGTAGCGAAACGGTTAAATAGTTTTATTATTCTAAGTCCTTAAGTCCGATAACATGTAGGCGGACCAACCAACATTAGGGGATATAAACTGCGACTCAAAAATCGGGAATCTGATACGATTGACAGTAACATAAAACATGCTCAACCGTTTCCTCGTTCTATGCTCATAAGCGACATTCAACAATAATAACTATAATTCGACTATACTCTACAAGGTGATGTTTGTCTTTAATTGACAGTGTTCAGTGAAGACAATCATTAGAACTTTAATGTTGCTGCGTGCAAGTCTTAAAATATTCACAGGTTTTATAATGGCGATGTCAATACATAACTTCGCATGCCTCATTCCAGGAGAATTGATCCACAGTAGGCGAAGTCTTTGCTTGGCACACAGTCTAATTTTCTATTTGATCATCACAAATGTTACACAAACTGCTCGTTCTGGCAACAACTCCAGAGTGACCTGGAGTGTGGTTAAAGCGACAAACCGTTTGAGTGAACTCTAATGACCCAACCTTTGCTGTGTCATCAGTATTTTCACACAAATTTTGATAATCCGCTGCTTGATTCCGAGCTTTGTGGTGATCCTTTATTCAGCTTCTATTCTCGTCAACCTCAAGTTCGTTCGTCACTTGCGCAATCAATACCAATATGATAATATTTACAACCACACTTCCCCAGTGTTATTTATTTAGAAATTCGAAATTAGCAATTGACGGGATTAACCTCGATAACATTTTGACGTCATTAATATGTCACAAATCACATTCCACCAACGTCAAAATATGGTCATAATGGACTGTGACTGTTTAATATGAAGTAATTTGACTTATTAAATCACGACAAACTGACGTAATATTAACGTTGCTGCCTAGGTATCTTCATTAGTTGTTTTCTCGAAAACAACTCGAACGTAAGCCAGGTCACATATAGAGATTTTATACACAGGTTATCCGAAATGACGTCTAAATACTTAAAGGGGTGATTCCACATCTAAAATCATGAAGAAAAGTTTATATAAAGCCGGGTCCGAAAATGATTTCTAATGGCGCTAGAGCCCTTTAAAGATGGCATTTGGAAAGTACATTTTTAGTGATATCTCATGAACGGGAAGGTTGTTTACAACGGTGAAATTTGGTATGTAAGGATATTTTTGTTGTTCAGTAGTCAAACTGCAGAGGCAACTAAGAAATCTACGTTAGCTTTGACTCTTCCAAGTGCAATATATCATTGCAAATATTTTATATTTGTACACTATACTTGAGCTTTGGTGATTTTCTAATAGTTCGGTAGGTACGAAGATAGATTTTGCATAATGTATTTGTTTATTATTTATTATAGACGGTTGACTGTATTTGGTACGGAAGCTGGTTATGTTCGAATGTGTAGAATTTGTGTGAAAACAAAAACAATTATTTTTAATCACAGCACAAATTTTATTAGTTATGTGTCCCAGGTGAAGATTTTTGAAGAGCGTAAATCTGTTAAAATGCCTAATGTTTTAATAAAAAAAAGTGAAGATGATCTTAAGGATTTGGAGGAAAATGATTTTCCAGTTTTAAATGTTATTGTAACAAATACTTCTCTACCATCAGTGGTGTTTTTGTATGATTAAAGAAAAAACGTACACTGGTGTCTCACGTAATTGGTTCGTTTAAACTGGTTTTAGGGTTCAATCATATGAAACTGTCGATTTAAAATATTTAGAAATATATGCCACCAACATTGTTACCACATTCGATTTACAGGAAGTAGAATTTTCGGTAGACTTTATTATTTTAAATGGCAAAAATATTGGTTTTGATAAAAGTTATTGGTACCTACCGTTTTTTGTTTTCGAGTTATTTTGATTTTAGAAGTTTTTTTTAGAAGCTTAGAAGTTTTTCAGGTGAATTCTTTTTAGTTTTCCAAAATTTTGCCTTCTAATAAAAATAAAAACAGTTTCTGACATTATACGTATAGTTTTTATACATTTTTCAATATCACGAAAGCTTCAAATTCTCTATCTGACAGATGTATAAAATGTGGAATGTTCCATATAAAATTCCAATTTGATGTAGAAAGACTATGTCAATCTTTAAAATTGAATGAATGTTGGCTGAGAACTAGAATTTTAAACTGTTTTATACATAATTTTTTATTTCTTCCCAGCAAGCCACTGAATTTTCGACAACGTTAAGTGACATTAATTAATTGCGCACCTTCACATATTCCCTTTTTTTAAGTAAACGATAAAGTTTAAAAAAAACAATAGTGAAGAAAGCCCCACTCTTACTGCATAAAAAACGTTCTGAAGAATGTGTGAAAATGCTTTACAAAATATTGAAGAAAGAAGAAAAGGCATTCTGTATAATTAACAGAAAAGTTGTTAAAGATTATGTGGATTTTTTTAGTGTAAACCCCGAGAATATTTGGCCGAACTCGTGTGTAATTTCGAAACTCGGCTGCTTTTGCGAAATATTGCGAAAAAAACTGAAATAACTTAAAAATATTCTAATCTAAACATGTGATGACTTATATGAAACTATTTTAAAATTTCGCGGGAATATTGAAAATTCAAGAAAAATTAGAACACTCCATTCACAATAACTCATGTGGTCTATTTCCGCTAATAAGTGGAAGTTGGGAAGATTAAACATATTTTTGCTGAAATGAGCTCGAATAAATCTTGCGTGCAAATACTTCATTCCGTATGTTCTGTGATCTTAACAAATTAAGATCAAAACCGCTAGGTACTAATGGCATTTGTTAAAGGCTCTATATTTTATGTGTATAAGAGTAACAGGTGTAATAAAAACTACTGAATTCCGTTTAAAGTAACGAACTAAATGACAGTTTCGTATGGTGGATCAATATACAGGGTTACTTGTAACTCGACGTATTCCCTGCAGGAGGTTAAAGGGCAACCAAAATGCATCAATTTAACCCCCTATGTGTATAACCGAAAATTAATAGTTTTCAACATATTTGGAATTTTAGGTTATTTACCAAAATGCCCATTTATTCACATTATTTTCTTAAATAAAGAAAAACTATTTATACAATGGCATCGATTTGAATTTTAATTGATAGCCAACTCTTAGCCAGGCCGTTTTTCATAACCAAATGTCCGAACATGCCGATCAATTCAAAATTAAACATTGACAAAGACTGATATTTTTTGTAGAAAAATTAGTTATTCTTTCACCTATTCTAGTCTTCTCTAAATCAGACGCTTTATTTCAAAAATATATTATGACATCAAGTGTGCGAATTGCTTTAATAATTTCCTTGTTTTGTTAGCTTTCTAAAAAGATATGAATGTTCAAAAAAAGCTATTGAATGTCAATCAATAACTGGTTTTCACCTAGAGTATTAAAAATGACATGATTTGGAGGCTGTCCTATTTTACTTGCTTCGAAGTTTTGCGATTGGTTGCTATCCAACTTATTTACTTAGTGACGACTAAGTCACTCAATCAAATTTGGCATCTGACTGCTATCCTTTGCATTATTTCACTGTTGTTCCATTGAGGTGCTTAAAATTTTGCCGCTTTATAATAAACGCCGATGCTGAAGATGCGGATTTTTTGAGAAAAAATTTATGGATAGATCAATGTAATTTTGACACAGACGGAGTAACTAATTACCATAACCTCCACTCTTGGGCTCCAAAGATCCACGGAAACCCTAAGAAAGTAAAGCCAACCAACTCGCAACGATGATATTCACTGAACGTCTGGATTGGTGTAATTAACGACAAACTAATTTAAACACACTTTTTACCTCCCATATTAAACGGCGAAAATTATGTAATTAATTTTTACGCAACATTTTGTGGGAGGTGCTGGCACGACTGAGCCAATCCCTTGGCCTGCGAGAAGCCCCGACTTAACCCCGTGTGATTTTTATGTCATGTGTCCCCAACATGAAAGATCTTGTGTATCAAAGTCCAGTAAACCACGTGGAAGAGTTGAGGCAGCGTATAATAAATACAGTGGAAGAAATGAGGGAGACTTTCACTTCAAGGATTACTAAAAGTGAACTCAGAAAACGCTTGCATGCCCGTGTTCGCAATCGAGGGGACCTCAAAGTGGTCCCCTCGATGGGTATGATGTGTGAATTTATTAAATGTTTTGTATAGTACATAGTGACCGTCAAAACGATACTTTTTTGTTCACAGGACGTAATAGTTATTTAAGCCATAAGGCAATAAGTAAGGACACTATAATGCGTGAGGAAGAATTGTACGGGCCGAGGGAACCGAGGCCCGTGATTCTTCCTAGGAATGTTAGTTCTTACGTGTCGCATGACTTATTACGTTTTTCACACCAGAAAAAGTAAATATTCTTCAAAATATCTAAAGTTTCCTTGCCATATATTAGTTTGTAAACTCAAATAATTGAGAAGTCGTAAGTAGTCATAGTAGTATAAGTAGTATAAGTAGTGACATTTGTTGTCAACCAAATGAAATTTGTCAACCTTGTTACGTAGTGCTTTATGATTGAAAGAAAAATAAAATTGAAGTAATTACGCACGCTGCTTGTCAGAATTTATTACCCTCCGAATATCTAAAGCGTTCTGAAGGTATGTACACATATTTCAAACATCGGTTTTATTTAAAAAAAATGATATTTGTCAATTTTGACAATCTTTATTATTTTCCTAGGACAATAATGAATTTTAAGCTACGTCGTGAAGGGTTATGGTGAAAAGTTATGGTAAACAAAGAATATGCCAAACTTACGGTACATGTAACCATGAATGCAATTGCAACTTACGAGATTGCTGGTGGGAAAAAGTCTTTTACATCCCGGATGTAAAAGACTGTTAATGGTTGATTTATTGTTATGGATAAATTGCAAATACACCATAACTAATAACTAATTGTATTATCGTTTTATTTCCTGTTAGATTGCAAATTTATAATAGTAAATTTCTGACATTTGTAAATATGTGACGTTCAAAAGTAAATGGTGGATTGACAAAACATTAGCCCAATTCTAAATATTATTGATTACTTTGGATGTTTTATTAATTTGTAAAGTTTTAAGCACGCAGTTTTCGAAAAAATCTTGTTTGATATACGATAGCGAAATTCTTTTGCATTCTCGAACAATTTTTTTTGCTCGTTAAATCTCGCAAATAAAACTTTCGTTCTCGAATGCAAAGTGTCATTTCGCTATTTAGAATCAAAAATAACTATTTTGGTAAATAACCTAAAATTCCAAATATCTTAAAAACTATTAACTTTCGGATATACACATAGGGGGTTTAAATTGTATTGTTGCATTTTGGCTGCCCTTTAACCTCCTGCAGGGAATACGTAGAGTTACCAGTAACCCTGTATAGTACGGGTAGTGAAACCGACAAAGATCTAATGAATCAGTTCCGGCAGACACTGTATACAACCTTATAAATTATTTATATTAATTTTAGTAATTGTATTAAAAACGGATTGGACCAATATAAAACATTAAGGAGAACTGAAGTTGTTAGTATAAGTTCATGTGTAGAAGTTGCCGACTTAGATTTCGATGGTGAGGATGAGATTTTAATAGGAACAAGTAGACAGGTAATAGATTTTAGAAACTTTAGTTATAGTTTAGTTAAATATCGAATATAATTATCATACCAAATGATTCAAGAACGGTACAGAGGAATGCGATTGTTGCACATACTCCGAGCTAGCGGTAGTTGTCTCTTTATGGCAATTATACCTTCTTTTCAGTCGAATTACGAATTTTAAAACTGGTTTTATCACCATTAGTCGATCTGATAAAAGCAAAGAAAGCGAGTACAATTATAGTCCATCTTATCGTTAATCGACTATCAAGACTATAACAACTCGTCGCTCCAATACAGTTGCATTTAAAATATTATTACAATATTCGTCAATAATGATTGCGATTTTCTTAGAGCAGTCCATGAAATTTCTGTACTTCCTTTTCATACTGGCCCGTGTTTGGACAATTCATTATGGAACCACCACTTCTTCGTCGTCAACAGAAAATACCTGTGTTATTTCAATTGTTTAGAGTTTTTCCATTAAATATTTAAATATCACTATATAAGCTGAACAAGCACTAAATTTACAATTACTATTCCTGTTTGTGTCGTTATTACGATAATAAAAATAACTGAATTATTGCACAATCTAGATTTTTATGATGCTTTATAAATATTGAGTCTAAATAACTTATTTAAAGTTCATAACTTCGACTGGACATAAAATTTTGTATGTACTACGGGCATAATTAGTGTTGCAATTATCACATTCTATTTTATAAACACCGCCTAGTTCCTCCTTTTTAAATACAGGTGTCTCACGTAACTGGTTCACTAGGGGTTGTTCATTCCGATCTATTAATCTAAAATATTTTCTAGATGGCCGCCTCTTCCGGTCTACCGGAAGTAGACCTCAATTTCGTTATATTAAATGGAATGCTAGAGTTTTTATTACACCATTCAATTATACGTAAAAAAATATGTTGACTTTGATAACAGTTGTTGGTACCTTGCGTTTTTTGTTTTCGAGTTATTTTGATTCTAAGTGTTTTATGTCAAATACCACAATGCTCTTTACAAGCCCGTATCTCAGCCAACGTTAATTCAAAAACGGTTTGCATTACTACGATAACTCTTCATATGCTGTTAAATAGATTGTCATTTGTTGTATCAGGATATCTTATACAGGCTGGTTAAAAATTTAGTTATCGTTCCTCTGTGTTCAATTGCGTGAAAGTCGAAAATTTTAAATGGAACGCCCCATATCTTCATACCCTATCAGAAAGGGAATTTAATTCTCTACAAATTATCTATAAACATTCCTATACCTATTTATTACAGTTTTCTTGTTATTGAGGAATTTATCAAAATCATACGTAAAATGCTAGAAACCGTTTGTGTTTTTGTTAGAAGACTATGACATTTTGACAGTTTTTTGTTTAATTCATTTAAATTAATATTAGTATTATTTCTACAATGAACTGCGATTAAATAAACTTTAGATTGCTAGCTGTTATTTACCAAAAATAACCAAATTTATAATAAACAAATTTTATATAGGCCAAACTGGGAGAAACCTTAAATCCCGCTTAAAAGAACACAAAAATAAAAATACTCTAACAAAAACACAAACGGTTTGTAGCATTTTACGTATGATTTTGATAATTTCGTCAATAGCAAGAAAACTATAATAAATAGGTATAGGAATGTTTATAGATAATTTGTAGAGACTTAAATTCCATTTCCGATAGGCTATGAAAATATGGGGCGTTCCATTTAAAATTTTCGACATTCACGCAATTGAATACAGAGATACGATAACTAAATTTTTGACCATCCTGTATAAGATAAACTGATACATCAAATGACAATATGTTTAACAGCATAGTTCTAATGAACCAGTTACGTGAGACAGCCTGTATACAAAATTATTATATGCTTGTACTCTCTCACATAATGTGCAACATAGATTATAATACTTACAAGCGTTAGGTAATCACAGACATACTCGAAAGATAACGACTGAAGTTATAAAGCAATATACGTATGTAAAGAAGTATATGCAGGAGGTGCAAAAAGTATGGAATAATGGTTTTGCAGCCTTAATTTCAGCTTATATAAAAATTGTTTTAAATAAAAGTTACTGGGAATTATATTCTGCATATTTTGGTTTAGAAATAAACTAAAAATGATGACAGCTGTTTGAGGTACGACATAATTAGTGTGTTTTTTAAATGGAACATCCTGTATATTTTAAGGATTTTGGATCCCTTTTGATCTGACAATACTTGAGTTGCTGCATTTAGATTTGCTGCTTTTGGATTTTATAAGGTAACTGTAGATATAATGAATTTTATATTCGGCGCCTTGACATAACATGAGGAAATCTACTTTTTAGTGGTAGTTCTGCATAAGACCAAATATGCTAAAAATCATTAATTGTTTTTTTGAACTGAAGTTAGAACTAACACTAGCACTAACACTGAAACTATCACTAGGACTTATACTAGATCTAAAACAAGAGCCTTTCGGGCTTTACCGTGCGTTTTTTAAAAAAATGTTTGACGTTTCGGATGCCATGTTGCAACCTTCTTCAGAAACTGGTTCGAAGTGACAAAACCTGGAATCGTAAAACAATATATCGGTTGAAAGCTAATTAATAATTAATTAGGAGGAAAGGGGACGTCTGGTTTATGGATCTTCGGTAGTCCATAAATTCTTGGTGGTACTGGCGCCTGTACAAATAAACCTTTCTGGTGTTCCGGCGGAATTCCTGTCGATTTTACAAGGTTCTTCATTTTCCTTACGATCTTGTCTGTAGGGTTCTTCTTGATTTTTCCGTAGGTGACCGGGTCCCAGTAGGTCTATCATTTGATGTCATATTTTTCTTTGTCCATCAGAACGGTGGCATTCCCCTTGTCTGCTGGTAAAACGGCGATTTCTGATTTTTCTTTAATAGATCGGATTGTCTTCTTTTCACTAACTGTCAAGTTGGATTTCGGTGGTTTTACTTTTTGTCAGACCTCTTCGGCTTTCAGTGCGGGCATCTCTCGAACCGCTGCATCCACTTCGCAGATTATTTCTTCCTTCGGGACGTTCTTTGGAGCGATTGCGTAATTCAATCCTTTGGCCAATATCATGGTTTCTTCCTTCGTTATTGGGACCCTTGATCTGTTGATGACAGTCGTTTCTACTGGTAGACTGTTCTTGTTTCTCTTCTTCTGTACCCGGCGTTCTAATGATTCCAATTTCTGGATATGTGTCTCGGGTCACCTGGAATTCACAATCAGCTTTCTTAGTCTCTTAGTCTGACTTCTTTATCTCAGTCTTCTCCGAATATACTATTGAATGTACGGTAATTGTTTTCATTTAAAAAAATGAAATTTGTCATAATATCTCAAAATCTTAAAGCGAAAAAAGATTTCCACTACGTCATTAAATTCTCTGTATAAAAGTGCTCGTATAATGTCTAAGTTATAACACTGCACCTATATTATTATAGGATGCAACCAAGATAATTGCACTTGCTGGTCTTACGATATTCTCAATTTTGGCCTTCAAAGAAATAACAAGAGACAATAGCGCATTGAGGTTTTCGACATTGGAAATTATATAAAAGAAGAGATCATGACATGTAAGCTACTTTTTTTCTAACTCTTATAGTTTCCGGGGTGGCCTATTTGGATATTGAATTTGAATCAGCCTGTATGTATATCTTCACCTTGTATCAAGGTGTCAAATACCAAATTCATTGCATCTACAGTTGCCATATAGATATAACAGTAAATGTCCAGTAAGAATGAGACATTAGAACAAAAAACCATGACGTAGCAGAAAAATTGAAGGCATACTTGAAATCAGGAATGCAAAATTAACTCAAAACATTTAACTTATATTGTACAGCACAATGTATTTATTGATTTAAACAATTAGTTTTTAATTTTTTTGGTTTGTATTTTAGGAAATTTTGTTATATAAAAAAAATCGTGAAGAAAACGAATATAAAATTTTTGAAGTAAAATACGTCGTGAGCCCTATTTTTCGAATAAAATATTTGGATTTAACCGCAGACAAAGTTAAAGAGTTGATTGTGTTTACCTTAAAAGGATTATACGTTTTTCAGGTAAATAAAATGCCAGGACATATTTGCGCGAAAATATAATACATTCTGTACTTTCACTGGTCTCTTATTCAAATAATTTTATTTATCGGACTAGTTTCGGCTAAATGCCATCTTCACAGAGTTAATGATTTTAAGAAATTAAATGTAATTATGGAGTCATAATTATTTAATTCGGATTATTATACTTAATAAAACGATAACAAAATTTTACAAATTTTACAATCGTCTGTCGCTATTACACAACTTTTAATATGTTATAACGTTTCTTTAATTTGTAAAATTGTGTCATCGTTATTAATTTTAATAATCCGAACTAAATAATTGCGATGTTACATTTGATATACATTTCTGTTAATTTCTTAAAGTAATTGACTTTATATTTTATATCTGAAAATGGTATTTAGTCAAAACTAGTCAGATAAATAAAATGAACTGAATAAAGGACCAGTATAAGTAGAGAATTTATCACATTTTCTTCAAATTTCTATAATAATTTTAGATACACTTTATTGCTGTTTGGCAAATAGAAAATTGGCGTTCTAATGGTTTATTTCATTTTCTGTTATTTTTTAGCACGATGCAGATTTTTTAAAGAAAAAGTTACTAGAAAAAATTGAAAAGATGATTGAAGAATAATCAAATAAATAGTTCTTTTGCTATAAGTAGTGTCAATAATGGAAAACATTTGAAATTAAGGACGGTTAACTATTCTAATTTCGAGGTCAAATATTCCATTTTTAACATCTTATTTTAGACAATTATTTTCACGAGACACTCATCCCATTAATCCCTCCGAGAGGCGTTATGTATTTTAATATATGTGTAATTAACAGTGTTGTAAAGCGCTGTGAACTATTTTTTAATAAAGTATATGCAACAACATTCTGATATTTGATATATTAATAATAAGTCTTTTTACATTATAACATCAGTTTAATGTAATAACTCTATTAAGGGGCGGTCCAGAACCTCCATTTTTATATACACTGGGAGAGGTTACATACAGATTGATCATCTGCAACCTGCGGATAGAGAAAGAACGTAAGTTGGAAAAGAAACGCAATGAGGTTTCTATTAGTTAACACGGAATAGATATAGTACGTTTACTTATCCAGCTGATTAGAGATGATATGTTTCTCTTTATTTAACTCATTAAAATCCTATACCTTGTTCAGCCTTGTCTAACACATTGAAAACTCTTATTCGCAGCAGGTCGCTGGAATCACAAATCTCGTAGTACGATAGAGACAGCCGTAATCAACCGCTACGTTCTAGCCGTACGGAGGGCGGGACAAAGTGATTTTATACAGGTGTCTCACGTAACTGGTTCATTGGAACTTTTTTAAGTTCCACTATTCATAAAGTTAATATTAGATTCGTATTAATCTAAAATATTTTCAAGATGGCCACCACTTCCGGTCTACCGGAAGTAGATATCAACTTCGTTATTTTAAATGGAATGCTATAGTTTTTAATACAGCATTCAATTATACGTAAGAAAATATGTTGACTTTGATAACAGTTGTTGGTACCTAGCTTTTTTATTTTCGAGTTATTTTGGTTTTAAGTATTTTTTGGTAAATATCACCATGCTCTTTAAAAGCACATATCTCAGCCAACGTTAATTCAAAAACGTTTTGCATTGGCACGATAACTCTTCATATGCTGTCAAATAGATTGTCACTTGTTATATCAGTGTACCTTGTACAGCGTGGTCAAAAATTGAATTATCGTTTCGCTGTATACAATTGAGAGAAAGTCGAAAATTTTAAATAGAACGCCTCATATCTTTTTAGCCTATACGAAGCTATCCGAAAGGGAATTTAATTTTCTACAAATTATCTATTAGCATTCCTATCCCTATTTATTATAGTTTTCCTGCTATTGAGGAATTTATCAAAATCAAACGTAAAATGTTAGAAACCGTTTGTGTTTTTATTAGAAGCCTATGACATTTTGACAGTTTATCGTATAATTAATTTAAATTATTATTGGTATTTTTTCTAGAATGATCTGCGATTGTATAAACTTTAGTTTGTTAGCTTTTATTTACCAAAAACAACCACCAGAAGAACGCATAAATGAAACAATGAAAAACAATAATATGGCGTACTATTCGACGTAATGATGGGCGAGATATTCCTAGAAAGTTCACTTTGTTTACTACCGGTGCTTTCTTGGAAAATATTATTCATCTAAATCGATCGAAGCACCTCTTACCGAAGAATTCAGATCCTATCCAAAACTTTACTACATCCACCACGAATTCAAACTGTTGGCTTTGGAATAATTCTTTTGGATATTTTTGGTAAATAACACTTAGTAATCTAAAATTTATTCAATCAAAGTTCATTGTAGAAATGATGCTAATAATAATTTAAATAAATTAAACAAAAAACTGTCAAAATGTCATGGCCTTCTAACAAAAACACAAACGGTTTCTAGCACTTTACGTTTGATTCTGATAAATTCCTCAATAGCAAGAAAACTATAATAAATAGGTATAGGAATATTTATAAATAATTTGTAGAAAATTAAATTCCCTTTCTGATAGGGTATGAAAATATGGGGCGTTCCATTTAAAATTTTCGACTTTCACGCAATTGAATACAGTGAAACGGTAATATTTGACAGCATATGAAGTGTTATCGTACCAATGCAAAATCTTTTTGAATTAACGTTGGCCGAGATATGTGCTTTTTAAGAGCATGGGAATATTTGCCAAAAAACACTTCAAATCAAAATAACTCGAAAACAAAAACCGCTAGGTACCAACAACTATTATCATAGTCAACATATTTTCTTACGTATTATTAATTGGATGGTGTAATAAAAAGTATAGCATTCCATTTAAAATAACGAAATTGAGGTTTACTTCCGGTAGACAGAAATTGGTGACCATCTTGAAAATATTTTAGGTTAAAAGATCAGAATGAACAACCCATGATACCAAAATTTCAAGCCTCTACGAGTAGTGGAACCTAAGAAAGTTCTAATGAACCAGTTACGTGAATACCTGTATAAATTAGGAATTTATCTTTTCAATTTTATTAGAAATAATATTTTTAGAGGTTTTAAAGGAAATTGATTTTTATTTTAACAAAAAATTTGTAAATTTGTATTGGGAATTTAAAAAAATGAGATTATAAATGAATATTAGACTTCTATTTTGTAAAAGAAATGTAATTTCTCGGATTCTTAGTTATTTCGATATAACTGTTGAAATTTAATGTGTTTGTTTACTTGTTGTGCACTTTCTAGCTTTTTCGCACAAGCCAATGATATCACTCTTAGACAGGCGTTGAATCAACACAGAAATACGAAATAGTCCAGTTTTTACTCATTTACTTAATTTCTTTAGCTAGATTGTGGTTGGGTTAGGGTGATTAGCAATTTAGCTAAAATTTGTTGTGCTATTTTCTTAGAAGGCAATACTATACGCCCGAAGAAAAGTTCTTTGTGGTTAGAGCAGTAATAGTGTTAAAAATTTGACATAAACGCAAATACCAATTTTATAAAATTTTGATACCGCAGGTAGTTTTGTCGGATGATTACACTAGTTTACAAATTTTAATCAAATTTTTCCTTCAAAGTCTGCGATATTCTTTTATAACGTGGAATGTTGTGCTGATTCTGAAAATGTCTTCAGTTTTTCTCCATCACGTCCAGTTTCGAGATATACCCAAAAATGTGGAAATCGTAAATTAAAAAAAACACAGTAACGGTTTATATTCAGTATATTTGTTATTTGGCATAGTGTACTTATGTTGCTATATTGACATAATAGTGGAGATCCAGGCGAACATTTTGAACTATTGACGGCATCAATCGGTCTTTCCGTTTGCCTAAAACAACTCAACAAAATCAAATTTTCCCATTTTTTTTTTCACTTAATCGCACCGTAATTATCTCGTAAAAATAATTATCTATGAACAAAAAAGACAGCTATTCTATCCTGCAAAACATTTAATTCTCTAAATTTTGAAGCATTGGACACCATGGTCGAATGTATATTACCAAAGATATCGTTAATTTACGACAATCGTGCAAAATTTCATTTTTTGCCTTTTTCACTGTATTGTTGAAACATTATTAAATATAATATTTTTAATAAAGAGGTATTTTAACTGTTGCAGGCAGTAAGTATAAACATTAAATTCATTGAAATCAATATTATTATGTACACTATGCAAAATAACAAATATACTGAACATGAATCGTTACTGTGTTTTTAATTTACGATTTTCCACATTTTTGGGTATATAGTTTGTACCACGAGAGGTGGAGGTGACTCATCGCCTAACAGTGTACGGAACAGACGGATTCAGAATCAGCACAACATTCTACGTTATAAAACATATCGCAGACTTTGAAGAAAAATTTGATTAAAATTTGTAAACTAGTGTAATCAATGTAGAATGTTGTGCATTCTACATTATAAAAAAAATTACAGTCTTTAAGATTTTTCTTGTAAACTAATGCTATTATTACCGCATGGAGTTTTGCGAAATAAGTATGAACTAATGCCATCAAAATGGATTATTTGTAAACAACATTTCATTGAAATGTTCCAACGAGAATACAAAATCATCAGAAACTAAATGTGTGGACAGGAATTCTTGCGCTTGATATCAATGTACAGCTTTTTTGGAAATTTGAACGGCAATAAATATTTAGACTTATTGTAGAACGGTGTTATTCCTATAATTGAGAAACAGTTCGATCTTGATAATATTTGGTTTCAACAAAATAGCTATCCTGCTCGTAATACCCATATCGTTATGAATTCTTTAAATAACACGTTTGAAGACAGGTGGATAGGTAATTCAGGTTGTATTTGCCAAAATCTGGGAAAATTTTTATAACTGGTTGGATTACAGATTTGTTGGATTACGATTCAGCTCAAGGGGGAGATTTAGAAAATATAAAATAAAAAAAAAATATAAAATAGATGAGCAAAATTTAAAAATTTCTTTCATTTGAAATGATCTGCTGCTTCATAACTAAGAAAACAACCGGTACTGTGTACGACGGAGTTATTTCTTTTTGATTTTACTAAATCCTTCTTTTTTACTAAATTTTACAAACTGCAGTTAGAGAAAGTAATTGATAACTAATTTTAACAGAAAATTAGATGTAGGTAGCGGCAGAGGTAGTTGGTTAACGTACGGTAGGCGTGGTTAAATAGTACGAATTTAAGAGGCGATCACGCCCATATAATAAAAAAACAGTTTTATCAAACGCTAAAAGATTTCGCCCATTTTATCGAGACCGCAAATACAATTTCAAACTTATCATAAAGAAGACATATAAATGACAATTTTAACGAATTACGCGAAATTGTTGTAGCTATATCAATACTTTATCGTTAGGTACATTTGAAAATGAGATAAATTAATTAAAATATCATTTCTAGACAAGTAATTTCACTTTAATAACGGTATGCATTTGTTTAAAATCGTAAAACACAATAATTTGAATAACATCAATAGATACACAACGATAATAACATAAACAATTAATTTTTCTTGAGTAGGTCCATGTTTCCAAAGTGGAATGTGAGAATTAATTAAATTAAAATTTAATTAATTAGTTTCAAAAGGCATCTCTACTGTTTTTTTGTATTAGAAATCAAAGATGAGTCAAAATACTCAGAATAAAAAAGTGATTGAATTGTAATTTCAATCACACTTAATAGAAGATTAAGATTACTTGTAAATCACTAGTTCGAAAGTAGTCCTGCGAATTAAGCAAAAAGGTTCAGAGAGAATGACAATTAAGAAACGCAATAGATAGAAAATCAAAAACATATTAAATTATATTTTACGATTACAATGCAAACAAAGTAATACAATTATAGAAATGATGAGCAAATAGAGAAACGTATACCATACCAATAAAAAAAAATACTACGTGGACTTTATAATTGTCGTTATCATATATTCCATATAAATATTTTTTAATTTGGCAACAGACCCCAAAATTCTTCGTTAAATTCTATTTTTTCAACAAATAGACCACAAGGTGTCCACACAATAAAATGACATACTTTTGCCCCGTTATGGCAAATTGGCCTTGAACCTGGTAATAATAATTGTGGTTTCTATTCAAATGTAAACATATTTTAAAAACTTAATTTTTTTCTGTTGTACTGCGGTTTGTCAATTTGCTCGCTGTATAGGAACATTTAACTTCAATACTTTCTTGTTTATTTATAATGCCATCAGGTGGGGCACCTAAATACGGATGCTCCCGGCAAATAAAAATACCGCACCTTCTTACCTTTTTCTTGAATTGTTGTTCAATCTCTCGTATGGCCATTGTTTCGTGATCCTAGAATTTATAACTGGTGGATGAAATAGGTTATCTATAAATTTGTTTGGGTTTGTTGATTTACGCATTTAACAAACACGTCCACAATTTGAAGCAGTTAGTAACTTCTTTCGAATTTCAATCCAGAATTCATTTCTATGCTGCTCTCGTGTTTTCATTTCTATTTCAAATATGCGTAGAATCTATTATTGTTCTAATTAGTGACTGTAAAAACGTTGTTTTTTCTTCCCCCGTGCACTGCATTAATTTCATTTCTTCTTAATTTTCAACAGAACCATAATCTATATCTGCGGTTAACATTTTTCTCACCTTTTTTATTTTGGGATAGAGACTATGTGGCTGAAGTTAGATTCACTCGCCAGACACAGATTCGATTATTTGTAGTAGACCAAACAAGTAGTGATCCTAAAATTTTATCGTAAATAGAAACAACTGTTCTCACCCTTTCCATCTTAAAATCATGCTAAATAATTAAATCAAACCCTCCAAAATACCCGTGCACGATCAAAACCCCCGAATTTAAAATGGGGTTGCAAGGTGCTGGTTTAATTTGTGTTAATTTTATAGAGTAACTTTATGATATTTTTTCTCATCCCCCGAGGAGTGCTTCACTCTGCAACCACGCAAAATAATTCAGTCACACCCCCTAGAATCCCCGTTCACCAACAAATCCCCCGAATCTAGAGATTGGGATGCAGGGTGAGGGTTTAATTTTTGTTAATTTTATAGAGTAACTTAATAAATTCTTTTCTTTTCCCCGGGGGAGTGCTTCACTCTGCAACCACGCAAAATAATTCAGTCATACCCCCTAGAATACCCGTTCACCAACAAAACCCCCGAATCTAGAGATGGGGTTGCAGGGTGATGGTTTAATTTGTGTTAACTTTATAGAGTAATTTTATGATTTTTTTCTCATCCCCCGGAGAGTGCCTCACTCTGCAACCACGCAAAATAACTCAGTCACACCCCCTAGAATCCCCGTTCACCAACAAAACCTCCGAATTTAGATATGGGTATGCAGGGTGAGGGTTTAATTTGTATTAATTTTATAGAGTAATTTTACGAATTTTTTTCTCATCCCCCGGGGAGTGCTTCACTCTACAACCACGCAAAATAATTTAGTCACACCCCCTAGGATCCCCGTGCACCAACAAAACCCCCGAATCTAGAGATGGGGATACAGGGTGAAGGTTTAATTTGTGTTAATTTTATAGAGTAATTTTATGAAATTTTTTCTCATTCCCCCAGGGAGTGCTTCACTCTACAACCACGCAAAATAATTCTGTCACACCCCTAGAATCCTTGTGCACCAACAAAACCCACGAATCTAGAGATGGGGATGTAGGGTGAAGGTTTAATTTTTGTTAATTTTACGGAGTAACTTTATGATTTTTTGCTCATCCCCCGGGGAGTGCTTCACTCTGCAACCACGCAAAATGATTCAGTCACTCCCCTTAGAATCCCCGTTCACCAACAAAACCCCCGAATCTAGAGATGGGGTTGCAGGGTGAGGGTTTAATTTGTATTAATTTTACAAAGTAATTTTATGAATTTTTTTCTCATCCCTCGGGGAGTGCTTCACTCTGCAACCACGCAAAATAATTCAGTCACACCCCCTAGGATCCCCGTGCACCAACAAAACCCCCGAATCTAGAGATGGGGATACAGGGTGAAGGTTTAATTTGTGTTAATTTTATAAAGTAATTTTATGAATTTTTTTTCTCATCCCCCGGGGAGTGCTTCATTCTACAACCTCGCAAAATAATCCAGTCACTCCCCTTAGAATCCCCGTTCACCAACAAAACCCCCGAATCTAGAGATGGGGATGCAGGGTGAAGGTTTAATTTTTTTTAATTTTATAGAGTAATTTTATGAATATTTTTCTCATCCCCCGGGGAATGCTTCACTCTACAACCACGCAAAATAATTCAGTCACTCCCCTTAGAATCTCCGTGCACTAACAAAACCCCCCGAATCTAGATGTAAAACGTATGTATTGAGTATAATCAAATTATAAGTAAGATAATAATATAAATTATGATGATACTAAAATAAAAAAAGTTAAATGTATAGAATATAAACGTAAAAGTGTGTGAATAAAAAATTCACCGTTGTAACTAACGCGTCGTAATGGCGACGTCTTTACGTCGCCTAAATCGTATCGTCTAGGATCCTAGTCTGTTTATTAGAAAGATTATTTTAAGAAACTGAATACGACCAGTTTCTTCTTTGTCGTTTTAGAAGAAGGTGTTTGACTTGTGTTGTATCGTCTTTTAAGAGTTTTTCCATTTGTGTGCTTTTGTTTTTTTGAAGTTATTGTTTAAGTTAAGAAGTTATTAACTTAATGCTTGTTTTATGTCATTCGTTGGTTTTTAGTTCTAGTGGAGCTTTTGTTTACTGATTTGTTTTTGGACTCTCTATTCGTTCCTGATTTGTTTTGTTTGTTAATTAACTTTTCGTTTAATTTAATTTAGTTATCCTTAGGTTTGCGACTTACTATTTGTTTCTTAAGTCTTAAGTGTTATTTGTGGCGTTTATTTTATTTCTTGTTAACAATGAAAATCAAAAGGAGTTTTGACGTTGATACTTTTGTTAATACGCTGATTCGAATAAATGAAGATATTGGCTTGACGATGTTTGGTTTAGAAAAGCGCCCACGTCGTTCAACATCAGATTTATATTCTGTTATTTGCAAGGAATTGAGAATTAGGGATAACGTCATCAATAAATTATTTCTTTTTACCCACTTCACAAGGAAAATGTTAAATATCTCCTCAAAATATTCGGAAGTCTTAACAAAAAGAAGTGTAGCTATAAAAGATATTAGTGAACAAGGCAGTTCAACTTCCATCACATCTGATAATAAAATTGAATGTGCCGAACTCTTACAGTTACTCACAACCCCCGTCAGTAAGCAGAAAACAATTTTTGCTTTAAAATTGGAGCATTTTATTAATGCAGCAGATCAGAGCTGGACTGATTTCCAAAGAAGAAAATTAAATGTTAAAAGAGTACTCTTACAATTAGAAGTAACATGTGTAGTAGTATTTAAGGGGTCCCGAATAATTAATAAGAGCGACAAAGTAATATTTGTTGAATATGGTAAGTGCAAACATGAGGGGTATAGAAAGTTCAGGTTTGAATATATTTTTATAAACAAGTCATTAAGACTTATTGTCAAATTCGATAAAAGTTACACCAAACATGATATTAAGTGTACCTATCAAATTCGAAATGTCGAAAGGGACCATTATAAAAATAGACTTCAAAGCAATTCTGCATATTTAGTTAGATCGCAAGATTTACATAATATCGACGATAATGCTGCGAGAGATGGAAATCTTCAAACGGTGAGAAGTCTCTTAGTTTATCAAAAAATTAAAAGCGAAAGCAAAGCAGAAGGCGACTACCACATTGACGATTACACGGATCTGCTGTTATGCTCTATAAATGAAAAAGCAGATAACACGAAATATATACAGTACCCTAATGGTAGAACTTTGGTATACCTTTATTCTAAATATGTTATTAATAGTGTAGTACCAAAAGAAACGAAAATGAAAGTTTATTTCGACGCTACTGGCTCTTTGGTTCGCCCTTATCTGTCAGAAAAAGGGCAACGACCATTTTACTATGCAGGAGTCGTTAATATAAAAGGCCACATAGTTCCTTTATTCGAATTAATTTCTTCCAGTCATGACGCTGTGACCATTAGTTCATTTCTAAGTCATTTTAAAAGATTTGTTACTGTGAAGTGCAATAGGAAATGGCCAATAATATCTGAATTGGTAACAGATTGGAGTTTTGCTCTAATCACAGGAGCTTGTATGAGCTTCAACAACATGACATTGTACTCATACTTGAAGTTATCATACAACTATTTAGTTGATAAAAATCATAGCTTCAATAATTTTGTTGTTTTGAGAACGTGTGTATCTCATTTAATAAAAGCTATGTCAAATTATTTACATAAAACCAAAGTAAATAAAAAGAGCGTCGGTATTATATTAGACTTAGTTGTTGTATTAATTCATAGTCAAGGTATTACACAGTTGGAAGATAACTTTCGTAGTTTATTATTTATTATAAGAAGTGCGTTTGTTGACGAAAATATATTAAAACACCTTAAAATAATGAACAATTGTAATCTAAAAGAACTAACTATAGATGAATATGATATTATTAATGATTTTGATGTTGATGATTTTGCAACCATGGGTAGTTATGTAAATACACCTTTTTATACTCATTTTCAACAAGTGTGTAAAGAAGTAGGAGATGAATTACATGATTGTGTGAATGTGAATTATTGTAAAAAAAATGATTTGCAATGTATTCCATTCGCAGAGTATTTATTAAAAAACTACATGCCATTCGTACCCTTATGGACTTCAATCCTAGAAAATTATAATTCGGAAAATATACTAGAAGATGTAAAATTACCATCGAATTCCAATGTCGAATGTTGGTTTAAGATTTTGAAAAGGAATGTAGTTTGTACTGAAACACATATGAAAGTGGGTCGATTAATAAGAAAATTAAAGGATATTGTATACACAAAGGTTAAGGAAGTAGAGGTTGATAATAATAATAATAATATTTATTAAATCACGTGGGCTACATAAGTAGATGTGACAAGTCAGTACATAGAACATCAAAATACAACAGCAAATTATACAATCTGTTAAAACTAACATAAGTCACTACATATCTAAAAATTCTCGTTTAGAGTAAAACACAGAATCCAAGAAATATCGCTTTACATCTTGTTTATATTTCTTTGGACACTCCTGAGATCTGATTGAACGGGGTAATTTATTATATATTTTGGGTAAGTCATAAAAGGGACTTTTTTCAAATGTGGTGGTGACATGTTGAGAGAGAACCAGATTATCTCTACCACGAGTATTATATTCATGAGTGGACACTTCAAAACGGCTCATATTAGTCTTCACATATAACAAAGACTTCAATAAGTAAATGGATGGCAAGGTGAGTATCGACTGTTCCCTGAAAACTTCCCTACATGATTCCCTGCCATTTAAATCGAACATTAATCTAATGATGCGCTTCTGTGCCACAAACACGCGTTTAAACTCAATGTCAGTTGCAGCACCCCACACCAGTATATTGTAGGAAATAGCAGAGTAGCACAGTGCGTAATACATACTTAATAGCGAATTTATATTTAAACTTTTTTTCAATTTCAAAATTGCATAATAGGCTGAGTTCAATTTTTTGCACACAGTTTCTATGTGATTAACAAATGAGAGTCTATCATCCAACACCAAACCAAGAAATCGCGTACTATGGGCAAATAAAAATTTATTTTCAAAACTGGCCGGCAATGAGCGACGCTTGTAAAAACTAACGCAAACTGTTTATCCACGTTTAACATAATCCTGTTACGCTCACACCATACAGAAAACGTTTTAATAGTTGATGTAATTTTTAAATTTAACGTATCCGGATCCGCATCTGCAACCGCAACAGATGAGTCATCAGCGTACATAACCAGATGAGTATCCTCAAGAAAGTCAGGTAAGTCATTAATGAAAAGTATGAAAAGCAAAGGTTCTAAAATTGAACCCTGTGGAATCCCCAAGTCAACAGATGACTCATCCGAGCTAACATTCGACAACACAACTCTGAGAGAACGGTCGGTTAAGAAAGAAAGAAACCAGTTCAAAATAGGACCGCGGATACCCATACAGTATAACTTCCTACAAAGGAAATTTGGATTGAGGGAATCAAACGCCCTACTAAGGTCAAAAAACAATCCAACCACGTAATTTCCCTGATCAATATTGTCATAAATATACTGGACGAACTCAATTGAGGCAGTCTCAGTAGATAGTTTACGTCTGAAACCGTGCTGGCAGCTACTAATTGTACCCTGCTTGTCAAGAAAATCTAAAGTCCTGTTACTAATTATTTTTTCGAATACTTTAGAAAATATACTACAAATTGCTATCGGTCTATAGTTCTCAATACAGGTCGTATTACCTTTTTTTAGAATCGGTATCACTTTAGCAACTTTAAGGGATGATGGGAAAACGCCCGCTGTTATCGACCGATTTAAAATGAGCGCAAGAGGTTCAGCAATAACGCTGGCAACGTATTTGACAACTCTCACACCAATTCCGTCAGTACCCACACTGCTCACATTCTTTAAAGCACTGATAGACTCAACTATCTCCTATAAATAGCACACAAACATAACACACAAACATAAAAAACAAAAAGAAAATAATCATGAAAAAAATATTGATGGTTTGATACTCAAAGAAAGATGGCGACGAAACATAAAGAAAAGACAAACACATTTTGACAAAAAAAATTGCAAAGTTTTCTGGAAAAACATATAAATAACGAGAGTTCGCTTATTTCCTCTGCTGAAAATGCAACAAACTATAAATACCCTAAACAATTGGATAATGTAAACTGTGGGGTGTTTGTAACATTCTTCATTAACACCATAGCTAACAGTGGAATAAATGATTTGTTTTTAAAGAATCAAATATTTGATCTTGAAAACTACAGAATATTAATGCAGAATTATTTATTGGAGAAATCTAATGATATCAGCAAATGCTGCCCTTGTTGTGGACTATACAATGCATCCAAATATATAAACTATAGCCAATGTCATCGTTGGTACCATTTTTATAATTGTACAGATATTCCCAAAAACGTTTCGTTTCATGCTGCCTCCGACCCTTCCTTCGTTTTTTATTATTTATTTTGTCGAACATAACCCGATTCCAATACTCAAAACACATTTTAATTGTTATTAACATATATAACTATTTTTTTGTACCATCAAGAAAGAAATTATACTAATTTCTCATAGATCTATATATTGTAAAATATTATTTTCACTTCAAGTTGAGAAAAAAATATACTAAACGTACCAAACTTACTTTGTTTAAATTTATTCCTCAAAATTAATACAAATGAAACCCTCACCCTTCATCCCCATCTCTAGATTCGGAGGTTTTGTTGGTGAACGGGGATTCTAAGGGGAGTGACTGAATTATTTTGCGTGGTTACAGAGTGAAGGACTCCCCAGGGGATGACAAAAAAAATCCATAAAATTACTCTATAAAATTAACAAAAATTAAACCTTCACCCTGCATCCCCATCACTAGATTCGGGGGTTTTGTTGGTGCACGGGGATTCTAGGGGGTGTGACTGAATTATTTTGCGTGGTTGTAGAGTGAAGCACTCCCCGGGGGATGAGCAAAAAATCATAAAGTTACTCCGTAAAATTACTACAAATTAAGCCATCACCCTGCAACCCCATCTCTATATTCGGAGGTTTTTTTGGTGAACGTGGATTCTAGGGGGTGTGACTGAATTATTTTGCGTGGTTGCAGAGTGAAGCACTCCCCGGGGGATGAGAAAAAAAATCATAAAGTTACTCCATAAAATTAACAAAAATTAAACTTTCACCCTGCATCCCCATCTCTAGATTCGTGCGTTTTGTTGGTGCACAAGGATTCTAGGGGGTGTGACTGAATTATTTTGCGTGGTTCCAGAGTGAAGCACTCCTCGGGGAATGAGAAAACAATTCATAAAGTTACTCTATAAAATTAATACAAATGAAACCCTCACCCTTCATCCCCATCTCTAGATTCGGAGGTTTTGTTGGTGAACGGGGATTCTAAGGGGAGTGACTGAATTATTTTGCGTGGTTGCAGAGTGAAGCACTCCTCGGGGGATGAGAAACAAATTCATAAAATTACTCTATAAAATTAACAACAATTGAACCTTCACCCTGCATCCCCATCTCTAGATTCGTGGGTTTTGTTGGTGCACAAGGATTCTAGGGGTGTGACAGAATTATTTTGCGTGATTGTAGAGTGAAGCACTCCCCGGGGGATGAGAAAAAAAATCATAAAGTTACTCCATAAAATTAACAAAAATGAAACCTTCACCCTGCATCCCCATCTCTAGATTCGTAGGTTTTGTTGGTGCACGAGGATTCTAGGGGAGTGACTGAATTATTTTGCATGGTTGCAGAGTGATGCACTCCTCGGGGGATGAGAAAAAATTCATAAAATTACTCTATAAAATTAATACTAATGAAACCCTCACCCTTCATCCCCATCTCTAGATTCGGAGGTTCTGTTGGTGAACGGGGATTCTAAGGGGAGTGACGGAATTATTCTGCGTGGTTGCAGAGTGAAGCACTCCCCGCGGGATGAGCAAAAAATCATAAAGTTACTCCGTAAAATTAACACAAATTAAACTATCACCCTGCAACCCCATCTCTAGATTCGGAGGTTTTTTTGGTGAACGTGGATTCTAGGGGGTGTGACTGAATTATTTTGCGTGGTTGCAGAGTGAAGCACTCCCCGGGGGATGAGAAAGGAAATCATAAAATTACTCTATAAAATTAACAAAAATTATACCTTCACCCTGTATCCCCATCTCTAGATTCGGGGGTTTTGTTGGTGCACGGGGATTCTAGGGGGTGTGACTGAATTATTTTGCGTGGTTGTAGAGTGAAGCACTCCCCGGGGGAATGAGAACAAATTTCAGAAAATTACTCTATAAAATTAACACAAATTAAACCTTCACCCTGTATCGCCATCTCTAGATTCGAGGGTTTTGTTGGTGCACGGGGATCCTAGGGGGTGTGACTGAATTATTTTGCGTGGTTGTAGAGTGAAGCACTCCCCGGGGGATGAGAAAAAATTCATAAAGTTACTCCGTAAAATTAACAAAAATTAAACCTTCACCCTGCATCCCCATCTCTAGATTCGGGGGTTTTGTTGGTGAATGGGGATTTTAGGGTGTGTCACTGAATTATTTCGCGTGGTTGCAGAGTGAAGCACTCCTCGGGGGATGAGAAAAAAATTCGTAAAATTACTCTATAAAATTAATACAAATTAAACCCTCACCCTGCATCCCCATCTCTAAATTCGGAGGTTTTGTTGGTGAACGGGGATTTTAGGGGTGTGACAGAATTATTTTGCGTGGTTGCAGAGTGAAGCACTCCCCGGGGGATAAGAAAAGAATTCATTAAGTTACTCTATAAAATTAACAAAAATTAAACCTTCACCCTGCATCCCCATCTCTAGATTCGGGGGATTTGTTGGTGCACGGGGATCCTAGGGGGTGTGACTGAATTATTTTGCGTGGTTGCAGAGTGAAGCACTCCCCGAGGGATGAGAGAAAAATTCATAAAATTACTTTGTAAAATTAATACAAATTAAACCCTCACCCTGCAACCCCATCTCTAGATTCGGGGGTTTTGTTGGTGAACGGGGGTTCTAAGGGGAGTGACTGAATTATTTTGCGTGGTTGCAGAGTGAGGCACTCCTCGGGGGATGAGAAAAAAAAAATCATAAAGTTACTCTATAAAATTAACACAAATTAAACCAGCACCTTGCAACCCCATTTTAAATTCGGGGTTTTGATCGTGCACCGGTATTTTAGAGGGTTTGATTTAATTATTTAGCATGATTTTAAGATGGAAAGGGTGAGAACAGTTGTTTCTATTTACGATAAAATTTTAGGATCACTACTTGTTTGGTCTACTACAAATAATCGAATCTGTGTCTGGCGAATGAATATAACTTCAGCCGTTCTACATATTTTGTAATTTCTTGTCCTTTATTATTATTAATTATTTTATAATAGTTTGCACCAACATTATAGGCTACTGCAGCAGCGTTACACCTGACTTCCTATGAATTTTTCAACGCAAAATTGATACGTCTCCCCCCGCAAGCTTGGAAACTAGAGAACTATGAACTATGTTTCCGCAGCATTGTTGTTCATATTCGATACAAGACTGCTAGCATGTTAAACAACTCTATTGCCAGCTACTTCTATGTCATCGAATATACCACACTCCTTCAATTTTGTCCACATGTGTTAGTTCATTTTCCTTTGAATCGTGACAAAAATAAGAAGCGCACCTCCCATGTTGTCCAAAAACATGGTATGGAGTGTTTCTAATATCAAGTGTGAGTGCAGCTATTTGATCTTGTGGAGAGGGATCTTATTTTCGGTAATAATTTATGGCTGATTTAATACCTACTCTAAGTCTTTCAATATTTTTTTAAAATATATTTTGTGTTACCGGTGTAGCCACTTTGTTTATTGATGTTGTTCTTTTATTAACTATCTCTCTTAATTTTGTACAATAATTCCTTAGCAAATGGTTGGTGCATTCAACTTTCTTTATGACGACATTAGCACCGTAAGGTTTGTTGTTATAAATCTATTTATACACACTGCTATCTCCATCGCCGATGGTGGTGACATATTTTAATTTACGCATTTCTATACTTTTTTAAACCCTTCCAATGTGATGTCGGACTCCATTGCTGTATATGTTCCTGTCCAATTTTTTGTACATTGATGGTCTCTTGGAGTTTCGTCTTTACCAGCAGATCTAGCGCATATCGGACAATATATATTTCTGCAAGCAATGAATTGAAGTTTTCCTGTTTTTGCTCCAATTATGCCACCCTAAAATTATCAAAAAATTGGATGCTTAGTTTAAACCTTTGTGATCCACGATATGAGATAAAGTGAGATTTGAGACGTAAAACAATAATATTATTCATACCGACATTTATATGATTTTTTAGACCAGGTACCATCAACTATTACGCTAATATAAGCGTTTCCATCAGAACCTACACCACCTAATTCCAAAGCCAATTTATATTCCTCTTTTCCAAATTCATGCATTGTTTGTAGCATTTGCTCATAAATACAGTTTAATATAATATCATTATAGTGCATGTATTGCCGATATGACATTTGAGGCATATCCATAATGGATTGCTGTTCAACTAAAACAGCAATCCATCCTGTGATCCTCTTCATCTGTGTACATCTGTGTACACACACATATTGGTGTGTATGACCACACAATGACGCCCACACAATATGGTATATGAACTGTTTAAAAATAAATAATATATTATAAATTAATTAAACCGTGTAATAAAAAAATTATTTGACATGATCACCCAAGCAGGGTGGCTTAATACATACCGAATTTGGAGTTTCTATCTTGGAATTTAGACGTCAAAAAAGCCAATACCACAACCGATGGTACACCCTGTACAACTCCACACATACGGCATTTAAAAGAAAAATTACTTATTAATCCAACATTTTTTTCGCTAATTAAATCCATGTCAGAAAATGAGCAATGGAAGAATGGATAATATTCTTTATTGCGAGGTGTTAAAAGGCACGGGTTTAAGTACGTGCGTTGCTCTACTTATGTTCCAAAGTTACATTGTTACATAAAGAAATTAAAATGAAGTATTTCTTAAATATTTGGGAAAAGTAAAAAATTTCATTGAGGGTTATGTTTATCTTGATTATACAAAATTTAAAAAAATTTTCAATAATTGTACATTCCTAAATACATATCTGTATAATACATAATACAATAATCTTCATTTGATTAAAAATCGGAAAGTCGAACGTTAAAATGTTATAATATTATTCCTATGGCTTTAGAAAGAACGCACTTAAAATCGTACACATTGGATGGTTATTTCTATCAAAATAATTCATGTTGATAAATAATACAAATTAATTTCATAGAATTATTTAATTTTATAGAAATAAATAAAATCTAACTCGGCAATAGGAATAATTCACACCCTATATAGGTCTATTACATATTGTATTGTATGTATTTAATTTATATTCAGATTTTTTAAAATTTTTTGTTCTATTGAATTTACTTACAATTGATATTTTTATTAAATGTTAAATACCTTAATTATACGTTAGAATAACGTATTCGAAATAACGTAAGAATTCGGATCGGTATATATTAATAAATGATAAGTTATATTTTATTTCTTTTATTATTTTGTGCAATTTCGGTTAATTCCTAAAGAATGAATTTGTATCCCTAGAAAGTCGTAAAAGTTATCATAAAAGATGCAATGGTAGGTAGAGAACGCACTGATCTTGCAAAAACTCGTACGCCACACCACTAATCCTTTAAGGGCGGTGCTAATAGAAAAATTTAGAAATTATTCCAATATTTCGTCGTGGCAATTTCAAATTTTCCTCCTTTATTTTATGAAATATCGAATAATTGTATTAAGAAAAATTGTTTATTTAATAATTATCTACGTTCCTTCTAAGCCCTTTTCAAAATGCTTATTAATAATCTCAGTAATTAACAACAATGAATCAAATATCTCGTAGAAGAAGCATAGATTTTTTTATTTCTAAACAACTTTCGTTTGAATTTTTTTTTGATATTTCAAACGGTTAACAAGTATTATTTGAAATTCGTTTGTCGTACCGGTAAAGCAGCCTTAAGGCTGTTCGACCATTGCGTTGGCAGAAATTCGTTGTAAGAGGAACGAAAGTTCAAAAAAGGATAGCATCGGTATAATAACGCCTCTCTTTTCTATTGGGCGAGACCAGCCACAATTTTTTTAATATTAATCATAAAACCGATGTGAAGACAAAATATTTAGTATAATTGTATTAAAAGTTATTATCGCGTAACCCAAAGCATTTGAAAAAATATATAATTATAACCTTTATTTTCTATTATATTATAGTAGTATGACTGAATAATTAGTGATGATTAACCATACATTTTAATCCTTTTACTTTTGATTACAATTTGTTATACAAAAGAAGATAATTAGAAGAAACATTTTCTTCTAAATCTTGTTGTCTTTGTCAATCTTATAATTCCTGCAACTAAATACTTATTCAATAATATACAGGTGCTAGAAAAAAACGCCTCAAGATATAACTTTATTATTTACATTCCGATTTTCATGAATCAATCATCAACTGAAATGGTTAGATGAATTCCATGTTTTACACTACTGTTATGTGGATGCAGGTTCGACCATTGAAAGACAGGTTTTCTTCTAAGTTTTATTATTTATTTCTACTTTATCTCTTTTTAATTCTAGTAGTACATACAATGGTAAATGACAATAGCTGTGACAATAGCCGTGATATGCAGTTACCCATTAGTATTATTTGGTAATAATACTTATGTAGTCTCTTTAACTTTAATTCGCCATTTCTTATTTCCAACATATCAATTTTCTTGGCCTGTATGCGAGCATTTTACTTCTAATATAGCATTCTGACTGTGGATTACACCATCTGGACTTGCACCTATGACCTATAAGTACACCTTATGTCGTATCACTTACTGAAGGCATCCATAGGCATAAAAATACATGAAAATAAAACTTAAAAAGAAATAAAATAATTAAATATTTATATACATATATTAACAAAAACTAAGTAATAACTATTCAATAACTATAATTGTATAAAACTTTTATAACTTCTCTTATAATATTTATTCAACTCTTGAAATAAGTTAGGGTTTCTAAGTGAATCATACTAAAATTTAACTTTAAGACTTTAAGATAGAATGATCAATATTACAAAATTAAGATAAAAACTTTTTAGAAGGTTTTTAGTAATTTTTCGACAGCTATCTCTACCATCTCCCATAAACTTAATAAATTCCTTCTCTAAATTTAAAATCAAAATTAAAAATTATTTACTAGGTACAGTCAATTCTGTAAATAAATAAATGCTTTGCCCAAGATGATTATATTTTTTGTTTCTTGTAGGTATAATCGTCAAAAAAGATGATTTTAATATATAAAAATAATATTGCAAAATACTACGACTATATTACAATATTTATGGTAGTAATAGAAAATTCAAAATCGTAAAAGACTGTTTAGAAACTGAAACACAAAGAGTGAAAATAAAAGTGAAGATAAGTATAATTCTTTTTTGGAATAATTTCGAATTTAGTAGATAAACAGAAAATATTACAAAAAAATACGGAGAATTATACATATTACACTTGCTCCTGATTAAATTTACCACATTTATATAGGGTAAACGTAATAATAGTATTTATATTAAAAATTATTTACAATTTTTTGAAAAATTTCGATAATTCAAAAAAAAATTAGAAATTTCAATTCTAATAATCTTGAAAATTTTCTGTGTCTACTTGAATATCAAGTAAAATTTGTTTAATTCGGGATAAACGGAACAAAGAATATGTTAATTAAAACAACTTTTTCATATGCTGATTGTTTATTCAATCTTCCTCAGAGCATCTAATTGCCAAAATGGAAAAATTTTTCAAGTCAAAACATGAGGTTAAATTGAACCAGCGTGTCAAATTATAATAAAGAAAAAAAAATTAATTTTATTAAATTTAGAAAAAACTTACTTGTTACTTGAACCCAACAATCATGAAAAACCGTCACAACATTATTTAAACACAGTGAACACATTAAAAATTATTAAAAATTTTGTTAAACTCTAAAATTGTAAAAGGACATCACGAAATGTTGGACAAACAAAATGGACGTTGAATTGCTATATAAAATTGTAAAAATTTATGAAAAAACCTGTTCGTGATTGGAAACCCAGTTTAAAATAAACACACTGCGCATGACGCAGAATGAAACCAATGAAACAAGCGATATATATAAAAGCGGTAACATTTTAAAATTCAAAACTTAAAAGAACACTATAAAACTTATATGAGATTACAAAGGCAAAACCGAAAATTAACATTAGTAAGCTTAAAATTATTGCAAGATCACAATGAATTTTAAAGCAACTTGACCATCAAACTTCACAATATCATGTCCGTGGAGTAATTACACTCCAACTATGGAATCATCATAATGTGGGCTTGAATTAAAGTTTTTGTTAGTTTTGTCGTTTGTAAATAAGTAAGCACAAACATTGCTCAAGTTCTGTGTATCCGTCTTAAAATTGATCGCATTCTTGGTGTAATTGATATGAATCATCTCGAGAAAAAAGTCTATTATGATAATTAATTTCAGTGTCTAAAATCTTGACATCATCGAAGTTAAAAGTGTGTTTGCAGTCATGAACATGTTGGATAATGCACAAACTGTTTTATTTAACCGGCAATTACTTTTATGTTTTGATATACGACTTTCCAACCATTGGGACGTTCGGCCAACATATTTACCATCACAGTCATTACATGAAATGCTAGAATAGATTAAATTCCATTTGTATTTGTCTTCAGTTTTATCTATTAATTTAGTAAAATGATTTCCTAATTTATTTTCATAGCAGTCTACAATTTTGATATTCTCAATGACTGAGAGTTTTCTTTAAGGAGTCACACAATTAGTCAATAAAAGGAAGCTTTTTATAGACCAAAGGTTCAGTTTCTAATAAAGTTGGATTTGTTAAACTGTCTTATTCGACGTTATTGACATTACAAGTTGAAAACAATAATTTATTGATTAGTTTTAGTGGATAACCATTATTAATAAAATTACTTCTAAGAAATTCTAAGTTTTCTTTTAAAAAATCCTTTTCACAAATTTGAGTAACTCTATGTTTCATGCATAGAACCGTAGAAATTTTGTGTTTAAAATTGTGATTTGAGTAATAGTTTAAGTAACGTCCCGAGTATGTTGGTTTTACGTACCAATTAAATTGAATTTTATTAACAGAATTTTGTATAACTGTTGTATCTAAAAAAGGTAACCTATTATTAGTTTCCATTTCCATGGTGAACTGAATGCTCCGATGAAAATTATTAAAAGACTGCAAAATTACATTAACATCATCTTTGTGAACTCCCTAGATTAAATCATCTACATATTTCTTAATAAAATTTATTCGAAACTTTAAACCGTTATCAGTCAGTATCTCATCCATCACAATCAAAGCCAAAACTGGTGATATTTTTGATCTCATTTGGGTACCCTCAATCTGGTGATAAATAACATTGTTGAAAGTAAAAATTGAAGTGTCAAAGATTAATTTTAAACCAAGAAGGAAAGTGTCTTTATCCCATGTGCAATTATCAGCAGTAGTATCCCATTTCTCATTAACAATGTGATTGACGAAATCCAACGAAATGACTGTGAATAAACTTACAACATCCAAAGATATTAAAATGTGGTCTTCTGGAAGGCTGTAACCCCTGAACTCATCTACAAAACGAAAAGTGTTGGTGATGTTATAGTCAGACAATTCGTATGATGCGGCACCAATTGAAGAAATATTAGGTCTTAAAGGTACACCCTCCTTATGAATTTTAGGCAAAGAATATGCCTTAGATAAAACAGAATTATTACAAATAAGTTTTCTTTTCTCTATTTCAGTTATGTATTGTTTAACATATAACATTTGTATATAATCATCAATTTTAGTTTGAACAGATGTTATTGGATTTGTATTTAAAATTTTGTAAGTTTTATCATCGTTAAGCATACTTTTTAGCACCTTTATCTGCTTTTGTAATCATTAAGGAAAATCTTAGTATCTTGTAAAAGTTTATGCAGTAAATTGTGCAACCCATTACACGTTCTGCCGGTATTCATAAAATTGGTAATAATGTTCGCGATCTTTCCTCTCATAACGTTTTTAGATTCATTTTTTAAACTACTTATAATGTTCTCTAAATACATCAGCAACCTCTTCAAATTTAAATTAACCGAGTCCACAGATGAACTCAACTTAGGACCAAGAGACAGCAATGATACAACCTCCATAGGTTTACAAATATACAGGTGTCTCACGTAACTGGTGCATTAGAACTTTTTAGGTTCTACTATTCGTAGGGGCTTGAAATGTTGGTAACATGGGTTGTTCATTCCAATCTATTAATCTGAAATATTTTCAAGGTGGCCACCATTTCCGGTCTACCGGAAGTACACCTCAACTTCGTTATTTTAAATGGAATGCTATAGATTTTGCTACACATTCAATTATAAGTAAGAAAATATGTTGACTTTGATAATAGTTATTGGTACCTAGCGTTTTTTGTTTTCGACTTATTTTGATTTTAAGTGTTTTTTGGCAAATATCACCATACTCTTTAAAAGCAAATATCTTAACCAACGTTAATTCAAAAACGTTTTGCATTGGTACGATAACTCTTCATATGCTGTTAAATAGATTGTCACGTGTTGTATCAGTATGTATACAGGCTGGTCAAAAATTGAGTTACCGTTTCTCTGTATTCAATGGCGTGAAAGTAGAAAATTTTAAATGGAACGCCCCATGTTTTCATACCCTATCAGAAAGGGAATTTAATTATCTACAAATTCTATCTATAAACATTCCTATACCTATTTATTATAGTTTTCTTGCTATTGATGAATTTATCAAAATCATACGTAAAATGCTAAAAACCGTTTGTGTTTTTATTAGAAGGCCATGACGTTTTGACAATTTTTTGTTTAATTTATTTAAATTATTATTAGTATTATTTCTACAATGAACTGCGATTGAATAACCTTAGATTGCTAGCTGTTATTTACAAAAAATAACCAAAAGAAAAGCAAATAAATGAAACAATGAAAAACAACAATTTAATGACAAAAATTAAAATCAATAACATACAAGAATCAAAACCTTAAAATTATAAAAATAAATTAGGGGAATTTAATTATCTACAAACTATCTAGAAACTTTCCTGTGCCTATTTGTTGTAGTTGCCCTCATATTTGGAAATTAATGGACGCATGCAATGCTGAAAAACTTCTAGTTTTTATGTTCTAACATAAAAAGCCATGGAGTTTTGGCAGCTTTTCATCCATATTTATGTTATTATTGTCAGTACTTAGTTGGGTCATCACTTTCTTCTGTTAATGTCTTTGAATATTTATTATTGTTGGCGAATTATTCCAATGCCAACATTTTAAATTCGTTTTATACTCATGGCGGATGTAAAAATGTTTTGGACAGGATCTGTTTCTTAGTTTTGGAAAGATCAAAATAACAAGAAAGCATAATTTTCTATCACTAGCAGATTAACATAAGAACATAAGAATAAATGTTTTGTCATATTTTATTGCTTTACCAAATTTTTTGATAAGAGGTGCTTCGATCAATTTAGATGAATAATATTTTCCAGGAAAGCACCGTTAATAATAAAGTGAGTTTTTTATTGTTTAATTTATGCGTTCTTCTGCTGGTTATTTTTGGTAAATAAAAACCAACAAACTAAAGTTTATTCAATCGCAGATCATTCTAGAAATAATACAAAAAAAAAATTAAATAAATTAAACGATAAATCCTTCTAATAAAAACATGAACTGAAAAACATGAAATGATTTTGATAAAATACTCAATATGAAGAATACTATAATAAATAGGTATAGCAATGTTTATAGATAATTTGTAGAGAATTAAATTCCCGTCTTGATAGGCTAATGAGATATGGGGCGTTCCATTTAAAATTCTCGACTTTTTCGCAATTGAATACAGCGAAACGGTAATTTAATTTTTGACCATGCTGTATAAAGTACACTGATATAACAAGTGACAATCTATTTGACAGTATATGAAGAGTAATGGTACCAATGCAAAACGTTTTTAAATTAACGTTAGCAGAGATATGTGCTTTTAACGCGCATGGTGATATTTGCCAAAAAACATTTAAAATCAAAAAAAACCCAAAAAAAAAAAACTCTAGGTACTAGCAACTGTTATCAAAGTCAACATATTTTCTTACGTATAATTGAATGGTGTAATAAAATCTGTAGCATTCCATTTAAAATAACGAAGTTGACGTCTACTTACGGTAGACCGGAAGTGGTGGCCATTTTGAAAATATTTTAGATTAATAGATCGGAATGAACAACCCATGTTACTAACATTTCAAACTTCTACGAATAGTGTAACGTAAGAAAGTTCTAATGAACCAGTTACGTGAGACACCCTGTATAGGTTATTAAATATATAGTTTACAAATATATAGGTTTGAAACAAGTAAAATATTTGAAAAGAATCAAAAAGATGTGGATAGTATGAAAAACGCAAGTATTTACTTACTAACTCAAGTTATTTTTCTTCAATATTTGTTCAATTTTATTTTGGAGTCCTTATTAATTTCTTATATAAAAAGTTTCGATTATTCTTTATAGTAAGACTCTTAAATCATGATACTTTCGTAAACTTTTTAATAATTCCCCCAGATTTATATATAGGTTGTATCTGTTGGAAAATTCGAAATTATGATATTTTGAATATATTTGCTGTATTCTTGCAAAAAATCTTCATGTTCGAGTTGTAACTGTTTATGAATTATGTTTTTCTACACCACTGTGAACAATTTTAGCGAATAAGGTGATTGACCATCTATTTTTATTTTTGAATTGTGAAAGAGTTTTGCAATAAAAATCATCAATTGAATGATATTTTAGGGAAGAAGAAGAAAGACAAATTTTTATATATAATTTAAAGTTTATACACAATAAAAAAGGAACAGTAATAAAAGGGTTAGAACAGAGCTATCGACCAGGGTCTTTCTGCCCGTGATTTTTGTATGTGACGGCTTGTTTCAGTCTTTTCCAATGGCCAGCAGTTTTTGGAAGAGAAAACGTGGATTGTTAAGAGGGTTGAGTAATCGAGGTGATATGAGCATCCATTGGAAGGCGTTGATAGGTAAATTTTGCACGAACTTCCCCGACAAAGATTGAAGGCAAGTATCGACAGAGAGGATTGGTAAGTTGGTATATCAGTTCATTACTAGGGTTAAAGAGCGGATTACGGGGGTTCCTAATCCGGGTAATCGATCTTAGTGCAGATCTCTTCGCTAATTCCAGGTGGTACTTCAAGGCTTTGTTGGGCGGAGATGCTGTGGGAAAAGTGGTTTTTCAGCTTCAAGATGGAGTAGCGCTTCGACAGGCATTGATTCATAAGGTTTAGATAGTAGTATGACGCTTTTAGTTTAGTTTACCTACACCAGCAGCCTTCTCAACATCAAGAAACACGGCTGCGGATTTCAGCTTTTCAAAACGTGCCGCCTGAAAGTTGGAGACCAGGATAGTTAGTGGCTGGGACGATGATTTGCCGGTTTGGAAGTCAAATTGGTAAGGCGGAATTTTCATTTATACGTCAGCCAGGAGCTTGCTCTTTAAGTGGGTCTCTAAGAGTGTTCCAATTACGGGCAGCAGTGAAATAGGACAGTAGTTTGCTGGATCAGTAAGAGAAGAATCTTTCTTGGAAATACATGTAATAATTGACGTCTTGCAATCTCGCGGAAAATGCTGAGACGTAAGGTAAAAGTTATTTATTTTTATGATAAAGTCGTGAATGTTAAGATCTAGACTTCTCAGTAGTTTTCTTGGAATGTTGTCATAGCCGAGAGCGGTATCCCTTCTCTATCCAAGAAGAGTCAAATATTCGTTTTCTGACATAAGAGTATCCTCGGGTGTCTGGAGCGGTTTCAAAAATGCGATGTCGTACCAGTTATCTATGATGTTTTTATTTTGGGGACAAAATGAGGTATCCTCGGTAAAGGTGAATACACCTTCCAGATAGTCAGCGTGTAAGTTGACGATCTCTTCAGGGATAGAGTGCAGACCGTCATCGGTGGGATCAATGAGCTCTTCCGTTCCAGGTGTTTTTTGATATCTGGAGAGCTTTTGAATTTCGTGCCCATAGTTTCCTTTGCAGTTTTATTTTTTCGCAGGCTTCTATGTACTTTTTCATTGTAATTAGCTGTTGCATTGTAATGTATTGTTGAATTAGATTCTGTTTCTTTTTGTTGAACTCATTAAACTTTTTTTAACTCAGGAACCTTATCGACCCTGAAGTTTCGATATAAGCGTCTTTTCTCCTTGATGAGTTAATAATAAATGGAGGTCGACTCCTGAGACATTTGTTGAAGTTTGAAATCGTGTCAACAGCGATTGCCGGGTGTGCTTATATAAAGTCATCTATTGTTGAGTTAACTGTCTGTATATTGCAAAGTTTGTAGTTTTTGATTACAATTGGAACAGGTTTTGGTACCTTGGATGTTGTGTTAACACAAACTAGACTGTCCAAATGGTCGGAGCATAAATCCGGAACATCTTCTACCTGTGTGTAGAGTTCAGATTGTTCTTCATAACGTACGTCAGGGGGTTGCAAGTTGTACGAAATTGGACATATTCAAGAATTGTCTTATGTGTTTTCTTTAAGTTGGGTTCGTATTGAAGTCACCAATTAATAGGCATCGATTCTTCAATTTTACTGAACGGATGGATGTAAATTACGAAAACATGTATTAAGTTTGTCCCGATAGTAATACAAAAATGAAGTGCATTATTTAATGGAGAGTTGATTAAGTGGGGGGGGGGGGTTGGATTTTCCCAATTGTACCATAGGATGGTTCACTGCTCCTCCTCTTACTCCCCTATATACAATATTGCCGTGATTTTGGAATGACGTCCAGTTTCGAAATGTAATGGAAGATCTCTATTTCGTTTCGATAAACATTGCGTAACGGATGTGATTCTCAATGATGTAATTTCCAGTTACATGTGATTTCTTGAAGATAGCTGATACTTGCGTACAATAATTTTGTGCTTGTCACCATAAAGGTAATATATTTCGCAAGTTTCAGCGATTGAGTAAAAAAGTTTATAATCAATCTATTTTTAACAAATAGGCTTTCAATTTTATAACAAAAGCTATCTCCTGTCGGAATAACAATTGGTTTGTGCTTGCAAAAAGTAAACTTCTATTATAAAATTTATTAATTACACAAACGTTGAAATGAGCGAAATCCATTATCTTTACAGAATGGCGTGCAGTAATTCAGCAGAAGCAAGGTGTTTGTATCGAGAAAGACAACCTGATCTCCGAGTACCACAGCATAACTTGTTTCTACGCATTAACTAACGACTATGGGAAAATAGAAGTTTTAAAAGGAATACTGCTGATAATGGGTAGCCCATGGAATAGAGATGTGTGCGTGAGTGTCATACGTGAATATCATAACCGAATCACGTGACTCCCACAAGGGTCACGTGACTCACGCCCGATCAGGTGATTAAATGTTTTAATGAATGGCAGAATTAACACAGTGTTTAGTTTTATTTATTATGTTTTGAAATAAATGAGACTGTTGTAAAATTAAAATAAATAATAAAACCTGGAATATTCTTATGGGAAATACTTCCTTTAACATTTTCACAAATATCTTCCGCCATTCATCACAAATTTAAATTAAATTTTACACTTCGCTAAAATCATATTTACTTAAAAATTGATTAGAATTTTGACCTTAACATTTAGTTACTGAAAATGTTATTAATAATCTGAAAAACATTAGATTTTCCTTGAATCAACAAGTATTATAGAAAAAGAACACGTACAGTGCGAAAGATGTAAACCTTTAAAAACTAACCTAAAAAATGTTGAGAAACGTTGATCTATACAACGTTTCTCAACATTTTTTGTCCTGCAGATCTATAACATTTGTCTAAAAACTGCGCGGACCGGTTAATTATTTTGAACAATATCCTGTTAATTGCAAATCATGAAAAATGAAATGATATTAATTTTTGAACAATAATAATACAGTGTCTTCATGATGAAAAAAATAAATTCAATAAAATTTTGATTGCTCGTCTGATAAATATTTAATTTTGATGCCTCAACTCAATCCGACTAATATCTAGTGCTAAATAATTAATTAGGATCAAGTTGACGTCTCAACTCAACTAATATTTACTATATTTACTTTAACCAGTTGCATATGTTGGGTTGGGTTCAGATCAGGATGATGGTTAGCCAACGGAAGCCAACGGAATTAATATTTAATGCTAAGTAGCTAGTGGAGTTAGGCTAAACTTAATGGCTCATCACTAACAAGATAGTTGGGTTGAGTTAGGTTCAGAGAAGGTTGATGGTTGCACCTAACCTAATTAATATTTAAAGCTAACTGTATAGTTGGGTGAAATTACACTTAATGGCTCAACTCAACCCGATTAATATCTAATCCTAATTAACTAGTTGGGTTTGATTCAGATAAAGTTGATGCCTCAACCCAACCCAACTAATATTTATTGTTAACGTAAAGTCTTTAAATAAATCACAAATTCAAAGTTTTAATTGGTCAGCTGCATTATTTCTGCCAAAGAGCAATTGCCACAAATTTACCGAATTAGTTCCTTTTAACATGAACGCACTGTGTATAATGAATAAATACTACGATAGCTGATCATCATCCTAATAATGATAAAAATTCGGTCCAAATAGCTAATAATTTGTTACCTTACATATCTGACTTTTGATAAAGAATTCCCACACAAGATTAAGAACATCTATTAAAGTAAAATGTCATTAAAAGACTAATCGTGAAACTCACGATCAATATTGTGGAGGATTTGATCTGCGCTATGTGTAGTGTTACCTTTTTTCACATCATATTTTGAATACTTTGAAATTATCAAAAATGCAACATGACTTTATGGACACAACGTTTTAATAAGGATGTTATAAATTAGCTAGGTCTTATTTGAATGTGTTGATTCCTTTAATTTCTACTCCATTTTGAGATTTATCATCCGATTCGCAACAGATTTCCTATTTTCTTAATTGGAAGTAGTGAATTGCCGTAAGAATTAGAATTTTTTTTTAAATAAGCATAATATTCGCATATTTTTTATAAAATGAAATTGTATTTTGTGATATTTTTTAAATTTGTTTATGTTTCAGAGTGATCGAAACCGATAGAACTGAAAATAAAGATTATATTGTTTTATGTGACAAATTGAGTTTTCATTAATTACATATTTAGTTAAATCAGCTTGATCAGTAAAATAAATATTTTAGCAGCGAATTTAGTTGTTCAATTTGAAACTTTAAACAGTATAATATCTTTGTATTACTTATAGTATTCTGTACACCTACCACAATCTTGGCCAAATGACGTTATTAATATCATGTTAGTTCTAGAAAAGCTTTATTTAACAAAAACACTAATACTTCTCGTTTTTCAGTAAAGGTTTGCTCTTTTCCTAATATTTTTACGTAATGTTCAACTGCATAATGAAAAGTATTTTTTGATACTCTTCAGGATGCAAAATAATCTCCTTACTTTCGTTGTCAGTTTCCCTCATGGTTTTCAAAAACATTGGCCAACCACTTACACAGCATTCATGAAGTTGATGAACCCAACCCAACTAATATTTAATGCTGACTAGCTAGTTAGGTTGGGTTGGATTAAAATTAATGGCTCAGCCAAACTCAATTAATATCTAGCACTAAGTAGCTTGTTGGGTTTGGTTGCATTCAGATACGGTTGATTGCGCAACCCAACCCAACTAATATTTTATGCTAACTAGTTAGTTGGGTTGAGTTAAGGTCTTCAACTGATATCTAGTATTAACGTAAAATTCGTAAATAAATCGGAAATCATAAATTTAAATTTAAATTAAATTCGTTTAAACGTGCATCATTTCTGTCCAAGAGCAATTGCTAAAAATTTACCGAATTTATTCCTTCAATCGTAAACGCACTGCTAGTATAAATAACAACGCACATGTCTTTCATATCAACATCGGTTTTTATAACTTCATCTCAAAATCGATTCAATCAGGTCACGCCAGGCTCCGTCTAAACCAAAGTCGTTCACGATCACGCATGTTCACGTGGGTAGTACAAAAATTGATGCCTGCTCATGGTGGGTCACACAAAACCAATCGTGATTCGACGGGACTCACGTAATTTGCACAGCTCTACTATGGAAGTTGCAAATTTCAAAGTATAAGAGACTGTCTTCAAATAAATTGATGAAAATTCGACCACAAGTAGCAGAAATATTGCTCATAACTTAAACCTATCTCACTCGACGGTTTAGAATTTTGAAAAGGCAACTTTTGTATCCCTACCATATCCAAAGAGTGCAGGCCTTATTGCCAAGAGATTTTCCGTTAAAATTTGCTTTTTGTACTTGGATACAAGACGAAACAGCTCAAATGCGCTAAACTGTTACATTTTAGAGAGTATCTTGGACAAACTTATCCTCTAAAACGCAAGTTTTTGGAGAAGCTATCATATCCTGAACTCATGTGCATATACTATGAAACGTCCTGTATAAATAAACCTTGGTTGTAAATTACTGTAAACAGTAAGTTATGAATTATGACATAAATGTACATAAGTATATAATTTGACATTTATAAGTTATATTTCTAAATAATCATAGCATATTAAAATTAAATTAAAAAAATTAATAAATTTTAACAAATAATATTTCAAAGGGAAGACATCCTAAACCATGCAACATACTTTGCGAAAGCAAGTCATACAATGTCATAAAATATATAAGAAATTTTATACACGCTTTTAAAGTCGAAGTTTGGTTCTTACTTACTTTATAAGTTACAATCTTTATTCACTTTAATCTAGAAAAAAATCAAGTTGATCAAAATCAAACATAAACAAACCACGTGTAATTGTCACGTCATCCTATAAATAAGTTCAAGTACAAAACCAACCGTCTAAATTTAAATTTAAAAACTATTCTACACATGATCTAAGAGTCAACGCATTATTCTAAATTTATTTCCGAAAGATTTCACGAAAAATAAATAATATTTTAATATATATATAAAACGACTTCAAAACTGGCTAATCTCGAAACAAACATGAATTATTTAACAATCACTGGCCTCAGACATCTAAGGATGCCGATGATCGGATTGGGAACTTGGCGAGCTCCACCGGAAGAAGTTCAAAATAGTGTTCTACAAGCATTAGACATCGGTTATAGACATATCGACACAGCTTTTAATTACAATAACGAAGAAGCGATTGGTTTGGCTATCGAAAAATGGTTGGAAATGGGAAAAGGAAATCGAGAAGACTTATTTATAACAACAAAGGTAAGTTTATTTCTAAGAAAATTAAATACAAATACCGTAATGAAAATTACATACCAATATAATGATAAACAAGCAATATGTTAATAAATAACTACTAAATATTAAAATGTATACAGTATTTTGGTTTTTAGCTCCCTCATATTGGCAATCGTTCAAAGGATGTTGAACAGTTCCTAAAACTGTCGCTAAACCGTTTAAAACTCGACTATGTTGATTTATACTTGATTCACATGCCATTTGCATTCCAAATGAACGAGACCACAATGACGCCGTTACAAAATCCGGATGGAACTTTTGTTTTGGATACGGAAACCGATAATGTTTCAACTTGGGCGGTTTGTATATAATTTAAGTTTAAATGTTTTATGACTGTTGTTTAAGGACATTTCGATTAAAGGCAAACTCCGGTGCATAAACTTTTTACGATCTTAAAATGCCAGAAAGAATAGGAGATTCGAATACCGGAGGCACTAGATACCAAAATATGATGATTTAACCTCCGATACTAATGTCGGTGATTTTGGAGGTACAGGGTTTTGAAAGTTAAATTCTTATTTCGAAACTTCTTAATAATTTTGAATATTATTAGATTTTATCATGTAAACCAATGCTATTAAGGAACATTAATATCTTGCTCGGTGAAATAGTTATTTAAGTTATGAGGCACGTAAGGACACTACACCGTGCGAGGAAGAATTGTACGGGTCGAGGGAACGGATGCCCGTGATTTTTCCGAAGAATGTTAGTTCTTACGTGCCGCATGGCTTATTACGTTTTTTCCCACTAGCAGAAGTCAATATTCTATAAAATATCCAAAGTTTCCTTGCCAAATATTTGTTCGGAAACTCAAATAATTGAGAAATCGTATGTTGTCATGTCTATAGTGACATTTGTTGTCAAACAAATAACATTTGTCATAGCTTGTTATGTGTAGTGCTTTACGATGAAATTAAAAATAAAATTGAAGAAATTACGAATGAATTTGTGAAAATTTATTACCCTCCAAGTATCCAAAGCATTCTGAAGGTATATACACTTATTTCAAAAATCGATTTCATTTGAAAGAATGATCTTCGTCAATTTTAACAATTTTTATTATTTTCTTAGGACAATAATGAATATTAAGTGCCGTTGTCAAAAGAAATTATAATAAACAACGGACATGCCCAACTTACGATACACGTAACCATGAATGCAATTGCAACTTAAGAGAGAGCTAGTGGGAAAAGAATATAATATATAGTTCAAAAAAATAGATTTTATAAAAAACCTTTTTATACATATTATGTGTTTTAAATGGAACAGCCTGTATATTTTAAGGTTTTTGGATTCCTTTTGACAAGGTCTTGCAAAATTTCATAAGATTTCAATCAAAAACTGCGTAGTTTTCGAGATTTTGCAAATTTTGTTTAAAAAGATTAGATACAGCAACAGCCAAATTATGGCGATCATTATGAGATTGTTATGTGTTTTACTATGGTAACTACAGCTGTATATGATATGCACGAAAAAGCAGAGATATACAGGGTGTTCCGTAATGATATGCGAATATTGAAGCGAATATTAAAGAATATGATAGTTTCTTATATAAACTATGATCCCAAAATGTTCCGTTATTAAAATACGGGGTGTTAAAATTAAAAAAAAAAGTTTTAATTAATATTTTCGGAGTCGCTTTGGTAGTTTTATGAAATTTAGCATAATTTCAATACAAATCTAATCTCTATCTTTAACAGACTTTAATATTTTTAAAGAAAAAAATGGTACGCCAATGGTTTTTTCCCAAATAAACAATATTTTTGAACTTCCCCTTCAATTTGACAAATAAAAGCTCTCTTGAGTTTTTTGACTGCAATGCGCCGTTTTTGAGAGAAAAATTAAAAACCGTCGGTTGCTCAACAGAAATAATACGTATGGAAGAATTTATTAAATTCTTCCATTTTTACTTCAGAATGAATGATTATTGAAATAAAATGTATGAAATTTCTTAAGAAATTGTTTATTTAGAAATCGACAACCGGTTTCGTGATGTGTTTATCACGTCATCAGGTCATGCACTACAAAATGATTAAGATGTGTTGTTTATAAAATTTTTGAATGATGTAATATTTCTTACCGTCAAAAGTTAAAAAACATAAAGGTTGACATTTTAGGTTAAAATACTTGATCTAACAAACATATATGGTTTAGTAACTATCCTTCCACAAATATTAATAACATATAGAATATAGACTATTTTCGTGTTTGAGTTATCTTGAATAATTAAATAATTTCTAGGTGATGTTTTTAAGATTTTTTGATTGTTGATTAAACATAAAATGGATGACAGTATGGGAACAGGTGGTAAAACCGGTCGGTATGAAATATAATTTATGATACTTTAAAATTATTTTATAAATTGTGAAAACATATGTTTTTGATTGAATTCTAAGAATTCGTTCATTAATTTGATACCTGCTGATTTTTTCTTTGTAATTTCATATTCTTCAAATAGGTCTAGTTTTTTTGATTTGTGTATGTTGTGTAGCAGTCTTATTGAATAATTGTTTATTTTGTGTCCGGTTGATATAATATGTTTGTATACTGCTGAATTATTGTTATTTAAATGTTCTTTCATGCGAATATTTAAATTACGCCCAGTTTGACCGATGTAAGTTTCTTCGTAGTTATTGCATCGAACTTCGTAAACCCCACTCCTCATTCTTTCTTCTATTCTTGTTCTGGAGTTAATTAAAATACTACCCAATTTATTATTGTTTTTATAGGTCATATTTATGTTGTGTTGTTTCAACAAATTTTTTAAAATGTTCATTTGGGTGTGATAGTTTACTGATATATATCTATCTTTTTTGATATAATGTGGATATATCAATCTATTTAAATTTTTCTTGTGTACTTCATTATAAATTCTTTGTAACTGTTCATGTTTAAAATTGTTATTGATACCCATCTTTAATATATATTTAATTTCTTTTATAAAATCCACGTTTTTCATTGGGATATTGGATGCCCGGTGGAAGAAAAATCTAAAAGATGCCTCTTTATGTTCTTTGCTGTTGAATGAATTATTGTGTATGATAGTATCTGTCGAGGTGATCTTATGATGGATACTGAAGTCAAAAATCTTTTTTTTATGATATTTTGTTATGGTTAAATCAAGGAAGTTTAAAGTGTTTCTGTTTTCTTCCTCTATGGTATATGTCAAAGTGCCGAGGATATCTAAAATATTATGGATTGCCTTTAAATTGGCTTTAGAATCTTCGTGGATTATAAAAATATCATCTACATATCTCCGATATAGTTTGATATGTTGAGTATCAAACTATATCGGACATATTCACTCACCATATCGATATGTAGATGATATTTTTATAATCTACGAAGGTTCTAAAGCCAATTTAAAGGCAATCCATAATATTTTAGATAACCTCGGCACTTTGACATATACTATAGAGGAAGAAAACAGAAACACTTAAACTTCCTTGATTTAACCATAACAAAAGATCATCAAAAAAAGATTTTTGACTTCAGCATCCATCATAAGATCACCTCGACAGATACTATCATACACAATAATTCATTCAACAGCAAAGAACATAAAGAGGCATCTTTTAGATTTTTCTTCCACCGGGCATCCAATATCCCAATGAAAAACGTGGATTTTATAAAAAAAATTAAATATATATTAAAGATGGGTATCAATAACAATTTTAAACATGAACAGTTACAAAGAATTTATAATGAAGTACACAAGAAAAATTTAAATAGATTCATATATCCACATTACATCAAAAAAGATAGATATATATCAGTAAACTATCACACCCAAATGAACATTTTAAAAAATTTGTTGAAACAACACAACATAAATATGACCTATAAAAACAATAATAAATTGGGTAGTATTTTAATCAACTCCAGATCAAGAATAGAAGAAAGAATGAGGAGTGGGGTTTACGAAGTTCGATGCAATAACTGCGAAGAAACTTACATCGGTCAAACTGGGCGTAATTTAAATATTCTCATGAAAGAACATTTAAATAACAATAATTCAGCAGTATACAAACATATTATATCAACCGGACACAAAATAAACAATAATTCAATAAAACTGCTACACAACATACACAAATTAAAAAAACTAGACCTATTTGAAGAATATGAAATTACAAAGAAAAAATCAGCAGGTATCAAATTAATGAACGAATTCTTAGAATTCAATCAAAAACATATGTTTTCACAATTTATAAAAAATTTTAAAGTATCATAAATTAAATTTCATACCGACCGGTTTTACCACCTGTTCCCATACTGTCATCCATTTTATGTTTAATCAACAATCAAAAAATCTTAAAAACATCACCTAGAAATTATTTAATTATTCAAGATAACTCAAACACGAAAATAGTCTATATTCTATATGTTATTAATGTTTGTGGAAGGATAGTTACTAAACCATATATGTTTGTTAGATCAAGTATTTTAACCTAAAATGTCAACCTTTATATTTTTTAACTTTTGACGGTAAGAAATATTACTTCATTCAAAAATTTTATAAACAACACATCTTAATCATTTTGTAGTGCATGACCTGATGACGTGATAAACACATCACGAAACCGGTTGTCGATTTCTAAATAAACAATTTCTTCAGAAATTTCATACATTTTATTTCAATAGAAATAATACATATTGTAATTATTAAGGATACAATTTTGCAATAAATCTAGGTGGCTGAGTCTAAATGTATGTATGTACATATCATTTGTCGTTTTACGTACGTTTGACATTTCAAACAACTCTTTGTAGTTAAAATCTGTTTACAGTTAATACCTTATTTGTAAATACCTTTTTTTTAAACTTTAACACCCTGTATTTTAATAACGGAACATTTTGGGACCATAGTTTATATGAGAAACTATCATTAATTTTCGACGTAGAATCACCCCCTTCAACATTCGCATATCATTACGGAACACCTGCGTGTACAACGGAAGACCAAAGATTCGTTGGTTCAAAATAGGTCGATTTAAGTTAACTTATCTATATCCAAAGTTGCTGCGTTTCGCCGCAAGCGGACCTCAAAGTTAACAAAAAAATTCGTTTATTTCTTATAACTCAAAAACGCGCTAATCAATCTAAACCATTTTTGAGATGTGAGTTCCTATGTTCAATTAACATCTTTTTATGGTTTTAGGTGAAATTTTAAAAACACATAAATGATCGAAAAGCCATGTCTTCAGCAGTTATTATTCCATATTTTTTTGCTGAGTAGGCGATGACTAAATAATTAAAATTTCTGAATAGCCCATTTAGTTCTGGAACTTTTTGTCCCTTATAAGATTTTGATTACATTAATGGTTAAGCCAGAAAATTGTAATTTTTGAACATGTGCAAGCCTTTTTAATGTCATTGCAATTACAGAATCTTATCGTAATTGGTATTGGTTTCTCTGGGGGCCATTGAAATCAATAGTCCTTGCCTCTACAGTTGACTATGTATAAGAATTACAAGGAAAATGTTTCCTAGTATTCAATTGCTTATTTAAGTACCAAACACAGAGTGATTTTGTAGTCAAAATGACGTAAATAACGGTTGCAAATACTCAAACATTCCTATTTTCTTTCTTGACTAGTTATGTAATCAAAATCTTATGAGACAAAAAAGTTTCAGAAATAAATGGGTTATTCAGAGATTATAATTATGTAAGCGGTGCCTACTCAGAAAGAAAAATATGGACTAATATTTATCAAACACATGGCTTTTCTATCATTTCCGTGAGTTTAAAATTTTATCCAAAACCATAAAAACACGTTGATTGAACCTAAGAACTCACTTCTCAAAAATGGTTTAGATTAATTAAAGTGTTTTCGAGCTATAATGAATAAACGATTTTTTTTGCTAACTTTGAAGTACTCTAGCGGCGAAACTAAGCAACATTGGATATAGATAAGTTAACATAAATCGGCCTATGTTGAGCCAGGGCATACCATCGTACGATTCTATTTAATAAACTACAGTCAAACTACAACGACCCAAAGATATACAGTCAATTTGACTGGTAGTCATTTGAAAATCTTTATCTCTCAAAATCGATGGAAGTGACATGGATGACATGATCGACAGCTAAAGCAAGCAAAGAAAAGACGAAAAATAGGGTTGTATAGCATATCTAATTTTTGTTATGAAGAAAGGGAATATTACACTCTTTTGCCACGCCTTAAAATGGCTTCTAAAAGGTTTAATACATAATTTAGAATGTCTGAACACAGGTTCGATGAGTTATTGCATATTATGCAGTCCCTTTAAATAAAAAGGCAGGACACAATTTCGAAAAATAATAGGGGTAGAAGAAATACTTATGGTTACGATCAGGTGCTCATTCAAGACTATCGCTGAATCATTTCATTTGGGACACACAACCGTACAAGAAATCGTACATATAACATGTGCTGCCTTGTGAAAAGTGTCATACAAGACCAGATGAAGGCAAATGGAAGAAAATTGAAAAAGAATATTCGAATATCCCAACTGTATACGTACCATTAGACGGGAAGCACGTACAAATTATCAAACCATCAATAAGTGACGTGCTATAATTTAATTATAAGAAGTATTTTTCTTCTATAGTGCTTCTCGTTTTAATTAATGCGGATTACAAATTTATGTATGTAAATGTTGGCGATCTTGAAAAAATAGCGATGAATAGCAGGGGTCTTTGCACGGTCAGATTTAGCAAATACTTTGAATATATCGAAGCCAAAAGAATTACGAGGAATGAAAATTCAATTGCCTCACGTATTTCTTGATGACGAAGCGTATCCATTAAAAACATATTTAATGAGACCTTATCCAGGCACACAATTAAGTGATAAAACTAAAACAGTATATTGCTATAAGTATAGTAGATCACGAAGAGTTTCAGCATTCAGCATTCTGTGCTAAAAATTTGTCAATTTTGACTAGACTTGTGACTTGTCGCGCGACATGGTTGCCGAGTTGGTCAAATCTGCAGTGTAGTATTGTACCGCGTATCATCGCTGTCGCGTAATGCATTTTATATGATTGAATTCCATATAAACAATATTTTGTTTCGACGTGTCGTATCGTGTCGCGCCGCGGAGTGCGGTCCTACCTGAATAAATCGCACTGAGCGACACGACACCCGAGCGGCATGCCATCATGCGATTCTATTCAATAAACTGCAGTCAAAACTACTACGACCCAAAGATATACGAATATAAGATAAGATATAAATAAATATAGATATAATAAATAAGATATAGATATACGAAAGATATAAGAATAGATAAAAATCAACTACAACCAGACTTTTAGACGCAAAGCCGAGGTTTCTTAATAAGTTACACACAATATTTTGTGATATTCGAGACAACCTTTCTTATATTTTAAATTCTAGATCTTAAATTCTTTAATTTAATTTTTCAAAAATTTAATTTCCAGTCTAGTTTGGAAATACTGAACATTTCCATACGCAAATGAGCGTATAAATGATCGAATTGCACTAAAAGCTTTTCATTGTGTATCAAATAAAGAATTAGCATTTGCAGGTGTTTATGATTTTAATATACAGTGTGTCCGTAAAGCGGCGGATATAGGCGATAAACTAATCACCGGTTGATGGAAAAATTCCTAAAAGGGGTCTAGAAGGTATAGATTTTTTGGAATTTTTTGGAGTAGTCACTAATATTTTGTCAAATGGTATATCTCCCAGTTTCAGTGCGAAATACGAAATAAATTGGCGCCGGTTACGTTGGTACTCTGCACTATACAATATTTTTCAAAAGACTTAAAATGCTTCCAGAACAGTTGAAATGATTCCAGAAAACTTGACCTACTATCGGAAGACTTGATACCACGCCTGGAAAACTTAATGTTATTCTTGTTGAATTAATTCTCTTGCAATACTTCCAAAAGTCTTGATACTGCTTCTAGAAAAGTTAAAATGCTTTCAGAAGAGTTGATGTTACTTGTAAAATTGTTGGCAGAAAATGCTTTTATTCAAAATATTGACATAATATTAACGTAAGCAGTCCACAACTTTACATAGTTTTGTTGCAAAAGGCAAGAAACTGCTAATAAAATTTGGTTTTGCTTACAAAACAACAAATGGGGTGCCCGTGTGCAAAACCGGATATATCTGTTTCCAAAGAAATGTCAGAAAATGAGAATCATTGTTGACAGTTTGCTTTTAAGGCAGATATCACATACGTTTAACAACCTTTTATAGTGTAATGTATGTATAGGAAGGGGGGGCATGCAAGGCATGCAGCACTTAGGCCCCAACTGGCCCCTTGTACAATCTCCCTAGGAGATTCGAGGTGTTCTGACAAGTAACACTAGGAAACTGTCATACGTCGATTTTCTAGAAACTTGGCATACAAGTAGTGTGTGGAAAAATATTCGACACGTATATTGTCATATCTGCCCGATTGCCATTTTAAGGGTAGAAATCACCCTTTCCGATTTTAGAGATGTGCTTGATTATTTTACGAATTATTTTTACGATTCTTGCGAAATCATGTCTAGGGAGTTTTTGGGGTCGCTGATGACGAATCGAAATACTGATACAAAATGGGGGCGCAGTTTTAAAAAATTGTACACCAAAAATTAAAAAGAAATGTGAGAAATGAGGATAATTTTAAGGCGGATTTCTCGAAAAATGGTTTATATCAAAAACTACCCCTAACAGTAACGAATCAGGGAACTTCATCACTACAAGTAGTGATGCACATAACAAACAAACCTTTCTTCTTATTTGCACTACTCTGGATAAACGACGTGAACGTGATAGGATAATAATAATAATAAGTAATGTGGAGAGTGCTCATTTGTTACCGCAAAGAAATGCTGCATGCACATTGATGTCAAACACCAAGCACATTTTATTATTGTAATATCACTGCAAAGTTCATATAAACTATTGCAATTTACAGATTGCGCTAAACACTCAACTTGCAATGATCCTTTTATAGCAAGCGTGCGACCTGCATGTGTTTCTAAATTAAATCCCGATATATACCGACGTAATCTCTGACTTTACTTTAGAAATAAATTCGCTTGATGCTTATAGTAATTGTTCCTTTGATGACATTTGCTTTTTAGTCACCAATTTATTTATTTTTCGTGATATGATTCGATGATTCACATTAAACCAATATGTGGAAGCAGTGAATAATGTCGGTTGATGAATATCATGAACAGGACGTAATCTCTCAGAAGATATTTTAAATTGATCCAAAAAAAACATACTTCGAAATTTGTAACAATTTTTCATTTCTGGAGCCACATTTTCTAATTTGCTCCTCCCACCTATATAATGATTTCAAATTAGAAACTTTCCTAAATCTGTGCTGAACTGGCTTTAAAGGCAAAGCTTTTGTCCTACCGGAACGCTAAAATTGTATAGCCTTTTTTATATTCATTGTCAATGTCAATTATAGTTTAGCGATCTGTTAGTGATTCTTCGAAATCACTTCCTGAAACATCATCACAAGAAATTGTTGCAGGACATACATTTTCTTCATTAAAACTTAGTGATTGAAATGAGAAACAAATAGCCCGCTCTAGTCATCCCGCCCTAGCGGCCGTTTATGTTTCGTATATGTTCCCTTCAAAGCATATCAATTAAAGAAAAATTTACTGTTACATAATGCATCACTACTTGTAGTGATGAGTTTCCATGAATCGTTACTCTTAGGGGTAGTTTTTGATATAAACCGTTTTTCTAGAAGTCCGCCTTAAAATTAATGACGATAATTTTCTTACATTTCTATTTAATTTTTCGCAAGTTTTAACAAGAATGTACAATTTTTTAAAAATGCGCTCCTCATTTTGTGTCTGCCATTTCGAATTCTCGAAAACGGACATCAAATATTATATAAAAATATATAGAGTGTTCCATTTAAAATAAATAAAGGAGGTAGCATCTTTCGGTATAACCGGAAGTAGTAGAAATCTAAGAATATGTTAGTCAAAGAGAACACAATTGATTGTCCTTAAATCTGAATTCTCAAATATTCAATGTATATTTTGGAAAACAAAAAAAGGCTAGTTTTGCCATGTTTGCAAAATAATGTTTGTGATCGTTTCTTGACTTTATTCTATAATATTGTCGGGCATTGCATAGTAGATCAATATAACATTAAATAAAATCTACGTGTCCTCAAATTAAATTAAATAATTGCATTAATTTATAAATTTCTAGAACATAGTTTTGGAAAAATATTGTTTGTCACACGATAAATGATTAATACTAGAATAATAAGCTAAAACAATTTAGAGCAAATAATTATTTTATTATAATTTTCTATTTTTACAGGCTATGGAAGAGCAAGTTAGAAATGGATATGCTAAAGCGATAGGATTATCAAATTTCAATGCTGAACAAATCGCACACATTTACCAACACAGCACAATAAAACCTTCAGTATTACAAGTTGAAATGCATGCTTATTGTCAACAAACGCAATTGATTAAAGACTGTCGACTTATGAATATTTCCTTAACAGCTTATGCGCCTTTAGGAAGTCCTGGAGCTCAAATACATTTCTCCACAAAGTATAATTACAAGTAAGTTGAAAAATCTGGACAAAAACAGCTCTTCTCAAATTGGTACTAAAACATCATTATTATTTATATCTATTGTGTGAAGTTGGTAAAAGAGAATATAGTAACTACGTGAGAATGAACTAAGTTTTCTTTCCATTGGGAAGAAGAAATTAACTTATAGGTAACTTCAAAACTTTATTAGCAATCGTTCTTAAATTAAATTTTAAAAAATTTTGTTATTTTTAAGAAGTATTCTACACGAATACTTCGTGTAGAATATTCGGATTTATATATATTTAACCATTTTACAATTTTTAATGAGACGTTAGAAAAATGAATAGTTATTTATGAAACTGTGTGTGAAGTTAGATCACGTTAGAACAGTTAAAGCACTTCACATACAATTTCATACAATATTTTATCTACCAACTAAAAATGAATATTAATAATTATTCATAATTTTCAATCAAGAAATTATTTGACGGTTTGTGTCTTGTTACTATGGAAACGCGCTAAACGGTGCTGTAAAAGCGTGCGCTAATGACGTACTTTACAAACTAGCAGTATTTTAGTATTTTTTAATATAATAAATACTATACACTTATTAATTGAATTAATGGTGTCCTAGATGGATTTAGCGGTGTAGATAACTTGTTGCCAGAAGTGATTCTTTTGAAAAAGAATTAACCTGTAAATACAGCATGTCTGCAAAGTCATGGTGCACTTAAATTGTATGCTTAAAAATAAGCAATACTATAATTTAATAATTATTGTCGTTAAACTAGGACACATTTCAGAAACAAACTTCATCAGAACATCAAATAAATTTCATTCTTTTTGTTCCATAAATCATATAATAATTGAAAAACCAATTACGAAATGGTGGCCTGCGAGTCTTTTTTTCTCGGCAATTTTTTCGTCATAAGAGAGGGTTTTGATTTATTTAAAGCAAAATTTCGCCGTTTGTATCGATCATGCTGGCTTGATCAATATAAACTATTTTCGCGTGCGAAACCGGTTGCGCCGAATTCAGAAGATTGTATACAATGGACCACCTTAAATTTAAGAACGATTTATCCGCGTAAGAATAGTTAGTTATGAAACAGTGCGTGAAGTTAGATTTTTCAAATCGTAATGGAATCGTAACGTCTGGATTTGGCGAAATTTAATAGCAAAATATAATGTTAAAATTATGTTAATGCGTAATTGTATATCGCAATGAGGTGAACATTATAACTTATTTATTTTTATTAATTTAATTATTTTTATTTTGTTATTAATTTAATTTCGTTGTAATATTGATTTGATGAAAGAATTTAGAATTTATTATATATATATATTAATATATTATTTTTTAATTAATTATATTTATTATTATATATTATTTATGTACAGAGTGGTTCAAATTCGAAGTCTGAATAGGCTATCTCGAAAGCTGTAAGAGTTAGATAAAAAGCAGCTTATATGCATGATCTCTATATTTTTTACCAATAAGACGCTTCTTAATCACTTGCTTAATTATTTTTGAGAACACTGGCAATAAAGCTATCGGGCGATAATTTTCATACAAACTGTCATCTCCTTTTTTGAAAATCGGAGTGACTTTCGCAGTTTTCATCTTGTCCGCAAATATTTCTTCTTCGATGCATCTATTTATTGTTATTAAAACAGGAGCGATCTCACTCCCTACCTTCTTGACTATGTAAGTCGAGCATCCATATATATCCTCTGTTTTCTTACCCTTTATGTTCCTAATTACATGCAGTACTTCTGCTTCATTTGTCAGTGCAAAATAACAAGAAGATAGAGTCTGTTTGTTTGTATGTTTTAGATAATCATACGACTGTCTAGAAGGTTGTTTAATTTTATCCAACAGCGTCTGCACCTCGACTTCGAAGTGTTCACTGAAACCGGAGGCACTCAAATTATTATTATTACTATGTTTATTTTCCTTTTTTGTGCTTTGTCGTTGTCCGTTTATAACCTCCCACATTTTCTTAATTTTATTTTCAGCATTATCAATAACGGCTGTGTTTTGTTTTTGCCGTTCTTGTTGTACCGCTCATATGTATTTCAGTTTATATTTTTTGTAAATATTACATGTTTCTCCATCTTTCTTAGCAGATGCTAAAACAGCTAAAAAGTCCAGCACTTTTTTTTTGGCGTGTAAATCGCTGGATAATTTAAAAAAGTTTGATTGATTAAAATTTATTTTTTTAGATTTCATTTTAAACAGTTCATCTTGTATAGAGTAAAATTTGTCGTGAAAAATTTCGTAACTACTGTTTGCGTTTCGATCCATCAGCAGAGTAGTCCATTTCACTTCATTAAGTCTTTCCTTAAAACGTTTTATGTTTTGTTCCCTTTTATTATCAAAGATTCGAAGTAGTTGTCCGCAATGATCCGATATGTGCAATTCCAACATAGAACAAACGACATCAGAAGAAATGTAATTTGAAAAAATATTATCATGCAACGGTTTGACCTCGCAGATATTCTGGTCGGCGATGAAAAGAAATGCCTCATTCCAAAACCATCCAACAATTCCAAGAGCTCCCTCTTTCGTACGTTTTCATCGAGAAAATTTACATTAAAATCTCCACATACAAATATACTGTGCGCGGGAAAAAATATACTTAGCATATGTAATCCTTCACTAAGCCTCTCAAGGAAAATCTTAAAGTCCCCATCAGGCGATCTATATACAGCCACTACAACTGTTTTCCTGTTTTATAATTCAGCTGCGGCTACCTCAGCATGCCTTTCAATATTTAGAGTTTTTATTTGAGGTATACTACACTTCACGTCGTTTGCTACTAGCACGCCCACACCACCGTATAATTTGTTACTTCTACAATAAATATCAGCCCATTTATGTGTTGTGGTCATGAGAATTTCATCCTGTCGCCACCAGTGCTCGATAATGCATGCAACATCCACCTTATATTTAATATAAACATAAGGGTGGGTTTTACTATTTCCTTGTTGACGAAAAAAACGCTTTATTATGATATCTTTAGGCCAAAAAGTTTCTTGTGAAATCTCTTTTAGCAAGTCAAAATTAAAACCAATTTTAAAAGATTTAGAAAGGCTCTTATTATTGCTACTTTTAGGAATTTCTTCCACAATAAAATCCGCTTGTTCCTTTTTAACTTTTAAGTATTTCCTAACTTTTTCAACTGTTGTATCTCCTGAAAGTTTACCCACAAAAAGCCACGCCCTTTTCTCAACCGCTTTTAATAGAGAATTCTCGGTTGTCTCTGCTTTGCTTATGATATGAGATTTCGATTTGCCTGCTTTGATACTGCTTTTTCTGTCTTTGCTAGGTGTATTATTAGAATTACCAGATTTAAGTACCTTTGTATTATTTCCACCAGAGTCAAAGTTTTTTATCTTAGTTTTGTTTAGTGAAAAATCCGTCTGAATCTTTTTTTTAATTTCCCCCTGATCTGCCGAAGTCCGGTTTACCTCCAGCTTCAAATTCGATTTCGGAACCGTCGCCTCCGCACGAACCGGTATCTCCGTTGCAGCATGCGATGAGACTACGTACCTATTTAAGAGATTTATTTGGTCCTTCAATGAGGAAATATATTCGCGCAAATCACGAATTATAAAGTCTTTGTGCACTAAAAGTTCCTTTAGGTAATAAACGTCTTTCGAGTTTTTGGTTTCCGAAGTCTCATTCGCATTACCGAAAGAGAGATCATCCTCAAGTTCAAAAACTTTGTCAACTGTCAACCGACATTTTTGCCGCCAAAGGTTATGATGAATTTTTTTTCTAGAAATTTTATTTTTTTTGACTTTATTTAATAGGCTATGGTTTTGTTTATTTAATTTGTTATGCTTTCTTATGTCTTTTATGAGGTTGTGGTTTTCAAAGAAAATCTGTTTGATATGAGGGTTGGAACAAAGTTGTGACTCTAATTTTATTGCCATATCTATAGGTTTTATTGTATGGGTAAGGAGAATTTGTGTTTTAAATCAAGCATCTCTATGTCATCATCTGATAATTCGACATTGCTTAGGTTTGTGTATCTGGGAGCAAATTTTAAGTTTTCAGGGACATTGAGGTTAATTTTCTGGACTGGGTTATCTATTTTAAACCTTTTAACAACGAAATATTTTTGATCATTATTATGAAGTTCTATTATTTGACTCTGATTATTGTGACTCTCATTATTATCTGTAACTATGTCTGTTTTATTTGACTTATTATTATTACTGGAATGTGAGGTATTTAACGTTATATATTTGTTTTTGTTTCTGTCATTATTAATCTTATCTAGGACTAACCTACGAAGTTTCTTCTTTGTTGTTTCTTTGCTGTGGAAGGTCTTACGAGGGGCTTCCTCGCTGAATTTGTTATAGATTTCTTCGTATTTCACAAAGTTGTGCGTGTTATGAAGTTTTCTATGTATAAATATTAAAGTTGAATCATGTGTTGTTAGTTTCTTGTATTGTTCCCTAATGTTTTTCTTTATGAGTTATCTCTCCAATACCATCTTTTGGTGGTTAAAGGTTTTAGGTATTTTGATTTTGAAAGCGTTAGGAGTCGCCTTCAATTGTATGGCCTTATGTAAAAAATTGTCTGTGATTGAAAAGTGTTGTCTCTCACTTTTTCTCTCTTCATTAAGGTGTTTCGCATAATTTGCATGATGACGGAAAACTCCGCATTATGGATTTTGGTTATGATGGTTTCCATACTCATCGTTAGCAGTAAAATTAAAATTAGAAAGGTAAAGCGATTAACGATGAAGTCTATATTTTTCAATCAAAAATCTCCTTCTAAGTGTTTTTCATTACATTGGTCTCAGTCACACAGCAATGAAATTCTTTGAACATTACCTGCTAAATAGAAAACAGCGAAACAAAATCAAAAATATTTTTTCACAAAGAGAATGTGAACTATGTGGACCACTGCTGTTTTATGTGAGTACGTTTTATAAAAATTTTAAGTTTTGCAAATATCATGCTTATGCTGACGATACTCAATTGTCAATATCATTTTATCACACTGATGCTAAAATGCTTTCAAAATTAAGTCGAATGTTCAAGCTCCTGTTGACGTTTCTTAGATGGTATCTATGTGAGCAACAGACGAGTTGGAATTAGTTTTTCTTCTTGTACCTACTTAGATATACATACATTTTTTTTTGTTTTTGCTTTGCCTCGTTAAGAATTACTTATTGTAATACGGAGGAGCCAGAGGAAGAGCCTCAGTATCATGGTATTGCCTGACCTGGTTACTTAATTAACTTTTTTTTCTTTATAATATTATGTATTTTTTTATTGAAAGTTAATAAATTGAGTTATTATTATTTAAATACGTAAGATCGAAAATCATAATGATAATAACAGAATGTTTTCAAATTGTTTTTATATTTATACATATCTCGACAATAAATTGATTAAGTAGTTTAATTAGATATATGTATTATTCATTTATACTATAATAATGAAAACTAACAAAAGAAAAAGAATATATTTGTTTTAGAATCGCAGAAAGCGATTTATACTTAAGTTAATTAATACATAAGTGATGTTTTAGTATCAATTCCGAAAAAGCGAATATTTTTCTAATATTTATTTTCTGTAAAACATTTTAGTGTTCCAAACTATCCAGATATTTTAGGTCAGCCTGTAGTGGGTCGTATAGCTGAGAAACATCGTAAAACGAACGGACAAATTTTGCTAAGACATCTCCTTCAAAAAGATGTATCTGTTATTCCTAAAAGTACCAATTCACAGAGACTGAAAGAAAACTTCAATATATTTAACTTTACGTTAGATGATGAAGATATGGCAGAATTAAATAATTTAGATAAAGGTGAAGATGGAAGGATATTTGATTTTAAATTCTTTGCCGGCGTAGAAAAGCATCCAGAGTACCCCTTTAAAAATCTACTCAAACAAACCGAAGAATTAGCTTAAATATTTCTTAGGGAAAATAATTGCAGATACATTTAAAACGTGGATTGGAACTTTATAAAAAATTTTTGTTTAGCCCATATTTAATGAACCTGTATTGGTCAATTGTAAACACTAATCGAATTGTAACGTGTTCAATAAACTATACGTTCTTTACTATGTTTCCAAGATCATTCCTTTGTTACGAAAGCGAACCAATATCAGCGGTAAAAATTACCTATCCGAAATTAGTTCCAATTTTTCTAGGCTCCAATTAGATATGACTTTATATGTATAGTAATTAGATTATTTTTATTATAACGAGAGAACCACGCAAATCGATGTCGATAAGCAATATCTCATTTAAAGGCTTAATCCTTGGCTAATGCGAAAGTAAAAAAAAACTTTAAAATGCATAATAAATACTACGAAGGTAAACGTAACTGATATTAAAGTGATTTATTTACGTGGTCATAATTCGTAAGCACAGGACTCAGTTATCAAGGCATTTCGACCTACGTAGTTAGCTAGATGTAAGCTTTTGTTTGAGACATAAAATATTGAAATCCGAAGGAAATAGAAATATCAAATATCGCCCAGCACGTCGTTCAGCCTTGTTTTTAATAGGCCAATTCGTCATTCAGGGTCAGAAGCCAGTACCAGATTTAGATAAGAAGCTACGCTGCAGAAAACTTTTTAATAAAATTTCCTCCACGTTTTTCGTTAAAAAAAGGGTTCGCCTTTTTTTTAACTCTGTTTTCTAACTTCCATAAAGTTTACAGTCGAAGACATGCCACTGTTTGAGTTTGTCGAGTTCAGGACACCACCAAATAGTAATGGAAACGACCTCTGATCGAGGGAACATGATATTTCATAAGCTTTAATTAAGGAGTTACTTACGCAAACCAATATCGAACTTCCAGTAAGCATAGATATACAGGTGTCACACAAAAAACACCCCAACTTATAACTCTGTCATATACATTCCGATTTTCACGAGCCAAGTATCAAATGAAATGGTTTGATGAATTCTATATTTTATGTGTTGAACATGTTATTTTACTTCTTTATTTGATTTTAATTTGTTTAGTTTTTTTTGTTCCATTTTCAAGCTATAATGTAAATTAATTAATTATAATTTATTTCATTTTATATTTTGTTCGCTCAAAAATCGATCGAGCAAGTTGTTTATTTTCTCTTTTCCTTGTAAAAGGAAAGATGCTCGTTTTCAAAAAAAAACTCATTTTTGTACAGAATGTAATATCTCGAAAACTCTCGCTAATAACGTACGTTTGTTCGTTCAAAACTTCAAGTTTCACTTTTCTTAAATCAGTACTTCGAATACTATAAAATAGTAAGTACTTTCATCAGTGTTTTGTTCAACAAAGAAAAAGGAAAAAGAAACACAATCTTCTATAATTCAATTTAAACTCTCTATTTCTTAAACATTATGTTACAAATAAATTTTTTCCTACGTCATCTTGAATTTCAAGCGATTGTCAACTTTTGTTTTTCAAATTGCTCCGTATATTCTTTAAATCAATTGATGGAGATTCTTTTTCTGAATTTATTGATGTACAGCATATCAATTTCGAATGTATTTTAAGCAAGGTAAAAACGTCTTGTATACCAGGGTCCCTCAAAAGTGGCTCACTCTCATTTTTTTATTAATAATATTAGAAAACCATTTGGAATACATAATTAGGCTGTTAAAATGGATTATTACACCATGAAATCATCGTGGTTCCAATTATACCGGAAGTGAGTATTAATTTCGCTATTTTTTAAAATCTAAATTTTTTTTCAGATGGGTAAACAACATAATATTACATAAATTTTATTTGAAAAAATTTTCAAGAAAATATGTAACTTTCGAAAAAAGAGAATAGACTCGTTATTTTTTTGACGTTTTACTACTTTCGGAAGATATGTTATAACTTTTAACACATAGTAGTTAGGATAAAAGTATAGACTACGTTATGTTCCCTTTGATTTGCTGTTTCTCTCTGCAGCTACTGATGTGCTCTAGTCAGTGATTCGTTTTTAATAATGGTGTAAATAAAAAGTTGTATTAAATTAGCTTTAAAAGAAAAATGCCAACAAATAATTAAATTTAATTTAATAATTTTTGATTTTCTCTTCTTTTTCTTCTTTTTGTTCTTTTACACTAAATGTTCTGCAGCCGATAGTAACTTACAATCTACTATGTTCATCATACGTTATGATTTGGATTGTTTACTTTATTTTAATTAAAACCTATCCAGATGGTTATGGAAAAAACAATTGTAAATAATATAACTTAATTAAGATAACATAAAAAGATCAAAAGCAATTGAATTAAATTTAATAGTTTATTCGCGTTTCTCTTTTAGAACTAATTCGATACCACTTTTATATAATTATTTAAAAAGAATCATTGACTAAAGCATAGCAGTGATCATTGCTTGCGAAATAGCAAATCAAGATGAACATAGCCTAGTTTATACTCTTAATCTAGCTACTATCTGTCGAAAGTTGTAACACATTTTCCGAAGGTTGAAACGTTAAAAAACAACGATATATAAATTTTTTCTCAAAAATTACATGCTATCGAAAAAATTTTTCAAGCAAAAGATATGTCAGATTATGCCGTCTACACGAAGAAAAAAATTCAGATTTACAAAAATAGTGAAATTGGTGGAAAAACACCGAACATTTTAAAAATCAAGAGTTAACAACCACTTGAAATTGAATATGGCCTTGGACAAAAATTATTTGTAGCATAAAACATAGTATTCGTAAAAAAAGTTCATCTGACACCTGGTTCATAAAAATCGGAATGTAAATGACAGAGTTACAGCTTGTACGTTCTTGTCTTATAATTTCTATATATAGGCTGTCTTTTCTTTGCAAAAATTACATTCAAAATAGATATACTCTACATCATTGGATTCAGAAAAAAAAATCCAATGACACGAAGAAAAATACACCGAGCAATTTGAAAAACAAATGTTTGAAAGAAAAAGCTTGAAATTTAAAATGGCGTCGAAGAAAAATATTTATAACCTAAAATCATTCGGCGTTGGAACGCGTGTGAGTTAGGTTGTGGTTACGTAGTGTTCTAACAATCAAATAAATTTGATTTACCCTGTGGTAAGTTATAGAGTTGTATACATATATAGAGTTATAATCAAACATACATATATTGGTTAAAAAAAAGACATGATTTCGCAAGGCGGAGATATCGCCTCCAGCCACGTTAGAAAGTAAAAATAAGTTATCAGACATACATGCAAATACTAGTATTTACGAATTAATAAATATTATAACTAACAACTATAATCAGATAGATATAAATAATTTCATTGATATTGAATTCACTGAAGAATATTTGAGAGAATTATTCAATTGCACGGAAAAAGGTTATATTCTTGATGTTTCCGGTAATAAACATTGGATTCATCTCAAGGTCATCAAATTTTTGTACCAGGTAATGAAAACACATGGGTTTGACATAAAAAATAGGGACAAAATAGCGGGAAATATTACCGGACTTCGTGACATTCAAGTGGGAAAAATTTTTTACGAGAATGAAGTGGAAGGAATTAAGAAAATTGAAAAAAGAGGAAGGAATAAATTGGAGATAGAGTTTACGCATAAGCAGAGCGCTAATGAGTTTCTGTTATCCGATATTTTGATTGAAAGGAGGTGGAAAGCATATATACCTAATCATAAAATAACATGTAAAGGTTTAATCAGACAAATAGATATTAATCTATCAGAAGAAGAGATTTTGGAATTTATGGAGACAGAAAATGGTAAAGAGGTTTTAGAGGTGCGAAGAATAAAAAGGAGACAAATAGATGAAAACAATCAAGTAAAATATGTTAATACTGCTTCGGTGGTTGTTACATTTAGGTCCACTACTACCATCTTTTAGTTAAACTTATCTTATAGATAAACTCATTCAATAGCCAATCGGAATGCGTAAAATAGCCGTAACCATGGTAATAATCTCTTAGATAGCTTAACCAAAAGATGGTAGTAACGAGCCTTAGAGGGTCAGCAAGACCTAGGAACATATCCTTATTTTTTTCTATTAAAATTCCTGAAGTGTATGTGTCATCTGTGGTGCAATGCTTTCAATGCTATAGATATGAACACACCAAAAAAATTTGCAATTCTAAAGTCAGATGTCCTGCATGTAGTGAACAACATGAACTGCAAGATTGCACTACCAGAAATAAGCCTACATGCTGTTTTTGCAAAGGGGAACATATGTCAATAGAAAAAGGAATCTCTCCCAAAGATAGAAAATGCCCTGAAAAAACAAATGCTAATAAGGGAATCAATGGCGAGATATTATTACTCGGCGTATGAGGCAACAAAAATGATGACTAACTTTCTACATAATGAAAGTAGAGAAAATATGGATGTGGTGACTGTCGATGACACTCGATTTCCCAAATTACCAAAAGACACAATGAGGTCCACAGTAATTAGTCACCCAAATGAAACCTCCAAAAAGTACAAAACACACACATATACAAGTAATAATTCACCAAAGCAACAGAACACTTCACATTATGAAACTAGTTATAAAAAAAGAACCAAAGAACATTTATCCCAAAAAAGACAAAACGAAGTACCATCTGATTTACTCTATTTTAACAGTGGAAACATCCCTAGTAGCACTCCTAAAAAATTATGCTATTTGGAAAGAAGAGAATCAAGTAATAACACTTCTGATGAAAGAAGAAACAATGTCGTGAACTACATTATGGAACCAATATACGACAATGAACAGATGGAAGATATAGAAATCAACACTGAAGATGAAGTGAAAATATCGACAACCTTAGGTCAAATCAAAAGAATGCTAAAAACACACAACCTAGAAGTAGAATAAGAAAGCTTGGATTTCATCGAGGATGATCCCTACGGTGACTTCCCTTCAACCTCTTATTAAAATTGAATTCAATCAAAATAATGAACTGGAATGCTAGAAGTTTATGTAAAAATAAACCTAGCTTATTAACTTTTTTAAAACACAATACGTATGATATTATTATAATCACAGAAACATGGTTAACAAAAGATACACATATTACTACACCTAATTATTTTCATATAAAAAAGACGAGGGAAGACGGATATGGAGGTCTCTCTGTATTAATTAGGAAAAATATTCCTTTTAATACCAACGATAGTGTAGATTCGCATCTAGAAAACGTACATTTTATTAAGATCATAGTCTTAGGCCTATCTATTATAGCAGGATATATTCCACCGAATGCAGACTTTAATATTAAAGATTGGAGAGACACCCTAAGGAACACTAATTCCAAATATATTATTTTAGGAGATTTCAACGGAAATCATATTAGCTGGGGAAGTTCAAGAAACAACCCCAGAGGTAACGACATTTTTAGATTGGCAGAAAAGCAAAATTTAAATATAATGATGGAAAGAGCACACTGTTTAGTTACCACAACGAGAATATTAGTGTTATAGACATTGTTCTCTGCTCCAATCTCTGCTTCATATGATTTATTTTACTGGATGTGACACTTTGGGAAGTGATCACTTCCCGGTTTTCTGAGAATTGAACAACGGTGACATTTTTCCACGTATTAATGGGAAAAAAAGAAAATTATATCATGGAAGCACTACAACCAAGATATACATAGCAAACTCACAGAAGGACACCTAGAGTATGACCAATTAATTACAGTAATAAAACAAGTAGCTGATAGTTCACAAGCAAGACAAACATACGTACGAAAGGATGTAGATGTGTGCCCTTGGTGGGACAGGGAATGTGATAGAATCATCAAGTTAAGAAGATACGTTATCAGACTATATAATGAAAATCAAACTTTAGTTAATTATATTCTAGCTAAAAGACATATAGCCCTGTCAAAGAAATTATTACTCAACAAGAAGAGACAACATTTTAGAAATTTTTGCCAATCAATAAACAGACTGACGCCTATGACTAAAGTATGAAGAACAATTAGACTATATAATAATACAGTTTTTAGATCTACAAATGAACAACATAATGATCACTCATGGACAGAGGAATTTATTGACAATTTATGCCCTATGTATGTTCCTGAAAAAAAAAAGATTATTGTACCAGAATATATCCTTGACAAGCAAACAGATGTAACCAGACAAATCAGCTACGAAGAACAAAATAAAATCATATATGTGAGAAAAGATACATCATTTGCATGTGATGAAATTTCTTATTCAATGATTAAACATTTACCAACAAACGCCAAAATGAACTTGATCGAATTACTTGACTATTATTCTTTAATTACTTGAATTACTTGAGGACTTGTCTATGATAGTACCAATACCTAAACCGGGAAAGGAACCGAATAGATCAAAAAGTTACAGACCCATAGCCTTGATGTCATGTATCGATACATGTAGAAAGACCTTCGAGAAAATTGTTACTAACAGACTGGAGTGGTGGATAGAACATCATAGATTATACGATGAAACGCAGTTTGGTTTTAGAAAGAACAAAGGGGTGATGCATGCAGTCACACTGCTTACAACAAATATTCAGCCAGCTTTTTCGAAAGGTCATTCAGTGGGGGCTATTTTTTTGGATTTGAGAGCTGCATATGGAAGTGTATGAAGTGAATAACTATTCCAACTGCAAAACATCAAACATTGAAATTGGAGAGAGTAACCTATGCTGCGTATCGACTGATTTTGGGTGTATTAAAAACTATTCCTGTAAATGCGTTAACAATAGAAATGGGAGAAATACCTTTGTCATATAGGGCAGAAATATTGGCGACCAAATTTATCTTAAATAACATGAAACAGCAAAATAACATTATTATCAAAACAATTGAAAAACTAACAGATTCTTACGTTATAGGGAGAAAGTCTAAGAAAACAATACCGTTGATAGTCAGCATATTTAGTAAAATTAAAGACAAAATTAAAGAAATGAATACTTATTATATACATGACGCTTTTAGGGTAGATTACGCCATCAAACATTTTAAACCTAATACAGCAAGATACCTACATACACCGATACCTGAAGAAATTGTACATAAGTACAGACAGGTGATAAATGGCGAATTTGAGGAGTACATGCATAAAAATTGGTCTGGGACTTCATTTATATATACTGATGGTTCATGAGGGATAATCCCAGAAGCGTTGCTTGTGGAATTTTTTCGGAGGATTTAAATGTCGATTTCTCTTGTCGTCTACTCGACCTAACATCTATTTATGGGGCGGAGTTGTTTGGAATTTTAACAGCCATCAGAATCGCTAAATTATTTAACGTGGACAAAACTGTAATTTTTACTGATTCATTGAGTGCGGTGCTTGCTTTGGAGGAGTATAGGTCGAATCTTGAGGGACATCACTTCATTCTTGAAATTGTGGAAGAATTATATAAGACATATCTACAGAAAAGATATATATGTGTGTGCTGGATTAAGGGACACCATGTGTGGACACGGAAAGCAAGCGTTAAATATTAAGCTGGATGTGGGGGAGATCTTTGTTCATGAAAAAAGGGACATTTGGAAGAGATGGAAACAGGAAGCAGGAAACTCATTAGAATCTAAAGGAATATCTTACAGAGCAGTTCAAGAGGTAGTCAATCACAAAGCATGGTTCGAGGTGTTCCCATTCATATCGAGGAATTTCTTTTCACTTTTTACAAGACTTCGTATGGGACATGCTATGTTCCCGGCTCATTTATATAGAATCAAATTGAGAGAAAACCCAGATTGTGATTGTGGTCAATATGGCGATTTGAACCATATATTCTTTGTATGTAAAAGATATGAGTTTTCCAGAAATATCTTAATGGAAAAATTAATATCAAAAAAATATTATCCACCTTATAACTTGACTTCGTTGCTTGCTAGTAACGATTTGAAAATATATCTTATTTTATACAACTTTATAAACACTAACAGATTATACTTTTAAATTGCATATATAAATAGAAAAACAAATAGTTTATATACAACTCTATAATACTTCATGATCCTGCTTTCTGTTCTTTCCAGATTCATACCTATCATTTATTTTCATGTTGAGCTGTGTTTCATTGTGAATTTTGTAGTTCCTGTCATTATGCCACAGGGTAAAATAAAGTATAGTGATTTCTAATAATTTTGAAGAGCTAATAAAGAAAGAAAAAGGAAGGTGAAATAAAGTGAATCTAATGCAATGGTAATAGAGAATTGATATTAACACCGAGACTGGAGAAGAAGAGCTAATGCTCAGACTCCATCACCTTGCCTAGAAGCTACAATCAATCAATCAATCAATAACCTAAAATATAGAATTCATCAAACCATTTCATGTGTGGTTCATGAAAATCGGAATGTAAATGACAGAGTTTGGGGCGTTTTTTTTTGGTGACATTCTGTGTAAGCATAGATATATAACAGGTGTGTGATGATTATATGTGTGGATGCTTGCACCCACCAACAGCGCACTGCGGATTTTGGGTGTAAATTTGACTGCGATTATAGAACAATTTAGAGCTGTCTTCTGAATAAAATTTCAAGTTCAAAGTGCTGCATACATAGGAGAAATACTCTATAGGAGTTAAATTCACCACAATATAACACGAAATGCATTAAAGGCTACTGCGTTGTTTAAAAAATTCATAAAATAGTTAAAACAGATGGCGTTCCACCGAAAGTTTAAAATAAAATTAAATTAATGCTACAGTGCCCTCCAGGATGAAAACACCCATTTTTCGGTCATAATTTCGCTAAATTCTTTTTAACAAATGGTACCGACATAGTGTTTGACCGGTTAAGGATTTTTTGACGTTAGTGTTTGAGCGAGCCATATTATTTCCCTTGTAGATCCCTGATCCTTTAAATACAGTGATTAAAGTATGATCAAATACACACTTGATTGATGTAAAGTTACTTACCTTACATATAAAGTATATCACGAATTAATATTTTTTAATTAAAAAAGAAAACAGTATTTCGCATTCAGTGTTTGACCTTAAAATCGGTCAATGTTTGACCGATTCTTAAAAGTGAAATATTACATTATCATTATTTTTTCTAAAAATGTTTTTATTTTTTTACTCTTTAAGAGGCAAAAGTTAATGCAAGCAATTATGTTTTAAATAATAGATGTAAAATATTAAATCCGTTTTTATTAATGAAAAAATGCAAAAATATAATATACAAGCCGGTTTATAAATAAAATAAAATAAAAATGTGTTTACTTAACGTTACATATCGCATAAATTCTCCATTAATCTTAATTGGTTTTAATTTTTGAAAGTTTCTTACCACAAAAATCTGCTTCTCTGTATTTAAAATTCTAGAAATTCCATTTTCTGATAATTAACCACTATAGATTTCAATTATTTTTATTATTATAAAAAACATTTTATAAAATAGAAAAGAATCGAATATTTACACTTATATTTATTTTAAGTTTAAATATTTATAAATTTTAAAGTCGGTTAAAAAACTGTGTTTGAGCTGTTTGTGTCCTATAAATGACCTACAGAAGAAACAGTAATTGACCGCATATTTAAAGTGCTTGTATCTTACTTTTAAAGTAAAAAAGTTTTGGTCAAATACTAAACAATTTCAAAACTGTTTAAGCCTATGTGTACACATAAAAATTACCCTTCTTAGAACCATACAAATAAGTCTGCAGTTAGTGCGTAATTAAACAACTAGAACTCAAGAATGGTATAATCGTGGACTTTGTGCTTGGTATATTTTTTACATCTTTTTACAAAAACGGTTAAACACTGACTAACAGTCAATTATTGGCGTTTTACCCTACGTAAAGTAAATAATACGAGTGTATAAAGTATACAGAGTGTCTCACGTAACTGGTTCATTAGAACTTTTCTAGGTTTCACTACTCGTAGAGGGGGGGGGAGGATAAGGGATTTTTAAAATCCTTCCAAAATTGGATTTAGATTGTGTTTTGTGTTCTTTTATACTTGGTTTCAAGGGTCTTCTTCTACAGACGCCGTTGTTGCCCATCTTATCAATATTGTCTTTATTGTTAATTAGTATTTCTCCCAGTGTGTTGTTACTTTTAGAAATGAGTATGATGTTGTGTTTTGAACTTTAGAGAAAAAGCAACTAACGCTGCCAATAAGTGGCAGTTTCTAAAATAATACAGGTGTCCGGTATCTTCCGAATCAGAGGTTTATAGCAATGTAGTACACATTATTTTGAAGCGATTATTCTAAAATTTTTTTTCATATTGTTTATAATAACTGTACTCAAAACTGTTTAAAGTTGTCTAATAGCGGTTCTGGGAAACGATTGAGGAGGTCATAAATCAATCCCAAGTATTCGGCCCAACCCCCTCCTTATCATCCGTTTTTTATTTCTTATTCAATTATTCAACCTTAACTTCAATCTCAACTTGAACTTGAACCCTAACCTCAACTTCAACCTCGACCTCAACCTCGACCTCAACCTCGACCTCAATCTCAACCTTAACTTCAACTTCGACCTCAACATCAACCTCACCCTCAACCTCAATCTCAACCTTAACTTCAACTTCAACCTTAACCTCAACCTCAACCTGAACCTCAACTTCAACATCAACTTCAACTTCAACCTCGACCTCGACCTCAATCTCAACCCTAACTTCAACTGCAACTTCAACCTCACCCTCAACCTCAACCTTAACTTCAACCTCAACCTCAATCTCAACTTTAACTTCAACCTCAACCTTAAACTTAACCTCAACCTCAACCTGAACCTTAACTTCAACATCAACTTCAATCCCAACTTCAACCTTAACTTCAACCACAACTTCAACCTCACTTCAACCTCAACTTCATCCTCAATTTCATCTATAACTTCATCCTCAGCTTCAACTGCAACCTCAAATTCAACATCAACTTCAGCTTCAACTCAATGGTTGCTTTGTCTTTTGTGTTGGTGATATGGGTTATCTATATTGATGATTTTTTTCTTTCAAGTTGGTCCAAGAATATGTTAGCAATCGGGGAGTCCGTTACTGTATTGGTAACTACTGCTAAATCTTTCTAATTCAAAATGTTTGTAATTATGTTTAAAGTTTCAATTGTCGGTATATTTGTGTAGAGATCCACGACGTCAAATGATATTATTATGTGTTGTTTTGTTATATTTGTGTTCCTTAAACTTGTAATAAGGTCGCCACAATTTTTTATTGTATGTTTTGGGATAAAGTCTGTGATATCTTTAAAAACGTTAACCAAAAATTTAGTTATTTTGTAGGTGCTGGAATCAATGGTGGTTGTTATTTGTCTAATTGGTGTATGAATCTTATGAAGTGTAACATGCATTTTGAGGTTTTGATTGTATGAATACATTTCTCTGATGGCAAATGCTCCTTCTTTTTATATATGATTTTTTTTTGGTTCATTACTGTTATACAGGGTGTTCTGTAATGATATGCGAATGGGGATGGGGATGGGATACTTCTAGTGTTAGTGCCAGTGTTAGTTCTAATTTTAGTTCAATTAAACACCGGTCGTAACACCGGTCGTGAAAGCCTTCGTACTTATATTTCATTATTGTTTAAAATATCATTTAACATTTTTATTATTAACAATTATAATTTTCATTTTTATATAAATATTAAGTATAACTTTTATTAAAATTTATTTTGAAACACGTTTTTATCACGTTGGACTAACGTGATAAAACGTGATAGTATCGCTTGTGAGAAAATAATTTGTCAGTTTTCGACATCATTGAAAATGTTGGTAAAAAATGTTTGAGTCGTGAAGACAAAAACGCAAATTAGTGGATTGATTCACAATACGATCAATTTTGGATAATAGTAATTATCAATCACGGAGTTTTCAAGAAATTTTCAAACACGTAAATACACGGTTCAAAAGCAAGGTTCAAAAGCCTTTTTAGCGTGTATTGTACACAGTATGTCACTGGACGGAGTTGCAAACAGAGGAAAAATGTTTCTAGTTATATTACCATTTATATTATATACCATTTTGTTTGTTTACCTTGTTTATAATTATATTTTTAGTTACAACAAACTGAATTTGGAACACAGGCAGAGTCATACACGGTCCTTTCCACTTCGTTATCTTTAAACTTTTCTTTAAACACATTTTTCTTGATTCAATTTTTAACCTCAAATATTCTTTTTATTCATCTTTATTTACTTTTGGTCAAATTTCATGTTTTCAATCATAGAGGGAGGGAGTGAGTTTAAATTTTTGGTACGGCGCGATTTTAAAGCGACTTTTTTTGATAAATTTTTGGGGAATGAATACTCGTGCGCGATTTGATTCTTCCTCTTTTGTAGCCAGCATTCATGGTGCAACGATTGTTATATGCAATTTTATAGTCGTCGACATTTTGAAAATTTTCCACGTTATTGGATTTTGAGTCGGGCGAGCTATATCTGATTTCATCAGATTATAAGTTAATCAATCATTTAATTTTCGTACGGAATTGTTTCCTACGATTACGGTTCTACTGGATTTCTACGCAAGTTAATGAATTTAAATAATTATACTGGTTAAAAAAAAGAGAGAAAAACCTCATACCATCTTGAGGTAGGTTTAAACATTTATATTTTACAATTCTAATTCCAACTAACCTATCCTAAACTACTTAACAAAAAAAAACACTACTACCTAATTTTTTTAACATAAAGTCCTTAAAAAAAATACAAATTTTTATATAACAAAAAAAAATCCTCCATTCATCATTAAACAAACATTGGTACAATTATTTACAATCTTCTCTTTTCTTTGAAACATAGGTTTTTTATACTTTAAACTCCCATCCTGGAAACAACTCTGGAAAAAAGACGTGAAGCAACTCGTTAGAACTATAATTCCCATATCCACCTTGGGCCAGTGTTTCCAAAGGAAGTTTGCTGAATTTTCGTGTCTACGTCAATAGTCCTATGTGTGTGAAGAATCTGGATTAAGGTCAGATTTTCTTTTTTTATTTTGCTAAAAAAAAAGAAGAAGTCAATCATATAAATCAGAATTTGTTTTATACTTACCGATTTAATTTTTGTTTACTTACTTTAAAATAATTTCTTCAGACATTAATTATTCCTTTGTCAATTCATTCTTTTTTATTTTTCGAAATTCGTTGTTTAATTATTAGTTGTTTTGTAAAGATACGTCAGTGTATTAGGGAGATTGTTCATTTTAGTATCGATTATAAATTTTTGTTGTTTTTCTTTAACGTTCACCTGATCGAGCGCTCGCGTCAATTCGGGAACGGGTCGCGGTCAAAATTCAGGTTCATTTTTTTTTTTTTTATATTATATTTCAGTTTTTTTCACCCTCTAATTACTCAAGACAATCTGATTGTTTTAATTATTGTCGAACAGTTTCGATATTTATATTTTTTTATTATTATTGTTTATTTCTTTGTTTACCAGTTATCTTTTTAATAAATTTAAATTTTGGTGGTATATAGTTTTGCCGATTTCTTGTGTTGTGTATTTGTTGGTGTTCGTCGCACCTCATTTTTTCCAGCCCTCTTCGCAGTTAGAGCAATCTGCAATTGAAACTGTGTGGCGCCTTAGAAATTCAGACCTACCCCATATCTTCACTGGGAAGCCGAGGTATTGCAGATCTGTGTGTTTATTTTTTTTAGGGTTCGATTGTGTTGTTTTTGTTTTTTTTTGTAAAAAGATGTCACAAATTATAATAATACAACATCTTTAAAACGAAGCGTCAATTTATTTTCGAAGTCGTGCCTGATGACGATTTTGTATAAACCGAAACAGGAGTAGCACCTATATTTATATATACATTTTACATCGTTAAACCAAAATATTAAGATCTTATTCATTATATATTTATATATAACGATGTACTTAGAATCCAAATTATCCTTAATACAAGAGGCGAAGGCATCCCAATTGATTCTTTACATGCGAAATACAACATTGAAAAGAGAAAACACTTTAAACAACATAGATTTTCTATATAAAGCTATAAAACTTAAAGTAACCCCTAAATCTTTTAGATCAAAAATTCCAAAACCTTTTCGAGATCAATAGGCAGACATGGTAAGAAAACTTGTAAAGAAAAAACTACGTATACACTACAAAAATCTAACTTCACATGACTCCATCTTATATTTCATTCGAAGAAAATTATTGGAGAAGATTCACACAATCGAATATGAAGAGATCAGCACATGGTTTCGTGAGGAAGCGTTCTATAAAACCTTGAATAATAAGAAAACTAAATCAAGAAAACTTGGAAGGCTAGTTAAGAATAGGGATAATCGTCATGAATATTTAAATTTGAAACATAATAAAACAACGAATATTCACGGAAATGGTAAGAATACTAGTAATTCTAAGACCAAAACGTCAAATATGAATAACTATTCAAATACCGCTATCAATTTCACAATCAAAAAGAATCTAAATGGAACCCTATTCGAAACGTAACATTAAATAATATAAATCAAATCAAATTTGCTCCTCGTTTTACAAATTTGAGTAACTTCTTTCTATCAGATAACAACATAACTACCTTAAACCTTGGGCATAAATTTTCAATGCCTACTAAAATCAAACCTATAGATTTTGCATTAAACTGGAATCCCAATTAACATTCAACCCCAACATTAAAACTATTTTTGAAGATAATTCTGAAATAATTAAACAATTAGATAAGAGAAAAATTGAATGCAACCACAATATTTCAAAATCGGTTAAAGAACTAAGAGATAAATTAAAGAACGAAGACCTAATTCTAACGTTAGGTGATAAGAATGCCGGTATGGTAATTCTGAACAAGGATATATATATTGAAAAAAGTATTAATTTTTTCAGAGATAATAACATTAAAGAATTAAGTCAGACCTCACTATAAAATAGAACAATAAATTAAAGAAAATAATTAAAGATAATTCCGATATTCTTAAAAAAATTAATATTCCACAATACAATGTACTAGAAATGAACCCCATGATCACCACACTAAATAGCCTAATCAAATTACACAAGCTAGAACATAGTATAAGACCTATAATAAGCAATATTAATACCCCTATAGCAAATATCTCTAAGTTCTTTCCAAAAATGTTATACAATATTTTCAACAATACATTTACACACAGAATTGCAAATTCCTTAGATTTAGTTAAAAAATAGAAAATATTGATATTAATAACAAAACAAAGTTAATCTCATTAGATATAAAAAATTTATATAGCAACATCCCTATAAAGGAATCAATTGATATAATTAAAGAGCACTTAATAAACATAAAACATGAGCTTGATCTTGATATGTCAGATATTTCCGTTTTTATAAAATTATTACAGCTAGTTTGCGAACTAAACTTTTTTACGTTTAATAAGAAATTTTATCAAATGAACGACTGGCTCCCAATGGAATCACCAATCTCTGGTGTTATTGCTGACATATTTGTGAATAACTTTGAAAATATACTTTTTTCTAGCAAATAACAGTTTATTTGCAAAGATATAATATTTTATGGGCGATATATCGATGACATTTTTATGATATACGAGGGTAAACCAGCAAATTTTGTCGCTTTAAACAACATTATTAATAACATATGCAAACTAGAGTTCACTTATGAAATTGAAATAGATAATAAGCTTAACTTCTTACACCCAGAAATTAGAAAAAACTTCAACGAACTGAAACTTAATTTTGATATTTTCAGAAAGAACACCACTACTGATTGCAATCAGCACAAACAAGCTAGTTTTAGATTTTTATTTAATAGCCTGAACAACATTCCTCTAAACGAAAACAATTACATTAATGAACTAAAAAAGATAAGTATCTTTTTTAATAGAGATTTTAATAAAAATAGGTCTAAATAACAACTATAACATAAAAAAAATGCAAAATATTTACAATAATATACACAAACGCAGAATGATTAACAATATTTACCCTCATTATAATATTAAGTCTAAGTTTATTCCTATATCTTTCAGACCGACTCTTCAAAAGGATTTTAAGCAAGGTTTATCAAAATTTAATATTACACCCGCTTTTAACCTAAACTTCAAATTAGGTCAATAGTTAATTAATAATAAACACAAATTTGATCGAGGTCAAAAGAGCGGTATATATAAAATTAAATGTGGGGACTGTGATAAATTTATATTGGACAAACAGGTCGTAACATCAACACTCGGTTTAAGCAACATCTGACAAAATCAAATTTAGCAATTTTTAGACATCTTAACAATGAGAAACATAAGACCTGTATTGATAACTTATTTCTGATAAGAAACATGAAAAAATCCAGAGAGATGGATCTTTACGAGGAATTCTTTATTCACAAAAATAATATGCCTGATAACAGTATTCTCTTAAACGACATTATCGATTTTAGTAAAAATAGATACTTTTTAAAATTTTTGTAAGAATAGCAACTTGTTTTTACTTCATCTCTTTCATGCGCACACCGATATTTTTCGAGACAGTTTGTCGAAGTCCTTTAACGAACCATCCCGTTTTCTTGGTTTGTTAATGCAATTGTGTTTTTCAAGGTAATTTTACGTTTTTATTGTTTCAAATTAATTTTAATCTGTTTATTTATTGCCTTTTTAGCAGAAATGCAATGAAAAATACTTATTATGTAGAAAACTTTGTGACGCTTCGTTTTGAAGATGTTGTATTTCCAAAATTGACGGTAAATTTTTAGAATTGTTTGTGTCATTTTAAAGTGTATTTATCAACTCTTTAAATCATTTACAGTCGTGCCTGAGCGAGTTTTTCTTTCTGAATGGGTAATTAATTCTCACATTCCACTACCGAAAGATTGACTTACTAAAGAAAATTAATTGTTTATGTTGTTAATATTGTGTATCTATTGATATTATTAAAATTATTTTTTTTACGGTTTTAAATGATTGCCTACCATTATTAAAGTGAAAATATTTGCCTAATATTGATATTTAAATTAATTTATCACGTCATTAGGTGATTTAATTGTTTGTATTTTGGATTTTACGAAAATCAAAGAATTGGGTACTGTTAATGGTTGATTTATTGTTATGGACAAATTGCAAACGCACCGTAACTAGGAATTAATTGTATTATCATTTCATTTCTTATTAAAATGCAAATTTATAGATTGACACCATTAACCCAAGGTCCGTAAGCATATTGTACCAGGTTGGCCAGACAGAAGAACGCGCTTTGAAGGGTAGGGAGCTGTGTCAATATAATTTATCTTATATGCATTGCATTTTTAATTCTGATTATGAAAGTACATTTTTTTGATTTTGATTATGTAAATAAATAAAATATATAAGTGTGCAACAAGTAAAATATTTGAAATAAATCAAAAAGATGTGGATAATTAAAAAAAAAACACAATTGTGTAATATTAGACAATTTTCTTTTATTTTTAATTTCTATTAGACTTTTAGAGCCGTTATTAAGTTCTTATATAAAAGATTTCGATTAATTTTTATAGCAAAACTCTTAATTAAATGATAACACTTGCAGATTTTTTAATAATTCCCCAGTAGTATATATAGGTTGTACTAGTAAAACTTTAGTTATTTTTTGTTTAATATTTGTCTAAGTTTAGACAATTTTTTTAGAGCCCTTATTAAATACTTATATTAAATGTTTCGATTAATTTTATAGTAAAACTCTTAAATCATGATGCTTCTGGAAATTTTTTAACAATTTCCCCAGTTTTATATCTAGGTTGTATCTGGTTGGAAAATGTGAAATTATGATATATTGAATATATTTGCTGTATTCTTGCTAAAAATGTTTATATTCAAGTTTTACTGTTTATGATTTACGTTTTTTACACCATCATGAACAATTTTAGCGAATAAGGTCTTTGACCATCCATTTTGATTTTTGAATTGTGAAAGAGTTTTGCAATAAAAATCATCACTTATGATTGTAATAGCCAATTTCTAATGCGTTGTGTATTTTTAGTGTGCATTTGGAGAATTTTCTCTCTATTCCCGTAATCTTGTCATATCTGTATTAAGCTTTTCTGCTTCATTCAGAGAAACACCTATTAGTATTCCTTTAGGGCCTTCTGCAACTCTTGTTTTTTGAGTTATGGTCATGAGATATATGCATGAGAAATCTTTAAGCGAATAGAAAAATGTTTTCGGTTTTGAATTTTTACAAAAATTGTTCTTCCTTGTTTGTCCTTTCACTCGTAACTATATTAACATTTATTTAAAATAAAAAAAATAAAAACTTGAAATTGAAATAAAACTCTGTTTTGGAAACCTGCTTTTTCATTCATGTTATAAATCAATCACTTGTTGATTGATTATTAAAATATTTATTCCAATAATAGTTCTATCTTTATTACAAGATATTAAGCTCGTGTTATCGGAATAATGTTAAGCACACATTTTTACACATATGCGTTGTTCGATCTCTCTTAACCTCTCTCTTTTAGTCGGTAAGGTAGTCCACTGTATTTATTTTATTGGCAAACCTATATAATACATCTTTCCCTTTTCTTTTTTTCCTCTTCAAAAGAACAACAAATTACACAAAGTAACTATTTGTATAACTTAAAGTCTTTAAATTTAGTTGGTGTTTTCCGTTCTCTTCGTGGTCTTGCTTCATTCTGAGAGTTCATTTTTGCTTCCGTTTTATCTTCATCTTTACATTCAGGGTTTAATTTATTAAATTTGTTCCTTAATTCGAATTTATTACTACAGTCCGTTTAGAGTCATTGGTAGAGTTCTCAATATCCACAACACTATCACTAATAACAACTTTCTCTTCCCTAACTTTCAATTCTCTATCTTCTTTGTCCCCTGTTTTCGTCTCCTTGAAACATTCTCCTGGTTGTGATTTTGTATTGATTCTATTTCGGTTAAATAATTTTCCATCAATGTCGACATTATATGATCTATCTGAGAGTTTCGTTGACACTGTTCCTTCCGTCCAAGTATTTTGTAAATGTGGTTTTAATTGAACGTACACTTTTTCTCCTATTTCTAACTTTGGTAATGGCCTAGTTTTCTTGTCAAAGTAAAATTTGTATTTTTTTCTTTTCTCTTTAATATTTTCAAGAACATCAACTATTATTTTATGTTTTAATTCAAGTGAGGAAAAACTATGTCTGGTTTGTCTTGACAAAAATCTTTATGCAGGACTGCTGTTCAACTTGTTTGGTGTATTTCTCCAGTGTAATAACACGTACCATAAATCTTCTCCGGATTCTTCACATTTCTTCATCAGATTTTTAAGAATTTTCACTGCTGCTTCAGCCTTTCCGTTGCCCTGTTGGTGAAAAGATGATGATGTCATGTGATTAAAGTGATACTTCGCTGCAAATTGTCGCATGTCTTGATTAATAAAATGTGTACCGTTATCGCTTATGATTAACTCCGGTATACCAAATTTACCAAAGTTCTCTTTTAGATTAGTTGTAACTGATGTTGATGACAAATCCATCAAAAAATCGCCTCAAAATTATCTGAATAATGATCTACTACCACCAGTATCCTTCTGTTTTTGTTTTGGTAATTTGCAAAGCATATGTCCATCGAGATGACTTGCCATGGGTAATACACCCAACTCTTTTTTTACACCGTCTTTTTTAAGACGATTTTGAAATAACACGGTTCACCATTAAATTTTTTTACACGAATTTTTTTTTTTGGATTCGTGCTATAACAAAGAATTCGTGTAAGAAAATTTAATGGTGAACTGTGTTATTTCAAAATCGTGTTAAAAAAGACCGTGTAAAAAACGAGTTGAGTGTATGGTATCGGGGTCATCAGCATAGGCTCCTTTCTCTGGTTATTACCGTATTTTAATTATATTTCACAGTTTTGTATTCTTTCCTTTATGCTACTCGACATACCCGGCCAAAATATGTGCTGTTTTGCCAATTTTAGAGAATGTTCTATTCCATTATGGCTTGTATGAATTTTCTTCAGCATATCATTTCTTAAATTATACGGAATTACAATTTTGTCTGATCTAGTATGTCCTTGTTATATACCTAGTTCATTTTTGCATTTATGAAATATTTTTATCTCATCTGGTACATCTTTTATGTGTTTTGGCCATCCTGACATGATGCTGAGCATTAATTGTTTCATGGTTGGATCTTTGCTTGTCTCTTCTCTTATTGCTTGCAGTCTCTCATCGGCAATAGATAATTCCTTTATCGTATTAAATTGTCCAATATTGTTAAAGACCGATTCTTCATTATGATTTTCAGTGTTCATTAATGATGCTCTAGACAATGTGTCAGCAATTATATTACTTTTTCCAGGAATAAAATCCAATTTTATATTATATCTCTGTAGAATTATAAGCATAGCCTGAAGTCTTTTTGGCGTTTTCAGCAATAGCTTGTCATATATGGCTAACAAAGGTATGTGATCTGTACCAACCGTTACCTTTGGATTACCTACTTCCGGTAGTATTTCATCTATTGTGTTAAACTGATAGTGCGGCCCTTTAACACTTTATTCAAAGGGTATTGGGTCTAAACAAATACGAAAACTGCTTGATATTTTTCACTAATAACAAGTTACTAACCCATTCTGTGTGTTGATCTCTTGTTGTAATTTTCTCTTTTTCTAATCGCTGTATTTCTTTCTTTAAATCTTTTCTTAGATTTATTGATATCCTTCCCAAACGGGAGTGTTGGTTCGAACCCCACACCTGACACCATGTTATAAATCAATCACTTGTTGATTGTTTATTAAAATATTTATTCCAATAATAGTTCTACCTTTATTACAAGATATTAAGCTCGTGTTATAAGAATAATGTTAAGAACACATTTATACACATGTACGTTGTTCGGTTTCTCCAAGATCCGTAAAGCGTATTGTGCCAGGTTGGCCAGCCGGAGGCTTTCAACGTATGAAAAGTAAAACCCCTCGACATGTCCTAGTCGTGACGTCACACGTTACAGACACTGAGGAGTAACGTGACGCACGTTGAGCTATATCTCGATGTTAGGTGAACAAATTCGTTTCTGTGGGCTTAACAGGTGTTAGAAGCTAGCATTACTTAAAAAAACATTAAAAAAATATATAAGAAGGAAAAATTAGGTGTTAATTTAGTTTTCAAAACAGAATTTTGAAATGTTTCATATAATTTTTAGGAAAAAATTAGTATAAAGTAAAATGGCATGATAAAATGAATGCTAATATAATTTCTATTAAAAGGAAGAACTATTGTTATAAAAAGACACTTTAGAAAGTCATATCATTTCCCAAAAATCGACCATATCTAAAAAAGTAAAATTTGTTTAATTCGGGACAACCGGTCCAGGGAATATGTTAATTAAAGCAACTTTTTCATATGCTAATATTTCGACTGTTTATTTAATCTTCTTCAGAACAATTAGGCGCTAAAATGGAAAATTTTCAAGTCAAAACACGAGGTTAAATTAAAACCAGCATGTCAAGTTACAATGAAGAAAAAGTAATTTTTTATTTTAATAATTCTAGAGAAACTTACTTGTTATACGAAGCTTATAATCATGAAAACCGTCACAGTATTACTTAAACTAATTGAACACATCAAAATATTAAAAATTTGGTTAAAACTTTAAGATTGTAAAAAGGACGTAACGAAATGTTGGACAAACAAATGGACAATGAAATTTCTATAACATCGTAAACATTTTAAGCAAAAAACTTGTTCGTGACTGCAAACCCAGTTTGAAATAAAACACACTGCGTATGACACAGAATGAGACCAATGAAACGAGCGAAATAAAAAAAGCGGTAACGTTTCAAAATTCAAAGATTACAAGAAAATTATAAAAATTCTAATAGGTTACAAAGGCAAAACCGAAAATTAACAATATGAAAATTAAAATGATTACAAGATCTTAGTAATTTTTAAACAAGCTAGACCACCAAACTTCAGAATATCATGTCCGTGGAGTAATTAGACACTCCAACTATGGAATCATCATAGTGTGGGTTGGAATTAAAGTTTTGGCCAGTTTTGTCCTTAGTAAATAAGTAAGCATAAACATTGCTCAAATTATATGTATCCATCTTAAAATTGATCGCATTCTTATTGTAATTGATATGAATCATTTCGAGAAAAGTCTGTTCATTTCAGTGTCTAAAATCTTAACCTCATCGAAATTAAAGGTGTGTTTACAATCATGAACAATCATTCGTATGATGCAGCACCAATTGAAGAAATTATAGGTCTTAAAGGTACACCCTCCTTATGAATTTTTGCATCATACGAATTGTCTGGGTATATATCAGACATTTTGAGACGTACTTTTAGTAATAGAACTGACTATAACATCACCAACATTTTTCGTTTCGTAGATGAGTTCAGGGGTTACAGCCTTCCAGGGAACCATATTTTAATATCTTTGGATGTTGTAAGTTTATTTACAGTCATTCCGTTGGATTTGGTCAATCACATTGTGAATGAAAGATTGTGCATTATTGCTGGTAATTGCATATGGAATAAGGACACTTTCCTTCTTGGTTTAAAATTAATCTTCGACACATCAATTTTTACTTTCAACAATGTTACTTATCACCAGATTGAGGGTACCCCAATGGGATCAAAAATATCACCAGTTTTGGCTTTGATTGTGATGGATTACGCGTTGGATGAGATACTGACTGATAACGGTTCAAAGTTTCGTATAAATTTTATTAAGAAATATGTAGATGATTTAATTTTGGGAGTTCACAAAGATGATGTTAATGTGATTTACAGTCTTATAATAATTTTCATCCGAGCATTCAGTTTACCATAGAAATGGAAACTAATAATAGCTTATCTTTTTTAGATACAACAGTTATACGAAATTCTGTTAATAAAATTCAATTTAATTGGTACGTGAAACCAACATACTCCGAACATTACTTAAACTATTATTCAAATATAGTATAGAGTATAAAGTATAGAGTTATTCAAATTTGTGAAAAGGATTTTTTAAAGGAAAACTTAGAATTTCTTAGAAATAATTTTATTAACAATGGTTATCCACTAAAACTAATTAATATATCATTGTTTTCAACTTCTAATGTCAATATCGCCGAACAGGTCAGTTTAACAAATTCAACATTATTAGAAACAGAACCTCTGGTATATAAAAAGCTTCCTTTTATTGACAAATTAAGTGAATCCTTAAAGAAAACTCTCAAAGTCATTGAAAATATAAAAATAATAGACTGCTATGAAAACAAATTAGGAAACCATTTCACTAGATTAAAAGATAAACCTGAAGACAAATACAAAGCAAATTTAATCTACTGCATTTCATGTAATGATTGTGATGGAAGATATGTTGGCCAAACGTCCAAATGGTTAAAAAGTCGTATATCAAAACATAAAAGTAATTGCCGGTTGAACAAAACAGTTTGTGCATTATCCCAGCATGTTCATGATTGTAAACACACCCTTAATTTCGATGAGGTCAAGATTTTAGATACTGAAATGAATTATCATAACAGACTTTTTCTCGAAATGATTCATATCATATCATTTACAATAAGAATGCGATCAATTTTAAGATGGATACACAGAATTTGAGCAGTGTTTATGCTTACTTATTTACTAATGACAAAACTAACCAAAACATTAATTCCAACCTACACTACGATGATTCCATAGTTGGAGTGTCTAATTACTCCACGGACATGATATTGAAGTTTGGTGGTCTAGCTTGTTTAAAAATTACTAAGATCTTGTAATCATTTTAATTTTCATATTGTTAATTTTCGGTTTTGCCCTTTTAATCTATTAGAATTTTTATAATTTTCTTGTAATCTTTGAATTTTGAAACGTTTCCGCTTTTATTATTTCGTTCGTTTTATTGGTCTCATTCTGTGTCATGCGCAATGTGTTTTATTTCAAACTGGGTTAGCAGTCACGAACAAGTTTTTTGCTTAAAATTTTTACACTGTTATAGAAATTTCATTGTCCATTTGTTTGTCCAACATTTCGTTACGTCTTTTTACAATTTTAAAGTTTTAACAAAATTTTTAATATTTTGTGTTCAATTAGTTTAAGTAATGCTGTGACGGTTTTCATGATTATAAGCTTCGTATAACAAGTAAGTTTCTCTAGAATTATTAAAATAAAAAATTACTTTTTCTTCATTGTAACTTGATATGCTGGTTTCAATTTAACCTCATGTTTTGAATTGAAAATTTTCCATTTTAGCGTTTAATTGCTCTGAAGAAGATTGAATAAACAATCGAAATATTAGCATACGAAAAAATTGTTTTAATTAACATACTCTTTGGACCAGTTATCACGAATTAAACAAATTTTACTTGTTGCCTACGTACGGTCGTTGGATACTTCTTGCTGTTCATATCTTAAAAAACAAGAGTTGCAAAAAATCCTATTAAACGAATATTGTTTTTCTTTTCGTTCTTTAATAGTTAGGTGAACCAAAAAAATATGATCCGTAATCAGTCACAATCTAGATATGACAAGATTCCCGGAAAAAAGAGAATATTTTCGAAATACACACTAAAAATCTACAACGCATTAGAATTTGGTTATTACAGTTTAATGTCAAAATCTCTAAAACATCATAATTGATGATTTTTATTGCAAAACCTTTTCATAATTCAAAAATCAAAATGGATGATCAAAAACCTCATTCAAAAAAATTACAGCAAATATCTTCAAAATATCATAATTTCGATTTTTCAGTATAAAAATTAATCACAAGTCAAAAACTAAAAAAGATAGAAAGATACTTTTTGCATAAATATTGTTGATAATGAACTATAAACGCTTAATCCATAACCAGATACAATATATACAACTGGGCAATTATTAAAAAATCTCCAAAAGTGCTATCATTTAATTAAGAGTTTTGCTATAAAAATTAATCGAAATCTTTTATATAAGAACTTAATAACAGCTCTAAAAATCAAATGCTTTTAAAAGAAAATTGTCTAATATTACGCAATTGTGTTTTTTAAATTATCCACATCTTTTTGATTTATTTCTAATATTTTACTAGTTTCAAACTTATGTATTTTGTTTAATTAAGTAATAAAAATAAAAAAATGTTACTTTCACAATCAGCGTTAAGAAAGCAGTACATACATATAAGATAAATTATATTGATACAGTTTCTAGCTCTTATTGCTTCGTAACTTGTGACGTCACACCCCTCCTTGCTCTTCAAAACGCGTTCAGTCTCTGTCCAACCTGGTACAATACGCTTTACGGACCTTGAAATAACCGCTTTAAACTGTGAAGGCTTCTTCTGATAGGAAGAAACTTACAACCAATGAGCATTGGCGCCTCTTATTTTACGACGCCAGTTTTGGCGGGAGCCCCGAGTCGGAACCAGAAGTGACGCCCGAGTCACTTTTGGTTCCATTTGGTGCCATTTCTTCGTTGGCATCACTTAGAGCGCACGTGGTGTTTTGGTGCTGTTTTGCTTTGTAAGTCAGATAATATTGTTGTCGGTAAAGAAAGATTTGTTTCGAAAACGTTTCTTGTGTGGTGTGTTAACAGTGTGCTCTAGAAAATCGGTTATAGAAATGTCCAAATATTGTAGATGGAATCTTTCTTGTAATATATACATAAAAAAACGCCATCCATGGTTCACGAATAAATATAGAATTCATGCAGATTTTCAATTTTGCAATCCGAAGATATCTTAATAGGGATGAGGTATGAATTTTATGATAAATTTTATTAATTAATTTAATTTTATTTTTAATTTTCAATTTAATTTTTTATTGAAATCTAATTCAATTATTTTTCATCTTTTATTTTTTTCTTCCTTTAATTTTTATTGATCACGCTTTTGATATCATGTCTCATTTTTAATCTTTATAATTAATTATTAAGATCTGAAAGTTTATTTTCTGGATAATTTATCCGAGCATTTTGTTTGTGTTTCTACACAATTTAAATGGAGCTATTTTTAGATGTTTTAATATAAGAAGCACGTTTCTTGAAAAACATGATCGTGGTTTTATAAGACGCATTACGACTCGATATTTTTATTAATAAGACGCATTTTGTTAACTTACACTCACTATAGAAGTTTAGTGCACTATTCACTACTTAACAACCTTACTGATTATAACAACTTCAGTAATTCTTGAAATATATTCAAATTTTTTAAATATTCAAATTTATGTTGAGATTAATACCATTTATTATTTTTATCCATTTTTTTTTTCATTCTTTTACCTATCTCAATTTTGTGAACGTTGTTCTTGACATTCAATCCACTTTTATGATCCAGACAATGATGACTCAATTTTATTCAAGTTTTATGTTTAATGTAAGGTTAAAACTTCGTTATTTAAATATTCGTTTATAAATCGTTTATTTTTAAAATGTTTCTTATTTTTTTTTATAATTTCAATGTCTCTTATTTTTTATAAAGATTCTTCTTTTCTACTGGTGTACGGTCTCACAGACCGGCGGTTTACCTGAGTGCTGTATTCTACCTGACATACCCCACTACTGAAAGGTTAATGACTGAAAGGTTTTCTAAAATATATTCATAAAATCATTTCCGGTTTTACTAATTCAAAAGAAATTTTTTGGAAACCAAACTTTTTCTATCAAAGTAGTAAAGAATCAAAATTCATCCTATAGTATACAAATAAAATAGATTTCCAAAATCGTTTATAAATTTGTCATATTGAAAACGTTTTTAATTCGTAAAGTACGGCATTATTGACAGCAAGTGCATGACATAACAATGCATTTCAATTGGGATTTACATTAATGTATGCAATATACCAGCAATTAATTTTCAAATACTGTCTTGGCAGTTTCAAAAAATGTGAATAATTATAAACAATAATTTTTAATTTTTATTTAGTAGATAATAGTTATTTATGAAATAGTGCGTGAAGATGGTTTTAACTAAACATCACGTTTTTGCGTAAAAAAGTACTTGAAAGCTATTGAAGATATTATCAAAATTTGATAAGTACTAAAATCTTTCTCATGGATAGTTTATACGGACTCTGATAATACATGTGTGCATATCCCTAAATCGGCCAACAATATTTCTGCATTCATGTGGCAAGTGTACTTCAAATATTCTGAAGATAAAATCTTTCTTATATTATTGCATCAAAGAAAAACTCATTTTACCATGTTAATTATCAATTCTATTAACACACCGATTCCTATTTTCTTCAATTCCTTTTACAACATATTTAAATTCCTAGTAACCCTTTCAAACGAGTAGGTACGGTGTGAAAAGCCTGGTTCCTTTACCTGCGCTAGTAGAAATCAGAAAAAAAGTATCCATGTCCCTTATTTAACTGGTAATAAAACTATTTTTAACAAAGTTAAGAAAAGTTTCTCTATACCATATCTTTGGGTACCAAGAATACAGATGTTTGCAATTTAGTAGTGATTCAAATCAAATAATATAAATCATTAATTTTTGAAAAATATTAGTTTGTACCAATATTAGTTTGTACCAATATTAGTTTGTACCAATATTAGTTTGTACCAATATTAGTTTGTACCAATATTAGTTAGTACCATCAGGAGTATCAGGAGTACCTCGGCACCAGTTTTCAGATAGTAAATATGTCCGGTTTAGTACAAATTCCAAAATGGCAAATCACTTATTAATTTTGGTTTCATAAAAAATATTGCTGCATATTTATTTATTTATAAATACCGAGTATTTATAAATTTATACGTTGCAATTCCTTCTAAGGGTTACTGTTAGCACCCCTTGATAAATTTATTTAAAAGTTAAAAACTGGCTCATAGCCAATGAGAGCGCTTAAAATCGCTCTAACCACCGGTAGTCGGTTTAACTCGAGGTTGGTAAAAGTGAGCTTAAATAATTTATCAACTTCGTTAGTGTCCGACGACGACAAAGGTGTGAATATGATCTGCCCAACAAATTGAATCCATCAAAAGATTTACCAGAATTAACCAAATATTATAATTTACAAAGAAGTTTTCTAGAACTTTTGACAAAGAGAGCTATATAACTTCCACCCTTAGTCGACAATAAAACTTTATACAATTTCATAGAAAAATTTAGTCAGGTAGTCCCAAACTTGGATTCCCAGAAATACTTTCGTCGGACAGAATTTTAGAATTATTTCCTAAAAATATAAAAATAACACGGAGTAAAAGGAGCCAGGTATAAAATGTTTAAGAAGAAATCCATTTAGAACCGTCAAAAAACTCATTTTTTTTCATAAAAAGTTGCTGGAACATCTTAAGAATGTGATAGCAAAATTTTAAAAGGAAATTCTAAGTACTTCCGTCAAAGTAGTTCTGTTTGGCACGCTTTTACAATTAGTTACACTTACAATTCACTAATTTAAAAAGAAACAGAATAAAAAAGTGTTTTACATAAAATTTAACACATTTTCTATCTGAGAATATATTTTTAAATATTTTAACCTATTATTGTTTCCATATTCATCCATTCTAGCAAATCGGATTGGGTTAGAGGTTCCATAACAAAAGGAGAAAAAATTTCTGAAATGACTCACGTAATATCCCATTTGCTACATGGAAGTATATTGTTCAATATTTTTATCTATTATTGCTTTTATATTCATCCCTCCCACTAAATCAGTAAATAAATCACTAAATAAAGTAGAGACTTGAAATTTTAGTAACATGCGTTGTTCATTCCAATCTATTAATAGAAAATAGTGTCAAGATGGCCACTACTTCCGGTCTACCGGAAGTACACCTCAACTTCGTTATTTTAAATGGAATGTTTTTATTACACCATTCAATTATACGAAAGAAAATTTTTTAACTTTAATAATAGTTATTGGTATCTAGCGTTTTTATTTTCGAGTTATTTTGATTTTAAGTGTTTTTTGGCAAATATCACCATGCTCTTTAAAAGCACATATCTCAACCAACGTTAATTCAAAAACGTTTTGCATTGGTGCGATAACTCTTCATATGCTGTCAAATAGATTGTCACTTGTTATATTAGTGTATCTTATACAGCGTGGTCAAAAATTGTATTACCGTTTCGCTGTATTCAATTGCGAGAAAGTCGAAAATTTTAATGATGACATTTTGTCAGTTTATTGTTTAATTTATTTAAATTATCATTGGTGTTATTTCTAGAATGATCTGCGATTGAATAAACTATAGTTTGTTAGCTTTTATTTACCAAAAATAACCAGCAGAAGAACGCATAAATGAAACAATGAAAAACAATAACATAGCGTAATATTCGACAAAATGATTGTGGAAATATTTCTAGAGAGTTCGCTTTATTTATTTAAATCGATCGAAGCACCTCTTACCGAAGAATTTTATAAAGCAACAAAATATGACAAAACATTTATTCCATTATCTGAATCTGCTGGTGATAGAGATTTATGGTTTCTTGTTATTTTGATCTTTTCAAAACTAAGAAACAGATCCTATCCAAAACTAATTTAAAACGTTCTCGTTGGAATAATTCGCCATGATATTCAAAGGCATTAACAGAAGTAAGTGATGACAGCAATAACATAAATATGGATGAAAAGCTGACAAAACTCCATGGCTTTGTAACATAAAACCAGAAGCTTTCCAGCATTGCATGTGTCCATTAATTTCCAGATATGAGGGCAACTACAACAAATAGGCATAGAAAAGTTTCTAGATAGTTTGTAGATAATTAAATTCCCTTCATTTATTTTTATAATTTTAAGTTTTTAATTCTTTTATGTTATTGATTTTAATTTTTGTCATTAAATTGTTGTTTTTCATTGTTTCATTTATTCGGTTCTCTTTTGGTTATTTTTGGTAAATAACAGCTAGCAATCTAAAGTTTATTTAATCGCAGTTCATTGTAGAAATAATACTAATAATAATTTAAATAAATTAAACAAAACACTGTCAAAATGTCATGGCCTTCTAACAAAAACACAAACGGTTTTCAGCATTTTACGTATGATTTTGATAAATTTCTCAATAGCAGGAAAACTATAATAAATAGCGACAGGAATGTTAATGGATAATTTGTAGATAATTAAATTCCCTTTCTGATGGGGTATGAAAATAGAGGGCGTTCCATTTAAAATTTTCGACTTTCACGCAATTGAATACAGAGAAACGGTAACTCAATTTTTGACCAGCCTGTATAAGATATACTGATACAACAAGTGACAATCTATTTAACAGCATATGAAGAATTATCGTACCAATGCAAAACGTTTTTGAGTTAACGTTGGCTGAGATAAGTACTTTTAAAGAGCATGGTGATATTTACCAAAAGACACTTAAAATCAAAATAACTCGAAAACAGAAAACGCTAGGGTCCAAAGACTAACTAACAAAGAACTATTATCAAAGTCAACATATTTTCTTACGTATAACTGAATGGTGTAATAAAAACTATAGCATTCCATTTAAAGTAACAAAGTTGAGGTCTATTTCCGGTAGACCGGAGGTAGTGGCCATCTTGAATATATTTTAGATTAATAGATCGGAATGAAAAACGTATGTTACTAAAATTTCAAGCCTCTACGAATAGTGGAACCTAGAAATGTTCTATTGAACCAGTTACGTGAGACAGCCTGTATATAAATGTTTTATACTGTTACCAAAATCTTACTAAAACAAACCGGGTCACCGACACGGCGATCTCAAGGACATGTTAGGTGAACTTAAAAAGATCTAAGGGGCCGACCGAGAGTTTGTCTTCTGATTATTCTGTGGTAGAGTAAAGATCCCATACACCAGTAAATAAATATGAATGAATGAACCGAAATTTATAAACTAATAGCTGATATACATTAATTTTTGAATTTAGAAAAGTTATCTTGATGAAAAGTTTACAGAGAATATAATTAAACATTAGTCGCACTTTTATGTTTTCGTGGTGAACGTGTAGACTGCGGAAGCGTAGGTGGATTTTCAACATTTATAGGTTATGTGTCTATATCTAAGCGGGAAAATTTAAATTTAAAATTAAGAGAGGTTTGAAAACTGAAATTAAATATATGAGAGACTCGTAACTACATTTTATATCATCTTCATAAAGTATCTAAACTAGCCAACGTCTGAATTATCATTTAGTAAATCCTCTGGGTTTTCTGTTTTGTATTGATGAATATAGAGTTCTTCGTATAGATCTTGCTGCTTAGACTTTTTGAGATTTTTAATTAAAGTTATGCTATTGTTGTTAATGGAATGGTTGCAAGTTTGTAAGTGTTTAAATACGTTGGACGTATGTTTGGTCTTGTGTTCTTTGAGTCTTGTTGTTAGGTTTCTTCCCGTTTGTCCCAAGTATTTACAGTCACAATCTTTAACAATCATCATAATACATGAAGGGAAACCGGTCGAACTTGTAGCTGTTTTTAACATTTTCAATTCAATCAATAACCTAGAATTTTCTAGAATTATTCTTTTCTAGAAAAAGAAAACAATAATACTATTAACATCTTAGATCTAAAAATAACTAAAAACTTTAACGAGGGCAAGATGGACTTTGACATCTACCGTAAACCTACTTCCACCGACAGCATAATTCCAAACAAATCTTATAATTGCCTAACCTATAAGAAAGCAGCATTCAACTTTCTCTTTAACAGACTTTACAATGTTCCTTTAAACAAATTTAATTTAGAAAAAGGAATTAAAAACATTATTAAAATTGGTTTCAACAATGGTTATGACATTAAAACCCTGCAATCCTTCATCAATAACATTCACAATAACAATATCAAAAAGCTTGTTTTCCCCAGATGGCATAACGAAAAGCATATAATCATAATCTGGAAAAACTTAATAAAACTTTTAAAAAATACAACCTTTTCCCGGCATTCCTAGCAGGAAATAAAATTGGTCAAATCCTATCCAATAATAAACATAGATTTGAAGATCATCAAAAGAGTGGAGTATACTATGAGATATATCTCATCAAATGTAAAGATTTTGACTGTAAATATGTATGTGGGACAAACGGGCAGAAACCTAACAACAAGACTCAAGGAACACAAGACCAAACATACATCCAACGTATTTAAACACTTACAAATATGCAACCATTCCATTAACAACAATAGCATAACTTTAATTAAAAGTCTCAAAAAGTCTAAACAGCTAGATCTATACGGAGAACTCTATATTCATCAATACAAAAATAAAATCCAGACGATTTACTAAATGATAATTCAAACATTGGCTACTTTAGATTTTTTACAAAGATGATACAAGATTTAGTTTCGAGTCTCTCATATACTTTATTTCAGTTTTCAAACCTCTCTTAATTTTAAATTTAAATTTTCCCGCTTACATATAGACACATAACCTATAAATGTTGAAAATCCACCTTCACTTCCGCAGTCCACACGTTCCCCACGAAAACATAAAAGTGCGACTAATGTTCAATTATATTCTCTGTAAACTTTTCATCAAGATCATCTTTCTATATTGAAAATTTAATGTATATTAGCTATTAGGTTATAAATTTCGGCTCATTCATTTATATTTATTGATTGGTGTATGGAATCTGTACTCTACCCTGGGCCTGACGGTAAATTCATATTTTATTAATTTCAAGGCCTAATACCTAAAATAATTGATTTTTGTAGTCGTGCCCGATGATGCCTATCTAGGCGAAACATATGTAACACTGATTTTATTAGAAGAACATAAATAGGTCGTTTTTAAGCTTTATTTTGGCTTTTTATTGTCATATCTGAATTGAAAACGATGAAACTGGAACGAACTAATGTTGAAAAGAGGTCGAAAGTTGAAAGCTTCAACTCCATTGTTTGGCGATTGGCTCCAAAGCATCTAAATTTTGGCTGAAAATAGTGGAAAGTTGTACATATATTACAACAATCCTTATTTAATGAAGGACACAGTGGCATTTTGAAATAATGAATAAATTTAATTTAATTATTGGAAGGCAGGCCAAAATATACGCCACACAAATGGACGATAATCGAATTACTCGGCAAGAACAATGCAATGAATTGCTGTCTAAAGAAGCTCGAAAAGTACAAAAAGATTGGCGATCGAAAGTGAATTTTATGCAGAAGCTGAAGGTCTGTAATATGGTTCGGGTATTGCAGACTAGCTAACAAGTTATTTTTAATTGAAAAACGTTGGTTTTACAACTTGAAACTTTAACGCGGTTTTTCTCAAATTATATTTTTACACCTCATAACTAATAAACTGCTTGACGAATTTTCATGTAATTTTGTACACCTATGAATAGTAATATCGCCTTATATGTGAACCTCTAAGTTTGTATAAATTATTATAAAAATAATTTTTTTATTAATTTATGTATCAAAATTTTCTTAAAAAGTTTTAACATTATTTTGAAGTACCTATATATTTTAAAGAATTTTTTTTGTTTACTTAGAGGATATGAACGTGGCGAGCAATTTAAATGCAATTGCAAGTAATTCTAACCACTGTAGCGAATGCTAGAATGTTTGCAATGGAACTACGGATTCTGTAACATTCCCTCTATCTGATCACTACAGTTCGGAATTTTATGCACGAAATTTACGCAAAATATGCGTTTATACATGTAGTATATAGTATAACTATACAGAATACATTTTCTACATACATGTAGATAATATGCAAATTTCGTATAAAATATTCAAAATTTAGATAAAAATATGCATGTACTGGTGTTAAAATAGTATATTAATTTTATTATACATAATGTTGGTATTTTTGTAATAGATTCAAGTCAAAATAACATTTTAAGACAAAATTCTATTTTATTTCAAAGAAACAAATAAAATATATTTATAAACAGGTGGTTTTACAAACTTCAGCATACATAAAAGTTGATATATATAAGGGGATAAAAATAATTAAATGTCTGCAGTAATGTTATAGTTATATGTTTTTCAATATTTTCAACTAAGAAGTTAACATAAATAACTTAAAATAATTCTACTCACAAACTCATAATAACTTTGAATAAACGCTAATTTTTTTTTTATAATATAACCTCTTCCTGAACACACACTATATAATTCGAGCAGCGAACATACAAAATAAAATTTTTAGCTTTCTTATATAACATTTATTAGTTGATTTATTTTATCACGTGTTAGGTCTCTAATAACTTGAGTAGATTTATTATTTTATTTAATACAAAAAGTGTTGTAGTGATTCAGTTAATTTCAACAAAAAAAATCATTCATTTTTCTAATTTTTCTGTTTTTGTACCATTTTTAGGTGTTTCCTTTGGGTTAATCTTCATGTTGAGCATCTTTAGTTCTGGATACGATTGTGGTCTTTATTTTGGAGCTATCTTTGGTTGGATACTATTCTTAATCGTTATATCATGGAAGAAAGTTTCATAGAATGAAGGAAGGAGACATCAATACTACCAATTCTAGAAACAAAGAAAAAATACTATCTGCAAATCCTGCAATTTATAATTCCATAAAAAGGTAAATATATATCTTCCTTAATAAATTAACGAACATTTCACTAACACTGATTAAGTTACGATGTTGTTTTCTGCTGTTTATGTCTTAGATACCAGGTATGAGTTTATTTATTAAATTTAAAAGTTTGTGCGGAGACTTTGTTTCAACTCATGTAATTATCAGATGAGAAATATCTGAAATCAAGTGTTGACAAATCAAACATAACCAAAGAAGTTATTAAATTTTGGTCGTGTTATGGATCCTTTTCTGGTGAAATGTATTTCATCATTGATGATAACTTTATGTTTTTCACATAGAACGCTTTTACTATAATTCAAATTTATGTTAAATATAGAGGAAAAGAAATTCTTGAAATACTTTTTCTTACTTCCTTTTAGAATTGACATTCTGGTTGATGAAGTAATTTGCAATCATATCCAATGAATACGTATCATTTACTTATTTTCCTATATATAAGTTGACAAAACTGAAGACATCTTGTTTAAAATGTCCAAAATCGAAATATTGTTCTTGAAATTCTTTGATTATATGTTTAATATATTCTCCAAAATGTTTTTGGCATTGGAAAAAGTGAGGTTACTGTTAATAAATATTAATTTGAACGGCTGAAACTTTCGCAATGACCATAAGTTTAAGTCGTTCAACGAATCAGTCATTTCAGTGAAAAATGCTGAAAAGATGTGATAAAAATGTGGGCTCCAGCATTTGATACTTAAGTTGATTTGTGCCAGTTTTTTTTTGCTTAAATTGTTCTTTCTCAGAAGTTATTAAATTCTATTTAAAATTAAGGCGACAAGACGTTTTACAATATTTTCGTCTATCTAAATGACATGTTTCCAATGTATTTATCACCTTCCTAAGAAAAAATAAACAAAAATTGAACAGGTAGTTGAACAAGCTGTAACTCTGTCATGTATATTCTGATTTTCATGAGCCATTTTATCAATTAAAATGGTTTGATAAATGTTATGATTCATGCTACAAATAATATTTTCTAACGCCATTTTCAATTTCAAGGGATTGTCGACTTTTGTTTTTCAAATTACACTGTAAATTTTTCTTCACGTCATTGGGCAGAGATATTTTTGTGAATCAAATAATGCACTGTAGATTAAAAAAATATTTGTTTCCGTATTATATATATCCAAAATACGAGCATTGGATAAAATTTATTTCTATATAGTATTATTTGTATGTAAGGTTCCTTATTAAAATTGTTTTTAATGTTTTAACAGCGCTCTAAGCCAATCCAGTTGACTGTTGATATTCCGGGCTGAATGATGTTTATTTGTATTCGAAATTTCTGCAATTTGTCTGAATTAAAGTCAGTTCAAATATCGGCCATTCTCTCACAATGTTCAGTATGATATCTCATGCAAATACATCTTCCATTACTTGAATTACATCTCTATTCTTTGTAGATGTTAGTTTTATCAACTCAGGGTATTTTGAATAATAATCCTGAATTACTACATATGTGTGATTTTTACAATCGGCCAAATCCACTCTAACCACACTCTAATGTCTTCCTGGGATTTTCGTAGACATAATCGGTTCCGTTGCTGTTTGGTTTTCTTTGTAGACCTATTTCGCAATTCTGAAGCATTTCGTCGATCTGTCAGTAAATTCTAGACCACCATAAGCTTTGTTTCGCTCCCGCTTTGTATTTACCCATCCCACAATGTAATGAGTTCGTCACGTAATGGGTTTGGTGTTACCAATCGGTATTTATAGATTAATATTTCTTTATCAATAGCTAAGTCGTTTTTGTATTTCTAATATTGTGATTTCTCTTTTTCTTTCCATCCGGGTTTAATGGCTTCTTTTACCTCTATAATCATCATTTCCTTATCTTGTTCTTGTCTGATCGTTCTTTCAGGATAAATCCATCCATCAACTTTATTACTGAACGATATACACTTCATTTATTAAGAGGGCGTCCAGGTTGTGGTTCCTTCTTGAAGTGGGGCTCCGGATAGAGCATCTGGTACAAGAAATGATTTTCCTGGAAGATACACAATTCGATAATTAAATTTAAGTAACCCCTCAACTCCTTTGTTGTCAATGCTGACTATTGTCAATGGTTTTGTGGTTGGTTAAAATTTGGACGTAACTCCCTTTGGCCTCATTCAAGGTTTTTGAACAATAATATACAGGGACTCATTTTCTGTTTTTTGTAGTTGTTCCAAAACAGCTCCAATTATTTCTTCGTAGAGAATTTAGCTAAAACTGGTTGTCTTATTATTTCTTCTTTTGATGTTTCTCTGTCCAGTGATAATTTTTGACATTTTATCAATGAACTTCGGTACGTAATTGACAATACCGAGAAATCATCTCACATCTTTACGATGTTTCGATATTGGATATTCTTTTAATTGCTTTAGCACTATTCAGGTCTATTTTGATACCATCCTTGCTCACATCCTAAATAATTGGTCTTCACCTTTAATTTCACATGTTTTCTTTATTCAGTGTCAAATCACTTTCTTTAATTTTTTCTAAAACAATTCATAATTTCCCGTTAGGTTCCATTAAATTTCTTCCAGTTATCAAAATATCATCTTTGTGCACATGTACGCCTTCCCAATTCAATTCATTAATAATAATAACTAAGTACCCTAAATACTTCTAGGGCACTCGTAAGTCTAAATGGAATGCGTTTGTAAATGTATTTTTCAAATTGAGTTAGAAAGCAGTCAGTTTCTGTGATTCTGTTGTTAATTTTAATTGTCAGAATTCACACGAAACGTCCAATTTAGATGACTCACTACTACTTTATACAATACCGTAAAATCAGTCCATATTCTTACCTTACCATTCTTTTTCTGAGTTATCACTTTGTGTCAATTTTTTACCTCATCCAGCAGAAGCAATGGGTTTCTCCGACTTGTTGTAATAGTATAAGGCCCGCATTTTCTATCCTCTGAATAGATCTTCATATTCTTCAAATATTTTATTTAGAAAGCTCTTTCCATTCTCATTCCCTACTTCGTTGATCTCTTCTATTTTTACTTTATCATGTATCCATTTCATGCTTTTTAATTTTAATAATGCTGTCTACTACATAGCATTTAATCTTGACTTTATTGTTGTTCCGTATTACGGGTAATTTTATTCCACCTAATAACTTCCTCCTTACACCATTTCTGGGTCCAACACTGTTGTCTTTGTAGGCTTAAACTCAATTTTTCTTGAAATTTACATGTTCGTCACAAATTCTCAGTTTTACAATTCTCTTTGAATTATTTAATTTTTTGTTTTAATTTTATAGCTCCGTCAACGTTTATTTCCAAGAATCTTGTACTTCCGACTCATCAGTGTTACTATTTATAACATTTTCTTCTTCAAAAAAAGTTTAACCTAGTAGTAAGTTAAACTTTTTTTGTTCTACAGTGAGCTTGGAAATATTCGAACATTTTTAATTTCAAATATCGTTGTCGGTCATTTTATCTTGTTAAATCTCTTTTTCCTTCCACATCTTATATACATATTATATGAACTTCTTTTATCTTCCCTTTTACATTTATTTATTGAGACGTACACAAAACACAAACCAGACAATGCAAGCCTCAATTAGGGATTTGACCACTGACCAGCTTTTAAACAGTGGAGAAGGGGGTCTCTATTGATAACTGCCACAAACCAATTAAGTCCGAACTTAGTACAAGAAACAAAGAACAACGGACACAAAAAAAACAACTTATAATCAAAATATAAATTGAAAGAAAATATATTAAATGTATTAATATAATACAATTATTAAAAAAATAGTTGAAATTATTAATTCTTTTGCAACCATCAACAAAATATAAAAAGTGATCGGCGGAACCGAAATCGCACATAAAAACACAAATTAAATGACCCCCCTGGTGTACCAAACACACCAAAAAAAAAATAAATTAACGCGTACCGATTCAAGTAGTTACGTGATCTCGATGTAAAATAACTCAAATGTACTCGTCTCAAAATTTAACCCAAATGTTGCGATGACGTGTACAATAAAAAATGTTAAAGTTAATTAGTTGCAATAAATGAAATTAAATTTTATAACAATTAACTAAGAGTCCAACTGTTACAGAAGGAAAAAAAATCAACAATAAAAATTAAATCAATAAAACATTAACTAAAAATTAAAGCTTATCTGTCCAATTTCCTCGGCTCGACCTCTCCGAACCTTGAATTCGTCAAAGAATCCCAACAATAAATGCACGGGGTAACCAATATCCTTCCTGGTTTGATTAATTGGCTACAACGAAGGATAACCCACGTGTCTCAATATTTTGATATGGCGGTCAAGGTCACACGCCGTTGGATTTTTCTCGAAAACCAGACCCAAAATAGCAACTTCTTATTATTACATCAGTAGTAATACGATGTTATGTACCAAAATAAGTACAAGAAATAAAATAAAAATGAAATTGAAAATAAAACTGAAAGCCTTTAGGTGTTAAACGGCTTGACGATGAAGCATCGTTCAACGTGGAAATCCGGAAAAACCGTTGGTTAATTCAAACCAGAATTAGATCGTGAGCCCAAATCCGTAAAAACGATATGAAAAGGATCCTCCAAATCCAAACAACAATGAGGAACTTTTCTCAAATAGCAAACACTCTCTACACGTCGAACCAAACGCTTTCTTTTACAACGAAGTTCTACGCACCAGCGTCTAAGAACAACAGGGACGCGACGCACTCGATTCTCTAAGAAGAATAACACCCCGACCAATCGAAACTCAGGAAATCAATTATTACCATATATGGTCAACCACCTCATCGACGCACGCATAATTAACGGAAATAAAACTAAAAATGAAAATTCAAAAAAAGAAAATCAAATAAAGAAAACGAAACCGTTACATTATGTAAACCTTTTTACTCTAACGATTTGTTCTGTTACCTCTTAATTCTTTATTTTCCAAATGAAATAATATATTTAATATTAGCTCTCTATCTATAACGATTCACTAACAATACGTTTGCAATCTAGTTTTCCTACCACTAACATATCTCTAAAGGCAGAGATAGACATTTTCTTCATGTTGCTTAAAATTGCAATGCTTTACAAACTTATGATTTCACTGATATACTCGTGAAATCTCTCTATCTGTCTGTTTTCTCTTTCCATAATTTAACTTAATTTAGTACGGGCGTAAATTATATTCTTCGTATCGGTAAAGTGTTTGTTGAGAAACTCTTTTAAATCTATGTATTAAAACTACTGTGCTTTTTGTAATGTTTCTAATAATTTTGTTATCTTCGAGCCCATGTGTAGATTTAAACTATTAATTTGTTTTCTCCCTGATCTCGACTCATATTTTCAAGGAACGCTTTTAACCTATCTATTTTCGCTTGCATATTCGCTTTTTCACTTTATTCTTTCTTTCGATTCGTGGACACGCATAAATATATGGGATATTCTGTATTCTGTATGTGTTTTATTAGTAGATACGAATAATATACTTTCAGTTTAATTAAATCTTTTATTAATCTTCAAACTAACTTTTATAATGAAGCGTTTCTACTCTACACTTTCAACCGTTGCTAATAACTAAATACGCAGAATAACTAAATAATTATTCTGTGATACTAACTTGTTTATAGATATAATAAAAAGTGCACCATATGCAACACACGGTTTCAACCCTGTGGAATTATGCTATGAATTAAGCTCAGATTCAAAGATTGCAAAGATCATGGAATATAATAAGATTGAGTACCAAAAAGAGGCATATGGGATAAAGTAGGGAAGAAGATAACTCGGCGGCTCTCCCTAAACTAGATGCATATGTAAGTAAAAGCTAAAATTTCAAAAAGGGATGGGAATTCTTTGATTCTTTTTCACGATAGTGACTTAAATTGAGATTGGAAGATAACAAGATGCAGGAGAAATCCCCTCCGTGTAATGTTTTGCAACAGCGCTTAGCACAAGTTGGATTAGGTTGGGTTAGATTTCGAAATTCCAACCCAACTCAACACTTCAGTCATCCAAAGTGTTGTTCATGATACTCGGAGTGGTCGAAGGCTTTGCGGTTGAAGTGGAATTTCGAAATCCAATCCAACCCCGTGATACTTTGGGCGGCCGACTTCGAAGACGTCGGCAGAGATATGAATGGAAGACGATTGGAGGCAGTGGATATGGGAGAATATTAGGGTTGAAGTTTTGTTTGTATCAAAAGAAATAATTGTTCCAATTTCGAAGCCATACCGATTTTCAATACCGCTCATATTTCGTTTAGGATCCCGGTATTTAGAGTCCCAGAATATCGGTATTAAAAACTCTAGGGGATTCAAAGAAATTAGTAAAGAAAATATCTGATACTACCTATGTATATGTAAATTTATTGTAACTTTATTATGAAAAACCTGAAGTAGTTCAGATGTATCTGAAATGCGCGCACAACATAATACCACAGATTCCTTGTCTAAGAATAGTCCGATTTAAGTTAACTTATCTATATCCAAAGTTGCTTCGTTTCGCCGCTAGAGGACCTCAAAGTTAGCAAAAAAAAAATTCGTTTATTCCTCACAAAGATTTTTAGAGGGTTTTGCCGTGCATCTTTCCAATAAATGCTTGACGTTTCGAATGTCATGTTGCAACCGTCTTCAGAAACTGGTTCAATTATGTCAAAATTACATGCTAATTACTAATTAGTTTGTAAATAATTACTGCGTTGCATCTGGTTTGAGAGTCTTGTTCGTGCTCACCACCATGTTCCATGTTCTGCTGAACTCCCGCTCATCTTCTCCGTTGATGTTTGTTTATGCCGATAGATTTCTATGGCCTCTCTTGTCAGCCTTTTGGCGATATTTCTTATTTCTAGTCAGCACCTTTGGTTTGTCGAAGTCTATTCGGTATCCCTCTGAATAGCAATGTTCCGCAACCGCCGACCGCTGACTGACAGATAAATCCAGCTGGTTATGTACTTACTTCATCTTTGTCCCTCAAAGTATATCCGATTTTCTGCAGTACGTCCCATGGAAACCGTTCCTCCTTCTGTAGGTTATTTCCTTCACAAATTATTGCTGCTCTCTGAAACAAAGTGTGGATCACGGATCTCTTCTGTAGGAGATGATGGTGTGATGTTGCCTTTAAGTACACGTTGGTGTGAGTCCTCTTCCTATACATTTCAAGTTTCATGTCCCATTTGTCGTCATAATGACCAACACATCTAGGAAGGGCAACTATTTGGTAGTTTCCGTTTCAATGGTGGTAAACTTAATCATGGGATGTTGACCGTTTAAGTGATCTAAGAATTCTTGGATGCATTCGCTGCCATGTTGCCATATTCCAAATGCATCGTAGCCATAGTTTTGGTTTCTAGTGGCTCTGCTTCAAAGCATCTTCTTCGAATAATTCTATGTAGAAATTGCACGTAAAACTCGTCAATCTGCACGTAAAACTCTCCTTTCCAATTAAAATACGTCGACAATAAACAGTAATCCACAAAATCTAGCACATATTCTGGTAATCCCTCCACAATGAGTTTCTGGCGAAAACCGTATACGGCATCCTTTGCTTTTTTTCCCTAGTAAAAACTTCTTTTTGCTTCTTTCGGCTCCTTCTTTGCGGCGATTGCGTAGTTTACTCCTTTGGCCAGTACCATGATTTCTTCCTTCGTTAGTGGAACACTATCTGTAGATGACTAATTGTGCTTCTTCTTCTGTATTCGGCTTGCCAATGATTCAAGCTTGATGTGTGTCCATGGGTCTTCTGGAATTCTTAATTCTTTAGCCTTCTCCATTGTTAGTTTGTCCACTTTATAATATTGTATATTATATGGAAGATAACGAAAATGTTTTTCATAATTTTTATACTTTACAATTATAAACGATGTTTATTTCAATTTTTGGAAAAAGAATTGTAGACCTAAAGCTGTTTATGCAAACTCAAATAGTTGAAAAAAAATTTGTTTATCTACCTACTCATTTCGATTCGATACCCAAAGGAACCCTCGGCGCCTACTACACCGTCTGAAATAAGTCTGCAATAAGATAAATATTATCTAAATAAAATATAATTTTTATAAAATATATATTTGTAATTCTTTCTTAGAAAACAAGTCCATATTATTTATGTTAAATCTCTTTTGTGTAAAAACTTTTATTATCCAATCATATTGATTTTCTAGATTGAGTATACAACTTTTACTACAGTTGGATTTTTCCAATTCATTCAAAATGTAGATGCTTTCGTTTGCCGTTAAAGGCAGTACGAGCTAGAGCAACCCAACTCGACCGGTTGAATAACTATGTATATCTATAAACAAGGCCTACAGTATTTATTATAGTATAGTGTTTTTATTATGTTAAGGTTGGCAACAACGTAAAAAAAAGTTATGAATGACAGTCAGTTCGTTATACATGGTGTGCAATATCATATATATACTATCTCCTATATTGCTAACTCCCTATTCTCACAGTGAGCTCAGCACAGTCTGCTCGTGTTTTTATGTAGTCGCAAACGCGCTTGCGTGAATATTGCAGTATCGCGCGCGTTTCTCTAATGTGTTTTGCTTCTATATATATATATATAATTTTATGTATATTTTATCTGTATATTTTATCAGTATATTTATAATTTGCTGCTAATGTTCATCATTTTATTATAATATTTATTTATTATATATATATACAGTAAGGCCCCAACATTCGCGAGGGTTAGGTTCTAAAAATACGCCGCGAATGTTGAATCCGCGAATATTGAAGCACTAGATATTATGAAGGATAAACTACTACTTCTATGTTCTTTTAACACGTTAACCGCCAAATGGTCACCGACGCCAAAAGTTTCATTTAATTTAATTTTAAAAATTAAAAATTTCAAAAATTAATAAATTATACATACTAAATAAAACGCTTAAAATTGCAAAATAAAACGACTGGTCTTAAAACTTTTGTATTCGGAACTAATACAGATATTAAAATAATTACAATTGTTTAAAATATAAAAAAACCTAAACTCGATAGCAATAACAAACTGCAACAAAATAAACTAAAAAAAGAAATAAGAGTTAACATTTCTACTCATCAATAATAATTGCTTTAGAACACGATGGTTTAAAAAATGAAAGGATAGTAGGTTGCAATGCTTTGTGTTGCATATCCTTTTGAAGCTCTTTGTAAGGAGCAAGAAGAGTATTCAGACCATTTTTAAATTTTGTGCTTCGTTCCGTTGATGGATCATATTCTACTATTTTTTCAGCAAGATTATTTGCTTCTTGTATAAATAAATTAAGTTCCTTCAACGTTAATTTATTACATAGGGAATTACTATTATCTTCTTCATCCGTTCCTGAAACATTTTCTATTAGTAGCGCTTCTAAGTCTGCACTGGACAACTCTTCCTCTTGATCATTGACGAGAGATTCGATATCAGCTGGTACAATGGTATGAAAATCATCTCCCGGTAGCAACCGTGCAGAAAGAACAGCTCTCTCTATTGCCTCATCAATTTCGCTTACACTTTGCGCAGTGTCTTTTTTCAACAGTTTTTTCCATGCATTACTTACGGTTGATACTTTAATGTCATTTAAAGCAAGTTTTATAGATGTAATCGCATGGTCAATATTGTATAATTTCCACACATCTTTTATTGAGAAAACACTATCATTTTGTATTTTCTCATGTACAAAATCGAACATGTGCCGGATATAATGACTTAAAAGCTTTTATAACACCTTGATCTAAAGGTTGTAATAAGGATGTTGTGTTGGGCGGAAGAAATACCACCTCGACACATGGATGAGCTAATTTGAGAGCATCTACTGGATGAGATGGGGCGTTATCCAATATCAATAAAACGTGAAATGCTAAATTTTTAGATTTTAGGTAACGCTCCACTTCTTTAACAAAGCACTCTTTAAACCACTCTATAAATAGCTGAGAAGTCATCCAAGCTTTTGAATTAGCTCGCCAATAGACCGCAAGAGCTTCTTTGTCCTTGTTCTTTAAAGCTCGTGGATTAGCTGCTCGATATATTAACATTGGTTTTGTAATAAAGTCTCCGCGTGCATTTGCACAAAATAAAACTGTAACTCTATCCTTAGCCGATTTAAAACCAGGTGCTGTCTTTTCATTTTTTGAAATGTATGTTCGTGTGGGCATTTGTTTCCAATAAAGCCCGGTTTCGTCCGCATTAAATATTTGTTCAGGACGGTAACCTTTTTCTTCTATTAATTTTATTATTTCATCAGGAAATTTTGCAGCCTGTTGATGATCTGCTGAAGCTGATTCTCCACACAACTTAATGTTATGGAGATTAAAACGAGTTTTGAATGCTGGCTTTAAATTTACAATCGTCTTCAGCACAGTCCATTCCACACGAAAAATGTTGATAAAGTTCCTTGGCTTTATCCATTAATCTAGCCCTAGTTAATGGTATATTTTTGCGACCATGGTCCTCAATCCAAAGATAAAGAGACTTCTCCATTTTTTCAATATTAACATCACGAACTTGTGACGTTACCTTTAATGATGACGGTATGCCACTTTTTACGCTATTTCTAATTACCTCTTCTTGTTTCTTTATAGATCTTATCGTAGATTCATTGACACCGAAGACCCGGCCTACTTCGGTAGCTCTTTTCCCTTCCCGGAGCATATCAAGAACTTGAATTTTTCTTTCTAGAGTCATAACTGACTTTGCACGTTTGGCAATTAAATTTATTTCCATCGCAGGCCTTTTTGTACCCATTTTGAGTACTGTTGTGAGATTAATTTATTGTTTATAAAATTATAGTAAAAAAACGGGCGAAACACTAACCTGAACGAAATACAGAACACAAAAATAAGCACCTAACACAAACATTAAAATCGATCATAAATGAGGGATTCCCAGAGAAACGCATATGTGAAGCTGGTTGCTTGTACAGTAAACCTACGGTAAACTTCGTTTTAAATTTTTAAAAAATGATATACATACTTGCTATGTATTCGCGAATAATCGAGTCGTGAATGTTGAAAAAGGCAGCAAAATTTAAAACGCGAATATGCGAATCCGTGTAATTTGAAGCCGCGAATGTCGGGGCCCTACTGTATATATATTTACCAGACTTCTAGGAAAGTTAAATGATTTTTAAAATTTTTTAATTACACTATGCAAGGGGTAACAAAAACAAAAAAATAGGAATTTATAAGAAAACTACATTCATTTAAAATCGGTCTATTGATTTTTGAATATAATTAGTCTGTGATATTTCGAGCGGACATATTCACTTTTTAATGAATCTAATTTCGCTTCATGAAATAAACGAATAACATAATATTTGTCAACAACAAGTTTGATTAATTGTGTTAAATGATTATCCAGGTAGTCCTGGTCTTTTATGTGTTGTAATATTTGAATATTATTGAAAACATCTCCATAACACCTGCGCACAACAATATTGCTCATAATATTTTTTATATTAAAAGTGAAAACTTTTTTTATATTCTCTCTGTAAACCATTTCCGCACATTTACATAGTTTTATAACATCTTTAGAAGGATATATTAATTTTCCTTCATTTTTTAAATTTATCAACAAACAATTTTTTTCTGCAGACATTAAATATTTTTTGCAAAAAGCGCATAAATCTAACGACAAAATTTGTTTAACAACAAATCCACTGATGTATTCTATGACATTTTCTAAATAATAATTAATATTCCACATTGTATTAATGTAATCATGATCGAATACATCAGCAGAAACCTTTTGACAATTTTCCTGTAAAGGATGTGTATATCGGCTTCTTTTGGATGAAATATGTAAAATATCTAAACCATCTGCTAAGCAACTTGTGTTATCAAAAATATTTATTTGACTTTTAATTAACAATCGTCTGAAGGCACTTTCAAACTGCTTAGCATTTGGGTTATTATTGAAGCCACCACGACTTCTAATTGCGCAAAAATAGGTCTCTATAAAATCTTGGCTTAACTTAAATGTTAGCAAATAATCTATAATGTTTTTTATATCATTAAAATAATTAAAAATATTTGTAAGATCTATAATTAAACCTAAAAATCCTATTTTTCTTGGACCATCTATAAGTTTTAACCCATGAGGATCTTCAAGAGATGATATATATTTAATCAAATTTTCCGCCTGATTTTTAGATTTTTCAATTGTCTCTTGTGACAATGGTCGATTAAATTCATTGGTTTACGCAAATTTATTTCTGCAATTTAGCAAATCAAAAACATTGTTGAATATTAGGCAAAATTGAGCAGTGCCTTCACAATCATCAAACATCACAGGATCATACTTCGATTGTTTTAAAAATAATAAAGCATTGCTTACACTTTTGCTTAGTGTTTGAGTGGCTAACTTCACCTTCATGCGATTATTATAATACTGAATATGTTGTGTTGTTATTTTAGTAGCTAAATGTAAACCTTCTTTTAATTGAACTCTGTTTAGTTCTTTTATATGCAACCAGTTTATTTTTTTGTGATTATCATCTACAATTAGTCCTTTATTACCAAGTGTGTTTCTAACAAGCTTAATCATGTGGCAAGCATAAAAAAATATATAAATCTTCTTCTTTGTTATAGGGTGCTCAATCCAAGGTTTAAAATTTCTTGAAGAATAGTTGAAATTCGCTCCCATGCTGTTGCACATGGATAAGTTAACAGCTGTCCCATCAAATGTTATTGAATTAACATGAGCACCAGTCTCATGTAACAATTCCAAGCACATTTTTAATAAATTGGCTCTTTCAGATCCAGCAAGGCCTTTAATAAGAAAGTACGCCACTGGCACCTTCCATCCCCCATTTACACATACCGCCATAAAAACCAAGGCATTCTTTGCCAATGGCGTATTGTCAGTATCGTCATTCGAAATACTTGTTCCAAGATCGACTCCTCCATAAAATTTGTTTTTATCAAAAACTCTTTGTTCTTTTAATGCCATTTCGTCGATTACAACGTTTATCAAAACTTTTTTTATGGAAGCTTGCACACGAATTGCGGATAAAGCCTCAGAGGTGAATCCAGGTTTGCCATCAACAACAGCATACCATGCACGAAGTGTTGATGGATGCGGCAACAAGTTTTGCCATGTTCTTCTTACATAATTGTAAGCTTTTGCAGAATAAAATTGCAAACTTAACGCAAATCCTCGCAGTTCAGGATTAAATCGCCTCCTTCTCTTTGTCTGCAACTGTCTTCCAATTAATTGTTTCATGCTGTCAGGTAATGTATCCTATAACAACATATTAACTTGCGTTTAATATTTATTACACCATACTATTGCAAAAGACTGCTTCAAAATTTATATTTATACGATTCTTTATAAATATTTGGCATGATTTTAATTGTTTAACATTTGCTGCTCATTAATACCCATTAATAATTCTATTATCTATACAAAAAAATTATATTACAATCACAGTTCATAACAAATTACATTACATAATAAATTACAACACAGGGAAAAATTCGTCAACACATTTTAGAATTAAAAAAATTTCTTATACTACAAATTACAACTATTAACCCAATTAGTTAAATGTAAAACAAAACATATTTAAATCACCTAGCCTCTAAAGCAGGGCTTCTTAAAGACACAACCCCTTTGGGGGGAAAATAATTGTAAGCAAGTCCAAATGTTGGTCTGAAAGACTTGCTCTGGTCTGAAACCTCTGATTTTATATTTTCAGAAGCCACTGTTGGATCACCTCTTGTGAGTTGATTCGGAACGGACACAGATGGAATGGTATTAGGTCTTAATCATAACGAACCACCCAATTTTTTGGCATTTGGCTCAAAATAATCTTGTGGTAGAAAATGATTTGAGCATATTTTAAGTTTAGAAACATCATCTCTGGCGTCGTAGTTACATATTTGTTTCCACAAAACAAGCTGTACATCATTTTTTGGAAAACTGCAACAATATTAATGATGTTAAGAAAGTGGTTGTTCTACATGTACATCCAATTATGGAGTCCTCTTGTGAGTTATCCTGTTTATGTAATAAATATTTACTTACCCATGCAAACTTGCTGGAGGGCCCTTTCTGCATATACAGCAGCGGAGAGAAGACATTGCTTTTATTATGTTAAATAAATTTAGAAGAGGGATAACACTGAAGAAAATAACAAATATATCTATACGAAATATTTCAATTATTACAATTACTTACCGAACGTCTATAAAATTATATATGTACACTTAAAATTTATAAAACATACTAAAACTAAACACTAATATAATAATACTAAAAATAAAGAATAAAACGGTGGGTAAAAAGCACTTGAAACAATAGTAAAACCACGCTTCAAAAATAAAACACAAATGGCGGAAATGTTTATGCTTTCTAGCAGTTGATATTGGTTGATATTTACGCATGCGTACAGAGTAGAAAACAAAAACGAGTGCAGACATATATATATCTGCACTCTAACATCCGCTTGCGTTCGTTCTCCTAGTAAGCAATATAGAAGATAGTATATATATGTGCAATATATTTTAGAAAGAAAAAAACAGTTTAAGTAGTTATATATTATCAGGGTGTATCATTATAGTACGTCTCATAACATGGTGTCAGGTGAAAAATAAGTTTCATTGCAGTTTAAAAAAAGAAAATTAATGGACTTGAAGATTGAAAAGATAAGTTATTTATATCCTTTTTCATTATAAATCTACTGAGCATGGTTAAAACATATAAAAAAATGGAAGGATTAGTGGACATATTGCAAAAGCTAACCGAGTCTGTGGAAAATCAAGAAAATGCGAAAATTTCCTTAACCGGATCTCTGAAAGTTAAAAAAGGCAACATCACTCAAAATTTCGAATAGTTTTTTAAAACTTGGATAATTATATTATTCCAACTGGTATTGATGAATGGCCAACTAAAGGTGAAGGCAAGAAATTCATATTTTTTATTTTATACGAATGTTTTTCGTCTTGAATTAAATGTTTATTTAATAATTTTTTGTACTTTTATTAACAAGACGATAATATATAGTATTTTACACAATGTTACTACCGGTTTCGGTTACGTTTAAACCATCTTCAGGAATATATTTTAAAGAAAATTGTTGATGTTATTGACATTTTATTTTGTGATTAATGTCATGTTGTGTCAATGTGAAAAATTAAAATAAGATTAAAATAAAATAAAATTAAAATTGAATATTTCCCAAACCAAAAGTTCAAATATCTATTATAAATTTGGGAAGGGAAATATGGGAAAATGTTATTGCGTATGTTAGGGTTTTTTATTTTTAGGTGGAGTAAAAGGATTTTTCAAATACATATATAAAGGTTTTTCTGTGTAGTTAATTTGGTCATTCAAACATAAAATTTGTGGATGATTATGTTTAAATTTTCTAATTTCATAAAGTTCAAGTATTTCCAAAAGGTTACTTTTATTTTTCTTATGAAGTAATGTTGTATTTTTTGTTTCATTAAATTGGTGTTCTTTGTTAAATATTATATGTCTTCCAAAGTTAGATCTCTGTTGTGTTCTTTGTTCTTTTATACGAGTTTTTAAGCATCTCCCTGTTTCACCAATGTAAATGGCTTTACACGTATCACATTCTAATTTGTAAACTCCATTATCATTCATTTTATTGATTTTATCTTTGTTGTTAATTAAAATTTTATCTAGTGTGTTGTTGCTTTTGGATGTTATAACTATATTGTGTTTCTTAAAATTTTTTTTGATTTTATTATGTATGTTACCTTGATATTCTATTGTTCTATAAATATTGTTTTTGTTATTTGTTATATTTGTAAGAGTGGTAAGTTTTATGTGATTCTGTTTGTTTCTGTATTTGTCAATCATTTTGTTGATGATTTGTGGTTTATATCCGTTATTTTGGCCAATTTGTTTGATAATGGATATTTCTGTTCTAAGTTCTTTTTCACTAAGTTTTGTGTTGAAGGCACGGTGTATATATGCGTTGAAAGTTGCCATTTTATGAGTATAATCATGAAAATAATCATTTGGGATGATAGTATCTGTTTGCGTTGGTTTTCTATAGATACTGTATTGAAGTCCGTTGTCTGTTTTTAAAATTGTTAAGTCTAAAAAATTTATGCGGTTGTTATGTTCTATTTCGATTGTAAATTTGATGTCTTTATGTAAATTTTATATAATCTACATATTGGTTATTTTAACCAATATGTAGATGATATCATCGTTTTTATCGACAATGACAGACAAGAAACAATAACCAACTTACACAACTACATTAATAATTTACATAAAGACATCAAATTTACAATCGAAATAGAACATAACAACCGCATAAATTTTTTAGACTTAACAATTTTAAAAACAGACAACGGACTTCAATACAGTATCTATAGAAAACCAACGCAAACAGATACTATCATCCCAAATGATTCTTTTCATGATTATACTCATAAAATGGCAACTTTCAACGCATATATACACCGTGCCTTCAACACAAAACTTAGTGAAAAAGAACTTAGAACAGAAATATCCATTATCAAACAAATTGGCCAAAATAACGGATATAAACCACAAATCATCAACAAAATGATTGACAAATACAGAAACAAACAGAATCACATAAAACTTACCACTCTTACAAATATAACAAATAACAAAAACAATATTTATAGAACAATAGAATATCAAGGTAACATACATAATAAAATCAAAAAAAATTTTAAGAAACACAATATAGTTATAACATCCAAAAGCAACAACACACTAGATAAAATTTTAATTAACAACAAAGATAAAATCAATAAAATGAATGATAATGGAGTTTACAAATTAGAATGTGATACGTGTAAAGCCATTTACATTGGTGAAACAGGGAGATGCTTAAAAACTCGTATAAAAGAACATAGAACACAACAGAGATCTAACTTTGGAAGACATATAATATTTAACAAAGAACACCAATTTAATGAAACAAAAAATACAACATTACTTCATAAGAAAAATAAAAGTAACCTTTTGGAAATACTTGAACTTTATGAAATTAGAAAATTTAAACATAATCATCCACAAATTTTATGTTTGAATGACCAAATTAACTACACAGAAAAACCTTTATATATGTATTTGAAAAATCCTTTTACTCCACCTAAAAATAAAAAACCCTAACATACGCAATAACATTTTCCCATATTTCCCTTCCCAAATTTATAATAGATATTTGAACTTTTGGTTTGGGAAATATTCAATTTTAATTTTATTTTATTTTAATCTTATTTTAATTTTTCACATTGACACAACATGACATTAATCACAAAATAAAATGTCAATAACATCAACAATTTTCTTTAAAATATATTCCTGAAGATGGTTTAAACGTAACCGAAACCGGTAGTAACATTGTGTAAAATACTATATATTATCGTCTTGTTAATAAAAGTACAAAAAATTATTAAATAAACAAGAAATTCATACATAAATTGCAGCGCTTGGTGAAAAAGCTATGATAAAATGCAATGAGCTTAATCTTACGTCTGAAAATAAAACGTCTTGTACGAACTTTATATCGGCAATACGTGAAATATTAATGAATACGAAAAATATTATGAACGTTCAATATTTAATAGCGTAAATCTAAATGAAACTGGAACATTCAAAGAATACTTTTACGAATACAAGTTCTTATTGAATAATGCGAGTAGGTTTCATTTAAAGATGACTTACTCAGGGATCATATTGTTTTAGGTACAAGAAGCAGAGATATCAGGAAGAAATTAATGACAAAACCCGAGTCAACATTGCAGCAAGCGATGGATATCTGCTGAGATGATGAAGTAACATCAGAAAGAATGAAAAATCTGGATAATACCGACAGTTTAGTAAATAAATTAACAGAAAGAAAATTTCAATGTGAAATCATGCCTATTTTGTGGAGGAAAACACAAGTTTGAGAAAAGGTTGAGAAGGTTCAGCAAGAAATGAATAGAATGCGGTGGAAGGAATCATTATGCAAAAGTATGCAATTATAATAAATGAATTCTTAGTAGAGAAAAAGAAATAAAATAAAGGAGATTAATGAAGATGAACACGGATTCAGAAACAGAAATAAAGAAAATTAGAAATGATTCACACAAAGGAGGAGCAGTGAAAGTAGCTCTAAAGTTTTTGGTTGATGGAAAACAAAAGAAGCTGATATGAGACCTTGATACTAGAGAAACTGTGTGTATCATCGGTCAAGAATATCTATATATAATACTATGAATCATATATATCTAAGTAAATCAAAATATAAGTTGTACTCTTTTGGAGGCAATGAAATTAAAATGATTGGAGAAAAAACCTTTATATGCCTTCATAAGAATGTCCAATAAATTTCCAAGTGGTGGATGTGAAGCATGGTCCACTTCTGTCAGCGGTTATACACCTATGTGTAATATTAGGTCTTGTAAAATATTGTAACACAATTAAATTAAATAATTTTGATTGAATGGAGAAATTAGAAAAAAACTTACTGGATTATAGAAAAATACAAAGATGTTTAGAAACTGTTTAGAAAATGCAATCAATTTAGAAGTTGATGAGAACATCACACCCAAAAGAATCCAAAAAAAGCCAAAAGAAAATATAGTCTTGATCCTATACCTTTGAACAAATCTCTGAAACCAAGAACAAAGCTCCACGAACTAGGAAAATCAAAAGTTTTTAGTATCATTTACGCTAAAAAAGAACTACGGCAAATAAAGTTATCCAAGAGTAGCATGGTAACGAATGCGATTTAGTAGCTCACTAGCACCCGAAATATTTAAAAATAAAGTGTGTCAAATATTGAATGGTTTGGAAGGAATCTAGTTGTTAATGAAGTTTTAATCATTGGATACAGCGACGACAAAAGAAACGCATTGATAAATCATAATAAAACTTGAGAATTTACTTAACCACTCAAGGAATATAATTGTAAGTTAAATTTAAATAAGTTATGCCTTACGCACGTATTTTGATAAATCAAGGACTAAAACTAAGGAACAAAAATGATTTATCTGTTTTCTTGGAATTGGTCAGAAATGCAAAAACAAGAACTCGAAAATATTAAAAATTGATTAACATCCGAAATAATACTAAAATATTTTGAAAAATAAAAACCGATTGTTATAGAATGTGTTACGAGCGAGTATGGGTTGGGAGCAGCTGTTTATTAACAGGATAAAATTATAGGAATCGCTTCAAGAACTCTAACAACCACTGAAAGAAATTGTGTGCCTATAGAAATGGAAATGTTGGCGATTGTATTCGCATGCATGAGGTTCAATCAAACGATAGTTGGTAATCCACGAACCATAATAAAAATGGACCATAACGATTAGTAAATATTTTTCAAAAACCTCTAATACCTATGTATCAAAACGGTTACAAAAAAATGCTGATGACGCTCCAAAGATTGTATCTTTGGAGCGTTAGATTACCGTTGGAATTTTTAATTGTGCCAGTAGGAGCACTCGCCAAATTAGAAGTTGTAGGTACATCAGTTAAAGTTGGTGGTGACAAAAAGCCAGTTACTAACAATTCTTCTACCGTTTTATTAACCTTCATCATCTTTAGATTTATTCTGTAATCGGCCGCTTCGTCCTTTATTACCGTTGGATTTTTTAATTGTGCCAGTTTAACCGATTTACCTACAACTTCTAATTTGGCGAGTGCCTCTATTGGCACAATTAAAAAATCCAACGGTAATCAAGGACGAAGCGGCCGATTACGGAATAAATCTAAAGATGATGAAGGTTAATAAAACGATAGAAGAATTGTTAGTAACTGGCTTTTTGTCACCATCAACTTTAACCGATTTACCTACAACATACAATTTAGATTTACAGTTTGTTAGCGGTAGAGAAAACCTAACAGCACTTGCACTGTCTCATACATCTGTACCATCCACCCAAAAACTGAATAATGACACACACTAATATTAGAACAGTGTTAGTTCTAATTTTAGTTTAATTAACACAGGTTGTGAAAACCTTCGTGCTTATATGATATACTATATATAAAACATCTGAAGACAGAATTTGCAAAGCTCTAGATGGAATAGATCTTTCGAACCATGTCAGTGTACAAGAATACATTTACCAGGTGAAGTTAAAAGATGCAATTCTTATAAATACAAACTTACTTATCAGAACGGAATTATTTACAAGAACTAACAAATAGTAGTACCTGTAAAATTTATACGACAAATTCTAAAAATTTTACATACAAGTCATACCGGTGTAGAAGGAATAACTAATATGGCAAGGAGAAATGTGTTTTAGCCTGGAATGTTGATAGAAATTAGGAATGTTATTAAAGAATGTAACGTATGTAAAAAATTAGCTAGTTCACAGACACAAACTGAATTTCCTTTTCAATATATATCTATGGATGTGTTAACCATAACATACTAAGAAAAGAAAACATATTTCTTTATTAAAATTAATCATTGCTTTGACTACTTTGAATTGGATATTATAAAAAATTTATCTTCACAGGTACTTATTAATGTATGCAAATAAAATTTCAGTAGACATGGAATACAAAGAATAGTAACGGTCAATGGAACGATTAGTCTAAAACTTTTTATTAGAATCTCGTCGTTTCTACATTTGTTTACAAGCACTTCGATAACCGCGCAATCCGATTCTAGCGGCTGTTACATGCATTCTTTTTGTCTGCGGTCACGTGGTTCGCTTGATTTCTTTTTACTTCTATAGATAGTAATACTCATTTAACTTAACACTACAAATGGAACATTGCACATCAACAAAACAAAACAGCTGTCGAAATTACAAAACAAAGAATTAAGAAATTAGAAATGAATAATGAATTATCGCTAAATTTTCTCCATTGCCGGAATATGTCAAATATAATCGGTACAAGTCCCGTACAAAGATTATATAGTACGTCAACTAGAAAGTTATTACGATGAGAAGTTTCAGGGAACCATGCCCCTGAAAGTTTTAATTGAAAAAGATTGAATATAAGTGCCATCAACGAAATGTAAAACCTAACTTTTTAATGGTCATTCTTTTCAACTATTACACACTGTGTATTCACTATAATTATTATTCTTTAATAACAATGAATTTTATGAAAATTTAATATAGTCTGTACCACAAGAAGTGGAGGTGACTTATCGCCTAACAGTGTATGGAACAGACGTACGAGCTAGAAATCATTCCACTCTAACACACGTCAACGCGCGGATGTAATATTTGTAAGGTATGCGCAAAATTCTTGCGGAAATCGATGAGTCGCATCCACTTCTCGTGGTACAGACTATATCTATCACACGATAGAGCGTACAAATAATTGAATCACATGACTTATTAATTAATTATAGTTTTCTTTTTGTTTCAGTTTTGACGACTACTGCAACGTGGAGCCTAGCGTTGTCCTGAAGCAAAATGATTGAACTTGTCGATCTCTGCACCTAAATTGCCTCTTTTACGTGGTGCAGATGTGTAATATTACGTTCCTTGTTGTTTGTACTGTTCTTTAGTATACATATTAGTTCTGCAATATGGTGCTGAGATATCTTATTGATTTCATATTCTCAATATGTAGTTAGGGACCAGTCTCTTATGGCTGTGCTATAAATAAGTATGCAAGTGTTCTACCAAAAAATTGTGTGAGAACTTCAATAATTCTTTGAGGAACACATGCATACATGCTACATATACATTTTGAGGATACACTTTTCTTAACCTTCGTCAGGCGGACAAGGTACAACTGTAACTTTTATGATAGTAAGGGTTAATATTTATTTTTGTACAATAAATATTATTGCCTGTGATGTTGAGCTTTGGTGACATCTCTACATATATGTTTGTAGTTAAGTACATAAAGATCTATAAAATATTTTCACTTATTTTCATATTATGTGATGAAATAGATTTTACATCCTCAATTGACGTCAAAGGTACAATTGTACCTTTAACAATATTGTATGAAAACAGTATAAAGAACAAAAGTTTATGGAAAGAATACTTATTTTATTACGTAAAAGAGTGGATACAAACAGAATATTACTACCATATTGATATAATACTTAAAATAAATAGTTACTTTTGATTAATTTCATTGCAATTTATGCATGTTGTCTTCGATTTTGAATGCTCACCGCAAACCGGCTTCAAGCAAACTGCACGATTTTCTCGTTTTCCGTTGTTTTCGGTTCATCTCTCGACAGATTTGACAACTACCAACGATAGGGGAAGCTCCACGACTGCCATGAGGTACTTTAGATTCTTCTGATGATGTTATTGAAATTCGTTTTCCAATTACCATTTCAATTATACTTCGGAGAAAATGATTTCTCATCATAAGTGGATTGCTACTTCGAGCTTCAATTGCAGGCAAGCATAGCTGATAAGTAAGATCTTTAAAAATTTTCTTCGTTGATCCTTTCTTCGTAAATGTGGGTTGTGTTCTCTATAAATGATATAGGACGCTAAACCACCGATATCAACCATATTATAAAAAAATGCAAGAGGCCAACGCGTCGTCCTTCTTTTCACGGTGTACTCTCCCAACATTTTGTCCATAACATCAACTCCTCCTTTCGTTTTATTGTAATACTGGATTATTTCAGGCTTCTTTGTTTGCGTGTCTTCCACTTCTCCAGTCATGTGCATGGACGATAAAAGCACTACCGCTTTATTTTTTTGGTACATATTAACACTACAGCATTACGATTATACGCAAAATTCGTTGAGTACACAATTCTTTCTTTACTGCTCTGCATATTGTTCGGTAGGAATGTTTTATTTTTTCTTACTGTACCAACTAGTGTCATGTTCCAGGAATTCAAAACCTTTGCCAATTCTAAAGTTGTAAAAAAATTGTCAGTAGTGACGTTTCTTCCAGATTTCTTGTACGGGCTAACTAAGTCTAATACTGTTTGTTCACCAACATTCACTTGTCGAGGACCATCTAGTGGTTTGCCAGTGTAAAGCTGACCTCGTAGCGGATAACTAGAAGATGCATCACAAGCCCAGAAAACTTTTATCCCATATTTTGCTGGTTTGGATGGTATATACTGTGTAAATTTAGTACGACCTCTGTAGGGAAATAATTGTTCGTCGATAGTAATGCATTCATGCGGTTTATATTCTTTTTCTAAATTTTTGTTTAGTATTGACCAAATATCCCTAATCGGTGCTGCTTTATCAGTTTTAGCCCGTTCTTCACGAGTATTTGCATTGTCAAATCTGATAAATCGCAACATCATTTTGAACCGGTCACGAGACATTGCTGCACGGACTAGAGGCAGGGCATCAATTTTCCACATGTCGTCCAAATTTTGCTTGTTATCTCTGTGGACGCCACTAATAATCAATGCACCTAAAAATGCGTCAAATTCTATTTCAGTGAAGTTCTTGAATGTCTTTGGTAATGGCCGCTTCGAAATATTGATAAATTTGTTTACCAACTCAGTGTTATAAGCTTCGCAACTTTTGTTAGCTTTTCTATTTGTTTCTTCTAATATAATGGTACAGATCTGTGGAGATATTATTGATTTGAAAATTTCTTTAGATGTATACATTTTACTCTTCGCCGAAGGTCCACCTTTTTGGCGTAAAATATTCCTCGACTTTGTTTGAGTTTTCTGATACGGTGTCGTAGTACGCCACTCTGTTCCATCTTTAGCAGTAACACTTTGGCATTTATATTCAATACTGTCGTCAGAATCGTATTCACTTTGTTCTTCTATAACTATTTGTTGTTCACTCTCTGATTCCTCAATTGTGGATACATCTAATGGCAAATAGTTTTCTTCATCAGATGCAACATATGCCTCCTCTTTTTCATACTCAGAGTCAGAATCTTCTTCAATGATTGGTCTGCACATGAATCCAATAAAAATAAACAAATAAATAATGTAATAGATAATTATAAGAAACAATTTGAAATGTAACAGTAACTAAACAATACTAACCTGCAGTATCGTTTTCCTGCGTCCCGTTGAACGCTGGGCCCTGCTATACTGTCACTCATGATCACTGAGTATAATTTGATTTTTTTTAAACGTTACTTTAACTTCTTTAAATCAAGAATGAGTGTATTTTACCAAAACCCTCTTTTATAACGCTTAAAAGGATTAGTGGGGGTTAAGTTAAGAAAAAATCTAAATATATAAGTATTTATATTGTTATCTTATCTGCGCTGGAAATAACAGGGTGATGTAAACTTTATGACTGGGTAATAAAAGGACAATAGGACTAAAATGAGTTAAAAATAACAACTTGGTACCTATTACTTCATGGGGTTGCTTTTGTAAGAAAACAAAACAAAAAGGTACAATTGTACCTGCTCCGCCTGTTAAGGTTTTAAACTTATGCAATCGGACAAGGGTTAATTCAGGTGCACTTGACCTAACTTATAAATCTGTAATTGTTTGTATAATTATTTTGTGCATATTTCTTAGTCACTATTTATTCTAAATCATTCAAACTTTCCCAAGTCTTAATGACTAATTCTATAGTCTATGGTATAAGATTAAAAAAATACCATCAATGTTAAAAAGATTTTTGTGGCTTTTCCAGTTTTCATTGTACCTACTCTTAAATTTGTGCAAATATAACAAAACATTATTTCTTCTCATTTTTGTCAACTGAACTGATTTTCAAACATTTGATTGGAGATACGATTTCTTGTTGTAACTGCTGTCTAACTGAAAAATTATCTCTAAATCGCAAGCACTTTTTATTACAACGCTCTCTGTCAAATAAGAATCGTACAAAATCGTTTGTTAAATTATTTAAAGATTCTAAAACTCCCCATGGAGATGTTATAGATACCGCTGTTAATGTAGATGCTAAGGTGTGAAGCTCACAATATTCATTTGTCAGTCCTGGACTGAGCAAAATCGGAAGATATAATTTGCGAGTATACTTTGCGATTAACTTAACTAGTAGAGACGTGCACAACACGCCTTGACCACTCATGTCTATGTTGGATTTTTACTCTTAACCCTCTATTGCATAATTTATTTTATAGTTTGAAAAAATTTTTTTTTTGCATTTTTTGTGATAAATGTGCATAGAAATAAGACACCTATGAGTTTTTTTTTTTCAAAATTTGTATTTGTGGAGAAAAAAAAATGTGTTCCCAAATGGGCATATTGTGGGCTCAAAGTACATTTTTTTTTACATGGTGTGAAATGACTTGAAGCAATTATTTACTTTATTTAAACACAAATGTATTCCACATTTTTCGCACATTGTTCTGGATTTACCCTTGCGGGTAGGTTTTTTGCATCTTTCTCGGTTTTCTGTCTGTAAAGGCCAATGTCCAGTATTATCCAATATTATGTTTCTTGTTGGACGTGGTTCCAAACATTTTCTTTTAGGTGTGAAAGGAATGGGCGAGTCGATGGGCGTATTGGCGCCACTAGTGTTAGGTCGGCCTCTCTTTTTTGCCTTTATTTTTCCCACTAGACATAGATCTTGTGCTAGTATTGTTTTGAATTCCAATAGAGAAACCTTCTCATTCTTGTTTAGTTGTTTATTGATTCTTCTTGAAAGTAACCATGAATTTACTACCACAACGTCAAGCATGTGGCAAAATATGCGCATATACCATTTGCGGCTCTTCAATTTTATGGGATACAATCCTAATAGAGAATCCTGTAAATCTACCCCTCCCATGTGCATGTTGTAGATTGAAACAATGTCGGGACGATCAATTTCTTTCTTGCAGTTCTCCGACTTGAAAAAACGCTTTACTTTGGTAAGTGGAAATGTACCAGAGAATGTAGAAACTAATGTAACTAATCGATTATCATACCACTGCACAACATGAACATCTACTCCAGCAACATTTGCAGTTTTCTCAATGTGTGAGCCTCGTCCCTTTTTTTTCATTTCTTTTTCACTAACCATTTTTAGGCCCTTCAGCCGATTAGATCTTATTGTTGCCACACTTTGTATGCCTAATTTTCCCAGATAGGATAACAAATTTATACCAGAAAAATAATTGTCATAGTAAACCTTATGATTTTTGTCTCTCGGAATTGGTCTACATAAACGGACGATGATATTGCTGGCAGCTCCAAGATTTGCTTCCCCTGGCAATAGATTTTTGTCAGCTTTACTATTGCAAAGCTCAAAATTTGTACTGAAGCCACTTACTCCTGATAAGACATACATTTTGTAACCCCATTTGTGTGGCTTTTTGGGATTATATGTCTTTAAAGATGTTCTTCCCTTGAATGGAATAATTTGTTCATCACAGGATAAATTTTCTTCAAAAGGGATTTTTTGGCAGGATTTCTTTATTTGTTTCAATACCGGCATAATTTTATGTGTGCTTCCAGTGGCTAAGGTATTATCTGAGAAATGCAAAAAACGTTTCAGCTCCTCAAATCTATTGAGAGGCATGATGTCTGCTATTTGTGGTGTTCTAGTATTGGCCGACCAGTACCTACGCGTTGAGTGCTGCCTTATCAAAGACATCCATATAACTATCCCCAAAAACTGCTCAATTTCTTTAGCATCAGTTCTCAAAGGCCTGTCAGGTCTTCTTTGTGTGCTGTACAAACATGTTTGCTCAACCACCATAGATATAAAATCATCAGACATAAAGAATTTGAATAGACTATATGCACTTTGTAATTCTAAAATATATTCTGGAAGATCGCATTCTCCAAAAAAACTTATTACCCTGTGGATCTCTATTAGTTTTTGAAGATTTCCAAGTAACATTTTCAACATTTGAAAAGAAAAATCTCGTATTTGGGGGAAGATCAAATAACTGAGTCAAAGGTATGTCGTCTGGGTCCTCAATATCCTGGGATTCAATCTCATCATCTAAGTCGTGAGGAACCTGTACTTCCACTGCAGAGAAAAATATGCATATGAACATCAAGACCAAACTATTTTTACTGGCATAAAATTTACCTTCATCATCATCTGATAGCTCAGAATCCTCGCTATCTGAAGGAATATCTCGAATTGCATCAACTTGAACTTTTTTTCTTCCATAAAAAGCGCTTGGTCTAATTGTTGGAAAATCGCCCGGAAAATCCATTGTGGATCGTCTGTGTGTAGAAATAAGAAATAATTGCACACTTTAACTTTTTGAGCATAATGTTCCCAAATGGGAACAAACAAGTTATGACCTGCTGCAAAAAAAGGAACGAACGAAATATATCGAATTATGCATTATTCTACTCCTAACACTTGAAACTAAGTATAAAAAATACATACTTACCAGAAAATAACCCTAGAAACTAGATTTGATCTTCTAAAATCAATCAAAATGATCAAGTGGCCATTGATTCGACGCGAATTGTATATAAATGCAACACACCAACACAAACACCACCTCTCGGACAAAAAATTTACGAAAGGTAGAAAACTATACTAGATATTCATAATGTATCTATCAGTTTCGCCGCTTAATACAACATATGGCCACTTTATTGGCTTAGAATGTTGTGTTCCCGGAAGGGAACATTATGCAATAGAGGGTTAACATTTTATATTTTTTTCTAGTTTAGGAAATGCATTCATCATGTCGTATCTATGTACAGATGTCTAAATTTGGATGGGTTTGTAGGATAGTCAGTTATTATGAAAGATAGAACGTTCAGGTTTCCGCAAAGCTGAGTTATTTTTTTTTTTGTAATCTTCGCCTTCTTCGTTTTTGATGTACAGGAATTTTTCAAAATTTACGATTTGCGATTTCCAAACACTCCCTGTATCTCAACTATTCCGAAATTTAGTAAAAAAGTAAAAACAGCTTCTAATAGTTTTTTTTATGTACAGGGTGGGCAAATTTTGGTGTTATTATATGGCATCTCGGAAACTATAAAGGTGCCGTTACACGGCGTGTTGAGTGGCACGCCCGGCGCGTGAATTGTCACTTTCCGCGCCGTGTAGTGAACTGATCGACGTTTTTCACGCCGCGTGTCTAAGCATGTGGATAACCGACAGTTTTCAACAATCGCGCGCGGACGGAGTTTTTAAATTTACCTTGATCGACTTTTATTGTGCGACGACATCCACCACCGTGTCCTTTTTTCTTTTTTTGGAAATCATCATCACTATTTAATAAAATGTAGCAAGCCGCAGCACAACCGGCCATTCGCTCCTGACGTCGCATTGTTAAATGTGAAAATGTTTAGATGCGTGACAAGCCTGGACGCGCGGCGTGAAACTCGTCATTCGTGACAGGTCGTGAGAACGCGATCGTTCAGACGAACCTACGACCGTCACTCGTCACTCTACACCACTCCACACCCCACGCGCCAGGACTGCCACTCCACGCGCCGTGTAACGGCACCTTAAGAGATACTAAAAAAGTAGGTGCCATGTCCCGATATCTTTTTTCGAGAAATATTCAATCCCGCGACGACAAAATCTCTTCCTTCTTTTGTTTTTAAGTTATAGCCAAAAAGTCATATTTTCGACATTTCAAAAAATGTTCCTATTTCGTTATGAAAATAAGCGTTATTTTTAAATTCTAAGCTATTAAAGGAAAAAAAATTAAGTTTTTATAAGAGTAGGCGTGGAAAACGTCATATACCACTCAGATACTTGTCATTTCATTAATGATTTTTTTCAACATGAGATTTCCGATTAATAAATTTCGCATTATCTTTAAATAAAACGATCAAATTAAATAAAGAATATAATAGAGTCTTTAGACTTTTAATGTCTTTTTATTGATTAAAATGGTTTAGTAAGACATAGGTACTAAAAAATAGGAAGATATTTCACCTTACTTGTAAAAAATAATTTTTTAATTTTACTGTTTTAGTTAGTGTTAATTCAATTTTTTTATTACTGTAAAATTTGACCTAACGGATAAGACTAGTTTTATAGTGGAGCTTCTTAAACATTAAACCAAAAATTAACTATTAAATTTATTAGTTAAATCACACCAAATTTTCAAATTGTTCCCTATTAGTTTGAATACATAAATTGCACATCCTGTCTCACCTTATGTCGAAATGACAAGTAAACTCTCGTTACTTGTCTTGTACGTTTAAAATTTTAATTCTTCCTTTAATATCTTAGAATTAACAAATAACGCTTATTTTCCGCAATAATACCATGCATGCGATACATCATTGGAAAGCTAACAATGTCCTCTTTATAGTAACACCATAATCAACTATTGGTTGTATTTAAAAAAAACACAACTTTGTGTTATATCTTAAAAGTTACAGTGGGTTAATAAAGTATTGGCTCACCTAAGTATTTACTGATATAACATGAAACTGGAATTAATTGAAATATGCATATATATGGTTTTATTCTAGATGAACCGAAAGGGTTTTTAGGATACTTGTTTATAGAAATACTCAATAACTAAATGATTTATTTAACCACTTGCGGTGCAAAGAAATTCTCGGTTGCGCGTGCCAGAACAGTCGAGCGGAGATCACTTCGCGCGCGTTCAGGCAGCGTTCGGCGGGTGGGTTCGAGAAGAGAATATAAAGACGCAGAAGGATAAAATTACATGTGTATCAATACTAAATTTATTTATTAATAATCTTGCACGGTGTGATACTTTTCAAAACAACTCTGAATGTGTAACGCTACAAGGCATTTTTTACACTCCCATGTAGTTTCACTCCTTTTTTTATGTTTAGCGCATACTACGCACCTCCGTTGTGGATTTTTTTTGGCGTTTGTAGGTGGTATATTTCTTGGGAAATGTCCCAAGTACTTCGCTTGTAAGCGATCTGGAGCGTTTCCAGCAGATATCCTTCCACGTCTTTTGTAATCAGGAAGACATACTGTTTCTAAAATCTGTTCGGCTACATCAATTCGAAACTTCGATAAAGAATACTTTTTACATTTTGGTATTTCCATTTTTTTGCAATATAAAATATATGAATTGAGCAGTGCCATATCTGCTATGTAAAAAAATATCTTTTTATAACTTTTAATATATTTTCTCATTAATTTAAAAGACGATAAATAATTATCTTGCAAATCCACTCCACCCATACCCTCATTGTATTCTAAAACAATGTTAGGCTTCGTTATGGGGCTATTATTATTCTTCCACCTTTTTCTTTTCGTTTCGACCATCTCAATTTTTGTGTGTTTTGTGGACATTACATATATGTCTTTCTTATCTTTCCATTTTGCCACCAAAATTCCATTACACGAGCGCGATATCACTTCAGATCGTTTTAGTTTCGTAGCTGCGAGTTCTTTAGGCATATTCTTCCTAATGGATCTCACTGTTCCAATTGTGTTAATTTTCATAGACCATAACTTTTGAAATAGGCTGGGCGAAGAATACCAACTGTCCAAAAATAGAGTATGCCCGTAACCAGCTAGTCCTCTAGTCATAAACATTGTCACATTTTCGGATGCACTTACATTCGCATTTTTGTCTAAATCTTGGCCAGTATAAATTTTGAATTGAATGCAATAACCTGATTTGGATTCACATAGCTTATAAAATTTTACCCCAAAGCGTGCTCTTTTGCTTGGATTATATTGTTTGTACGACATCCGACCCGTGAATTTCATTAGTGATTCATCTAACGAAATGTATTCCGCGGGAGTGTAAATATTTTGAAATTTCTCATTGAAGTAATCAATCACACTTCACACTTTATATAAACGATCGTCATTATCTTTTGCAATTTCGTTGTTCGTAAAGTGCAAAAAGCGTGAAATTTGAGCAAATCTCCAATACGGCATTATTTTTCGAAATATTGGTGTTTCGATTACTCTTCTTTTTGTCCAATACGATTGCACGGTAGATTTTTTGGTTTGTGACATCAAAATGCACAAAGCAAAATACGCACGCACTTCATCTATATTAGTGTCCCACCAAATGTCTTCAAATTTTTATAATTTACGGTTTTCATTTTGAAGTGTTTGATTGGCGTAACGATTAGTTTCTGTTACAATTATTTTCCAAAAATCTTCCGCGAATACTCTACTTGCCATTTGCAAAGGCGTGACATTTTGCCCAACCAGAATATGTATTCTAGGTATCCTTGAATATTCCCATACTTTAGTTATATTTTCGGTGTCTTTCCAAATCCATTCCTGGGACGAAACAGTCCTTTCCCTATTCTCAATTTGAACATCTTCCTCGTCGTCAGATAGAATTCTACGCCGATTCCGAAGTGGAAAAACAATTTCTTCCAAATCGCTGTCGGATTCTACATTATCCTGACTTCTCCGTTTATTTATATAAATAACATCACTGGCTTCGCTATCACTTTTCATTTTACTGTCTGGGGTCAATACTGATAACTTTACACGACGAACAATAAGCAAAAACTGTGCTACGGTCAAGAATTTCATCCAACAGTGGACGTGCCACGCACGTCGTTTATTTGTTTGTAATAATCGCCTGACGACGTGCGTAGCACGCATAGACAAAGAAAAGAATATAGATTGCGCTTTCTTATGCGCGTACGAAATAAAACTTAAGAGTTTTGGTCGCCGCCATTTTTATCCAATGTGACTGCAACAGGAATATATAAGCATATTGCTGTCTTCCTCAATTTAGTAGCTAAGCAGCTGAAACAAAAAGGTCCGTAACAAGAGTTTATCAATTAGACTCCAGGGTAATATTCAGACATTTGCACTTGCAGTTAGTTGAATAACTATATTAGTCTCAATGTAATTATTTTCGTTCTAGGGTTATTTAGAATCGTAAATCAATGGGCGTTAAAATATTAAATAAGGTAAAAAAAAAACAATAAAAAACCCTTTTTTGTATAAAACGTTTATTGATGGCTAAATAATATTAGTTTATTTAATTTTTGCCTCACAGGAGGACCTAAGATTGTTTCGTTGTATAATTTACTTAAATTATACAACCGAATTTTCACATACGATTTTATAATACTTTTCACCAAAAAATATGGATGCTCATCTAATACATCATTTTCCATAAAATGCCTTGTTAAGGTAGGAAATAAATTCTGAATATTCCCAGATATTTTGTCAAAAATACTTTGTGTAATATTATTTACAATATTTCTGTCGCTGGGAATTTTATTATTAGTTAAAAACATTATTTTTCTAATTAATGTTTCAGTTTTCATGCACAAATCGACAACTCCTCTTGATGGTATTATCAATCCACCTGAAATTACAAACAACATAATTAGTGCTGTTCCAATACAATGAATTTTTAATTTACCCTTATTTTTTAGCAATACAAATTTGTAATTTTGATTATTACATTGGTTGTTGTCACTATGAAGGCCATTCACACATGTATCGCAATGGACAATCTTCTTAATCATTTTTATTACATAACCACATATGTATGTTACAACATTTTCTGCATACATGGTTATAGGGATTTGCGTTGGTAATATATAGTCATGTTCTTCCAGTAACTTAACATCGATCTCCTTATACCGATTGGTATTACATGTGACAACATTATATTTAGCAAGAGATGATGGAATACTTAATATTACAGTTGTGTCCAGTACCTTTGCATTACCTCCTTCTAAGTTTGGAATATTTCCATGTAGAAGCAGTTTTTTAAAAGAATAATAAAATTCTTGACAAGAAGGATTATTATTCCACCCATTTCTTGTTCTACCAAAAACAGAAAAAAACAATATTAAGCTAGCTATTAGTACCCATAGTTAGCTTAGCTTACCTTATACAACAGAAAAATAATTCCAAATGATCCTGACTACATTTGTATGTCAACAGGTAAGGAATTTTATTTTTTTTGACAAATTCATCATATATGCCAATAATTGAAGTGATTGTTATAAGGAGGCCAATTATGGGAGTTCTTTTTCTTGACATATGTAGATAGTTTCCGGCGCTATCTCTTAATAACAATAACTCTTGTTTGGCAGATAATAAATATGGTCTCTAATAATATTCATTTATTTTCCGTAGGGGTGATTTGAAATTTTTCGCAAATGGGTTAATAGAATTTAATATATCAAATATATTATTTACTTGTTCTAAAAAGTTGATGGTTGCCTGACTATCTTTAAAATCATCCAACATCAAAGAGTTTTTTAAAAATTCTAAAGCTTTAGCAACACTGTTGCTAAATACCTGTGCCGCCAAATTGACCTACAAAAATTTTGAACAATTAGTTAAAAAAATATTTTCAAAATTCTATTGTCTGTAATTTACCTTCATTTTTTGACTTTCCCAGTTGATATGGTTTTTCTTCAATTTTGCGGCTATTTTCAACCCTTCTTCTTCTTGCAATTTTTGTAGCTTTACAATGTAATCCCATCTTACCATTTCATTTCTGCCATCCATTATAATATTCAAAGTTGAGAAATGGTTTCTTAATAATTTTAACATATGTGCTGCATCAAATACAGCATAAACCGCTTCTTTTGTTGTGGGATGAGTAAAGTATGATCTAATATTTTGCAAGTCTGACCAATCACACCCCAACTCTTTAAACATTGTAAAGTTAGTATTTGGTCCATCACAAGTAATTGATGGAACTATGACGCCCACTTCAGCTAATCGTATTAAAGCTTCTTTAACAAGATTTGCTTTTTCTTGTCCATTTAAGGATTTTATGAAAAAGTAGCCTATTGGCAGTTTCCATTTTTGTGTGAAACTAACTACCATAAAAACTAAAGCTTCTGATGCTGGTTCACGGTCATCGTCTTCCGTTGGTATACCAAAATCCACATAACCAAACCCATTAATATCTATTTTTTTCTTTATTGCTATTTCGTCAAACATTAAAGAGCATATGTTTTTATAACCTTTTGATTGTTGTTGTTTACTTATATTATTCAGTGTATTAAAAGAAATTTGCTGAAAACCAGGTTTGCAATCGACTGCTGTGTACCATTTTCTAATAGTCGCTTGATGTGGCAATGTTAATTTAAATTCTCTTCGGACATATTCATATGCTCTACTTGAAAAAAAATTTAATGTCATTGCAAATTTTCGCAGATCAGGGGGATACAATTCTCTTGTAACAGCGCCTCGTTGGCTGTTTTTTATGTAGCGTAAAATTAAACTTTTTGGAACACCATCCAATGATCTTTCCAAATACTCAACACATGTTGTTGAAACAAGATTGGTATTACGTAATTTCACAATTACTTGTTTTAATGACCGAATCTGTTGCCTAAGGCTTTTTATGACTTTTTTTCGGTAAGCTAATTTCCTATCCTTTTTAGCAATTTTTTTAACTGTTTTTCTCTTTATACCACAAATTTTTTCTAAAGAAGAACTAAAACATAAGGGAATTAATTTAAAAAAACAAAAATAAAACAAATATTGACTGCATACCTGAATACTTTGGATGAATTTCACACGCTTTCTTCTTGTTCCGCTAGATGTTCCACTTCCAGATGAATCTAATTTCCTAAAATATTAAAAGCATATAATAATTGGAATAAAATTTTGGAAAAATCAATATTACTAACCGTTTACCAATTCTTTGGCTACCATCTCCACTTCTATAATTAAGTAATGGATGTATTAAAATGATACACTTTATTACAAACTTCATATAAAGGCAGACTTACGAACTACTCATCTCCAGTGGTGTGGAATCTTCCATTAGTTGATTCGATTCAGGAATATTAAGGAAAGGTAGCGCATTAGGACCTAAACATTTTTTTCCACCTTTTACAACAAAATCATCTTCAGTGAAGTGTGTAGAACAAATACGTAATGAATTTTTCCATGTCAAATGTTCCATTCCAATAAGCAATAAATATTTCTTAAAGATTTGGCCATCAGGTACTCTACAACATAAAATTTATTTTTTTTATTTTTATTCATTTAGTGTTAATGTTTATATCTATTTCTACAAAATTTGTTTAAAAAAATATTATATTATTACCTGTGAAATGATATTTCACTCTCTGGAGGGAGTAACCTCTGAACATTTTTGCAATTTGGCACAAAACAAGTCATACTGAAAAATAAAATTAAAATAATTAAAGAAATACAACAAATTCTACACACTCTACTACTACGGAAAGTAATCGTAACACATTTTTTGCTTACCTTTGAAAATTAACACTTCTTAACGAATTAAAAACTTTAGAATCCAATAACTATACCACTAAACTAAAAAGACTGTACTAAGGAAACACTAACTAAACTAAAAAAATATATACTAAGGAAACACTAACTAATGCAAAAACATAAAAACTATAAAAATGAAACTAAATAAACTATGAAACTATAAACAAAGATAAACAAGACAAATGCTAAGGCAATGAAACAACTAGAAGGGCGGATGGATTAAAAGTGAATTGAAAGGCACAAAGTTAGTCTTCATAACTGTTTTAGGCCAAATATTTACCCAGCCAACAAAGATATTTTTTTTTTCGTACTCCGTTGTTACCTGCTAAGGACTGAAATCTATTTTTACATTTTTCAAAGAACTTGTACATTTCAGGTAGATTTCTTTCGCAGTTTATGTAATGCTTTTATTTCAATATTTAATTCCACTATTTCTGTACATTACATGCCTTATGATTAAAGACAATAACATCTTTTAAAGTATTCTTTTCATTGGTATATATTATTAAGAAATGTCTTTGCTAATTTTATTAACATTAATTTATTTATTTATCAAAATAATTTATGACTTTTTTTTGCTGGTATTTGCAACAATTTGCAATTATGAAAATATTCGAGATTCGAATGAACCACTTATAGGTTAGGTTACAGATTATTTATTGGGTTAGATCATCAATGAAAAAGGACAAAACAATAAGAAACTTATTTCCATCCTACTTCGCAGCCATAAACGATGATGACAGTATATTGCTATCTCAGTCACGCTGTGTAAAAATGGCCGCAATCAAAACTCCAAAGATTTTTTGGATGCGCAGTAGACCAAGCTTCATCTATATTACTATCTTTGTCTATGGTAGCACGTCGCTGGCGTTCCGATAACAAATGCATCTCGACGTGCGTAGCACGTTGCTGGCGTTCCGGTAACAAATGCATCTCGACGTGTGTGGCACGTCTTTCCACCGCAAGTGGTTAAGAAAATTAGAATTTACAACTCAATAAAGTATTGGCTCATTATAACATTAACATAACATCACGTCACAAACACAATAGATATATAATTATAATTAAATTTAATTTACAACTAATATTTTGTTGACATCCCTTTGTCTATTACCAGGCATCTATTACCGCTTGTAACCGCCTGAACATTGAAGATACCAATTTTTGAGTGGTTTCTTTTTTATATTATTCCAAGCTTGCAGGTACCGTTTCAAATCTTGTTTATTTTTTATTTCATATTTACGTAATTCTAAATCTAATATTTGCGGTAAGTTTTCAATGGGATTTAAGTCGGGACTTTGGGGTGGGTGAGGCAGTGTTCTAGGCACGACATATAGCATCCATTCCTTAACAATCCGAGCACAGTGTTTCGGATCGTTATCTTTTTGCAATACAAAACCATCTTTTAAGTTTAATTTCTCCGCACTTTTGTATAAATTACCTTGCAAAATTTTTAAGTATCCCTTAGCATCATTATGCCATTATATCCCATGTATCCCCAAACCATAACACTACCGCCACCGTGTTTTACAGTAGGTACTATATTTTCCTTCTTCAACTCTGTGTTAGGTTTACGCCATACCATTTGACGGCCATGAGATCCAAATAAATAAAACTTGGATTCATCGATAAATAACACAGTTTTCCAATATTCCATAGGTTTCTCCAGGTATTTTTTGCATAAGCTAACCGTTTGACACGATTAGCTTCGCTAATGAACGGTTTTCGCCTCGCTACCCGTCCATGGAAATTAGCTGTTCTTAAAATTTTTCGGACTGTTTCGGGATGTACTTTCTTTGCCGATGCACTTTCCACATGTGTTGCCAAGGTTTGTGCACTCACACGTGGATTTTTTCTCACCTCGTTCAAAATAATTCTTTCTTCACGAGAATTTAAGATTTTTTTTCGCCCAGATCGTGGTCTATTTGCCGTGCTTTTTGTTTCCTTGTGACCTTTTTATTATTTTACCAATTTGTCGTATACTATTATTCTGTTTAAACAAAATAATGATTTGTTCTCTATCGGAAATGGTAAGTTCTTTTACTTTAGGAGTCATGTTTCTTCTTTTGATACTGATGTTAGTCGAATGCATGTACGTGCATATATGACATTTGACAGACGTCAAATTTTCGCCAACTACGATCAAAATCTATACAATATGTATTTTAAATGACGATATACGATAATATACGACGATAATATAGATAAGTGAGCCAATACTTTATTGAGTGGTGAATTCTAATTTTCTTGAATAAATCATTTAGTTTTAGAGTATTTGTATAAACAAGTATCCTAAAAACTCTTTCAATTCATCTAGAATAAAACCGTATATATGCATATTTCGATTAGTTCCAGTTTCATATTATTCCAGCAAATAATTTGGGTGAGCCAATACTTTATTCAGAAACAGTATTTCCTGCTTCCTAATTCTTATTCTGAATTAGGAAGTGAATTAGAATTCGTTCCTATCAATTCAAGCAAGATTAAATAGCACTAAGGCTTTCAGGAAAAGTGAAATCAATCTAGTAAAAGAATTAATACAAAATGACCCTTAACCCTTAAGTACTCGTGTGGCGCCTAATAAGAGCCAAGGTCTTCTTTATTATTTATAAAGAAGTTATATTTATCAAGTATGTTAAAATACTAAAATTTTTTAAAACTTTCTTATTCAACATTAATAAAAAACAGTGATAAAATCAAATAAAATACTTATTTTCATAACATAAAATAACAAAATAACTTTACTACTACCTATTTGTAACATACATTGCATATGTTTTTGGTACGTTCTGAACAGATATTTTTTTCTTTTGTCATATTATAAAAAGTCAGAATATCGAGTTCCTTTTCGTTACCACTTTCGTGATCTATTGCATCATTGTGATGCATTGTTGAAAGCAGTATAACAGATTTTGACTTTTTCGGTGTATATGACAATATGGTTATGGATTTGGTAACTCCAAAATCTGTGCTTTTCACCGATTTCTTTTTATTTGGTAAAAATTTAGGAGGTTTAGGACTGTTGTTATATTATGAGGAATGCTTGTATACCAATTATCGGTCGTAATATTTCTTTCGGTTTTATCTATTGGCCTTTCAGATTGTGTGCCAACATAAACCTCCATATTTACGGTATAAAAATTTCTCGCGTCGGATATAGCGAATAATTTGATCCTATTACGATTTGGCTTGGCAGGAATATATTACCGAAATCTACAACGCCCTCGAAATGTCACTAATTGCTCGTCGATAGTGACGTACTCTGATGGCGAGAAAAGATTCGAAATTTGGCAATCAAATTATCAAATAGATTTCTAATCAGCGCTAGTTTGTCCTTGATAAGTCGTTGCTGTCACGTAAAAATATCGTCGAATCTAATACATCGTAAAATAAATAGAAACCGTTTATAGCTCATTGTTTTGTAAAAAAAAATCTCCAGCGAAGTCATCTTTACAAAATAAATCTTTGTAATTCAAGTGTTTGGATAGCCGATTATATTGACAAATATATGTTTAAGGAATACATGAAAGTACAGTTCTATAAGTTCATTTGTAAAAATGATATTTAAAGTAAAAGTGGCCGCCACGCTAATACTTAAGGGTTAATAACGGTATGCATTTGTTTAAAACAAATTGAAATGTGAGAATTAATAATTTAAAAAGGCATAACTACTGTTTTATCGTAATAAACAAATATTAGAAATAAAAGATGAGTCAAAATGCTCAGAATAAAAAAGTGATTTAATTGTAATTTCAATCACACTTAATAGATCACTTGTAGATCACTAAAATAAATAACACCGGAAGCAAAGAGTTTTCGTCCATAATTGGTAATTATTCGTATAACAATTAAGATACGTAATAGATAGAAAATCACAAACATATTAAATTATATTTTATGATTATAATGCAAACAAAATAATACAATTATAGAAATGATAAGCAAATAGAGAAACGTATACCATACCAATATAAAAAATACTACGTAGGCTTTATAATTTTCGTTATCAAAAATCACATATATGTTTTTTTTTTAATTTGGCAACAGCAATACCCCAACATTTTTCGTTAAATTCTATTTTTTCAACGAATAGGCCACAAGGGGTCTACACAATAAAATGACATAATTTTGCGCCCGGTATGGCAAGTTGGCCTTGAACCTGGTAATAATAATTGTGGTTTTTATTCAAATGTATGTTATTTCCGACATATTTCAAAAACTTCTTTTTTTTCTGTTGTTTACATTTAACTTCAACAATTTCTTGTTTATTTATTATGCCATCTGGTGAGGCACCTAAATATGGATGCTCCCGGCAAATAAAAATACTGCCATATACAATCTTCTAAAATGGACGATTTTATGCAAATATTTCAAATCTAGAGCCTCGTTCGCAAGCGACTTCTGCGATTTGAGGCAAAATCGTTCCTTGTATGTCTTAGTAAATATACAAAATGTCCTATAAGACGGTTTTATGTTCACTCCGCCGAGGTCGCGAAGCAGGCGAGATACAAAATCGTTCCTTGTATGTCTTAGTAAATATATGATCATTGTTTCGTGATCCTTGCCCTAGTTCATAATTTTAGAATTTATAACTGGTGGATGTAAAAGGTTATATCGCTAAATTTACTCCATCACCGGAATATACCAAATATAATCGGTACTAGTCCCATAGAAATATTATACAGGGTGTTTCGGTGATTCGCGGCACAAATTAAACCACGAATACTAGAGTAAAAATGATGATGATTCGTGTAAACATTTTTGGTCTAAACCAATAAATGGCGGAGTTATAGGACAGCAAAGTCAAGAAATTTTAACTGATTTTTGGTGTAAACCGGTATCAAGTAGAATCATTAGATAGTTTGTGAGTTAAATCGATCCACAGGAACAATGTTATACAGGCTGTTTCTAAAATATATATACTCAGAACTTTTTTATTTGCTCGTAAACTGACACTTATTTTTACACCTTCCAATAGAAAATTTATTTTAGAAACATTTATTACTATTACGAAATTTAGATAAAATTTACCGTTTTTGAGTTAAATCCAAAATTATTGGACCGCGGCAACAACGGTAATGAAAAAATTCCAAGCCGGCCATGACAATTGTACGACAAATTAACAGGTTGACTGCGGAATGGAAAATTGTAGTGCTGCACTATGTGCGTTACCACTCCCCGGGGACCGGTAACTCCTTTATCCCTCCGTGCGGTACCGGTCCTCGAGGACCGGTAATTGCGTTATTATTATTTTTTGCTTAACGTGTCCATTTTTGAACATTTAATCACTCTGAATGGAAGTATAGTTACTAGATATCAACAAGTACCTATGTTTACAACCGCGTTGGTCTAACTCAAAATTAAATAAGTTTTTGAAAATTTTGAAATTGTAACAAAATATAAATAAAAGGAAACAGAAGATTAACAGACTTTATTACAAATATATACATAGTAAAAATGTTATGTTTTGTGGTTTGCATTGAAACATGATAAACACATTCCTGGTTGTCCAGGGCAATCATTACAACAACTTGTTACTTTCGTTACCAAATTACTTGCTTCTCTGCTAGAATGCGTTTCCCTCAGATTGTTGTAGCAACCTTGGCACTGTCTCCTTCTTTTTTCCCCCTGGTCCTGATGGCTTTACAAATTTGTGCGAAACTCTTTTCGGTGTTTTCTCCCGGGTTTCGTGAGGAGTAAAAACTAACTCTTGGGCTAGTCTTCTTCTAAACTCTGCAATAGATTGTTTTGAAGAACAAATTTTATTATGTATAATCCATGAATTTACAACAAACGTTTCAAATGTAATTTCGAATGCCAACTTTCTGTACCATTTCAAACTTCGGCGTAACACTGAGTGGTATGACGACATTTGGTCGCTCAAATCGACCCCCCTTTTTGGCTTTGTTGTATTGAGTAATGGCTTTTGGTTTTATGGTATATTCACCTAGCCTGGTCCGTTTACCAGTCGGTATACAGGTTGCGGTATGTGTTGGATCTGTGGTCAGCATATGAACAGGTCGCTTATCCATCCATTTAATAATTCGTAGGGGACCGTTCTGTATACCATAGATGTCTCCTCTTTTCATTTTGTTAGGTAAACTTTTGGGTATACCTTTTCTGTTTGACCTTAGTGTCCCACAGTAAATTACATTATGATTGAATAGCGACTTTGCTATTCTATATATATATATATATATCTATTATAATCTTGCAAAATATCCAAATATCAAATTTCAATCAATTCGCGTAACCGGAAGTGTACCGGAAGGTACTTTATCTGAGCACATCTCCAATTTTATTCATAAAAATTGTCACTCTAAATTAGAATAAAAATAAATAAAATGAATTGTAAAATTGTAAAATTTCTAAAATTGTAGTTTCTATGGCCCTCCAAAATATTCTGACATCATAGTTTGGTCCTGTTGTGTAATTGGAACTAATAGAAAGTAAAGGAATAAAATATTCCATAGAATAGATTTAAGTAGTTTGGACGATATAAAATAAAAAAAGATATGTAATGAGAATAGTATATAGAAGATAATATACCTACATGTATTGGTGCAGAAGATAAGTATACCTACATGTATTTATGCATAGGTAATTGGTTATGTGTAGGTATTATATATAGGTATATATATATATACAAAAAAATGAAATACAACCAGTTTATTAAATTCAATAAACATACTTTACTATATTAAATGGTGTCTTCAAATTCTTCTGCGAAGACTGGTAAGGAACTTTCCTCATCGAATTGTATGTCGTCATCAGAATCTGAATCATACGATTCATTCAAAGGAGCATCTTCAAAATCAGCAGTATCATCTATGTGTAGTTTTTTTGTTGAAGATTTACTCTTTGCAGATGATCTATTAAATGCTCCGAATATTTTAAAAAATAAAGGATCAGACGTTAACATGAATCTGTTAAAAATATCTTCAAGTGTATCTTTGCGTGATGTTTTTCTTGAAAAGTCGGTCCTATATTTCTTGAAATCTTTGTTTCTAGACTCCAGTGGTTCTTCAATTAGAGCACCTATAAAATAAAAACTATAGTTTTCTTGTTTGTTGTCTATTCAAGTATAATTTACCTAATGGAATTGATCCAAAATGTTGAATATATTCATGCCCGTGAAACAAAATTTTATGCACAGTTGGAGAAAATGTGAATGAGGGGTATGTTTTCGAAAACTTTTGTGCTGTTGCAATGCCGTACATTTCATATTTCTTGAAATTAACTACTGTGTTGCAAGATATTGCCGCTAAAAGATTTGAAAATCGCTCGATAATTTCAACATCAATTCCTGTTATTTCTGATGTTAATTTACAATCTTGAAAGAATCTTCTGGCGGTATTCCCATCATGGGAAATTCCAAAACCTGGCTTGGGTTTGTCTATAATTAGGCCAGTTTTTTCCTTGAACAGTTTTTGAATTTCCTTCTTCCGCACATCTGTTTGCTTGTTTTCGTCCAATCTAAGAAGAAATTAGTCATAGAAAATAAAGAAGTATTAGAAGTAAATCTCTTACTTATAGGCACATCGTAGTAAAAACTGCATCATATTAATTTTCGCATGTAATGGCGATATACCAAAGCCAAAAACAGTTTTGTTAATTGCTCCTTTGTCTGGAAATTTATTTAAGTCTTTAGGTCCAGCTAAACATACTGGACATCTCTAAAATCATTTAATTTTAGTTATCTTATTGACAAAAGAATTCTTTCGTTTCTGTCCCACGTTTAAGTTTAAGTCCCACGGTAAGTGTGTTCATGATTATAATGAACACACTTACCGAAGTTGCGGGATTTTTAATAATAGCGTTGATAACTTTTCCATTTATCATGGTGAACAGAAAACTATGTGTCATTTCCACCTCGTATGATTCCGACATCTTAATCATTGATGGCCTTAAATTTTCTATTACTGTCATCATTCTTGTGTACTCTGCCGTTATGGAATTTGGATCTTCTTTACAGAATGCCATTCGTATTGGCCTACATAGACTAAATTAAAAAAAAAAAAACAGGAGATTAGAGCCTGCGTTACAATATTTTATATGAAAAAATACCTTGACGAATTAGGAGAGTCATTATTCCAAACAATGACCTTATCACCTTCTATAAATAAGGGTAATATGTGCGTACACATTACGGTGGCATCCGAATTTTCTGGATTAATAAACCTTTGTTTAAATTCAGGATGACCACTGCTGCCATCCATACCTCATTTAAATGTTATTTTCAACCTGTTTGGGCAATTTTCTATTGGAATATTTTTCAAAATTCTTTCGGCTATTCTGTCCACCATATGTTGAAGCGATACCTTTGCCTCTATTTCCGAAAAGTTATCGGGATTTAAAGTGGGATAGCTTTCTTTTTTAGCTTTCAATATTTCGTGGTATGTTGGATATATATCAACTTCTATAAAATAAATACAATCAAGTAAATTAGGTCTACATACTTAATAAAATGAATATTACTTTTCCACAATGCTGCTGAACGCATATTTTGATACTGAGCCTTTGTTTGTTTGCCATTTATAATAAATAAGGCTATTGCTTCTTCCGGAGAAAATGGTTCGGGAGCACTGCGCTCCACAGCGGACAATACGTCTTCTGGGACTAAGCTAGCCAATTTTACAGCTTTTGCTGCATCGATTTTATGCTCTTGTCTAAGGGCAGATGTGGCGGCATACGCTAATTCTTCAGACGTGTAACTATCTCTTATTTCTAAAAATAAATTTTATAGCCACATTATATCAAACACGTGCTGATCTATTACCTTTGGTTACTCTATTTTTTTGAGAGGTTGACAAATCTGCAAAACATTTTCGTTTCGAAGGTCCAGGTTCTGACACATTCTCATCTCATAATTTGTTAAATGGTTTGTCATCTAACCAAAGTTGATTTTTGGCAACAAATTTTTCCCAAGAATATCCAGAATTTCTCCATTTTTCTGCCCATTTCTTTAAAAAAGATTTTATTTGGGTTTCGTTTGGAAAAAGTCCGCGCCCGTTCATGTATGTTAGTATTTCGTTAAATACCTCTGTTTCAGTTCTATTACTAAAACCTCCCTTAAGAAATTTATTGCATAGATCTATACGCGTAATTTCAGCTGTAATAAAAAAAATACATTAGCAAAAATAATAGCACTATACTATACAGGATATGATATGAAATAAACTATTACCAAAAATTTAATGAACTGTTAGCTATACTTACTATAACTTGATCAGTGATAGTGGCAATGTGTGAAGCGGAACATCAATATCATCTCACTTGTTGATTATATTAAAGGAGAAAAGATTTCTAATGATATCGGGGAATGACAAATTTGTAGCAAATTTTTTTCCAACTTTTGAGGGTTGTAGTTACCTAGGGGTGTCGATGTGCATGTGGTTCTTGTATATAAATCATCTACCTTAATTTTCGGAAAACAATCACTTCCCAAAGTTTATCGCATTTGCAGCGAAACACTATAAAATAAATCAAAAGTTGGATCCAGATGGTTTTAAATTATTCACCACTGATAAGATAATACTCAAAATTATATTTACAATCAATAACTGCAGCGGGCTGAAGCTGGCGTAAACATTTATTATGACTTATTTCCTAATAGTTGCGTATTTTACGGATATGTAGTGTTAAAATGTAACATATTTTCGACAGGCGGATCATGGTGGGTCTAAATCATATACCTCCAGGTACGCAATACTTTAAACTATACTTACGATGAAAATTCAAAGCGGGCATAGGTGGGCGTCGAGACTTATTACAGTTTATAACTTAAAAATTGTCATAATTCATGATACACTTTTTTCATAATGTTAGCTGATAATCAAGGCATCAATTGAAAAACTGTTATATACATATGATAATACTTACCTAAACGCTTGGATTCCATATTTTCTTCAGAAATAACTATCACTCGAAACGTCACAAAATTATCTTAATGTGCGCTAATGAAGCGATAAGGCAAAGTGACCTAAGAACCTGCCCGACCTCCTTATAAGCAAATCCATCTTACTCAGGTAGATTTGCATATAATTGACTTTGGGTATCGGTTTTTCTTGGAAAAAAGTGTTATTTATAAAAGGGCTTTCCCAAAATTACCTAGGGGTAAATTTGTTTTTTACCTCTATGCGTCACTTTTTCATGTTTTGAACCACTGTGCGGCGTCCGGAATTCGATCCTCGCGTGGTGGGGTCGAGACGCCTGGCGTCTGAAGGGCGCGCACCTCGGAATCATCTAAAATCTAATGACATTAGTTCGTCTGACATGAGAACCCTCAAAAGGACGTGGGAATCACTTTAACAGTTCATCCCCTTTTTGGTTTATAACTCAATGAGTTTATGACCATCCTTATGAAACGCACTTGAAACTACACCAAAAATTCTTTTAAGTTTATTGCCTAAATTCTATTAAGATTTCACGGGGTGGTCAATGGGAAAGTATCGATATCACGCACTCTTGTTGCCACACAAATTGTCCACTAACACATGGTCATCCAACACTTCCCCCGCAGAAGACGGGATCCAGGGGTTGTTGACTCGTGGATTTCGTAGGGATTTACTTCATTACAACGGTGTAGTGCTTCTTCTTCCTATCGGGCTCAAACGGTGCCAGGGAATAGTGGAAGGAAATTAAGTTATCCACGATGAAAATTTATTTAATTCTGTACTACAATGTTTCGCCCTTTCTAAGAGCGTCTTCAGGTACAACGTCAGAAACTAAGAAAAGATGTAAGCGTGACACATGATCTTGTGGATTCATCGTGGATAACTTAATTTCCTTTCATTAAATTCCGCCACGATGACCATGGAGACAGTAATCGCTAAGGGAATAGTGGGGCTGTATAATAGTGGGTTCAGGTCCACCTGTTCGTTATTTGCTTCGTACAAGGTCACTTGGTTCGGAGGACTGTGATACTCGGTACTATGATCTGATCCGAATGAACAATTTACGAAATTTTTTATCATAGGTGGCACTAATGCACCGTTACATGGGTTTCGGGTAAAACAGCAAAGCCGTCGGACAAAATTGGAGAAGCCTATCCCTTTGCACAAATTAAAACAAATGATCGTAAAGACCAATGAACCCAGGACAGTTAATGTTAAGGTAATCCAATTGGTGTGTTGCACGATGAAAGGCTTATTTATTTGATTGGTCAGGATTTCATCAAATTCATTCAATTTCTTAACGCGTATCTCAGCTCCGTTAGATCCAAATTTGTCAACCTTATGGGCTCCAAATATATAGGTGTGCTTAAGTTTATCTTGGCCTCGATGCAACAATCGTTTTCAAGAATATGGATTATATGGACATAATGGTCAAAAATGTTTTTCCTCTTTTCGTTGGTTGTTGCCAACATATAGAAGTCAGTGTAACCTATACAGCTTGGTTGCAGACTGAGCATTCCTTTACGTTGGACGACATCTTCCATATGGTCGTCGGCGCACATGAGTGTGACCGTTATGGGGTTTCCATGTCTGGATCTCGGCCCTGGTGTTCCTGATTGGGCAGTCCGGCGGGATCGATGTGGCGTGCATGGACACTAACTGGACCACGCAGCAGGGGCTACCGTTTTCTTTTTCGTTAGTATATTCTCGCAAATATACATTCCAGCAAGGTATTCCTAAAGCCGCGTTGACACGGGTAGTGAGTCACGAACAAGAAGCACGCTCGTGGTTACACGAATCTAATGATTTCACGATAGTGGTCATGCTTCTCCCGTGAAAAGGGTTTACACGGTAGGTATTTGTTCAGTCGCAAAAATGCAGTGCTTGGTGGCAGAAGTATGCCAAATTTTGTGTGGGGTGGTAGCAGACAGGATTTCACAAAATTTACTAAGAAAAAAAAACAAAAGACGATGGTGGACCAGGAAATGGATTCTACAAAGAAATCGTATTAATTTAATGAAAGACATCTCCAATTACCCGGAAGACTTAATTCTAAGATCATATCGTCCATATGAGTATCTTCTGCGGCTGAAAAAACAGAATCTTGAGTCCAGTTACGGTTTTGAATATGTTCAATCGATGGTGGTCCACACAGTTATATGAGTACGTGCTAGAAGGTACTGAGTATGTGGAAACTGTCGGTTTCAAAACCATAGAAACCATGTCCGATTGTAATTGGAATGCTCGATCTAGTGGTAATGTTCGTAAAAGCGAAGCAATATACTTTCCAAAATGATCGAAACAATCTTCTTTTAATACGCTGGCATTAGTAGCTCTTTTAGAAATATCATCTAGTTTGTCTATCGCAGAATTAATATCATATCCAGCAGGTGTGGAACATAACATCTTTTTACGAAATGTTGTTGTATTAGTTTGTTTAAACTTCCTTTTTAAAGATTCGTTTTGGCTTTGCGTTTGTTTAGATGTAGACGCTTGTTCTTCGTTTTCATTCAAAGAGTCGTTTTGCCATTGCCTTTCTTTAGATGTAGATGCTTGTTCTTCGTTCAATTGTTGGCTTGCCATTACATTATCTTACAATCTAAATTTATAAAATAGCATACTCTTCTGTAATTTACCATTTTTCTGATTATAAATATGTTATATAAATTAATATGTTTTTAGGTGCCCGGTGAAGAAAATCAATGGCGGAATATAATTGATGGATTGAGGAGCGCCGCCTAAAACTGGTTCCGATTATTTCAACTACAAACAATCATTTAGTATAATTTTGCTTGCCTTAGTTGACCACGATTACTGTTTTACATATCTGGATATAGGAGCTAAAGGCAGAGCATCAGATGGTGGTGTGTGGCGAAACTGTAGCCTCAATGAAGGCATGGAGGCACATATATTGAATATACCTCCAAATGCAGTTATTGTCGCTGATGATACATTTCCATTAACAACATCGCTACTCAAACCATATAGTAAATGAAATTTGACCAGAAATGAACGTATTTTTAATTATAGGCTGTCCAGAGCAAGGCGCATTTCAAAAAATGCGTTTGGTATACTAGCATCAAAATTCAGGATATTTGAAAGGCCAATAGCCGTAGATTTACAAAAAGTTGATAAAATTGTAAGAACCTGCTGCTCAATACATAACTGGCTTAGAAAAACGGGTAACTGTTATGTGCCAGCTAACCTAATTGATTCTGAAGACGAAAACTACAATGTAACTCCGGGAACTTGGCGGAAAATAAATAGTTCTGGTATTGCAGACATGCCTGTAACACATGATAGACATCCGAGCAGATCAGCATTAGCGAAAAGAGATGAATATTGCCACTACTTCAACCATGGGGGAGCAGTTTCTTGGCAATGGAAAATTGTTGAGGAATAAATAAATTAAAGTAACACATGTGTAATATATATAGAGTGATTCATAACACGTGTGCAATATTTTGGAGTCATTTTATTTTGTATCAGAACCCAAAATATTGCACACGAGTTATGAATCACCCAGTATACACATTATATAAACACATATTGTTTTTTTAATTTAAATTAAAATAAATACTTACCAAGTTTGATTGTGTTTCTCTTGATTTTACGTGCGGCTTGAGAAACGCATCCATTATTTTAAACCATTGCACTTTGGGAGTATAAACTTCGTCAGAACTACACCCGGACTTAACACTCTGCCTAATTTTTTTTATTTCCTGTAAGTAGGAGCTACGTAAATTTTTAAATTTTGTGATTACGTGAATTTCCGTAAATCCATCAATATCCATTGCAGTTGCAATTCTTCTTGCTGCAACTGCACGACACTTTCGTTTTTTGTAATCTTCTCTCGTCGGATCCCACAAAACGGGTTCATTTTGATATAGTTCAATAAATTTATTAGTTTCTGCATCACTCATTCTCAATACATGAGCAGCCATATTAAACTCAACGGTCTTCTGGCTCTGTTCACGACTGACTTCAAGATAATAAAATCAAACACGTTTGATATTTTCACGATCGGAATTATTTCGCTCGTGAAACGAATTTACGCTTCGTATTTCATGAATCTAATAGTTGACACGGAACGTAGCTTACGAAAACGTAGTTCACGTTCGTGACGCACTACCCATGTCAACGCGGCTTTACATTTACTCAAATCCTGCCTTAAGTGATAGTAGGTCTTTGGTTGGGATAGTAGGAGGTACTGATGGTTAGGTAATATATATAAATATATAGACATATTTTTGTGCTGCATAGGCAATGGAATTAATTGATATAATGTATGTGTCACCTTCTCCAACAGGGGTATTTTTAAAGCGAAAATGATTAAATTTCGCTCGTAAATGACAACCTCGAGACTGATCAATTTATAATACGCGAGAGAGTTTCGATAATCCGGTTTAAGGGGCAATTCATATTCGCTCTTATTTATAATTGCTGAATTCATCGTGTAATATTTTGGGTGTTACCAATTCTGGTGATAGAATTCCATGCTTGGCTAAATTTAAGGAATTGATCATTTCATCGAATTCGCTGTTTAATCTGTTTAATATTACTGAGGATAGTGTAGCCGCGTGTTGTAGTATTACGGACTCTAACTGTAATTCATTTGATTTGGATACGCTTTCTTTTGAAGGGATATTTATTTTCTGAATATTTTCGTTTAGCTTATTCTCGCTATCCTTTAAATTTTTAAAAGAGTTGTTGAAGTTACGGATTGTGCTGGAAATAATTTGTATTTGAGACTTCAATAGGGTTTGTGTCTGTTTATTATCGTCAAAGAGGACATGTATACTGTTAGAGTAATACTCGGCGTCATCGGAATCTGGTGAATTTAAGGTAGTAGGGACCCCGTTGACCAAACCGCGACGTTTACGATTCGATAGAGAGGTGACTAAATAGTGACGGAGTATTTCCCTTTTATGATTAATTCCTTTTAGTTGGGAGTCAATCTGATACAAATATTGCTCGCAGAAGGCTTGGGCATGTTACTTTCTACTCTTGAGCGCTAAATTACAAGAGTTCCTGGATTTATCGTACAATTTGTATACAGAATAGAGGCTTTCTTCTAAGAATGAAATGTTAACACGTTCGCTACCACAAGCTATATGAAAGATGCTCATGATAGATTAAAAACAATTTATTCTTATTTTCTTCGAAAATTTTCTGTTTTTGTACCAGGAATATATTGGGTTGTTCGGAAAGTCATTTCGTTTTTTTTGGGGAACATGAAAGACAGTTTTCGTATAATGAATAAATATTTTATTAAATTATATATTGGCCATTCTGGTTCAACACCTTTTGCCATCTTTCTGGCAGTAACATAATTCCCCTCTCATACAAGTTTTGGTTCTTGCTGGCAAAAAACTGGTTCAGGTGGTTTTTGACATCTTCATTTGAGGTAAAGGTTTTGCCATCCCAAAAATTTTGCATGGACCGGAACAAATAGTAGTCGGAAGGCGCCAGATCTGGAGAATATGGTGGATGTTGCAGTACGTCCCATTCAAGCTGTAAAAGTTTTTGGCGAGTGACCAAACTTGTGTGAGGTCTCGCATTATCCTGGTGGAACACTACACCCTTCCTGTTGATTAATTCGGGCCTCTTCTCTTTAAGTGAATCATTCAATTTGTCCAGCTGATGACAATAGACTTCTGAATTAATAGTTGTATTGTCCGACAAAAGCTCAAAAAAAAACGATTCCTTTGACATCCCACCAAACGGAGAGCATCACCTTTTTTTGGTGAATGTTGGCTTTTGACACGCTTTGAGCCGGTTCATCTTTTCTGCTCCATGACCTCTTGCGTTTAACATTGTTGTATACAACCCATTTTTCGTTCCCAGTAATAATCCGCTTCAAAAATGGATCATTTTCTTGATGATTGAGGAGCGAATCACACGCGTCAACGCGACGACACAAATTTCGCTCCGTAAGGACATGGGGCACCCACACATCGAGCTTCGAGGTTAAGCCCATGCCTTTCAAATGGCCATAAACAGTCGAATTCGACAAATTTAATCTCTCATCGATCTCTCGTGTGGTTATTCGCCGATTTGCATCAACTAATGCCTTTATCGCATCTTTGTCAGCTTCGACCGGCCTTCCAGACCGTGGTGCATCTTCGACATCAAAATTGCCGGATCGAAATTTTGCAAACCAGTTCTGGTACTGGCGTACTGTTAACACGCCTTCTCCATACACATTCGTCAATTTTTTTCTCGTTTGGACAGCATTTTTACCTTTTCTGAAGTAAAAAAGTAAAATATGACGAAAATGCTGCTTATTGCTCTCCATATTTAAAAGGGCACCAACCAAAAACTACTGTGTAGAATTAATAGAACTTTTTCACACACAAGCCTTGCAATATCAGCTCTCAAGACATATAATGGTTATGCGGCTTAAGTGTGAAGTTGGTTTCGAAAAAACGTAATTAAGTTCTCTGACGGGAAAAAACGAAATTACTTTCCGAACAACCCAATAATATATAGTAAGAAAATTATGAGAATCTCACTCTTTTAGCTACTTTTTTTGGGAAAATGTTGATCTTCTGTTGTTCTCTGTTCTTGATTTACAATAATATTATGTTGCAATAATTTATTTGCTATTGCATCTCGATATTGTAAGTAGGTCATCTTCTTACCTACCACTTTATTGTAAATATAACATGAATTCCAAATACACACATCTAGAAAATGAAAGAATATCTTCAAATACCAACGTACATATTTGCGTGGTGTGGAGTAGTAGGACACCTGTTCTGTAGTTCATAAACTACAGAAGCAGCATGTCCATTTTCATTATTGACGGTTCCTTTTCCACAATAAACTAAAATATTCAGCAAAAATCCGTCAGGTGCACATAATTCATACAATTTTATTACATATTTTGCCTTTTTGTTCGGTATGTACTCTCTAAAGCTCAAACGTCCTCGCCACAAAAGTAGTGCTTCGTCTAATGAAAGATTTTCACCAGGATAATATAAACTTTGTATATATTCTTCTGTGTTCACATGGTCAATTATATTGGCTAATTGTGTATGTGTTCTCTGATAGAGTGCTGGAGAGATAGGTGGAATATTCAAAATTGACGACAACTGTTTTAATTGTGAACATCCAATACCAACTGCAATTGAACCTAAACACAGTAACATTCAGTATTTCACAACAAACAAAATTAATAAGTAAAGCCTATTAACCTAGCTCTGCAGCTGAATTAACATCCAATTCGCTCTCACTCTTATCAGTGTCCAAAGTATTCTCCATACCGCACATTTTACATTTTACAGTGATTATTGTCTTAAAACCTACTAAATTCTCATTGATTATTTCACACTGATCAATAGAGCAATTAAAAAAAGGAGCATGTTTCATATTCTTTATTTGCTTCCAAAAGACGCCTATATCAACAATTCTTCGTCCTGTGATAAAAAATTCTTCTCGGTATTATTATCTATTTGAATGTTTAAAGCATCATCGGCATCATCAGCAAATATATAACCCGAATCATTTTTGTTTCCATGATGCTCTTCATGACTAATACTTGCACTTTCCATTTTGCGAGCCGCTCTACATGAAATATTTACGTATAATTTTTATGTAACATCAAATTGATATTTAAAGTATTTACCGTTTGAGTTTATACGTTCTTTTTTGAGAATATCGTTTTGTGCTTGGAGGAAGGTGTTTCTTTCTCGACTCTGTTTTCGACACTTTTCCCATTTTATAAGATCACAATAAAAATAAAACTTTAATTTAACCTACAACTATTAGGAACTTTAAAACACTAACTTTAAATGTACCTACACTAATGAACTTATTACTAATAACTATTATAACCAATAAACAACTAATAAAAGATATCGAAAATCGTAACTATTAGCAAAACTCGAATGTTTTCTTATGCCAGGAATAACGTAAAGTGAACTTACAAACCATTCGCCAAAGGTTCACATAGCCAACCCACACGTTTTTATATTTAATCAATCATAGCTCGTGAGATCCGGGTAGCAGAATATATTCCCAAATATTAAAATTTAATGTAAAATCATAAATTACTAATTACGAGTTTATTATCAATTTTTCGTAAAAGTACTACAGGAATAATCTTACTATTTTATTGTTTTACATCCGGGCCAAGAAAAAGAATCGTACAAATCTTATTATTTTAAAAAATAAAACCCTATTTTTCTTCAAATTTCATTTTCCGTTCTTGCCCCGGATTCAAAACTGTTTTAGAAAGATGACACAGAAAAAATTAATCCAATCCATTAATAAATAAGGAAGTAATTAGAAATATACGGTGACAGTTTCAGTTAAGGAGCCTTAAAACGTTTCTTGATATTTCAAACGGTTAAGAAGTATTATTTGATATTCGTTTGTCGTACCGGTAAAGCAACCTTAAGGCAAAAAATGACCTTTCTGAATCTAACCCCTACTGTTAACTCTCGTTGACAGATAAGTGATAGGGAAAACTGGCAAATAGAGTTACCCCGGACGTGTGTTTCAATCTGGTGGCCTCGATGATGGGTCGCAACCTGGATCCTGTTGGAATCTTCTCGGGATAATCCGGCAAGACTTCTTCGTCACAAACGCACCAAATCCTCAAGTGAACACAATTTTCAACACGACGTGGATGCCCGAATAAGAAGAAAGTTCCCTTGAATCTGAGTCAAAGGTCTTAATTTCGACGGGACTTAGAATTGGCGTTGAAGCGAATCTAACTTTCAGTCTAACAAAGCGCTGATTGAGTTTTGGTTCGAAATCTTTCTAAGAAGATATCTTTCGGAGAATGAATTGAAACTAAGTCTGAATTCTCTAATTCTGACGTGTGCAAGGCCTTAAGTAACCTCGGGTCTTGGAGGGGTGCAAAACCTTCATTAGGCGTTCCTTAACGTCTGGACATCCCCGACACCTGGGGCCAACCCAAAATACGGGGCGGATATTTTATAATAATTTTCTGAGCCAATGAGGGAATTTGTGGAAGGGAAGAATTCGCACAAGACCAGAAGATAAAATCCGCCACTAACTAATCCCAAAAATCGTCATGTAATTTCCGTAATTTTTCAAAATTTAACACGAAGTCTGGTCTCTATACCGGACGTCGTTAACTTGAGACGTGATTTCTGGTTTCTAAAATAACGAAAGGTTGCGCTCTAGGAATTTCTAATTCGAATAGTTAATTCTTAAAACCGTTAAATAATTTTCGAATTATTACAAAGCTATCAAATTATTAAAAAACACACGCACTTATATTTTAGATTTTGTGACATTTCAAGGTTGTTGCGGTTTTGACGGTGTGTAATTGCAGCATGGAAATCAAAAAGCAGTTATGTCCACATAGGCAATTTTTTCAGGAGACATAAAAAACCGTTAAAAACGAAAAGTACATAACTTTCCTCATAATAGATAGTCTTCAACTTTAAAGTCGTTATCAGTTAGCTACTACTGAATATCTACAGCAACATTGTCGAATTAGTTTTCTCTAAAAAAAATAATAGTTGGGGTGGACTTATGGGTTTTTTATTTCCACAAAAAGAAATACAAAGAAAATGTTATATAAATTCAGTATCTGATTCGCTTTCATCACCTGGGACACTCTGACAAGCTGCAAAAAGTTCTACGTAGTACTGTTGAGCTTCCGCGGAGAGATATCGTATTAAATTTTTAAGGTTGTTTATCTTTGCTTCCTTCATTGGTAGATAACTATTATAAAGTGGTTGTTTAGGAAAACTGACAACACTTTTATTTTTTTGTAAACCAAACTCGCTTCAAACTGTACCTTTCATTGTTTTACTGACATAAATTTCATGCTTATGAGATGCAGAATATTTTACTATCTTGCAGTCCGATATTAAAAACTTTTCAGATGGTGTACCCCGTGAGCCTTTAGAAGTAATAGTTCTTTTTAAAATACTTGTAAAATAATTCTTAAAATCAAAAATCATGTCTTGTCGAACATCAACAACTTCAAAGTGAACATTATTGCGAACAATATCATACCATTTCTCAGGCATTTCTACTTTCTCCTGTCGCCTTTTTTGAAGTTCTATTTTCGCAAAATCTCTGTCATTAGGTAAATAACTATGGCCTCTTAGGCCCTCTGCACACGGAGCTGCTCGTCATAGACGCGTACAATAAGCGTCATGCAGCTACGCTTCTTACACGACTGTAGATCCGCACACGGAGACACTCATCATAGACGCGTATAATATGCGTCATGCAGCTATGTATCTTGTACGCTTAAGATCCGCACACGGAAACAATCGTTGTAGGCGTGTTCATAAGCGTCATGCAGTTATGCTTTTTATACGCCGATGCAAAGATCCGATAGAAAGATCCGCAAAAGAATCAATTTTAAAGCATATTTTATTAAGTACTTGCAAACATGTCAAGTGATGAAGAGGAGTTACTTTTGTTAAATTATCTGCGTTTTCGTAAGAGAAAACAAAAGTGTAAAAGAAAATTTTGGGTACATCCTTATATCCGTAAAAATTGAGGCAAGAGATTATTTATTGCCACCAAAGAGCTATCACAGAACGATTCTAAATTTCAAAGTTTTTATAGAATGTCGAAAAATACCTTTAAAGAACTGGTGTTTATTGTAGATTCCACCATTCAAAAACAAAACACTAACATGCGTGAATGTGTTAGTGCAGAAGAGAGAATTATGATAACTCTAAGGTAAGTAAAGTACTAATTTATTCATTTATTCTAGAAATAATAATACAAATACAATTATTGAATGTTATTGAATGTAAGATTACTAGTAGAAGGCGGCAAATTATCCAAATTATGTATTGTGAACCCATCGGTGGTATCAAAAATAGTGGAAACTGATGATGCAAGACTAGTCGGTGAGGGAGCGTGAGTGATTGGTGAGCAGTCATGCATTTGAAAATTCTCACCACTGTGCTCTTGCTGAGTTAATAGTTGTTCTATTAATAAAAGTGTTTTAATTTTAAATTGTCGCATATTTTTCTCAGATAAACTTTTTACATCATTTAATAAGCTTAAAAGAAACATTTTTCGATCGTCATCTGAAGGTTTATTTTTCTTTTCTTTAATATATTGTAAAATTGCCAGCTCAATTTCATCTTTTTCCTGTGGATGTTTTCTTTTTCTTTTCTTTGCTTCAAGATGTTTACTCATTCCATCGTCATTGTTGTTGTCTTCAAGTACGTTAATTACTTCAGGAGGTTCTGCATCGTGTTCATCGGCCTCTGTCGTTGGATTACTTTCTGGTAACGAAATATTGCTTGTATTTTGTAAATGTTGAATAGGCCTTACGTATGGCAGGACGAACTGCATAATGTCATGCAAATAGTAAGGCTTTTTTGCTTTGGATGATGATCCACTGGCAGGTGGTTTCAGACTACGTACAAAGCCGTTCAGAATATTTTTCCACTTGTCTTTACAATCTTGCGCTATAAAGAATTCACGTGTTTACAAGGAAATATAGTATACTATTTTTGTTTTAGATATTTAGCTACTGGATGTACATTTAGTGTTCTCTCTTTGTATTTTCAACGAGGTGAACGTACTATTGGAATTATTGTAGAAGAAACTACGAAAGCTATATGGAATGTGTTGAAGGAGCCATATATGACGTTACCAAATACGGAAAGATGGAAACAAATAGCAAATAGATTTTATGAGCTATGGCAGTTGCCAAACTGTTTGGGAGCAATTGACGGCAAACATATCCGCATTTAAAAATATCCAAATTCTGGATTCACCAATTTTAATTACAAAAGTTATCATTCTGTTGTTTTGTTTGGTTGTTGTGATGCTGAAGGTTTGTTCACAACAATAGAATGTGGATATGCCGGACGAAATAGTGATGGCGGTATCTTTCGGGTTTCCACATTTGGTCATTGGTTGGAAAACAATAATACTTTGCCACCTTCAACTGAACTTCCCAACGACGAAAGTAGAAATAAATTTCCATATTATTTTGCAGCTGATAACGCATTTCCCTTAAGAAAAAATATTATGAGACCATACCCAGAAAGAAATATTAATAATAAAATGCGAATTTTCAATTACATAGTCGAGGTAGAAAAACAATAGAATGTACGTTTGGAATGATGACTCAAAAGTTTTAAATTTTTTTAACGCCTATACGAGTACGAAAATATGAAACTATTATATCAATAATACAATGTGCATGCGTATTGCACAATTTTATTAGAAAAAAAGATGGCACATTATACACAGTTCCAGTAATAGAAAAGAATCAGCAAAATCCGAGAAATTTGCCAGATGTTGAAAATATAAATATCAATGAAACTTCCTCACCTCCACATCTCCGAAAGTACTTAGCTAATTATTTTTTATCACCAAATGCAACTTTACCGTGGCAATGGAATTATTGTTTATAACATCTAATATAATAAATACTCTTTAAATTACCTGACCATTTCATTTTTTGGCTTATTGCATTCCAAGCTTTTTCAGTTAAATCTTTTCTACAATGTTCTGGTAATGTATGGTTATACAAACATGGGTACTTTTCAACTAATAGCACAAATTTCATTATTTCATTATTATTGTCGTCCATGTTTATATTATGGATAGTAGTTATTTGCAAACGTTGTCTTGGCGCTAAGCGACTAACACTGCTGTACGCCGTGCGCTATGTAGCTTGCATGTTTAGACGAAATCGCGACGCTATGTCGCCATGTACAGGTTTCCATTTGAAAACACGTGAGGTGCGCTAAAGCGTACGTCTTCCTACAGTCGCGTCTAATACGCGTCTATGACGAACAACTCCGTGTGCAGAGGGCCTAAGCAATCCACCCTTTTGTACGGCTGGCGCTACGCAGCTTGCATGTTTAGACGAAATCGCGACGCTGCGTCGACGCTGCGTCCCCGTGTACAGTTTTCTATATGAAAACACGTGAGACGCACTAAAGCGTATATCTTCCGACTGACGCGTCTAATACGCGTCTATGACGAGCAGCTCCGTGTGCAGAGGGCCTTATAGGATATCGTTGTTCAATATAGTCGAATCTTCCCAACTGAATTAGGCAATAAAAAATTCAACTAGTGTATGATTTCGATTCTGGCCTGTGCACCCGTCAGAAAAAACATAGAGTTTTTTTACTGTTTTAGGTATATAGTTCTCAATAAAGTGATTAAGTAGGCTAACCACCTCCTTTCTCACAACCTTTCTTTGCATCGGTTTCTTTGTACATGTACATAACTTGTTTATTGTCCGACATCTTATGCACTCCAAAGTTATATACCCACATCTGCCTAGAGTAGAACTAGTCTGTGACGTTTGTTACGGGCACAGGAAGATTCTGCTGATAATCAAAAGTTATCATTTCGGTATCTTGGTTATCCTCAGCCAGCTTTTTACATCGGTTAATTTCTTCATAAAAGGTTTTTGCTTTCGTTTTATGCAGTTTTAATTGAGTTTGAAGTTGGTTTCTTACAGCAGAGTTTTTTTCAGATTTAATTTTCACATTTAATTCTTCACAAGTCTTACACTTATCAGTGAGGGGTCTGCCAAAACCATAATTGAAGTGGTTTCGAAAATATGTAAGGTACGTTCTATATGAAGCAATACCGTGAACTTTATCTACTGACAGTCCTCCATCAACGAATTTTTTATAATTTTCATAATCATTCTCCTGTAGAAATAATTCATACATTGTACGTACTGGCAAGGTACTGCCTAAATATCTTCTCCTTTTTGCTGTGCTACTTTAATGCGACACTCTGTACGGGAATTTTCGAATATGAAAATCGATAAGCTGAAGAACACGTCCTGGTACAGCATTTGCACGGTTTGTGTGTTTTCCTCTTTGCTCTGCAGGGGAAAGCCCCATATTAGCAAGTTTGGAAAGTCTTCGTACACGATCCATTTTAATGCCATGTAAACTGCAAAAAGCCTTAAGGCACACAATATGTTCCTCATTTCCTGTGAATGAAATATATTAATATGTTGTATATCACTTTGATTTTATTACTTTAAATGATACAAAAATATATATGTACCAAGTTTTATTTTGTAGAGAAATGCTGCACTCCGTTGTTTACCACCCTGCTTTCTGGGTCTACGTCGAGCAACAGCACGTGGGGTAAGTTAATTTAGTCCTTGTAAATAGACATCTTGGGCTACTTTTTGTCCATTTTTGCCAACAGCATTAAATCGATTCAGAATATGAAGCATTGCTGCATTACTGAATTTATCGAAACATTTCTTTCTGCAACTACAATATTTGCCAATTTAGTTTATTAGTTATAAGTAAAACTTTGAGATTATATTTACTTACAGTTTGCGCCTGTTGTTCTACTTGCTACAATATTTCCTTTCCAATTGACATGCTCCTGTCCTTCAGCTTTTAGCCTTTTGATTTTATTGCGTTTCCACTCCTTATCATTTCTACGTTTTTTAACACGAATTTCATCACTTTCCGAGTCCGATGACTCCATTACGCAAGTGTAAAATAACCACTGAACGGCACTTATGTGATGATGTCAAACGTCTGACAGCTGCGTTATTGCGCACGCAATCTAGCAATATGGTGTACAAAAACCCTGTAATTCCATGGACTAAAGGGATTTTTGTGTTCCACGATATTTTGGGAGCGTTGTACTTGCCGCATATTAACAGATTTACTGGCTTTTTGCACTACATGGATAGCTGGCATGTTTAACAACAGAATTATGTATTTAACTCAAATATTCAAAATATTGGACTTACAGGATTTTTGATCTCCTTCATTCAATTGTTGACGAATATTCGGAGCGACTTGCTTCTATTACGACCTTGCAGAGCATTTTCTTCGTTATTCGTTATTATTCCCTTTTTTGTGACCGGTGGTAGTCGGAATGGTGTCGCCCCTGGGACCAGCTCGAGTTTGAGTTCCGTGGTCCCCGTGGTCGAGCCTGCAGCGCTGGAAAGCAGGTTGCTAAACTTGCTCGCCAGATGTTCGAAGGCTTCACGGTGTCTCTCCGGGAATCGTTGTTGAAGGCCCTTGGTGTCGTAGGCTGCTTGACGGGTTATGCCGTGGCGCTTCCAGAAAATGGTGGCCCGTTTTTTCATCACGAAGAGAAACACAACCGAGCCGAGGATAATGGGGTGCGACAATCGTGGCACCACGAGAAACTCATCGTCTAGCGGTATTCCCTGGACAGTGAATCGGAGGCGCGTTTTGCCCAGAATCGGCAGTGTGGTGTCAGGGTCTGCTTGCGTGGCGCAGGTGACCTGCAGTGGTTGGTAAGAGACGTGAGCGTCATTGGCAAGCGTCGTCGATGGTTGACGGGGAGCGTCGGTGGCAAGCGTCGCCGATGGTTGACCGAGTTGAATGTTGTAGCTTGTTGCTGTCCGGTTGGAAGTGTAGTTGTCCGGTTGGGAATGAATTCTTCAACAGCTCCCTGTGGAGGTTGCTGGGGTAAGAGAAATGTCATCCGGGACGACGATAACATCGATAAAAAAATAAGAGACGTAGTCCTGACGTACGTAATATGTATTTTACAAATATTATTATTTACAAATATGTTAACTCGTAGAGCAGAATTAAAGATCGTTGTAACGAAAGGAAAGTATTGTCTGAACTGTGTTCCCTGTGGCTGAGTTTCGTCGCTTTATGTAGTGGCGGGTCGCTAGCTCTCTTCCGGCATCGACCATAAAAGTAAAACTCATGGGCGAGTGTATCGTGGTTATATATCGTCGTTGTTCGATTGGGAACTGTCTTCTACTGGTGAAGGTGAACTTGACGGGCCTCTTGAGGTTCCTAGAATTTCTTCTTTAACCCTCTTCATCGGATCTAAAACAGACGGAAAATATATTAATTAATGTTCACTGATTTAGTGATATCGGAAGTAGGTATCGAAAGGATTGTCGGGTCCTGGATTGTTAGACTAGAAGCAACCTTGGCCGTTTGTAGCGAAGGTGTTCTGTGTCATAATCCATTAATCCCGCTAGGAGGGGATTGGGGTGGTTTTCGAGTCGCGTCAACTCGGTACTGGCCTTGTTCCGAATGAATTCCTCGATGGTCGCCATCTGGGAATCATTGTGCAGGGTCGCATTACTGACAAACCAAGGTGCATCAAATGCCATCCTTAGGACCTTGTTCTGAACCACTTGGAGTTTTTGCACGTGCGAGTGCGCGGCGTAACCCCAGACTGAAGAGGCGTAAGTCATCGTAGGCCTGATAACCGCTTTGTAGTGTCGAATCTTCCGAAGAGGATCCAACTTACTTCGACGATTAATCAGAGCGTACAGATTGACCAGAGCTGCCTTCGCCCGGTTCGCCATCGCGTCGATGTGACTTTTCCAAGTAAGTTTAGAGTCCAGAATGACACCCAAATACCTGGCTTCGGGACTCCAGGGGACCTCGTCCCCTTGCAGTACCAACGCATCGGGGGGTCTCTGTCTACGCCGAGTAAAAAGTACTGCGGTACTTTTATCAGCGTTGATTTTGACCCGCCACTTTGCGAAGTAGTCGAGCAACTCGTCCGATGCTGCCTGCAGTCTACGAGCGGCGACCTCGGGGGACCAAGATCTGCTGTAGATGCACACATCGTCGGCATACATCGCTAACTGCGTGCCCTCGTAACGGGGTAAGTCGCTTACAAAGATACAAAAAAGTATCGGTGAAAGCAACGACCCCTGAGGGACGCCAGCAGTTAGGATTCGCTCTCTCGAACGCGTACCTTCCAGTTTGATGCGCGCTTTCCTGCCATCAAGGTAGGAGGCGATCAATTGGACTAATCCCAGGGGCACGCCCGCTTCTAGCATTTTGAACAAAAGTCCTTCATGCCATACTTTGTCGAACGCTTTGGCAACATCGAAAAACACAGCACAAGTGCTTTGCTTTCGATTGAAGCCTTCGGTTATATGTTCGACAAGTCGCAGTACTTACAAACTGTTCGTCCTGGATGAGCTTAAGATCTCTAACGGATCTTTGTAGCCTCGTCTGGACGACCCTCTCGCATACCTTGCCGAGACAAGAAAGCAAACTGATGGGCCTGTAGTTTTGCGGGAACGTCAGGTTCGCTCTGGGTTTCGGTAACACGACGACGTCAGCGCTTTTCCACGTGGTGGGAAAGTGGCGCAGCCGGAGCGTCGCATTGATGATCCCCGTTAGCGAAACGACCGCCTTTAAAGGCAAGGCCTTTAAAGCGGCGTTTCCGATTCCGTCCGGTCCCGATGCCTTCTTCGACTTACATCTCGCGATTGCCTCTTTCACTTCGGTCGGGGAAGAGGGCTCGATATGCAAACGATCTTCTATCGCCAGTCGCCTACTCACTACGCGCTCGACTCGATCGATGAAATCTTCAACTTCGTCATCGTCAGTAGAGGAGAACGCGGGTTCTGGATCACTTCCCATTACGCCCACCTTAGCCACTAGATGGCGTAGGTGTCGCATTGGCGGGTTCTGGATCACTTCCCATTACGCCCACCTTGGCCACTAGATGGCGTAGGTGTCGCATTGGCGGGTTCTGGATCACTTCCCATTACGCCCACCTTGGCCACTAGATGGCGTAGGTGTCGCATTGGCGGGTTCTGGATCGCTTCCCATTACGCCCACCTTGGTCGCTAGATGGCGCAGGTGTCGCATTGGCGGGTTCTGGATCGCTTCCAATTATGCTAATAATAATAGATGGCGTGTACCGCTTGTCATCATGGCGGCTATGATTGTAAGATGGTGTCTGTGCGGCACCCGACTTAGATAATTTTGTTGTGAGGTGAGCCGAGGAGGAGGATGAGGAGGGATGGGCGTAGTAGGGTTTGATAGAAAATGCATTTTTTTTTATATTATAAAGTTTTTTATTAAAAGCTAAGGTGATTGCAATTTATTTTGAAAGCGAACACCAAATGCGGACTGCGACTTGCCTACAGCTTTCAATCCCGTGTAAATTAGTTCCATGTTCGATAGAGTGGTAATTTCTTCATCCGATATGTTTTGCGCTAATCTTTGGGGCAGGAAAATGACAAACCCTTCTTCTAATTCAATCAGAACTGTTGGTCATTGATTGCTGCTAATTCTTCTCGCGTTCGTAATGGGATAGGGTTTGTCCACTACGAGATCACAGAGCCTTTTCTTCGGGGGAAGTTCACATGAACCCAAAGAGTTTAATTTGTTCAATAACATACTGATGATGAATATGATCTTCACTAAACGAGCTGTATTAGCGAACTAAAATTCTTCTCAACGAGTAGGAGGAGGAGGAGGAAGGCCCAAGCGATTTTTGGTGGGGCAATTGGCGAGTGGGGTAAAGACAAGAACGAACGCGATCAACTTTCCCCCTACGCCACCCGTTGTGCAATATTTCACGTATGAACTCGTCGCTTTAAAACCAAGAAGTATAGACCAAACAAGATTTTTTCCTGTACAAACGCGACTAAAGGGATAGAAAAAAAGTATTTATATACATAAAGTTCTTTATTTACAACTATGCTACATTTACATCTAATTATAAAATAACAAACAATTCCTCTAATTGTAACAGTTGTAATAACAATAAACGATTTGCGTTATGAATATACCTCGATATTAAGAGCATCCATTTGTGGCGGGTCAGTGGTTCAGAGAAAAGAACGGAATGATTTTATCTCGAAGGTATAGGTTTCGAATCAAGCTGCCGGTCACCTTTCTTTTTCCAATTCTAACACACCATCTTCTCTTTGTATTTACAGTAGGAACAAAATATTGACATATATAACATTCTTAAGTTAACAGCACTAATGTTCTTTATTTAAAAATTTCTTTAGATTGGTAATTCTAAATCTAATTGTAGCGCAGACTATTATTCCGTAGGTCTTAATCTATAATGACCCCAGGCTAATGTATACCGATTATTATCTATACATATGTATCTTTTAGTATCATGCGGTGAAAGGGCTAATTTATTTCGGATGATTGTATACACATCATGATTGTAGGATCGGAAGAGGACCTGTCTTACCAGCAACCTAGAATTTAGTGACAAAGAGTTTTCAAAGTCACGGAATGTTATCCGTTTCTTAACCACCGACTTCTTTATCCCTTTTGATTTTTTCATTATGCCCCCACCATTAACCCGTATCGAATACATTTTCGACCTTAGCCCGATAAACTTTTCCATCACTCTACCACCGTTCTCGTCTTTCATAAGACCGGGGATGGCTTTATTTCGTAATGGGATGCCATACTCATTATCTAAGCTATAATTAGATGTATAGAATCGGTTTAAATGATTTTTAATGTCCGAATATAAGTTCTCCGTATTTATGGAGACGATGAAACTATCTGTGTCCATATAACACAATTTGACATTTTCTTCATATTTGGGCTTTAAAAAATCATAAAAAAATTCATACATACATAGCTTGGATATATCTAATATTGCTAGGCCGACATAAATAGGTTTATTGTAGATAACATTTAACCTACTCATCTGAATCGCCGAAAAAGTTTCCGTAAAGATTTTTATGTTTCTAAAATTTAATTTCGATATAAGGGATCGCGCTCCTAATTTACTTCTCCCACCGGTTTGAACGTCATCCCAAGATGCTACTAACCTCAAATCAATTCGCTTATCGACGTTTTCCATGGTTTTACCAAATACGGCGTTATTCATTAATTTGAAAAAGTCTTTTTCGAATTGATTTTTGGCCTGCTGTCGTAGGATGGTGTTGAAATCGATGTAGGATTTCAACCAAGGTGATTGTTTAAATCCCAATATTCGATTAATTTTTTCAACAATTAATCCATGCTTGATAGCATGTTTTAAAACTCTATAATGAACAACATAGTTTTTCTTATTCATGAAATTGGCTATTAATCGAATATTGGTTGGAGATTGTTTTAAATTAGGAGGGCAAATGTTCTCTGCGAGAAACGGTAGATCATTATGTGGATCGTGGAGATTATCCGGATATATAATATCAACATCCAATATATAACCATCATCCGAAGTGTCATCAATATTACCAATATTAAAATTTTCTATTTCCACTTCACTCATCCCAATATATAACCATCATCCGAAGTGTCATCAATATTACCAATATTAAAATTTTCTATTTCCACTTCACTCATCCACTTGAAGTTACTTATTGGTAGATATTGAGACATCGCCCACCCATACAAATTATTAACATCCCAATATGCTAAAAAATTTGTGGAAATGTTCGGGTCGTATGATGGTAGATATTTATTATTGGCGACCGCTTCTCGCAAGGAACATTGAGATATACCGCCACGTATCCCTTTCTGGATAAAATGCACCATATCGATATCAGTAAGCAACTCTAAATTAACGTTAGTTTTATTCAGCATGGCATCCCATGAAAGACCGGGAGCAGTAAAATAATGGGCGGGGTCAAGATTATAGTAATTATGGCAAACTTTTCTGAATTTTTCGAAAACGTCCGAAAGCAGTAGCACATCTGTTTTCAAGTAAACGTTTGAATAATCTAATAATGTTTTACAAGAAAAATTATTCCAAACGTTTAGTGCATGTGTATACTGCTCATCACTCACATGTTCTTCAGACATTTTGCTGTAGAAAACTGCCTTAGGTGGTAGAGCAGGTTCATTCAGTCTATCAAATGAGTCTATGTACTCGTAAGGAAATACTCCTTTTCGTGTGACTAATTTAAATTGATCGTGTGCGGGGAAGGATTGCTTAATATGATTAAAGTCACATTCGCTCAGATTACTAGCCAAACTATCTAGAGAAGAAGCCATGAAGCGGAAGGAGTCGAGGAAACGCAATGTAAGATATTTTCGTCTGTCACCTTCGCTATCAACCAAAACTGGCTTGGAGAAACTTATATATTTTTCTTTATTATTGGGTATTGCATCTAAACCCTCACTATCTATATCAGCAATTTGTTTGATAAAAAGGTGGCAGTCATATCCGGATAAATTGTGGAAAAAAATTGGTAGGATAGAAGGAATTTTGAAGTTGAGGTTGCATTTAGAGTGGGCAGCTCCTCTGAAATTTCCAGTAATGTGACAATGATCAGCTACTTTACGATTGTCACCAGTACTATTATAGAGTGTTTTTTTACAAATATGACAGTTTAGTGATGTATCGTAAAGTAGCTGTTCAGCTTGTGACAGTGGGTGCATTTGAACAATATTTTTATAGTGATTCTCATAAATTGATTTAGCATCTTGCATTAGTTGTTCAATAAATACATTAACGCAATCCTGCCCTGCATGTGTAACAAATTTATTGAATTTTGAATCAAACGTGCAGATTATTTGATAGGCGAAACTGTATGGTATATGTTTATGGGTTTTAGTCGTAAACGATTCAGCTAGATTAGGTTCACAGTGGGGGATGGGCTGTAGAAGGGATTCGAAGTCGGCGTAAACAACAAAAGGTACCGGTAAGGTGTTTTTGAAATTTTGAAAACTCAAAATGTTTCCTGGCACCAATTCACCAAAACAGTTACGTCTTGGCTTATTGGTCGGTAGTTCCGCATGAATATGCCCACAATCATATTTACAGTGCCTTTGCAGGTCATTATCACTTTTAAAAGAGTGGAGGCAGCCATCGCAAAGGTGAACCGCAACATTACGAGCACTGACCTGATTGGAAATTAGCCGAGATAGATTGCTAATCAATACATAGTGACCTCTGCCACCTTTAAAAATATAGAGTAAATTAATATGACGCTCCTCCACTCTTTTTCTTGTAAAATAAATTGGCCCATCTATCGTGAACATATCTTTAGACCGCTCACATAGCTCGTATACATTAATACTGAGATTATTTGTTTGCTCGATCTTTGTGAGATCAGTTAACTTTACGGGAAAGTCAATTCCATTTAAGTTTAAGACCTCGGAATAATGTGGATAACTCGTGGTGCGATTTTTATTTTGGCGAGCTGGGTGAAGTGCGGCTGTTAAGCACCACGCTAAACATGCGTTATCATCATTTCGGATATTAACGCACGCCTTCTTTCTCATTATCGGTGTCGGTAGTGGGATGTATGAGTTCCCAGCTAACGGAGAGTATTTATTGATGTTCAGTTCCAAGTGAGAGATGGAGAAAAACGCCCACCCGCTATCTCTCTCCTGGAACTCCTCACTTTGTTTAACGATGTCGTTAACCATTAACTCATACACCTCCTCTAACTTAGTGGATAATGTCACGACTCTGAATTTTGTATTAAAATTTTTCATAGAGTACATGACATTATCAACATCCTCACCACTCCCATCTCGCACCGTCTCCGATTTCACAAAGGTTGCGAATAATTCTAATTGTACCTTAATTGAGTTATGTCTACCTTGGGATTCAACGATCAGCTTGAAGACGTCCGCTCGACACCGCTGGAGGTAGCTTGGAATGTCATCTTCGAAGTGGCTTCCAAACATTCTGTAGCTGGCTACGCGTCCTTGAAAACATGTCGCCAGCTGCTGGATGCCGCCCTGCAACGTACCGATTTGCTCACGATGATGACTTCTCCTGTGCCCTGCCAGTCTCGCCGCGCTCTGGAACACCAAGTCACATTGTCCGCAGACATATTGTTGTTGTTGGTGCTGTTGCTCATTATGTCTTTTAGGAGCTCTTCTATTTGACACTTCAAATATTTGTTGGGAGTTGAACGACAGATTGCACTGCTCACATCGCTCGAACGGTACTCCACATCCCTCGCAAAGGTATTCGGTAGAATTCGGTTGAGAATTGAAGAATTGCTCGCAGTTATTACACTGCTCAAACGACCGTCCGCATCCCTCACACATAAACTTACTATTCGTGCTGGCCATTGTCTAGCAACTTGAAAATTAATACTGCTCTGTTGTTACAGTGAAACTGACCGTAGAGAGACAAATCCACCCCTTAAGTACTGATACAAACAGAAGACACCACCAAAAACGATAAAGAAAAACGTGTCTAAACGCGTATAAACGTGTCGAGGAATTCCATGTTGGAGGGATAAAAGCGCTTTCCAAAAAAAAAAATATTGTGGCAATAAAGGAAACGGTATTTTTAGAAAGTTTCTCGTCTTGTTGAAGTTGTAGGAAAAAAAAAGTGATAAATTACATTTTAGAAAGTTTTCTACAGAAGCGAATTTATGAGTTGGTAGGTGTTTGTTGAAGGGGTAGGAAAAAAACATTTTTTTTTTTATTTTCGACACAAACGAATATTTTAGAAAGTTTTTAGGAATTTATGGGTACTTGTTGGAGGGGTACAATAAAAACAAATATTTACAGCACATCAGCATTTACTATATTTAGAAAATTACAAATTAATTTCACATTTTGAATTGAACATATTGTCGGACGGCTATTATGATAACAGCAAGCGTTGTTAGTTCTCTGAATTATTGGGCAATCGACATTATTCTCTAAATTCATTATAATTACACTATTTCCTAAAATACCGTTTAGTATTGAAGCTTTTTGACTTCCCTTAACAAATATTATTTCCACATTATGAATCTGCTTCCAGATTATAGTCGAAAGCTTGTTGTAGGGTACACATCCGACGGAGTATTTCAAGTTGTGGTAATTATTCTCCAGCCAAATAACTTGCCTTCTTTCGTATTTATCTAAATTTTTGAACGGCACTTTCGGTTTAAAAATAAAATGGTTCGATGATTTACCGTCCCCAATAGCCAGTTCTTTTACAATAAATCCATTTTTTAACTGAAATCCTTGAAGATCAATTACTTTAACGCGGTTACATTGGGCCATTATTCTACATCGATGAGTAGGATTCAAAACGGGTAGCAGTATTTCACTTATTCTTTCTATTCGGCGATTGAAATGGTACTGTTCACGAAACCAATCTGGACAGTTTACCTCAACCACATCAATTTCATGAACATTTAGGTCTTTATAAAATTTCACGCGTTTCATTTTAAACAATTTTCTGTACTAAACCAGTCAGAGGTTTATACTGCACGATTGTATCATGAATAATGAGGCAATGGACAGCAGTTTTATCATTAAAAGATAAATCAGCTTCCATATCCAATTTAATATCGACAGTTGACGACTTTACACTCTCGAGCTGTTTCGAACAATCGATCACAAAAAGAGGTGTCCTACTGAATTGATCATAGTCTAGTATGGGTTCCCCAGTTTTATTATAATAACTTTTTCTAAATGATGCATACATATTGTAGACATTTCCATATCTTTTTTGTGACATCGATAAATTTAAATTATCATATGGATAATGAGTTGAGTTTAAGTGTAATTTGATGTTGTTTATAGAAGCGTGTATGAATGTGGATGAATCAATGCTAGCATCATCTTTCTCCTTATTTCGAAATGCGACGATCACGTACCTAGGTCTCTCCAAACTGGTTGTTGATTTAACCGGCCAAATATCCTTTCTCGTAGGACGTAGTGAGGGCAACTCAAGCAGCTCCCACTTTCTGAAAGGTATGAGTATGGGTAAATCCTTATTGAGGGTACTCAACAGCTGTAGGCGATATTTATCGTTTACGGTGATGTGACGTATTTTCCATTCCACATTCATCAAATTTATTTTAATTTTCTTGGTTCCATCCTTCAGATTATTTTTATAGCAATCATCATCATTTCGACTTCTTAGTAACACCAGCTCTTGACGAGCATTGATAATAATTTTCTTATAATCTTCAGCGAATCCCAAAATAAAACTTAGCGGGATGAATGCGCTAAATACGGTGTTGTTAGTACTAACCGTATGCTGCCGCTCACCAGATTTTGGTATCCAGCCGGCTCCTTGTAAACCTTTACACTCGTTATCATTGTAGGAGAGATAAGCCTTCATTGTTGTTGTAATTCCAGGTTTGATGTTCCTGTCAATCTCAACTCCATTCAATTCATACCGTATTTCATCAAATAGGAACATGAAGGCGTTGTTGATTAAACTAACATCACCAGTTCCAGCTATCTGCTCCATTTGGCCATGGATATATAAGAAACTGTCATGTGGATATGTATAAATATCTTGATGGTTGATTGGTATGCGAATTTCATCGCTACTATTGAACGATTGTATGCGAGGTAGATAAGTATGATAATCATCGTTTGATAAACTATCATCAAAAGCTACTGAATCGTAGACGTTTAATATTTCACTCATTCTTTTTTTTTATTTTAAAACCCAGTGATCTTAAAAATGTAATGTTTTCCCGTGATAGGTTGTGGAGCTGCTGTCTACTCGTTGGTAGTTTCTCACCAATTGATGTAGACTTATACTCATCCAATCTTTTATAAGTTGCTTTTAACACTGGTGATTTAACGTCGTTATTGAATATGAGTCCCATTATATCCGCTTCAACTCTAATCTAATTACAATTTCCTCACCACGAAAATTTACTGAATCGCCGTTTTGATCGATTAGGGATAGTGTTATGTTGCTGATACGTCGACGGTGGATCAGTGGCAAATAAACTATATTTTTCGGCTTAATATTTATACTATAGCCCGGAGCCACTTGCGGTGCAAATTCAAAGAGGGTATGTGATTGCTTCGAATCGTAAAATGAACTTGTTATGATATTACATTCAATCCGTATACTAGTTACTCTAATTATTTGCACCGGTTGCTCAGATTCTCGCATAACACCTGGCGGTATTGGTTTACTTCCGCGACCAAAGCCCAACATCGGCCCAATCGAATCCGGTTTATCAAGATGTATCCAATACTTATTCGATCTTATTTCACATTTTAAGGTATTATGATTAGGTTTAATGCTAATAATTGGCTCATCACCATCATTAATTGCTGATTTGAGATCTTTTTGCATTGTTTTACGCACATACTCATCTATATTATTAATTTCATATGATCCAGTAGGAATTTCAATAAATTTAGATCCATCTTTATCATAGTAGATTCTATTTCGTCCTGGCTCAATATTCGGGATACTATTGTAAGTATAAAGACCTATTAGGCCCAAGGCGTAGTTTGATGACTCATCTAACTCATAAAATGGGTAATAATCAGCTGAAAGGGTACTATCCCTTCCTCTCAATGTAAACGTAGTTGACATACTAAATCGTAGACTATTGTCAATACTTAATTTATACATAATTTTCTTAAAAATTCGAGGCATAAATGACCGCAATTTACCGTACCGAATTCCTGAAAACGTTCATGATTGTATAAAATGGTAGCGTTTGCACCAAAGTACTGTACAACTTCTTTGGGGGGTCTCAAACTCCCGAAACTATCGAAATAACGAACTAAATTCCCATCTTTGTGATATGCGACCCAATGTGTTCCAGCCCCCCGGATGGAATCTAAATTGATAACCCCACACTCTTTCCTAAGTGGTTTTTTAGGAAGAGTATCACGCATAAATACTCCACGGAAATTACTTAAATGGCGATTACCATATCTAATAATATTAACATTAGTTAGCGGTTTTTGCGCTTGTTTTTTTTTTTTAAGCTTCGGGTGTAGAAAGAGTCCCAAACCCTTACGGTAAGGTTGTAAATAGAGACCACCCCCCGTTTTATTACTATTTATTTTAACAGCTTCTATTGATTTGTTATGCCGTCGAAGTTCATCAAATTCTCGTTTAGCACTCCTAGCTTTTTTAATTGCGCTAATAACATTAGAGACGCCGGACGCCATAGAACCAGCCGCTGATAGACCCGCGAATATTGGTAATAGAAAAGGTAGTAATCCACCTGTTTTAGTTTCATCCGACAGTCTACTCGGAATCGGTATAATACGGGGTGTTCGCACGTTTTTTCTACCGCCAACGTTTTTAACAGCTAATTTTGCTGCGTTTAAAGCAATTTTTACGTTCTTCGAGAGGTTCGCATCGCTTCGAAGGTTTTTAAGTGTTTTTTTCAATTTGGACTTAACGGGTTTTAAAATATTAGAATTAAAACCACAACTAAGGCGAACCCCCATACCAAGTTTTCTTTTGGCCTTCATTGCAGCGTTTATAAACCACGCGTTAATTTTTTCACTTGATTTAGCGTTTTTATCAATGACTCTCTTCCAAGCTTCTTCCTGTAATACCTTGTCCGCTTCGTGCCTTTTTTGAATATCTGAACTTTTAGCGTAAGCGATATCGTGCTGTTTACAGGCTCTATCTAGTCCATTAATTCCCTCATCACCTCGTTTTAATCGTTTTTCAAGTTTAGTACCCGGTCCACAATACTGATAATTTTTTAAATGAACCTCATACGGAATATTATTAATTATTGAATTTAACAGACCCCTGCCTCTCACGGCAGTCGTCATATTACTGAATATAGTCGCCCGTGTTTGCATATAAATATTATGCCCCCACCTTTCTATTCTTTAGTTATTGACTCTATATACAATGGAAAAGATACGACTGTGTAAAGTAGAAAATAATATACAAATAGAAAACCTCGACACAAAATTGGGTTGTGGGACAGCGGTAATTAAACACCGTCATGGCGCTGAATTGCCTGATACAATTAGAGCAATAATTGCTGGCTCAAGTAATTCTGGAAAAACTAACGTAATGCTCTCGCTCTTATTTCATCCGAACGGATTAAAATTCGAAAATGTATACGTTTATTCGAAATCGCTATATCAACCGAAATATAAATTCTTGGAAAGCGTGCTCAAAACGATTCCTGATATTAAATATTTCCCATATAAAGATAATCAGGAAGTTGTTGAGCCAAGTAAAGCGTTACCCAATTCAATTTTTATTTTCGATGATGTGGCGACAGGTAATCAGAAAATAATTCAGCAGTTCTATTCGATGGGGCGACATTGTAGCGTAGATAGCTTTTACCTAGCCCAGTCATATTCCAGAGTGCCGAAACAATTAATTAGAGATAATGTAAATTTGATCATTTTATTTAAACAAGACGCTACTAATCTTAAGCATGTATTTCATAATCACGTTGAACCTGACATGACTTTCGAGGAATTTCAAGTAATTTGTCGCATGTGCTGGTCTGATAATTATGGTTTTTTAATTATTGACAAAGATCGATCCATAAAAACAGGACGTTATAAATTCAAGTTTGATAGTTACATATTGATTTAAGTGGCAGGACTTTAAGCTGCGAACAGCCCGTTCTTTTATCGGATTTCTCTATTTTTTACAAACACTTCAAATAAAGGGGTCTGTTTAAAAAAAAGAGATCTGTTTAGTGAACACTTCAAATAAAGGGGTCTGTTTAAAAAAGAGATCTGTTTAGTGGTATTTTTTATACCATCCCTTTTTACCGATGAACAGCCTGTTTTTTTTTCTATCACACCTCATTCTATGCGACCGCTTAAAGCAAGGGTTATTATTAAGTAGCAGGACTTTAAGCTGCGAACAGCCCGTTCTTTTATCGGATTTCTCTATTTTTTACAAACACTTCAAATAAAGGGGTCTGTTTAAAAAAGAGATCTGTTTAGTGGTATTTTTTATACCATCCCTTTTTACCGATGAACAGCCTGTTTTTTTTTCTATCACACCTCATTCTATGCGACCGCTTAAAGCAAGGGTTATTATTAAAGAAGATATCTATTTAATATATAAGTTCATATACGCCATCCGCTAATTTTAGTTATGTATAAGCTAGGAGAAAGAGTGCAGTGCGGCCATCGTCGTCATCGTAAAGATATAATAAATAATTCGATTCGTTCCGATATTGTCAATATTAGCGAAGCTATTAGAAAGAAGTATTTAGCTATCAAGGCGGGTAAACGCGTAGAGGAAGAAACATTAGAACGACTAGTGATAGCGACTAGTCATAGCCCCGTAATTAAACCGCTAAATAAGTTATTGAAAACCGTACAGCATTCATCTAATCAACCAGTTAAACATGAATTAGTTAAAGAAGAAAAAGAAGAGCTCATTAATAAATCTGGTCCTAATATAAAATCTGACGATCAGTCTGGTTTCGAGTTTCAGAATACCAGCGAGGTTTCTGAAACTTCCAGCTTGGACGATGTTCCGGGGTATACACCTAAGGAGTTTACTTATCGGCAAGATGAATTAGCACCCGAATCCCTCGATGCATATTTAGTGCAATATCATGAGTTACCGAGAACATATATAAGAGGTCTAATAGAAAATAATTTTGATCATGATACTAAAACCGGTCTTACACATAACAGTGTAACAGACAAATGGAGTATTGGTTGCAGTTCAGTAGATTTTGATAATCACGGTAACATTATTATTGATAATGTTACGTATAAAGGTACACCTGGACTGTACGAATTACTATTTAAAAAGAAGCCTATAAAAACAATTTGCACGCAAAATGACTATAATATTTATCATGATATACTGGTTAGAAGTAGCGCACATAAACGAAATTACAATCCTAATCAGCAGATAAGCGGTACCAGATCGCTGAAATATAAAACAATTATTAAACCACTGATTCACAAGAAAACCCGAAATGTTAAGAAAAGGTTGGAAATATCTCCATCACCTCATCGCACCGGTTCATCTTTAAGTTTAACTGTCCCCAAGGTTGACACACCATATCAGTATGTTTATTTTGATGATATAAATGAAATTGTTGATCGATTACGCCTGTTAGTAAGCTCCAAACAGGCGGGTAATACATCACATAACAACGAAATTGTTTCTATAGTAGAAGAACTTAAAGAAGCAAACGTTATTTTCTAAGATGGATAAATTCGGTGCTTTTAATTATAGGCGAACAAGTAAGCCGACAAATCGCGCCATATGCAACCACGATGTTAGATTAAAATTTAGTATAACTGACGATGGTATGATCAATGTTGGTGATAAACGTTTATGTAATTTACTCGATCCAGTAAAAAATGGCGATGCAGCAAGTAAACAATATGTATTAAAATGTATTAAAGATAATGATATATTCTCAAAAAAACATATGGAAACCAGACTTAAGGACAATATTAGAGAGTCGGAAAAATATATTAATACATATATTAAAAATAATGATATCTCAGTGAAAAAGTATGTGGATACTAGCCTTAAAAATAGTGCCGAAGCCTTAAAAAAATATATTGATCGATATATTAAAGAAAACAACGAACTTACCGCTAGGTTTATTCAAAAACGAATTACAGAATTGACGGAAGCTATTAATGCAAAATTCGAACAATAATTTAAAAACTATAAAATCGATGATATTTCTCATTACTAATAAAGTTATCAATTCAAGCACATCATGTCATTTAATACCTCTACAAAGATTGGTATTATAAACGAAATTCATAAACCGGCAAGGAAGCGATTTAACCGGAGGAAAACAATTATTCGAGGTCTGGACGATTTATGGCAAGCAGATTTAGCCGATATGAGTAATTATGTTAAGTGGAATAAGCAATACAAATATATGTTAGTAATAATTGATTGTCTATCAAAGTATATTTGGCTTAAAGCTTTAAAATCGAAAAGAGGTTGTGAAGTGAAAGCGGCTTTTGAATGTGTTTTTATGGAGGGTAGAATACCAGATAACTTACAGACCGATGCTGGAAAAGAATTTTATAATTCCCAAATGAAACAGCTGTTGAATGGATTTAATATCAATCATTATTCCACCTATAGCACCACAAAAGCGTCAATCGCTGAACGAGTTATTAGGACATTAAAGGAAAAAATATACAAGCGGTTCAACTATATGGGCAATCGTAAATGGGTTGAGATAATTGACGACGTAGGTAAAGAATATAACGGTACAACCCATGGAACCATCGGTATGCGGCCGGTTGATGTTACACGAGAGAACGCTGATCAACTCTTAAAAACTGTCTATAATCGTCTGAAAATAGCCGGGCGTCCTAAATATTGTATAGGTAGAATAGTACGTATTAGTAAGTATAAATCAATATTCGAAAAAGGTTACACACCAAATTGGACGACTGAACTGTTCAAAATACGGAAAGTTCAAATTACGAATCCTCCAACCTATCTGTTAGTCGATATGGAGAATAATCCGATACTGGGCGCTTTTTACGAATATGAAATTCAACCTACTAATTATGAAGACACCTATCTTATAGAAAAAGTGTTACATAGAAAGAAAAATAAAGTATATGTGAAATGGTTGGGGTTTCCCTCCTCAAAAAACAGTTGGATTGATAAATCAAATGTAGAGTAATTTTAAATAAAGATCTTTATAAATGTAAATGCTCTTTTAATTTCCCTTAAAAATTAAGTAATAAAACCAGTTACGCACATTTAATATTTTTTTATTAATTTAATTTACATCTAAGCACATTTTGGACATATCTGTTTACATTCGAGACATTTAGTAACAGATTGTGGTGGACCGTCTATCTGGTCAATATTCGAGTTATTATAATGAATAAAACATGGTAAGTGAAACTTAAATTCTTCATGTTCAACACTGGATAGTGAGTCCCACACTTTCAACAGGTATAGGCAGGATACTATTGAATGATCAAACTTAACACTCATGCTGAGGATTTCACAACGCTAATTGTTCCAGTTTCTTAACCGCACAATAAATACTAATTTGAGTTTTGAGAGATTCTATTTGTTTTAAGTATCGACGTAACTTTACCTTTAAAAGGACGCTCTTTTTATTCAAAATGGAGATATTATTCCTAGTTCTGGATATCATTTAGTTTCACTTACGTACACATCACCACAACACAGTTTAATTTGATCGAGGTAAAAGTAGATAATTTCTTGTATGCATTCGTCGTATTCGGATGGTTGGTCCTTTAAAGCGTCCCACTGTTGGTCTAAAAATTCTTCTATTGTCTCACCGTCTGGCTTTGTTTTGGTAATAAATTTTATTATGTTAATATAATATTCGCTGAAGCCTGATATTTCGAGTCTTTTAAGTCTCCAAGTAATTGGTCTTTTCAGACGCTGCAATTGCTTAAATGATCGTTCAGTAAGATCGATTTTAGTATTCAATAAATTAACTATGGATAAGGTTGTTCTTGATCGCTGGTTTAAAATGAGATTAATGTCGCAAGTTAACTTAATTACTTCGCTCGACTTCTTCCCACGTTTATATAAAAATGATGTGATGATATTTTCCTCTTCCCAAAAAAGTGACCACTCGCTCGGCGTAAACTGAATAAACACTTTTTTCGATTGTGAAAATTTTACTACAGGCTGACCTCCTCTCACCAAACTTATTCCCGTGCTCATCGATAAACGATTATTGAGAAAATAACTTTTTTCGTTTATAAGTTGATATTCTTGAAGCAATTCTCTTTTATAATCGACTAAGAGATTTTCGACGTAGAAGTTTTTGTTGTTTATTACTTCACTACACTCAGACATTTCACACATGTATTGCCAAACAACTCACACAGTTCTTGTATTTATCCTATATCCACCCCACTTTCAAATTGACCCCTCCCACCTATCAAAAACCGTTCTAAATCGCGTTTGTACAGGAAAAAATCTTGTTTGGTCTATACTTCTTGGTTTTAAAGCGACGAGTTCATACGTGAAATATTGCACAACGGGTGGCGTAGGGGGAAAGTTGATCGCGTTCGTTCTTGTCTTTACCCCACTCGCCAATTGCCCCACCAAAAATCGCTTGGGCCTTCCTCCTCCTCCTCCTCCTCCTACTCGTTGAGAAGAATTTTAGTTCGCTAGTACAGCTCGTTTAGTGAAGATCATATTCATCATCAGCATGTTATTGAACAAATTAAACTCTTTGGGTTCATGTGAACTTCCCCCGAAGAAAAGGCTCTGTGATCTCGTAGTGGACAAACCCTATCCCATTACGAACGCGAGAAGAATTAGCAGCAATCAATGGCCAACAGTTCTGATTGAATTAGAAGAAGGGTTTGTCATTTTCCTGCCCCAAAGATTAGCGCAAAACATATCGGATGAAGAAATTACCACTCTATCGAACATGGAACTAATTTACACGGGATTGAAAGCTGTAGGCAAGTCGCAGTCCGCATTTGGTGTTCGCTTTCAAAATAAATTGCAATCACCTTAGCTTTTAATAAAAAACTTTATAATATAAAAAAATGCATTTTCTATCAACCCCTACTACGCCCATCCCTCCTCATCCTCCTCCTCGGCTCACCTCACAACGAAATTATCTAAGTCGGGTGCCGCACAGACACCATCTTACAATCATAGCCGCCATGATGACAAGCGGTACACGCCATCTATTATTATTAGCATAATTGGAAGCGATCCAGAACCCGCCAATGCGACACCTGCGCCATCTAGCGACCAAGGTGTTCCCTTCTCACTTCATCGCGTAGCCGGTTATAGCGTCTTTTGAGATTGGGATCCCAATTTCGCTGATAAGTCCGTCTGACGCGATCACGCTCTCGCATAAGTTCCCTGATGCGCGCTGGTAGCACCCATCGACGGTCACTTCCGGAAATCGTGTTTGTCGCGTATCGAAGAGAATCCTCGATTGCAACAGTGAGTCGTTCAACGGCCTCTTCCAGTTCCTGAGCGTTGTGGATCGGTCGTATTGGTCCCATGTTGTGATGCATGTGGTCGGTAAAGTTCCACGATACAGTGGAACGTACAACCGGGACGTGAACGTCCAGGACGTCTCCTAGCTGTAGCAACACAGGGAGATGATCGGAACTAAGTTCGTTGAGCGTGGTAACTCGATGAATTAGTCTGACATCTTTCATTACAACCATGTCCAAAACGTCAGATCGTTGCCTATCGTTCGACGGGTAATACGTGTGGTCGGGGGGGGGCATCCGTGAGAATGCCCGTCTCGTCGGTAAAACTCCGCAGTATTCTACCGTTCGCGTTTGCGACCCGACTGTTCCACGATGGGTGCTTGGCATTCAGGTCGCCGGCGATAACCACGCCTTTGTCCGTATCCAAGACACCCGTTAGATCGCCTTCCAACAACCGCCGGTTCGGCGGATTGTAAGCGGCGACCAAGCGGATGCGCCCCGATAGTGTTCGCACCACAATCGCGGTAGCTTCGAGATGTTGAAGAGGGGGAGTCAGATCCTCGTAATGATCCAAACTGGTCCTTACGAAGATGGCTGTCCCGCCGCCTCTCGCGCCAACTCTATCGTTTCTGTAGAAGCGATAATTGGGCAGCCGCGGCTTATCGCCAGCTCGCAGATGAGTTTCGCAAACGAGTATCGCGTCAAGGTCGTACCTTTCCGCGAACTCGCGAAGCTCATTCTGTTTACTGACGAGGCCGTTGGCGTTCCAATAAGCTATCTCGAGCGAATGAGGTACTCTCGGTCGTCGATGCGTCAACATACGAGTTTCAGCGTCTCGGACACGAGTTGAACACACAAAATTAATCGTGCGTCCCTATCGGTTTTGTCCAACGCGAGAACCTGACTAACCAGCTTCTGTATGCAGAGCAGGGGGTCAGTTGGGGGTTCAACTACCTCCTGTTCCGCAACATGTGCCGGCGTTTCGGTCACCGCGATAGACCCGCTTTTGCGCAGCCTCCTGTTGCGACGCCTCCTTTGCGACCTCGACAGTTTCGGCGGGTCGTCGGTCGCCTTTTGCTTCTGCTCCGCCGACTGGCAGAGCTTGGCTTTAGGCGCCGCGACCTCTTTCCGAACTACGATAGTACCTGGGGCGTTCGCGTTGGAAGCAACCTTAGCGTTGCGTTTTGCTTTTTTCGCCGAACTACTAACCGCCTGCACGGGTTTCGCTGCGACTACTGGAGCCGGTTTATCACCCTTCTTCGCCTGGACAGGCGTTTTCGGGGGAACGGTCGCTTTGACCTTGGGGATCGCCGCCGGCGCCCTCGTTTCTGCCGCCGCCTTAGGGTGTTTTGGGCACCCTTTGTAGTTGGCGGTGTGAGGGCCACCGCAAAGGACGCACTTGGCGGGCGCATCCTTTGCTTTGGTACAAGATGCGGTCGAATGCTCACCGGCACACTTGACACAACGATGTGCGCCTTTGCACATACGTTGAGCGTGGCCGAACCGCTGACAACGGTGACATTGACCGACCTCTGTCTTTTTCTTAGCGCTCTCGACTGTAATGGTTAAACCCTTTACAGTCTTGAGGTCAAAGATTCTTTTGGAGTCTGCGCTCTTTTTCAAGACGCACAGCACCAGCGGAATTGGCCTCCTTTCAGAGCCCTGGCGTAACCGTTTCACGGTTTCCGGCCAGAATCCCTTTTTTCTTAGGTCGGCAGCTATGCTGTCCTCCCCAATACTAATAGGGACGCCTCGAAAAACCACCTTTAACGGCTTTTCATCGGGGAGTGCGAATGTGTGATACTGGTGTTTACCAGCATCCAACATTTTCACCAAAGCGCGGTAGGCTTCCGCGGTGGGGAGCTCTACTTTGATTCCTTGCGGAACCGCCTTGGCTTTCGAAAAGGCGATCCTAAGTCTCGCCATCTCCGCCGAAATTGTATCCCAGTTCTCCTTCGGATGAAGGATAACCGGGGGGACTCGCTTGGAAACATGTTCCATGCGGGGACGCACTGGGTCGACGGGGTCAGCATCCAGGGCGATGCTGGCCTTCCTTTTCCCACCGGACTTCGATGAACATCCTCCTCTCTGGTCGACCTCCATTTCGGCGATCGGGGTGGAAGTCACCGCCTCGGCGAATGACTTGGGACGGATTGTTGGCTCAACGGACGTCTTCTTCACTTTTGGTGGAGGCGGCGGTGATGGACAGCTCGATAAGTCTCCGCATGTTGCGGATAAGCCTTTCTCTTTTTTGAAGGACATTTCTGCCCTTCAAGTAGAAAAAGTAAGCGTCGAAATTCTTTTTTCGTTCCCTTACGGGAAGATACCCTAAAAAGGGCGCTTTTAGTTTCGAAAGAAACTATCTCGCTCGAAATATCGCTTTGACGAGGGCACCTAGTGGAATCCGAATCCTTTCCCCTTCCTTGGCTCTCGCTCCAGGCAGGACAAATTCTTCTTACTTCTCTCTAGGTGATGTAGCTCTCTTCAAGGATCGCTTCGGACTATCAGCACAACTGCTGTCACCACAATGACACTGTCTGTCTTCTACTTCGCCCTCACCCTTCTTTTATCCTCCAGGGTGACGAGGGTGAACAATAGGGACCAATCCCAGAGCGGCCCAGCCGTCCGATCCGCCGGACCAATGGCGTGGGCTGTAGACCAATCACCGACGCTGTAGGCCAAGCAGACCGGACGGCGCTCAATTTGGTCTTGGTGATAGAAATGTTATGGATGGAGATGCCAAATAACGAGAGGCGTTACTTTGTATGTACAAATGTTTATTTACAAAAATATTACAGAGACGACTGGTGTTAAAACTTAGAAGCGAACGGTCTCAGTGAGCGGAGATGACTGACTTTTGACGCCAATCCACCCTCTTTTTCTACCCGTCTTTGTCCGAGGCGATGAGACCAGTTTTCGACGGGGTTGGTCGAACGGCGCCCGGCTGGACAGAATTTCCATTGTGCCCTTGTCCGAGGTTTAGGACCAATCGGGGCGGTCCTACGAGGTTGTTGACGTAACAGAAATGTCACCCGGGACGACGATAACAACGATGAAAAAAAAAGAGACGTCCTGACGTACGTATTTTACGAATATTATTATTTACAAATGTACAAATATGTTAACTCGTAGCGCAAAATAAAGATCGGTGTAATGAAAGGAAAATATTGGCTGAACTGTCCTGTGGTCGTTGAGTTTTCGTTGGTTCTGTCGAACGATGTCTTCTTATCCAGTAGGTTGTAGGGCCAGCTTCTTCTATGATTGTATGTGGTCCTGTCCAACGTGGTCCAAAAGGCGGCTTCAAATGGCCATAGACTCGTTCCATGACCTTCTGACCCGCAACGAAAGGTTTTGGTGGTTGGATTTCTCCTGCGTAACGCTGCCGGTAACGGTGTTCATTCATGTGGGCTTGTCTTCGTCTTTGTTGTACGTCTGATCGGGAATCTTGTTGATCTTCGCCTTCCGTAGAGGTGGCCATGAACCATTCGCCAGGACGTTGGAGCTCGTATCCCAGTAGCAACCTAGCGGGAGTTTCTTTGGTGGCGGCGTTTCGACGACAGCGCACGTTCCAGAGCGCCTTGCTCAAGTGCTAATCCCAGGTAGAAGGGTTTCGACCTTGGAGTTGGAGGCGAATGCAGTTTTTAATTTCCTGGATTCGACGTTCTGTCGGGTTGGCTCCACTGCTCCAGCAATTAGTCCCAGTTCGTTAAGCGGTTATTAATAAAATGTCTTACATATTCCTTAAGAGTTTTATGTGATCTTTCTAAAGCTCCATTTGTTTGTGGGTGGTATGCAGTTGTCTGCAACTTTTTTGTTTTAAGTAATCTACAAACATCCTTAAATAAATCTGACATGAAACTAGCACCTTGATCTATTAAATTTTTTTTTGGAATTGAATGTTTACAAACTATATTTTCAACAAAAACTTTAGCAATCGTTTTGGACTCTTGGTTAGGGATAGGTATTGCCTCAGAATATTTAAATAAATCATCTTGAAATGTAAGCAAGTATTTATTTCTGTTTTCGGATAAATTTAATGGTCCTACCACGTCTAAAAAACATAAATCAAACGGATTTTGAGATGTATCGGTTATTTCCATAGGAGCTCTAACATTTGGTTTTAATAATTTATTTTGCTGACAACTATCACATTTTTTTTTTTTTTTTTATAAAATTCTTAACATCTTGTTTCATATTATCCCATTTATATTTTAGCTGTAATCGTTTTAATGTTCTTTTTATACCTTGATGTCCTCCGACAGGTGTTTCATGATATTCTTTTAATAACTTAACTTTTTCCTCTTCATTGGTTATTAATACTGTATCATGATAAAATATCTTTACTACAATATTTGAATTTCTAAATATATGTCTAATCATTAAGCGAGTTATTCCCCAATTTAATTTATCCAACCCAGCACCTATTTTTGGAACTGCCACTTTCTCTATTCCTAATTCCATTAACAAATTTTTTAAATTCATCAAAGTTTTATACATTCCCTCATGATTGGGTTTGTCAAAGAAATATTCTTTTATTATTAAATGGAATATAAACTAATTATTATTCTTTCGATATGCAACCTCATACAATGTGTGGTTTAAATTGTGCCCCGAGTCACCGAAATACCCTGTATAGTAAGTCAATTAGAAAGTTATTACCATCTGCGACAAAGAATTATTTACCAATTACAATTAAAAACGTACTGTTGTGCCCTTATCTAGCATAAGTTAAGGGTTCTTGAGCTGATGTCCGTAAAGAAAACACTCGATGATGTTTTATTGGTTTTTATTTATTAACGTTGATTTGACGATGTTACAACGACGATTCCACGGACGACGGACGACGAACTTATAAATAATGTGAAGACGGACGACGGACGTTCAAAAGACGATTTTCAAATTGGGATATGTTACTTTTAGTTTTGACGAGAATTTAGAATGGCACTTTGACCACAAATGGTCTTTTCCACAAAAGGAATAATTGAATGAATGACGAATGAATGAATGATGATCCTTAATCTAGCATTCCCGGACTATTTATGCCCTCGGCCTACCTACGCACTTTTATCCCTACTTTACTTAAACCTAAGTGGGCGTATGGTACGCCCAAAGTCACCTCTGCATTGTTGAAGACAATGCAGTGTCGACATTTGTATAATCAAACAAAGAACTACGAGGAATACTTGGAAAGAAACACTTATCACTATGAGAAAATATTATAAAGTAATTTAAAACAACTTATTGTTGTGGCAAAATATTAGAAGGGAATTTTTATAAACTTATCGGTATAAGAAAATAATAATATAATTAATTATAAATGCGATTTACAGGATTCGTAACAGTACTCTTAGAAATAGAAGAAAACAAATAAAAAGCAAAATTTATCTGTGATAGAGGAATAAAGAATCTTCCAAAGTTGGTTATTGGATAACCAATAATGGCTCAACTAAAACCAAAATTAAATAAGGAATGGAGTCGAAGGCAAAGAATATCATCGAACTGCATTCATGTTAAACCAGCTGTTAGTAATGTTACGACTACTCCTGTTTCCTATAATGAATCTAGTCGGTTTTCCATGTGATACTTTCGTATACTTATTTTTAGCTTTACTACAAAGCAAGTTAAAAAACACTACATCTTTCGTACCCTCATATTTTTATTAGCTTTTTACTTTACCAACAACCATGAGTAGATAGAAAATGAGAGTTCTGGACCGGAAATGGCTCCCCTGCTCCCCATGACTCATCAACTCGCTGACGTCATCCGCGTCATCGACGCAATGACGTCACAACCCCCTGACACCACCACCCCCTTCACCCCCCACCACCCTAGTGCCCTTTTATATATATATATATATATATATATATATTTTTTTTTTTTGTCGAGCGTTGGGATCGAACCTAGACTAGGTTTGGTCGAAAGCCGGGCGTCTTACGCTCTCGGCTACCGGAGGAAATTGGTTAAGACGTTTAAATAACGTTCTGGAGGAGAAGTCGTTCGCTCTTATCAGCGAGCGGAAATGTGATAAATAATACTCACCAACATTTATTCTTTTTTAAAGGAGGAATGAAATAATAAACGCAAAAAATAAATTTAATACATATATTCAAAATAAAAAAACATATAGAAAATAAAAACTATACAGAAAGCGCATGGGCAACATATCCCACCCAACATATATAATACATATATACAGGGTGTTCCCGTGACTCGGGGCATAAAATTAACCACATATACTAGAGCAAAAATGATGACGATTCGTGAAAAAAAATTATTATAAAAGTCTTCAAATGGCCAAGATATGGGCCATCAAAGTTCAGAAATTTTAACACATTTTTCTAAATATTTTCAAAACCATTTATGGTAGAGGGTTGAAATTTGGTACAGAGTAAACAAACATCATGTAAAATCATTGAACCAATTTTGACTTTGATCGGACGACGGCAACCATGTTATACAGGTGTTCCTAAAATTTGTTTGCTCAGAACTTTTTTGTTTGTTCGTAACCCTACATTTTTTTTGTACTTTTTAATAGAAAATTTATTTTCGAAACTTTTTTCACTCTTTGAAAATTTTGATAACATTAACCGTTTGCGAGTTAAACGCGAAAATATTAAGCTTCGATTTCAATGGTAACACTAAACACAATAATTTTAGAAAAAGTTGGCCATGGCAATTAAAAAAAAAACAAATTGAGCCGTCAACTTGCTTATGTAGTTTAAACATAAAGTTGTTTGTTAATGAAGTTTTTATGAATTTTGCGTGTTCAAAATGGACAATTACACATTTAGTGAACAAACTGACATGATTTTGACATTGGGAGAATGTCATGGAAACGCCGTAGCAGCCGCTAACCGTTATCGAGAGAAATTTCCGAACCGCAGAGCGCCCAATCGAAAAACATTTTTAAGAATTGAAACCCGTTTAAGGGAAAATGGGACGTTTAAGCCGAATTTTAGTAACAACGGTAAAGTCAGATCAGTCCGAACAACCGAACTAGAAGAAGATATTCTAGACTACGTACAAGAAAATCCTACAGCTAGTACTTTGGATATGGCGAGGCATTTTTTAACGTCAAAAACAACTATCTGGCGTGTTCTTCACGAGCAACAGCTTTATCCATATCATAGTTATAAAGTTCAGGAAGTTCGACAGGCTGATTACCCACTACGACTGCAATATTGTCAAATAATGCAGCACAAAATCCAAATTGATGATCAATTTTTAGAAAAAATACTTTTTGCAGATGAATCGACATTTTCTAAAGATGGAATCATCAATTTGAGAAATTCACATAGTTGGGCGGACGAAAATCCAAGATTTAAGAAAGCTTGGAAATCGCAATGGAGGTTTTCTCTTAACGTTTGGGCTGGCATTGTGGGCGATGTCATTATAGGACCCGTTTTCTTGCCGTCAAGGCTGGATGGCCATACATACAGGGGACATTTAGAGCAATTATATGATTTTTTAGATGACGTTCCTTTAAACACAAGACAAGAAATGTGGTATATGCATGATGGTGCTCCTGCGCATAGTACACATGCTGTCCAAGAATTTCTATGTGAACGGTTTCCGGAACGGTGGATTGGACGAGGAGTGGATGCACCGATAAGTTGGCCCCCCCGATCGCCGGATCTTACACCTCTAGATTTTTATTTATGGGGACGCATTAAATCGCTTGTGTACTGCGTTGAAATAACTTCAGTTGATCAACTGAGGTTACGAATTGTTGATTCATTTGATCAACTTCGAACTGAAATCAACGTCCTCAGCAGAGTGCGCTTTAATTTAAGACGGCGATATCAGGCGTGCATTGAAGCCGGCGGGAGTGTTTTTGAACATCTGCTTTAGTATTTTTTTTTGTTCTGTTTTATTTATTACCATTTGTTTATAATTTTATTGTTCTTGTTCATATTTTTGTTAGAATTTTTATTATGTTCTTGTTTGTTGTTACCGCGAAAATTAAATTTATTGTTTTGGAAATTACATTCTTTTATTCAATTAAAATAAATTAACACTGGATTTAACTAAATCTACACTGAGAAATTTATGCAAATAATGGTTATTAGATCAGTTCGTTTTTCAATTGTCATCGCCTTCTCAGATCTTGCGGAATATGTTTTATTTGTTACGATTGAAATCAAAGCTTAACAGTTTCGCGTATAACTCGAAAACAGTCAATGTTATCAAAATTTTCAAAGAGTGAAAAAAGTTTCGAAAATAAATTTTCTATTAAAAACTACAAAAATAAATGTAGGGTTACGAACAAACAAAAAAGTTCTGAGCAAACAAATTTTAGGAACACCCTGTATAACATGGTTGCCGTCATCCGGCCAAAGTCAAAATTGGTTCAATGATTTTGCATGATGTTTGTTTACTCTGTACCAAATTTCAACCCTCTACCATTAATGGTTTTGAAAATATTTAGAAAAATGTGTTAAAATTTCTGAACTTTGATGGCCCATATCTTGGCCATTTGAAGACTTTTATAATAATTTTTTTTCACGAATCATCATCATTTTTGCTCTAGTATATGTGGTTAATTTTATGCCCCGAGTCACGGGAACACCCTGTATAATACAACATATATTAATACATATATTCAAAATAAAAAAACATATAGAAAATAAAAACTATACAGAAAGCGCATGGGCAACATATCCCACCCAACATATATAATACATATATATAATACAACATATATTAATACATATATTCAAAATAAAAAAACATACAGAAAATAAAAACTATACAGAAAGCGCATGGGCAACATATCCCACCCAACATATATAATACATATATATAATACAACATATATTAATACATATATTCAAAATAAAAAAACATACAGAAAATAAAAACTATACAGAAAGCACATGGGCAACATATCCCACCCAACTACGATGTTAAAACCATCACTAGCCGTCTGGCGGAAACAAAAATTTCTTCAAAATCATCCCAGATTTTGAGCACAACACAATTTCTTTCGGTTAAAATGTCAATTTTAACAATAATTGTTTAAATTTTCATTAATTTTGACAAAATATTCACAATAAAATTAAATTTAATACAAACAAAAAACGCTACATTTTACTTAAGGTCTACTTAACTATTAATATATATATAAAACATACTTAAACTCTACTCTTAATACTATGATGACCCCAAGCTAATGTGTTTATACCATCGGCATCGACACATCGCTTGGAGTCATTGGGTGAAAGAGCCAATTTATTCTGCAAAACAGTAAAAATAGTGTGATTAAAACTGCGAAATAATAATTGCTCCCGACACAAAACAGATTTCGAATTTAAACAATTTAAATAATTTTGAAACGTTAATTTTTCTTTAACTACGGCCTTCTTAACCCCTTTTGACTTTTTGGTAACCCTCCCATCAGCAACCCGATTCGCATAAACTTTAGATCTCAAACCCACAAATTCCGTCATTACCTTTCCGCAATTTTCATCCTTCATCTTACCTAAAACCGCTTTATTTTGTAATGGGATGTCAAACCGATTATCGGGACTGTAGTTGGATGTGTCAAATTTATCTATATGTGATTTAACATCTTTATATACATCTTCAGAATTAATTAAAACGGTAAAACTGTCGGTGTCCATATAACATAAGCGAATTTTCTCACCATACTTTGGTTTCAAAAAATCATAATAAAAATTATACATTAGTAATTTTGAAAGTTCCAAAACCGTAAAACCAACGTATATAGGTTTGTCGTAAACGACATGAAGCCGCTCCATTTGAATAGCCGAAAACGATTCCGTAAATATTTTAATATTTTTAAAATTTAATTTTGCGATTAAACTTCGAGCTCCAAGGCGCGGTCGGCCTGCGGTTCCGTCAGCCCGGATATCCTCCCAACTGGTTACTAATCTTACATCGACTCGCTTATCGACATTTTCCATCGTTTTACCGAAAACCGCGTTGTTCATTAATTTAAAAAAATCCTTTTCAAAATCATTTTTAGCCGATTGTCGTAATTCCGTATTTTTGTCGATGTAACATTTTAACCAGGGGGATTGTTTAAACGTTAAAACTCTATTAATTTTGCTAATAATAAGACCGTGAGCAACGGCTTGCTTTAAATTTCTATAATGAATAACGTAGTTTGGCTTGTCGAATAAATTTGGAATTAATCGCTTATCGCTCTCACATTTACAGTTTGGAGGTATTAAATTCTCCGCTAAAAACGGCAGATCATTATGCGCATCATGTAAATGTTCGGGATAAGCGATATCTACATCTAAAATAAAACCAAAGTCAGAATCATCTGGCACATTATTAATATTTAAATTTTGAATTTCGTTTTCAGGTAACCATCTAAAATCAGAAACAGGTAAAAATTGAGACATTGCCCACCCATACAAATTATTAGCGTCCCAATACATTAAGAACGTTGATGGCGAATTGGGGTCATGATTTTCCATGTATTTATTATTGGCTTTAGCGTGTCGTAGGGAGCATTGTGAAATACCTCCACGGATACCTTTCTTAATAAAATGGACCTGATCTATATCCGTTAGTAATTCCAATTTAATTTTTGTGAACTTTAACATGGCATCCCAAGAAAGTCCTGGGGCCGTATAGTAATGAGCCGGGTCTAAACCATAAGTTTGAAAACAAACTCGCCTGAATTTCTCAAATACATCAGCTAGTAACAGAACATCGGTTTTTAGATACAAATCGGAATAGTCTTTTAAATTTTGACAATTAAATTGTTTCCACACACATTGAGCATGGGAATACTCCTCATCGGTTATATCCTGGAATGTTAATTTGTTGAAAAAAGCGCTTTTAGGCGGTAAGGAAGTTACGTTTAATTTATCCAGAGAATCCATATAACCATAGGGAAATATTCCTTTTTTACTCAATAATCTAAACTGATCATTGTGTGGAAAAAATTTACGTATATTAATTAAATCAAATTCTCCAAGGTTTCCGGCTAAAGAATCCAATGATGAAGCCATAAACCTAAATGAATCTACAAATCTTAATTTGAAAAAAACATTTTCGGCTGTATTGGTTTCGTCAAATACTCTATCAACCAACACCCTCTTACTAAAACTGATGTATTTTTCTTTATTGTTCGGTAATACATCAAGTCCATCATTATCTGCATCAGCCATTTCCTTAATAAATAAATGGCAATCATAACCACTAAAATTGTGAAAAAATATCGGAATAAAATTTTGAAGTTTGAAATTTAGATTACAATTTGTATGGGCGGGGCCACGGTATTTACCGCTTATGTGACAATGGTCCCGAACTTTAACCTGTTCTAAATTAAATGGATTTTGGCAAATAAAACAATTTTTAGCCGAATCAAAATTCCGTTGCTCATCGGTCGTTAAAGGCAGCATTGGTTTCACGGTTTTAAAATATTCTTTATAGATAAATTTGACGTCATCGATTAATTTAGATATAAAAACTTGTGGTGCATCCGGTCCCGTATACGTTTCAAATTTGCTGAAACTATTATCAATAGTAGAAACGATATAGTAAGCAAAACTATACGGTTGATGCATTTCAATTTTTTCAGTAAAAGATTTAGAACTACTCTGCTTACAATAATCGATTGGCTTTAATATCGACTCAAAATCAGCGTATATAACAAAAGGAGCCATCTGAGTGAATTTAAAATTGTTAAATTCTAAAATATTCTGGGGGGTGTATAAGCCGAAAAAATTAGGTTTTGATTTTAAATCGGTTTTAGGTAAAACGGTCATTACATGATTGCAATCATGCAGTTGATGTGCGTTTAACCGTTCTTGAGATGAAAATCGCGTTAAACATCCATCACAGAGATGTATAGATCCGTTACGATTCGAAATCTGGTTTGAAATTAACCTTGAAAGATTTTGAATTAAAACGAAATGACCTTTACCGTTTTCATATAAATAAAGCAAATTTATATGAATATCGCGTCGCTGTTTAGTAAAATAAATTGGCCCTTCCACCGTGAATTTATCCTTATTACTACTTAACAACTCATAAACATTTATACTTAAATTATTTAATTTTTCTATCTTAACAATATCTCTTAAATTAACGGGGAACGTAATACCTTCTAAATTTAGGGCGTCACTATAATGGGGGTAGCTGGAAGTCCGGTCCCGATGATGTTCGGTGGGATGAAGAGCTGCCGTCAAACACCACGCCAGGCATGCATCGTCCTCGTAGTTTTTGACGTTGATGCATGCATGTTTTTCGGAAATCACCTTAGGCAGACGTATGTATGATGATCCGGGTATTGGTTCAAATTTATTTATGTTGAGGAGGAGGTGTGATACGGAGAAAAAGGCCCATCCAGAGTCGCGTTCTTGAAATTCTTCTGTTTGGGTTAAAATTTCCCGACACATTTCAACGTACGCCTCATGCAAATCCGTACCTGATGAAATCACTTGAAATTTGCAATTAAAGTTTTTCTCCGATATCACCACATCCTCATCTCCATTTTCATCAAACGCCGCTTTAACAAAATTCGCCATAAACTCAATTTGGGCCTTTATTGAGGGACCATAACCATCCAGACTACCCTCAATCAGTCGTTTAACGGGCGCTTCCGATCTTGTTAGGAATGTTGGTATATCATCATCGGGTAATACATTAGCGATTCTATATGTGCAAACCCTGCCTTTAAAACATGACTCCAACCTGTCGACGCACTCTTCACCCTCAACCGGCGATGTATGCGCCAATTTGAGATGCGCTCGTAGGTGGGTGGCGGATATGAAGGCCGTATCACAAATAGGACATACATTGGGTGATCGCTTCTTGGGTGAAGGAGGCAATATTACCGATGATGATGATGATGCGCCCGTATTTTCCAACGACGTGAGGGGTTGGCGTTTCGGTGGAGGAGGCGATGTTGATACCCCACGCTTAGCCGGACCGGAACCAATATTCTTCAAAGGTGGCGGTGGTGTTACATAACGATCTTTACGCGGAACATTTAACCCATGGGCCGTTCTGATGTGTCGGTTCAAATGGTCAACTCGCGAAAAGTGTTTCTCACAGATGTGACAGGTAATGTCCAATTCGCGCACATCGCCGTGTTTCAACCATAAATGTCGCTTGAGGTTGCGTTTGAGGGTAAAAACGCTATCGCACTTTTCGCACGGAAACATTTTGGAGAGTGTTTATTATAAATGTTCGCGATCGATGCTAACACTGAACTAACGCATCGCTGGACTTGTGATTAGAGTTATACTAGACGTTATCAGAAAGTGGTCATGTGATCCGGGGCGCGGTAGGAAGGTTACACGCGGTGATCACGTGATCAAGTAGAAGCTAATTGGGTGCGGCAGGAAGCTTACACGCGGTGATCACGTGATCCTGGGTGCGGCAGGAAGTGACTCCCCAGCTCGTGCTGATTACGTGATCAAGCGGAAGCCGATGAGGAGTTTATTCTTTCCAAGTATTGCATCACATAGAAATTAATTTCCGACAAATTATTTAAACAGAATTCTTCAAGGACCACCTTAGGCGTACTGTCCAACTGTAGAGATTTAATATATTCACTAAAATTTAGTCCATCCAAAAGATTCAATTTATAATTAATTAGCGTCTCCATCGCTAAAATCTTATCGGCGTCCGTTGAATGAAGTAATATCGGTATAAATACGTTACTTTCAGGATCCTCAATCTCATATGTTAGATATAGGTAATCGTCATCGTCAAATTCGATCTTTAGGTTCCCTTCAGCCAATAGCAGGGTCCGCGGGAAAACCTCTACATTGAAACGCATTAGTTTCAGGGTAGAAATTAGTTGCTCCCAATCTTCGCGTAAAAAGGTGATTTGATGCGATTGAGATTCCAAACCCTTACATGTTTTAACTATAAACTTTACACAATTTATACCCCCTCTAGCGGCACTAATTCCAACTTTAATGTTGAAAGCTTCACTCGAAAATTGCGTTTCACCGATAAATGCAGTCTCATTTTTTATCAATTCACGATATCGATTCCACTGCAGGTCTATGGGATTCCAATAATCGAAGATGGGTTCCTCTTCACAGACAACGCTCACTGCTTCGCTCTCCATTGCTGATATACTACTGAATTTAAATGTGTGAAGGTGGTGAATATATTTCATCACCCCCCACCCCCCCTCCACAAATTTCCTGGTTTAATAATTTATAGGAATTGATAGATTGGTCGAAATTATTGTGGAGAGGAGGGATTTCAATTGATCTAAAATTGTTATATACGGACAGGTTATCCCTATTATCGATAGACTCCTGTCAGAGATGTCAACAACCTCTTTTAAATATTCATTGTATTGGAGTATTCGATCGTCGACAAAGAAATTAAAGATACCATCGGTGCCTTTGTAAACCCCATTGAAAGAAGTTGGGATTCCCGGAAACAGTTCACCAATCGAAACTATAACTTTTTCCTTTCTAAAGTAATTAAAATCCACTTGAATAGCGTGCATATTGTCGAAAAATATGTAGGGTAATCCGTAATTGCTCGTAACTACGCCGTTAACTCGAGTAAAATTGTTAAACCCCAACTCGGTAGAAGCGAATGACTGCACAGACCGTACATTCATACTCTGAAAGTCAATTCTATATATCGAATTTCCCATTATAAGTATAAGGTCATCTGCCGTAGGTGAGATGGTTGCTTTATAGCTATAGTCTACCGCGCGAAAAGCACCTCTCAAAGTCGGTAACCAATCATTTATGTCTATGGGATTACGTTGTATCGGTCGTTTGGACTTTAAATCAATTAACCAAACCCATTGTTTGTAAAACACATAAACGGTTTGGTAGCGGATTAAAAAACCGGAAAATTTCGAATCCACATCGCAAACGTCTCTAAATACTGTTGGTTGGGTGGGTTTTATTGTAGGAGGTATCATGCTCCAAGATGATGCGACCGTTGGAATCGTGGTTGACGATGATGTATACGCTTTCGATCCGCCGTATATAGCTTGAATCGCAGCAATATCTCTGTTACTCAACTTGAAATCTTCAATTTTCATATAACCATAGTTGGGATGCATTATGGAATCAAGTTCAACACGATGCATTAAACCCAATGAATGACCGATTTCGTGTACCATTACCAAAAAAAGGTTGTATTTCCCATCCACGGTAGAGTTGGTTAAATCAAACTCCAAGTCCGCATTTATATGAATTTCAGTAGCGCGCTGATTAATATTGGGGTAATAGGCGTGAGCTAATACCCCGTTTTTGAATATACTACCGCACATCGACCCCGAGTTCTTTATGCACGTGTGATTGAAACCTTTAAACTCGATTAGAATGTTAACGTCGGTAAATGAGCTTTCAAACTTTAAATCTATATGTTTAGCCCAAACCCCAAATGCCCTTTCAACAATGTCGTGAAATCCCTTTGGATATTTATTGTAGATGGCCCATTTAACTATTGGTATCCCCCACTTTCGATGTATCACATGTTTAGAGTCTGCTGAAATGTCTTCCAAATCCTTATTCCCACATCTAGACTTACCAATCAAATCCAAAGTTTTAAAATCGACTTCACCCGATACTGGTATGTGAAAATATTCCTGTAATCTACGTAAACCTTCCCCCATTGGTGTATCCCCCGTTTGATGATGATGACGATGATGTAAACCGCTCAGATTTCCGTTTAAATATCCGAATGCGTTGAGATATTTATAGATTTCCATATCTCTATCACCCTCCATTGCAATTTGGGGTGGGAGTAAGCAGATCGTGTAGGTTAAAATAACTCTTAGAATGTACATGTTAACGCGACGGAAGTTGGATATTGAATGGCTGGTGGATGTGTGAGGAATCAAAATTATACACACGAAATTCTAAATATAGATATATTGATAACAATAATTACATTAAAGATTTGACATAACCTTTTGTAAAAAATTTTTTAAGATTATAGCGTTGTTTTGTGAGCAAACCGCCGGAGCGCCGTTGTGGAACCAACAGGGGTTGGAAGTCTGGGTCAATTTGGTCCGATCTTCAACCTCCTCCACGGAAAATTCTTCGGAAAAATCCGTCACCACGTCTCTAACAGTTAAAGCCTGATGACAGCGATACCGATAACAGGGTCTGCTTTCCAAAAACTGTTTCTTCTGACTCCCCTTCACATACACCTCATCATAGAACGATAGTATGTCGTCTATTAAATTTAGCCCCATTGGTATATCCATCCATCCCCCGATGTAAGATAGTTTGTGGTGTTTTCGCTCCAAGTATCTGGCGGATCGCTGGTCTTGAACCGATAAGCACTTAAAGGGCCTGTCTGCCTTGAAGTGTAGATGTACTGCATAGTCGGTGATTAGATCGAAAAGTGTAAATTCTTTAACGATGAACTCGGAGCCGATATAAAAGCCCTGAACATCGACTACCGCTCTACGAATAGCTCTACACAACTCCATAACTCTGAATGACGTGCTCAATCGAAATTGTTTCAATTAATAACAATTGATACCTCCCCACTCAGCGGTTTATAGGTATACATAGATTCCTGTATTAGGATACAGTACGCCTTCGTGTTGGCGGGAAAATCTTTAGCACTTTGAATTTCAAGTCGCACTTCACACGACGCAGATGGAGCCGCTTCCTCATCATTATTCTTTGTGGTATCAATTACGAATAGAGGTCTATTCTTGAAGCTGTTAAAGTCCATTATCGGTTGTTTTCGGTTAGATTCCCAAATGTATGGTTGAAATTCTGTATACATTTTATATAGCTCGACGTAATTTTCCTTTGCAAAATTCAAATTCATAGACTCGAATGGGTAGGAATATGAATTTAAATAGACTTTAAGATCTATAATGTTCAAGTGATCGAAAAGTGTACAATCCGCCCCAATTTGATCCTTTCGATTTGTTTGGAATGCTACTATGACGTATTGCGGTCTGCCCCTGTTGGTGGTTGATGTAACAGACCAAATCTCTTTATTCCCCTGTCTCATATATGGCAATTCATAAAAAGACCATTTACGGAATGGTACCGCTATAATCGAATTTTTATTTAACCCGTCCAAAAGCTTAATCTTCACCGATGGGCTGGGATAAACGTGCTTCGCCAACAATGATACCGTCTTTAGGGTGAACTCTGTCGTGCTGGGGTCGGTAGTAGCGGCACCTTTACCTGGTGTGGACTTGAAACAGTTTGAATCTGTGCGGCTTCTGACAAACCTAAACTTGAAACGCCCCCTCATAACTTGATTGTAATCTCGGAATAGTCCAAAGATGTGCGCCAGTGGGATTTGAAATACGAAATTGTTGTTTACGTTGTCTATCGTGGGTAGGGCTCCTTCAGGAGGCCATTTTAAACCGGCGATTTCCAATGATTTACATTCCACATCGTTATGTTGCAGAAGGGTTCTAATTAGCGATGTCAGTCCTGGTTCACGAACCCGTTCTATTTCCACGCCGTTATGCTCGAACGCGATATACTCGAAAAGAAATGCCGGCAAATTGTGTGTTAAAGTTACGACATCCGTAGGAACCTTTAAATTTTTAACAAAGCTACCCTCAATTCGTATATAGCTCTCGAAAAAGGAGAATAAAACATCCTCTTGATTCAATTCGATGGTAAACACATCGTTGTTTTGAAACGAATTTGTTGAAGGATGGTAGCTATGCACTTCTTCCCTAGCGATAGAATTATCTACGATGGGATCCCGATATATGCTTAATTTTTTTGTTGACATGATACCCCAATTGTCGAAGGAAGCGAACGTTGTCCGGACGCAATGAAGTCTTTCTGCAGACTGATCTACAAGTTCTCTTGCGTTTACATTTATATCCTTTGCCCTTTTTCATGGTGGGTGACGTTGTAGTTTGGGATACTCCGCTGGGAGGTGTTTCAAACATAAAACCCATTATGCTATACGCTTTAGTTCTAATATAATTACGATCTCCTCTCCTCTAAAGTTTACCAATCTACCGCGCTGATCGAGTAGTCTAAGTGTAATGTTCGTTATCGGTCGGTCGGTGTCGACTGAAAAATAAATCGGGTTTCTGGGTTCTATATTTATACTGAACCCAGGATCGACCGCCGGCGCAAATTCGTATAGCGTATGTGAGAGCTTATTGTTGTAATATGACCCCGAAATTATATTACACTCCACGCGAACGGACGTTACACGTATTATATTTACTGGGAGATCGGATCTGTGTAATTGTCCCGGGTTTAGTGTACGTTGGGAGAATCCTAAAATTGTTGCGATCGAATCAGATCCAGCAAAATCAATCTCCAAGTAGTCGCTGCTAATTTCACACTGTAAGGTATTGTTATTAGCCTTGAGTGACAACAGACCCTCCGGTCTATCTATCTTATCCAATCCGGCTCGACGTAGAATCTCCTTTTGCAAATATTTTTCAATGTCCGATATTTCGTATACGCCCGTAGGAATTTCAATCACCTCTTTTGAAATCTTCAGCTGCTGCTGCTGCTGCTGCTGCTGCTGCTGTTTGTTGAATGAGTTTACTATGGTATAGTGGAATTTATCGTTCACTCCCGTTTCAATGTTTGGTATGCTGTTATATGTGTACAGACCAATCAACCCCAATGAATAACTGAATTTTGGATCAAGCTCAATAGGAGGAAAGTATTCCTCGGAAATTTCGCTCTTTGTGCCAACCAGTGTGAACGTCTGCGACATTATCATACATATGACCCGTTTCCCGTTTGAACAAGGAATTTTATACATAAATGACCGCAGTTGTACTGATTGTCCTTTTGGTAATTGTCATGGTTGTAGATAATTTTAGTGCCTTTAAGGTACCTCAAAAGTTCCTTGGGAGGTTTAAGGTCCCCAAAACTATCAAAATATAACACCGTATTGTTTGATTTCCTATAGGCTACCCAATGTGTTCCATCACCGCTTTGATTGTCCAAATTTACCACCGCCGCTTCATCCCTTTTAGCTCCCCCTTTAGGCAGCGTGTTTCGCATATATACACCGCGAAATTTTGGGATTTTTAAAGACTTGGCATAACGTAGTATATCGAAATTGGTTAGAGGTCTCTTGGGTAGCCGCATTAAAAGTTTTTTTGAGTATTCCTCTTAGTCTTGGACAAATATACACCCAATCCCTTTTTATACTTTTTAATGTATATACCGCTCCCAGTCTTTCCGATTGCGATGTCCTCCATTGTCTTATTATGACGCTCAGCTTCTTTTAATTTTTCCTTGGCCTCTTGGGTTTTCTTTACCGCTCTATAGACTCCAGCCGCGCCACCGGAAAGCGCGCTGAGAGCTGACAGTCCGGCAAATATTGCAGGTAAAAGCGGTAATATTCCTCCTCGTTTAATTGGAATAGGGATTGTGCGGGGGATTTTAACTTTTCGCTTTCCACCTACTGACTTTACGGCTATGCGGGCGCCTTTCAACGCCAGGCGAGCAGCCTCCCGCAAACTATCGGTGTTTTTCGGTAAATCATTCACGATGCGTTTAACTAAACCCTTTTGAAATGTAACCGCCCCTTTCGATTTCGTTGATCCACCCCGTCGACGGTGTATACGTTTAACGCCTTTACGTTTATGTCCCATACCTAATTTGCGTTTCGCTTTCATAGTGTTTGTAACAAACCACGCCGCCGTCTTTTCACCAAACGATGAATCTTTGGCTTTCACCCTCTCCCAAGCGGTTTCCTCTAAACGCCTATCGGCCTCGTGACGTTGGTCTAGCGTTTTATTATCGCGATAGGCTATATCGTGTTTTCTACAGGCGCGGTCTAATGGATTTATACCCGTTTCACCTCGAGCCAAGCGCTTATCCAACTTTGTTCCGGGACCGCAAAATTGATATCCCGGAATGTGTAACTCTATGGGTAGTTTATTGATTATTGAATTTAAAATTCCTCCTCCACTCTGAACTGGTGTTGTGTTACCTCGAACGAGCATTACACTCAAGTGAAACAATTTCAAAGATACCGCAGGCCTTTATATACACGTGCGGGTGCGCTAACTTCACAGTGCATCGTTGACAGCATGCGTGTGGTGAAGCACCCGTCTCTAACGATACCATTGACCGATCTCGATCGACTAATATCGGTGTCTAAAGTGTCGCGTAGACATAGTGATTTAATGCCCAACAGTTTACGCGCGATCGTCTGCGGACCTTCTGGTTGCGGGAAGACTAATTTAATTTTAAATCTGATTTTTGATGAAAACGGATTGGTGTTTGAAAATATCTATATTTACTCAAAGTCGCTGGAGCAACCGAAATATGAACTTTTAAGTCTAGTCTTGAATCGACTTCCAGAAATTGGGTTCTATCGATTTAGTGATAATGATGATGTAGTGGATCCCAATGATGCTAAGGAGAATTCGATTTTTATATTCGATGATGTGGCTTGCGATAAGCAAGATAAAATTAGATCGTATTTTTGTATGGGCCGACACCGAAACGTTGACTCTTTCTACCTCACACAGACTTATACCCGTATACCCAAACATCTAATTCGGGATAACGCTAACGTGTTAGTCCTTTTCAAACAGGATGAGGTGAATTTGAAACATGTATATGATGAACATGTAAATACCGATATGAAGTTTGAGGATTTCAAAGAGATGTGTAGACGTTGTTGGAACGATGGAAAGTATAACCCGTTAATTATTATGAAAGACTTTGAAATTAAAGATGGCAGGTATCGTATAGGCGTGGATAAATACATCTACCCAGATTGAAATGGTTCATTGATAATTGGGATGGGTTTGCGCGAGGTTGTCATCGATGGCCAATAGACGTAGTAATAAAGATAAAGTGAGCAAGCGTTCAAACGTTGAACGTGATAAAGCTATAGTAAACATCACGAATGCGATAAAACGAAAACGCCTATCGCTTCGTTTAGGCCAGGAACGCGATGACGCGCTTATCGCCAAACTCCACCGACCTTTAAACGATACTTTGAAGGATATATCTAAACAATTGGATGATGTAAAGGAACCGCTAAAATTACATCGAATTCCCCAGAAAAAAATTAAGGGTGAAATTAAAGGGATGAAAGATGTAGGGGAATTTGAGGTTAAAAGTCCGAGTGTAATCCCCAAAGTTTCTCAGCTGTTTGAAAATGCGGCGAGAGCCGATGATGATGTACCGAAATCCCCATCGGCCTGGACAATGATAAAGCCTGAAGCTAAATTGGAGGGTATACCTATTGGGAGACTACCCGCTGAAATTAAAGATTTTTATTATATGCAAGGTAAGCGGGATTCGATTGATCATAGAATGGGTATACGGTTCGACGCGAAAGCGGATGGGTGGAAGATTGGCTCAAAACCCGTCGAATTTACTGACACACATATAGTTCTTGATGGCGGTAAATTAAATATTCCCTCCAGTCTCGGTTTGTATGAGCTCATACAATTGAAAGGTCCTAAAAATTATACGGAAGAGGATCTTCAGAGGTACAAAGAGATTCTAAGATTTACAGGAGCTCATAAACAGAACTACACCGGACCTATCGCTAGTAACCGCTCCGAAAAATATATTAGAATTATTAAACCGCTATTTAGCTCCAGTGTGGGTGAAACCGCAGGGTCAGGTCTTTTAGAGGTGAATTCCGATCGGGTTCAGTATAAGTATTGGGATGATGTGAACGAATTGGTAGACCGATTAAGGTTGTTGTACGCATCGTATGCGGCCGGAAACAATTCGCATAGAAACGAGATTGCGTATATTATAGAAGAGCTTAAAGAAATCAACGTTATAGCGTAAATTATAAACATGTATGGAAGCGGTGGTGGCGGTGGTGTTGGTCGTGGAGGTGCCGGAGGCGTTGTTAGCATCGATAAATTCGGGCGTACGTTACACACATCTTCGTGGAGTAAATTAATTGACGGAGCCGGAATGCTTCAACGGGGTGTTGGACTACCGTTAACCTCATCGGGAGATTATGATATCCAGGGGCGTAGACTTTGTAATGTGCAAAGTCCATCGTTGGAACACGATTGCGTTGTAAAACTATATGTAGATGATATGTTTAAGACATTTGAGACGGCTTTTAACAATAAAATCACAAAGACACGCGCTAAATTACAAGACAATAGGGTTCTTTTTGTGAATTTAAGAGCTGGCTTTGAGGATTTGGAAATTAAGTACAATGAACTTGTATCAGAACTTCAAACCCTGCGAGATAAAATTGTTGATAGCAAAAAATACATTGATCTTCAAGTTTCTGGAAATTTGAAACCCTCGATTGAAGCGATCGAGGATCAGATTTTAAACTTAACATCGAGCTGTATGACTGATATTAAAAATCTACACACCAAAATCGATGCTGGGGACGTGAAAATTACAGAAATTTCCAATGAATTGAATGATGCTACGACGAAGCTTAAAGATTCGATTAATCGGAATTATTCGGACGTCTCCGTCACTTTAACACAACTATCCAATCAAATAACAAAGATTGGGGAGGCATTCAAATCGGAATTCGCTAATTTGATGAATAAAGTTGATCTTAACAAATCGAATATCGAGGATGTGATGAATTTATTAGATCCATCAAAGACCGGGCAGATTGCGTCGATAATTAAAACGGTTAACACCGACATACCTTTAAATATTAACCGTATTACAAATCATCAATCGGTAATGGATACCCTCATTTCGAATATGAGGCATTCGATTGCCGCGCAAATATCGCGAGTAGATCTCATGGATTCCGCGATATCTTCCAGGCTTGATATATTAGAGAAAAAAGTTGGCGTCGGACCTTAATTGTCACAATGAAGGTGTCGGATGCGAAACGTGTTATTGTGGAGGAGCTCCATCGACCTGCTAGACGTATATTCGCTAGACGCAGAACCATTCTGAAGGGGATCGATGATTTATGGCAGGCGGATCTAATTGAAATGGGCGAGTTTGCAAAAATTAATTCCGGAAATAAATATATATTGGTGGTTATAGACTGTTTCTCAAAGTTTCTCTGGATGCGCGCGTTGAAAAGTAAAAGTGCTATGGACATCGTTTCCGCCCTACGCTCAATTCTCGCGGAGGGTCGTCTACCGAGGAATCTTCAAACCGATCAGGGAAAAGAGTTCTATAATACGCATTTCAAGAAATTGATGATGGAATTTAAAATTAATCATTATTCAGCGTATAGTGTTATGAAAGCGTCGATGGCTGAGCGAGTAATTCGAACCGTTAAACACAAGATTTACAAATTCTTTAGTCTATACGGGAACCACAAATGGGTGCACCTATTGAATGATATAACATCTAGATATAACGATACAAAACATACTACTACGAAAATGAAACCGTCCGACGTGAATTCAAAATCTGTTGAGGATAGGCTTCTCGAAACGGTGTACAATAATGTTAAAATTGCCGGTAGAGGAAAGTTTAGAGTTGGAGATACCGTTCGTATCAGTAAATATAAACATGTGTTTGATAAAGGGTATTTACCCAACTGGACAACCGAATTGTTTAAAATCGTTCGAGTGAAAATCACGGATCCGATTTCGTATTTATTGGAGGACAATCTTGGTCGGCCGATTAAAGGCGCTTTTTATGAGTTTGAACTCCAGCGGACCGCTCAACCCGATATTTACCTCGTTGAAAAGGTGTTGAAAAGGAAGAAGAATAAGTTGTACGTTAAATGGTTGGGATTCGATTCATCACATAACTCTTGGATATCGAATAAAGATATATCTTAAAATTTCTTATTAATATTGATGTGAATTTTTAAATAAATTAAATTTAATTTTTAAGCGTTTTCTGTGTTACACATTCCCTCTCCAGCATTTCCTTAAGAAACCACATTAGATAATGGTTTAGTGTATAAAACCCAGTGCTTAAAAGTTTTTTCACTGTGACTGACTGTGACGATATGGACGGCAAAAAAAAACTTAGCAAATTACACCCCCCACCACCCCCTAAGCTGAGGGTAAGTCCTCCGTTACTGAGGTTTTTTAAATTTTTTAAATTAATTTCTATCTTTTAATTTTAGCCTGGGGGATTGATCGATTATTTCATGGGTATGAAATGAAATTATAACCGTAAAGATTAAAGTTAACTTAAAATTCGATTTTTCAGCGAGGATATCCTTGGAAAGACGTGTGGGGAGGTTATTACCTCCTCACCTGAAGGTAGGCCCCTCACTAGTGAGTTTTTTGATTTTTTAAATTAATTTCTATATTTTAATTTTAGCGGACCGATTTGGCGATATATCTTTCCCCCGAGATTCCGTTGTACAAAGTGCCGCGGGGATACACGGTCCTACATCCGGGCCTATTCTACAGGGATCTGGGTGACCGTGTGTCCATACTGGCGCACTTCGAATGATATGTAAGGGTATTTATTTCAATTGTTTAAATTTTCATTAATTTTCCAATTTTATTTTATTTAGATTAAACTGCTTGCCTGAATATAATTTGTTTTATTTGCTAAATTTCCGCCCCTTACCAATTTTTTCGGTCTTATAATTTTAAAAATTCATTGACTTATTAATTTTTTATAAAGGTAAAGTAATATTTTTTGGGTTATATAAAAATTTTAAACACATTTGTATGCCTGGTTGCCTACTTTAATTAATTTCAAAATAATATACCTAAATTATAATTAAACACTATTCTTATTATCTATACGTTATCTAAAATTCTGTGAATATATTCGGAGCATTCTTCACTTAAAACTATCCTAAAATTAGGTTTTACTAAACAAAATGCGCACCACAAGTTTTTATCAAATTTCACTAAATATCGAAACGTGTCCTTATCCATTATTTCATGCCCTAATCTAACGCCCCCCTCTACCTCCTCCTTAAACCCGTCTTTATCCCCATAAAAAGCTCTCTCCCACATAATTTCCATGCTGTAATCAGTATGGCACCACCTGCACACGCGCCCATGTTCCGTTTGGTAGTAAACCATCCACGCACACACTTCCGTTCTCATATCGCATTCTAAATTGGAGAACATTTCATCCCTAAAATAATATTATAATTTTATTTAATTTATAGATATTATTTTAAATTTCTAACTCACGTGTAAAACTCCGTATCTCTAAATAGGGCGCATTGGGCCATATGCGTCATTTTAAAATTTAAAAATTCAAACGTTCTACACCCCATACCAACGTTGTCATTACAATATTTGTGCTTTCCCAATTCGGCCCAATTATCCTCGAACCACGTTTGCCACAATTCCAACATTATCTTCCACGGCAATTTTTCACGAAGTCGCAACACGTCAACGCGGCTCTTGAGGGTTCGATTAACTTTTTTTTGGGCTAACTGCTGTAACGAAAACATTTTAATTTCTATCAGGTAGCGATGTTGATATTAAGACGTTTAATTTACAACTATTTCATTTAACTATAAAGATGAAACTCTTAATCTTTATCTAACCGCATTTACGTCATTGTGGAGACGCGAGCCTTTACCTCTACTGCGATTAATCCGTAATTTTTTACGATTTAATTTTTATAAATTTAATTCCGTAAAATTCGAAAATTTATTACCTTCAATGATGTTGTATTTTTTTAGAGCTGCTCCAGCATTTCATGCACCTCATCGGAACATGATTCCCTATACAACAACTTGAAGTGCGATGTTCGTATGCAAAACCCACACCAATTCATCTCATTTTCTATGAAATCGATGAAATTATCCGCATTAACTGTCATATGTTTTATGGTGTGGGTTTTACTCAATTGTTTTGCAAATCCCTGTTTCGTTCTAAAGAAACGCCGGTTGCGAGATATATACGAATTAAATGCGTATAAACAGCTTCCGCATATTTTACCGTGCTCCGTTTCGTTATACCCGATCCATGCACAAAAATTCATATCTTCTTCGCCGGCGTTCTCATCAAACAGATCATCTCTAAAAATTTATAATTTTTTATTTTTTTACAATGTATTATTTAAACTTATTTCAACTTCACCTGTAAAAATCAATGTTTCTAAACAATTGGCACTGCATTTTATGGGTCAATTTAGATCGAAATACATCGGGGTTCATAAAGTTTATTGTGTCTTGATCGCTGCAGTCGGAGTGGGTGCCCAATTCGCCCCAATTGTCTTCGAACCATGTATCCCACAATTCTAACAACAACTTCCACTGTATTTCGCGGTAAAGGGACAATAAATCGACGCGATTTTTTACGGTTGTATTAACTTTTTGTGCCGCTAAATCTTTTAGCGAAAACGGATTAACTAAAGCCATTATAATGTTGATATTAAGACGTTTAATTTACGACTATTGTATTTAACTATAAAGACGAAACTCTTAATCTTTATCTAACCACATTTACGTCATCCCACCAAACCAAGACTTTATTTCTACTGTGATTAATAGACGTTTTTATGTGATTTAAATTTTTAAATTAAATTCAATAAAATTCCGAAATTTATTCAGTACATCATGGTCCTTCCGACAATGAACATGTTCTAGATATGAGTCATTTTGGTCCCATAACTCAAATTGAAACATGCTCGCATTGTAAGCATCGTGACTTTACGTTGACTATACCTGAAACCTCATCAAAAACTCATCTATTTGCTCTAATACTTTGCGTGTTTGGGTAAAAAGGTTACACTTTAATTTTTTTTCATGTTTACTAATTAAAAATCTTTCTACTAGATGCTTGCCATGTGTATGCATTCCATATTGTATGGATTCCTGCAAGAACGTTAACCATTATTGTTTCAACTGTAACTCGTACCTAGGCACTTATCAAAATTAAAAATTATTGTTGCCGCTATGTGATTGCGGAAGCTGCTCCCCCAATTCAAGGACATCTTGCGGCTGCCCCTTTCTGTGTTTAATTGATGGATGCGCGCGCACCTTTTTTACAATAAATATTATAAATACCGGAAATATTGAAATTATAATTTAGTCCGAGGTAATCGTTCTTACTGTCAAGATGTCCCGTCTAAATATTTTGGGTTCATACGTTTTCACACCGAAGCGTTCGCTTTCATCGCTGCAGATTGATCGACCTTATCCGATTGCGATGGCCAAAAGAATTGCGTCGAACAAATGGCCCTCCGTTATTGTCGAATTGGAAGATGGTTTTTCCGTATATCTACCGTTGAGAATTGCGGAAACTATAACTGATGAAGAGATAAGGGCCCTCGAGGGGATGTCTTTGGTGTATCTGGGCACGCAAGATTTTGGGAAAGAGAATCCTGCAAATTTAATTCGATTCGAGCGAAAAATTGATAGCAATTGCTCCCCGACTTATGGACAAATTGAAAATTTGGTGACGGACCATAGCGTTCCGGAAGTGACCACACCCATCGGCAGGCGTTATTATGGAGCGACGCGAGCGCCTCTACATGAACGCGGACAAGGTGGTTTCTATTATAAATTGGGGAATGATGCTCCGGACGGACCATATTAATCTCATCCGTTATCGTGAGTGTATATATCACCCGCATTTCGAAACGATCAGTGCAGTGTTTAGATATGCTTCCTCAAGACTTGATGAGCGCTATAAAAAGTTTAAATAGCTTGAGTGTATATGTGAATAAACCGAAAGTTTCCGTTTCTTCGTTAAAAAAGAACAAAGTATATCGGGTGCGACGTTTTGTGACCGTTCCTGAATCTTATGAAGATCTTTTGGTGGAATTGGACCACGTAAGAGTATATTTACCACAACTTTACGCGGATTTTATTTGGAAAGACCTCGACAACGGACTTGAGCTACTAAATTCGGTGAAGCTTGGATTAATTTACAAGGGGTGCACGCCAGCTACGGAACGTTTGAAATTTATACTATTGTAATTCAACCTTTACAAAATGGGCGAATGTCTACAAAGTTTCCTATCTTTATCCGCCGAATTTTTGTCAGGGGGTTGTGACGTCATTGCGTCGATGACGCGGATGACGTCAGCGAGTTGATGAGTCATGGGGAGCAGGGGAGCCATTTCCGGTCCAGAACTCTCATTTTCTATCTACTACCATGCGTTTCCTTACATTCTTAATCATTTTCGCAATTATCTAAAAATAAACTTCCTTCGTCTTACTTCCTTCAAATTCTACTCATAGAATAAATTCTTATCGTGAATTTGAAATAAAATTCGAGGAAGTAGCATACATTTTGTGCCTTACTCTCGCAACACTTTCTTATTTTTTCTTATTTTCTTCTTTCTTTTTGTGATCTTATATCTCGTTTATTTCCTTTGTCTCTGAGAAGGAATAAGTCACCCATTCTGGAACAGAAAAAAGGAGAAAATATTCAGACGAAGCCCAAAGATAAAACGAAAATAGTCACATTTACATATTATGTCTGCTTCACGTACAGCAACCACACAGAAATTCACTTCATTTTACAAAATTTACATACTTTGGAGACTAGAAAAAAATACTATTTCTATGCATATTTCAGATAACTTTATTTCACTAAAAATATTAGTATTTTACATATAGCAATTTATGCTTATTTCTGCTGACTTTAAAATAAAATTAAAAAACCATGAAATATAAGAAAAAGTTTATTTCAATAATATTTCAAATAAGTAAATCTAAGATACAAAATGAGCACTACTCGTAAATGCATGACGTTGCTCAAAAGTAACATGAAGGTTATCATAATTATTACTTACTTGAATAAAAAGTTTCTTCAAACAAACACGTTTTCCGCTTATGCATAATATATTCAACCACTAGAAATTATTTTATTCACCACAAATCATAAATACACACTGAACTCTACGATCTACGAAAATGCACAATTTCACTCCAACCTACATCACTTTTATAAAACTTGGAAACGTAAAATCAAGCTGAAAAGCACGCGTCTCCGTTTATAGCTCACAAATGTGAAAGAATGCATGTTGTTGCTCTCAAGGAACACAATAGTTTACCTGACCACTAACAGAATGCGTTAGGAGGATATAAAATGATATGTTACTTGAGAGCAACACTATGCAGCTAGGGGTTAATTGATAAATAAAACACACTGGTTTATAAAATACATTTATTTTTTTCTCTTTAAAAAATTTTTTTGTGCTTGAATAGCTAATGTGTTTTTTGTGTGCGGTATTATTTTACCTTTTAATATGTTAATAACTCTTTTATAATAGTTCTATAGAATTAATTTTATAAATGTATTAAGAATAAAATTTGTATATTCCTCCTTATGACAGAGAAATGCGAAGTCCATATTATGCATAATCGAATATGTAATATATTTTAATACATGATATAACTGAAAGTTGTTATCTAAAACATGATGTATTATGTTAAGAGCCCTTTGCATATTCTCTAAAAATGTTGGGGTGCAAAATGTTAATTTCGAGTTTAAATACTCCTTCTCAGTAATGTATTGATTATGGGTAGTAGACCTACAACATACCCTACAACATAATTGAAAACATTTATTTGAAAAGAGTTAGATAATTTATCGGTTATTGGGGGAAGTTCACAACTATTTAAAAAAATTGGAGGTTGTAATAGAAGAGTATTCGCATCTTTTTCACAGTTTCCTCCTTTTATATTAGGAGTAAACATTTTTCTGACAAGGAAGGATTTAAATGAATCCCCAAATGCTTGGCATGTCGGATTTACATTTCTTCCGCTCATCTGACGAATCTGTCCAAACAGATTTTCCAGGAGGTCCTGGTTTAGCTGTCGTGATGTTATATATTTTATTTTTCTTTTTTTATTATTGCAGATATTAGTAACATCCCCTTTAAGCTGACTACCCAGTTTTTGTCACCTTTGTCACCTTGCTTTTGTCGCAGGTTCCTCAAAATGCATGTTTGATAATTCTTTGATGGCATCTAAAGGGTATAAAATGTAATACCACATTTAATAATTTGATAATTATAATTCTCCAAAAGCTACAATGGTCACTATTCTTTGACATAATCATTTTTAATGGCTTTCCCTCTGTATTGACTCGTAATGTGCCATTTACAGAGTCAAATAAGGTGTCAAAGAGTTTTAATATTACGGCAGTTTGGGATGCCTCCTTTGGCATAGTTAGTGTGCCATCTGCACTCACTTCATCTGTGAAAGTACAAAAAGGTAGTTAGAATGTTGTTAACATTTACTATCATTACTTACTGTTACTGGCCATAATTGTTATGGTAGCTGCTATTGTATGGCTAACAACCTGGGTGCAATATGCCACCTTCTTTTTTAACTTTTCCTCCAGGAAATGCTGTTTTGTAATTTTCCGTAACGCACGCAATTCACCACTTAGGAGATCAATATAATATGCTGATTTCATATGACTCCAATCAGCAGTGATAGTGGCGTTGTTTTTGTGCCATACCAATCTTTTCTTTAATAATTGATTTCTTATTCCTTTCATAAGATGGGGTGGATCATACAAAACTACCACACTTTTATCATTTACATAAAAAGAGTGGGTGTCACATCTATTATTATGGTGGCCTGTTTGACAAATTCAGTGCCACCTGGTTACACGCTCCCTGATCGCATACAGTCGCAATTATTTCAAGACCATATTCTAGCAGTTGCTGTACTGCATCGAGAATGAGTTTGGCAATAGTGCTGCTGTTGATACCTCCGCTACTAAACTTATATGCTAGAGGTTGTTTCCATTTTCTAACCACCCTGCACCATAAATACTAGTACCCTATCAGCAATTTTGTTTGACTTTTTAAAGCCAAGGTTCTCCAAACTTATAAACGCATCTAGTCTTGAATTATAATTAATATTCGTGTCCAAAAACACCTCATCAAACATTAATAGCAATCTATTTCTTAAATCTATACTAGTGGAGTAGTGCAAAGATGGAACGTTGCGGTTTCCGCAAACCAACAAACAAAAAAAAATTTTTGGTAATTCTTCGTCCTCTTCGTACAGGAATTTTTCTAAATTTGCGATTTGCTATTTACAGACACTCCCAGTTATTCCGAAACTTAGTAAAAAGTAAAAACAGCTTCTAATAAAGTTCTTTATGTAGAATACAATGGTACACGTAGAATTTTTCAAATTGTTCAATGTGCTTACCATTTTGATGCACACATTTTTTACAAACATTAGTTTTGTGGTGAGGCTGTCACTGAAACGACTTCAACCTCTACTAATAATTGCTGCCACCAGAAACAGTATTTCGCGCTTCCTAATTCTTAGTCTGAAGGACTTCTATCGATGCTATCAATTCAAACATGATTAAATGGCAAGTACGCGGTTACTGTTTCAGAACCCTGGGTTCTTGCACTCAGGAAAAGTGAAATCAAACAAGTGTTGTAACCATACTTAATCTATATTTACAAAGGTAACGGTCAAAGAATTAATACAAAATGAATCTTAACAATAAACTACCTTAGTGATATTCGACGTTATACATCATATTGTGTATGAAGATGTTTTAATAATTAATGCTTACATGCTTAAAAGAGTTCATTTAATAATCCGTTAAATTATTATTTTAATTTTATTTATGAACTTGGCAAGTGATAAGTCTCGTTAAAAAAGATTTCTGTTAATGGCGTTTCCGCTTTTTTTCAGTTTTTGCGTGTAATTCGTTGCTAGTAACGATTGTAGATTCTCGTATCGGTAAACGTCGTGTATGCAGAGGATCTATTAATTCCGGAAGCATGCATTCTTCTTAAAAGTGTAGCAATTTGCTTTCCATATTATTTTTCCAAAACATTGTATTATGCCTTATATAAGAAACTGGCAACGGATACCTTATATTTGTCCATGCCGCAAACACGCATCATTTCTTCTCTGCAATTTGCAACTGCCCTTGTATTTGGTAATACCATTTATGCTTTTTATTTACATCAAAACAGCCACTATTTTCATTGAATTTCCAGAAAGTATTTTTTTTTGTTTTATGGCAACCTCTGAATGCATCTTGTATGCGGAAAACGGACACTTCATTTCTACAATAACTTCTTCTCCAACTAAACCATCTGGACTTGCTCCTAGACACGGGTATTTATCACTTACGAACAAACCGCACTTTTTCACTATTACATTTTCTTGAATCTCTAGCTGTTTTATAGCAAGTTCTTCATTTACTATACCATGTTTCACGGCCTTAGATCTACTTGCTGTTTCATATGTGTATAGAATTCGTTGAACTAAATTTGCTGTTGATGCAGTATTTTTTTTTTGTGCAAACATTATCAAAATTAGAAGCTGTTAATCGTATTTTTCTTTCCTCGAGCCAATATTCACTTTGTTTTTGCATAACCGTATTTTTTTCCAAATTTTTTCTTTCATTTGAAAAATTTGAACATAGAGGGGACTATGTTAAAATTTTTCAAATCTGTATTTTTTTCCTGTTCAAAAATTTCGATGTCCATGTCTGCTTGTAAACATTGTTCTCTATAATCTTCATCTTGTTCACAAATACTTGCTTTTGTTGTAATTTTCCTTTGGGTGACAGCTCTTTTCATATTTTTTTCTTGGATCAATTTCGATCGTTTTTTCTCGAACTTTTCTAACATACTACTTTTAGATTTATACCTTGATAAATACACACGAGAGTGTAACTGTTTTGTATTGAAAGCAATAATAGTTTCATGGCATCTTTGCAATAATCGAAAAGAATTTTTCTGCGACATTACTATTTACATGTGACAAAAGACTTTTACTGTGATTAGATAGACCTGATATAATTTGATTTAATCTCATATAGAGTTCAGGGTAAGAGGATTCAATTTGCAAAATATTATTTTCATTTTCATTACTTTGCTGACAATAATAATTTGCACACGCCCTCTAGTCACCTAAAATATGTTTGTAAGAATTATCAATGTCATTCTTTAGTAATTGTATGGCGTTTTCTTTATTTTCTTGCTTTCGGAAATTAATGGCTCATATCACAGCTTTTCGAAATTTTATTATATTTTTGGAAATCAAATCCCGATATTTTAATGGAAATCTGGTGTCTTTCGTTAATGCAGATATTTTGTTAGAAAAGTTTCTCAAAAGGTGATTGGAACACTATCTTTTGTACCGTTAAATTTTTGTATGGTCGTGCATCTAAAATATGCTTGTATGTACTGCTATCACCATCAGCTATCATGGTTAAGTATCGTATATTATATAATGATTCACTCAGACGAAATCCATCCACTAATGCAGCTGCTTCCATACCGGTAGAGGAGCTACCTTTATAATTTTTGTAGCATACGTGGGGTTTCGTAGGATTTTTAATGCATATAGAATAAAATTTGTGCTGCACCCCGAAGTACAGAACTTTGCCGAATTTGTGACCCACTATGGCTGCAGCACCAGACAATGCGCTATAATTTTGTTTATATGAGCGTTTACTCCAACAACCGTCAGCAACTACTGTGATCAACGGAACACCATCAACATCGACACTGCCAGTTTAGATGGCGTACTCCGCTTCTTCACGTGCAGCATCCTCAGCCAATATGAGATTGAGCAAACAGGAGTCTCTTCTTCTGGTTCTTACGTGAAATCAGGGGTTTCATCGCAGGGCGTCCAGAGAATAATCCGGCTTCAACGGCACGTCGTCTTATTGTTCGGTCCGATACACATAACTTTAAATCAGTTTGCATCTTGGAGGATTTGGAAGGATCCTTCTGAATACATCTGATGATCATAGAGTCCTCTCTTCACGTGGTGGACCGTGATCTCCCACCTCTATTGTCCACAGAAATCTGCCCCGGTTGAACGAAATTTTGAGCACAGTCTTGAAACGGTCCATTTTTTCACTTTGTATTTGTCACAAATCGTTTTTTGTGACATTCCGCTCTTGTAATCATCGATTATTTTCTTTCTTAATTCCAATCCAAGGCTGTCAGGAGCCATTTTGAATATTGTCCTTTCTCAATGTTTATCACGCAATATTAACCTTGTTATGGTACAATAACGCAAGTAAGAACACTTTTGTCAACAAACGAAACCTTTTTCCACCTTTTTTTAAACACTTCTAGAGGAATAAGTCCAAGAAAGCGAGAAGTTGCACTTGTTTTGACCAGCGCAAAATGGCTCTTGTCATCAAAACACCGCCGGTGAACTGTCGGTTGACAGCTGATTGCCGCAAAAATCATGCAGCAACCATCTAGACTCCTCAACCGACAACTGCAGTAGCTTGCTCGATTTTGATTTCGAAACATTGCAGTTTACTGATGCTTTTTATGGTTGCTCGATTTGAGTTGCATATGTTTTGTCCAACACTGTAAATCCGATCTCTACTGATAAATGACGAATGAGTAGGTATTTCACATTATTACTTCCTATATTATCATAATAATATACTATTTTACTTACAAAGTTGGGTAATATGTTCCATTTTATGTGTAGCAGACCCTTCAATATTTTCGACAATATTTACCAAAATATTCTTCCGGAACTTTACTGTACGAGCTCTATTAAAGTCTGCCACATTTCTACCTTTACTTTTCCTTTTTAAAGTTACCTTCTTTCAACAAACATTTGTAGGTCAAATAATTTATATTACAAATGTCTATAACGATTTTATAACAAACAATTAACTATAGGTATTTTAAAATGTTGAAAACAGAAATAAAAAATGTTATTCTTTCTTAAACTTACCTGGGATAAACAGTTATAATTTAATGATTTTAAATTAAATTTACCAAAATACACAAACAAATCACTCTAAAACCATAAGAATACTTCCCTTGAAAAAGGCGAGACTATTTGACGAAACTTTGTCGCGTCGAACGTCGCGACACCAGGTCATGTACACGGAAAAATGAAAAAGGGTGGGATGTCGTGTCAAAATTATTCTTGCTTTGTTATGACTTTTCCCCGAAGCAATTAAGAATGTAATTATCATTAGAATTCAGAACATTTTCTTCAATGTTATCTTAGAAGTATAAACTACACTTTTTATGAATTAGTTTTTAGATTACTTGGTTCACTAACGCATAAAATATTGCTAAAAACGCGGTTCAATTTCAACATTTACTTATTTTTTTAATAATAGACAAAGTTTTTAAAAATTTGGTTCAGCTATGTTGTAGAACATGTAAAGCCCTATAAGAATATGTATTTTTTATTTTGAAATTATAAACCGTTTAGAGGTTATTGGATCGGGCGTATGTATGTAAAGCATATAGGTGAAAATACGTACACAGTCCTCTCAACACAACGAGGTGCGCTTTTACACATAGTTGGGCGTTATCGAACCGCTGACAACGGTGACACTGACCGACTTCCGTCTTCTTCTTGACGCTATCGACGGTAATGGTTAAACCTTTTATCGTCTTTAGGTCGAAAATCCTTTTGGAGTCTGCACTCTTTTGCGATACGCGTAGAACCATCGGAATTAGCATTTTTTCAGAGTGAAATTAAATAACGTCTGATTTAAAATGTACAATAAATTAAAAGAAACTAATTTATTTTGCTATGTCCGGTACTATTAATTTATTTATATTGTATAATTTCATTAAACCAGTTATTAATTCTGGGGTGACATATATTAATCGATTTGGAATATCGAGACCATATTCTTTTGCAAATGAAAAATGGCAATGTGAACCCATGCCATTGCTTATCAACGCCTTTACATATTAAGTTGGCTTTGCAATACTTGCATTGGTGTAGCAATCTGATTTTTTATAAATATAGCCACCCACATAACTGATAACGAATCCATCAATTTTCAACACATTAGAATTAACTATATTTATAACATTATTGACTAAATTACTATCTGTTACATAATCTTCTACAGGTAATACATTTTTTTGCGTTAGAAAACTTTTTATGTTAGTTATCACATTCAATGAGTCACCTTCACAATTTCCTTGAAATGAGTGTCTTGATGTTAAATTATTTATTAACAATGTTTTGTAATTATTTTTAAATTGAGTAGCGGAAAGGTTGACATTTCTTGCATCTCTCTGTCTTATTTGCCCAAAAAAATTTTGAATGGGATCCTGATTAAAGCATCGTAACTTTAAAAACGATACTTGATCGTGTAAATTTTTAAATGTGTCTTGTAAACCATGGATTGTTGACACCCAATTTTTTAATTAAGGAGGTTTATACTGTCCGCCATCCTGTTAAGTACATGTTGCTTAGGGTTTGTATTGCACTTTAAAAAAATTGATTATTTGCTGAATCTTTTGTTTTGCTTTATTACTACTTTTGAATGAAGTTTGTACACACCTGATTTTACGATGGCATTAATAGCCGCTAGCTAGCAGCTACTGTATGACACCTGCGTCGCATTAGATACCTTCATTTTTTTTTGTTTTATTTCGATCACAATGTTCGTTAGTAAGTTTTGGCATCAACCTGAATTATCCTGACGCATTGTCCAACAAATAGGCGAAATAAATGTCGTCCCATTTTGCACGATGGATGATATCGCCATCTTTCCATAATAGGCTTTTTGTTAATAAATTATTCCTAATGCCTTTTATTAAATGTGGTGGATCAAATATGTGGTATATAAAGACTCTGTCAACTTTATATCATTTACGATTAATATACTCAGCTTCATTGACAGAATTTTTCATTAAATAGATAACTGCAGCAACATTTGATGGCCCTTGATCACTTATTGAGCATGTGATCTTTAAACCAATAGCACTAAATTTTCTTACAATTGTTTTTATAATTCTTACTAAATCAATTGTTCTTATACTTCCTTTTGTAAACCCATAAAATATAGATTGCCTCCAATTCCTAGTGACACCTCTTAACATAAAAACAATTGCATGATCCGCAATTCTTGCTAATGATTTGTCGTACAAATCCTCAAATCCTTCAAAACTCATACTATTTTTATCAAACGAAATATGAGGTGAAATATTAAGACGTAATTTTTTTTCATTTTCTGTGAAATCTACAACTATCTCTTGCACCTTTTCAATAATGCTCTCTTTTATTCCCACATTCAACGGTATTTTTTGAAGCAAAGTATTTACGATTTTCCGGTTTGGGACTTTAAATAACTATGAAAACAACCTGTGCGATTATGGACTTGATTTATAAAGCAGCAATCCTAAACATTTATCATTTGGTGTATATCTCCTTCCCCGAGGATGTCGGTCAGCTAAACGAACTTGGGTTTTTATAAATTCAGCAACATGAGAAGTCAAATTAGTAGTTACACGAGCAATCATTTCTGATTTCGTGAAAGAGTGCAATTTTCGTTTTTGTTTTTGATTACAATGTTTTAATCTTCTTACGGATATTTTTTACACAATAGTTTTTTTATAAAGCTTCTTTGCTTTTGGGCTTAAGTCGGTTTGTCGCTTTACGCCCACTTCTTGTAACACAGACATTGAACCTAATAACAAAATACTAAGTCAATATAATAAATAATATTAATAGTAACGATGAAAATATAAAAGAAAATACAGCATACTAATAAGCATGCATTAATAGTTAGCTAATTAAAACCATTACAAATTAAAATATGAAATTATTAAAGGTATACAGGGAATATATCTGAATTACAAAACACAAAAATAAAAAACAAAAATTTTTAATAAATTAAAAAAAATTAAACCAAAAGCCATTTAAGAAAGAAGTGTAGCTCCCCAGGGGGGATGTAGTCGCCTATAGTTAGCTAAAGATTGATCCCCTGATGTTTAGGGTCGTTATTCAGATGCACCTATATATAACTATTATTAGTAGTATTAACTACAAAATTAGTAAATTACACATGCTACTCCTGAACAAGCGGAAAGATTTACTTTTACTTTTATTTTTTGCATTTTCGTACCGTACAAATGTTATGTTTATCCTCTTTAGTGATTTTAACCCTCATTACTACCAAATATTGCTGTATGTTGTCCCTTAAGTGAAATTGTGACTGACAACTTACGTTTCTTGGTGGAGGTTACCATTACAACTGTATCAGCACTAGTGGAAGGCATATTCACAGTTACATTTTCTAAAAGAAGTCTTCAGTTTAGTAATCGACTTTATTGCGGAATAAAGACTAATAGATAAGAAAAAAATAGATAGCTTTCTGTAATGGAACTTGTTGGACTTCAGTTCATCTGCTGCTAATGAACCGGATGGAATTGTGAAAGTTGAACTTGTAGTTGCTTCTTGTATTCCTTTAATAAATAAGAAGTTCAAATTAAAAGGGCGTTATGAAATATTTATTTATGTTATTAAAAAGTAGTAAGGTAATATTCACTGATTTCTACTTTAATAAATTAAAAAAAAAACTCTTTCTTGCATAGGTTTTTATTTTGTCAATACTAGTTTCGGGGCCATTTAGGTCTCTGTCTTTAGCCAATCCTGTAGATATAAGAATTCATAGACAATTGTTTGATTATATCTTTAAGAAATGCTTGTTTATAAATTTTTATATATACAAATATTGTTTAATAATACAGTGAACGCTCTATATAAGCAACTCATGTGAATCAATTTAGGGATGTGGCTATTTATACATACAGTATGTATACGCAATTGGCTATTTATACATACAGTATGTATACGCAATTGGCTATTTATACATACAGTATGTATAAGAAATTGGCTATTTATACATACAATATGTATAAGAAATTGGCTATTTATACATACAATATGTATAAGAGATTGGCTATTTATGGTTACGTATAACGTACTAACTAACCAAAAAGTTTATTGATATTAATATTTTAATAAAAACTACATAATTATAGAAAAATATTGTTTTATTTATTGTTTATTGTTACAATATACTTGGGTATTTATTTTATTTTTTATTTCGTGTTTTAATTTGCTTCTTGTAAAACTGAATCTGTTTAGTTTTTCTCTTCGGACGTCCTTTAGACTTAATTTTTGTTTTAAATTTTAGGTTTTCATTTGATTGATGATTTGTTTCGGATTCGTTCTGACTTTCAGTACCAACTAAGCTATCCTGGCAACTTCCAGCTTCAACTAAGTTACTTGTCTCAAATTCTATTGAACTAATTGTAGGTTCACTATACTCATTCTCAAACAGAGAAACCCCATTTCTAGCATTTTTTTCAATTAATTTTAGTTCGTTCATATATTTGTTAAAGGTTGTAGTTCCATAATTTGATAAAATATCAGCGATATTTTTTGTTACTGTCAGTGCTGTATTGAATTTTTCTCGATCCGATAATACTTTTTGACCTTGTCTATATCATCAATGTCTACGTCATTCGTGTCTTCATCATCGATATCCATATTCATAATACTTTCTGTATTTCCAACTGAAGTAATGTATCTTGGATGGAAACATGTTTTTGAAAAAATATCTAAGGTCCTGGAACTCATTGGGTTGCATATAAAAAAAGGGGAAATGAAATTGTTTACTTTGATTCATATGGTAACCTTCGACCTCCAAAAGAAGTTCAAAACTATTTTAAATCAAACGGAAATGTACAAATTTTCTATAATTATACAAATTATCAAACTTTAAAGAAACCATCTTATAATTGTGGTCACCTATGTATAAAGTTTTTATTAAATAAATTGTGTAAATAGAATAGACAATTGCGTTTCTTTAGCATTTCACACTTAGTGTTAAAAAATGTCATACACGTTTACATTTCATCAGAGATCCTCAATCCTAAGTAGTAAAATATATCCACCGATTATTTTAAATGATCAAGATACCTATGTAATAGGTCTAGTAAATTTCGTTAGCTATAATTCGATTCCAAACGTTGACGTTTCAAACAATAATTTTTATTATGATGGTAATAAGAAGGTTACATTACCTGCAGGATTATATGAAATTGATGATATCAGTAATTATATACAGAAGCATATTGATGAAGTAGAAAAAACGGCTAAACAAACAACCTCAAAAACAACTCTACGTATTTGGATAAATCGAAATACATTGAAAAGTGAAATTAAATGTAATAAAGAGATAGATTTTACGAAACCAAACAATATTGGAAGTTTATTAGGATTTCACAATAAGATATTACCCAAGGATATTAGACACGAATCAGATAAACCTGTAAATATTTTTCAAATTAATAATATTAATGTGGAATGTAATTTGGTAACAAATTCCTACAGTAATGATCATCCAATGCATATTTTACATGTATTCTACCCAACAGTAATGCCAGGTACAAAAATTGTTGAAAATCCTAATAATGTTATCTATTTACCAATCAATACCAAGTATATTAGTGAAATTATACTTAAATTAACTGACCAAGATGGAAACCTGATTAATTTTAATGGTGAAGTGGTAACAGTAAGACTTCATTTAAAGTGTGTATCTAGAAATGGTGTTTAGGTATCAAAATAACCAGAACAATTACTATTCTATTTTAAAAAATAATAAAAAACAACATTACAACCATAAAACAAGCAGTGTTAAAAGAAAGTTGAAAGTGTTAACAGCATCTAATAAAAAATTTTTACGTTCCTTGGGATTTAAAATTCAAAGAAAATAAAACGGTAGATTTTTGGTTTAAAATTATTTTAAGACGTTCTTGTGTGCTTGTCGATTTAGAAAAAAAAAACAATGAGCTTCAGTAATTTGAGAGTTGGTGAAGGTGTTTTATCAGATAATTCAATTGTAAATTTTGAATACCACACTCATCAACCTTATGCTGCAACTAGTTTTAATAATAATGATGAAATACGTATTCCCATTCAAACACAAGATGTGTATACATTACCTTCACAAAGTTATTTATATATAGAAGGTAGATTATTAAAAGATGATGGAAAAACGATTAGTAAGGATTTGCACTTTGTAAATAATGGTATTACATTTTTATTTGAGGAAATTCGTTATGAACTAGCTGGAACTGCAATCGATCGTACTCGTAATCCTGGTATAACAACAACCTTAAAAACATTTGCATCTTATACAGCAAATCAATGTATTAGATTGGAAAATGCCGGTTGGAATACCACAGAATTACCAAAAATAACTAATAAAAATGGTTATTTCAGTGTATGCATTCCCTTGTCAATGTTATTAGGATTTGCTGAAGATTTTCCGAAAATTATTATGAATGTACGTCAAGAACTTGTATTAATACGAAGTAATACAGATCTCAATTGTATTATTAATGTCCCCGTTACGGGTACCGATAAACCTAAAATTGAAATTAATAAGATTATGTGGAAAATGCCACATGTTGTTGTAGCAGATATTGAAAAACTACGTCTTATGAAATATATTGATAGAGATTTAGAGGTGGCATTTAGAAGTTGGGAATTACAAGAACTCCCCCTAGTACAAGCGAGCACAAGACATACATGGACTGTAAAAACGACTAGCCAATTAGAAAAACCACGATTTGTAATTTTTGCATTACAAACAGATAGAAAAAATTCTGCTAGTAAACAAATTAGCGAATTCGATGATTGTAATTTAACAAATGTTAAGTTATATTTAAACTCTGACGTCTATCCTTATGATAACATGAATTTAAATTTTGAAAAAAATCAATGGGCTATCCTATATGAAATATATGCACAATTTCAAAAATCCTACTACTTTAAAAATGGAAATGATGGTGGGGCAGAACCTTGTCTTACACCATCAAATTTTAAACACTTTGGACCGTTTGTAATAATAGATTGCAGTCATCAATCTGAAGCTGTGAAGACTGGTGCAGTAGATATTCGGTTGGAATTCGAAACTTCTCAAAACGTTCCCGACAAAACAACTGCATACTGTCTTATTTTACACGATCGACTTATAAAGTACAATCCGTTAACTAGTGTGGTGAAGATCTTATAAGAAAAAAAAAATGTTTATCATAGACTTTCAAGGATTTCAATATGGACAAAGTGAAATATATATTAGAGAGTTGGCAGTTTATGATGTTAGTAAAAATATTAAATACCATACCTTCGTACGGTTACCATATGAAGTATCATGGTTCAACAATAAAATTCAACGACATTTTCAATGGTTAAAATGCAACTATCATGGATTAAATTGGGATCATAATCTGGATAACGAACACAATTTTTGGCTCATCGAAGCTGATGAAATAAACAGTTATGTAAAAAACATTGTTGGTGATGGTATTATTTTAGTTAAAGGACTCAACAAAGTGAATCGTATGAAGAAAATTGTTTCGGGAAATATTATAATAAATTTGGAGAAATTTAATTGTCCAAGTTTTGAAGAATTAAACAAAACTTGTTCAATTAATTATCATTGTCAGGGTCATGCGATTAATTCATTAAATTGTTCTTTAGTTAATGTAAATTTATTATATGATTGGTTTGTACAATAAAAAAGATATTTGTATTACGTTTTATTTCTTTATTAATTAAACTACTAACTACACCTCATTGGTTTTATTAATTAAACTACTAACTACACCACCAGCACTTATGTTCTACTTTTCAAAAAATCTTTTGCCATTCTTTGTTCAACATCATCATCATCATCATCATCACCCTTGGATTTCTTTTTATATATTTTATAATCTGTATCTCTAAAGTTATGTGTTTTAGAATCCATTTCTTCTTCTTCAATAACACATATTTCATCATCGTCATCAGGAAATTCAATATTCGTCAATTTTCGCTTTGTTGATCCTTCTATTCTTGGTTGCTGCATTATCGCAGCTTTTACCTGAACGTCATCTAGAATTTTAATATTTGTTGCCGATTTTCTGTTTGTTGATGCTTCTATTTTTGGTTGCTGTGGTTCATCCTCTACACCAGGTAAATCAAAATTATATTTTCTCATTATTGACCCTAACAGTTGAACCTCCATCTCATTTTCCACTGAAAGTCGTGTGTATTTAACTGGAAGGTTTCCAAACTTTTTTTGTAACGTGTCATGTTTTGGTGTGTAGAGTAAACTGATTACTATACAGTTTGCCCTTAAGTTCATGTCTTTCAAACCAAACCTAATTCAGAATGATTAATAAATAAAAAAAAAAAAAGGAGAATGAAAACAACTTACCGACTGAATAAATGTTTACATACTACATGTAAACTCTTCATCGGTAAATTTACCGAGTCTGTTGATGTTACCAACAAAGTGCTTGGTGGTGTAGTCATTTTATTTATTTATTTTTTGCTTCGGTAGATGAGTTACTTACTCGGTGACTGAGTGTATGCTAAATCGAACCGATCGAGAAAATTTATATATAAATAATTTGTCAACTCTGCAAAAATTTACATCACATGTTTTACTGATATATTCAAAAGTTACGTCAACATGTTTGCTGATGTATTTAAAAAAATCATTTGACCTGATAACCTTGTGCAATTTACGTCAACATGTTTTGCTGATGTATTCAAAAAATCATTTGACCTGATAACCTTGTGCAATTTACGTCAACATGTTTTGCTGATGTATTCAAAAAAATCATTTGACTTGATAACCTTGTGATTTCTTACAAAATTTATGTTAGCAACCGTTTTATTTGTTATTACGTCAGCACAGCTAGCTATAAGAAGAAAAAATTGTGAGTTACGAAGTATTATTAGCAAACGTAACCCAACAACACAAGTAAGTTTTTTTTTTTTTATATATTTTTATAATTATACTTTAATTCATTTTTTAAATAGACTTCATCATGAATGAACTTTCTGCAAATATAGTATCTAAAGTTAAACGTGTTAGTGCAATAATTAAAACTGACAAACAATTAGCACATTGGATAAAATTATTGAACAGTACAATGTGTATAATGCGAAAAGTTATTAAAAATAAATTACCAGGAGTTAATTATTTAAAAATTGAATCGAATTTAGCACATTTGAAATTCTATAGAGATAAATTTCGGTATTTAAAGAATAGAAAATCATCTACACGTAATAGAAATATAAAATGGGAAAATTTAGAATCGTGTTTCGATGGTAGAATTTGTACTGGAATCATTGTCAATTACAATATTGTAGATCCTGAACTTTTCCTTAAAAAAGCGTTTAGATGTTTTTCCAATCAAATAAAGAAATCACTTCAAAGATCTTTATTGAAAGTAAATGTTATATTGTATTGTAACTTCATTAAACCTCAAACTCTTGAAACCGATGTTAAGCACTTTGCTACTAGAAATGAAATAGTTGATAACAACACAAAATTAAAAATTTGGTATAATGAAAACGTAATTGATAAAATATTGAGAAAATTAGAGGAATTTCAAGAACGAGATTCCGGATGGGCTTTATATGAAATTCTACATTTAAAAGTCAATATTAATAACTATTCTCCTATTAGTTATGGCACTTCAACCTACCAGGACCTTCCCCAATTTATTAAAAATACTAAAGCTGTAATTAACATAAAAAATGATGATGTTTATTGTTTTCTCTGGTCAATTGTAGCTGCAAAATATCCATGTACAATAAACCAAAATGTATCAAGAATATCATCGTATCCACATTTTAGTGAAATCTTAAAATACGATGGTATTCGATTTCCTATAAGATTAAAAGATATTCCAAAATTTGAATTGATGAATAACATTTCAATTAATACATATACTATAAGTAATGATGGTAAAAAGAAGGAAATTGTACCATCTTACTTGAGCAAATATGATTTTAATGAAAAAATTAATCTATTTACAGTTTCTATTGACGATGATAATAATGATGATGATGATGATGATGATAATGATGATTACCACAATATTATTTCATATAATAAAAAAATTTTTCATTTTGCTCTTATTAAAAATTTACAACGATTATTGTACAATCAAATTAGCAAATCTAAAAACAAGAAATATTTATGTGAACGGTGTTTAAACCATTTTATGAGCGAAACTGCTTTAAATCAACATTTGATAAATTGTATTAATTTTAATGAAACAAAAGTTACATTGCCTAAAATTTCAGATTCTATACTAAAATTTAATAACTTTAAGCATACTTTAGATGCCCCTTTTGTAATATATGCTGACATTGAAAGTATATTATTAAAATATGATGACGATAAAAAAACAACGACTCTAAATAGACTTCAAAAACATCAAGCTTTTAGCATAGCATTCTATTTAAAATGTTCATTTGATGATTCACTTTCAATGTTTGAACTTTATACAGGTAGAGATTGTAATATTTGGTTTGCTAAGAAATTGGAACAAATTGCATTAAATGTAAATAAACTAATTTTAAATATAGTTCCGATGAATTTAACTATAGATGAAGAACTTATGTATAGAAACTCTAAAATTTGTTGTATTTGTTCGAAGTATATTGGAAATGAAGATACAAAAGTTAGATGCCATTGTCATTTAACTGGATCCTTTAGAGGTGCTGCACATAACAAATGTAATTTGAACTTTAAAGATGCACATTCAATTCCCATAGTCTTTCATAACTTGTCTGGATATGACTCACATTTCATAATTAAATCTATTAGTACTCAGTTTGAAGGTAGAATTTGTTTATTACCAGTTAACAAAGAGACTTACATATCATTTAAAAAATATGTTAATAATACAAATGTTTACTTTAAATTTATTGATTCCTTCCGATTCATGGCTTCAAGTTTAGATAAATTGTCATCATATCTAACGGAAGAACAAAAAATTATTACAAAAAAATTCTGTAGTAACCACGATGAATTTCAACTGTTACAAAGAAAAGGAGTTTTTCCATATGAGTATTTAGACAGTTGGGAAAAACTAGAAGATACAAAATTACCATCAATAGAACATTTTTATAGTAATATTAATAAAAAGGAAATATCTAAATCTGAATATCAACATGCTATGAATGTTTGGAATCAGTTTAACGTTAGAAATTTACAAGAGTATGCTGAATTGTACCTGAAAACAGATGTACTAATATTAGCAGACATTTTTGAAAACTTTCGAAAACTATGTAAATCCACGTACGGTTTAGACCCATTACATTATTGTACAGCACCTGGTTTGGCCTTTGATGCTATGTTAAAAATTACTGATGTTAAATTGGAACTTTTAACTGACGTAGATATGTTATTGTTTGTTGAGCGAGGAATAAGAGGCGGTATATCACAATGTTCAAATCGGTATGGAAAAGCAAACAATAAATATATGGATAATTTTGATATAGAACAAAATATTTCATATTTAATGTATTTCGATATTAATAATTTGTATGGATTGGCAATGTTAATGTATTTACCGTATGGAAACTTTCAATGGGTAGATGATATATATACAATACCAAACATTGAAAATATATCAACAGAAAGTTCTATTGGTTACATTTACGAAGTTGATTTATTTTATCCAACAGAGCTATATGAATTGCATAAAGATCTACCATTATGTCCAGAACATTTAGTACCTCCCGGCTCGAAATCAAAACTTCCTAAATTAATGACCACATTTTTTACAAAAAAGAATTACATAATCCACTATCGTAATCTACAACAAGCTATAAAGTTAGGTATAAAAATTAATAAAATCCATAAAGTATTACAATTTTCACAAAGTAATTGGCTATCAAAATATATAAATTTAAATACTGAAATGAGAAAAGAAAGTACAAATGAATTTGGAAAAAATTATTTTAAATTAATGAATAATGCAGTTTTTGGTAAAACTATGGAAAACGTTCGAAAATATAGAGACGTTAAATTAGTGAACAGATGGTCTGGACGTTATGGTGCAAAATATTATATATCTCAACCAAATTTTAGTAATTGTACAATTATTGATTCGGATTTAATTCTTATTGAAATGAAAAGGTTTAAAATTCACTTTAACAAACCAATATACGTTGGAATGGCAATTTTAGATATTTCTAAAACATTTCTTTACGATTTTCACTACAATTATGTCCTACAAAAATTCGGATGTAATGCAAAATTACTATATACCGATACTGATAGTTTAATTTATCATTTCTTTACATCAGATATTTATGAGGAAATTAAAAAAGATATAGATCGTTTCGATACATCAGACTATCCAACAAACAATGTTTATAATATTCCACAAAAAAACAAAAAAGTAATAGGTTTGATGAAGGATGAAAACAATGGTCGTGTTATGACTGAATTTATTGGTTTGAAATCAAAAATGTATGCAATTAAAGTTCAAACTTCTAAAAAAGAAATCCATGAACTTGAAAACAAACTTATTGAGAAAGGTGAAAATTGCAATGAAATTGATACAATTATATCAAATGTTGGTGTTATTAAAAAGGCAAAAGGTGTAAAATCATCATCATTAAAAACATTAACATTCGAAAACTATTATCAATGCTTATTTAATAATGAAACATTTATTACTGAACAAAATTCCATTAGGTCACAAAAGCATAATGTTTACACCATTCAACAAAAAAAGGTAGCGTTGAGTAGTCATGATGATAAAAGAATAGTATCTTATTCTTACACAGATACAAAACCTTGGGGTTATAAAAAAATTGCACTAACACATAAACAAGATATGACGTCATAAAAACAAGTTGGAACATGTAAGTAAGAAAACATATATAAGTTGCAACGATAGTTAATATCATTTAATCGTGTTCTAGTGCATACAACAATAACAACAAGAAAAACAAGAGTAAAAAAAAAATGATTGTTTTCATACTTCTACTATTATTATCAATAAATGGATTAAATAGTCAAGAAGAAGAAAATTATTATAAGGACCAATATGAAATTGTGTATCAGAATTATGAAGCTCTATATAATTCTAGTAGTAACATATATCAAAAGTGTAAAAACAATTTAGAAAGATGTTGTGATCAATGTGAACCTACGTTAAATGACATTTGCTATAACCAAATTAAATCTGTAAGTCAAAATTAACCAAATTCAACAACAATAGAAACATTAGTAAATAATACGGTAATTCTAACAGCACGTAACAAAGAATTAAATGAAACTCTAACAACTATACAAGGAAAATTACTAAAAGCATACGAAAAAATTAATTCTGATGAAAAAATAATTGATCAATTAGACAAAGAAATTGAACAAATGAGATTCAATATTCTTATAATTAAAATTGATAATGAAAAGTATAAAGAAAAATTAAAAAAATGTCGTATAGAAGTTTTACAACGAAATGGTGACCGGTTAAAGATGATACATAATGTAAATAAGTTTATATCAGCATTATAAAAAAATCTCTCCAACCAAAGTATAAATAAGAGATTTCCTCTCAATTCATTTCATTCTGCAATCATGCCCACTATATGGTGTAATGTATGTGAAAAAAATTTCTGCTTTTGCAAGACATCAATCCAAAATCATAAACAACAAGATGAACAGGAAAGAAGAAATGAAGAAAGAAGGAGGAAAAGAAAAAGTAGTCCAATTGACATTAAGTGCTACGAAATTCTAAAGGATAGTCCTCTATAAATTATAATATAATTTTTAAGATTTGTTTTATTTAAAATAAATAATGATGTGCAATATTATTTTTTTTATAAATGTCATTTTCTTCCTATATATGTAACTGTAATTTCTCGAATAACATCATTCTCTAAATAAGTTTATATTCATGCTCATTCATGAATTCCTCTTATGGTCCGAAATCTCAAATCACTCTCTGTCCGAAATGTACTCATACAGGGATTACATATACCAAAACAAAAACTACACACAGAACTCATCTTTTTACCTTACTCTTATGTGTATTTGGGTAAGAAAGAAACTTTTTACGTTATTTTATTTTTATTATATTTTTAAAATTACAGATTTTGGCCTTGCGTTTGTATTCCGTATTTTATAGACTCTTGTATGAATATCGATCATTATTGTTCAAAATGTAAATCATTTCTAGGTTCATATCAAAGTTAAAATAAAAATAAAGAAAATGAAAACAAATTTTTCTTTTATTTTGTCACGACCTTTGACCTTGTTTTTAATCTCTTATCGGTTGACGTCACCTTGTTTTTAATCTCTTATCAGTTGACGTCACCTTTGACCTTGGCTTGACGGCCGGGGTGGGCCGCCCAGGTGGTTCAGCCAGGTGAGGCTGCCAGGGGTAGTTCTTCGGACAGGTGAGACAAGGGGTTCAGCCAGGTGAGGGTGCCAGGGGTAGTTCTTCGGACAGGTGAGACAAGGGGTAGCTCTTCGGACAGGTGAGACAGGGGTAGTTCTTCATCTAAGGGTAGTTCTTCAGCTAGCCGGGGGTTGGTCTTCACCCATTAGGGTAGTTCTTCAGCCATCGGGGTAGTTCTTCACCGTACTTCTTCAGCCGTAAGGGTAGTTCTTCAGCTTCCGGTGACCTTGCCGAAGAGTGGTAAACCCCCCCTGTCCATCAAGTTACCACCGACATGCCATCGAGCATTCTCGGTCCCAGAACCCCCTTAGCTATACTACTAGCAAGTACCTGTTTCATAAAATCTAAGTTGCTAAGGAACGATTTAAATGTATCACGATATGTGCACCAGCGTGTTTGTGCAGGTAATTTAACTCGATGTCCTCTTCGATCAACAACCATCTGCTCAAAGTCCGATTATTTAAATTCTTTCAATGCTACAACAACTTTCTTACAGTAATCTTTGTTCACCACATCTTTAGCAAGGAGATTTCCTGTATGACTACTACATATAGGCCAAATAGCATGTTTTGACATATTTCTCATTTTCATCATTTGACTAGCATTATCTGTAACTACTGCGTAAATATCTACATCATACTTCTCTTTGGCAATTTGTTGTGATTCAGATATAATTTCAACCACTTTTTCTCCAGTTTCAGATTCTGTTGTAAAGAAACGCCTTCCCACCGTCGTTAGTTTGTAACATTGTTACTACAGTCTTTGTATTGTTTGCAGAGTTTTTCATTTGAGCTTCATGCATACAACCGTTATAACATTTATTAAGTAGTGTACTACTTAGCCTACTTCTGGTAGGAATAATTTTTGCATAAGCCGGTCTTAAAGATTCTACAAATTGTTTAAATAGTTTAGATTCTACAATTCTAAATGGTAAATTGCATCCAAATATAAACTTAGCTAAACAGTAATCAATTTTTTGAAGCGTCTTCTTTGGTAATAGAGTTCACAAAATCACTCATAAGTTTTCTTTTCTTTGAATTATTTGTTAGCACGTCTAACAAAAAATATCACGTATATTTTTTGATTTTGGATTGTTGGATTATTTATGTTAGGTTGGTAATAACTAGAAGTACTGCTCGATGTTGATATCTCTGTATCAAGTGTTGTACAATAGATATGTTTTCCAACCGTTCTAGTGCCCCATCATTTAAAACTTCATATTCTCCAATGAAATCAACTAAATCATCATCAGACGCGTAAAAATAACCATTGTTGTAATTTATAAACTAAAAAGGTGATTCAAAAGTAGCGTCCGAAACGAAAATCCCATGTAGAAAACTCATTTTAAAGCGACATGAAAGGACATTCTTTCTTCAGATTTAGCTTTGTTGTCGGAATATCCGGTTCTAAATATTTACAGACAAAATAACATACAAAAAAAATTATTTTATTATTTCGAATAATGTTGCAACAAGTGAGAAAAAGTCAAATCGAATGGTTGTCATAACGCACAGAAAAAAAGGATTGGGTATTTTTAACTAAACATTGGGCACAATTATCTAGAATTTGTGGTTGAAAATTAGCCTAACAATGTTATTAGTTGATGTAGATATTTTCGAATAGTTAATTTACTTTGTCCAATTTTTTGATAATATAGTTGAAAGAACTGATGTTCTAGTGGTGAATGTTACTAATTATGTATTCATTTGGTCTACATCTGTAGACAAATTGATTAAAATAGAATGAATAATTTATCTTAAATGTAGTAAAGCCAAAAGAAATCTATTAGCTATTATCACGATTCTTTTAGATGAATCATCGAATAATTTATTGTCGATATGTTTAAATAAGTAGTAATTACAACTACATTTATATATATGTTTCTGCTACATTTTTTAGTAATATTATCTAAATTATATAGATAAACCTTTACATAATATTAGATAATATTACTAGAATCATTAAATAATATTACTAGAATCAGTAGATATATTTTCTACTATGTATTAGGTATATGTACTATTGTTGCTGTGATATTAGGTATAAATAAAATAAATGTAAACTGTATTTAAATGATTTAATTATTAAAATAAATATAAGAACTATTATAAATAAAATATCATTCTTAAAGAATATAACAAAATAGTTTAAAAAAGAAACAATCACTTACAATAATGCACCCTGTACTTGTACAACATTACAGTCAACAAAGTTAAAACTGAAACAAATGTTATTCTTGAAAACATGATAATATATTTGTGCAAACAGTAAACATAGTAAATAACTGTATAAAAATAAAAACGCAATCGTTTACACTACTTCCGTGTAATACTAAATCTATAAAAATAAGACAGAAATAATATTGCTGAAACAAAATTTTAAAAAACTCAATACTAAAGACGGACCATAGAACGCATTGTAAGAAAGATGGAGTAATAATACAAGATGCCCCACTTCTGTGGGACATCCTGTATTAAGCTATTAAATAAAAGGAACTTTTAACTTAACGATTGTTCGTTTATCATACAATGTTATAATATTACTTGGAGGGTATGTAGTATCATGATCTTTGACAACATTACTAACATGTGCTAATGGCTTATTAACGACAAAGGATTTGTTATGTTTGTCCATTTTTTTAATATGAATATTGCTAGTTAAAAAGTAATAACAACTTTTAACAAAAATAATATGTCGTACTAAATGAAGATCAACTTCAAATTTTGTATTATCGTGCTTAATTGCTATTACGTCATTAATCCTATATGAGGTATTATATAATTGTATTTTGTAACAAGACAATACGTTTTCAAGAAGAGTTGGATCAAAATTGAATGTTGTAAAATCAATTTTTGAAATTTCAGATGTCAAATTTACGTAATCACCAATCGGAGGAATATCTACACTAATTTTATAGGAGTATAAATAACTTGCCAAACTAAACTGCCATTTACGAGCAGCTGTCAACAAAACATTCCTTCTGCTGGTAACGATGCTTAGATAAGATTTTATTTGTTTATATTTTGCTTCTTGCCTCATAACCCATAAACATCTAAGGGGTCCTAATCTTTTAATCACTGTTGGATAATGAATCAAAAAATGATGTTTAGGTGTAAGATCTGTTTGAAAATTACGAATATAAGATTTGTGATGTAAGCGTATTGCATTTTGTAACTGTTTAAGTTTTATTTCATCATATGAAGAAAGAAAAGCCATATTAACTTCATTAATAAGTAATATTAAACATTCCCAAATTTGATCACCAACTGGTACTAAATCTCCTACAAATAAAGGTAAGTAATGCAAAAAACAATGCATTTCAGTAGCTCACATTTTTAGTTTTGAATTTTTTATGTTTAAAATACTTATATCCACTGACTTGTTACTGCAATCTGTATAGTGATATTCAAAATTTGTTTTTCGATTATTTAAAACATCTAAAGTAAAATATCCCTTGGTAAATATAAAATAATTTAAAAAGTTGCATAATTCTGTGTTACAAATACCTTCCAAAAGATCGTGCATAATGTCTACTGAAACATTATGTACAGTGTTAAATGAAGGTATGGAATTAAAAACCGAATTTTCTCTTATTCCCGTTTGTGTAAAATCATTAGTAATGATGTCTTCTTCAAAATTAACAGATGTTCTTAAAGAAGATGGATCTTCAATTATCTGTTGTTTCATTATGTCTTTGTGATTTCTGCATATTCTACAGAAATAGTTAGCTGAGAATGACCGCGTATATCCCAAGATCGTATTTAATCCTAAATAATCACCTACTACCGCAGCTAATATTAAGTGTACTTGTACTGGCTTTGAGTTGATAATTATTACGATACCTTTTTCTTCCATTTCTTTTAAATGATAACATAAAGGGCCGAAATTTTTTGTTAATCCAAAGTAGTATAGCTAAGGGGGTTCTGGGACCGAGAATGCTCGATGGCATGTCGGTGGTAACTTGATGGACAGGGGGGTTTACCACTCTTCGTCAAGGTCACCGGAAGCTGAAGAACTACCCTTATGGCTGAAGAAGTACGGTGAAGAACTACCCCGATGGCTGAAGGACTACCCTAATGGGTGAAGACCAACCCCCGGCTAGCTGAAGAACTACCCTTAGATGAAGAACTACCCCTGTCTCACCTGTCCGAAGAGCTACCCCTTGTCTCACCTGTCCGAAGAACTACCCCTGGCACCCTCACCTGGCTGAACCCCTTGTCTCACCTGTCCGAAGAACTACCCCTGGCAGCCTCACCTGGCTGAACCACCTGGGCGGCCCACCCCGCCGTCAAGCCAAGGTCAAAGGTGACGTCAACTGATAAGAGATTAAAAACAAGGTGACGTCAACCGATAAGAGATTAAAAACAAGGTTAAAGGTCACAACGATTGACTTCACTTGATAAGAGATTAATTGAGAAAGAAATAAAACATACATGAATTTTAATTACTTTATTTGTATACGGTACATTTTAAACAATATTTGTTTTATTTATCCAACTATTATGAGTATCATCAAAACCTAGCCATTTTACAAACACCATATTTTTCTTTCGTTTTAAGATTTTTTCAACCAAGTAAACGTTTGGGTATTTTACTTTTTGTAGTTGCATTTCATAAAATCCACCTTGAATTTCTTTATTATTAATGTCTTCAATTATATAGGTCGTTGGATTTGTAAGGTTTATGCGTTTAATGGTGAAAATTTCAGTTGACCAATTAGGAGTATATTTTTTATCGAAAATTGCTCGAGATTTTGATATTCTTACATGATCACCTACATTAAATTTACGTTTATGAAAATTGGTAATTTTAACATTATTAAACACTGTGGAAAGTAATTTTTTTTCATGCTTTTTTGTAACGTCTATTGGTTTCATTCCAATAGTTCTGTGTTTTGTGTTATTATACTTATTTACAATATCATCTAAAATATCAATCCACTTGTAGTTTCCTCTGTAACTGAACTCTTTCCACATTATATTTTTTAATGTTCTATTTACACGTTCAACGATGGAAGCCTTCTTTTCACTATAAGTGCTATAGTGATTTATTTTATATTTTGTCATTACATGTTTAAAGTACTTATTAAAGAATTCTTTGCCTTGATCAGTTTGTAAATTTTTTGGTTTAGTATTTTTCACTACTTTTTCAACAGCATTGGAAATTTCATATCCCGACTTGTTCTTTACAGGAATGGCCCATACGAATTTTGAAAAACAATTTATCACTATTAAAATGTATTTAAAATTATCGTTCTCTTTTGCATATGGAATCATTTCGACTAAATCAGCTTGAAATAAATCATTTAAAGATTTTAAAATAACTTTTCTTCTAGGAAAATTTATGCGTAACCCTTTATGAATTTCTTCTACAACTTATCGCTTCTCATTAGTCATAACTTATTCTATAATGTTTACTTCTCGCAATTCTTCAATTATGGAATTAATTTCATTTATAACACCTGTATTACCAGATTCATGTGATGCAAGTAAAAGTCTGAGTCTATCTACAAGTTCATTAGGGTTATCCCAGTATGTATATTCTACATTTTTATCAATATGTGACATTAATACACCAGCACCTTTCTTATTTACTAGAGGAGCTAAAATTTTTACATATTTCTTTGATTTACCACTATCAACTTGTGTATCAGGTAGATAATGACGTTTGTGTGCATTGGTTTTTAATATAATATCAGAGTAATTTTTTTTATCTTGTTCTGTATATTTTTGAGGATTTTTCATAAATAAAAGTTCATATAAACCACGTGTTCCTTTATACGTTTTATTTTTAACAATAATATTACCTGACGTTGATATTGATAATGGTGAATCTCCAATAAATAATTTTCTTTGTTCAGTATCATGTCTTACACCATACTTATGATCAAATTTATTCTGTTTCAATTCATCCTGTATATCTTCAAGATATTTTTTAGCTAGTCCTGATCTATCATAATCATCATCATCACTACCATCACTGTCATTACTATCATCAATATCATCATTATCATCGGTATCATCAGGAGTGGACGATATTATTTTTTCTTCATCATAATCGTTGTCATCAGCTTGAGTGTTAGTTTTTTTATCTAATTTTGTTTGAATAATCTTCAGTTGTTTAGTAATAGGTGAGAACATTCGTTCTTTTACAATTTCACCATGTTTTAGGATATCAAGTTTATTCTTAATATCACGTCTTTTTGCAATTAGTCTCCTTGTAATTTGTTTATCATTCATATTTCTATGTAAATACAATGGTGTTTAGAGTAATAATGAATCTATTTTTTTATTATCATGGTAATATAAAGTGATCGAATCCCTTTCGATACCTCCCACTGTTTAAAGGGTAATCCTTAAATATCGATAAAAATTGAAACGCATCCTGCCAACACAAATTGCACATATCCTTAAATTTATCAAACGCCATATCGGAGCATACATGATCGCTGTAAACATGTTTTAAATTGAGATCATCCTGTTTAAATAAGACAATAAAATTTGTGTTATCTCTTATTAGATGTTTCGGTACTTTAGCATACGTTTGTGATAAGTAAAAACAATCGATATGGTTATGACGACCCATACTAAAGTATTCTCGCATAATATTTTGATTGTCACAAGAAACGTCATCAAAAATCATTATCGAATTAGGTAATGCTTCATTAGGATGCAAAATGTTTTCGTTAGTATTAAATGAATTAAACGTAATTCCTTTTATCGGTTTTAGTAGTCGTTTTAAATGGATGTATTTTGGTTGATAGATCGATTTTGAATACAAATAAATATTTTCAAATTTTAAACCATTCTTATGTTCAATTAGTGTAATTAACGCATTTGTTTTTCCACAATTTGATGGACCAATTATCATTGACCGTATAGTTGATGGTAAAAGTATTCCATGTTTGTTTTTGTTTTTAACTTCACCTGCATCACAATCGTGATTTTCAACACTCAAAGAAACTTTTTGTGGTACTACTTTCATTGTACGCGAAACTGTTGAATATAAAATAACAAAATAAACACGTAACCTTTTTATTTATTAATGTGCAATTGACTGGTGAAGTATAATGAAGGTATATTTAGGAAGCGGATTGGTAAATAGCGTTATTAATGCTTTACCGTTTGAACTGCATATACCTGGTTATAATTATTGTGCACCCGGAACAAAACTAGAAAAGCGACGAAAAAGAGGTGATTCAGGTGTAAATAAATTAGATGAAGCTTGTAAAGAACACGATATAGCTTATACATTGGATAAGGATTTGAAAGCACGTCACGAGGCTGATAACACATTAGCAGATCGAGCGATGGTTCGATTTAAATCTAAAGATGCTACAGCTGGTGAAAGGATGGCAGCATTAGGTGTTGCAGGTGCAATGCGAGCTAAAGTGAAAATGGGAATGGGCTACTCTAATAATATTAATAACTGTGATAAAATTATAAATAAACATTTAAATTACATTAAAAAAATCATCAAAGTTGTAGAAGAAGTTCAGAGTAGTATAAAGAATAGTTTGAAAGAACAACCTACGATAAAACCAAAAGTCAAAAAGCAAAAAATTAATAAACAGAAAACAAACATGGTAAATGAAATTTTAACTCCAGCAATGTTACAAGTATTAAATAAACAAAAACAAAGAGATGTGGAGCATATGGATGTGGATGATTGTAATATTAATAATAAACGAAAAAGAAGTAATAATGAAATTGAAGATATTGATGACAATAAAAAAAATTAAACTAAATGAAATGGTTAAATGTGGTGTAAAACGTTTACGGACAGAATCGGACGATAGTATAAATTACGCAAAAAGGACTAAAATAAATTTGAAACGTAAACATAGTGAAGATGATGATGATGATGATGATGATGATGATGATGATGATGAAGATGATGATGATGATAACAAAAAAAGAATAAAGCAATAGTTATATTATAATTACATTACTCAAAATTCCATAGTCTTATTTCATCCTTATTGGTGACTGGACGAATATTTTTTTTTAAGATGAAAAAAAATGTTGTAAATCCAAACAGAAAATCCGTAATCAATTGGGCAAGGTGATTAGTACAATAAAAAAACGTATTATTCGAGATCAACCCAGAGATATTAATACGGCTATACGGATTGCAAGTAAAGCGAGTAGAAAATTTAAATCAAAAATGAAAACAGATAAGAAAAAACGCATAATACCGATTCCTAAGACCGGTGGTGTATTACCACTTATACCGATTTTTGCTGGATTAAGTGCACTAGGAGCACTTGGTGGTGGTGCAGCAGAAATTGCACAGGCTATTAATCAAGCAAAACAGGCAAAACAGGATTTAGTAGAATCACAACGACATAACAAAACAATGGAAGCAATAGCAATAGGAAAGGGTGCATACTTAAAACCATACAAAACGGGATTAGGACTCTATTTGCATCCAATAGAAGCACAACGAAGGTATACAAGACAATGAAAAGAGCACCACTCACAGATATAGATATAAAACATTATGTAAAAAAATTTCGAATACAACATTTTCGTGGTGTTTTCATGAAAGATCAACTTCCTCGTAAAATAAGAAAAAAATATGAAAATGGTGTGATTAATTTGGATAATACTAGTGGTCCTGGAACTCATTGGGTTGCATATAAAAAAAGGGGAAATGAAATTGTTTACTTTGATTCATATGGTAACCTTCGACCTCCAAAAGAAGTTCAAAACTATTTTAAATCAAACGGAAATGTACAAATTTTCTATAATTATACAAATTATCAAACTTTAAAGAAACCATCTTATAATTGTGGTCACCTATGTATAAAGTTTTTATTAAATAAATTGTATAAATAGAATAGACAATTGCGTTTCTTTAGCATTTCACACTTAGTGTTAAAAAATGTCATACACGTTTACATTTCATCAGAGATCCTCAATCCTAAGTAGTAAAATATATCCACCGATTATTTTAAATGATCAAGATACCTATGTAATAGGTCTAGTAAATTTCGTTAGCTATAATTCGATTCCAAACGTTGACGTTTCAAACAATAATTTTTATTATGATGGTAATAAGAAGGTTACATTACCTGCAGGATTATATGAAATTGATGATATCAGTAATTATATACAGAAGCATATTGATGAAGTAGAAAAAACGGCTAAACAAACAACCTCAAAAACAACTCTACGTATTTGGATAAATCGAAATACATTGAAAGTGAAATTAAATGTAATAAAGAGATAGATTTCACGAAACCAAACAATATTGGAAGTTTATTAGGATTTCACAATAAGATATTACCCAAGGATATTAGACACGAATCAGATAAACCTGTAAATATTTTTCAAATTAATAATATTAATGTGGAATGTAATTTGGTAACAAATTCCTACAGTAATGATCATCCAATGCATATTTTACATGTATTCTACCCAACAGTAATGCCAGGTACAAAAATTGTTGAAAATCCTAATAATGTTATCTATTTACCAATCAATACCAAGTATATTAGTGAAATTATACTTAAATTAACTGACCAAGATGGAAACCTGATTAATTTTAATGGTGAAGTGGTAACAGTAAGACTTCATTTAAAGTGTGTATCTAGAAATGGTGTTTAGGTATCAAAATAACCAGAACAATTACTATTCTATTTTAAAAAATAATAAAAAACAACATTACAACCATAAAACAAGCAGTGTTAAAAGAAAGTTGAAAGTGTTAACAGCATCTAATAAAAAATTTTTACGTTCCTTGGGATTTAAAATTCAAAGAAAATAAAACGGTAGATTTTTGGTTTAAAATTATTTTAAGACTGTTAGGATTGTTGTTCTTGTGTGCTTGTCGATTTAGAAAAAAAAAAAAACAATGAGCTTCAGTAATTTGAGAGTTGGTGAAGGTGTTTTATCAGATAATTCAATTGTAAATTCTGAATACCACACTCATCAACCTTATGCTGCAACTAGTTTTAATAATAATGATGAAATACGTATTCCCATTCAAACACAAGATGTGTATACATTACCTTCACAAAGTTATTTATATATAGAAGGTAGATTATTAAAAGATGATGGAAAAACGATTAGTAAGGATTTGCACTTTGTAAATAATGGTATTACATTTTTATTTGAGGAAATTCGTTATGAACTAGCTGGAACTGCAATCGATCGTACTCGTAATCCTGGTATAACAACAACCTTAAAAACATTTGCATCTTACACAGCAAATCAATGTATTAGATTGGAAAATGCCGGTTGGAATACCACAGAATTACCAAAAATAACTAATAAAAATGGTTATTTCAGTGTATGCATTCCCTTGTCAATGTTATTAGGATTTGCTGAAGATTTTCCGAAAATTATTATGAATGTACGTCAAGAACTTGTATTAATACGAAGTAATACAGATCTCAATTGTATTATTAATGTCCCCGTTACGGGTACCGATAAACCTAAAATTGAAATTAATAAGATTATGTGGAAAATGCCACATGTTGTTGTAGCAGATATTGAAAAACTACGTCTTATGAAATATATTGATAGAGATTTAGAGGTGGCATTTAGAAGTTGGGAATTACAAGAACTCCCCCTAGTACAAGCGAGCACAAGACATACATGGACTGTAAAAACGACTAGCCAATTAGAAAAACCACGATTTGTAATTTTTGCATTACAAACAGATAGAAAAAATTCTGCTAGTAAACAAATTAGCGAATTCGATGATTGTAATTTAACAAATGTTAAGTTATATTTAAACTCTGACGTCTATCCTTATGATAACATGAATTTAAATTTTGAAAAAAATCAATGGGCTATCCTATATGAAATATATGCACAATTTCAAAAATCCTACTACTTTAAAAATGGAAATGATGGTGGGGCAGAACCTTGTCTTACACCATCAAATTTTAAACACTTTGGACCGTTTGTAATAATAGATTGCAGTCATCAATCTGAAGCTGTGAAGACTGGTGCAGTAGATATTCGGTTGGAATTCGAAACTTCTCAAAACGTTCCCGACAAAACAACTGCATACTGTCTTATTTTACACGATCGACTTATAAAGTACAATCCGTTAACTAGTGTGGTGAAGATCTTATAAGAAAAAAAAAATGTTTATCATAGACTTTCAAGGATTTCAATATGGACAAAGTGAAATATATATTAGAGAGTTGGCAGTTTATGATGTTAGTAAAAATATTAAATACCATACCTTCGTACGGTTACCATATGAAGTATCATGGTTCAACAATAAAATTCAACGACATTTTCAATGGTTAAAATGCAACTATCATGGATTAAATTGGGATCATAATCTGGATAACGAACACAATTTTTGGCTCATCGAAGCTGATGAAATAAACAGTTATGTAAAAAACATTGTTGGTGATGGTATTATTTTAGTTAAAGGACTCAACAAAGTGAATCGTATGAAGAAAATTGTTTCGGGAAATATTATAATAAATTTGGAGAAATTTAATTGTCCAAGTTTTGAAGAATTAAACAAAACTTGTTCAATTAATTATCATTGTCAGGGTCATGCGATTAATTCATTAAATTGTTCTTTAGTTAATGTAAATTTATTATATGATTGGTTTGTACAATAAAAAAGATATTTGTATTACGTTTTATTTCTTTATTAATTAAACTACTAACTACACCTCATTGGTTTTATTAATTAAACTACTAACTACACCACCAGCACTTATGTTCTACTTTTCAAAAAATCTTTTGCCATTCTTTGTTCAACATCATCATCATCATCATCATCACCCTTGGATTTCTTTTTATATATTTTATAATCTGTATCTCTAAAGTTATGTGTTTTAGAATCCATTTCTTCTTCTTCAATAACACATATTTCATCATCGTCATCAGGAAATTCAATATTCGTCAATTTTCGCTTTGTTGATCCTTCTATTCTTGGTTGCTGCATTATCGCAGCTTTTACCTGAACGTCATCTAGAATTTTAATATTTGTTGCCGATTTTCTGTTTGTTGATGCTTCTATTTTTGGTTGCTGTGGTTCATCCTCTACACCAGGTAAATCAAAATTATATTTTCTCATTATTGACCCTAACAGTTGAACCTCCATCTCATTTTCCACTGAAAGTCGTGTGTATTTAACTGGAAGGTTTCCAAACTTTTTTTGTAACGTGTCATGTTTTGGTGTGTAGAGTAAACTGATTACTATACAGTTTGCCCTTAAGTTCATGTCTTTCAAACCAAACCTAATTCAGAATTATTAATAAATAAATAAAAAAGGAGAATGAAAACAACGTACCGACTGAATAAATGTTTACATACTACATGTAAACTCTTCATCGGTAAATTTACCGAGTCTGTTGATGTTACCAACAAAGTGCTTGGTGGTGTAGTCATTTTATTTATTTTTTGCTTCGGTAGATGAGTTACTTACTCGGTGACTGAGTGTATGCTAAATCGAACCGATCGAGAAAATTTATATATAAATAATTTGTCAACTCTGCAAAAATTTACATCACATGTTTTACTGATATATTCAAAAGTTACGTCAACATGTTTGCTGATGTATTTAAAAAAATCATTTGACCTGATAACCTTGTGCAATTTACGTCAACATGTTTTGCTGATGTATTCAAAAAAATCATTTGACTTGATAACCTTGTGATTTCTTACAAAATTTATGTTAGCAACCGTTTTATTTGTTATTACGTCAGCACAGCTAGCTATAAGAAGAAAATAATACAAAAAAATTGTGAGTTACGAAGTATTATTAGCAAACGTAACCCAACAACACAAGTAAGTTTTTTTTATATATTTTTATAATTATACTTTAATTCATTTTTTAAATAGACTTCATCATGAATGAACTTTCTGCAAATATAGTATCTAAAGTTAAACGTGTTAGTGCAATAATTAAAACTGACAAACAATTAGCACATTGGATAAAATTATTGAACAGTACAATGTGTATAATGCGAAAAGTTATTAAAAATAAATTACCAGGAGTTAATTATTTAAAAATTGAATCGAATTTAGCACATTTGAAATTCTATAGAGATAAATTTCGGTATTTAAAGAATAGAAAATCATCTACACGTAATAGGAATATAAAATGGGAAAATTTAGAATCGTGTTTCGATGGTAGAATTTGTACTGGAATCATTGTCAATTACAATATTGTAGATCCTGAACTTTTCCTTAAAAAAGCGTTTAGATGTTTTTCCAATCAAATAAAGAAATCACTTCAAAGATCTTTATTGAAAGTAAATGTTATATTGTATTGTAACTTCATTAAACCTCAAACTCTTGAAACCGATGTTAAGCACTTTGCTACTAGAAATGAAATAGTTGATAACAACACAAAATTAAAAATTTGGTATAATGAAAACGTAATTGATAAAATATTGAGAAAATTAGAGGAATTTCAAGAACGAGATTCCGGATGGGCTTTATATGAAATTCTACATTTAAAAGTCAATATTAATAACTATTCTCCTATTAGTTATGGCACTTCAACCTACCAGGACCTTCCCCAATTTATTAAAAATACTAAAGCTGTAATTAACATAAAAAATGATGATGTTTATTGTTTTCTCTGGTCAATTGTAGCTGCAAAATATCCATGTACAATAAACCAAAATGTATCAAGAATATCATCGTATCCACATTTTAGTGAAATCTTAAAATACGATGGTATTCGATTTCCTATAAGATTAAAAGATATTCCAAAATTTGAATTGATGAATAACATTTCAATTAATACATATACTATAAGTAATGATGGTAAAAAGAAGGAAATTGTACCATCTTACTTGAGCAAATATGATTTTAATGAAAAAATTAATCTATTTACAGTTTCTATTGACGATGATAATAATGATGATGATGATGATGATGATAATGATGATTACCACAATATTATTTCATATAATAAAAAAAATTTTCATTTTGCTCTTATTAAAAATTTACAACGATTATTGTACAATCAAATTAGCAAATCTAAAAACAAGAAATATTTATGTGAACGGTGTTTAAACCATTTTATGAGCGAAACTGCTTTAAATCAACATTTGATAAATTGTATTAATTTTAATGAAACAAAAGTTACATTGCCTAAAATTTCAGATTCTATACTAAAATTTAATAACTTTAAGCATACTTTAGATGCCCCTTTTGTAATATATGCTGACATTGAAAGTATATTATTAAAATATGATGACGATAAAAAAACAAAGACTCTAAATAGACTTCAAAAACATCAAGCCTTTAGCATAGCATTCTATTTAAAATGTTCATTTGATGATTCACTTTCAATGTTTGAACTTTATACAGGTAGAGATTGTAATATTTGGTTTGCTAAGAAATTGGAACAAATTGCATTAAATGTAAATAAACTAATTTTAAATATAGTTCCGATGAATTTAACTATAGATAAAGAACTTATGTATAGAAACTCTAAAATTTGTTGTATTTGTTCGAAGTATATTGGAAATGAAGATATAAAAGTTAGAGGCCATTGTCATTTAACTGGATCCTTTAGAGGTGCTGCACATAACAAATGTAATTTGAACTTTAAAGATGCACATTCAATTCCCATAGTCTTTCATAACTTGTCTGGATATGACTCACATTTCATAATTAAATCTATTAGTACTCAGTTTGAAGGTAGAATTTGTTTATTACCAGTTAACAAAGAGACTTACATATCATTTAAAAAATATGTTAATAATACAAATGTTTACTTTAAATTTATTGATTCCTTCCGATTCATGGCTTCAAGTTTAGATAAATTGTCATCATATCTAACGGAAGAACAAAAAATTATTACAAAAAAAATCTGTAGTAACCACGATGAATTTCAACTGTTACAAAGAAAAGGAGTTTTTCCATATGAGTATTTAGACAGTTGGGAAAAACTAGAAGATACAAAATTACCATCAATAGAACATTTTTATAGCAATATTAATAAAAAGGAAATATCTAAATCTGAATATCAACATGCTATGAATGTTTGGAATCAGTTTAATGTTAGAAATTTACAAGAGTATGCTGAATTGTACCTGAAAACAGATGTACTAATATTAGCAGACATTTTTGAAAACTTTCGAAAACTATGTAAATCCACGTACGGTTTAGACCCATTACATTATTGTACAGCACCTGGTTTGGCATTTGATGCTATGTTAAAAATTACTGATGTTAAATTGGAACTTTTAACTGACGTAGATATGTTATTGTTTGTTGAGCGAGGAATAAGAGGCGGTATATCACAATGTTCAAATCGGTATGGAAAAGCAAACAATAAATATATGGATAATTTTGATATAGAACAAAATATTTCATATTTAATGTATTTCGATATTAATAATTTGTATGGATTGGCAATGTTAATGTATTTACCGTATGGAAACTTTCAATGGGTAGATGATATATATACAATACCAAACATTGAAAATATATCAACAGAAAGTTCTATTGGTTACATTTACGAAGTTGATTTATTTTATCCAACAGAGCTATATGAATTGCATAAAGATCTACCATTATGTCCAGAACATTTAGTACCTCCCGGCTCGAAATCAAAACTTCCTAAATTAATGACCACATTTTTTACAAAAAAGAATTACATAATCCACTATCGTAATCTACAACAAGCTATAAAGTTAGGTATAAAAATTAATAAAATCCATAAAGTATTACAATTTTCACAAAGTAATTGGCTATCAAAATATATAAATTTAAATACTGAAATGAGAAAAGAAAGTACAAATGAATTTGGAAAAAATTATTTTAAATTAATGAATAATGCAGTTTTTGGTAAAACTATGGAAAACGTTCGAAAATATAGAGACGTTAAATTAGTGAACAGATGGTCTGGACGTTATGGTGCAAAATATTATATATCTCAACCAAATTTTAGTAATTGTACAATTATTGATTCGGATTTAATTCTTATTGAAATGAAAAGGTTTAAAATTCACTTTAACAAACCAATATACGTTGGAATGGCAATTTTAGATATTTCTAAAACATTTCTTTACGATTTTCACTACAATTATGTCCTACAAAAATTCGGATGTAATGCAAAATTACTATATACCGATACTGATAGTTTAATTTATCATTTCTTTACATCAGATATTTATGAGGAAATTAAAAAAGATATAGATCGTTTCGATACATCAGACTATCCAACAAACAATGTTTATAATATTCCACAAAAAAACAAAAAAGTAATAAGTTTGATGAAGGATGAAAACAATGGTCGTGTTATGACTGAATTTATTGGTTTGAAATCAAAAATGTATGCAATTAAAGTTCAAACTTCTAAAAAAGAAATCAATGAACTTGAAAACAAACTTATTGAGAAAGGTGAAAATTGCAATGAAATTGATACAATTATATCAAATGTTGGTGTTAGTAAAAAGGCAAAAGGTGTAAAATCATCATCATTAAAAACATTAACATTCGAAAACTATTATCAATGCTTATTTAATAATGAAACATTTATTACTGAACAAAATTCCATTAGGTCACAAAAGCATAATGTTTACACCATTCAACAAAAAAAGGTAGCGTTGAGTAGTCATGATGATAAGAGAATAGTATCTTATTCTTACACAGATACAAAACCTTGGGGTTATAAAAAATTTGCACTAACACATAAACAAGATATGACGTCATAAAAACAAGTTGGAACATGTAAGTAAGAAAACATATATAAGTTGCAACGATAGTTAATATCATTTAATCGTGTTCTAGTGCATACAACAATAACAACAAGAAAAACAAGAGTAAAAAAAAATGATTGTTTTCATACTTCTACTATTATTATCAATAAATGGATTAAATAGTAGATTTATAAATAGTAGTTAGTAGTATAAGAAAATTATTATAAGGACCAATATGAAATTGTGTATCAGAATTATGAAGCTCTATATAATTCTAGTAGTAACATATATCAAAAGTGTAAAAACAATTTAGAAAGATGTTGTGATCAATGTGAACCTACGTTAAATGACATTTGCTATAACCAAATTAAATCTGTAAGTCAAAATTTACCAAATTCAACAACAATAGAAACATTAGTAAATAATACGGTAATTCTAACAGCACGTAACAAAGAATTAAATGAAACTCTAACAACTATACAAGGAAAATTACTAAAAGCATACGAAAAAATTAATTCTGATGAAAAAATAATTGATCAATTAGACAAAGAAATTGAACAAATGAGATTCAATATTCTTATAATTAAAATTGATAATGAAAAGTATAAAGAAAAATTAAAAAAATGTCGTATAGAAGTTTTACAACGAAATGGTGACCGGTTAAAGATGATACATAATGTAAATAAGTTTATATCAGCATTATAAAAAAATCTCTCCAACCAAAGTATAAATAAGAGATTTCCTCTCAATTCATTTCATTCTGCAATCATGCCCACTATATGGTGTAATGTATGTGAAAAAAATTTTTGCTTTTGCAAGACATCAATCCAAAATCATAAACAACAAGATGAACAGGAAAGAAGAAATGAAGAAAGAAGGAGGAAAAGAAAAAGTAGTCCAATTGACATTAAGTGCTACGAAATTCTAAAGGATAGTCCTCTATAAATTATAATATAATTTTTAAGATTAGTTTTATTTAAAATATATAATGATGTGCAATATTTTTTTTTTTTATAAATGTCATTTTCTTCCTATATATGTAACTGTAATTTCTCGAATAACATCATTCTCTAAATAAGTTTATATTCATGCTCATTCATGAATTCCTCTTATGGTCCGAAATCTCAAATCATTCTCTGTCCGAAATGTACTCATACAGGGATTACATATACCAAAACAAAAACTACACACAGAACTCATCTTTTTACCTTACTATTATGTGCGTTTGGGTAAGAAAGAAACTTTTTACGTTATTTTATTTTTATTATATTTTTAAAATTACAGATTTTGGCCTTGCGTTTGTATTCCGTATTTTATAGACTCTTGTATGAATATCGATCATTATTGTTCAAAATGTAAATCATTTCTAGGTTCATATCAAAGTTAAAATAAAAATAAAGAAAATGAAAACAAATTTTTCTTTTATTTTGTCACGACCTTTGACCTTGTTTTTAATCTCTTATCGGTTGACGTCACCTTGTTTTTAATCTCTTATCAGTTGACGTCACCTTTGACCTTGGCTTGACGGCCGGGGTGGGCCGCCCAGGTGGTTCAGCCAGGTGAGGCTGCCAGGGGTGGTTCTTCGGACAGGTGAGACAAGGGGTAGTTCTTCGGACAGGTGAGACAGGGGTAGTTCTTCATCTAAGGGTAGTTCTTCAGCTACCCGGGGGTTGTTCTTCACCCATTAGGGTAGTTCTTCAGCCATCGGGGTAGTTCTTCACCGTACTTCTTCAGCCATAAGGGTAGTTCTTCAGCTTCCGGTGACCTTGACGAAGAGTGGAAAAGCCCCCCTGTCCATCAAGTTACCACCGACATGCCATCGAGCATTCTCGGTCCCAGAACCCCCTTAGCTATACTACTATCCAAATTTAATGCTTGATGATTTAGTGAGATATGCAATAAATATATTACTAAGTTTAGAAGATACATCTCTATTGAGCAAAGGGAATGTTAGGTATACAGCAGATAACTTATGAATTGAAGATTTCGATCTGGTAAAATTATTTTATCATTGAATTGTTTGACTTTATTTTTCCATACACTTCCGTCACATACATTATTGTATTTATTATCATTTTTGAGAAGTTTCAAATTATTTTGCATCGATTCTTTTATGTTTTGTTCGCTTTTTTTTTTAATAAAACATCAATCGTTGCTTAACTCTATTTATTTTACTTGTTGACTTTTTTACAACCGTTACAACACGTCTTTCTTTCTGTCGCGTTCCCCCTCCTCGATCTGGCTTGCTACCAACCTCTTAAAACTAAAACCTCCTACATTACACTCCTCCCTTCTTAACTAAAAAGCACATTATTATTATTTTTTTTTTTTTTTTATATATATATATATATATATATATATATATATATATACTACAACTAACATAATTATAAATTTAAACGATCTGGAGCTTTACTCTGTCTTTGCGAACGTCTAACGCCCAAATCACAATTAGTTTTAGTTTCTTTGACAGAATTCTCATTAGTTATTGGTGTGATAGTATTCTCAATAGGAAGTAGAGTAACATCAGGAATAGAACTTTCACACACAGTAGTGTCTTGAATTGGGTTTTGTATCGGAGTCTGGTTTTCCCGCATGCACTCTTCATTGACATCTTGAAAATTTGAACCTTCTACTGAAGTTCTTTTGTTATGAACACATTCGTTATTATAGTTACATTGTCTTTTCTTAAGTTCTTCTGCATGAACTAAACTTCTCATTCCGTTTGATAAAACAAAATATGTCAATTCGCTGTTTCGATGCAATATCTTTCCTTCCAACCACTTTTCTTCTTCTCCTCTCTTGCTTTTTACATAAACTAACTCTTCAGGTTCATAGCTTGTTACTTTAATATTTTTCTTCTCTTCCTTCTTCAAAATCTTCTCTTTTAATATAGACAATCTCGTTCTTGGTGAACGTTTAAGAAATAGTTCAGCTGGAGTTTTCTCTGTTGTTATTTGTGGAGTGTTTCTATAAGCAAATAATATATTATCTAATTGATATTGTACTCCTTGCTGTACCGTATTTTCTAATTTTGTTTTTGCCAGTTGTTTTTTTTATTATTTGCACTGTCCTTTCCGCAGCACCATTAGAACGAGCATGATATGGTGGTGTTTTCATATGTTTAATTCCATTTTGTTGACAAAAACCTTCAAACTTCATCGAAATCAATTGAGGTCCGTTATCAGACACTAATTGTTCAGGAAGACCATATCTAGCGAATATTGAACGAAGATATTCAATAGTAGCTTCTGTTGTCGTTGTTGTCATTAAATTTATTTCGACCCATTTTGAGAATGAATCGATTAGAATTAAAAAATCATTTCCGTCTTTTTTTGCAAAATCAATATGAATTCTTTGAAATATCCGTGTCGTTTTTGGCCAATCCGTCTTCAATGTTGGATTTGCATTTTGAACTTTTTGGCACACATCACAACTTCTTATTAATTTCTCTAGATCTTCATCAATCTTCGGCCACCAAACATAACTTCTCGTTAATAATTTTGAACGAACAATGCCAGGATGTTGTTCATGCAACATTTGTAATATTTTTGAACGAAGTTTTTCTGGAATAATAACTCTTCTACCCCAAAGCAAACAATTCTTATCTATGGAAATCTCCGATTGACGTAAAAAGTAAGGTTTCAAGTTATCATCACTTGTATAGTTTTTCCAACCATTTAAAGTATTGTCATAAACCTTTAAAAGAATTTGATCTTTTCTCGTATATTTCTCAATTTCGTCTGCTGATATCGGTAATTCATTTACAGTCGAAAAATAATTTATCTCTGCTTTAGACATAGGTTCAATTTCTGGTAACGGTAATCTCGATAATGAATCTGCATGAGCAATTTCCGTTCCTTTCTTGTATTTTATTTCATAGTCGTAACCTGCCAAAATTAAGGCCCACCTCTGTGTTCTTGCTGCCGCTAAACTTGGTATGGATTTATTTGGATGAAAAATGGTTTGTAATGGCTTGTGGTCTGAATTTATAAAAAATTTTCTGCCATATAAATATAAATGAAATTTTCTAACTGCGAAAATTATAGCTAAAGCTTCCTTTTCCAATTGAGAATAATTTTTTTCCGCGTTATTAAGTGTTCTAGATGCAAAATATATTGGTTTTTCAAAATTATCCACAACTTGAGCCAATACTGCACCGATTCCATACTTCGAAGCATCACATGTCAAAATCAATGGTTTCTCTGGGTCATAAATTGTAAGAACACCACAATCTCTTAACATCATTTTACTCTCCGTAAAACATTCATCACAACTCTTTGTCCAGTTCCACTTATTTTCCTTTTCAAGTAATCTATACAAAGGATGTAACTTTGCAGATAAATTTGGTAAAAATCGACCATAAAAATTCAACATGCCCAAGAAAGAACGCAAACTAGTTAAATCATGTGGTTTAGGAGCTTTCATGATAGCTGCTATTCCTTCAACCGTTGGACGAATTCCTTCGGCACTTATTTCAAACCCCAAATAATTTACATTATCTCTAAAAAATTTACATTTTTCAAATTGAACTTTAAATCCAGCTTTATCTAATTTCCTCAATACGTTTTCTACATTTCTTTTACAATCCTCTAAATTTTTCCCACAAATCAGAATATCATCTATGTAACACACTGCATTTTCTACATCATTCAAGATCTTATCCATTGTAGCCTGAAATATAGCCGGAGCACTAGTAATACCAAAAGGCATTCTCTTGTATCTATATAAACCTTGATGAGTGTTTACAGTTAATAATTCTTGGGCTCGTGGTGACAATTCTAACTGTTGATAAGCGTTAGATAAATCAAGAACTGTATATATCTTTCCATCTTTTAATTTATTGAAAATTTCGCTTGGATTCGGAAGTGGATAATGTTCTGATTTTGTTATAGAATTTATTGATACCTTGTAATCACCACAAATTCTAATCTTCCGTTGTTCCCCTTTACCTTTTTCAACTACCACTATTGGAGAAGCCCACTTGCTATGCTTTATCTTTTCCATGATTCCCAATTTCTCTAACCTATCTAATTCTTGTGCTACTGCAGTTCTCAAGGAATAAGGTACAGGACGAGCTTTACAAAATATAGGAGTAGGCTTCCCTTCTAACACTAAATCTACCTTAAAATCTTTAAATGTCCCATTTTCCGAACTAAATACTTTAAATTTTGACCTAAATTCATTAATTATTTCATTTATTATCTGATTATCAGTACTAATTTTATTTACGATTTCTAACTTAACCTTTAATTCTTTTATCCAATTTCTACCCATTAACAATGGACACGGTTTTATACAATCACCTTGTACTACAATTAAGCTAAGCTTTTTACAAACATTTCCATACATAACTGGTACATAAATTTCACCTAATACTTTTAAAACACCGCCCGAAAAAGTGCGTAAACTTGTTTTAGATGAACTAAGCTTAAACTTAGAGAATTTTGCTTTATATGTTTTATCACAAATAATTGAAATTGAAGCTCCTGTATCAACTTCCATTCTAAATCTTTCAAAATCAATTTCTACTTCTACTACAAAAGGATTTTTTAAGTTAAATATTTTATGAGACCTTACGAAATACAATTTCTCTCCCACGTCACTGTCTTCTGACTGCTCATTCTCCTTTTCCGAATGATCAGTGTCAGTTAAAAATTTGATGGATTTCTTTGAATCACAAACCCTTTGCAAATGTCCAACCTTTCCACACTTCTTACAAGAATATGTTACATAACGACATTTTCCTAAATGAGGTTTCCCACAACATTTACATTTCTTATATTCTTGATCCCTTTCTTCATTTTTCTTCCAATTTTCTTTTGATTTTTCATCACCTTTCTCATTTCTACATTTTCTTCCTTCTTTTTGATTCCTTTTTAAATAATTTATTTCCCTTTCCTGCATTCCCTTTGCTTCTTTGTCTACTAATTCTAAACTTGTAGCTAAAGTTAATGCTTCGTTAAATGTTCTTTCTTTCAACATAATTTCTTTTTGTATTTTCTCATTTCTCAATCCGGTAATAAATCTATCTCGTAATGCTTGTTCCAAAAATGCTTCAAACTTACATTCAATCGCCATTTTCTTTAATTCAATTGCATATTCATTTACGGTTTGACCAGCCGCTTGCTCTTTCTTCCAAAATTGAAATCGTTCTACTATGGTTAATCTTGTTGGTTGAAAATGTTTTTTTAGCACCTCTTCAATTTCTTCAAATTTTAATTCTTCGGGTTGTTTCGGCATTACCAAGTTTGTCAAAATTTCATAAATTTTTGTCCCCATTAGTAACAAAAAAATATTCTTCTGTTTTTCTTTGTCTGTATTGTTAACCAAAAAGTATAATTTTAACCTCTTCAGATACGTTACGAATGATTCCTTAATCGGATCGAACTCTCCCATTTTTCCAATATCTGCCATTTTTCTCAGTTTTCCTCGTCGCCACTTTTATGTTTTGTTCGCTTTTTTTTTAATAAAACATCAATCGTTGCTTAACTCTATTTATTTTACTTGTTGACTTTTTTACAACCGTTACAACACGTCTTTCTTTCTGTCGCGTTCCCCCTCCTCGATCTGGCTTGCTACCAACCTCTTAAAACTAAAACCTCCTACATTACAGATTCAAATATATTAGGTTGTTCAAGAAATCTTCTAATATTTTCTCTTAACGGAAATAGAACTCCTTTAGCAACATTTGACAATGTGTTAATATCAGCGCTATCATTTATAGTAAACTCTGGTGGTTCAGAATATAAATCACATGATATTCTGATTTAAATATTTGGAACAAGTTTTTTAAAACAAACAATTATTACAAAAAAATAATTATTATTACAAATATTTGGAACAAGAATGTAAATCATTTCTTAATGTTTCCAATAAAGGTAGTATGATTAAATGTAATATAGAATTTACAATATCTAACGCTAGTTTTCTGGAAACTGTCATTTTACCAAATAAATTTGTAATAAAATATGCAATTTGAGTATGAAGAGATTGAAGAGAAGTATCATTAGCAAGTGATTCGTTATGGGTTGTGCAGTCAGTTGTGGCACTCGGATTCTCTGATGTCATTACTTCATTTGTACCTTCATTAATAATTGCATTATTATCGGTATTTTTGCGTAAATTTATGAATTGCATTGCAATTATCTTCAGTCTTTAGATGTCTTTTTAGGTGTCGTTTAAATGAATAAAGAGATTGAAATTGTTGTGGACAGAAGGTACATAAAAGTTAGATGTTGTATTTGTGCATTTATGTGTATATCTTAAATGTTTCATGTACACGTCAATTTTGTTGTCAAAAGTCATGTTACATAAAAAACATATTATTTTACCGGCCATGTTCGAGTTCGTTTACAAGACCGTTCGCTGTTGGGGAAAGGTCGCTACAATGAATATTATAAAAATAATTCGAAATAAATAACCATGCTTGATAACTTTCAGGTGGATATTGTAAATTCAGTACATGATATAAATAAAACGCGAAAGACACAGCACTCAGAAAACAATTTACCTCATATATTATGTCATTGACGTAGATGTAGAAATTTGTTAAATTCTCTATGTCCTTCCCAACAACTGCAGAGGTTGCACTGTCTATCCACGATTATTGTAAATACTTTTTAGTTCATTCACAAATGTTTGAATATCTGATTTATTCTAAAGAAGTATTAAAAGGATTATATCATTCATTTAATATAATTTTGTAATATTGTCTTACCAACAAATGACAGGCAAAAGTATTTTTTCCATCTAGTATTGATGGTTTATAATTAACCTCTTTATTCTTTACAATATGTGGAAATTCCTACTAAATTTGTCACTAAAATGAAGTCTGTTGTATCTGAAATTAATAAATTAATTGTGGAATAAGTAGTGTTAAATAATTATTGCTTACCTTTAGAAGAGTTTATACTTAAAAGATTTATCTCTTGCAAACATTTTTTGTCTCGTATATCTCTCAAATAATTTTTTTTTATTTTGTCACAAAAACTTGACCATTTGTGATACAAAAGAATACACTTTCCTGGGTAGAGTATCTCAAAATTGATTTCCATCTGAAACATTAAAATTTCAAATTTTAGTAAAATAGCTAATCACATGGAAAGACATATACCAGGATTACTCCAATTTTTCCTTTTAGAATAGGCTATGTTTCAAACACGTCCACAGTTATATCCAATATGTCTTTTCTTCTAATCTCGTAAGTATTTTTCCACTTTTTATACATAATTTCTTCTGGGTAACAATTGTATTTCAACCAGTCTTTATCTAATTGAAGATCAATTGTAATTTCTGCACTGTCTTCAATACTACTTGTTGAAGGAGAATTTATATCCACACTTTTGCAGCCTTTTAGCTTATAGCGACTTTTTAGCAATTCTTGTCGACGATATTTTTTTGTTAGACTATAGTATTTGTCTAATAATTTTCCTCTTTGTGTTTTAGTACCGAGATAAGTTTTCTGTAAACAAAAAATATCTTATTTTATTGTTGTTTATCTACTCAGGCTGTTTCCGGTAAAACTAAACACACTTTCATAAGTAATTCTTTGACGAATCTTAAGATTAGTTTCATATATGAATGAGTAATTTTTAAGAAAAAGTTATAAGTTTCAAGTGGGAACATTAATTAAAATTAATTAACCTTCGTCAGGCGGACAAGGTACAACTGTAACTTTTACGATAGTAGGGGTTAATATTTATTTTTGTACAATACCTGTGATGTTGAGCTTTGGTGACATCTCTACATATATGTTTGTAGTTAAGTACATAAAGATCTATAAAAATATTTTCACTTATTTTCTTATTATGTGATGAAATAGATTTTACATCCTCAACAGTATAAAGAACAAAAGTTTGTGGAAAGAATACTTATTTTATTACGTAAAAGAGTGGATACAAACAGAATATTACTATCATATTGATATAATACTTAAAATAAATAGTTACTTTTGATTAATTTCATTGCAATTTATGCATGTTGTCTTCGCTTTTGAATGCTCATCGCAAACCGGCTTCAAGCAAACTGTGCACGATTTTCTCGTTTTCCGTTGTTTTCGGTTCATCTCTCGACAGATTTGACAACTACCAACGATAGGGGAAGCTCCACGACTGCCATGAGGTACTTTAGGTTCTTCTGATGATGTTATTGAAATTCGTTTTCCAATTACCATTTCAATTGCACTTCGGAGAAAATGATTTCTCATCATAAGTGGATTGCTACTTCGAGCTTCAATTGCAGGCAAGCATAGCTGATAAGCAAAATCTTTTAAAAATTTTCTTCGTTGATCCTTTCTTCGTAAATGTGGGTTGTGTTCTCTATAAATGATATAGGACGCGAAACCACCGATATCAACCATATTATAAAAAAATGCAAGAGGCCAACGCGTCGTCCTTCTTTTCACGGTGTACTCTCCCAACATTTTGTCCATAACATCAACTCCTCCTTTCGTTTTATTGTAATACTGGATTATTTCAGGCTTCTTTGTTTGCGTGTCTTCCACTTCTCCAGTCATGTGCATGGACGATAAAAGCACTACCGCTTTATTTTTTTTGGTACATATGAACACACTACAGCATTACGATTATACGCAAAATTCGTTGAGTACACAATTCTTTCTTTACTGCTCTGCATATTGTTCGGTAGGAATGTTTTATTTTTTCTTACTGTACCAACTAGTGTCATGTTCCAGGAATTCAAAACCTTTGCCAATTCTAAAGTTGTAAAAAAATTGTCAGTAGTGACGTTTCTTCCAGATTTCTTGTACGGGCTAACTAAGTCTAATACTGTTTGTTCACCAACATTCACTTGTCGAGGACCATCTAGTGGTTTGCCAGTGTAAAGCTGACCTCGTAGCGGATAACTAGAAGATGCATCACAAGCCCAGAAAACTTTTATCCCATATTTTGCTGGTTTGGATGGTATATACTGTGTAAATTTAGTACGACCTCTGTAGGGAAATAATTGTTCGTCGATAGTAATGCATTCATGCGGTTTATATTCTTTTTCTAAATTTTTGTTTAGTATTGACCAAATATCCCTAATCGGTGCTGCTTTATCAGTTTTAGCCCGTTCTTCACGAGTATTTGCATTGTCAAATCTGATAAATCGCAACATCATTTTGAACCGGTCACGAGACATTGCTGCACGGACTAGAGGCAGGGCATCAATTTTCCACATGTCGTCCAAATTTTGCTTGTTATCTCTGTGGACGCCACTAATAATCAATGCACCTAAAAATGCGTCAAATTCTATTTCAGTGAAGTTCTTGAATGTTTTTGGTAATGGCCGCTTCGAAATATTGGTAAATTTGTTTACCAACTCAGTGTTATAAGCTTCGCAACTTTTGTTAGCTTTTCTATTTGTTTCTTCTAATATAATGGTACAGATCTCTGGACATATTATTGATTTGAAAATGTCTTTAGGTGTATACGTTTTACTCTTCGCCGAAGGTCCACCTTTTTGACGTACAATAGTCCTCGACTTTGTTTGAGTTTTCTGATACGGTGTCGTAGTACGCCACTCTGTTCCATCTTTAGCAGTAACACTTTGGCATTTTTTTTAAACGTTACTTTAACTTCTTTAAATCAAGAATGAGTGTATTTTACCAAAACCCTCTTTTATAACGCTTAAAAGGATTAGTGGGGGTTAAGTTAAGAAAAAATCTAAATATATAAGTATTTATATTGTTATCTTATCTGCGCTGGAAATAACAGGGTGATGTAAACTTTATGACTAGGTAATAAAAGGACAATAGGATTAAAATGAGTTAAAAATAACAACTTGGTACCTATTACTTCATGGGGTTGCTTTTGTAAGAAAACAAAACAAAAAGGTACAATTGTACCTGCTCCGCCTGTTAAGGTTTTAAACTTATGCAATCGGACAAGGGTTAAAACTTTTAAAAATTTTAATATAATATTATGGTATGTGAAAAATAACCGTTACCTCATCTTCTAATGGAAAACACTGCTTTATCTGTAGGGTTGCTTGGGTGTGAGTACTGTGAGTTGGATTCACATTATTATGCAGCCAAAATTCAACAATCAAAGTAGTCAATGCGTTTCTATCTTTAACCGATAATGCCTTATTTAAATCATAATTTTTTTTTATAAGTTTACCAGCAATGGAATTGTTTAATTCTTTTTCCAAGTTCTGTAATATTAATGCTAGAATTTCATATTATTTTCTAATAAAGTCTTACCAAACATAAATCTGCTGGGACATTTAATATATCAGTTATTCTCTCTATCGCTGATCTGTGCGGAATCAGCATCTAAAATATTAACTGGCAAGGATTCTATCCAGGAATGAACATTAGATATACTAGAGTAACAGTGGACGCCAAAGGAGTGAAAAATCCCTACAAAATTGATTGATAAGTAGGTCATCTTGTTACATTTGCATGCATTAAAATGTTACATTTTGTTCTTTCCACTGAAACAAATGTTTTCTAAATTTGATTCTAAAACTCTATATCAATATTCTTAGCTATAAATAAATCATAATAACAATAACCTATATATATACTTGTTACTCTGATGTTTTGATCGCCAGTGCTATCTAACGGACAATTTTACCATTAGATTGCTGAGCATTACGTCATAGCAAAGCGGCGAAATTGAATACTTGTTATTTTTTACCGCAAATTACGCAAAATATAAAATTTATAAAAATATTTTTTACTTTGTGTTCATACATATACAATTATATTTTTTTATCGAATTAAAATATTTTTTTAAAACGAAAACTATTATTAAATCAAATTTACAATTTAATTTCAACTTAAAATTAATGAATAGTAACTTGATATCCGCGTCGACGATTTGAGTTCGGTTGAGACATGAAATTACAATTGTCGCTTGATTGTCGTTTACGCATATTTATATAAAATAATTGCTGACGCTGGATATCCTTCTGTAGTTTCTTTTAAGGCGCGGCTACACTTGGTAACTCCTCCCGTCTTGGAGTGAGCCAAGGATTTGGAGGATTTTTCTCCGAAACTTGGGTTACTGGTTCCTTGCCGTCCTGGATCTTTTATCCTTTTCTAAAACAAAGTATGATAAGTATTGTAATGATTATGATCGTAGTTCCAATAAGGGATGTCATGGAGCTCCCTAGACTGAGAATGTGGTTGTTGCTGAACTCTCTTAGTTTTTGTTTGAGTTCCGTAAAATTAGTTCTTGCATCCTCCATTTCCGCAAATTGGAGCTCTTTCATTTGAATATTCTCCAGTTGCCAAGGTGATTTTTCTTCAGGAATAATTGACAGGTTTACGTTGGCTAAGTGGAATTGACGGTCAGGTACTTTGTTGACAGTGGTTCGCTAGATCTCCTTTCCCAGATGGACACTACATTCGGGAGTAATTTGGATTAAGATATTGTCTTCCAGTAGGCGAACTTCCCGACGATCTTCACACACTGTTTCGCCTGTTGAATTGGCTTGAAACAGTATCCACTCTGATTCGGTGGGATGTATGCTTTCCTCCCGTAGTTGCGATATTCTTTTGTGCGTGCACTTTGATACGGGAAGGTGTCGTAGTATTTCGTACGCACATGTTGGTCGTTTGCTTGCATCTAGACTTGTCGCTTGGCATAAATATTCCTCACGTTGGAATTCTTTACATTTCGATGCTGTTGTAAAGTATTTATCTTTATTTTCTGCCAGATAAGGTTGGGGAATGTTAAGAATAAGATATTGGGATTGTTGTTTAATTGGTAACGGAATTAGATGATAGAATTGATAAGAAGTAATTTCAATTAAAGGAATTTCTAATAGGAAAGTGAGAATGTGGTGCTTCATATATGCTTTTACGGTTATTGTCTTTTCTATTTGATATAAATTTTCCTCTGTCGGGGACAATAGTATTCGTTGTTCAACTATTGAAGACTGAATGAAGCGTAAATCTTCTAAAAGTTCTTGAGTCGGAATAATTGTGGGGTGGTATGTTTGTTGTTTGGCGAATGTTTTTGCTATTGCTAAACGATCGACGATTAGCAAGAAAGGCAGAATTAATAGCTACATGCAATGACGTTTGCGCCCTTATTAACAGGTTAAAGCGAGCTTGTTGATTCCCTTGATCTTTAAAGTGTTGTGTTTTGTATAAAGGTTTCTTGAATAAAACGCTCTGGTTCACTCTTTTAATTTCAGGGAGGAGGTGCTCGTCGTTACTCGTCTTGAAAACCTAACCTTTCTTACACACGTCTTGACTTGACTTCTTCTCACTTAATACCGAAAAATATCGATCGAATACAAAACCTCGGCAAGACTCGGCTTCATACGAACCTCGTCACAACGTTAAAAATGACCTCATCGAAACTAAACGAACGATCCTCAAACAACGACCGAACATCCACCCCCCTTGAAATATTTATTTCAATACAAAAATATGTGTACAAAATAAAAATACAAACAAAAAAGTTTGAATCAAATACTCTTGTTAGTCATTCAGAACTAGTGTCATTAGGTATTTTACACAAACGATGAATTGCTCGTTTGAGGTACCCGTTCCCGTTCGAATTTCCGCGACTCTTGGAACGGAATCACTCCCGCACACAACACTCACGACTCGTCCCATCAACCATTTGCACGGCGGTAGATTGTCTTCTTGCACCACTACCAAATCGCCGACCCTCGTTGGTATCTGCGGACGCTGCCACTTCGCTCTCCTTTGTAATTCAGAGAGATACTCTCTACTCCACCTTTTCCAGAAATGTTGAACCAATTGCTGCACCCGCTGATATCGAGATAATCGATGTGGGTTGAGGTCGATTAATTTTTCGTCGATCAATGAAGTAAGAGGTCTTCCAATAAGGAAATGTCCAGGAGTCAATGGGCATAAGTCATCAGGATCGGAACTCATAGGATACAATGGACGGGAATTAAGTATCGCTTCAATTTGTGTTAATAATGTATAAAACTCTTCAAATACTAAGTGTGAAACAGAAGCAACTCGAATTAAATGAAACTTCACTGACTTCACGGCTGCCTCCCACAATCCTCCGAAATGTGGAGATCTAGGTGGTATCGTTTTCCAAGAAATAGTTTCTTCGCTAAGAAAGTCATAAATTTTTTCATAGTCGTTACTGTTGAATTTTAATAATTTATTCCTAGCTCCAATAAAGTTCGTAGCGTTGTCGGAAAATATAGTATTAGGCCTCCCGCGTCTACTTATAAATCTTCGAAAAACTGATATGAAAGACTCAGCTGTTAAATCTGACGCGAGCTCCAAATGTATAGCCTTCGTGGAAAAACAAATAAATACGCAGATGTAAGCCTTTACTTGTTTGCAACCTCTAGTCCGCTTATCTTTAATCATGAATGGACCCGCGTAATCGATACCAACATGTTCAAATGCAAACGAAAGAGCCACTCTTTCTAATGGTAATTCTCCCATAAGAGGCGTTAAAGGTTGAGGATTTAATCTTGAACACTTCATGCACTTTCTCGTAATTGATCTCATTAAATTTCTGCCTCCTCCTGGCCAATATTTTTCGCGCATTAAACCAAGCATAAGTTGCGGTCCACAATGAAAATTTTTGACATGTATATCTTCGGCTATAAGTCTTGAAACAATATGTCTTTGAGGCAAAATAATTTGATGTTTGTTTTCAAAAGGTAACACAGCATTTTTTAATCTACCTCCAACTCGTAACAATCCGTCATCATCAACAAATGGACTAAGTAGTAATAATTTTTTAGAAGTTTCGTTTTTCTTAATCAGCTTAATTTCGTCGTAGTAAACTTCGTGTTGTGCTAGTCTTAACAATATGTTTTCTGCGTCTTTTAATTCATTTCAAAATTTCTTGAAAAGATCGTTTTCGATTTTGTTGTCAGTCGCAATCATGCAAGTACGTTTAATCGTTTCAGACAATAATTCATTATTGTCGCTATCAGAACAATTCTGGAGATCCGCAAAACATACGTCGTCCTTTAACCATTCCGGTCCATTCCACCATAAATTATTATTCTTCAAGAACTCTGCATCACAACCTCTAGTTAAGATATCAGCTGCGTTATCATTCGTTGAAACATGATGCCAAAATAATGTATTGCTCAACGCTTGTATTTGAGAAACTCTATTCGCGACATAAGTTTTCCATTTGCGTGTATCACCCGCAATCCAAGACAAAACGATTGTCGAATCATACCAATAAAATTCTCTTTCAATTGTCAAGTTTAATGTTGCCTTTACGCGATGCATCAGTTTAGCTAATAATAATGCTCCGCAAAGTTCTAATCTAGGCAGTGATATGCTTCGTAAAGGTGATACTCGTGATTTTGCGCATAATATATTAATTGATACTTCACCATCACTGTTTTTTGATTTCACGTATATGCATGCCGCGTAGGCCTTTAGTGAAGCATCCGAAAATCCATGCAATTCCACAAAGGTGTGTTTATTAATTAGTACTCGTCTTGGAATAATTATTCTTTCTATCTCCTTTAATTGCGATACGTAATCTAACCACTCATCCAACAAATCGCCTATAATAGGATCATCCCAACCAAGATGACATTTCCACAGTGCTTGCATGTATACTTTAGCGCGAATATGAATCGGACCTAATAAATGTAAGGGATCATAAATCTTACTGATCATGGACAACACGCTTCGCTCTGTTATTGCTTTGTACCTCTCGGAAGAAACATAATAATGAAGGTGATCTTTGTGCGGCTGCCAAAACAATCCTAATGTTCGACTTGATTCGTTATCACCTAAGTTTACTGTTGTTAAGGGTTGTGTTTCGAGTCCATAGTCTTGTATTGAGTTTAAAATTTGCTTGTCGTTAGATATCCATTTTCGCAGGTTGAATTTTGCAGTCTGCAAAATATACGTAATCTCTATTTTCATTTTTAATGCTTCATCTAAGGAATCGACTCCTGTTAAAAGATCATCCAGGTAAAAGTCTTCTTGTATGGCCTTAGAAGCTGAAGGATATTGATGCTGATTTTCGATGGCAAGTTGTTTTAGGCATCGTGTCGCTAAATACGAGGAAGATGTCAATCCGTATGTTACCGTGTTAAGTTCATAGCATTTTATCTCTTCATCTGCATTGTTTCGCCATAAAACGCGTTGATATTTTCGTTGACTTGGATTAACAAGTACTTGTCGGTACATTTTCTCAACATCTGCACCAAGTACATACTTATGTTTTCGAAATCGTATCAGTATATCAAACAGATCACTTTGAACGATAGGCCCTTTCATTTGTACATCATTTAAACTTAGCCCTGTGTCAGTTGTCGCTGACCCATCAAATACAGCTCGTAATTTCGTTGTACTACTGGATTGTTTTAAAACAGCATGATGTGCCAGATAATATGTACCTGTTTCATTCTCCGTTTCTATACATGGAGATAAATGACCTAAATCTCGGTATTCAGTGATAAATGACTTATACTCTACGCTTAAATTCTCATCTCGAGAAAATCTTCGTTCCAACGATTGTAACCTCTGTTGCGCGTTCATCCTTGATTCCCCCAACTGTTTTCTCTCTCGTTTTTTGGTTTGTTCGAAAATTCTTTCACAAGCTGATTCTTCATCGTTCATAGTTCGTTCTGGAAACTCTTCTTGTTCCAAAATCTAGCCAGCTGATCCGTTAATGCGCAGAAAGTATTCGTTTTCTGTTTACGATAATCAACATAACCTGTGCCTGCTAATACGTAACCCAACTTCGTTTGATGTAAGATTGGCATATTTTTTTCCCAGGTGTATTTGTTTATTTAGCAAGCAAGACCAAAACACTGGCGATCCCAGCAACAAATCTACGCTTCTACTTTTGTTAAAATCAACGTCAGCTAGTGATATACCATCGGGAATTGGTAATTTTAACTTATTAAACGTTGTCATCGGAATGTTTTCAGCTATTTTATCAATAATTAAACAATTTACCTTTTCTTGGTAATTCGAGTGCAAAGATTTTATATTTAAATCAACTGCGCTTGTGATTTTTGTTTGGTGAGCGCCTAATCCACCTACAAAAGATTGTACTTCTCGTTTCTCTAACCCCAAATGATCAGCAGCTCTCCGTGTTATGAAATTACTTTGCGATCCACTGTCCAGCAGCGCTCGAAGTATCAATTCATTGCCGTCTTTATCATAAGTTCGTATACATGCGGTTGATAACAAACTTTGAATTGATGTCTCGTTTAATGTGTGACTCGTGCACGATACAGTACTACTTTCCCAACGGTCTTCGCGTTTGTTTGTAGGCACTGAATCTCTTCCCTGTGTCTCTGTTTTGTCTTTATGAAGCATAGTATGATGTTTTTTATTACATTTTTGACAAGCTTTACCTTTACATTCAGAAGATGTGTGACCTGATCGCAAACAATTAAAACAAAGCCCTTTTCGTTTAACCAAATCGACCCTTTCATCAATATGTTTCCTCTTAAACAAGTCGCATTGAAAAACGCTGTGGTTATTTTCGCATATAAAACATCTATATGGAATATGTGTTGTCGTGAACGCATTCGATTTTTCTCGTCGGTTACAGCTGTTTTGATCATTAACGCGTTTTTCCGCGGATTTCATTTGAATTGATTCAAGTAAATGAATTCTATCATTAAGAAAAGTGACAAACTCATCATATGTAGGTAATTTGTGCATGCTTTGTGTTGTTTCCCAATCACGCTTCGTTGCGGAATCTAATTTCGATACAGCGATGTAAATCAAAAGTGCGTCCCAATGTTGGACTGGAAGTTTTAGTGACTCTAGACAACGCAAGTTTCGTACCAACGTGTCCGTTAAATCTCTAAGCAATATGTAATTTTCTTTTTGAATCACATTTATATCGAATATTGCCCTAATGTGCCCGTTTACTATTAATCTTAAGTTTTCATATCGTTTTCTCAGTAGATCCCACGCGATCTCGTAATTGCGTTCGGTGGCTTCTATCGCCTGGACCACACGTGCCGCGTCCCCTTTTAGACAAGAGTTTAGATAATGAAATTTTTGAATGTTCATCAACGTCGCGTTTTCATGAACCAACGATTTAAATGTATCACGAAATTCACCCCATGTCTCGTACGTTCCCGCAAAAATCGGTAAATTAAGAGTGGGTAATTTTACTGAACCCTCAACGCTAGAAGGTTGATTTATAAAGTGTGATACCGGTGTAGACGTGTCTCGTGGCAAAAAAGAACGAGCTCTCGCGATAATTGACGTGTATAATTTCGTAAATTCTACTATTTCGTTGTCAATAATAGTTCTGTTTTCTTCGCTGTTGTCTAAACATTCTAACGCGACGAAACATTCCTCCGCCTCGCGTAAATATGGCTCGCATACTTGTATATTCGTTTTCAAAATGTCGACCTGTTCCGGATCGTACGCGTTCAAAAAGTCGTTGAAAATCGATAATTTTACTTTAAATTGTCTAAGTATACTTTCGTGTTTCTGTTTCTCTTTCACGTCCCTCGGACTCATAGCGATACAAGGAAGGAAAGAAAGGAAAAACAAAAAAAATCTTACAATATAATCTCGTTTCTGCTTCGTAGTTTTCGGTGTCCTGGCGCCAAACCACGATGTCGTCTCGTTGTCGATGCCCTTTTGAAATCTCGTTGTGCCCTGATCCGGCTCGAAGGACCAATAATGTTTTGCATAAAGGTTTCTTGAATAAAACGCTCTGGTTCACTCTTTTAATTTCAGGGAGGAGGTGCTCGTCGTTACTCGTCTTGAAAACCTAACCTTTCTTACACACGTCTTGACTTGACTTCTTCTCACTTAATACCGAAAAATATCGATCGAATACAAAACCTCGGCAAGACCACAGAATATCTAACAATCAGAACACAATCTCTCCGTCGGCACCTTTCATGTGTATAAATTAAAGTAGGGTGACCTTGACGCCATTTTCTCCGGAGAGAAAGCAGGGTTGGACTCAGTTTAATTTAATATGAGGGCCGCATTAACTGGTGATTTTTCAAAAACGTATTATTACTGTGACACAAAATTAAAATATTTTTTATTGCTTAATGTTACACACATTATTTACTATATAATATCTAATTATTATAACATTGGATATTTACTCTTTAAAGTAATTACTTTAACCGAAAATATATTTTTTTATATGAAGTAAATAAGTATGGCTACGAAATTAAATATGAAATGCTATCAATGATGTAAAATAATATGTACTAATAAATAAACGATATAAATATTATAAAAAAAACTAGCCAATAATCTACAGTACATTTTTTATATTTATTATTAATTTACATTATCAATAATTTTTTTAAAGGTAGGTTACAAATAAATCAATGACATAATTTTAATTTTTTTTATTGATTTTTCCATACAATACTTTTTTTATGACCTGCATTAAAATTCCGATTTATATATTTTAATGTATAAAATAACTTAACTCTAATATATAATTTGATACAATATACATATGGAAATGATGTACAGGGATGTCGATAATTACATTCGGCATTAAATAAATTTAAGAAACAAGCCAAAACATTATGTTTTGTCACATATTCCTCAAAATGGTCTTTAAACAGGTTTCCTAAAGATGCCACATGGTACACAAAGTCATCTTGAGGCATTTGTAAATTTCCAAATGTACTGTTCGTCTCATAGGCCTTAAAATAACAAAGGAGGGTGGAATCATCAAGGTCAGTATGCGCCTTTGCATACTCTTCACATATTATACAACTGTGAATCGACAAGCATTTTTTTATAAGATATCCACAAATATATCTTGTGAAATTTTGTTGCAAAATGTCGCTACACTGATAATCTTTATCAGCGATACTAATTTCATGTGTGGGTAGTACATTTCCAGTAGTGGATTTTTCTATTTCATTAATCATTACGTTAGGTTCCCCTAATTTTAATAGAATAGCATCGCTATCACCTTCGCAATTTTCGGTACCGGAATTTAGCAGTTTAACACAAATAAGTTTTTTGAATGTTCTTTGAAATTGAATAGTTGTTGGGTTTACACAATTGCCGTTCTGTTGCCTAACTGATCCGAAGAAGTTTTCCAATGCATCTTGGTTTATTCTTCTTGTGAATAAATATACATATCTATATTTACAGCGTTTTTTAATAACTCCCACAGATGTAGTAACCCATTTATTGTTAATCTAATGCATCTAATAAATTTCACCTGTTGACTTTTTTCAGTGGTTCCATAAAAAACCTTTAATTTTTCAAAAAACAAAGCACAGTTTTTCAACAAATTTCTCTGATAATCCAGTCCTTTGAACGCTCTATTATATTCCTTTGCACTGGACGTCGCAGAAGAGTTCAAAATATCGAACAATTTGTCAATACGTTCTACAAATTGTGCTGTTTCCAATGCCTTTGTTGGAATTATTCCAAATCTTACATATAAATTTAAGCCAGCCACTACAGTCGCACTGAAAACTTGTGACGCAAATTTAACTTTCATTTTTTCAAAATTATTGGGATAAATATGTGAATTAGTTAATTTAGGCGCTGCTCTTGTGGCATATTGCTTATCGTGGTTGTAAAAGCTTACAATATAATCCCACATTATTATTTCATCTTCATGAATAAATGAATATTTCATTAAATTATTTCTCAGAGCCTTCAATAAATGGGGCGTGTCAAACATAAAAATAATTTTTTCTTCATCCACATAAAAATACGGTTTATCTATATCTATCCCTAGTAGTCGTGTGGCTTGTAAGTTATTGGATCCCATATCACTTACTACTACAGCCACTTTAAGACCTATTTCTTTCAATTTTATAATGGTTTTCACAACCACATCTTTTAAAACTGAGCCAGGACATCCCGATTTAAAAAGATAATAAGATAGTGGCTGACTCCACTTACTGTAAATACCTCGTACCATCACAGTCAAGGCACTTAAAGCTGGCTGAAATGGACGGGTATTTTCGCCTTGACCATTATCTTCGAAGCCAACAACTGTGTCTTTACCAATAGAGTAAAATAAATTTGGTTTTATGCTCATCTCGTCAACACAGAGCACACATATCTTATTTTGTAGATTAAAGTTTTTTACCTTGCTTTCTAAAGTCTGAATAAATTCTGGGTTATTTAAACCAGGATTTAAATTTAAATTTTGAACAAGTTTTAGCAAGGTGTTTGAGCTAGGCAAGCAAAATTTCTTTCGCAAACAAGTTTTATACATTTTTGGATTAGCAAAATATAGGGCAAGTGCTTCTCTTTTGAACTGTAATGAAAATCTTCTTCCTCTTGCTTTTTTCTGTCCTTCCGTAACTTGAATGTCTATAAATTTTGCTATTTCTGTTGATGGCGCATACTTATATGTAAGTTTTTTATATTCCTCCAAACTCACATAGTCTACTATACTTTGTTTAATTAAATCTAATTTTTCTGACAGTTTTCTATTCTCCATTTGAAGTTGTGATATTTTACCTCTCTGCCTTTTTATTGTAATCCTTAATTTGTCTTTTCTTGGCGAATGGAATGAAAATTTTTGAGGCGTTTGTGTAGAACTGCTTGGTGAAATTAATGGTGAACTGTCACTACTTGTGGAATTATCACCTTCTTCATCAATATGAATTAAAGGTGGGGTGAAAATTGGATTATCTAAAAAATGATAATTAAATTAATTTTATGTACATAAGAGATTTTGATTTTAATGCAATTAAAAATAATTGAAACAATTTAGATATTGTTGATTATAATAATATATAAATTATTTAATCTGAAATATTAAAAATAAAGTTTTGACTTTATGCTATAATTCAAAACCTCTAATCATTAAATTTTTTTTTTGTTTACTTAGTAATCTCAAGTACATCAGAGTTGTTAATTTACCTAAGCTAATGTTGATGTCTTGAATAATATTTCTTTTTTTGACATCACATGTTTTTTCTGATATTTCATCTAGAGTGTTGGCAATATTGGGTAAATTGTTATCAACTGTAAAAAAGAAATCATATAAAGTTAATATCAATTTAAAAGGAATTTACATTATACATTTACCCTTATCCATGTTTTCCTTTGATATAGGAGGCATTTCCTTCACTGTGAACAAACAGTAACTATGTTCGTCTGATATTCTGGTACTGCCTTCTAGCGAGGGAAATATGGTCGGCACTGCATTAACTTGCAATCTATTTCGTAGATTATTGAGAAACATCTTATACTCAAAATGAGCACCACATAATCTGTGGCTTCGATGAAGCATATCAATATTTTCAAGCAAATCTTCACGCCCACATGCAATGGCCCATGTTCTAGCTCTAGGAGGAAATAATAGGGTAAAGGGTGTAAATTTAATTTCTGAAATCATGATCTTTTATTATCTTATTACATCCTTTGGGAATCCAAAAAAACTCTCATTAGACAAATATCTTTTATTACGGCAGTTCTTTGCTGCACAAACATGCCCTGATTTCTGTTTTTTATCCATGCCTGCAACCAATATGGTCATATTGGTATATAATACATATAATGGTTGGTTATTTATTTTATATTATGCGTACATATTTATTTTTAATTACGGATAATTACCTATGTAAAATTGTTCTTTAAAAAACGATAACCTAAAATTAACCACTAAACACTAAACTTAACTAAAACCCTTGTTTATATATACTTATAGTTGGTTAACGGGCTTGTCTGTACAACGTCGCCCTCTATTAACCACAGGTGGGACCTTCCAATGCTTAGTGCAGATGAAAACCTAGTATCAAACCCCGTTTAAATGTCCTAACATCACCGCCTGGCAATAAATCATCACTTGCTTTCCTCTATGAGTCCTATAAGTGCCTTTGTCGCTCTTTTTTTACCGTCATCTCGAATTAAATGGGGAATACTATATAAAAGGACAAAATACACGAAGTAAACATGTTATGCCTGTTTCAGGAAGAACGATCTTTAGCCGTACGGCAGATACACTACATGGATTTTCAAATTTTTAACGTACGGTTATTTTCCGTAGGGCAAATATCGTTGTGTCCGCAACAGACCTTAGAAAACCTAAAAAAAATATATAGTAGTCACATAAAATATTATTGAAATAAACGAAAAAAAACAAGTAGTAAGAAAAATAAAGAAATTAATTTTATTATTATATCTAAACAATGTATATACAGTGATGGGTAAATGTGTGAAATCAAGTAAATATCTCCGAAATTGTTAGAGATATCAAAATTAAATTTGGGAGGTATATATTAGAGTAAATTGCGTATTTGATTTTATTCTTTTTGCACATTTAAACTCGGTTTAAGCGGAAATAAAACCGATTTTTAAATTTGTAATGAAACATCTGCGCATTATGTTAATTTCGAATAAATCATTTTATTACGAGTACAAAAACATGGGATTCTATATTTTCTATTTTAAACAGAATCGAGATAATTAACATAACAACTATATATCTACTTTTGAGAAAAAAGTTAATGAGACCGAATAATATGTTTAAAATGTAACATCTTGTATAAACCGGAAGATCATATTTATTTAAAAAAATACAATTAAACACGCAATTTGTACCAAATTTCATTTCGATATAACGATTCCGGAGATATTTACTTGGTTCCACATATTTGCCCATCACTGCATACAATAAATAAATATACAAACTTATAGTACTATATTAAATATAAATACAAAGTTAGATGCAAAACAGAATACTATATCTCTAAAACAATTACTCCGCAGGTATGGGAACGGTAAATACTTTTAAATATACTATAGGTGTTCAGAAATTGGCGAATAATCTATACGTAGTGACATTCTTCGCTCGACTCTGAATCGAAAATCTGAATTTTGTATCACGCTTCCTATGGTCTCGGGAAGCATTTTAAAAGAAATGTAAATATGTGGCAAAATTTTATTTGAATACTACTATGTAGTGTAGGGATCGCATTTTTTTTTGGAATTTCAATTTACAAAAACATTTTACTCTTCATTTTGTTGTATTGCAGTGTCAGATAAATGATTATTGTTAAAATAATACCAATTAAAAGTAACACATAAATGACATATCACCTAACAGAATTATTTTTTTTTACATTTAGCAACAAAATGGTCCGGTATCTTCCGGATCAGAGATATAAGCGATGTAGAACGCGTTATTTACGTAAAGAAATTTTTTCATACTGTTTATAATAACCGCACGGGAACTGTTTAAAGTTGTCCAATAACGAGTATGGGAAACGACTGCGGCGATCGTAAATGAATCTCAAGCAATCGGTCAAATCCCCGCCTATATATCATTCGTTTCTTAGCCGATTATTATTTCTCATAACAATTTGTTTGTTTATTTTTCTCTTTGTAACGTTCAGAATTGAATTGTTATGATAACATAAATATCATTAAAGGTTAAGGGAACATGTTAAAACCTGTTTCAAGTTTTTAATTACAATAATTCAATAGGATATCTGCTTAAATATGCACGACCAAAATAAACACATTAGAGACGGGTGATAAGCCGGGGGTTGGGCCGATTACCTGAGATTGATTTACGACCTCCGCAGTCGTTTCCCAAACTCGCTATTGAACAACTTTAAACAGTTTCAGAGCGGTTATTACAAACAGTGTGAAAGAATTTCATTATGAAAATCGTCTCAAAATAACGTGTTCTACATCGCTATATGTATATCTCTGATCCGGAAGATACCTGTATGTCTAAACAATAAAAAATTAAAATGTCAAAATGACGAACTTGATCTACTACGTTGTCAAATTTGTTTTTCGTGAAAATATGATATTAAAAAAATTTTAAAAACGAGCTCAAACGATAAATAAACTAATTTAATAAAAAAAAACTAGTTTTCAAAATTTCACCTTATTTATTAATAGATATTATTATTATTATTATAGAGAAATATTACTAAATTATTGAGAACTTCCTGAAGACGTATGAAACATGGTACAACATTTTCGCTTTAGAATCGAATGAAAAATATCGCTATGTATAGATTATCCGCCAATTTCTGAATATCCTGCATGCGGTTGAAGAAAAATGTTAGACGAATGGAAAAAAGAACAAATCGGGAATTGCAACACCTATATACAGAGAGTTCCACTAAATCTGTATCATAAAACCACAACCAATCGATATGTTTAATTTACCTATTTTGTAATATTAATAATTTTGGGTTTTGTTGTTGATTGCTTGATTTCAACAAGGATGACATTTCCTTGCATCTTTTGTGAATTAAAGTCCTCACTAACAACTCTAACAAATACGTTCTATGTTGTTGACATTTTCCTTTCCAATCGGACAAATTTCTGTTTACTTTCTTTTTAATTTTTAATAATAACGTTTTATACATTTGCTTTTTGAAGGCATATTTTTCAAATAAATTATTGAAACATAACATGCTTATTTTTGTTGCTTTTGTCAGATAACTTGTTGGTTTTTTCAAGGCGGTCGGATTGTTTATGTTATAATTTTTATAGAAAATAAAAATGTTGTCTTTATCCGTTAGTTCTTGCGCACAGATAAGATCACACGTGCAGTTGCTGCATTGGAATTTGTCCACACATTTCTTGGCTAACCATCCTGCCATATAAGTTATGGCACAATCTTCTAAGGTGACATCGTGAGAGGTCGCTGTTTCATCACCATCACTACTAGATGAAGATGATGTTGCTTTTTCGGAGGAATCAGTTTCATCAACATTTTGTACATTTGAGAAATCATCCATATTTAAGATGTTCTCGTCAAAAGCAACATCGGTGTCACAGTTGGACGTTTTTGGCGGTTTCATTAAATTCATAATCGAGTTTGTTTTGAATGCTGCTTGGAAAGTTCGGACAGTCGGATTTCTGTTGTATCCTCCTCTCTGCCTGTATATAGAAAACTGATTTTCTAGGATATCTTGATTTAACCTTGATGTTAATAAAAATGAATAACCTTTCTTTGCTTGTATTTGTGAAATAGTTTTAACAGCGTTTATCGTTAACAGGAAACCGTCAAAACAAGGTGGTCTATTTATAGTTTTCTTTTGTACCCTGGTCCCTCTTCCTTTTTCTATTTTTTTTAGATTTTCTAATACCTTATATGCCTTGTTTAGAGCAGAGATACTATGAACATTATTATCGGAGAGTGCTCTTCGATATACATTTTTATCATGCAATGTCCTGCTATTCAATGCATCAAAGGCATTATTGATAATATCAATAAAAGTAGCAGTGGCATCAGCTGTTGTGGACTTCAGTTGACCGGTTTCCTTTGAAGTTCTGATTGCTGCGCTAACGGAGTGGCTTAACACTTGCGCAGCCAATCTTATATTCATCCTCTGAAAGGGATTGGGACATAAGTGTATGTCTGTAATGCGGGGTTATGCTCGCCCCGTAGAACTGCTTTTATCTAGCGCATAAGTAGCAGTGATATCATGAAAAGATATCCGCTGGTGGTTATAAATAAAATCATTATTTATTAAGTTATTTCTGACGCTTTTCAATAAATGAGGTGCGTCGTACAACATAATATATTTGATTTCGCCAACTTTAAAATAAGGTTTATTAACCTTAACGCCCAGAATCGAAAACAATTTTTGATTCGTTGTTGACTGATCGCATACAGTAGCCACAGGTTTTAAACCAATTGTCTTCAACTCTTCGAGAGTAATTTTTAATATTGCTTCTAGTTGTTCAGCTCGGACACCGCTATTTGTAAGATAAAAACTTATTGGAATTTTCCACGAAGAATACAAACCCCTTACAATTAGTACCAATGCCTGTTTAGCAAATTTAGAAGTTCGACCGAGTTGCCCCAAGTCTTCAAATCCTTCAATGAGTCCTCTATTGTTGGAGAATTCTACAGTTTTTTTTAAAGCCATTTCATCAAACGCTAAAATGCACTCTCTTGTTTTTTCCGTCATTGTTTCTACCTTTAAGGCCAGTAAGCGCATTAGCATTTTATTGTGGCCTGGGCGAAAGGTATATTTTCGTAACCACATTTTTATGGCTGATGGTGATGGCAAGATCAGACCTTTTCTTCTCATAAATTGATATGTGGACGGTGATTTATAAAATAGGGATAATGCTGCCTGCTTCTCGTCACTAAGAAAAGGTTGTCGACTTTTATGGTGTACTTGCATTCTAACAAATGATCTAGCAAATGGATTCAATGTACGAAGGTTTCTTGGAGCTGTAATAGTTGAAAAATTCTTCAGAGCGGATTTTGTCTTCACTAATTTATTTTCAGTTTCAACTAATTTTCTCTTAAGTTCCGTTTGACACCAGTCTTCAAAAGGTGTTTTCCTCTTGCGAGGTGGTGACGGTAAATTGGATATATTTGTGAGTGTATTGTTTTCTGAAATTAAGCTGTTGTGATCACTGACAGGTTCTTTCTCTGGCGTGATTATATGCACTTCACCTTGTATGTTTTCAACATCACAGAAAATTGCGTCGATAGACTTTTCTGGTGAGCTATGGGAAATGTCTCCTGATGTAGATGGTAGTGCTTCATTTGCATTCTTACTGTACGTATATCCGCTTGAAGCATGAGGATAAACTGGAGAAGCTTGAGACTGCGAAGCCATAGGTGACTGATATGATATTGGTATAACGGTAGCGCTTAATTTCCTTAGCATAAAATCTTCTTGTTTGAAGTGGTCTGCACACAATACACGCTTTTTTAAACGATCTGGACTTAATTTGGCTAACTCCCAATTTCCTGTAAAAATTATTAGTTTTTAAGATTATGATAAAGTATTAATTACTTTATCATAATCTTTATCAATGATTCAATTATCTTTTACTTTATCAATGATTCAATTATTATTTTATATACAAGGTTAATCCGGTCTCCGTGTAAAAATCCCGTTCGAAATAAGTATCTTAATTTAACCAAAATTTTTAAACGACCATCTTTAAAAGAAATCGTTAAAAATCGATTTTCTAGGCAATAATAATAATATGACTTTATTGTATCCCATATAGAACAAAAAGATACACATATACACAATGAAAAGTAAAACTAAAAAATATGTATGCATATAAATATATATAAATGTATGTTTTGTTAAATGTGTTATGTTAAATTAAATTAAAATAATATATATATATCGAGATACAAATGGCGGGATCCAGAAAAATCTGCTCTACCCAATCGAAAACAGAAAAAAAGGGGACGTAAGAAAAACAAAACATAAGAAAGGGACAGGAAAACAACCTGATTACATAAGTTATGCTTGTAAAGCCTGCAATAAGAAAAAAATGAATTCAGATAAGAATCAAAATATCAGTTTCTTTAGTTCTGTGTGAAATCTAGCCAAAGACTAAATTATAATTAGTATGATTTGTAAATATGATATGTTACACACCGCTGGAACATTTGATGATATGGAACACTGAATCATTCAGTGTTTATTTATTGATAAAGTAATGTATCTACTTTATATTGAAAACCCCTATTTTTGAAAATATCTTTTCGTTTTTGAGATATAATTTTCTGAATTCATTCGATATTTGTATCGTTCTTAATTTTAATTCTGAATTCTAAATCTTTAAATTTACACTTAAATTCTCTAGAAACCCGGCCTAAAATCAAGCCAAAACCCACATTAGAATCATTTAGTCATAAAACTTGAGTACAAAGAGTTGTCCAAGCCTACACTGAGGGCCGGAAACAATAAAAATACCTTTTCGAATGCTTTCGAGCCATCGGAAACTATATCTACCCGGTTAGAGTAAATAAATAATTCAGGGTAATATACAATAAAACAAATAGTGCGTTAAACATAATAATAAAACATTATTAAACAATTACTATAGAGAACACAATATGCAAAAAAAGTTTACTTCTTACCTGCATTTATAATCCATTTTTGCAATCTATCCGGATCACGAACGGGAAAGCCAAATATCCGTAAATTGGGGGTATTTTGCAAACTCTTCCCGCATTGAAAGTATGCACATTTTCTTGGCATTCTAATTTAACAAAATTCGTAAATCAATAATAAAATATAAGCATTTCAAGACACTATTACAGTGGCTCTCAACCTTTTTGGGATCACGGAACACTTTTAAGTGGTCTCGATTTTGGCGGAACACCATTATCATAAAATTTGTAAATCTAATGTAAATCACACAAAATAATTGGAAGATTAATATTTAATTGAAATAAAGATATATATTACATGGTAACTTATTTTAATGAGAAATTTGCGCTTGACGACCTTTACAAATTTCCTCAAGGTTGGGTCTTATGTAAGAGAGCGCTACTCTCATTTCTTCTTCTAAATTGATAAGTCTTTCTCTTTTTTTGCTTTTAATATTTGTTAGAGTTGAAAATCCAAGTTCGCACAGATAGGACGTCGAAAAGAGCAACAAGATATTCAACGCTCGTTTTGCAATAAATGGATGTTCATTCTCGATGGAAATCCAAAACCTTTCCACTCCTTCTTCTTTGAATTTTAGTTGTAACGTTCGATCCGTTGATATATTAATAAACTCATCTGCTTCCTGAATAGAAAAATCTTGGTTCATTATATCAAATTCACCAAATGGATTTCGTGCCCAATCAAAGTCTTCAATATTAAGAGATGGAAAGTAATGAGTTATTTTGTCCTGCAATATTGACAAATGCTCTGTCACATTTGAAATCATTTCGTTAATGTTAACAATATTTTCCGTTGCTAATAACGGAAACATATCAAATTTGCGATTTTGAGCAATACGATTTTTCCAAAGCAAAAGCTTTTTCTGGAAAGCTAGCAATTTGTCTGTGGATGTCAGAATATTTTCATTTTTTCCTTGAAGAGATGTATTGACTGAATTTAAGTAGCTGAAGATATCGGCTAAATATGCTAGCTTAGTACACCATGCATCATTTTCCAAATATTTTACGTATACATCATTACCCTCTTGTCTAAAAAGAACTAGCAATTCCTGTTTCAACTCATGAACTCGGGTTAGCACTTTTCCTCTTGAGAGCCACCTCACTTCAGAGTGCAAAAGCAAACATTCATATTTGGATTCCATGGTGTTACAAAGTTGTTTGAACATACGGGTTTTTAATGGTCTCGATTTAATATAATTCACCATATGTACGACTTGCTCCAAAACAGACTTTAAGTTTGCTGGTAGACTCTTCGAAATCAAAGATTCCCTGTGCAGAAAGCAGTGAGTAGAGACTATATTTGAATTTATTGCTTTAACTCGACTACAAAATCCCTTAATACTGCCACGCATGGCTGGAGCTCCATCAGTACAGATTCCTGCGCAATTTTCCCAGGATAATTTCCATTCTTCCAAATAAGATGATACTGAATTAAATATGTCTTCTCCAGTTGCGTGACCAATAAGTTCCTTGCAGAATAAAAACTGATTTATTATTTCAGTGTCGTCAACAAAGCGAATAAATCCGATTAATTGGGCTTTGCCACTTATGTCAGTGGATTCGTCAATTTGCAGCGCAAAATTTTTTGTACTTAATTTCGACGTCACCGCGTTCTCTATAAAACCTGACATATCTATAATTCTTCTTTTTATCGTATCGTCCGAAACGGGAATTTTTAGGACGTCTCGCTGCGCTTCATTGCCAAACATAATCTTAACAATTTCTAAACATGCGGGCAAAATTAGCGATTCTGCGATATCATGCGGCTTTTGCTTCAATGCAATTAGTTCTGCCACTTTATAAGAAGCGATTTGCGCTTTATCCGAAATTGTAACGCTCTTTCGAAAGCATGTTGCTTGCACTTCTTGATTTTTCAGCAATCTTTCGAAATAATCTTTACCTTTTGAAGTTAGACAAGAATGTTTTGTTGAAAGGTGTCGCTGTAACTTAGCTGGGACCATTGCAGTGTTAGCCAATTTTTCACCACATATAATACATCTCGGAATAGGAACATCTTGACTACCGCTCCATGTAAAACCAAACTTCAGATATTCTTCCGAATAATGCCGAACTGATTCGGATATCTTTTTACGTTTATTTTCGGCATTTTTGTTGCCTTGCATATCACCTTCAATTGAAGAAGACCTGCTTGTACTCGCCCCAACATTAACCTCACTTTCACTCTTTCTTTTCAAAAATTTGTCCATATTTCAGATTTAAAAGTCTTGTATAAATGTTAAAATAAGCAACTAAAAAAGATAAGAATACTGTTAAAACTACACAACTTGCATTTCATCTTATCAATTTCCAACAATATAAAATATATATATATATAATAAAAAACACACTCACGAAAACTAGATATTTATATTAAATTATGGCTGAACCTCAGGTCGAAATTGCGCTTTTGTTATTTCGTACGAAGAAAGAGAAACAGCACGAAATCAACACTACGTAGCGCTCCCTGTATTATCGAGTACATTAGAAATTTAGTGGTATTCCCTGGAGTAACTCCAAACGACGTAACTGCGACGTTCGATAATTACACTGTTAATATTATTGACTGTTCCGCGAAAATTTAGAATAATATTGAATATTTTTGCTAAATTTCAAATAATTAACAAAACTATGTAGTATTTATTTTATAATAATAAAAAAATTTCTTGTTTCTTATTATATTCAAAATTTTCGCGGAACACCTGGGACAGCTTCGCGGAACACCAGTGTTCCGCGGAACGGCGGTTGAGAACCACTGTATATGCACTTCGCTTACCTGATGTTTTGTAAATTAATAAAAACACAAAAAGTTTATAACAATATAGAACACTTAACTAAGTTATCTAATAAAAAGAACTATTACAATAACAAAATTATTAAAACACCAAGCAAAAACGATAACTACACCATAAATTCGTATCCACGACTACACGCTAGATAATTTGTTTTCCCTTACATTGGCGGGTTTGTCCAAGAAAATCGAAAGCGCCCTCTCTGATTGAGACACGTAATTATCTAAATACTAGCTGGAATTAGAACCAAAAGATTATTCCCCTTTCGACAGTGTCGCCCCCTGGGTATGTTCTCCCTTAATTAACCGACCGTTGACCAACTATAAGTATATACAGGTGTCTCACGTAACTGGTTCATTAGAACTTTCTTAGGTTCCACTACTCATAGAGGCTTGAAATTTTAGCAACATGGGTTGTTCATTCCGATCTAATAATCTAAAATATTTTCAAGATGGCCACCACTTCCGGTCTACCGGAAGTAGACCTCAACTTCGTTATTTTAAATGGAATGCTATACTTTTTATTACACCATTCAATTATACGTAAGAAAATATGTTGACTTTGATAACATTTATTGGTACCTACCGTTCTTTGTTTTCGAGTTATTTTGATTTTAAGTGTTTTTTGTCAAATATCACCATGCTCTTTACAAGCCCATATCTCAGCCAACGTTAATTCAAAAATGTTTTGCATTGGTACGATAACTCTGCATATGCTGTTAAATAGATTGTCATTTGTTTTATCAGTATATCTTATACAGGCTGGTCAAAAATTGAGTTACCGTTTCTCTGTGTTCAATTGCGTGAAAGTCGAAAATTTTAAATGGAACGCCCCATATTTTTATACTCTATCAGAAAAGGAATTTAGTTCTCTACAAATTATCTATAAACATTCCTATACCTATTTATTATAGTTTTCTTGCTATTGAGGAACTTATCAAAATCATACGTAAAATGCCAGAAACCGTTTGTGTTTTTGTTAGAAGGCCATGACGTTTTGATAGTTTTTTGTTTAATTTATTTAAATTATTATTAGTATTATTACTACAATGAACTGTGATTGAATAAACTTTAGATTGCTAGCTGTTATTTACCAAAAATAACCAAAAGAAAACCGAATAAATGAAACAATGAAAAACAACAATTTAATGACAAAAATTAAAATCAATAACATAAAGAAATCAAAAACTTAAAATAATAAAAATAAATTAAGGGAATTTAATTCGGTACAAACTGTCTAGAAACTTTCCTGTGCCTATTTGTTCTAGTTGCCCTCATATTTGGAAGTTAATGGAAGCATGCAATGCTGGAATACTTCTGGTTTTTATGTTAGAAAGCCATGGAGTTTTGCCAGCTTTTCATCCATATTTATGTTATTGTTGTCATTAGTTAGTTGCCCTCATATTTGGAAGTTAATGGAAGCATGCAATGCTGGAATACTTCTGGTTTTTATGTTAGAAAGCCATGGAGTTTTGCCAGCTTTTCATCCATATTTATGTTATTGTTGTCATTAGTTAGTTGTGTCATCACTTACATCTGTTAATGTCTTTGACATAGTGAATTATTCCAACGCCAACATTTTAAATTTGTTTTATATTCGTGGCGGATGTAATTAAGTTTTGGATAGGATCTGTTTCTTAGTTTTGGAAAGATCAAAATAACAAGAAACCATAAATTTCTATCACCACCAGATTAAGATAATGGAATAAATCATATTTATTGCTTTACCAAATTCTTCGGTAAGAGGTGCTTCGATCGATTTAGATGAATAATATTTTCCATGAAAGCACTGTTAATAAATAAAATGAACTCTCTAGGAATCTCGCCTATCATTACGTCCAATATTACGTCATGTTATTGTTTTTCATTGTTTCATTTATGCGTCCTTCTGGTCGTTATTTTTGCTAAATAAAAGGTAACAAACTAAAGTTTATTCAATTGCTGTTCATTGTAGTAATAATACTAATAATAATTTAAATAAATTAAACAAAAAACTATCAAAATGTCATGTCCTTCTAACAAAAACACACGGTTTCTAGCATTTTATGTAAGATTTTGATTAATTCCTCAATAGCAAGAAAACTATAATAAATAGGTATAGGAATGCTTATAGATAATTTGTAGAGAATTAAATTCCCGTTTTGATAGGCTAAAAGGATATGGGGCCTTCCATTTAAAATTTTCGACTTTCTCGCAATTGAAGACAGCGAAACGGTAATTCAATTTTTGACCACGCTGTATAAGGTACACTGATATAACAAGTCACAATGTATTTGACAACATATGACGAGTTATTGGACCAATGCAAAATGTTTTTAAATTAACGTTGGCTGAGATATGTGCTTTTAAAGAGCATGGTGATATTTGCCAAAAAACACTACAAATTAAAATAACTCGAAAACAAAGAACGCTAGGTACCAACAACTGTTATCAAAGTCAACATATTTTTTTACGTATAATTGAATGGTGTAATAAAAACTATAGCATTCCATTTAAATTAACGAAATTGAAGTCTGCTTCCGATAGACCGGAAGTGGTGGCCATCTTGAAAATATTTTAGATTAATAGATTGGAATGAACAACCCATGTTACCAAAATTTCAAGCTTCTATGAATAGTGGAACCTGAAAAAGTTCTAATGAACCAGTTACGTGAGACACCCTGTATAAACAAGGCTAAAATACACTTAAAAAATAAATATAATAAAATGTTTATAACTAAACCCTAAAATAAACAATAAAATAACCTCCAAACAATAACGTCAAAAAAACACGTGCGAACCTTAAGGCGTCACAAAACGAAAAGAAAGAAGAAAATCTATCCAGCCAATATGGTGGACCATAATGCGCAGTAAACTGCGCAGTCGGTTCTTGGCAAGTCGGAGTTGAGCTTCTGATTGTTAGATATTCTGTGGCAAGACTCGGCTTCATACGAACCTCGTCACAACGTTAAAAATGACCTCATCGAAACTAAACGAACGATCCTCAAACAACGACCGAACATGTTGTATGATGGTATTTATCCGTTGGGCTACTTCATGATGATTTTCTTGAATCGTTCCGATGTTATCTTTAAATATTTTAAGAGTTCCTTGTGAGAGATGGATTTGAGCCTGTATTGTTGTTGCCAGTTCTTGTTGGTTTGATGTAATTTTTGTAATGACTGTCATATTTTGCAGCGTCTTCTGCGTCTAGATTACCGGATACTGCTTTTATAATTGAACCTAAGAAACTCAAGGAGGAGCCTTGAGTTACGGTATCTGCTTGTCGGAATTAGTTGTTGTTTCCCAAAATTTAGTTGTTGCAGGAGATCTTTCAGATTCCTCATCAAAGTTTGAAATGACGTTTGTTCGGTGCCGTTTTCTATAGTTTCTACGAACTTTATGAGTTCATTATATTCTTTCGTCAATTTGTCAATTTGTATTATTAGTGGTTCGAGATCACATTGTACCACTGTTGTCCATTGGCTGACTTGATTTTTGGCTGTTCTCAGATGTAATGGGAATAAAGGACCGTCTAACGTTGTTAGTCGGACGTCGGGTCTTGCCCAGGAACATCTGAAACAATACCATGTTTAAGATGTCTGGTATGATACGTTTGTACCTCTCTTCTTGTTTGAACGTCTACGGTGCTATTATCATTTATTTTAATAATGGTGTAGGGTCCAAAATAGGGTTTAACCATTTTATTACTTTTTGTTATGTTTTCCACATATACCTTTTCTCCAATTTTCACAGAAATTTTCACTTGTTCCTTTTGTTTTTCTTGTGTTTTCAATTTTCTGTTCTCGTCTTTTTTCTTCAGTCGTTCGTATATAATTGTCATTCGACTTTTGTGTTTATCGATAATGTCTTGATAAGTTATGGTATCATAAAATAAATCGAGTGGATTTCTCGTTTTTGTATGACCAAAAAGTGCTTCAAATGGTGTTAATCCTGTAGCGCTATTAATGGTATTATTGTACGCAATTGTAGCAGATCGAATTTTCTTTTCTTTTGTTATGTTAGGATCGTCGTCAAGATATCTCAGATGTTCTAATAAGGTAGAATGAAACCTCTCTACATTGGCTTGACTTTCGGGGTTCTTCGCTGTTCCGAAGTGTAGTATAACTCTGTGTAATGCTGCTAATTCTTTTATCACTTGGTTATTGAATTCTGAGTCTTTATCGAAACGAATTTCTCTGGGGATTCCGTAGAAATTAAAGTAATCTAAAAATGCTTCGACAATATCTGTCGGATTTTTACACTTGACCTTGATGGCGTGTCCCAAACGTGTAAATGAATCCACAATTGTTAGGTATTTATTATTTGCAAAAGAAAAAGTATCGACAAATAAAGTTTCAAATGGAGCATCTGGCGTATTAGTTATTGGCAATAATGGTACGTCAAGTCTTCTATTGTATTTCGCTCTGTTGCATGTGTCGCAAGATTTAATAATTTTGGTTATTGTTTTTTCCATTTTCGGCCACCAGTACTTTCGTTTAAGATGTTCTAAAGATTCTTGTATCCCACGATGGTTTGTTATTCCTGTGTGATAAGTTGTTACTATTTCGATTTTCTTTGCCTCGTCTAAGATAACTTCGGCTCTTCGAATGCATTTAATTATCCGTGGTCCGTTATCTGACATTTCTTTGTTATAAACGTTACACATTTGTTGATAGAGCTCATCATCAGTTGTATAGATATAAAATGTTTTATTTGAAGTCATGTAATTTTTATACAAATTGAGAATATGTTTATCTGAATTTTGTGCCGGGATTCGCACTATGTATATGGTGTTGTCTTTTCGTGTTTTAATAACAATTTCTAGTTCGTTTCCTAAACTCTTTGTTATAATAAATTGCATCTTTTTGTTATCAATGATAGTGTCCTGAATTTCAATAGATTTCTTTGGATCTACTGTTTGTGTAACCTGAATGGTATCGTTATCAGAGTCTCTTTTGTTTTCTTCCATTCTGCGTGTTGATCTTAGTTGTCTGGTTGGCTTATCTGAAATTTTTATATCTTTTCGAGCAATTCCCTGTCCTGTAGTAGGGATAGGTGAAATTTCTGGTGAGTCAATTAAAGCAATTGACATCTCGATTGCTATTTCTAACAATTCTGTATCTATGTATTCTGTATGTTTTTCCCTTTTTATACACAATGTCGAAATCGTATTCTTCCAATTTTATTCTCCAGCGCATTAGTTTGGAGTTGGGTTCTTTTAATGACCAGAGCCACACTAGCGGTCTATGATCCGCGAAGATGGTAAACTTTTTCCCATACACATACGGTCTAAACTGTTTGACTGCATAAACTATCGCCAAAAGTTCTTTCTCCGTTGTTGTGTATCTTTTTTCAGTCTCTGAAAGTGTACGAGATGCATAGCAAATAGGTTGATCTTTTCCGATGATGCCCTGTGAAAGAACAGCTCCTAACGCTATATCGGCTGCATCTATTGTTACAATAAATTCTTTGGTAAAATCCGGGTATTTTAATATTGGATCGTTAGTTAGTAATTCTTTACACTGTTGAAAAGCGGCTAGATATGCTGGGTCTTCGATATTAATCTTAGCATTTTTCTTTAGACAAGATGTAAATGGTTTAGTTATCTTAGCGAAATCTTTAATAAATTTTCGGTAGTATCCCAATAATCCGAGAAAACTTTTGATTTCTGTTTTCGTCTTTGGTATGGGGAATTGTGTAATTGCTCCAATTTTTTCTGGGTTCGGTTTAACTCCTTTGTCTGTTATAATGTGGCCTAAATACTTAATTTCCTTCTTGAGAAACTCACATTTTTGGAGATTTATTTTAAAATTTGCTGTGTTTAAACGGTCAAAAACTTTTATTAATTTTTGTATATGTTCTTGTAATGATGAGGAGTAAATAATAATGTCGTCAAAATATACTAAGCAGGTGTCTTCTAGTAAACCGCGTAAAACGTCGTCCATAAGACGTTGAAAAGTGGCAGGGGCATTTTTCAATCCGAAAGACATTCTCTTAAATTCGAAGTGATCCTGTTCGGTACTGAATGCTGTTTTCTCTTTATCTTCCGGTTCCATTTCGACCTGGTGGTAGCCTGATGCCAAATCGAGGGAGGTAAAATAATTTGCCCTACCCAATTTATCCAGTATATCAGCGATATTTGGTATTGGGTATTTGTCTTCTGTCATTTTTTCGTTCAATTGTCGGAAGTCGACCACCATTCGGTTTTTAATTCTTCCGTCTTTTTGTGTCGTTACTATGTGAATAGGCGCGTTCCAAGGTGAGACGCTTTCTTTCACGATATCTTGTCGTAAGTGTTCCATAGTTTGCTTTTTTATTTCCTTTTTTGTCTCGATAGGTTGTCGATAATTTCGGACATAAACAGGTCTATTATCTTTAAGGTTAAGACGGTGCCTTATTGTGTGAGTAAAAGTTAATTTTTGTCCTTTTATATGGAATAAATGTTTGTATTTTAATAATAAAACTTGAAGTGTAAGAATTATTGAGGGAGCCTTCGGTTGGGCCGAATAATAAATCTCTTCTCACTCTTCTCAAAATATATTGTTTATTAACGTTTAAATGAAGCACATAAGGCGTAATAACACATAACATAATACATAAGCGACATAAACGTAAAATGTTATCTTGCGTAGTTCTCTCGGAAGTCGTTCTTCCCTCCAACGCTACTAAAACCGTTAAAAACCACTACAACGCCACCAGCGGCTGTAATCGTACTAACTCTAAAATTTAAATATTAAATTAACGCTTACAGATCGGTCAACCTGACAATAGGTCGTCCCGACCTACGGTCCAAAATAACAATTTGTTTTCTAAACTACTAGCCACGGTTTCATATTTTCCGGTCCTAAAACACTTTCAAACGGTTTTTGCGTCAATTGGAAATCTGGAATGTCTACTATTACATAACGATCATTTTCTAACGTTTTAAGTACTTGATATGGGCCTTTGTATCTCGGTATAAGTTTTTTGTTAATACCTGGGGTTACTACATCAACATTTTTTATCAGAACATAGTCTCCTTCATCATATTTTTGCGGTGATTTATGGCGAGCATCATAAGTTGATTTGTTATAATTTTGTGATTGTATGTTTTTCTCTTGAGCATTTCTTCTAATTTCAATGATATCGGTTTCGTCGGTATCAACCTCTAAATAATTTCTCAGACTATCGTATTTGTGTTTTTGGTTTACACCAAATAAAAGTTTTGCAGGAGTATAACCAGTTGATTTGGAAAAAGTATTATTAATGGCAAATTCTACATCAGGTAAGTATTTATTCCATTTATTTTTCAAAGCTGATAATTTTGACAACATAGGCGTTAAATCTCTATTAATACGTTCAATTTGTCCATTTGATTTAGGTGACGAAGCTGCTATTAAGACATGTATAACGTTATTCTCTTTCAGGAATTTTGCAAACTCATTAGAAGTAAAAGCACTACCACGATCTGACACTATTCTGATTGGTTTACTGTAATTGTTAAAATATTCCTGTAGTTTATGAATAACTTCGCAAGTTTTTGTGGACTTTACATCGTAAAATTTCACAAATTTGGTAAATCCGTCTATTACCTCGAATATATATTTTTTTCCAGTAGGTGTTTTTTCTAGTGGCAGATAATGGTCTATGTGTAATGTAACAAAAGGTTCATTTCCTTTAGGGATATTATGCAGAACACCTTCTTGTTTTCCTACAGTTGGTGAGTAACATAAACATTTTATACAATTCTTAATATGTAATTTTATTTTCTTTTGCATTTCAGGGAACCAGTATATTTGAGAAATATATTCCATGGTCTTTTCCTTACCAACATGTCCTAAATTATCGTGTGAATTTGTTATTATTTGATTTTCCATTAAACGAGGTACATAAAACAAAAGTTTGTCTTTCATTTTCCTATAAACAAGTCCATTTCTTAATTCGTAATCCCTTAATTCGCTTTCCTGTAATCTTTCCGAAATATTTTGTATATCTTTGTCTAAATGTTGTGCAACAGCTAAGTTTTGTTCAAAAGTATTTTCCTCTAACACAAAAATCGAATTTGTACGACTCATAGCATCAACATGTTTCATGCGATTTCCCTCTCTATGTACTATTTCAAAATTATAGTCTTGTAATATCAACGCCCAACGGTTAATTCTAGGGTTTATGTCTTTTTTGTTTAAAGCTAACTTGATTGAATTGCAATCAGTGACAATTTTAAATGGTATACCTTGCAAATAAGTGTGGAATCTATTTAGGCGTTTATAATAGCTAAAAGTTCCAATTCATAACTATGATACTTTGATTCAGTATCTGTTGTTCTTTTACTAAAATAAGAAACTGGTCTAAATAAATCATCCTTTTGCTTCTGTAATAAAACTGCACCATAACCTTTTGAGCATGCATCACAATGTAATTCAGTAACAAGAAATGGTGAATAAATTGCCAAAACTGGAGCGGTTACCAATTTTTCTTTTATCAAATTAAAAGCCATTAATTCAGTTTCGCCAAAAGTAAAGGCCGTTTGTTTTCTTATTAAGTGGTATAGTGGTTTGGCTATCTTTGCAAAAGAAGGAATAAATCGTCTGAAGTACGATGCTAAACCAAGAAATCTATGTACTTTCTGGCTACTATCGGGTATTGGGTAATCTTCAACAGCTTCAATATTCGCGGGGTTAGGTCTTATACCATTTTTATTTATTAAATATCCTAAATAAATTATTTGATTCTGTACGAATTTCGTATCATCTTTCATTTCAGGAAATAATGCGAAGCCGTTTTCGATGTTACTGACCTGGAAATTCATTATGGACTGCGAATATGGTTTAATTGTCTGAGTGTTATTAATTTTGTAAGGAATTATTGTATTATCTGTAATAATGACTTGATTCTTTGTATCAAGTGAAGCTCCTAATTTTGTTAATAGATCGAAACCAAATAGACCATCAAATGTACTTGAAAAATCAAAACAGGCAAATAAATGATATTCCGGTGATTTAAAGATGTTAGGAAGAGGTGCGTAAATTGCGCTTTTTGTTTTTTCAATTCCGTGGGGTGTCTTTATATTATATTCTTGATTTTCAAATGCAAAAACGGATTTAACTTCTTCGTATAAATTCGAATTGGTAAGAGAACATTCTGCTCCCGTATCTATCAGAAATTTTAAGCCTTCAAATTCAAGGTACGGTAGTAATGGATTTTTGGAATAGGCTTTGTTCGAAATTGTTACGTTGGTTGTTCTTGAGACGTGTCCTGAGGAAAATCCTGCGTCTCAACGTTTTCTATGTTGTTGTCAGTTTCTTCGAATTGCTGTTCGACATACTTATCGTCCGTTTTATCATCATCAGGATATTGGACATAAAAATTAGCGTCGAGTGTTTCTGGCGGAAGCTCGATATTGTTTGACATCCATTGCCTCTTTGGGACTGGTCTATCAATCGATGAAGCTGGACGTTTGTTGTTGTTGTCAATTTCCATAGGTGTTAGTTTCGTTACCCATTGTTGCATTTGAGCAGGTGATCTAACAAATGGGTAATTGTTTGATTGCTGTGGATAAAACATTGATCGTTGTGGCAATATTGCAGGTGGAATATATCTATTCTGTTGGACGTATGGTTTTGTTTTGTATTGGTCACAATCTCTGTATTTGTGTCGGTCGATTTGCAATTATCGGAGGTGGTCTGATAATATTTCTCATCGGAGATATGTTTGGTTGCTTTGTATGGTAGAGAAAGCGTAAATAATACGTTCTCAAGGCAATTTGATTATATTGTCCTTGTTTGAGATTACGTATATCGATGTCGTTTTCTTCAAGATTTATTTTTGATAGGAGAGTATAAAGTGTTGATTTGATTTTGTTGGCATAACTTGCGGTAGTATCATCCTTCTGTGGAACCAAACTGTTTAGATCATACACCAGAACTTCTTCTGATCGCTTATCACCAAATGAATGGATTAAAATTTGTTTTAATTCGGGCCAGCTTGTGGGTAGCTTATTTGCATCCACCGCTTTACGAGCTTTAGCGTGTAATCTGCCCATAAAAGTCATCAAAAGACGTTTAGCTGTTCTCATCTCATGAGGTGTTACTGGTGCTGCTGGTAAATATTCTTCGATCAAAAATTCGCAGGCATTGATGTAGCTTTTTAATGTTACTCGGTCTCCATTGAAGATAGGGATCAAGTCTTGGTCCACTTTAGATATTTCTCGAGCCATTGTGATTTCGTTGATGGCTTCCAACAAATCGTTTAAGTTGTACACAGTGATTGGAAAGAGTTAGGAAGGATTGCAGAAAAATAAAGATACTTACAGTTGTACGAAGATTAATATGATTGTTAACATTGATTCTTTTTCTTGGGGTAGTCCTGGGAATCGATCGCCAATTTTAGAAGATCCAAATTCCTCGGCAGGTTCTACTTTTCTTTCTTCTCGTAATCCAGTAACAAAGAACTTGAAAGTTCACCACAAGTGTTCCGTAAGTCGGACCGATTTTAGGCACGATACAAGATTTAATCACTCGCGTTTACCGGATCCTACTGACTGCGCCAATTATATTTTTTTATCGAATTAAAATATTTTTTTAAAACGAAAACTTTTATTAAATCAAATTTACAATTTAATTTCAACTTAAAATTAATGAATAGTAACTTGATATCCGCGTCGACGATTTGAGTTCGGTTGAGACATGAAATTACAATTGTCGCTTGATTGTCGTTTACGCATATTTATATAAAATAATTGCTGACGCTGGATATCCTACTGTAGTTTCTTTTAAGGCGCGGCTACACTTGGTAACTATACTTGCATATATCGTTTTATGTAAACATTTTCTCGAAATTTGATTAGTATTAATGACCCCATTAATTTTTTTCTCCAACGTTACATCCCTGCTGACAGGTACTAAAATTTCACTTTTTTGCCCATGGGGAAAAGTACGTACTTATTTCCCACGGGACAAAAGTACGTATTTTTTCCCGGAGAACGTTACCTTTTTTCCCACTAAATGACATTCTGCTGTCTGTCAACAGCGATGAAATATCAAATTTTGTCAAAAACAATCAATTTTTTCAATATAAAATCGTCATTTTTCCCGTTATAGAAAATAGTGTATTATACACAGGAAAAAAGATCAATTTTAAATCTTATATTAATGTATACTTTTAAAATCTAATACTTTTTCCTGCGTATAATAAATAACTATTACTTACCTAAAAAGTCCTCAATTAAGTCGCCTAATCCCCATTCTGCAAGTAAGGAGCTAACAACGTCGTCTTCGCCCTTTAGGGGGCGCAATGGCTCAGCGTGTTAACTCTCGAGTTAACACGCAGACGTCCCGGGTTCGAATCCCGGTGTAATCACGTTGGGCCGCCCCCCGTCCTTCGGAGGGGACGTTAAGCCGTCGGTCCCGGCAACCAGTCGTTCATCTCTGGCTGTCGTTATCACTATGTGTGTAAGGGGTTTGAACAAAAATGGCTGAATGCGCGTTAGCGCCCTGGAGGCCACCGGCACCTCGTAGGACCCCACGAGGATGTGGTGGTATCCTAGAGCGGCACCTGACAGGGGCGAGAACCCACACTGGGCCTGTGCCATAGCACGCCCGGTTTGGTGGGGGGTCGGTCAGGAAGCGGAATCAGCCAAAAATCGAGTTATATACTCGCATTTAACATCTCAAACCTCTTAGAGGGAGCCAGTGTACAAGGGGCCCGTTGTGGCCTAGGTGCCGCGTATATAATACGCACTCCTCACTCCATACATACATACAACGTCTTCTTGCACGACGCCTGCCATGGCTGCCATTGTAAAAATATATAAAATGTGGACCATGTGGACGCACATTACCGTACACTACACTTTACCTCGTATTTCGCAGTTTCAATTGTCACGTGATTGTCACGGACCCAATACAAACACTTCGTTGTGCACACGTGGTGTCCGCGCAAACATCCCTCACGTCGCCTCACGACTAGAACACCATAGCCGTAAAGAAAACATCAGGCATGCATGCGTAAAATCTAACTCGTCTGGGCACATTATATAAAGTTTAGTTATCTTTTCAATTCATCACTAGATATTTAAATCGTAAATACGACTATTACATTAGACAACATTAGGTAATTTTACCATATCAATAAACAATGTTCTATATTTCTATTTACACGTAAATTTAACTACTTTCTTTGTTTATTTATGCCATATTACTTTAGTTGTTTCTATAAACAACGAAACCTTTAGTTGATACTTCTAAGTAGTGTAATAATGAGAGTTCTGGAGTGGAAGTCAATCCATAATCCATATGACGTCACAACCCCCTCTGATGCGCGGGAAATTTGAAATTTTGAAAATATGCGCGCCATCTAGCGGTGAGGAATAAATGAGAGTTCTGGAGCGGAAGTCAATCCATAATCCATATGACGTCACAACCCCCTGACGTCACAACCCCCGACGTCATCACCCCCAGCACCCCAGTGTCCTTTTTTTTCCTTGGCGAGCGTTGGGATCGAACCTAGGCGGTCCGGTCAAAAGCCCGACGTCTTATGCTCTCGGTCACCAGAGGAAATTTATCTACATTCGATTTAACATCTTTATAAACATCTTCGGAATTAATCAAAACGGTAAAACTATCGGTGTCCATGTAACATAACCGAATTTTCTCACCATACTTTGGTTTCAAAAAATCATAATAAAAATTATACATTAATAATTTGGAAAGTTCCAAAACCGTAAAACCAACGTATATAGGCTTATCGTAAACGACATGAATTCTACAGGGATCTGGGTGACCGTGTGTCCATACTGGCGCACTTCGAATGATATGTAAGGGTATTTATTTCAATTGTTTAAATTTTCATTAATTTTCCAATTTTATTTTATTTAGATTAAACTGCTTGCCTGAATATAATTTGTTTTATTTGCTAAATTTCAACCCCTTAACATTTTTTCAGTCACATAATTTTAAAAATTCATTGACTTACTAATTTTTATAAAGGTAAAGTAATATTTTTTGGGTTATATAAAAATTTTAAACACATTTGTATGCTTGGTCGCCTACTTTAATTAATCTTAAAATAATATACCTAAATTATAATTAAACACTATTCTTATTATCTATACGTTATCTAAAAATTCTATGAACATATTCCGAACATTCTTCACTTAAAACTATCCTAAAATTAGGTTTTACTAAACAAAATGCGCACCAAGCGTTTTTATCAAATTTCACTAAATATCGGAACGTGTCCTTATCCATTATTTCGTGTCCTAATCTAACGCCCCCCTCTACCTCCTCCTTAAACCCGTCTTTATCCTCATAAAAAGCCCTCTCCCACATAATTGTCATGCTACAATCAGTATGGCACCACCTGCACACGCGCCCATATTCGGTTTTGTAATAAACCTCCCACAGACACACTTCCGTTCTCCTATCCGATTCTAAATTGGCGAACATTTCATCCCTAAAATAATATTAAAATTTTATTTAATTTATAGACATTGTTTAAATTTCTAACTCACGTGTAAAAATCTATATTCCTAAATAGGGTGCACTGTTCCGTATGGGTCATTTTAAAATTTAAAAATTCAAATGTCCGACACCCCATACCAACATTCTCATCACAATAATCGTGTGTCCCCAATTCGGTCCAATTATCCTCGAACCACGTTTGCCACAATTCCAGTATTAACTTCCACGGCAATTTTTCACGAAGTCACAAGATGTCCATGTGGCTGAAGTTAGATTCACTCGCCAGCCACAGATTCGATTATTTGTAGTAGACCAAACAAGTAGTGATCCTAAAATTTTATCGTAAATAGAAACAACTGTTCTCACCCTTTCCATCTTAAAATCATGCTAAATAATTAAATCAAGCCCTCTAAAATACCCGTGCACGATCAAAACTCCCGTTAATTTTTTAATTTTTATTAATTTGTGTTAATTTTATAGAGTAACTTTATGATTTTTTTTCTCATCCCCCGAGGAGTGCTTCACTTTGCAACCACGCAAAATAATTCAGTCACACCCCCTAGAATCCCCGTTCATCAACAAATCCCCCGAATCTAGAGATTGGGATGCAGGGTGAGGGTTTAATTTTTGTTAATTTTATAGAGTAATTTTATGATTTTTTTCTCATCCCCCGGAGAGTGCCTCACTCTGCAACCACGCAAAATAACTCAGTCACACCCCCTAGAATCCCCGTTCACCAACAAAACCTCCGAATTTAGAGATGGGGATGCAGGGCGCAGGTTTAATTTTTGTTAATTTTACGGAGTAACTTAATGAATTTTTTTCTCATCCCCCGGGGAGTGCTTCACTCTACAACCACGCAAAATAATTCAGTCACACCCCCTAAAATCCCCGTGCACCAACAAAACCCCCGAATCTAGAGATGGGGACGCAGGGTGAAGGTTTAATTTTTGTTAATTTTATAGAGTAACTTTATGAATTTTTTTCTCATCCCCCGGGGAGTGCTTCACTCTACAACCACGCAAAATAATTCAGTCACACCCCCTAGAATCCCCGTTCACCAATAATACCTCCGAATCTAGAGATGGGGTTGCAGGGTGAGGGTTTAATTTGTAATATTTTTATAGAGTAATTTTATGAATTTTTTTCTCATCCCCCGGGGAGTGCTTCACTCTACAACCACGCAAAATAATTCAGTCACACCCCCTAGAATCCACGTTCACCAACAAAACTCCCGAATCTAGAGATTGGGTTGCAGGGTGAGGGTTTAATTTGTAATCTTTTTATAAAGTAATTTTATGAATTCTTTTCTCATCCCCCGTGGAGTGCTTCACTCTGCAACCACGCAAAATCATTCAGTCACTCCCCTTAGAATCTCCGTTCACCAACAAAACCTCCGAGTCTAGAGATGGGGATGCAGGGTGAGGGTTTAATTTATGTTAATTTTATAGAGTAACGTATGAATTTATTTCTCATCCCCCGGGGAGTGCTTCACTGTGCAACCACGCAAAATAATTCAGTCACTCCCCTTAGAATCTCCGTTCCCCAACAAAACCTCCGAATCTAGAGATGGGGATGCAGGCTGAGGGTTTAATTTATGTTAATTTTATACGGTAACTTTATGATTTTTTCTCTCATCCCTCGGGGAGTGCTTCACTCTGCAACCACGCAAAATAATTCAGTCACATCCCCTAGAATCCACGTTCATCAAAAAAACCTCCGAATCTAGAGATGGGGTTGCAGGGTGAGGGTTTAATTTGTAATATTTTTATAGAGTAACTTTATGAATTTTTTTCTCATCCCCCGGGGAGTGCTTCACTCTACAACCACGCAAAATAATTCAGTCACACCCCCTAAAATCCCCGTGCACCAACAAAACCCCCGAATCTAGAGATGGGGACGCAGGGTGAAGGTTTAATTTTTGTTAATTTTATAGAGTAACTTTATGAATTTTTTTCTCATCCCCCGGGGAGTGCTTCACTCTGCAACCACGCAAAAGAATTCAGTCACACCCCCTAGAATCCACGTTCATCAAAAAAACCTCCGAATCTAGAGATGGGGTTGCAGGGTGATGGTTTAATTTGTGTTAATTTTACGGAGTAACTGTATGAATTTTTTTCTCATCCCCCGGGGAGTGCTTCACTCTACAACCACGCAAAATAATTCAGTCACACCCCCTAAAATCCCCGTGCACCAACAAAACCCCCGAATCTAGAGATGGGGACGCAGGGTGAAGGTTTAATTTTAGTTAATTTTATAGAGTAACTTTATGAATTTTTTTCTCATCCCCCGGAGAGTGCTTCACTCTACAACCACGCAAAATAATTCAGTCACACCCCTAGAATCCCCGTTCACCAACAATACCTCCGAATCTAGAGATGGGGTTGCAGGGTGAGGATTTAATTTGTAATATTTTTATAGAGTAATTTTATGAATTTTTTTCTCATCCCCCGGGGAGTGCTTCACTCTACAACCACGCAAAATAATTCAGTCACACCCCCTAGAATCCACGTTCACCAACAAAACTCCCGAATCTAGAGATTGGGTTGCAGGGTGAGGGTTTAATTTGTAATCTTTTTATAGAGTAATTTTATGAATTCTTTTCTCATCCCCCGTGGAGTGCTTCACTCTGCAACCACGCAAAATAATTCAGTCACACCCCCTAGAATCCACGTTCACCAACAAAACTCCCGAATCTAGAGATTGGGTTGCAGGGTGAGGGTTTAATTTGTAATCTTTTTATGGAGTAACTTTATGAATTTTTTTCTCATCCCCCGGGGAGTGCTTCACTCTACAACCACGCAAAATAATTCAGTCACACTTTTAGAATCCCCGTTCACCAACAAAACCCCCGAATCTAGAGATAGGGATGCATTGTGTGGGTTTGATTTATATTAATTTTGAGGAATAAATTTAAGCAAAGCAAGTTTGGTATGTTTAGTATATTTTTTTCTCAACTTGAAGTGAAAATAAAATTTTACAATATGTAGATCTATGAGAAATTAGTATAATTTCTTTCTTGATGGTACAAAAAAATAGTGATATATGTTAATAACAATTAAAATGTGTTTTGAGTATTGGAATCGGGTTTTGTTCGACAAAACAAACAATAAAAAACGAAGGAAGGGTCGGAGGCAGCATGAAACGAAACGTTTTTGGGAATATCTGTACAATTATAAAAATGGTACCAACGATGACATTGGCTACAGTTTATATATTTGGATGCATTGTATAGTCCACAACAAGGGCAGTATTTGCTGATATCATTAGATTTCTCCAATAAATAATTCTGCATTAATATTCTGTAGTTTTCAGGATCAAATATTTGATTCTTTAAAAACAAATCATTTATTCCACTGTTAGCTATGGTGTTAATGAAGAATGTTACAAACACCCCACAGTTTACATTATCCAACTGTTTAGGGTATTTATAGTTTGTTGCCATTTTCCAACTGTCCACGTCAATTTGATTTTTACATGTGTTGAAATTGTTGTAATGTGAAAAAAACTCTTTCATCATTGTAAATATTTTGGATTGGGCGTTTGTATGTCCTGGATCAAGAAAATATATTAATTGATTAGGTACACTGAGTACAATTAAAGTCCAATGCGAAAAATCGATATTGTATGGAATTAATATGTACCTGTACTTATTAAAACATTCCGAATAGATTTGTAGCTTCAAAGAGGTATTTTTTGAAAACATAAATTGTGTAGAGACTGTATCAACATAATAAATATCAGCCATGTTTTGTAGGTACGCAAATGCAAAGGCATCAATACAGGAATCTGATAGCCATCTATCAGCAGTATTTTTTATAAATAATTTTCCCACATTTTTTTTTGAGAGCAATCTAAAATAGTCGTCACTCATAAACTTCACTTTAGTTCGGTAATATGTATAAATGCCAATCAAAAATGGCTTCGGATGTGTATGTCTTTTTAGCTTGTCTATTGCGCTAAAATAATATTCATTGCTACGCATTAATCCATTTGTATAACACTCCGCATAATTCGAATGGGAAGATAGTGGTGATGATGTATGAGATTGTACTTCTTGCGTGTTAGGTGAATTGTTGGCAATATACATGAGCGGAGTGTCTTCAATTTTTGATGGCGATGTTGTGTAAGATTGTATCACTGGTCTGTTCATTGAACCATTTTCAACAGAGGAAATAAGCGAACACTCGTTATTTATATGTTTTTCCAGAAAACTTTGCAATTTTTTTTTGTCAAAATGTGTTTGTCTTTTCTTTACGTTTCGTCGCCATCTTTCTTTGAGTATCAAATCGTCAATATTTTTTTCATGATTATTTTCTTTTTGTTTTTTATGTTTGTGTGTTATATCAAGCTCTACTTCCTTAACCTTTGTGTATACAATATCCTTTAATTTTCTTATTAATCGACCCACTTTCATATGTGTTTCAGTACAAACTACATTCCTTTTCAAAATCTTAAACCAACATTCGACATTGGAATTCGATGGTAATTTTACAACTTCTAATATATTTTCCGAATTATAATTTTCTAGGATTGAAGTCCATAAGGGTACGAATGGCATATAGTTTTTTAATAAATACTCTGCGAATGGAATACATTGCAAATTATTTTTTTTACAATAATTCACATTCACACAATCATGTAATTCATCTCCTACTTCTTTATACACTTGTTGAAAATGATTATAAAAAGGTGTACTTACATAACTACCCATGGTTGCAAAATCATCAACATCAAAATCATTAATAATATCATATTCATCTATAGTTAGTTCTTTTAGATTACAATTGTTCATTATTTTAAGGTGTTTTAATACATTCTCGTCAACAAACGCACTTCTTATAATAAATAATAAACTACGGAAGTTATCTTCCAACTGTGTAATACTTTGACTATGAATTAACACAACAACTAAATCTAATATAATACCGATGCTCTTTTTATTTACTTTGGTTTTATGTAAATAATTTGACATAGCTTTCATTAAATGAGATACACACGTTCTTAAAACAACAAAATTATTGAAGCTATGATTTTTATCAACTAAATAGTTGTATGATAACTTCAAGTATGAGTACAATGTCATGTTGTTGAAGCTCATACAAGCTCCTGTGATTAGAGCAAAACTCCAATCTGTTACCAATTCAGATATTATTGGCCATTTCCTATTACACTTCACAGTAACAAATCTTTTAAAATGACTTAGAAATGAACTTATGGTCACAGCGTCATGACTGGAAGAAATTAATTCGAATAAATTAACTATGTGGCCTTTTATATTAACGACTCCTGCATAGTAAAATGGTCGTCGCTCTTTTTCTGACAGATAAGGGCGAACCAAAGAGCCAGTAGCGTCGAAATAAACTTTCATTTTCGTTCCTTTTGGTACTACACTATTAATAACATATTTAGAATAAAGGTATACCAAAGTTCTACCATTAGGGTACTGTATATATTTCGTGTTATCTGCTTTTTCATTTATAGAGTACTTTGTAGTTAACAATGTTTACTGTAATGAATATAAAAAAACAGATAAAATTACAAGTTGATGACTTGCAAAATTTAATAAAAAATTATATAATTAGACTTGTTTATAATTGGACTTGTTATTCAACTTAAATCATTTAAAAACTCTAAATTGTTCATTGTGATTAGTCAACGGTCAACGTAACTCAATAACAACAACAACAGGTAAATTTTTACTCAAACACATCTCAATTTGAGTGCATTCTAAATTATGGATCAACTTTCTAAAGATGTAATATCTAAAGTTAAACGTGTTAGTGCAATAATTAAATCAAAAAAAACACAGTATACAGATTAGATAAAATTATAAATATTTGAAAAATAAATGAAAAGATTTCAAATATAAACCCAATGAATTTAACAGTAGCTGAAGTAATAATGTATAAAAACGCAAAAATTTGTCATATATGTTGAAAGGATATTGAAAATGATGACATAAAAGTTAAAGATCATTGTCATTTAACTGGAACTTTTAGAGGTGCTACACATTCCAGATGTAATTTGAACTTTCAAGATTCATATTCAATTCCTATAATCTTTCATAACTTATCTGGATACGACTCACATTTTATAATTAAATCAATCAGTAGTCAGTTAGAGGGTAAAATAAATTTATTGTCAGTTAATAAAGAAACTTACATTTCATTTAAAAAATATATTAATAATACAAATGTACACTTTAAATTAGTAAACATTTATGACTACAAAAAATGGATTGGATGCCGCTAAGTATGTTTGTATTCTTAGAAAAAATGGTAATCATAATTACAATCAAAAAAATGTATGTTCCATAATCTCTATAGAAAACTCCAATCCCTAGGGGTGTATAGCCCCTAGGGGTTTTATATTTAGGCACTAAATCTGATATATATATCGAGCGTGGTAGTTTCTAATAAAATAGAATAAAAGAAAGAAATTAAAACCTCTATATTGAGACTTACTTTAAGGTGATGTGGTAAGAGTTTGTCCGCTACCTTATTTATCTCACTTTTTACTAAAAATTAAAATTTTAAAAGTTAAAAAAATTTTAATAATTTGGAGCTTACTTAAACGTTCTCGATTAAAAAAATCTTAGCGCAGGTGTATCCTTCATTTTCTCTTTCGTTTGTTGCTTAATGTGTAAATGTACTATAACGAAAACGCGCGTTCGTTTATATATGATTTGAGTGGAAAAGAACCAGGATCTTAACAAATTTGTTACTATCGGATGATTTATTATTACTAAGATAACCGATAGATTATTTTACATATAAATACATCCCGATTGATTAGAAGAGTTAACATTTCTATGACATTTCTCCAGTACAAGAAGAGAAAAACATGTCTACACCATCGTCAACCATACTTGTATCAACTCTTGATAGTATTGCTTTACCAATATCCGAACTATATGTTGCATGTAAACATTTGTTTTCACGGTAAGATTTTTTTTTCTCTTTCACTTTTTTTTAATAATTCTTTAATTATTTAGATTTGGTTTAAACAATCACCAGTAAACGCATAAACCTTACAAATCCAACGACCTATATAATTGAAGACATTAATAATAAAGAAATTCAAGGTGGATTTTATGAAATGCAACTACAAAAAGTAAAATACCCAAACGTTTACTTGGTTGAAAAAATCTTAAAACGAAAGAAAAATATGGTGTTTGTAAAATGGTTAGGTTTTGATGATACTCATAATAGTTGGATAAATAAAAAAAAATATTGTTTAAAATGTAACGTAGACAAATTATATATGTAACAGTAATTTCTCGAATAACATCATTCTCTAAATAAGTTTATATTCATGCTCACCCATGAATTCCTCTTATGGTCCGAAATCTCAAATCACTCTCATTTGTTTTATTTAAAGTAAATAATAATGTGTAATATTAATATTTTTTTATAAATGATATTTTCTTCCTATATATGTATGTGTAATTTCTCGAATAACATCATTCTCTAAATAAGTTTATATTCATGCTCACTCATGAATTCCTCTTATGGTCCAAAATCTCAAATCACTCTCTGTCCGAAATGTACTCATACAGGGATTACATATACCAAAACAAAAACTACACACAGAACTCATCTTTTTACCTTACTTTTATGTGTATTTGGGTAAGAAAGAAACTTTTTACGTTATTTTATTTTTATTATATTTTTAAAATTACAGATTTTGACCTTGCGTTTGTATTCCGTATTTTATAGACTCTTGTATGAATATCGATCATTATTGTTCAAAATGTAAATCATTTCTAGGTTCATATCAAAGTTAAAATAAAAATAAAGAAAATGAAAACAAATTTTTCTTTTATTTTGTCACGACCTTTGACCTTGTTTTTAATCTATTATCGGTTGACGTCACCTTGTTTTTAATCTCTTAATTTAAAAAATTTAATAAAAATATACATTAATCGCAGTAGAAATAAAGTCTTGGTTTGGTGGGATGACGTAAGTGTGGTTAGATAAAAGATTATAAGTTCCGGCTTTATAGTTAAATGAAATAGTTGTAAATTAAACTCCTTACCATCAACGTTGTCGCCCGATAGAAATAAAAAAATGGCTTTAGTTAAACCATTTTCCCTAAAAAATTTAGCGTCGCGAAAAATTAATATCAGTATCACAAACCGCGTCGATTTATTACACCTTTACCGCGATATACCGTGGCAGTTGTTGCTGGAATTGTGGGATGCATGGTTTAAAGACAATTGGAATGAATTGGGCACCCACCCCAACTGCAGTGGTCAAGGTGTGATAATCTATATAGGCCCTAGTGTATTTAGTTGTAGCTTGACTCATAAAGAGCAGTGTAACTTATTTCGAAACATCGAGTCTTACAGGTAAAGTTGAAATAAGTGTAAAATAATACATTGTAAAAAATGAAAAATTTTAGAGACGAAATGTTTGATCCGACGATCGGTTTCGAAGATCAAAATTTGTGCGCGTGGCTCGGGTATAATAAAACGGGGCATGGCAAGATATGCGGCAGCTGTTTAAGAGCATTTAATTGGTTCATATCACGGAACCAACGATTCTTTCGAACAAAACCGGGGTTCGAAAAACAATTAAGCAAAACCAACACCATGCAACATATGACAATAAATGCCGATAAAATTATCGGCATTTATTGTCATATGTTGCATGGTGTGGGTTTTGCTTACAAAAATCGCACTTCAGGTTGTTGTTTCGGGAATCGTGTTCCGATGATGTGCACGAAATGCTGGGGGAGCTATAAAAATACATCATTTAAGGTAAATTTTAAAATTATTAAAATTAATAAATTAAATTTATAAAAATTAGATTACAAAAAATTACGGATTAATCGCATCACGTCTCCAGAATGACGTAAATGCGGTTAGATAAAGATTAAAAGTTTCACCTATATAGTTAAATGAAGTAGTCGTAAATTAAACATCACACTATTAACATCACTACTTGATAAAAATTAAAATGGATTTAGTTAAGCCGTTTTCATTACAGCAGCTAACGCAAAAAAAAAATTAATCGAGCCATCAAGAGCCGCGCGGACATCTTGTGACTTCGTGAAAAATTGCCGTGGAAGTTAATACTGGAATTGTGGCAAACGTGGTTCGAGGATAATTGGACCGAATTGGGGACACACGATTATTGTGATGAGAATGTTGGTATGGGGTGTCGGACATTTGAATTTTTAAATTTTAAAATGACCCATACGGAACAGTGCACCCTATTTAGGAATATAGATTTTTACACGTGAGTTAGAAATTTAAACAATGTCTATAAATTAAATAAAATTATAATATTATTTTAGGGATGAAATGTTCGCCAATTTAGAATCGGATAGGAGAACGGAAGTGTGTCTGTGGGAGGTTTATTACAAAACCGAATATGGGCGCGTGTGCAGGTGGTGCCATACTGATTATAGCATGACAATTATGTGGGAGAGGGCTTTTTATGAAGATAAAGACGGGTTTAAGGAGGAGGTAGAGGGGGGCGTTAGATTAGGACACGAAATAATGGATAAGGACACGTTCCGATATTTAGTGAAATTTGATAAAAACGCTTGGTGCGCATTTTGTTTAGTAAAACCTAATTTTAGGATAGTTTTAAGTGAAGAATGTTCGGAATATGTTCATAGAATTTTTAGATAACGTATAGATAATAAGAATAGTGTTTAATTATAATTTAGGTATATTATTTTAAGATTAATTAAAGTAGGCGACCAAGCATACAAATGTGTTTAAAATTTTTATATAACCCAAAAAATATTACTTTACCTTTATAAAAATTAGTAAGTCAATGAATTTTTAAAATTATGTGACTGAAAAAATGTTAAGGGGTTGAAATTTAGCAAATAAAACAAATTATATTCAGGCAAGCATATTAATCTAAATAAAATAAAATTGGAAAATTAATGAAAATTTAAACAATTGAAATAAATACCCTTACATATCATTCGAAGTGCGCCAGTATGGACACACGGTCACCCAGATCCCTGTAGAATTCATGTCGTTTACGATAAGCCTATATACGTTGGTTTTACGGTTTTAGAACTTTCCAAATTATTAATGTATAATTTTTATTATGATTTTTTGAAACCAAAGTATGGTGAGAAAATTCGGTTATGTTACATGGACACCGATAGTTTTACCGTTTTGATTAATTCCGAAGATGTTTATAAAGATGTTAAATCGAATATAGATAAATTTGACACATCCAACTACAGTCCCGATAATCGGTTTGACATCCCATTACAAAATAAAGCGGTTTTAGGTAAGATGAAGGATGAAAATTGCGGAAAGGTAATGGTTGAATTTGTTGGGTTGAGATCAAAAGTTTATGCGAATCGGATTGCTGATGGGAGGGTTACCAAAAAGTCGAAAGGGGTTAAGAAAGTCATAGTTAGGGAAAAATTATCGTTTCAAAATTATTTAAATTGTCTACATTCGAAATCTGTTTTGTGTCGGGAGCAGTTATTATTTCGTAGTTTTAATCATGTGATATTCACTGTTTTGCAAAATAAATTGGCTCTTTCGCCCAATGACTCCAAGCGATGTGTTGATGCTGGTGGGATAAACACATTAGCTTGGGGTCATCATAGTATTAAGAGTAGAGTTTAAGTATATTTTAAATATGTTAATAGTTATTAAATTTATTTTTTATTTTCAATATATGTATTAAATTTATTTTTCGCGTTTATTATTTCATTCCCCCCTTTAAAAAAGAATAAATGTTGGTGAGTATTTTTGTCGTTATCATATTTCCGCTCGCTGATAAGAGTGAGCGACTTCTCCTACAGAACGTTATTTAAACGTTTTAACCGATTTCCTCTGGTGACCGAGAGCATAAGACGTCGGGCTTTTGACCGGACCGCCTAGGTTCGATCCCAACGCTCGCCAAGGAAAAAAAAGGACACTGGGGTGGGGTGATGACGTCGGGGGTTGTGACGTCAGGGGGTTGTGACGTCAGGGGGTTGTAACGTCGGGGGTTGTGACGTCAAGGGTTTGTGACGTCAGGGGGTTGTGACGTCATATGGATTATGGATTGACTTCCGCTCCAGAACTCTCATTTATTCCTCACCGCTAGATGGCGCGCATATTTTCAAAATTTCAAATTTCCCGCGCATCAGAGGGGGTTGTGACGTCATATGGATTATGGATTGACTTCCGCTCCAGAACTCTCATTATTACACTACTCTTCTAGAAAATTTGTGAAACTATCTAATTTAATTTCATCTAATTTGAAGTTGCAATAACATCTTATATATTTAGGTAAATTTTATAGGATTTTAGATAAAATAACGATTTTTTCGGCAACTAATCATAGTTAGTTAAACTTTCCATTTCATTTTTCTCTGTGCGACATTGAGTTTTGAACTTGTTTTCCGACTTTTGAATTTGTACTCCTAATGTTTAAGTATTTAAAAGTGAATAAAATAAAAATAAAGTGTTTAAAGAGTTTTTATACATGGGGTTTTCATTTGATACTCTACTTTTGAATCACCTGAATAGTTAATAAGCAAATAAATACTTTTCTTTTAGCATCTGATAAAGTTTTGCGTTTTGGTTCATTATTATTATTTTCTAATTCGTCAGTGTCTACAGCGATAAGTTTGCACACATTTCTAAATAAAAAAAAGATAACAAATCCTCTTACATTTGTTATAAAATTTAAAAAAAATTGTTTAATCTTACTTATGCGATTGCAATCGCTTAGACCCGGTATTTTTTACAATATTTTTGCATACCAAACAACGAGCTGCATGACGATCGTCAATCTTAACTAGTTGAAACTTGAATTTATCAAAATTATTGTTAATTTTTCTGCCACTCATCATGAATCATCTAATGATCACCACATTCACCACGCACCCGGCACTACTATTAAATGAACATAACCTCAAAAAGCGAATTGTTGACGTTGTCGACATTCGACATTGTCTACGTGTCGAATAAGCACATAGAAAATATTTAATTAATACTTATATAGAAGCATTTCTCCCCACTATTTTAACGACCAATTCGAAAGCAGCGCCGCCAAGGGGATTGTTATAATAGTAAATTAAATAAACCGCAAAATATGAATGCTATATATATAGCTTACATATTTATGTATATTTAGATTTCTACTTCTAAGTTTAATTGATAAAAACCACAATGGTTTATTAAATAAATTTATTTCTTTCTCTTTAAAGAACAATGATTACCAACGATTACTGGCAGAATCGATGTCATATCCTTGGCCATGTAGGCTGTCTTTATCATATGCCTCCCTAGTATTTAACAAAATCTTTGCAAGCAATTCACCTCTTCGCAAGTACTCGTCGATCGTCGGCCGGACTGCCCGATCTCTGCAAGTTCCTTACTGGACTGAGTGAAAACGTAAATACTCATAAATATCGGGCGTTACCTTCAATTTTTTATATTTATATTTACCTCCAGTTATACAATTTCCTTGATATTACCTTTCTACACTATTATCATAGATAAAGAAGGAAAGATAGATATGCAACTCTATTATCTCTTTTTGTTACCGCGTAAGCGCCATCTGTTGAGTTATTCCCCTCGATGTGAAACTTTTGACAGCAGTTTTAATTATATAAATAAATATATAATTTTATAAATTATTTTAATTCGCTTAATGCATACCTCCTTATTTTTATAATCTTTTTTGTTATACCCGTAAATTTGAGTATACAAAAAAAATTATATAGAGTAACACATTCTGCGAATTACACTAACAAAATTCATAAAATAGAAAATCAAGTATTTTATACTAAATAATTTTTATTTTCTATATCTATTACTATATATAAGCCTAGCCTGTCTATACAAATCTGTAGAAAAATTGCATTGCCTTGTATCGTTTCCACACATGATACGATTTAATCCGGTACACAGGCAATGTATAGTAATAGTTACAATGTTATCTAATATATAATCAATAATGTCACACTTATGCTCACACATAAATGTAAATGTAACATGTTTTTTTAAATATAAGACAATCGTGCGTGTATATGCAATCTGCAAAAATTGCATTCAATTTTTTTTAAAAGCTTTTTTGAAATGAAACCGGCAATATAACCAATTGCTGCATTATCAATTGGTCTACTAATAACAATTTCTCTTCTATATATACATTGGCCTACAGCTTCACTCTCTACAATTTCTTCTCTCATGCGCGGATCCTTGCTGGTCATGACAAATTGCCTTAATTGTAGCAATGAGGAATCAAAATCCTCTTCACAGTTTGCCCCCACCGAATGCGTACTCACTATCTTCCTCACCAACAACGTTTTAAATGTTTCTTCAAATTGTTTTGCAGTTGGATTATTGTTTCGAGCTCTGTGTTGACGCACTTGTCCAAAATAATTCTCGAGAGGATCTTGGTTCAATGTGCGAGGAAAGTAATAGGTTATACCCAATGCCAAGAGTTCATGGGTTAAGTCAATGAAACCGTTGATATTTAGTATAAAATTTTTTAAACTAGGGGGTACCACTTTTTCCGTGGACCCCTCTTTTTGAAAATACATTTTTTGAAGCATATCTGAAAATATATACTTGAATTAAAATATGTTCGATAATTATTATCAAGGAGAAATTTCATTCATAATGATGTTTAGTGTTTTGCATAATACATTAATGTGCAATACTTACCTCTTGACTCGTTCCAAAATTTAATATGGCTCGATAATTGGGAAACCGCACCACGGAGAGGTTTACCAGGAGGTGGTCTACGGCTTCCTCCATTAAGACTGTCAAACAGTCCATCAAAAAATTTTAATATGCTTGCTGTGTCATGTGCACGTGTTTCCATTATTATTTCTCCCGTAACATCACTGGCATCTGTAAAAGTAGTAAAATTATTTAAAAAAATGGCAATACAAATAGTAATATATGACATACTTGTTTTGGCCATATACGCTATAGCGGCAGCTGTTGTGTGACTGAAAACTTGGGCGGCACAAGACACCTTCATTTTTTTCATTTTCTTTGGTCGGATATGGAAATCCGTAATTTTAGGTAATAACCTAAATTCGCTGCTACCAGAGTCGATATCATAAACCTTTTCCACATCACCCCACTTGGCAATTAATAGTTGCCCATCTTTCTCCCAGACCAAGTTTTTTTTAACAAATTATTCCGGATACCTTTTAAAAGGTGGGGTGTGTCGTATAATGGAATGATTTCGTTTCCTCCAATATTTATTCTTCTTCTCGGTATTTCGTTATTTTTTAAATATTTAACTCGGGCTTCTCCGATGAGACCTACAACAATAAAAAAATATAACTACGGTATTATACATAATATTTTTTAGTTCTTACTTTCTATTGCTGTTCTATTTGTGGACGCCTGGTCGCACACTGTCGCTACCACTCTCAAATTTGAATTATTTAATTTTATAATGATTTCTTTTAAATATTTTTTGAGTTCCTCAGCCTTTGTCATTCCTTTACAGAAAAAATATGCAATTGTTTGCTTCCATTTCCGCACCACCCCACGTACCATGAAAACTAGGGCATGATCCACAATATTGCCATTTTCTAAACCAGTAATGTTATCACTGTGCTTATTATATTCGAGATGTGGTTTGAGTGCCACCTCGTCAAACATTAAGATACAAAGGCGTTCTGTTCTTTTCAAATGAGTTGCTGCCTTAGTTAAATTTTCAAACAAAGCTGAATTTATCCCAGTAGTTATGGGTATATTTGATAACAGTTTCATAATGGTTCGCCTTGAAGGGAGGATGAACATTTTGGATAAAAATTTATAAGACGCCCCTGAGTGTTTATACAGTGCCAAACACATTCATTTTTCATCGATAGAATATCGCCTTCCTCTGGGTTTCCTTTTTTTCGAATTTAACTGGGCTAAACAAAAGTTGACAGCTTCTTTTCGCAAGCCAGTGTTAGTTGCTTGAAATTGTGTAGCAGCCATTTTCAATCTTTCCTTTATAGACTGAGTGCGTTTTTTATAAATTGTCACTTTTTTCGTAAGATACGTAGATCTCTTGTACATAATTTTTGATTTAGGCGACAATTCATTTGATTTGCGCACACCAATTGCCTTCAGTAAACCGCTTGATGATTGTGCTGAAAGAGTGTAATTCAAACCATTAATGCTATACAAGACTTTACATCAAAGGTCGATTGAATATTAACCTTGTGTAATATACACATATTATCCAAGGTTAATCATAAAGTAATGAAATAATATCTTAGACAAACGATACTTATAAAAAATCCTATCCTAAACAAAAAATTTGAAACAGTTAATAAGTTTTTCTCTAATTACTTACAGTTTAGCAACCCATATTCAATGCATACTTCAAACAAATATAACATTGTTTTTATTTTTGAAATACAACATAGAAAATTAATAGCTTGTGAATACATACCAATTACAGAAACATCACTTGATGTGGATGGCTGAGGGTCATCTTTTCCTTGAGTTAGAGATACTACAGATGATGGACGTATATAGTCATTAAACATTGATTGTTGTAGATTCTCTCCAATAACATCAGTTACTGAAAAATTATACATTCAGTAAAATGAAATGCTATTTAATAAAATTACTTCTCTCTCGGTTGAATAACGCAAAAAATAAGGAAACTTTATTTTATACTAGTTTTGATAAAGATTATTTCAACTGATGTGATAATATTATAGTAGTAGTAATTTTATACATACCTTTTGATGGTAAACCTAGTTTTGGTACAGCGTTTGCCTTTAAATAGGAATTTGAAGCACAATCACTATTTTCAATGTGATTGTGACACACACGATGTGATCTATATACAAGTTCTGGACGCAGATTGGAGATCTTTGGATTTCCACATCTTAAAACCCACTCATTAAACAATTCCGTCTTCTTTTGCGGATGAGGAAAGCAATGACGGCTGGAAGTACTATCTGTACATCCAAAACAGCACAACAACGATATTTTTGAATACAGCGCAGCATTTTGAATAAAAAAATCACGTCAATTTTCAAATTTGTAGTCAAACTGTCAAACAGTAAAATGACATATGTGCGCATGCGTATTAACGCACGCGCTGATCTAAAAATTATTTCAGATCAGCGCCATCTGTTGAGTTATTCCCCTTGAGAGTTTCACGGTTTTGTTTAGGCTACTTAAGTGCACACACCATGACTATTATCAATTACTGTAGACATAAACGAAATAAAATAAAAGTCAATTATGACAATTAATTATTAACGGTTGATAACGTAAATTTCAAATTGCTGGCAAAATATGTAGGCTGCACCATCTAGTGGATTGTAATATTAAATAAAAATTCCGTCGTTACTTTATACCTATCAAGAAAATATACCCTGAATAAGCACGTCGAGGTCAAGGGTCAACAAAATGTCGACGCGTTGACAAGCAAACCTGTACTCGACTCATTCAGAATGATCTAAAGGAAAACTAAGAAAAAACTACTACTCTGTAGAACTTTGAACTGAGATGTATATACCCTTTCTTTCCGAGCGCTCTTAACCTGAACAATCATTCCCATTGGGTCGGCGGGTCGGCGGAAAACGTTCGTATTAAACTAAGGTAGGGAAGAAATCATATAGAGAACCTTATTCAAAAATAATATAACAAAGTTGAAAATCAAATACAAAAATTTAATATAAAAATCAATCAATAAATTAACCGAACCCACGGTTCGCTGCACCTTCTTTTTCACTAATAAAATTAGAAGTTTTCTGCATTGATGTTTCTTTGCATTCTGTCAGCTCATCTACCAAATCTGCTTTTCTTTTTCTGTTTTTAACTTTTGGTGCACATTGTTGGGTAGTTGAAGGTGGTAGTGGAAGATCTTTTCTATTGGTATCTCTATTGCTATTTCTATTATTTCCACGCATGTATATCCATGGTTTATCCATTTTCTCCACCGGTTTGGTGTTGGTGAGATTCACCAACTCACCAACTTTAATTCTCGTTGAGTTTGATGGATTGAAGAGGGGGTAAACAGATGACATTTGTTATTATTTGACGGCGGCTTTTATTTATTTCATTTTCTTACATTTCTGTTAAATAATTCTGTTAAACAATGGAACCGTCAACATCGTCTTCCTTAGTGCTACAGCTGTTCGATGCAAATGAAGACAAATTATATAACATTGCTGTAAATAACGAAGATTTTCATAAAGCACATGAAGGTAAACTTTAATAATTTAGCATACCTTTATTTTTAATAGTAATGATTTTGCAGATGTTGCATTTGCACAAAAACTGTTAAATGCATTTAAAAATTCAACAGCTAAAACTCCCGAACCAAACAATTTGAATATAAAATTCAGCTGGGATGTACCTGCAATTAATTTGTTGTTGGACATGAGGTTAGGAATGGAAAGTGAATTTAATACAGATGATTTAATACAGATGATTTAATACAATCAACACAGAAAAAAAATTGTGGGAAAAAATTTCTTGCCAGTTTAAAGAGAAAAATTATTTTATTGCTAGCAATGAATTGCACGACAAATATCGAAATCTGCTGACAACATATAAAACCAACAAAGAAAAAAAAACTGGTGAAGGGGCGCTAAAGTGGCAATTTTTTGAAAAATTTCATAGTGTTCTAGGAAATAAGGCTAGCATAATGCCACCAGATGATACTTTAGGTGGGACACTTATAAGTGAGAAAGAAAATACAAACAACAAGGAAAGAAGGGATGATGGAGAATTACAGTGAGGAAATATTTGAAGAGAAAATTAGAAATTGAAGAGGAAGATAAAAGATTGAAGAGAGAGTGGCAAAGAACAGTGTGGGAGGAAAAAAAGGCCTTAAAGGAAGCAAAACTACAAATATTACAAGAACTTGTTAATATTATGAAAAATAATCAAACAAAGTGATATGAATAGTGAGAAATTATCATTTCAGTTTAAAAATATTTCTTTTTTTATTACAGAGTGACATTGTTTTCATTATTGTTTAAGAATATTATTTATTTTTGGTTATCATTGAGTTGTGATATTGTTTTAATGTTTATTATTTATTTTGGTTTCTTTATTACTGTGATCATTACAATGTGATATTGTTTTAGTGTTCATTGTACTAGAATATTTACTTATTTTTCTTAGAGTTACAATAAAACAATATTTCCTAAGTAAATTGTGATTTATTTCATTATAAATTTATAATAAATATAAAAAATATTAAGTATGTTTATAATAAGTAAAAATATTACTAATAAAACTTAACTAATGAATGGAGTTTAAAAAAAAGTTGGTTTCTTTTTTGAACTCCAAGTTTGTCCTGTTCATGAAGATTCAAGTTGTGCTCCATTGGTTCAGTTAAATCATCATCTCCATCTTCACAATTGACAACCTCTTCAGGATTGACATCCGCAATACAAATATTGTGGAGTATACCTGAAGATATAATTATATATGTAGCATATTTAAGGTTTGTTATATTTAAATACTTCAAACGTCGCGAAAAGGATCCTTTCAATCTACCAAGCGCTTGTTCAATAACTACTCTTTTACTACTCAGAATAGTATTAAAGCGTTTTTCTTGTTTCGTTAGATGTCCATTATCCCTATATGTCAATAAAAAATTTCTTAGAGGATATGCACTATCACCAAGAAGATGACAGTTCTCAGGCATATATGCACGGTCACCAGCATCCAATTTTCTGTATATTGGGGAATGTTGCCACATACGAGCATCATGATATGACCCTGGCCATCCACAATACACATCGATGATACTCCTTAATATTATAATAGGAGTTATCATTTCGAGGTCCAGGTCTTGCAATATGGCAACAATCGACACATCCAATTTCATTGGGTATAAAATTTTCTCCTCCGAGTTCATTAAATCCTTTAATGGTTTTCATGGCATTTTCCAATGTTGGCCATATAATGTATTCATTTCGCAGTTCATATAAACTTTTGCATGTTTTAATAAACATTTGGTGGGCCTCTCCCTTAATCATGCCAAATCTATCAGCTACACCTCGAAAGGACTCTTAATTGACAAGAGACCATAGCGTCAATAGCAATGCGTCTTTATGCATAATGGGTTTTTTTGCTACTTATTGTGTGAAGAGCTGTGATCTTCTGAAGAAGATCCTAGAAAATATTTAATGGTTATAAACAAATCGTAATAGGTAATAATAATCTCTAAATACTTACTTCAAAAGCGACTCTACTCAATCTAAAATTAGATTGAAAATCCATATCTGAATATTGTGGTACTATGCTATGTACATAATGTTCTACACGGGCTCTTTTATTGGGTTTGTCTTCCTCCTGGTCTTCATTAGTGAAAATCAGTTCATCCATTTCTGAAGAATCTATAACAACAAACGTATTTTGTTTATACTTAATACAATTCCAATACAATAATAAACTTACCACTTGAATCGCTTGATTTGTTACTGGCGAAACATAACTTCTTTACTAGTAAACTTCCTATCGTGTCCATATTTCAATTTTAACTGAGCCACTGAATTTGATCAAGGCGTCATTTTAATCACCATAAACTTTGTACACCAAACCCCCTACTTATTCCACCAACGACTGACGTCATGAAACTCACCAGCAAATTTCTGGTGAAGAAACGGTCTCTCGAATAGTATTCTTACTCCTAAAAATGTCATTTTGTTTTTCAATAAGACTCAAAAGGTCAAATGTGTTTAAAATGTTTTATAATTGAAGGAAGAAATTATTCCTCAAATAATATCTGCAATCACTTCATTTCTTAATTATCTTTTCTTAATTTTCTTTGAGGAATAAGCTATTTCTTCCACAAAGAACATATAACACCAGACTTATCTGCAGAAAAGTACTTACTGTCTCCTTTTTATAAATGAGAATAGAAAACCTAAAGCATTACAGTACTTCTATTTCGGTTGAGCAGCGGACCCTGGTAATTGCCTTCAACAGTAGGTATAATGCTGCCTTAAATTACTCTATCGTTGCTGGTACAAACTTGCTAATAATTTATATCATTGTATTTTTATATTATATTTATTATTATATATTTATTAATTATTTTAAAAAATTCTCGTTAATAAATTTACATTCCATTCATTTATAATTTACTCCCAATTTCTATAAAAGCATTTTCACGCATTAACTTGTTTAACCTTGGAACCTAACAAGGATCATAACCTTGTGACCTGGATTATAAAGCTATTGATACCCTTGCACCAATTCAATATATTTTGAATCAATTTGATTAGGGTTTGATTCCATTGTTGTAAGGGTAATGTAATAAAATACAAAATTTTATAAAGTAAAACAAAACACTGTTTTAAGGGAACGAAAGAGAAAAGTGCGTGTGCGTCAAGTTGCGACAGAAAGTTTTAGCTTTAAGAAGTTAAAAGATGGTCAATTCTAGCGCTACGACAAAAACCGGTTTAATCGTAAGGTGTTGCATGAATAGTACTATTATAACACAATGCCTTAACTTTTCACTTTTACGACTATGACTATGACTAAAACTAAAACACGTTGCATGAACCTACCGGTAGGTTATGCCCATTGCCAAGAGTTCGTGGGTTAAATCAATGAAACCGTTGATATTTAATGTAATATTTTTTAAACTGGGGGGTACCACTTTTTCTTGGACCCATCTTGTTGAAAATACATTTTTTGAAGCAAATCTGAAAATATATAGTTGAATTAGAATATGTTCGATAATTATTATCAAAGAGAAATTTCATTCATAATGATGTTTAGTGTTTTGCATAATCCATTAATGTGCAATACTTACCTCTTGACTCGTTCCAAAATTTAATATGGTTCGATAATTGGGAAACTGCACCATAGAGAGATTTACCAGGAAGAGGTCGACGGCTTCCTCCGCTAAGACTGTCAAACATTCCATCAAAAAATTTCAATATGCTTGCTGTGTCATGTACGCGTGCTTCCATTATTATTTCTCCCGTATGTTCAGTGGCATCTATAAATGTAGTATAATTATTTTAAAAAATGGCTAAAAAATAATTTATTTTAAATCGTGTAAATTATATATTTGTGATAAGACTCCATTCTTCTGTTATTTGTAATAAAAAATAAAAAAACTGTGATAGTTTTTCTGAAGAAAAATTATATTTTGATTCTGTTCTCGACTACCGGTTTCGAGACCAATGTCTCGTCTTCAGATCTATCGCTGCAATAAAAGGAATTTTTATCAGAAAACACTTGTTTTAAGTTGCATTATTGCACAATACAAAAAATTTATATAATAAAATATTTACCGTCAGGTTAGCTTTGCAGTTTGAGTATGTTAATAAACATTTCACTTCTTTAAAAACACACTGTTGTTTTGTAGGTTATCTTATCAACCAAACTGTAGAAAATAAGTGGAAAAATGTTATATTTAATTAGATTTGGAAAAAAATTCAGGTGAACTTAATCTTCAAGATGTGGAAAACGTCTACACGTGTGTAGTTTTTAAAGGAAAATGAATATGAAAGAGAATTGGTATGAGAATGGCGTGAGTGGTTATGTGGTTTTCTTCTTTATGAGCATGTGTATGAAAGCGGGATATTTGAATTTTTATTATAATTGTAACTGATTGAAGATGTGTGAGTATTGCAATCTATGATATCGTTCATAAGTTTTTTGTTATCTTTATTATATTTATAGATCTCATAGATCCCATCTCATAGATCCCATTCTTCATAGATGTCTAATTTTTTTGATTTTCTATGGTATGTATAATTTTTATTGAGTTCTTATCAATTTTGTGTCCTGTCTCTTTTATGTGTTTGTATATAGAGGTTCTATGTTTCTTCCTGTTTGTCCTATGTATATATCTTCCCATTGTGGATCATGTTTTTACTTTCTGATGTTTTTTGCTTGCAATTGATCAATCTATTTCCCAGTTTTGCACCGTTCTTATATACTATGTTTATAATTTATTTATTTGGTTTGTCCCTAATCACTCCAAAACTTTTGTTGTATTCACTTGATACAAATTTTCTTTGTTTTTTGAAATGTTGTGGGATATATTTCTTTTAGAATGTTGTTTTCATGGAAATTATGACATACTTGTGTGGCTGAAAACTTGGGCGGCACAAATTCGACATGAAAATGACATGAAAATCCGTAATTTTAGGTAATAACTTAAATTCGCCGCTACCAGAGTCGATATCACAAACATTTTCGACATCATCCCACTTGGCGGTAATAGTTAGTTTTCAGCAAATTCTTTCGTATAGCTTTTAAAAGGTGGTGTGTGTTATATAATGGAACGATTTCATTACTTCCAATATTTATTCTTCTTTTCGGGACTTCATTATTTCTTAAATATTTAAATCGGGCTTCTCACCATAGTGGGGTATTTGACACCCCATTGTTTGATTTTACTTTTTTGATATTATATGTAGATATATTTAATTTTGGTTATGGTAGGTGTTAAAATAATCATTTATCTTACACTTTGATTGATTAAAAGTTGAACTTTATTAAAAGTTAAACAAAAAAATAAGCTTTTCTTAGAAGCATACAAAAAGTTCATATAAACAGAAAAAAAATATATAAAAATATTAAAATCATATTTATTGGAAGTTGTCGTCTATATCGAAGTTTCCAAAACTCTGTTGTTAAGACCTGTAAGAAAAACTTTCACTTAGCACTACGCACAAAAATTCTGACAGGCATGTTTTCCCACCATATTTCAAAAATGCTATTTTTCAAATGAAATGCTTTAAACTTTATAAACTATATCTTACCTCTCTAAACAAGCAAAACATTTAATCATTGCTTCCGAGTGCTGTCTGCAGGTGTTTTGGCAACATTCACCACAGGTAGTTTTTACCTTACGGTCTTTTTTTCGGTCACACAAGTGGCATCTCTTGTATGTTCTTGTAGATCCTGGTTCTCGAGCTTGTATTAAAGAATCAATACCCAATAAGTTTTCTATAACTGAATGTAGATTTCTTGACAGTGATTTTGTATGATATCGTCTCTTAACATGGTCGTTGATAAGTTGCTTTCTTAGATTAATAGAAAATTCTCTTCGAGTCATTTTGCAAGATTCTTCTGCTGCGGTTAATAGAAGGATGTAACTGTTCACACGTGAAATATCTAATAGATCGCCAAATACGGCCATGGACCATCGTCTTGTTCTTTTTTGGCACGAATATGTTAAACACTTTTGATCGAGTGCGTCAACTCCCCCTTTGGTGTTATTATAAAAATTAATTATTACTGGTTTTCCGTTTTCTTCTATATTGCCATTATGATGCATTGAAGACACCAGCAAAACACATTTTTTTTTGGCACATATGAAATTAATGTATTGTCACGTGTAAATCCAAATTTACAGGAGTTAACTAATGAATTCTTAGATTGTTATAAATGTCGGTGGAATTTCCCCTTTATTCCAGCGTATAGTTCTAACATATGTCAGTCCAACTTGTTTTAGTGCTTCTAACAGCTCTATTAAAGTGAACCAATTATCCCCAGTGACGTTTCTGTTATTATTTTGAATTGGTGCAACTAACTTTAGTATACTTCGTGTTGGCACTGACAGTTTTGTAGAATTAGGTTCCGTTGTTTTCCCTGTGTACACAAATGAGTTTATTAAAGAGTGTGTTTTTGCATCACACAAACACATTATTTTGATGCCATACTTTTTAGGTTTGCTTTTAATGTATTGCCGGAATCTGCAACGACCCCTAAATCCTACGAGCATTTCATCAACAACGGCATATTCACTGCAAATAAAATTATTTTTGCAGTTGTTGTTAAAAGTATTATATATATTTGATATTGCTGTAAGTCTATCGCCATTATTAATTCTATCACTCCTCTCTTCCAGTGCCATCTCTTGCATAAATGGCGACTGGAAGTACTACCTGCACACCTAGACACAGCACAACAACAATACCTTTAAATACACCGTACCATTTTGAATAAAAAAATCGCGTTAATTTTCGAATTTGTAATCAAAGTGTACAATAATATATGTGTGCGTCCATTAATTTTTAGACATCAGTGCCATCTAGAGAGTTATTCCCCTTGAGAGTTTCACGGTTATGTTCAAGGCTACTTAAAGCACGAATCACACTAGGCTGCTGCCAGCGACTGTTTGTCAGCGGTTGGCGCGTGAATATCATCAATTTTGGTAACCAGGTAACGCCTAGTCGCAGCTGCTGTCATGAGTGAGTAGCCAAATCTTGAAAAAAAAATTGCACACGTGGTAATTATTATTAACAGTGACTGAGTTCAAGATGACTGGAAAAGAAGTAATTTCTTTTTTAAATAAATTTCAAATTATTCGTATTTGTGGCACCTTTCATCCAAAGATTACTTAAATAGAAATGTGAAAGACGCGGCATATAAAAATTTATTGAAAGATTTAGCATTTGAAGTAGAGCAGTACAGTGGAATTTTAAAGTTTAAGAACTTCGCAAATAGCAGCCAATATTTAAAAACAAGGAAATTGAGTTATGAGGTACTCTAAACAATAACGCCAGAGATCTAAATCTTTCTCCAGTTGCGAGGTATCTTAAAGTAATTTCCAACTTCGTTCTACTCGGAATAACCTGTTTAAATGCGGTATCTTGCTTTTTAATAAAAGGTTCAATTAATACCAATAATTTTTGAAACTGTAATGCCGTCATTCTTAAAATATTTCGGTATGTTTATGGATCCTCTTCTTTCAGCTCTTGAAGAAGTCTTTGTATCCATGGCCTAACCCATCGTCGTCTTTGATTATGGTTCAGTTGTCAGTGATGCTTGTGAAGTAATAAACTAATCACACTCACACCTACCCTTAATAACCGCTTAAATAATTGTTTACGTCGACTCACAGACAACATGCTTGTTAAAAACGTTTTAGAAAAAAATGAAATGGGGAGTAAACCTGCACATGCTGCGTCGTTACCCTTAACAATCGCTTATATAAATAAGCGAATGCGAATAGTAGCACGCAGTGTGACTAGGTTGCCGTTGCTTGCTGGTACTACTGCCCGCCGCTGATTAGCAGTGGCTACCATCAGCCTAGTGTGACCCATACTTTAGTGCACACACATTGTTATTTATTTATATCAATTTACAATTATTATGAAAAGATAGCGCTAGAATTACTTATCTACGCTGACGATGGTTACAATTTTCATACATTACAGATCTCCCATGGTTAGTATCAAATGTCAAATTTATCATGTATATCATCAATTTTGGTAACTAGGAAAAAATTTACGAATATTTTAACAAATATTCGTAAATGACGTTTACTACCTTAACTGCTTCACGATATGCGTGCAATTTTAGGAGACTATCCCCAACTTATAGCACAGGTTTATGACTGTCTCACTAAAGTGACCATCCTACGGTAGACCGTCTCGTTCGTAAGTGATAGCGATTGGTGGATGGTGGGGTCCATAACAACTTCTCTTCACAAAAGCGACAGAGGGGACTAGTAGCAAGCTTAAGGTTGTAGAGATGCTTGTTTACTTTAGAAAACACCTAGGACGGACTCCTTTGAGTCCAGCGCCCCACCAACAAAGCTGGTTACCAAGTGAAGATCCGTTAATGTGGACCTGCCCTGAGTGTAAGCATGTTGAAATCCTTAATATAGCGATCACATAGTCTATCCAAGGTTTCCAAAAGAAAGGAGGAGACGCTGATAGATATAACGATTTCAGTGTGAAATTCCGATTTCATTCAAACTACCAGTTAGTATAGATCCTGAACGCGTTCACATCCGTCCTTCTGGGGTTACGCTTTAGGTTCTGTGGCATTAAAAAAACTACTGCTAAAGTTCAAATTACGAAACGCAAAACAAAACCAAGTATATTGGATAGGTTCGGGCTCCAGCTCACTCAATGGAGACGGGGGGGTTACGATGTTAATAAAAGGGCGCCACGAACTTATATCGATACCTACCCACTTAGTTTTCCTCGGACAGCTAACTAAGTTCGAAATCAAGTCACGAGGTTTCAACAAAACATTCACAAAAGACAAACTCATACAAATGAGATTCAAAACTATATTGAAAATCAAAATAGATAATAAATAATTATTAAAATAAGGAAAATATGTAAGTTCAAAAAAAAAATGGAAATTATTAAACAACAAGTTCAAAAAAAGAGAAACCTGACCGCTCTAAAGATTCTCCCAAAATAGAATCAAAATTAAAACCTGGAAAAAATATATAATTAACCCAAAAATTGAGTCAGCTGAGTCAATAATGTATGGGACACTACCTCGGTGTCTCAAAAAAAATGAAATCAAACGAAACGAGCGAACAGGTGAACAAAACAATTAATAATAAAAATGAAATTATGAAATGTTATAAAATCCAATTAATGATTTACAAGTTTTTGTTTTTTTTTTAATATGAAATATTACCCTTACAATATTTTCAAAATTTATAAATTCAATTCAGAATATGATTTAACAAATTATTTTCAAAATTAATAAATTCAATCAAGAATACCGTTCAACAAGTTCATCGATCAAGACCAGACAGGGAAATAATATTTTTAAGATAAACTTAAAATAACAATAAACTAAAATAAAATAAAAGCCTGAAAGGGAACAGAAACTAAAAGATCGAGCCCTGAAAATATTAATTATACTACCTTAAGTTGTTAATCGGCTACACATGAGTAATAAAGCGGAACCATTAAAAGCCGGAACAAAATCCGATCGCGTCAATAACAATTGATCGCAGAACGTGATGTAGAATAAATCCGAATAAATCGACGAAAGGATCTCCAAAATCTGCACTGAGATTTCCTTTCCAAAATTCCCAACACCACACGGTTACTTTTATCACAAATTATAAATTATAAACCACTTGACTACGCCAAGGCTCGATGACAAAAGAGGAAGAGGAAGTCCGGTACGGAAGAATTTAACCGCATCTCCACTCCTTAAATTAATAGATCTTAAAAAGATCGATAAATCCACCAAAAACCCTCATGCATCCACCATCTCACTCGATCAACGACCTTTAATAAAAGAAAAGAACCGAAATAAAAGAAAATTAAAATTAAAAGATGAAAATGAACGTTACAGTTCTTTCCAATCTTTATGGTACCAAGACCAAACGTGATCCACCTATGGTCTGACATTGAAACCTTGTCAGAAATTGTCCAATTGCGGATCGAGGACGAGATATTCATCGAAGCGAGAGTGATGTCAATAACTGATTGACCTTTAGCTGTTATAAAAGTCGGCTCACCTCGAAAAGGGTTTTTTTGCTGTGGTGAATATTGTTAATTTATTTGTCGTTACCGGTTTCGTTCACTGAGCATCATCAGAAGACATCTACAAACGTGTTTTTAAAAAATAAATAAATCTTAATTCAAACTAAATAAACAATTATTAATTCAGGTCATACGGGTTTTAACGACAACAGCATTCGGTAAAATAAAATCAAACAAAATTAATATAGAAATGAATAATCAAAACGCTTGAAGAATTTAATGTATCGTGGTTGGAGAACGTAATAAAAACTTTATTCTTTAATTCAGGTTAAATCTACTTTTATGCTAAATCGGTAAAAAAAGTGAACAGCAAAATGAACACATAAAAATGTGTGAAAAAAAAATGTTGTGAAAATTTTAAACATCAGAGGTCGTAGTGTAAACAGAATGTTATCCAACATAGCAGGTATCAAACTGCTATGCTGGTTTGACTCTTTTGCGCTATTTGTTATATTATTCCTTCTGTTTCTATTCATGAGAATGGGATCCCGCAAACATTCATAAAGTGGTTGTTTAAAAGGAAAATTCTGTTCGTTGTGATTCTCGATGCTAAGGATTATTTTTTATGAATTTATTTATTTCATAGAACTCAAGTAGTTCCATGTGAAAACTTTTGTTTAGTTGGAGTAAAATCCTAAGTTCTTGGTTTTGTCAAAGTCGTAATTTTTAAATATGAGATGTTGGCCAAAACTAGAGTCTACATTTCACAAGTTATTTTAACGAATTTTCTGCTAGAAGCCAAAAAACCAGCAGCTCTGAAGATCCCAATGATTTGTCACGCGTTCAACGTACCGATTTAACTTATATACCTACATGCGGAGCCTACGATATAATAGCAGTAAGATTAGAATTAAGAGCTCTATGAGAATATGCCCTGATAGCAGCAAATATTTGGTTATCGTCATGATATGATTCAAAAGAAATAATATCGTGGGTTTGTGTTGGTTTGCAATAGATTTTAAATTCTATACCACATTCTGTTCTTTGTAAAGTATAGTCTAGGAAATTAAGTTTTTTATCTGTTTCTAGTCCGAGTAAAAATTTAAATTGAGGTGTGATCATTGATGAATTTGTGTAAATTGTTAATGTTTAGTTCATTCTTAGTGATGACAAGGATATCGGCGACATATCTTGTATGTGTTTTATTGTATGTGCTTTGGCGTTTTTGGTGGAGCTGGATGTTTATGTAGCGGTCGCAGTTGGAAATTATTCTAATTATATATGGAGTGTTTTGTTTTGTGTGGTTTGTATCTTTTTTAGGTTTGTTATTGATGCGTTTGACCAAATTGGTGCTGCGTAAATTACTGAAGGGAGGATGACTGGGGATTATAATAGTTTTTTGTTTTCTAGGGTGAGGACGCTTCTGCGAGAAATCAGGGGGCAGAATTGAAGTTTCCTGAATTGCTTTTTCGATGTGCTTTGTGATCGTAAATCTTTGATTAAGGGTTACGCCAAGGTATTTAATTTCGGTTTTGTTAGGGATGTAGGTTTCAGAAATTCTAAGGGGGATATGGATTCTTGTTGTGTGTTTGTTTTTTGTAAATACTATAGATTCGGTTTTTTGGGGTTAATAGTTTTTTTTCCATTTGGAGTAGTATGGTTCTAATAAGCGAAGGTGTTTTTGGAGAAGAGCGATTTTGGGATCTCTAGACTGGGCGTAAATGGCAATGTTGTCTGCATAATTGGCGATTTTTGTTTGGGGAAATTAGTCGATTGTTGCAGTCTCAGTAGAATAACCGGTACGAAAACCATGCTGTAAAACTGTTAAAATGTTCCTTCACCACACCCTCGAAAATCTTGGAGAATACGCTATTTAATGAAATGGGACGATAATTGTTGATATTAATAATTGTTATTTGAGTTGCTTGTATGATGTTTCCCGGGGATTTATCGGTTTTTAATTCAGCGATGTTTTGCTTTAAGGCGTGAATTAATGCGGGGAGGTTAATTAAATTGTTGAGTTCATTTATTAGGTTAGTAAATTCAAATAAATCGGAGGTGTTTGTTGTGGGGCTTGTGTTATGTTTATTGGTGTTGTGTGTTGAGGAATAGTTGATGAGGGAATTGTTTTGTTACTGGCGATTATGTTCCAGAGGATTGACATGGTTTTGGGGACTGGGGAAAGGGATCTTTGGAAGGTTGTTGGGGGCTACCTTACGTTTCGTTTCCTGATCTGTTCTGCCTACTTTGGGCTGTCGATGGAATTCGCCGTGTGTGGGCCGTGGTTTCGTGTAACAGTTGGTCGTTGCATGACCCCACATTTGACAATTTTTACATTGAATTATCATTTTTGAATTTTTGACGTGGTCCTAGAACACTCTCGTTCGGGGCACGCACCTAACAGATTCTTGAATTGTCTTTAGAGATTTTGTTTTCATAAATGTCACTAGAAACTTTGGATATTTGGTTCCTGTTATTTTAAAACACTTGCTAATTTCGATAATGTATTCTGTCATAATGTCTTCTATAATTTCTTGCGGGTCTATTTGGTGCGGAAAACCATCTATAACGAAGGCTTTTTCACGCTCATCTTTTGGGGTATGGGTGTCAAAGAAAATATTGTTGGATCGGAGGCAATTGATTATTTCTTTCCTTGTTTCGAGGGATGTTGTATTAATGGTACAGAAACCTTTAGTATATCGAAGGGTGTAACTGTTTTATCCAACCCACTTATTTAGATCGGTGGTACTTTGAGAATGATTGGAGAATCCGTCGATGTGTATATGGGGTAATTGGGGGACTTGATGGTTTTTTCGGTTAGGTTTGGGGTTTGTTGTTGGAAGCTGTGGTTTTGGTACTTGTTTAGGAGTTTTCTATTTCCTCCGGGAGAAACGAATATTTGTTGGATGTGGGAACAGTCGCTATGAATTTAGCGGATTAGGTTGGTTTTGTTGTTGCAAAGGAATTTTTGTTGTTTTCGGTTTTTTAAGGGTGATTTTGGGTTTTTTAGGGGATTCAACTTCATCACTGAGCATATCCGTCATCTTCCGTCGATTTTTCGACGCAGGTTTTCATTTTGGGGAGTTTGTGTTTCCCCATTTTAGGTCGCGGATTACTTCGCGTTGTCACTTCTAATTATAACTTGTAAAAGTTTTTAAACTTAAAACGAAAAATGTTTACCCTTTTAGGGGACGCAGGTACCTGCACGACCCGAACGGACCCGATCATTGAACCGGTACGTTCAATATGGTATGGGCGTTGCCTACAGTAAATACCCTATTGCAGCTTACGTTCGTCCGCAACGGATGCGTAGCCGGGCCACAGATTGCATCGAGTTTCAGTGTGGCATCACGATACGTGCGTTCTACAGACGACGACTGCTGGTAGCATTCCGTTGCAATGCGGTGCGACAATACGTTACCGTCATAGAAAAAGAATTATTTCCTATCCTTTCCGACCTTATTTCTTCGATTTGTCATGAAATGCCGTGGGTTGCAAGGCTCTGCAACAACGTGTAGCAACGTTCGGTCATGTTCGTAACACATTTGTGTTACAACAGACTAATGCCATGCATTGCATTGGAGCGGCTATTGTTTTGGCCAATATTTCATATTTAAAAATCACGACTTTGACGAAACCAAGAACGTTAGGATTTTACACCTACTAAACAAAAGTTTTCACAAGGAACTACTTGAGTTCTATGAAAAATAAATTCCTAAAAAAATAATCCATCGAAAACCTCAACGAACAGAATTTTCCCTTTAAATAATCACTTTATGAATGTTTGCAGGATCCCATTCTCCTTAACAGGAGCAGAAAGAATAATATAACAAATAGCACAAAAGAGTCAAACTAGTATAGTAGTTTGATACCTGTAACTTCTCATTACCTTACCCCTAACGGGGCTTTTCCATATTCCTTTTTCTCTGAACAATTGTTTGATATTTTTATTCGATCGATTGTTTACGGTGAATTACTTTGTATTTTTATATTAAAACTTGTGAATCAATTTAGTCCGTTATAATAAAGAAAAAAGTTTTTATTATGTTCTCTAACCACGCTACAGTAAATTTTTCTTGCGTTTTGGTTATTCATTTCTATATTAATTTTATTTGATTTTATTTTATCGAATGCTATTGACGTTAAAACCCCTATGACGTAAGTTTATAATTATTTATTTAGTTTGTTTTCTGATGATATTCAGTGAACGAAACCGGTAAAGACAAATAAATTAAACAATATTCACCACAGTAAAAATCGTTTTTTATATATAATGTACATTGGAGTCATATCCGATGACAAGATTAAAGTTTCCTTTACTTGCGTCCTCGGCCTTTCCAACTTTAATTGCTTCCATCCTCTCGACCGTTTCTCCCTCCGCGGCTGCTTCATCCCCTTGCTCCGAATCTTTTAATCTGCCAACGCAGGCCTTTAAGGTGTTAAAAAGCTATCAGATTTTATCTTCATGTAATTTAAGCCATTCGGCGACCTTCTTCGCTGCCCCGGGGAAAATAAGGCGGCCAATAAAGTCTGCCCTCACTTCGTAGCGCAAGAGGAGGAACAGACATTAAGATGTCTGTTTTGGACTGCTAGAATCTGAAGTGTCTGTTCTTTTGCATTAACATCCACAGCATTATCTGGAATCCAGATTTGGACTCGTGATAGGGTAGGGAGATCAACTTCTTTAACAACGTTTAGAACCACGCCCTCTAGGGGCGGTATAAGCGGTACTGCAGCCTTTAACCATGTTAAGGAGTGGTCATCATTGCAGGCGACCTTTAAGATCTGGCTTGCATAGACCATCGATGTAATCGTTGGTATAGGTGTAGGTTTTTGAAGGTCGAGCTGAGTGATTGTTTTGAACAATGCATTTGTCAGCTCGTATTTATCGTGCTCAGCCTCCGTCTCGCCGAGTTTCCCCAGCTGATTTTGACCGTTGATAATGGCTAGTTTAAGGTGCGACAAGAGCGCGTCATTGAAGCCAGAAGCTTTAGGGCCCTGTTGAGCTGGTTTTACCAGGTGGATTCCTGCTTCTGGTTCTTCGATTCTCTCAATGAGGGTTAGGCAGAGATGGCGGATCGCTGGGATTGTACCCTCGCTTGTTCCTGCACTGAACCGAAAACGTAAGTAATTACAATAAAAAAGTTTATTGAACAAATGAATTTGTACATTAATATTCGTTCGATGAACGTGTTTATTGGGGAAACGAAAGAAAGTTCAATGATTCATAAACGCTATTATTGACTAGTACATAATTCGTTATATTGATTAAAATGGGTTTATAATAATGTTCCTTAACACAATAAACAGATTTTCTTTGTATAATAAACATTGTTTATCGTTTGACGACAGCATCACTTGAATCAAGCATTAGTAATGGTTAACTCAATGTACTCAAGTTATTAACTTACCGACCTGATTTCGTTAACGCAATAACGGGAATTCATAACTTAAGTATATATTTTCATTGATTCTATGACGATTAAGTTTGAAGACAGTGAATATGATTCTTTAATAAAATGAACTACCGTACATTGGTGCAATAAATATCACTCATTATTTAATCATTATGTTTCATCGAACTAATAACTGTAGAAAATGTTTTTATCTTTTTTTATACTTTATTTAAAGAATGGTATAAAACTATTTTCGTTCAACCGGTTTCGATCTCTATCAGATCATCATCAGGAACTCCCGGGAACACGTCTATTATCGATATCAGAGTATTTCATGTAATCTTTCTATTTTATTGGAAACTTATTCAGTTACTGCCTGTTAAGTATCTTCGAAAATTGTCTCTCTGTTCAACATGTGTTTAGGTGCACCTAAAAAAGTGTAGTCGTCCAAGTTTAGTCGATACATTTTTTTCATTGTATTTTTTTAACAATTTCATGTGTGGGTGCTAAAAAACCGTGAATTGCCCATAGTATAACCGCGCTTTTGGAATCTATAAAAAACAAAATAAATCAAAAAATAGTCACATAATCTTGAACAACCTTATAATATTATTTACCATCAGAAATAATTGTTTCAGTTTTAAGTTGTTCCAAAGTAGTTTTGATGTGTTTAGATTTTATATTATTGCTGTTGAGAAGAAATTTCAACAATTTTTATGATTGTTCAGTCCATCCATTTAAAATACTATCAGCTTTATCAAAAGCGATATTGAAGTCCATATCAATCTGTAACAAATAATACAAATAAGGTATTTTTTATAAGGATATAATATCGTCATACCAATCTATACCCGGTAGGCAATTTATAAAATGGCCATTTTTCAAAAATTAATTGAATATTATTCAATTGCTTTAAGTCTTGGAGTCGATATTGTGTATAAGCTTTCCAAGTGCTATCGAAGTGCTCAAAAAGTAAATAATCAAATTTCAAAGATTTGAGACAAGCCTCAGCGTTATCTTCAGGTTCTGAAGGTTCTTAAAGGGAATGCGGAAAATCTTAATGAAAACGAAACAAAAATTTTTGCAGATTATCTTTTGAAATATTAGTTTATGAATTACTTATGTTACTTATGTACTTTTTTAAATTTTACACTTACCATAATCCTTTTTGCATCTTATATTATCAGGTAACTGTTTGTTTTTAATATGCAAATTATGTATAACTGATTTAAATGATGATTTCATGTTTGAAAATCTGTTATAAATCTTCTTTCTTTTTCCAATACGATAAAATTCTTTAAAATTTATTACTTATGAAATGTGAAATAGTTTGCGTAAATATCTTACCAATTTTTCCATAGGAAATCAATCAACAATTTCTTTCTCTAATCGATGACTAGTGGTTAATGTCATTGGTATTCCTTTTTCGGCAAAATATTGCGCAATCAAGTTTATTAAGGCGATTCTTTGATCGTTATCAAATTTGCTGAACTTTCTATAATAATCCGATAATATAACACCTTTGGCAGAATGTTGTAAAATGGTAGAAAGATGTACTTCTATATCGTTATCGTTTGGTTTACTAATATTTGAAAAAGGGTAGGGTGCGTACTGCATAGGCGAGGAACATCTTGAGCTATTTGTTGAACTGCTTCGGGATGTATTTTGAACATCAATTAACGGGCATCCTATATCTTCTCGCCATTTTTCTAACTCATATTCCTGTGTTTTCCCCGTACACATCCTCTTCATGATTCTATACTGTGCGGTTCATTTCGACTTGCTCAACTGTCAAAACATGTGTTTCGGCTTTTAATGCCAAAAAAAGAATTTAGTGCCAAATTATCGCCTAACACTAGACCTACCATAAAATGTACTCGTTGAACCACATTTTCACTTAATATTTCTATTCCATTGATTTCTAAATCTTTTACTTGTTCTATGAATGATTGAAAACATTTGTCGTTGCCGTACTTTCTAACATCGTTTGCTGTTACGATCCATCATAGAAAATATTGTCTATTTTTGACTCTTCAATTGGTAGACATGGAAAGGAATAGTATATATTGCAAATAGAATGTATTTTAGAATTAGATCCAAGAGGATTGTTGATTTCAAAATCATCAATATATAACATATATGCAATAATAGTTTTATTTGGATATAACGAAAGTTTCTTACGCCATAACTCACACTGTACAAAATTGGAGATATCATTTTTACTTTGCAAATTTTTTATGTGTTCTAGTGTTGCATTAACCAAATTATTAGCTTGAAGAAATTGTTTAATTTAAAATTTTAAACGCATTATATTTCCTCTTACTTTTTGTTCACCATATATTAATTAACCAGCCCGATGTAGGGGTTCCATAGCACCTATCATAGCACACTATCTATTGTGTAGCTACTATATATTTTGATCTACAGATCAAAATATACAGGAATTTACCCGTAAATTATTATTAATTAAAAGATAATACTTATGTATAATCATTATTTTTTAAATGATTGTGTAATAAATAATCTGTCTTAACTTTTTTAAACGGATCTTTAAAGTATGTAAGATTACAAAATTTGTTATATAATAATGAATTTGGTTTTAAATCACAGTTAGCAATGCTCATGAATATGTCTAAAAAAGGTTTAATCAAGTAATTATCAATATTTTCTTGTAGTTTAAAGACATCTTTTCTAGTGAAATTGTTGTTATTGTGCATAGAAAGTACGAACTGTATAATAAAATGATCTAACTTGATGTCACTTATATTAAATTGCTGAACATTTTGTAAATCCTGTTCAGCTTTATTTTCAGAGCACACGGCTGTGTTAATTCTATTAGATAACGGTTCGCTAATAGGTGTATTTATATTGCTTTCGGTGTCTGTGAGGGCAGTGCTGTTATTATCTCGAATACTACACAAGTTTTGGAAGTATTGACCACAACCTAATTCTAAACATTTATATTTCGAACTTGTCGTGAGATCAAGACACTTCTTGAAATGAAATATAAGAAGTTTTAAAGAGTTAATGTTTTTCTTACAAACACAACATATTTGTACTATGAGGAGAAATTTCTAAAAATAGTACTAATAGATACTATTTAAACTTATTTAATTATTAAAATAAATTACTTCCTACCTTTTAAAATAGCACAAAAGCACTTTACAGCTAACGTACCAATATCACCAACTCAACTAACTTACCCGATCGTGAGGAAATCGTATATCGGCGACATTGAAAGAAGACGTCGGGAGCCAATCCGATTAAAAACGGTCCGGTTTCTGTGATTCGGTCATACAATAAATGAGGTTTATCAAATAATGTACCTGGTACATTCAATTGACGAATATTATTACCGATCTGTACAATGAAACAATGAAGACGTTATTACGCCTTAATTTGATACATTATTGCAATGTATTTCTACCCTGACTAAAATACCTTGGAATAATAAATTGTAATAATTGTGGTAAAGAACAAATTCGGCGAATACATAAATGAATTATTGTAGCAAGAAAAACAAGTCATTATATTTACTTTTACTGTTCATTAGTTCATCGAACATGTATTCATAACACCAATAAATTTCATTATTACTTAATGAAATAATTTGATGTACGTTTTGATTATATAAACTATAAATTTATTCCAACAATGTAAAATTAATCGATAAACAGCGTTTATTGCTTTTATGAACAACATTTTTTTCAATGTGAGTGCGGATATCTTTCCTACCACTTTGCAGTGGTTGGTTCGTCCTGGCCCCCATGGATGGTTTATGAAGGGCTCGGCTAGGGCCCGGATGCGGTTTGTGAGACGCGAGGACCCTTTTTCTCTCCTTCCATCTCCTTTTTATTGAAGCCCTATACGATTTGCGTCTACGGTGGCGGACTTCTATGATGTGTTGGCTTCCGGACGGGCCCGTTTGCGGGCTAGAAACAGCCGCGGGCTTAGGGGTTGAACTCCTGGAGCTCATTCCGCCTTAAAAAAACACAAACAAAACCTTCCCCCACGAAAAATCAACCAGCCCGAATAAAAGTCGGGTGGTGCACGTGTGAAATGTTAGGTTATGTTACGATTATAGGTTGTCAACAATAAATGTTGAGTTACCCTGCAAACAAATTTTGTGTATGTAGTGCATAAAACACCTATTTATGTGATTTTAACACGTTAAAGAAAACACACGGCACAGAAAAACTCTTTAAACACGCGAAAATCGCGAAGTGTTTTTCTTTGCGTCTACACGCAGCCGCAGCCAAGATGGCGATCTAATAATTGGTTATTCTTCTTGTCAATAAATATTCAATATTGACCGTGGTTTTTGGCAAGTCCCATAGGTGAAATAAACCATTTATTGTAACTCTGAGGCATTTAATAAGTTGTAGTTATTGCGTTTTTCAGTGTTTCCATAGAAAACCTTTAATTTTTCTTTTGAAAAACGCTTTGCACTTGAAGTCGCAGAAGAATCTAAGATATCAAACAATTAATCCATTCCCTCTACAAATTGTGCTGTAGCCACTGCAATTGTTGGAATTATTCCAAATCTTGTATATAAATTTAAGCTAGCCCTTACAGTTGAACTAAAAACTTGTGTCGCAAACTTCACAATTTTTTTTTTAATTATAGGGATAAATATGGGAATCTGTTAATTTAGGCGTTACCCTTAAAATTGTTTCCTTTTCATAAATAAATCTATATTTCATAAAACAAACATAAAAATAACTTTTTTCCCATATCACTCATCACTTACCACTACGGCTACTTTCTTTCAATTTTCTTATTGTTTTCACAATTAAATCTTTTAACACTGGGCCAGGACATCCAGATGTAAAAAAGGAAGAAAAGGTAGAAGGATAGTGGCTGACTCCATTTACTATAAATTCCTCGTACTATTACGGTCAAGGTACTTAAAGCTAATTGAAATGGACGGATATTTTCGCCTTAACCATTTTGTTCAAAGCCAACTACTGTATCCTTACCAATGGTATAAAATAAGTTTGTGTAACGCATACCTTATTTTGTGCGTTAAACTTTTTTACTTTGCTTTGTAATGTCTGGAAGAAAGATTGGGTTGTTTAAACCAGGATTTGAATTTAAATTTTGAACAAGTTTTAAGAAAGTGTTTGAACTAGGCAAACAAAATTTCTTTCTTAAACAAGTTTAATATATTTTTGGTTTGCAAAATATAGTGCAAGTTAAATTGTAGTGAAAACCTTCTTCCTCTTGATTTCTTCTGTCCCTCCGTAACTTGAATGTTTAGAATTTTTGCAAGTTCTATTAATGACGCAGATTTATATGTAAGTTTTTTATATTTTTCCAAACTTACATGCTTACTATATTTGCTTTAATCAAATTTAATTTTTCCGACAGTTTTTTATTTTCCATTTGAAGTTACGATATCTTACCTCTCTGTCTTTTTATTGTTTTTCTTAATTTATCTTTTCTTGCCGAATGGAAAGTAAATTTCTGAGGTATTTGTGTACAACTGCTAGACGAAATTAATGGTGCACTATCTATTTGTTGAATTATTGTCTTCTTAATTAATTTGTATATGTGGTGGAATGAAAATTGGATTATCTAAAAAATATAATAACTCAATTCATTTTAGGTACATACGAGATTTTTGGGGTTGAAATTTATTACTCATAAACTCTCAACATAATAATAAACATTTTTGATATTGTTGGTTATATATACTATTTTTAAATGATAAATGTCTGATACCGAAATATTAAAAATAAACTTTTAACTGTACGCTATATTTAAAACTATTTAAAACCACCATTCAATAGTTGTTAATTTACCTAAGTTAATGCTAATGTCTTGAATAATATTTATTTTGATGGGAACATCAAATTTCTATGTACATGTAATATTGGGAAAATTGTTATCAACTGTAAGTCAGAAATAATATAAGCTTTATATCAATTTAAAAGAAATAATAGATACAATATCAATTTCGTCATAATTAATTTAACCCATATCCAGTGAGGTAACAAGATTATGTCATTTATTCTTCGTTGATATGGATTAAACAATTTAATGGGATATGTGAAACCCCACCACACCAACTATGGCTGAAAATAGAAGTAGTAATAACTAAACTATAACATTTACCCTTGTCTGTGTTTGAGTTGGAAGATATTTCCTTCGCTGTGAACAATGTTCTTCCGATATTGTTGAACTACCTTCTAGGAAGGGAAATATGTTCGGCCCTGCATTAACTTGCACTCTATTTCGGAGACTACTGAGAAACGTTTTATTCTCAAAATAATTACCACATAATCTATGGCTTCGTTGTAGTATATCAACATTTTCGCTCAAATTTTCACGGCCTCATGCAATGACCCACGTTCTAGTTCTAGAAAGAAATAATATGGTAAAGAGCGTACATTTAATTACTGAAATGATGATAATTTATTACTTTATTACATTCTCTGGGAATCCAAAGAAACTATCCTTAGGCCCGGTATATTCATCTTCAAGTAAAGTGTCTGTTAGTGTTACCTGACAGAATGAGACTTACTTGTAAAAATCTGTCTGTTAATGTTACTTACCAGTGGGTTAATTTATTTGCTGCAAAATCTTGTCAGTAAAGAGTTACACGTCAGATTAAAGTGAACTAAGGTTAGGCTATTAAAAGGATTAAATAATCAAAAGGTGTACGATGAGAAATTGTTTTATTTAAAAAAAACTGGCAAATCGGCGCTACAACTATTTCGGTGTAATTAATACACTTTACTCAGGCACGATTATGTTGTGTTTCAGTTAACGGAATGAATAAAAGACGTGTAGAATTACTAAACTACTATTTCTTCTTAACTCTGAACAACTAATAACTTAGACAGGAATTTCTGACAGTACAGAATGCTTTTCGACTGACTGTCATTCCTCGGGCGTTAGAACATTAACCCGAGGTTGCGCACGCACGCTTACTCGATACCCCTAGTGAGTGGTCGATACCCTAACCTCCCTCAATTCCAACCATTTAGAGAAGGAATCCACCACGATTAGGTAGTATTTTCCCTTGAATGGCCTGGCGAAATCAAGGTGCACGCAAGTCAATGGCACCTGAGACCACTCCCATGGATGCAATGGTGATCTCTTCGGAACTCGACTAGTTTCTTGGCATGTTTCACATGTTCTTACTAGCCTTTCGATGTCATGGTCTACTTTTGGCCACCATGCGTAAGACCTAGCCAACCCTTTTATCCGTACTATTTCCGGATGGACAGTATGAAGTAGTACCAGGACAACTCTCCTCCCTCCTGGTGGAATAATTACTCGGGTACCCCACAATAGACTGTAATAGATATTCTTTTACTTAGGGGTTGTTTTATTCACGAAAATAATAGATACTTTTTCTTTTATAATTTAAAGTGCTTTATTTCTATCTTTTACCACGGTCGGTGCTCAAGTCCCGTTTTTGTCGCAGTCATTGGACTCTTTTTTATTATTGCAATATCGTCAATTGCTGACAAACGATTTTTGGTTCAATGACCGCAACACGGTACCACTACAAGACTATCGTTATACACGGAGGTTTCATTTCTTTTCTTCAAAAAAGGTTGATAGTTTTCTGGTAGTGTTACCGGAGACGTGGGAGAACCAGTGACAATTAAACAATATATATTTAACAAGAGATATTTACACGTATCTTAAGAAAAGACGGAAAGAATCTTCGAATGGTGAACGGTGAACATGATGGGCCTTTTGAGGTGTTCTACGTCATAATCCATTAATCCCACCAGGAGGGGATTGGGGTGGTTTTCGAATCGCGTCAACTGGGTACCGGCCTTGTCCCGAATAAATTCCTCGATGGTCGCCATCTGGGAATCGTTGTGCAGTGTCGCATTACTGACAAACCAAGGTGCATCAAATGCCATCCTTAGGACCTTGTTCTGAACCATTTGGAGTTCTTGCACGTGCGAGTGCGCGGCGTAACCCCAGACTGAAGAGGCGTAAGTCATCGTAGGTCTGATAACCGCTTTGTAGAGTCGAATCTTCCGAAGAGGATCCAACTTACTTCGACGATTAATCAGAGCGTACAGATTGACCAGAGTTGCTTTCGCCCGGTTCGTCATCGCGTCGATGTGACTTTTCCAAGTAAGTTTAGAGTCCAGAATGACATCCAAATACCTGTAGTACCAAATACCTGTAAATACGTCCCCTTGTAGTACCAACGCATCGGGGGGTCTCCGTTTACGCCGAGAAAAAAGTACTGCGTTATTTTTATCAGCGTTGATTTTGACCCGCCACTTTGCGAAGTAGTCGAGCAACTCGTCCGATGCTGCCTACAGTCTACGAGCGGCGACCTCGGGAGAGTAAGATGTGCTGTAGATGCACACATCGTCGGCGTACATCGCTAACTGTGTGCCTTCGTAACGGGGTAAGTCGCTTACAATCATACAAACAAGTATTGGTGAAAGCAACGACCCCTGAGGGACGCCAGCAGTAAGGATTCGCTCTCTCGAACGCGTACCTTCCAGTTTAATGCGCGCTTTCCTACCGTCAAGGTAGGAGGCGATAGTATTTTGAACAAAAGTTCTTCATGAAGCCTTCATTTATGTGTTCGATAAGTTTGCAGTACCTGGTGTACGGTCGAATGTTTGGGTCGGAAACCAAACTATTCGTCCTGGATGACCTTAAGATCTCTAACGGATCTTTGTAGCCTCGACTGGACGATCCTCCGGCATACCTTGCCAAGACAGGAAAGCAAACAGATGGGCCTGTAGTTTTGCGGGAACGTCAGGTTCGCTCCGGGTTCGGTAACCCGACGACGTCCGCGCTTTTCCACGTGGTGGGAAACTGGCGCAGCTGGAGCGTCGCATTGATGATACCCGTTAGCGAAACGACCGCCTTTAAATGAAATGCCTTTAAGGTGTTACGGTGGTAGTCGTCGGAGAAAACAAACCGTTGTTTAAACAAACTATTTATTTACACTTTTTACAATATTTACAAGTAATGTCTTGAAGAATAGGTAAAACTCATGGGCGAGTATCGTGGTTAGTTAACGTCGTTGTTCGGTTGGGAACTGGACTGAATTCTTCCTCGCCCTCACCTCTCTTTTATCCTCCAGGGTGGCGAGGGCGAACAATGGGGACCAATCCCAGCCGTCCGACCCGCCGGACCAATGGCGTGGGCTGTAGACCAATAGCCAAGCAGTCCGGACGGAGCTCAATTTGGTCTTGGTGATACCCCCTCCCTCAAGGCGCTGGTTCGGGCTGCGCTGGTGGGTGCTGATGTGGTGGAGGAGCCGGGCGTAAGTCGTTGATATCAACCTTAGTGGGCTCTGCATTCTGGTGTCTGCGGATCCAGTAGGTTGTAGGTCCGGCCTCCTCTATAACCATGTAGGGCCCTACCCAACGAGGGCCAAATGGCGTCGCTATATGAGCCCGCTAGTAGCATATTAATGCCGGTTCTGGACCAGGAGCAGGAGCAGGAGCCCGCGCAATGCGCATGCGCGGCGTGACGTGGCGTTCTCTGATTGGTCAAAAAATCAAGATGGCGGTTTAAATCTAGTGACTTTCTGGTGACTTTAGTTTTTTGGGTTGGTAGTAAAACACCTGATGCGCGGGAAATTTGAAATTTTGAAAAATATGCGCGCCATCTAGCGGTGAGGATCGAAACTACAAGCGTGAGTTGTTGGTTGCCTAACTCGTGTAGCGCCATCTAGTGGGTGAACGCAGAAACTTTCATTGTACTGTTGGTTGCCTACTTCGCATATCATCATCTAGCGGATAAATCCCGAATTTTATACTTTAATGACAAAGAAGAATTCTGCAATCATCATCTAGCGGATAAATCTCGAAGCTTACTTTAATGACAAAGAAGAATTCTGTAATCATCATCTAGCGGATGAATCCCGAAGTTTTCTTTAATGACAAAGAAGAATTCTGTAATCATCATCTAGCGGATAAATCCCGAAGTTTACTTTAATGACAAAGAATAATTCTGTAATCATCATCTAGCGGATAGATCCCGAAGTTTACTTTAATGATAAAGAAGAATTCTGTACCCAAATTTGGTGCAGTAAGTTCGTGAACAAAGCGTAAATCACTTGATGAACAAATAATGAGCTCTTTAAAAGCATCAGAGTTAGAATTTGATAATGCAGTAGATGTACCCACTTGCGGTTACAATCGCTTTATAGAAATCAGTTTAAGAAAGATAGAAAAAAAAATCTTGAAAGAAGAGCAATTAATTGGTGAATCTAGTTATGGGCTTAATAAAACCGGAACCAAACGTGTTCGTACAGGTATAAGTCTAGCGGGTCGAATTATACCAATCGTAAAGATAACATATGGAAGTAGATGTATATTTTTTACGAAAGACGAATGGGAGAACTTTATGGATCAAAAATTAGGTATCATTGATCAAATGAATCATCGATTGGAAGTTTTCGTCACTGATAAAGGAAAAGAGGAAATTCATCTTATAAGTAGAGGAAAGAAAATTGTATTTGAAGACGACTGTTTATTATTGTCTTATTTGCAATAACATTAAAACAGGTGAAGAATATTTATTACTATTTATTTTAATAGGGCTGTGTCGTATTCGTACATGTGGGCTAGTGGCCGTTACAATAATGGTGCTTGTTCGCTTGGTCACGTGGTTCGCTGCGTTCTCTTATTCTTCACTAGATGGCGACACTCACATATTTAATAACTTAAACTTATTAATACTACACGCCCCCTTTTAATAACAACTTTTTAACTTAAACTCTAAATTATAACTATCTAAATCTATCAGCTTATCCTTACAAATTAAGCCTATCAGGTGGTTTTATATTTCTTTTACTTCTAGTTATTGCTTTTTCTTTATTTTCATGTTGATCTACTTTATTTGGGGTTACATCCGCATTAGAATCATTTAAAGGAATTGGATCAGGTAATGGGTTAAATCTATCTTTTATAAAAAATACATTTCTTCTGTAATACTTGTTATTTTCAGTTTTAACCAAATATGACCTAGGCGTTTTCAATACTTGAATAATAATCGCTTTTTCCCATAAACTTTCTTCAGTTTTCTTAAACCACACCTTATCTCCTTCCCTATAAGTTCTTTCTAGATATTTGTGTCCACCGTCATGTTGTCTTTTGTTTATCATTTGTTTGTGTAACATTTGAGAGTACACCTCATTTCTATCAATTTTTTTAAACTCTAATTCCTTCTCCCCAAATGTTAGTTTGGTTCTAACATTTCTATCATAAAGCAACTGTGCTGGCGAATATTTCAATCCTGCAACTGCAGAATTTCTATAGCTTAAGAGAAATAATTCGAAATCACTATTTGATTCTCTAGCTTCTTTCATCATCTTTTTTACTATGCCCACTGCTTTTTCAGCTAACCCATTGCTTCTGGGATAACGAGGACTAGTTGTTTTAATAGAACAATTCCATGTTTCACAAAATTGTCTAAACTCCTCACTTCCAAATGGTACATTATCAGCTATTATGACAGCAGGAATACCAAATCGCGCAAATATGGATTTTAATTTCATTATTATTGTTTTTGCATTCTTATTTCCAATTTGGGCAACTTCAATCCATCGCGAATAATAATCACATAAAACCAAATAGCTTTTTCCACTAAATTCTGCTATGTCCATTCCTACTTTAAAGAAAGGTATTCTAGGTATTTCATGATTAATTAGCGGACTTTTGGTATTATTTGGTCCAAACTTATTACAAATCTCACATGCCATTATGTACTGTTTTAAGTCAGCTAACATTGTAGGCCAATAAAAACTTCTCTGTGCCATTTCTCTAAGTTTACTGAATCCTAAATGCGTTTCATGTAACAAATTTAACATAAATTTTTGGAAAGTCTGTGGTATAAATAGTTTATCATTATAATACACCAAGTCATCCTCAACAAAGATGTCACATCTTATGTTATATATTTTGATTAGCTCATCCTTCACTTTCTCTTGTGGAGGCCAGCCATTTTTATAATATTCCTTCAACTTTGACAACATTGGATCTTTAGCCGTTTCCTTTTGAAGTTCAATTACTCTAGCATCACTGAATTTAAAATGACTTGCTGTAATTGTATGAACAACATCTGACATTTTTTTATCGTCCTTATTATCTCTTTTTACAAAATTTCTTGATAATAGATCAGCTATGTACATTTTCGGACCTGGTAGGTATTTCAATTCAAACTGATAAGACATCATTTTTAATCTTAACCGTTTCAGTCTATTATTTTTTATTTTATGTAAGTCCTTCTTAACTAATGTTATCAACGGTTTATGATCTGTATATATTGTTATTTTATGGCCATAGACATAATTATGAAATTTTGACAACGCGAATGCTATAGACAAAAGTTCTTTTTCTATCTGTGCATAATTAGTCTCAGTCTCAGTCATAGACCTCGACGCAAAAGTAACCGGTTTTCTTTTCTGTAATAGACAACATCCAAGAGCATCTTTAGACGCATCACACTGCAACTCAATTTCTACTTTCGGGTCAAAAGCTGCCAATAAGGATGCTTCACTTATTAAAGTTTTAACTTTATCAAATATTTCTGTATGCGACTTATTCCATAACCAGTCTGTATCTACTTTAAGTAGATTTCTGAATGGGGATATTATTTCAGACAGATTTGGTATAAAATTTCTAAGGTAATTTATAATACCCAATATCTGTTGCAACTCCTTTTTATTGTTCGGAGGTTTTAATTCTTTTATTGCTTTTACTCTATCTGGATTAGGTTTCATACCTAATTCGTTAAACACAAACCCAAAATATTTCACTTCATTTACAAAATACTGCAATTTATCTGGATTGAATTTTATACTATGTTTTCTTGCCCTATCTAACACACTTTCAACTATTTCCTTCAATTCTTCTGCACTATTTGCAGCACATAGTATATCGTCAAAATAAACTATTACTCCCTTCAAGTCACCAAAGTATTTTGAAATGTATCTTTGAAAAACTTCCGGGACTGAATTGAGACCAAATGGTGCTCTGTTAAACTTATAACATCCATATGGTGAGCTGAATGTGCACAATTTAGAAGATTCCTCTTCTAGTTTGATTTGGTAAAACCCATCTTTTAGATCAAAAACACAAAACAATTTTTTATTTGCTAATTTTAAGCTTATACTTTCTAATGATGGTATTTCATAATATTGTCTCATTATATTATTATTTAAATGTTTTGGATCAAGACATATTCTGATTGACTTGTTTGGTTTTTCAACAATCACTAAATTACTCACCCACTCTTCAGCGTTTTCTACAGCACTAATTATACCTTTATCACAGAGTTTTTGCAATTTCTGCTTTAATTTTTCTCTTATTCCCAGTGGTACTCGTCTTGGCGGCATCGCTACAGGATTACTGTTTTGTTTTATTTTTATTTTGTACTCATCTGGAAATTTTCCTAAACCCTCAAAAATATCTTTATTTTGCCTAATAAATTCATTTCTTTCATCTATATTTACTTCATTTAGGAGTTTTATACATTGCAACTTCAAGCATGTTTCTAAACTTAAAATAGGTTTTTCATTTTTACAATCAACTACATATAATTTAGTGAACTCTGAAACATTATTATTACATATTTTAGCAGATATTACACCTTTTGGTGTTATTTGAGAACCTCCAAATGAAACTAAATTTACATTTGTTTTTTTAATTTCCGATTCCCATTTAAACTTTTCAACTAATTTATAAGGTATTATATTTACTTGAGCTCCTGTATCTAACTTAAACGATATTTCCTTTCCTTTTACCGTTAGTGTTTTATATATTACTTTACTTGACCTATCATTTACCTCAAGTTTATCAATACTAACATCACTATTAGAGCTATAATTGTTTTTATCTTGTACTTGTTTGTCAACTTCAACTAACTTTAAATCCTTATTTTTACTAAACCTATTTCTACATACACTCGCAAAATGGTTTAATTTTTTACATACATTACAAGTTTTGCCTTTAGCGGGACAATTTTGTTCAGTATTATGTTTGTAACCACAACGCTTACAATACTTTACTTTGTCTGTTATTTCTTTCTTTTTCCATGTCGATTTCTTCATTGCATCTACTTCTTCTGTAGTCTCGTGTTTATAACTTGATATTTCTTTTATATTTATATCCGCCAATTCCACCGATCTGCAAAATTCAACTACTTTTTCCAACGAGATGTCTTCCCTTAAAAGTCTTTCTTGAAGTCCTCTTGATTTCACTCCAAGGATTATTTGGGATTTCAACAATTTATCTTCTTGGGCCTCGAATTCGCATAACCTCACTAATTTCTTTAAATCTGCATAAAACGATTCAAAACTTTCATTATCTTCTTGTTTTCTTTTAAAGAACTTGAACAACTGTACTGTCTCATTCGTTTTGGGGACACAGTATTCTTTTAATGCTTCTAAAATCTTTTCGACAGACTCCTCTTCTGGTTTCACAGTTTTAATCGATTCATATTTTATTAATGCTTCTCTACCTATTAGGTTTTTCAATATCGCCACCTGCACCTCTCTTGATTTCTTCTTTGTTTCTGTTGCCGTTAGGTATACATTTATTTCCGTTTCGAACGTTTTATAGTTCGCCGCGAGGTTTCCCTCAAAGACCAAAGGCATTGGCTTATTAAATTCCATTTTTCTGTTTTCTTTTCTTCTCCTGTGCACGATTATTATGACTGCGCCATGTTTATTATTGTCTTATTTGCAATAACATTAAAACAGGTGAAGAATATTTATTACTATTTATTTTAATAGGGCTGTGTCGTATTCGTACATGTGGGCTAGTGGCCGTTACAATAATGGTGCTTGTTCGCTTGGTCACGTGGTTCGCTGCGTTCTCTTATTCTTCACTAGATGGCGACACTCACATATTTAATAACTTAAACTTATTAATACTACAACGACTGTTATAATAATTTACACAAAATGAAAGAGTTGATAAATAATAAATTAATTTTATTGGAAAATTGCGGATTTACTCAGTTTTATAGTTACGTGTTGAGGGAATGCTTAAAGCTGGAAGGAGGCTTGTATGAAAATATAAAAGCATTAACATCATGCCAATTTAATTCAGTAAATGCTTTCTATATGCTAGAAACGGTACAGATTGCTTTCAGTAGTGTGCATTACGATTTCGAGCTATTAAAAATTAGGCCAGTGTAAAATAATAAATAAAAATATTTGTTTAACATATTGCAAATTATATATTGACAGTATGGAAACCGTTATAAATAACATTGGGGATATTATTGAAATATTAGAAGTAAATGGTGGAAATTTACAGGATATCGAACCGAATCTTTTTCAATACATTCCAGTCTACATACTTCAAACCAAAGTTCGAAGCCAATCGCTAGAAAATAAATGGAATTTATTAACGCCACAACAAAAAATGGAATTAGAAACTTTTCGACCATGTTGGAAACATTTTAATCTTCCAACACAAAGTACGCATGTAGATGGATGTCCACCTCCGATTAATCGATGTCCTTCTTGTCGCAACGGCGGCGGCGATGGTTTTAAGTTTGAACAAAAGAAATAAATGCAGTATTAGAAGTCGGGAGCGCGTAGTGACCTCGCTTACGTTATCGTTGATACTATTTGTAAATAATTTTGCTTACATAGAGAAAAAGTATAAAATAAATAAAAAACTCTTATTACATTTACATTTATTTATTTATTTTTCATAATACATTAGCTTTAGGAATCCAACTGTTATGAGATTTATCTAAACCTAACCACTGCACGTACACCTTGTTTCCTTTACGACGTAATATTTTTTCAATTAAATAGACGTCCTCGTGTTTTGCCTTTTGTAGTTCTTCTTTATAGAAACATCCGAGTAAAACCTTCCCCGCCATGTCCTCCAGTAAATACGTCTGCGGAGATGTGTTATTTATTTTGGATATCTTGAACAATTCCGTAGACCAGTTTGGCGTATATCCTTTTTCAAATGCTGTTTTATATTTACTTATACGAACTACATTACCCAATTGAAATTTCGATTTTTTGTTCGTATTATTAATATTAGTATAGTAAACGGAAGATAGCAGATGTTTTTCGTGCTTTGCGGTCACATCACAGGGTTTCATTCGGATAGTTCTATGTATAGTTGAATTATATTTCTTCGTTATTGGTTCTATTATATCGATCCATTTGAAACTACCGCGTAAACTAAACTCTCTGTATAATTTGTTTTTAATAGTTCGAATCACTCTTTCGACGATTGAGGCTTTCTTGGTGCTGTATGTTGAATAATGGTTAATACCGTAGGTTCGCATTGTATTCTGAAATTGTTGGTTATAGAATTCCTTTCCCTGGTCGGTTTGTAAATTTTTTGGATATCTTCCTTGACGAAAAACATTTTCCATTGCCTTTTTTACCTCAATCGCACTTTTAGATTTTAACGGTTGCGTCCAGAGGTACTTGGAAAAGCAGTCAATTGTAAAGAGAATGTATTTGTAACCTCGATTTTGTTTATTGTAACGGGTAAATTCGCCAATATCAGACTGCCATAAATCGTCGATACCTTTAACGACAACTTGTCTCCTAGGAAAATTTCTTCTGGCAGATCGATGCAACTCATCTACAACGTCAGCTTTAGCCATATTTCTTAATTGAATTTACTCCAAGGATCTCGTATAACTTATCATCATGTTTGTATAATTATCAATTTCTTTTTTAAACTCAACAAGCTTGTTTTCGAAGTCGCTTTTATATGTGGTAATATTACTAGTCAATAATACTATTAATTTTTCAATTGTTCTGTCAAGATAAACCTTATTTACAATATCTTCTTTATCAAGTGGTGTGGCAACGTTTATGATTCGTTTATTGCCGACATCTAGATCACCGTTCGCAGTCAAAGTAAATCCGAGCGGTTGCTTTTGATAAATACGTTGTACGGCAAAATCGACTTTACCACGACTAAGGTGACGTCCAAATTTGTCAGTGTTCATTGTAATACTAAATTAAAATTAACAAATCACTGTATTTATTACTGAATAATTCCAATTTCTCTCAATTCTTCAATGATGCTCGCAATTTCATTGGTGTGGCTAGTGTGACCGGCACTTTGCGACGCTATCAGTAAACGTAAACGATCCACGAGTTCGTTTACATCGTCCCAATATACGTATTGGTACGGAGTCTTAACGTCCGTTTCTAGAGTTAAATTGTTTTTCGAGAGACTGTATCCGGTCCAGGATTTTTTGCGTTTCTTTTGCAAAAGTGGTTTTATAACATGTTGCCATTTAAACGACGTACTACCTTTCAATTGTTTATTAGGATTGAATTCTCGACGATGTACGTTCGTCAGCTCGAGTATCTTTAAGTACTCAACCCTATCGCTTTCAAGATCTCCTTGAGGTGTTACTTTGAAAACGAGTTCATACAGTCCGGGGGTTCCTTTAAATTTCTGTTGCTGAATTACCATGTCGTTGTTGTTGTTGTCAAACTCAATTACACTGTTACCTATTTTAAATTTACTCACTTCAGGGTCGTATGTTATACCATAGGTAGTATCATATTGATTAGATGTATCTTTTAAAAACCCATCGATGTATTCCTTAGCTAACGGTTGGAATGCTTCGAGATACTGATCAATTATGTGAGGATTTGTTTCATTCATATCTCGATAAAGTCGGCGATATTCCTCTAACGATTGTTTCGGACGCTCATCTTCTGCAGGTGCAGGTGGACTTGATGTAAAATGTTCTTCCTCAGTTAAGAAACCAACTCGTGGTGGTGGTGGTGGTGGTGATTCTATAAAGAACGATGGTGGTTTTAAAAACTGTTCTTGCTGTTGTTGAGAAGAACGAAGAGGAGATTTCATTGCATTGGTACTACGATCCGTTTCTTCTTCTTGTTTTGTCTCCTTATTATTCTCTTCTTTCTTTATTGATCTCGCTCTTGATTCTTCCTTAAGAGCAATGTTTATATTTTCTAGAGGCTTTGTAATTGGTTTATATGTCTTCTCTAAAGAATCTACAAGTTCAGCACGTCCCATTTTTAACGCCATATGTTTCCTTCGAATCGCATTGCTAGCTTTTATAATCTCCTGTTTCACTTTATCTCTCCCTTTGGTGGTTCTTCTTGTCGGAGGCATGATTACTCAGACAGATAGGCAGACAGATAGGTAGACAGATAGGCAGACAGATAGGCAGACAGATAGGTAGACAGATAGGGGCAGACGGATAGACGGACGGATGGATGTACAGACAGGTCGGTGCGGACTGACATCCGGCCGTTGAATGACGGTTATTTTGATAAAGTAATGTTTAAATAAGAATAATCATGGTTGAATGTGATATTCAAATGTCTTCCTATAACGTCCATTGTTTAGGCCTCTGTCCTTATCGATAACGAGAAATCCGTATTTATCCTTCCAACATTCGGAGCACATTAATTTGAATTTGTCCAGTGGTAGATCCGTACCGACGTGTTCATCGTACACGTGTTGTAAATTTAAATTGTCCTGTTTGAATAGAATAATTAGATTGGCGTTATCCCGTATTAGATGTTTTGGAATTCGCGCATAAGGTTGACATATGTAGAAACTATCGACGCCTTTATGTCGTCCCATGCTAAAATACGATCTGATTTTATCCTGTTCATGGCACGATACGTCATCGAAAATGAATACCGAATTGGTGCGCGCTTCTTCGGGATCCACGATCTCTTCGCTGTCTTTAAATGCGAAATAATTGACGGTCGGTACGGTACGCATAACATTTTCCAAAAGTTCATATTTCGGTTGGTATAAGGATTTCGAGTAGACGTACGCGTTCTCGAACCTGAGACCCTTTCCATCGAAGAGCAGTGTAAGGTTGGTTTTACCGCAATTCGATGGTCCACATATTAAACAACGAATGCTATCGGGAAAATTATCACCGTGTCTTTTCATTAATTTGCAACCTTTTCCCTTGACGTCAACATCTAAATTTACAATCTGGACGGCATGTTTCTGTTTCACGAGACGCATTTCGAATAGTTTACTTAACGCGTTTACCTAAATATTTATACTAGTACAAACTATAATATATATCATTTCAATGCCGTCACTCAAACGAGGTGGAGGTATTCTTAATTCTTTGATCAACAAATTACCCGTCGAACTTTTAGCGAGAGTTGTAGTCTTGTTTTTGTTATTAACTAATAATGCCTTCAGATTGTTTTTGTTTCTAAAAGTGGCATATACCAATTGCAATGTGGGACCTGTTCAGCCACATACATAGGTGAAACGGGAAGAAGTATCCAAACAAGGCTTAAAGAACATAAAAAGAGTTCAAAATCGGCATTCGGAAAACATCTAATTTTCAACAACCACGAATTTGACGAAAATAAAAATATTAAATTACTACACCAACTTAATAAAAGCAACCTTATGGAAATAATGGAAATGTACGAAATCAACAAGTTTATTGAAATTAACAGTAATATTATAAGCCTTAATGAACAAATTATCCCGACCCAAAAACCAATCTATAGTTGCCTGCGAGATCCGTACCTAAAACACAAATATAAAAACAAAAACAAAAAAAAAACCTAACGTCACACAACAACTTTTGACGTAAATTTTGAAAAATTGTAATTAATTTTTCTAATTTGTTAGTAATAACGTAAGATTTTACTATTTTATTTTTATAATAATTTGTTCATTTTCGTATATTGTAAACTTGTAGGTACCTACTGAAGAAGAGCAAGGCTCGAAACTAGTTTAGAAAAATAAATTTTAATTATCACCAAAAGTAAATTTTTATATAGACCCTAATTGCTACATAAATGTTGACGGTAATAGAAAAGCTACTATCGAAATTGAAAAGATCGAATGGCACGTGCCACACGTAACCGTTAACGATGAAACGCGACTTCAACTGCTATCTAATTTACGTGATAACAAACCGGTTTATATTCCGTTTAGAAAATGGGAATTGTACGAATTGCCGGCTTTACGGAGAACCAAAACCGATATATGGCCTGTAAAAACGAGTACAAACTTAGAAAAACCGCGCTACGTTATAATCGGTTTCCAAAATAATAGAAAAGACAATTATAAACAAGATGCCTCAATTTTTGATCATTCTTCGATTACAAATATTAAATTGTATTTGAACGCGGAAAATTATCCGTATAATGCGATGAACATTGAAATGAACGAGAAGCGATACGTAATCGCTTATCGTAATTATTCTGCTTTTCAGTCGAGCTTTTATTTTAAAAACGCGGCAGAACCGCTCCTCGACTACGATGAGTTTGGAGATAACACGCTTTTCGTCATAGATTGTTCGAATCAAAATGAATCACTTAAATCGGGTACCGTCGACATTAAATTAGAACTCGAGTGTACAAGGTCATTTGATCCGGAAACCGTGGCCTACTGTCTCATTCTTCACGACACATCGTTCAGTACGAGCCGTTGAGTGGTATCGTGCGGAAGATCGTATAAAATAAATAAAGCATATGCTACGTACACGGGTTACTTTTGGAATTACGACAACGTTCGAGTGGTTTGATGAAGAAGATAGAAGCTCGACTTGGTTATTTAGCGCGATTGATCGACAACGATTTACAGATAAAATTAATCGATTACAAATCATACTGGATCCAATCCTGTCTCTTTCGCATCGTTCAATGAAAGATTTTCTACGCATGAAAAAGAAAGAAATGTTAACGTTTTGGTGATTGATATACAAGGATTTAACACGCCCGATTTTACACCAAAGGAAATGAGTGTAACCGATGGAAGGGAAACATTCAATTATCTCTTCAAACCTACCGTTCCGTATCAATTTTTAGCGCCAAAAGTTAAACGTGGCGTTTCTTGGATAGAACGCAATTTATTAAATATAAGCTACAACGAAGGTTATATCGATTTAGAAGAAAATATTAAAAGAATATTAGATAAACACATTAAGGATAATTTTACTATCGTTTATGTTAAGGGATATCAAAAAAAGAAATTTTTAGAAAAATATATAAATGTAAACAAAATTATTAACATCGAAAGTGAACCTAATGTACCTAATCTAATAAAAACTAATTGTTGTTGTGTTAATCATAAGAAGAACAGTATAAGCAATTGTACTCAATATAATGTAACCATTTTATATAACTTTTTAAATTAATAAAAAAACTTTAGTTTATCTACATTTTATTTTTTTCCTTAATATATAATAATACATATATAATAACTGATGACTTTGTATTTACCATTAAACGCGCAGTTATTAATTTTTTCTAAGGAGAGAAGACGAGGGTAGGGGGATCTTATTATGATATTTAATTGCTTATTTTTATTATTAGTAGTGTAACCTTCTCACATAAAAGAAGTGTCATACGATTTTTTTATTTTACGTAATTTCATACTCCTAAAAAACGTACAATGGATTTGCGAGAATTAAACACGATTGGTGAAGCCAATTTTAAAGAGCAAATTAAAGCGCAAGATTTAGAAATCGATAAAAAATACAAAATAATAACTATAAAACCACTTACTACAACTTATGGAAAGACAATTTTGACCGAATTGGAAGAAGGGAGTTTATTTCTACCTAAACGATTTGTCGAATGGTTTGAAAAAGAAAATCGAATACAGGAGTTTCAATCCGGACAGTATTGTATCATCATCAAAGGGTTCAAGGTCATCAAAGGACGGGAAACTCCATTAATAGAATTTCAAAAATATGATTAGTATTTAATACCTATATATGTTTATTATTTTTTAAGATTAATTACATGTTATGTATTACTTTGTATTAACAATAAAAAATTTTTAAAACAACATATTCTTGTTTATATTATAAATTTTTAAAGTTAATTATATCGATGTCGTGATGACCTTGTACACTATTCTATCATAAAGAGATGCATCGTTGTTCTCCATTACCACTCATTACTCAACCTTATCAAACACAGCACCCACGTTTTAATACGGCTTCATTACGAACTGTGAAATGTTTATTTGCGAGCTGTGCCACGCATCTTTTACGCTTAAACGTAATCTCAACCGACATGTACAAATCAAATTCGATTGTCCGATATGTGGAAAATATTTCTCGAGGAGAGATAACTTGAAAGCACATCAAAGAATATGTCATGTGCCAGTTATAAAACCCGGACGTCAAGCATCACCACCATCACCGACAATTGAATATCATTCGAATTTGGGGATGGGGGTTTCCACATCATCATCAACACCACCCATCAAACGTTGTCGCAGCTCAATATCACCGCATTCAGATAACATGAACTAGGGTAAGATGTGTGAGATTTGTGGCGAGTTGTTTCCATCGCTTATGACTCTTGAGGCTCATCTTCGAACTTAACACGCCGAATTAATTGAGAAAAATGTTGAAAAAATCATGTCTTGCTATAGAAATAGGGTTGTTTGTTATAGAATTGGGGGAGTTCAATCTGATGATGACATACCATCGTATCTATTGAAATGTTATGAAACGGTCAATAGACTGACTGAACGGCATCTCAATAAGAATGGTTCAATAAAAGCTCAAATTGAACTAATCGCCAATTTCATTAAGTCCGGATTCGATGATGACGGTAACGAAGAAATTATAAGGTCAGAAAAGAATTTTAACACCAAATTCAAAATTATCACTAAAACTACTGCATTGAATGAGGTTTACGATGAGATGACTCGCGATATTTTAACTCAAAGCGAGGAGTTTCAGGAGCATGAGTCTGGGTGGGCTTTCCACTCCATATCTTGCCTCCTGTTAAACATCAATAAATTTGAACCCATACCCGGGTCATCATATATTCGTTTACCTCATGAAATCATTAATAAAAAGGCGTGCATCAATATTAAAAACCTTGAAGATGATGCATGTCTAGCGTGGTGTTTAACGGCGGCTCTTCATCCAGCGAAACTTCATCGAGATCGGACTACAAGCTACCCTCACTATAGCGAAGTGCTTAATTTGCAAGGGATTACATTTCCCATTACGTTAAGAGACATTGCTAAAGTGGAGAAATTAAATAATTTAAGTATTAATGTTTACGAATTAGTTAAGGCATCAAAAGGTTATTCAGTGGAAGGACCAATTTATTTTACCAAACAAAGACGTGAAAATCATATAAATTTACTTTATTTATATGAACACTGGAAGGGTCATTTTGTTTTAATTGACAATCTTTCGAGACTAATATCAAATCAGGTTACGCACCGTGAACATTGTATACACCTTTGTGATGGATGTCTAACGCGGTTTTCATCAACTGAACATTTAATTGCACATCAGATTAATGATTGTAACCACATAAAGACAGTTGTGCCTTCCGCAAATTTAAAATCAAAACCTAATTATTTCGGCTTATATACCCCCCAGAACATTTTAGAATTTAACAACTATAAATTCGCTCAGATGGCCCCCTTTGTCATATACGCAGACTTTGAATCGATCTTAAAACCGATCGATCATTGTGAGCCACATTCATCCAAATCATTCACCGAAAAGATCGAGATGCATCAACCGTATAGTTTTGCGTACTATATCGTTTCCACCGTTGATTCCAACTTCAATAAATTTGAAACGTATACGGGATCCGATGCACCTCAAATTTTTATCTCTAAATTAATTTATGATGTCAAATTTATTTATAATGAATACTTTAAAACAGTAAAACCAATGCTACCTCTAACGGTCGATGAGCAACGGAATTTCGATTCGGCTGAAAAATGTTTTATTTGTCAAAATCCTTTCGCTTCAGATCAGGTTAAGGTTCCCGATCATTGTCACATAAGCGGTAGGTACCGTGGGCCCGTTCATACAAATTGTAATTTAAATTTTCAACTTCAAAATTTTATTCCAATATTCTTTCATAATTTTAGCGGTTACGATTGTCATTTATTTATTAAAGAAATGGCCGATGCGGATGAAGATGGGCTTGATGTATTACCTAATAATAAAGAAAAATACATCAGTTTCAGTAAACGGATATTAGTCGATAAAGCGCAAATGAAGGGAGATCGCGTTGAAAATATTTTTTTTAAACTAAGATTTGTAGATTCATTTAGATTTATGGCCTCCTCATTAGATTCTTTAGCTGGCAACCTCGACGAATTTGATTTAATAAATATACGTAAATTTTTTCCACGCAATGATCAGTTTAGATTATTGAGCAAGAAAGGAATATTTCCCTACGGTTATATGGATTACCTCGATAAACTAAACGTAACGTCATTGCCATCCAAAAACGCGTTTTTCAACAAACTATCATTTGAAGATATAACCGATGAGGAGTATTCCCATGCTCAATGTGTGTGGGAAAAATTTAATTGTCAAAATTTAAAAGACTATTCCGATTTGTATCTAAAAACTGATGTCCTTTTACTTGCTGATGTATTTGAAAAATTCCGACAAGTTTGTTTCAAAACCTACGATTTAGATCCCGTTCATTACTATACCGCCCCAGGACTTTCTTGGGACGCAATGTTGAAATTTACTAAAATTAAATTAGAATTATTAACAGATATAGATCAAGTTCATTTTATTAAGAAAGGTATTCGTGGAGGTATTTCCCAATGTTCCCTACGGTATGCTAAAGCCAATAATAAATATATTGACGATTACGATCCCAATTCCCAGTCAAACTTTTTTATGTATTGGGACGCTAATAATTTGTATGGGTGGGCGAAGTCACAATATATGCCCGTTTCCAATTTTAAATGGCTGACTGAAAACGAAATACAAAATTTAGATTTTAATGATGTACCCGATAATTCAGATTTTGGATATATCTTAGACGTAGATATAGAATACCCCGAAGCTTTACATGATTTTCATAACGATCTCCCGTTTTTAGCTGAAAATTTAATTGCCCCCAATAAACGATGTGAAAGTGAAAGGAGATTAATTCCAAATTTATTTGATAAGAAAAATTACGTCATTCATTATAGAAATTTCAAACAAGCTGTTGCTCACGGTCTTAAAGTTCAGAAAATTAATAGAGTTTTATCGTTCAGACAGTCTGCGTGGTTGAAATCTTACATCGATATGAATACGACATTACGACAATCAGCCAATAATTCTTTTGAAAAAGATTTTTTTAAATTGATGAACAACGCGGTTTTCGGTAAGACAATGGAAAACGTTGATAAGCGAGTCGATGTAAGATTAGTGACCAGTTGGGATGATGTGCATACTGGCGAAGCCGCGGGTCGACTTCGTTTAGGAGCGCGGAGTTTAATCGCAAAATTAAATTTTAAAAACATTAAAGCATTTACAGAAACGTTTTCTGCAATTCAAATGAATCGTCTTCATGTCGTTTACAATAAACCTCTATACGTTGGTTTTACCGTTTTGGAACTTTCAAAATTATTAATGTATGATTTTTTATTATAATTTCTTAAAACCAAAGTACGGTGAACGTATTCGGCTGTGCTATATGGACACCGATAGCTTCACAGTACTAATTGATTCAGATGATGTTTATAAAGATGTTAAATCGAATCTAGATAAATTTGACACATCCAACTACAGTCCCGATAATCGGTTTGACATCCCGTTACAAAATAAAGCGGTTTTAGGTAAAATGAAAGATGAGAATTGTGGTAACATAATGATCGAATTTGTTGGTTTGAGGGCGAAGGTGTATGCGAATCGGGTCGCTGATGGGCGGATCACTAAAAGATCCAAAGGCGCTAAAAAAGCCGTTGTTAAACATCGGATCTCTTTTCAAAATTATCTAGATTGCCTAAATTCCAATTCAGTTTTATTTAAAAAGCAAACCTTTTTTAGAAGTTTTAACCACACTATTTTTACTGTACTACAAAATAAATTGGTCCTTTCACCAAATGACTCCAAGCGATATATTTGTGATAATGGGATTGATACATTAGCTTGGGGTCATTATAGTATAGCACGTTAAGTAACATAGTTTTGTATGTGAATTTCATGTAGATTAAATAAATATATCATAATTGTATTTATTACTACTATTATACTCTTATATAAGTGATTGTATTCAAGTTATTTTAATTACAAGTATTATTATTCCTGCTTTTTATTCACCTCTTAACTTTGAATAGTAAACTGCAAAGGTTTCGATGGTTCAGTGGTTTATTATCTTTAAAGTATTTATATTTCACCTTACAGCTATAGGTTCAATTCACACAAATAGTTAATTATTTATATTTCTCACGTGTCACCTTTCGATAGTAAGTTATATGTATTTCGTTATGTTACACCACCACTGAGTCATCGAAACTTTTTGCAATTTTTTCAAATATAACAACACTATCTATCGTTCATCAGGTGAATTTAAACGGTAAAAAAAATATTCGGGTACAGAATTCTTCTTTGTCTTCGGGATTTATCCGCTAGATGATGATTACAGAATTCTTCTTTGTCATTAAAGAAAACTTCGGGATTCATTCGCTAGATGATGATTACAGAATTCTTCTTTGTCATTAAAGTAAGCTTCGAGATTTATCCGCTAGATGATGATTGCAGAATTCTTCTTTGTCATTAAAGTATAAAATTCGGGATTTATCCGCTAGATGATGATATGCGAAGTAGGCAACCAACAGTACAATGAAAGTTTCTGCGTTCACCCACTAGATGGCGCTACACGAGTTAGGCAACCAACAACTCACGCTTGTAGTTTCGATCCTCACCGCTAGATGGCGCGCATATTTTTCAAAATTTTAAATTTCCCGCGCATCAGGTGTTTTACTACCAACCCAAAAAACTAAAGTCACCAGAAAGTCACTAGATTTAAACCGCCATCTTGATTTTTCGACCAATCAGAGAACGCCACGTCACGCCGCGCATGCGCATTGCGCGGGCTCCTGCTCCTGCTCCTGGTCCAGAACCGGCATTAATATACTACTTACAACACCTTCCCTCTTAACTTAATATACCATATAATCCTAAAACCTAACAGGATTTTTAATTATTGTCTTACTACGGGTTACAGTTACATTTGTGGGCTGAGGGTCTTCCATTTTAGGTTGAGATTCTTCTGTAGCTCGTTCAGTTATTATAGTTTTATCAGTCTCACATTCAGCAGGAGTTTCATTATATTCAGGTTGTGTTACTATTTGAGATTCTTTTAACGATTTTCTTAAGTGAAAACTATTTCGTCTAATTTTCCATGCCATTTTCAGTTATTAATTTATATGATCGAGGTGTCTTCTCTTCCTCAATCATTTTAGCTGGTTTCCGTTCTTTGTCCATTTGTATAGTTACATTATCACCAGGTTTAAAATTTATATCTTTTCTTAGTCGTTTTTTATCGTGTACTTCTTTGTATTTATTTTGATTATTTTTTAATCTATTTTGTATATTATTTACCTTTGGTTGTAATTTTAATGGATGGATAGGTAGTTTTGTTCTTAAAACTCTTGACATAAGCATTTCAGCTGGACTGTAGCCTGTTGCAGTACAAGGAGTAGTTCTGTATTCAAGTAATAATACTCTCCAGTTCTCTCCTGAGCTAATACTTTTCTTTAATATCAGTTTAGTAATGTGTACTCCTTTTCTTCTTGGATATTTAGACCTTGAATTGATTATTTTGAAATTCCAGATGTCAGAAAATTTTCTCATTTGTTCTAAACCAAATGGTACATTATCGGCTATTATTATTTCTGGAATTCCATGATTTGAGAACACATTTAATAATTTATTACATATCTGTAGATGTCTTTGATTTTAGTCTAAAAATTTCTAACCATCTCGAAAAATAGTCTATTATAACAAGATAATCTTTATTATTGTATATCATAATATCCATTCCCAATTTTTGGAACGGTCTTTCAGGAATCTCCTGAGGAATTAGTGGTTGTTTCTTATTTGTACCGGGTGGGCCACTAAGAAAGGACGCCGACTATATCTCTGAAACTGTTGACCGCACAGTTTTCAGATAAAAAAATTCTTATGTAAAGTGACCCATAGAAACTACTGGAAATTATTTTCAAGTTTGTAAAACTACCGCTAGGGGGCGAAATGCCAACGACAAAATTTAAAATGTAGATTTTCGTAAAATTTTGATAATAAACTTCATTCGGCTATAACATTTTCAGAATCTTTAGATAATTTCTGACAACTTTCGTTAGTCATTTTTTTTGCATACTGTTTAAATAAGTGAGGTGCGGGGTGTTACATTTCCTATTATAAAAGTAGCCCTAACTTAGGAATTGTTCATCCGAATACATCAAAATTGGTCTTGTTGGAAAGAGGAGGAATTTTTGTATTTGATGACATCCGAAATTAGCCGATTTACTTTCTATGTCAAACGCTAGGTGGCATAATTTGCAGTTCCATTAATTTTTACAATTTTCTTGAAAAATTCAAATGGAAACGTATATTTTTGACAAGGTATGTGAAAAGAGCGTTAAAAAGTACGCCATACAGTGAAAACCGCAATATCGTACGTGTTTTAGTCTTAGAGATATTCAAAAAAAGAGGGATAAATTAAAACGTAACTACGTTTGGGTGATTATTTAATATCATAGTAAGCTTTCAACGTTTTATATGTGAAACTTACAAGGAAACAATTTTACTACTTTTTTTGTTCACTTATATAATACGTTGAAGGGTGACCTGAGTTGTTACTCAGGTATAACATAATCCGATTGTTTAATTTTATGGCGCCAAGTCAAACTGTTGTTACTGTCATTTAGTGTTTTCTCTGTCCTGTGAGTAAATTAATTTACTCACACGACAGAGAACTCATTTTAAAAATGCCGACCAATGAAGAAGCGTATGATATGCTTGAGAGTTACTTTGAATGCATGCAGAATGCAACTATTGCTGCAAGTCATTACGCAATTCGTTATCCACAACGACGGCATTATAACACAAAGGTTTTCATCCGTATAGGCCATCAGTTAAGGACTACAGGAAGTATTCATCGTCCTATATATCGTAGAACACGTAAAACTCGCACTGAAGAAAGCGTAATAAATGTTTTAGCGTATGTGGAATTCAATCCACAGCTTAGCACAAGAACAATCGCTGATGATTTCGGTTACTAAAATATGGTATAAAAGAATATATGAAAATATTACATGTTTTATGAAATCGGCCAGAGAGAATATGAACTAACACATTTTGATCTAGATCTGACTGCAAGAGATTATGATATTCGTCTCGATTACTGCTACTGGTTAACAAACATGTTAATAGAAGATCCTCAACTGCTTTCAAGGATACTGTGGACTGACGAGGCCACATTCAATAGTGATGGTGGTGTAAACCTGCATAATATGCATTACTGGTCGCGTAACAACCCTCATTGGATGCGAGAAATACAGCATCAAGGCCGGTGGAGTGTAAACGTTTGGTGCGGGATTTTATGAGGACGCATTATTGGTCCTTACATATTTAACAATAGACTAAATGGTGCAACGTACCTCAATTTTTTAAAAAATGAACTGCCAATTCTTTTGGAAAATGTGCCTTTAGCTATTCGCAGAGACATGTTTTTTAAGCACGATGGGTGCCCGGCACATTTCTCCGCAAATGTGCGACAATTTTTGAACGAAACTTTTCTTAATAGGTGGATAGGCAGAGGAAGTTTATATCCTTAGCCAGCGAGATACCTGTTACTTAGTAGTTTTTAAACGTTACAAGTCTGTAGTACCTATGATTCTGTGATACATCTATTAAATTTTGTTCTCTAGATCGCCCGATTTAACATGTTTAGATTTTTATTTGTTTGGGCGAATAAAAGACCACGTTTTTACAACCAGGCCTACGATACGAGAAGACATGATCGAACGGATAGGAAAAGTTATCCGCAATATTTCATTACCGGAAATAGAGGCTGCCGTCTTATCTACGCACCAGCAGTACATTGCTGCTGATGGCAGACAATTTGAACATTTAAGACATCACTGATTTCTTTTAGGATAGTTGGTTAAAGGTGTTCTTTGAAAGTTTATTATGATATTAAATAATCACCCAAACGTAGTTACGTTTTAATTTATCCCTCTTTTTTAAATATTTCTCAGACTAAAACACGTACGATATTGCGGTTTTCACTGTATGGCGTACTTTTTAACGCTCTTTTCACATACCTTCTCAAAAATATACGTTTCCACTTGAATTTTTCAAGAAAATTGTAAAAATTAATAGAACTGTCAAATTACGACACCTAGCGTTTGACATAGAAAGTAAATCGGCTAATTTCGGATGTCATCGAATACAAAAATTCCTCCTCTTTTCAATAAGACCAGTTTTGATGTATTCGGATGAACAATGCCAAAGTTAGGGCTACTTTTATAATAGTAAATGTAACACCCCGTACCTCACTTATTTAAGCAGTATGCAAAAAAAAATGACTAACGAAAGATGTCAGAAATTATCTAAAGATTCTAAAAATGTTATAGCCGAATGAAGTTTATTATCAAAATTTTACGAAAATCTACATTTTAAATTTTGTCGTTGGCATTATGCCCCCTAGCGGTAGTTTTACAAACTTGAAAATAATTTCCAGCAGTTTCTATGGGTCACTTTGTATAAGAATTTTTTTTTCTGAAAACTATGTGATCAACGGTTTCTGAGATATAGTCGGCGTCCTTTCTTAGTGGCCCACCCGGTACTAGCGTATCTTTCACAAATCGAACATTTGTTAATAAATTCTATTATTTCATGCGTTATACCAGGCCAGAACACAGCTTATTTGGCTCTTAATAATGTTTTGGTTATCCCCATGTGACCTTCATGTAATATTCCCAATATTTTAGGGCTTAACTCAGGTGGAATTACTATTCTGCCATCAAAATATAGTATATCATTTTCAGCAATAAGATCATGTCTTAATTTGTAATAGGGTCTATATTCTTTATCGACTTTTTTCGGCCATTCATGCTTACAAAAATCTAAAATTTTTGACAGTATTTGGTCATTTTTTGTATGACTACTAAATTCTATAATTGATTTATTAGTTTTTAATCTATTAATGCAGTGAACCGTATCTTCAATATCAATCTAATTAGGGTAAGTATCTTTAGAAAAATTTCTACTAAGCAAATCGGCTATGTACATATTTTTTCCAAGTAAGTAAGAAAGATCTTTATTATATTCTAATAATTTTAATCTCATTTTTTGTAGTCTAGACGATAGAATTCAAATCACTCTGAACGTGAATCTTAGTTCCCCAAATATTATTTTTAAATTTTCGACAAGCGAATACCACACTGAGTAATTCTTTCTCTATCTGTGAATATTGAATTTCTGTATTAGTAAGATTATGCGAAGCAAAAGCAACCGGCTTACTTTCCTGTAATAGGCAACATCCTAATCCCTTTTTAGATGCATCGCATTGTATCACTACGGGTAAGTTTGGATTAAACTGACTTAAAACAGTTCCTTCTGATAAAAATTTTTTTAGGTTTTTAAGTGATTTGTTATGAATTTCATTCCAATGCCAAAGTACATTTTTTTAAAGCAGTTCCCTAAGTGGAGCACTTATTTCTGCCATATTCGGTATGTACTGTCTTAAGTAATTAAATAACCCTAAAAGTCTTTGAAGTTCTTTCTTTGTTTCAGGAATTTCCAATGTTAATATTGCTTCAATATTTTCTTTGTCGGCTTTAACACCATCTTTATTAAAAACGTGACCTAAATACTTTATTTCATTTTGCTTTTAAACAAATTTATCCTGATTAAACATCATCAGACATTAAATTTTTCAGCATTTTCTATTATTTGTTTTAACAATTTATCATGTTTTTCCTCAGTATCAGTGGTTATTAGTATATCATCAAAATATATTATAATATCATCATTATCAATGTTACCGAAATATTTATTATTAAGACTTATGAATGCTTCTGGAGCACAATTCAACCCAAAAGGCAATCTCAAATACCCATATGGTGTTCTAAAAGTGCAAAGATTTGTTGATTCTGGTTTAACATGCCAAAATCTTTTTTTAATATCTAACACACTAAAAATTCTTTTATTATAAAGTTTTGTACGTATTTCTTCAAATGTAGGCATTAACTCATATTCTCTTTGAATTACTTTATTTAGCTCATTGGGATCTAAACATATCCTAAGTTTGTCATCCGTTTCTATGATTACTAAATTACTACACCATTTTTCTGGATACTCAATTTTCAGTATGATACCCGTTTTTATTAATTTGTCTATTTCAATTTTTAATTTATTACTAAAGACCGGATTTATAGAAAATATGCTTATGCTCAAAATTAAAGGCATTACAAATATATTTAAATATCTACGAATCAGTTAAAAATAAGTGAAATAAGACCAGGTTAGTTATGCCTTTTTTGAATTTTCATGCCTGTTATTTTTTTTATGCCCATTTAAAGCCTTTTTCCAACTTTTTGGCGTCTTTTCCCCAAAAATTGGTTGAATTATGAAAAATATTTCGCTGCGGCTCTGTACATTTCCTCGTTGTGCCGTCTGACGTAAGATCCGCGTTTTTCATCGATCCGAATTAAAACTGACTAAAAGTCAATCCAAAAAACAACAAACTATAGGTACAGCTATACAATCTGTGGCATCAACATCCGGCTACACTGAACAATCAAAATTCAATTTTGATCTTTGCAAAGCTTTGATAAAGGCAAACATACCAATCCATATAGTGACAAATAAATATTTCAAAACTTTTTTACAAACATATTGTACAATGCATATTCCCGATGAAAGCCATCTCCGCAAAAATTATATTACTTCAGTCTGCAAAGAAGTTATCAAAAATATTATTGAAAATAATTATATTTGGATAGTGTAGACGAAACAACTGATGTATGTGGACGATACGTGGCAAATTTAATACTTGGAGTATTAAGTGATGGAAATTCGTCAAAAAGTTTTCTAATAAGTACCAAAGAATTAAGTAAAACAAATAATAATACGGTAACAAGATTTATTCACGACTAATTAACGCATTTTTTCTTACCGGAGCCGGTACCGAATGATAAAATTTTACTGATGGTGTCAGACACAGCGGCATATATGGTAAAAGCTGCGTCTAATATGAAGATTTTTTACCCTAATTTAATTCAGTGTACTTGCTTAGCACACGGGCTTAATCGAGTAGCAGAAACTATAAGGCTACAGTTCCCATTAGTTAATAAATTAATAAAAAGCGGTAAACAAATATTTGTTAAAGCCCCTTTAAGGGTAGAATTGTTTAGAGAGAGGTTACCAAATACCCCATTACCACCACAACCAGTTCTAACAAGATGGGGAACATGGCTAGATGCCGCTATATACTACACAAACGCCTTAGATCATTTTAAACAATTAATAAATGAATTTCCGGCTACAAGTAGTAAAGCAATACAAGATTGCCAGGCCGTCCTAAAAGAAGTGGAGCTACAAAATAATTTGGCATTTATAAAAAGCAATTACAGTTATATAAGTAAATCTACAAAATCACTTGAAAAACAGGATTTACCTTTAGTGACTGCAGTAGAAATGATTAAAAAGTTTCAAGACAGCACGTATAGCGTACCAGGACATATTGGTCAAATAATTACGAATAAATTTAATGACGTTCTGTGTAAAAATGAAGGATTTGCCACACTACAAAAAATTGCATCAATTTTAAGTGGTGAAATTGTTACTGGATTTATTATGGATCCCGCATTAATTACAAAGTTCAAATATGCACCAATTACAAGTGTGGACGTGGAGAGAAGTTTTTCGGCTTACAAGAATACGTTAAGTGAGAGAAGATACAACTTCACAATGGAACATTTAGAACAGCATTTAATAATTAGTTGTTTTCGTGATTAGTGGTTTAATAATTATATATGAATGTTTAGTTTAACGATGTATTTTTTAATGAAAACGTTATTAAAATACATTATTAATTTGGTATAGCAATTTTTTCGATTTCTAATTTTTATGCCTTTTTAATGTTTTTGTTGCCAAAATTTCATGCCTTTTTAAGTGCCTCTTTCCGTCTTTTTTGTGCCTTTTAATCCGGTCTTTATTTATTACCAATATTATTTGGTAACCTGCGTGGCGGTTTTATTATTCTTTCTACGTTTTTATCATATTTTATTTCATATTCGTCAGGAAACACTCCCATACCCGTAAAAACATGATTATTAATCTTCAAAATTTTCTTTTGTCTTACTCTCTACTGAATCAATTAACTTAGGTATCTGTATTAATTTAAGAGTTATGCAACTATCTAACCCCAATATAGCTTGCGCATTTTCACGTACAATAACGAAATCCAATAAATAATTTTTTTTACTACATTTTACATTTAAAGTAACTCTAAATAATGATTCTATTACATAACCTCCATAGGCTTTTAAAACTGTTTTACAATCATATTTTTTAATATTAAGTTTCATTTTATTAAACAAACATAATGGAATTACATTGATCTAAGATCCAGTATCAATCTTGAAATTAATTCTGTACCCATTTTCTATAATCCTAAGGTAGGTAAGGTTTATCTTCTATAAACCTATATCCCAACACTGTATTGCATTGACATCGTGGATCGTGTTGATAAGTAGTCCAACAACCTCATCATTGTTACTATTTTCCTGTAACTCCATTACTTTTCCATGTTTATTTTTTAAATTTTTAAAACATCCCAATGAGAAGTGGTTTGGTTTCTTACAAAAGTTGCACACCTTCCCATGCCGGACATTGACGTGGTAGATGACTTCTTCCACACTTCTTACAATCATATTTCCTTTCTTGGAATCCTTCTTTTGTTGTTCTTTTCTCATTTATCACCACTTTCTTAATTTCATCCATTTGTGCGATATTGTGGAGTCCTCTTACTTGATTGTTGCTTATCTCGCTAGTTCGGCAAATATCAATTGCTTTATCGAGACTTAAATCTGATATTCTCAATAATCTTTCTTGTGTTTCTCTACTATTAATACCTAGGACGATTCTATCCCTTACCATATTATCATCTTTTTCAAATTCACAACTCTTAACCAATTTTTTCAAATCCGTTACAAAACTGGTAAACGCTTCGGTTTGACCTTGAGAACGATTATAAAAAACGTACCTTTCGTATATTACATTTCTTTTCGGTTTTACATAGCTATCCAAAGCTTCTATTATTTTCTTGGGATTCTTCTTATCATCGATTTTTAAAGTATTTATTAGTTCAATAACATCTTCATCCATTAAATTCAGCAAAATCGCGGCCTTGATCTCGTCTGTTTCTTCTGATCTCTTCGAAGCGATTATAAAGATTTCATAAGCTTCTTTAAATTTAGCCCAATTACTCGGTAATTGTTCATTTATTAACAATGGTTTTGGCGGTCTGAAGAGCTCCATTTTGTTATTAATACTGTTCGTTATATTCTTGACCACGTTGTTCACAGCGCCATGTTTTATTATAATGATTTTAAGGTTAAGGTTGTGAATGATATGTACAACTCGGCTGCTGGTTAAACACTGCTTTATTAATGTTGGATCTACAACTCGTAACATCTAGTTAGGCAACTCCTACTACATTATATTAACTTATAATACAGTATAATACATATGTATACATATGTATAGTACATATGCAACAAGATTAATCGAACGATCGAACACACATGCTACGTTGCAGCACTCGACTCCCTCACCTTCTCTTTCCCACAGTGTTGCCATATTGAAACTCAGGGGATACCGTGCTTTTAAACCAAAAGTTACCGTGTTTGGAGGGATGTTCAATTTAAAAAGTATTGCAAAAGCAAGCAATGGATGTGTTAATGAGGGGATATTTTGAGATAAAATAATTTATATCACATGCGTTTACAATGTTTATTAAATAAAATTTATTTTGTATGAACTATATATAAAAAAGACACATTTAGGATTTAGCATGCAAATAGCGAGCTTAAATATCTTGTTCATTGTCAATGAAAATATCAACATTTTCATTAATGTTTAGATACATATTTGAATTCACGTTAGTGATCATTTCGTGCGTGGGTTGAAAATTAAAACATGTTCCTTCTTCTTCCTTAACCATCTGGCTGGCTAATAAACACCCTTTTATCGAATTTGTGACCATTTTATTCCTCGTTTTAGTTTTTACTAAATTCACCTTACTAAATATTCTTTCACACACAGCATTCGAGTGAGGTAATGAGAGAATTGTTAAGACAAACCTAGAAACATTTCTGAACAGAAAAATCCCAGAAGGCTTATAATTCAAAAGGTATATCCAAAAATTATCTATTGTAAAGGTGTCTAAATTTGATTCATTAAACACATAAGAGCTTAATAAACGTCACTCGTTATCAATAGCCTGATGATTATCTTCAGACAGTATTTTTTCAATTATTTTAAAATAATTTAAAAATACAAACAGTGAAGGATATGATTTTCTCGTTACAGTTTGCATGGCATAGTTTGGTTTAAATATATATAATTTTTCTAAAATTGATTGAGGATTAAAATTAAACCTTTTTCTAATTTCAAAACATAACGTTGATAAAAAACTTTTAGATTTATTAAAAAAGTAAACAATTAAATCTTGTCTACTTTGAATATCTGTATTAGTTTGGAGTTCATTTAAAACTTTAATGCCTAAATAGATAGAGTCGTTGTTTAAAAAATAATCGGAGTTATTTGGATCAACGTCAGCAAGAGATCTTTTTGTAACGTATTCGTTGTTCATATAACATAACAGTAATTCTTTATATATACTACTCACTTCAGAATATAAATCTGCTAAAAGAATTTTATCTGACTGAAACCATTCATTTAGCTTTACGATTTTTGGCAATACGAAATCTAACAACAAAAAATATAATTTAATGAAAGGGTCATTTAAGGCATTTAAAATTTGATCAACCGATAACAGTTTTTCGGTAAAAGATCGGTCAGTAAAATATAAAACTAATGCAGGCCACTGCTCCAGAATTCTCCTCACCACTGCGAGTAAGGACAGCCAACGGGTCTGCGATGGGTGAAGTATTTTATGTATTTTCATGTCGATAAAAGTCTGGAATTGTTGAAGTTCATTCTGTCGTTTGGAGCTTGACTAAAAAATAATTCCTGTTTTATTATAACATTGCTAGATATCGGCATGTCAATTTTATGATTTTACTCACCTTAAAAAATTCATATACATTCCTTGCAAGGTTTTCGCAGCTTCTGGGTAGCTCCTTACATGCATTACTTGCTCAAATATGAAGAGAATGGCAGATGCATTTTACGATACATATTCCTGGACATTTTTTCCGAAATCGTGAAGCAACTGAATTAAATTCCCCCATCATGACATAACAGCCATCTGAGCCAAACCCACATATATTTTCTGTACTCGGAACTCCACAATCTTCAAATGATTTTATTATGATGTTAAAAATGTGTTCACCTGTTGCCTCAAAATTACATTCTTGATCTGGAGAAAAAACTGGCAATAAATCCCACAAAACTGTTGTTAATTTTAGTTTTTCCTCATTGAAAAACCTGACAACAATACAAATGGTTTTAGATGAAGCAATATCTGTGGATTCATCCACTAAACAACTGAATTTGTATTTAGTAAGCTGCTTTTGTAAATCGGTTTTATGTGTTTTTCCAATAACATTCGTTACTATTGCGTGAGCCTTTGTTCGCTTAAGTGATAAATTTTTTGCAACATTAGAATCCTTAAAAATACATTTTAAAAGTGGGCACAGGTGATCCATCAACGAAAATGAAATATTATGCTCAGCAAGTAGGGCACATAGCTTTATTTCTGCTATTTTTGTAGCAGTATCGGTGTCATCGGTACTGCTTTTAAAATATTTACTTATCTTTGGTGTTGAAAATCCAACGTTAGTGGTATTTCCGACATGCGTTTTAGAAATCAAATGTTTCTTTATTGTTGACAGGTCAGCCACAAACTGTACATTACAAACCGCACACCATCCCTTGTAAACTGATTGTGCTGGCCTCAACCACGATTTAAATTGTGAATTTTTCATCCAATTTTGTACAAATTTTTGTTTGTGGTGTAACCTTTTCACTGCTTTAGTTTTTTGGGGTTTCTGGGTCGTTTCAGATAAATCTGATAAGTCACTATCACTCATAATGTAGTATACAGTACAATAATACCACAACTGTCTTATAGGCTTTAACCGATTAATAAGGAATGAATGACTAGTGGGAATGACAAATGTACGACAATACTAACCAGAGAAACCCCTCGGTTTTCTAGTAATTTCTACAAGTCGTACGTACGGTAAAGTATACAGCGTATACAGTAAATAGCTTATGCTATTGAAGGCTAGAGGGCAGAAGCAATTTAAATTTTTTATTTAACTAGAATTTATTTAGAAATTACCGTGTTATATTACACGGTATTACATTGAGGACCATGTGCCAGATTCTTACAGAATTTTCCGTGTAAACACGGTAATTACCGTGTATCTGACAACGCTGCTTTCCCATTAAACTACTACCACACCTCTCGCGCACTCACTTACTACCAACCTAAGCTCTACGTAAACCGAAATTCCCCGTCTTACAATAATAAATACTAAACAAGCATTACTTACACTTTTAAAATATAAAACTACCAGATATTAATATTCTAAATAAAAAATAAAAACAGAAATGATGGGGTAATAATAATAATAAAGTAAACTAATTTATAAACTAATAATTTGAATGTAATGTAGGAATAATAAAGGTTTGGTAAGAGATGATAGAGATTTCACAAGGTAATGTTGCACCAACAATAATAGCAAGCAGAATGATTTCTTCAAGTACATTCATTTTATTCATTCAAGAGAAAAAAAGAGTGGGATTAAGTAAGTAATGACTAACACACCATAGAAAAACATAAACAAAAAAAATAGTCTCCTGAATAAGAGCAGGTATAAATTGGTAAAATAGTAAATATCTGTGGCATTACTTTAAACAATCATTTTAACAGTCTAATTAAATGTTATTATATTATAAATAATGTGTATATGAAGCAATTATGCATTTTAAATATTTTGTTTAACAATTATTAATTTAGTTACATATTTTCACGTATGTATTAAAACAAAGTACTTCGCCATTATAAAATTGATGACGACGACGTATAATTAAATTAAAAGATAGAGGCTTTCTTTTAAATGAATAAAATAAGTCATTTAAGAGAATGCTTAACCAAAAATAGTTTTTGCAAGTACAAAGCCTATCCCGAACTTTGTCTTCCGCACACTCGATTATTTTTGTATCTTTGTTTGGGAATAGGGTAAACCGGCTGGAACTAGATAAACAAAATAAAAGCGGAATCCGGCGACATGTTGTCCAAACTTATGAAAATTATTAATAAGTGATTGCATTATGTTTATAGAACTTTTTCACAAATAAAATAAAATTAAATTGATTGATTAAAAATTACTACTTAGTACATATTTAATTTATAGTATTATCATCATGATTAATTATTAATTAAAAGCTTGTCCTTTAAAAATGTAACATATTCGATTATAAATTCACCTCGGATGGTTTCCTCGTATAAAAACTGGTCATGCACCCTCGTAAAAAAATATATGTGGTTGAAGTTAGATTCAGATTTAAACCCACACCGGATTCAGATTCATAAAATTACAGTTTACCAATCACGTAGTGAACATAAATTTAACAGTGTGAACACAATAAATTTTTAAAACAGTAATTTTTACCACTAAACTAAGGATTTAACATCTCAACCTCTAGTGAATGTCGCACGCTGGAACTAGGCTATATAATTTGAATAGGTACCCTAGTACATAACCTGCATATGAGCACCACAGATTTACCGTAGGTGTGGGGTGAATTGTTTAAATGGACTCATTTTTACCACCAAACAAATTTAATTAAGTTTTCGTTGTTAACTGACTTAAATTGTTTTAAATGACATATTGTATTACTTTTCATTACTGGACTTGTAGTTATAAACAAGAAACATTCGTAGTTTCTTGTTTACTTTTTCTTGTTGCAAATTTTCACTGCGAATTAGCACAACAATAATGTCTAAAATAACACAAATGCTATTTTTATTAATTTTAGTCTTGTATCGATAATTTGACAGCACTTTCATCAAATGTACGACAAATGTTTTAACGATAATGACATCAGTTAAGCTCTTATTCTTGTCTTATAAACAGGGCCACCCTAACCACAGGGCTAACTGGGCTTTAGGCCTAGGGCGCCAGACCTTAGGGGGCGGTTTTTGACACGAAATATATGTAGCCCCACTTATATTTAATTTTTTTGCGGAATAAGGGCGCATTGGTATGTGTAGTCCACGACCGTAAAATTTCTTGGGACGGCCCTGCTTGTCAATAATTGTAGCATACTTTTAGGTAGGCATACAAAGTCATGCTATTGAGACTGAGAATTTCCTAAAATTGCATAAAAATAAGCAAATGATGTAGCATCGTGCATTGAAGATATTAATTCAAATAAAGATATGGTGAGTCCATTGACATTGATAACTCCTACATTATAAAATGCCCGTCTACCGTTTTTTAACGGGCGTCCAAAGAGCTTCTTGTAGCATCAAAGAAAATTCTTGATTTTGTACCTTTTGGTACTACACCGTTTACTGTCTCTTTGGAAAACAAATATATTAAAATTCTACCATTAGGTAATTGAATATATTTTGAAGTATTAGGCTCTTCATTTACTGATGTCAATAACACATCGGTATAGTCATCAATATCCTATGATACCTTATATATCTAATATACCTTCTGATTTAGCTTTACTTTTGATTTTTTGATAAACTGCTAAAGATCGGACGTTTTGTATATTACCATCCCTAGCCGCAATAACGTTCATATTATTGACGTCATCTGTTCTTACCCTGAATGTCGAATTTCTTTCAAGTTTTCTTTAGTCGGTCCCTATCCACACTACGAATTTGGTACGCGTAATTTCTGTTCTGGTGATTATTGAAGTTATTGTCATATTTAATTGTGACTTTTGAATGAATTAGCAGAAAAACTATACCCAAATCTAATTTTTTTGCAGCCATCATGTTTATATCGCCCATACTCTACAATATTTGTGTTATCCCCTTTAATATGTTATTAATAGTTAGATATCACATGTGTGTAACATGTGATATCTAATGTGATATCTTAATAAAATTTGTTTTAGATTTAACCTTCTTTGTTGGTAGTGATTCCTGGTTTGATCAAATCCTTGTATAGAATGCTCAATTCTAAAATCAAAACGAGTTTTCTCTTCTTTCAGTAGAAAACATGATTTAGAGCTAAAACAGGTGATGAGCTTGTAGATGAATATGTTGAAATGAGACTGCAAACATTTTCTCCTGCATATTTTTACTGATAACATTCGTAGCAACGAGTGAATGAAAACTTTCGTGACAATGTCAAAAACCGTCGTCGACAGTTTTTATTATTTTATTTACGATGTTAATATTACAATAGTCAATGCTTAACTGCTATTTATTAATTTTATTCTAACTTATTACCTATAGTGCTTAATCATCACATTCTTTCATATAATAATAATAATAATAATAAATGACTTTATTCAAACCAGCGTGAAGTACAAAAGAGAAGGAACAGTGTACAAAATTATCAATATTATAAAAAAAAAGTAGGAACTGGACAGAAAACTGTCATAAAATATATATGTGATATACACAATAACTAATTAAAAACTGCCGGTTTGAAAAGACGAAGTTCAGAGAATATCGTATCTCTGCACTTAACCCTTACCCTTATTTTATTATCCAACTATATATCTATATTATGTATATTATGTATATTATGTGAAATGTATATGATAATGCAATATGTCCCAATTTCACTCGCGTTCACTAACTTTTTGTTTGTTACATTAATTTGTCCATTACACCTTCCTTTTTATGAGAAAAAATTAAATAATAAAAAGTAAATAAGTGTTGAATAATTTTGAATATTGCTAATTTTATTTGGTACGGGGGAAATACCTTCTGATGATATTACATGTCCCAAATATAAAGCTTCTTTTTTTAAAAATTGACATTTACTCGGATTTAATGTAAAATTTACATCACCAAGTCTATTGAAAATTTTTATTAAATTTTGCGTATGATTTTGCAAACTATTTCCAAATACGATAAGGTCGTCGAGAAAAACAAAACAAGATTAATAGTTTAATTTAGGCCATAGCGATTGTCATCATCCTTGAAAATACAGTGGGGATAGTTTTTAAACCCATCGGCAATCTTGTTATTTGAAACTGTCCCTTGCTTGTAGTAAATGCTTATTGATACATTAAATACATGTGATGTTACTCAAAAGGATCGATCTAGAGATGTTGAATCCTATGATTTTCCTGTTAGAGAGAATTTTAATGAGAACTTTAATGGAAGGAGAGATTTGCAGGAGATTTTAACAAGGAAAACTAAAAACAAAAGTGATGTGGAAACCAAAAGGGTCAATAATAAAAGAAATAGGCAGGATAGGAAAAATAGTAATTTGAGGTTAGTTGGAAAAGAGGAGGATGACGATGAAGATGGAAGAGGGGCTCCAAGGATTTTAATGCAACAGAGTTAGCTAATAAGTTATCAGAAACTAAAGAGGATTTGTTGGGTATGTAATACATTTTTGTTAATATAAAGGATTGTTTCTCAACCTTTTTGAACGCAATGCCCCCTTTAATTAGGTGAGCTTATTTATTAATTTCAGATAGCAACACTACGCAGTCGGCAGAATCATTTACTTAAAAATGTTTTATTATCTCACATCTTGGAGGAATAATCGTATAGTTATCAAATTAGATGCTAAATTAAGTACAATTTTTTGAGAGTTATTCCAAAACGCTAAGAACAATTTTTCAAAACCTATTGTTGCATTATGTTTCATAAAGAAGTCTGATCCTATGATACCATTAATTCCGGATTTAAGATCTTTCAATATTAAACATTCGTGTTTAATTTGAATATTTTCAACATTTAATGACGTATTAGTTGATCCGATCGATTGTGTTGACCCAGAAATTCCATTTATAATTATATTTCGTTTAGTATTAATATATTCATTACCATTTAAACTATCAGAAAAAAAATGCTGACTGACGCGCCTGTGTCCAATAAAAAAAATAAGTCTTCTATTTTATAACGCATTTTAATACTTCATCTTCAGCCGAAAATGTTAAAGAGCGAAGCTACAGAAGAATGGAAAGTAATTTAAACATTTGAAATGTTGCACGTGGAAGTTAATTAAATAATTGAAATCGATGTCAATAGTTAATGATGAATAAGATAGATATTAAAATGTTAAAATATTATAAATTACTTAAGCGATACAACGATCTTGGCGGAACGAGAAGAAGAGACTGTCGTTCCGCCAAGATCGTTGTATCGCTTAAGTAATTTATAATATTTTAACATTTTAATATCTATCTTATTCATCATTAACTATTGACATCGATTTCAATTATTTAATTAACTTCCACGTGCAACATTTCAAATGTTTAAATTACTTTCCATTCTTCTGTAGCTTCGCTCTTTAACATTTTCGGCTGAAGATGAAGTATTAAACTTCGAAACCGGTCCCGATATAAATAATAAATTCAGCAAGTGCAAAGTTCGCTTTCGTCTTTTATTTTATTCAAAATTATTTGCTTGCAACATGGATCAATCTCAAAATTATTCAAATTTGGTCTATTATAATTATTTTAATAATATAATTTACCTCTATAATTTTGATTTCTAAATCTTAGAAAATTACCTCTACCATAGAAAATTGACTGTAAACCTCTACGGTGTACTTTATTTTGTTCGCGATTATTTACATGAAATACAGTTGAGGTCGTAATTCCATTTGAAAATGACTGAATTGCTATATTCTCGTTCATTGGGCGAAGATATATTACTAAATTTGGATCGTTACTGGCCTAGGCTAAAGTTAATTCACTTAAAAGCTGCTCAATTTCTGTACCACATTCGTCAATTGATTTTTCGCGTTATTTACATTGATGCAACTGATTAGATAAGGTAGTTGCTGATTTTCGAGAAATGAAATTATTTCTTATATCTTCCACAAGGTTGTCTATATTATACGTCCTATTTATTCTTTCTTCGGCATTTTCGGACAATCTAGTTTTTATAATATATTTAATTAATAAATTTTTATCATTCATATAACTCAATTGAATCTATAAGTTTTTTGGTAGTATCTTCATTACCGTCCATTGCCGGTAATAAGCTTTAACTTTATATAATCTATCTTCTGGAATATTTCTGATTTGTTTTAAAATTACACTAATTTCAGAATTTAAAGACTTAATTGTAGTTAATATATCTATATTATCAATTTCAGTGCTAACCTTCAAATTTAACTGTTTGAGTCTACCTAAAAACTGATCTAACTGACCTAAGTTTTTATTTATAAATTCTACGTTTTACGCTTGTCTTTATTATCTTCTAAACTATTAATTTTAAATAACTTTAATTCTTCTAGTAAATTTTCGAAATCTTGATCCGAGGCCATGGAGCTTGTTGGAGTTGTTTACGGTGACTGCTTTATTGATCTGCTCGAAGTGCCATCAATTCCTGGCTGCTCTGAATTTGACGTCTTATTCTTTTGTCCATAGATTTTTGAATGATTCCCATTATAACGAGTACCAGCAAAAGGATACCAACTTCTAACATTGTGAATGTTGCGGATGTACCATTTGTAATTCCACCGCTGTTTCTTGATTGAGCGACATACATGGCGATATAGATCGCCATGTAATAAGGTTCTGGTTCGATATATTTTAATTTTAATAAAAAATACCCATAAATTGTGTCGACAATTATTTTGTTAATATTACAATAGTTAATGCTTAACTGCTTCTTATTAATTCTATTCTAACTTATTACCTATAATGCCTAATCATCACATTCTTTCATATGCTACAATTTCACTCGCGTTCACTAACCTTTTGTTTGTTACATTAATTTGTCAATTACACGTCTTATTTGCCTTACTTCAGACGTGATAGGCGCCGATCGTTCCTTTGAGTAATGGGCCGACTGACACATCGAATTGAAGCAAGTAGATAGATAAACAAAGTTTTTTGTAACTATTTGAGGTTGGATAAACGACTTTTCGTCTACAAATTAGAATCAATTAAATAAATAAAAACATAGATAGACAAGTATTTTTCTATTATTATAATATTTTATTATATATAGGGCGCATTTATATTTTAAGGAGGATTTATTGTATAAACTGAACATAATGAGTATAATTAATTAAAAACTTGACAACTATCGCTAACTAATTATAATTATTGTTAATCATAAATTACTTGTGTTCTAAAATAGAAAGTTTATTGCTTCTACCGCGACTGTTAAAGTTTTGCGAAACTTTTTAACGTTCTTTGTATATTAACGTTCTGATTAATAAATGAAGCATGAAACGTTGATGGTCTTTGCACACAGAAAACCAGTCTGGGTACTTTGTAATACACAGTCTTGTAAACATGTCTGTTGTACATATTCCTCATCAGTGGCACTATCAGTAGTTATCGATGTTGTACTTAAAGAAGTTGACCACTCGGAAAAATTATGTTTTGGCCCCCGACATTTAAGACATATTCAGAAGTAATTTCATAACTTCTGGTCTTTGGCGCCTTTAACAAATTCCACACAGCATTGCTTTTAAAGACAGCTTAAAAGTTGCGGACTGTAGGATTTTTGGAATATCCTCCACGCTGTCGATATATCGAAAGTTGATTTTCAAGAATATTTTGATTTAGTTTTGATGTCAGGAGATAATTATATCCTTTTCACTTTTATTTTTGATACAACCCTATAATCGAATTAGTAATATGCCATCAAAACATGGTGGCCTTTGAAAGCTACCCTTCTTTGAAACTTTTTTGATCTTTTTGATCACTTCAGTCGCTCTTCTCAAAGCATCAAATCCAAATAAGTTCTTCTGTGATAAAGCAGCACAACTTTTTTTTACTTCTAATTTGTTTGCTATTTAAAGCGTCAAACATATTATTGATAATGTTTTTAGGAGATTGTAGTGTGTTTTGCGCTGTTAGACTTTAATTCGCCAGTTTCGGCCGCAGTAAGTATTGCTGCACTCACAGTACGGCTTAAAACTTGAACAGTTAATTTAACATTCATTTTTTGGAATGCGTTGTTCATTAAACGCGTTTCCGTAAATTTCGACAATGTCCTACCTGTGTTACTCTCTTTAGCCAATTCGTACACTCCACGAATATCCGAAAATGAAATGAAATTATTATTATATATAAAATTTGCATCAAACAAATTATTTCGTATACTTTTTATGAGGTGTGATGCATCGTATAATGCAAAGTAAATTTTCTTATCTACTTTAAAAGATGGGTTCTTTGCTGATATGTTTAATAAATTATTTGATTTGTGGGGAACTGATCACATACAATTGCAACTATATTTAGTCCAATATTATTAACTGATGATAATGTCGTCTCTATATTTATTTTTAAGTTATTGGTCTTTATGCACTTGCATGTTAAATAAAATGATAGAGGAATTATCCAAGTCGAGTACAATCCTATTAGTGAAATAACCAAAGCTTCACTTGCTAGATTATTAGTTCGACCATGTTCTCCTAAATCTTCATATCCTTCAATGAATCCTTTATTTCTCGAATATTCAAGTTGTCGTTTAATCGCCATTTCATCAAAAACTAGCACGCATTCTTTCTCATGGTTAAACATGGCTCCTACTTTTATTTTCACTGTAGTAAGACGAACCTTATTCAACCCTGGTTGATGTTATTGTGTAGACAAACACCGAGAAATTGTAGATGGTGATGGTAATATCAGTCCTTTATTTCTCAAATATTTGTATGCAGAGGGTGACTTATAATGTAATCCAAGAGCAGCTACTTTTTTGTCTGAATGCCACGACCCTTGTATCATAATTGTATCATAAAATACAACTGCATTTTCGTAATGGCTCTTGAAACTAACGGTAAGTTTTCGACCTTTCGACTTACACTTAATTGCGTTCTAATTTTTTTTTGATGTTGCATATTATTTTCATCAACGGTAGATCTTTCTCGACTAGGGCCCATTACTACCATCTTTTAGTTAAAGTTATCTTATAGATAAACCCATCTACCAGCCAATCAGATCGCATAAAATAGCCGTAACCATGGTAACAATCTCTTAGATAGTTTAACTAGAAGATGGTAGTAACGAGCCTAGGAGATTGGTACAGCAGATGAGGATAGTTTTTTTAAAAGATCGACACTTCAAAAATGATCTTTGCAAATGGTGCGTTTCTGTTATTTAATAGAAAATATGTATAGTATAAACAAAGCGTATTTTACATTTTAATCTATAATAATAATAATTTAAGTAATGATAACGATTGCTGTACAATTTATTGGTGTCATATGATAAATCGTTTCAGATCATTTTCAGATTAAGTTTAAAATTAATTTTTAAAATTAATTAATTTACTAGATTAAATTTAAGTTGAAATTCAATTTTTACCTGAATTGTTGAGGGTTGGAAGAAACTGTGACAAACTTCAGTACATTTAATGGTCTTTTATTCAATTATAAACTGATTCAAAGATAAACTGTAAATATAACATTTACCAAATTGAACAATGTAAACTTCTAAATATTAAATAAATCGTAAAAAAGTGAATACTTACCGTAAAAAAATTTAAGAAATTAACATAAAAATGTATATCAAATTCAACTGTATAATTATTATACTTCGAACTATTAAAATTAATAAAGTTATTCCGAATCTCACTATTTCATTTAGTGAGATTCCATAATTAAAAAATAATCTTTCTTTGACCTAATAATTTCCTTTCCTATATTTGTAACTGTTTTGAATTTAATAAAATTACACTATTTGAAAAATGATCACTGATAATCACAATTCAAATCTCTCGATCAGGTTGAATCAAACTCGTCAACAAAACTCGATGACAAAAGACAATTTATTTATTTTAAAACAAGCACACTTATAAAATTATGATAAAAAAAGTTTTACATGAATACATGATTAAAAAAAAAGAAAAGGAAAAAGATTTGCGGAGTGTTACCATTGAATTAAAGAAAATGAAATTAATTTTCTTTTGTGCGTGTGAGCACCTTGATTAGAATTTTTAAATTCTTCGCGCGTGCGGGCGCGATCGGAACATTCCGCCGGCCTTGCCGAAGCTCGTCGGCAATACTCGAACCAAATCGAAACAAACCGAGCAGAAGTCCGTTAAACAAAGAAAATAAACCGTTGCGTTTGAAATGCGTTTGCTCCTCAGAGCGTCCAAAATGAAAGAAGTGACAAAAGTTTTGAGTTTAAAGACCAAAATTATGAACTTTAACACAAAAAAAAGGTAAGAATAATAAATAATTCATAACAAAATTAAAAAAAGAAAAAAAATTTGTTTACAATTTGAAATTAACAGGGGAGAACAGACAATTTGACAATGGGTCGCACCAATGTCGTGGTGGATGTTTTTATGGTTGCAACCCGAATAAGTCCATCAGCCCCCGGATGCAATTCCACAACTCGCGCCATCAGCCACTTTGAAGGAGGTAGACGCTCATCCCTGACTAAGACCAAGTCTCCCACAACAGGTAAGCTTCGCCCCTCGAACCACTTTGTAGCGTTCTGGATTGACTGGAGATAAAACTGATGCCATCTCTTCCAAAAATCATCAACCATCCTTCGTAATAATTGAAATCGGGTTAGTCGTGAGAGTTTTTCATTCAGTAACGATGGCTCTGGGATTGCAGAAAGAGAGGATCCGATTAGAAAAAATCCAGGGGTTAAGGCATCATAGTTATCGGGGTCATCAGTAATGGCACATAAAGGTCGAGAATTCAAAACTGCTTCGATTTGTATGAGGACTATTGTAAACTCCTCGTAAGTGAGAAGCGAAGAACCAACAACCTTTTTTAAATGGGTTTTTATAGATCGTACTCCGGCCTCCCATTTTCCCCCAAAATGTGGCGCTGCTGGTGGGTTAAACCTCCATATCGTTCCATCCTCACACAAAACATCAGCAATTCGTTTCCATTCCGCTGAGGCAGCACTAAATAGGGATCTGAGTTCCCTGTCAGCACCGATGAAGTTGGTTCCGTTGTCGCTAGAAAGGGATTTACAGAGTCCTCATCGTCCCGTGAATCGCTTGTATGCCATGATGAATCCATGGGTCGTATAATCGGTAGCTACTTCCAGGTGAATTGCAGAAGTAGCTAAACAGACGAACAATACTAGGTAACTTTTATATGTTTTACCACCTCGTCCTCTTAATGTTGTCAGTTGGAATGGTCCCGCATAATCGACTCCCGTGTGAAGGAACGGCCTTGATGGTGTGACCCGATATGGTGGAAGTTGACCCATCAGCTGTTGACTTGCTTCTATTCGCTGTCTGACACAGATGATACACCGATGTATGAAAGATCGAACAGGGATACGGCCTCCGACAATCCAAAATTGCCTCCGGATGGATGAAAGTGTGAGCTGCGACCCTCCGGGTAGTGTCCTCTGATGATGAGCGTCGATAATGAGAGTAGTTAGATGAGATTTCTTCGGAAGAATCACTAGATGTTTCTCGTCCCAATCCAACGTCGCGAACCGGAGACGGCCAGTGATCCGCAAAATGTTGTCATTATCGAGAGGGAATTAATCGGTATAAACAGCTAGATTTGTTTATTATTCTTTTCTCCTGGAGAGCGCGAATTTCTGTCGGAAAGTGTTCCTGTTGTACTTCTTTAACCCAAAATAAATTATTTTATTTATTATAAAATTTTATTTTTTGTTATTGCACGAAAACACCATGATGTTATTCGTAAAAGTTTGGTTAAAGCTGAATAATTTTCTTTAAGGTCCCAGCGGTTGGTTGTGGCGACATTGCTGGAAGCAATGTTTCTTTTTTCTTTATCTGCTTCCGAAGACATTGAAACAGGATGTGAAGGCTAATGGTTTGCGGTTTTGCTTAGCCAATGAGGACCGGACCACCAAACCGTTTCCTCCTGAAGGCGACGAATTGGAACTTCACGCGAAGCAAGATCCGCAGGGTTATCTTCACCGGGGACATATGACCAATGAGCTTCAGGTAGATCTTGTATTTCGATTATTCGATTTCTAGTATAATCTTTCCATCGACTTGGGTGGCTTCGTATCCAAGAAAGGGCGACCGTTGAATCAGTCCACAGATGTATAGGATGGTTACCGAGCTCCAGAGCACTCGCGACGCGTCTAACTAACCGCACCAGAATTACCGCCGCGCACAATTCGAGTCGCGGAATCGACACTACTTTTAAAGGAGACACTTTGGTTTTAGAACACAGAATCATTACCCGCACCTCCGCCAATTTTTCGACTCGGAGATAGACGACCGCTCCGTACGCGCTATTCGTCGCGTCAGAAAATCCGTGAAGCTCGATGCTCCGAGACTCACGATCGTAATTAATCTAACGCGGAACGCGAATTGTAGGTATTTGATTAATGTCTTGTAAAAATGAAATTCATTTATTTTTCAAATCGGTAGGAAGTTTTTCATCCCAGTCGAGACCACGTACCCAAAGTTCCTGCATGAATATTTTTGCAACGTTAATAAATGGTGATAAGAAACCGAGGGGGTCGTAAAGTCGCGTAATAAATGAGAGAACCGATCTCTTTGTTGCCTTTGTGTTAATTTCCGCTAAATCATCGATTACGAATAAAAATTGATCCGTGTTATTGTTCCAAATCAATCCTAAGGCCTTCGGAGAATCGTGATCGTCAATGGAAGCTGTTCCGGTTACTGAAACGTCACTTATGGGTAATTGTTTAAGCATTTCGGGATTGTTAGACATCCATTTACGCGCATGGAAGCCGCCGGCCGTAAGAATACTAGTCAATTGCGCGATACCGTTGGTTGCCTCACTTAAATTTTCAGCGCCCGACAAAATGTCGTCGACATAAGTGTTATTTAAAAGAATTTCCGCACCGCGTGGATATTTATTTAAATGTTCGTCAGCTAATTGTCGTAGGCAACGAATTGCCAGGAACGGAGCACACGACAGGCACGACAGGTAAATAATAATTTAACGTATTCAAATTCCCGGAAGTCATTTCCATATGACCAAGAGATTCGTATTCCCGCATAAAGTCACGGTAAGAGATGGAAAGCTTTTCGTTATTTAAAAATCTTTGTTCTAATTTATTAAAGAAATTGACTGCAGTGTTATATGATGTTCCGAGGCAATTGGGGGGTTTTTTAAAGGGCAAACGTATCACGAAACCACCGTCTTCATCGCGAGAATACGACCGTAAAAAATGCTCCTCGCAAGCACGTTCATCAGAAGATAAACAGCTTAAAGTGCAGCAATTCTCCTCCTGCTTCCAAAAACGTTGAATTTCCTCTTGTAACTCACGATCTATCGAGCATTGAAAGCCATACGAGGCAGTGTCAATAGATTTTGAAGTTTCTCCCATGGAACCGAAAAGAATCCATCCATACAGGGTTTGTTGAGCAACCATGAGCCCGTTATTAAATTTAAGTATGTTGTCTTGTAGGATTTTGGTGTAAAATTGAACTCCCAAAATCAGATCGATTTTGCGGTTCGAATCGAATTCGGGATCAGCCAATGGAAGATCTACAACATCGACCGGTATAGATTTGGAATGTTGTTTTGGAAGATATGTGGTGAGTCGAGGTAAAATCAAAGTTTTTTCCTCTAAGGTGATAGACGGATCATATTGCGACGTTAACCGAACCGATACTATCCCGTTAGAGGTACATGTCTTTCCGGAAACCACACCGTTGATAGGAATTGTAGCAGCACGACGCGGGAGATGCAAAGTTTGTACCAACGATTCACTAATGAATGATACCTCTGATCCTTGGTCTATTAAAGCTCTGACAGTTATGAAATCACCGTCAATTGAACTGACCTGAATCAACGCCGTAGCCAAAAGCACTGAAGAACTGAGATGAGAAGAATGAACCGAATGGCTTGTCGATGGCTGAGAGGTATTTACTATGGTTGATTGTTTTGCAATATTCGTATTAGTTAATAGAAGCTTTTCCGGTGGAAAATCGTGTAATATTGTATGATGTGCTTTTTTACAGTTAAGACATCTAGCGAACACGCGACACGCGGACACAGGATGATGACCCAAGCAATTAAAACAAAGTTTGTTGGTCATCACGTATTCACTTCGTTGGCGAGGCGATTTTGCAATGAACTGAGAGCAACGATACAAACGATGTTCGTTTCCGCACAGCACGTATTTTATTGTTACTGGTGAGGCGTTATGCGATTTAAAATTAATTGGTTTTTGTTTTAAACTTGGAGAATGATACGAATTTTTTCCTTTTTCAGAAAGATTTTCGATTGCTTCCAATGTCAAAACACGCGCCGAATGAAAGTTCATGAAGTCAGTAAACTTAGAAGGATTGCGATGGTCACTAACTGACCTTTCCCATTCCTTAATAGAGTCTGCATCGAGTTTTCGCACGATTAAATAAATTAGAAGGCAATCCCAATGCTCGACAGGGCAACCCAGCGACTCCAAGGCACCAAGAGCCTCTTTAACTTCCCCGATCAACCGATTCAACTCTACGGACGATTCAGCCTTCAAAGGTTTTTCTTAAATTCACTCCAACAATCATTTATTCGTTCGAGACGCGCTTTTAAAGCCCCAACCGTCCGCTTAGGAATTGCTAATTTCTTGGCATTGTCCAAATCACGCGAGATTGAAGCAATAAGTTCGTTCTGCCGTTCGAAGACCGGCTCGAGTTCTTTTCCGGAAGTAGATTTCGCCATGGTTTTACGCGCGAAATAGAATAAAAAATTAATTTAGAAAATATGTAATTGTTTATATGAATGTACTACGTAATTTGTTAAGTCTTAAATAAAGTAATTTTGGCGTTCAACTCACAGATGTCCTGTCCTTTTGAATGATTAAAAAATAAAGTATATCTTCAACACAAACCGAGCACACGGCGACGGTAATGGCTGTCGCGCAAACTGAACGAATTTTATTAAAGTCTATAAATCGCACTAAATCGCGGAGATCCGGCTCGAAGGACCAAAAAATAATGTTTTGAATTTAATAAAATTACACTATTTGAAAAATGATCACTGATAATCACAATTCAAATCTCTCGATCAGGTTGAATCAAACTCGTCAACAAAACTCGATGACAAAAGACAATTTATTTATTTTAAAACAAGCACACTTATAAAATTATGATAAAAAAGTTTAACATGAATACATGATTTAAAAAAAAAAGAAAAGGAAAAAGATTTGCGGGGTGTTACCGTTGAATTAAAGAAAATGTGTGGGCGCGTTCGGAACAGTAACAGTTATAGGATCATTCTCTAAATGAAAGATGTTTGCGTATTTTGCACAAATTTTGTGAATTGGCTCTTTTTCCTCACTGCTTAAATGTTTAGTGTCTAACAAATTAAGTAAATTATCTACCCTTTCTGCTGAAATTTTATTATCATTGAAATTATATAATTGATAATTTGTTAATTTAGATGTGCTAGGCTGAAAATTTTTAATTTTTACTTCATTTTCATTTATGTTCATAATACGTATTAGTATCATGTGTGTGTTTGGACGAACAATGACTGCCGCTATAAATACTCCTTTATAGATTTCAGATGGCAACACTACGCCGTCGGTAGAATCATTTACTTAAAAATGGTTTATTATCTCACATCTTGGAGGAATAATCGTATAGTTATCAAATTAGATGCTAAATTAAGTACAATTTTTTGAGAGTTATTCCAAAACGCTAAGAACAATTTTTCAAAACCTATTGTTGCATTATGTTTCATAAAGAAGTCTGATCCTATGATACCATTAATTCCGGATTTAAAATCTTTCAATATTAAACATTCGTGTTTAATTTGAATATTTTCAACATTTAATGACGTATTAGTTGATCCGATCGATTGTGTTGACCCAGAAATTCCATTTATAATTATATTTCGTTTAGTATTAATATATTCATTACCATTTAAACTATCAGAAAAAAAATGCTGACTGACGCGCCTGTGTCCAATAAAAAAAATAAGTCTTCTATTTTATAACGCATTCTAACATAATTCATTCCATTCATACTTAAGATAACATGTTTATTTCCGAAAAAACCGATTGGTGGCTACATCTTCTTCAGAAAGTCCCTCCTGAGTTTTCGCGACGAATGTGCCTCCGTGGTTACGAGCATGGGTATAATCTGTACCACGAGAAGTGAAGATAACTCATCGCCTAAACGTGTACGGAACAGACGCACGCGCTAGAAATCATTTCACGCTAACACACGACAACGCGCGAGTATAATATTTGTAATGTATGCGCATAATTCTTACTGAAATCGATGAGCCACATTCACTTCTTGTGGTACAGACTATATCGGTATGTCCACGTTGTGTAGCACCGCGACCTCGATAGTTCGGTCGAGTTTGTCTTCGATTATTAAAATAATTAATATTATTATTTGATGGACTGGGATTATTCAAATTTTGTCTATTATAATTATTTTAATAATATAATTTACCTCTATAATTTTGATTTCTAAATCTTAGAAAATTACCTCTACCATACAAAATTGACTGTGAACCTCTACGGTGTACTTTATTTTGTTCGCGATTATTTACATGAAATACAGTTGAGGTCTTAATTCCATTTGAAAATGACTGAATTGCTATATTCTCGTTCATTGGGCGAAGATATATTACTAAATTTGGATCGTTACTGGCCTAGGCTAAAGTTAATTCACTTAAAAGCTGCTCAATTTCTGTACCACATTCGTCAATTGATTTTTCAATTTTAATAAATTTTTATCATTCATATAACTCAATTGAATCTATAAGTTTTTTGGTAGTATCTTCATTACCGTCCATTGCCGGTAATAAGCTTTAACTTTATATAATCTATCTTCTAGAATATTTCTGATATGTTTTAAAATTACACTAATTTCAGAATTTAAAGACTTAATTGTAGTTAATATATCTATATTATCAATTTCAGTGCTAACCTTCAAATTTAACTGTTTGAGTCTACCTAAAAACTGATCTAACTGACCTAACTTTTTATTTATAAATTCTACGTTTTACGCTTGTCTTTATTATGTTTTAAACTATTAATTTTAAATACCTTTAATTCTTCTAGTAAATTTTCGAAATCTTTATCCGAGGCCATGGAACTTGTTGGAGTTGTTTACGTTGACTGCTTTATTGATCTGCTCGAAGTGCCATCAATTCCTGGCTGCTCTGAATTTGACGTCTTATTCTTTTGTCCATAGATTTTTTTGCATCGATTCTATACCATGTATCCAACGATTTCCATTATAACGAGTACCAACAAAAGGATACCAACTTCTAACATTGTGAATGTTGCGGATGTACCATTTGTAATTCCACCGCTGTTTGTTGATTGAGCGACAATAATTTCTTTTTCTTGTTTGGATTGATTGTACCCCATTTTTTTTATTTTAATTTTTATGGTTTTGCAGCTAGCAGGATCGCCATGTAATAAGGTTCTGGTTCGATATATTTTAATTTTAATAAAAAATACCCATAAATTGTGTCGACAATTATTTTGTTAATATTACAATAGTTAATGCTTAACTGCTTCTTATTAATTCTATTCTAACTTATTACCTATAATGCCTAATCATCACATTCTTTCATATGCTCCAATTTCACTCGCGTTCACTAACCTTTTGTTTGTTACATTAATTTGTCAATTACACGTCTTTTTGCCTTACTTCAGACGTGATAGGCGCCGATCGTTCCTTTGAGTAATGGGCCGACTGGCTGACACATCGAGTTGAAGCAAGTAGATAGATAAACAAAGTTTTTTGTAACTATTTGGGGTTGGATAAACGACTTTTCGTCTACAAATTAGGATCAATTAAATAAATAAAAACATAGATAAACAAGTATTTTTCTATTATTATATTTTATTATATATAGGGCGGATTTATATTTTAAGGAGGGATTTATTGTATAAACTGAACATAATGAGTATAATTAATTAAAAACTTGACAACTATCGCTAACTAATTATAATTATTGTTAATCATAAATTACTTGTGTTCTAAAATAGAAAGTTGATTGCTTCTACTACGACTGTTAAAGTTTTGCGAAACTTTTTAACGTTCTTTGTATATTAACGTTCTGATTAATAAATGAAGCATGAAACGTTGATGGTCTTTGCACACAGAAAACCAGTCTGGGTACATTGTAATAATTTTATTTTTAATTTTTTTTCTAAAAATTTAAATAACCCTCGTTTACTTATTGCCTTTTTTATATGCTTAGCAAACGTATCCATACATAATTTAATTAGTGACCTTTGCAGACGTGATGGATTTTTTGAGGGCAGTGGAGATTCATATTATAATTTTTATAAAATATTAAAATGTCATTATTACGTACAGACATTATTACGTTCATTTTCCTTGATCAATAGGCTACAACACTTTTTTGCTATATATCCCGCGAAATATACAGTTGCACAGTCTTGTAAACATGTCTGTTGTACATATTCCTCATCAGTGTCACTATCAGTAGTTATCGATGTTGTACTTAAAGAAGTTGACCACTCGGAAAAATTATGTTTTGGCCCCCGACAGTTAAGACATATTCAGAAGTAATTTCATAACTTCTGGTCTTTGGTGCCTTTAACAGATTCCACACAGCATTGCTTTTAAAGACAGCTTGGAAGTTGCGGACTGTAGGATTTTTGGAATATCCTCCACGCTGTCGATATATCGAAAGTTGATTTTCAAGAATATTTTGATTTAGTTTTGATATCAGGAGATAATTATATCCTTTTCATTTTTATTTTTGATACAACCCTATAATCGAATTAGTAATATGCCATCAAAACATGGTGGCCTTTGAAAGCTGCCCTTCTTTGAAACTTTTTTCATCTTTTTGATCACTTTAGTCGCTCTTCTCACAGCATCAAATCCAAATAAGTTCTTCTTTGATAAAGCAGCACAACTTTTTTTTACTTCTAATTTGTTTGCTATTTAAAGCGTCAAACATATTATTGATAATATTTAAGAAGATTGCAGTGTGTTTTGCGCTTTTAGACTTTAATTCGCCAGTTTCAGCCGCAGTAGGTATTGCTGCACTCACAGTACGGCTTAAAACTTGAACAGTTAATTTAACATTCATTTTTTGGAATGCGTTGTTCATTAAATGCGTTTCCGTAAATTTCGACAATGTCCTACCTGTGTTACTCTCTTTAGCCAATTCGTACACTCCACGAATATCCGAAAATGAAATGAAATTATTATTATATATAAAATTTGCATCAAACAAATTATTTCGTATACTTTTTATGAGGTGTGATGCATCGTATAATGCAAAGTAACTTTTCTTATCTACTTTAAAAGATGGGTTATTTGCTGATATGTTTAATAAATTATTTGATTTGTGGGGAACTGATCACTACAATTCGTCTATATTTATTTTAAAGTTATTGGTCTTTATGCACTTGCATGTTAAATAAAATGATAGAGGAATTATCCAAGTCGAGTACAATCCTATTAGTGAAATAACCAAAGTTTCACTTGCTAGATTATTAGTTCGACCATGTTCTCCTAAATCTTCATATCCTTCAATGAATCCTTCATTTCTCGAATATTCAAGTTGTCGTTTAATCGCCATTTCATCAAAAACTAGCACGCATTCTTTCTCATGGTTAAACATGGCTTCTACTTTTATTTTCAAGTTCTTTATTTCTCAAATATTTGTAGGCAGAGGGTGACTTATAATATAATCCAAGAGCAGCTAAATGTCTTAATCTAAATCTGAATGCCACGACCCTTGTATCATAATTGTATCATAAAAAACAACTGCATTTTCGTAATGGCTCTTGAAACTAACGGTAAAGTTTTCGACCTTTCGACTTACACTTAATTGCGTTCTAATTTTTTTTGATATTGCATATTATTTTCAAGAACGATAGATCTTTCTCGACTAGGTACAGCAGATGAGGATAGTTTTTTTAAAAGGTCGACACTTCGAAAATGATCTTTGCAAATGGTGCGTTTCTGTTGTTTAATAGAAAATATGTATAGTATAAACAAAGCGTATTTTACATTTTAATCTATAATAATAATAATTTAAGTAATGATAACGATTGCTGTACAATTTATTGGTCTCATATGATAAATCGTCTCAGATCATTTTCAAATCAAGTTTAAAATTAATTTTCAAAATTAATTAATTTAATAGATTAAATTTAAGTTGAAATTCAATTTTTACCTGAATTGTTGAGGGTTGGAAGAAACTGTGACAAACTTCTGTACATTTAATGGTCTTTTATTCAATTATAAACTGATTCAGAGATAAACTGTAAATATAACGTTTACCAAATTGAACAATGTAAACTTCTAAATAATATTAAATAAAACGTAAAAAAGTGAATACTTACCGTCAAACATTTTAAGAAATTAACATAAAAATGTACATCAAATTCAACTGTATAATTATTATACTTCGAACTATTAAAATTAATAAAATTATTCCGAATCTCACTATCTCATTTAGTGAGATTCCATAATTAAAAAATAACTTTTAAACGACTTCTATTTTGTAATTTCTAGGATTCTTAATTATTTCGAAATGTTGAAGTTTAATGTGTTTGTCTATTTGTTATGCACTTTCTAGCTTTTTTCGCACAAACCAATGATATCATTCCTAGACAGGCGTCGAATCAACCTAGCAATACGAAGAAGTTAGGTTTTTACTCATTTGCTTCATGTCTTTAGTTAGATTAGCTAGATTGTGGTTGGGTGGGGATGATTAGCAATTTTGCTAAAATTTCTTGTTCTACGTCCTTAAAAGGCATTATTATACGCCCGAAGAAAAGTTATTTACGGTTGAAGCACTAACAGTGTTAAAAATTTCGATCTTATAGAGTTTTCATATCGTAAACAGTTTTGCTGGATGATTATTAACACCGCATGGAATTTTGCGAAATAAGTATGAACCAATGCCATCAAAATGAATTATTTGTAAACAACATTTCATCGGAATGTTCTAACGACAACATAATATCATCAGAAATTAAATATCGTCGCTTGAATGCAGAACTATACTATGTCCAAAAACTAAATTTTTCAGGAGACGGTTTTTCCTTTTTTAGGCTTATGTGAACGTTAAGTGAACGTCCAACTGTCTATATAATTCTTCTAGGTCTTCATTTGAGAGTGGTTGATCTTGGACTTCTAAATGTGCTGTGACTTCTTCAGCACTAACATCTTCCAATCCCAAATCACCTGCAAACCTAGTAATGTCTTCAACAAGATTGTCTTGTGGTACTTCTTCCAAATCAGGTATAAATGCAGGCAGAAGTTTACGCCACACTCCATTTAAACATTTTGCCGAAACTTCATCCCAAGCCGACTTTACATTCTTTATACATTTTAAAATATCGAAATACCGCCAATAGTCTTTGACTGTTTCATCAGTAGTATCCAAAACTCTTATCATTTCCAAAAAAGTATTGCGGAGATAATATGCCTTAAAGGTTGCAATTAACCCCTGATCCTTTGGCTGCAAAAGTGATTTGGATGCATATAAACAACTTTGACAGCCAATGGTGATTTGAATTCATCCAGATTTTGAGGATGTCCTGCAGCATTATCCAACAGAAGAAGTACCTTGGGCATTAATTTATTTTTTTCGCAAAAACGAAGAACATAGGACAAAAACAATTTGTATACCAATCGAAATATATAGCTTGGGTTACCCGTGCTTTTTTATTCCATTTCCAATAAACTAATATGTCTTTATTGAGACCTTTTAAAGCTCGCGGTGTTTGGGAATGGTACACCAACATTGGTTTCAGTTTCAACGTTCCTGAAACATTCGCTCCCAACAAAAGAGTTATTCTCTCTTTCACAACTTTAAAACCTGGAGCAGATCGCTCTTCTCCAGAAATAAATGTCCAAGCTGGTAATATTTTCCAATAAAGACCTGTCTCATCCACATTAAAGATCAAGTCAGGGGAATAGTTGCCTTGTTCTACATAAGCCTGAAATTCCTTGGGAAAAGCAGCTGCAGCCGCAACATCTGCACTTGCCGCTTCACCACATAATTTCACACTTCGACAGTTACTGCGTGTCTTAAATCTCATAAACCAACCCTTGCTTCCCAAAAATGTTCATCACCTCCATCGGTTTCCTTAAGGTAAGCATTATCCACCCATAACGTTAACAATTTTTCCATTTTTTCAAAAATTTTACCTCTGCTATAGCTTACATGTCTAACATTTTGTGATGTACATTGTTGAGCAGAGTATTTAATTTTTTCTACATTTTTCGTGATTGTGGTAACAGTTAATGGAGCTAAGTTTAAACAACTACAGACATTAGGGCGCGTCTGTCCATTTTCCATCCGTCGAAACACTTCCATTTTTGTTTCAAGGGAAATGGATTGCCGTACCTTCTTAACACGGTGGGTTAAATCTGCTGCTTTTCGTTTAGTAGACATAGTAACCCTTCTTTAGTTTTGTATGAATACGGGGATACCTAAAATTTACTTTTTATTTTTTTTAATATTTTTATTTATTTCAATATTGTTTTACAAATATATAATACAAAGTTTACTAACAAAACTACACAATACAAAAACGAACCGCACAGAACAATGAAAATCGGTCTTTGTCATTGGGGATTCCCATAACGAAATAGTAAACTTTGGACCGGCCTAATTGTGAAATGGCGTAAATTGAGCCGGCGTGAACCGAGGGCTACCTGTAGCTAAAAAGAAACGGAAAATACAAATTCTAAAACACTAGAGATAGAAAAACAACTTAGTTATCATCGTCTTCTTCATTTACACTTTTATTTGTAAATGGTAGTTGTTTAAAATAATCGTGATAATGAGCTGTAATTTCACCTTTGAGACAAAGATATTGCAAATGGCCGTATTTTTTTTTGGAATAGGATTTTTGTTTATATAAAGTGGTTTAAGCTCTATAACATTAATATCAATTTCACCCAAAGACTTTTGAATTAAATTCAATCCTGTAAATTGGTCTTGTTGGTAGTTTTTTTTTTTTAATAGATAATTTGGTTATTCTGGATCAAATAGAAGTATTTTAAATTTGATTATAAATACTGTTTCATTCTCTGTATCTTTATCAAAATTTATAGCAATATTACTTTGTAGTTTTTTTAAATCAAACACATCATTTTGTATCAACTCATAAAATATGTAGAATGGCGCCTTTCTTTTTGCCGTTCGTACTACTGAGCACCATTGCTCTGGTAAATAAATAGGAATATTTCTGGCAGCTTTTTCGATTACACTGTGAACATTGTTCCCTTCGTGTTGTGTGTGACCGGGTTCTAGAAAAGTATGACGTATTTCGATAACGTACTTCTGTGTTAGGAAATCATTGGGCATTTTTTAATATAAATTTAAACGGCAATAAATATTTAGACTTATTGTAGGACAATGTTATTCCTGTAATTCAGAAACAATTTGATCATGATAATATTTAGTTTCATCAAAGTGGGTATCGTGTAATACCCGTTACGATATTTTTGTAGTCTTTTTAAGTAATTCTGTTTCCGGGTATGGAAATTACCCGGAAACAGAATTACTGCTAACATTCGAAAATTTTTATAGCTGGTTAATTTCTGTTCAGCTCAAAAAGAAGGTTTATTTGAGCAATTATTATAAATAGATGAGCAGAATTTCAAGTTTGTTTCATTTGGAATGATCCGATGTAAAACTGTAAATGATTTATATCTACGTATAGACAAACAAATTATCTGTAATTTAATTAATAGCTTAGCACCAGATTAAATTGAATTTTGCATAATTACGTCATTTATTTCGTTTTTCCTTGAATTCGCCTTGAATTTGTACCTTATATTCAGTATCAGCTCAGACTTTGTTTACATTAAACAAAACTAATAATAATTTTTAAATATGCTTAAAGACGGAGTTATATGTTTGCCAAATGAAAATCAATTGGAACAAATTGAAGAGGAATTAGACGAAACTAACGAAAAACTCAAAACCCGTGTTCAATTAATTAACGAATGGCTAAAACATCAAAATCATTTACTTAGCGAAATCTGTAAGTAATCTGTTTTATTTCTGCGTAATCTTCGAAATCCAATGATGAAAAAATTTCAGATGAAAAATTAGGTGAAAATGCACAAACGTTTGTGCAAATTCGACGTAGGAAAAATCATCAAAAAGTTAGACCTTTATTTTATTTCAAGAGAAAAGTTTAATTTAATTTACGATAACCGCGAAATGAGCAGAGAATATTTGCAAACAATTTACATTTTAAAGTATGATTTTATTTAATCTCATTTTTTAATTAACATCATATTTTTAGATTATTGTGTAATTTACCCAATTTAACAGAAAAGGGCTACAGAATTGCTATAACACAGCCTAAAGATATCAACAAGTCAATTCAGTCTTAAAATATGGAACGATTCTTTGTAACAAACTAATTTATTAATAACATTTAAAGTAATATTTTTTTACAGTCGATTACTTATTATACGAAGATTTAAGTTCCGGCGTTAAAGCAATCTACGATTTTAAAAACGTAACTGCTTCATTATTGATTAAAGTAGATTTAGTGCCTGTGCGAAATTATGTTAAAATGTTCATGGTGTAGTGCTTTTTTTTCTTTAACCAAAAAAACCACAATTAACACACAAACACAGTCGATAGGTTCGGGCTCCAGTAACTTAGCGAAGAAGGGAGGGTACAGATGTAAAAGTATAATAGGGCACCACGAACTTAATCCGAAACCTATCAATACAAACCGTTGACACAGCAAGTTCGTATCCAAAATCAAAGGATAAGACATAATAAAAAACTAACATACATAAAAAAAGTCGATGTCTAAATAATTGATTGAAATAACTATATTTACAATAAACGTATGATATAATGATATATTTAATATCATTAATAAATCAAAAGGTGTCTCACGTAACTGATTCATTAGAACTTGTTTGAGTTCCACTACTCGTAGAGGCTTGAACTTTTGGTATCATGATTTGCTCATTCTGATCTTTTAACCTAAAATATTTTCAAGATGGCCACCACTTCCGGTCTACCGGAAGTAGACCTCAATTTCGTTATTTTAAATGGAATGCTATAGTTTTTATTACACCGTTCAATTGTACGTAAGAAAATATATTGACTTTGATAACAGTTGTTGGTATCAACCGGTTTTTGTTTTCGAGTTATTTTGATTTTAAGTGTTTTTTGTCAAATATCATCATGCTCTTTACAAGCCCGTATCTCAGCCAACGCTAATTCAAAAACGTTTTCCATTGGTACGATAACTCTTCATATGCTGTTAAATAGATTGTCATTTATTGTATCAGTATATCTTGTTCCCGTTTTGATAGGCTAAAAAGATATGGAGCATTCCATTTAAAATTTTCGACTTTCTCGCAATTGAATACAGCGAAACGGTAATTCAATTTTTGACTACGCTGTATAAGGTACACTGATATAGACTGACAGTCTGTCAACAGGAGACTACGACAAAGCACTGAAGATGCCAAGTGAGATCTTGGCGAAACGTCTGCCCCTGTCCACAGGGAACAACCAAGAAGATGAACGGATGATACCTCGGATCAACAAAAACACATATATATATATATATATATATATATATACAGGGTGTCTCACGTAACTGGTTCATTAAAACTTTTCTAGGTTCCACTATTCGTAGAGGCTTGAAATTTTGGTAACATGGGTTGTTCATTCCGCTCTATTAATCTAAAATATTTTCAAGATGGCCACCACTTCCGGTCTACCGGAAGTAGACCTCAACTTCGTTATTTTAAATGGAATGCTATAGTTTTTATTACACCATTCAATTATACATAAGAAAATATGTTGACTTTGATAACAATTGTTGGTACCTACCGTTTTTGGTTTTCGAGTTATTTTGATTTTAATTGTTTTTTGTTAAATATCACCATGCTCTTTACAAGCCCATATCTCAGCCACCGTTAATTCAAAAACGTTTTGCATTGGTACGATAACTCTTCATATGCTGTTAAATAGATTATCACTTGTTGTATCAATATATCTTATACACGCTGGTCAAAAATTGAGTTACCGTTTCGCTGTATTCAATTGCGTGAAAGTCGAAAATTTTAAATGGAACGCCCCATATCTTTTTAGCCTATCAAAACGGGAATTTAATTCTCTACAAATTATCTATAAACATTGCTATACCTATTTATTATAGTTTTCTTGCTATTGAGGAATTTATCAAAATTATTCGTAAAATGCTAGAAACCGTTTGTGTTTTTGTTAGAAGGCCATGACATTTTGATAGTTTTTTGTTTAATTTATTTAAATTATTATTAATATTATTTCTACAATGAACTGTGATTGAATAAACTTTAGATTGCTAGCTGTTATTTACCAAAAATAACAAAAAGAAAACCGAACAAATGAAACAATGAAAAATAACAATTTAATGACAAAAATTAAAATCAATAACATAAAAGAATGAAAAACTTAAAACTATAAAAATAAATTATGGTAATTTAATTCTCTACAAACTATTTAGATACTTTCCTGTGCCTATTTGTTGTAGTTGCCCTCATATTTGGAAATTAATGGACGCATGCAATGCTGGAAAGCTTCTTGTTTTTATGTTAGAAAGCTATGGAGTTTTGATAACTTTTCATCCATATTTATGTTATTGTTATCATTACTTAGTTGTGTCATCACTTTCTTCTGTTAATGTCTTTGAATATCATGGCGAATTATGCCAACGCCAACATTTTAAATTCGTCTTATATCCATGGCGGACGTAATAAAGTTTTGGATAGGATCTGCTTCTTAATTTTGGAAAGATCAAAATAACAAGAAACCATAAATTTCTATCACCAGCAGCTTAAGATAATAGAATAAATGTTTTGTCATATTTTATTGCTTTGCCAAATTCTTCGGTAAGAGGTGCTTCGGTCGATTTAGATAAATAATATTTTCCAAGAGAGCATCGTAAATAAATAAAGTGAACTCTCTAGGAATATCTCGCCCATCATTATGTCGAATATTACGCCATATTATTGTTTTTCATTGTTTCATTTATGCATTCTTTTGCTTGTTATTTTTGGCAAATAAAAGCTAACAAACTAAAGTTTATTCAATCGCAGATCATTCTAGAAATAATACCAATGATAATTTAAATAAATTAAACGATAAACTGTTAAAATGTCATAGCCTTCTAATAAAAACACGAACGGCTTCTAGCATTTTATGTAGGATTTTGATAAAATACTCAATATGAAGAAAACTATAATAAATAGGTATAGCAATGTTTATAGATAATTTGTAGAGAATTAAATTCCCGTTTTGATAGGCTAAAAAGATATGGGGCGTTCCATTTAAAATTTTCGACTTTCTCGCAATTGAATACAGCGAAACGGTAAGTCAATTTTTGACCACGCTGTATAAGGTACACTGATATAACAAGTGATAATCTATTTGACAGCATATGACGAGTTATTGTACCAATGAAATACGTTTTTGAATTAACGTTGGCTGAGATATGTGGTTTTAAAGAGCATGGTGATATTTGTCAAAAAGCGCTTAAAATCAAAATAACTCGAAAACAAAAAACGTTAGATACCAACAACTGTTATCAAAGTCAACATATTTTCTTACGTATAATTGGATGGTTTAATAAAAACTATAGCATTCCATTTAAAATAACGAAATTGAGATCTACTTCCGGTAGACCGGAAGTGGTGGCCATCTTGAAAATATTTTAGATTAATAGATCGAAATGAACAACCCGTGTTTCCAAAATTTCAAGCCTCTACGAATAGTGGAACTTAAAAAAGTTCTAATGAACCAGTTACGTGAAACACCCTGTATATATATATATATATATATATATATATATGTGTGTGTTCTGGTTGATCTGAGGTATCATCTTCTTCATCGTTCATCTTCTTGGTTGTTTCCTGTGGACAAGGGCAGACGTTTCGCCACAAGATCTCATTTGGCATCTTCAGTGCTTCAAGTGAGATCTTGGCTTCCTCCCCCAGGGAAAAACCAAGAAGATGAAGGGATGATACTTCGGATCATCTAGAACACATAGTTCTCCATCCGCGAAGCACTACGAAATACCATATATATATATATATATATATATATATATATATATATAATATTCTATCGCTCTTACCACTTAACCAAAGCAATAATCACCTGAAAGAAAAAAGTAATTAACACACAATAAATTATCATCAACTGATGTAAAGAAATTGTGAGACACCCAAAAATAAGTGTCAAAATAAAAAAAGAAAATTAACGTGAAAAGCTCAAGCGATAAGTTACAAAAAAACTAAATATGTCTAAAAAAAATGATATATATATAGACTCAATATAGACTCTGAATATAGACTCTGAATTTTCCACAGAATTAACAAAAAAAGAAATTATTTTATCTTTCTCCAGTCACCGGTCGTTGAATCGTATTAAAACACGATTCGGTTATGTTCTACTTGCGTAAATCCTTTGCCCTCTTTTTCTTCGGAAGGAAACGGACATGGAAAAAGGAAATTAAAATGGTTGCCCCCACCAACACTACGCCAGGAGGTTGAAAACTCGAACAAAATGAGGTTTGTTGTCGCAAACGTAGATTTGACGACTTGAAGTTGTTAATTTTTCCGAAGGAAAATGTAATTTTTATCAAAAATGATAAAAAAATACGATGAAAAGTAAAAAAGCCTAAAAGAGAAAACAAATATTAACATCCAAAATAGGAATAAATAAAAACCCCTAACTCAAAAATAACCAATGTAAAACCCCAATCCTAAAGAAAATTAGATTTATTACCTGACGATTTTAAATGGCTTCAAGTGATGGGTAGCATAAACCACGTTACATCCGGAATTTCCTCCGTAAAGACACTCCAACAGGTGTTCAAAAATTATTGAGTATAACAGTTAATCCAGAATCATCCACAAACGAAGATTTTGCCCAAATAACACAATAAAAAACTCTTCAATCACTCTTATCTCACAACGTGGAAATTAACCCGATTCATTGGGATCGAAGATGTCAATCACTCAACGACTCTACCAAAACTCGTAACAAACAAAAAGTTATTGGTTAACAACCAATTTAAACCAATAACTTGACCAAAATTAAAATCCCCTCACCCCAATTTAACCTAAAATAATAAAAATCACCAGAAATGCATCAAATCTACAACAACAGACTACAGATGGTGTTACAATACCGAGAAGACCAAATTAATGAAACGATAAAATTTAAAAACCCGCTACAATGGATGTGTTACCATTTCGAATAAGAAATGTTCACATTTTAAGTGTATATTGTATACATGTACATTATACATGTATTAACATGTATAATAAATAAAAAAATCTATAAAATTCAATGGTTATATAGGTTCCATAGAGATTTTGTATTACCTTACCCTTATATAACTATAAATATTATTGTAGCTACATTTTTTAACATTATGAAAACAAATTATTTGGGAATTGTCACAAAAAACTTATCAATTCGAGATAAAAAAATCGAAAAAACCTTGTGGTGTTTAAAAGCATTAATGGTCATAAATAGCTTAAAATTATTAATATGTTCTATAACATTAAAATTCCATTTTAAAGGAGACCAGAAGATTATCTATTTGATATTACTAATAAAAATTAAGAGACAATTTTTAAAATTATTTGAAAACTAAGAAACTAATTTTTCACGCCTTGAAGTTAAATTTGTCTAATTTTAGTAAACATTTCTTACTATTTTATCAGTCAGTAACGTTGGTTAAGTTAAAGTAATTTAAATTGAAAAAGAATTTGTTAATATTCGTATGATTCTTAGCAGACAAAATGAGTATGCCCCTCTATTCTCCGATTCTTCGGCCATACAACGTAAAGCGACCGCATGAAGGCTTACTCTTCTGTCTTTCTTACCATGTGTCGACAGTACATTCTATGCTTGCTAACAGACACGCATTTTCAATCAATCGATGCGTTTGTTTACAGACAAATAACAATTCAAACGTTATTAAATAATTCTGGTATTAATAAGTTTATCCGAATGTGTTGATAATGAATTGCAATGCAACAAATGTTCAATAGATGACGATAAAAAATAAACTACTATAATCAAGAAAATCCGTTTTCAAGAAAATTATTAGGATACCTAATTCAACAAAATTTTTAATATACCTATTATTTATATTAAATTAGCTTATAGTAATATTTATTTTTTATATATACAGGGTTACTGGTAACTCGAAGTATTCCCTGCAGGAGGTTAACGGGCAGCCAAATGCAACGATTTAAACACCTTATGTGTACAGTACAATCCCGATTATCAAAGTGACCAAAGTGATTTCGGAAAATCGAAATTTTGGTTAATCGAAATTTTTTTTTGGAAAATAAAATAAATGGATGCGTATATCATTAGATCGACTTAAAAACATTTATGAAATATTTTACTTGAATTTATGTATTCATTTAAAAATAACATCAACAAACAATTTGCTTAATTTTTGTTACGTACTTAATTTTTTTAACATAGTATGTACATAAATGCCTAAATATGTACATACACTTTTTACAACTTTTTTGGTTTAAGGTTTGTACAATGAAGTCTAGTTTATTCTTAAAAAACGGCTATTCGGTGCTACAGCTGTTTCAGTGTACAAAAACACCTTCTTCAGGCACGACTAAAATATTTTGTGAAAGAATATTATTTAAATATTACAAATGTAAAATTATGTAGTAGTTACCGTCAGTTTGAGGAAGACATTGTTTGGAAGAATATACAATTAAACGGGTTCATCGAACATCGAGTACGTTTGGAAGTTGAAACTGTTGAGGAAAATTGAAAAGGCCTGAGGGGCGTGTTATAAAAACAAAATTGAAGGCTTGAAGAGCGCGTTAACAAATTGTAGTAGTATTTTTTAAAAAATTAAAAGCTTGATGAGCACGTGTTCGTAGGTTATAAACTGTAAAATATGAAAATGTGTTAAAGTAGATTGTAATATTAAATGAACTTATTACCTAAACTTCATAGTAAAATTTAGTAAAAAACAAAATGTCGCAAAAAACACAAAAGATTAAAAATGTACGTAGAAATTACAAAAATTAACAAAAAGAGTCCATCTGCGTAAAGCGCTTTATAACGACTAGCGCGCGTTTAAAGTAAGGTTATGTCGAGAGTTACTGAACTGATTGCGCATGTGTACGGAGTTTGAATTTTAAAAAATTATTAATAAACTTAAGTTTAAAATGTAAAGCCTTGTAAAATAGTGAAACAGAGAATTAAATTAAAAAATTAAAAAATTTAGAAAATGAATATTAAAAGACAGAAAAAACCTCATCTATATGTTCATATCTGCAGTGGGGGGATCAGACTCAGGGAACTGAATGTATTTATAAAAGTAGCGATGGTGGTTAAAGTCTGTAATGTCATTAAGTAAAATGTTGTTTTTATTATTTATATGTATGAAAAGTTCTTCGTAAAGATCCAATTCTTTGGATTTGTTTGCTTGTTTTAGAAGTTTTACGTTATTGAAGTTGGTATTATGTTTTTCTTTGTTTAAGTGCTTAAATACAGCAGAATTATCTTTTTTAATATGTTCCCTGAATCTGACCCCCAAACTGTGACCAGTTTGACCTATGTAGAGTTTGTTACAATCTGAACAGGCGATACTGTAAACACCACATTTTTTCGCTAGGCACGCTTCTGTTTTAGTGTTATTCAATATTTGTAGAACCCTCTGACACGAAGTAAAAACCGGGTTAAAATTAAGAATCCTCAGGTGTTTTCCCATATCATGTTGAAGCGAGGGTACATAGGGAATTGATAAAAATTTAGAAGGTATTGTACTATGTGGGTATATAAGCCTGTTAATATTGGATCTGTGAACTTTATTGTATACTCTTTGAATGTCATCTATATTGTAACCATTAGTAAAACCGATGTGTAAAATCTTGAGTTCGATAATGAAGTCTGGTTGATTGAGTGGAGTGTTAATTAATCTATTAATCATGAAACGAAAAGAGGCTTCTTTATGGGAAGTACAGTTATAAGAGTTCTTAGGAATGATAGCATTAGTTGTGGTAGGTTTTCTAAAAATATTAAAATTTAGTTTATTATCTAAATGGTTTTTTTGTAATTGTAAGATCTAAGAAATTTATACTATTGTCATGTTCAATGGTGAATTGAAGTTTTGATAAATTATTAAAAATATTAAGTAAAGCGTGAAGTTTAGCGTTGTTACCATGGTAGATGATCAGAATGTCATCTACATAGCGACCGTAAAAGGTAATATCTGAGGTGAAAATTTTATATTTATCTGAGAATAGAGTTTGTTCGAGAGAGTTAACAAAAATTTCCGACATAATGCCTGAGATGGGTGACCTCATTGGTAAACCATCTCTCATCTTGTAAAATTTATTATTGAACTCAAAGAAATTTTGATCACAAACCAACCTCAACAGGCCAATGAAAGCATTCACCTCAACCAGGGATAGGCGTAAATTATTAGTGTTATTGTGTAGATACTCGTGAATAAGTTCAATTGATTCCTGTACAGGGATGTTGCTATAAAGATTTTTAATGTCAAGAGATACTAAACGGTGTTTACTGGTAATCTTTAAATTTTTTGTCTGCTCTACAAGATGACAAGAGTTTTTTATGCTATGAGTGAAGTATTTTTGAAATGTTTTATAAAGAAATATTTGTAAGGATTTAGCTATTTTACTAGTGGGTGTGTTTTTATTAGAGATTATTGGTCGTATACTATGATCAATTTTATGAAGTTTTATAAGACATTTTAGGTTGGGAATTTGAGGGTTCATGACTATTGATTTAAAATTGTTAATGTTAAAAAATGTTAGTGCTGGATGATTTTCTTTAATGAATTTTTTGATTTTATTATTGAAGTTTTGATTTGGATTATTTTGAATTTGTGTGATATTGTTTTCTCTAAAAAAATTCTCTGTTTTCATTATAGGTGTTTTTATTTAAAATAACGTACCCTGCATTCTTGTCACCCATTGTTAAGATCAGGTTGTTGTTAGAAATTTTTTGTTTAAGAGTTTTGGTATCTCGGTGTATGGCTTGGTAAAATGAGTTGTTGTTTTGTTTATTGTTGATATTTTTGATAAGATTATGGTTGGTTTCGAAAATCTGATTTAGCTTCTGGTTATGCAATAATTGGGATTCTATTTTTATAGCAACATCCACTGGTCTAACTGTAGCCGGAAGGGTGAATTTATGATTTAAGTTAAAAAATTTTTCGTCTTTATTAGAAAAATTAAAGTTTGTGAGGCTAGTGAATCTAGGGCCGAAGTTGAAATTATCACGATCATCTATGTTAACTGTAATGATGGGTTTATTATGATCTAATCTCTTAGCTATGAGGTGTTTATTATGGTTGGTGTCAGAGGGCCGGGCATAATGTTTCCCAAAATATTTGAATTATTAGTCTCTAAATAATTATTGGTTTTATTGTTATTATTATTTGTGTTGTAGGATACCAAAAATTATTAAAAACCAATAATTATTTAGAGACTAATAATTCAAATATTTTGGGAAAACATTATGCCCGGCCCTCTGACACCAACCATAATAAACACCTCATAGCTAAGAGATTAGATCATAATAAACCCATCATTACAGTTAACATAGATGATCGTGATAATTTCAACTTCGGCCCTAGATTCACTAACCTCACAAACTTTAATTCTTCTAATAAAGACGAAAAAATTTTTAACTTAAATCATAAATTCACCCTTCCGGCTACAGTTAGACCAGTGGATGTTGCTATAAAAATAGAATCCCAATTATTGCATAACCAGAAGCTAAATCAGATTTTCGAAACCAACCATAATCTTATCAAAAATATCAACAATAAACAAAACAACAACTCATTTTACCAATCCATACACCGAGATACCAAAACTCTTAAACAAAAAATTTCTAACAACAACCTGATCTTAACAATGGGTGACAAGAATGCAGGGTACGTTATTTTAAATAAAAACACCTATAATGAAAAGACAGAGAATTATTTTAGAGAAAACAACATCACACAAATTTAAAATAATCCAAATCAAAACTTCAATAATAAAATCAAAAAATTCATTAAAGAAAATCATCCAGCACTAACATTTTTTAACATTAACAATTTTAAATCAATAGTCATGAACCCTCAAATTCCCAACCTAAAATGTCTTATAAAACTTCATAAAATTGATCATAGTATACGACCAATAATCTCTAATAAAAACACACCCACTAGTAAAATAGCTAAATCCTTACAAATATTTCTTTATAAAACATTTCAAAAATACTTCACTCATAGCATAAAAAACTCTTGTCATCTTGTAGAGCAGACAAAAAATTTAAAGATTACCAGTAAACACCGTTTAGTATCTCTTGACATTAAAAATCTTTATAGCAACATCCCTGTACAGGAATCAATTGAACTTATTCACGAGTATCTACACAATAACACTAATAATTTACGCCTATCCCTGGTTGAGGTGAATGCTTTCATTGGCCTGTTGAGGTTGGTTTGTGATCAAAATTTCTTTGAGTTCAATAATAAATTTTACAAGATGAGAGATGGTTTACCAATGAGGTCATCCATCTCAGGCATTATGTCGGAAATTTTTGTTAACTCTCTCGAACAAACTCTATTCTCAGATAAATATAAAATTTTCACCTCAGATATTACCTTTTACGGTCGCTATGTAGATGACATTCTGATCATCTACCATGGTAACAACGCTAAACTTCACGCTTTACTTAATATTTTTAATAATTTATCAAAACTTCAATTCACCATTGAACATGACAATAGTATAAATTTCTTAGATCTTACAATTACAAAAAAAACCATTTAGATAATAAACTAAATTTTAATATTTTTAGAAAACCTACCACAACTAATGCTATCATTCCTAAGAACTCTTATAACTGTACTTCCCATAAAGAAGCCTCTTTTCGTTTCATGATTAATAGATTAATTAACATTCCACTCAATCAACCAGACTTCATTATCGAACTCAAGATTTTACACATCGGTTTTACTAATGGTTACAATATAGATGACATTCAAAGAGTATACAATAAAGTTCACAGATCCAATATTAACAGGCTTATATACCCACATAGTACAATACCTTCTAAATTTTTATCAATTCCCTATGTACCCTCGCTTCAACATGATATGGGAAAACACCTGAGGATTCTTAATTTTAACCCGGTTTTTACTTCGTGTCAGAGGGTTGGACAAATATTGAATAACACTAAAACAGAAGCGTGCCTAGCGAAAAAATGTGGTGTTTACAGTATCGCCTGTTCAGATTGTAACAAACTCTACATAGGTCAAACTGGTCGCAGTTTGGGGGTCAGATTCAGGGAACATATTAAAAAAGATAATTCTGCTGTATTTAAACACTTAAACAAAGAAAAACATAATACCAACTTCAATAACGTAAAACTTCTAAAACAAGCAAACAAATCCAAAGAATTGGATCTTTACGAAGAACTTTTCATACATATAAATAATAAAAACAACATTTTACTTAATGACATTACAGACTTTAACCACCATCGCTACTTTTATAAATACATTCAGTTCCCTGAGTCTGATCCCCCCACTGCAGATATGAACATATAGATGAGGTTTTTTCTGTCTTTTAATATTCATTTTCTAAATTTTTTAATTTTTTAATTTAATTCTCTGTTTCACTATTTTACAAGGCTTTACATTTTAAACTTAAGTTTATTAATAATTTTTTAAAATTCACACTCCGTACACATGCGCAATCAGTTCAGTAACTCTCGACATAACCTTACTTTAAACGCACGCTAGTCGTTATAAAGCGCTTCACGCAGATGGACTCTTTTTGTTAATTTTTGTAATTTCTACGTACATTTTTAATCTTTTGTGTTTTTTGCGACATTTTGTTTTTTACTAAATTTTACTATGAAGTTTAGGTAATAAGTTCATTTAATATTACAATCTACTTTAACACATTTTCATATTTTACAGTTTATAACCTACGAACACGTGCTCATCAAGCTTTTAATTTATTAAAAAATACTACTACAATTTGTTAACGCGCTCTTCAAGCCTTCAATTTTGCTTTTATAACACGCCCCTCAGGCCTTTTCAATTTTCCTCAACAGTTTCAACTTCCAAACGTACTCGATGTTCGATGAACCCGTTTAATTGTATATTCTTCCAAACAATGTTCCTCAAACTGACGGTAACTACTACATAATTTTACATTTGTAATATTTAAATAATATTCTTTCACAAAATATTTTAGTCGTGCCTGAAGAAGGTGTTTTTGTACACTGAAACAGCTGTAGCACCGAATAGCCGTTTTTTAAGAATAAACTAGACTTCATCGTACAAACCTTAAACATTTTAATTTAATACCCTACGATGAACATAGAATCAAATTTGTCAAAAAAAAAATATCACCATGGTCTTTACAAACCCATATCTCAGCCAACGTTAATTCAAAAACGTTTTGCATTGGTTCAATAACTCGTCATATGCTGTTAAATAGATTGTCACTTGTTATATCAGTGTAGCTTATACAGCGTGGTCAAAAATTGAATTACCGGTTCGCTGCATTCAATTGCGAGAAAGTCGAAAATTTTAAATGGAACGCCCCATATCTTTTTAGCCTATCTAAACGGGAATTGAATTCTCTACAAATTATCTATAAACATTGTTACACCTATTTATTATAGTTTTCTTTATATTGATTATTTTATTAAAATCCTATACAAAATGCTGGAAGCCGTTCGTGTTTTTGTTAGAAGGCTATGACATTTTGACAGTTTATCGTTTAATTTATTTCTAGAATGATCTGGTATTATTTCTAGAATGATCTGGTATTATTTCTAGAATGATCTGCGATTGAATAAACTTTAGTTTGTTAGCTTTTATTTGCCAAAAATAACCAGCAGAAGAACGCATAAATGAAACAATGAAAAACAATTATATGGAGTAATATTCGACGTAATGATGGGCGAGATATTCCTAGAGAGTTCAGCTTATTTATTTACGGTGCTTTAATTTGGTGAAGTAACATTTATTCTATTATCTTAAGCTGCTGATAATAGAAATGTATGGTTTCTTGTTATTTTGATCTTTCCAAAACTAAGAGATACGTCTCTTATCCTATCCAAAACTTTATTACATCCACCATGAATATAAGACGAATTTCAAATGTTGGCGTGGGAATAATTCGCCATGATATTCAAAGACATTAACAGCAGTAAGTGATGACACAACTAAGTAATGACCACAATAACATAAATATGGTTGAAAAGCTGTCAAAACTCCACGGCTTTCTAACATAAAAATTAGAAGCTTTCCAGCATTGCATGCTCCAATTAATTTCCAAATATGAGGGCAACTACAACAAATAGGCACGGGAAAGTATCTAAATAGTTTGTAGGTTAAATTAAATTCCCATAATTTATTTTTATAATCATAAGTTTTTCATTCTTTTATGTTATTGATTTTAATTTTTGTCATTAAATTGTTGTTTTTCATTGTTTCATTTATTCGGTTATCTTTTGGTTATTTTTGGTAAATAACAGCTAGCAATCTAAAGTTTATTCAATCACAGTTCATTGTAGAAATAATACTAATAATTTAAATAAATTAAACAAAAAAATGTCAAAATGTCATGGCCTTCTAACAAAAACACAAACGGTTTCTAGCATTTAACCTATGATTTTGATAAATTCCTCAATAGCAAGAAAACTATAATAAATAGGTATAGGAATATTTATAGATAATTTATAGAGAATTAAATTCCCTTTCTGATAGGCTATGAAAATATGGGGCGTTCCATTTAAAATTTTCGACTTTCACGCAATTGAATACAGAGAAACGGTAACTCAATTTTTGATCAGCCTGTATAAGATATACGGATACGACAAATGACAATCTATTTAGCAGCATATGAAGAGTTATCGTACCAATGCAAAAAGTTTTTGAGTTAACGTTGGCTGAGATATGGGCTTGTAAAGAGCATGGTGATATTTGACAAAAAACAAAATAACTCGAAAACAAAAAACGGTAGGCACCAACAACTTTTATCAAACTCAACATATTTTCTTATGTATAATTGAATGGTGTAATAAAAACTATAGCATTCCATTTAAAATAACGAAGTTGATGTCTACTTCCGGTAGACCGGAAATGGTGGCCATCTTGAAAATATTTTAGATTAATAGATCGGAATGAACAACCCATGTTACCAAAATTTCAAGCCTCTAAGAATAATGGAACCTAAAAAAGCTCTAATGAACCAGTTACGTGAGACTCCCTGTATATCCCATGCTACACTTTACTGTTTAAAAATGAGGTAATTTTTAACCGAACTCGTTTAGCACTACTTTTGTTTTTGGCCGCAAACGTTTTATTAAAGGAACATTCGCGGCAGTTGCAATTTCTTGTTGTTCTACATAAGTTAACGGCAACTTTGAAATTGCCAGTTTCTAGCGTAGATATGAGTGTTGAAAGTTGTTATTTTCACTCACTCTGCTAACATTCATAGCAACCGGTGGGTGAAAATATTTTTCACTCACTCTAATTTTCTTCATTCGCTATTAGCGAAATTTAAAAAGTATAACTCTTTGTTTAAACGTAACAGATGTCAACTAAAAACGGTAGAGAGCATATAAGGAAAATGAAGTGAAGTATTTCACTTGTATAAATAGTTTATTAATATTAAGCGTAATGACAACAATTAACAATTTGACACAATTGGTTGTTTACGCAGACTATATACCAGACGGTCAACTTCATAGTAAAAGCGAGATCCAATGTATATCTTACTCTCTCACTATAATGGAACACAAAAGTAGGGGGCAAAAATGAAATCTGTACCCAATTTAAAATTTAAATTGGCGGGAATTTCAAATCTATTTAACTTTCATTAATATACAAATATTTTCGATTTTGCTTTTATTCTGATTGTCTATTAAGCTAATTATTTTAGTTTACGCTAAATATAAATAGCTTAATAGATTCATGAAAAGCAAAATCAAAAATATTTGTATATTAATGAAAGTTAAATAGATTTGGAATCAAATCAAAAAGTTATAATTTTATAATTTCAATGCAAACTAAAGAAAAATCCTAAAATTAGCTATTTAAAATTTTATATTTAAATTGTAATTACAATTTATAAACGACTAAAATTACCGATTAGATAAAATTATTATTGAATTTTTCATAATAAAACAAATTGTTGTAACTCATATAATATTAATGTTTTTAAGTATACATTTCGGATTCATCTATGGCTTTAAGTTAGTCTAGTTTCCTCTCTGTAAAAATATTATTGTGTTTGCCTACAATTCAAAGATATAAACTTATAATAAGAACAAAAACCATTAACCATATTTTCACATGGTTAGACAGATAGATTCATTACACATTACACAGATTTTTTACTTTCTCTTCTCAGAAATAATTTTTCAGAAAAAATGTTCCTAATTGTTACCTGTTTTTTTTTTGTTTTTTTACGACGTCTGGGAAAATCTGCTGACAGACATTCGGCCTGGAACCTTGGGCGACCGAATAGCGTGGGGTTGAAGTTAGTTAGATCTCCGACCCACTAAAAACCCCTCGTCCACGTCCTCGTCTTCACCATGATTACTCCCAGGGGTTCTTGCCGGGAATTCTACCAACCTCTCGGCACACCTCACAGGAACATCTCATGGGCCCTATGGTCTTCAATTTAGACAGTACATACAACAAAAAGCTATTGTTACTTATAAATGTTCTATCAAAAACCAACTGTTCTGCACCATTACCTTTTAGTGCTCTATTTATTCTGGTGCAGTACCACGCGATTGCAATTTTACATGTTGCTTTAATTAAGTAACTTACAACAAAAATTTTACGTTGTTCGCATTTCAAAAATTGTGTATCAATTTTATCTTGTAAAAAATGTTCTGCTTTTTTGGAAACATCATTTTCTGGTATAAGGGTAGTTAATGATTCCTCCAATAATGTAACCATTAAACCAACACATTTAACAACACCTTCAGATGGGTACCATAGTTTGGCTTCGCTTCCATACTCTTTCTGAACTATAAATTCGTTGCAGGGAAGGTATGAGTCATCACAAATGTTCGAAAAACATTGTTGGCAATTGAAGTTTTTAAAAATTCTTTTTACTATGTATCCAGACACATATGCCACTGACAATATATGCAAACTTCCACTGCACACAAAACTGTCGATATCATGTATTATACGGTTAAGGTCTTCGTTTGGTTGTAGTGAGGAAGAAGGTATTTCAGGTGGTTTCTGATCTTGCATTTCCTCGGGCACATCTAAAAAAGATCTGAGTGTGGAAAGTACATGAAAGTCGTTGTCTTCACAGTTGTCTCCCTGAAATGTTTTTCTCGCTAAGCCGTTGATTATTTGGGTTTTTAAGGCACTTATAAATTGTGGTACATTAGAATTTTCATTAAACCCACATGATCACCTTATACACCCAAAAAGATTCTCAAGAGGGTCTTGATTAAAGGCTCTTGGTTTAAAAATAGGGACTTCTTTTTGTACCAACAGAGATTTTAATGCAATGAAGGATTTTAATGTAAAAATCCAACCTTTCTGCGATGGAAACATTGATATTATATCATCAGATACATCCCGAGGTTTACGTATGTATTTTTAGTAACACAACATTACAACATTTATAGTAATGATTCAACATTTATACAAATACCCAATATCATGTACATAAAAACGGAAAAATATAAATATGTGAATTTTTACAAGTTAACTTAAAGTAAGTAATTAACCCAAAATAACCACATACCTATAGGGCTTTCCATATGGGCCTCTTTGTTTTGTGCCATTCAAACGATCAAAGAGTTCATCAACTTCTCCTATGAATGTACCTGTAGCAATCTTGATGGTATTTGGTCTTTGATATAGGTAAGTTGAATGAAAATTGTTACCGTGTCTTACTAAATTATATATATGTTACAGCCAAAGTAATGAATCCAAATATTATATGTACTATCCAGCCATTATTTATAATGTCTACTCAATTTAGACAAAGTGATAAAGATACAGAATTAATCACATTAACTGACAATTTTACATAATATCTTCGAAGAATTGGATAAAGTAATAAAACAAGTCGGTATAGGTAAGGATTATAAACTTGTATTTCAATGTGCCTTAAGCATACCTAATTCAAATCAATAATAATAATTATAGTCATAATTATTATTTATTCTTACAAGTAAGGTTCTTGTGACATTTTGAGTTACACGTGATGCTTGATTTTTTACATTTACACCTATTAGAAACGCAATCTCCAGTACAGTTACAATGCTGAAATCCTTGGCCGCCAAGATGTGACTCCTTTTTTGCACATTCTCTGATGCTAACTTCGTGTTGGGGAACGATATCAATTGTAATAAACGTTTCTTTGCAGACAGTGAACTGATTTCTTGCGTAAAGTTGATTTAGAATCCCATGCTTAGTTCCTAATTTATACATTCTTTCTGTCTCCTGACAAATTATAACAGCAATAACGTTTCTATCATCGGCTTTGGCGCGGTCTACATCAGGAATTTTTACCACTACATTATCACCCGTACCAGCAGCAGGATATTTTACCGAAGATAGAGCTAACAGTTTATCTGCTTGCTTTTTCAGAGATTGTTCAACTAATATTCTGGTGTCTCTAATATCTTGTTTCTTTTTATCCAAAGCAATTATTAATTGTTCATCACTTTGCGTTATATTTGAGAGACCTGTAGTATTTTCTTGGTTGTCGGTTTCCTTATTAGGTTTTCCTATCAGCTTATCTACAATTTCATTTTGCAAATCAGCGTTTGAAATTATAGTATCGCTTTCGATTTCTGCCTCTTCATTAATCACAGGATCGGTAATATTGGGTTCGGTTTCCCTATCTTCATGCAACTGGTTTTCGTCTTCATTTAATATAGATTGTAGCTCTTCTTCTGTTGATAGTTCAACTAGCACCTCTTTAGGAAGACTATTTAATCCGACTTTAGCTTTACAGCCAAACATTGCTTCGTAAGGGCTACGATTTATCCCTGCGTGATACGCTCTGTTCTTCATAAATTGAATAAAACGTAATCCTTCAGACCATTTTGTCGTCTTATTAGACTCCAGCCAAGTACAAAGAATCTTCTCTACCTCTTGGTTAGCCCTTTCATCAGACCCTTGTGATTGAGAGCGTCGGGGCTTACCATGTACGATTTTTAATTCTGGCCACATCGCACAGACCTCTTTGACCACTTTGTTAGCAAATTCTCTCCCATTATCACTTTGCTAAATACTAGGCGCTCCGAATGTAGTAAAAATGTCTAGTAAATGATACGCTACTTCTTCTGCTCGTTTGCTTTTTAAAAACCGCAGCTGCACGAATTTCGTTAGATGATCTTGATACACCATGATGAATTTAAAATCACCATCAACTTGTGACTGCATGTCTATCAGATCAGTTTGGCACCTTGAATTAAGCTCGTTGCTGATAATCGGTTTTACAACAAGACCTTTCTTTGGCAAACTTTTTTTTGTGACAACTTTCACACAGATTCAAATACACTGTGACGAGTTCAGCAGTTACATTTTTATATCTTAATTTTAACTCCTTCATCATTCTGACTCTACCACCGTGTCCAATACTACTATGGCAGTCGTGAATTATTTGAAAAGTTTCGTCTAAGTGAGCATAGTACATGATGGGATCACCTTCGTTTTTCACTGGAATTATTAATTTTTCTGATGCTCCAATTTTGACGACATCGTATCTTGCTAGCCGCTGATACTCTTCAGGTGTTTTCTTAGTTATCTTGTTCTTTGATTCTTTTATTTTTATAATTAAAGATAAATATTGATCATTTGTAAACAACTGATTATTTTTTCCTTTACTTGCAATAAGTTTAGTGATAGTTTCATAGAAACGTTTTTTCATTTCATCTGCCATTATAAGTCACCGATACAAACGTAAATAATCACCAAAATAGCAGCACACGCGGCGCGACCTCTCATTACAAAACAACAACGAACAATATTGCGTCAGCCACGAGATCGCGCCAGTCGCCCTGCGGCAACGGGACGAGGAGCAGGAGGGGTAACATGTGAGTTGGTTTGTATTTATTACTTTGGCTAACTTTCATCAGCTGTTATGAATAATGTCCAGATAAAGTAATTAATTTATCACATTGTCTAAACAATTTGGTTATTATACATAATGACTGGTTATTATGTATAACAGCCATTTAATCACAATGACTGTAACATATATATACAGACATTGATGTGCTCTTTTTCTGTGCTGCAACTTTTACTTTCATCGCCATCTATCGTAAGGGTTTTAAATAGTTTCTTTTTATTTTTCTAAGAGACCTAAATTTATAGGGATTATTTTCATCCTCTTCAAAAGCGCTTATGATGGCCCATTTGGCTTCCATCGTAGTGCTAGAACTACCTACAATGTTCTCTAGCGTTACAGTTGGTAACATAACATTATGCTTTTGAAACATATTCCGTGTAGCTTTTAAGAGGTGTGGGACATCAAAGATAGTATAAACCTTTTGGGTTCCAATTATGACAAAAGAATCTGACTGCATGGAACCCAGATTTCTTAACGCCTTCACATTTGCTGTACCCATATCGCAAACAGTGGCAATTACTGGAATACCGTTATCAGTAAGAACACTGATATATAATATAAATGATATATAATATAAATGATAAGGACAATATACACAATTTATTTGCTTCCTTAATACTCTTATCACAATCGCTAATATGGCCGATAATATGCATATTTATTCCGGCAACAAATGGAATATTATTTAGCAATTTTATCAGAGTATTTTTGGAAGGTAATGCCGTCATCTTTCGTAACAAATCATAGCACTTAGGGCTACGTTTATACAGAGATAATGCTATGATTTTTTCTTCGATCGTATATCGCCGTCCCTTTGGTTTTTTAGAAGCACAACGTATTTGGCCCACAAGAAATGTAACTGTTGTAAATGATACATGCTTCAAAATCTTTTGAAGTGCTCTCACTTCAATAGGTGCGTTATGAAGATCATGTAAACTTCTACCTCTTTGAACACATTTCCTTTGAATAGCTTTAAGTTGTTTAACTTTGGCTTTTAATGTACTTTCTAAGTACTCAACTCTATTCTTTAAAAAGAAGTGCTGCAATAAAATTTTCAATGAATTATTAGATATTTGCATAATTAATACATCAGACTTACTTCATTTCTATCTGAGCTTTCCCTTGTTGTAACAGTATTTGTAGAAGTTACATCCACTAGTATCTCCTTGACCTCAATCTGTTGATCTGGTAATACCTATAACAGAAGATTTAATTTGTTGCTTTTCTCTTTATGTTGGTCAAAGATACTTCATCTCCGACACGATTTTCTTTTGCCTCTACAGGAAAACTGTCTGTTATTGGTAATATCTGTAACAAAAGACTTAGTGTTAATTTACTGATGTAAAGTTGCTTTTAGTAAATTACTAACACCAATCTAATTTTAACGATAATAATTACCTGTGTTTGAGTGCTCTGGTGGTAAGTTGCAGGAAATAGTGTAGGTGCTGCACTATGTTTTAACAATGTCGATGTAACAAAACACTGAGGAAAAATGTCTATCGCAAATTTTAACCTTAGATGAACGTATTGCTCTGGGCACCATTCCCATTAATTTTTGCCACTGATAAGACCTACTGTCAAAAAAATTGTAAATGAAATCACAAACAGTCAATAATAAGAAGGAAATTAAAGTTTCAATATTATTGAATTGAAAAAATGATTGGAAGTAAAATACTGACTTATCGTTATTCCGTGGAAAACAAAATAACTTTATAACATCATTTTCACTAAATTACTCAATTAGCGAAAATGGAAGATAAAACGTAACACATCAATGTCAAAACCACTATCATAGATAAAGGTATAATAGATATGCAACCCACTAACAATTTATTGTTACCATGTCAGCGCCATCTAACGAGATCTTCGCCGTCGATTTGAAACTATTGGTAGCCATCTTGATTTGATATAATTAATATTTTATTGTCGGTTTAATTTGCTAAATCCGCAACTTCATATTATTTTTGTTATACATTCAAAAAAATAAGAAGTTACACATTTTACGAATTACGTTGATAATATAGAGCAATCAGGTAATAAAATAATTAAAATTAACAATTTAATAATGTATATATTGTATATTTATGCAAATTGTAATTATTACTCATTACATAACTTATATCTATTTCTGTTGCAATATGATGCGCTTGTTTATACAAATCAGACTTAGAAATACACTGCCTTGTATCCTTACCGGCCATAATGCGGTTTATTCCAGTACAAAGGCAGTGTATTGTTATTATAATAATATTGTTTAAAATTAAATTTATAACGTCATCTTTATGTGTACATATAAAAGTGAAGTGCACATATTTTTTTATATAAAAGATAATGTTTTTCTTAATATTATTATTAAATATTGAATTCATAATGATATATTTCGTAATCTGATAACATTTCTCCAAATCCTCAACAAACGATGATTGGCAATATTGTAATGTGCGGTATTTACAAAATTCTTTTTCTTTTATAAATTCATGGTACATGTTTGTATTTGTACTGTATTGGCTTATAATAATGTGTTGTTTGCAAAACTGGCATGATATTGTTTGCAATAATCTTTTTGATATAAATCCGCTTACATATCCAATTGTTGCGGAATCTATTTGTCTTTTTTTACATTTTTCTATTTTATTTATAAAAATATAGACATTATCATTTTCTATAATTTCTTCCTCGACAGTATTTTGTATTGTTTTTGTATATTCCCTTAATTGGAAGAGAGAAGAATCGAAGTCTTCTTCACAGTTAGCACCCACTGAATGGGTGCTAACCATTTTTCTTATTAATAAACTTTTAAATGTTTCAGTAAATTGCTTTGGCGTTGGGTTAGTATTTCGGCCTCTATGCTGACGCACTTGACCGAAAAAGTTCTCCAGGGGGTCCTGGTTGAGGCTGCGTGGCAAATAATAGGACGCCCCATGAGAAAATAATAACTGACTTACGTCAATGAAACCCTCCAAATTTAAAATGAAGTTCTTTAAACTAGGAGGGACTATTTTCTCGGTACTTCCTTCTCCTTGGAAGAACATGTTCTTCATTTTCTCTAAAACAAAAAAAAAACTGATTAAAACTTGCATTTTTCATTTTAACTTGGAAATTCATTTAAATTATATAACATAATATTCTAATCTTATTGTTATATAGTTTGTTTCATATATTAATGCGTTATAATCACCTTTTGCATTCTTCCAAAATGTTATATGTTTCGATCTTTGCGTTACTGCAGCACGTAACGGTTTTCCAGGAGTTGGCCTACAGCTTCCCCCATTGACACTATCAAATAGTTGATCAAAAAATTTTAAAACTGTTGCTGTTTGCTGGGCTCGCGAAGTAATTTTGATGGAACCGCTAATATCAGTAGCGCCTAAAAAAATCAATATTTATTATGAAAACCTATTGAGAATTCACATACAAAATTTGTTTTTTTTATACATACTTGTTTTGGCCATGTAAGATATTGCAGCTGCAGTAGTATGGCTGAAAATTTGTGCTGCACAAGCTACTTTCATTTTTTTTATTTTAATTTTCTTTACATGGAAATCTGTGATCTTTGGCATTAATCGAAAATCGCCACTACCACAATCGATTTCGTACGCTTTCTCCAAATCTTCCCATTTGGCAACAATAATTTCATTATCTTTTTGCCATACTAAATTTTTTTTTAAAAGATTATTTCTAAGTCCTTTTAAAATGTGGGGCGTGTCATATAGAGGAATAATCTCTTTATGTTGAACGATTAACCTCCTTTTTATCAATAAATCATTTTTTAAGTAATATGTACGGGCTTCTTGAACCAAACCTACAACAATTAAAAAAATAATAAAACAATATAACATGTTACCTGATAATTTTCTATTAACTCTCTTACCTTCTATTACAGTGCGATTTGTGGTAGCCTGATCGCATATTGTAACAGCCACAGTAAAATTTGCTGCTTGTATTTTACATATTATTTCTTTCAAAATTCTTTTTAAATCAGCTTGTTTAGTTGTTCCTTTACAAAAATAATAAGCTACTGTTTGTTTATATTTCTTTGTAATTCCCCTGATCATAAAAACTAATACATGATCTACTATTCTCCCATTCTCTAAACCATAAATTTGATCAGCATATTTACTGAATTCTAAATTTGGTTTTAATGCCACTTCGTTAACATTAGAACGCAATGGCGTTGTAATGAGTTCAATTTTAGTGCGGCCTTTTTTAAATTCTCAAATAAATTTTCGTTTATCCCACTACTTATTGGAATATTGGATAGCAACCGCATAATGGTCCGTCTTGACGGTAAATGAAACATTTTTGACAAGAATTTGTATGATGTGCCAGAATGTTTATAGAGTGCAAGGCACATTAATTTTTCTTCATAAGAATACCGTCGTCCACGAGGTTTCTTTGATTTACTGTTCAATTGTGCCAAACAAAAATCAATTGCTTCTTTTCTCAGGCCAGTGTTTTTCACATTAATCTCCGTTCTTGCACTTTTCAACCGTTCTTTCAACATACGATTACGTTGTCTATATATAGAAACTTTCTTCTTGAGGTATGTACTAGTTTTGTATAATTGTTTGGCTTTTGGTGACAATTGCTTTGATTTTTGGACACCAACTGTTGCCAATAATCCTGATTCTGGTGCTAAAAAATAATAAAATAATAAAGACTATGAAATAATACAAAAATAATAGAAATAAAATGATATTATAAAAACCATGCCAATAAGACAAACTTTCCCCACAAAGAAATCACTTTCTAATTTATATTATGTATCTTTTAGCAGCTTTAAAGGAATAATACAAAATATATTATGTTAAGGCTCAATATGGTTATAAATGTATAGTACAAACCTCTTAGGGAAGTGTGGTTTGATGATGATGGTTCAGATATATCCTGTGTTTCATCAGGTTTCTGTGATTTCATTTCATCTTCAGATGGTTGGCATATGTAATCATGAAACAGTAATGACTGCTTTAAAGCATCAGCAAAGATATCAGCATCTAAAAAAAAATAACTAATTTAAATACCTATATAATATTACTTTTAATTAACAGGCAACCAACAGGTGTCTAATGTAATTTATACCTTTTGTTGGCAAATAAAGACTAGGTATGCTGTTTGGTTTCAAATACATGTTGCTGCTTCGATCACTTTCCTTGAAATGACGATGACAAACACGATGTGATCTATACACAATCTGTGGTGGTAGATTGGAAATTTTCTGATTACCACATCTTGTCACCCATTCATCAAACAAATGTTCGTTCTTTTGTGGATTTGGAAACATATGTCGGCTAGAAATAGTGTCGGTACACCCAAAAACCGCACAATTGCGATACCTCTGAATGCATCTTTTCATTTTGAAGTTTTGATGAATGACATAATGAATTATAAGTGCTATTACATTAGCCATCAGCGACATCTAGTGAGATCTTCGCCTTGAAAATCAGCGGTTTTGTTTAGGATAGTAACGTGCCCACACCCTGACCACTATAACAAATTTTAAACACGGAAAAACGTAGTAGCTGTGAAACGAGATTATACAAATTACAAAAAAAGTGTCTCCCTCTTTAAATATTTGGGGGATATAAACACATCCATGCCAGCAGTTTTCTGTAATATCTCTAACAACATATGCGCCATCTACCTATAGCGCCCCTTAAAAGTGGCAAAGACAAAATATCGGAATTATAATACGATAAGAAGAGATAGAGAATTGCCTATCATTTTCCCGGTGACTTGAGTCTCTGGTTATTCTGTGGTTGTTTATCAATCAATTAAGAGTCAAAAAGTCTCACAATTTGACACAACTGGTTGTTTATCAATCAATTAAGAGGATGACAATGTCAACAAGTGTCGTCTCCGACATATCGACATGACATTAGCCAGGAATTAACGAATATTATTTAACTAATTCTAACTCGTATGTCTTGGAAATCTGACATACACGTGAGTGAAAAACCTCAGTTTCCTCACTTGTACTGTAATATACTATTAACTAGTGTAGGAAAAATGGCATGAGTTGGGGGTTGTCCTTTTTTACTTGCTTTGATGTTTTGTGATTGGTTGCTATCCAACTTATTTCATAGATTAGATATATTTTTATATAGATAGGCAACTATCAACGTTTCTTTAAAATGCGTAATTAGTTTTGAATACTGTCACCTATAGCGCTGAAATAGTGATAGGCTAAAGTTCCTAGATTTCTAAAGTACCGCGGTTCATGAAGCTCGAATAGTCTATTCAATCTATTCGAGCCAAAATGGCGATGTAACAGCTTGTCACTGCGTTTTTATAAAAAATTGTGCATGAAATGATGCCGTTTTGTTGCCTTGGGAGTTGCAAAAAGACTTTGTTAAGTTAGATTATTGTTAATAAACTCTTTATAAAACCGGCATGTAGAGTTTAAAATTAGTTAATGTAATTAAAACTTAGCGAATCTAGGGAATTCATTTGATTGATTTTATCATGTTGTTACTCTAAATTAGTGTTTGACCGAAGATTCGGTTTCGGTTTCGATTTCAGCCAGTTTCGGCCAAAATACGAGTTTCGGTAAATGTATCTGTTTCGACCAAAAATTGGACGAACCTCCGGCAAAAACCGAAACTTCGTTCGTCGAGTCTCGGCTAGTGTTCGTTTATTCTCGTATTTACATTGACTTGCGTAAATCGAAGTTTCATCTTGTATGTAATGTCAAAAATGATGCGCAATTTTGAAAGAAGGGGTTATAACCGCGAAACCGCTAAAGTTAAGCCCTTCGAGCACTTTCCAAATTTGTAATAAAAAATAGGGCATTCCCTTTAAAAAAACATAAGTTTGGTACGCCACTGGAATACGGCACGCCACTGATGATTAGAAATATTTTTGAAACATAGCGATGATAATTATGCACCACTTTGCTCTTAGATTTCTTTCAATAGCTTTTATCGTAAAGGAGTTATGGTCCGAGGCGTCTTAAGTACCACACCCTGTATAGAAAAACTACACAAACAGACTCAATCATTCCAAATACCTCATTTCACTACCAATCCCACAAAACAGCAGCCTTCTATTCATATCTACACAGATGGTATAATACCCCACTACCCATAGAAAATAAACAAAAATAATTAAGCTTGATCAGAACAATTGACATAAATAAAGAATATACATTGAAACAGATTAATTCAATTATCAATATATTCAAAATAAGACAAAACATTAAAAATTCCACTAATTTAGAACCCATACTTTCCAACCACTTAATATGGCCCACAATATAAAACAAATATGCAAAAAACATAACATTAATATATCATACAAGAATAACAACACATTAACTAATATCTTTATAACGCAAAAGATAAAATAGATAAGGAGATTCTAGATAAGAATGGAGTATACAAGTTAAACTATAATACTTGTGGTGCCTATTACATAGGTGAAACCGGCCGCTCGATAAAAACACGTATAAAGGAACACATACAAATAGAACAATCTAATTTTTGTTGTCATATAACAAATCATAAACATGACTTTTATATAGATAAAAATGTCGAACTACTTCATTATCAAGATAAAGGACATAAATTCAGTTTACTTGAGAACTATGAAATTGAAAAATTTGGAGAAATAGAAATTGATAAAGAATATCTAAATAACCAAATTTATTATAATGGATTCCCAATATATAAAAACCTTGTTACACCATTTATTCATAAGATACCGAGGATTTTGTGAGACACCACACAAAAATCGCAGATCTTAAGAAAATTCCCTTCTTTCGCGGCTCCTAACCTGCTTCCTTCCTCTACATCTTTCTCTTTACACAAACCCTTTTACACAAACGCTCTTTTCTTCTCCTTCTCTTTCTTTTTCTTTTTCCAACCTCCAGATTTCAATATGCCAAACAACAAATCTACAACAGTATTTCAAATATTCAAATAGAACATTGATTTTAACGCGCAAGTGCACACCACTTGTCTTTCAACCACAAAACGAGTTTTCATTGTAAATTCACGACATGAAATGAAGTGTTCTTACCAACAACATACAATAGATTTTAATAGATGTTCCCTACAAACATTTAAAAAGTTTTTCAACATAATTTAAAGAAAAGTTTCAAAATCGATTTATCACATATTCAGGGATCTTTGACATTTCAACTTTACATTTTTCATCGTATGTAATAAAATAGTTTTTAGATAAATGTACTCCATTTTATATAAGTTTTGTATTGTAATGTTCGTCTGATTCATTGTATTTTTATATTTTTGTAGTTTCTGAAGATGCCTGCTTCTGACAGGCGAAACATGTCAAATTGAAATACTATTAAATAAATAATAGATCATTTTTTAATCAAAAATTATTATTTACATTAAACCAGTTAATGTGCAAAATCAATAAGAACATATCCTATTATATAAAATCTTCTCTATTTAAAGAAATAACCGAACTCGAATTGAGTCTACGACTAAGACATTGAATCTGCATTGGATTAGACTTTAATTAGCCTCTAAAATGCGGTCCTCCTCAATTAATATACGTATACGTGGTATCTCACGTAACTGGTTCATTAGAACATTTTAGGTTCCACTATTCGTAGAGACTTGAAATTTTGGTATCATAGGATGTTCATTCTGATCTTTTAATATAAAATATTTTCAAGATGGCCACCACTTCCGGTCTACCGGAAGTAGACCTCAACTTCGTTATTTTAAATGAAATACTATAGTTTTTATTACACCATTCAATTAAAAGTAAGAAAATATCTTGACTTTGATAATAGTTATTGGTACCTAGCGTTTTTTGTTTTCGAGTTATTTTGATTCTAAGTGTTTTCTGGCAAATATCACCATGCTCTTTAAAAGCACATAGCTCAGCCAACGTTAATTCAAAAACGTTTTCCATTGGTACGATAACTCTTCATATACTGTTAAATAGATTGTCATTTGTTGTATCAGTATATCTTATACAGCGTGGTCAAAAATTCAGTTACCGTTTCTCTGTATTCAATTGTGAAGGTCGCGTGAAAGTCGAAAATTTGATATAGAACGCATCATATTTTCATACCCTATCAGAAAGGGAATTTAATTATCTACAAATTATCTATAAATATTCCTATACCCATTTATTATAATTTTCTTGCAATTCAGGAATTTATCAAAATCATACGTAAAATGCCAAAAACCGTTTGTGTTTTTGTTAGAAGGCCATGACATTTTGACAGTTTTTTGTTTAATTTATGTAAATTATTATTAGTATTGTTTCTACAACGAACCGCGATTGAATAAATTTTCGATTGCTAGCTGTTATTTTCCAAAAATAACCAAAAGAAAACCGAATAAATGAAACAAAGTCATACCGATATATGCTATCTTTCTTTGAACTTTCGTTTCTCTTCCAACCCCGCATCGGTCAAACAGCCGTAATATCCGAAATGTGTCCAAAAACGGGGTGTTTAACTACCGCAATTCACCCATCTTGCCAAAATTGAAATCGCACCACGAGTTATCGCCAAGCTCTTAAACGTACAGGGAACTGACTTTCCAATAATGTTAACCAACCTCTAGAAGATCGAACAAATGATCGAACATTACCGATAATGTATACGAGCTATGTGAGCGGTCTATAGGTGTTGTAATAAATATACAAAGTCCATATATTAAATAGAAGAACCTTTTATTATTTTAATCCCGACATTACAGTATATTTATGATAGGCGAGACAATTTATTTTATTAGAAAATGAGTGAGGAATGTTAATGGTCAGGGTTTCAAAATAAGTTTAATTTAGAAAATACAACTACCTGTTACCTTGCCGTTTTAAAATTGCCATATCTTATTCCACGGCAAATAAACAAAGATCATTTAGACAACATGTTCGGACAAATAAGTCAAATGTGTGGCCGAAACATTAATCGCATCTGCCAATGGTTTGGAAATTTCATTTATATCACTTTTTGTGACAAAATTGTTGTTTCCTCATTTGGCAGGTGGAAATAGGGAAGTGCAATCAAAAAAAAAAATAATCACTTTTTAACAGGCAAACAAACTTTTGTATCCAACAACCCATTGGCAAGGCAAGCTAGGCACATGTATTTAAAAAAGTAAATGAGTTTTGTACACACATAAATTTGTTTTATTTTTACCGTTAATACTTTTAATTTGTTAAACAATTTTAAATACTTGTTATTGACCGGAATTTTTAATAAAAAATTTGACGCAAATGTTAATAGAACAAATTAGAAATTAATTGAACTAAAATTAGAACTAACACTAGTACTAGAACTACCACTAGAACTATCACTCGGAATAATAGTAGGTCTAAAACTAGAAACCTTCGGATTTCGCAGTGCGTTTTTTGAAAAAAATTTTGACGTTTTCTTCAGAAACTGGTTCGAAGTGACTGAATTTCACTAGTTCATGGAGTTATCACGCTCAATTTAGTTGTTCCGATCATCTCCCTGTGTTGCTGTAGCTAGAAGACGTCCGTCCACATGCATCAAATTATGGGACAAATACGATCGATCCATAACGCTCAGGAACTGGATGAGGCTGTGGAACGACTCACTGTCGCAATCGGGGATTTTCTTCGATATGCGACTAAAACTTATTAGCGAAATTGGGATCCCAATCTCAAAAGACGCTACAACCGGCGGCATGGTGAAGTGAGAAGGGAACTTACAGAGTTCCGATACGCGTCTTTCGATGCAAAACTTGATGTCCTGAACATCGAAGGCGATCACTTCTCTTGGAAAATGGTCAATGTGCTGAAGGGGAACACGTCACGCATGCCGCTCATTAACTACAGGCCCATCAGTTCGCTTTCTTGTCATCCAGGACGAGCATTTTGGTTTCCGACCCAAACATTCGACCGTAAGGCTTCAATCGAAAGCAAAGCACGTAAGCGATGTTTTTCGATGTTGCCAAAGTGTTCGACAAAGTATGGCATGAAGGACTTTTGTTCAAAATACTAGAAACAGCCGTGCACCTGGGATTAGTTCAATTGATCGCCTCTTGCCTTGGCGAAACTGGAAAGTACGCGTTTTAGAGAGCAAATCTGAACTGCTGGCATCCCTCAGGGGTCGTTGCTTTCACCAATACTTTTTTGTATTTTTGTAAGCGTGAAAGGGCGTGAAGAGAGGTGTTAATTAAACTTAGAAAATAAATCTTAATAGCACTAATCCATAATATACCTTTTAGATATCTGATGGGCAGACAACAGTTTGTAAAAAGAAAACCAATTAACCATCATTACTTCATCATCCCATTCTTATGAATGTCATCATTACGCAAACATGCAAACGCAAACGTTTATATTAATATAAACACATATATAAAATTATATATATATATATATATATGGTATAAAATTATATATATATGGTATAGAATTATATTTTATTTTGGAATTTTTATACCTGTTAGTATATTAAGATTATATTTTTGGAACTTCTTTTTTCCTTTAAATAGTTATTTATTAAAGAAGGGATAAAGTATTAAATTTTACCTCGAGATTGTGTTAAAACCGAGTGCTACAATTTAAATTTTTTTCTGTATAATGTGTTATTTTTTTGTAATAGGGAAGGTAGATAAATTACAACATTTGTTTGTATGTTACGTGATAATAACTACATTTGGCAAAGGGATGTGTGTCTAATTTAAATCACATAGGGCTAATAGGAGATATCGGACCGATTACTATATCGCATGCAACAAGCACCTATACTGACTCGATAAGTGCGGTTAACGACAGTGACGTATGTCAAAAGTCATAGTTTCTATATTTTTAATTAATACTTACATAAATATTTACGTGATTAAACATTGTGCATTATTTTGAAATTTAAAAAAGGGGATATCCTTACCCATCGATAAGAATGCGGTTAAAATCTAGGATAATATAACTTTCAATTTCTGCATGTGTAGTTTTATACAACATCTGTATTGGAAATGTTGCGATATTTGAAGAAGGAAGTGGGAAAAGTATTAATGAATGAAATAGGAACCTAACCACAGGGCTATAACACACAAATTAGTCCCAGAAATATTGTTGGAACGGCTTCTATGAATGCACATTTTTATTAACAGGTTGACTGTGTTACCGATCCCCGGGGACCGGTGGCTTACTCCGCTGGCTTGCTGTTATATATATTCGAAATTTTTCGCAAAGTGCGGAAGTTGTATTTTCGTTAATATAGCTTTCCTTAGAATGTTATATGTACGTTTTGATCTAATATTATATTACTTGTATGCGGTACCACTCGCCCGGGACCGGTGCTGTTTTCATTGTAAAACGGGTGGCGACGTCTGGATATGCAATATTAGTAAACAGTAATGACGTGTTATAACGTGTTCTATAGTGGCTCTTGTTCCACGTGTAACAAAATGTCGTCACGTTCAAAGAAAATTTTGGTTTTAGCCCAGTGCGAAGTAGAACAAACTGGACAGGAAAAAAATATTGATGCCGTTGATTATCTTAGTCAGTGTGAAGAACCTAGTTCGTTGAAAAACATTACAACTAATAAACCATCAAGTGATGCTATTAGTGATGACGAATATGACTCTGATATTGATATATTTGATTCTGATGACACCGATGACTCCGAGTTTCTTGCCAAAAACTATGTTCCATCGTCTTCAGACTCTGAAACTGATGAAAACCGCTCCAACGACGAAGATGATTACATGGAATACAAGGAGAATAATAATGTCGTTTTAAATGAAATACCGGTAAGAAATTTTATGCAAAATGATATAACTGAAGATAACGGTTACGTGTACCAAAGGTAAGAATCGTCTACATTAAATTTTGATATTACTACAATAAAAAATCCTATAGACGTGTACCAGTTATTTTTATCAGACGATATAGTAGAAACTATTGTTGAAGAAACAAACAGATATGCACATCAATTGTTGATAAATCAGAACTCCTCAAAATCTCGACTGAATCTGTGGGTTGATTGCGATGAAGCAGAAATAAAACGATTTTGTTCAATTATCTTAGCTATGGGGCTAAACGTTCTTCCTGCTTTGAATCTCTATTGGTCAAAGGATTTTATGTTCCGTAACGAGTTTATTTCTAACGTGATGTCCCGAGACCGATTTCTCTTGTTATTGCGATGCATACATTTTTGCTATAACGACAATGCTGATAAAAATGATCGGCTACATAAAATACGAAGTCTATTAGAAAAAGCAAATAAAAATTTCAAGCAAGTTTTAACACCACGCAGGGTGATAGTTAATGATGAAAGCATGATTCCTTTTCAAGGCAGGCTGAATTTTCGACAATCAATACATTCCGAATAAAACACATCCTTACGGAATCAAATTGTACAAATTATGTACCGAGGATGGATATACGAATAATATAATTGTCTATACCGGCAAAAACCTAACATCACCAGAAGTAAGCCCTTCTGAACAAATAGTGTACGACCTTTTAGAATGTATTGAAGATAAACGTGGATATTATCTATATGCTGACAATTTCTACTCCAGCTTGAATTTAGCAAAGTCGCTATTCAATCATAATGTAATTTACTGTGGGACACTAAGGTCAAACAGAAAAGGTATACCCAAAAGTTTACCTAACAAAATGAAAAGAGGAGACATCTATGGTATACAGAACGGTCCCCAACGAATTATTAAATGGATGGATAAGCGACCTGTTCTTATGCTGACCACAGATCCAATACATACCGCAACCTGTATACCGACTGGTAAACGGACCAGACTAGGTGAAGATATCATAAAACCAAAAGCCATTACTCAATACAACAAAGCCAAAAAGGGGGTCGCTTTGAGCGACCAAATGTCGTCATACCACTCAGTGTTACGCCGAAGTTTGAAGTGGTACAGAAAGTTGGCGTTCGAAATTATATTTGGAACGTTTGTTGTAAATACATGGATTATACATAATAAAATTTGTTCTTCAAAACAGTCTATTACTGAGTTTAGAAGAAGGCTAGCCCAAGAGTTAGTTTTTACTCCTCACAAAACCCGGGAGAAAACACCGAAAAGAGTTTCGCACAGATTTGTAAAGCCATCTGGACCAGGGAAAAAAGAAGGAGACAGTGCCAAGGTTGCTACAACAATCTGAGGGAAACGCATTCTAGCAGAGAAGCAAGTAATTTGGTAACGAAAGTAACAAGTTATTGTAATGATTGCCCTGGACAAACCAGGAATGTGTTTATCATGTTTCAATGCAAACCACAAAACATTACATATTTACTATGTATATATTTGTAATAAACTCTGTTAATCTTCTGTTTCCTTTTATTTATATTTTGTTACAATTTCAAAATTTTCAAAAACTTATTTAATTTTGAGTTAGACCAACGCGGTTGTAAACATAGGTACTTGTTGATATCTAATAACTATACTTCCATTCAGAGTGATTAAATGTTAAAAAATGCACACGTTAAGCAAAAAATAATAATAACGTAATTACCGGTCCTCGAGGACCGGTACCGCACGGAGGGATAAAGGAGTTACCGGTCCCCGGGGAGTGGTAACGCACATAGTGCAGCACTACAATTTTCAATTCCGCAGTCAACTTGTTAAATAGTAGTATATTAAGGTGGAAAAATTGGGGCCTAACGAGACCACGGTCGATATCCAATAAAGGATTATTTCTCTCTGCAGTTTTAATTTTTTAATATAAATGAAAACGAATTAATAAATTTTTTGTTAATTTACGTACAATTATTTGTTATTATTTAAATGTTTTAATTGTTATTTTTAAATCATTTGTTTATGTTATTTATCGAGTTTTATTACTAGATACTTCGCTGGGCTTGTTCCGTTTTCATCTCAAATATTGTAAATAAATAATTTTATCGCCAACCGGCAGCAAAAGTATACTTTATTGTATCCATTTGCGGCAACAAAGTGACACTTTATGTTACAATCAAATTGACAGCATTTAGCGACAGACAAAGTAATTTACCTGCCGCAAATGAGTTAGACAAAGTATTTAGCAAACAACTGGATTCGAACCCGGTACCTTTGACATGACAGCTGACCGACTAGCCACTGGACCACCGACCTTCTATATTAAATCAATCTTTACCGATATATATTAATGAAACAACCGTTTGTCATATATTTTGACATCTGTCTTAAATACTGCAAGTTATAGAATCATTATATCTTAAATTTTGCGGTTGGCGATAAAATGTTGTATGCACCACGCCAGCAAAGTGTTTAAGTCCAAGTATCCTTTTTTTGACAAAACTGTCAAAAACTGTTCGATAATTATTGTATGCAATATCTGTCGATGAGGTCGTACCAGAACACCAATAAGCGACATCGACTCGATAGAAGATATCGATCCAATAACTGTTGCACCGATATCTACTCAATACTATCACGTACGTTTAATTATTTAATCGGGTCATATTAGTACGTTGTAGTATTTAATAAAATATTTTTAGTTAAATAACATAAAATAAAATCTTATTAAAGATTAATAAAATGTTTTAAAACGCAACAACTTGCTTTATTTATTCATTCCTACCTGCGTACCTACCTGGCAGATTTACCCCTATTTGAACACTGTAAAATTGCTAATTCAAATCCTTTGCGGTGTTGATTTAATATACGCTATAGGTGTCAATTCATATCTTCACGAAGTACAAGTAAATACTTTCTAGTGTTAACAACTCCCTTTGGGAGAGATTCCAACTCTAATAATCTGTCAATATTACATAGTTTGGGTGAAGTTCAGTAACTCCGAGATCGAAGTAACACTGGAGTTATTTTTTCACCGTTAATTTTCACTCCATTCAGAATTTACACCGTACACTGTTGGACTCTTCTTCGTGTATTGAAGAAGAGTTAACACGGTGTTAGAACTCCTCATTTTTATCTGTATACCCCACTACAAGGGCACACAGTTAGCGATGGAAACCGAAACAACGAGTTATACATCATTTTTAAGAAGAAGGTTCAATGACGGTTCACTTACAATTTGATATGCAAGTCATTTCTTCATCTTCAAAAACAAGACATTCACGATCTTTCAAATTTTATTGATTTTTCGTGATTTTACTACACGGTCAAAAATACATCGTTGTTTAACATTTCTTAGATGGAATTGGATGGATTTTAAAGAGAATCTTCAATTTGATATACAAGTAATTTCTTCATTATGAAAAACAAAACGTTTACGATATTTCAAATTTTATCATATAATTTGATATTAATACGGAAGTTAAAATAATAATAAAAAATCGCCAATAAATTATTAGTAAACTATGGTCATATATTATAGTTAGTGTAATAATTTATACTAACTATAATTTAAACCCATATAACCACTTTTGGCTGAATGCGCGTTAGCGCCCTAGAGGCCACCGGCACCTCGTAGGACGGACCCCACGAGGATGTGGTGGTATCCTGGAGCGGCACCTGTCAGGGGCGAACCCACACTGGGCCTGTGCCATAGCACGCCCGGTTTGGTGGGGGGTCGGTCATGAAGCAGAATCAGCCAAAAATCGAGTTACATACTTGCATTTAACATCTCAAACCTCTTAGAGGGGGCCAGTGTACAAGGGGCCCGTTGTGGCCTAGGTGCCGCGTATAGAATACGCACTCCTCACTCCATACATACATACAAGACCTGATTATTTTAAGCAAGATCAAGACCGGAAAAACGCACAATGAACTAGATAAAGTTTACACTAAAATATCACAGGGAAAAAAATATGGAATAAAAAAAGATAAACTTCTTACAAAGAGTAACGTAGCCTACATGTTTTATAACCTGCACATATGTCGTAAGTTGTTTTTGTTCATTCATGACTGTGGAATAAAACGTTACAAAAATTTGTTGAAACATTTCGATACCTACGGCGTAGCAGCACGGACACATGGTTTAGCTCATAAACCATCTACAAATCCTGTTGCCTTAAAGTTGCAAAATGAAATTCACCAAATTGTTGACTTTATTTCTACCACAGCTGAAACCATGGCGATCCCCTTTCCAGGTAGACTTAAAAAATTCAAAGATTTCAGGGTGATGAAGTTGCCATCTTCAGAAAATAAGTCAAAAATTTACAGGTTATATATCTGTTCACTTGAAAGTGAAGACTGAAAAATAGGTTATGATGCTTTTCGTAAAATTTGGATCAAATATATCCCTTATGTTACTGTCATGAAACCAGCGGATGGTTTATGTGATATTTGCAGAAAGAATTAATTAGCTATTTTGGAAACAAGGAATTGTAAAGATGTGGACAAGGAGCAACAATTAAATAATGCTATAGATCATCTGCATAAAGCTAAAAGTCGAAGACTTCACCATCAGACTTGCTGTAGTAACACCGATGACTCGACTGCAGTATTATCGTTTGATTTTGCACAAAATGTTCATTACCCCCATAGTCCCCAATGGCCAAGTTCAGCTTATTTTAAAGCTACAAGAAAATGTGCTGTTTTTGCCATAACAAATGAGAACGAAAGTAATGCCATGTTCTATCTCAATTCTCTATACAGCTTGACGAGTCAACATTACCTGGAAATGAGGCTTTACTTTTAGCTTATGTGAGATTTGTGAAAGAAGAAAAAATTTTCCAAAAATTGTTATTTGCTAAATGTTTGGAAACTGACACGAAAGGTGAAATATTATTTACTGAATTAAAAAGATGTCTTGATGTAAAAGTTATACCCTTGACTAATATCATCTCCGTTGCTACTGATGGTGCTCCGGCAATGGTAGGACTACACGGATTCTTTCTGGCGTACTTAAAACAAGTCATTCCGAATGTATTATCGGTACATTGTGTTATTCATCGACATCGCTTGGTGGCAAAAAACCTTAGTGGACGTTTGCATGGATCATTACATTATGTCATTAGAGCAGGTAATAAAATCAAAAGGAATGCCTTAAATGAGAGACTATTTGCTCAACTTTGTTTGGAAAATGGTGATGACTATAATCGTTTACTACTTAACCCAGAAGTACGATGGTAGTCGATCGTCTAATGGTGCGTGTTTGAATCGCATCAGGTTCATACAAGCCATTAATATTTTATTGTATTTTAGTACAAAAGTTATAATCAATAAATACTTATTCAACAAAATGTTTACTTTGTATTTTATTTTTACGTCTCCATTTACCATTAAGATAACAAAGTTAAAATCTTAATTTTTCTATTATGTAGTTAATGTAGTTTTTTTTTCACCCTGGGGGTCCGTCGGCAAGGTTTGACTAAGAAAAGGGGTCCGTGGGCCAAAAGACTTTGGGAAGCACTGCTCTACACCGTCAGCTAACCACGAAACCCTTTTGGTAATTTGTAACCAGTTGCAAGCGTTTAATGAAAAGTATGCGATACTCTGTGATCGATTTACAGATTATGAAAAATTAATCCCGTTGCACCGAGGTCGAGTCTCTCCGGGAGGAAAATCGGGAGTTGCGACAGAGGGTGAATGCTTTGAAACCACATTCTCTTTTTTTTTTTTTTTTTATTTTTATCGTGCCAAATTCGTAACAAGTTTTGGAACCCACCCGTGACGCCGTCCGCTCAAAAGGCTTTAAATACCATTGGGTATCTCGGAGAGCTATTTTCGTTCGTCGCAACGATAAATCCAGAGCTGTTCCTATCAAGTCCACTTCAGACCTTGACAAGCCTGACGATAATTGATGCAGATCAGCGTTTATTATCAAAATGAATGTGGCTTACGATCTAAAACAAATACTTTCTCAATTAATGATGGTAAACTATTTAACGCGCAGTACAACGTTTTCCGGTGAGATCGTAAATCAACATTTTTTACTAACAAAAAAAAATTTATTAGAAGATTTTCTGATCAGATTATACTATATCAACACGATGCAAATTTACATCAACGCGACAACATTTTGAAACTCCAATCCTTAACTCACAACCAGTTATCTTCCCCCCGATTTATCAATCTTTTTAAGTACGCATGGTTTGTAAGTGGATACATTGAAGAAAGACCAGAGCAGTTTGAAAATCCAGTAGAGGTTTGCTTTTCAAGTGAGAAGCCAACTTGCGATGTTTGTGGAGATACAGCCGTAATAACTTGTGCTTGGTGCAAAGAGTCACTGTGTTTAAAACAATTCTTTCACGATTACCATTTTTGCAAGCAATATGTCGAATAGAATTAAAATTATAAAATGTAAAGTAAAATGAAATAAAATATATTATATGCAGAAATTTAATAAGTAATAATATAAAATATTTAATCATTTCTTCTGTTGGTTGCTTTTAAACTCATAAAATAAATAAATATTTATTTATACAGATAATTTCTATTTGTTTTCTTATTACTAGAAAATCATTAATTACAGTTTAAATTTTTTTTTATAATAGTTTTCTTTTTTGAGATTTAACCGAAAATACAGTTACCTTCTAACTTCTAATCCTTACAAAATAATCCTAAAAATTTTACTTTATAAAGAAAACACCGCGTTAAATTATTAATGTGGTAGTTAACCCCCACCCACCCCAAAATGTCGAATAAGGTATTTTCTAGTAATAAACATTTTAATGCGTTGCAATAACATTTAATTCACGGTTTTGTTTAATTTTTTTCCTCATTCCAAACTTGTTTTACCGCGTTATTATATTTATGTTTTCGCACTATCCGCCAATTAGTTTGGTTCTATTTTTGTTAATGCATCCCAGCAAGCGATCCAATCTGGGACTTTTCCATTGGTTTACCCGCGATGATATCCAGTGCGCGCTATTTCTTGTTGACCCCAATGCCAGAGCGGGTTTTGATGGACTCTCCGGCTTGTTCTTTCATGAGTGCGGTTTGCAGCTAACTGAACCGTTATTATATATCTTCAAAACTTCTCTTTCTACTGCCACTTTCCCTTCTGAATGGAAGAAAGCCCTAATACTTCCCATACATAAAAGTGACGAAAACGATTTAGTTCGCAGCTACAGACAAGAAATGCAGATAGCCATTATTTCAATTGCCTCTAAAGTCTTTAAACCTCTTGTTTAAGATCGTATAATGTTTTGCTGTAAATCATTTATAATCCCTGAACAGAATGGCTTCTACAAAGGCAAGTCCCACCGACTCTAATCGAATCGAATCTAATCTCTTACTCCAACTTTTTACTAAGCTCTCTTGATGACAATTGCCAGTTAGACGCCATATACACCGATTATAGCAAGGGGTTTGATAAAATTGATCACGGAGTCCTTTTAACTAAACTAATCAATTTTAACATTCCAACTGGCTTAATTTCCTGGATTTCATCTTACATCTCCAGCAGATCGCAGGCCGTTAGCATTGGCAACTGTCGCTCTACATTTAGCGATATTTCTTCTGGTGTCGCTTCTGAGTAGTCATCTTGGACCGCTTCTGTTACTACTCTATATAAATGATATCCATGCATGCTTTCACTATTCAAATTTTCTCCTTTACGCCGATGATAGCAAAATATTTAGCCGCATCTGTTGTACCGACGACAAGATTGCAGGTCGATTTAAACAGGTTGCATGAATATTATTTAAGAAATAACTTGTTCTTAAACCTTGATTAATACAGTAAAATCACATTTACTCGCAAACGCTATTCTGTGGTCTTTGATTACTCCCTTGGCTTAACTATCCTCAAACAATCCAAATGCGTGAGGGACCTTGGAGATCTTTGACACTAAACTCTCTATTTCGGCTCATATTAACTTCACTATTAATAAGACTTCTCGCAAGCTCGGATTTATAAGTCGCATATCCCACCCTTTTTCGGATCTATCGTGTATTCGTTCACTTTATTCTGCCGTTTGGAACCCTCAATATCATACCTACATCGACCGCCTGGAAGAAGTCCAGAAGCATTTGCTCGGTATTTGTCGCATAAATTTTGTTTGCCGTATTAAAGTTATGCGCAACGATGCAGTTTTTGGCCTCACACTGCTTTCTCCCAAACGTAATATTAATGACTTAATCCTACATCATAAAGTATGCCCTGCGTATAGTAAAGTATGTACTGCCCCGCGATTTTGTCCGAGTTAAGATTTAAAGTTTCTGTCCGACCGTCTCGCGTCTTTCCTTTATTTTTGGCGCCTCGTACCAATACGAACGCTTTTTCAAACGCTGCGGTTCCACGCCTTAGCCAGAGATATTTACCAAGGTTACTGGTTAAATAGAAAGTCATGGCAGGTGAAATTACAGTAACCATGGAAAATACACAGTAGTTAAATTTAACCAAAGGTGAATATACTAGGCCTAAGAAACAGATCCTATCCAAAATTTTATTACATCCACCATGAATATAAAACGAATTTAAAATGTTGGCGTTGGAATAATTCGCCATGATATTCAAAGACATTAACAGAAGTAAGTGATGACACAACTAAGTTGTGACAACAATAACATAAATATGGATGAAATGCTGTCAAAACTCCACGGCTTTCTAACATAAAAACCAGAAGCGTTCCAGCATTGCATGCGTCCATTAATTTTCTAATATGAGGGCAACTGGAACAAATAGGCACAGGAGAGTTTCTAGATAGGTTGTAGTAATTAAATTTCCTGAATTTATTTTTATAATTTTAAGTTTTTGATTCTTTTATGTTATTGATTTTAGTTTTTGTCATTAAATTGTTGTTTTTCATTGTTTCATTTATTCGGTTTTCTTTTGGCTACTTTTGGTAAATAACAGCTAGCAATCTAAAGTTTATTCAATCGCAGTTCATTGTAGAAATAATACTAATAATAATTTAAATAAATTAAACAAAAAACTGTCAACATGTCATGGCTTTCTAATAAAAACACAAACGGTTTCTAGCATTTTCCGTATGAGTTTGATAAATTCCTAAATAGGAAGAAAACTATAATTAATAGGAATAGGAATGTTTACAGATAATTTGTAAGGAATCAAATTCCCTTTCTGATAGGGTATAAAAGTATAGGGCGTTCCATTTAAAATTTTCGACTTTCACGCAATTGAATACAGAGGAACGGTAACACAATTTTTGACCAGCCTGTATAAGATATACTGATACAGCAAGTGACAGACAATAGTCTATTTAAGCATATGAAGAGTTATCGTACCAATGCAAAACGAATTTGAATTAAGGTTGGCTGAGATGTGGGCTTACAAGGACCATGGTGATATTTGACAGAAAACACTTAAAATCTAAATAACTCGAAAACAAATAAGGTATCAATAACTGTTATCAAAATCAACATATTTTCTCACTTATAATTGAATGGTGCAATAAAAACTACAGCATTCCATTTAAAATAACGAAATTGAGATCTACTTTCAGTAGACCCAAATTGGCACCCATCTTGAAAATATGTTAGGTTAAAAGATCAGAATCAACAACCCATGGTACCAAAATTTCAAGCCTCTACGAATAGTGGAACCTAAAAAAGTTCTAATGAACCAGTTACGTGAGACAGCCTGTATACATAGTGTACACAGTGTACGTACCCTGTATGCAGAGTGTGTACTTACACTCTGAATCAGCACTGAGTGGCGTGTTGCTGTCAGTTCGGTGGGTTCGGTGTTTTATTGAGAAAACTTTACATTTTTAAATTGTGATTCGGTGCAGGGTGTGTGTTGGGGCTCTTCCCATTGTTTGGAAAGTGAAAAACGGCCGATTGGTCGTCGGCAGAATAGAATATTTGATTTATATTAGTATAATTTGGCCGAATTCTCGTGTGGACCGGTAATTTTTTGCGGCGTCTCGACCCATCTCAGGGCTGGGTCAGAGTGCGGTTTCTCGGGACGGTCCTATTTTCATTGGCCGAACGTGCGGACAACTTTCCGGATCGTTCGTTCATAGACAATATGAGGGATAAAGAAAGTGATGTGTTTAAGCCAACGTTATGACTGGCGAGATCGCCGCCGGAGACAAGAGGTCCGGATGGAAGAAAGAAAAGGGAAACCAAAGGGAAGAAAGGAGAAAAGAAAAGGGAAGAGAAGGGAAGAGGAGCGAAAGAAGAAACGAGGGGTAAAGTCACGGGGATGAAAAAGGCGGTAAGGGACGTAGTAAGGGAAATGGAAGGGGAAAAGAAGAAAAATGCATTAGGGAGAGAGGAGATTGTGGTCACAATAGAGAAACATACAGGGGATATGGAGACGGAGTCCATGGGAGAGATGTCGCATGCTGGAATGGAGGACTCGTGAAAGAGGGACAGGGATGAGGAAAAAGGGGAAGAAGAGATTGGATATATAGGGGCCAGATACAAGAGACCGATGAGCACCATTTCTTCGGGAATGGACATAGAGGGTACATGGAAGGGGGAGACGAAGAGGGAACAGTTGGTCATGGGCGCAACAGCAATGCGGGAAATCTGCTACATCCACGAACTGCGAGAAGAGTTGGAGACGGAACTTGGGCAGTGTAGAAATATTCCGAAGGAGATGCGCCTGAGAATTATAGATATCTTTAGCAGACTAGAGGCCTCGGCAACGTGAGTTATGGTAACGATAGCGGAAGATAATGGGAAAGAAAGAATTTCGAAGAGAAGATGAAAGAAATGGCGAAGAGGATCGAGGAAAATATAGCAAGAGCGATGGAGTCCTTTAAAGAAGCAGGGGATAGAGAGTATGAAGGATACGCAAGAGCTATTAAGAGGGGGCGGCGAACTTAGTGGACCTGGTCGGTACTGGAGGAAGGCCGGGGAAGGGAAAGAGCGCGAGCAAGAACATCATCATAGTTCCGGGTGGGGAGATTGTCGTGGACAGCGCGGAATTGCAGAATGATGTGGTGAAGAAGGTAGAAAAGGAAGACGCCTGGAAAGACGTGAAGTTGAAGCGGTTAACCAAGCTGAAAACCAAGAGGGTATTAATAGAGGGAGACACGGGGAGGGATGTTGAATTAGTAAGGGAGAAGATCGGGGGTCACGGTATAACGATACGGGAACCAGCGGCGGTGTTGCCTAAGGTGATACTCTATGATGCAGACAGAGAAATGAACGAGGGCATATTATTAGAGCAGTTGTGGAGTAAAAACACGGAGCAATGGGTGGGGATAGGTTGGGATGACTTCAAGAACGAAGTCAGAATGCTGTTCAAGATGGGTAGAAGGGAAAGTGTGGTGGTAAATTATGTTATGGTAGTGTAAGGGAGAGTTAGAAGGAAGATACGAGGTTTGGGAGAGTTTGGGATGTCGTCACTAAAAATAGAAGATTTCATAGAGGTGAAGAGATGCTACAGATGTCAGGGTTTCAGGTACCTCCAAAGGTTTTGCAAATCGAAAATGGTATGTGGGCATTGTGCGGAAAAGGGTCACGAGTTTAAAAACTGTGGGAATAAGGCGAGAGGGGCGATATGTGCAAGCTGCAAAGCCAGGGGGAAGGATGACAGACACGAAACGAGGGATAGAAACTGTGGGGAATACCAGATAGCGGCGGAGTTGGCGAAGAGAAGTATTAATTATGAGGACATGATGAGAGTGCAGAAAAGGACTTTATCAAAAAACTAGACGGGGTAAGGGAGAGGCTAGAGAAGAGCCAGGGGCTGAAAATGGTGTTCTGGAATGTAGCTGGGATCACAAATAAGGGACGGCAGTTCTGGGAATATTTGAAGGGATTTTAGGTGATTTGCATGGTGGAGACCTGGGTCGATGAAGGAGGGTGGGCAAAGATTGAGGGAAAGTTGCCAGAAGGCTATATATGAGATTGCGTGTTTGCAGAGAAGAGAAGTAAGAGAGGAAGAGCGTGCGGGGGTATTATAACAGGAATAGCGAGCGGAATGACGAAGGACAGTAGGTCGGAGGGGAATGGAGGCAGAAGGGAATGGTAAAAATACAAATCAAGCTAGACGGAGAGAAGGTGCAGGTAGTCGCAGTATATAGCAATGCAATGAAAGAAACAATGAGACGATGGGAAGATATGACAGAGGAGGGAAGGGAGGGTTACCTGATTATGGGAGGGGACTTTAGCGCTAGAATAGGGGAAGAAGGAGGAAGAGGGGAGATGGGAGACGAGGGAGAGGGTCGACGGTCCAAGGATAAGATTTTAAATGGAGAAGGAAAGGAGATGCTGAGGTTGGTAGAGGAGAGGGGATGGGAGATAGTGAATGGCAATATGGAGGAAGGAGATGAAGGGGAATTTACCTATACGGGTGCAAGAGGGGCGTCCGTGATAGATAATGTGGTAGTGGACCAACAAATGTGGGAGAGGATAGAATATTTGAGGGTTGGGGCGATGGTAGAGTCGGATCATCAGCCGCTAGAAGTGTGTATAAAGGGAGCGAGGGGAACAAGGAACAGAGAGATAATGGAGGATGGTGGAAAATATATTAGGGTAGATTGGTCGAAAGTGGGAATAGAACATTATTAGGGGTGACTTGGCAAGCTGAGGTGAGAGGGTGGAGGGGGCCGAAGGATTGAGGCTAATTGAGGTGGTTAGGGAAGCGACGTTGAAGAGAGAGAGTGGGCGACGTGGGAGCAAACTAGGAAGAAACGAATGGTGAGATAGGGAATGCAGAGATGCGAAGAGAGAAGCTAGAAGGAAACTGAGACAGTGGCGGAGAGGGGAGGTAGAGATAGGTAGATAGATAGATGCCAGGAGAAACTACAAAGAAGAATGCAAGTAAAAGAAGAGGGAGCTGAAGGAAAGGGAGGCCGAGAAGATTAAGGAGTTGAAAGAGGACAATGAAGTATGCAGATACTTAAAGAGGATGAGAGAAAGTCAGCAAAAATATACAAATGAGTACCTACTTCATGGGATTGTTGGGAGGGGTGGAAGAGAGAGAAATGGGAGAAGAGCGAGGTGTGCAAGGAGGAGAAGAGATAATACGGGAAGAAATAGAGGCAGTGTTGAGGGGATTGCAGAGGGGAAGGGCGCCAGGAGAGGATGAGATTCAAAATGAAGCGTGGTTGGAGGCGACGGAGACAGTAAAGAAGAAGCTATGGAAGGTAATAAACGGCGTATGGATGGGGAGAGGTTTCCGGACAGGTTTAGATAGGATTACTATGTTGGACACAACTTTTAAAATTTATGCAGACTTGCGAGGGGGCAAATGGGTGGTGAGATGATATTAGGAACAAAGGTGCACGAATTGGCGTATGCGGACGATTTGGTGGTCGTGGCTAGAGAGGCGGGGGAGATGAAGGAGATGATGAGGGTCCTGGAAGGATATTTTAAGGCGAAGGGATTGGAGGTAAACGTCGAGAAGACAAAGATAATGATAAATAAACATGACAAAGATAAATAAAGTTCTGGAAAGGGGGTAGAAGAAGGAAGTAGGAGTGGAGGTGGCAGGGAAGGGAGATAGAACAAGTGAAAGAGTACACGTACCTGGGATATGGTTTCACGGAAAGTAATAAGATCCGGGCGCATGTGAGGGCGATGGCAAAAAGGGAAAGAACTTTTGGAAGGGACGTGGGAAAAAGAAAGGTGATGTTTGATGGCTTGGTAAGGAGTACAACGATGTAGGGCGCAGAGGTATGGGGATGGAGAGAACAAGGTCTGCTGGAGGATATACAAACACGATATTGGAGATGGGTACTGGGGTTGGCAAGGGAGACCCCAGGGTATATAATGAGGAAGGAGGTTAAGGTGGATGCAGTAAGGGTGGAGGCGGGGAGAAGAGCGGTGAAGTATGAGGAAATGATAGAAGCAAGACCGCAGTCTTGTTTCTATCATTGGCAAAGAGACAGGGAGGAATATTATAGAAGGGTGGGATACTCACTAATTGGCATCGAAAAGAGTAGACCGGAAAGAGTCGAGATGTGGAGGGAACTGAGAGGTAGGGACAGGGATATACAGAGGCAGGAAAGAAGGTCACAGATACGAGAAGGGAGATACAATGAAAGATATGGGGAGATAGTGACAAAGGAGCGGACAACATATATGTTGATGGAAGGGGATGATGAAGGGAAGAGATTGGTGGCCAGATTCCGCTGTGGCAATGAGGAGAGGGGAAATAGATACTGGGCGAACGATATTGAGAGGTGGTGTAGGCTATGTGGTGAAGATTGAGAGACGCTGGAACACATGCTGAGAGAGTGTAGCGAGCTGAGAGAGGAGGCAATGGACGGGAAGTAGGTTTTGGGAGAGAGGGGCGAGGGTAAAAAATGGCCGAGGGAGGTGATGGGGGCGAGGAAGCGGAGATGTGGGCAGGGGGTAGGAGGGTAGACGACGGGGAGATGTACATGTACTATAGAGATTAAAATTGTATATACTAAATAAACAATAAAATGCAAATATAACATATATTATGTACATGTATTTTGTATGTATTACTAACATTAATTTTTGTTATTGTTCTATTATGTATTATGATGGGAGTATATGCTTCACTGGGCTTGTCCTGTTTGCATCCCAAAGACTACAAATAAATACAGAAATGAAATCTTGATTTCACTAAAGCGTCAAAAACATATCATCTTTTAACATTTCTTAGGTGGAATCAGTTTCAAATTGAAACGAGTTATACATCGTTTAAAAGGGGAAGATTCAGCCTTCAATTAGGTATACATGCACGTCTTTGAGCAAAATCATTTCTTAATTTAAAAAGAAAATTTTCATAAAAATGCATTTTATTAGTAACTTAAGCCATTACCACCATATTTCATTAACTTAAACACTGTTTTATTTCAGGACTAATCTCGTGCGATTCGGCAAGCTTAACACAGTCCTCATCGTAAGTTATAGCTAATATCTTAATATTTTCATCAGTTATTGGCTTTGCAAGTTGAATCATTCCCACACTTGTATCAATTGTATCCACATAATGCGTCTCCCCATCAATGGTGTATTTTAACTTAAACCCTGCTGCGTTGGTGCATTTCTCTTGTGTTGGCATGATTATTGTGACGTATATTCTTGAGAAACCATCATATGGAGCACTCACTATTTTAGCTGTAAAGTCAACTTAACTTAGTCATTTATAAATATGTTTTGACGTTGTTACCTTTGCAGTTTTCTCTGCCTATCCATTAAAATTGAAAGAAAGAAAATAAGAATGGGTATATTAGTTATTTTAGTTATGATTATGGGTGATGAGTCTTACATATATCGAATTCGAAGTAATCTGATTTTCCTATGATGGTGTCTTCTCCGTTAAAAACATTGATGTACGCGGTGAGATGATTTACAGAGTTGGGCAAGGAGCAATTCCCGACTGTGTTGTTCAAAATTACGGTGTATCCGATTCCCCAACAATCTCATCATACCAACTCTCTTGGTACGATACAACAAATAATTTAACATCTTTACAAGATAATGGTGAAGATAATTTTACGATTCCTACGATATTATCGAGAAAAACATCCCCAGAAACGATTTCACCGGCGATGGAACATCTCACTTCAAGTCTAAAATTTTTGTCCATTACGCACTTGGATGACGGGGCTGTCAAAGAAGCAATTATTTGCATTAACTCCTCATCATAATCTGCTGATATAATTGTAGCTGATGCAAGAAAATGCATTATTTAGGATTACATCAAAAATCTTTAGAATTATCTATTATTACTTACCGCTGCAATCTTCGCCTTTAAAATGTTGAAATTGTCCGAAAAAAAGAGCGTGTTAGTTGAAATCTTAAATGATTATGAAAGGTATAATGAGAGCCGGATCAAATTTAAATTTTAACCCCTTTAACGCTTTTTATTTCATTGATATATCTCAATCGGTTCTTGAGATACTTACCCTAACGTTTTTAATAAAGATTTCGGAATGTTAATTTCAATACATCATAACTTCAAAATTCGAAGATTCTAAGAAATGATATTAAACACATCAAATAATAAATAAATTTGCTTTAAAACGCTATTTATTTCATTGTTATATCTCGATTACTTGTAGAGATCTTACTCTAACGTCTTTGATAAAAGTTGTGGAGAGTTAATTTCAAAACGAAAATAACTTCAAAATTTGAAGATTCGAAGAAATGATATAATTTAAACAAGGAAATCTTATTTTCGTTAACGAATCGTTATCAACATTAAATTTAGGCAAAAAATCTAACAATAAATCGAACTAATCTACTTGATTAGATAAAATGAAACCAAAATGAGCATTTTGAAGTGTTTGCATAGTTTGAGAAATGACAACTAAATTAAATTCGTCTGTTAGATTAGTTAGATTAGATCGAGTCAAATCAATTATATATAACAATGAATTAAAATGCATTTTAAAGCAAATTTATTTAGTATTTGATGTGTATAATTGTGATGTATCGAGTGGAGAATAAAAGATACACTTATGTTTTACACTTTTATTTACTACACAAGACTTTTCTTAAACGTAATTTAATGTTTTTATTATTTTGAGGTTATGCGCGTACCTTCGTGTTAGCGCTGGAACCCAACTATGCTGCCGCTCGACACGTCTTAGCGTTTTCCTATATAACTGTTTACGCATGCGCATACACTACACTCCTCACCCCTAGTAGAAATTAATCTGTTTCATAATCTTGCAAATATTTAGGGATTTTCCGTACTCTTCCTGGTCGTGTAAATTCTGGAGTAACCTCCCTTGTCCCCATCTCAGGTTCGGTTGGTTTGGCCACTGTTTCTTCCTCCAATGACGGTTCTACCTCAGGATTTTCAATCCTAGTGCCCCTTTGTTTCATTTGATCTATATGTCTCTTTTGATGTTTACCGTCTGGTGTCTTCACTTTGTAACTCAGTGGACCGGATACTTCTGTTACCACCGCCGGTTGCCACTTTTCTTGGGTACCATAGGATCTCACGAAAACTGGGTCATTTAAGGTGAACATTCTAGGTGGTGTTGTTGTACACTTCTTTTCTTGTTTTGTCTTCATTGTCTTCGTGAAGTCTGGTTTTAGTCGATCTAATAGGCAAGATAGTCTTCTTCCCATAAGCAATTCGCCCGGTGATCTTCCCGTTATTGAGCTTGGAGTCACGTGTTGTACTAACAGATATCTTGCCATTAGTATTTGTAAGTTCTCACCTGCCATTTTCTTTAAAGCCTGCTTAAATTCTTGCACAAGTCTCTCTGCTTGGCCATTGCTACTTGGGTGGTAAGGTGCAACTAACGCTTGTCTGATTAAATTCTTTTCAAGAAATTCTTTAAATTCTTTGGATGTAAATGCCGTTCCATTATCCGATACGACAACATCTGGCAATCCATGTGTCGCGAATAATTCTCTCAGCACTGTTATTGTTTCATGAGTCGATGGTCCGGAAACTTGTCTAACTTCTAACCATTTTGAGTAAGAATCTACTACTATCAAAAAATATTTTCCATTCACTGGTCCCGCAAAATCAATGTGAATTCTAGACCATGGAGCTGTTGCCCATTCCCATGGATGGATTGGTGCTTTTCCTGGTTGATTTCGACTCATTTGGCATGTTTGACAATTTCTCACCAAGTCTTCTATTTCCTTATCCATCCCCGGCCACCAAACATATGATCTAGCCAGCGACTTCATTCTTATCATACCTGGATGTGCCGTATGCAGTATCTCGAGCGTACTTTTCCTGCCCACTGGTGGAACTATCACTCTTGATCCCCATAATAAACAATTTTGATATGAAGATATTTCCAATTTTTTATTTATATATGTCTTAAATTCGTCTGGAAATTGTTTGGAATCCATCGGCCATCCCTTCTTTGTCCATTCCAAAACAACTGATAGAATTGAATCTTTTGCTGATGCTTTAGCAATTTCTTCTGCCGTTAAAAACTTTTCTGGAACGTTTTCTAAAAGAAGTACGTCCGATGCTATCGGAGGTTCTATTTGGTTTCTCTTTTCTGGTAATCTGCTTAGAGCATCCGCATTCCCCAATAGTTTCCCTGGTACGTAGTTTAAATCGTAATCATATGCTGATAAAGTGATAATCCATCTCAACATTCTTGGAGATACGACTTCTGGGGTAGGTTTTCCCGATCTCAAAAGTCCCAATAATGGTTTATGATCAGTCCGGATTTCAAAATGATTACCGTACAAGTAATTATGAAACTTTTTTATTCCGACCATTATTGCTAATGCCTCTTTATCGATTTGAGCGAAGTTTCTCTCCGTGCTTGACAACGTTCTGCTGTGATACGCTACTGGTGCTTCGTTACCGGCTGTTTGTATTTGACTTAGTACACAACCCACACCATAAGCACTAGCATCACAAGTTAATATTGTTTTCTTTTTTTCATCAAAGTGTGCTAAGATAGGTTCACTACTCAATAATTCCTTAATTCTTTTAAACGCTGTTTGTTGATCATTTCCCCATTTAAATTCAAAATTTTTTTGTAATAATCTGAATAAGGGTTCAGCTATGGTAGCTTTGTCTTTTAAAAAGTTATGGTAAAACGTAATCAAGCCCAAAAATGCTTGTAACTCCGTTTTATTTTCCGGCTTTGGCGCATTTGCGATTGCACTGACTTTAGATTTGGTTGGTTTAAGACCTTCAGAATTAATTCGAAACCCCAAAAAATCCAAACTATCTGTTTTAAAAATACACTTACGTAAGTTTAATTTAAGTCCATCGTCTTTGAAACGACTAAGTACTTCTCGTAATTTTGTATCTAAATCTGTTTCTGATTTACCAATTATTAAAATATCGTCATAATAGGGTAATATTCCTTGGATTCCGTTAAGTCTGGAATCGATGAATCTCTGAAATATCTGCGGTGCTGCCGCTATTCCAAATTGTAACTTCTTACATCGAAATGCTCCCCGATGTGTTATTATAGTTTGGGCGTCGGCCGCCGCGTCGTCTACTTTCAGTTGAAGATACGCCTGAGCCATGTCTAGCTTTGCAAAAATCTTACCTCCCGCCAGTACCGCCAAAATATCTTGGACACATGGCACTGGGTATTTATCGACATGTAGCATTCGATTTACTGTAGCACGATAATCTCCGCAAATTCTTACTTCATCGTTACTCTTCGTTACGACGACGATAGGTGTTCCCCATCTCGGATGATCAATTGGTTCTAAGACTCCTTGTTTTTTTAACCGATCGATTTCGCGGTTAACGCGCTCAATTAACGCAAACGGAACTTTTCTCGCTTTTAACAGAACCGGATAAACGTCATTTTTAATATCGAATGATACCGGAGGACCGCGGTACGTACCAATATCCTCGCTGAATACTTCCGGAAAATCTTTCAAGTAATCGTTCGTTTGAATCACTTTATTTATCTCACTCACTCCTTTAATGGTTAACCCAAGAGGTCCAAACCAGTTTCGCCCGAGTAAATTCGATCGATTTTCCGCTATTACTAACAAAGGTAACTTTATTTTATTGTTTTTGTATTCGACCGTCGCGATACACTCTCCCAAAGTATCGATGATTTTATTCTGGTAGTCTTTTAAAATCACTCTTGACTTCGTTAACGCGTTTGAATTCTTCCCGAAAATATCCTCGAAAGTATCTTTCCCGATCACGCTATTCGCCGCACCACTATCAATTTCCATTGAAATGTTTTTTTTATTTACGCGAACATTCGCGACAAATTTACTCAAACACATTTTCCCGTTTATTTTGTTTATCGGAGACTGATAGACGTCTACGTTGTTCATTGATTCTCCCGAATCACAGTTTTTTCTTCGGATTCTTCCTTCGCGTCTTGTTTATTTACCTTACGAGCGCCTTTCTTTTTAGCGAAACAAGCTTTTTCAATATGCCCTAGTTTCTTACAAAACCTACATGTGGTTTCTTTAAATTTACAACCGTCTGGAATATGGTCGCCTGTACATCGATAACATTTTTTTCTTCCGCCTTTTTTTTCTGTTCCTTTGAAAGTCAGCTTGTTTACAGAGTCTGGCGCCATAGGTCCGTTTTTTAATTCTTGGAACCCTTGCGACGCCATCTCGTGTGCTTCACATAATTCGTACGCTTTGTTTAATGAAATTTTTGTTTCGGATAATAATCTTCTTTGTAGATGTTCATCCCTAACTCCGCATACGAGTCTATCGCGAAGCATGGTGTCTAAATACGTTTCAAAACCGCAATTATCCGCAAGTTTGCGTAATTCTTTTACGTAAGTAGCAATCGATTCACCGCCTTGTTGATCGCGTCTATAAAATTTAAATCTACTTACAATTTCCGATGTCTTCGGTGCGAAATGGTTACTTAATGCATGTAGGATGTCTTTTAGGGCAGCATCTTCTACTTTTACAGGTGCTAATAGAGATTTCAGTATCTCGTATGTTTCGAAACCACATATGCTTAAGAAAACCGCTTTCTTTTGTTCTGCGTCTACGATTCTATTCGCTTTAGCAAAAAATTGAAATCTTTCAACGTACGTATCCCACGCTTTTGGCACGTTGATGTTGAATGGTTCGATGCTCCCGAGCGTCGCCATTTTTTTTAAACCCTTTTCTTCCAGTTTAATCTTCGTTACGTTGTTCCTTCCTCCCTCTTTAGTTTATCCTCGTCGCCAGTGTGATGTATCGAGTGGAGAATAAAAGATACACTTATGTTTTACACTTTTATTTACTACACAAGACTTTTCTTAAACGTAATTTAATGTTTTTATTATTTTGAGGTTATGCGCGTACCTTCGTGTTAGCGCTGGAACCCAACTATGCTGCCGCTCGACACGTCTTAGCGTTTTCCTATATAACTGTTTACGCATGCGCATACACTACAATAATATAATTGCGTTTATTGAATTGTGTTTTAGCAAATTTATTTCTTATCTGATGAGAGCTGTATTGAAATTAACACTCCACAATTTTTATCATAAGTTAAGTAACTCAAGAAATAATTGAGATACAACAATGAAACAAACAGCATTTTAAAGCAAATTTATTTATTATTTGACGTGTTCAATAGCATTTCTTAGAATCTTCAAATTTTGAAGATATGTTTTGAAATTAATATTCCAAAATATTTATCAAAAACCGTTAGAGTAAGTATCTAAAGAATTGACTGAGATATAACAATGAAATATATTGCTGTTTAAAGTAAATTTATTTAGTATCTGATGTGTTTAATATCGTTTCCTCGAATTTTTAAATTTTGAAGTTATGATGTTTTGAAATTAACATTCCAAAGTATTTATTAAAAACGTTAGCGTAAGTATCTCAAGAACCAATTGAGATATAACATTGATATAAAAAGGATTTTAAAACAAAATTTATTCAATTTTACGTCGCTTTTCCGCCGCATTAAATCTACTTGAATGGCAAAGCCACTTAAGAAAAACCGAGGCGAAAGTTTCCCCACTCAGAAATGGAATTCTAACAATGGTAGGACCGACAGAAATCGAATTATGGCCGAACAGTTTCGAACAAAGAGGAAAATTTCCAACTAGGACATGATAACTTTTATTTTTTCCTCCCCCATCTCTTTTTATTGGGGGAGGAAAAATAGTTTCTAATAAAGTTTCTAATAAAAAAAGAAGGAATAAAATTCTTATTCCTTTCCACCCCAAGTCTCCCAATAAAAAGTCAAAACTTAAACTTTAAAAAATCAATTCTTTAATTCGTAATCTCCCTAAAGGTACTTGTACACCACATTAAGTGTCCTTCACATGCTGGGATTGTGCGTAAACTAAACAACGATCTTAATAGCAAATAAAAGGTGCTGGTACATCTCCCATTAACGAATAAGTATCATCCCACTTTATCTTTTGATGATTCAAGTAACTCCTTATCAACATTTTTTTTGATAAATCATAAAACAATTTTATCTACTTGCTTTGAAATGCATTATAAAGCAATAACTTTTAATTTTGAATCAATCCAAAATGAAGGGATTTCTCATTGTGTGTTTGTTGTTGGTCAATTCATCAAATTCATATATTTTTGAAGACGAAGAATGCAAAGGTAAATATGTTAATTCCGAATTAATTAAGTTAATTTTTCGCTCTATTTCAGCTACAAATGTAACTGCGGATTATTATTACGGATTATATCACACGATATATATCGGTATCACGTTTAATCCTCCTCAAGATTGTAACCCAGCAACATACTTGATAAAATTTTCTATTAATGGTGAAATACACCATATCAAAACGATCAATGAACACATTCCAGTGGGAGCCATCGAGGTGGAGGACCATTTATCCTGTAAAGATAATGTGGAGGTTTCTGTTGTGTCTTATGACGAAGATGATGACGAACTTGGCGAATCAGATGTTGAGGTACTTGTAGTGAAAGCATGTGAGTGATGATAAACGTTTATAATTGAAATAATTATTTAAATTTTTATTTACAGGCAAGGAATGTGAGGGTAAGTCAAGATTGAACTAACTTGTGTGTCAAAATGAAGTGTGAACCCTCATCTTTAAAATGATGTATAACTAGTTGTTTCGATTTGAAATCGGTTCCACTTAAGAAATGTTAAAAGATGATGTGTTTTTGAAAACACATCATCAAAAATGATAAAATTTAAAGATCATGGAGATCTTATTTTTGAAAATATATTAAATATTTTAAATATAAAATATATTTAAAAAATAGCTATCTATTTAAAATGGTATATGATAGCTGACGTTTCAACGAGAAATTATTCAAATAAAAATTAAAATGTGTAAGATTACAAATTATTTAAATTTCAAAAAATCGTCATTATTTTAATAATGGAGATGAAAAAATGAATCATAGTTTAAATTGAAGTTGTCTTTTTTAAATAAGGTGTGAACGATGCTAACTATATATAATTTTGAAAAACTATAGAAAACGTAAAGAAAATACATTTAATTTCGGAAAACCAGCAAGAAATGGAACAAATTTCACAAAAAACATGATTAGCATAATCATTAAGAAAAAAACAACTTATAGTAATATGAGTAAAGAAGATGAGGATAAAAATTATGAATATGATAGTTATATAATATAGTTGGGAATATATCAAGCATAACTTAAAAACTTAAAACCAAAATGATGCACCAAGCAAAGTTAAATTTAATTTCAATATTTTGAAATACGAAGAACATTAATGGAGAATTTGTGTTTATCTGAAGGTTGTCTCTTTGTTAATTGGATTCTAAGAATAGCGCTTTTCATGGCTATGAAATACTCGATATCAAAGAAATCAATAATAGGAATTAGATATTAGTATTATTATAACTTACTATTAATTAAACGTAAAATTAGATTGAGTGATTTTTTTTTTAATCACTCTAGAAAGATGAAGTGTTGCTTTTGAACATCTTGGGTATATTTTGCACTAACTTATTTACATTATGCAGAAAAATCATTTATCGTCGTTTGGATTTTATGTATGTTAACATGCCACCGGTAAACATTTGGATGATATTATTTTATAATCTATAATTTTAATATTTTTTTAAAATTATTTATAAAAATAATTATATAATTATCCTGCAAAGATATAAGATACTATATTAGTACGAATAAAATTAAATTTAAAATGATCATTTAGCAAAATTGGTTTGTTGGAAACCAAACTGATAATTGTATTTTTTAAAGTTTTGGCAATTTTAATAATTAAGGTTATCTACAAAATTTTAATAAATTTAGACACGACTCACCGAATCATTTCCTCGATTTTTAATTCGAATCTACGCTGAAAAGATAAGATAATTTATTATGCAAAAAAAATGAATTAAAACACTACCTTTTAACATCCACAAAATAGTAATCCCATGATTTAAACATCACTAAAATCACTACCATCACCAACATAAAACTTGGCACTAACTTAACACGTATTTCTCACGTAATTCGTTTAATTTTTAATTTTCTCCACAAGTTTATCACCCTTAGATGTCCGAATAATAACTAAAATACGCTATCAGTGAATCAACATCCAAATATCCCATCTTTAATTTAGTCTTTGTAGTGGAGGTGAATAAACAAAAAACGGCAAAGCAGATGGGGAAAATCGTTTTTTTGGTCTTAAAACTCAACCTTTCAAAAATTATAAATATAAAAAACTATAATAATAAATAAATTTTAAAAATCGTATCTTAAAACCTTAATCTTAACCTTCCTTTTTCAAATGATATATAACCCGTTGTTTCAATTTGAAATCTATTTCACTTAAAAAATGTTAAAGGATGATGTGTTTTTGACGATTTAGTAGAATAATATCAAGGAAAATGATTTAATTTTTGACATTTTATTGGAAGCATAATAAAAAAGATGAAATTTGAAACCTTATTTTTGAAAATAATGAAATGATTAATATACCAAATTGAAGGTTGAACCTTCCTCTTTCAATGATGTATAATAATCTTAAAATGTATCTAACTTAGGGAGTGCCTCCGCTGCCCGCACCGGTTGTCAAATTGGCCACCAGCAGCACCGGTTGCCGAATCGGCTGCCGGTGCTGGTTTTTGAATTGGTTACCGACGCTGGCCGTCTAACCAATATTATACAAAAGAGAGTAGGAATAATAAAATGAAAATAATACAAAAATTGACTAGAAAAAACATTTTTTATTAAAAATCACTTACATGTTTTTATTAATTAATTTCCTACGCTTTAAACCTATGGCAGTATTGCCTAACCCCTTAGGTCGACCCCTTTTTTCACTTTTGCTGGCATTTTTATATTATTAAGATTTATTTGTTCCATAGCCTGGTGTTCATCAGTAGCATGTACATTAGTTATCTGATCTCTAACTGTTTTTATTTCAGCCTGATCTTTACAGTTTCGATTTCCAAAAGTTTTCTTTTCGTTAATTTGTTCCCCATCCTGTTCGTCTTTAGTAATCTGCTATTATTATCGTTAATTCACCAATTGGCTCTCCATTAATCTGTTTTTTCAGTTTTCAGGTCTTCTACAGTTTCCTCCCGAATATTCTGTTTTTCCTTCTCTTGAATTATCTGTTCGTTCTTTGTTTGCAGTGTTTCTTCTTTTCGAATATGTAAACTGTTGATTTCATTAGTTTGTTCAGCTGGTATTTGAATTGCTTCTTCAGTAGAAGGATCAGATACATATACCTGTGCGTTTTCTGCGATATAGTCTATTTTTATTCCTGTGTTTTCGTAGTAAATACAGTCTTCCGGTATTTCATTAATGTTATTATTATTTATTTCTTCAATGTTTACAAACGCATTGCTTTTAATGTCTTCCTCTTTTTCAAACTTTTCAGAGAAAATATTGTTTAAAACAGTATCCTTTCCTTCAGACCAGAGCTTAACAACATTTTGACTATAATCTAATCTTTGTGAAATATTGGTGTTGACACTTCGCTGCATAACTTGGCCACATTATTTTCATTTTATTTTGACACTTCGCTGCATAACGCTTTCACAGATCCAGTATTAAATAGCTTTGCCAAACGCTTATTTAACATTTGTGAGACTTTGATGTCTTGTCCGGCACGGAAACTGTATATGTAAACAAACAAGTGCTTGATAAAATCTGCTAGAGGGCTATATCGACTTATTACGCTTTTTAAATTAGAGTTTAATTGATAGGTAATAGGGGCCCAGTTTGTTTCATAATAGTCTTTTACAATTTCAGGTATATTGTCTATCATTTCTTTGTAAGTTGTGTCATATTCATGCTCTGACTGACTGAGCATAAGTTAGTTTTTGTAGAGATAGTTTGCTCTTTTGGACTTCACTTGTTGAAATATTCATTTTTTTAACAGAAACCTCTCTATTAAATATTTGAAATACATGAAATAGGCAAATCATCAACCTTGCATTTGGAAGATGCTTGGCGAAAACTTTTCTCTCTGTCCTATCCTTGTCCAACATTACAACTTGAATTTTGTTCCAGTGGGATTATATTTTTTTAAATTTTCTATAAAGAAATCCAGGGCTATTTCATCCTCATCAACTAGTAGGCATACTGCTACAATTTTGCTTAAACCATTTCCATTCTCCACCATGATTATATAGGTTGCTCTTCTTAAATCCACCAAGCAATATTTCTTCATCCTGTCGTCTTAAAAATATAATCCTTTAAAGACGAAATTTTCAAATTCAATTTTCAATCAACCCATACACTGCTACATTTGTAGGTATTTTTCAACAAACGAACACATTCTGCAAAACTCTTTTTTTCAGTTCGCCTGCTTAAGTTAGTCAAGTCTTTTAAAGTGACTTTGCACCCCGTTTGTTGTTGAATCTGATCTAATACAATTTATTTGTTGGCACGTGCTTTTAAACATTCTCTAGCCTGTTCTTTAACAGTTTTTGTCAATTTTAGTCTTTGTTGAGAAAGAGAAACAAAATAAGACTTAGATGTTTCATGATTATGTTTTTCATTCAATTGAACTACTTTAAGTGTCTTTTGAGAAGGAGTTAAACGTAAAAAAATCGTAGCTTCACAGTCTTGTTTTAAAGTTATGCACATTCTTGATGAGTGGTCAGTTTTTGATTTGAAAGGTCTGCCTTCTTTTACACACGCTAATCTTATGTAAGAGTGTTTAAGGTTCTCATTTATTTTGTCGACGGTACCAGGAAATGTTCTTTGATTTGATATTGTTCTAGCATCTCGAATCCAGTATTCGGTAAAAACACTTTTTTTATATATATTTAAAGCCTTTTCGAGCTCTTTAAACGTACTTTTTAAATCTTTAGGGTATGTGAAGGTAAATGGAATTCTTGCTGGATACAGGTAATGATAATGGCAGGAAATCGTCAAAATGGTAGTAGAAGAAGGAGGGGGGAGAAAAGGGATTTTTTACATGGGAACAAGGCTGATGGGTAGAACTAGCTGGTGGGGATGATGAATATAAGGAATGAGGGGAATATAAGGAGGAAAAAAGGGGGATGACATGGCGGAGGGGGGAGATAAGGGGAAAAAGAAAATGTAGGTAAAAGACATTTTACGACATTCAAAATGCTACTAGTTTTTGAATTCCTCGTTCAGTTAGGATAGAAAAGGAAGGTTTGTGGGGAGGGGTATAAGGGCTTTTTAGACAGGCATATAATGATGATTCTGTGATTTTTGTAATGGATTGTATAATAGTTGACATTTTCATCGAATTGGTGGCCCTTATTAAATATCAGATTACTTCCAAAATTTGATTTGGATTGTGCTTTGTGTTCTTTTACCCTGGTCTTCAAGGCTCTTCCGGTTTCACCAATATATGTCGCTTTGCACGTTTCAATTTTGTCTTTATTGTTAATTACCATTTGTCCCAGTGTGTTGTTACTTTTAGAAGTAAATATGATGTTGTGTTTGATAAAAGTTTTCTTTATTTTGTTTCCCTGAAAATCCAAACTTCTGTAGCTTTTGTTATTATTTTCTTCATTTTGTGTACTCAGTGTTGTGTGAATGTTTAAATTTTAAATTTTTTGTCTATAACCTTTCTTTCAAAACCATTATTTATTGCTACGCTTAGTATGTCCCTTTCTTTGTTGAGTTCATCGTTTGTCCGGTTCTAGTTGAGGCTCTAAATGCTACAGAATACCACAAATTCTTGGCTCAAAATAGGCCGATTCAAGTTAGCTTATCTATATCCAAAGTTGCTTCGTTTCGCCGGTAGAGGACTTCAAAGTTAGCAACAAAAATCGTTTATTCTTTATAACTCGAGAACACGTTAATGAATCTAAACTATTTTTGAGAAGTGAGTTCTTAGGTTCAATCAACGTCTTCTTATGGTTTTGAACAAAAATTTTAAAAAGTTTTGTGTCCAAAATTATATATCGTTGTCTATATCTTGACTTTCATGTCAAGGGAAAGTATTGTGTAATCGCCGGTGAGTTGTAGATGGTTGAGTTTGTTTATTAGTTCTTCACGCTTATTTATTGTATATTCTTGTTTGAAGTTTGTATTTTCCTTGAATATATTAAGATGGAATTTTGAGATTTTATAAGCGCTATCAATTGAGGAAATTATTGAACACATTGGTATCCCTGGTTGGAATTGGTTATATTGTATATATTTAAGATATAGTTACATGTTTTCAAAACAGTTAAAAGATAATGTCAAAACTCTCAGCCAGGTGAATTTTTTTTTAGCTTTTTGGATGCTAATACACTAAAATTAGTTCAACAGCTTTTTTTCTCCTAAGACTTAATGCAATCTACATTAAGCAATAGATTAGGAAATAATAAAGCAGAAAAAATCTAGCGGAAACAAGTAATGATGAAGTCATGAAAGTTTTGTCTTACTTTTAAACTACATATTAACAACGTCCCATATTTTTGAACCGCTAAAAACAAATTTCAGTAAAACCATAACAACTCCTTCAAAACCACATCATCCTTAAACTTTTTTAGTTGATATATATATATATATCTTTTGAAGAAGGAAGGTTCAACCTTCAATTTGGTATGGAAGCCATTTCTTCATTTTCAAAAATAGACGTCCACGATCTTTCAAATTTTATCATTTTTACCTTTAACATTTCTTAAAGAACATCGATTTCAAATCGAAACAAGGAGTTATACATCATTTTAAAGAGGAAGACTCATTCTTTTATTTGATATACAAGTCATTTCATCATTTTCAAAAATTACTTTCGAATTTCATTATATTTATCTCGATGATATTCGTCGAAATAGCATGTTATAAATCATTTGAGAGAAGAGGAAGAGAAGAGGAAGGTTTAACCTTCAATTTGATGTATAAGTGATTTCTTCATTTTCAAAAATAAGACCTCCACAATCTTTCAAAGTCCATCATTTTTATCTCGATTAGACTAAAATATCAAACACACATCATTTCTTAAGGGGAATCGATTTCAAATCGAAACAACGAGTTATATTGATATATAACTCATATTGATATATAACATAATATAATATTTCCTCTGAAAAAAAAAATATTCAACATTTTTATCTTGATTCTATTAAAACGTCAAAATGATCCATTCGAAAATGAACATTTCTTAGAAAAAATCGATTTCAAATTGAAACTACGAGTTCTATTAATCAACATTTTTTTTTAGCTGAAATCATTAATGTTGAATATGATGGAAGTGCCCAATTAGTTCTTTCGATTACTCCACCACAACCGATTTGTGAGCAGGCTGCAAGTATCAAATTGAAATGTTTTGTCAACGATGACATCATTTATGGCAATACTTACTTCCAGGACACGATCGGAATTATTTCATTATCAGAACCTTTAAATTGCCAGTCTGATATTGACATTTTGATAGAAACTTACGATGTAAATGATTCGCTCATTGTTGGAGTTCCTATGCATGCATCATATCTTCAATGTAATTTTAACTACATTTACAATCATTTAATCAAACTAATTTTGTTTTTTTTTGAGCTTCTTCAATAATTTTTAATTTTTTAAGGTGATCCTTGTAAAGGTAAGAAATTATCATGATCATAATTAATTAAACAAATTATTTTATGGCATTAATTTTTAGCTTCAATTGAAAGTGCGGTTTATGATGGTAACTTGAAGATTTTCGTTTCGATTACCACGTCAGGAACGGATTGTTTATCGACGATTTTATTAGTAAAATGCAAAATTGATGATGAAATTATTTATGGCGTCACAACTCTTGCTATGACCGCAGGAATAATTTCCTTGTCTGAAAAGTTGGAATGCGTGAACAATGTTGAGGTATCAATTATAGCTTATTGGAAGAATGGATTGGAGTTTTGGGAATCAAATGCAATGAAAGTGCAAAATTTTGATTGTTAAAGTTGATGTTTAATAAATAAAGATATTTAATGTCATTTAAATAATTTGTATTTTCTCCAAAACTAATGAGATATCAAAAAAATTGCTTGACGCATTAAAATCGTCATTTGATTATGTATAATCCCACCAAGCTACGTTTCTTCGATTCTATTCATAACCAAGATTCAACATTTTAAATTCAACTTTGACAAAAATTTCATAAAGACAGCGATTCTTTTTGCCAAATATAAGATCTTTTCTCCTAAAGTAATCGAGATATCAAAGAACGGTTTTCAGGATTAAAATCATCATTCGGTTATGCATAATTTCACAAAGTGATGTTTCTTCAATTTTGTGGATAACTTAAATATAATTTTTTGAATACTTTGTTAACTAAAGTTTCTTGAAGATGTTGATGTTAGCTTTGAAAGGTTTTTTCTGCAAAACTAATTGAGATGTTAAAAAGTTGTTTACAGCATTAAAGTCGTCATTTAAGTATGTATAATTACGTTTCTTCAATTTTATTCATAACTTAGATTCAACATTTTGAATCCAACCTTGACACAAATTTCCTAATGACAAAAGAATAAGATCGTTGTATCTTATTTTTGAAAAAGAAATGAATTGTATATCAAATTGAAGGCTGAATCTTCTGTTTTCAAATGATGTATACATCCTTGTTTCGATTTGAAATTAATTCCATTTAAAAAATGTTTAAAGATGTTGTGTTTTTGACTACCTAAGATATCTTTGTAAATAATGTTGATATTAATCGAATTTTAATTGTTAATGTTTAAAATGAACAAATTTCCCTCGATTTGTAATTTACTAACTAACTTTTTCGAGGTCCGTGAAGTTTTCGGGACACTAAAAGTACTAATGATGATATATCCCCATGTCCCATTCGTTAGTGCTTTTTAGTGCCTCCAAGAAAACTTCAGCAGGACATCCCATTCGGGAGATATTTTAATTTTTCATTGGCTTGCCAACTTCACAACTCATAACAAACGCTAACGACGAGCCCGGTGTCATTCGATAGACTTTGAGAACACCAGGTTTGTGCCGTCAATGAAAATTCCGCGAAACACTCCGTTTCTGAAATAAATGGTTTTTAAATTAGCGGGACGCGTAGTTTCCGAGATATAAATTAAAATGCATTTATATATTTTCTTAAAAACCGATATATGTATATAGAAGTTAATAATAGTAATAGTTAATAAAAAGTAATAAACGTTAATAAAAGCTAATAAAAGTTAATTATTCATATTTTTATGTATAAATTGACCTTTTTTCTATATTTAAAAAGTTTACAAGTTAAATTTATGCTATGTAACCATAGAAACCATAAACGTTACAACTGTTGTCAACTGAACCTAACACGTAGTCCTGATCTTACAATTATGGATTTTTATTTTTGGGGACGACTGAACAAATTGTTTACAGTAAACAGTTACAAGACGATGTAGAACTGTTAAAGCTAAGAATAATTAATGCAATAGAATCTCTGCCACTGGTGGAAATTCATATTTATGGTCTCTGTGATTACATATCACAAATTGAACTCCAATTTATACATAAAAATGCGAACTTTTATAGTTAGAATATAAAATTCGGGCGATTTAGTGATTTGAATATATTTGACGCATAATTTATGCTAAAATAAGTTTGAAAAATCAGTAATAAAATTTTTACGCTCTTTAACTCGATCCGGGGTTATACTGTATAAAGCAGCAGCAACACTACCAGGATTCGTGTAGACCAGATCCGCACGAAAGTTCGTGTCCGCCAGAAAGTTTTCCGGGGGTATGCTCCCTGTGTTTTCGAATGTACAGGTGGAAAGCGTAGTGGCCAATTTTCGATCTACCGGAAGTATACCTCAACTTCGCTACTTTAAATGGAGTGCTATAGTTTTTATTACGCCATGTAAACATACGTAAAAAACGTATGTTGACTTTGATAACAGATTTTGGTATCTAGCAGTTTTTGTTTTCGAGTTATTTTGATTTTAATTGCTTTTTGGCAATTATTACCATGCTCTTTAAAAGCCCATATCTCAGCCAACGTTAATTCAAAAACGTTTTGCGTTAGCACGATAACTCTTCATATATCGTCAAATAAATTGTCACTTATTGTATCAATGTACCTTACACAGGCTGCTCAAAAATTGAATTACCGTTTCTCTGTATTCAATTGCGAGAAAGTTAAAAACTTTAAATGGAACGCCCCATATTCTTTTTTCCCCTCTGCTGCTAACAAATAATTTCTAAACAACTTGTACATAGCCTTAATCTAAAACAAAAGAAAAGTTTAAAATATCCATTCTACCAGTAATGATAAATATGATTAAATAAATAAAATTCTTTGTACTTTAACTGGTTTTATTTAATTTTTGTCTAACTAGTTTCGCTTTTATAGCATCTTCATTAGTCTCTTCCTTAAGACATAGTCTCTGAAGATGCTATAAAAGTGAAACTAGTTAGACAAAAATTAAATAAAACCAGTTAATGTACAAAGAATTTTATTTATTTAATCATATTAAAACAAAAGACATTAGTATTCTTTTATTTTACTTGTTTTATTTTATATATTAGTTTATTTTTATTTTCATTCTTTTTTACATTAATAAAAGTTGTTGTTCTGGTAATTTGGCAATTTAATATTTTATTCTTTTGTGGTATGTTTTTGTTGGTCATGGTCACAAACTATCTCGCGTCACAGTTCGCGAAAAATACGAGGTTAACTGTGTGGCGCCTTAAAAATAACTTAAGTGGAAGTACTGGTTGCACTTGTTAAGAATTAAGAGCGAATATTGGGAAATTCAACCAAGACGGGGAAGAATTAAAAAACCTCCTCCAACTATAAACCAAGCTTTCGATAATTTATTTTTATCTTCTTCAGGGCATGCTAAAAACGATAACCGTTGACAATTTTTGATATAAAAACAGTAATCTAACTTACATTTAGAGATTGCGATGTATAACAATACATGATGTTAAATTAAGAGTCCCCAAAAAACATCAGAGGTGGAAGCGATATATATTTCTTGTAAGATTTTTATACGAAAAGACAACACCAAATGATAGCGTGGGTAAGATCAAGAGTCAATAAAGGCGCGAAAAACAGGTCGAAACCAGGTGCGCCAACTTACACAGAGGAAAAACTTTAAGACGAGAAAATCACCAGATGTATTTCACGAGAAGAAGAAGAGGAAGGCTCAGCAAACAGGTATGGAACAAGTTGTTAACAAGGACAAAGACTTGCAAATTGCTGTTAAACCCAAATCTAACCAAATGAATATGAAATTTCAAATTTTATATAAATACGACTAAAAAGTCAATAACAAACGGCAGAAGGCCGACGCAAAGGTTAAGGTTGGCTCTAGGAAACACAACTATAGGACATTATTGTATATTAAACAAAATTAAAAAGGCAAGACAATTGGCCGAAACATGCCTGGTATAAAATTTTTGAACATAAAATGGTCAGACTGACAAAGCAGTGTATGTATGTAATACGCTGAAAAGCGTTATATTTAATTAAAAATATAGATAAAAATAGTAAGTGGGTAACCCACAAATTGTTGTTAAAATTATAAAAGGAATTAATGTAGGGAATCAACTGTGTGATGTTAAAACCGAACAGAGCCCCATGAGAGGTCTGACAAAACCGAATTGTTGTTAGGTTTATTGGTCAATTCAATAAGGTGACAATAGATCTCACTTAACTCCTGTGAATCAGTCCTGAAGTTGACTGTGTTGTTTAAAGAGACACCTAACCCAATCCTACCCACGTTATCATTTGGTGTTGTCTTTTCGTGTAAAAATCTTACAAGAAATATATATAGCTTCCACCTCTGACGTTTTTTGGGGACTCTTAATTTAACATCATGTATTGTTATGCATCGTGATCTCTAAATGTAAGTTAGATTACTGTTTTTATATCAAAAATTGTCAACGGTTATCGTTTGTAGCATACCCTGAAGAAGATAAAAATAAATTATCGAAAACTTGGTTTATGGCTGAAGGAGGTTTTTTAATTCTTCCCCGTCTTGGTTGAATTTCCCAATATTCGCTCTTAATTCTTAAAAATAACCCATCCCTTCGCCAGCGAGCTTGTCGAGGACTCGTATTTCCACCGTTAAACTTGATTTTGACTGACCCTTTAGTAATAATTCGTTTCAATAATATTTTATGTTATTATTTAATAGAAAAGGCGTTACAAGTTTTATCGCAAAAAGTTAATAATTTATCCAAACCCGTAACTTATTTTCCAAAAAAACTATCACCTTGTCTAGCAAAATACTCAACTTTTGATCGAGAATTACTGGCGATTTATGTATCTATCAAAATTTTCCGACATTTTTTGGAAGACAATCAATTTATTATATACACAGACCATAAACCAATAAAATCAATGTTATATTCGAAATCTGAAAAAAGAGACTCCAATATAGTAGCAGATACCTTGTCGCGCATAGATGTTGACTCACGTGAAATCTCATATCCTAATCTTTTGGAAGTCAAAACCACGCATTTATATGCCTGTTGAATACCGCTTTGCAACTTTCCAAAATTTTCATAATCATTCACATGCTGTTATTAAAACAACACAAAATTTGATTAACTCTAGATTTTATTAGCAAAAAATGAACAAGGATGTTACATGGACAAAATGTTGCATTAAATGCCAATAATCTAAAATTCATAATTAAATAAAGGAGTTTGATACATGTCGACCAGTTGTTTCATATAGATTAAATTCAAAACAAATAAATAATACTTTTTCTGGTATTTTTTATAATTTACTGTCTAACCGGTAAATGCGCGTAAGCCGAAACCGATTATTTGTTTTGAATTTAATCTATATAAAATTTATCAACATACAAAATCTCCATTCAATAAACTTGATATTCCATCTGGACGTTTTGAACATATCCACATTAACCTGGTAGGCCCCCTTACGCCTTCGCTTGGTTATTTTTTTGCTTTTACAATCAGTGATCATTTTACAAGGTGGCCAGAAGTTTATCCTCTCAAAAATAGGTCAAGTTCTAGTGTTACAACCGCTCTATTAACGCATTACTTTTCTTAGATTTGGTATACTGTACACGATTACGCATGATCAAGGCAAGCAATTTGAATCTCAACTTTTTGCAAAATTTAATCGATTATTTGGCTCAAAACAAATTCACAATTCTTGTTATCATCTTCAAAGTAATTACATCTTAGATAGGTTTCACAGAACTTTGAAAACTGCTATTATCGCTAGGGGTAAAACTAATAGGTGGAAACAAGATCTTCCTATAATATTATTAGGTCTAAGATCTTCCTTGAAAGAGGATTTAAGTTGTTCCTGGTTGACCATAAATCAGTTCCTGGCAGAACTGGTCTGCCAGCATATGAATTTTCAGGTGATTTTTTTATGAAATCTCACAACTCAACTGATGTTAACCCTTTATTAATCAGCTTACAACAAACATTTTCCAATTTGAAGCCAACGCCAACCGCTATACATTCAACTGAAAAACCTTTTGTACATAAACAATTGCGTGATTCAAACTTTGTTTTCCTTCGTCTTGAACGTATAAAACCTTTATTATCACCAAGATATGAAGGACCATTTAAAGTTATTAAAAAATATTCAAAAAATTTTGCTATATTTAGAAGCAATCAAAAACACATTGTAAACATTGATCGTTTAAAACCAGCGGTCATTTTAAATAATTGCGCTAATAATTTGTCAATACACTCTGCATCGAAAAAAAATTGTTAAAAGTTTCTTTTGCAGAATAATACTCAATTAATTCCATGTTATATTTTATTTCTTCCCAATGGTTATTTTGAGCAGGGGATTTATATATTTATATACAATCATTTTACAATGGCGTTGTCATGAAAATTTATTATTGTTTGTTTTATGAATACAAGACATTCCATTTCCTCAGTTCATAATGAAAATACGTATTTTCTACTGTTATCTTCATATGAAGTAGTCCTCAATTGGCACATTTTCAAGCTTGATATCGTAGAAAAAACGAGCATTTTCAGGAATTTTCTCTCCAACTTTGTAATACTTTTGGAATGTCTCTATATAATTAATATATTCTTCTGTCTGGTTTACAATTGTGAATGAACGTTGGGTACCATTTTTGGAGTTACGGATTTTTATCAAAGCAAATTTTCCGTTAATATAAATGTCTTCCAACTTCTTTTTATACAATTCACCGGTGTGACAAACACCAGCAATGCCCACAATCGTTACTGCCTAAAACACAATTTTTTGTATAACTATGTAATAAATTTACGAATCACCTTCATTAAAATACCTTCATTAGCAAATATACATCATCTGGTGCCCCTTGGAATAATTGAACCTGGAATGTCTTCATGATTAAGAACTCGGCAAATGTTACCGACAGCACCCAGAAAGATATTACAATAATTCTTTTTATCTGATGTAAAATAACTTAAAACCGAGGTTAAAACTAAAAAAAAGGTGCGGAAAAGCATTAAACTTACCGAAAAATCGTTTTAAAGTTCCGATGTGACGTCTTGTAATGTGACGTCACGAAGCTTGCTAACAACGTATTTTACCCTAAAAGGCGATTAAAATAGTCTGCCACTGATACTCAACCCACAAGTTGAAACTCATCGCGTGATACGGACCCAATCCGAAAGTTGCTTCGACAATGAAGACCAAAAAAATTTGATCTTGACAATCAAATATTTGAATTGACTTATATGTTTTGGATTTCGTAGCAGGCGGTGGGTTCCAACTTCCGGGTTGGGGGTGGTTAGGTTGGGGTCCATTGAAAAAAAGGTTAAAACTCAGATCGACACGAATAAGAAAATAAGAAAGAAAGATATTTCATTAAAAAAATGAAATACTCGTTAAGAGTTTTGGACTCCGTAAAAGGTGGTGGGTTTTAACTTCCGGGTTGGTTCCGCTTACGGTCCCAACCCGGAAATGCTTGTTATATTGGAACTTCTATGACCTCCGTAGCAGACGATGAGTTCCAATTTCCGCGTTGGGTTTGGTTATATTTTGGTCCGATGAAAAAAGGTTAAGACTCAGATCGATACGAACAAGTAGATAAGAAAGATACACCCTATACAGGCTGTCTCTGAAATGCGTGTACAACGGAAGACCACAGATTCCTTGGCTCAAAATAGGTTGATTTAAGGTAACTTATCTATTTAGTAGAGAGAGATAAATCAATAGATAATAAATGATGAAGAATATATTTAAATATCGGTGCTACATATGTTTCGAGGAATTATCCTCGTCTTCAGGCACGACTGAAATGAAACGGAATATCAATCAAAACTTAAAATCGTTAGTATAAAACGTTAAAATAAATTGTAATACCGTCAGTAGTTTCCTTTAAAGAACATTCACAGAAAGATTAATAAGTGTAAATCTGATTAACAATCTGGTAGGTAGAAATGACAAAGTTTTTTATAGTGAAACTGTAAATTAAATTAGATTATAATAATATACTCTATATTAAATAAATGGCGTTACTCCCACGTTAAATATTTCGATCATATTATATAAAACAATAAAACTGTATTTTTTGTGATTTTACAATACGACGCAGTTACAACAGAGTTCTATGTTTAATTGTACTATATATTCCTATGTTAAATTAACAAGCATGGACGACAAATCGTTATAATCGAACGGAAATTTTTCTATAAAACATTACTGAAAAGGGAAGTATCACAAGTGTCCCTCACCGATTTTGATGCAATTTGGTATAGTGGTAAAATGGACCAAAATAAGGTTTCCTTAATTTTTTATACGTGCGGTAAAAGCCCCTGGGGCGAGCTTTAGGGGTTGACAGTTTGGGGAAAATGAGCATTTTTCGGCTGTATTTGGAAACGAAACGGCTAATCAAAATTTGGGGTGATCATACTGATATTCTTTTTTAGAGAACTTTCTTTTGATGTAGCATATACAGGAGTGTGAAAAGGGGTAAAGTACCCATACTTTTTTGGAATAATTTAAAAACTACCGTATCGATTTTTTTGGCTTTAAGTATGCTTATAGTACGTTTAAAAATATTAGTTACGTCTTTTTTCCCATTCGCCCTAGACCAACCCCAACGAAGTTACGGGGGTTAATACATAATTACTTTTCATAATAATAACGCGGTAAAACAAGTTTGGAATGAGGAAAAAAATTTAAACAAAACCATGAATTAAATGTTATTGCAACGCATTAAATTGTTTATTACTAGAAAATACCTTATTCGACATTTTGGGGTGGTTGGGGGTTAACTACCCCATTAATAATTTAACACGGTGTTTTCTTTATAAATAAAGTAAAATTTTTAGGATTATTTTGTAAGGATTAGAAATTAGGGGAGGAAACTGTATTTTCGGTTAAATCTCAAAAATGAAAACTGTTATCAAAAAAATTCTATAATCTCTACTGGATTTTCAAACTGCTCTGGTCTTTCTTCAATGTATCCACTTGCAAACCATGAGTATTTAAAGAGATCTGAGTTGTAGGTGTTTTCAGGGCCATATATTTCGATATGTTTCTTCACATTTTTTACAAATTCTTTAGCTAGGATTTTTACTTGGTCAACATTTGCTAATTGCTTTTATGACACAAATTTTATGATTTTTCTACTTACCCACCTATTTGCTTTTTTAAAGCGCTGAACCCATGCATGAGATGCTTTAAACTGTTGCCGTGATAAGTTCTTCTCGTTTCTGGCTCTCCTCCAACCTCTCTCTTCAATATGTTTCGCCCACCTTTGTAATTGTTTCTTTGATGTGACCTTTCTGTATTTACTTTGGACAGTTTCTAGTTTTAGATACCCTTTCTTCCCACTTGTCCAATAATTAACAGCTTCCAAGTTATAACCGTAGTCAATATCATCGTTTAATGGGCAGTGAACTTCTATTCCTGCTAGCATACTTTCGCTCATCCCTTCACCTTCACTGTCTTGTATAACTTGACCATCTTGACCATCATTAATGGTAGTAGACGTGTCAAAGACTAACACAGTTTCGTCTTCAATTTGCGTATTAGAATTCTCCATGCTTTCCAAAAATATATGTTGAATTCTTTCCTTTAATTTGACTTCGTCTTCATTCATAGGACTCTTCGGGATGTTCATAACAGTAAAAACTGTAAGCAGTAAATTAAAAACGTTAATTGGATTGGTGAGAACCATCTATTTATACTAAGCAAGCGCTTTGAATAGAGTACATGTAAGATTTGATATTGAACCCATGCCAAACTTTTTTGGGAGACGATTAACGATCTCATACTGTATAAAGATTCGGCTATCGATATGTGTGTACATAAAGGATTTCAATTCGCACAGAAAGTTATTTAAACAAAAGGATTAATTAATGTTTAAAATTTTTTTGATAACAGTTTTCATTTTTGAGATTTAACCGAAAATACAGTTTCCTCCCCTAACTTCTAATCCTTACAAAATAATCCTAGAAATTTTACTTTATTTATAAAGAAAACACCGCGTTAAATTATTAATGGGGTAGTTAACCCCCACCCACCCCAAAATGTCGAATAAGGTATTTTCCAGTAATAAACATTTTAATGCGTTGCAATAACATTTAATTCACGGTTTTGTTTAAATTCTTTTCCTCATTCTAAACTTGTTTTACCGCGTTATTATTATGAAAAGTGATCATGTATTAACCCCCGTAACTTCGTCGGGGTTGGTCTAGGGCGAATGGGAAAAAACACGTAACTAATATTTTTAAACGTACTTAAAGCCAAAAAGATCGATACGGTAGTTTTTAAATAATTCCAAAAAAGTAGGGGTGTTTACCTCTTTTCACCCTCTTGTATATGTATGATACATCAAAAGCTCTCTAAAAAAGAATATCAGTTTGATCACCCCAAATTTTGATTAGCCGTTTCGTTTCCAAATACAGCCGAGAAATGCTCATTTTCCCCAAACTGTCAACCCCTAAAACTCGTCCCAGTGACTTTTACCGCACGTACAAAAAATTAAGGAAACCTTATTTTAGTCCATTTTACCACTATACCAAATTGCATCAAAATCGGTGAGGGACACCTGTGATACTTCCTTTGTGAGTAACCGTGAAACAGGATATGATGGCCAAGAGTTTAAGTTTTTTAGTCATAAAAGATTTAAAAAATTAAAAAATATGAAATTAAAAAAGGGGGATGAAAACTTTAATTTATTTGCTATCAGATGATTACATGAACCTCAAAAAGTATCTATAATCGAAGTTAGTGACTTCATTAATTATTAAATCTCCATAAAGTTTCTTATGTCTAACATTTCGAATTCTTCCATGATATCTAGTTCTCTTGATTTGTTTATTTTGTTCATTAGGCAAATATTATTAGAGTTAGATGTGTGGTTTTCATTAATTAAGTGTCTGTAAAATGTTGAATTGTTTTTGTGAGATGTTCCTTGGCTCTGATTTTAAGTTTCCGACCTGTTTGTCCAATATAGTATTTGTTACAGTCTCCACATGTGATTTTATGAAGTCTATTAAGGTCTAGCGTGAATGTATGCTTGTTATTTATGAGAAGATTTCCCAGTTTGTTGTTTGATGTAAAAGCCAGGTTTATATTTACTTCTTTTAAATTACTTTTAACTTTCATTAATGTTGGGTGATAAGGTAGCGTGATAAATTGGTTGGGTTCTTTAAAATGAGGGTATATTAAGCTTTTAATTTTGTTGTTATACATGTTGAAAGAGATAATTTGCATTTCTCGATTATTAAAGCCATTGTTGTATCCCAATTTTAAAATTCTTGTCAGTTCCAAGTTGTAGTTTTCAGTGTTAAGAGGGATACTTATGAGTTTGTCAAAAAGGAACCTAAAAGAAACGAACTTATGTTGTACGCAACTGTATGAAATTTTTGGGATAATGAAATCTGTCCAAGTAGATTTCCTGTATATTCAAATTTTTTTGTTTCTAAATTTCTTTTCATTTCGATATCTAGGAAATTTATTTTATTATCTTCTCTCTCGGTTGTGAATTTTAGTGAACAAATATTATTAAATGCATTCTGGAGTGCATGAAATTTCGCGTTGTTATCTTTAAATGCTATTAAGACGTCATCTACATAGCGGTAGTAGAAAATTATGTCATTGTTAAATAAATTGTATTTGTTTGTAAATATTTGGGCTTCATAAAAATTAACATATATATCCGTTATACCCAACGTAATATACCCAATATGGGGGAATCCATTGGAAGGCCATCGGCTATTTGATAAAATTGGGTGTTGAATATGAAAAAGTTCTGACCACATATTAATTCTAGTAATTTGGAAAAAGATGTTATGTTTTCATAATCATGTATATCAATTAGGTGGTTTTTAATTATGTTAATGGTTTTTAGAATAGGGTTGTTCGCATATAGATTAGTTATATCAAGTGAAATAAGTTTTGTATCCTTGTCAATATTAACATTTTTGATTTTCAATATCAGATCATGAGAGTTCTTTATATTATATTTAAATTTATCTTTAAAAATCTTGGAGAGATATTTCTATATAATTTTAGCTACCTTACTAGATGAGGTGTTGTTGTTACTAATTATAGGTCTGATACTTTTCTCCTCCTTGTGTAGTTTTATTAATGATTTTAAAACAGGTATCAGTGGGTTCATGACTAGAAGTTCTAGGTTGTTCTTAATGATATTTCGTAAAATGTTATATTTTATGGTGGGGTCTGAGTTAATCTTATGTATGTTATTGTCTTTGAAAAATTGTAGTGTTTTCTGAATGTAAGTGGTTTTATTAAGGGCTACTAGCCCTTAAGCCTGCATTCTTGTTTCCTATCGTGATGCTATTTTGTTGATTTATTTTTTCTTTCAACTTCTATATCTGTGAATTAGTGATTGTGGGGCGATTTTTATGGCGATATATGTAGGTTTAATCTTTATGGGAAGGTTAAGTTTATGGCTTGAATTTAAAATCTTGTTTTCTGTTTCATTGAAATTGACACTACTCAGGTTAGTGAATCTAGGGGCGAAATTAACGCCATTTAGATCTTTTGACTTGATATTTAAAATATAGTTATTTTCAAGTTTATCTAAACGTCTAATTTGAAAACTATTAGAGTGGTTCTTGTTAGTGGATTTGGCCGAAGCACTATTGTTAGTTAGAATTGAGTTATTAGCAACATTATCTTTATAGTCTATGTCAGCGGTGTTATTAGTATTATTAATGGTGCGACATGAATTTGTGTAATTCTGATTACCTAATTTAACTTTTTCTAATCTTAGAATTTTTCTCTTCCTAATTTCTTTATTTTCTGATATTTTGTGGAGGGCTTTTTCTCGAAATCTGTTGTATATTTCGTCGTATTCTATGGTGTGTAGATTTTCTTATAGTTTACGGTGAATTAACTGCAAAATAGAGTCAATACAAGACAATTCCTTGTGGTGTTCACGCAGTTTTTTCTTTATTAGTTTCCTTTCTAGGTAGTTATTTATCTACTTATCTATATCCAAAGTTGCTTCGTTTCGCCGCTAGAGGACTTCAAGGTTAGCAAATAAAATTCGTTTTTCTTTATAACTGGAAAACGCGATAATCAATCTAAACCATTTTTGAGATGTGAGTTCCTAGGGTCAATTAACATCTTTTTATGGCTTTAGGTGACATTTAAAAAACACAGAAATGATCGAAAAACCATGTCTTCAGCAGTTATTACTCCATACTTTTTTTTGCTGAATAGGCGATAACTACATAATTCAAATTTCTGAATAGCCCACTTAGTTCTAGAACCTTTGTGCTTTATAAGAGTTTGATTACATTAGTGGTTAAGCCAGAAAATTAGAACATATTGAATGTAGGAATGTAGCCATTCTGGGTATTATTAAGAATCTTGTTTTTAGTTATAATATCAGCAATTCTATTTAACGTAATTTTTTCAAACACTTTTGCAATATTTGGAATTAAAGCAATAGGTCTGTAATTCATTAGGTCAGATCGATCACTTTCTTATATAATGGTTTTATTATTGTTTGTTTTAGAGCTTGTGGAAACACACCCATTGTAAGTGACATGTTGATGACATCACTCAGCAGTTCAGCAAGAATATCTGCACATGTTTTTAGTACGGTCGCCGGGATTTCATCAAAGCCCACTGCTTTAGTATTATTTAAGTTTCTTATTGTATTTTCTACTTCTGCTCTGTCGGTTAAATAAAAAGCGAATGATTTTGACATTTGTTTGTTCATTACATTCACGGTGTTATTAGATGTTTTTATGATATCAGAAAAATGCATATTAATTGCATATTTAATATAACATTTACGTCGTTAGTATATATAGATTTGAAATCATTTAGACTGAAACTACTCATCTGCTTTTGTCTCCGGAGTGTATTAACAGTTTCCCATGTAGCGTTTATCTTGTTATTGGAATGTTCAATATAACTGGAATATGATAATCGTTTAGATATTGCAATCTCGTTCTTAAGATGTTGACAATAATGTTTCTACAGTTCTATTGTAACTTTTCCATTTAATAGTCCTTCATATAGTTGCTTCTTGATCGCAGTTTTATTTTTTATCTCGTTTGTTAGCCACGATTTCTTCTCAGATCTTTTAGAAATGTCAATTTTTTTAAATTTGGTATGATTGTTGAGGCAATTTTGAATAGTGCTCAAATGTCATAACATTCTTCTGTGTCATTCATATTTTTTATGTCTAGCTATGCTGTCTATTAGCATTTATGTCTAGTTGAATATTTGCTAAAGCAGTGTTGTTAAAATTACGTTTTTTTTACTTTTTTACTGATTTTCTTTTCATCAGCATATACAGAAAAAATTATCTGTAGCGCCAAGTGATCTGACAATGCGGACACCACCGTCTTTTCTCATACAAATCTAAATTGGTAAAGATATTGTCGATAATAGTACTAGATCCATTGGTTTTTCTAGTTGGTTGTATTATTGAAGGGTATAGATTATATCTTGAAAAAATATTCAATAATTTAAACGAATTCTTGTCATGTATCCCTATATCAATGTTAAAATTACCAGCTAGGAAAATGCTGATGAATATCTTCCAATATGACGAAGAAATCTTCAACCTCAGACAATGGAGAGCGATATATGCTGAGGTTAATTATTTTTAGTGGTTTGAGTTTTAAACGCTACATACTAAGGTTAATTCTGTACTCTTGTCCTTTATTGATACCAATTCCTCATATTCAATTCCTGATTTCACAAGTATACATGATCCTCCATGTTGCTTATCTCTTCTTGTAAATATAGAAGCCACTTCATAACCCTCCATCACGTGTGGTAACAAAGATTAGCAATTCAATTTTATTTCTAATGCTCTGAATATTCTGATGTATTATACTAAAAGATTGTGTTCAGTCTTATTAATAGAGCTGTATTGGTATGTACTGGTCATTTCATTACGCTGGTTTTCTTGCGCGGGTGAAAAAACCGTATTACATAGGCACCATGGGGCCATAATTTTGGATTTATAATTTTTTCATAATTTATCAAATCCACAGTGAGCTTAAATGATGCATAATATTCAGGATATTTAGAATGTATTGTTTCACATAAAACTTCAGGAAAATTTTTTTTTCAGATGATGGATCACATCTTCAGCTTTTGTTATTGGATCAAGCCTGCCAATGTAAATAGGGCTTTTTTTGGAGCTGTCTTTAGTGTACTATCATTAGACTCTCCAATAAACGCATACTTGTTATGTGATCGTTTCTTCTTTTCATTTTTCTTCATTCTTTCGATTTCACAAGTTCCCATTCTTCCCCAATTGAATTTTTATTTGGAAATTGGCCTTCCATCTTTTCCTTATTTCTTATAGTATCCTTATTTAGATAAATTATGTCATTCATAAGATTTTTTTGTTTCGCTACTAGTATTGAATGATTCGAATGTTGCTCTTTTTGGATGGGTATATTTTTTTGAATTAGAATAAATTTCATTTTGGAAATCAAATTTATCAACACTTGCTTTTGATATTATTTCTCCCTCTCCTACACAGTTGGCACTATAAGTCGGTTTGTTATCAGGTTTTATTTTGGTAACGGCCCCTTCCAAGACTTTTAGTGATTTTTAGGTTATTTGTTTTTTTCAAACTATTTTTTCTTTTAGCAGGCAAACATTTTCTTTTAATATATTATTTTTATCTTCCAATTCCTCAACCAATTTGGATAGAAGATGATTTGTAGATCTGAAATACTGAACTTCGTCGGAATCTTCACCTTTTGATTCCCATAACCTTTTTAGCTTCTCTTTGGTACGATCGTAACAGGCCTATTACTCGCCTGTTACTCGCCTCGCTCGCTTCGCTCGCTCGACTCGTAAACTCAGACTCGTTCGATAAAAATTCATTTTACTGACTTGGTACATAAAGAACTATTATATAACAGTCAAAATAATAAATAATGATATTCTTACTGCGATTACATTGCGATTACACGTATAAAACGATACACAACACCAACTACACTTATTGTAATCAAAGATTTAAGACAAATCAAACAAAAACTAATAATCACTACACACGCCATAATGAAACTGTGACTTCTTCGTAGATTTCTTTATTTTACCTCGGGAAAAACGAACAATGCCGAATATTGCCGATATGGGAACTACATACTAGATAAATTAATTCCTATGTTGTCACCCCCTGAATAAATCTCAACAATACTCACAGAAAAGTGTTACTTCGAATCAGTTTCTGAAACTGGTTGCAACATAGCATCCGAAACGTCAAACGTTTTGAAAATTGTTTGAACGTTTTTTCAGAAAACGTACGGCAAAGCCCTAAAGTTTGTAGTTTTAGATCTAGTGTTACGAGGTACGAATAGGAGACGCATATAAAATATACCAACCAATTCCTGGAAATTAAGGAAGATAACCGGGAAGATATAAAAGGAGCGGATCTTCATTTCAAGAATTAATTAGTAACCGGTCGCGCTCCAAATCGCACGTCTCTGTTCTAATCATAAAATTAAATTTATAATTCATTTTAATTTTAAACTTGTAATCGATTGTTTTATTTCAAAATAATAAAATCTTATTTTTAAAGCAATCACATTTTTTCGAAAATCGAAAGTCTAGTATTAGTCCTAGTAATAGTTAACACCGGTCGCGAAAGCCTTACAGTAATAACAGTAATGGGGAAGAATCACGTGACAAGTCATGTGATCACAATGTGAACTACATAGCAGAGTAAATCCCCATTAAATTAAATTTAGCTACTTTACACCAAATTATTAGCAAATTACTTTTAATCAAATTACGGATTTGTAAAGTGTGAAGTTACATTGTGAAGAGTAAACAAATTAACACCACATTTTAAACATTTCTTAACAGTTATTTTGACTCTGAAAAGAGTTGTAAGCTATTACAATTTAGTTAGATTTACCACTTTTTCGCTGCAATGTTTCATTATGTATAGATATTCTATACAAAATTAAAGTCCCTTTCTGATAGGGTTAGCTTGGATTGGGTTTTATAAGACATTCTACTTAAAATTTTCGACTTTCATCGAATATGGAAAAAAGGTATTTCAATTTTTTACCACTCTGTATAAGATGCTCTAACACAACTAGTGGCAATCTGATTAGCAGCATATGAAGAATAATCGTGCCAGTACAGAACTTTTTTGAATGAACGTTAGGTGAGATATGGACTTTTTGAGAACATGGTGAAGTGTGCCACAAAACACTTAATACCAAAATAACTCGAAAACACAGAAACGCTAGTACCAACAATATTTATCAAAGTTAACATTGTTTTTACGAATAATTGAAAGCTATAATAAAAATTATAGAATAAAGTAAAGAACTGATTGAAATCTGTAGAATTTTGTCATATCTGCTTTCATCAATATTTTAGGTTAGGAACAAGATATCTAGGCACGGTTTTCATTATTTTGTTATTTATATTCTATTTTTTCATAAGAAAACGGTAATACCAACCCATTTAACTATTCTAAGAGAAATCACAATTTCTAACTATGGAATCTACGTAGATAATAGCCAAGAACCAGACAATAAGGAACCCATCCGTAGATCATTGGGCATTTTATGGTATTTATCTTCAAAGATAAAGAAGTTTTGTTTTGTGATGTGTTCTAATACGTATATATACGTATGTGATATTGAGTATGCCCTTTTTCCTGCATTGGATCTATATTATTACGGTTATTCAACGAAAAATTCTTTGTAATTCTTAAAGTTTACACTTTAAATTCTGAGTTGTTCATATAGCACACCTTGTGCTGATATTCAGCTGTATTCGAAAAAATGGATATGAGTTCCTGTGTGCATAAAGTATGGAATTAATTTTAAAAAAAGGCTTGAACACCTATGTTGTATTTTTTAACGGGCGTTGTAACGTTTGTACACAGGTTTATATAACAACACTATGTAACTGATTCAACTTATTTATTATAATCTTTAGTTTACACAACAACGTTTCTTATTCTAACCTTATCTCTCTGTACCGCGAAAGTTATTCTCCTGTTCTGCACCCTCTCTCTAGATGGCGTCACTATATATGACAGGCGTTCTCTGACATAAAATTAAAATGTACAGGTTATCTCAAAATTACGTTAAATTCTGAGTATTAACGTAGAATATTCATAAAGTATGATTTCATATTTTATGAACATTCTGTATAACAGAATGTCCTTCTTATCACCTAACATTGTAATTAGTTCGTTTTCATTTAATTTTCTTTTAAAGGATTTTGTTTGATATCTTTCAAGTTTGTTGGTGAAAGGTATACTTTTAGTATTGTGAAGTTTATTGAGGATAGGAATAACTTTTTCTTTTTATACTTTGTTAATCTGAATTATTAGATAGTTGACATTCTAAATCTATGACCAGATCTTCGATTTTATAATTGTTGTCTCTCTTTGTAAACTTATGGCCCAGTTGTAAAAGGTTTGTATCAGACTTACATACTTATAAATTCAACTTTTTAACAATTGTTACACTTACATTAAATTTACTTTAATTGATTGCTACGTACATATACGGTTTGACTCTCTTTATAATTTCTCTAGTTTTTCTCTTCGTGGCATTTAAATTTAATTTTAATACTTTTTTCATTTGAAACATTTTTGAATTGTATAAGATACTTTGTTTATCATTATTATTATTTTTTCTATATTTCTCCCTGTTACCTCGCTTGATGTATTGGGTTTATTACTTTTGGAAGTGTAATGGGCAGAGCTTGGTGCCGCCCATAATTTTTCCATTATTCTTTTGCACTCTATTTTAGAATCGTGTCCCGACGACCCAAGGTCTACCATTCTGAGCTATAGAGCCTTCGTTTCTATTTAGGCACGTAACAAATTATTTCCAAAAGAGTACCTATACAGCATTGATAATGGTTTTGTCCGGATTAAAGTTACACTTATCAATTAATTTTTTAATATTAATCTGCTATTGAGCTTTTTCTTCCCAATTCAGTTCCAGCAACTACTATGAACGTTTTTTTTTGTATTTTTTCAGACCCAATTCGTCGTTTGGGACTTTTTCTTCGTTAGTTTTTTCGTATCTTCAAAAACTAGCGCTTAAAGAGTCCGAGGGCTGGCAATACTATCATTAAAGAGGCAGTAACTAGAAGATGTTCTTCACCAACTTTTCTCAAGGAGGTATTTTTTAACATTTGGGGGTGTTAAATTTAAATCTATCTATATATAGTACATACATATTTAATTTTCAATGTTTGCAAAATTCTTTAACAAAGTGTTAACAGAGAAAGACAATCTTAAAACCTAAAAATTAAACAAATTATTATTTATTAATTATTATTTTTTCCTAATTCTAGCAGTACCATTAAGAAACTCGTAAAGTTTAATTGCGTGAGATTTCCAGCGGTTAAAAATTCATATTTTTGGCTTCTAGCCATCATCAGGATTAATGCTCTCCGAAAATCAAGGTCATGCACCAAATGCCAATCGCATTCAAAGATTCCTTTAGACAACTGACCACTCTAATAAAACAAATTAAAAAGATTGAGTTAAATTGAAAAATGTTAAATATCAACTTACGTTATATGTTAACTCATTTCCAACTAAACAATAATAAAATAGTTGTAAAAGATGAGCAGTTAAATACGTGGGCATTTTAATTCCTGGAACATTACCGAATTGAAGTACAAAAGTCGATAAACAAATAGCGCATATGCTATTGAAGAATTGTATTAATATGATCAAATTAAAAGAGGATTCTAACTTCTTAGAAATGCTAATCAATAAGCGGTGCTGTTTGATACACTCTAAAAATACGTCCTTGGTAGTTAATTTCCACCAATTGTTTCCGAAAATTTTTCGGCGATGTATTGCCGATTTCTCCGAATTCAGCAAATGTCGTAAAACTTCTTGTAAAACCAAATATTGACTTGAGCAAATTAATACTAAGGGGATAAACAAGAAATCGAATGCGTTTACGATAACTTGCACAAACCAGGTTAAGAAATATTGCCAAATATAAACGGTTTCGTAAATAAACTCTTTGTCTGAGTTAAAAGGAAATTTCGACTTTAAAATTAACCCTTCCCCACGAATTAAAGAAAGGCTCGTAATTTGACTTGTCGAAACGAACGACATCAAGAAAAAACCGTAAGTTAAAGAACAACCGAAATATAATAAATTTTTCATTTCTTTGACTTTTTTTGGTGGCAAAACGTTTAGGGGCCAAAAGTTTTTCCAAGTTTTGTATAAAACGTCGTTGATGATTTCTTTTTTGAAAGTCATGCAATAAGTCCGTACCAAAGCCTGGAATGTAAATAATTAATTTTAATTAAAATGATAAAAGTAATACAACTTCTAATGTTGTTGTAACTGTTGCAGCAGATTCCGCCACCCCTTCAATATCCACTATGTTCATTAAAACATAATAAACATGAAACATTTCCATGATAAAAACGTTAGCCAAAATAAAATTGTTATAGAAAGTGAATAACTTGGAATTTGTGTCTGGCCAAAAACCGCAAAAGTGTAGTAACCATCGAGCTGGTAAAATAAACTGTTTACCTTCGTCTTTTTTCATATCATTTGTAAAATCTACAAAATAATTGATTTTTTAACAACGAATTTTTAAGTTATATTACCTTATATTACTTTTTGATAAGCGTCTTATTTTTTGCATAATTTTTACGTAATTTCCGAACCGTTTTGGTGTCAAAATCGATTTTTTTCTCTTTTATACTAGAAGAACTAGGACCTTTATGAATTATGTCGATGTTAATTACAGATTACGAGCGACTTTTCTCACCTGCTTTGTGACGTTTTAATTTTTCAAGAACCACAAATCAGTGCAAAAACACCATTTCGATATTTTTCTTTATTGCGCTTCGTAGAAACATCTTTTTATTTATTCATTGAATTTCTAATAGATTTTCATGGATTGTAAAGAAAACGAAATTTTATTTGTGCAAGAAAGGCGAGGTTCATCTGTAGATGGAAGTAGGAAAAGTACTCCAAGTAGTCTTAGTGATTGTCCGTTATGTAATTCTGCTGAGGAACAACCTATATTTTCTTTAACCCTTTCTTGCCTGTCGGTATTTAAATGTACTATATTATTTAACAAATAATATTTAGACACCAAGCTTAAGAATACCATTTCGCCTGACGGTACTGGCAAATACGTTATTATTTACCTATAAAAAGATGATTCGTAATAATACAATGAGGTATTAATAACCTGTATTGGTTGACACAGAAAATCAGTGCATGTGCAAGAGTAAGTGTAAACTGAAAACTTTTTATTGTGATTATCGTGAATTTAAGCAAAAGGTAAATAACTTGATATTTAATTTACAACGATGTATGTTTTTCAAGTGGAGGGACAACCAAATGGTTCATTTTATCTTAAATTTTCACGGTAATACTGAAGATTACGTTTCAAGAACAAATATATGAGCGGAGTTAATCATCTCGATAGACTTAGACAGTGTTACCATAGACTTTACGGTATAACATACTGTACGTGGTTTATTGTTAACATTTCGACAAAACCCCTCTGCTTGAATTTCGAGAAATGCGAGCAATGTAGTTTTGAACATATTCAATCTGGACTCATTCAATATATACTTTATGCAATGTTTTCTTATGGTGTACGAGAAAAAAACTGTATGGCAAAATATCATGCCACATCACTTCTTTTAATTTCTTTTGTATTTAAATTTTCTTCCATTTGTACACCGAACAGAAAAATTAAAAAAGAATTCTAGTTTAACATAGTTTAACAGTAATATTATGAAGTCAAAATGCCATGCAAAATTTATTTTTTCCCCGTTTTTTATAATCGGCAATAAAGGATTAAAAATCCTATAAGGTGCGATGTTATGCCACCTACTTATGTATCCATTAGCGATAACTGTCTTTAATGTTCAATAAAATCGTTCTAACATTCCAGTCAAAGTACTTCATGTCTTCCGGAAGTAGTTTTAAATCTTCTGGAAGCACTTAAATCCTTCCAGAGGCAGTAGTGTGTCTTCTGGAAGCAGGTTTCGTCTTCCGGAAGCAGTATTAAGTCCTCTGTATAATATCAAGAAGCTATCCTAGAAGCTATCACTGTTTCTACACTGTTGTTGTTAGAACCGCAACCAACAATTTTAATTGTAATGCCCATTTTAAAATCGTTAGCGAAAAATTTTATTTCAGAAAACAACGAAGATGAGTCTGAATTAATACAAAACATAAAGGGTTTGTTAGAGATTGAATTTCACCCCAGATTTGACAATATATTAAGTAATAGGTATTTTTGGAGGAAAAATAGGTATTTTTTATAAATTGATAATTATAATATACAGGGTCCTCACCTGAGATTCCGTTCTCTGTAGCTTAGTTATTATTTAAGTTAGGAGTTAGTAATATTTAGCACGCTTATACTGTATCTCAGAGCGCATTTCCTAGTGTTTTAAAAACGTATGACGCCATGATGATATATTTTTTAAATTGCACGGTATATCTTTTCTCACATTGGGTGTCTTTTATGGATGCCTACACACGTCTAAAATTTTATTGAAATCGGCTGTATGACAACAGCACAAAAAATCCAAACAAAATCGTATTTGCGTCGCTGGTTTTAAAAATTAACTAAAATCACAAACAGTGTCTCATGAATAAAATTTTACGACAAACGTATTAAGTAAGGTCTAGTAGTTTTGTTAACTAAGTTCTATTGGTTCAAATTTATACAGGTTGGCTATAATCCAGCGTCAAAGTTTTCAAACTTTAAAATAGATTATCTTCCTTATTTTAAATTGAACCTCCTACATATTGTTATGTCACGTCGTTTTCTTCTGTTGTGATGTCGAGATTGTGAGGCGCGCGAAACTTGAAAATATTAAGATGTTAAAATATTTTGTATTGATTTTACCGCTTATGTTCCCGTTGTTGAACTTATGTTCGGTTAATCCGGTCTCGTCGGTCTGTAACTGGGAAGCTTACTTAATTTTAAAAGGGAACCTTACGTTCTTATAGAGGGTATCTCCCGTAACTGGTTCATTAGAACTTTTTTAGCTTCCACTATTCTTTATTTTTATTTTATTTTATTTCTTATTAGAGACTTGAAATTTCGGTATCATGGGTTTCTCATTCTAATCTTTTAATTTAAAATATTTTCAAGATGCCCACCACTTCCAGTCTATCGGAAGTAGATCTCAACTTCGTTATTTTACGAAGAAAATTATACGTAAAAAAATCTGATGACTTTGATAACAGTTATTGGTACATGGCGTTTTTGTTTTCGAGTTATTTTGATTTTAAGTGTTTCTTGTCAGATATCACCGTGCTCTTTACAAGCCCATATCTTAACCAACGTTAATTCAAAAACGTTTTGCATTGGCACGATAACTCTTCATATGCTGGTAAATAGATTGTCACTTGTTGTATCAGTATATCTTATACAGACTGGTCAAAAATTGAGTTACCGTTCCTCTGTATTCAATTTCGTGAAAGTCGAATTTTTTAAATGGAACGCCCCATATTTTCATACCTTATCAGAAAGGGAATTTAATTCTCTACAAATTATCTATAAACATTCCTATACCTATTTATAATAGTTTTCTTGCTATTGAGGAATTTATCAACATCATACGTTTTTACGTATGATGTTGATAAATGTATGAAAAACGTATGATGCTAAAAACCGTTTGTGTTTTTGTTAGAAGGCCATGACATTTTGACAGTTTTTTTGTTTAAATTATTGTTAGTATTGTTTCTACAATGAACTGCGATCGAATAAACTTTAGATTGCTAGCAGTTATTTACCAAAAATAACCAAAAGAAAACCGAATCAATGAAAAATCAAAAACTTAAAATTATAAAAATAAATTAAAGGAATTTAATTCTCTACAAAACTATCTAGAAACTTTCTTGTGCCTATTTGTTGTAGTTGCCCTCATATTTGAAACTTAATGGACGCATGCAATGCTGGAAAGCTTCTGGTTTTTATTTGAATTTAGTACTTAAGTACTAAATTCATTACTTAGTACTTAAGTAGGGTTGAACAGGTTGGGGAAATAAAAGGCGAAGAGTTGCTATCAGCGTATTTACTCTTTTACGACACGTTACAATCTAATCTTAAACATAACCGCTACAACTACAATTGTCCTTTTTCGCTAAGTAAGCTCTACTAGCTGGACTGTAGACAGGACCGTAACGACGGCACGGTTCCTAACACCTCCCCCCCGAAATATAATAATATAAATAAATATAATATATCATGTATTGAAAATATATTACAAATTGAAACAATGAAAACTAATTGAATTAAAATTAAAAGATGAATATAAAGTTAAAAATTATTAATCAAATAATATGTAGTTTTATTTCAATAATATGTAAAGACAAAATAGGGTCTACGAAAACATAGTTCTTAAGTTTACTGGCCTTGATCGAGGGGCCGCCTCTGGTTGATTACCAGTTGACCGTTTCTTGCATCTTAAATGTATCGCTTCAAACAACAATTGGATTTGTTTGCGAAATATTATGATGACCAGTACAACTATGACGCCTGTGATCAATAGTGAGCAGTCAACCACATCTGCTGATTGGCTTCGCATAGCGGCTAAATCCAATTTTGTTTTTCCACCAAAGCGTGAATTTTATTGATGTCTGATACGTCAATATCGTCCAATTCCTCTATGTTTTTGTCGAACGGTGTATCCATTTTACTGGTTTCTACAGGCTGAACCAACGGCAAACCAATTGACTAGGTTACGGCTTGACGTTCGCTACGACTGGATTTGAGCTTCTTTCCATCAATAATTGCAGAACATGACCAGGAAAGACAAAGTTTTACGTTGTGACTGACAGTTTTTCGTAAGCAGTCTTCTTGAAATGCGTCGCAGCAGATAGACAAAACGGTTTCGCTTGGTGTTGCGACAATCCACTGATTCGGTTTTAACTGGCTGTATATAACTTCTTGAAGTTGGTATTTTCGAGGTTTACAAGTAGACGCTCTTCTTTTGGCCGTCAACTGTACTTCGCAGGGTCCTAAGGTTATTTCCATAATGGTCGGGCTCGAACAAATAAAAGTATTTATTAGTTTTTTGCAACTTTGAAGGTAATCCGCGGACGCACTCACGTACAGCGTGTGATCATAAAAGAGTTGAGAACGGATGGAAACGGAATAGCATGGTACAAGCGATACGAGTCACTTTTTACTAATGGGATTTGCAAAATGGCAACTAACTTATCATTTTTTAGATACGATTTAAAAGTGCAAAGTTTCAATAGTAAATTTAAATTATTTGTATCTGGAACTACTGGTAAATTATTATCGACTAAATTTCGAGGAACTTTTTGAAATTCATTTAACAAGATATCCGTATCTATCAATGGAGTATAAAAATTTCCTAGTCTCGCAAATGTTACGCCTAAAATTAAAGTTTGAATTTCGTTTTCAATAATCGTATAAGACTCGAACAATCGTTCCAGGCAAATATGAACTTCGAAGCAAAACTGTTGTCTTTCTAACTCGATTGTGTGCTCCATGTATTCATTTAGTTTTTGTAAAAGTCTTTCCTCGTCAGCTCTTAATTGGTAAGTTGTTTTATTAAATTTAGAGTTCATTTCATTTACGATTTGAACCTGCGAAGAATATCCTTTTGGGACTTTTGATTTTGTTTTAGATCGTTAATAAGCGCGTCATACCTCCTTGCGTCACTTTCTTTTTTTTTACCCATAATGGTTTTAATAATTGTTTAGTACAAGTCTCGTACATTAAGTTGACTATTGAATCTATTTGTTCTACCCGAAATTAACCGTAAATTAACTAAATGTTACCTCGTTTACTAAGTTTAATTTATTCACAAAATTTCTTTCGTTTGCATAAACTAATTTGGTCAAATTTGTCAATAGATCATCGTTGCACTGCAAAGCATACTGCACGAGACTTATATTTTTCATAATAAGTAAATTCCAAAATGAATCTGTTATTTTCAAAGGTTCTACTTGTTCTATGTACACTCCTACCTCGTTTCTTACTTCAACAAAAGAATAATTACCGCCCCCAGTGATCGTTAGGAAGGTCAGGGAGAATCTGCAACAAACGGTTTTAATTGTTCGACATGAAACTTAGATAATTTCCTATCTAATCGAATAGTGACAGTGTTATTTTCCAAATTTGTGTCTACGATTTCGTAGGGACCTTGATACTCGGTTAGTTTTTCGGTATTGTTCTTTCTTTTTAAGAGAACTAATAGACCTGTTACCCGCGATATTCTACTGGTTTTGCAATTATTTTCGAATCAAATTTCTCTTTCACCTTAATCTTGGAACTTATTTGTTTTTACCGAATGGACTCAATTTCTCTGTCTGCGTCCGAATTTCAAGAATCTACGAATAGTGGAACCTAGAAAAGTTCCAATGAACCTGTTACGTAAGACACCCTGTATATGATTCTTGTCCAAGTTGTGTCTTACCATTTAGATTCTCAAGATGTTTATTTTTATCTTTTATTTTCTCTTTCTCATAATTTTCGTAAATTAGTATCCGCGTTAGTTAACCGCGAACAACTGAGGTAAGAATTTTATTCTAGTTTATAACTCATACACCTTTTCACTGAGCCATTCTTCTCTTATTCATTCACACAAAAAAAAATCTGCTTAATTCTAAAACTATTTTTCTATTTGAGAAAAAAAACTATTCTATCAACTTCCTTAAAACTATCTTATACGAAACAAATTTCCTATTTTTCATTTATTTAACCATTTGGTTCTCCGGAATAAGTTCTTCGGAAGTTTATTTTCTTTTTTTCGGTATCTTGATCATTTCCAGTTTAATATTTTTTAAGGCCCGCTAACATTACTTTTTTTGTCGTGTGTTGTGATAACCTAGAATAGGAGTTACAGTTAAAATTAGTCAATTAAATTTAATTTTTTTTACATACCTGTATTGTTGATACGAGATTTTTTATATTTTTTTAAATAAATTTATTTCGTTTGTGCTGTGTTGTATTACATGTTTACTTCACCATTTTAAGAACCCACGTCACAGTTCGTGTACCACACGGGATTAACTGTGTGCCGAAAACAAATAACCCCTCCCTTCTTCACTGGGCTAGTCGAGGACTCGCGTGCGTCTTTATGAGTATATAAACTGTATTTTAGTTTGTCTTATTGTGGTTATCAATCAACTAACATCAGAGTAGGAGTTTGAGTACTCAGCAACTGTCAAAACGATACTTTTTTGTTCACGTAAACTTTTACGTCTCGGACGTAAAAGACTTTTACGTCCAGAAACATTCGACATTTAAAGAATTTGGTATTATTAATGATTGATTTATTGTTATGGACAAATTGCAAACACACCATAACTAACAATTAATTCTATTATCATTTAATTTCTTGTTAAAATGCAAATTTATAATAGTAAATTTGTGACATTTATAAATATCTGACGTTCAAAAATAAATGGTGGATTGACAAAACATTAACCCAATTCCAAATGTCATTAATTAATTTAATTTTTAATGTTTAAAACACGCAGTTTTCGAAAAATCTTGTTTGATACACGATAACGAAATTCTTCTGCATTCTCGTTCTTCTCATTTCTATCTAGAATCAAAAATAACTATTTTCGAAAACTGCTCTTAAAAATTCACTTTTGCATAGTACTTAGCGACTGTCAAAATGATGCTTTTTTGTTCACAGGACGTAAAGGGACGAAAAAGACTTTCACGTCCAGCTCGAAAATCAAAGAATTTGGTACTATTAATGGTTGATTTATTCTTATGAATAAATTGCAAACACACCATAACTAACAATTAATTGTATTATCGTTTCATTTCCTTTTAAAATGCAAATTTATAGTAGTAAATTTGTGACATTTATAAATATTTGACGTTCAAAAATAAATGGTGAATTGTCACCATTCACTGTCATTCATTGTCACCATCAATTCCAAATGTCATTAATTAATTTGGTTATTTTATTAATTTTTAATGTTTAAAACACACAGTTTTCGAAAAAATCTTGTTTGATATACACGAATAGCGAAATTCTTTTGCATTCTCGAAGGATTTTTTCAACTTTTTTCAACTTCATTCTCGAATGCAAAAGTGTCATTTCGCTATTTAGAATCAAAAATAACTATTTATATTGTTGTGTGACTTAAATGAGATTTTTATATTGCTTCTGTTGTGTATTTCACCGATCTTGTGTGCCATTTTTCTACAGTAAAGTGTTGTTCTAAAATTGTATATTTTGCTTTTCTTTTTCATTGCCTTAAACAACTGGGGATTCGAACCCGGTACTTTTAACATGACAGCTGAACGACTTGCCACTGGACTACCGACCTTCTATATTTAATCAAACTTTGCCGATTTACTTACACTTAGCAGCAGAAGTCTGCGTACAAAAAACTTCTTAACACTTTAACTGAAAAAATAAGGGTCATGATCTAATGTGATAAACTTCATTTTTTTTTTATTTTGTGTATTAACTACATATAATTCTATTAACAAAATATGCATCAATAAAACAGAAATATTAGTTACAAAAAAAATTAAAATTAAAAATTCTCCAAATAATGCGTATGCAAAAATCTGCGTACAAATAAAGACGCCTTCTCCAAAATATACTTATTTACTTAAATACGTAGTTGGCGATGTACGCTTTCCGATTTAAATAAAAGATAATCGGTGTCAATTATATTAGCAGGGGCTTAGAAGCTAAAAGTTAGAATGGACACGAAAGGAAAGGAAACTGAATTGGGAGAGAGAAAAATTATTGTAAAGTTATGGAAAGAGGGAAAATCTTTTCGAAAAATAGGAGAAACTGTCGGCAGGTCACACTCTTCCATTCAAAGAGTAATTAATAATTATAAAGACACTGAAGATTACCTCTCACGTCCGCGATCTGGTAGACCACCCCTTTTAACAAACCGAGAGAAACGAAAAATTGTACAGCAGGTTAGAAAAGAACCTAGGCTGACGGCAAAAAAAATAGTAGAAAATGTACAAGAAGAATTTCATAAAACTATCAGTAAAGATACGGTGAGAAGGGCGTTAAAAAAAGCTAACTATTACAGTCGCGTTGCACGAAAAAAGCCATTTGTGTCAGAGGTCAATCGTCAGAAGCGGATCGCCTTTGCAAAAAAGCTCTTAGACAAGCCCATTGAATTCTGGGAGAAAGTTCTCTTTACAGATGAGAGCAAATTTTGCATTTTCGGCATTAAGGGTAAACAACTTGTATGGAGAAAACCTAATACTGCCCTTAATCCCGAAAATTTGAAAGCGACTGTAAAACACGGAGGTGGTGGAGTTATGGTTTGGGCGTGTTTGTGCACCAAAGGGGTGGGAAGATTGGTTTTCATAACATCGACAATGGACCATAAAATGTATATAGACATTTTAAAAGAAAATTTGAAGCCTAGCATCGAAAACTTGGGCTTGGGGCCCGAATACTTTTTTCAACAAGATAATGACCCCAAACATTGCGCCCACAACACTAAGCTTTGGCTACTATACAATACCCCAAAGCAACTTAAAATACCTCCACAATCGCCGGACTTGAATCCCATCGAACACCTCTGGGATTTACTGGAACGCAGGATTCGGCAACACAACATAACGTCGAAGGAAACGTTAAAAAATGTTATGATTGAGGAATGGGCCAAAATCAGTTCGGACGAAACGAAGAAATTAGTGCACTCCATGCCTAAACGTTTAAGGGAGGTCATTAAACGTAAAGGTTATCCGACCTCATATTAATATAGAAACAATGATCTCATTTATGAATTTTTTATAAATACTGTCCTGACTTGTACGCAGATTTTTGCATACCCGTTATTTGTAGAATTTTTAGTTTTGGTTTTTTTCTGTAACTACTGTTTCTGTTTTGTTGAAGCATATTTTGTTAATAGAATTATATGTAGTTAATATACAAAATAAAAAAAATCAAGTTTATCACATTAGATTATGACTCTTATTTTTTCAATTAAAGTATTACAAGTTTTTTGTACGCAGACTTCTGCTGCTGAGTGTATATTGATGAAACAACCGTTTGTCATATATTTTGACACCTGTCAAAATATGTGTATTAAATACTGCAAGTTATAGAATCATTATATCTTAAATTTTGCGGTTGTTAGAGTTAAAAAGTTAAAAAAATACAAACTAACAATAATAAACGTATAAATTCATTTTATTTTTAATTTACTTTACCCATAAAAGACATCAAAAAATGTGAGAAAATATATATCATGTAATTTAAAAAATACATTATATGGTCACGCTTTTTTTATAATTAAAAATAAATTCCTGAAATGCGGTCTGAGATACAGTACAAGCGTGCAAAATATCAAACTCTTAACTTAATCAATAACTGAACTATAGTCTGTACCACGAGAAGTGGAGGTGACTCATCGCCTAACAGTGTACGGAACAGACACGCTAGAAATCATTCCACGCTAACACACGTCAACGCGCGGACATAATATTTCTAACGTATGCGCAAATAACCTTAACAACAAAATGGCATTTCAGGCTTTCACCCAAGGATTAAATCCTAAATTTAAAACTCTTATTAGACTCGTCATTATAATATCTAGCGATAAATCAATATCTTAAGCGAAGCCATAGATGCAGCGGTTGAAGAAGAGCGAATAAATAGTGTTATCGGAAACCACGACGTAAATTCTAAGTCGCCTCTAAAACCTAAATACTATTTTTGTAATAAAACTTGCTATCTCGAATGAAATTGTTTTCATAAACTACATAACAATTCAACTAAAGGTGTTAATACGTAATCGTTTTCTTCTTCTTCTTCACTCTCACCATTTTCAAAACACGAAATTAAAAGGAAGCCGGGAATAACGCTTATCACTTGTGAGTACTGAAAATTTTCCGGACATCACATTCGAGATTGTTTAAAAAAAGAGCAGATGAGAATAAACAATCGCAAACTCATTCTTTCGGTTCGTGATCCAGTTCGGGAAACGCTATTCGCGGGACCGAACATTTGGACAAGTCAAGCCGCAACCGCAAATTGTCCTCCAAGAGAGTTCTTCAAATCTAAATAAATCTAATTCTGCCATTGAGCAGCGGAATCTTCAAACCTACACATTGAATCTTCATAAACAATCGTCCTTAGATGAAGTAAATCTTTCACTTGATATTTGCGATTACAAATATATTAAATTCCTTGTAGATAGTGGTAACGAAATAACTCTTCTACAAAAACAACATGCCAAAGGCGAAACCGTCTGTCACACAGATTTTAAAGCCAACATGAGGGGAATCGGTTCTTCTTCTATTTCTTCATATGGTACATGCCTTCTATACATGCATTCTGTTAAACATTTCATACCGACCACTGATAACATTCCTATAAATATCAAACCATACAGGTTGCCATGTTACCAGCAGACCGAAATACAAAGTCAAATCGACGACATGCTACAGAAAGAGATAATTGTGGAATCTAAATCTCCATACAACACCCTTATTAGTTGTAGGCATTGAAAAAAATGGCGAGTCGTAGTTGATTTTAGGCAACTTAATGATTAGACAATTTCGCCTGTGTATCCATTGCCAAACATAGTAAAAATTCTAGACCAACTGGGAAATTCAAAATATGTCAGGTCCATCGATATAGTTTCTGGGTACTCTCAAATATGTGTGGCTCCAGAAGACAAACACAAACCTGCGTTTTCAACGCCTCATGGCCACTTCGAATATAATCGCATGACTTTTGGTTTAAAAGGTACTCCTGCTACTTTTCAGCACCTCATGAATCAAGTCTTGACAGGATTAATGTGGCAACAAATGTTTCATCTATTTAGATAATATAATTCGAAGTTAATTGAAGTTTTCAATCGTGTCAAACAACATCAGCTTAAGCTTAAACCTGAAAGGTGAGAATTTCTTCGCCCTGAACTTTTGTATCTTAGCCATATCATTACAAAAAAGGTTCCCAATTCGCAGAAAACGTCTTGTATAAAGAATTTTCTGACTCCAAAGAAATAAAGTCTTTTTTGGGCCTAGCAGGCTATTGTCGTAGGTATATTCAAAAACTTTGAAAAGATTGCTCAACCACTCAATGAACTCCTCAAACAGGATAAGCAATTTATTTGGTCTTCGTCTTGTTCAGTATATTTCGAAACTCTAAAAAAAATAATCAATCTACCAATTTTGTAATATCATGATTTCGACACAGATTTTGCTTTAACAACGGACGCTAGTGCTCATTTCATTGGCGCTATATTATCTCAAGGACCAATTGGTAAGAATCGACCCGTGACATACGCTTCAAGAATCTTAAATAGAGCTGAAAAAAATTACAGCACTATAGAACGGGAATTATTGGCAATAATTTGGGCAACAAAACACTTTCGCCCCCCATATCTCCTAGGAAAACCGTTCACCATCGTCACGGATCATAAACCACTTCTTTGGCTGTTTTCTGTGAAACACCCAGAAAGCAGGTTCTTAAAATTTAGATTAAAGTTAGAGGAATATGAATATACTCTAGTGCATAAATCTGGACGTTTTAATACCAAGGCCGACGCTTTAAGTCGTGTAGCTATAAATGTAGTAACTCGAAGTAGTACTCGAATATGGTAACTCAAAATTTTCAAAAATTTATTAATAGTTCATGTTTTGATCCAATCATTAATACTAACGTATCAGATAACCACGAAAATATTACATTAGCTTCAAAAACGCATTATCGAGTAAGCATTGTCTTAAAACCTGCACGGCCTGAAACACTTCGATAGTTGCGATAACAATGAATTGTTAAAATTTGAAGAAAACGGAATGAGTTATGTTGTTATCAAAACAGACGAAATTACAAACGACGAACAACTTTTTTTTTATTTTTTTTTAATTATATCAGTATTTAAGCTGGAACAATATTAAACATATTGCCATGCATATCACTTTAATATTATCGTATATATTACTAAAAATTGATGTAGAGCATACCATGATGAAATTCATCTTTCAAAAGTCCGATATCAAGGTTATTAATTACCATAATAATATTTCTAATGTTAACACTTCTGAACAGAAAAGGGTAAACTAACTAATTATATTTAAGAAATTTTACACAAATCCTCCAGGTAGTCATCAAGGCATAAATAAAACTTAAAAAAAATCTGAAATTATAAATGGCCTATCATGTTGAAGGAAATTAAAGAATTTGTAAGAATTTATTACTATTAAGAATTTATATTATGCGGTAATTATAATTCCAACAAGTCATGCAGCCCAACCAAAACGCCATTAACGATCACTACTATTGCATCTAAACACTTCGAAAAGGTCTTTCTCGATATTGTAGGTTCCAATCAGGGAATAAATACATTCTAACATTTGAATATGATGTGCCTAAATTTGCACATCATATTCAATCCCATAGGCAATCCCAATACCTAATCAAGATAGCACTACCATCGCTGAAAAATTCGTTACAAATATAATTATAACTGAAGAAGTTTCATATTCTATTGGCTTAATTAAACTTACGTCGTGAAATATTTAAAATAAACAACCACAAATTTTCATCAAACGTTCTTTATACTCAAATGCTTACAACAGGGTATACACAAGACATAGTAAACTTGTATCTGTTGGGGCACGTCTATTAGATAATTTGGAACGGGTTCTTCAAAATACTTTATTAAGATAATGATAACGTCTTCTTCCAATTTGTTAAGAAAATATCGGAAGAACTTATTTTTATATAGGTGTTTTCTGATGATGGTATGTAATACCGAAATCAGGTAAAAACTAGCAATAATATAAATTGTATCATTGTATCTTTGCACAAGTCGTATATCTTATTAAAGAAAAAAGTGATAATGAAATCCAAAAGATGAAAATGAAACATATCAGAAAAGAGATACACAAACATTACTCAAATTTGAAAAGTTAAACAACCACATCTATTATTTGCACCAGGAACTGGCCAAAAAACTTGAATATCTGGATATGGAGAATATCATCGTAGATACTATTTGCGGTACCAACAATAAATTAACACAGGATCGACGAAACAAAGACAAGAAGCTACAACAACTAAGAAAGAGATTTCCTAAAATCTAACAACTTTACGCAGATTAGAAAAGATCCAACGAATAATTAAAGACTGTAATAAAACTCTAATAAAGTTCACACCCAACACATACAATCTAACTCCAATGAAACCAAAGGTAACCCAGACTATATTCATTATTAAAGTTACGTAAGGAAAATCTATCTATCCGTCCTATCATATCATGTATTGACAGTAGCACTTATAGAATATCAAAATTCCTAATACAATCTTTTTAAAACTATATCCTATATTCAATTGGAGTATCAAAAACAGACAAATGTTAATAGATCTCCTATAAGAGTCCTTAAATATTACAAAATACATTAAACATCAAAATGGACAGTCAAAATGACATCAACAATATCCTCAAATTATTTCAAATATGCACAGAACAAAATTTCTGTAACTTCGACAACAAGATCTATGAATTTAATGACCGGTTACCATTGGGATCCCCACATAGTGGCCTTATCTCCGACATTTTTCTTACCAAATTGGAAGAGGACCTTATCATTAATCCAACAAACCCATAATTCAAAAGTATAACTACATGGATACGCGATGTCGACGATGTTGTGATTATAACAAATATAAATAATACAAAAATAATCGGTGAACTACATAAATATATAAATAATCTCCATGAAAACATAAAATTCACACTAGAAATGGAGAAAAACACCAAATTAAACATCTTAGATTTCACATTGACTAGAGAAAGCAATAATATCACATTTAACATTTACCGAAAAACAACACAAAACAACAAAATCAGTCCATACGATTCATACAACGCCTTAATAATTTTAAGTCATTTACGACCATTACTGCGTTCACTCACCATAAGGTTTCTTAGATTTTTTTTCTCGAATTGATAATTTTTTTTGTGATAATTTTAATGTTATTTTATTCTATGAATGTAATAGGATTAATAATAATTATACTTTGTTTAAACTATCGTAATGTTAAAAAATTTTGATGATGAAATGATAATATGATAACATATAAAAATGATAAAAACAGTTTAATAATAAAAATAATATCTACTCAAAGATGAATTAGATTTATGTCAAAATTTATTAATGGTATATAACCCGTTATTCTTTTAATATTCTCCTAGTCGACATATTATTGAATCGTCTAATTGTCGAAATAAATTTCCGTCACGAAGACTGCTGTTTTGAAAAATTATGTTATAAAAAACGGGATAGTCTTCGGAGCGACTACTTCCACCAGCGACCAGTAGTAACCCTCTAGTCTGTTACCACCCCCGAGCGTGAGGTGGTAAAAAGGTCCCTGAGTATATTCTCGGAGAAGAGTATTCTCCTCGGGTCCACTCTTTATAGGAGCCTCGTAACGTGGTTAATTGTGTCGAAAATAGTGGTGGAGAGGACCAGGCAGTGGATGTTAAAATAAATGAAAAATAAATAAAACTTACTGAATTATTGATACTACTTTAATTTACTCGTTTTTCAACCGCACAGATATAATCAGAGAAAACAAAATATATGGAACTTACATTAATTTACTTGTTGATTGATACATTTTAATTTCCTTTTTCTTTTCCACATACACCCTTTTCCTCCTCCCCGTCACCACTCTAGTCCCATTATTTCTTTCTTTCACTTTCCCCAACTCTCTACTTCTTCGACCTCCCAACTCTCACACTTCTCACCGATTACCCCCGAGTTCTTTCTTCTCCCTGGCTCTTTCGAGTCCCTCATCCGTTGTCCCCACTCTCAAAATATTTCTGTGCTTCCCCGAATTTAATAGATACCTATTTTTTTCTGACTGGTTACAAGTCGTTGGTGTTCTAGTCATGCTCGTCATCTAATTCTCGTTCTTGGTACCGCCCCGATTGAATGGAGCGAATTATTTCGATTTCCTTCAAAATGAAGGAGGTACTCGGCTTGATGGAACATCATCATACAAGAAAATTTAAAGATAGTCAAAAGTTCAACTTAAGACAGACACAAGACATGAAAACAATCAAATACAACAGAATCCAACAGTAACCTTAACATTTGGTAACAAAAATGCTGGGATTATTATACTAAATTCTAAAGATTACATCAAAGTCAATAAAACCCTACCATATGATACAATAATCTATTAAAGAAAGCACTTTACGATAAAAGGGAATCGTTGCAAAAATTCAATATTGACACTCAGAATCTCATTTGCATGAATCCTTTACCCCCCAACACTGAAAAGTCTCATAAAACGTCATAAAGAAAATAAAAGTATCAGACCCATTATAAGCAGCAAATGTTCAACCGACCATGAAATATAGAATTAATAGTACAAAAGAATTGATCCATAAAATTGGAAACATTAATATTAATCAAAGATCCACCTTAATCTCTTTTGATATTAAGAATCTTTATGCCAACATACCTATTAAAAAGGCATACCTATTAACATACCTATTAAAGATAAGTTCCCTAATGTTACATATTTGGATATCGAGAGTCTTTGTGAAACAATCGAAATCATATGTCGGCAAAACTTTTTTGTTTTTGACAATAATTATTATAACATGTCCGATGAACTACCTATGGATAGCCTCTTTTCAGGGATCCTGACCGACATATACGTCAATCGACTGGAAGAAGAACTTTTCTCGACAAAAGGAAAGAAATATAAATTTTCTAAATCTTACAATATATAAAACCTTCAACTCAAATAAATTAAACTTTGGCATATCTCGTAAGCCCACTACTTCCGACTGCATCACACCTAAAGATTCCTACACATGTGCGCAACATAAGAAGGCAGCTTTTAATTTTTTGTTTAATAGAATATCTACAGTACCATAAAACAGTCAAAATTAGAAAACAGAATTGACAAGTATTATAGTAATAGGTTTAAACAATGGCTATAAAGTCAAAGAGATACAAGACATATATAGTAACATACCCAGAAACAAAATTAACAACTTGGTTTACCCGTGCCAAAGAATTTTTAAAACATATATATGAGTCAACTTTCACCACAACCTACAGAATGAATTTAAAAACAACCTCAACAAATATAGTTTAATCACAACATTTAGGTCTAACTCAAAAATAGGTCTACTACTTTGCAATAACAAATATGTTTTCAACAAAGACCAAAGAAGTGATACAAAGAACATTTATCTAAGGAAAATTCATACTTCTATAAGCATTTAAAAGAAAATTATCATACGTCTAGCAAGGATAATTTGATCATGCCCAAACAGATAAAAAAAGTTCAAAATATGGTTCTAACTGAGGAAATCTATATTGATAAATATAAAAAAGAAACACCAAACTACTCAATGACATTACGGAGTTCAGCCACAGCAGAGTTTATATTATTTTTACTACTTGAAGTATAACTAGCTTAGTTCTAGCAAAATAATTTTATTAATTTGTTTAGGCTTGGTCGATTACAAGTTACCACCGTTACAAGCGCGGCTGCCTTTACTCCAATAGCCACCAATAGCCTATCTTCACTCCTATCTTTTTTAAAGGCATGAAGTTGGTACGTCAATATGCTTTTAAGGATACGTTCTTCAACCATGATATACCTCAATATTACACACCTCCTTCTTTAAGATTTAAAAAACTTAACGACTTAAAGATGTAATTTATTTGGTTTCCTAACTACATTGCCAGATTTTATTTTAATATATAGATTATCTTTTGTATATATACATTATCATTACCATTATTCAATTCATCAGGATGAGGGAGGGGTACATTTAATGGTACAGGTAGCTCCTACCCACTATTCTTTGGCATCTCATGTTTAATATTATTGGCATCATCATCTGAAATAGATCTTTGTTCAAACATATTATTTGATGTTCTTAAATCGATTCAGTTTCTTATAATAGAGATCTTATAATATCTTTCACTACTCTGCCCGAATCCCATATTTTTGTCACATGATTATACAGGGTGTTCCGTAATGATATGCGAATATTGAAGGGGGTGATTCTACATCGAAAATTAATGATAGTTTCTTATATAAACTATGGTCCCAAAATGTTCCGTTATTAAAATACAGGGTTTTACAAGTTTTTTAAAAAAGAAAGGATATTAATTAATATTTTCAGACGCATTATTTTCGGACCTTATTTGTAACTCGGTAATAATGGTGAATTATTCACATGTGGAAATGGTGGAAATGCATTACGTGTATGGCCTAGCCGATGGTAATGCAGAGCTCGCCAGACGTATTTATCACGAGAGATATCCCAATCATGCAATACCGGATAGTCGAACTTTTTCTAATATTCATCGTCGTCTTATTGAAACTGGCAGTGTCCGAAAAGGTACATCTGAAGGTAGACCTCGAAATGTAAGAACACCCGAAATTGAGGAAGAAGTGTTGCATCTTGTAGAAAAACATCCTGAAACGAGTACGAGGAAGATCGTTAAAAATTTGAACATTTGCCACCAAATCATTTGGAGAATTTTAGTGGATTTTTCGTTATATCCTTATCATATTTTAAGGGTACAGGCGTTACTTCCTAGAGATTTTCCGCAGCGTGTAACTTTCTCTCAGTGGTATCTTGATAATGTAGCCCAAAATCCGCAATTTAAATCTCACATTTTGTTCACTGATGAAGCTAATTTTTCAAGAAATGCCAATCAAAATTTCCATATCAACCATATTTGGGCGGATGAAAATCCCCATGCCATGACTGAAACTCATTTCCAACACCAACTTTCACTTAATGTGTGGGCAGGAATCCTTGACAATTTTTTAATTGGACCATTCTTTCTCCCTGAACGACTCGATTGACTTTGTTGCCTTTGTTGCTTGAGGATGTTCTTTTAGCAGTAAGAAGTCAAATGTGGTACATGCACAATGGTGCACCAGCACATTTCAATGTAAGAGTCCGAAATTATTTAAATACTATTTATCCAAATCGTTAGAATGGTCGTGGTGGGCCTCAAGCATGGCCACCAAGGTCCCCCGACCTCAATAGCTTAGACTTTTTCTTCTGGGGTCACCTTAAAACGCTTGTCTACACAACTCCCATTAACACCGAAGGGGAATTAAGAGAAAGAATAGTTGCAGCATGTGATACAATACGAAATACTCCAGGAATATTTGAACGAGTGCGCAATTCCATGGATAGGAGAACCGAGGCGTGCATATTAAGTAATGGAGGCCATTTTCAACAATTTCTGTAATAATAATTTATTACTATTATTACAGAAATTATTAGTTATAACTTAGGTTATAGTAATGTTAAATTAATGTATGTATTATGTTGTTGTTTTCTATCATAATTGTATCCTTTAATAATTAGAATATCGTAGTAGTACAATACCTAGCTGTTATTTCTGTTGAATAATGACAAGTATTTTAGGCTCAGCCACCTAAATTTATTGTAAAAATTGTATGAAGGGGGAGTTCAAAAATATTTTTTATTTGGAAAAAAACCATCTCCTATACCATTTTTTTCTTTAAAAATATTAAAGTCAGTGCTCGTACGCACGCCACTGTTAAAGATAGAAATTAGATTTGTATTGAAAGATATGCGTCTTTATTAATAATCACTATATGCCAAATTTCATAAAAATACCTAAAGCGATTCCGAAAATATTAATATCCTTTTTCTTTAATTTTAACACCCTGTATTTTAATAACGAGAGATATCCCAATCATGCAATACCGGATAGTCGAACTTTTTCTAATATTCATCGTCGTCTTATTGAAACTGGCAGTGTCCGAAAAATAGTTTATATAAGAAACTATCATTAATTTACGCCACGGGGTCAATGTTGGCAACCGGTCAAACCACAGTGGTCCTAACACGTTGTCGAAGATGACAGTATTAGCCAACAATCGGTGATTCCGGTTTTCGATTTCTTCCTGTTCTAGCAATTATCGCGATTTTATTTTTTCGTACTTGCCCGCTATCGGACGGTTAGACAGAATGTCCTGCATTTCTTCCCAATATGTGGAGTTCAATGACATACCACATATTTGTATTTTGTGTAATTCGTGGTGATCTATCCCAAAGCAAACTGCGTTTCCACGTTGATGAACTACAGTTCCTAGTACTTACGTTTGGCGTGGTGCGTCATCTTTCCTTCTGTTTTTTTTTCTTGATGTCGATAGTGTCTAAGATTACCTTTTGTCGAATATAAAATTTGACAGTGCTGCGTTCCTCGGTCTTTAATTAAGGGCTCTTGAGGGAATCCATTTATTGAGCGTATTGGTACGCGAAATGGATAGCAATGTATGGTATGGGGTCATAGGGTCACATCATAATTGCCAGTCACGATCAATCATATAATAGTGATTTCAGATGCCTTGCTGATTTTTCAAGTGATACAAAGCAAGTAAACAGGCATTCCAAATAAATAGACAGGTATGGACGGCCCCGTTAATTAGCTAGTTGTTTATCCTGGTTTAATAAGTTTCTTTCTGTGGTTTTACATTAAAGACAGAGTCTACGAAGAAGTGCCACCAACATATAAATAAAGGAAAATATAAAGTAAATAATATAGGAGGGTGGAGACAATTACGCCCAGACAAGCATTTTTTATTTGTCCTTTCCGTAGGTGCCTCCGTAGGTAAATTATTTATGTTGCTTTATAATTAATGTATAATTATTTATATTATATACTTTTTACTTTTTAAACAATTCTTCTATTCTTGCAAAATCCAGTTTTGGACAATATAAACCATCATGAATTCCTTAAAATGTGCCAAGATGTCAGCATCAATTAAAGTGCTCAAAGATACTGTGGTGATGGACTAAATGCTGTGCGTTTCTCTTAGTTTAAAATGTAACCTCCACTGGAATCATTCTTATATTGATGACTTGAAAGCTAAAGTGTTCTGCTTTAAGTTAAATAAGCAGCTGCGATAAGCTTAATGTATTGTTAACATGAAGTTTTTCTTCAGGTTCTTCTTTCAAGTTTTTTTTGACTTAGGATTTAAAAATAATGTCGGATAAATGACGACCTTGGCGCGTGGCGCACATCTGGAGTCTTTCGCGGAAGTTTTCCATGACTCTCCTTAATATACCGTTATCAATGTGAACGATTTCCTCCGCAATTGCCTCTTTTAATTCTTCCAGGGTCTGACTGGAAGAATTAAAAGACTGCAGTGGGTGGCACCGCCTCGAGGATAGCGTTACAACAATCCCGTCGTCTTCCCCAGTCAGCTGGTGATAATTCCTGAACCACAGCAATTTTGTATGGGTGTAACTTGAGGCCGCAGTGTAAAATTCGTCTCATCGTTCTGTCCGAAATTCGAAGAGCAGCCGAATGTTTCCGTGCAGAGCGCGTTGGGGATTGCTCAATGGATGTCCTCACTCTGGCGATGTTTTCCGGGGTCCTCTTCCATTTCGAGGAGCCTCTACGCTTCACACCTAGAGCTGATGATGTGGTCCTAAAGTTGTGAACCCAACTCAAAATTGTTTTTCGATCAGGGACCGGATCTGCGAACTGCAAACCATATCTTGTGCGGAACGCTCTCTGAGTGATTGTAACGGATTGCCATGTTTTAAAAACACTTCGACAACGTAAGCACGATGCGCACGTGACCAAACCATTGCGACGACTAAACACTTGAGTTGTCACTGCGTCGAACATGTCAATCTCCACGCCTCTGTCGCCATCGATGCCCCTTCCACGATTTTTTGAAAAGTGGGAGAACTAATTGCTGCACCCTGTATAATCCAATTGTAGAAAATATACACCATCTTGAAATCCTTAAAGCAATCATTCACCTTATTAAATAACTTTAACAATTAGATTTCATAATTCAGATTACCTTCGCTGCTGAAGTATGGGACAATTGACCAAACAAAGCGATCTCTATAATAAGTGGTCTTTGGCTGATACAAAGGAAGGTTAAAACATCTTTATGTGTTGATACGTCAGCGTCAAACCAGTTCATATTGTAAATTAAGTCGGTAACACTGTCTGCCTATTACGAAAAAAAGATCATTATATGTTAGATGTTTGAAGATTTTATATATATTGTATTTTAGATATCAAAGTTATAAGTTGAATGATCATACCGAAGCAAAAAGTCTTTGTCCAATTATATGCAATGAAATTATTCCTACAAAATTCAATAGCATCATGAAAAAACTTATTAAATCCTGACTCTAAAATTAGTGGAGCATTAGTTAAATGAAACGACAGAATTATATGAAAATTCTAACCAGAAAAAATTCAGTGGAAGACATAGTTAAGCAAAATAGAGTACTCAGTTTTATGGGTGCAATAAAACTGGCGTAGATGCCTGAAGCGTATTTATACATCCTAAACCTAGAACATTATATACAATAATATCGTACAAACTTTAAAAAAGTATTAGCTTTGTTCCAACAAGCGCTCCCACTCGTCGCAGACTCGTCAAATACAATCGCCCATATCAAGTGATGCAGTCCAATCTGTTTCAGACATGACTAGACATGCGCGATTGCATTTGATGAGTCCGCGACGAGTTGGAGCGCTGGTTGAAACAAAGCTGTTGTATGTAATTACAATACCTGTGTGTATCTTGATAGTATAGATAAATCGGACGAAGAAGTTCAAAATTTCTGTTTTTATTTCTAGTCAAAAGTATATTGTCAATCATATTTGGTTTTCCATCCGCGCAATTATTAATTCATATGAATAACTATAGAAAATTAACGTAATAAAAGTAACGTTAAACATTATAGACACAATATAAATTTGAAATAACATTATAATCGTTATTTGCCATTAATTTATATCAAATGGGATGAAATATTTGATTACAAAACAAATTTTAGTATTTATGTATATGCTGTAAAATACGTGAGGAAAAATCTTAAGTAACGAGTAATTTTTAAAATGGTTTCCATTTTATGTTCTATAAATTTAATTGGCTCATGAAAACCGATCGGATTTAAATTGCTTAGTAGATCAATCATTCCAAACATGCGAAACCGATTTCGTATTAAGTGAATATTGCCGAAAAGAAGCATTGTTCCAATCGCAACAAATTCCAAATCGTATAATAATTTTGAACAATCGGTGTTGTAATCTATAATGATAAAAGTGACGCTATTAACACATCATTTTCATGTTCTTAATTTTCTTACTGTTCATTTTATTGATCAGCGGATAAAATTCCCATATTATATTCACAACAACCAGTATTGGTGTTCTTAAGCTTAGTATTCCAAGTGAATTCGGCCAAATGTGACATTTCTGGAAGTATTTTTTCAAAACGTAAAAAGTTGTGTGTTTTCGGCATATTTATCAGAACACAACTAAAGGATCACAATTCAAGGGGTTAGTTTATGAACATATTACAACGATATTAGAAGTTTATTCAGAACAATTGAGTTTTAATGAAAAAAAAGTTACTGTGGATCGTAAATATTAAATATTCAACGATAGTAAAGTAATAATACATAATCTTCATGCATTCGACGTATATGTTACAAAACGGTATTAGTTTCTGTCGGTCTAATATGACTATAGTCATCATAGTCACATTAGTCTGTCAGCCTGTGATTAAATATATATTGATAAGCGAAAGTATGTAGGATAAGGTGGAAAGATAATATGGGAGCGTTTTATAATAGTAACAAGTAATGGTTAATATATGGTAAATTTTATAAGTAATGGTAAAATCCATTATTAATAGTGTTATGTGGATATTAAAAAAATTAACGTGGTTTCCTCCACGGTCGCTAGTCGCCGGCGACTACGACGACGAGCAATGCTTATCCATAAGTTTGTTTTCCTAGCGAAGTTTCGGTCCTAACTACCGAAACTCATTGTTGATCAATGAGTTTCGACCAGTAGCGTGACTGCTTCGAGAGCACACAAGCTACTCTTTCGCAACGAATTAAACAAAAATTACTGTTGTGTTTAAAAAGTTTAAAACATGGACGGCTTTTCGAGTGTTGAAGACGAACAATTTGTTCATTTAGTATCTCAGCATGCTGAGATATTTGATGCGAAGAACAAAAATTACGTTGATACAACCAGAAAGGAATGTATATGGCAGGAAATTGCGAAAGACTTAAATGAAAGTGTATTTCAAAAGTAATAGATTGTTTGTTATTGAAATATCGACTATTACAAATTATAAAAATTATCTGTCTTGCTAGCTTACAGCCCCTTCTCTTGTAAAATAATCTGTCAATCTACTGCGTACTTGAAACCCCTCTGCACACGCAAATCCTCCCGTTCCTTTTAGGGGAGTCATATTTTCAGTCGGAAGAGAAAAAAGGTTTTCTTCAAAATTTGTTTTTTTTTAATTATTAAGTATATATTCGTTACGCAACATGTTACAACTGTTACCCTTGTAGCTCGAGACAGTCGATAATTAAAAACTGCTTTCTTTGGGTCCTCGATAATTTGTTTTTTTGGGTAAGGTTTCATGACATGCTTATCCAACTTAAATGCTTCATCTCCAAGAATAACATATGATAGAATAGCGTTTTTGGAACGGGGAAGTAACGCAGGTGGAGGGAAATCGAACTTATCGCCGTAAATTTGTTTCCCTATCTTAGATTTGGACAAAATTCCTGCATCACTTTCTTTTCCATATGATCCAATGTCTACGTAAAGGAACTTGTAATTAGCATCAACAAGAACCAAAAGCACAGTGGAAAAATAATTTTTATAATTAAGAAAAAGTGAGCCAGTGTTTTCTGGAGCCATAACTCGCACGTGTTTTCCGTCAATCCCAGCTATAACGTTGGGAAAGTTCCAACGATTCCAAAACTCTTCTGCCTTTTCCTTCAAATAATTTCTGAAGGTGGTGGAAGTAAAATTTGGAATTAGTTTCTTACATAAAGCTTGTAAAACGATTGGTATAAAAAATACGCTAATGTAGCTGTGGGATATTCGATAAGCAAATGATAAGGATCTGTAAGATTCCCCTGTTGCAAGAAACCTATAAAAAACAAAACTGTTAAATTGTAATAAAATATTAACTTTTCTTAATTTGCGTCTTGCAAAAGGAGATGGAAAAATCTTCGAGACAATTACTTCAAACAAAAAAAAAAGTGCTAAAATGCCCACAGGAAGTGTTGCTTCTAAAAGCAAGAAGCGAAATCCTATTTTGGACCAACTGGCATTTCTAGGTGGTGTCGATCCCCAAAGAAGGTAAACATATGTCGTACTGTACAAGTAACCTACAAGTAACCTCTTAACCTCGTTTTTCTTAGGTTAAAATAAACAACGAAAAAAAAATTGAATTAATGCAAAAAAAAACAAAATCTAAATATTAGCGAGTCAAACTAAATAGTACCAAATAAATTGAAATAAAGACAAAATAAAAGAATGACCGAATGAAAAATTAAAAATGAACTTAACTAGCGCTTCGACTCCGTAGAGTTGAACTTAACGTAAAGCCAGAAAAGTATCAAAATAATATACTGAACAACAAAAGAACTATCCTCGGCAACAAATTTACAACAGGAAAAAAAAGTAATAAGTTTAAAAAAATAACTCTAACTTGAGTAAAGTGTTACACGTGAAACAAAGAAAATTTAACAAACTTAACCCGAAATATATTTAAAGAAAAGATTTAAATGAGAATCTCTAAGTTGTGTAAATGGTTCTCCGATTATATAAGATGTAGAAGTTATCTGACCTTTAGGATCGTCAGTCTTCTGATTTTGATCCGATGTTAAATTTCCTGCAGCAGTTCCTCTGGTACAAGTTAGGAAAGATGTAGAAGTTATCTGACCTTTAGGATCGTCAGTCTTCTGATTTTGATCCGATGTTCAATTTCCTGCAGCAGTTCCTCTGGTACAAGTTAGGAAAGGTAAATATGGTGAAGATTTTATCCGATGAGGTTGTTATGATTAACTTTGGTATTATCCCAATAGCCTTCGAAAAATAGGGATCCCTTGGAGCAAAGTGTAGCAGGAATGTTCTCCAAAAGAAAATTGGTGTAGTTCCAAAAAAAAATGATGGCAAAATTGCTCCCCACAATAAAACGTGGATAATGGAGAACAAAAGAAAAATTAGATTTAGGACAATTGCTTCTTTTTTTTGCTAGTAGGATAGATGGCTTGTTTTAAAATGTTTTCTCTTTGTTGCCGCAATGTATATAATTCTTTTTCTCTTATTTTTTTTTAATAAGTAGATTTAGGATGTGTTGAATGAATAGGTGAAAGATGTGCGAATTGTTGAAAGATGTATGAATTAAAGAAATGATGAAGAACTTACCTCTGCTGTTCGAGGTTTTAAACCACAAGGAAATATGGAAGAAATCACTTTTCTATCAAAATTTCACACGTGATGAATCCCAAAAATATAGTTTTAGGAAAATATTCCAAAACGACCCAAAATAGCGATCCAACCCAGAAATTGTAACTTTATGACGCGTGTTGAATATTTTAAATCTGGTTTAAAAAGAGAGCCTAAGAAGACCTTTGACAACACTTTTATATGAATCAGAGAGCAAAAGAATTACACCTGCGCAAAAATGAAAGAAATAATTTCAATAAGTAAGGGAACTTTATAAGGAACTGAAAAAGAAAATTTAGGATTACCAGAGGTGTGCTGCTGTAAAATTAAAATAATTAATAAAATACCATATAACAAACGTTAAAAAAACAATTTTAAACTAATCCAAACTTATATAACTCATAAATCTTATACATATCAACAGTTAGTAACACTTAACAACACATACCTAATTTAAATTATACAACGTAATAAAATGTAATAAAACGTAATAACTCTTACTCATCAGAAATTTTTCCCAAAAATTTCAAAAGCAATTTCAAGAAAATATAAGGGAGATCACCAAAGATAAGAAAACATTCACGAAACATAGAAAGATACCATGTCTCAGCCAACGTTAATTCAAAAACGTTTTTCATTGGTACGATAACTCTTCATATGCTGTTAAATAGATTCTCACTTGTTCTTCAGTATAAGTATCTTATACAGACTGGTCAAAAATTGATTTACCGTTTCTCTGTATTCAATTGTTTGAAAGTCGAAAATTTTAAATGGAACGTCCCATATTTTCATACCCTATCAGAAAGGAAATTTAATTCTCTACAAATTATCTACAAACATTCTGTCAAAATGTCATGGCCTTCTAACAAAAACACAAACGATTTCTAACATTTTACGTATGATTTTGTTAAATTCCTCAATAGCGAGAAAACTATAATAAATAGGTATAGCAATGTTTATAGATAATTTTTAGAGAATTAAATTCCCGTTGTGATACGATAAAAAGATATGGGGCGTTCCATTTAATATTTTCGACTTTCTCGCAATTGAATACAACGAAACGGTAATTCAATTTTTTATATTGAATTGAAATATTGAATATTTTTTTATATTGAAATATTGAATTAGAACAATCATTTTATTCTTTTTTTCCAAAGTCATAGGCAAGTTAACAACAGTAACGTTTTCGTTTGACGTTAACGTTTTTAATCCCAGTATTCCTATAATCGAACAACCGTTTTCGCCCAATATAGTGCGGTTGGCTCCCGAATCCAGTAACCCCACCAATTTCAAGCCCAAAATATCTATCTGCAAATAAGGTCGCTCATCGGCACGCACATAAGAAAAACGTAGTATAACAATACTTCCACCGGCTTTGATTGGGACTGAGAAAGATACCGGTTTACCGTCTTCCCCCTCGCCCGTTTCCCCAACATCTCTTACAGTCTCACGATGTAAGGCCGCTCGCACACTAACCTTAGGCGATCGCGACGATACCGCAACGCTATTTTATTAGAAGGTACCACGCAGCTACTGATGAACCAGGAGCTCTCACACCAACGCTACGCGACAATATTGTAATACAATAACTCAATAGTGTTTAAGTAGTAGAAAATCATATCAGGTGTAGCGTTGCGTGCCTTTAAAACTTCAGATTTCTGAGAAAAATGTCATCAAGTGATGACGATATTATTGTAGCGTATGACTATTACCGAAAAAAGAAGCAGCGTCCCAAAGTTTGGATTCATCCGTACATAACAAATAATTTTAAGAAAAGAAGTTTTGAATGTGCGAAAGAATTGTTATTTGATGACGATAAATTTAAGGAATCTTACCGCATGTCTAAAGATTTCTTTAAATTGCTGCTTTCGTTAATTAGAGTTGCAATTACTAGAAATGACACAAGTTATAGGCGCAGTATCAGTGCCGAGGAAAGGTTACTAATAACTCTAAGGTAAGACTACATATTTATTATTAACTCTTTTTGTTATTTACATTTTATTGCGTATTTTTAAAATTTTTTTACAATAAGTCGTGATTTGAGTTTGAGTTCTGAGTTGAAAGATATGAACTTACGGAAAGGGTCTTGAGTTAGGGATTTGCTGTAACTCAGATGTATTTGGCTCCTGATTAATATATAAAATTTCAGAGTAATTTAGATTAGTAGACAGATATGATGTTGTTGAAGAAGGTCGTGAATAATGGATGGGTTGTAGATCAGACGCATTTGAAAGTGGTTGTGAGTTGGACACATATGTTGTAGAATTAGGCAGATTATTAATTAATTGTAATACATGTCTTATATACGAAAAGTATTTTCTGGCATTTCATCTATTTCAGGCAGAAGACTATCTAAAAACAACCGATGATAGTTTTTCCTACTTTCTTTTTAGTTTTTGTTCATCGGACGCGATAGTTTCTTTGGTCATAGTTTGCGTTTCTTCAGGTACAATATTTTCCGATTCCTCAGTAATATGTTCAACAAGTTCTTCAGGTGTTGGTGGTGATGGTAAATTCGCTACCTCTTTGTTTTGACCTTTCATATAAGGATTAATAAAATCTAAAATCACTTGAAGGTAGTTTTTTTTACGCACATACACTGATCTAATATTCTTCCATTTCTCTTTTGCAGAGGAAACTATAAAATTAAAGTATATTGTATATTTTTAGGTATTTAGCTAGAGGTGTAACATTTAAATTGCTTTCATTTTACTTTGCTAGAGGCGATAGTACAATTTCTAATTTTGTTGCTGAAACGACTAAAGCTATATGAAATTTATTGCAGCCTGAATATATGCCTTTACCAACTACCGAACAATAGAACAGAATATCTGACCGATTCTATGAAGTTTGGAATATTCCAAATTCTTTGGGAGCTCTAGATGGTAAACATGTACGAATTCAAAAACTTCCTAATAAAGGCTCAGCAAACTTTAATTATAAGGGTTACCCTTGTATTGTATTGATGGCTTGTTCAGATGCAGATGGACTGTTTACAACAATTGAAACAGGATTTCCGCCATCGCTATGATGGCGGAATTTTCCAATCCTCAAGATTAGGCCGATGGTTAGAGAGAGTGGGATTAAATTTGCCATAAAATAAATGTCTACCACATGACATGTCTAACCAAAAAATTCCCCATTATTTTGTTGGAGTTGAAGCATTCCCATTAAAACATTATTTAATGCGACCATTTCCCCAAGGAACATTAAATAATAAAAGAAGAATTTTCAATTATAGATTAAGTAGAGGACGAAAATATGTAGAATGATAATATATACATACATAATTTTATTCGTAAACAAGATGGTGTAACGCTTAATAGAAATTACAATAGTATTCATTCAGAAAAACCAACGAATATTACTGGTAGTACATCAACAGTATCAACTAAGACTGCACAATCTATTCGAAATTATTTGATCGATTGTTTTGCAATGCTGTATATCTGAATAAACAGTTTATTCTTTTTATTACTTTATAATTAAATAAAAATATCTGTTCATCAAACCAGAATACTTCATTTGTTTAGAAATCTTAGCCCATGCCTTTTCAGTAATGTCTTTTCGGGAATAATCGCCTAGATTATGATTATATAAACAGGGATATTTTTCGATAGTTTGGACAAAACGAATGTTCTCTTCTTCACCCACTTTATAAACTGGTCGCCAGGAGACTCGACGTGCTGAATCGCCAGCGACTCGTCGCTTTTAGATAACATAGCCGTCGCGTTGCAGCAGTGAAGAGATCTTTATTTAAAATAATGTGCCGAGACTGCAATTCGACATCGCGTCTCGGTCGCGTAGCGTTGATGTGCGAGGGGCCTAACGTTTGGTTCCCCGCAACGGTAGCAATGTAGTTTTCGAGGTGCTCTACATTCCCGCGCAAGATATCCCGTTCCTCGACAATTGCAGCAATTATTCCTTCGTGCGTTATTTTGTGCCCCGATAGAAGACGATCTCACCGAAACCGACGCAATTCCCGTTTGTACGTAGGCCAGATCGGGCTCCAAAATTTTCGCATGTCGTATCGGAGGCGCAAAACTATCTACCGACAATTTAGTCGCTTCTAACTTCCGACCTAACAGTAGTAACTGATCAATAGTCGTTACATCTATCAAAGACAATTGTCGTTGAAAAGCAGGTGTTAAATTCTTTAAAATGATTTTAATTCGTACGCTTTTCGCAACTTTTAATTTATCTTATGATTTAATCGAGTGAATAACTTTTTCATGACCGAAACGAAAATTCCGATCGATTCAGTAGTTCGATGTAGTATCTCATCGTATAGACGGTCGTCGTAATCTGAAGGCTGAATTTCGCCACGCATCCCTCGACTAATTGATCCCACGACTCACAGTTATTACAATTTGCCCGATACTAGATCAACGCGTTATCCTTAAACAAATCGACTGCGGACGTAAACAACGATAATTTCGAAACGCTACGCGCTATTCTCAGTTGAACGCGTTCTAAAAAGGCACTTAAGGAACTTTTCCCATCTCCGGAAAAACTTACACCCCATTTACTGACAGGTACGACCTTGGGTGCTACCGCAACCTCGCCCTCATCTTCCAAATCAGATTCAGAGACCGACGATATGTTTCCTAAACCTAGCAAACTTACGTTGTCGACCGTTCTATTAGGCGTAAACGTTACTCGTCCCTTTATCTCGAGCCTTGACAATAACGTTAAGATTTTAGCAATAAGTGTAGATTGATTTGTCTTTTCCTCCGGTTTAGTTGCCACCATTCTATTCGCGCGTCCCAAAAGATACTTTAGTCGGTTATTTATTTTTTTTAAATCACCGCTAGTTTTAGTAACCGTGAAATCTTCGGCCGAAATCGTTATAGCAACTACATCGTTCCCAACCGCCTTAGCCTCCTCCTCATACGTGGACGGATATGCCGGAAAAACATAACTCGCGCTTTTAGCCATTTTAATAAGTTTACGTAAAGTGTGACGCATTTCATCATGAGGTAATACTTGTATTACCCCTCTGATTTTCAATTCATATCTTAACGCGTCCGCGCTCAACCGATCAACATCATAATTTTCTTCCATAATTATAATGAAATAGGTATTTTATATAAAATAATATTATTAAGTTGGAACAGAAAATTGTATAAAATAATATTATAGTGTTTAGAAGGAAAGAAATAAAAATAGAAAATAAACAGCACGTGCACAAAACAAATCGGTTTTCTGAAAAAAAATCCCAAATGCTTGCCAAATTCCAGCCTTTTGCAATCTCCAGGACTTGTCAAATCCGGTTCCTCAAATATTGGCCTTACTTCAATGTGGCCCCACGTTGGGCGCCAAAATTTATGACGCCTCAATTAGCTAATAAGACAAAACACAAAAAAAATAACGTGGTTTACATATAAGAGACACACGTGAGTCCTCGTCCAGCCCAGTGTAGAAGGGAGGGGTGATTTCTCAGGCGTCACACAGTTCACCTCAGGTGATTCACGAACTGTGACGTATGATGTTGGTAAGATGATGCGAACAAATAACACAAAACAACAGAAAAGTTACACACAGGCTTTATGAGTTAAGCCTGAAAAATTAAAAATGAAAACTCGCGCTTTGACTCCGTACAGTTGAGCTCAACGTAAAGCCAGAATAATATCAAAATAATGTACCGAACAACGATTAATGAAAAATTAATTTTTAAGGGGGTAGTTAATCCTCACTACCCTCAAATCTCGAATACGTCTATCTAATTTATGGTTTTGATTAAAATATTCTCAAAATACCTGACTGTTTTATCAGATTATTCTTACGAAAAATAGTAACATATGTATAGTAACAAAAATAGGAAGAAATGAGAACAAATTCTTAACTAGTATAAACTAGTCTTAACTAGTATAAAATTAAACTAATAAAATAACGACGAAAACATTTTATTTTTGTCTATGTGTTACAGTTGTTTCGAAACATCTGTATGTCCTTCTTCCGACAGGACTACAAATTAAAGACTGTTGTATAAGAAGATGAATTATTAAAAATGTTATGTGATATATTTATCAAATAAATATTTTAAAAATGTTTACCAATGAACGGTACCAACAAATTTAAATTTTTAATGGCCTATTAGTTATCCTTAATTTACTTATTAAGGCTCTTCAATCGAGATTGTCACCGTAGATTTCCAATAACTTCCTTATTTATTAATGGATCTGATTAATTTTTCGTATGCCATATTTCTATAATAGTTAAGGATCCGGGACAACATCGAAAAATGAAATTTGAAAAAATATGTTGCTTTATTTCTTAAAATAGTAAGATTTTGATGATTTCTTTTCTTGGCCCGGGTATAAAATAATAAAATAGAAACATTATTCCTGCAGCACTTTTACGAGAAATTGATAATAAACTCGTAATTAGTAATTTGCGGTTTTACATTAAATTTTAATATATTGGAATATATTTTACTTCTCGGATCTCACGAGCGATGATTGGTAAAAACAAAACATGTAGGCTGGCTCTTCGACGAATGGTTTGTAATGCAAAAAAAGAACGTAGACGCGTATACATATTTTTTCCACATATTGAAATAATTTAAAGGTATAAATTGTTTTAGATCTCAAAATGTGTTGAAAATTAAATAAAATAAATACATTAAATATAATATATCATCAATATATATATATGCAGGGTGAGTCAATAGTGCAAGGACGGAAGATTGTGGCCTTACTGTTGAAAATAAAGAAAATGTCAATACACAATTCCAGAACCCTAGTAAACTTCATTTTTTTAAATGAAACCCTATACATCTTCTTAGATATGTGGATTACCTGTCTTAAATGCTATAAATGCGTATCTTGTTTTTAAATTTTGAATGCAAGGTTGCCAAGTTATTAATCATTTTGTGCAAATTTTTGAAAAATATTGTGGTGACTTAAAATTCATTATCACCATTATTATTAAATATTAAAGATTGCAATTTGGCATATCGATAAACAAAGCTTTGGTCTTTGAAACCCCACTAATACAATTTGATAATATTATACAGGATGGTTACCAGAACCGGTTAATTTATGAAATGTTTGACGGACCATAACTTTGTTATTTTAAATGGAACAGCCTATATTTTTTCAATGCCGCAGAAGGTTTTATTAATCATCTTTCATTTTTGTTAAGCGCACGGTATATCTAACATGTGTACTTTTTGAGATAATTACACTATTTCAAAAATGTCGGCATAAACTTGTTTTTTTTCACAAGAAATAAACTATGAAGAAGACATTTTTCTATTATTTTCAGAATGATCTGTAATTTTGACCACGCTGTGTAAGGACACTGATATAACAAGTGACAATCTATTTGACAGCATATGGCGTGCTATTGTACCAATGCAAAACGTTTTTGAGTTAACGTTGGCTGAAATATGTGCTTTTAAAGAGCATGGTGATATTTGCCAAAAAGCATTTAAAATCAAAATAAATTGAAAAAAAAAACGCTAGGTACCAACAACTGTTATCAAAGTCAACATATTTTCTTACGTATAATTGGCTGGTTTAATAAAAACTATAGCATTCCATTTAAAATAACGAAGTTGAGGTCTACTGCCGGTAGACCGGAAGTGGTGGCCGTCTTGAAAATATTTTAGATTGATAGATCGGAATGGACAACCCATGTAACCAACCAAAATTTCAAGCCTCTACGAATAGTGTAATCTAAAAAAGTTCTAATGAACCAGTTACTTGAGACATCCTGTATATATAATATGTTGATGTGAATGATTTCAAGAATTGATTTTTCAGCGAAAATTAAAGAGGTTTTATATAACTTGATACCTCATCTAGATACCCATTTGAAACCAAGCGTATTTATAAACCGTGGGAGAAGACAATTGGTAATAGGTTAGAGCCTGCAATTTTAATATATTATCCCTGTGATATAAATTGACATCATACTGGAATAAAATAACTTGTAAAATAAAATAAACTGTAAAATAACTTTCTTATATTAAAAAAATTAACTTTTCCACACTCAAAAATTCAATTTCTATAATAAAATGTTATTTTATGACTGAATTGTATCAAATGAATAATAATCATTTGCAGAAGTTTATGTTCATAATATACAGAGTGTCCGCAAAGTAACGGATTTAGGCGATAAACTTATAAACGGTTTATGGAAACGTCCCTTTAGACTTAACTTTTTGAAGTAAATTTGAAATAATTTTCAGCCATTTTTAACCGAGTTATGACGTAGCTGATATTTTATCAACTGGCAATCCCCCATTTTGATTACGGATTGCGAGAGAGGATTTTTCTGAATCTAGATAACATTCAATATTATAGGCGCCGATTACGTTGGTACCCTGCATTATACAACATTTTTAATGAGTGCTTAGCACCCATACATGCAAATACTTCTAGAAGACTTAATACTGCCCCTGGACGACTTAATACTGCTTCTAGAAGATTTGATATTGCCTCTGGAAGATTTAAAATGGTTGCAGAAAACTTGATAGTGCCCCTGGAAAATTTGATATTGCTTCTACAAGACCTGAAATGCTTCCAGAAGATTTATTGAATGTTAAATATTAGTAGATTTGTGCTGCTTCCAGAAAACTTGATATCTCTTCTAGAAGACTTGATATTGCTTCCAGAAACGTTGAAATGTTTCCAGAAAACTTGCAATGTTTTGACTTAACACTACTTCTAGAAGAGTTGAAATGCATACAAAAGATTTGATACCGACTTTCATTGTAAAAAAAAGATCCTGTTGATAAACCTGTTGATACATCAACAAAGGGAAACTATGATGCTGAATATATATACAAGCCAAACACGACATTATTAAATGTGATGATCTATGTTGAAAAACTTACAATCAACTGCAACACCAGTGATCATGTGATAATTTTTTGATGGGTCAAATGATATATTAAATCAAAATCAGTTGGATATTCAAACTTTTCAAACAGTATTTTAACGCACACAAATGTCTGTGCTTAGCGTTCCGTTTTTTAATAAGTCATTAAGATTAAATTGCAATAATATAATGCAATATGATTTTAACCTACGAATGTTGTCATCGCTGTGTCTCTCAAAATGTTTCATTTTTTCTACACACATTTTCCTTCCACACATTGAAATAATAGAAAAACAGTGGCAATGTCTTACCAACACATTGCCCTTTTCTGAACTTTTGTTTCTCTGTCGTCAAACGTTTTCCCATCAAACGATTAAGGAGCCTTAAAATGTAATATTAAAACGTTATTTGTGCACTTTTGTAACTTAATTCAAAGGTATTAGAACAGTGCAATATATTTCGAGACAAAATGGCGCGACCTACTTCATCTTAAAAAAAAATTATCTTGAAAACTAGCAATTTGCGGAAAAATCAACAGAAATATAAATTAAGTTAAATTGAATTTTCTGTAAATGAAAACAAGTGTTAGGGAGCACACGAAAATAAATTTATTTTTGGTATAAAAAATTTTACAAAGAAATCTACTATAGAAACTTGTACATTAATCGATGTGTCAAAGCATATGAGGTTTTCAACTTCATTAGGTCCAGTCACTACTTCTAGGCCTACTCACTAGGGATATATTTGTGGATACAGTTGAGTATTCATACACTTTATACACGTTATATCAACCAAATTGGATCATAAAACAGCTCGGGAAAGGGGGGAAAACTAATATCACGGAGAATTTTCTACTTTGGAAGAATTCAAATAATTTCGGAAAGGTAAAGCTTAATTATTGGAATCTTTACAACTAAATCAATTGCAGAAACCTAAAGAAATTAAAAAGGTAATATTTATTAACTGGAAAGAAATGTTCTCTCTGCCAACAAAAACATCAAACTTATCAATTGTTACGGTTCAAATTTTTCGTATTTTATGTGAATTGAATTGTTTCCTGAATTTATGCTGTTTTTTTTTCTTTATGTGGGTGGGAAGTTTTTGTTGCATATAATTGAGTAATAAAATATTTGTATTTATTTAGAATTAATTTTTTTAATTTGTTGTTTTTTTTATTTGATTTCAGCAACGATCTCGATCCCGAAACTCCTCAATCATTTTTATCCTTTTTGATAATTCTATTTCCCTTTTCTTGATTTCTTTCTTCTTTTTTGGTTCTTTTGGTCGTATTTATCAAGAGTGCAGGTGTAATTGTTTTGTGCCTCTTTGATTTTATTTTAAAAGGCTCTGTGACTTGTGTCTCGGGTCTCTCTCTTCTGAGTAACCTGTTAATACTCTGGTGCAAGGTGATTTAGGCAATTTTTGGGTTTCGCCATTTTTGAGTTTGTAAATTTTGCCGTTTCGTGAATTTGGGGATTTATCACCTTCGCATTTATTTTGATATCGTTGTTCTCACGTTTCAAGTCATCGGATTATTACAGATTTTTGGTGTATTTTCAATATCAAATTAATTTCTGGTTATAAAACCTCGAACATCAGAGGTAAGCTTGCATTTTTCTAACTATTTCTTACTTTCTTCTCTTTAACCTTTCATACTTTCTTTAATTTCCAAATTACCTTAATTAAACGACTCCTTAGCTATACTACAGCTATATAGATTCTGGACCAAAATCACATAAGATTTAACATAGGGGTCTGAAAACACTTTTTATCCCCACCACTACCCCCTTTTGGCGGTTCCGGCAACGCCCACTTTTTTTTTCCGCCTCTTTTGGCGGGAAATTTGAACTAGATCGATGGCCTTATGATGATAACGTCATCTATGATACATCACACATCCCCCTTTATATCATACCCATCAACGTCCAGCATGGTGGGGGCATTAGAGCCACCTAACGTCAAATTAAAATAATAAAAATTTTTTTGCTAACGCCCGTGATCGAACTCGTGCCGTCTGGTCAACAGCCGATCGTCCTGTATGCTAGACCACCAAAGTAATTGACTTAAAGCGTTTAAATAACGTTCAAGTAGAAAAGTCGCACTTGCTCCCGTAGTAACACGTAGGTTGTTTATCGACGGAAACTACTCTCTCTCTCTATTACATCAAAATATGAGGATAATTAAGTAATAAACGCAAAGAATAAAGTTAATACATATATTGAAATCTTAATGTAAACATGACTAAAATGATAAAGCTATACAGAAAGCGCTTGTCATTAAACGCTTTCTGCAAGCGTCATTACAAGTCATTACTTCGAATAAACTACATAAAAATTTCGGTATAACAAGATTAAGAAAGTTTACAGATATTCACTCATATTGTAAAAAGCTTTTCCGTCTTTTTCAAGACTAGTAGAAGAAATGCATCAAAGAGTAGTAAGTGCTGTGGGGGCAGATATAGAGCTTGCAATAAAGGATTGTAGTAGACATATTAAGATGATGAACGCTGGCGTTAAAGGTAGCCAACACAAATGGTGAGAAGCACCACATAACCACCTGTACTGCTCACATGCATATATTCAGGAGCGTTCTAAAGTCGCTCCGAGGTGTAACTGGAACCGGATACAAACCAACTAACCCGACTCGTGAAAACTATAGAAGCTTGCGGGTGAAATGGCAAGACCTTCAGACAGCGTTCTCCAACAGAATGAGAACGGGAATAATCATTAATCTGACGCACAAGGACCCGCAACAATTTATGGAAGATGCTGCAAAAATAATAATAAAGAGGCTGTCAAATGATGTTAAAAAATCGGCATTAAAAGTTAACGTAGTGTTTTGCGGTGAATTTGTAATTAAGAAAACGGACAAGGAAATATTTGAATTTAAATATATAAATACTAGAAATGCCTCAATTTATAACAGCACCGATTTAGAAGAATGGTTTAAGAGCAACATTCAAGACCCTGTTTTAAAGGGCCTTGAAGAATTTCAAGAAAAAGATAGTGGATGGGCATTAAATGCTATCGTAAATCTGCAGTTGAACATTAATAAATTTACCCCATAACATGGGTCATCATATATCGAATTGCCAAGGGTCCTTAGGTTGAAACATGCTTGCGTAAATGTGAAGAACGATGATGAAGCATGTTTTGCGTGGGCAGTTACTTCAGCCCTTCATCCAGCCAATGTTCACGCCGATCGAACTTGCATGTATCTACATTACTCAGAAGTTTTAAATATGAAGAACATAACAATGCCGATGACCAAGAAACAAATCCCTCGGTTTGAACAACAAAACAATGTTTCGGTCAACGTGTCCATTCTCGAATCACTAAGGAAGGGACAGTATAGTGTAGTTCCTTCTTATCTAACTAAGGAGAAGACAGATAGACACGTTAACCTGTTACTCATCCAAGGTAAGTATGAGAATGAAGAGGATGGGAATGATGAATTCAAACTCAGGTTTCACTACGTTTGGATTAAAAATTTATCCCGGCTAGTGTCATCTCAATTATCAAAAAGTCGTTGGAAAACATATTTTTGTGACTGTTGTCTTCATTATTTTGACACCTGCAGTGGTCTAGAAAAACATGTAGAGGATTGTACTAAAATGAATGAATATACGGATGCGGCAGCCGTATGCCGAAGGAAGGGGAAACGGTATATTTCAAGAATTTTAGAAACAAGGAACCGGTTCCATTTGTAGTGTATGCGGATCTAGAATGTCTTTTGATAAACACAACAAAGACTAACATACAGCATAATCCTTATAGTATTGGTTATTATGTAAAATGCTCATATGACGAGTCCCTGAGCTTTTACAAATCATATACCGGCGAGAACTGTCAAGAGTGGTTTGTAGCTGAACTAAAGCAGCTGGCTGAAGCTGTGGAAACTGTATTCCTATGTCCCTTACCCATGGAACCTCGAGTTCGAGTCCATTGTCACTTTACTGGTAAATATCGAGGAGCTGCGCATGAGTATTGTAATATTAACTATCAGAGTAGTCACGTGATGCCAGTAGTCTTACATATTAATATTACATAATATAAAATTATATATTAATACATATATTTATACATACATATAAAATTACATATTAATTTAATTACATAAAATTAGCAAATAAAAATAAAGTTGTAGTTTAGTTGGTGGTGCAGATTAACTATTAGTTTTTTATAGAGAACGAAATGAAAGTTTGTTTTTAGACGCAAATTCAAGTTTTTGACGTATTTTCCTGAAGATGGGGACGAAGTTCCCCGAAACTAGTTGAAAATAAATAATAAAATATACATCGTAATTAGTACAACCACAAGTCTTTTTGTTTCTTCATTTGAACTTAAAATAACAACGATGTATAAAAACCAAAATAACACATCTTAAAATTTAATTAAATTCCATTTTATTGATTTATTTCGATTCATGGCATCGAGTTTAGATAAGTTAGCAAGCTATATAGATTTCTTTCCAAATTTAAAAGCACAATTTCCAAATTTAGATGAAACTACATTTAATTTATTAACGCATAAAGGAGTATTTCCTTATGATTACTTGGACTGTTTTATAAAATTAAATGAAACAGAATTACCGGATATATCTAAATTTTATAATGTTATGGCTGATTGTCATATTACAGATACTGATTATATGCATGCTAATAAGATGTGGAACGCTTTTAAAGGTCAAAATTTAGGAAATTACAGTGATTTATATCTGAAAACCGATATTTTATTATTAGCCGACGTATTCGAGCAATTTCGGGCTAGCTGTATGAAGTCGTACAGGTTGGATCCAGCTCATTACTATACATTACTTAGGTATATATGGGACTGCATGCGGAAGTATACTGGGGTAAAACTCGAGTTGTTAACAGATATTGATATGGTAATGTTTGTAGAGCGAGGTATACGAGGAGGAGCCAGTGTTCGAAACGTTACGCTTCGGCTAATAATAAATATCTACCTAATTATAAATCAGATGAGCCATCTAAATTTCTAATGTATGATGATATTAATAACCAATATGGCTGGGCAATGTCCCAGTACCTACCATATGGGGTATTTAAGTGGGTTGATGAAAACAACATTAACTTCAATGTACCTACGGATAACCCTGAAGGTTATATTTTGGAGGTAGATCTTGAATACCTTGAATCCCTACATGATTCGCATTGTGACCTTCCATTTTGTCCGGAACATCGTACACCACCAAATTGAAAACAAACCAAATGTAAAATGTCACGGAGCGGCTCGTGCCAATTACTGGGGAGGGTCGTGCACTCTGCTGTCGCGGAAAGCGAGCAGCAGTGAAGTGGTAGATCTCCAAAGAAAGAAAGGGTGGTCAGTAAAACAACGTAAAACTATTCCTAAATTATATAATGAAAAATATTGATACGTTCTTTTAATACAACTACGCAAATGGACAGTTAATCTTTCAATTTTACAAGAACAAAAACTTTAACAAATTTAATATTTTAAAAATAAAAACTTGATCGATACAAATACTTGAAATTATAAAATAATTACTTGAAAAATAATAATAAAAAATGAAATTACTTGAACAAAATCTTTAACAAATTTAATATTTTAAGAATAAAAACTTGATCGATACAAATACTTGAAATTATCAAATAATTACTTGAAAAATAATAATAAAAAATGAAATTACTTGAAAAATAGAAAATAATTATTAACTCGCGGTACACTTTTCGCTTTTTATTTTCGAATTATTACGGCTTAATTAGAATGACAAACTACAACTATCGGATCCAAATCACCGGTAAAAACAAAAACAACAAAAAAAACAAGTTATTTCCAAAATTTTTAAACGTCTCTTAAGGTTCGTCCGTTCAAACTCTTATTTCCCGACTGTTCCCGTTTTTTTTTTCCACTTTCCCCAGCGCTCTTTTCTTCCCATGCGATGGCTCCCCCGGCCTAAGAACGTTGGGTTTTGTTTAGTCTAGGTATTCTAGATATGAAAACAAAACTCAGCGATAACAACCGTCTCGTTAATAAAAAGCGATTATTACTATAATGAAACAAAGTATAATTTGCAACAGCAATGCAATTCATCCCGTTCCGTGGAGCCAACGCAATTTCTTTACCACCACCGACTTGGTGCATCAACGGATATGAGAAACATAAGAAGAAAAACGAATTTATAGTTACTTCCAGACCTTAACTTCTATATACTTAAGATATATATATATATATATATATATATATATATCTTTTTTTTTATTGCTATTTAATAAATTCTTATATCTACTGGGTGTAGTGCGGTTTGTTACACAAATTAATGGGTACTTTGTATAATAAAGAACGATATATGTTGCATTATCGTAATTTACAACAAGCGATTGAAAATGGTTTAATTTTAACGAAAATTCATCGTGTTTTAGAATTTAAACAGTCGGCGTGGTTAAAATCATACATAGATTTAAATACTAAATTTAGAACCGCGGCGATTAATGACTTCGAGAAAAATTTATTCAAATTAATGAACAACGCTGTGTTTGGTAAGACGATGGAAAATATCGGAAAGCATTCTATTGTAAAGCATGCAACAAAATGGGAGGGCCGTTACGGTGCTGAAACGTTGATCGCGAAGCCTAATTTCAAATCCTCAACTATTTTCGATGAAAATTTAGTTGCTATAGAGCTCAATAAAACTGAAATTTATTTTAATAAACCCATCTTCGTTGGTATGTGTATTTTAGATATATCAAAATTAAAGATTTATGATTTTCATTATTCGTATATGCGGAGCGCCTTTACTTGAACGTGGACAAGGCGGATTCTTCGCTAAAAAGAATAAAGTGTATCGGGTACGACGTTTTATGCCCGTTCCCGAATCTTATGAAAATGTTTTGGTGGAATTGGACTACGTAAGAGTATATTTACCACAACTTTACGCTGATTTTATTTGGAAGGACCTCGTCAGTGTACTCGAGCTACTAAATTCAGTGAAGCTTGCATTAATTTGCAAAGGACATACGCCAGCTACCGAACGCTTGAAATTTATACTTTTGTAATTAAGCTTTTTACAATATGAGTGAATATCTGTGAACTTTCTTAATCTTGTTATACCGAAATTTTTATGTAGTTTATTCGAAGTAATGACTTGTAATGACAAGCGCTTTCTGTATAGCTTTATCATTTTAGTCATGTTTACATTAAGATTTCAATATTTGTATTAACTTTATTCTTTGCGTTTATTATTTAATTATCCTCATATTTTGATGTAATAGAGAGAGAGAGTAAATTGTAAGGTAAGTGTTATTTCTGTTTTCCGTTAATAAGCATACGCGCGTCCTTGAGGGGATCCAATTCCGTTGATAAGCATACGCGCGTCATTAGGAGGATTGAACGTTATTTAAACACTTTGAGTCAATTACTTTGGTGGTCTAGCATACAGGACGATCGGCTGTTGACCAGACGGCACGAGTTCGATCCCGGGCGTTGACAAAAAATTTTTATTATTTTAATTTGACGTTAGGTGGCTCTAATGCCCCCACCATGCTGAACGTTGATGGGTATTATATAAAGGGGGATGTGTGATGTATCATAGATGACGTCATCATCATAAGGCCATCGATCTAGTTCAAATTTCCCGCCAAAAGAGCATCTTGAATGATGCTCCGTGCTGATTGGTTGGATTTGAAATGTGGGCGTGGCCGGAACCGCGAAAGGGGGTAGTGGTGGGGATAAAAACTGTTTTCAGACCCCTATATTAAACCTTATGGGATTTTGGTCCAGAACCTGTATAGCTATACTACTCTCGTTAAAAACAAAAAAAAGTAATTTTCTAGAATATTCTTTCTTCAAAAGAAACTAAACTAATTTTCTACAACATTCTTTCTTCTAAAAAAAAACATTCATCCTAAAACTACGTTTCTTATTTTTTTTTATTTTTCGTACAGATTTTTAGTAAGAGCCAATTTTTTGGTAATTTTCCAAAAGTTCAAATTTTCGTTCAATCAAACGTTCCAATCTGCCATCTTGGAATCATCCACCTCGGAGTGTTGCTTTCCTAAAAGGAACATTAAGGATCAAATTCCTGTATAACATCTTCGATACTTACCTTCCTTCCTTGTCAGAGGTCGTTGCTGAAGAAACTTTAAGGACAGACACATCACACGAACTTTACTAAGGAGAAAATGTCAGGAATAATTTTATTGTTAAAAGCATATGTTCATCATTTTGGTTGTCAATTTTTTTTGTATATACCGATGTTTATGTTTTTTTAACTTTCGTATATCAATTCTATGAGTTAATATTTTTTGTTAATTATTGAGTTTCGATGCCTCCGAAGAAGAAAACCGATGTAAATTCCGAAAACGACTTAAATAATTTAACGACAATGGCGTCGGCTATGAATATAACGTGCATATATAGGATTTACAGCTTTGCTAGAAGCAATGCAACGATCACAAATCGAATTAAATCGACAGATGCTGGAACAATTTTCGGCGTGCTCCATCTCCTGCGTTTTCATCGTCGGGAATGCACAGAAGTATCCGACGAACTTGCTTTACGTGGTTTACCCCTATTGTTGACAGGAGAAGCAGCGATATGGTGGCAAGGTATCAAAAGTTCGGTAAACGATTGGAATACCGCGATTGAATGACTCCGTGCAATGTATGGAGTTACGAAACCTCCGTACAAACTCTTTCGTGATTTGTTTAGCATCGAACAAGGTGATGTCAAAAGCGATGCATTTTTGTGCTGCGCAAGTTCAACAATTGCAAAACTTCCGTATGTGATAAGTGAGGAAATGAAAATTGACATGGTTTACGGGTTAATCAACAGAAAAATCCGCCAACATGTACTTCCAGAAAGTATAGACACTTTCGAATCTCTAATTCGAAAAGCTCGCGACGCCGAAACCAACATTGACGATAACAGAGCTGGGGCGAGTGTAACGCAAAAACCAGTAAGTACCGCAAATGAACAAAAACCAAATCGAAACAGACCGCGTTTGCAATACGTTTGCGCGTATTGCAAACGTTTTGGACACGTAAAAGACGAATGTCGCGATTTAGCCAAAAAAAAACAAGAACGTCCAAAATTCCGACACATCATCCCGAGACAAGAACGTATTTCGCTGTTACGGGTGCGGTGAAGAAGGTGTAATTTCTTCAAAATGCCCAGTCTGTAAAGAGAACAATGAGAAATTAAACAAAGGTGTCAATGGTGTATCATTGGGAAGGATATCATTTTATCAAATTATATCATTTGAAGACGATGATCGAAGGCTATTATTGCTGATTTCAGTGGGTACCGAAAGGTTTTGGTTTTGTCGATTCTGGAGCACAAGTGAGTGTGGCTGGAAGAAAATTGTACGAACTACTAAAAAGAATGAATTACGAATTCATAACAAGAAAAACCTATCTTACATTAAGCGACGGAAAACACCAAACGAAGAAGCAAGTTGACATCGACGTTGATGGGCACACGGTACGTCAGAAATTTATCGTGTTACCGAATTTAAAAAACAACATAACGCTTTTTAGGGTAGATTTTCTTTCTTCAGCAGGAATGATATTGGATATACCGTGTGGTGAGTGGTGGTTCCGTAATCAACCAGAAGTGAAATACCAATTTTTCAAGAATGTTTTCGGACGAGGGGGAGAACCAACACCGTTCGCCGAACATCGCATTGAAACAGAAGACTGTGTGCCAATTGCTGTTCCATCCTACCGAATATCTTCATAAAACAAAGATATTTGACAGAACGAGTTGGAAGAGATGTTAACCAATGGTGTAATTGAAGAATGTGAATCTTCGTAGGCAGCTCCGGTCGTATTAGTGCCGAAAAAAGACGGATCGTGCCGAGTGTGCATAGAATACCGGAAGTTGAAATCTGTAACCCAAAATGACACATATCCATTGTCGCCAATCGAAGACTTATTGCATCTTGCAAAGCAGACGTTGTTCATGACCACAATTGATTTAAAGTCAGGATACTGACAGGTGCGGGTAAGAGACAAAGACCGCAACAAAAAAACTTAAAAATGCAGCAGCAACTTTCTAAAGACCGATAGACCGTTTTCGTGCTGGTTTTAAGATCAAAACCATACTATATTATCTTGATGACATAATCGTTCTGTCAGAGACATTTGAGGAATACATTAAGCGTTTAAGAGCCGTGTTTAGAACATTTTCCTTATACGCGAATCGTAAGAAGTGTATCATAGTGTGTCGTGAAGTGAAATTCCTTGGACATGTATTGACATGTGATGGAATTAAAACATGTAACCTAAAGCATCTACGTACATTTTTACAGACTTGTTCATGGTATCGTCGTTTTGTAAAAGATTTTTTAGGTGTTGCAAGATCACTTACAGAGTGGACGAAGAAGAACATTTTTTTGGAATTGGGGTGAAGACCAGAACAAAGACGTGATTTTATTCTACGTACCAATGCTAGTGCCTTCGCATTGGGAGCTGTTTTACTGCAGGGGGAGGGTTACGACGAACGACTGATAGAGTATGCCAGTCGATTGTTAACACCAGCAAAAAGAAATTACTCAACAACTGAACGAGAAGCCTTAGCAGTTGTATGGGTTATATCCAAATTTCGAGGTTACGTTAAAAGATCGAAAGTAATTATTGGTACCGATTATCAACAGCTTCGATGGCTGATGTCTCTCAAATTGCCTAGTGGTAGACTGGCCAGGTGGGCTCTGAGTTTACAGCCTTACGATCTACAGATAAACTATACACCGGGAAAGACAAACGTGGTGGCAGATACACTTTCGAGACCACCCTATTAAAATGATGATTCCGATAGAAAAAAACTGTCTATGTTTCGTAGGAATTGAGATTCTCAGAGAATCCGCTACTGAAATACGACAGAAGTAGTTAGATGATCCTGAGATCCGAAAGATAATAAACTCATTTGAAAAAGCGAAAGGCGATTTGCCGAATTGGTGCGAGTATGGATACATCATGAACGATGGTATTCTCTACCGTTATATCGCCGATATTAATGAAACCGAAGAACCACAATTGGTAGTGCCAAACCAAGAAAGAGGAAAAGTGATTTTTCGAACACCATGATGCGCCATCAGCTGGTCACTATAGAGTAGAAAAGACACTCGAACGAATAGCCGCAATATATTACTGACCTGGAATGCGTAAACAAATAGCAGAATATGTATCCCAGTGTACTGAATGTCAATGTTACAAGCCTAGTAATCAGAAACCTGTAGGATTGTTCAGAACCCCTGTTCCAGCTCAACGATTTGAGGTGATATCAGTTGATTTATTTGGACCTTTGCCAGTTTCTCCTACGGGACACCGCTGGATACTGATTATCGAAGATGTAGCATCCAGATGGGTAGAATTATTTCCGATGATTGAAGCAACTGCAGAAGCCTATGCGAAGTTCATATTGGATGTAATTATCTTGAGATTTGAAACTCCAAGGAAGATGATCTTCGATAACAGCATACGATTCATCAGCGCCGTAATGCAAAAGTTAACGTATTGCTTAGGTATAAAACAGTCGTTTATTCCACTGTACTATCCTGAAGCCAATTCGGCAGAAAGAAAGAACCGTGACTTGAAAAAACACAATTAGCGATTTTAGTCGAAGATAAACATGATAGTTGGGTTGAGAAGCTACCTAGCATCCGTTTCTCAATGAATACAGTAAAGTGTTTATCTACAGGCGCAACGCCAGCTTATTTAACTTTTGGAAGAGAATTTCGAACAGTTACCAATAATACAAGAGATTTCAGAGCAATAGTAGACTCTGAAAACTTTGTTCCCGAGATCAGTCCGTATCTGTAAAGACTTTCTAACACATTACGGGAAGCCAAAGAAAGGATCGAATCATGCCAAGATAGATCAAAAGTATTTGCTGATAAGACACGCCGCGATGTACCTGAGTATGTGGTGAGATCTAGTGTTAGTAAAACTCCACCCACTTAGCAATGCAAAACAGGGAATCAGCGCCAAGTTTGAGCCTAGACGAGATGTGCGGTACCGAATTTTGAAGAAACATTCTCCAATCAGTTATGGTGTATCATCTATAGGAAATCGATCAAAAATTGTTGCACCTCAAAATTATCCGACAGTACACTATACACGCAAAACAATCTAAATTATTATTCAACCCCAACCCGGTTTGGTTGCGAACTCATAATCCGAAAATTCGCAACGGGCACTAATTGTGTAATAAGTGTTGACGAAATAAGAACAGGATCAAACAATAATAAAACAGGCAACAATAAAAGAATAAAGTAACTCAATAAATTCCGGTAAGCAAAATAATAAATTAAAAAAAAACAAAATAAATGGTATAGCCAAAGTTTTAATAACAATAATTCAAGGAAACTAATAAGAAATCTTAATTGGCTATAATAAAAAAAAACTTATTTAAAAAAAAATAGCTTGCGCAGAATCCGAAGCAAATTAAAAAAAAATCAAGATAAACGACATTCAAAAAAAAAATTTTTTTTTCTTTTGGTTAAATTTAAATTTCTTTAAACTGGATTCTTTATCAGGTAAGTATATAAAAAAAATTATTAATTTGTAAGGTAATAACGAAAATAATGATAAAATTTCAAAGTTGAACAGAATTAATTGTTGATCTGACCTTAAGTTGTTTTCTTTCTTCTTTTTGTAGGCAAACTCCTTTTTTTGATAAGGTGATAAAACCATATTCCTCGGCAGCTTCCTTCGAGATCATAGGGTAAGGAATGGATTCCAAGAAAAAAATAGACAACCAAAAAAAAATGGTTCTCCAACAAAAAGACCTCAGATGGTCGTGGTCTACGCAAAAAAATTAATATGTAATGAACAATAATTAAATCCGGGTAAAATATCCGGGTCGAGTTCTAGAGAATACTAAACCCCGATTCTTCAACGCAAGCAATATTTCCGATGCCCTCGGATTAGCCTTAAGACTCCAAACTTTCACAAAAATTTTCAAAAATGTCTTCCTAAGCTGATTAGTACTTGTCACAGATTACGTTCACCACCGGTGAATAAACCTGGCGACATAGATTTGTAAATTGGCGCAAATATTATGTTGGTCAAGTATCTTTAGGCAAAAATCAACCCCTATTAAACAAAACCGTTTTTGGTTGGATGGTATCGGGAGAAGCAAATACATCTTTGGATTCAAAAACGACAACATGTAACTTAAATACTTTCTAAAATTAAATTAAAAATATTAAAATTAAATTCTCTTAGAGAAGTTATTCTGAGGCTGAATTCAAATGAATTTTCAAATGAGATGACAGATCAATTTATAAATTGGCAGTTCATACCTCCTCACTATTCATTTATCGCATTTTGGTAGAATTTGGGAAACGGGAATTAAATCGGTTAAAGGTCATTTGAAAAGAATTATGGGTAATAAAATTTTGACATTTGAACATAACTGCACAATACTTACACCTTAGAATCCTGTTCTGTAACTGTTGTAGAATCCACCCTTAACTCTTGCCCTCCTTTCAATTCATTTTTAATTGGAAGAAGGTTTCATCAAGTTCTCACCAGATGAAGTTGAGAGAGTGGTGTCAGTGCAAGATTATGCAGTGATTCAGATATAAAGCGTTGTGTTTCGAAGATTTGTGTTTTTTTCCTTTGGACTAAAGAGACTATTTGTTAATTTTATAAAATGTACAATGTATACCTACTTATCTTTATATTGGTTGTTTATTTTCTGTATTTTTCTGCATTTTGAAAGTACTGAAATGCCTTTCAAAGGGAGGACATTTAAGTTAAGATTTAGATTGTACACGCTGTTTAATTTTTAATTCTTACGTTGCTGCTCTTAATTTAGTAGTGGTGGGGAGAGCAATCGTGTGGAGAGCGTGTTTTAACACTGTTACTCTCAACAGCGTTAACAGTGAATGATTTTAAAAATAAAATCGCTGAATATATAAAAATACATAACTGAAAGCACCAAGTGTTTGGTTCGTTCAGTTATCAATTCCAGCAGTAGCAATACATTAACAGATTAGAAAATTAAATGTCACTTAATATGCTATGTATCTCTCTATAATCTGAACTAGTGTATCTAGTGCAATGAAATTTAGTATTGAAGTAGTGTAAAAGTAGTATAACTTACCCACAAGGAGAACGGCGCAATCCTACTGGAAGAAGATGCAACAACAGCGAAAGTATCATCCGTGAGTAGCGCGGGTATCTCCGCGGGTATCTCGGGTACCATCGCCAGATAACTTGAAATGGAGTCTATATGTGGCTGTATTTTGTCATAATACAATCTCTATTTGAAGTTTTTAACACGGTTCATCGTTTACAGGAAATTTACAAGGCATTGTGTTCTTTAACGTATATATTTGGACGAAACTGAACACTTGTTCGCAACGTATGATTCACGATCGATATTACAATCGTCCTTTCCTAATTTTCCTAATTTTGGTCTCTTATTTCGAGAGATTGGAAAACCTGCTGAATCGGGACAAAACTACAATTCCTCGAACATGGTCGTTATGATCTGAAGAAGGTATTCACAGGCGCCGTGCTACTGACCTTGATAAAATTATAAAATTCATATTAGAAATGGAGAACAACACCAAACTAAAGTTCCTAGATTTCACAAGGACTAGAGAAAGCAGTAAAATCACACTTGACATTTTCACAACTCAAAATAACACATAACAACAAAATTATTCCATACGATACCACGACCACCCACAAAGGCTGGTAGCGCTAAGATCTTATATACATCCAGCCTTCAACTCGGAACTCAATCAACAAAACTTCGAAAAAGATATAGCCACAATAGAGACAACAGCAAAAAGTAACAACTACCCCGAAAACGTAATACAAAGACTAGTAGAAGAAAAACATGACAAAATACATAAAAAACAGTTAACAATCCTGGAAGGAACAACCGAAAACATCAAACCGAACAGATACAGAACAATAAGCCTCCCAGGCACAATAGCAGATAAACTAAAAAGAATATTTAATAAATATAATATACAGTTATCATATAAAACAACACACACAAACCAAAGAACCCCTAACAATAGTAAAGATAAAATAGTTAAACTAAACGAACATTAAGTTTACAAAATAGAATGCGACAGTTGCCACGCCACGTACATCGAAGAGACGGGTAGTCCCAAAACACAGTCAAACAATACCTTACAAAGGAGAATTCATCATTCGGAAAATACGTAAATTTTAACGAACATGATTTTCCTTCTTCCTTTAAAAAATGTTTTGAACTGAAAAAGTGGAAATGAACAAATAGAACAAATAGAGATAAACAAATTATGGTACTTTAAATACGATCCTTACTTGTCATCTTAAATTATTTATTCTTTTTCATATGATTATCTTATTTGTCACATAAAAATATGCTTGCATACCAAATTTGAGCATTCCAAACCTTCACTTTAGCACCCTTAGGAAGCATTTTCGGACCGGCCTTTATATAAACTTTTCTTTATGATTTTACATGTAGAAATTCAGTGAATTTCAGGTTGGCCAAAATCTAATGTCAAATCTTTCAAATTTTAGAGCATCTTATTTTTCTTATTTTAAATTGTACCCAATACATATTTTTATCTCAATTAAGAAACAACAATATTTTCTAATTACAACCCCATCACAATTCTTAACATTTAGAAAGTTATTTGACGAAAACTCGTATTTCATCTATTCTAACGGCAAATTTAATAAAAATCCTGCGTGGCCATGATAAACAATTGACTAAGAAAAACATATTTTGACGTTAGTAATGTAAATACTTTAAACATTATTACCTTTTGTTCATTATTACCTGATTTCTTGCAAAATCAGTGCCTAATTTATTTAAAAATTTACCCATAGCTGTGAGGGCAGAGTTTTTTTTGCCGTATAGTGTAAACAACAACTCTAAATTTATAATTACGAAGGCTTTCACGACCGGTGTTAATTGAACTAAAATTCTAAGTGACTTCAAACCAGTATCTGAAAAAGGTTGCAATATGGCATCCGAAACGTCAACCATTTTTTCAGAAAACGCAAGGCAAAACCCGAAAGTTTCTAGTGTTAGTCCTAGTGATAGTTCTAGTGATAGTTCTAGAGTTGGTGTTAGTGTTCTAATTTTAGTTCAACTCTAAATATATTGGACCGACCTGGAACATAATTAGAGTAATTCATTTTAGACTTGATTTTTATTCTGAATATTTTTTCTGTGTTTTTTAATAATGAGTTTGTTATTATTTGATGGATTTATCTGAATCCATTCACCAAGTCTGAAACTGTTGAGAAATTTTGCATTCTAGCTTTATTCTGTAATCCAGGATCAGGAATTCCATCAATCATGTAATCCAGTAATTCATCTTCCTTAACTTGTGCTTTATTCGCGGTGGTTATCTTATCATCTCAATAAATCTGGCTTAGAATGGAACCAAGCTTGTGATTTCCCTTTTATAGGAGACTCAATCAAAATTTTTGCCGTATTATGATCCAAATCATAATTGTTACATAATTCTTAATTTTAATGTTATCCATTTCTCGTTCCATTAAATCTCTTTCTCTCTTAAGCAATTCTAACTCTCGGACATTGTCAGAATTACTTACTCTACTCGACGCCTGCCTATCAACATCGTTGCCCGAACTTCTTTCTTTTTGCATTTCTGGTTGTATCAACTCTTGCTCCACATAATTTTCGAATTCCGTCAACGGATAAGAAGCCACATCCTCTCTTCCAGATTCTTCCATATAGGTTATGTTCTTACCGTGTGAACCAAAACCAATTTTCTTCCTTAATCAACACCGAAAGTTACAATACCTTTTGAGAGCTTCATAAAATTGGGTTGGTGTTGAATTTAACTATTAATACTTTTTTTCGTAAAACGTTTATTCGTAATTTTTCTTTCAGTAACATAACATGTCTTCCAAGTAAATCCTAACCACCGAACTTAAGCTAAAGTACGTTAGTTAAAATATAACTGTCATCCTAATTTTAAATAGATATGCATTAGATGGCGCTGGCTGTTCTAATATTTCAATTCATTTTTATTTATTTTTCAGAGGCTCAACAATTTCCTCATTGGCAAAAAGGTTTACAGGAGTTAAATCCTAGAATATAGAAGAGAATGAAGGTCACAATTTATTATGTCTCACGTAACTGGAACTTTTTTAGGTTCCATTATTCGTAGAGGTTTAAAATTTTGGTATCATGAAATCTAAAATATTTTCAATTAAATATTTTTCATATTTTCAATTTGTGTTTTTTTGCTTGTGCTTTAAAAGCCGTATCTTAACCAACGTTAATTCAAAATTGTTTTATTTTGGAACGATTACTCTTCATATCCTAATAAATAGATTGTCATTTGTTGTATCAGTGTGCAACTAACATATGCACCACATATATACCACAAAAGGAATATTAGAAACTATAGCATTTCATTTAACTTAACCAAGTTGTGGTTTACTTCTGGTAGACCGGAAGTGGTGGTCCACTTGAAAATATTTTAGATCGAACCATTGGAATGAACAACCCATGTTACCAAAATTTCAAACCTCTACGAATACTGGACCCTAAAAAAGTTTTTAGTAAAGAGTTTCAGCTTTATTAGTTTATAGTAAACCAGTAAAACTTAATATATTTTATTTACATGTTTCCTATTACGTATTCCAACATAAATCCCTGTTTTTGATCGCAATAACATCTCTGCACTGAAACATAACTCATGGTGTACATCAACAAATTCGTAGTTCACCAACAATTTTGCAAGAACAATTTTAAGTGACAGCAAAGCATATTTTTGTCCTGTAACGTTTATTATCACAAAGCATCTCTTAATTATAACCAATGAATTATGTATTCTTACCAATGCAATTCCGAATACCAGCATTAAAAGGTGTGTAACTATATTTGTTAAGATTCAAATTTTTCTGTAGAAAACGTTCTGGAATAAATTCGTCTGGTTCTGGGTATAAATCAGGGTCGTTATGCATCATCAAAGGACTCATTAAAATTGTTAATCCTTTAGGCAAAATGTTTCCGCCATAATCAACATCTTCATCGAGTGTTCGTCCATATACAGGTACTGTCGTAGTTAATCTCATCGATTCGTGAATTACTAAATTTACATATTTCAGTTCATTAACGTGATCGCTTGTTATTAATTGCTGAATATCATCGCCAAGAATTGAGTAAACTTCCTCAAACGCTTTTTTCTACAAAAATATTAACCTGAATCTAAAAAATTTGATGAACCAATTTTAATTATAATAATTACTTGAATTTCTGGGAATTTGGCCAGATTATAAAGAAGATAAGCTAGCACTGTTGCGGTCGTATCAAAGGCCTGCAAATAAATATTAAAGTGGGTGATCATCACAAGTGCAAGGGCGTAATATTGTTAGGAATTAAATTTGTTACAAGTTTTGTTCTAACAGCTTTTTTGTAATACGAAACCTTTTCCGATTTAAGTATAATTTTATTGACCTGCTTAGTAAATCATTTGCAAATCTTAAGAAACCTAATGTGCAATCAAAGTTAACGATGTTCCTCACCGCGCCAATCATCATAGTTATTTGATCGATGATGAAGTCTTCACTAATATCATTAGTTGTCATCAAATTAATCATAATATCGATAAATATCGGCCTCTTTTCATTTGTTACACCATCACGAAATTCTTTCTTTTTCTTCTCCAAAATTTCTTTTACGTTACGATGAAGAATTTTAATCAGTTTCTTTTCCTGCCAATACATTTTAGTAAATACGTACGTTGCGGTAAAGTAAGTCAAAGGAGAAATTATTCTTTCTATCACAAATTTCATCAATAGCTTTATCGCTTTTTGCGTTTCTTCTGTGTAATATTGGGATCCACAATCGCCCAATAATGTCGCTACATTTTATTTGGTAAATTATTAATAAGAAAACATCGCTTAGTAATTACGAACCAAAAGTTTGTGTCAAAGTCCAATCTTCTAGAATATGTAAAACTTCGGTTGACTTATTATTAGCTTCTGTTTTTAATCTTTCAATAAGGTCGTTCGATGTCTCATTAAAAATAGTGATGTTCGCCATTATGTTCGCATAATCCAGAGATGGATTTAAAAGCTTCCTTTGTTGCCGCCATTCATCACCTAAATAAAAAATGTTGATTAATATATTTATTTTAAAATTACCTTGTTATTAGATACCATTCGCTGCAAGCAACGAATTTCCCAATAATTCTTTAAACCCGTGTTGAATTAGATACGGTTTGTTAATATGCTTAGGAGATCTCAGTATAATTGAGAATAATTCTGAATCGGCCGTGCAAAGAGTTGGAATTGGCCCAAACATAAAAAAAACGTTTTTCACACCGGATTTTCGGTATGATTCCATCACATCGTAAACAACTAAAATTGTTACAATAAAATTAGTTTTACTAACTTTAAATCACTAACTTACCGGTTGTGTTTCTAATGGCATAACATATTCCCAGTAGTGGAAATTGGGGCGGTATTACACAAAACGGCTTCAAACATTGTTTATATTTAAAGAAAATGAAATACCACCAAACTACTAGCGAAAATAAAGATGCGATTGTCAGGACTATAAAGCCAGTAATAAACATTTTATAAAGCTGCAATCGATACCAATTTTATGCTTATAAGTAGACTTTAGGCGTATCAGCAAGAGTTGACTTGGTAATTAAACTTTGTTAAAGGTTATTAATTTTATAATCAAAGGACAAGCGATGTATTGTGTTAAATAGTAGCTTTAAATTAACAAAAAATACATTACAAAATAATGACCAAATGAAAAGAAAAAAAAATTAAATTAAACTTCATTAACATTTATAATGAAAAATAATTTATTGATAAGTTAAAATAAATGTAAACCTTGACTTTTTACTATTGCCTGACTTGTTAAAATGTGCAAAAACAAACATTATGTGTTTGTTTTCAAAAACAAAAATAAGTTGCTTGGTGATCGACAAAATAGCGGATTATGTTCCAGATACCAGTTTCAACATAAGCAATTTAAACTTTCCTTATGACATTGAATAAAGAAATTAATAAAATTAAAAAAATTGATAGGGTAAAACGCTAGTAATAGACCGTCAGCCAGTGTTTGACAGTTTCTGTAAAAAAATGTAAAAAATAAGGAATCAAGGAATATCTAAGAAAATGCAAATTGAGTAATCAATAGCCACCAGCGTTAAGAAGATGTTACAACTTGGCAAAGCAATTAATTTTAGAAGCAATTACCAAAACATTTAACAAAAACACAAATTCAACATATTGGTAATAACAATATCTGAAAACAAATAAAAAATTCCATTGTAAAATAGATCATAATAACAGACACTTGAATTGCATTTACCATACTTTATCTACACGACTACATTATATTGAACGACTACCTGACACAATTTTTCAAGCGAAATTATATAAAAAAGATGAATTCGAGAACACATGGAGCAGAAAACAGGAAAAAATAAACAAACTGAGGCAAAAGGATATAAACGGGTACTAAAGAACGATCTCATTTATGAATTCTGTTAAATGCTTCTTAAGTAAAAAAGTTCAGCGGTACTCCGGATTTCCAATGTAAAGATTAGTCGTTATAAAATAGAAACAAATTAGGTACATAAATCGTAATATCATTGGGTATTTCATTGCGTTTGTGACCACTCACATCGAGGTATCTATAAAATGTAGAAATTTTCTTGTTTATATGTTCCTTGTATCTCATCCCAATGTTTCGGGGATTATCATGTTGTTTGACCTATGTAGAACCGTTCACAGTCATTGCATTTAATCTTATCTTTTCTCGTTCTGTTTAACATATAATTATAATTTATTGTTGATATGTAGTTGACTTATTTTATTGTTATTGGTGGAAGCGATATTGATAGTAGTATAAGAATGTCAATTCTCGATAGGAAGTTGCTCCTCGTGCTCCCTGTGTGACGTCATGAGTTAATGTTATAAGCATAGGAAGCGGTGGTAAGCTATGTCTGGGGGAAAACATATTCGGTTGGTACTTAAAATAACTAAATATGTGGTGATTTTTTTGGAAAAGTAACCAGAAAGTGCGTGAAGAATCTAGCGAGTAGTGGAACTAAATAAAAAAAGATTTCTGTGCTCTAACGTTTCAAAATTAGAATTTATCTGATGAATGATAAATGGTATCGTTACATTTTGAAAACTTAAATTCACACTTGCGTGTGCGCACTAAAGCACAGGTCTGCACTAGGCTGCTGGTAGCCGTTGCTAATGAGCGGCAGGCAGTAGCATCAACAAACAGCGGCAACCTGATCATACTGCATAGTACTCACATTCGCTTATTTATATTAGCGGTTGTTAAGAGAACCGACGCATCACCTGCAGGTTTATCCAGCGCTGACGTTCTCATTGAATTGTCACTGCCTGCTACTATTCACCATTTCATTTTTTATATAAAACGTATTCAGCAAGCATGTTGTTTGTGAGTCGACGTAAAATATTATAATTATAATTATTTACCGGTTATTAAGAGTGTGTGTAAGTGTGATTAGTTTACAATTACTTCACGAGTATTACTGCCAACTGAACCGTAATCAGAGACGATGGTGGGTTAGGCCATGGATACAAAGAAGAAAAGAATTAGGAGCGTCAAGACTTCTTCTAGAGCTGAAAGTACAGGAGTCGCAAATATTCCGAAATCACCGCCTCTCTTCCGTGATTAAGTTTAACATTTTACTTTGATTCTTTCTGAAGAATCAAGAAAGAGTGGATTCTCATTTATTCACATAATTTTTTATACTTTTTATGAATAGTAAAGTATCAATTTTTTCAAATCAACTAATTTGTAAATCAAATGATGTAAAATGTTAACAACTTTTAAAATAATTTTATTTGTTTCGCTGTACTTCCCAGATATGAAGAAGATTCTCTGCTAGTAACAGCTCCATGCCATGTGGCTGAAGTTAGATTCAGATTCGAATCTGAAGCAGATTCAGATTTGTTTTTTACAGTCGACCAGACAAATACCTATAATGATCACTAAATAATTATTTTTCTTATTTTCTTAGGGAATGTGGTACCCTGCAATCATGTTAGAAAATTCACTTAGTGATCTTTTCATCCCTCTGTAAAGGGACATACAAAAAATTAGAGGTGGGGCGGGGGATGAATAATTTAAATTAATTCGATTTTAGGTGTAAAACGTAAATAATTTTTTCTCCAAATCGGGGAAGTATAGCATCCTGGGTCCATATTAGAAAATTCGCTTAATCCTCCTGGAACTCCTCTGCAAAGGGACACGCAAAAATTTAGAGGTGGGGACGGGGGATGAATAATTTAAATTAATTCGGTTTTGGGTGTAAAACGTAAATAATTACTTTCTTAAAATTTAGGAAGCGTAGCACCCTGGAACACCTTTTACATCTAAAACCGAATTAATTTAATTATTCATTCCACGCCCCCACTTCTAAATTTCTGTCTGTCCCTTTGCAGAGGGGTTAAAAGATCGCTAAGTGAATTTTCTAACATGATTGCAGGGTGCCACATTCAATAAATAATAAGAAAAATAATTACTTAGTGTTCATTATAGGTATTTGTCTGGTCGACTGTAAAAAAACAGATCTGAACTGCTTCAGATTCAAATCTGAATCTAATTTCAGCCACATCTCCATGCCAGATTACTTCTGCGATTGAAAACCATGCAAGGTTTGGTCTATTTACATCGCTTGCGGTTGCACTGTTTTTTTTAAATTTGTAATTTTATTAATTTCTTTCTGTTAAGTGTCGCGTAAACTTTTAATTGTTTTAATTTTTTTAATCTTTTAATTTCCACTGTACAAAAAATCCCATCTAATGCTAAATCTTAAAATAAATTTTTATATGCCACGTCTTTCACATTTGTAATAATCTTTGGAAGTGTCTCACAAACACGAATAATTTTGAAATTTATTTAAAAGTCAGCAGATGCGAGTAGCCGCTACCTGGTTACAATAATTGAACATTTTCAATTTTACCAGCCGTTGACAAATAAAAATCAGTGACGTGTAATATGTATATATATATTAAGTTAATAATCAATGAATATTGCATACATTGTATTAACATTGTGAAATATGTGTCAAAAAGTCTAAAAGTTTAAGCAGTTATTGTTTGAGTTTATAACGAAAATCAGTTCAAGACGTTATTTACGGTGGCGGTGCAAATACTTTAAGTTCACCTTTAAGTACCAAAAATATAAAACTAAAATTAACTCAAAAACTTATCACAAACTTACAACCAAAAGCGAATAGATAATTATAATACAACAACAACAATATGTGTTTTAAATAATATAAATTTATAAAATATCAAAATTAATTAATGACATTTGGAATTGGGTTAATGATTTGTCAATCCACCATTTATTCTTGAACGTCAGATATTTATAAGTGTCACAAATTTACTATTTAAATTTTGTGACACCTTTTCTATTAAATAATAACATTGTTACAAAAGGGTCAGTCAAAATCAAGTTTAATGGTGGAAATACGAGTCTTCGACCAGCTCGCCGGCGAAGGGAGAGGTTATTTTTAAGGCGCCACTTAGTTAACTTCGTATTTTTCGCGAACTGTGACGCGGGATAATTTGTGATAATGACCAACAAAACGCACCACAAAAGAATAAAATATTGAATTGCCAAATTACCAGAACAACAACTTTTATTAAGGTAAAAAAAATAATTGACAATAAAAAAAAATAAACAAATATATAAAATAAAAGAAAACTAATGTCTTCTGTTTTAGATTAAGGTTATGTACAAGTTGATTAGAAATTGTTTGTTAGCAAACAAGGAAAAGAAAATAATACTTGAAAAGAAAATTACTGAATTAATTGAAAAGAAACTGACTCTATCTTACTCGAATTAAGAAAATGATTCCTTGAGCTCAATGAGTTTTCTTGGTTGTATGTAAAAATTAATCCGTAAGTAAAATATGAAAACTTATTAACAAACCCGAACAAATTAATTAAAAAAAAATGTATATATAACTAAATGAACTAAATCATAAATAAATTTTGATTTTAGATAACAAAAGTAGGTATCGGCTGTACTTAAAGCTTTAAGAAGCTGCATTATACCAATCCGAAAATATAAACTGAACGTAAAATTACTTACGTAAAATTAATTTGAAAGTTTGATAACGAAAATTAGATCAAATTGATTGCAAAAAAATAATATAATAACAAGAAAATATATAAATACAGTGTTGGATTTTACCAAACACTACGCTATGATGAATTTCCTTCCGGAGAGCTACCACAGTTTCCAACCATGTGTTCGCTTCAATGGCGTTCTTGAGTTCGATGATGTTAAGAAAAGATATGGATAATTTCCTTAAACTGTATTAATTTTCCCAAAATAATAATCCAAACAAAAAAAAGTCTAAAAAAAGAAAAGAAAATATGATACCAATTCTTTTTTAAAATGCTATTTTTTTGTAAAACGCTTCTTTTTATTGAAAACATATTTTTTTTAAATGCTTCTTTTTGTTGAAAACATACTTTTTTTAAAAACGCTTCTTTTTGTTGAAAACATGTTTTTTTAAAATTTTTTTTGAAAATGTTTTTTTAAGTAGTTTTTTTTTTAATTTAGAGAATAGTAGTTTTATATTAAATTAAAAATGTAAGAAATTTTACCTCTGATGTTGGAGACCTATCGCCGATTTGTTGAAATACTCTCAAAAAAATAAATAAATATACGACAACGTCGATGATCAACGTTTCCCAAATTAACGTTGATGATAAAAGTCTCAATTGATTGATCCCGTCAAAACGGATAATTATCGAAATTTTCTCCAAAATGTCCGAAGACCCTAAAATCTCAAACTTTGATGTGTTGGCACAAAAGCGACTTTACTTGATCGAGAGCACGGTGCAAAAGAGAGCAAATCAAGTCTGAATTTCCGTAACTCTCCAAAATTTAATACAAAAAAATTTCGCCTGCGCACACGTAAACATCCTAATAAAATTTGACAAAAAAAAATTGAAAATGTATAAAGAAATTATGAAGCAAAATTTAAAATATTTAATAAAGGTGTTTAAAATCAATTAAATGTAAATATAAAAAAAGGAAATATTTAAGGGAAATACAGTTTAGGAGATCGAACCAGCCTTCGCCACTGAAACAAAATAAAAACGCAAAACACGGTTAAAGAAAATAAAATTAACAAAATTATATATAACAAAATGGCAATTCAATATTTGGAAAACAGAATAAAAAAAGTAACATAACAATTTGTATTTTTTTATTATTAATTGTTAGTTATGGTGTATTTGCAATTTTTCTATAACAATAAATCAAACATTAGTAGTACCAAATTCTTTGATTTTCGAGCTGGACGTAAAAGTCTTTTACGTTCGGAACGTAATAGTTATTTAAGCTATGAGGCTCGTAAGGACAGTATAACGTGCGATGAAGAGTTGTACGGGCCGTGGGAATCGAGGCCTGGGATTCTTCCAATGAATGTTAGTTCTTAGGTACCGCATGACTTATTACGTTTTTTCCACCAGCAAAAGTTAATATTCTTCAAAATATCTAAAGTTTCCTTGTCATGTATTAGTTCGTAAACTCAAATAATTGAGAAGTCGTAAGTTGTCATGTCCACAGTGACATTTGTTGTCAAACAAATAAAATTGGTCAACCTTGTTATATGTAGTGCTGTGTAGTGCTTTAAGATTGAAAGAAAAATAATACTGAAGAAATTATGCACGCTGCTTGTCAAAATTTATTACCCTCCAAATATCTAAAGCGTTCTGAAGGTATGTACATTTATTACAAACATCGATTTTATTTAAAAATATGATATTTGTCAATTTTGACAATCTTTATTATTTTCCTAGGACATTAAAGAATATTAAGTTCCGTCGTGATGGGAAGTTATGGTAAACAAAGAATATGCCAAACTTACGGTACATGTAGCCATGAATGCATGGTTACCATGCATTCATGGCTTTTGTTCAATCCTACCTTTGAAATTGCTAGTTTCTAGCGTAGATACGAGTGTTGAAAGTTGTTATTTTCACTCACTGCTAACATTCATAGCAACGGGTGAGTGAAAATATTTTTCACTCACTCTAATTTTTTTCATCCACCATTAGCGAAATAAACCTTTAAAGGTACAACTCTTTGTTTAAACGTCACGGATGTGAATTAAAAAACGGTAGAGAGCACACAAGGAAAATTAAATGAAGTATTTCACTTGTATAAATTATTAATCTTAATTGAAGACATAAGTGGATAAAGGTGTCATGTCACATTTTTAAACTTTTGAGTAAACTAGCATAACACATCTTAAACTGGAACTTTCTTGTGAAGTTCTGGATTCAATTTATTGTAACCTCAAAAAATAGTAATAAATAGAATATTTCCTATCACGTACTTTCTTATTAAAGAAAAACATCCTTTTCTGGAAAAATTAAGATATAGTGTACATAACACCTTTATCCACCAACTCTCAGCTTGAAATGTTATTTCTTTTATCATGAATGAAGGTGTCATGTAACATCTAAATCTATATATTTTTGAAGATATAGAAAAAAAGCAAGATGACAGAATGAAAAACACTTCAATTTATAGTTTAAACTATTTTATTTATAGAAATTTATAAACTGCTTATGAACTTAAAATATGAAACAAATAAAAAATTTAAAGTAAATAGGTATAGATAAGCAACTAATATGATGTTCTCCTTTTCTGCTTGGGATTTAGACTAGTTTGTTCCAACACATCTTTATAGTACCATCTGTAATCCTCTTCAACGAACTTTATTTGTTCTTTCAAGTTGGCAATTTTTTCGGTAGTTAAACCCCCACATTTAGGTAATATGCTTAGAGTAACTTCCCCAGTTTGAATTTTCCTTGCATCTTTCTTATGTAAATCAACCTGCAGAAACGGTGAATGAGAGTCTAAATTTGTTTTATATAAATAAACTCCAAAACTGTCTACTCTAATCCATTTGACACTGTCTCGTAGATTAATCTTCCCGTTAATAGTGTTCTTAGTTTTTTTATATAAATGAAGTTTCATTGGAAGTTCTTCTAAATTATAAAAAAAAAATTCCATATTTAAACATAAACTATGTCTAGTACTTGCAGATCTGATAATCTCCCGATATTGGTCCGGAATAAAAATATTTTGATGCTTTCTGAGTTCTTTCTCAATACGACCAAAATCTCGATCTGAGTCGAGGTAGCTGTGGCCAACCTCAGGAAATTTATGATCTATGACTCTGAAAATCTTGTTTAGAATAAAATACTGGTAAAGACAAAGGATAGAGAAATTCTTATTTTGCCCTGCACATGAATCAGACCAAATTATCAAGTGATCGACATCAGGGTGTTCTTTTTTGAGTAATTTGCAGAACCTTAATAAACAACTTCCAATTTCGTTACTGCCTCTATTGGCAATGTCTTCTGTCCAATTAAAAAAATATGACTTGTGGTCTGAATGAGTGATGCAGTGAATACCAAAGTTGTAAAGCCACATTTGTCTCAAGTAGAAAGCCTTTGATGTTGATAATTTGGGTAATGGCATAGTTTGTTGTAAATCCATGGTTATGTAACATTTTGTTCTATCACTTGTTGGTATTTGCCTGTCTACTTTTTGGGAATAAAAGGCATATTCCCAGTTGTTTTTGTGTTCAACTGAATTTTCTCCAGCATCACATATGCTGCAAGTGTCACTTTTTGGGTGACCAAAAGACAAATTAAACTTTGTTTCAAAAATATGTCTATAGAATGAAATTTTGACCATGTATTTATCATCCAGTTTGTTCTCCTTGCAATGCTGTATATAAAGCTGGTAAAGTTGATTCACATTAAGTAAAGAGGACAGATATTTTTTGTTATGATTGTTGTTACGGGAGTAATGTGATTGTTCAGCAGGAAACATATTAACATGATTAATGATGTAGTTGATAACATCCTCACCTATCTTATGAGGGCGATTTATATGATGCCCTCGCTTATCTGGAGAAGGAGCAGACTGGCCAAGTTTTAACTGTTTTTGTGTTATTTCAATTTTTTTTCTTCCTATTTTATATAGAGAGCATAAAGCATCTTTACACACTGGTATCAGCTGCTTATCATAAGTAATTGCATATTTAAATGAGTAATTTTTTGATGTCTTTCTGCCTAATCGGTGACGAAGAACTGGCTTAATTTCGACGCTCTTGAAAATCAGGATACTCTTACTATTTACATCTAAGCTGTAAAATTTCTTCAAAATTGCTTTTCTGTCTTCAATGTTGAATTTATCAGAACAATTCATGCGACATTTCTGTTTGCAGAGTACTCCTTCCTTTATTGTCTTTTTTTCCATAACTCTTCCAGTTTGTGATACATATTCTTGACCCTTTTGCCTTAATAGAGCAGCTTTTTTCCGTTTCCATTTTTCTGGATTACGGGTTCTTTTTTTGGAAACCTTAGGCTGCAATTCAAATATCTTCAATTTTTTAACTTCTGGGCATTCAGCAATATCATGAATAGCATTACTTGTTTCTTGTCTATTAGAAGAGTCTATATCTTCCTTTTCTGCTTCGATTTCTTTTAGTTTCAATTCTGTATTTAATAATTTTTTCTTAATATTCTGCTGCAAGTTGACATCCGAGTTTTGATTATTTATCGCTTGTACTAACTCCAGCATCCGTTTACCCCTAGATCCCATAATGGTTTACTTATATTTGCTAATAAAAATCGCTTTTTAAATGAAACACTCTATAAACACTGTCTAAAAATAATGTTACGCAAGAGGAACATAACCTCAAAATATGACATGATACTTCACAGCTAACCTGAACCCTTCAAATTTTGAGCTGATAAAGGTGTCATGTAACAAAAACGTAACATAACACCTTTCTCCACTAGATAATATATATGTAGCATGTGCGACATGACACCTTTATCATCTGAAAACTACCAGAAAATATCGGAAATAAGGAATCCCTGTTTATTAAAGGTTAGATCAATATCAGGGGGTGCCCACAAATGCATAAAGTCATTTTTTGAAAAAATGAGACATGACACCTTTATCCACTTATGTCTTCAATTAATTTGCGTAATGATGACAATTAACAATTTGACACAATTGGTTGTTTATCAATCAATTAAGAGTGTGACAACGTCAAAAAGTCGCACAATTTGACATAACTGGCTGTTTATCAATCAATTACAAGGATAACAATGTCAAAAAGTGTCGTCCGACATATCGACAGGACATTAGCCAAGAATGAAGGAATTTTAAGACCGAATTTTCTCTAAATAGTAGGATTGAACAAAACACTATAGAGCACACGTGAGAAATCAATATTTTCCACTCACTTGTATGTCTCGTAGGGGCATTACAGTCTTGTATAATATTTTTCACAAGGCAGCACATGTTGTATGTACGATTTCTTGTACGGTTGTGTATCCCAAATGAAATGATTCAGCGATAGTTTTGAATGAGCACCTGATCGTAACCATAAGTATTTCTTCAACCCCTATTACATTTCGAAATTGTGTGTCCTCCCTTTTTAAAGGGACTGCATAATATGTAAAAACTTATTGAACCTGTGTTTAAACATTCTAAAATATGTATTAAACCATTTAGAAGCCATTTTAAGGCGTGGCAAAAGTGTGTGATATTCACTTTCTTCATAACAGGAATTAGATATACTATACAACTCCATTTTCGTCTTTTCTTTGCTTGCTTTAGCTGCTTGTTTTTCGTCACATACTAACGAAATTATTATAACATCCACGTCACTTCCATCGATTTTGAGAGATAAAGATTTTCAAATGACTACCAAACAAATTTACTGTATATCTTTGTGTCGTTGTAGTTTGACTGTAGTTTATTAAATAGAATCGCACAATGGTATGTCGCTCGGGTGTCGTGTCGCTAAGTGGGATTTATTAAATAGAATCGCATGATATCGCGTCGCTCAGTACGGTCCTACCTTAATTCTAGATAGCGAAATGACACAATGCAAAAGTTTTCGCTATCGTGTATCAAACAAGATTTTTTCGAAACTCCGTGTTTTAAATATTAAAAATTAATAAAATAAATCAATTAATGACATTTGAAATTCGGTTAATGTTTTGTCAATCCACTATTTATTTTTGAACGTCAGATATTTATAATTGTCACAAATTTACTATTATAAATTTGCATTTTAACAGGAAATGAAATGATAATAGATTTAATTTTTAGTTATGGTGTGTTTGCAATTTGTTCATAACAATAAATCAACCATTAATACTACCAAATTCTTTAATTTTCAAGCTGGACGTAATTACGTCCGGGACGTAAAAGTTTACTTTTACGTCCTGTGAACAAACAAGTGTCGTTTTGACAGTCGCTGAGTACTACACAAAAGTGAATTTTTAATAGCAGTTTTCGAAAATAGTTATTTTTGATTCTAGATAGCGAAAAGACACTTTTGCATTGCAGAACGTAGTTTCTGAAAAATCGTTCGAGAATTCTAGAGAAAATTAAACATAAAAGTGGTCCTTCGATCCGGGTGAAATAGGAAATCCAAGAGTTTTCGTCGCAAGTGGTTCAGTTTCAAGAAGTCGGTTCCATGCTACCTGTAAACGAAGTCAAATTTCGTAATTTGAAGATTTCTCATATGACATACATCAATAACTGAGACGCCCAATTCACGGACTTTACTGCCTCTAATCGCGTCTGAAATCTTCCATGTTACGAAATATCTAGGCCGAAAGTTGCGAGCTGGAAATGAATCCATTATTGAAAGTAAAAAGTAAGTTGCATTTCTCTATGTTTTCCTTTTGTATCAATTTTGAATGGGCTATTTTCTTTAAACATGAGTCAAGTAGAATTTTTTATCAAAAAGCGAGGCTTTATCAAATTAACTAACTTCGCAAAATTAGTTGCGAAATTCGAAATTGGTGTTAGAAAGAATAGTATTGATAATTCAATCAATAGAATTTGAACAGATTCGATCGCGCGATTTCTTTGATTCATGAATTCGAGGGCATGCATACAGGGAGATATAGATTTGACGAGCGTTGATGGCGAAGCGCAATTGTTGAAGCGGGAAGTATTCGAGTCGTTTTTTTACTCGTCAGTATCTAAAGGTGGCGTTACACGGCGTGTGGAGTGGCACGCCCAGCGCGTGAATTGTCACTTTCCGCGCCGTGTGAGTGAAGTGATTGACGTTCTTCACGCCGCGTGTCTAAGCATGTGGATAACCGACAGTTTTGAACAATCGCGCGCGGACGGAATGGAGGTGGTACCCAATCACACGGCGCGAGTGTGAGTGGAGTTTTGTTTACTCAGTTACCACGTGTTGTACTATACAGAAATAAACATGTCGTGGACAAATGAGATTGTGTCTGAATTTTTATATTTATATCAAGACGAACCGATAATTTGGGACCCCAAAAATCCAAATCATAAAGACAGAAACGCGGTACATGACGCGTGGAATAGGATCCGCGAGAAATTAAGCATATCATTTACAATTAATGAACTAAAAAAAAAAAAGAAACACTAATGGGCACATTTAGAAAACTTCACCACAAAGTAAAAAGTAGCATGAAAACGGGATCTGGTACGGAAGATGTGTTTAAACCGGACTGGTTTGCTTATGAACAGATGGCAAAATTTTTACATACCGTATACACAATAAGAAAAACAAAAACATCACAGGTAATTATTTTTATTTTATTTTATTATAATTATGTATATAAGGAGAAGGTAATTGCTTTATTTGATTGATTCAGAATGTATGCATATACTATATAAATTAAGTGTTTTCATTACCTTCCACTAGGAATCAATCAAATAAATTATTTAATTTTTTTAATCTATTAAAGCAAATATAAAGTTAATATTTAAACATAGTAAATTTATGGTTTAATAGCGTTCCTGCCATGGTACTGCTCCAGATGTTTTAAAATATTCGGCAAAGGTATCTCTAACTTTTCTAGCTTCAACTCCATCTTCTCTAGTTGTTCTTTGAAGTGGAAGCATAGACGTAATATCATTATCATCATTTCGCCACGATCCAGGCTGATATTCGCCGTTTAATTCCATGTCAAATGTTCCATTTGGTGAATATAATAATCTTGATGTGTTACTTTTCCTCAAATAGTTATGTAATAAAACGCAACACATTACTATATTTGTAGCTTTCTCTGGTGATAATAGTATCGGTTTTCTAAGCACCCTGAAAATTGCTGATGTGATTCCAAAAACATTTTCTATTATACGACGCGTTCTTGAGAGACGATAATTAAATATTCTCTCCTTGGTTCCTTTATTGTGAACACCAGCATAAGGTTTCATCATGTTTGATGACAACGCGAATGCATCATCCCCCAAAAACACATGAGGTATAGGCTCATTTTGATTGGGTAGTAATGGAGCATCTGATGGAAGATTTAGCTGCTTATTATGAAATTTTTGGAAAAATGTTGAATTTTTGAACACGCCTCCATCACTGATTCTTCCCTGGCATCCAATATCCACATAGGTGTAACAATAATTAGCGTCCGCCACAGCTAATAATACAATACTAAAAGTTCCTTTATAATTGTAAAAATCGCTTCCAGTAAGTTGAGGACATTGGATTACAACATGTTTTCCGTCTATAGCTCCAAGGCAATGAGGAAAGTGCCAGACTTTTTCAAATCCCTTTGCAATGTTGATCCACTCATTTGAAGTGGCAGGCAACTATAAATAAAAATATTTATATAGATATATATCTCATATATTATATATGTATAACATGTTAAATTTGTTTCATTTTAGGTGCAAATAGATATTATAGAAGATGAACATGAAATGCAAGAAAACACGATCAATTTATCAGATGATAATAGCAATTTAAGTTTAAACGATTCTCCAAGTATCAGAAAAGCTACGAACGTTAAAAAACCTAAGATTGACGCAGCAGAGAAGGAGAGGCGTATGGATGAGGCCTACAATTTTTTAAAATCAGTTCAAAATAGATCTGGCGATGATGAATGTTCTTTGTTTTCTGAATTGTTATGCCAAAAATTGAGAGCATTGGATAAAAACATGAGGGACAATGCTATGCATGAAATAGATTGCCTTATGTTTCGATATAAACAAAAACAACAATTCGTATTTGTGCAAACTTCTCAAACAATTACTTCTCAACCATCTCACTCACTACCAATCCACTCACCACCTTCCCCTTCAAATTCTCATTCTCAACTATCCCAAGGATTTTCCCCTTCCCCTACTGAATCATCTGTACATTATGAATTGTCCACATATTCACATTCTCAGCACTCCCCAGTAGTATCTCTACCTTTGCAACCAGATGCTCAAACACCAAGTAATCCTGTGTCGAAAAGTTTCAGTTAATAAATTTAATTAATTTAATAGTTAATAAACTTTCAACGGTTTTAAACATTTTTATTGGCTTGCAATTAGATTTATCGCCCGGATAAATATTTTTTTTTTATTTTTTATGTTCAAAACTTACCTTTATTTCTACCTGTAATACATCTATCAATGCACTACAAACTTCAGCCACGCATTTTGATACGGTCTGCGGGGAAAATTTAAATAAGTATGACAAACTTGCGTAGCTATCTCCGCTAGCGAGATATCTTAATGCTACAGCCAGCCGTTCCTGCACCGGAATAGATTTTCTCATGTTTGTATCAATTTTTCCTATGCTTGGTCCAATTTTATTAACAAAAAATTCAAAATCTGACGCAGACATTCTGCAAAAGTTGAAAAAATTGCCAGAGGGTTCTTTATTTAAGTCGCATAACATGTCGCTGGCATTGTATCTAAAATACACAATTTTATTTATTATTTCTTCAAGAAATCATTGTTTTTAAACTTACCTTGATCGACTTTTATTGTGCGACGACATCCACCACCGTTTTTTTTTTCTTTTTTTGGAAATCATCATCACTATTTAATATAATGTAGCAAGCCGCAGCACAACCGGCCATTCGTTCCTGACGCCGCATTATTAAATGTGAAAATGTTTAGATGCGTGACAAGCCTGGGCGCGCGGCGTGAAACTCGTCATTCGTGACAGGCCGTGAGAACGCGATCGTTCAGACGAACCTACGACCGTCACTCGTCACTCCACACCACTCCACACCCCACATGCCAGGACTGCCACTCCACGCGCCGTGTAACGGCACCTTAAAGCGAAGTGCATGCTTACAAATAGATCGATCTGCGCCAATTCGTCTTGTGTTATCGGGCCTGCGCCGGAGCAAAATGTTCGGTTGTCGGTAATTGACTTATTGCAATTTAGCGAGGATCATAAATCGTGGCTTGAGTATTGGGATATCTTTGAATCATTAATTAATAGTAACAATTCGATCAACGGGATTCAAAAATTCCACTATTTGGTTTCTGCTTTAACCGGGGAGGCTCGCCAAGTGATTGCAAGCCTAGAAATAACAAACGTAAATTACGACCCAAATTTAATTATTGGGAAAAGCAACCAAAATGATCCATAGAAATACAAACTCCTTTCGAATTAGATCCAAGCTTTCGAATATATTTATATTCTTCCTCTGGGAAACAACAAAAATATTGAAGGGAAAACAACAATGTGTTAACAATGAAAAAGTTAAAATGTAAAAAACACTTAACTTTAATATTGACCCAAAACCGCTCCAAAAATACAGGTATAAGGCCCAAAAGATCGAAATTTTGCGTGACAAGATAAAAGAAAACGTAACCGTAATGTGCAAGCGTTAAACCGGCGTGGTGTAAGAGCTTAAGTCGGTAAGTGGCGCGCAAAGATCGGTCTAAAAAATCGCGCAAAAATCGGGAAAAGGACGATTTAAAAATCGTGACAACAATTTAAATTAGGAAGGAACCCAAAGATTCACAAACGAATCACTAAAGTAATCTTACTAAAAGGACAAACTCGACCCAGAAGAAGAACTGTTGATATCATGACCGGAACCTCTGTCCTGAAATTAACAGTACCCATCTTTGCACAGATATGGAACATTTCCATAATCATCCTTTTTGAGTAATTAGGTTCCCTAATGAGGACAGTGGTGTTTGCAAAATCAAAAGTGTATTCAAGAGAAACATGGTGCTCAATCGAAGCACCCCCCCGTTTCTTATAAAGGCAATCTCTTTCATGCTGTGTAATTCTAGATTTTATATATTGGAATGTAGTGCCAGTACAGCACTTATCACAGCTAGAACAATTGATCTTGTATACAATATTAGAGAGTAATCGTACGTCCGTGGCATCATTGAGATTACTGAAGGTGGTTCTCAACAGTTTGACAGTGTATTTGGCAAACTGAGTAGGTAAACCCGAAAATATTTTAACGAGCTTGTCTGTGAAATGTGGAATAAATGGAACCTTTACAAACTTCTTAATCATCATCAGGTAGGAGTGTGAGGGACCAGCCCAGAGCCGGTTGTGATCCCCGAGGGGAGCCACCAAGAGTGGAGGCAGCGGTGTTGAATAAGATCTTGTTAACCAATTTGCAAGGGTAACCATTATTGACACAAAAATATCAAACAAAAGTTTGAGATTTCTTTCTCTAAACCTCTCATGGCAGATTCGGGTGACCCTATCTTTCATACCCCTTATGGTAGTTAACTTCATCTGTAATGAAGGAAGAAGGAGAAGCAGGAGAAGCAGGAGAAGAAGCTTATAAACCTCCCTGAATGGGTGGGGTTGCGGTAACAATCCAGAACAACAGTTTGGCCAGGATTTCTGATAACCAAGGTATCCAAAAAAGGGACACTATTGTTGTGTTCAGTCTCAGTAGTGAACTGAATATGGGGATTACATTGATTGAACCTATCTTTTTAGACCAAAAGTCTGTTGTAGAGTACCGCACAAATTATGTCATCGAGATATTTAAATATAAAGGGCAGAGGGAAGGGTAAAAAGGGGATACATAGATTCAGTACCCGATCCATAACGATATTTGCCAGAATAGGGTTGAGGCCAAACTTCTGTTGTATTTTCTCTGGAAGGTAAAAACAGAGGAACCAAACAGGAATTCAACAATACTGAGAAACAATTCTTGTAGTATATTGGTATTAAGCTGTATAATTTCCCATTCAGACAACAGATATTATACGGGCTGGTTACCAGAAACGGTTAATTAATTAAATGTTTGAGGGACCATAACTTTGTTATTTTAAATGGAACACCCTATATTTTTTCAATGCCTCAAAAGAGTTTATTAATTACCTTTCATTTTTCTCAAACATGTGGTGTATCTAACATGTGTACTTTTTAAGATAATTACACTATTTCTAAAATGTCGGCATAAACTTTTTTTCACAAGAAATAATCTATAAAGAAGACATCTTTTAGTTAAGACCGATCTTTGCGCGCGACTTACCGACTTAACCTCTTACACCACGCTGGTTGAACGCTTTTACATTACAGTTACGTTTCTTTTTAATCTTCTCAGGTACAATTTCGATCTTTTGACGACGAGATAGATATGACAATTCGCGTGTTCTTGTACAGAATCATATAAAGGCTTTATTCGATACTGAAAAAATTATTCCTAATAATTCGAAATTTATAAGATCGTTTATTGTCAATGTTCGCAAAAATATACGTGCTCTACCGTCATTAAATCAACTAACCGGCAATTGGGACGCGTTGATAATTTACCTCACAACAACTAAAATGTATCACAATTCAAATCGCGGGTGGGAACAACGCAAAGTAGCAATCAATCAGCCCAAGTTGGAGCATCTTTTCAATTTATATTGAAAGAAAGCGCAGATTTAATCGAGACCTTGGATTAGGGAATGAGTCGCCGTGTTACGGTTGATCGTTCGAAAGCGGTTTTAGTCGTGAATCAATCAAATTCGAAAGATTGCGTAGTATGCAAGGGCGATCGTTATATTCAGCGGTGTACAAATTTCATGAACCTTACCGTGCAAGCAGAAAGTCAGCTTTGCATAAATTGATTGCGGTCCGGTCATTTCTTGAAAGATTGAAGTTCAAGTTCGTGTAAAAAATGTAAATGGCGATATCATACACATTTGCATTTTGAAAATAGCTACCCAGATCATCAGACACAACTACACACAGTCGCTCAAACAGAAAATATCAATCTATCATCACAAACATCCATTTATCCAAACGTACTTTTGTCTAGATTAGGGCAGCCAAAGTAGTTTAATTACGGAGGAAACTGGAAAACGGCCCCTATTAGCTGGAGCAAAAGAAAATATTAGTGTAACGGGTATAAACAAATCGCAATCGACGATTACTGATTCGTGTAGTTTGAAAATTCACTCTCATTATACAGATTTTTCGTTGAAAACTAATTGTTTAGACATAGATGCAATCGCGGGTAACTTGCCAAACTTCTATGTAGATCTAGCTCGCCTCAATATTCCCCCACATTTAAAACTTGCAGCATTCATCGTTTAATGTAAGGTAAAGTTGACATGTTTATAGATGCAGAGTATTTTTGGCCATTATTGTGTATCGGTCAAATAAAGTTAGACGGCCGGCCAATTATACAGAAATCTAGATTAGGTTTTGGGTCATTTCGGGGCCGGTGATGGCAGGTGCAACTTATTCTTCACGTTCGGTATTGTTTATCACGTTAGAAAGGGATCTGAACGATAGATTAGAAAGATTTTGGGAGATAGAGTCAGTTGAGTTATCGCCACCGCAATTGGCCGTGGACGCACGATGCGAGGGGCATTTTATTGAGACCACTAAACGCAATATCGATGGAAAGTTTATAGTGAAAATTCCATTTAATGATAATATAGAAAAATTAGGAAATTCGTATAAAAGCGCCAAGAAGCGCCTTTTTAGTATGGAAAGAAAACTTAAAAGATTTCCGGATCAGTATAAGGATTTTATGCGGGAATATCGCGAGCTTGGGCACATACGTAAAATGCAGGATAGAACGATAACCAATCCTTGTTGTTACTTACCTCATCACGGAGTCATTAACGAAAATAGTTAAAAAATAGTCAATAGTAATGAAATAATTCGTGAGTTTACTGAATACCCGGAAATACTAAACTTAGGTCGAATTAAAACACGCGTACGTTGGGTTTGCTGTGGAATTCCGCGGAAGATTGTTTTCATTATAAAATACACGGTAAAAGGTGTACGCGAACCGATTAATACTGTCAGATATTGATATGATACAAATTTTTGACCCTCTAGGGGTTTTGAGCCCAGTTATCATATCAGTGAAAATATTTGTACAGGAAATTTTGCAAGCTTGTTTGGGGTGGGCCCAATCGTTGCCTGCTAACATTTATTTGCGTTGGCGTAAATTTAGGGAACAATTGACCTGCGTCAACTAAAGCGTATGTGGTGTGCGTATAGTATCTACCACGAGAAGTGGAGGTGACTCATCGCCTAACAGTGTAAGGAACAGACGTACGCGCTAGAAATCATTCCACTCTAAAACACGTCAACGCGCGGATATAATATTTGTAACGTATGCCCAGAATTTTCGGGTAAATCGATGAGTCACATTCACTTCGTGGTAGAGACTACACTGTGTTAAATAATTATCGTAACCTACGTCACGTTGTAATGTTGGTTATCTATCTCATTGTGTAGTGGTAACGGCGATATTTTTAAATTAGAACGTTATTAGAACGTTATTAGGTTATTATTGTCGCAATTGTCGTATGCTTTGTGTGTTTCCGGATTTTCTTTATTCTTTAACCCTTTTTTGCTGCCTTTACATTTCTCCAAACATTTCTTAGAGCTATCGTTGCTTCTAGCGATTGATTTAAGCGGTAAGTCAATAAACAAATTAAAATAACGAAAACGTTCAATGAGAATTTCTTTCATTATGACGTTCACACCGGAACATGATGCCTTTATGCACATTATCGACGCGGTACGCAGAATGCGGACGATAGTTGGGTTTATTCCTTACAAAGCTGTATACAGCAATTCAACCAACGTTTCCCAGATTTCGACGTTGATTATGACGCTTTTAAGCATAGGAAACACGTTTTTACAGTCACCAATAAAAACGTTAAGCGTGCCGAGATGGGAATTGATTGGCGTGGTTTTACTGATTGACCTGGTAGAAAAAATCTAAATTTCGTTAAAGGTAGAAACTGTAAAATGCACGTACTGGACGGATTCCGGTGTGGTTCTCAGTTGGTTATCGATTGTAAAAATTGTAAAAATTTTAGAAAAAAGCGTTTTTGAAGAATGGATTTCGTACCTACAAACGAAAATCCGGCGGACGAAATATCGCGCGGGGTTGATCCTCAAGAACTGATCGGGTGACATATTGGTATGGTCCGGCTTGGCTAACAAAACACAAAGACATTTGGCCGGTCAGAACATTTTGTGTGAAAGAAACTCCTGAAATAAAACGTGTATAAATGTTGGTAGAAAATATATAGATCATCGTTTAATTTTGAAAAATTTTCGTGTTTAATAAAGCAGTAGAGTATAAATGCCGATTCTGGACCGGAAATGGCTCCCCTGCTCCCCATGACGTCATCAACTCGCTGACGTCATCCGCGTCATCGACGCAATGACGTCACCACCCCCTGACACCACCACCCCCTTCACCCCCCACCACCCTAGTGCCCTTTTATATATATATATATATATTTTTTTTTTTTTTTTTTTTTTTTTCTTGGCGAGCGTTGGGATCGAACCTAGACTAGGTTTGGTCGAAAGCCGGGCGTCTTACGCTCTCGGCTACCGAAGGAAATTGGTTAAGACGTTTAAATAACGTTCTGGAGGAGAAGTCGTTCACTCTTATCAGCGAGCGGAAATTTGATAAATAATACTCACCAACATTTATTCTTTTTTAAAGGAGGAATGAAATAATAAACGCGAAAAATAAATTTAATACATATATTTAAACAATTAATGTAAACATGACCAAAATGATAAAACTATACAGAAAGCGCTTGTAATGACTTCGATTAAATTACATAAAAATTCGGCGGATAAAGATAGGAAACTTTGTAGACATTCGCCCATTTTGTAAAGGTTGAATTACAATAGTATAAATTTCAAACGTTCCGTAGCTGGCGTGCACCCCTTGTAAATTAATCCAAGCTTCACCGAATTTAGTAGCTCAAGTCCGTTGTCGAGGTCTTTCCAAATAAAATCCGCGTAAAGTTGTGGTAAATATACTCTTACGTGGTCCAATTCCACCAAAAGATCTTCATAAGATTCAGGAACGGTCACAAAACGTCGCACCCGATATACTTTGTTCTTTTTTAACGAAGAAACGGAAACTTTCGGTTTATTCACATATACACTCAAGCTATTTAAACTTTTTATAGCGCTCATCAAGTCTTGAGGAAGCATACCCAAACACTGTGCCGATCGGTTCGAAATGCGGGTGATATATACACTCACGATAACGGATGAGATTAATATGGTCCGTCCGGAGCATCATTCCCCAATTTATAATAGAAACCACCTTGTCCACGTTCACGTAGAGGCGCTCGCGTCGCTCCATAATAACGCCTGCCGATGGGTCTGGTCACTTCCGGAACGCTATGGTCCGTCACCAAATTTTCAATTTGTCCATAAGTCGGGGAGCAATTGCTATCAATTTTTCGCTCGAATCGAATTAAATTTGCAGGATTCTCTTTCCCAAAATCTTGCGTGCCCAGATACACCAAAGACATCCCCTCGAGGGCCCTTATCTCTTCATCAGTTATAGTTTCCGCAATTCTCAACGGTAGATATACGGAAAAACCATCTTCCAATTCGACAATAACGGAGGGCCATTTGTTCGACGCAATTCTTTTGGCCATCGCAATCGGATAAGGTCGATCAATCTGCAGCGATTAAAGCGAACGCTTCGGTGTGAAAACGTATGAACCCAAAATATTTAGACGGGACATCTTGACAGTAAGAACGATTACCTCGGACTAAATTATAATTTCAATATTTCCGGTATTTATAACATTTATTGTAAAAAAGGTGCGCGCGCATCCATCAATTAAACACAGAAAGGGGTAACCGCAAGATGTCCTTGAATTCGGGGAGCAGCTTCCGCAATCACATAGCGGCAACAATAATTTTTAATTTTGATAAGTGCCTAGGTACGAGTTACAGTTGAAACAATAATGGTTAACGTTCTTGCAGGAATCCATACAATATGGAATGCATACACATGGCAAGCATCTAGTAGAAAGATTTTTAATTAGTAAACATGAAAAAAATTAAAGTGTAACCTTCTTACCCAAACACACAAAGTATTAGAGCAAATAAATGAGTTTTAGATGAGGTTTCAGGTATAGTCAATGTAAAGCCACCATGCCTACAATGCGGGCATGTTTCAATTTGAGTTATGGGACCAAAATGACTCATATCTACGCCATGTTTATTGTCGGAAGGATGATGATGTACTGAATAAATTTCAGTATTTATCTTAAATATCTAATATTCGTGAATAGCTCCGTCACTATTACAACATTCATATGAACGTACCTAAATTATTAAACATCCGAAGGCACACGTCTGAATGCGCGTGCGCGGCAAATTAAGAATATTTCGGGAATAATAATACAATCGCATGTGTTTAAAAAAAAATATGTATTTATATATAAATATTAATTACATTTTAAAATATGGGTATGCTACATTAACACTGATTACAATTAAAAAATAAAAATTATAAACTAAATCTACATATATATTAAAAAAATATTTAAAATCTAGTTAGTACACAATATCTGATTTCTTGATCCAACTTCTTTAATCTAATCCAAACCACTTGACGTACATCCTGTTTCCTCTCCGTTTTAGAATTTTTTCAATCAACTGAACGTCATGGTAATGAGTCCGTTGTAATCCAAGTAATATGGTGATTTATATTTGATTTATCATACCAGTTAAAGGAACGTATTTGAAAACACGGTCATGTAAGATTAAACAGTAGAGGGAAGTCGCATCAGGTATATCTTCACTCGTTTCAAATTCAATGCGAATATCAACGGTTCCAACATTTAAATTATCATTTTGCCGTGAACAATCAATTACAATAATCGGTGTATATGTTATAAATGCGTCTCTATTAAATATTGGTTCCGCAAGTTCTCGATCGTAATAGGTCTTTGCAAAGTTACAGTACATTTCATATAAAATTGCAAATTGACCCGTCTTAAAATTTAAATTTAGAGCTTCGTAGGGATATTTCTCACTATTTAAAAACACTTTCATATCTGTTAAATTACAGTGGTCAAATAGTGATGCAGAACGTAACGGATTATCCTTTCTATCGGTTTGAAATCCCAATATTAAGTATCTAGGCTTTTCTAATTGTGTAGATGTTTTAATTGTCCATGAGTGCTGTTTACTCCTTGGTAATGATGGATATTCATGTAAATCAAACGATCTAAATCCCATTTCTAATTCAACTCCTTGTTCTATGTATTCCAACAACTTTAAACGTTCAACATCAGCTACAGAAACATGAGGGACTCTCCATACTATTTTATTAATATTAATCGCCATATTAGGTATGAGGCTTTCAATAACATTCCTGTCTGAATTACTGCGTACTAAAACTAATTCTAGACGGAGGTTTATTAAAATTTTATTGTAGTCTTCTGCGAAGCCAAGAAAATGTTTCAATGGAACACAAAAATCAAAATCGCCTGTCTTTTCATTTACTTTGTTATTTATATATTCGAAACCTGCATTAGAGGCATGATAGTATTCTGATCTTGTTAATGAGCAAAGATTTTTTAATGTACAAGCAATTCCTGGATTTCTCACTCTGTCAATTACAGTTCCTCCACATTCAAATCGTATTTCACTAAACATATGGCCGATTGGATTTACTGCCATTCTCGCATCTTTATCAACGGTTCCATCACTTTTCAGTAGTTTCCCTTGTACGTAAATAAGTGATTGACTTGGTAACGTGTAAATGTCTTGTTGTTGAATCGCAATACGTATTTCATCACTATTGTTAAAAGAATTTGATGAGTATGGTAAATGATTGTGGTACTGAATCCGTATCAGTGAATTATCAAATTCTACTTTATCCGAAACGTTTAAGATACTCATGTTGATATTATTTTATTAGTTGAAATCCCAATGATTCAAGAAATTGTTTATTTTGATGTGTTAACTGCTTCACGGTCTGAAGAGAACTAGCCGTGTTGGTTCGATATTGTGTACTTATATTGCCTTTAATCTTAAGCACCATTATTATTGCAGAGCTTCAAATGTAGTCTTATCTTGATGACTTCTCCTCTAAAATTGACCAATAATCCATTTTGATCAACTATTTTAAGGGTAATGTTATTAATTACTTGTGTATTCAAAGGCATATATATTAAATTGTGAGGAGTTTCTGATATTTTATAACCTTTAGGTACTGTAGGGAAAAATGAGTAGATAGTGTGCGCAGGTATGTCATTGTGATAAGCTCCATGTGTAATGTTACATTGTACTTGTATAGAATTTACTTTAAATATATCTACAATATTTTGAGCGTTGTGCGGGGATTTCGTTGAATCTAGTACATCGGATTTATTAAATCCTAATACTGTGGAGATGGAGTTATTTACATTAAAATCAATAGTTTTGTTACATGCGATCTCAGCTTGTAGTGTATCCTCATTTGCTTGTAGGCTAAACGTCACATCATTAATATTCTTTTCTTTCAGTTGCTTATTAATAGCATTCGAAATATGATTTAATTCATAAGATCCTGTTGGTAATGTTATCAACACATTATCGATTTTTAAGCAATTATTCGTTTCATCAATATTTGGAATTGAGTTATAGCCATCAAAGCTTACCAGTGCCAGTTCATATTGATACTTAGGATTCAGTTCTATTGAGGGATGATAATTTGCTGTTAGAACAGATGTTTTTCCTATCAAATCAAACGTCCACATCGTTTGAGTGTTGGAACTATACTGTGTCTGATGATAAGAAACTTAAACATAAATGGCCACAATTACTAGTGTTATAGGTTTGATATTGATGGTGATTATATTTAATGATTACATTATTTTCAGCACTCTTGAAATACTTTACAATTTCTTTACTTGGCTTTAAATTGCCGAAACTATCAAAATAAGTGATTACGTTTCCCTTCTTAATATAGGCTGTCCAATGAGTGCCAGGTCCTTTCGCACTATCTAAGTTAATAATACCTCTTTCATTGTTATTAATACGTACAGGTAATTTATCTCGCATGAATATCCCTCTAAACTCAGGTATCCTTAACACTTGTGCATAACGCATCAAGTCAAGGTTTGTTAGCGCCTTTTGCTCTTGTTTGACTTTTGTTGGCGTGTCTTTAAAAAAACCCCTAATCCTTTTTTATATGGATTTAAATACAGACCTTTACCTAAAGCTATTGATTCCATCGATTTATTATGTCTTTGGCTTTCTTTGAGCGCCGCTTGTGCTTGCTTTGCTTTGTTGACAGCACTTATAATGGAAGCAGTGCCACCTGCTAATGCTCCTAATGCACTTAAACCAGCGAAAATTGGAATGAGCGGAAGTATACCGCCGCTTTTAGGAACCGTAATAATTCTAGATCTAGGGTTCTTTTTGGTAACACCTTTCACGGTATGTACAGCTAACTTCGCATCAGATTTCAAACCATTAGTCCTTGACTTTTTTAATTTTATTTTTGCATTTTTGAGAGGTCTGTTAAAAGAAATCTCTTTTCCACTTACTCGTTTCTTCATGATCGACCGAACACTTCAATGGTCAACAGATAAATGAACAGTATATAATCAAACTCAGGCTTATATAAAAGTCAGTTATGTTATAAACATGAAAGTGATAAAACAACCTTACACATTAAACGTTGATGATGTAACAAGACAATTTGATAATCCATCACCGGAAAACAGAAAGCATAGTTATTTATTTCCAAATAATCTACGTTGTATAATATGCGGACCTTCCAACTCTGGTAAAACGAATCTGATAATTAGCTTATTACAGGATCCTAATGGATTATCATTTCGAAATGTATATGTATATTCAAAGACTTTGTATCAAAACAAATATCAATATTTAAGAAAGTTACTGCAACCTATAAAAGGTATAGGATATTATGAGTATAACAGCAGTGATGATATAATGCATCCTTCTAAAGCAAATGAAGATTCAGTTTTTATATTTGATGATGTAGCTTGCGATAAACAGTCAATTATTCGTGATTATTTTTGTATGGGACGACATAAGGCTATAGATAGTTTTTATTTATGCCAAAGTTACACGCATATTCCAAAGCATTTAATACGTGATAATGCAAACTTTTTAATACTTTTCAAACAAGATGATCTAAATTTAAGGCATATTTATAATGATCATGTAACAACCGACATGAACTTTAATGTATTTAAGAAAATGTGTTCAATGTGTTGGAAAGATAGATTCGGCTTTGTTGTAATCAATAAGGAGGATGATATGAACAATGGTAGATATCGTAATGGGTTTCATTACTATATAAAACTGTAATTGTGTACGTTTTTATATCAATCATGCTCGTGATACGGGCAGGTGGTAAGCTACATTTACCCGACTATCAGTTCTGTGGCCCGGGAACAAATCTCACGAAACGATTAATACGTGGAGATCCTGGTATTAATGAGCTTGATAGAGTGAGTAAACGACACGATTTAGCATATACACAATACACGGATTTGCGGAATCGACATAAAGCAGATAAAGTGTTAGCAGAAGATGCATTGTTACTAACGCAATGAAAGTAAAACGAAAGTTGGGTTTTGGTTTGAAGAATCAGTATCGACCTGTTAAAACCGAACTGACCAGATAAAAGCGGATGATCGGACAACCGATCTGACCAATAAAGCGGTTGATCGGATAAGACAGGCGGATGATCGGACAACCGATCTGACCAATAAAGCGGTTGATCGGATAAGACAGGCGGATGATCGGACAACCGATCTGATCAATAAAGCGGTTGGTCGGATAAGACAGGCGGATGATCGGGAACCGATTTGACCAATAAAAGCGGTTGGCCGAATGAGACAGGTGGATGATGGGACAACCGAACTGACCAGATAAAAGCGGTGGGTCGGATATGACAGGCGGATGATCGGACAACCGATCTGACCAATAAAAGCGGTTGGTCGAATGAGACAGGTGGATGATGGGACAACCGAACTGACCAGATAAAAGCGGATGATCGGACAAACGATCTGACCAATAAAGCGGTTGATCGGATAAGACAGGCGGATGATCGGACAACCGATCTGACCAATAAAGCGGTTGATCGGATAAGACAGGCGGATGATCGGACAACCGATCTGATCAATAAAGCGGTTGGTCGGATAAGACAGGCGGATGATCGGGAACCGATTTGACCAATAAAAGCGGTTGGCCGAATGAGACAGGTGGATGATGGGACAACCGAACTGACCAGATAAAAGCGGTGGGTCGGATATGACAGGCGGATGATCGGACAACCGATCTGACCAATAAAAGCGGTTGGTCGGATAAGACAGGCGGATGATCAGGAACCGATTTGACCAATAAAAGCGGTTGGTCGAATGAGACAGGTGGATGATGGGACAACCGAACTGACCAGGTAATAGCGGATGATCGGATAGTATTAGTCAGTAAGCGTTCATTCATTGTACCGAAAACATGGACTCAAAACAGTTAACGCGGAAGCTTATTAAAACTAGAGCTAATGTAAAAAAGAAATTGGATAAGTTAAAAGCGATGAAACACAAATCTGAACATTTGCTTCAAGAGCAATATAAAGCAGTAACAACCCCTTTAGAAAAAATAATTTCTACAATTAAACATCCTATTAAAGTAAAGAGTGAGAAAGAGACAGAGGACTTTAAATCTGATCAAGGACAGCAACCGGTTGAGACATTTGAAACAGTAGCTCCTATAAAGAAAAGGAAAGTGCTAAAAGCAATACAATCATCTTCAGCGCGGATACCAGAACCTCATCACGATCTTCACGAACATGAAGTAGAACAGTCAGTAATACCAGTATTAAGAGATGATGATGATGATGTTTTTACAATATCCCCATCACCACCACCATCACCGACACCAACTCCAGCAGAAGTCGCAGGAGACGTATCTCCATTACAAGAAACTATGAACATTCCTGAAGAATCATTTTTATTGTACTTGGAACAATTTGCTCCTCTAACAAGATCATACATTGAGGGTTATGTAAGAGATAATAACAATGAATACGATTCTAGCAAGAAGGGAGTTCGTGTTAATATTGTAACTGATAAGTATTACATTGGAGATAGTGAAATATCCTTTAGTAATAAAACCGACGATATAACCATTGCAAATAAAACCTATAAGGGTACAAAAGGGTTGTATGAGCTAATATTCAAAAGAGATCCAGAATCATTTACCAGTGATGATCAAAAGAATTACGTTGAAATACTTAAATCAACTGCAGCATTGAACAAAAATCATGATAAAAGTAAACAAATTATCGGTGACAAGTCGGATAAGTATCGTCAAATAATTGCACCTATTTTAAATGCAACGGAAAAAGTTGTTCGACGGAGTAGAGTAAAAAGCGTTCCTATTCGTATGACAACTGGAGAAGGTCTTATGCAACAGTACAATAATCAACGGTCAAATTTTATTTATTGGGATGATCCTAATGAATTAGTAAGTAGATTAAAACTATTAATAGCCTCTCAACTTGCCGGTAATACATCGCATGGTAATGAAATTAATAGTATTATAGAAGAGCTGCGTGAAGCTCGTATAATTGTGTAAACCTTCAACAAATTGTTTAATTTACATTATGACCGTTCATAAGTTCGGACATCACATTTTTTCTTCCTCCTTACCAAAAGAAGAACATTATTATTTCTTCAATATTACTTTGACTGGTTCCAGTAGTTCGCAGAGTATAAGTTATGCGTTGAATAATAAAAAAAAATATTATATTTTTCCTATTGAATCTGGAATAATTTACTCCATTAATATTTCACCATCGAACGCAACACTTAGAGTAAACAGTAGGATTTATGATAGCACAAAATGGAAGGGCATCAACTTGAAGAAAGGTGATAGATTACAATTCCCTGCTTCTACGGGTACTGCTTTATTATTTGCTGAAATCATAGTAAAATGTCCGGTGATATTAAACGAAAATTAGCGGAGGAGCTTCATAAACCTGCTCGAATTCATTTCAAAAGAAGGCATGTACTTACTAAAGGTATAAAAGATTTATACCAGGCCGATTTAGTAGAGATGATACCTTATGCACGAGAAAATAGAGGTTATCGTTATATACTTGTTGTAATTGATGTCTTTAGTAAATATGCATGGGCTGTTCCGGTAAAAACTAAATCAGGTAAAGATGTTACTGAAGCAATGAAAAGTATTTTAAAGGATGGAAATATACCCAAAAATCTTCAAACCGATCAAGGAAAAGAGTTTTATAACAAAGATTTTATCTCACTTATGAGTAAATTAAAAATTAATCATTACTCTACGTTTAGCGCATTGAAAGCATCGATCGTTGAACGATTAAATAGAACCTTAAAAGGTTTAATGTGGAAAGAATTTAGCGTTCAGGGATCTTTCAAGTGGTTAAATTTACTACCGAAAATTTTACTAACCTATAATACCCGTAAACATTCCACTACGGGTATGAAACCAATAGAAGCGGATGAGAAAAAATTATTGCGTACTGTTTATAATGGAGTAAAAAGATATTATCAAAATCAAACAATACACACAAAATTTCATTTGAATGACTTTGTAAGGATATCTAAACATCGTGGTGTGTTCACAAAAGGGTACACTCCTAACTGGAGTAATGAAGTTTTTAAAATTGTTAAGATTCAATACACTAATCCAGTCACGTATTTATTACAAGATTTGAAAGGTGATGACATTAAAGGAGCTTTCTATACAGAAGAATTACAACGGACTCATTACCATGACGTTCAGTTGATTGAAAAAATTCTAAAACGGAAAGGAAACAGGATGTACGTTAAGTGGTTTGGGTTAGATGAAAGAAGTTGGATCAAGAAATCAGATATTGTGGACTAACTAGATTTTAAATATTTTTTTAATATATAGATTTAGTTTATAATTTTTATTTTTTAATTGTAATCAGTGTTAATGTAACATACCCATATTTTAAAATGTAATTAATATTTATATAAATACATATTTTTTTTAAACACATACGATTGTATTATTACAAAGGTACCGATGGTATCTTTAATTTCTTTGTCGACGATCGAATACTCCAATACAATGAATATTTAAAAGAGGTTGTCGACATCTCTGACAGGAGTCTATCGATAATAGGGATAACCTGTCCGTATATAACAATTTTAGATCAATTGAAATCCCTCCTCTCCACAATAATTTCGACCAATATATCAATTCCTATAAATTATTAAACTGGGAAATTTGTGGAGGGGGGGGGGGGTGATGAAATATATTCACCACCTTCACACATTTAAATTCAGTAGTATATCAGCAATGGAGAGCGAAGCAGTGAGCGTTGTCTGTGAAGAACCCGTCTTCGATTATTGGAATCCCATAGACCTGCAGTGGAATCGGTATCGTGAATTGATAAAAAATGAGACTGCATTTATCGGTGAAACGCAATTTTAGAGTGAAGCTTTCAACATTAAAGTTGGAATTAGTGCCGCTAGAGGGGGTATAAATTGTGTAAAGTTTATAGTTAAAACATGTAAGGGTTTGGAATCTCAATCGCATCAAATTACCTTTTTACGCGAAGATTGGGAGCAACTAATTTCTACCCTGAAACTAATGCGTTTCAATGTAGAGGTTTTCCCGCGGACCCTGCTATTGGCTGAAGGGAACCTAAAGATCGAATTTGACGATGACGATTACCTATATCTAACATATGAGATTGAGGATCCTGAAAGTAACGTATTTATACCGATATTACTTCATTCAACGGACGCCGATAACATTTTAGCGATGGAGACGTTAATTAATTATAAATTGAATCTTTTGGATGGGCTAAATTTTAGTGGATATATTAAATCTCTACAGTTGGACAGTACGCCTAAGGTGGTCCTTGAAGAATTCTGTTTAAATAATTTGTCGGAAATTAATTTCTATGTGATGCAATACTTGGAAAGAATAAACTCCTCATCGGCTTCCGCTTGATCACGTAATCAGCACGAGCCGGGGAGTCACTTCCTGCCGCACCCAATTAGCTTCTACTTGATCACGTGATCACCGCGTGTAACCTTCCTGCCGCGCCCCGGATCACATGACCACTTTCTGATAACGTCTAGTATAACTCTAATCACAAGTCCAGCGATGCATTAGTTCAGTGTTAGCATCGATCGCGAACATTTATCATAAACTCTCTCCAAAATGTTTCCGTGCGAAAAGTGTGGTAGTGTGTTTACCCTCAAACACAACCTCAACCGACATTTACGGGTGAAACACGGCGATGTGCGCGAATTGGACATTACCTGTCACATCTTTGAGAAACACTTTTCGCGAGTTGATAATTTATACAATCACCTCAGAACGGTCCATGGGTTAAATGTTCCACGTAAAGATCGTTATGTAACACCACCGCCACCTTTGAAGAATATCGGTTCCGGTCCGGCTAAGCGTGGGGTATCAACATCGCCTCCTCCACCGTAACGCCAACCCCTCACGTCGTTGCAAAATACAGGCGCATCATCATCGGTAATATTGCCTCCTTCACCCAAGAAGCGATCACCCAATGTATGTCCGATTTGTGGTGTCGGCTTCATATCCGCCACCCACCTACGAGCGCATCTCAGATTGGAGCATACATCGCCGGTCGAGGGTGAAGAGTGCGTCGACAGGTTGGAGTCATGTTTTAAAGGCAGGGTTTGCACATATAGAATCGCTGATGTATTACCCGATGATGATATACCAACATTCCTAAAAAGATCGGAAGCGCCCGTTAAACATTTTAACCAAAAGAAGTTGTGTTGTAATGTTGTTATTGCAAGATTCTCCCAACGTCGCTATATGCATCATAATTAAGAGGGTTTTGTTTTGAAGCACCAACAGCCGTTTTTTCGCTGATAGATGAACTGCTCGAAATCTGGGATGATTTTTGATTTTGAAGAAATTTTTGTTTCCGCCAGACGGCTAGTGATGGTTTTAACATCGTAGTTGGGTGGGATATGTTGCCCAGGAATGAATTGTATTCCTAAATAAAGACTGCAATTGTCCCAAACGATCACCACATCTTTATATCCTATCTTTATCCGCCGCCGGAAGTGACCACACCCATCGGCAGGCGTTATTATGGAGCGACGCGAGCGCCTCTACATGAACGCGGACAAGGTGGTTTCTATTATAAATTGGGGAATGATGCTCCGGACGGACCATATTAATCTCATCCGTTATAGTGAGTGTATATATCACCCGCATTTCGAAACGATCAGTGCAGTGTTTAGATATGCTTCCTCAAGACTTGATGAGCGCTATAAAAAGTTTAAATAGCTTGAGTGTATATGTGAATAAACCTAAAGTTTCCGTTTCTTCGTTAAAAAAGAACAAAGTATATCGGGTGCGACGTTTTGTGACCGTTCCTGAATCTTATGAAGAATTCGCTTATGTTATATGGACACCGACAGTTTTACCGTTTTGATTAATTCTGAAGATGTATATAAAGATGTTAAATCACATATAGATAAATTTGACACATCCAACTACAGTCCCGATAATCGGTTTGACATCCCATTACAAAATAAAGCGGTTTTAGGTAAGATGAAGGATGAAAATTGTGGAAAGGTAATGAGGGAATTTGTGGGTTTGAGATCTAAAGTTTATGCGAATCGGGTTGCTGATGGGAGGGTTACCAAAAAGTCGAAAGGGGTTAAGAAGGTCATAGTTAAAGAAAAATTAACGTTTCAAAATTATTTAAATTGTTTAAATTCAAAATCGGTTTTGTGTCGGGAGCAATTATTATTTCGCAGTTTTAATCACATGATATTCACTGTTTTGCAGAATAAATTGGCTCTTTCACCCAATGACTCCAAGCGATGTGTCGATGCCGATGGTATAAACACATTAGCTTGGGGTCATCATAGTATTAAGAGTAGAGTTTAAGTTGTTTTATATATATTAATAGTTAAGTAGACCTTAAGTAAAATGTAGTGTTTTTTTGTTTGTATTAAATTTATTTTTTTATTTTCAATATATGTATTAAATTTATTTTTTTGCGTTTATTATTTCATTCCTCCTTTAAAAAAGAATAAATGTTGGTGAGTATTATTTATCACATTTCCGCTCGCTGATAAGAGCGAACGACTTCTCCTCCAGAACGTTATTTAAACGTCTTAACCAATTTCCTCCGGTAGCCGAGAGCGTAAGACGCCCGGCTTTCGACCAAACCTAGTCTAGGTTCGATCCCAACGCTCGCCAAGAAAAAAAAAAAAAAATATATATATATATATATATATAAAAGGGCACTAGGGTGGTGGGGGGTGAAGGGGGTGGTGGTGACGTCATTGCGTCGATGACGCGGATGACGTCAGCGAGTTGATGACGTCATGGGGAGCAGGGGAGCCATTTCCGGTCCAGAATCGGCATTTATACTCTACTTAAAGCCAAAAAGGATTTTTTCTTTCGCGTTAAGGTTAAAAGGTTTAAAAGGTTAAAATTAATTTGTCGTGATAAAAATAAAGTAAAGGGTCCGTTAACAGCTACGGAATTAGAAAAAGCGTTTAGAGTATTAATAAAATTGAGGCAATTGGAAACTTTCGCGGGAGAATTAGAAATTTTGAAACACGAGTTAAATTCAGAGTCTTGAATTTTAATTTTTCAATAGTTTATTTTGAATTTTAACACTAAATCTGCAATATTAATCAATATTAAAGTTATAATTATAGCTTTAACTTTTAAGTGTTACAATAAATTGAAATGAATTACTTAATATTCGGTTTAACTTTTAAGCGTTGCGATTGTAGCTAAGTCTGGCGTTCATAGTTGCGCTCTGGTTTATATATTATAATAAATGCTTATTCGGCATTTATTCCTTAGGAGGGCATCTATAATTCGCTGGAAGGAGCTTTCTAACAAAAGTAAATAAAAAAATTTCAACCCTTTGGTCGACAATGAAGGCATACTGCGAGTTGGGGCTCGGTTGGATAATGCGAATTATTCATTTGATAAAAAACATATTGATCTCTGCAAAACTCCGATTAACAGTTTTAATCTGTGAAAATGAGCATAAGGAATTGTTGCACGCGGGTCCTCAACACTTGCTGGCCTCCGTTCGTGGACGTTTTGGGGCCTATCGGTGGTAGAAAAAAAAAAGAGTAGTTCGCGAATATATAAATTGTTATCGTGCAAATCCTAAGATTATGCAGCCTCCAATTGCTAACTTACCTGTCGATAGTAAACCTTGCACCTGCATTCTGTATTACCAGCGTTGATTACGAGGGATAGTTTTATCTGAAAGAACGAAAGGGTCGGGGATCAAAGATGATTAAATGTTGGGTGTGCCTATTTGTATGCTTAGTTACTCACTTTTCACCTAGAACTGGTGACCGGGTAGTAGATAGAAAATGCCGATTCTGGAGCGGAAGTGGTCCATACTCCATATGACGTCATCAACTAGGCGACGTCATCCGCGTCATCGACGCAATGACGTCACCACCCCCCAACGACACCCGATTAGCTGACCCCAAGCTAATGTGTTTATCCCACCGGCATCAACACATCGCTTGGAGTCATTTGGGTGAAAGGGCCAATTTATTCTGCAAAACAGTGAATATCACGTGATTAAAACTGCGAAATAATAACTGCTCACGACACAAAACAGATTTTGAATTTAAACAATTTAAATAATTTTGAAACGTTAATTTTTCCCTAACTATGCCCTTCTTAACCCCTTTCAACGTTTTGGTAACCCTCCCATCAGCAACCTGATTCGCATAAACTTTTGATCTCAAACCCACAAAACATCAATTACAACAAGTATATAACGATAACCTCTATTTTGTCGCGCATAAGGTATCATCTCTACTAAATCGGCCTGGTATAAATCTTTTATACCTTTAGTAAGTACATGTCTTCTTTTGAAATGAATTCGAGCAGGTTTATGAAGCTCCTCCGCTATGGTGTAGACGGAGTCGTGCTCCAAGATGATGTAACTGTTGGAATCATGGTTGATGATGATGTATACGCTTTCGATTGGCCGTATATAGCTTGAATTGCCGAAATATCTCTGCTACTCAACTTGAAATCTTCAATTTTCATATAACCATAGTTGGGGATGTGCTTATTTTAGTGTTTTATTGATGCTGCTATCCGTTTTAACCGACTGTCTTATCTGACCAATTGCTTTTTTTGGTCAGATCGGTTGTCCGATCATCCGCCTGTCTTATCCGACCAACCGTTTTTATCTGGTCAGATCAGTTGTCCGATCATCCGCTTTTATCTGGTCAGTTCGGTTTTAACCGACTGTCTTATCCGACCACCGCTTTTATTGGTTAGATCGGTTGTCCGATCATCCGCCTGTCTTATCCGACTAACCGCTTTTATTGGTCAGATCGGATGTCCGATCATCCGCCTGTCATATCCTACCAACCGCTTTTATCTGGTCAGAGCCGTTTTAACCGACTGTCTTATCCGACCAACCGCTTTTATCTGATCAGTTCGGTTTTAACAGGCCGATACTGATTCTTCAAACCAAAACCCAACTTTCGTTTTACTTTCATTGCGTTAGTAACAAACCATGCGTTAGCTTTTTCACCAATCGATGAATCTTTTGCTAATGCTCCCTTCCATGCATCTTCTGCTAACACTATCTGCTTTATGTCGATTCCGCAAATCTGTGTATTGTGTATAGACGGGTTTAAGGGGGTAGAGGGGGGTGCTAGATTAGGGTACGAAATAATTGATAAGGACTCGTTCCGCTATTTAGTGAAGTCAAATAAAAACTTGTGGTGCGCATTTTGCTTAAAACGACCTAATTTTAGGATAACCTCCGATTTGATAATTTAAAATAATCTTAATAAAAAATTAGTTGTGAAGTAAATGCGGAATATTTTATCAAAATTAGTCTTTCAATTTATAAATTCGATTACTTTATGTTGATGCAACTGTTGCATCAACAATAACTTCTGATAATTTGAATGTCACGCAAACCTCTAATTTTTGTATTAAGATAATCTATATTTATGCTTAATTAACAAATTATTCAATATAAAAATACCTCCGATTTGATAATTTAAAATAATCTTAATAAAAAATTAGTTGTGAAGTAATTGCGGAATATTTTATCAAAATTAGTCTTCCAATTTATAAATTCGATTACTTTATGTTGATGCAACCGTTGCATCAACAATAACTTTTGATAATTCGAATGTCACGCAAACCTCTAATTTTTGTATTAAGATAATCTATATTTATGCTTAATTAACAAATTATTCAATGTAAAAATACCTCCGATTTGATAATTTAAAATAATCTTAATAAAAAATTAGTTGTGAAGTAATTGTGCCGTACCATTCCGTAAATGGTCATTTTATGAATTGCCATCTATGAGGCAGGGGAATAAAGAGATTTGGTCTGTTACATCAACCACCAACAGGGGCAGACCGCAATACGTCATAGTAGCATTCCAAACAAATCGGAAGGATCAAATTCGTGCGGATTGCACACTTTTCGATCACTTGAACATCATAGATCTTAAAGTCTATTTAAATTCATATTCTTACCCATTCGAGTCTATGAATTTGAAATTTGCAAAGGAAAATTACGTGGAGCTATATAAAATGTATACGGAATTTCAACCATACATTTGGGAATCTAACCGAAAACAACCGATAATGGACTTTGGCGACTTCAAGAAAAGGCCTCTATTCGTAATTGATACCACAAAGAATAATGATGAGGAAGCAGCTCCATCTGCATCTTGTGAAGTACGACTTAAAATTCAAAGTGCCAAAGATTTTCCCGTAAACACGAAGGCGTACTGTATCCTAATACAGGAATCTATGTATACCTATAAACCGTTGAGTGGGGAGGTGTCAATCATTATTAATTAAAACAATTTCGATTGCACACATCATTCAGAGTTATGGAGCCGTGTAGAGCTGTACGTAGAGCGGTAGTCGATGTTCAGGGCTTTTATATCGGCTCCGAGTTCATAGTTAAAGAATTTACACTTTTCGATCTAATTACCGACTATTCAGTGCATCTTCCCTTCAAGGCAGACAGACCCTTTAAATGTCTATCGGTTCAAGACCAACGATCCGCCCGATATTTACAGCGAAAACACCACAAACTATCCTACGTTGGGGGGTGGATGGATATGGTGATGGGTTTAAATTTAATAGACAACATACTATCGTTCTATGATGAGGTATACGTAAAGGGTAGTCAGAAGAAGGAGTTTTTGGAAAGTAGACCCTGCTATCGGTATCACGGTCATCGGAGTTTTACTGTTAGAGACATTGTGATCGAGTTTTCCGAAGAATTTTCTGTGGAGGAGGTTGAAGATTGGACTAAATTGACCGAGACATCCAATCCGTGTTATACACCGAAAGTGGGGGATACCAATAGTTAAGTGGGCCATCTACAATAAATATCCAAAGGGGTTTCACAACATTGTTGAAAGGGCGTTTGAGGTTTGGTCTAAACATATAGATTTAAAGTTTGAAAGCTCATTTACCGACGTTAACATTCTAATCGAGTTTAAAGGTTTCAATCATACGTGCATAAAGAACTCGGGGTCGATGTGCGGTAGTATATTCAAAAACGGGGTATTAGCTCACGCCTATTACCCCAATATTAATCAGCGCGCTACTGAAATTCATATAAATGTGGACTTGGAGTTTGATTTAACCAATTCTACCGTGGATGGGAAGTACAACCTTTTTTTGGTAATGGTACACGAAATCGGTCATTCATTGGGTTTACTCCAAAGCCAATGACCAAAGCCTACTCCACCGACAGTATTTAGAGACGTGTGCGATGTGGATTCGAAATTTTCTGGTTTTTTAATTCGCTACCAAACCATTTATGTGTTTTATAAACAATGGGTTTGGTTAATGGATTTAAAGTCGAAACGACCGATACAACGTAATCCTATAGACATAAATGATTGGTTGCCGACCTTGAGGAATGATTTCCGAATCGTGGACTATAGCTATAAAGCGTCCATCTCACCTACAGGTGTACTTATACTTATAATGGGAAATTCGATATATAGCATAGACTTTCAGAGTATGAATGTACGGTCTGTGAGGTCATTTGCTTCTACTGAGTTGGGGTTTAACAATCTTACTCGAGTTAACGGAGTAGTTACAAGTAATTGCGGGTTACCCTATATATTTTTCGATAATATGCATGCTATTCAAGTGAATTTTAATTAAAGTAATTAAAAAAGGAGAGAGGAGAGAGTTATAGTTTCGATTGGTGAACTGTTTCCGGGAATCCCAACTTCTTTCAATGGGGTTTACAAGGGTACCGATGGTATCTTTAATTTCTTTGTCGATGATCGAATACTACAATACAATGAATATTTAAAAGAGGTTGTTGACATCTCCGACAGGAGTCTATCGATAATAGGGATAACCTGTCCGTATATAACAATTTTAGATCAATTGAAATCCCTCCTATTCACAATAATTTCAGCCAATCTATCAATTCCTATAAATTATTAAATAGGAAAATTTGTGGAGGGGGAGTGGGGATGATAAAATATATTCACCACCTTCACACATTTAAATTCAGTAGTATATCAACAATGGAGAGCGAAGGAGTGAGCGTTGTCTGTGAGGAGGAGGAGCCCGTCTTCGATTATTGGAATTCCATCGACCTGCAGTGGAATCGGTATCGTGAATTGATAAAGAATGAGACTGCATTTATCGGTGAAACGCAATTTTCAAGTGAGGCTTTCAACATTAAAGTTGGAATTTGCACCGCTAAAGAGGGTATAACTTGTGTAAAGTTTATAGTTAAAACATGCAAGGGTTTGGAATCTCAGTCGCATCAAATTACATTTTTACGTCAAGATTGGGAGCAACTAATTTCTACCCTGAAACGAATGCGTTTCAATGTAGAAGTTTTCCCACAGACCCTGCTATTGGCTGAAGGGAACCTAAAGATCGAATTTGACGATGACGATTACCTATATCTAACATATGAGATTAAGGATTCTGAAAGTAACGTATTTATACCGATATTACTTCATTCAACGGATGCCGATAAGATTTTAGCTATGGAGACGTTAATTAATTATAAATTGAAACTTTTGGATGAGCTAAATTTTAGCGAATATATTAAATCTCTACAGTTGGACAGTACACCTAAGGCGGTCTTTGAAGAATTCTGTTTAAATAATTTGTCGGAAATTAATTTCTATGTGATGCAATACTTGGAAAAAATAAACTCCGCATGGGTTTCTACTTGATCACGTGATTACCGCGTGAAACTTCCTGCCATACCCAAGTAAGTTCTACTGGATCACGTGACCACTTTGTGATAACGTCTAGTATAACTCTAAACACAAGTCTAGCGACGCATTAGTTCAGTGTTTGCAGAGATCGCGAACATTTATCCTAAACTCTCTCCAAAATGTTTCCCTGCGAAAAGTGTGATAACGTGTTTACCCTTAAACGCAACCTCAACCGGCATTTACGGGTGAAACATGGCGATGTGCGCGAATTGGGCATTACCTGTCACATCTGTGAGAAACAGTTATCGCGAGTTGATGCGTTGAACTATCACCTCAGAACGGTCCATGGGGCAAATGTTCAACGCAAACGCTATATGACGCTGCCGCCTTTGAAAACAACATCACCTCCTCTACCTAAACGCCAACCCCGCGCGTCGTTGGAAAATGTGGACGCATCATCATCATCGGTAACATTGCCTCCTTCACCCAAGAAGCGATCGCCCAATTTATGTCCAATTTGTGATGTGGCCTTCATATCTACCACCCACCTACGAGCGCATCTCAGATTGGAGCATACAACGCCGGTCGAGGGTGAAGAGCACATCGATAGACTGGAGTCATGTTTTAAAGGCAGGGTTTGCACATATAGAATCGCCGATGTATTACCCGACGATGATATACCGACATTCTTAGCACGATCGGAAGCACCCGTTAAACGGCTGATTGAGGGTAGTTTAGATCGCTATGGCCCCTCAATAAAGACTCAAATTGAGTTTCTGGGGCGAATTTTGTTAAAGCCGCGTTTGATGAGAATGGAGATCAGGATATGGTGATGTCGGAGAAAAACTTTAACTGCAAATTTCGAGTTATTTCATCGGGTACGGATTTACATGAGGCATACGTTGAAATGTGTCGGGAAATTGTAACGCAAACCGAAGAACTTCAAGAATGAGACTCTGGATGGGCCTTCTTCTCCGTAGGAGGAGGTGTGCCTCCTCAACATAAATAAATTCGAGTCAATACCTGGATCATCGTACATACGTCTGCCTAAGGTGATTGCCGATAAACATGCATGCATCAACATCAAAAACTACGAGGACGATGCATGCCTGGCTTGGTGTTTGACGGCGGCTCTTCATCCGGCTGAAATTAGTCGAGACCGGACTTCAAGCTACCCCCATTATAGTGACGTCCTTAATTTAGAAGGTATTACGTTTCCGGTTAATTTAAGAGATATTGTTAAGATAGAAAAATTAAATAATTTAAGTATTAACGTTTACGAGTTATTAAATAGTAGTAAGGATAAATTCACGGTGGAAGGGCCAATTTATTTTACTAAACAGCGACGCGATATTCATATAAATTTACTTTATTTATATGAAAACGGTAAAAGTCATTTCGTATTAATTCAAAATCTTTCAAGGCTAATTTCAAAGCAAGTATTTAACCATGGTCATTCTGTACACCTTTGCGATGGATGCTTAACGCGATTTTCATCATAAGAACGGTTAAACGCACATCAACTGCATGATTGCAATCATGTAAAGACCGTTTTACCTAAAACCGATTTAAAATCAAAACCAAATTTTTTCGGCTTATACACCCCCCAGAATATTTTAGAATTTAATAATTTTAAATTCACTCAGATGGCTCCTTTTGTTATATACGCTGATTTTGAATCGGTATTAAAACCTATCAATTATTGTAAACAGAGTAGTTCTAAATCTTTTACGGAAAAAATTGAAATGCATCAACCGTATAGTTTTGCTTATTATATCGTTTCTACTATTGATAATAGTTTCAACAAATTTGAAACGTACACGGGACCGGATGCACCACAAGTTTTTATATCTAAATTAATCGATGACGTCAAATTTATCTATAACGAATATTTTAAAACCGTAAAATCAATGTTGCCTTTAACGGCCGATGAGCAACGGAATTTTGATTCGGCTAAAAACTGTTTTATTTACCAAAATCCTTTTACTTCAGAACAGGTTAAAGTTCGGGACCATTGTCACATAAGCGGTAAATACCGTGGCCCCGCCCATACAAATTGTAATTTAAATTTCAAACTTCAAAATTTTATTCTGATATTTTTTCACAATCTTAGTGGTTATGATTGTCATTTATTTATTAAGGAAATGGCTGATACTGATAAAGACGGACTTGATGTATTACCGAGCAATAAAGAAAAATACATCAGTTTTAGTAAGAGAGTGTTGGTTGATAGAGAATTTGACAAAACCAATATAGCCGAAAATGTTTTTTTCAAATTAAGATTTGTAGATTCATTTAGGTTTATGGCTTCATCATTGGATTCTTTAGCCGGGAACCTCGGAGAATTTGATTTAATTAATATACGTAAATTTTTTCCACACAATGATCAGTTTAGATTATTGAGTAAAAAAGGAATATTCCCCTACGGTTATATGGATTCTCTGGATAAATTAAACGTAACTTCCTTACCGCCTAAAAGCGCTTTTTTCAACAAACTAACATTCCAGGATATAACCGATGAGGTATTCCCATGCTCAATGTGTGTGGAAACAATTTAATTGTCAAAATTTAAAAGACTATTCCGATTTATATCTAAAAACTGATGTTCTATTACTAGCTGATGTATTTGAGAAATTCAGACGAGTTTGTTTTCAAACTTATGGTTTAGATCCGGCTCATTACTATACGGCACCAGAACTTTCTTGGGATGCCATGTTAAAGTTCACGAAAATTAATTTGGAATTACTAACGGATATAGATCAGGTCCATTTTATTAAGAAAGGTATCCGTGGGGTATTTCACAATGCTCCCTACGACACGCTAAAGCCAATAATAAATACATGGAAAATCATGACCCCAATTCACCATCAACGTTTTTAATGTACTGCGACGCTAATAATTTGTATGGGTGGGCAATGTCTCAATTTTTACCTGTTTCGGATTTTAGATGGTTGTCTGAAAACGAAATTCAAAATTTAGATATTAATAATGTACCAGATGATCTGTTATCAGATTATCAGATGATTTGTTACATCCACAAAAATACGGAATTACGACAATCGGCTAAAAATGATTTTGAAAAGGATTTTTTTTAAATTAATGAACAACGCGGTTTTCGGTAAAACGATGGAGAATGTCGATAAGCGTGTCGATGTAAAATTAGTAACCAGTTGGGAGGATATCCGGGCTGACGGAACCGCAGGTCGACCTCGCCTCGGAGCTCGGAGTTTAATCGCGAAATTAAATTTTAAAAGTATTAAAATATTTACGGAAATGTTTTCGGCTATTCAAAGCCGCTCGCTTCATGTCGTTTACAACAAGCCTATATACGTTGGTTTTACGGTTTTGGAACTTTCCAAATTATTAATGTATAATTTTTATTATGAGTTTTTGAAACCAAAGTATGATGAGAAAATTCGGTTATGCTATATGGTTACCGATAGTTTTACCGTTTTGATTAATTCCGAAGATGTATATAAAGATGTTAAATCGAATATAGATAAATTTGACACATCCAACTACAGTCCCGATAATCGGTTTGACATCCCATTACAAAATAAAGCGGTTTTAGGTAAGATGAAGGATGAAAATTGCGGTAATGGTTGAATTTGTGGGGTTGAGATCAAATGTTTATGCGAATCGAGTTGCTGATGGGAGGGTTACCAAAAAGTCGAAAGGGGTTAAGAAGGCCATAGTTAGGGAAAAATTAACGTTTCAAAATTATTTAAATTGTTTAAATTCAAAATCTGTTTTGTGTCGAGAGCAGTTATTATTTCGCAGTTTTAATCACGTGATATTCACTGTTTTGCTGAATAAATTGGCCCTTTCACCCAATGACTCCAAGCGATGTGTTGATGCCGGTGCGATAAACACATTAGTTTTAAAACATTTTAAGTATGTTTTATATATGTTAATAGTTAAGTAGACCTTAAGTAAAATGTAATGTATTTTTTGCGTTTATTATTTTCAATATATGTATTAAATTTATTTTTTGCGTTTATTATCTAAGGGGTGGTGGTGTCGTTGGGCGGTGGTGACGTCATTGCGTCGATGACGCGGATGACGTCGCCTAGTTGATGACGTTATATGGAGCATGGAGCCACTTCCGCTCCAGAATCGGCATTTTCTATCTACTCCGGGTTAAGCTCAGAATGTTTTATTGCGGTTTTACTGAAACGTTTCGTGGGTAGACGGGGGAGACCCAGTCGAATGCTTTCTGACAATGGCACAAATTTCATAGGGGCGAATCGAGAGTTAAATGAATTAGGCGAATTTTTAATAAATAAATCCGATGAATTGGCAACTCTTATCAATGCTCGGGCTTTAAATTGGAAGTTGATACCTACTGGCTCTCCACATTTTAGTGGATTGTGGAAGGCGGGAGTTAAATCGGTAAAGCACCATTTGCGTAGGGTGGCTGGAAATGCTTCTTTTACATTTGAAGATTTCTGCACTTCTCGCTCCACTATCATCTGATGTAAATGATTTCCTACCTCTCACACCTTCCCATTTCTTGATTGGAAGGCCGCTAACATCTTTACCTAACTCGGACTTACAACACATACCTTTGTGTCGACTCTCAAACCATCAACATTTTCAGTCGGTTCAGAGGCATGTCTGGAGGCGTTGGTATAAAGAATATCTGGTTGAACTTCAACGCCGATAAAAATAGGCTGGTGGCGATGTAAACCTGAAAGAAGTAGAATTACTAATCATAAAGGAAGAAAACCAACCTACCTTACAATTGTCCATGGGACGAATCATTAAATTACACTTTGGAACAGATGGAGTACCTAGGGTAGCAACTATTAAAACATCAAACGGAACTATAACGCGTCCCTTGGTTAAAATATGTCCGTTCCATCAAAATTGGACACTCAATCCTAGCCCAACAGCCACGATTTGATGATGTGGTGGATTCGTTAATAATAAACCTTGGAGAAGATTCCGAAGCTGAAAAAACTTCAGAGTTGGAAGTTCACTCCAACATGGATATTGAATAGATTAAATATTATATAAAAACCTTTATTGAACTATTATTTATTTTCAATATTTTTTCCATTTCTTTTGAGTTATAAAACGTGTTTCAATATATCATACCTGTCTATTTCCCATATTTCCCAAAAGATGTAATAAAACAGACAATACTATTTGAAGATATTTTAACAATTATTGTGTAATAAACGGCCTTAATATATCTCTCTGTTTCCCATATTTCCCTAAAGAGGTAACAACACAAACAATACAACACCAAAAATTCGTTAATATTATTTTATCTATAGCAAAACTATTATGTGTGTTTCTATAAATGAGAACTTTTGCCACGCGTTATACCTGCTCTCGAATATAATCATCTCCGTTTAACGATTTGTCGCCTCACTCCTTCTTCTGCGCAACTAAGGCGACCTTGACGGGCCAATATGAATTTGGTCAGCTGTACATGTTTTTATAGTGACCACTAACTATTCCGTCGCTTCCTGGGTGAATTTCTGTGATTCTTCCAAGGTGCCATTGGAAACAGGGGCGGTTTTTATTCTTCATAATAACCATATCTCCGACGACTTGATTTGATGTAGATTTGGTCTATGTAGTTCGTTGTTGAAGCGTATGTAAATAATCGTGCTTCCATCGTTTCCAAAAATCTTGAACGATTTTTTATAGAAGCTCCCATCGATCGAGACGATTATCAGGTATCTTGGATAAGGGATCAGGATCTACAATAAAAGAATTTAATGGTTCAAGATGTAAAATATGACCCGGAGTTAAAGACTGTAGATCGTTGGGGTCACTCGACATTGGAGTCAAGGGTTCAGAACCGCCTCAATTTGTGTTAAGACGGTATACATTTCTTCAAAAGTGAGTGTTTGACTACCAATAACCTGTATTATGTGCGTTTTAACTGTTTTCACATTGGATTCTACCAAATCATTAGAATGTGGTGCTCCAGGGGGATTACATTTCCATTCGAAGCTAAGTTTTTCACTTACGGTTTCTGCCATTTCTTTCAAACGATTATTACATCCTATAAAATTAGTCCTTTGGTCTGAAATAAAAACAGACCATCATCCTCAGCGGGACACAAATCGACGAAGTACTGCCAAAAAGGCATCTGTGGATAAGCCTGAAACAAGCTCAAGGTGAATGGTCTTGGTGGCTGTAAACACAAAAACACAAATATATGATTTGATAGATTTAGAACCTCGATTTCTATTTAACATAGTGAAGATAGGTTCTGCAAAATCCACTGCAGATACGGGAAAGAGTTTTATTTCTTCTATCCGAAACTTAGGGAGATCCGATATGACTGGTGCATATGACCGTGGTTTCATCTTGAAACATGGGATGCATCTTGATAACACGCGATGGATTACAAATCTTGATCCCATAATCCAGGACTGTTTCATCACCAATGATAGGACTGTTTGATATCCTGGGTGAAAAAATTGGCGATGAACTTCATCTACGATTAGTTCATTTAATCGCGCATTTCGAGGTAACAACAGTGGATGTGTCTGATCAAACGGTAACTCAGATTGTTTTAAACGTCCACCCACCCTAAGCAACTCGTCACGATCGATAAACGGAGATAACGGATGAAATGGTTTAGGAATTGATATATTGTGACGGATAGCAGTGAATAGAATAGAAAAGGTTTGATTTTGTATATACCGAATTATTGAAAATAACTCTCAGCACTCTGTAATTCAAATGGGGGTGTATTGAAGATATGAGGTCCAATCTCAATAGCATTTATGAAAAGTTCTGTTTGTTCATTGATTGTATCATTTGATTCAGCGGGTTTAAATTGACTAGATGGCCAATTATCGGAATGCTTACAGAGCCATGATTTGATCAGGAAATAATCCACGAGAACCGCAATCAGTGGGATTATGTAATGACGGAACATGTCGCCAATGGTGAATAGGCAAGATGTCTTATATTTTAGCGACTCGATTGCCTACAAAAACTTTCCATCTTTGAGCAGTTAATGAAAGCGAAGATAGGACGATTTGACAGTCTGACCAGGCAGTTAATGGAAGCAAACTGGATTTTGTGAGATAAAACTTCATTGATATGTTCTAACAATTCAGTAAGTAGAAGAACTGCACAAACTTCCAATCGAGGAATAGAAAGAATCTTTAGAGGAGCTACACGAGCTTTAGCACAAGCAAAGTAAGCATAGAATTTATTTTGATTAGTTGTTATTCGAAGAATTCGCAAAATAAATGTAATTGAATATTAGTGGGATTATCAAAGATCATACAAAGGGAAAAAATTTTCCCGTTGTATTTAAAAAATGTTACCTATAAATTTTGATAACAATGGGAGTTTGAATTTAAACATATTGTTTGAATAGAGCAAAACCTCTTGCCATTCCTCATTTATACCAGATGAGCTGCTATAAACATGAACTGCAATTACGTACTCATAGTTTTGATTTAAAAAAAAAAGAGCAATTCATTATTATTAAGTTTTTTTGAAAACTTTATTAATTTGTTTTGTCTCGCTGATATCAATGGATTTTTTTTAATTATTGGTTTAACCTTTAATAGTTATTTATGTACCAAGTCAGCAAAGTGAATTTTTATCCAACCAGCCTGAGCTTACGACTCGAGCGAGTGAAGCGAACGAGGCGAGTAAAAGGCGAGTTCGATAAAAACACTTTGCTATTAATTTTGATAAATTTAAGACCATGAGCGACAGCGTGCTTTAAAAACTCTATAGTGAACGACGTAATGGTTCTTATTAAAGAGATTAGGTATTAACATTTTACCACTTGTGGAGTTAGGTGGACAGATTTCGGCTAAAAATGGTAGACCATTCCCTCCCTGAACATTCCCTGAACTACAATTTGATTCTTGATTCTCGAGCGTGTCAATACAATTCATTTGCATGATTTAATCCTAAAATGGAGGGAGCCCGTTGATTTTATAACTGCTGTACTTTTTGTTTTCCAATCTTGGATATGCCAATCATAATTCAGCTTTTTTAATGCCCCATGTTTTTTGAAAATATCGTAATACCCATCAGGAAGTATTATTGTGTCAAGTTTTTGAACCTCTTTTTCTATTAAAGTAAACACAATCAGCCGGTAGGAACGAATGTCCTGTTACTGGAAATACAAGTTGCACTTTTTAAATATTACGTGATGCTTGCGACAACCACTTTGCAGTCATAGCCAAAATAGTGCTATTCTTATTTTGGCCTGAACATCAATCTGCTATCTATTTAACTTCGTTGACGACTTCTGGAATTTCAATTGCATTGGAACTTTTGAAAGACTTTGATGCTAGCCAGAAATGTATATAAACGTTTGAGTGGGTAAGTTTGGTTTTTGAGGATTGTAAGCAACACCAAGTTCTTCTGGCAGTCATACGATAGTGTAAGTAAATCCTGTCTTTTTTCCCTTAAATGAGCGAAGAATGCTTTAGCTCTGGTTGTGTGCAGCTTTTGTTCTATAATCAACTTCTGTTTAGCCGAGGCCTCTTTCCTCTTTTAATTTTCCCTTTTAACTCTAAACACTGGGAACAAACATCGACTTGTGGTGCATTGAATCCAATATTAAAGTTTTGATTCAAAACATTTCTGAAAAAACTTGGTTTATACTGCATATTCGGTTCACATGCTTTGTTATACATGCTACACATTTTTGCAATATTCAAGCCGCTACTTAAGTATTGCTTTTCTAATTTACCACGGCAATAATGTTTTTCTAAAATTGGAAAACTTTTAAAAAATGTTTTCTATTTTCTCTTATGTCGCATTTTATATGGGACCTGTGGTGACACCTCGGCCCTCTTTAGGCATGTAACTTTGTACAAAAATCTTTTCAGTACACCTTCAATGCTTGTGTTTTTTAAAATTCAAAATTCTCAAAAATGCTTGTTTGCAAATAGTAATCACATGCTTATTATCAATTTAAAATGTAGTATGTAGCAGCTAAGGCACGATGTGTTTTGGAATTTGAGTCTCGTACTCTCTGTATTGGACATGCAGAAACGTATTTCACAATAAAGTTGTCTTTGTAATGTTTTTACTTTATAGATTTGTTTTAACCATCTTGGGTCTAGAGTTCATTGAAACACAAGTTGTTAATGGATTCTATTACTTATTCCTATTACTTATGTTGACGGCTGAAATACTGTCGTCAGCAATTTATTATGTTCTTTCCTTTCTTTGTCGTAAGATTTCGCATGTTCTAATACATTTAATTTATAACAAATTTTCCCTTACATCTGCACGATTTTATCCGGGACCGAGTAGAATGCTTTGTGAATCTTTTGGATCTCTTCACTTGACAGTGTGGAACATCAATACCTCTGGGTTTTATGATTACACATTGGATATACAGGCTCTCCTTTTGATGCATACCTGCAGTTTAAATAGAATACAGTTTAAAATAATTTTAAACTAAATAAATAGACAACCTCAATTTCTTGGCCACGTATTTCTTCCACTTCTCGGGAGAATATTTTCTTTTTCGCGATTTATCTGGAGGTGTTTCTTTCACTTCTTCTATCTTGAATTTTACAATTTTATAACCGTATCTACGTTTATATTCAACAAAAATAATTTGATTGATAAACTCAACCGTGAAACCATGCGCCTACACAGTCTACGATCAGGCAAAAAGTAAACTTTGTTTGTAGAATCATTACGAGTAGAGTAATCTGTAGAAATAATAATAATAATAACTTTATTCAGGCTTCATCATATACAAAGAGTACTAACAAAAAATATATTCCATTAGATACAAGGTTATGAACTTAACGAATTTCAGAAGAAATATATATATATACAGGGTGTTCCCGTGACTCGGGGCATAAAATTAACCACATATACTAGAGCAAAAATGATGATGATTCGTGAAAAAAAATTATTATAAAAGTCTTCAAATGGCCAAGATATGGGCCATCAAAGTTCAGAAATTTTAACACATTTTTCTAAATATTTTCAAAACCATTAATGGTAGAGGGTTGAAATTTGGTACAGAGTAAACAAACATCATGCAAAATCATTGAACCAATTTTGACTTTGGCCGGATGACGGCAACCATGTTATACAGGGTGTTCCTAAAATTTGTTTGCTCAGAACTTTTTTGTTTGTTCGTAACCCTACATTTATTTTTGTAGTTTTTAATAGAAAATTTATTTTCGAAACTTTTTTCACTCTTTGAAAATTTTGATAACATTAACCGTTTGCGAGTTAAACGCGAAAATATTAAGCTTCGATTTCAATGGTAACACTAAACACAATAATTTTCGAAAAAGTTGGCCATGGCAATTAAAAAAAAAACAAATTGAGCCGTCAACTTGCTGAAACCCGTTTAAGGGAAAATGGGACGTTTAAGCCGAATTTTAGTAACAACGGTAAAGTCAGATCAGTCCGAACAACCGAACTAGAAGAAGATATTCTAGACTACGTACAAGAAAATCCTACAGCTAGTACTTTGGATATGGCGAGGCATTTTTTAACGTCAAAAACAACTATCTGGCGTGTTCTTCACGAGCAACAGCTTTATCCATATCATAGTTATAAAGTTCAGGAAGTTCGACAGGCTGATTACCCACTACGACTGCAATATTGTCAAATAATGCAGCACAAAATCCAAATTGATGATCAATTTTTAGAAAAAATACTTTTTGCAGATGAATCGACATTTTCTAAAGATGGAATCATCAATTTGAGAAATTCACATAGTTGGGCGGACGAAAATCCAAGATTTAAGAAAGCTTGGAAATCGCAATGGAGGTTTTCTCTTAACGTTTGGGCTGGCATTGTGGGCGATGTCATTATAGGACCCGTTTTCTTGCCGTCAAGGCTGGATGGCCATACATACAGGGGACATTTAGAGCAATTAAATGATTTTTTAGATGACGTTCCTTTAAACACAAGACAAGAAATGTGGTATATGCATGATGGTGCTCCTGCGCATAGTACACATGCTGTCCAAGAATTTCTATGTGAACGGTTTCCGGAACGGTGGATTGGACGAGGAGTGGATGCACCGATAAGTTGGCCCCCCCGATCGCCGGATCTTACACCTCTAGATTTTTATTTATGGGGACGCATTAAATCGCTTGTGTACTACGTTGAAATAACTTCAGTTGATCAACTGAGGTTACGAATTGTTGATTCATTTGATCAACTTCGAACTGAAATCAACGTCCTCAGCAGAGTGCGCTTTAATTTAAGACGGCGATATCAGGCGTGCATTGAAGCCGGCGGGAGTGTTTTTGAACATCTGCTTTAGTATTTTTTTTTGTTCTGTTTTATTTATTACCATTTGTTTATAATTTTATTGTTCTTGTTCATATTTTTGTTAAAATTTTTATTATGTTCTTGTTTGTTGTTACCGCGAAAATTAAATTTATTGTTTTGGAAATTACATTCTTTTATTCAATTAAAATAAATTAACACTGGATTTAACTAAATCTACACTGAGAAATTTATGCAAATAATGGTTATTAGATCAGTTCGTTTTTCAATTGTCATCGCCTTCTCAGATCTTGCGGAATATGTTTTATTTTACAACCTATGAGGTTCGGTCGAATAAGTCGGTGTTGCAAGGCCGTTACACGTAAAAGTGTGTTTTTTTGGTGGTAGATTGAGTGAAAAATGTTGTAATTCGCATGAATAATAAATTATGGGATGGTGTTAAATCAAAAATGGACGAGAATTAGTGTAAATACTCTTCGTTTTAGTTAAATAAAGTGAAAATAAATGAAAGATATCGTATGAAATTTTTCACTGTACATTCGGAACGAAGAAACTGGTTTTTGAGACTTGTTCGGGCGATTCCTTTTCTCTCGTAAATTCTACAAATAAATAAAAATAATAAATACATTTATTAATTAAAAAAGGAAGAAACATAATAAAGAAAAATTATATTAGGACATGAATTCTGAAAATATCCCGCAGGAAGTGTCGAACGCAGAGCTTTTAAAAATAATTTTGGAGGAAACACGAAAACAAAAAGAGGAAATAACAAAAAATATAGATGAATTAAAAAACTTGTTAGAGACAAGTGAAAGTAAAGTACGCTTGTTAGAGGAAGAAAATAGGAAACTTAAAAATGATATAGAGTGGATAAGGAAACAAGAAAAGAGAAATAACATAATAATTTTTGGGTTGGACGTAAAGGATAAAAACTTAATAAATGCTGTGGTGGATCTGATAAGGGATAAATTGAAAATAAATGTAAACGAGAGTGACTTGAATGATGTATATATGGTCGGAAAAAGCAATATAAAACCAATAGTAGTAAAATTTGTACGTTTCTTGCAGAAAAGGGAAGTTGTATCAAAAGCAAAATTGTTAAGGGGTACTGGTATAGCTATCAATTACGACTTAACTATAGAAGAGCGAAAAAATAGTAAGATATTAAACTTCCATTTACGTAAGGCAAGGGAAGCTGGGCACGTAGCATATATAAAAAATAATATATTACATGTTGATAATGAAACATATACGGTGGAGGATTTTATAAATGAAAATGATAAAGACGATAGTTTACCAAACATCGAGCTACCACAGAGAAGTTCATCACTTCCAGCAACCCCCACGGTAACTGAAAATAAGAACGAGGTACAAATAGGCCGTGAAGATCGTGAAATTGAAGATATAACTGACAAATTACAGAAACCGACCGCATCTAGTGTACATTATGAAAAAAAGGGGAGAACTGATCCAAAACCTACAGTAGAAAATATAATAAATCTCAATACTCCAGGCGTATCCCAACCAAAACGGGATGCTGGAAATGGTGGATCGAAGAAAAAACACATTAATCAAGAGACTAAAGGTCGAAGCAATAGTGTTTCTTCAAATGATCGTGAAAAAATGATGCTGAGGCAAAGACTTAATAAATAAATGTGGATGTGCGAAGTAAAGTAAAGTGTGCAAGACAGAAATGGATCAATTCGTCAGAGATTTTAATCCACAAACAATAAAAACACTAGAATTGAGTAGTGAAAGTTTTAAGACTTTAAAGATAGACAGTAAGCATAGTTTGTCATTATTTCATTTAAATATAAGAAGTGTCTCAAAAAACTTTGATGAATTTATGATTCTTATTTTTGAGTTGAAATTTTCTTTTGATGTAATTGTTTTGACAGAAACATTTATAGTGAACGATGTGAATTTGTTTGGTATAGCGGGATACAATACTATTTACAATCAGGGAAAACTAAATAGAAATGACGGTATTCTGATGTACGTCAGAAATGATTTGAACTACAAATACAATATTATCGAGATGACAGAAACAAAGCCGATTGAGGTAATCCTTAATATGGAAGGAAAACTAATTAAGATTACTGGCGTTTATAGGAGTCCTAGTACATCGGATAATACATACATTATGGATTTATACAAATACTTAAACGACGGAAGTCAAAGTTATGATTCACAAATAATAATGGGAGATATAAATATAAATATCAAGGATCAAGGAAGTAGCGTTCACGAATACTTGAACTTGCTGACCGAAGCTGGTTTTATCTCGTATATTAACAGTGACACCAGAGTACTCAAAGATCAAAGGTCATGCATTGATCACATTTTCATAAAACAAAGAAATCCAAGTGTAGCACAAACTGTACCAATTATTTTATCAGATACAGTAACAGACCATAAAGCAATAATTTCGATAATAAATTATGAAAATGCAATACGCAAAGGACAGGTTAAACAGAAATATACAAAACAGTACATAAACTACATGGAACTACGCACAAAACTACAGCAGGAAGACTGGGATGGTTTTTACAATTGTATAGACGTTGACCAAAAAGCTGAAACACTTGTATCAAGAATAAAGGAAGCGACACAAAAAGCGAAGTATACTAAATATATAGGTAGGGAAGAGAAGAAGAGGAAGGAATGGATAACTGACAGAGTACTACGAGCAATAAATAAAAAAAATCAATTATATAGGAGGGTGCTTCAAAGTCCCTGGAACATCCAGCTATACGAAAATTATAAAAACATGCGCAATAAAATTCAAGCAGAAATAAGAGCTGAAAAGAAACAGTATTATGACAGAATGATACAAAGGTCCGAGTCGGCAAAGCAAATGTGGAATACAGTAAATCATATTTGCGGCTCAGTGAAGCAAAAGGCAGAAATAAGCGAAATAATTTTAAATCAGGAAAAGATCACAAATCCAATAGAAATCGCAAATGTTTTTAACAATTACTTCAATAAAATAGCGGAAGAAGTAGCTAACTTATCAGATACACCAATGAATGTGAGAAGGCAAAATTTTGATATAAAGAATTCAATTTATTTAGAGGAAGCAACGGAAGAAGAAATAATACAAATAATTCACAAGTTGAAAAGTGGAAAATCACCTGGGGATGATGGCATCACTGCAGAAATCTTGAAACAAATCGTAAATGAAATAGCCCATCCTATCACACACCTAGTAAATACCTGTATCAATAAAGGAAAATTCCCAGAATGTTTTAAATTGGGAATAATAAAACCATTACACAAATCAGGGGACAAAACAATATTAAATAACTATAGACCAATAACTCTAATTTCAAATGTCGCTAAAATTTTGGAAACTACAATTAAAGATAGAATTATAAAGTTTTTTGACAAATACAACATATTATCTGAAAATCAGTTTGGCTTTCGTAGTGGTAGATCTGCAGAAGATGCATTAGTAGCATTAACATCCAAAATATATAACGCTCTAGATGAAGGAAAATGTCCTCTTTGCATATTTGTTGATTTGTCAAAGGCTTTTGATACAGTATGTCATGGTATACTGATGTCCAAGTTATATGACTATGGAATAAGAGGAAATTCATATGAGCTACTGGCAAGCTATCTAACGGCAAGACAACATAAAGTAAGCATAAATGGAGTAGAAAGTGATAAACTTCTAATGAAACGGGGAATTCCACAAGGAACAATATTAGGACCATTGTTGTTTTTGGTTTATGTTAATAACATCTTAAAATCTGAGAATATGGGAACTATTGTTAGTTTTGCCGATGATACAGCAGTGCTTTACATAGGAGAAACTTGGGAAGAGACAAGGTATAAGGCTGAATGCTTCTCTAATATTGTACAACATTTTAATGAAACGGCACTAGCAGTGAATCAGGAGAAGACTAAATATCTACCTTTCGTGTGCTATAAGAATAGCCTCCCAGAATTAGGACCACTAAAATTAGATAAACTAGAAATTCACGAAGCAGAAACAATAAATTATCTGGGAGTAAAGTTGGATAGATTTCTAAGATGGGACATACATGTGAAATATTTGACAAATAAACTAAGACCAATCTTGGCAAAGATTAAACGTTTGCAAATGTATCTGAACACACAGTTTTTGGAGAGAGTATACTATGCTTTAGTCCAATCATTACTCTCATATGGAATCGTTGCGTGGGGTACGGTGGCCGATTGTCACGTGCATAAATTAATAATATTGCAAAAATGGTTTCTAAAGATTATCTATGGAAAAGAAAAACTATTCCCCACAAATGAATTATACAACTTAACAAATATTTTCGATATTAGGAAACTTTTTTGCTATAAAGCCCTACTCAAACACAAAAAAACAAATACATTAACTTATAACACACACGATTACGACACACGAGCAAAAAACAAAGCGGTAAAAAAACCGAAATGCAATAAAAAGATTGGACAAAGAAATTATGAGTATATAGCACTTAAGATCATCAGTGTTATGCCTGTGGAATTACAGAAAATTACATCGAGAGCTTCATATAAGAGAGAATGTAAAGATTGGCTGAGGAGAATGAACAGGGAAGTGTTAAATAGTATAGTAACCTAAAAAAAATCTTGAATAGAAAAGCAAGGGGAAAAAATGTAGATGTGAAAAAATTGATAGGGAAGTGAAAATAATTTCTAAGGGAAAAATTGGATATTTTGTTTTATTATAATGTAGAGTTTCTTTTTCATTGTCATTGTTATTGTGTTTTTGGGAAGGGTTGAATATTGAAATTGAATTTTGATTGACTTAAGGTAAGATATGAGTACATATATATACCACGCACAGGTGCTTTGCACCTCAGTGGTTATTATTATTATATTATTATTATTATTGTATGTTTTATCATTATGTTTGAATAAACATTATATTATATATATTTGTTACGATTGAAATCAAAGCTTAACAGTTTCGCGTATAACTCGAAAACAGTCAATGTTATCAAAATTTTCAAAGAGTGAAAAAAGTTTCGAAAATAAATTTTCTATTAAAAACTACAAAAATAAATGTAGGGTTACGAACAAACAAAAAAGTTCTGAGCAAACAAATTTTAGGAACACCCTGTATAACATGGTTGCCGTCATCCGGCCAAAGTCAAAATTGGTTCAATGATTTTGCATGATGTTTGTTTACTCTGTACCAAATTTCAACCCTCTACCATTAATGGTTTTGAAAATATTTAGAAAAATGTGTTAAAATTTCTGAACTTTGATGGCCCATATCTTGGCCATTTGAAAACTTTTATAATAATTTTTTTTCACGAATCATCATCATTTTTGCTCTAGTATATGTGGTTAATTTTATGCCCCGAGTCACGGGAACACCCTGTATATATATATATATATATATTTCATATATATATTTGAAAATGACAAGTACATGTCTATGTAACATAAAATACATTAAAGCCTGAATTTAGGCGGAGTTCAGGTAATACCTGTTCTACCACTCAAACCCAATCAAATACAGTATTAAACTAAAAAAAAAAGTTCAATGATAACTGAGCACCGTTGGCTAGTGTCCAACATGCACAATACTTAAAACACATACTATACCATAGAGCGCTCAAAAAAACATCACAATAGCATCTCAACCCCCGAGGCCACCAAGCATGAGCCCGCAGTCATCCACCCAAAACCCAGTCCCGTATAGATTTCTTAAATTGGTTCAAGGGTAGACCCACTAAATATTTAGTAAGATTATTATAAACAGATTTAATTTGGTATGAAAAACATCTCTTAAAAAATTCCAAACGATGGGAAGGAGGAGTTAACCTACCCTAGGGGGACTCCGCTCCCTTATAATCTTATAAAAAAAGCATGCTTTATGAACATACCGACGCGACTTCATATTCATCCATTTAAGTTTCCTATAAGCAAAAGAGACATGAGCATACTTTCTCAAGCCAATGATCAGCCGGACACAAGAATTCTGGAGCTTTTGAATTTTCTACAATGACGGCAGTCAATAAATGAACCGTAAATGCTATCACAATAATTAAAGTGTGATAAGACGAGAGGGTCACACAAGAGTTTTTTAACAGAATTTGTTGTAAGGCAATGTCGATTACTGAAAATCAACCGCAGAGAGCCATAAACTCGCTTCAACAGCACATTAACATGTTCCCTAAACTTTAACGATTCATCAATAACTAGGCCAAGGTTCCTAACAGACCCACTCAGAGGGAGTGGCACATCTCCCAACAAAATGTAATAGAATCTGTCAATAATTTTTTTTTTCAATTTAGTAGGACCAAATAGAATCATTTGAGTTTTCCTTTCATTAATTCTAAGACAGTATTCCTGAGCTCCTCTCATGATATTAAAAAAATCACGTTTAAACTCTAAATTTAAAGGTATTACGGCCAAACTTAGAGTTGTTGGAAATGTTTATCAGATTATCAACTTTACAATCACCAAAGCACTGGGACTTCAAAAAATAGTCGTTTAGTAGTTTTTTAAGATATTTGGCAAGGAATGATCTTGAAGTTTAAGCAGATTATTTCGACGATCTAATTCCAATCGGTCAGATTCTTTGTTCTTTTATATTTAGAAAAGGCTTTATTTCCTAAGTCCTGCATAAGCCGAACATTATCAGTAAGCCATGGGCAAGGGACGTGGTCACCAGAAACCTTAACCAGCGGGGCAAATCTATCAATAGCCAAAGTTAACAAACAATTAAATAAATTTACGTTCTCGACGATATCACGTAAGTAAAATATATTGTCAAAAGGAAGAGTCCGCAAGAAGGCCAAGAAAGGGACAGGTCAAAATATTTTAGAGATTGAACATACCTAGAGGAGGCAGACGCCTCAAAAGATAAATTGAATTTGCAAGAAACGAGTTCATGATCACTCACATCGTGGACAGAAACAACCTTTGCCTCAACGATAAATTCATGTAAGTTGCAAAAAATTGCATCAATTAAGCTACCTTTAGTGGCAGCTATCCTAGTCGGCTGATCAATGGTTAATGATAAATCAAAGTTCCGCCACACAGGACACAGAGATCACAACAGGGACGTATTAAGGAGAGGGAGGTTTCCAGCTCATCAATATAAAATCTTTTCTTGTACAATTCGGACCTATAGCAGACACCGAAACGGATTTTTATTTTATTTATAGTAAAGGATATCCAGCATTGCTCAATAGAATTACTACCCTCCAACAGAGTAGACTTCAAATCGTCCTGCACGTATATTGCAACTCCTCCCTCTCTACCAACACGATCTCGTCTATAGAGACGATAACCAGGGATGTTAACTAGATCGCTAGAGATATCTTCTGAGAGCCAACTTTCAGATAAAGCAAAGATGGAAAAGTTATTTTCCAGAATAACGTGACGTACACTGTCAAAATGAGCCACGAGTGTACGGACATTCAGGTGAGCAGCCGCCAACCCGCAAAAAGCAGCCATGGGAGAGAAACAAAAAATGAAAAAATAAAAGCAAAACAAAATAATAATTTAACAAAGCACTCTATGATAAGCACACAGCAATAACGTGCAGGAGCAATCCGCGATCAATGCCTCTGCTGCACCGCGCTTCATGAACAAAATAAGTATGTAAGGAAGCTACCTACAATAACAAGATAAAATAATTAGGTTGCTAGTAATTGACTCTGAGAAGCACCTAGCTGATCCAGATCGCCGAAGGACCTCACCCTTGTTTTGTTTCCTTTGTAGTTTACAAAGATTGTGATCCAGACTCCAAAAACCCTGAAACCAAACCGGTCAACTGCCTCGCGATACAAACGGAACCGCTCTCTCGTTAGATCCTCTGCTATTGATATTTTTTCCCCTTGAGCCGCTTTCTATTAGTCATAACCATCCGCCGATCCCTGTAACTCACAAACTTGAGAAGAACAGCTTGCATTCCATGTTTAATCTGCTGAACAACGTGACATCGGTCGATAGCACTTTGATCGATTTTAAGGGTCATAGTTTTATTAAACAACTTAAGAACCAACTTTTCAACTTCACTTGGAGGGCACTTGATCAAGCCATGAATACGCACGCTAGATCGCCGCGAATATTGTTCCAAGTCGTCACACCTCGCGACCAGTGCGATGTTTTCCTGGCTCAGTTGCTCGATCCGGTCGTCGAGAGAATTGATTTTTTCGGTAAAAACAGGTTCCATCTCCTTTGAAATAGTATCGCGCAGAATATTTAAAAATCTTTATCTTTAATAATATCAATTATGCACGATTTCACAAATTAATCCTTATCTGATACAGACGTAGTCGCTGAACGCGTTTTACCAGCCATAATATGACAAAACTCAACTAACACACCTCTTAACGACTACGTTTAGCGGAGTGCAGCGCAAGCACGTCTTACTCAGTTGACATAATCTCAAAGAATCCAATCAAACCAAATCAAATCAACCCAACGGATTTGTCCGGTTTTAATTATGAGCTTTACCAATATGAACATAAATTGTTTGAATTTGGCCGATTTTTTAGTGACGGTTTTGGAAGTAAGTGGAATTGTTAACGTAAGTTTTCAATGGGTTTAGACTACGTTACCTACAAAATGGAGCCTTTAACTCATTTTCTGAAAAATATGTATATTTTCGGTACTATGAATGAATGCTTACTGACTAACATATGCTTATTTTAGTGTTTTATTGACGTTGTTTAAACAGATAATCTGTAACAGGTCCGTTTTACTGACTTATCCGACCAACCGCTTTTATTGGTCAGATCGGTTATACCACCATCCGTTTTTGTCTGGTCAGTTCGGTTTTAACAGGCCGATACTTTTTCGGATTATTCAATCCAAAATCCAACTTTCGTTCTACTTTCATTGCGTTAGTAACAAACCACCAATCGCTGAATCTTTCCCTAATACTGTCTTCCATGTTTTTCCAGCTAACACTTAATCTGCCTTATGTCGTGTCGTTTACACGTTCCAGCAAGCTCATTAATACTAGGATTTTCACGTGTTAATCGTTTCGTGATATTTGTCCCGGATCTTTACGATATCTGCCATTGTTCATATCATCCTTCTAAATTATTTATTTATATATTTGGCAAACCAAAAGGGAAACCCCCAGCGGCATCCGCTAGTGTTAAGAACATTTCAATTTAATTTTTATTTTATTTGAATTTATTATCATGTACGGGTTGTTATCTACTCAAAAGGAGTTTCATTTTTATTTTTGTATTTCTTCTTTTTTGTTAAGCACACGTGCGCCTAAATTTTCTTTAAAGGAACAACTTATTCCACACTCGCTCTTCCACATTCGCAAAGCGCATGCTTACTAATAAGTCAATTTGTGCTGATTCTTCCTTTGTCGTCGGTCCTGCACCTGAACAAATCGTTCGATTGCCTGTAATCGACCTTCCTAAATTTAACGGAGATCCTAATTCATGCCTAATTCATACCGCGATAAATATTCAAAAGTTTCACTACTTACTTTCGGCGTTAAGAGGGGATGCCCGTAAAGTTATCGTTCGTTTAGAATTAACTAACTCTAATTACGAAATCGCTTGGGGATTGACTCGGTCCAGGTTTGACAACTCAAGTGTTCTAATACAAAACCATATTAAAGGGTTATTTGAAACGGAAAAGATTATTCCGGATAATTCTCGGTCTATAAGATCATTTATTGGCAACACTCGGAAGCACTTAAGAGCTCTGACGTCGTTAAATCAACCAACGCAAAATTAGGATGCTTTGATAATTTATCTAATAACTACTAAAATGGATCAAGGCCTAATAGCGAGTGGAAGCAGAAGTAAAATAACTATTAATCAGCCGAAATTGGAAGATCTTTTAAATGTATTAAAAGAGCACGCAGATTTGATCGAAACTTTGGATCACGGATTTAGTCAACGGGTTAAAGACAATCGTTCGAAATCAGTACTGGTCAGGAATATTCGAAATTCTTAAATCTTACTGTTCAAGCCCTCTTGGAGCAAGTTAAACGTGCGAAACTTGGTATAAATTGCTTGCGATCTGGTCATTTCCTGAATAATTGCAGATCTAGTTCGTGTAAAAAATGCAAATCTCGGCACTCTTTTCCACTTTGATAATGGCCGCCCAGATCCTCAAACACAATCTCACCCATCTTCTCAAACACAAAATATCAATCTTTCCGCGCAAACTCCTTCTCACTCAAACGTTCTTTTGTATACAGTCATCGTTCACGCATACAACAGACAAAATAAAAAAATATTCTCTTCATGCACTCCTTGACCCGGGCAGCCAAAGCAGCTTCATTACAGAAGAAGCTCGAAAACGGCTTAGATTAGTTGGAACAAGAGAAAACGTTAAAATAACTGGCATAAATATTTCTCAATCGATAATAACCGATTCGTGTAGTTTAAATCTTCATTCAATTCGTACAGATTTTTCGTTAAAGGTTAATTGTTTTGTAATTAACACAATCGCGAGCAACTTATCCAGTTTTTTTTTGTTAATCCTAAGGGTTTAGAGATTCCAACTCACTTAAAACTTGCTGATCCTTCGTTTAATATTTCCAGTAAAATAGATATGTTGATAGGCACGGATTATTTCTGGCAATTATTGTGTATCGGCCAAATTAGACTTACCGGTGGTCCAATTATGCAAAAAAAAACATTTTGGGTGGGTTATTTCAGGACCAGTAGTAGCCAGCGCAACATACCACTCTAGAATAGTATTATTTAACGCATTGGAGAGGGATCAATTAACCAGTTAATTAAAGGGTTTTTGGGATATAGAATCGATTAACTCTTCTCCACCTCAATCGGTTTCAGATGCTCGTTGTGAGCAACATTTTTGTGAAACAACTCGGCGCGATATAAACGGTAGATTTATTGTGAATTTTCACAAATTTTCCTTTAGCGATACATTGGAGAAATTGGGAAATTCGTACAAAGCCGCCAAGTGTCGTCTTTTTAGCATGGAAAGTAAATTTAAAAAATGTCCGGAGTTTGGTAGCGAATATAAGAGTTTTATGAAAGAATATCGCGATTTGGGTCACATGCGTAAGTTACAGGATCAGGAGAAACCGATCCTTGTTATTATCTACCTCACCACGGGGTGATTTACGAGATCAGTGTGTCTATGAGACTTCACATGGTTTTCGACGTATCTTGTCCTATCTCTACGGGTTATTCGTTAAATAGCTTGCAACTTGTCGGACCTGCAATCCAACCAGATTTATCTAGTGCGCTCGTAAGGTTTCGAAAATATGGATATGTAGTAGCCGCCGATATAAAGAAAATGCATCATGCATGTTTCAGTGGCTCCCGCTCAAACGCGTTTCCAGAGAATTTTGTGGCGTGATTCGGAGCTGAATCCTATAGAAACCTACGAATTGCTCACGATGACTTACGGTACGGCATCCGCGAGTTTTTTGGCTACTCGCCGTTTAGCTTGGGCTGGAGTGTACAAACCCAGAAATTTCAAAAGTCATCACCACGCATTTTTATATGGACGATTTATTGACCGGCGCGAATTCGACTGAAAAACTTAGCGCGGTAATTACACAAGTTCGATCTAAGCTACACGAGGCTGGTTTTGAATTATATAAATGGTCATCAAATAGTAAAGAAATCATCAGCGAATTTACTAATTCCTCGGAATCGGTTAATTTGGGCCGTTATGAAAATACCCGCACATTAGGTTTGCTGAGGGGTCCCAGAAGCAGAGGACAGCTTTCGATATAAAATTCGCGAAGAAAATTGTACACGGGTAACGAAGAGGACTATATTGTCTGACATTGCGCAAATTTTTGATCCGTTAGGGTTTTTAAGTCTAACTACGGTGTCCGCTAAGATCCTCCTGCAGGAAATTTGAAAAACCGGGTTGAGTTGGGACAAGTCTTTACCTATTGAAATTTACTCTAGTTGGCGCAAATTTAGGGAACATTTGCATTTTATTGAATTAATTCGTATGCCGCGATTTATTTCACTTCCATCTCCACATTCGGTGCAGGTGTTCCGAAGCGTTGATTAAAGCTTACGGGGTTTGTGTGTACCTTAGAACGATCGAACATGGAAACGTCGCGGTGCGGTTGATTTGCGCGAAATCAAAGGTCGCGCCGAATAAAATTTTAACTGTGTCGAGACTTGAATTAATAGGCGCAAAATTACTGGTTGATTTGGTCGATAAAGTTAGAACTTCTCTAAATTTACAACTTGCGAAAACGGTCTACTGGACGGATTCAAATATAGTTATAAATTGACTTTCGATAGAGCCTTGTAAATTACAGGTTTTTGTTGCGCATCGTATTGCGAAAATCTTAGAAAAAACGGTTCGCGATGATTGGAGATACGTACCTACGTAAAACGGTAAACATCTGGCCGACCAGATGTAGTGAGGTTGTGTCCACTGCTGACAACTTAATAACACAACACAAACGTCACTTTAGTTTTAAATTTAATTTGTTTTATTTTTCTCTTTATTATATATTGTTTTTTTTTCTTTTTGCTATTGTAACTTAATTTTGAAATTAATATTTCAAGGCGGGCGGTGTTAAGAACATTTCAATTTAATTTTTATTTTATTTCAATTTATTATCATGTACGGGTTGTTGTCTACCCAAAAGGAGTTTCATTTTTATTTTTCTTTCTTTTTGTGAAGCACACGTGCAGCAAAATTTTCTGTAAATAAAAAACTTATTCCACACTCGCTCTTAACATTCGCATTCGTAATTCGTCGCTCGATTATACGTAACAATAAAATATTCGTCTCTTATCACAAAATTCTAAGTTGTAAAAATCAAATTCAATTTATTAAGTAAACGTACAAAAAATAATTGCGTTTTATCTACAACAAAAAAAAGATGTTGAGAACCAGTCGTAATGAAATTATTCCACAATAAGTGAAACTAAAACAACTAGCAATAAACACAATGTTTAACAATGATAATTCGTTACTAATACTAATAGTGATAACATCTCTTAAATTTGTAACAATATAAGGACTATGCCACAAGTAAATATGTCCACATGACAGTGAGAGGCGTGCGTGTTCATTATCCGGACTAAATGAAAGCTAAGATGTATATCCGAAAATAAACGACCAATCCTAAAGAGTAATCCTCCACGCGTTTGATAAGGATGAATATAAAAGCATAATTCACTCACCAAATCCGAAGCATCCGAGAAGTTGTTGACCAATTTATACAAAAACAATAAATCTGAGCTCAATCTCCGCTGATGCAACAATATTGATTACAACAAAGCCGAAACTATCTTACCAACACACTGAACACATTTTCTTAAGGACATTAATGTTCATATCGATTGTTACATGATAATTATAAATACGTCTTAAATTTAAATCATCTTGTTTGGAAAGTATTGAAAAGATTGCATTATACGTATTAAATGCTTTGTAATATGCATGTAACGGTATAAACAAAAACTATCAATAGCCTTATGTCGCCCAATATAAAAATAATCACGAATAATTAACTGTTTATTGCATGCTACATCATCAAATATAAAAACTGAATTTTCATTTGCTTTCGAAGGACGCATTATGTCATCACTGTTGTTATACGCATAATATCCTAAACCTTTTATAGGTTGCAGTAACTTTCTTATATTTAAATTTGGTTTGATACAATGACTTTGAATACACATATACATTTTGAAATGATAATCCATTACGATCATGTAATAAGCTAATTATCAGATTCATTTTACCAGAGATGGAAGGTCCGCATATTATACAACGTAGATTATTTGGAAATAAATAACTATTCTTTCTGTTTTCCGGTGAAAGATTATTAAATTGTCTTGTTACATTATCAACGTTTAATGTGTAAGATTGTTTCATCACTTTCATGTTTATAACATAACTGACTCTTATATAAGTCTGAGTTTGAATATATAGTGTTCATTTACCTGTTGAGCATTGAAGTGATTGGTCGATCATGAAGAAACGAGCAAGTAGAAAAGAAATTTCTTTGAACAAACCTCTCAAAAAGTGCAAAAATAAAATTAAAAAAGTCAAGGACTGTTTGAAATCTGCTGCGAAGTTGTCTTTTTGTGCCGTAAAAGGTATTGCCAAAAAGAACCCTAGTTTTAGAATTATTACGATTCCTAAATGCAGTGGTATACTTCCGCTCGCTGGTTTAAGTGCATTAGGAGCTTTAGCAGGCGGCATTGCTTCAATTATAAGTGCCGTCAATAAATACGCGGCGAGTTTGGCTTATCGGCTCCAAAACTCCAAAATTTTTATAATTTCTTTTTAATTTTTTATAATTTCAAGAGTGCTAGAAATAGTGTCATCACTAAATATAATCACCATCAATATCAAATCTACAGCACTAGTAATGGTGGTTATTTACGTTTAAATTTCTTATCACCAGACACAGTATAGTTCCAACAATCAAAGGAAGTGGCGTTTGATTTGATAGGAAACGCATCTGCTCTAACAGCAAATTATCACCCTTCAATACAACTGAATTCTATGTATCAATATGAACTGGCACTGGTAAGCTTTGATGGTTATAATTAGAGCTGTGCATTATATGCACGAAAAAGAAGTGACATATGCGCATATATATGCATGCATTTTGTTAATTATATGCATTCCTAATTACAAAATATGCACACATATGCAAAAAATTTCAAGGAATAATAAACTCCCTTTTCAAGTTTGTTTTCAAAGGTACATATGTAACACTATACACTGTGTTCAATAATTATCGAAACCTAATAATAGTATTGCGTGCATTGCAACGAAAATTCCTGTTATTTAAAATAATTTTTATTGTATAAATTGAAATGAATGTTGAGGAAAGTGATTATTTGATTATTAAAAGTGAATTAGAACTGTTACCTTATTAATATTAAAGTAATATTAGTTAAGTAAGTTACGATTATTACTGAACACACTGTATAATACCTTGATATTGACTATATTGATAATACACAACAATTATCATATAAAATATTCAGAAGGTGATTGTGACATCTTGTTGTGTAACTTTATGTCAAATATTTTCGTAAATAATCTAGAAACAATCTAAATTTTGGATCTCTTATTTCAATTAATGCAAGACTTCAAAAAAATAACATATATTCAAATAAAATAAGTATATAAATAAGTACATAAACTCTAACATTAAATTTCTTTGTTAGTTATATTGCAGAAAATATTGACGATTAAATGCTTTTCTAAATTTTTTAACAAAAACGAATGTCGTCGATCAGTAAGGATTTGTTTATATGAAGAAAAGCGTCTTTCTACATCGACCGAAATAATTGGGGCGTATTTTAATTTGGAAATTAAAGAGGGATCTATTGCACCCCTTCTTCAACGTTTCCTTGGGGTATGTTTGAAATTTTTTGAAGAAAATTAAAGCCCTCGTTTTTTCTTAAAAGATTTTCTAATTTCTTCTTAATATTTTGTGCAATTCTTTCTTCTTGCAATTCAATCTCAATCATTTGTATGGATTCTGTTAGTTCTGAACATTGAGTCTCCAGCTTATTTAATAGTTCACAAATAAATGAATAATTTGCTTTAACAAAAGCCAAATTTTGTGGTAGGGTTGAAGTGTTGCTTAGAATAAGTTTGCAGTCTCGTATAGCTATAGAATCCTCGGAAGAAAAGGAATTTACAACTTTCTTTATACCTTTGAAATTATCAGTGTAAAAAGCAGCTGCATTGAGCAAAGTACCCCATCTCGTTATTACTGGTTGGGGTGGAAGACGTAAGCCGGGTAAAATATTTTTGTAGTGGTCGATACGCAATGGCGCTTTCACAAATATTTTTGTTGTGGTATTCACCAAATTATTAATGTCTGGGAAAGTGTTCCGTATTTCTTCGGCAATTCTATTGACGCCATGGGCCAAACAGGTAACATGCATTAAATTGTTATAAAACATTTTTAAATTTTGTGCTGATTTCACCATCGGCGCCATCAGTCAACATTAACAACACTTTGTCACTTGGAACAGCTTTTGGTAGATAGAACTTAATCAATACATCATTTATAAATTTTGAAACAGATATATTGTTTACTCTATCTAATTCTTGTACCCCGATTAAATATGATTTGCTAGAAAAATGCTCATTTAATGTTCCAATTAGCAAATTTGCAATATATAGTCCAGTAGAATCGGCTGTTTCATCTACAACAATATATATGTGGTTGTCGCCTATTATTTCCTTAATTTTGCTCATGGTGCTTTCAAATACTTTTTCAATATATGTTCTCATTAAGGTAGTTCTGCTGGGTATCTCCATTTTTGTATATTTTTCCAAAAATAATGTAAATGTTGGATTATCTAATTCTGCCAGTGGTATATTTAAGCTCATTAATGTATTACATAAATCAAAACGAAAAGATTCTTTTTCGACATGCTTTGAAGTTGATGCAAAGGATTGAGACAATATAAGCTGTGTTGTTGATTTGCAGTTTCTTTTATGTAAATTTGTACCGACATGCTGTGTTATTTGAAATTTTTTATCGCAATGTATCTAAAATTACATCAAATTTATGAATTTGCAGTATATGCATATGTCGTACTTACCTTTTTACTAGTGTGTACAAAACACGTTATCATCAATCAAAATAAGTTCAGGATATTCTTTAATCCACATTGATATTAACGAATTCGATTTCGGCATGTTAGTTATACTAATTAACTTAATCACAAAACCTCGATGAGAAGACCTCGATTTACGCGCAAGTTACTCTTATGCAGAATAAGGCACACCAATACTACGTAGCTGAGTCGCCGCTACCGGTTCCTTATGGCTAGCGTCGCCGTCGCGTCGCCATTGCCTCACTGTTGCCGTTACGTCGCGACGTTTATAAAATTTTGTTTGACGAAAGATTAAAAAAAAAAACGTAAATATGCTCAAATATGCAATGTTTCAATTAATATGCATGAAAATGAAAAATATGCAAAATATGCAAATTAAACATAGATTCAAATGATTTCTCTTTACGTAATTCGTGAAGATAAACAACATTTTTTTCTTCGCATATTGATATTACCAAATATGCATTTTCCATATAATCACAGCTCTAGTTATAATTCAATTCCAAATGAATTAAAAATCGATAATGTGTTGATAACATTACCAAGAGAATCTTGTGAATGAAATCATACTTCGAATGCTATTAATAAGCAGATTCAAAGAAAAGAACATTAGTGATGTGACGTTTAGCCTACAAGCAAATGAGGACACACTTCAAGCAGAGATCGCATGTAACAAAACTATTAATTTTAATGTAAATAACTCGATCTCAACAATATTAGGATTTAATAAATCTGATCTACTAGATTTAGGGAAATCCCCGTACAGTCCTCGAAATATTGTAGATATATTTAAAGTAAATTCTATACAAGTACAATGTAACATAACGCATGGCGCTTATCACAATGCCATACCTGCGCACAATATCTACTCATTTTCCCTACAGTACCTAAAGGATATAAAATATCAGAAACTCCTCACAATTTAATATACAGGGTGCGTCAGCTCAGCTCCCGTCTTCTATAGCTCAGTTATTAATTAAGTTAACAGTTTGATAGTTTAAAAGCCGCATTACAGGAAATAATTTTTGTTTATATAGGCTGTCCCAAAAAAGCGCGACCCCATAATGATATATTTTTTAAATGCACGATATATCTTTTCTCACATTTTTTTATGCCTACACTCCTTTAACATTTTATTGAAATTGGCTGACTGATAGCAGCACAAAAAAATAGAAACGAAAAAAAAAAACGCATTTTAAAAAGCGACGCGCTGCTTTTAAAAATTGATTAAAATTGTCCCATGAATAAAATTTTATGACAAACTTATTAAGTAAGGTCTAGTAGTTTTGTTAACAAGTTCTATTGGTTCCAATTTATACAGGATGGCCAAAATCTAGTGTCAAAAATTCCAAACTTTAAAGCAGATTATCTTTCTTATTTTAAGTTTGACCCTCTACATATTTTTGTATTAATCGATACAGAATTAAAAAACAAAAATATTTTGTAACAACCCCATCATAATTCTTGACATTTAAAATGTTATTCGCAAAAAACTAGTATTTCATCTATTCCAACGGCAATCTTAATCAGTAAAAATCGATAGTATGATAAATAATTTATTTTGTAAAAAAAGTACAGCATAAGTAAACAATTATTGAAGTCCCATCATGTTGTGGCCACATTTCTGCCCTTACAGCTATGGGTAAGTTTTTACATAAATTAAGCACTGATTTTGCAAGAAATAAGGTAACAATGTTTAAAACATTTACATTACAAACGTCAAAATATGTTTTTTTAGTCAATTGTTTACAATAGCCACGCAGATTTTTATTAAATTTGCCGTTGGAATAGATGAAATACGAGCTTTCGGTAAATAACTTTTTAACTGTTAAGAATTGTGATGGGTTTGTAATTAGAAAATATTTTTGTTTTTTAATTCTGAATCGATTGACATAAAAATATGTAGGGGATACAATTTAAAATAAGAAAGATGACATGCTTTGAAATTTGAAAGTTTTGACACTACATTTTGGCCAGCTGTATAAATTTGAACCAATAGAACTTGGCTAATAAAATCGATTTTTCAAATACGATTTTTTCGTTTTTATTTTTTGTGCTGCTGTCATTTAGCTGATTTCAATAAAATCTTAGAGGTGTGTAGGCACCTGTAACCGTAAAAGACACCCAAAAATGTGAAAAAAGATATATCGTGCAATTTAAAAAAATATATCATGGCGTCACACATTTTGGGATAACCTATACAATCAAAAATAATCTCCTGAAATGCGGTCTGGGATACAGTATAAGCTCCTCTATATATTAAACTCCTAGCTTAATAACCGAGGTACAGAAAACGGTAGTTGAGCTGAATGACCTGTATATGCCTTTGAATACACAAGTAAATAATAATATTAGCCTTAAAATAGTTGATCGAAATGTATTGTTGATTAATTTTAGAGGAGAAGTCATCAAGATACATTTGAAGCTCTGTAATAATAATAATGCTTAAGATTAAAGGTAATATAAACACACAAAATCGTGCCTACATGGCTAGTTCTCTTTACACCGTGAAGCAGTTAACACCTCAAATGAAACAATTTCTTGAATCATTGGGATTGCAACTAACAAAATAATATCAACATGAGTATCTCTAAACGTCTCAAATAAAGTAGAATTTGATAATTCACTGATACGGATTCAGTACCACAATACTCATTAAATTCTTTTAACAATAGTAATGAAATACGTATTACGATTGAACAACAAAACATTTACACGTTGCCAAGTCAATCACGTATTTACGTACAAGGGAAACTACTGAAAAGTGATGCAACCGTTGATAAAGATGCTAGAATGGCAGTAAATCCAATCAGCCATATGTTGAGTGAAATACGATTTGAATGTGGAGGGAACGTAGTCGACAGAGGAAGAAATCCAGAAATAGCTAGCACATTAAAAATCTTTGCTCATTAACAAGATCAGAATACCGTCATGCCTTTCTAAGAGATTTTCGACGTAGAAGTTCCTGTTGTTTATTACTTTACTACACTCAAACATATCACACATATATATTGATAAACAACTCGTACAGTTCTTGTACAGATGTTAAGGACCACTTACAGTCGAAAAAGCATATTTGCAACCGATCAACTGCAAGTTTTTCACGAACAGTTGATCCTTTTTTATAAAACCTAGGTCCGATGAACAATACAAAATAAATGCAGCAGAATTGACTAAACAATGGATGCATTTCAACCACATTATATAATTTTCATTTTATATTAATGATGTAATATTTGTAATTTACTTTTAATAAATAAATAAATAACCACTCCTCCAACATTAATTTCAATCTCCAGATTAAAAATTATTTTACATAACAGGCATTTTCGGGGTCACAAGAATACTAATGCTGTGATATTGGTTGCATATTTTTCGGGTATAGTAATTTATGAGTACTCGATATCTAAATGAAATTTTAAAAACAAAAACTTTCACAGAAACGTTTTCAGTAATTTAGATGGGTAGATTAAATGTTATCTACATTAAATCTATTTACGTTAGCCTAGCAATTTTAGAATATATCCAAGTTATATATGTACGAATTTCATTATGACTTTTTGAAGCTCAAATATGAGAAGAATGTTAAGGTGTGTTATATGGACACTATAACGATAGTTATATCATCTTCATAACTACGGACGACTTGTATTCGGACGGTTAATAATCATAGAGATCGATTCGATACGTGTAACTATAGCTTGGATAATAAGTATGGGATCCCTCTGAGAAATAAAACCATCCCCGGCCTTATGAAAGATGAGAATGGTGATAAAGTGATGGAGAAATTTATCGAGTTAAGGTCGAAAATGTACTCAATACGGGTTAATGGTGGGCAGCTAATAAAAAAATCGATAGGGGTAAAGAAGTCGGTGATTAAAAAACAAATAACATTCCGCGATTTTGAAAACTGTCTTTCCCTTAATTACTTTTGGTAAGTACTGTTACGGTTAAGTACTGTTGGTGTTCGCTCCACGATGGATATTGACAAATTAGACAGATTGTTATTTATTTTACGACAATCTGCAACAAATCTTAAGACATAAGATAATATATTTTGGATATTACTCAAAGAAGAATATCTCTCCATCAAGGTAAGTATGAAATTCTCGATTTCAATTATTGGATTGACAGAAACAACTTGCTTTTCTTCCAGTAGTTCCTCCTCGCATGCTGACATCAATTGATTGGGCCAATGGGAACATGGAAGTGATAACCAATCAGGTTCGTTCCACCATAATTCACACGCAATCATCTCCGAAGGAAGCAATCCTCTAGATCCAGGATCAGCGGGATTCTCAGCTAATGACACATGATACCATCGATCACCATATATGATGTCCTATACTTGTACGGTTTGCGATGAACGTCTTTCAGCGATGTGGTGAGGATTTAAGCCAGCCAAGAGCGATCATTCAATCACACCAGGCAGAAACTTTGGGTTGGATAATACTCGATATATTTGACAAGACAAACTTCGCTATATCAGCCAACAAAACAGCACCGCAAAACTCCAGGCGAGGTAGGTTCCACGACCACTACTCTCGTCGTTACTTGTTGCTGCCACAAGGGATTCCCTTCTTTTACCACTGTTCTGTGGTAGTATCCTTCTTTCCATTTCCTGTTCACTAACCTTTTCCACTCGTCATATGTTACCGCTCCGTTTATCTCTTGTTCTATCATTCTTTCTTGTGGCCTCTCATTTATCTCTTCCTCTGTTTCTTTATGTTATGCTTTACCTTTCCTTCTCCCATTCCTGTATCCATTCTTTCGTTTCTTTTTTGTTGAATATGTCCGCTTGTCTTCCTAGCATCTGTATTACTTTCTTGATCTCCCTCTTTGTATTTTGTTCTACATTTTGTTTTAATATTTCAATCAATTTCATAATATTTTCTATTCCCTTCTTCACCGTCTTTGCTTCTTCGTTGTCTGCTTCTTCGATTTCCATTTCTTCGTCTATTGAATCTTCTCTTCTTCTTTTCATAGCACCACTGTCCCAAGACTAGGATCTTACCCTTTGTGGTGTCTCGCTCTCCAAGTCCATTAACAACCAAACCTGTTCTTTTTGTGTTCCCTCTTTACCTTCCCTATTACTCTCACTCTTTTCTATTATTGTTTTGTCTAACTCTTCTCCTGGCTCATCTTCACTGTTCGAGATGTCCGTATTGGTCGTCGATTGCGATCCCACTTTTGGGGGTGTACGTGCCGTCTTTGTACTTCTGCCCATTATTCTCTGCTACATCTCTTTCTCGATCATCTCGTAACTAATGTTATGTTGCTTGGCTCGTCTTACAGGTCTAACCGTCCTGTCCGAGGCATTCCGTATTTTTCATAATACCATGTTTGGAGATGTCATAGCGCCTTCCGTACACTTACATCACAACACTAACTTCACACTAACACTTAGAACACTAAACACCTACAGACCCATCTAAGATTGGAATATACAACTCCGGTTGAAGGTGAAGATTATATCGATAATATTATAGTCTTTTATTAAATCCATTTTCTTCATCGATAAGTGTTTATTAGGTAAATTAAACTAATGAAAGAACTTCTTTCTTTAAGTAACTTAATTAGATTGGTCCTTCCACCGCGAATTTACCACTACTACTACTATTTATCATTTCATAAACATTAATACTTAAATTATTTAATATTTTAATCTTAACCAAATCTCTTAATGAAACCGGAAATGTTATCCCCGACAAATTAAGGACATAACTATAATGAGGGTAGCTTGTAGTTCGATCTCGATGAAATTCCGCGGGATGAAGAGCTGCCGTCAAACACCACACTAGGCATGCATCGCCCTCATAGTTTTTAATATTGGTGCACGCATGTTTCTCGGAAATTACCTTAGGTAAACGTATATACGATGATCCGAGTATTGGATCAAATTTGTTTATGTTAAGGAGGAAGTGAGATATGGAGAAGAAAGCCTATCCAGAGCCTCGTTCTTGAAATTCATCAATTTGGGTTAAAATTTCCCGGAATATCTCAACATACATCTCATGCAAACCCGTACCCGACGAAATAACTTGAAATTTGCAATTAAAATGTTTCTCAGACATTATCACATCCTCATCTCCAGTTTCATCATACGCAGCTTTCTTATAATTTGCGGGAAACTCAATTTGCACGTTTATTGAGAGACCATATTGATCTGGACTGCCCTCAATCAACCATTTAACAGACCCTTCTGATCGAGTTAGGAACGATGGTATATCATCATCGGGTAACACGTCAGCGATTTTATAGGTACACACTCTACCTTTAAAACACAACTTCAACCTATCGATATAATTAGGTAAATTAAACTAATGAAAGAACTTCTTTCTTTAAATAACTTAATTCGATGATGTTTTTATTTGTTTATCGTTCCTTACATGTTTCGGCCTTGTTCAGCCATCATCAGAGGGTTTCTAAAACCAAATCTATAATTATTAAAGCTAATAACATTATTTAAGTGACATATTTATAACATTTAACATTGAAAAGTCTTAAAATAATCTAAAATTTGTGAAACATTAATGTTATGGCTTCTTTTTCTATTCTATATTAAATAAAATAATTTTTTCAACTTACATCGTCAAAATTTGGAGATATGTAAAATCAAATTTAAAGTTCAATATCATCACAGGAGGAATTTTGTATTTAAATGAAAAATTATTTAAAAAATTATACTAGGTTAAAAACTTTTTTATATTTAAGAGAACACTGAAAGATCAACCATGTTCTTAACAGGAAAAACAAGCCGAACAAAAATTATGCGCATTGGGGTATCCGTTTTCGCGCGCAATTTTAAATTAAATCTTAATCGTTAAAGTAAATATATTAAAAAACACCATATGTATAATACCGTATGTATTCCCGGTTATTGCGGAATCATCGACACGGTCTAGACGATGAAACCCTCGTGTAACCGGGAAATTATTTAAATTTTGAATGGGTATCTAAGGTCTTTATATAATGGTTTGTGTCTAAGCTGTGTTTTGTCGTTGAGATTTTCGAGATGTGGGTTTTTAATCTTGAGGCGTTCTATGTCATAGTTTTCATAAATAAGTAGTTTATAACTTTTTTGAATGTTGTGTAGAACCTTTACGTTATTTTCTTTGTTAAATTCATGGTTATTTTCTATTATATGTCGACCAAAGTTGGAATTGGTGCTTCTTAAGTGTTCTTGTACTATGGTTTTGGTTTTACTCTCCCTGTTTCACCTATATAGAATGCACCACATGTGTTACAATCTATTATCGGATTCAAAAGATTTTACCCCTCACTTTGAACTCGAATAATAGAATAACTACTCCATAGAAAAAATCGAGACCGGTTTCGTTGGACACAAAATTTAATTTTTTATAATGTGGAGAAATTTCAAATTTTTCCTCCCACTCGTATAGTAATTATCACAGGTATAATGAAAAAATGTACCCGATAGCGGCCGCGAAGAAGCTCGACTTTGCGATTTTTTTACTCGGAAACGGTTTGTCGAAAAAATTTTAAATTTCGACAACACATTGCCCAAAGTCTGTTAAACATGCCAGTATAGTTATTTTTTGATTTTTGCTACCCATTTCCAAATAAAAGTACATTATGTGAAGTAGTGATATCTCGATAACCCGTTGTCGTAAACATCATTCCAACCGTCTCATGAAACTGAATAAAAACCTAATCTATATTGTACAGGAAGTGTTCAATACGATTTTATAATTGGAGTTAAATCAATTCGTGAGAAATTATATCCGCGAGTGTGAGGAGACGTGGGAAGGCTTCGACGCGTCTAGTCGGTATTGTGGCGGGGACGAATCATGAAACAGGTAGGACAGGAACGGCTCAAGCGCTCTCTCCAATTTTATTTCTATTATTAGAGAAATATTTTTATTTCTCTATCTAACCCCTTTACGTTATAGTTGTTTGAGTTGGTTCTGAAAGAATTTGCAGAACCGCCCAAAGTCTGTTAAACATGCCAGTATAGTTATTTTTTGATTTTTGCTACCCATTTTCAAATAAAAGTGCATTATGTGAAGTAATGATATCTCGATAACCCGTTGTCGTAAACATCATTCCAACCGTCTCATGAAACTGAATAAAAGCCTAATCTATATTGTACAACAAGTGTTCAATACGATTTTATAATTGGAGTTAAATTAATCCGTGCGAAATTACATCCGCGGGTGTGAGGAGTCGAGGGAAGGCTTCGCCGGGTCTCTTGGGTATTATGAGGCGGAGACAAATCTTGAAACAGGTAGGACAGGAACGGCTCAAGCTCTCTCTACAATTTTTTGAATTTAAACAAAATACAAATCTGTTTTGTACTTATAATTTGTTAGCCGTTGTTCTAGGAACTACTTTAATAAGACAGTGAATATATAAGGAAACTTATTTTCAATACTTTCATAAGTTTACGCTGTTGTCTTCAAAAACGTAAAAGTAATTCTACCGACATGCCTAAGCATTGCACGAAAGAAGTCAAAGAAGTTATTACCAATGTAAGAAATTTTTTTCAACAGGAAAAAGATAAAGGTGAAGCAATAAATGTAAATGCCGTCGTTGCACGAACCGCACAAGCTGTTGGTTATTCGGAAAAAACTGTTAAGAATATAAATAAAGAATGCAAGGAATATGGAAGTATACAATGTCCTAAACAAAAATCTGGTCGCAAAAACATCGATTGTGATGATTTTTTGCAAGGTGTTATTAGACGCATGATATTTAATTTTTACATGGATAGAAAGTTTCCTACAGTAAAAGAATTGTTTTTAAAAATTAAGACCGAAATTAACGACATTTCGATATTTTCTGAGAGTACACTATTAAGATGGCTAAAGATGTTGAATTTTTCATATAAGAAATTACAGAATAAACATATTCTAATGCAGCATCCGAAAATGTCAGCTCAAATATCTGATTTTTTGTTGAATATGGAAAGATATAGAAATAGAGGTTGGAAAATTTATTACACGGATGAAACCTGGTGTGGAGCTAATCACTCGAAAAAGTTTGGATGGGTTGAAAAAGTATCTCCAGAAACCATGGACACATTCGATCATTACCGTGGAGGAGTACAAGAAATAAACGGTTATAGAGGAGGAATTGTGCGACCATCTGGCTCTGGACAAAGAGTGATAATTTTACATATATGTAGCGAGTAGTATAGCTAAGGGGGTTCTGGGACCGAGAATGCTCGATGGCATGTCGGTGGTAACTTGGATGGACAGGGGGGTTTACCACTCTTCGGCAAGGTCACCGGAAGCTGAAGAACTACCCTTATGGCTGAAGAAGTACGGTGAAGAACTACCCCGATGGCTGAAGAACTACCCTAATGGGTGAAGAACAACCCCCGGGTAGCTGAAGAACTACCCTTAGATGAAGAACTACCCCTGTCTCACCTGTCTGAAGAGTTACCCACTGTCTCACCTGTCCGAAGAGCTACCCCCTGTCTCACCTGTCCAAAGAACTACCCCTTGTCTCACCTGTCGGAAGAACTACCCCTGGCAGAAGAGCTACCCTCACCTGGCTGAACCACCTGGGCGGCCCACCCCGGCCATCTTGATGAGTCAAACCAAGGTCAAAGGTTAAAACCAAGGTGACGTCAATTGATAAGAGATTAAAAACAAGGTGACGTCAACCGATAAGAGATTAAAAACAAGGTCAAAGGTCGTGACAAAATAAAAGAAAAATTTGTTTTCATTTTCTTTATTTTTATTTTAACTTTGATATGAACCTAGAAATGATTTACATTTTGAACAATAATGATCGATATTCATACAAGAGTCTATAAAATACGGAATACAAACGCAAGGCCAAAATCTGTAATTTTAAAAATATAATAAAAATAAAATAACGTATAAAGTTTCTTTCTTACCCAAATACACATAAGAGTAAGGTAAAAAGATGAGTTCTGTGTGTAGTTTTTGTTTTGGTATATGTAATCCCTGTATGAGTACATTTCGGACAGAGAGTGATTTGAGATTTCGGACCATAAGAGGAATTCATGAATGAGCATGAATATAAACTTATTTAGAGAATGATGTTATTCGAGAAATTACAGTTACATATATAGGAAGAAAATGACATTTATAAAAAAAATAATATTGCACATCATTATTTATTTTAAATAAAACAAATCTTAAAAATTATATTATAATTTATAGAGGACTATCCTTTAGAATTTCGTAGCACTTAATGTCAATTGGACTACTTTTTCTTTTCCTCCTTCTTTCTTCATTTCTTCTTTCCTGTTCATCTTGTTGTTTATGATTTTGGATTGATGTCTTGCAAAAGCAGAAATTTTTTTCACATACATTACACCATATAGTGGGCATGATTGCAGAATGAATTGAGAGGAAATCTCTTATTTATACTTTGGTTGGATAGATTTTTTTATAATGCTGATATAAACTTATTTACATTATGTATCATCTTTAACCGGTCACCATTTCGTTGTAAAACTTCTATACGACATTTTTTTAATTTTTCTTTATACTTTTCATTATCAATTTTAATTATAAGAATATTGAATCTCATTTGTTCAATTTCTTTGTCTAATTGATCAATTATTTTTTCATCAGAATTAATTTTTTCGTATGCTTTTAGTAATTTTCCTTGTATAGTTGTAAGAGTTTCATTTAATTCTTTGTTACGTGCTGTTAGAATTACCGTATTATTTACTAATGTTTCTATTGTTGTTGAATTTGGTAAATTTTGACTTACAGATTTAATTTGGTTATAGCAAATGTCATTTAACGTAGGTTCACATTGATCACAACATCTTTCTAAATTGTTTTTACACTTTTGATATATGTTACTACTAGAATTATATAGAGCTTCATAATTCTGATACACAATTTCATATTGGTCCTTATAATAATTTTCTTCTTCTTGACTATTTAATCCATTTATTGATAATAATAGTAGAAGTATGAAAACAATCATTTTTTTTACTCTTGTTTTTCTTGTTGTTATTGTTGTATGCACTAGAACACGATTAAATGATATTAACTATCGTTGCAACTTATATATGTTTTCTTACTTACATGTTCCAACTTGTTTTTATGACGTCATATCTTGTTTATGTGTTTATTTTATTTTATTTATTTATTTTATACAAGTAGGGAGCCAACACGGGACGAACCCAAAAAACGTGGCTCCACGAAATTAATACAAAAAACAACAAATATTTAAGGTCTACATCGAGAAAATTAACAAAATTAAAAAAAAATAATAAAAAATTAACAAAAAATAATACAATTAAAGCGAAATAAAAATCAAATCAAATTCAAAACAACGAAAACGAAAAAGCATGCTAAATTACAATAAAATTATCCATATTTACGTAAGCCTAAAAATAAATAATTACTATAGTAAAGACTCGCTAGTAGAGACGATGGCGTTACGGATAAGGGACCTATATAGTTGTCTGCTAAACCGGAACAAATCAATGCCGAGACGGTCCACCGTTCTCTCCATTCTAATGATTGGCGAGTTTCTGTATGCATTTGTGCGCATCGTGGGCGCATAAAAAAGAAAATCATACCGAAGCTGACGAGGAGGAACATGGAGATCGACACGTGATAAAAGATAGAATGAATCACAGTGGCCATTTAACAGTCTGTACAAGAATAGAGCATCAGTAAGTACTCGTCTCTGACGGAGGGTGAGCAAGCCGTACAATCTGCAAGCGGAATTGTAATCTATGTAATTACCACTACATCTATAAGAAAGAAACTTCAAGAACTTCTTCTGAACTTTCTCCAGTCTTTCTATGTGGGAAGAATACTGAGGATTCCAAATAGCGCTGCCAAAGTTTAGTATGCTGCTTATAAATGCATTGTAAATGTTGATTACCGCCTGAGGGTTTGTGAAATCCTCACAAGAACGCATAACAAAACCAAGCATTCTATACGCCCTGTTCACCACTCCATCAATATGCAAACCAAAAGTAAGTTTTTGGTCGAGAGTGACACCGAGATCCCGAATGGACGAGGTCCGATTTAAGACATCTCTACCAAGCAAATAGTCATATTTAATATAATTTTGTTTCCTAGTAAATGTAATTATTGCACATTTAGATATGTTTAATGTGAGATGATTATTAGAGCAGAACTTGTACAGACTGTCAAGGTCAGCTTGCAGTTTGGCACAGTCATCCAGACAACTTACCGGCATAAATATCTTAAGATCGTCAGCATACATAAGGCAGCGACAGTATAACAGAGAGGCAAATATATCGTTCACGTAAATGAGAAACAAAAGAGGTCCTAGATGACTACCCTGAGGTACACCAGACGTAACTGAAAATGACCGTGAACAGAAACCGCCAACGCGTACGACTAGAGTTCGACCCGAGACATAAGAAGCAAACCATTTCAACAGACAGCCAGTAAGACCAATACGTCTCAACTTATCGCATAACAAGTTATAATCAACCTTGTCAAATGCCTTGCTAAAATCTGTATATATTGCATCAACCTGCACATTATTATCCAGGGAAGAAAAAAGAGTATCGGTGTACTCGATCATGTTCGTTTCTACTGAGCGACCAGGGAAAAAACCGTGTTGGTTTATGTGAAGAGAGTTTTTCAATTGGAAAAATATTCTTGAGTACACCAACCTTTCAAATACCTTCCCAAATAACGGCAAGATGGATATTGGGCGATAATTGACGGCCAAGTTTCGGTCGCCAGATTTGTAAATAGGTACAACATTGGCACGCTTCCACATCAAGGGAAAAACTCCAGTCGTTAGAGATAAGTTAAAAATGATTTGTAGAGGTATAGACAGGGCAGAAGCGCATCTGGTAATCAGGATTGAGGGAATGTTATCAGATCCAGGACCCTTATTGGTTGATACCTGACTAAGTGCGAGTTCAACATCGGCCCTACTAAAAGGTTCGATGAGCACTCGGGCACTAGTATCACTTCCCTCGTTAGGGATCTTATGAGAATTGGTCGCGGGTGGAGAAAAAACAGATGCAAAATATTCAGCAAATAATGAACAAATACTGTCACCGTCGGCAGCCGTCTCACCATTAAATTCAATTCGGGAGGGAACACCTGGTGTCCCTTTACGACGCCTAACGTAAGACCAGAACCGTTTAGGATCTGACGCTACAGAATATTGTACGCGATTAATATAATTCTTATAATCTAAATCGATCAAAAATTTAGAACGACCGCGCAATAGTGAAAATGTTAAGTAATCCAATCGATTTCCGTAGCGCTTCCACTTCTTGTGCATACGATTCTTTTCAAGGACGGTACTAATCGTAGATTTGGAGAACCAAATAGGATATTTACTTGTCAAAGTATGTTTTAGTGGGACAAACTTACGAATTGCTGATCGAAGCTGGGTGTAGAAATAATCTACCACAGTATTTACATCAGAAGAGTCCAAGCTAACATGCCATCGAATATTGTTAAGTTGATTTGCAATGTTCGTAAATGAGGCTTTGTTGTAGTTAAAGACAGGGGAGATACGCTCAATCAAATTACTATGTAAGTGAAGGTCAAAAGAGAATTCGATAGTTGTATGGGCGATGTCCTCAGGTATTAAGGGGTTCGACGATATATGGAAATCATTAACTGAAACAAGTCGTGTGAGTATAAGATCAAGAGTGTTATCGTACGCGTTTTTATAATGGTTTAGTTGCTCAAACTCACAGACAGCAAGAGCGCCAAGGAAATCAACTGAACGTTCACTAGCGGATTGTAGGGCAACACAAAAACCCGTATCCTGAATTTTCCATTCTATTTCAGGGATATTAAAGTCCCCACAAATAATGAATCTGTCATTGCGGTGTCGTTCTATAACATCAACGAGTTTAGCGATAAAAGCGGTAAGAGCAGCGGAATCATTCGGCGCAATATAAACACAGCAGATATGAATTTTGTTTACACCCCGACCTATGGTAACGCACACCGCCTCGATATCTGGAAACCAGTCCACTTGATAGGCGGAGGGTATGGAGTTAACGACGCCGATCATAACACCCCCCCCACGAGACGTGGATGCATTAGACCGGTCGCGCCTATAAACCGAGTAAGAATCCGGTAAAACTTCGGCAGAAAAAATACCCGGGTGAAGCCACGTCTCAGTGAGACAGAGAACGTCTATATTATTGTTCAGTATATTATTAAACAACGGAACAAGTTTCGTGCGGACACCGCGAACGTTTTGGTAATAAAACGAAAGAGAATACATTAGGATAAATAGCGTTCAAAGGTAACAGCTTAACCACATAATCAAAATAAAAAAAAAAACAAAAAAAAAGTAAATAAAAATTAGATACGCAACAGGTCTCTTTCCGTCTTTATATGTAGAGCAGGTGATGAATCGTTTCTCCGCAAAAAGATTTTACAGTTCCGGGTCCACACGTAGCGGAAGCCCTTCTCTTTAGCTTGTCTCCTTACATTGGAAAAAAGAGCTTTGTTGTTGGGTGTTAGGTGCTCATTGATAAAGCAACGGTCACTAACATCATCAATTTTGAGGCCCGGTCCAGATCCAGTTAGAGCAGATTTTCTTTTTTGGATACATGCAGCAAGGAAGGAATCCCGCTTCATGCGATTGCAGAATCTTACGACAATGGTTTTTGGAGAGGTATTCTTTTTGTCGAAATGCGGAACACGGTGAATTGCATCTATATCCACAGGTGAGACAGACGAGCCAACATGTTTACCAATCTTATCAAGAACCGATAAAAGGTTTTCATTGTCCCTTAGGGGGACTCCGCCGATTTCGAGGTTATTCCTTCGGGAGTGCTGCTCAGCATTATCCAGTCGAGAGGAGAGATCAGTAACCTGCTCACGTAAACGAGTGTTTTCAGAAGACAGTTTATCCAAGACTTTAACTTTATCGTTAAGGGAAGCCACGGTTTTCTCGAGATCGGAGAAACGTGCACTGCAAAAATTAACTGATTCCATTAAGCCATCATATTTTTTCATCATCTCCGACCGCATATCTCGTAACATTTCATACAGGGAGTCCAGAGTAACAGTCGGTGGCTTGGGATGAGCACCCAAAGCCGCCAACGATAACCTACGGGACACCTCACCAGACGGAGATTTCAAGCGCTGGGGGGCCGGGGATCTGCAAGCAGGACATTTCCAAGACGCTCCGGGCATTGAGAGAAGAGCGACTGACGATCCCTCCAAGCCAGTGCATTTGGTGTGATACCAAGTGCCGCAGGCATCACACTCAACCCCAGGCGACTTCCTCCCCACTCTCTGATGGCACTGCCCACAAGATGACATACCCGAAATATTGAAAAACCTGTTCTTTAGCACGTATAAATCGAAAATGGGACAAAATAAGCACCAAAATTACGACACAGGAAATTTGTTTTTGTTTAGAGACCGTCACTCCAACGGCGGAATTAATATGCTAATACAGTACGACAAATCATAAACGAAGATATTTCGGGCACTTGACTGGATTACCGGCAATATTTCACTCGAAAACAGTTCATAAATCGACACAACAAAATAAAACGTGTGCACATCGGTGCAGACCGCGTAAAACTGGCAATTTTTTTATAACCCCAAGGTTTTGTATCTGTGTAAGAATAAGATACTATTCTCTTATCATCATGACTACTCAACGCTACCTTTTTTTGTTGAATAGTGTAAACATTATGCTTTTGTGACCTAATGGAATTTTGTTCAGTAATAAATGTTTCATTATTAAATAAGCATTGATAATAGTTTTCGAATGTTAATGTTTTTAATGATGATGATTTTACACCTTTTGCCTTTTTACTAACACCAACATTTGATATAATTGTATCAATTTCATTGCAATTTTCCCCTTTCTCAATAAGTTTGTTTTCAAGTTCATGGATTTCTTTTTTAGAAGTTTGAACTTTAATTGCATACATTTTTGATTTCAAACCAATAAATTCAGTCATAACACGACCATTGTTTTCATCCTTCATCAAACCTATTACTTTTTTGTTTTTTTGTGGAATATTATAAACATTGTTTGTTGGATAGTCTGATGTATCGAAACGATCTATATCTTTTTTAATTTCCTCATAAATATCTGATGTAAAGAAATGATAAATTAAACTATCAGTATCGGTATATAGTAATTTTGCATTACATCCGAATTTTTGTAGGACATAATTGTAGTGAAAATCGTAAAGAAATGTTTTAGAAATATCTAAAATTGCCATTCCAACGTATATTGGTTTGTTAAAGTGAATTTTAAACCTTTTCATTTCAATAAGAATTAAATCCGAATCAATAATTGTACAATTACTAAAATTTGGTTGAGATATATAATATTTTGCACCATAACGTCCAGACCATCTGTTCACTAATTTAACGTCTCTATATTTTCGAACGTTTTCCATAGTTTTACCAAAAACTGCATTATTCATTAATTTAAAATAATTTTTTCCAAATTCATTTGTACTTTCTTTTCTCATTTCAGTATTTAAATTTATATATTTTGATAGCCAATTACTTTGTGAAAATTGTAATACTTTATGGATTTTATTAATTTTTATACCTAACTTTATAGCTTGTTGTAGATTACGATAGTGGATTATGTAATTCTTTTTTGTAAAAAATGTGGTCATTAATTTAGGAAGTTTTGATTTCGAGCCGGGAGGTACTAAATGTTCTGGACATAATGGTAGATCTTTATGCAATTCATATAGCTCTGTTGGATAAAATAAATCAACTTCGTAAATGTAACCAATAGAACTTTCTGTTGATATATTTTCAATGTTTGGTATTGTATATATATCATCTACCCATTGAAAGTTTCCATACGGTAAATACATTAACATTGCCAATCCATACAAATTATTAATATCGAAATACATTAAATATGAAATATTTTGTTCTATATCAAAATTATCCATATATTTATTGTTTGCTTTTCCATACCGATTTGAACATTGTGATATACCGCCTCTTATTCCTCGCTCAACAAACAATAACATATCTACGTCAGTTAAAAGTTCCAATTTAACATCAGTAATTTTTAACATAGCATCAAAGGCCAAACCAGGTGCTGTACAATAATGTAATGGGTCTAAACCGTACGTGGATTTACATAGTTTTCGAAAGTTTTCAAAAATGTCTGCTAATATTAGTACATCTGTTTTCAGGTACAATTCAGCATACTCTTGTAAATTTCTAACGTTAAACTGATTCCAAACATTCATAGCATGTTGATATTCAGATTTAGATATTTCCTTTTTATTAATATTACTATAAAAATGTTCTATTGATGGTAATTTTGTATCTTCTAGTTTTTCCCAACTGTCTAAATACTCATATGGAAAAACTCCTTTTCTTTGTAACAGTTGAAATTCATCGTGGTTACTACAGAATTTTTTTGTAATAATTTTTTGTTCTTCCGTTAGATATGATGACAATTTATCTAAACTTGAAGCCATGAATCGGAAGGAATCAATAAATTTAAAGTAAACATTTGTATTATTAACATATTTTTTAAATGATATGTAAGTCTCTTTGTTAACTGGTAATAAACAAATTCTACCTTCAAACTGAGTACTAATAGATTTAATTATGAAATGTGAGTCATATCCAGACAAGTTATGAAAGACTATGGGAATTGAATGTGCATCTTTAAAGTTCAAATTACATTTGTTATGTGCAGCACCTCTAAAGGATCCAGTTAAATGACAATGGCCTCTAACTTTTATATCTTCATTTCCAATATACTTCGAACAAATACAACAAATTTTAGAGTTTCTATACATAAGTTCTTCATCTATAGTTAAATTCATCGGAACTATATTTAAAATTAGTTTATTTACATTTAATGCAATTTGTTCCAATTTCTTAGCAAATCAAATATTACAATCTCTACCTGTATAAAGTTCAAACATTGAAAGTGAATCATCAAATGAACATTTTAAATAGAATGCTATGCTAAAGGCTTGATGTTTTTGAAGTCTATTTAGAGTCTTTGTTTTTTTATCGTCATCATATTTTAATAATATACTTTCAATGTCAGCATATATTACAAAAGGGGCATCTAAAGTATGCTTAAAGTTATTAAATTTTAGTATAGAATCTGAAATTTTAGGCAATGTAACTTTTGTTTCATTAACATTAATACAATTTATCAAATGTTGATTTAAAGCAGTTTCGCTCATAAAATGGTTTAAACACCGTTCACATAAATATTTCTTGTTTTTAGATTTGCTAATTTGATTGTACAATAATCGTTGTAAATTTTTAATAAGAGCAAAATGAAAATTTTTTTTATTATATGAAATAATATTGTGGTAATCATCATTATCATCATCATCATCATCATCATTATTATCATCGTCAATAGAAACTGTAAATAGATTAATTTTTTCATTAAAATCATATTTGCTCAAGTAAGATGGTACAATTTCCTTCTTTTTACCATCATTACTTATAGTATATGTATTAATTGAAATGTTATTCATCAATTCAAATTTTGGAATATCTTTTAATCTTATAGGAAATCGAATACCATCGTATTTTAAGATTTCACTAAAATGTGGATACGATGATATTCTTGATACATTTTGGTTTATTGTACATGGATATTTTGCAGCTACAATTGACCAGAGAAAACAATAAACATCATCATTTTTTATGTTAATTACAGCTTTAGTATTTTTAATAAATTGGGGAAGGTCCTGGTAGGTTGAAGTGCCATAACTAATAGGAGAATAGTTATTAATATTGACTTTTAAATGTAGAATTTCATATAAAGCCCATCCGGAATCTCGTTCTTGAAATTCCTCTAATTTTCTCAATATTTTATCAATTACGTTTTCATTATACCAAATTTTTAATTTTGTGTTGTTATCAACTATTTCATTTCTAGTAGTAAAGTGCTTAACATCGGTTTCAAGAGTTTGAGGTTTAATGAAGTTACAATACAATATAACATTTACTTTCAATAAAGATCTTTGAAGTGATTTCTTTATTTGATTGGAAAAACATCTAAACGCTTTTTTAAGGAAAAGTTCAGGATCTACAATATTGTAATTGACAATGATTCCAGTACAAATTCTACCATCGAAACACGATTCTAAATTTTCCCATTTTATATTTCTATTACGTGTAGATGATTTTCTATTCTTTAAATACCGAAATTTATCTCTATAGAATTTCAAATGTGCTAAATTCGATTCAATTTTTAAATAATTAACTCCTGGTAATTTATTTTTAATAACTTTTCGCATTATACACATTGTACTGTTCAATAATTTTATCCAATCAAACAGAATTGTTTGTCAGTTTTAATTATTGCACTAACACGTTTAACTTTAGATACTATATTTGCAGAAAGTTCATTCATGATGAAGTCTATTTAAAAAAATGAATTAAAGTATAATTATAAAAATATATAAAAAAAACTTACTTGTGTTGTTGGATTACGTTTGCTAATAATACTTCGTAACTCACAATTTTTTGTATTATTTTCTTCTTATAGCTAGCTGTGCTGACGTAATAACAAATAAAACGGTTGCTAACATAAATTTTGTAAGAAATCACAAGGTTATCAAGTCAAATGATTTTTTTGAATACATCAGCAAAACATGTTGACGTAAATTGCACAAGGTTATCAGGTCAAATGATTTTTTGAATATATCAGCAAAACATATTGACGTAAATTTCACAAGGTTATCAGGTTAAATGATTTTTTTAAATACATCAGCAAACATGTTGACGTAACTTTTGAATATATCAGTAAAACATGTGATGTAAATTTTTGCAGAGTTGACAAATTATTTATATATAAATTTTCTCGATCGGTTCGATTTAGCATACACTCAGTCACCGAGTAAGTAACTCATCTACCGAAGCAAAAAATAAATAAAATGACTACACCACCAAGCACTTTGTTGGTAACATCAACAGACTCGGTAAATTTACCAATGAAGAGTTTACATGTAGTATGTAAACATTTATTCAGTCGGTAAGTTGTTTTCATTCTCCTTTTTTTTTATTTATTTATTAATAATTCTGAATTAGGTTTGGTTTGAAAGACATGAACTTAAGGGCAAACTGTATAGTAATCAGTTTACTCTACACACCAAAACATGACACATTACAAAAAAAGTTTGGAAACCTTCCAGTTAAATACACACGACTTTCAGTGGAAAATGAGATGGAGGTTCAACTGTTAGGGTCAATAATGAGAAAATATAATTTTGATTTACCTGGTGTAGAGGATGAACCACAGCAACCAAAAATAGAAGGATCAACAAAGCGAAAATTGACGAATATTGAATTTCCTGATGACGATGATGAAATATGTGTTATTGAAGAAGAAGAAATGGATTCTAAAACACATAACTTTAGAGATACAGATTATAAAATATATAAAAAGAAATCCAAGGGTGATGATGATGATGATGATGAACAAAGAAAGGCAAAAGATTTTTTGAAAAGTAGAACATAAGTGCTGGTGGTGTAGTTAGTAGTTAAATTAATAAAACCAATGAGGTGTAGTTAGTAGTTTAATTAATAAAGAAATAAAATATAATACAAATATCTTTTTTATTGCACAAACCAATCATATAATAAATTTACATTAACTAAAGAACAATTTAATGAATTAATCGCATGACCCTGACAATGATAATTAATTGAACAAGTTTTGTTTAATTCTTCAAAATTTGGACAATTAAATTTCTCCAAATTTATTATAATATTTAACGAAACAATTTTCTTCATACGATTCACTTTGTTGAGTCCTTTAACTAAAATAATACCATCACCAACAATGTTTTTTACATAACTATTTATTTCATCAGCTTCGATGATCCAAAAATTGTGTTCGTTATCCAGATTATGATACCAATTTAATCCATGATAGTTGCATTTTAACCATTGAAAATGTCGTTGAATTTTATTGTTGAACCATGATACTTCATATGGTAACCGTACGAAGGTATGGTATTTAATATTTTTACTAACATCATAAACTGCCAACTCTCTAATATATATTTCACTTTGTCCATATTGAAATCCTTGAAAGTCTATGATAAACATTTTTTTTTTCTTATAAGATCTTCACCACACTAGTTAACGGATTGTACTTTATAAGTCGATCGTGTAAAATAAGACAGTATGCAGTTGTTTTGTCGGGAACGTTTTGAGAGGTTTCGAATTCCAACCGAATATCTACTGCACCAGTCTTCACAGCTTCAGATTGATGACTGCAATCTATAATTACAAACGGTCCAAAGTGTTTAAAATTTGATGGTGAAAGACAAGGTTCTGCCCCACCATCATTTCCATTTTTAAAGTAGTAGGATTTTTGAAATTGTGCATACATTTCATATAGGATAGCCCATTGATTTTTTTCAAAATTTAAATTCATGTTATCATAAGGATAGACGTCAGAGTTTAAATATAACTTAACATTTGTTAAATTACAATCATCGAATTCGCTAATTTGTTTACTAGCAGAATTTTTTCTATCTGTTTGTAATGCAAAAATTACAAATCGTGGTTTTTCTAATTGGCTAGTCGTTTTTACAGTCCATGTATGTCTTGTGCTCGCTTGTACTAGGGGGAGTTCTTGTAATTCCCAACTTCTAAATGCCACCTCTAAATCTCTATCAATATATTTCATAAGACGTAGTTTTTCAATATCTGCTACAACAACATGTGGCATTTTCCACATAATCTTATTAATTTCAATTTTAGGTTTATCGGTACCCGTAACGGGGACATTAATAATACAATTGAGATCTGTATTACTTCGTATTAATACAAGTTCTTGACGTACATTCATAATAATTTTCGGAAAATCTTCAGCAAATCCTAATAACATTGACAAGGGAATGCATACACTGAAATAACCATTTTTATTAGTTATTTTTGGTAATTCTGTGGTATTCCAACCGGCATTTTCCAATCTAATACATTGATTTGCTGTATAAGATGCAAATGTTTTTAAGGTTGTTGTTATACCAGGATTACGAGTACGATCGATTGCAGTTCCAGCTAGTTCATAACGAATTTCCTCAAATAAAAATGTAATACCATTATTTACAAAGTGCAAATCCTTACTAATCGTTTTTCCATCATCCTTTAATAATCTACCTTCTATATACAAATAACTTTGTGAAGGTAATGTATACACATCTTGTGTTTGAATGGGAATACGTATTTCATCATTATTATTAAAACTAGTTGCAGCATAAGGTTGATGAGTGTGGTATTCAAAATTTACAATTGAATTATCTGATAAAACACCTTCACCAACTCTCAAATTACTGAAGCTCATTGTTTTTTTCTAAATCGACAAGCACACAAGAACAACAATCCTAACAGTCTTAAAATAATTTTAAACCAAAAATCTACCGTTTTATTTTCTTTGAATTTTAAATCCCAAAGAACGTAAAAATTTTTTATTAGATGCTGAACACTTTCAACTTTCTTTTAACACTGCTTGTTTTATGGTTGTAATGTTGTTTTTTATTATTTTTTAGAATAGAATAGTAATTGTTCTGGTTATTTTGATACCTAAACACCATTTCTAGATACACACTTTAAATGAAGTCTTACTGTTACCACTTCACCATTAAAATTAATCAGGTTTCCATCTTGGTCAGTTAATTTAAGTATACTTTCACTAATATACCTGGTATTGATTGGTAAATAGATAACATTATTAGGATTTTCAACAATTTTTGTACCTGGCATTACTGTTGGGTAGAATACATGTAAAATATGCATTGGATGATCATTACTGTAGCAATTTGTTACCAAATTACATTCCACATTAATATTATTAATTTGAAAAATATTTACAGGTTTATCTGATTCGTGTCTAATATCCTTGGGTAATATCTTATTGTGAAATCCTAATAAACTTCCAATATTGTTTGGTTTCGTGAAATCTATCTCTTTATTACATTTAATTTCACTTTTCAATGTATTTCGATTTATCCAAATACGTAGAGTTGTTTTTGAGGTTGTTTGTTTAGCCGTTTTTTCTACTTCATCAATATGCTTCTGTATATAATTACTGATATCATCAATTTCATATAATCCTGCAGGTAATGTAACCTTCTTATTACCATCATAATAAAAATTATTGTTTGAAACGTCAACGTTTGGAATCGAATTATAGCTAACGAAATTTACTAGACCTATTACATAGGTATCTTGATCATTTAAAATAATCGGTGGATATATTTTACTACTTAGGATTGAGGATCTCTGATGAAATGTAAACGTGTATGACATTTTTTAACACTAAGTGTGAAATGCTAAAGAAACGCAATTGTCTATTCTATTTATACAATTTATTTAATAAAAACTTTATACATAGGTGACCACAATTATAAGATGGTTTCTTTAAAGTTTGATAATTTGTATAATTATAGAAAATTTGTACATTTCCGTTTGATTTAAAATAGTTTTGAACTTCTTTTGGAGGTCGAAGGTTACCATATGAATCAAAGTAAACAATTTCATTTCCTCTTTTTTTATATGCAACCCAATGAGTTCCAGGACCACTAGTATTATCCAAATTAATCACACCATTTTCATATTTTTTTCTTATTTTACGAGGAAGTTGATCTTTCATGAAAACACCACGAAAATGTTGTATTCGAAATTTTTTTACATAATGTTTTATATCTATATCTGTGAGTGGTGCTCTTTTCATTGTCTTGTATACCTTCGTTGTGCTTCTATTGGATGCAAATAGAGTCCTAATCCCGTTTTGTATGGTTTTAAGTATGCACCCTTTCCTATTGCTATTGCTTCCATTGTTTTATTATGTCGTTGTGATTCTACTAAATCCTGTTTTGCCTGTTTTGCTTGATTAATAGCCTGTGCAATTTTTGCTGCACCACCACCAAGTGCTCCTAGTGCACTTAATCCAGCAAAAATCGGTATAAGTGGTAATACACCACCGGTCTTAGGAATCGGTATTATGCGTTTTTTCTTATCTGTTTTCATTTTTGATTTAAATTTTCTACTCGCTTTACTTGCAATCCGTATAGCCGTGTTAATATCTCTGGGTTGATCTCGAATAATACGTTTTTTTATTGTACTAATCACCTTGCCCAATTGATTACGGATTTTCTGTTTGGATTTACAATTTTTTTTCATCTTAAAAAAAATATTCGTCCAGTCACCAATAAGGATGAAATAAGACTATGGAATTTTGAGTAATGTAATTATAATATAACTATTGCTTTATTCTTTTTTTGTTATCATCATCATCATCTTCATCATCATCATCATCTTCACTATGTTTACGTTTCAAATTTATTTTAGTCCTTTTTGCATAATTTATACTATCATCCGATTCTGTCCGTAAACGTTTTACACCACATTTAACCATTTCATTTAGTTTAATTTTTTTATTGTCATCAATATCTTCAATTTCATTATTACTTCTTTTTCGTTTATTATTAGTATTAATATTACAATCATCCACATCCATATGCTCCACATCTCTTTGTTTTTGTTTATTTAATACTTGTAACATTGCTGGAGTTAAAATTTCATTTACCATGTTTGTTTTCCCTTTGTTAATTTTTTGCTTTCTGACTTTTGGTTTTATCGTAGGTTGTTCTTTCAAACTATTCTTTATACTACTCTGAACTTCTTCTACAACTTTGATGATTTTTTTAATGTAATTTAAATGTTTATTTATAATTTTATCACAGTTATTAATATTATTAGAGTAGCCCATTCCCATTTTCACTTTAGCTCGCATTGCACCTGCAACACCTAATGCTGCCATCCTTTCACCAGCTGTAGCATCTTTAGATTTAAATCGAACCATTGCTCGATCTGCTAATGTGTTATCAGCCTCGTGACGTGCTTTCAAATCCTTATCCAATGTATAAGCTATATCGTGTTCTTTACAAGCTTCATCTAATTTATTTACACCTGAATCACCCCTTTTTAGTCGCTTTTCTAGTTTTGTTCCGGGTCCACAATAATTATAACCAGGTATATGCAGTTCAAACGGTAAAGCATTAATAACGCTATTTACCAATCCGCTTCCTAAATATACCTTCATTATACTTCACCAGTCAATTGCACATTAATAAATAGAAAGGTTACGTGTTTATTTTGTTATTTTATATTCAACAGTTTCGCGTACAATGAAAGTAGTACCACAAAAAGTTTCTTTGAGTGTTGAAAATCACGATTGTGATGCAGGTGAAGTTAAAAACAAAAACAAACATGGAATACTTTTACCATCAACTATACGGTCAATGATAATTGGTCCATCAAATTGTGGAAAAACAAATGCGTTAATTACACTAATTGAACATAAGAATGGTTTAAAATTTGAAAATATTTATTTGTATTCAAAATCGATCTATCAACCAAAATACATCTATTTAAAACGACTACTAAAACCGATAAAAGGAATTACGTTTAATTCATTTAATACTAACGAAAACATTTTGCATCCTAATGAAGCATTACCTAATTCGATAATGATCTTTGATGACGTTTCTTGTGACAATCAAAATATTATGCGAGAATACTTTAGTATGGGTCGTCATAACCATATCGATTGTTTTTACTTATCACAAACGTATGCTAAAGTACCGAAACATCTAATAAGAGATAACACAAATTTTATTGTCTTATTTAAACAGGATGATCTCAATTTAAAACATGTTTACAGCGACCATGTATGCTCCGATATGGCGTTTGATAAATTTAAGGATATGTGCAATTTGTGTTGGCAGGATGCGTTTCAATTTTTATCGATATTTAAGGATTACCCTTTAAACAGTGGGAGGTATCGAAAGGGATTCGATCACTTTATATTACCATGATAATAAAAAAATAGATTCATTATTACTCTAAACACCATTGTATTTACATAGAAATATGAATGATAAACAAATTACAAGGAGACTAATTGCAAAAAGACGTGATATTAAGAATAAACTTGATATCCTAAAACATGGTGAAATTGTAAAAGAACGAATGTTCTCACCTATTACTAAACAACTGAAGATTATTCAAACAAAATTAGATAAAAAAACTAACACTCAAGCTGATGACAACGATTATGATGAAGAAAATATAATATCGTCCACTCCTGATGATACCGATGATAATGATGATATTGATGATAGTAATGACAGTGATGGTAGTGATGATGATGATTATGATAGATCAGGACTAGCTAAAAAATATCTTGAAGATATACAGGATGAATTGAAACAGAATAAATTTGATCATAAGTATGGTGTAAGACATGATACTGAACAAAGAAAATTATTTATTGGAGATTCACCATTATCAATATCAACGTCAGGTAATATTATTGTTAAAAATAAAACGTATAAAGGAACACGTGGTTTATATGAACTTTTATTTATGAAAAATCCTCAAAAATATACAGAACAAGATAAAAAAAATTACTCTGACATTGTATTAAAAACCAATGCACACAAACGTCATTATCTACCTGATACACAAGTTGATAGTAGTAAATCAAAGAAATATGTAAAAGTTTTAGCTCCTCTAGTAAATAAGAAAGGTGCTGGTGTATTAATGTCACATATTGATAAAAATGTAGAATATACATACTGGGATAACCCTAATGAACTTGTAGATAGACTCAGACTTTTATTGTTATAAATGAAATTAATTCCATAATTGAAGAATTACGAGAAGTAAACATTATAGAATAAGTTATGACTAATGAGAAGCGACAAGTTGTAGAAGAAATTCATAAAGGGTCACGCATAAATTTTCCTAGAAGAAAAGTTATTTTAAAATCTTTAAATGATTTATTTCAAGCTGATTTAGTTGAAATGATTCCATATGCAAAAGAGAACGATAATTTTAAATACTTTTTAATAGTGATAAATTGTTTTTCAAAATTCGTATGGGCCATTCCTGTAAAGAACAAGTCGGGATATGAAATTTCCAATGCTGTTGAAAAAGTAGTGAAAAATACTAAACCAAAAAATTTACAAACTGATCAAGGCAAAGAATTCTTTAATAAGTACTTTAAACATGTAATGACAAAATATAAAATAAATCACTATAGCACTTATAGTGAAAAGAAGGCTTCCATCGTTGAACGTGTAAATAGAACATTAAAAAATATAATGTGGAAAGAGTTCAGTTACAGAGGAAACTACAAGTGGATTGATATTTTAGATGATATTGTAAATAAGTATAATAACACAAAACACAGAACTATTGGAATGAAACCAATAGACGTTACAAAAAAGCATGAAAAAAAATTACTTTCCACAGTGTTTAATAATGTTAAAATTACCAATTTTCATAAACGTAAATTTAATGTAGGTGATCATGTAAGAATATCAAAATCTCGAGCAATTTTCGATAAAAAATATACTCCTAATTGGTCAACTGAAATTTTCACCATTAAACGCATAAACCTTACAAATCCAACGACCTATATAATTGAAGACATTAATAATAAAGAAATTCAAGGTGGATTTTATGAAATGCAACTACAAAAAGTAAAATACCCAAACATTTACTTGGTTGAAAAAGTCTTAAAACGAAAGAAAAATATGGTGTTTGTAAAATGGTTAGGTTTTAATGATACTCATAATAGTTGGATAAATAAGACAAATATTGTTTAAAATGTACCGTAGACAAATAAAGTAATTAAAATTCATGTATGTTTTATTTCTTTCTCAATTAATTAATCTCTTATCAAGTGAAGTCAATTGTTCTGACCTTTGACCTTGTTTTTAATCTCTTATCGGTTGACGTCACCTTGTTTTTAATCTCTTATCAATTGACGTCACCTTGGTTTTAACCTTTGACCTTGGTTTGACTCATCAAGATGGCCGGGGTGGGCCGCCCAGGTGGTTCAGCCAGGTGAGGGTAGCTCTTCTGCCAGGGGTAGTTCTTCCGACAGGTGAGACAAGGGGTAGTTCTTTGGACAGGTGAGACAGGGGGTAGCTCTTCGGACAGGTGAGACAGGGGGTAGCTCTTCGGACAGGTGAGACAGGGGTAGTTCTTCATCTAAGGGTAGTTCTTCAGCTACCCGGGGGTTGTTCTTCACCCATTAGGGTAGTTCTTCAGCCATCGGGGTAGTTCTTCACCGTACTTCTTCAGCCATAAGGGTAGTTCTTCAGCTTCCGGTGACCTTGCCGAAGAGTGGTAAACCCCCCCTGTCCATCAAGTTACCACCGACATGCCATCGAGCATTCTCGGTCCCAGAACCCCCTTAGCTATACTACTAAAGTGTTTATAACATTTTTATGAAAAATCTATTATGATTAATATATCCACATGGAGATGTTACAGATACCACCATTAATGTAGATGTTAAAGTGAGAAGCTCAATATTCATTTGTCAGTGCTGGACTGACCGAAACCTGAAGATATAATTCATACTTCAAGATTGATTCAACTAATAGAGAACTGCTCAACACGCCTTGACTACTTATGTCAATATTGAATTTTTACTCTAACATTTATATATTTTTTTCTAGTTTAGGGAATTTTTCAAAATTTACAATTTCCAGACTCTACCTGTATATCAGCTATTCCGAAACTTAGTAAAAAAGTAAAAACAGCTAGTAGATTTTTTCATGTAGAATCCAATGTTATACGTAGAATTTTTTAAATTGTTCAAACTGGTTACGATTTTGATGCACATATTGTCCACAAATATTAGTATTGCAGTGAGGCCGTCGCTGAAACGACTTCAAACTCTGGTAACTACGTTACCTAAGGAAAAAATGACCTTTCTGAATCTAACCCCTAAACAACTACGACACAATTAAAGCTTTTTACAACGTTGCCGAAACAGGCTTCATCAACTGAATTCTTTTGAAAACAAAAAATGGCCATAAATACTTTCACCGGCCAGTCCTGGTCTTGGATTCCCGAAAACGCTTTCGCCGGGTTGTCCCGAAATGATTTCCAAAACATCGGAACAACAGGTCCAGATGTTCCAGCGGGGCAAAAAAGAACCAGGATCGGTTCAAAGCATTCAGAAGTACGAGTTCTAACTTACGAGTCTACAGTCACGAAGTCATCACCATCGCCAACAACGATTGAAAAAGGAGTTTAATTCTGGGAAGCTCTGATTCCAATTTTTTTCGAATTTATTTATCTTTGTATTTAATAAAATATTTGATACTTCACCCGTCATTATTTTTTGAGTCTTCTCTCGCTACTATCGGAACATAATTAATCCCGCTCTAATTCACTCAGGACTTACATTCCGATCTTATGGCCTCGATGAAGGATCACAACATGGACCCTATTGGAATCTTGTCGGGATAATCCGGAAAGACTTCTCCGCCACACACACACCAAATCCTCAAGTGGAACACAATTTCCTACAAGACGCGGATGCCCGAATAGAAAGAATGTGGTGAAGCCGTCACTGAAATGACTTCAACCTCTGGTAATTACCGCTGCAACCAGGAACAGTATTTTGCGCTTCCTAATTCTTAGTCTAAAGGACCCCTACCTGATCCTATCTATTAAAACAAGATTAAATGGTGCGCGCGCGGTGGCTATTTCAGAACCGCAGGTTCTTGCACTAATGCTCTCAGGAAAAGTTAAATCAAACAACAAGTGTTCCAAAAACACTTAATCTATATTTACAACGATAACGATAAAAATACAAAGTTAATCTTAAGAAAACTACCTGCGTGATATCGGACGTTACTTAGAGAGACAAAAAAAATGACCTACCTGAATCTGAATAGGGAGATCTGGCAAACTTACTCAGGGCGTGTGTTCCGATCTAGTAGCCTCGTTGATGGATCGCGACCTGCATTCTATTGGAATCTTCTCGGGATAATCCGGGAAGACTGCTCCGTCACACACACACACACACACCAAATCCTCAAGCGACTACAATTTCCGATACGACGCGGATGTCCGAATAGGAAGAAAGTTGCCCTTGAATCTTAGTCAAAGTTCTCAATTTTGACGGAACTTATAATTAGCGTTGAAGCGAATCTAAGGCTCGTATGCAAAGTCGATCGCCAGCGCATCTCCGAAGTTTGGTTCAGCGACTCGCCGGAAAAGTCACCGAAGAACCGTCAGATCAAAATTTGTGTTGCATAGTTCGTTTCCCAGCGATCGTCGCTCCGGAACTTTGCCGGCGACGCAGTCATGCGCAATGTGGTGCTCAAAGCCGAATAGAGAGCCAATAGCTGCCGCGCACTTTAAAAGCGCATAAAATCTTATTTGAAAATCTTAATTTAAATATGCTACCTCAATTTTGGGATAATTAACGTTAAATAATATTGTTAAATAATATTGTTAAATAATGCTGTTAAATAATTATATTTTTAAAATTATTTACAGTCTAGGGTTGGAATATTTCAAGTGCGCCGAGTCGAGTTACGAAAACTTGCTTTTTTTGGCACTTATGCATTTATATTTAGGGATTTTAAGTAGGGGTATTTTATATACACTTCTCACAAAAGAAGGTACTTGAAGCTCCAAACGAAGGATTACCAAAATTAGTAAAGTTTGTGTTGTGGGTTGAAATGGCAATAAAATATTCGGGAAGTGATAAGGAATTATTCATCAAAAGTTTAGGAAATTATTCAATTGTTGAAGATAGGAAAACAGACATTAATAGCTTTGAGAAAAAAGAAAACATGGGAAAGTATTGCACAAGAGAATAATAATTCGATTACTAATAAAGTAGGTACTTTAAATTTTAAATAATAACAGTATTATAGTTATATTGTTGTAGAGAACAGTAGTACAATTAAAACGACTGTGGGACAACATGAAGAGATGTAGCAAAAATGAGTTGGCGGCAGAAAGACGCGAGAGGATGGCTACTACTTGACAATTTGCTCTACTGCATCAGATTGGTAGGAAATAACGAAATAAAATAATAAACGCAAAAAATTAAAGTTATTACATATATTGAAAAGTTAAAGTACTAATGTAAACATGACTAAAATGATTCACTTCATTATATGAATTAAAACTCAAATGGCTACCTAAGATAACTATTAACATATTTAAACCCTACTATTAAGACTATGATGACCCCAAGCCAATGTCTTAATTCCATCAGCGTCAACGTGGCGTTTGGAGGTGAAAGGGCGGGCCAATTAGTTTTGTAAAACGGTAAAAATCGTATGGTTAAAACTTCTAAATAATAATTGTTCTCTACACAATTGTTCTCTACACAAATGAGAGCTTTTATTTAACTATGGCCTTTTTAACCCCTTTAGATTTTTTGGTAATCCGTCCATCAGCGAGCCGATTTGCGTAGTCTTTCGATCTCAAACCAACAAATTCAACCATTAACTTTCCACAATTTTCATCATTCATTTTACCTAAAACCGCTTTATGTTGCAGCGGTATGTCAAACCATTATTGAATTAATCTTTTATCGCTCCTACAGTTACAGTTTGGAGGGATTAAATTCTCCGCTAAGAACGGAAGATCATTATGTATATCATGTAAATGTTCGGGATAAGCGATATCTACATCTAAAATATAACCAAAATCGGTATTATCGGGTACATTATTAATATCTAAATTTTGAATTTCGTTTTCAGTCAACCATCCAAATCCAGAAACGGGTAGAAATTGAAACATTGCCCATCCATACAAATTATTAGCGTCCCAATACATTAAAAACGTCGGTGGTGAATTGAGATCATAATTTTCCATATATTTATTATTTGCTTTAGAATGTCGTAGGGAACATTGTGAAATACCTCTGCGGATACCTCTCTTAATAAAACGGACCTGATCTATATCCGTTAATAATTCTAATTTAATTTTGGTAAATGTCAACATGGCATCCCAAGAAAAACCTGGCGACCAGTAATGAATGGAATCCAAACCATAAGTTTTAGAACAAAGTTTTCTAAATTTTTCAAATGCATCATCTAGTAACAGAACATCAGTTTTTAGATATAAATCGGAATAGTCTTTTAAATTTTGACTATTAAATTTTTTCCACACAGTTTGAGCATAAGAATACTGCTCTTCTGTTATATCTTCGAATGTTAGTTTGTTGAAATAAGCGTTTTTAGTTGGCAATGAAGTTACGTTTAATTTATCAAGAAAATCCATATAACCGTAGGGAAATATTCCTTTTTAGTCAATAATCTAAACTGATCATTGTGTGGAAATAATGTACGTATGTTTATTAAATCAAATTCTTCAAGGGTGAGAACTAAAGAGTCCAATGATGTGGCTATAAATCTAAATAAATCAACAAACCTTAATTTAAAAAAACATTTTCAATGATATTGTTTTTGTCAAATACTTTCTCAACCAACACTCTTTTACTAAAACTAATATATTTTTCTTTATTATTAGGTAATACATCAAGCCCATGTTCATCCACATCGGCCATTGCTTTAATAAATAAATGACAATCGTGACAGCTAAAATTATGAAAAAATATTGGAATAAAATGTTGAAGTTTCAAATTTATATTACAATTTGTGACAATGATCGTGCACTTTAACCTGTTCTGAAGTAAAAGGATTTTGACAAATAAAAAAAATTTCAGCCGAATCAATATTCCGTTGCTCATCGGCCGTTAAAGCTAGCATTGGTTTTACGGTTTTAAAATATTCATTATAAACAAATTTAACGTCAGAAATTAATTTAGAGATAAAAACTTGTGGTGCATCCGGTTCCGTATACGTTTCAAACTTGCTGAAACTATTATCAATAGTGAAAACAATATAATAAGCAAAACTGTACGTTTGATGCATTTCAATTTTTTCAGTAAAAGATTTAGAGCTACTCTGTTTACAATAATCGACCGGTTTTAATATCGATTCCAAATCAGCGTATATGACAAAGGGAGCCATCTGAGCGAATTTAAAATTATTAAACTCTAAAATATTTTCCGGAGTTTTTAAACCGAAAAAATTTGGTTTTGATTTTAAATCGGTTTTAGGTAAAACGGTGATTACATGATTTCAATCATGCTGTTGATGAGCGTTTAACCGTTGTGATGTAAAACGGGTTAAATATCCATCGCAAAGGTGTACAGAATGACCATGATTAAATACTTACTTTGAAATTAGCCTTGAAAGATTTTTAATTAAGACGAAATGATCCTTACCGGTTTCGTATAGATAAAGCAAATTTATATGAGTGTCACGACGTTGTTTAGTAGAGATAGTAAATAGATTGGTCCTTCCACCGCGAATTTACCACTACTACTACTATTTATCATTTCATAAACATTAATACTTAAATTATTTAATATTTTAATCTTAACTAAATCTCTTAATGAAACCGGAAATGTTATCCCCGACAAATTAAGGACGTAACTATAATGAGGGTAGCTTGTAGTTCGATCTCGATGAAATTCCGCGGGATGAAAAGCTGCCGTCAAACACCACACTAGGCATGCATCGTCCTCATAGTTTTTAATATTGGTGCACGCATGTTTCTCGGAAATTATCTTAGGTAAACGTATATACGATGATCCGGGTATTGGTTCAAATTTGTTTATGTTAAGGAGGAAGTGAGATACGAAGAAGAAAGCTTACCCAGAGCCTCGTTCTTGATATTCATCAATTTGGGTTAAAATTTCCCGGAATATCTCAACATACATCTCATGCAAATCCGTACCCAACGAAATAACTTGAAATTTGCAATTAAAATGTTTCTAAGACATTATCACATCCTCATCTCCAGTTTCATCATACGCAGCTTTCTTATAATTTGCGGGAAACTCAATTTGAACGTTTATTGAGGGACCATATCGATCTGGACTGCCCTCAATCAACCATTTAACAGACCCTTCTGATCGAGTTAGGAACGATGGTATATCATCATCGGGTAACACGTCAGCGATTCTATAGGTACAAACTCTACCTTTAAAACACAACTTCAACCTATCAATATAATTAGGTAAATTAAAATAATGAAAGAACTTCTTTCTTTAAATAACCTAATTCCATGATGTTTTTATTTGTTTATCGTTCCTTACATTGTTCAGCCATCATCAGAGGGTTTCTAAAACTAAATCTATAATTATTAAAACTAATAACATTATTTAAGTGACATATTTATAACATTTAACATTGAAAAGTCTTAAAATAATCTAAAAATTGTAAAACATTAAGATTATGACTTCTTTTTCTATTCTATATTAAATAAAATAATTTTTTCAACTTACATTCATTATTCAAAAGATTACATTCATTCATTACATTCAAAAGATTTTACCCCTCACTTTGATCACGAATAATAGAAAAACTACTCTATAGAAAAAATCGAGACTGGTTTTGTTGGTCACAAAATTTAATTCTTTGTAATGTGGAGAAATTTCAAATTTTTCCTCCCACTCGTATAGTAATTATCACAGGTTTAATGAAAAAATGTACCCGATTTCGGCCGATTTGCGAAGAAGCTCGACTTTGCGATTTTTTTACTCGGAAACGGTTTGTCGAAAAAATTTTAAATTTCGACCACACATTGCCCAAAGTCTGTTAAACAAGCCAGTATAGCTATTTTTTTGATTTTTGCTACCCATTTTCAAATAAAAGTACATTATGCGAAGTAGTGATATCTCGATAACCCGTTCTCGTAAACATCATTCCAACCGTCTCATGAAACTGAATAAAAACCTAATCTATATTGTACAGGAAGTGTTCAATACGATTTTATAACTGGAGTTAAATCAATTCGTGACAAATTATATCTGCGGGTGTGAGGAGACGTGGGAAGGCTTCGACGCGTCTAGTCGGTATTGTGGCGGGGACGAATCATGAAACAGGTAGGACAGGAACGGCTCAAGCGCTCTCTCCAATTTTATTTCTATTATTAGAGAAATATTTTTATTTCTCTATCTAACCCCTTTACGTTATAGTTGTTTGAGTTGGTTCTGAAAGAATTTGCAGAACCGCCCAAAGTCTGTTAAACATGCCAGTATAGTTATTTTTTGATTTTTGCTACCCATTTTCAAATAAAAGTGCATTATGTGAAGTAATGATATCTCGATAACCCGTTGTCGTAAACATCATTCCAACCGTCTCATGAAACTGAATAAAAGCCTAATCTATATTGTACAGGAAGTGTTCAATACGATTTTATAATTGGAGTTAAATCAATTCGTGAGAAATTATATCCGCGAGTGTGAGGAGACGTGGGAAGGCTTCGACGCGTCTAGTCGGTATTGTGGCGGGGACGAATCATGAAACAGGTAGGACAGGAACGGCTCAAGCGCTCTCTCCAATTTTATTTCTATTATTAGAAAAATATTTTTATTTCTCTATCTAATCCCTTTACGTTATAGTTGTTTGAGTTGGTTCTGAAAGAATTTGCAGAAGCGGCTTAAATACATTTGGAAACGCTTTCTGGATTGATTTTAAAAATTTTAATCACATTTAAATTTTTCTTATAAAACAAAACATTAATACACCTTTAATTTTTATAATGTTGTTTTCGCACTATTTTTTACTGGTAACGATACCATATTTTTATGTCTGCTCGATTTGCTCGTGCGTTTACTTATGGTTTTACAAAAAAAATAACTATAACAACTATTTAAACAATACATTTATCAATATTTCTGTTGAAGGTTTATTGTTGATTTATTAGTGGTTTACTTACGGTTTTAAAACTATAAAATAACAACTATACAAACTTTATAACTTATACATAAATAAATTAATAATATAATTTAATATATATAATAATAAATAATTTTTAATTTACACATTTTGTTTTTCTACATTATCTCGTCGTTACGAAACTCGTCTTCTGAGGAATCTTCATTTGACGAAAAAATCTCATCAGAACTTTCATCATTATTAATATTAATAATGATAGGTTCAATAACGTCATCTAAAAGATTCTCTATATGTTTTTTCTATATGTTTAGTGTGACGCACACAATTTTCCCATATATTTGGGGTTATTGTATTCATGGTGTCAATACATAATCTTAACACATCTTTGATCTTAAAAGTGTCGTTTTTCTTTGCGACTTGATTTTTTAGATAGGCCCAAATCAGCTCAATTGCGTTGAACTCGCAGTGACATCATCTCCTCGCAATTCTTATATAAGTGATTCTAACAGGAAAACTTTTTTATTAAAGTATGGTTTCGATAGTAATAAAAGTTGGGCTTTCGTCAATTTTGAAAATCCAACAACTTCATCGGGAATCGGAACGTTTTTTTTAATAACCACGCGATTATGTCATCTTTTTTCCAAGCAATAGTAGGATTTCGATATTCAGGATCTAACATTGTGTGATACGTTGCTTGATCTATTACTATCACAGATTTGGAAGGTATTACTGATAATACATGACGAAACCTTTCCTCGTAATGTTCTTTGTTCATTTCGTGATGGTAATCAATTTTCGCTTTCTTTTTTTCTCTTATAAAACATTTAAGACAACTATTTAAAAATCCTTCTTCGCTACAGTAGTATAGCTAAGGGGGTTCTGGGACCGAGAATGCTCGATGGCATGTCGGTGGTAACTTGGATGGACAGGGGGGTTTACCACTCTTCGGCAAGGTCACCGGAAGCTGAAGAACTACCCTTATGGCTGAAGAAGTACGGTGAAGAACTACCCCGATGGCTGAAGAACTACCCTAATGGGTGAAGAACAACCCCCGGGTAGCTGAAGAACTACCCTTAGATGAAGAACTACCCCTGTCTCACCTGTCCGAAGAGCTACCCCCTGTCTCACCTGTCCGAAGAGCTACCCCCTGTCTCACCTGTCCAAAGAACTACCCCTTGTCTCACCTGTCGGAAGAACTACCCCTGGCAGAAGAGCTACCCTCACCTGGCTGAACCACCTGGGCGGCCCACCCCGGCCATCTTGATGAGTCAAACCAAGGTCAAAGGTTAAAACCAAGGTGACGTCAATTGATAAGAGATTAAAAACAAGGTGACGTCAACCGATAAGAGATTAAAAACAAGGTCAAAGGTCAGAACAATTGACTTCACTTGATAAGAGATTAATTAATTGAGAAAGAAATAAAACATACATGAATTTTAATTACTTTATTTGTCTACGGTACATTTTAAACAATATTTGTCTTATTTATCCAACTATTATGAGTATCATTAAAACCTAACCATTTTACAAACACCATATTTTTCTTTCGTTTTAAGACTTTTTCAACCAAGTAAATGTTTGGGTATTTTACTTTTTGTAGTTGCATTTCATAAAATCCACCTTGAATTTCTTTATTATTAATGTCTTCAATTATATAGGTCGTTGGATTTGTAAGGTTTATGCGTTTAATGGTGAAAATTTCAGTTGACCAATTAGGAGTATATTTTTTATCGAAAATTGCTCGAGATTTTGATATTCTTACATGATCACCTACATTAAATTTACGTTTATGAAAATTGGTAATTTTAACATTATTAAACACTGTGGAAAGTAATTTTTTTTCATGCTTTTTTGTAACGTCTATTGGTTTCATTCCAATAGTTCTGTGTTTTGTGTTATTATACTTATTTACAATATCATCTAAAATATCAATCCACTTGTAGTTTCCTCTGTAACTGAACTCTTTCCACATTATATTTTTTAATGTTCTATTTACACGTTCAACGATGGAAGCCTTCTTTTCACTATAAGTGCTATAGTGATTTATTTTATATTTTGTCATTACATGTTTAAAGTACTTATTAAAGAATTCTTTGCCTTGATCAGTTTGTAAATTTTTTGGTTTAGTATTTTTCACTACTTTTTCAACAGCATTGGAAATTTCATATCCCGACTTGTTCTTTACAGGAATGGCCCATACGAATTTTGAAAAACAATTTATCACTATTAAAATGTATTTAAAATTATCGCTCTCTTTTGCATATGGAATCATTTCAACTAAATCAGCTTGAAATAAATCATTTAAAGATTTTAAAATAACTTTTCTTCTAGGAAAATTTATGCGTGACCCTTTATGAATTTCTTCTACAACTTGTCGCTTCTCATTAGTCATAACTTATTCTATAATGTTTACTTCTCGCAATTCTTCAATTATGGAATTAATTTCATTTATAACACCTGTATTACCAGATTCATGTGATGCAAGTAAAAGTCTGAGTCTATCTACAAGTTCATTAGGGTTATCCCAGTATGTATATTCTACATTTTTATCAATATGTGACATTAATACACCAGCACCTTTCTTATTTACTAGAGGAGCTAAAATTTTTACATATTTCTTTGATTTACTACTATCAACTTGTGTATCAGGTAGATAATGACGTTTGTGTGCATTGGTTTTTAATACAATGTCAGAGTAATTTTTTTTATCTTGTTCTGTATATTTTTGAGGATTTTTCATAAATAAAAGTTCATATAAACCACGTGTTCCTTTATACGTTTTATTTTTAACAATAATATTACCTGACGTTGATATTGATAATGGTGAATCTCCAATAAATAACTTTCTTTGTTCAGTATCATGTCTTACACCATACTTATGATCAAATTTATTCTGTTTCAATTCATCCTGTATATCTTCAAGATATTTTTTAGCTAGTCCTGATCTATCATAATCATCATCATCACTACCATCACTGTCATTACTATCATCAATATCATCATTATCATCGGTATCATCAGGAGTGGACGATATTATTTTTTCTTCATCATAATCGTTGTCATCAGCTTGAGTGTTAGTTTTTTTATCTAATTTTGTTTGAATAATCTTCAGTTGTTTAGTAATAGGTGAGAACATTCGTTCTTTTACAATTTCACCATGTTTTAGGATATCAAGTTTATTCTTAATATCACGTCTTTTTGCAATTAGTCTCCTTGTAATTTGTTTATCATTCATATTTCTATGTAAATACAATGGTGTTTAGAGTAATAATGAATCTATTTTTTTATTATCATGGTAATATAAAGTGATCGAATCCCTTTCGATACCTCCCACTGTTTAAAGGGTAATCCTTAAATATCGATAAAAATTGAAACGCATCCTGCCAACACAAATTGCACATATCCTTAAATTTATCAAACGCCATATCGGAGTATACATGATCGCTGTAAACATGTTTTAAATTGAGATCATCCTGTTTAAATAAGACAATAAAATTTGTGTTATCTCTTATTAGATGTTTCGGTACTTTAGCATACGTTTGTGATAAGTAAAAACAATCGATATGGTTATGACGACCCATACTAAAGTATTCTCGCATAATATTTTGATTGTCACAAGAAACGTCATCAGTAGTATAGCTAAGGGGGTTCTGGGACCGAGAATGCTCGATGGCATATCGGTGGTAACTTGGATGGACAGGGGGGTTTACCACTCTTCGGCAAGGTCACCGGAAGCTGAAGAACTACCCTTATGGCTGAAGAAGTACGGTGAAGAACTACCCCGATGGCTGAAGAACAACCCCCGGGTAGCTGAAGAACAACCCCCGGGTAGCTGAAGAACTACCCTTAGATGAAGAACTACCCCTGTCTCACCTGTCCGAAGAGCTACCCCCTGTTTCACCTGTCCGAAGAACTACCCCTGGCACCCTCACCTGGCTGAACCCCTTGTCTCACCTGTCGGAAGAACTACCCCTGGCAGCCTCACCTGGCTGAACCACCTGGGCGGCCCACCCCGGCCATCTTGATGAGTCAAACCAAGGTCAAAGGTTAAAACCAAGGTGACGTCAATTGATAAGAGATTAAAAACAAGGTGACGTCAACCGATAAGAGATTAAAAACAAGGTCAAAGGTCAGAACAATTGACTTCACTTGATAAGAGATTAATTAATTGAGAAAGAAATAAAACATACATGAATTTTAATTACTTTATTTGTCTACGGTACATTTTAAACAATATTTGTCTTATTTATCCAACTATTATGAGTATCATTAAAACCTAACCATTTTACAAACACCATATTTTTCTTTCGTTTTAAGACTTTTTCAACCAAGTAAATGTTTGGGTATTTTACTTTTTGTAGTTGCATTTCATAAAATCCACCTTGAATTTCTTTATTATTAATGTCTTCAATTATATAGGTCGTTGGATTTGTAAGGTTTATGCGTTTAATGGTGAAAATTTCAGTTGACCAATTAGGAGTATATTTTTTATCGAAAATTGCTCGAGATTTTGATATTCTTACATGATCACCTACATTAAATTTACGTTTATGAAAATTGGTAATTTTAACATTATTAAACACTGTGGAAAGTAATTTTTTTTCATGCTTTTTTGTAACGTCTATTGGTTTCATTCCAATAGTTCTGTGTTTTGTGTTATTATACTTATTTACAATATCATCTAAAATATCAATCCACTTGTAGTTTCCTCTGTAACTGAACTCTTTCCACATTATATTTTTTAATGTTCTATTTACACGTTCAACGATGGAAGCCTTCTTTTCACTATAAGTGCTATAGTGATTTATTTTATATTTTGCCATTACATGTTTAAAGTACTTATTAAAGAATTCTTTGCCTTGATCAGTTTGTAAATTTTTTGGTTTAGTATTTTTCACTACTTTTTCAACAGCATTGGAAATTTCATATCCCGACTTGTTCTTTACAGGAATGGCCCATACGAATTTTGAAAAACAATTTATCACTATTAAAATGTATTTAAAATTATCGTTCTCTTTTGCATATGGAATCATTTCGACTAAATCAGCTTGAAATAAATCATTTAAAGATTTTAAAATAACTTTTCTTCTAGGAAAATTTATGCGTGACCCTTTATGAATTTCTTCTACAACTTGTCGCTTCTCATTAGTCATAACTTATTCTATAATGTTTACTTCTCGTAATTCTTCAATTATGGAATTAATTTCATTTATAACAATAAAAGTCTGAGTCTATCTACAAGTTCATTAGGGTTATCCCAGTATGTATATTCTACATTTTTATCAATATGTGACATTAATACACCAGCACCTTTCTTATTTACTAGAGGAGCTAAAACTTTTACATATTTCTTTGATTTACTACTATCAACTTGTGTATCAGGTAGATAATGACGTTTGTGTGCATTGGTTTTTAATACAATGTCAGAGTAATTTTTTTTATCTTGTTCTGTATATTTTTGAGGATTTTTCATAAATAAAAGTTCATATAAACCACGTGTTCCTTTATACGTTTTATTTTTAACAATAATATTACCTGACGTTGATATTGATAATGGTGAATCTCCAATAAATAATTTTCTTTGTTCAGTATCATGTCTTACACCATACTTATGATCAAATTTATTCTGTTTCAATTCATCCTGTATATCTTCAAGATATTTTTTAGCTAGTCCTGATCTATCATAATCATCATCATCACTACCATCACTGTCATTACTATCATCAATATCATCATTATCATCGGTATCATCAGGAGTGGACGATATTATTTTTTCTTGATCATAATCGTTGTCATCAGCTTGAGTGTTAGTTTTTTTATCTAATTTTGTTTGAATAATCTTCAGTTGTTTAGTAATAGGTGAGAACATTCGTTCTTTTACAATTTCACCATGTTTTAGGATATCAAGTTTATTCTTAATATCACGTCTTTTTGCAATTAGTCTCCTTGTAATTTGTTTATCATTCATATTTCTATGTAAATACAATGGTGTTTAGAGTAATAATGAATCTATTTTTTTATTATCATGGTAATATAAAGTGATCGAATCCCTTTCGATACCTCCCACTGTTTAAAGGGTAATCCTTAAATATCGATAAAAATTGAAACGCATCCTGCCAACACAAATTGCACATATCCTTAAATTTATCAAACGCCATATCGGAGCATACATGATCGCTGTAAACATGTTTTAAATTGATATCATCCTGTTTAAATAAGACAATAAAATTTGTGTTATCTCTTATTAGATGTTTCGGTACTTTAGCATACGTTTGTGATAAGTAAAAACAATCGATATGGTTATGACGACCCATACTAAAGTATTCTCGCATAATATTTTGATTGTCACAAGAAACGTCATCAAAGATCATTATCGAATTAGGTAATGCTTCATTAGGATGCAAAATGTTTTCGTTAGTATTAAATGAATTAAACGTAATTCCTTTTATCGGTTTTAGTAGTCGTTTTAAATAGATGTATTTTGGTTGATAGATCGATTTTGAATACAAATAAATATTTTCAAATTTTAAACCATTCTTATGTTCAATTAGTGTAATTAACGCATTTGTTTTTCCACAATTTGATGGACCAATTATCATTGACCGTATAGTTGATGGTAAAAGTATTCCATGTTTGTTTTTGTTTTTAACTTCACCTGCATCACAATCGTGATTTTCAACACTCAAAGAAACTTTTTGTGGTACTACTTTCATTGTACGCGAAACTGTTGAATATAAAATAACAAAATAAACACGTAACCTTTCTATTTATTAATGTGCAATTGACTGGTGAAGTATAATGAAGGTATATTTAGGAAGCGGATTGGTAAATAGCGTTATTAATGCTTTACCGTTTGAACTGCATATACCTGGTTATAATTATTGTGGACCCGGAACAAAACTAGAAAAGCGACTAAAAAGGGGTGATTCAGGTGTAAATAAATTAGATGAAGCTTGTAAAGAACACGATATAGCTTATACATTGGATAAGGATTTGAAAGCACGTCACGAGGCTGATAACACATTAGCAGATCGAGCAATGGTTCGATTTAAATCTAAAGATGCTACAGCTGGTGAAAGGATGGCAGCATTAGGTGTTGCAGGTGCAATGCGAGCTAAAGTGAAAATGGGAATGGGCTACTCTAATAATATTAATAACTGTGATAAAATTATAAATAAACATTTAAATTACATTAAAAAAATCATCAAAGTTGTAGAAGAAGTTCAGAGTAGTATAAAGAATAGTTTGAAAGAACAACCTACGATAAAACCAAAAGTCAGAAAGCAAAAAATTAACAAAGGGAAAACAAACATGGTAAATGAAATTTTAACTCCAGCAATGTTACAAGTATTAAATAAACAAAAACAAAGAGATGTGGAGCATATGGATGTGGATGATTGTAATATTAATACTAATAATAAACGAAAAAGAAGTAATAATGAAATTGAAGATATTGATGACAATAAAAAAATTAAACTAAATGAAATGGTTAAATGTGGTGTAAAACGTTTACGGACAGAATCGGATGATAGTATAAATTATGCAAAAAGGACTAAAATAAATTTGAAACGTAAATATAGTGAAGATGATGATGATGATGAAGATGATGATGATGATAACAAAAAAAGAATAAAGCAATAGTTATATTATAATTACATTACTCAAAATTCCATAGTCTTATTTCATCCTTATTGGTGACTGGACGAATATTTTTTTTAAGATGAAAAAAAATTGTAAATCCAAACAGAAAATCCGTAATCAATTGGGCAAGGTGATTAGTACAATAAAAAAACGTATTATTCGAGATCAACCCAGAGATATTAACACGGCTATACGGATTGCAAGTAAAGCGAGTAGAAAATTTAAATCAAAAATGAAAACAGATAAGAAAAAACGCATAATACCGATTCCTAAGACCGGTGGTGTATTACCACTTATACCGATTTTTGCTGGATTAAGTGCACTAGGAGCACTTGGTGGTGGTGCAGCAAAAATTGCACAGGCTATTAATCAAGCAAAACAGGCAAAACAGGATTTAGTAGAATCACAACGACATAATAAAACAATGGAAGCAATAGCAATAGGAAAGGGTGCATACTTAAAACCATACAAAACGGGATTAGGACTCTATTTGCATCCAATAGAAGCACAACGAAGGTATACAAGACAATGAAAAGAGCACCACTCACAGATATAGATATAAAACATTATGTAAAAAAATTTCGAATACAACATTTTCGTGGTGTTTTCATGAAAGATCAACTTCCTCGTAAAATAAGAAAAAAATATGAAAATGGTGTGATTAATTTGGATAATACTAGTGGTCCTGGAACTCATTGGGTTGCATATAAAAAAAGAGGAAATGAAATTGTTTACTTTGATTCATATGGTAACCTTCGACCTCCAAAAGAAGTTCAAAACTATTTTAAATCAAACGGAAATGTACAAATTTTCTATAATTATACAAATTATCAAACTTTAAAGAAACCATCTTATAATTGTGGTCACCTATGTATAAAGTTTTTATTAAATAAATTGTATAAATAGAATAGACAATTGCGTTTCTTTAGCATTTCACACTTAGTGTTAAAAAATGTCATACACGTTTACATTTCATCAGAGATCCTCAATCCTAAGTAGTAAAATATATCCACCGATTATTTTAAATGATCAAGATACCTATGTAATAGGTCTAGTAAATTTCGTTAGCTATAATTCGATTCCAAACGTTGACGTTTCAAACAATAATTTTTATTATGATGGTAATAAGAAGGTTACATTACCTGCAGGATTATATGAAATTGATGATATCAGTAATTATATACAGAAGCATATTGATGAAGTAGAAAAAACGGCTAAACAAACAACCTCAAAAACAACTCTACGTATTTGGATAAATCGAAATACATTGAAAAGTGAAATTAAATGTAATAAAGAGATAGATTTCACGAAACCAAACAATATTGGAAGTTTATTAGGATTTCACAATAAGATATTACCCAAGGATATTAGACACGAATCAGATAAACCTGTAAATATTTTTCAAATTAATAATATTAATGTGGAATGTAATTTGGTAACAAATTGCTACAGTAATGATCATCCAATGCATATTTTACATGTATTCTACCCAACAGTAATGCCAGGTACAAAAATTGTTGAAAATCCTAATAATGTTATCTATTTACCAATCAATACCAGGTATATTAGTGAAATTATACTTAAATTAACTGACCAAGATGGAAACCTGATTAATTTTAATGGTGAAGTGGTAACAGTAAGACTTCATTTAAAGTGTGTATCTAGAAATGGTGTTTAGGTATCAAAATAACCAGAACAATTACTATTCTATTCTAAAAAATAATAAAAAACAACATTACAACCATAAAACAAGCAGTGTTAAAAGAAAGTTGAAAGTGTTCAGCATCTAATAAAAAATTTTTACGTTCTTTGGGATTTAAAATTCAAAGAAAATAAAACGGTAGATTTTTGGTTTAAAATTATTTTAAGACTGTTAGGATTGTTGTTCTTGTGTGCTTGTCGATTTAGAAAAAAACAATGAGCTTCAGTAATTTGAGAGTTGGTGAAGGTGTTTTATCAGATAATTCAATTGTAAATTTTGAATACCACACTCATCAACCTTATGCTGCAACTAGTTTTAATAATAATGATGAAATACGTATTCCCATTCAAACACAAGATGTGTATACATTACCTTCACAAAGTTATTTGTATATAGAAGGTAGATTATTAAAGGATGATGGAAAAACGATTAGTAAGGATTTGCACTTTGTAAATAATGGTATTACATTTTTATTTGAGGAAATTCGTTATGAACTAGCTGGAACTGCAATCGATCGTACTCGTAATCCTGGTATAACAACAACCTTAAAAACATTTGCATCTTATACAGCAAATCAATGTATTAGATTGGAAAATGCCGGTTGGAATACCACAGAATTACCAAAAATAACTAATAAAAATGGTTATTTCAGTGTATGCATTCCCTTGTCAATGTTATTAGGATTTGCTGAAGATTTTCCGAAAATTATTATGAATGTACGTCAAGAACTTGTATTAATACGAAGTAATACAGATCTCAATTGTATTATTAATGTCCCCGTTACGGGTACCGATAAACCTAAAATTGAAATTAATAAGATTATGTGGAAAATGCCACATGTTGTTGTAGCAGATATTGAAAAACTACGTCTTATGAAATATATTGATAGAGATTTAGAGGTGGCATTTAGAAGTTGGGAATTACAAGAACTCCCCCTAGTACAAGCGAGCACAAGACATACATGGAATTTAAATTTTGAAAAAAATCAATGGGCTATCCTATATGAAATGTATGCACAATTTCAAAAATCCTACTACTTTAAAAATGGAAATGATGGTGGGGCAGAACCTTGTCTTTCACCATCAAATTTTAAACACTTTGGACCGTTTGTAATTATAGATTGCAGTTATCAATCTGAAGCTGTGAAGACTGGTGCAGTAGATATTCGGTTGGAATTCGAAACCTCTCAAAACGTTCCCGACAAAACAACTGCATACTGTCTTATTTTACACGATCGACTTATAAAGTACAATCCGTTAACTAGTGTGGTGAAGATCTTATAAGAAAAAAAAATGTTTATCATAGACTTTCAAGGATTTCAATATGGACAAAGTGAAATATATATTAGAGAGTTGGCAGTTTATGATGTTAGTAAAAATATTAAATACCATACCTTCGTACGGTTACCATATGAAGTATCATGGTTCAACAATAAAATTCAACGACATTTTCAATGGTTAAAATGCAACTATCATGGATTAAATTGGTATCATAATCTGGATAACGAACACAATTTTTGGATCATCGAAGCTGATGAAATAAATAGTTATGTAAAAAACATTGTTGGTGATGGTATTATTTTAGTTAAAGGACTCAACAAAGTGAATCGTATGAAGAAAATTGTTTCGTTAAATATTATAATAAATTTGGAGAAATTTAATTGTCCAAATTTTGAAGAATTAAACAAAACTTGTTCAATTAATTATCATTGTCAGGGTCATGCGATTAATTCATTAAATTGTTCTTTAGTTAATGTAAATTTATTATATGATTGGTTTGTGCAATAAAAAAGATATTTGTATTATATTTTATTTCTTTATTAATTAAACTACTAACTACACCTCATTGGTTTTATTAATTTAACTACTAACTACACCACCAGCACTTATGTTCTACTTTTCAAAAAATCTTTTGCCTTTCTTTGTTCATCATCATCATCATCATCACCCTTGGATTTCTTTTTATATATTTTATAATCTGTATCTCTAAAGTTATGTGTTTTAGAATCCATTTCTTCTTCTTCAATAACACATATTTCATCATCGTCATCAGGAAATTCAATATTCGTCAATTTTCGCTTTGTTGATCCTTCTATTTTTGGTTGCTGTGGTTCATCCTCTACACCAGGTAAATCAAAATTATATTTTCTCATTATTGACCCTAACAGTTGAACCTCCATCTCATTTTCCACTGAAAGTCGTGTGTATTTAACTGGAAGGTTTCCAAACTTTTTTTGTAATGTGTCATGTTTTGGTGTGTAGAGTAAACTGATTACTATACAGTTTGCCCTTAAGTTCATGTCTTTCAAACCAAACCTAATTCAGAATTATTAATAAATAAATAAAAAAAAAGGAGAATGAAAACAACTTACCGACTGAATAAATGTTTACATACTACATGTAAACTCTTCATTGGTAAATTTACCGAGTCTGTTGATGTTACCAACAAAGTGCTTGGTGGTGTAGTCATTTTATTTATTTTTTGCTTCGGTAGATGAGTTACTTACTCGGTGACTGAGTGTATGCTAAATCGAACCGATCGAGAAAATTTATATATAAATAATTTGTCAACTCTGCAAAAATTTACATCACATGTTTTACTGATATATTCAAAAGTTACGTCAACATGTTTGCTGATGTATTTAAAAAAATCATTTAACCTGATAACCTTGTGAAATTTACGTCAATATGTTTTGCTGATATATTCAAAAAACCATTTGACCTGATAACCTTGTGCAATTTACGTCAACATGTTTTGCTGATGTATTCAAAAAAATCATTTGACTTGATAACCTTGTGATTTCTTACAAAATTTATGTTAGCAACCGTTTTATTTGTTATTACGTCAGCACAGCTAGCTATAAGAAGAAAATAATACAAAAAATTGTGAGTTACGAAGTATTATTAGCAAACGTAACCCAACAACACAAGTAAGTTTTTTTTTATATATTTTTATAATTATACTTTAATTCATTTTTTTAAATAGACTTCATCATGAATGAACTTTCTGCAAATATAGTATCTAAAGTTAAACGTGTTAGTGCAATAATTAAAACTGACAAACAATTAGCACATTGGATAAAATTATTGAACAGTACAATGTGTATAATGCGAAAAGTTATTAAAAATAAATTACCAGGAGTTAATTATTTAAAAATTGAATCGAATTTAGCACATTTGAAATTCTATAGAGATAAATTTCGGTATTTAAAGAATAGAAAATCATCTACACGTAATAGAAATATAAAATGGGAAAATTTAGAATCGTGTTTCGATGGTAGAATTTGTACTGGAATCATTGTCAATTACAATATTGTAGATCCTGAACTTTTCCTTAAAAAAGCGTTTAGATGTTTTTCCAATCAAATAAAGAAATCACTTCAAAGATCTTTATTGAAAGTAAATGTTATATTGTATTGTAACTTCATTAAACCTCAAACTCTTGAAACCGATGTTAAGCACTTTACTACTAGAAATGGAATAGTTGATAACAACACAAAATTAAAAATTTGGTATAATGAAAACGTAATTGATAAAATATTGAGAAAATTAGAGGAATTTCAAGAACGAGATTCCGGATGGGCTTTATATGAAATTCTACATTTAAAAGTCAATATTAATAACTATTCTCCTATTAGTTATGGCACTTCAACCTACCAGGACCTTCCCCAATTTATTAAAAATACTAAAGCTGTAATTAACATAAAAAATGATGATGTTTATTGTTTTCTCTGGTCAATTGTAGCTGCAAAATATCCATGTACAATAAACCAAAATGTATCAAGAATATCATCGTATCCACATTTTAGTGAAATCTTAAAATACGATGGTATTCGATTTCCTATAAGATTAAAAGATATTCCAAAATTTGAATTGATGAATAACATTTCAATTAATACATATACTATAAGTAATGATGGTAAAAAGAAGGAAATTGTACCATCTTACTTGAGCAAATATGATTTTAATGAAAAAATTAATCTATTTACAGTTTCTATTGACGATGATAATAATGATGATGATGATGATGATGATGATAATGATGATTACCACAATATTATTTCATATAATAAAAAAATTTTTCATTTTGCTCTTATTAAAAATTTACAACGATTATTGTACAATCAAATTAGCAAATCTAAAAACAAGAAATATTTATGTGAACGGTGTTTAAACCATTTTATGAGCGAAACTGCTTTAAATCAACATTTGATAAATTGTATTAATGTTAATGAAACAAAAGTTACATTGCCTAAAATTTCAGATTCTATACTAAAATTTAGTAACTTTAAGCATACTTTAGATGCCCCTTTTGTAATATATGCTGACATTGAAAGTATATTATTAAAATATGATGACGATAAAAAAACAACGACTCTAAATAGACTTCAAAAACATCAAGCCTTTAGCATAGCATTCTATTTAAAATGTTCATTTGATGATTCACTTTCAATGTTTGAACTTTATACAGGTAGAGATTGTAATATTTGGTTTGCTAAGAAATTGGAACAAATTGCATTAAATGTAAATAAACTAATTTTAAATATAGTTCCGATGAATTTAACTATAGATGAAGAACTTATGTATAGAAACTCTAAAATTTGTTGTATTTGTTCGAAGTATATTGGAAATGAAGATATAAAAGTTAGAGACCATTGTCATTTAACTGGATCCTTTAGAGGTGATGCACATAACAAATGTAATTTGAACTTTAAAGATGCACATTCAATTCCCGTAGTCTTTCATAACTTGTCTGGATATGACTCACATTTCATAATTAAATCTATTAGTACTCAGTTTGAAGGTAGAATTTGTTTATTACCAGTTAACAAAGAGACTTACATATCATTTAAAAAATATGTTAATAATACAAATGTTTACTTTAAATTTATTGATTCCTTCCGATTCATGGCTTCAAGTTTAGATAAATTGTCATCATATCTAACGGAAGAACAAAAAATTATTACAAAAAAATTCTGTAGTAACCACGATGAATTTCAACTGTTACAAAGAAAAGGAGTTTTTCCATATGAGTATTTAGACAGTTGGGAAAAACTAGAAGATACAAAATTACCATCAATAGAACATTTTTATAGTAATATTAATAAAAAGGAAATATCTAAATCTGAATATCAACATGCTATGAATGTTTGGAATCAGTTTAACGTTAGAAATTTACAAGAGTATGCTGAATTGTACCTGAAAACAGATGTACTAATATTAGCAGACATTTTTGAAAACTTTCGAAAACTATGTAAATCCACGTACGGTTTAGACCCATTACATTATTGTACAGCACCTGGTTTGGCCTTTGATGCTATGTTAAAAATTACTGATGTTAAATTGGAACTTTTAACTGACGTAGATATGTTATTGTTTGTTGAGCGAGGAATAAGAGGCGGTATATCACAATGTTCAAATCGGTATGGAAAAGCAAACAATAAATATATGGATAATTTTGATATAGAACAAAATATTTCATATTTAATGTATTTCGATATTAATAATTTGTATGGATTGGCAATGTTAATGTATTTACCGTATGGAAACTTTCAATGGGTAGATGATATATATACAATACCAAACATTGAAAATATATCAACAGAAAGTTCTATTGGTTACATTTACGAAGTTGATTTATTTTATCCAACAGAGCTATATGAATTGCATAAAGATCTACCATTATGTCCAGAACATTTAGTACCTCCCGGCTCGAAATCAAAACTTCCTAAATTAATGACCACATTTTTTACAAAAAAGAATTACATAATCCACTATCGTAATCTACAACAAGCTATAAAGTTAGGTATAAAAATTAATAAAATCCATAAAGTATTACAATTTTCACAAAGTAATTGGCTATCAAAATATATAAATTTAAATACTGAAATGAGAAAAGAAAGTACAAATGAATTTGGAAAAAATTATTTTAAATTAATGAATAATGCAGTTTTTGGTAAAACTATGGAAAACGTTCGAAAATATAGAGACGTTAAATTAGTGAACAGATGGTCTGGACGTTATGGTGCAAAATATTATATATCTCAACCAAATTTTAGTAATTGTACAATTATTGATTCGGATTTAATTCTTATTGAAATGAAAAGGTTTAAAATTCACTTTAACAAACCAATATACGTTGGAATGGCAATTTTAGATATTTCTAAAACATTTCTTTACGATTTTCACTACAATTATGTCCTACAAAAATTCGGATGTAATGCAAAATTACTATATACCGATACTGATAGTTTAATTTATCATTTCTTTACATCAGATATTTATGAGGAAATTAAAAAAGATATAGATCGTTTCGATACATCAGACTATCCAACAAACAATGTTTATAATATTCCACAAAAAAACAAAAAAGTAATAGGTTTGATGAAGGATGAAAACAATGGTCGTGTTATGACTGAATTTATTGGTTTGAAATCAAAAATGTATGCAATTAAAGTTCAAACTTCTAAAAAAGAAATCCATGAACTTGAAAACAAACTTATTGAGAAAGGGGAAAATTGCAATGAAATTGATACAATTATATCAAATGTTGGTGTTAGTAAAAAGGCAAAAGGTGTAAAATCATCATCATTAAAAACATTAACATTCGAAAACTATTATCAATGCTTATTTAATAATGAAACATTTATTACTGAACAAAATTCCATTAGGTCACAAAAGCATAATGTTTACACTATTCAACAAAAAAAGGTAGCGTTGAGTAGTCATGATGATAAGAGAATAGTATCTTATTCTTACACAGATACAAAACCTTGGGGTTATAAAAAAATTGCACTAACACATAAACAAGATATGACGTCATAAAAACAAGTTGGAACATGTAAGTAAGAAAACATATATAAGTTGCAACGATAGTTAATATCATTTAATCGTGTACTAGTGCATACAACAATAACAACAAGAAAAACAAGAGTAAAAAAAATGATTGTTTTCATACTTCTACTATTATTATCAATAAATGGATTAAATAGTCAAGAAGAAGAAAATTATTATAAGGACCAATATGAAATTGTGTATCAGAATTATGAAGCTCTATATAATTCTAGTAGTAACATATATCAAAAGTGTAAAAACAATTTAGAAAGATGTTGTGATCAATGTGAACCTACGTTAAATGACATTTGCTATAACCAAATTAAATCTGTAAGTCAAAATTTACCAAATTCAACAACAATAGAAACATTAGTAAATAATACGGTAATTCTAACAGCACGTAACAAAGAATTAAATGAAACTCTTACAACTATACAAGGAAAATTACTAAAAGCATACGAAAAAATTAATTCTGATGAAAAAATAATTGATCAATTAGACAAAGAAATTGAACAAATGAGATTCAATATTCTTATAATTAAAATTGATAATGAAAAGTATAAAGAAAAATTAAAAAAATGTCGTATAGAAGTTTTACAACGAAATGGTGACCGGTTAAAGATGATACATAATGTAAATAAGTTTATATCAGCATTATAAAAAAATCTATCCAACCAAAGTATAAATAAGAGATTTCCTCTCAATTCATTCTGCAATCATGCCCACTATATGGTGTAATGTATGTGAAAAAAATTTCTGCTTTTGCAAGACATCAATCCAAAATCATAAACAACAAGATGAACAGGAAAGAAGAAATGAAGAAAGAAGGAGGAAAAGAAAAAGTAGTCCAATTGACATTAAGTGCTACGAAATTCTAAAGGATAGTCCTCTATAAATTATAATATAATTTTTAAGATTTGTTTTATTTAAAATAAATAATGATGTGCAATATTATTTTTTTTATAAATGTCATTTTCTTCCTATATATGTAACTGTAATTTCTCGAATAACATCATTCTCTAAATAAGTTTATATTCATGCTCATTCATGAATTCCTCTTATGGTCCGAAATCTCAAATCACTCTCTGTCCGAAATGTACTCATACAGGGATTACATATACCAAAACAAAAACTACACACAGAACTCATCTTTTTACCTTACTCTTATGTGTATTTGGGTAAGAAAGAAACTTTATACGTTATTTTATTTTTATTATATTTTTAAAATTACAGATTTTGGCCTTGCGTTTGTATTCCGTATTTTATAGACTCTTGTATGAATATCGATCATTATTGTTCAAAATGTAAATCATTTCTAGGTTCATATCAAAGTTAAAATAAAAATAAAGAAAATGAAAACAAATTTTTCTTTTATTTTGTCACGACCTTTGACCTTGTTTTTAATCTCTTATCGGTTGACGTCACCTTGTTTTTAATCTCTTATCAATTGACGTCACCTTGGTTTTAACCTTTGACCTTGGTTTGACTCATCAAGATGGCCGGGGTGGGCCGCCCAGGTGGTTCAGCCAGGTGAGGGTAGCTCTTCTGCCAGGGGTAGTTCTTCCGACAGGTGAGACAAGGGGTAGTTCTTTGGACAGGTGAGACAGGGGGTAGCTCTTCGGACAGGTGAGACAGGGGGTAGCTCTTCGGACAGGTGAGACAGGGGTAGTTCTTCATCTAAGGGTAGTTCTTCAGCTACCCGGGGGTTGTTCTTCACCCATTAGGGTAGTTCTTCAGCCATCGGGGTAGTTCTTCACCGTACTTCTTCAGCCATAAGGGTAGTTCTTCAGCTTCCGGTGACCTTGCCGAAGAGTGGTAAACCCCCCCTGTCCATCAAGTTACCACCGACATGCCATCGAGCATTCTCGGTCCCAGAACCCCCTTAGCTATACTACTCACTTTTCATAAAAAATCCAAACATTACTTTTTGACATACTTAACCTAAAAATGTGATTTCCTACCGCGCATCTTCAGTCCATCATCAGACGCCGTAGGAAGATGGTGTGACTCAAGTTATTTTTTAGTTTTTAGTGTTTGTTATTTCAATTTATCTTAATAATCTTAATTCTAAATTTAACTTAACTTTTTCGGCTTCAATTTTCAAAATTTAACATTTTTATTGTGTTCATATTTTTCGACTTAATATTTTTAAAATTTCTCCACGTGTATTTCAAACAAGAAAACACGTGTTTTACTAAAAAGTTTTAATAATTTTTACTTAAATAATAACAACGAATTACTGTGTCAACTTCTTCACCAGCTTTCTCCTCCTATTATGTACCGAATAATTCAACGCTTTCTTGATATCTTTTGTTAGTTTGACGGTAAATATTAATAATTTTTTATATATCATAGAGCTCTGTTAAGATTCTCTTGTTGTTTTTCTAGTCGTGCCCGTAGAGGCAAAATTAGGACCATATTAATCTCATCCGTTATCGCGAGTGTACTTGGAAAGAATAAACTCTACATTAGCTTCTACTTGATCATGCGATCACCTCGTGATAATGTCTAATATAACTCTAATTACAAGTCTATCAGCGCATTAGTTCTGTGTTAGCAACGATCGCGTACGTTTATACGAAACGCTTAAAAATGTTTCCGTGTGAAATGTGTGACAGCGTGTTCAGCTTTAAATACAATCTCAACCGTCATATACGTGTAAAACACGGTGATGTGCGCGAGTCGAACTTTACCTGCCACATCTGCGCAAAAACGCTTATCGAGAGCCGATAAATTGAACCAACACCTCAGAACCATCCATGGGTTAAATGTTCCGCGTAAACGTTATATGACACCACCACCACCTTTGGAAAATATCGGTTCAGGTCTGGCTAAGCGTGTGGCATCAACATCATCTTCTCCACCTAAACGACAGCCTTTCAGTCGTTGGAAAATATGGGTTCAGTTCAACGTGCATCATCATCATTGTCTCCTTCGCCCAATAAACGATCATCCAATTTATTGTCCGTTCCTGAATCTTATGAAGATCTTTTGGTGAAATTGGATCACGTAAGAGTATATTTACCACAACTTTACGCGGATTTTATTTGGAAAGACCTCCCCAACAGACTGGAGCTCCTAAATTGAGTGAAGCTTGGATTAATTTACAAAGGATATACACCAGCTACAGAACGTTTGAAATTTATACTATTGTAATGCAACTTTTACAAAATGGGGAAATGTCTACAAACTTTCCTATCTTTATCCGCCGAAATTTTATGTAATTTAATCGAAGACATTACAATCGCTTTCTGTATAGTTTTATCATTTTGGTCATGTTTACATTAAGATTTCAATATATGTATTAACTTTATTTTTTGCTTTTATTATTTCATTTCGTTTTCCTATAAAAAACAGCAAATTGTTAGGCAAGTATTTTTTGTTATCGCATTTCCGTTCGTTGATAAGAGCGTTGTGCGCGCGACATCTCCTCTAGAACGTTATTTAAACATTTTCAGCGCGTAAGACGCCTGGCATTTAACCAGACTGCCTGGGTTCGATGCCAACACTCGCCAAGAAAAAAAAAATAATAAATAAAATTTATTAATTGCGTCGATGACGTGGATCACGTCAGCGAGTTGATGACGTCAGAGGGGGATTCGGGATTGACTTCCGCTCCAGAACGCTCATTATTTATCTACTCGCCGAATATTCAATTATTTAATATACATCATTAAACCGACATTGGTTTTATTTCCCTCATCTCCATGTGAAGTTTTAGAATCATTAAATAATTTAGCAAATGATTTTCTACAATTCTTGCTTGATAGAGCGTCGCAATAAGTTAAGTAGTTAATGAATGGGTAAGTCAAAGTGTTCATGTGATAGCAGATCCGCTTTTTAATATTCATATTCATAGTATAAAAGTTATATCATAGTAAAAACTATGGATTTGTTCTAATGCATAGGGTTACTATGTGCTCTCGCACTGATAAAGAATTAGGTTTTGTTGATATTCTAAATATGGTATCTACACTAATCCAGGTTGATTAACCTTTATCAAAAGTAAATAAAGTACGATTAGATTGTATATTAGATAGGACGTCAAAAACTAGACGTACATCTATAGGAATTATGCAGGAAGTAGCGCCCATAACGGTAATCATTTGGAATAAAAGTGGAATATGTTCATAGTCCATAGAAGTGGATAGCTTTTGGATTAGAGGTGTTGTTGAATTTGCCCCCAATATTTTCAAATTTATTTTTCACTGGTGGATTAATTGAATTCCTGCCAACTCAGTAGGTACGGTAATTTAGCCCACGCCTTCTCTGGGGACGAAAATAAAGATAATTTATAAGACAGTCATATAGTATTTTTTACCATTAATGAAACTGGATTTTTTTAATCTCATACCAGAGAGTATAGAATCAATAACTAAGTCTTAGAAAAGTTTGAATCATTTAGAATAAATAGTGACGAAACATCCACAAAATAATTATGCAAACAGTTAGAGATTTATAAGGTTAGCTTTAAATAGCGTGGATCCTCAAAATTTATGTGGCATATATGCATGTGTTCCTTAAAGAATAATTGAAGCTTTCATACAATTCTTTGGTAGAACACTTGCGTACTTATTTACAGCACAGCTATAAGAGACTGGTCCGTAAATACAGGGTGAGTCAATAGTGCGATGACGGAAGATTGTGGCTTTACTGTTGAAAGTAAAAAAAATGTTTTTATGTCATCGTATATTACTATCAAAGCTGCATCGATTAAAATTATTTCTAACTATGCAGGGTGTTTTACAATCCCAGAACCCTACTCAACTTATTTTTTTTTAATGGAACCCCATATATCTTTTTACATATGTTGATTACCTGTCTTATATGCTATACATGTGCATCTTTCTTTCAAATTTTGAATGTGCGGTTGCCAAGTTATTAACCATTTAGTGATAATTTTTGAAAAATCTTGTAGTGACTTAAAATTCATTATCACCACTATTATTAAATATTGAAGATTGCAATTTGGCATATCGATAATCAAAGCTTTAGTCTTTGAAACCACACTAATACTATTATATAATATTATACAGGATGGTTAGCAAAACCGGTTAATTTATGAAAAGTTTGAGGGACCATAACATTGTTATTTTAAATGGAACACCCTATATTTTTTCAATGCTTCAGAAAGCTTTATTAATTACCTTTCAATTTTATTAAGCATATGGTATTATTAACTAAGGCGAAGGCTTCATTAACCACCTTTCATTATCATTAAGCATATGGTATATCTAACAGGTGTACTTTTGGAGATAATTAGTCTATTTCAAAAATGTCGGCAATAAATTTGATTTTTTCACAAGAAATAAACTATGGAGAAGACATTTTTAAACAAATGCGAGTAAGTTTATTTCGTAAAAGATAGACAAGTATGGATCTGTGCACAGACAATAGTATTAAGAAAACAACTTTAGAAAAATTCTATTTAAATAGGTTGCAAAAAATCCTATCATAGTGAGGAGGTGTGCCATCGTGCTGAGGGCACATTCTCGTCTAGTGAAACATCTTTAGAAGATGTTTCACTAGCCGTTTAACAAAGAATTGTTTAGAATTTCTCAATTTTTATTTGACAATGTAAGTAAAGTCTTTTAATTTTATTTTTTGAACAAGTTTTTATTAATATAACCTCATTATCAAGTAAATATAATTTCACTGTTATTTTAGAATCCTCCGAAGAAGACTGATAATGTCAAAACATGTCAGGATTGAAATAAATTAATATTTAATTTATCAATTAAATACGTCGTTTTAATAATAAATACTTTTTTCGATTTTTACATTATCTTCTAAAAGGTTTGGCAATTGATTTTCTAAGAAAATCAAAAGGATGGTTCGTTAACGGTTGCCTCAAAGATATACGATCTGTTCAAATAAGATTCTAGAATCCCTGCCCAGATAGTTTAGTACCACCGATGTTAGTGGGCTACATCTCATATAAATTTACTGTTGACAATATCATAGTAATGAAGATTAAAGCTGTTAACATAGTTATTTTTAAGAAACGCCGCTTATTCACTGTATTGAAGATAATTAAAAAAATTATATTGTTGTTGATCTTTTTCTAATACCCATTTTGAAAATTGTAGTCTTTTTTGAACTGAATATGTGCACATGTATACTTCTTTATTTTTTATTAAATAGACGCATTTGCATTTGTTTAAACATGTCTTCTTCATAGTTTATTTCCTGTGAAAAAATCAGATTTATACCAACATTTTTGAAATAATTTAATTATCTCAAAAAGTAGATGTGTTAGACATACCATATGTTATGCAACTGCAGCTTCCCTATTTTAGTCTTGTAATAAGTACATTCGACGCACGAGTCTATATAATTTTTCACCTTCTTTCTCATTCTAGGAAACCAAAAGTATTTCTTCAAATGTTGTAAGGTACTTTCCAATCCATTATACCCCATATCGTCAAGGCTGCCTTTTATCACTCTCCATCGCACTTCATTCGGAACTACCCATCCCAACCCCTCGTTTAACTTTCGATATATTCGGTTGCCTTTTAGTTGTGGTAGTTCCCGTAAAATCTCTACTATATTTTCCAACTTCTTATCTTGAAGTTGCATAGTCAAGAGTCACTCGCTGCTATTAATACGAAGCGTAAGTACGTTAACGTCGGCAATTTTTACTTCTCGAGCCGGTCACATGCGGATTTCGGCTGAGAGCATCAACGTGCGCCATTAGTGTCCCAATTGATTGTTCTACCTCAAAGTCATATTCTTATAATTTCAGTACCCATCGGCCAATGAATGGTGTAATATCCTTCTTTTTCATAATCGTTTTTAAAGAGTTGTAGTCAGTAACAACTTTGAATTTTCTTCCGAGTACATAAACTCTAAACCGTTCTAGTGACTCAACGACGGCTAAGGCTTCTAATTCGTAGCTATGGAAAAAATAATATATAGAAGAAAGAAATATATATATAATATAGCTATATTTTCGGCTATAATAGGAAACAGGTTTAAGAACTTCATTCGGTTTATATTGAAATAAGATTCCAGCCAAGCCTATCTTGCGTCCGTATGAATTTCGAAATCAACATTGGAGTCATATAAAGTAAGTATGGGTCGTTCGGCTAATTCTCCTTTCAACTTTTGGAATGCCCGTTTTTGGTCTGCTTCCCACTGTCAATTGTTGTCTTTTCTTGTTACTATCGTTAATGGTTTTAAAATTAAAGCATAATATTGAATGAAGCGTCGAAAAAATCCTGCTATACCCAAAAATTGTCGAACTTCAGTAACATTGATAGGACATTTCAATTGCTTAATGGCGTCGATCTTTGCATGTCCTGGTCGAACTGCTTCTTTAGACACATCAAAACCCAGATACTCGACTATGTCCATCAAGAACCTACATTTGCAAAGATTTAAAGTTAATCCCTTTGTCCGAAGTACTTCGAAAACACGGTTCAATTTATTGAGTCTTTCGGATACCGTTTCACTCGCGATTAGGATGTCATCCATATAGGTAGTAACAATCCCTGGCCCGATTTCGGGTTCAACTATTTTCATCAACCGGTTGAATACACTCGGTGCATTCATAAGGCCAAAAGGCATTCGCGTAAACTGATATTGTCCTTCTGTCGTCACAAAAGCAGTTCAATGTTGTGATTCGCATGCAATAGGAATTTGATCGTAACCACTCGCGAGGTCTAACGTTGTAAAGTAACGATTTCTGGCCAATTGATCAAGTTTTTCATCTATGTTCATCACCGGTACGTATTCCTTCTTCGTCACTGCGTTTAATCAACGAGAGTCTATACACATTCTTTCCCCGCCCGTCTTCTTAGAAATTAGCACTACCGGATTCGAATAAGAGGAATTTGATTCACAAACTATCCCGGCTTTCAATAATTCGGTTACAGTTTTGGTCACTATCTGTCGATGTTCATATGTTCATATAATCGACAGTGAGATTACCAAAATTCCCCATTACTGAAAGTAGAACAGCAAGAAGTATGCAACGACCGTACGTGGGTAACAAGTAAAATTTGTTTAATTCGGGATAAGCGCTCCAAAGAGTATGTTAATTAAAACAACTTTTTCATATGCTAATATTTCGATTGTTTATTCAATCGTTTATTATCGTTTATCGTTTACAATTGTTTATTCAACAAATGGACAATGATCATTGTCCATTAGTTTGTCCAACATTTCGTGGTGTCCTTTTTACAATTTTAAAGTTTAACTGAATATTTAATATTTTTAATGTGTTCAATAAGTTTCAGTAATGTTGTGACGGTTTCCATTATTGTTAGCTTCAAATAACAACGTTTAAATGCTCTGAGGAAGATTGAATAAACAATCAAAATATTAGCACATGAAAAAGTTGTTTTAATTAACATTCTCTTTGGACCGTTTATCCCGAATTAAACAAATGTTACTTGATGTCCATATGGTCAACGGCAAGGTCATCATGTAATGGGTATGTTGGATGTGAATTCTATTTCCATTTTGATGTCGTTAGTCAACACAATATTTGCAAATCCGGTTGCAAAACACCTTTCATTGTTGTCGATTAATTTTCGTAACTGTTGTTTCTCATAATCTCTCAAAGTTTTGTTCACAAAATAGCACAAGTCGTTTGTCACATTTACCAAATCACACTCACCACTATCATCGTCGCTTATTATTCCGTTGTTCATATCCGTTTTCATCAGTTCGGCTCTGAATTTTAGGTTTTTCTGGTACGGTGTTTCTTTGTTCTCATTATCCCTCAAATCAGTGTATTCCAACTTTTAGTTTATCTTTCCCTCGTTTTCTGTTCCATCGTCTATGCTTTCCTTGTTTGTTGTTTCTTCGATTTCTCTAACTTCATTTATCGTTTCATTGTCTTCTTCAACTTCGTTTATCATTTCATCGTTTTCGGTTTCGGTTTTTTACCAATCGTTCGACTCTCACTGTAGAAAATTGTTTGTTATTGGGGTGTAATTGGTTCACAAATTAATACCAAATTCTTCTTTTTACACGTTTATTTTGCCTTTACTACTTGTTGTTGTACACACTATTCGATGACAGTAACGATGATAGATAAACAAAAAAACAAAATTTTTTAATTAATAAATATTTTCACAACATGCCCCCCGCCTTGAAAGGACTCCCTTTCAAAAAAAAACAAAATATGTGAAATGAACCGGGCAGGCGAATGAAAAATTGATCCTAACATTAACAGTAATTTGAAATTATCAATTCTGATTTTAAAACACGCGCAAGCGCACCACAGATCGGTGGCTAGTACCGCTAGTAACGTCACGTAACGCAACGTAAACATAAATAAAATCAGATGGTATGGTTTTTACGAAGCCGACCTTTGTGACACCGGTAGTGGACCTAGTGGACAAAGTTTTGTGACGGCTCTCTGGATTATTCCATTGGCTGTGCAAATAGTTGCAATCCGTACGATACCATCTGAGCCAGGGTGCGTTTGAATAATTCTCCCATAAGACCATTTTAAGGTAGGTAGTTTGTCATCCTTAATGATTACCAATTAATTGTTTTGTACTTTAACCGCGTCAGCTGACCATTTTGAGCGTTGTTGGAGTTCAGTGATGTATTCCTTTGACTAACGATGCCAAAAATCTTGTTGGATTTTCTGGATATGTTGATACACAGAGAGTCGGATGATATTCAAATGACCCAGGAGTGGATCCGGCGCTTCTATGAGCGTACGACCGACCAAAAAATGTGCCGGGGTTAACGGGTTGAAATCATGAGGATTGGAAGACAAAGGGGACAATGGACGTGAATTTAAGATAGCTTCTATCTGAATCAATAACGTATTAAACAGTTCAAAGGTGAAGCTGGCATTGCCTGCGAATCGCTTAAGGTGGTATTTAACTGTTTCGACGCCGACTTGCCATAAACGGCCGAAGTGGGGCGAATTAGGGGGAATAAATGACCAGCAGATAAGATCATTCTCGATCAGGCCCTGCAATTGAGTGGAACAGGATTGTAGGAACTTGCTTAATTCCTGTAACTCGCGATTCGCGCCTACAAAATTTGTCTCATTGTCAGAATAAATTTGAGATGGTCTTCCCCGACGACCAATAAAGCGCCGAAGTGTAGCTATAAAGCACTCTGAAGTTAAATCGGACACCAATTCTAGGTGAACAGCACGCGTTACGAAGTATACAAATAAACACATGTAACCTTTTGTGATTTTAGCTCCCCGACCCCTCCTATCCTTTAAAAGAAACGGGCCAGCGTAATCGACTCCGGTGGTAGCGAATGGAGGTGCTGGAGTTGCAAACAGCGGGGTGCCGCGCGAAAACAACGTATGCAATTAAAAACTACCCTTTTAGCCAGGTTACGACCACCAATGGGCCAAAATCGATCCCGTATTGAAGCGAGTATATGTTGAGGACCGGCATGAAGGAGTAACCGATGCTCATGCTCAAACATTAAACGAGTAAGTATATGCTTAGAATCGAGTAGTATTGGGTGTTTTTGATCAAAATTATATAATGAATTGCGTAGTCTGCCACCTACCCGGATGATATCGTTACTATCTAAAAATATTTTTAAGTTAGTAAATTTACTTTTTTGGGGTAAAATACGATTGTTGGTGAGAAATTTTAATTCTTCAGCAAAAGAACACCTTTGGCTACATTTTATTAAGTAAAGTTGCGCTTTATTTAATTCTTGGCACCTTAAAGGGCTGGTGCAAGCATTAGATTTCTTCAAACAATTTTGGATGAATCGAAAACAATAAGCAATTACGCGTTGAAACTTGGTCAAAGTGGCGAATTTCGAAAACGAGATGATGCAATTATCAGTCATGGTTGTTGTTAATGCGATATTTTCTATTGCAGGCAAGTTTTCATGGGAAAGTTTTTTAAGTGGCCATGCAAATTCATTATTTCTTAACCAAACTGGCCCATGCCAGTAAATGGATAAATCTGCGAGTGCTACCGAGTTTACACCGCGAGAAATGGGATCGGCAGGATTATCAGCGGTTGCTACGTGTCGCCAGTCCGCAACACAGGACGATTCGAGAATACTGGCAATACGATTTCCTATAAAAGTTTGCAGTTTACTCGGGTCAATTGCTAGCTATCCTAAAAGTACGCTAGAATCGGTCCAATAAACGGTACGATTAATGTTTAAATTCAAAGCGGGTTTTACCTTGTTAATCAACGTGGTGAGTAACATTGCGGCAACTAATTCTAAACGCGGAATCGGTATAGGTTTCAGTGGTACTACCTTTGATTTCGCGCAAACCAACTGAACTGAACAGTTACCCGCGGAGTCTACAGTTCTTAGGTAAACGCACGCGCCATACGCCTTTGTAGATGCATCGGAAAACGCGTGCAATTCAAAATCTATCGCGGATTTTAATGAAACATGACGTGGAATCTCAATTGAATTTAATAAATGCAAAACATCGCGAAACTCACGCCAACGCGTATGTAAATGAATTGGAAGCGTTGCATCCCAATCTAGACCCATACTCCAAATATCTTGGAGAATAATTTTTTCCTTGATAGTAACAGGACTCAAAAACCTGAGGGGATCAAATATCTGAGCAATTTCGGAAAGAATAGTGCGCTTGGTTACCCGAATGTTAGGTGAGCTCTCTGGTATCCTAAATTTAAACACATCTTGAGACGGGTCCCATAATAAACCTAATGTACGCATATTTTCTCGACGGCCTAGATCAAGAATTTCATTCGCTTGAGTACCCGAGACGCTTTGCAGCACTGCTGGATTATTTGACACCCATTTGTGAAGCGTAAAGCCACCAGATTTTAACGCACGCGATACCCCCTCAATAATCTGTAATACGTCATCGAAGGTATCTGCGCCCGTAAGTAGATCGTCAACATAAAAATGGTTTTGAATAACGTGGGCGATTTTAGGTTGAAAGCTTTCCAAACCAAGCTGTTTTAAACACCGTATAGCTAAATAGCTTGCCGATGCGGTACCGTAAGTGACGGTAGCTAATTCATATGTTTTGATCGGCAAGTAATCAAAATCGCGCCAAAGAATTCATTGAAATTTCGTTTGATTTGAATTAACCAAACAAGCTCGATACATCTTTTGTACATCGGATGAAACAACAATATTGTATTTACGGTAACGGACTAGCGCGCTAAACAAGTCGGGTTGAATAGTGGGGCCAACGACTTGCAAGTTGTTGAAATACCGGTTGACGTACGACATGAAGCATCAAAAACAACGCGCAATTTTGTCGTGGTACTATTCTCATTAATTACACCGTGATGCGGTATATAATAACAAATTTCGTTTGGTTTATCTGACGGGAAGATTTCGTGCATATATCCCAACTCACGATACTCCTTCATAAATTTGCGATATTTTTCTCCAAATTCAGGGAGTCGTTTAAACTTACGTTCCATACTGAATAAACGGGTTTTTGCGCTATTATACGATTCTCCCATCTGATTAACTGATCCGTTAAGCGGAATTGTGACAATAAATCGACCGTCATTAGCGCGAATTGTCGTACTACGAAAATGTTCTTCGCAGAACATATCCGATTTTGAAATTGGAACCGGACCATTGATAGACTCTAATTCCCAAAACCGAGTAACTTGTTTGTTTAAATCCGAATCACCCCTTTTGACTAAATTACATTGTAATACTTGTGTAGCACTTGTTTGTATCGGACTAGAAACAATCCAGCCGAATCTGGTGTTCTGCATAATCGGGCCCTTATTTAATTTAACTTGACCTAAGCATAATAATTCCCAAAAATAATCAGCGCCAAGTAACATGTCAGTACTGTCTGATTTACAAAAATTCGAATCGGCTAAGCGTAAATGAGTGGGAATCTTTAGTGAGCTAATATCTATAACGAATTGAAGTAATTTACTGCTGATTTTCGAAATAATGAGACACATGACGTTAAGTGAAAATTTAGTGCAACGCGAATGTATCTTTAATGTGCACGAACTGGATATAGCCGATGTAGTTTGATTTATTCCGGTAATATTAACGTTTGTTTCTTTTTCAGTTAAATGCAACCTTTCCCGAAGGCTTGTAGTTATGAAGCTACATTGACTGCCCGGATCTAGGATGTTTTTTGTTATATTGATCAGATGCGTGAAGTGTGACTGTTGAAAGTAAGACTTGCGAGGATGTTGAATGAGATGCTAAGTTGATTGTCTGTGTTTGAGTCGAAGTCGATGGATCCGGGCGATTATACGAAATATGAAGCAAGGTATGATGTTTTGATTTGCATTGTTTACATAATCTCGACCTACATTGTTTGATAAAATGTCCAGCGCGAAGGCAGTTTATGCAAATTTTTAGTTGCTTTACGTGTTCTCAAAATGAAGTGAATAAAGTGATCACCCTTGCAAGACACGCATGTCTTAACACTGTTACTTTGATTTGAAACTATAAACGCCTTTGTTTTTGACATTGATCGGTTCTTCTCTTGTGTTTTTGGGTGCGCAATGTCACCCAACGTTTCAAGTTAATCTGCGCGGGCTTGCAAACAACTACGCAAATTTTCTAAATTGGGCTTATCAATTTGGGTTTTTTACGCTCCCATTCGCGATTTGAATCGGTATCTAGCTTAGCGCATGCTAAATAAATTATGAGGGTGTTCCAATTATTAGTGGGTTCCTTTAGAGACTCTAACGCTCGTAAATGTTTTCTAATGTTATCGATCAACCGACGGATTTCATTTGGTTCATTAGCATGAATTTTTTCAGAATTGAATAATGCCCTGACGTGGTTTTGAATCAAAACACGCGGATTATCGTATCTGGAACATATCAATTTCCACGCTGCTTCATAGTTTGCGTTTATTATTTCGAAACTGGAAATGACTTGCCGTGCTTCACCAGTCAAAGTCAATAACAAATAATGAAACTTTTGAACATCATTGATGACCGCACTTCCGTTAATTAATGAATCGAAGATATCGCGAAATTCAAGCCAAGACTCGTGATCGCCACCGAACTTAGGTAAGTCGATTATGGGTAATTTGACCGATTGTTCAGGGTGCGGCCCAACAACAAACGAGGAATCGCGACATATGGATTTATTTGTAAGCATTTGTTTGGCTCTTGCGATACTCGAGTAGAATGCCGTCTCAAATATATCCCGCTCTGAGGCTTGCGCTTCCCCGTCAACGCTTAACAAGTCTATCTCACCCTGAATTCCCTCAAACTCATCAATTAAATTAAGAGCGCGTTCGTATCGCTGTTCCAGCTCAAAAGACAATGCATGATCAAGGTCACCTACCCTGACATCATCTTCTGATTTATTCACAAATTTAACGAAATTAGTGAGCTTGCCTTTAACAACGCCCCGCTTTATTACCAGGATATCTAGTTCTGACATAATGAATGAAAAAAAATATATATAAAACTAAAAGACGTTATTGATTCAGCCAGCAACAAAGACAGAAAAAATATGAAATAGGGCACCAATGAATGCTTACGACACATTTAATGGGGTCGCTTCCGGTTTATAGCTGACGTCCTTAGTCACTAATGGAGCGGCCAACTTCCGGATTGGAAATATGCTATGACCAGGAACCAACAACGACGAAATTCTTCTCTTAGTTTTATTTTACCGTCGAAACACCCCAATCCGGCTCGAAGGACCATGTAGCAAATTGTTTGTTATTGGGGTGTAATTGGTTCACAAATTAATACTAAATTCTTCTTTTTACACGTTTATTTTGCCTTTACTACTTGTTGTTGTACACACTATTCGATGACAGTAACGATGATAGATAAACAAAAAAAAAATTTTTTTATTAATAAATATTTTCACAACATGCTTTAAATTAATAAATCTTTTCACAACACTCACCATTTCCAAAACCTCGGAGTATTAAATTCACTCGGTCATACTTAGTATTCAAATTGTGGGCGTCTTCTCTTAGAGTCACAACATCACTTCCCAAATCTATAAAGGCCATTAGTTTTTGTCCATCTACATTCACAACCTTATATACCATAAGGTATCTACTGGCTCCGGTAGAGCGCTAATGCAATTGACATTCCTCTTATCTCTCCATTCACAGTTTTTTGCTTGTATCCGACACGTTCACATGCATAACAACGGAGTTTCTTCTGTGGTTTTGGACATTTCACTGATATATAACCACATTCGTTGCAATTGTAACATTTCTTTTCAGGATGTTTAGATGTTTTGACAAGATCAACCTTATTAACGGTCATCAAAGTGCTTGACATAGCGGGTACAGGAACAGATCGTCTCACATGCAGTTGATTAGTATTCTCATAATTCTTAATTTTTACTAGTAATTCATATATATCATTTGGGTAACTCACCGCCAACAATCTTGATAAATCCTTGTCCATTATTTCAGAATTAATATATTTTATTACAGTTCATTCACTAATGTTTCCCTTGCTTGCAGTCGCTTTTACATCATAAAGAAAGTGCTCATATGTTTCATTGTTTCATTCTTGCGTTTGCTTAATTCAAAGTGTATGTCAGCATTATCAGTTAATGTAGGAAAATCAGTAATAATTTGGTTCCGGAAAGTAATCCAATCGCATAATGATTCTCGCTAACCTTCAAACCAGAGCTTTGCTGCACCATATAATTTCGAAATGATGTTAAATAGTACCATCTTTCGATTCCATTGAAATGAATCCATTAAATGTTCCACTTTTTGAACTCATTGTGGCGCGGTTAGACCGTCTAATCTATCTGGATCAAATTCTGGTAATAATTGTGATATGTTACTTATTTGTGTCATCTGTCGTTTTTCGGTACCTAATCCCATGTTTCTCTCTTTCTTCTTCCAACAATTCCTGTTCACGATTTAAAAGGTCCCATTCACGTTTTAATTATTATTTCTCCCATTCAATTGGATATCTTGCATCACCCGTTGTATCTAGGGTCTTCATTTTGTCAAATCCGGTTGAATTTACCCTCATTCCCTGTGAATCGCAATTTAATTCGTCCTCGCTAGGTATAACATTCTTATTTTCGTTCCCCAGTTGGTCCAATTCCATCAAAAAAATATTTAAAGTTCTTCTATAATGTATGGCACTCGATTTTTACACTATCTCACCGCTGCTTTTATTGTAATTAAACACATACAAAACTAAGAAATCACAAATAATATAGAATATCCGACATCAACCCGACCATGTCTCACACCGTACTGTCCCATTCCTTCTCCTCCACTAACTATTGACCCCTCGCACTTAGCAGTGTTCGATTAATTCTCATACTTGAGTAAGTGTTAACAACTTTTTACTCGGAAAGAAAACTCACTCCTCTAAATGATTAAGTCTTTATTCATAAACTAAATTACAATTAAACACAGGCGTTAACTTCACATTAACTATGAACGACAATCATCTCTCAACTCGACTTAACTCTACTTAAAACCGTAACTCTACTACTACCACTCCTCTCCACCAGTCTTTCTATACACATTTCACAAGAATCTTTCTACGCCACCTATCCTATAAAAGCCACACTAACGAGCGATGTTACTCCTTTTGTTCTATAGTTCATCATCATATAAGTATGTGGGCCTCCGTTTCATTCGCTGAGCTGTAGATGCCTCTCCGTTTTCTGTCGTTGTAGTTTCGGGCAAGGAAGAACGTCTTGCTCTTTCTCGCTCTCATCTGTGGAAGACTTCCACGATTTCATCATGCGACTCCTCATGATTTTTATATATCTTTAATTGTGATACATGGGCAGTTGTGGCAAATCGCTGGTCTTCTACATCTAAAGTTGCCACTCGATATGTATCGGTTGAAAGTACGGCGATAACTTCTAACGGTCCTCGGTACTTATCTTGAAGCTTTGTTGGTTCACCATCGACAAGCTTTGTGACACCCTTCATAAATACTATGTCACCCACGTTAAATTTTAAACCCGAATATCTTTTACGGTCATATTGTTCTTTATATCGAATTTGTTCTTTACTTATCACATCGCGCACTTCACATTGTATAGTTTCAGATATGTAATAGAGATATGTATGTAGATACGTAATAAACTGGGTGCAGTGTTCCATCTTCTTGTTCTCGAAGTAACATGCCAGCGATTCTCAATGCACTAGCATCCGTATGTAATTCTGTTCTCGCAGAATCAGCACGATATAGTTTTAATAACGGTTCTTCAGTTAGAGATCTCTTCAAATCATTAAATGCCTCCTCTTGATCCGTCGTCCACTCAAATAATATCTTAATCTTTGTTAGTTCGCTTAACGGTTATGACTAAAGACCGGATTTATAGAAAATAAGCTTATGCTCAATAATAAAGGCATTACAAATATATTTAAATATCTTTACGAATCAGTTAAAAATAAGTGAAATAAGACCAGGTTAGTTATGCCATTTTTGCCTTTTTTGAATTTTCAGGCCTATTATTTTTTTTATGCCTATTTAAAGCCTTTTTCCAACTTTTTGGCGTCTTTTCCCCAAAAATTGGTTGAATTATGAAAAAATATTTCGCTGCGCCTCTCTACATTTCCTCGTTGTGCCGTCTGACGTAAGATCCGCGTTTTTTATCGATCCGAATTTAAGCTTACACGGGATTCCCCGTATGTGGTTTGACTTACGTCGAGTCTTTCATTTAGAGTAGAGTCAATTCATTTAGTTGTATTAAAGTTACTCGAGTGACAGTGTGAAGTTCTTGCGTAGTACAATGCCGAAACAAACGCCAACCGTAGAAGAATGGATTAAAGATTACAAGGAATTGAAATATGAACGCAATCGTTTATTTTGCCACGCCTGTTCAAAAATCGTAAGTATTGATGGAGTTAATCGAGTAAAAACAATTAATTATATTAATTATATTTTGAAATAATGATTAAATTATATATAATACCCAAGATTTTTAAATATTTAAAACCGAAATTTAAATCTTTTTACGGTAAAAATTGGAAATTATAAAGAATAGCATGTCCCAAAATTCATTTCGATCACTAAAATTAATAGAACAACATATTGATTGTTTAATAATTATGAAAGGTATTGTAAAATACTGACGTTATTAAATTACTCTTAACAGATTAATTGTGACAAGAAATAGCATGTCAAAACATCATTGCATCAGGAAAAATTAAAACTGACTAAAGGTCAATCCAAAAAACAACAAACTATAGGTACAGCTATACAATCTGTGGCTTCAACATCCGGCTACACTGAACAATCAAAATTCAATTTTGATCTTTGCAAAGCTTTAATAAAAGCAAACATACCAATCCATAAAGTGGCAAATAAATATTTCAAAACTTTTTTTCAAACATATTGTATAATGCATATTCCCGATGAAAGAGATCTCCGCAAAAATTATATTACTTCAGTCTACAAAAAAGTTATTCAAGAAATAAAAAATATTATTGGAAATAATTATATTTGGATAAGTGTAGATGAAACAACTGATGTATGTGGACGATACGTGGCAAATTTAATACTTGGAGTATTAAGTGATGAATATTCGTCAAAAATTTTTTAATAAGTACCAAAGAATTAAGTAAAACAAATGATAATACGGTAACAAGATTTATTCACGACGAATTAACGCATTTTTTCTTACCGGAGACGGTACCGAATGATAAAATTTTACTGATGGTGTCAGACGCAGCGGCATACATGGTAAAAGCTGCGTCTAATATGAAGATTTTTTACCCTAATTTAATTCATTGTACATGCTTAGCACACGGGCTTAATCGAGTAGCAGAAACTATAAGGTTACAGTTCCCATTAGTTAATAAATTAATAAAAAGCGGTAAACAAATATTTGTTAAAGCCCCTTTAAGGGTAGAATTGTTTAGAGAGAGGTTACCAAATACCCCATTACCACCACAACCAGTTCTAACAAGATGGGGAACATGGCTAGATGCCACTATATACTACACAAACGCCTTAGATAATTTTAAACAATTAATAAATAAATTTCCGGCTACAAGTAGTAAAGCAATACAAGACTGCCAGGCCGTCCTAAAAGAAGTGGAGCTACAAAATAATTTGGGATTTATAAAAAGCAATTACAGTTATATAAGTGAATCTATAAAATCACTTGAATAACAGGATTTACCTTTAGTGACTGCCGTAGAAATGATTAAAAAGTTTCAAGACAGCACGTATAGCGTACCAGGACATATTGGTCAAATAATTACGAATAAACTTAATGACGTTCTGTGTAAAAATGAAGGATTTGCCACATTACAAAAAATTGCAACAATTTTAAGTAGTGAAACTGTTACTGGATTTATTATGGATCCCGCATTAATTACAAAGTTCAAGTATGCTTCAATTACAAGTGTGGACGTAGAGAGAAGTTTTTCGGCTTACAAGAATACGTTAAGTGAGAGAAGACACAACTTCACAATGGAACATTTAGAACAGCATTTACTAATTAGTTGTTTTCGTGATTAGTGGTTTAATAATTATATATGAATGTTTAGTTTAACGATGTATTTTGTAATGAAAACGTTATTAAAATACATTATTAATTAGGTATAGCAATTTTTTCGATTTCTAATTTTTATGCCTTTTTAATGCTTTTGTTGCCAAAATTTCATGCCTTTTTAAGTGCCTTTTTCCGTCTTTTTTGTGCCTTTTAATCCGGTCTTTAGTTATGACGCAAAAAAAATGAAATTAATCTAATTAAATCAAACTCCTACTTTACACGAACTGTGACGTGGGTTCTTAAAATGGTGAAGTAAACATGTAATACAACATAATACAGGTATACGATATACAGACAATGAGTTTTACAAAACGAAATAAATTTATTAAAAATAAATATAAGAAATCCCGTATCAGCAATACGGGTAAGAAAAAAAATTAAAATTAATTGAAAAATTTTTAACATTAACTCCAATTCTAGGGTATCACAACAAACGACAAAAAAATAATGCTGGCGAGCCTTAAAATAAAATTAAACTCTAAATGATCAGGATATAATAGGATGTCATCAAAATAGACCTGAATAGTATTAAAGCAATTAAAAGATATCCAATACCGAAACATGGTAAAGATGTGAGATGATTTCTCGGTATTGTCAATTACGTACCGAAGTTCATTGATAAAATGTCTGATAAAACAAGAACAATACGCGAACTACTGCGAGAAAATTCAAAAATTATCACTGGACAGGGAAACATCAAAAGAAGAAATAATACAAAACCAGCTTTAGCTAAATTCTCTACGAAGAAAAGAATTGGAGCTGTTTTGGAACAACTACAAAAAAACAGAAAATGAGGTGCGGCCGAATGGCGTTACGTCCAAATTTTAACCAACCACAAACCATTGACTGTATTATTGACAACAAAGGAGTTGAGCGGTTACTTAAATTTAATTATAGAATTGTGTATGTTCCAGGAAAATCAGTCCGTGTACCAGATGCTCTATCCGGAGCCTCACTTCAAGAAGGAATCACAACCTGGACGCCCTCTTAATAGATGAAGTGTATATCGTTCAGTAATAAAGTTGATGGATGGATCTGTCCCGAAAAAAGCCATTTCCACAAAGCTGAATGGAAAGAAAAAGAGAAATCACAATATTATAAATACAAAAACGACTTAGCTATTGATAAAGAACAAACCCATTACATGACGGACCCATTACATTGTGGGATGGGTAAATGTAAAGCGAGAGCCAAGCAAAGCTTATGGTGGTCTAGAATTTATTGACAGATCGACAAAATGCTTCAGAATTGCGAAATAGATCTACAAACAAATCCAACAGCAATGGAACCGATTATGTCTACGAAAATTCCAAGAAGACCTTGAAGTGTTGTTGTATTAATTCAGGATTATCATTCAAAATACCCTAAGTTGAGAAAACTAACATTTACAAAGAATAGAGATGTAATTCAAGTAATGAAAGATGATATTTGCCCGAGATGTCATACTGAACATTTTGAGAGAATGGCCGATGTTTGAACTGACTTTAATTCAGACAAATTGCAGAAATTTCGAATACAAGTAGACATCATTCAGCCCGGAATATCAACAGTCAACTGGATTGGCTGAGAGCGCTGTTAAAAAATTAAAAACAATTTTAATAAGGAACCTTATATACAAATAAATTTTATCCAATGCTAGTATTTTGGATATATTTTTTGAATATATGCAATACGGAAACAAATATTTTTTTTAATGTACAGTGCATTATTGGATTCAGAAAAATATCTCTATACAATAACGTGAAGAAAACTTTACAGGGTAACTTGAAAAACAAAAGTCTTGAAGTCCAGGTATTGGCTCATGAAAATCGAAATATACATGACAGAGTTACCGCTTGTTCAACTACCTGTTCAATTTTTGTTTATTTTTTTAGGAAGGTGACAAATACATTGTAAACATGTAATTTAGATAGACGAAAATATTCTAAAACGTTTTGTCCCCCTAATTTTCTTCGAAAATTTAATAACTCCTGAGAAGGAACTATTTAAGCAAAAACATCTGGCACAGATCAACTTAAGTATTAAATGCTGGATCCTGCATTTTTATCACATCTTTTCAGCATTTTTAACTGACATGACTGATCCGTTGAACGACTTAAACTTATGGTCATTGCGAAAGATTCAACCGTTCACATTAATATTTATTAACAGAAACCTCACTTTTTCCAATGCCAAGAACATTTTGGAGAATATATTAAAAATATAATCAAAGAATATCAAAAACAATATTTCGATTTTGGACATTTTAAACAAGATGTCTTCAGTTTTGTCAACCTATAAGTAGACATATAGGAAAATAAATAAATAATAAGTATTCATTGGATACGATTTCAAATTACTTCATCAACCAGAATGTCAAGTCTAAAGGAAGTAAGAAAAAGTATTTCAAGAATTTCTTTTCCTCTACATTTAACATAAACTTGAAGTATAGTGAAAACATTCTGATAATTATATGAGTTGAAATAAGGTCTCCGCACAAACTTTTAAATTTAGTAAATACACGCATACATGGTATCTAAGACACAAATAACAGTAAACAACATCGTAACTTAATCAGTGTTAGTGAAATGTTCGTTAATTTATTAAGGAAGATATATATTTACCTTTTTATGGAATTATAAATTGCAAGATTTGCAGATAGTATTTTTTCTTTGGTTCTAGACTTGGAAAGTATTGATGTCTCCTACCTTCCTTCTGTTAAACTTTCTTCGATGATATAACGATTAAGTATAGTATCCAACAAAAGATAGTTCCAAAATAAAGACCAACAAATCGTATCCAGAACTAAAGATGCTCAACATGAAGATTAACCCAAAGGAAATACCTAAAAATAGTACAAAAACATAGAAAAATTACAAAAATCAATGATTTGTTTTTGTTGAAATTAACTGAATCACTACAACACTTTTTGTATTAAATAAAATAATAAATCTACCCAAGTTATTACAGACCTAACACATGATAAAGTCAACTAATAAATATTATACAAGTGAGCTAAAAATTTTATTTTGTATGTTCGCTGCTCAAATTATGTAATGTGTGTATAAGAAGGGGTTATATTATAAAAAAGATAAAATTAATGATGTTAACAATAGATCATTAGTTGCTAAATTGGCGTTTATTCAAAGTAATTATGAGTTCGTGAGTAGAATTATTTTAAATTTAGAAACGCAAGCTATGTCATTAAATGGGTCTGTTGGATTAATAAAGGAATTTGAAACTAGCATTAAAAAAGTAAATGGAAAAGTGGGCCAAATTACTAATAAAAAGTTTTATGAAGTATTAGAGAAAAATCATGGTTATATATTGTTATCAAAGACGGCTAAAATAATTGGTGGATATTTAAGCAATCTGATTAATATTGAGCCAAATTTAATTAGTAATTTTAAATATGCACCCATAACATCTGTAGATGTGGACAGAAGTTGTTCAAGTTACAAAGAGATACTGGCTGATAGACGACGTAACTTCTCAGTTGAAAATATTGAGAAACATATAATTGTAAACTATAACTTTACTGCAGGCATTTAAAATAATTATTTTTATCCCCTTATATATATATTTAAGTCCTTTAATAAAACGTTTAAATTTTGTTAAAGTCTTTATTTAAATTACTTTTGTAATTTAATACTAATCGCGTATCGAATGTCAACGATTTGAAACGACACACGCGGACGACGGAAAAATATTAATTTATTCGCAATTACAATTTTAACCTGTTTATATGTTTTGCTTGCTATATGTCAACATCGTACAACTTTATTGCTTTGTCAGCATTATACGACAATTCAATAAAGTCGTGTTAATTTCCTTATAGGTTTGGATGTTGTAACTCCTCCCCTTTTAGAGAGAGCCAAGGGTTAGGAATCTCCGTTTCCAAACCTGGGGTCGTTTTGCGATCGGCGGCCTGTTATCGGATCTTCTTAGAATACTGTAAACAGATAACAATTATTGCGCTGATTAGTAAAAGTGTAACTATTGTTAAGGAGGTTGTTGAACTTCCTAAGCTTGCTTCTTTTCAATTCTCGGAATTAGATTTCAAAGAAATTTGATCGAGCATCGTTAAGGGAATCTAACTGTAGTTTTTTCAGCTGAATATCTTCCAGTTGCCAGATTGGTTATTCTTCTGGGACATTGAGTAGGCTTATCAGGGCTAAATGATATTCTCTCTCCGGTAGGTAATTAGTTGTTGTCTGAAGGACCTCTTTTCCTAAGTGGACAATGCATTTTGATGTTATTTGAAGTAAAAGAGTTCCTTGGAACTGGCGAACTTCTCTACGATTTTCACATGCGGTTTCTCCAGTAAAATTGGCCTGGAACAAGATCCATTCAGTATCAGTGGGATGAACGCTTTCTTCTTTTAATCGAGCCCATTTCGTATGAGTGCACGTTGATATTGGTAAATGTCTCAGTAATTCATAAGCACAAGTTGATCGAGTGCTCGCATCAAGGCTGGTGGCTTCGCATGAATATTCTCTTCTTTGAAATTATTTACAGGTGGGAGTCATGGTAAAGTACTTGCCTTTACTTTCTGCGAGGTAGGGTTGTGGAATGTTTAACATTAGGTAACTTGAATTATATAGGACCAGAAGTGGAACTAATTGGTAATATTAATAAATTGTTTTCTCTACTAAAGGAATTTCTAAAAGGAATGTGAGAATTTGACCTTTTATACTTGAAAGGTTTGACTGTTATGATTTTCTCAATTTTTTATAAATTTTCTTCTGTAGGGTTTAATAGAATTTCTTGATTTGTAAAAGTGTTTCGAATGAATTCTAATTCTTTCACGTGATCTTCCGTCTGGATAATAGCTGGATGATACGATACAAGTTTGGCGAAAGTTTTCGCTAACACTTATCTATCTCCTATTGTTATAGCTGAATTAATGGCTACCTGCAGGGATGCTTGTACTCTAAGTAAGAGATTGAAATGTACTTGCTTGTCTCCTTTTGCTTTTAAATGATTTATTACTGGCTGAAGACGTTGGGGTGTTTCTTATTGATTGTCCTGAATGATTTTTAGATTGTTCTCGAATACTTGACTTGTTCCCTGTGAAACATGAAATTGTGTCTCCACCGATTTTATGATTTCTTGTGGGTTGATTTCTAAATCTTCTATTAATTTATCATATTTAGCTGTGTTTTCTGCTTCTAAGTTTCCTGACATTGCTTTAACTATTGAACCAAATAAATTTAGTGCATGTCTTTGTTTCCTGATATTTGGGATTAGTTGCTATCTTCCAAAGTTTAATTGACATAATAAATCTTTTAGATTTCTAAGGAGAGTTTGAAATGACGAATCTTGATCTCCGTCTTCTATCACTTTTGCCATTTTTACCAATTCCATATAATTAGTATTCAAATTGTCAATTTGGGTTATTAAACCTTCAAGATTACAGCGAATTGCTGTCGTCCATTGGCTTAGTTGGTTTTTAGCCCTTCCCCATTGTAACGATCATAGAGGTCCATCCAGTGGCGTTATTTTTACGTCGGCGCTGGTGGTCCAGCAGGATCTGGAACAATACCATGTTTGACCCTTCTAGTGTGGTATGTTTGTATTCCTCGTCGAGTTTCTAATAGGGCGTGCTGAGTTTCTAATGAGGCATCTAATAACTTTTGGGCCATTGTTAGATATTTCCTTGTTGTAAACATTACCCATTGTGTGATAGAGTTGGTCATCTGTATCATCACGTAACTGGTTCATTAGAACTTTTTAGGTTACGTTATTCGTAGAGACTTGAAATTTTGATAGCATGGGTTGTTTATTCCGATCTATTAATCTAAAACATTTTCAAGATGGCCACCACTTCCGGTCTACTGGAAGTAGACCTCAACTTCGGTATTTTAAATGCTATAATTTTTATTACACCATTCAATTATACTTAAGAAAATATGTTGACTTTGATAACAGTTGTTCGTACCTACCGCTTTTTGTTTTCGAGTTATTTTGATTTTAAGTGTTTTTTGGCAAATATTACCATGGTCTTTATATTATTATATTATATTATATTATATTATTCTTATATCTTATACAGGCTGGTCAAAAATTTAGTTACCGTTTTTCTGTATTCAATTGCGTGAAAGTCGAAAATTTTAAATGGAAGGCTCCACATTTTTATACCCTATCAGAAAGGGAATTTAATTCTCTACAAATTATCTATAAACATTTCTATACCTTTTTATCATAGTTTTCTTGCTATTGAGGAGTTTATCAAAATCATATGTAAAATGCTAGACACAGCTTGTGCTTTTGTTAGAAGGCCATGATCTTTTGACAGTTTACCTTTGACAGGTAGACCGGAAGTGGTGGCCATCTTGAAAATATTGTAGGTTAAAAGATCAGAATGAACAACCCATGATATCAAAATTTCAAGCCTCTACGAATAGTGGAACCCAAAAAAGTTCTAATGAACCAGTTACGTGAGACACCCTGTATATAAAAGATCTTCTTATTAATCATGTAATTTTTAAATAAATTTAAAATATGGCGGTATGTGTTTGCAGTTGGAATGCGGACAAAATGAATTTCGCATTCGTCTCTGTTTTTAATTTTTACCTCTAAACCTTTTTCAAAACTTGGTGAGATAATGAATTGTTTCTTTTTATTATCTAAAATTATATCTTGTATTTCTATCGAGCTGTTCGATTCTCGAATTTGAACGGTGTCCATAGTATCTGTATTTTCTTCTTCTCGTTCGGTTTACTTGTTGGTTCTTCTATATTGTTGGTTTGATTTGAAGGAATATCTGTTATTTTTATTTCCTTGTTCCCTATACCTTGTCCAATCTTTGGAACCAGTTTATGGGAACGCAATTTTCGTTACGGGTTTGATATTTGTTTCTGAGCTATTCCTTGTCAAGTTTTAAGGACGGGTAATTGTTCATCTACGATCGCTATTGATAATTCATCAGCAATCTCAAGTAATTCTTCGAAAGTAGAAAGCCTACTGTCCAAATCTTCTTGGGTAATGATGTTTAGATCGACCAACTTTATTCTGGATAGTGCATCGGCGTTGGTATTATATTAGCCTTTCTTGTATACGATATCGAAATTAAATTCTTCTAGTTTTATTTTCCATCTAATCAGTTTCGAATTCGGCTCTTTCAGAGACCAAAGCCATACTAATGGTCTGTGATCGGTGAAAATGGTGAATTTCTTTCCGTATACATATGGCCTAAATTGTTTAACAGCGTAAACAATAGCCAGGAGTTCTTTTTCTGTCGTTGATTATTTTCTGTATCAGATAAAGTTCGGGATGCATAACAGATCGGTTTGTCTCTTCCAATCGGGTCTTGTGAAAGTACTGCTTCTAGTGCAACGTCAGATGCGTCAGTGGTAACAATAAATTCTTTTGAAACGTCGGGATATTGCAATATGAGTTCAATTGTTAGCAACTCTTTGCATTGTTGAAAGGCAGATACGTATGTTGCATCTTCATAAATGATTTTCGTTTTTTTTTTCAAACAGGCTGTAAAAGGTTTGGTAATTTTTGTAAAATTCTTAATAAATTCACGATAATATACAAGTAATCCTAGAAAGCTTTTTATTTCAGTTTTAGTTTTTGGTATCGTGAATTGCGAGATAGCTCTGATTTTCTCCGGGTTCGGTTTCACACCGTTATCCGTTATTATATATCCAAGGTATTTTATTTCCTTTTTTAGAAACCCATATTTTTCTAGTTTAATTTTTAAATTTGCTAAAATTTTTGGATGTGTTCTTAAAGTGACGATGAATAGATTATTATGTCGTCGATATAAACTAGACACGTATATTCGAGTAATCCTCTTAATACTTCATCCATAAGCCGCTAGAATATGGCGGATGCATTCTTTAGACCAAAAGGCATTCTTTTAAATTCAAAATGTCCTTACTCGGTACTAAAGGCAGTCTTTTCTGTATTCGCTCGATCCATTTCAATCTGATGGTATTCAAACGCTAAGTCAAGAGATGTAAAATAATTCGCTCTTCCTAAGTTATCAAGTATATCTGCTATGTTAAGAATTGGATAGTTGTCCTCGGTCATTTCTTTCGTTTAATCTCTTAAAATCTACTACCATCCTATTTTTGGTTTTACCATCTTTATAAGTAGTAACAACTTATCTGTCACTTTATTTCCGTTTTTGTTTCTGAAGGTTGTCGATAGTTTCGAACGTAAATTGGTACATTGTTTTTCATATTTAAGTGATGCTTAATTTCATGGGTAAATGTCAATTTTTGACCTTCTACGTGAAATAAATATTTATATTTTATAATTAATGCCTGAAGGGCTTTTTGTTCTGCAATGTTTAAATGATTAAGTTCCAAATTTTTGTTAATGTTTTCTAATTGAAATTCTGAGGAATTGTTATTATTAATACAATGATATCCTACATTCAAATGATCTTTAAATTCAGAAATTGGTTGTAATTCTACAGGAGTTGGTTTAAAAGAAAGTGGTGAACACCCATGGTAATTAGTGGCTAGAATTCGGGTTTCATGATTTTTTACTTCAACTAGCGATTCGGAGATAATTACTTTTTTCGATTTATCTTTAAATTCGGGAAAAACTGCAAAACCGTTTTCTATATTGGAAACTTGATATTTAACAATTGACTGTGTATTTGGTTTAACTGTATGAACTTTATTAATTTTGGTTAGGGTGGCAGTAATGGTTAAACTTGTTAAGAATTGAGAGCGAATATTGGGAAATTCAACCAAGGCGGGAAAAAATTTAAAAAAATACCTCCTTTAACCATAAACCAAGTTTTCGATAATTTATTTTTATCTTCTTCAGGGTATGCTACAAACAGTAACCGTTGACAATTTTGATATAAGAAAAAACCGTAATCAAACGCACATTTAGAGATCACGATGTAAATAAATCATCAGATAATGTAATAAATCCATAATTACTTAGTTGAATTTTTCAAGTGGGTTGATGAAAAACTTTTTTAACTGAGCAAGAGGTCTATTATTTATTTATCAACCCACTTGAAAACATCAAATGTTTTAGAAAAATCGAAATAAAGACACAAATGAAATTTATCAGAATTAAAAATACCTGGGAGTGGGCATACAGTGCTTTATTTGTTTTCTCTAATCCGTGGGGAATTCTAATATTAAATTCGTAATTGTTACAAGAATAAGAAAATTGAGCATTTTTAAATATTTTGGTACTAATTAAAGAACAATCTGCACCAGTATCTATTAAAAATTTGAATCCTTCAAATTCGACGTAAGGTAATAAGGGTTCTTTTGAGTAAACTTTGTTAGATATTGTTACGGTTGTGGGTCTTGGAGGCTTTCCTGGTGAAAATCCTGCAATTCGACATTATTTTCGGCATATTGATCTTCTTCGTAAAATTCTTCTACTGGTACATAATCGTTCGTTATTTCACCATCTTGGTACTGAACATAGTAAGCGTCTTCGGGAATTTCGGAAGGCATTTCAATGTTGTTGGACATCCATTGTCTCTTTGGAGGTGGATTACTTATCGAGGGTGCTGATCTCTTATTATTGTTATCCATGTCCATGGGGGTTGGTTTGTACAATGGTTGTTGTAATTGTATTGGAGATTTACCAAATTGTGGGTAAAAGTTTGGTCTTGGTCGTTGTGTAAACATTGGTCTCATTGGCATCATCTGAGCAGAAGAAATGTATTTACTTGGTAACGAAGTTTGCGCTGAACTCGGTTTGGGAACTACAATAGGAGTAAAATTATTTTTTATTATCGGCTGTCGGATGTTAAGAAAAAACTGTTGCTTTTGAGTATTATAATTTGCAATTTCCAATGCAAATGTTTCTGCGGTTTCAATGTCTTCGGGTTGTCTTAATTTAACTTCTAACCCTATGTTGGTGTAATTAGATCTAATCCAAACAGATATATCCTTAATGCTATTTGATTGTATTGATTCTGCTTTATATTTCTAATTTCTACTTCTTCGTCTTCTAAATGAATTTTAAGTAGAAGCGTGTATTTTGTTTGCGTAACTTGACGTTGTGTGTTCCTCCTGGGGTCTTAAACTATTTAGGTTATATACCAGGTTTCCTTCAGATCTTTTGTCTCCAAATGCGTGTATGAGAATATTCTTCAATTCGGGCCAAGACGTGAGCATTTTATTTGCGACCACTGCCTCGCGTGCTTTAGCACGTAATCTTCCCATAAATATCATAAGTAAACGCTTTGCCATTCTGACTTCATTCGGGATTCGTGGAACTGTGTGTAGATATTCTTCTATCAAGAATTCAAAAGCGTTAATGTAACTCTTCAGAGTTATGCGGTCTCCATCAAATACAGGAATCAGATCTTGATTGACTTTTGATATCTCTCGTGTCATATTGACGTCGTTTAAAGCTTCCAATAAATCGGTTAAATTCTCAACGGTGGTCAAGGATTTGGGATAATTAATAAGGAATGCAGAAAGAAAGTACTTACAGTAATAAAATAACGATGATACGACCAATTGTATAAAGGGGCGATTTGAGTTTCTTCCTCGGCTGGTTGGTTCGTTTTCCAGGGATTCGGCGATTTGAGCTTCTTCCTCGGCTGGTCGGTTCATTTTTGTAAAATTCGGTAATGAAGAATAAAAATTCACCGGGAATGTCTGTTTTTGTATGGATTTTAGACGCAACACATGATCACACATGTTTACCGTATCCTACTGACTGCGCCATTTAAGTTCTTTAATAAAACGTTTAATTTTCTTTTAAGTCTTTACTTAAATTACAAAAGTAACTTAATACTATCGCGTATCGAGTGTCGGCGATTTGAGACGACACACGCGGACGACGTAAAAATATTAATTTATTCACTATTACAATTTTAACCTATTTATATGTTTTGCTTGCTTTGTCAACATCGTACAAGTTTATTGAATTGTCGTATGATGCTGATATAGCGTGTATTTGTATTCTTGAAATAAAATAGAACTTTGAAATCTTAAAATGTTATTTTGAATTGAATCTTTATTATATTTTTATTAACCTTCGCCCGACCAAAATAATTAAAAAACTTAGCTTGCCAAAACAGAGTCAACCGTGACCCTGTTTTGGCCGCATTTTATATATTTTTGTATTAATATTATTTTCTACCAATTTTTAAATAAAACACTGTTAATTTATTTAATCCATACTTTTAATGATTATACTATCTATACACATAACCCAAAAAAAATAAAGGCAAATATTTCATTAAAAAAAATATAGTAGTATATATATGTGGGAATGGAGTCGGAAGGTGTCGGCTGTCATCGGTTGAGGAGTGGACGGGAGATAGGCCAGGGAGTCAGTCGGTGGAGGAGAGATATATACAGTGGTTGCGGGAAGTTGGGTGTGGCGAACAAAAGTGAAGACGACGAAAAAAACTGTTAAGACATGCGTTATTAAAAGTGGTGAAATTGTTAAGTGAACGAAACTTTTATTGTTAATTTAGTTAAGAATAAACTAGTTAAGAACAAGTGGGGTTTTGTGGTTTTATTAAAAAAAAAGAAAAACCCTACAATTTGGGGGCTCAACCACGATCGGTAATCGAAATACGTAAAAACAAGCGAACATTAATAAATAAATAAATAAGTAAGCTGAAACAGAACTATAGTGCGAAAAATAGACGAGGGCTGTGAAGACGGGAATACACAAGATTCGGCGACGGTGATATCTGACGCCAGTAAGACGGAAACAATACCTGCAAGACCACTGGCGACGCGGCGAACTATCAAAGGGCTCCACTAAGCGTTAGAAGAGATAGACGGCGCGGTTCGACAAAGACTAAAAGCTAAGTCGAATGTTTATTTACGACTTTTAAATTGCGAGAGGTTTCTGAACAAAAAAAACGTGGAAGCGGCGCAGCAAACGACGACGATGAAAGAGCACCGCTAACGCAGAATGACGACAAAAGTGAAGAGACCGAAGATTTAGTAAATAACGACGAAGAAGAGCATGAAAGTGACGACGATTTTTCGGCCAGTCGAAATAGCGAAAAGAAACCAAACCAGAAGACTGTACCAAAGTTCGTTTTGACGTTCAAAGACGTAGAAGACACCTTAAGCACTTTTGACGAAGGTGACACTTGTTCTGTGGACAAATGGATGACGGAATTTGAAGAGACTGCCACATTGATGGGTTGGAATGACGTGGAGATGCTAATTTATGCGAAAAGACTATTAAAAGGCGAAGCTCTTTTATTTATAAAGTCGGAAAAGGGTATCTCAAATTGGAACTCCTTTAAGACTACACTTCAAAGAGAATTTAGGAAAACAATTAACACAGCAGCATTACGTAATATGTTGTCGGCTAGAAAAAGGAAGAAAGGAGAGACTTTACAACAGTAGTTATTGAGAATAAGAGAAATAACAGCACAAGGAAGTATTGAAGAGGACGCTCTCATCGAATACGTAATTAACGGCATCGTAGATGACGAAATCAATAAAGCGACTTTATATGGAACATATTCCTTAAACGAATTTAAAGAAAAATTGAAGATTTACGAGAGGATGAAGGATAAACAGACAAAGGGAAATGACGATGGAAATTATAAGAGCTGCAAACAGAGGAAGCAAGATAACAAAAGAGAAGAGCGGTGTTTTAATTGTGGAACGATAGGGCACGTTTCCCAGAACTGCCGCAATAGAGAGAAAGGTTTGAAATGTTTCTCATGTAATGAATTCGGACATATTGCTAGAGACTACACTTATATTACATATTATTATATTGCTAGAGCATACACTTAACTTAAATCTTAGCTGATTGTGCAGCATTTGCAGCTACAATGAATAAAAAAGATCTTTGCACCAGAGTCGCTAGATGGGCTTTATTGCTCGAAGAGTTTAACTACACCATTCATCATAAGCCAGGAAATCGAATGAAGCATTGTGACGCACTGAGTCGGAACCCAATAACAATGGTAGTACAAACAGAGTTTCTAGAGCGATTGAAAAGGGCTCAACTACAGGACGAACATCTTAAGGCGATTACGAAAATATTGGAAACTCAACCCTATGGGGATTATGAACTAAAAAATGGCATCTTGTATAAGAACAAAAATGGATGTGAACTACTAGTTGTCCCTACGATGATGCAACACCAAATAATACGAAGTGCACATGAAAATTCGAGAAGATTCGAAAGTTAATTATGAACTGTGTACCATGTATACTTACCGAGAGAAAGATGGGTAAACAAGAGGGATACTTGAATTCAATAGAAAAGGGCGATGCTCCTCTGCAGATATATCATATAGACCATTTAGGTCCTATGACAAAGACGGGAAAAGGATATCAATATTTATTCGTAGTCGTTGATTCTTTTACAAAATTCGTTTGGATACACCCAACAAAAACGACAACCACAAAAGAAGTTCTTGAAAAACTAGAAAAGCAGAAAGAAATATTTTGAAATCCCAAGATAATTATTTCGGACAAAGGAACTTCGTTTACCTCAAAGGATTTCAAAGACTATTGTGTTGACGAGAAAATAAAACACGTGAAAATCGCAACTGTCGTACCGCGAGGAAATGGACAAGTTGAGCGAGTCAATAGAGTAATCATACCAACGTTAACCAAATTATGCATCGAAAAACCTGAAAATTGGTTTCGACATGTTAAAAAGCTGCAAGAGATCCTCAACAGTACATATCACCGGAGTATTGGTCGAACCCCATTTGAATTACTTTTTGGAGTGGAAATGAAGAGAAAAGATGAAATAAAGTTGAAAGAGATGATAGAAGAAGAAATCATAAATTCATTTGTGAAAGAAAGAGAACACATGCAAATACAAGCGAAAGAGCAAATGAAAAAAGTTTAAGATGAAAATATGAAAACTTATAATAAGAAGCGAAAACCAGCAAGGAACTATAAAGAAGGAGAATGGGTGGCTATCAAGAGGACACAATTTCAGAATACGTCAAAGTTACTAGCAAAGTTCCTAGATCCTTATTGTGTCGTTATAAAGATAGGCCCAGACCGGTATGAAGTAGACGGGATTGGAGATCATGCCGGACCACAGAAGACTACTACAAGTGCAGACAACATGAAACTTTGGGTCAGTATCAGTCCGGATGAAGATACATTCGAGGCGAATGTCAGTCATCGGTTGAGGAATGGACGGGAGATAGGCCAGGGAGTCAGTCAGTGGAGGAGAGATATAGACAGTGATTGCGGGAAGTTGGGTGTGACGAACAAAAGTGAAGACGACGAAAAAAACTGTTGTGACATGCGTTATTAAAAGTGGTGGAATTGTTAAATGAACGAAACTTTTAATGTTAATTTAGTTAAGAATAAACTAGTTAAGAACAAGTGGAATTTTGTGGTTTTATTAAAATAAAAAAAACCCTACATATATGTATAGGGTATGGTAGGGTATATATGTATAATTGGTGTAGGGTTTGCTAGGAATTCTATTTGCAACTATAATGTTTGTGCATCGATGGTTCACTGTCCTCATCTTTTGCGCAATAGGTGCAAGTTGTCTGGTTTACAATTATAGGCTTACTCTGTTGACCGCACACAAATTTATTGCACTTGTCACATCGTTTAGAATATTTATTATCATTTCCACGACAAATACGACAACGTCCTCTTTTCGTACCTTGACTAACGGTATCATCTTTACAAGTTTTCTTTATTTTTCTTCCAGTATTTTCTATAGCTGTGGTCATTGACTTTGTAAAACAACGACCATCTTCTTCAATTTTCTCTGCTCTTCTTTCAATTTGTGATTTAGCAAGTTCCATTCCCATATCTTGAAGAAATAGTTTTCTTCGATACGTTATAGAGGAATCACTATGCCATTCCGGATTTTTTATTGTCCACAAAACAAACGCGTTATAACAGGCTATGTCAATCAAATTAAACAATAGTCTAAGAGGCTATCTTCTTGTATTTCTCTTGCACGAATATTCGGCACAAGTTTGTCCAAAACATCTACGCCACTTTCTGTTTTATTATAGTCCAGAATAATATAAGGTTTAAATTTTTCGTTTTCATCAGTAATTTCATGTTCGTGATGGGTAGAGGAAAGCAAAATCACAAATTTTCTTGGTTTAGTAATATAGGACACTAATGTTAAGTCGTTAGTAAAGAGAAAATCAGACGAATATACAGCACGTAATTTTATATTCAAAAGATTCTTTGGCAAGTCCTTCCTATTTTTGCGCATAGTTCCAATTAGTGTTAATTTTTTTCTTAGAAGCTCTTCCGCAAGGGTTAAATCAGTGAAAAAATTGTCTGTCGATATACTGCGGCCATTCCCATACCAATGATTCGCTAAAGCCTTTACTACTCGCGGTCCTTGATTTTGTTCAGCTGTTCCTCCCGCTTTTTCTTGGTATATTTCTAAATTACAGCAATAAAATGTTGTTGTATCACACAATGTCCAAAGTTTTATGCCGTATTTTCCGGGCTTGATGGGTATATAAACTTTACAACATCTATTGTTCCATATGCTGACGGGCAGCATGAATCTCTACAATTTTTGGTGAAAATATCAACAATATCACGAATAGGAGCAAGTTTGTCTAGACTTTTTCTCTCTGTTCTTGTGGAAATGTCGTCAAAATGAAGGAAACGTAAACTATTGCAGAAGCTATTTCGGCTCATACACGCCTGATATATTGGTCTCGATAAAGATGTATTTGTTGACGACCACAAATTAATTGGATTTTCTTTTGCTTCTCTAAATCTTCCCGATAAAATTAGTATTGCAATAAAACTACGTATTTTCATAACATCAACGTCTTGCCATGATTTGCGTAATTTATCCTCACGAGTCTCATTATATTTATCTATAATTTCTTTTGCTCTTTGATTTGTAAATTTTATAATAATTTCAATAACTTCGTCAGGTATAAATAAAAAAAAAGAATCCAGAATCGATTCGATATCCTTGCTTTTTTCTGTTAAACCTTTTTCTTTACGAATAAAATCCACTGCTATTGTTTTTCCTTTTTTTGGAGATAAATATGTTGATTTATGACCAAAAAAAAACAATATTATAGTCTAATTCTCTCTCGAATTCATCACTAATATTGCTTTCGTCACTAGACAAAATAATGTTGTTATTAACATTTTCATTTTCTTCTATAACATCTTCTACTTCTTCAGAAGCGTCACTAAATACTTCCCTAATCATCAATTCTCTTTCATTTACGTCTTCCGAATTATTCATAAGGTTTTGAAAAACTTCTTCGTTTGCAAACACCGTTTTATATGCCATTTTACTACGTTGCAACCATGAATAACAGATATTACTGTACACTAGCACGTACCAAAGTAAACTGGATCGAAAAATATGTCTAAACTTGCAAGAAAATAAGTTTATTGGAATAAAAAATAATTAAAACACGATATACTAAAATCGGGTCATTGCTGTCCAATACCAAAAATTAGGAAAACATCAAAATTCTGTGTAATATAACATTTTAGGATAATTCACAAAAAGAAAAAAAATAAAAAAATATTTGGCAAGTTAGAAGGAAAAAGATTAAATTTTGGGTCAACGCTGACCCGGTTTCAGTCAAGCGAGGGTTAAAAAAATACTAATATTATGTATAATAAAATTAATATACTGTTTCAATAATAGTACATACATATTTTTACCTAAATTTTGCATATTTTATACGAAATTTGCATATTTTCTACATATATGTATATTCTGTGTAGTTATACCATATACTACATATATTTTGCGTAAATTTTGTACATAAAATTCCGGACTGTAGTGATCAGTTAGGGGAACGTTGAGGAATGCGTAATTCCATTGCAAACCTTCTAACATTCGCTACTGTGGCTAGAATTACTTGCGTTAATTATTTGAGAGTTCCTCGTGACAGATGGATTTGAGATTGTATTGTATAGTTGATGACTTTTCATTTTTCTATTCCAAAAGTCATCGTCTTTCTCAATTTCTTCTATGTGCGCCTGTCCTACTAGGCTCCATACCATAAAATAACATTTCTGCTTTTCTGTGATATGCAGTTGCCCTTGTATTTGGTAATAATACTTATGTAATGTCTTTAACTTTACTTGGCCATTTCTTACTTCAAACATATCAATTTTCTTGGCCTGTACGCCATCTTCTACCGGCATATCTCTTAGATAATACGGGCATTTTATTTCTAATATTGCATTTTGATTGTGGATTACACCATCTGGGCTCGCACCTAAAAAGAAAAACTCCCCTTGACCAACAAATAATCCACAAGAGTCCACACGCAGGCCTGTAACAGCTTCAAATTGTTTTAGTGCGGTATTTTCGTATTGACAACCATAGCGTGTCGCTTTGTTACCACGAAAAGAATTTTCTAATAAAATTTTGATTAATTTTTTTTTGAGAGATGTAGTTGTCCTTCGCTTGCATACTAATCCAAAATTTAAAGCTGTTATTCTAAATAATCTGTGTTGTTTCCAATTTGGATTAGTATGTTGGCTTCTGGTTTCTTCTTCAATTATCTTGGCAACATCCTTTGTTTCTTTTAACAATTTGAATACCACCTCGCGTCTTCTAATTAATTCTTCTTGTGATATTTCTTCAATATTCCCATAATCTGCATCTGCTGCTTGTTGTGAAACTGGTCTTCTCTTATTTGTTATTGTATTTCGGTTTGGCCGATTTACCAACATTCTATACATATCTTTACAATTTTGTGGACCGATTTTTTCTCCATCTCTTCAACTATTTCCTTCATATAATCTTCGCAACAATTAAAAATAATTGCCGCAAGTTTGCACCTAAGTTCATACGATCCTTTTATAGTGAAATTTACCTGAAAGCAGGTACTCAATTAAAAACGAATCATAAAAACAATAAAATAAATTTATTGTTTCTTACATACTCGTTGTCCACCAATAAATTTATTTACTAAACTATTATATTGTTCAGCATGATTATTATTTTTTAAAAGTAGGCAAGACGAAGCACGTGTAATAATTCTTTGCAGACATATATTTATATCAGTATCCAACCCACATGATTTTACGTCTGTAAATATATTTTGTTGTTCTGTAACATTATTACAAAAACAATTCGAACACTTGTCATGGCCTCCAAATATATGAGATGGTATGTTTAGCATGTCTTCTTTAAAAAACATTAGTTTTTATGGGTAAGCAATACCTTGGTTACTTCTGTACTGTGCAGATTTTCTTACAGCTATTCGAAATCTCAAGATGTTGCTATGAAGGCGCCTCCAGTTGTGCACCGGTACATGTTTTAAAGTAGAACTTCGCAATTTCTCGACAGCTCAACTAATCTATTACAAAATTACGCAGTAAGTGGTTGATGCACTCAACCTTTTCGATTATGAGGGTGCCGTATGGCTTTGAGGTATTTAATATTTTAGTAACACTACTGTCACCATTTCCAATTAATTTGATGTATTTCAAACCATGTGCAGACACACTATTTTTGAATCCTTCGACAATAATATCGGATACCATGCCAGTGGATGGACCAATCCAGTTTTTAAAACATTTATGTGAATGTATAATAAATTGTTGCCGTGCACAAATTTTACAATTTTTATTACGGACTCCTAAATAAGGAACTTTTTTGTGGCTTCTCCTGTTATTACTCTAACACCTGACGCGACGTTATAACTGGTCCGGTACGATCGTTTGGACCATGCTCCGTCGGCAACAACAGTTATATGGCCAATGCCAAGTTCATCAACATTGCACTCTCCTTTTGGTACAGCAGCTTTTTCTTTCCCAGCTTCCTTTAACTTACTCAAAAGAACATTTTTAACAACGTCCTTAAATTTGGTGTGGATTGTCGTGTATCTATGTTGCCCCATGTGGGGTATGTTTAATCTTGCACATAGGTCTTTTAGCTGAAAGTATCTACCACCAACAGAAACTACTCCTGTTAAAGTGTATCAAAATATAAACATATTTATGGTAGAATTTAAGTGCATATTTATTTGAATTATTGAAGTAGTCTCACCAATCACTGCTGAAGTATTAAAATCTAATTAATTTTTATTGCCGTTCGTTTTTAGCTTAGATGTTATTCCACACATTTTGCAATCAACAGTGAATATAGATTCACAGCCGATTTGCTTTTCTTCTCGTTTTACGACCTGAGTTATCCAAAACAAATAATGTTTTCATAAAGAAAGGTCTCTGTATTAATATCCCTTTTCACATCGTTTAATACTTCCTTTTTCAGAAAATAGCAGTCCCATTTCACTAACAAACATTACGGGACCTTTTCTGCAGACAGCGGAAGTAAATTTCGAAGTGTGAAAAAGGGTATTTGAGGTAATCACAAAACCCTAACAGAGAAGGCATTTGCAGGTAAGGTTGTTGTGGCTGTTGCAGCCAACAATATTTTTGTTAATATTATTTTTTTTGTAATTTTACTCTGTTATAAAAACGACATACTACTTCTTCTATGTCTTATTTATTTTTTTTCTTTTGTTTTTTTTTAACGACAACTATCATATTTTTAAATTTAAAATAAATGAATAATGAAAAATGGAAACGGGATCCGCTACACTTATCCCCCCCTTTAAAAAAAGAACGAAATTAATTAAACTTAAAAAACGAATTGAACTTTTTTAAGTTTTTTTATTTTATTAATATCATTGATGGTAGTCGATATATCTTCTTTTAAGCAAAATGCTGGTTTTAGTTGGTCTACGCTGACTGTCAGAACTTTATTATTTTTAAAAATCTTAAAATATTTTGCATTGTTTAAGATAATTAATTTTAATAAAAACGAAATTTGTCTTAAAAAGTTCTTTATGCACAAACGGCTTTTAACTACCATGAGAAGTTGCTGGAATTGGTTTAAGGTCAACGAATGATGAACGAAGATTTAAAAGAAAAGGCTCATGTTCTGGATTTTTATCGGTTTGAATAAAAAATTCTCCTGGAAGTTTAAGAGGCTGACCATAAACCAATTCTGCAGGTGAGCAACCTAAATCTTCTTTTAAAGACGATCTTATACCTAAAAGTATGAGCGGTAAATCGTGGTTCCATCGATTGGTGGTTCCCCGTGAAATCATAGCTGATTTAAGGGTTCTGTGGAACCTTTCAATCATGCCGTTACTTTGTGGGTGATAAGGTGTGGTGTGTATTTGATGAGTGCCGAAAAGTGTTTGGAATTTAGTGAATAATTTCGATTCGAATTGTCGTCCTTGGACGTGTGTAATTGTACTAGAAATACCAAATCGGCTGAAATAATGTCGAAATAATTTATTTGCGATGGTATCGGCATTTATATTTTTCAGAGGAAATACCTCTGGCCATCGAGTAAAACGATCGATGACTGTGAGCATGTAAGTGCAACCAAGAGACGAAATTAATGGGCCAACAATATCTATATGAATATGATCGAATCGTGAATTAGGCATGGGAAATTGTTGCACCTTTTTTGTGTGTTTTTGAATTTTGGTACGTTGACATTGTAGACAGATTTTTTTGTAGACAGAACTTGACGTTGTTTGGTTGAATGATTCGTTGCGCGAGATGAATTTTAATGTCGTGAGTTATCGAAAATTGTTTGTTTAGAAGATGATTTAGTTCTGTATCTGTAAATTGTTCTTGTTGTATCACTTCTGCATCAGGATAGTGCGTGGTGATAGGTTCAATATCAACTCTTGATAGAGTATCAGCTACTATGTTAGAATCACCTTTTATATAGCGAATATCTGAAGAATATTGTGCTATATAATTAAGATAACGTGACTGGCGAGGAGATTTTTCAGTGGTTGAGAAAATAGTTGTAATTAACGGTTTGTGATCCGTATATATCGTAATTTCAATGTCCATGCAGGAAATGTTGAAAGAATTTAATTGAACTATATATAGCTAGTAATTCTCTATCAAAAGTTGAATATTTTTGCTGGGTAGTCGTCAACTTTTGAGAATAAAATCCTAGTGGTTGTGAGCGAGTATCGATTGTTTGAGACGAGACGGCTCCTATTCCAATGTTGGATGCGTCTGTTGTCAGTGTATATGTTGCATTATGAAGAGGATGTGCAAGTGTGTTCCTATTTATTAAAATTTGCTTGGAGGTCGAAAAAGAATTTTCGTGTTCTTCTGACCAACAAGTTATTGTTTTTAATTTTTGTTTGTTTAGTGAATTGGATAATTCGTGAAGTGGAGCTAAAATTGTTGAAATTTTAGGTAAAAAACGATGATAAAAATTTATCATGCCCAAATACCTTTGAAGTTGTTTGAGGGAGTTTGGCTTTGGGTATTCTTTGATCGCTTTAATTTTAATTTCAGAAGGTTGGATACCATCGACAGATACTTTGTGACTGAGGAAATCTAAAGTTGGTACATCAAAAACACATTTAGATGTTTGTATATTTATGTCGAAAGAGTTTAATCTTTCAAACAATTGTTTAAGATGAGAATAGTGTTCAACTTCATTTTTGCTAGTCACAAGGATGTCGTCAATGTATGCAAAAATAAAATTGAAATCTGATAGAATTTCATTTATGAATCGCTGAAACGTCTGTGCAGCATTTCTAAGACCGAATGGCATCCTAATAAATTCAAATAGACCAAAAGGAGTAGTTACAGCAGTCTTATGGATATCTTTTTCTTCAACTGGAATTTGCTGATATGCCCGTACCAGATCAATTTTTGAAAAAATTGTGCAGCCATGTAAATTTAAATTAAAATCATGTATATGCGGAAGCGGGTATCGATCAGGTACGGTAATATTATTTAATTGACGATAATCGCCACAAGGTCGCCAATCATTGGAATCCTTTTTAGGAACCATGTGCAAAGGCGATGCAGCCTTTGCAGCATTAAATGTGTCCAAACGCCGCGGATGACAATACGGGAGATGTGAGTTTGTTATGATTCTATGTTTTGTGTTATGATGTATAGGTGCAGAAAAATCGGGTGTTGAAATTAAATTTGGAAATTGTCGTAATAAATTATCATATATAGTCCCAAATGAAAAAATTTTTGGGGTAGGTGTTGTAGTTGATTTGATTTCACCAATAGTATGCAATCTAGTGGTGGAATTAATCAACTTTATATTTTTAACATCAACTAGTAAACCAAATTTTTGTAAAAAATCTGCCCCAATAATTGCCTTACTAACGTCAGCAATTGTAAACACGTATGAAAAATTCCTGCGAAAATTTAATGATACTGGGATTAATCTTTTTCCGTACGTGTTTATTCGCGTGCCATTTGCCGCTGATAAGTTTGAAAAAGAATCTTTAATAGATGACGGGAAAAATTTTTTAGGAATAACTGAAATGTCTGCTCCCGTGTCTATTAAAAATTCAATATTGTTTTTTTTATCGATAATAAATAAACGATTTGAAATAGATTGTATCGAAAGCTTTGATGAGAATTTATCTCTAATTTGGAATTTAGAAAATTGAGATGGGATTTTTTTATTTGGGACTTTTAATCGTTTTTTTGAGAAACATTTGATTGCTGGGCAACAAAAAATTTATAAAATGAGCATTCAGGTCCTTTACATTTTTTTGAATTGCCCCCGAATTTATTATGATACCAACATATTAAATTCTCTTCGTTCGAAGAAGATCTATTTCTAGAACTGTTTCTAGATGTAGTTCTTGAGCGATGAGGAATAAATTAGTTACAATTATGATCGCAACAACGAGATTGATATTTATTGTTGAAGTTATTTTTTAGTTTCATATCTAAAGAATAAATTTGCTGTTCTAAATTTTTCATGGCTTCGTCATGTGTTTGTTTATTTTTTGTTACTGTGTTTAACAATGTTTGACACATTAACGTCAATTTATCAATCGACTGTTGTAAATCAACCGATTTTAATTCGGATGTCGGTAAACGTTTTTCGGTCGTCTGAAAGAAGGTGTCGGGATTTCGTGCAAATTGTGTGGTGCACGGATCGGTGTACGGAAAATCAAAGGAAGATGTAGTTCCCAAATATTATCAGCGAGGGAAAGAAGCTCATGGAGATCTTTTTTCCCGGAGGAGAGAAGCGGGATAAGGATAGATTGGGGTAAGCGACGTTCCCATATTTTTATAAGTAAATCTGGTGTAACAATGGGTGAATCAGCGACCATTGCAGCAAGTTCACGACAGAATTCGGATGGTCGCTGGTTCCCCATTCGTCTACCCGAAAGAAGATCATCAAGCCTTTTATGTTCGCTTGAAGATAATCGTTGAATTAACGCGTCTTTTATCGCGGTGTAAGGGGTATCTGGATGTGGCGAATGAATTAGATCAGATACCGTAGTAATTAACCCCGATGGTAAATTTGCTAAAATGTGCGTGAATTTAGTTTGTTCCGTCTTTATCCTTTTAACAGAGAATTGTGCATAGTTTAATATAATAATATAATTGTTTTATATTTGAAATTTGCTCAAGTTCTGTATGACAGTCAACGTCACCTTTTTCCGATGTCATTTTATATTTAATTTTGATGTTTTATTTGTTTTTTTGTACTGCTACCAAAAATGATAAATTTAATTTTGTAAATAATGTAATTAATAACGTTATTTTTTTGCTGATATTAATTTGATTTTTTATATTAAATATTTATAGTTCTTTCTTTAAATATTTAAGGGGGAAAATGCACGTACCTCAAACGAAAATAATATGAAATCTTCTAAAAAAAATCTTCAAACAGCAGAATATTCCAATAGGATAATTAAAAATTTTGAAAGTATTCCGAATTTTCCAGGTTTTGAAAATTTATTTATATATTTTGTGTTTCGACGTCGAAATTTTTTATGTTATTTCATTTTTCTTCGTCCGGAATTTCTATACTGTCTCGTTTTTCTTCGGCAGGGATTTTATATTATTTCGTGTTTTTTCGTTGGGGATTTTATGTTGTTTCGTGTTTCTTCTCGGGGTCACCAAAATGTGGCTGTTGTAGCCAACAATATTTTTGTTAATATTATTTTTTTTGTAATTTTACTCTGTTATAAAAACGACATACTACTTCTTCTATGTCTTATTTATTTTTTTCTTTTGTTTTTTTTTTAAACTACAACTATCATATTTTTAAATTTAAAATAAATGAATAATGAAAAATGGAAACGGGATCCGCTACAGTTGTAAAGAAATTTGAGTTAACTTATTACATATTTGATTCGCTCCAAACGTTTAAATAGTTTATTGGATTATTTTATTTGAATAATAATTTCGTCCGCAAATAAGTTAAAATGGTTTGCATTTTTAAACAAGTTTAGTTTTTGTCCTAGGTCATTGAAAAAGTACGGTTGAAAAATGTTTAAGAAAACGATAATACATCAAATAGCATTTATATGTGCTACCGTGAAACTTAAATATATTTTTTTAATAAAGTACGCCTTCAAGAGGCGGTACTTAATCAATACAAAAATTTACGTATAGAATTACAACATCCAAACCCATTGACAAATAAAGAAATTAACACTTTATTGAATTGTCGTGCAATGCTGACAAAGCAATAAAGTCGTACGATGTTGACAAAGCAAAACATATAAATAGGTAAAAATTGTAATTGCGAATTAATTAATATTTTTCCGTCGTCCGCGTGTGTCGTCTCAAATCGCCGACACTCGATACGCGATTAGTGTTAAGTTACTTTTATAATTTAAATAAAGACTTTAAAAAAATTTAAACGATTTATTAAAGAACTTAAATATAGGTGGAACCACCGCACATGGCATTTATTGTCGTTGTACAATTAGCAGTAGTAACTTTAATATGTTTTAAATGGTCGTTTGCCGTAAGCATTAAAGATATTATTCCAAAATCGATAATCTTTCTAATTTGGGTTAATTCTGAGTGTCAAGTTTCCGTCCAGATGTAAATATTTCATATTTGGCACCGGAGCTGTTTTTGGCCAAATCATTCCTTGTAACAAAGCATCTTCATTCGGGGTTGGATTTCCATATTTAATAAAATTTCCCCATAACTTCACTACTCTTTCACTAGATATTTTATCATCGTCAGATAAAATTCTCGGTTGGGTTCTTCTGGTAAATAAATAATTTAATTCTTCAGCATGTCCGACGAGTTCCCAGTTGGTCCTTAAAGGATTTCCCAGACGTCCAATACAATTAAATTTGTAAAAGTAAACATCAGTGTGTTTGGAAAGAAGATTTCCTTGTTGTATTGCTGCCCGTGTCAAGGCCATATCACCATACCACTATTGAATAGACAAAAATTTTTTAATGTATTAAAATAAAAAATTGTACATACATGTTGAAAATCAGCTTCATTAAAATCTGTGGTACTACCCGGGAAATAGTATTCCTTAATAAGTGTGCCAACGTAATTTATAGTCTTTGCATCAGTTGATGCATTCAATTTTAATCCTATTGGAACTAAATTAGAAGGAGATAACTTGCTTTCTTTTAAAATTGATCGAGTAAACGTGTCTGGAAGGCCATCACCTTCATTTGAATTAATACCCATTAATATTGCAACATTATTATATTCTCCATTTTCCAACATTTCATATGGCGATTTTGCGATGACGATTTGTGTTGTTCAATAACTACGGTGTATGCTATTACATGTTGCCCAGTGTCAACTCCAGCTCTTGTTGAAGCCGCTTGCAGTTCTCTAAAATCAACATTTCGTAGCTTTGTAACTAATTTCTGGCTATTGTTGGTATAGATTCCTAATAGGGATCCAGTTGCAAATGCGTAAATCGGTTTCTTTTCTCCTAAAGCTGGCGTCATAAGAGCTGAGCCGCTTTGAATGATTGCTCTTTGAAATAATCCTTTGGATAATGGTGATAATATTGAATGGGAAACGGCCATTCCGCCTGCACTTTCACCCGAAATAGTAATTTTATTTTTATCGCCACCGAAATATTCGACATTTTTGTTTATCCATTTTAAAGCTAATAGTTGATCTTTTATGCCATTGTTCCCTGGTGCCACTAAATCACCCGTGTGCAGAAAACCAAATATTCCTAATCGATAAGCAATTGTAACCACTACAGTTCCTTGTTTTACGAAATTTTCCGGTGTTCCAAACCATTACCGGATAATTTGCATCTTTATTTATATTCGGTAGCTGGTGAAAATAAGACAATTAAAGCGAATATGATAATATTAAATATATTACTGTTAAGGTATAAACGTTTAAGTACAAGCAATCTTCAGAACCTTCAATTTTATCTGTTCGAACCGTAGCGAATCTGGACTGAACACATTGGAGTTTTTGTATTGTTGTATCTTTAATGCCACCCCATCTCGGTAAGGGTTGTGGTGCCTAACATAAAATAATCAAAGTCTATTAAGTCTTTATTAATATCAATTATTTGTACCTCAAATCTCAGCTCTCCTAACGGTGGTTTTGCGTAAGGTACACCTAAATACGAATACATTGTCAGATTGTTTGAAAGCTTCGTCGCGTATCCTCGTATTCGTCCATTTTTTGTACGAATAATATATCCATGCTATAAAAATATTAGGAACAAAAGTATCATCCATCAATAATGAGCGAGAAAAAAATTTTACTGTTTCTTAAGGTCGCGTTTCAATTCTCTGAGATTGCTACAATTGCAAAAAAAATATACAGTTACGACCTTGATGTAGAGAGGCGCTAAGTGTAATCATGCTAATTGTGTTAACTGATGATTCACTGCCATTTTTGATTGAGCTCAACGATTTCAGACGAAATCATTCCCTGTATATCTTCATATAGCAAATATTTGAAATCTCCTATAAGACGATTTTATTCTCGCTCTGACGGGAACGCTTGCAAGCAAAGCATTGCAATCCTCCTAAATGGATGATTTTATGTAAATATTTCACATCCAGCGCCTTGTCTACAAGCGACCTCGGCGACTTGAAACAAGAGGGAATTTGAAATAGACGATTTCATGACCACACAAACGAAATCCTTTCTTTTATATTCTAGTAAATATGCAAGGAAGAATTCAATTCTTGTGATCATTAAAATCATCATTTCCATCATTCAAAGGGAATGAAAATGAACGTTCTTCAAATTTTGAATTAGAATATTTCAATAAAGTATTTGCTATAAATTTACACGAGCGAAATAAATACGTATGTGACGAGTGATAAGGTGGGGGTTGGCCAATTACCTGAGATTGATTTACGACCTCCGCAGTCGTTTCCCAGAATCGCTATTGGACAACTTTAAACGGTTCCCGTGCGGTTATTATATACAATATGAAAAAAACTTCATTATAAAAATTGTCTCAAAATGATGTGTTCTACATCGCTAAATACCACTGATTCGGAAGATATCGGACATATAACAGGATAGATAGTATAAATATGAAATCAACAACCCATGCTACTAAAATTTCAAACCTCTACGAAAAGTGGAACTTAAAAAGGTTTTAACAAAACAGCAAGAGACACCCTGTATACATATTATGTATACGTAACACAGATTTATTACAGATGTAATGCTAAAAGGGGTCAAAGTGGATTCTGCAGCAATCAAATGTAAAGTTTAATTTAGTTTTTAATTTAGACAAAAATTGTGTATATAGGATATGCAACCTTGCGAACTCAATTTTTTTATTGGCAATGTTGCTAAGTTTATGGTTTCTGACATAAAATTATAAAACCTATTTTTTTAAATGGCACATCCTATAAATTTTTATTTTTATTTTACTTTACCTATTCAGTGATATATTTGTATAATAGGATTTATACAAGTAATTTCTATTTTATTTCTATTTTTTCTATTTTCTCAATAAATAACGCACATGCAAGAAAAATAAGCGATCCGATAACTTGTTTTTGAAACAAAAGCATTTTTAATGGAGTGTTGGTGCGTATGAAAAGGATCTGTGTTAACTTCTGAGTTCTAAACTCTTTATTGAGTTCTGAGACTCCTTCAGAACTCAATAAATCCTATACTCTTGGAGGGTTATGAGAACTGTGATCAGTTTTTTAAATAATGAAGAAAGGATTTAAAGTTCACACACATGCTTTCCATACGCATCAGCGCACCAGGAACAATAATATCTCTTAGAAAATGTAAAATTATATAGGTTGTTCCATTTAAAGAAAAAGATATTACAATGTCAGAAACCATAAACTTGGCAACATTGCCGACACCAGATTTAAGTCCGCAAGGTTACGTAAACTATATCGGGTGTCCCTCAAAAGTGGCTCACCCACATATATTTTGTCTTTTATTATTAATGATATTAGAAAACCATTTGAAATGCATAATTAGGCTATTAAAACGGATTATTACAACATAAAATCAGTATTTTTGTGCTTCCGGTTATACCGGATGTGAGTACTAAAAATTTACTTGGACGTTGCTACGAATATCCACAGTAACATCCAAAACAAATCACTGTTAAGTTAGGTAATATTTCATTACACCACTAGTAGTATATTTTCGCGAATATAATTTGAAAAGTTAAGTGACTGTATAATATTCAAAGTTTAAAACATTAATTTTGAAAACAAAAACGATATTGATTTTTAATCAACAAACGCACTAAATCCATAGTACGCCCCCTTAATTACATAAATTTCACTTACACTCATCAAACATACAGAAAATATTAAATAAATTAATATAAACGATTTGAAACACATACTACTTAACATGATACTTTAGGAAACTGGACGGTTAATAACGTATTTTTATACACAATTCCCCACTCCATTTGTTTTATTTGTAGTAGATAAAGTGACAACTCTAATAGGTTATAAAAACTGATGTATTGGTGTTTATTACGATTTTATATGTTTATCAGGAGCGATTATATTTTCCATCATTATCGATAAAATATATACCTTCATAAGCAAGGCACTTTGTTTATGAAAGAACATATGATAAGCTTTTACACCTTTATTTTGCCAACGATAAAAGAATTATTGTGAAAATTATGAATTGACGAGTTAAGAATGTTAATTGAAATCACTAATTACCCAGTTTTTAATTTGTTCTTTGGGGATAATTTAAATTCTATATCAAGGAACAATTAGTTTAATCTTTTTTCTTTCCAATTTAAATTGTTTTTTTTTAGATTAGTTAAAATAATTATCATAATTTTAGTAATTATGTTTTTATTAGGATATGTCATCTATAGAGAAAATAAGAAGGAGATAAAAGGAATTAATAGTTATTTATGTAGCAAGTCAGCAAAGTGAATTTTTATCGAACTAGTCTGAATGGCGAGTTCGATAAAAACACCTTGCTGGCGTGGTGCGTACAACATTTTAAGATTTCATACAACATATCAGTTTAATAAATGATAAAAAAATAAAGATGAAAGTTAAATAAACCTATAAAGTGTTTACAGTGTTAAAGTGTTAACAGCTCCAATTTAGATAACAAAACTCATAACTTTTTTTTAAGTGGACTGAGTCTCATTGATTATCATGACTTTATTTCCCATAATAACAATCATTAAATAAAACAATATTTTGTTTTTAATTTAAGATTATCCCCTTTAAAGGAAATGAGTTAGACATCCCTATAAAAATATGAGTCTTATAAATAAGGTTCTGATTTATATGCGATAGTTATTTACGTGAGGTTAAGATTGGTAGAAATATGCGTTTAAAACAAAAAGAAGAACGAAATTGCTTGGGCAAGAATGATGAAAATACAATATTGAACGTGTTAGTTCGTGTTCTGATGGCCAAAAAAAAGGTCACCGGGATCTGTAAAGGTGAGATTTTTAGCTTGACACATCCGTGTGAATTTTTCTTTGTCTTCAGATTATTAACTAATTTTCGGTGTACTCAACCGGCCCTGACTGAAATATGGACGAATAAATGTGGAAAAATGTGCTTATATGCGATTACACCGACGTATATAGACAACTAAATTTATATGCGGTATAAATGCTAAGTATTAATTTATATGCAAAATATGCAATCGCATAAAAATCCGTCTCTATTGATAAACATAATCATCATAATTTTTTAGCGATCATTTTTGTGTGCGATGATGAGAGCATATTTTTATTAACAGTAATATATTCGGTGTTTAATTTCGATAAGTAGACTATTTAATTTGGGTAACAATTTAGTAGTTGCAACTGTTTATGACACGTAATCAGGCTACATCACCTTTACAAAAAGTGGATTGAAAAGAATACTCTCAGACGACTATGCTATGTAGTAGAGGTAGGGGGCTATGTAGGGGTCAACTCAATTTATCAAACCGGATTAATTCGAGTGTGGAGTCTATTTAATGTCAATTCGAGTAAAACTGTTACTAAGTCGAGTTGAGTTTACATACATAAATAGCAAAACTGCAATTACTTAGGATTTATGAAGTTAATAGAACAGCAGCAAAAGGTACTTTTCTAATCTAAAAAATCTGCATTTAGTTAAAAAAGCAATGCTGACAATCTAAAAAATGTGAACAATAAATCAACTAAACGACAACTTAGCAACGGAAACTTTGAACTCAACTGACCAAACTTGAGTATCTAGTATTTTTGACGTTATGTTCTGATATTTTAGACTAAAAATATCAGATATCGTCTAGAATTCTAACTCCACTACAACTTGTTCAGCAGTCCCGATTATGAAACTATACATAGACAGAAAGCAAGATATTCTCCAATTTTGAAGCGAAAAAAGTCTATTTCAGCAGCTAACAAAAAAAACGGTCTCACACCACACAATTTAGATATGCAAAAGGGGCTGCTTTAAATACCTTATTATTAAAAAAATGCTCTTCACTTAAGTTGATGCAAGTTAACATCAGAGGACACCTTGAAATCCTTAGGAACTCACTTTAAGATGATATTTAGAAGCAGAAGGAACCCTTGCTTGGAACACCGATGCTTCAAAGACAGTTGAATTCGGTGTATAAGTACAAGCGATAATAGACCAAACCGCCGCATTAAACTGTCACTCAGTTTAGACACAACCATTCTCAGGCAAAAGTTCTTCTCAAAGTCAAAAGGGACGAAAAGGTTTATCCATAAACATTTTATTAACATTGTTCACATTTAACATAAACAATGTTATACAAAAATTAGAAACATACATATCATCTATCAATAATGATGGAGGAAAAACTATCTTACTTCTTACTTAAATAAATTTCACTTACAGTCATCAAACACACAGAAAATATTAAATGAATTAATATAAACAGTAGATAGAAAATGCCGATTCTGGACCGGAAGTGGCTCCCCGGCTCCCTCTGACGTCATCAACTCACTGACGTCATCCATTGGATAAGCACCAAAACAGATGCTTATCCTTATATATTTGACGATACTTATCCGACTTGTCACCGATAATTTGTTTACTTTTATCATGATTTTTTTTCAATGTTGATTTAAGTATTTCAACGTAATTCTTTTGATCATCACTGGTAAATGATTCTGGATCTCTTTTGAATATTAGCTCATACAGACCTTTTGTACCCTTATAGGTTTTATTTGCAATGGTTATATCGTTGGTTTTATTACTAAAGGATATTTCACTATCTCCAATGTAATACTTATCAGTTACAATATTAACACGAACTCCCTTCTTGCTAGAATCGTATTCATTGTTATTATCTCTTACATAACCCTCAATGTATGATCTTGTTAGAGGAGCAAATTGTTCCAAGTACAATAAAAATGATTCTTCAGGAATGTTCATAGTTTCTTGTAATAGAGATACGTCTTCTGCTACTGCTGCTGGAGTTGGTGTCGGTGATGGTGGTAGTGATGGGGATATTGTAAACACATCATCATCAGCTCTTAATATTGGTATTACTGACTGTTCTACTTCATGTTCATGAAGATCGTGATGAGGTTCTGGTATCCGCGCTGAAGATGATTGTATTGCTTTTAGCACTTTCCTTTTCTTTATAGGAGCTACTGTTTCAAATGTCTCAGCCAGTTGCTGTCCTTGATCAGATTTAGAGTCCTCTGTCTCTTTCTCGCTCTTTACTTTAATAGGATGTTTAATTGTAGAAATTATTTTTTCTAAAGGGGTTGTTACTGCTTTATATTGCTCTTGAAGCAAATGTTCAGATTTGTGTTTCATCGCTTTTAACTTATCCAATTTCTTTTTTACATTAGCTCTAGTTTTAATAAGCTTCCACGTTAACTGTTTTGAGTCCATGTTTTCGGTACAATGAATGAACGCTTACTGACTAATACGTGAGCTTATTTTAGTGTTTTATTGATGCTGCTATCCGTTTTAACCGACTGTCTTATCCTATCAATCGCTTATTTTGGTCAGATCGGTTGTCCGATCATCCGCCTGTCTTATACGACCAACCGCTTTTATCTGGTCAGATCAGTTGTCCGATCATCCGCTTTTATCTGGTCAGTTCGGTTTTAACCGACTGTCTTATCCGACCAACCGCTTTTATTGGTTAGATAGGTTGTCCGATCATCCGACTGTCTTATCCGACCAACCGCTTTTATTGGTTAGATAGGTAGTCCGATCATCCGCCTGTCTTATCCGACCAATCGCTTTTATCTGGTCAGTTCGGTTTTAACAGGCCGATACTGATTCTTCAAACCAAAACCCAACTTTCGTTTTATTTTCATTGCGTTAGTAACAAACCATGCGTTAGCTTTTTCACCAATCGATGAATCTTTTGCTAATACTCTCTTCCATGCATCTTCTGCTAACACTTTATCTGCTTTATGTCGATTCTGCAAATCTGTGCATTGTGTATATGCTAAATCGTGTCGTTTACACGCTCTATCAAGCTCATTAATACCAGGATCTCCACGTATTAATCATTTCGTGAGATTTGTTCCAGGGCCACAGAACTGATAGCCGGGTAAATGTAGCTCATCACCTGTCCGTATCACAAGCATGACTGATATAAAAACATACACAATTACAGTTTTATATAATTATGAAACCCATTACGATATCTGCCATTGTTCATATCATCCTCCTTATTGATTACAACAAAGCCGAATCTATCTTCATGTCGGTTGTTACATGATCATTATAAATATGTCTTAAATTTAGATCATCTTGTTTGAAAAGTATTAAAAAGTTTGCATTATCACGTATTAAATGCTTTGGAATATGCGTGTAACTTTGGCATAAATAAAAACTATCTATAGCCTTATGTCGTCCCATAAAAACATAATCACGAATAATTGACTGTTTATCGCAAGCTACATCATCAAATATAAAAACTGAATCTTCATTTGCATTAGAAGGATGCATTATATCATCACTGCTGTTATACCTTTTATAGGTTGCAGTAACTTTCTTAAATATTGATATTTGTTTTGATACAAAGTCTTTGAATATACATATACATTTCAAAATGATAATCCATTAGGATCCTGTAATAAGCTAATTATCAGATTCGTTTTACCAGAGTTGGAAGGTCCGCATATTATACAACGTAGATTATTTGGAAATAAATCAAACGGTTACATCAACGTTTAATGTGTAAGGTTGTTTTATCACTTTCATGTTTATAACATAACTGACGTTTATATAAGCCTGAGTTTGACTATACTGATCATTTATCTGTTGACCATTGAAGTGGTCTGTCGATCATGAAGAAACGAGTAAGTGGAAAAGAGATGTCTTTTAACAGACCTCTCAAAAATGCAAAAATAAAATTAAAAAAGTCAAAGGCTAATGGTTTGAAATCTGATGCAAAGTTATCTGTACATACCGTAAAAGGTGTTACCAAAAAGAACCCTAGTTCTAGAATTATTACGATTCCTAAAAGCGGCGGTATACTTCCGCTCATTCCAATTTTCGCTGGTTTAAGTGCATTAGGAGCATTAGCAGGTGGCACTGCTTCCATTATAAGTGCTGTCAACAAAGCAAAGCAAGCACAAGCGGCGTTCAAAGAAAGCCAAAGACATAATAAATCGATGGAATCAATAGCTTTAGGTAAAGGTCTGTATTTAAAGCCATATAAAAAAGGATTAGGGTTTTTTTTTAAAGACACGCCAACAAAAACCAAACAACAGCAAAACGCGCTAACAAACCTTGACTTGATACGATATGCACAAGTGTTAAGGATACCTGAGTTTAGAGGGATATTCATGCGAGATAAATTACCTGTTCGTATTAATAACAATGAAAGAGGTATTATTAACTTATATAGTGCGAAAGGACCTGGCACTCATTGGACAGCCTATATTAAGAAGGGAAACGTAATCACTTATTTTGATAGTTTCGGCAATTTAAAGTCAAGTAAAGAAATTGTAAAGTATTTCAAGAGTGCTGGAAATAATGTAATCATTAAATATAATCACCATCAATATCAAACCTATAACACTAGTAATTGTGGCCATTTATATTTAAATTTCTTATCATCAGACACAGTATAGTTCCAACACTCAAACGATGTGGACGTTTGATTTGAAAGGAAAAACATCTGTTCTAACAGCAAATTATCATCCCTCAATAGAACTGAATCCTAAATATCAATATGAACTGGCACTGGTAAGCTTTGATGGTTATAACTCAATTCCAAATATTGATGAAACGAATAATTGCTTAAAAATCGATAATGTGTTGATAACATTACCAACAGGATCTTATGAATTAAATCACATTTCGAATGCTATTAATAAGCAACTGAAAGAAAATAATATTAATGGTGTGACGTTTAGCCTACAAGCAAATGAAGATACACTACAAGCTGAGATCGCATGTAACAAAACTATTGATTTTAATGTAAATAACTCCATCTCCACAGTATTAGGAATTAATAAATCCGATGTACTAGATTCAACGAAATCCCCGCACAGCGCTCAAAATATTGTAGATATATTTAAAGTAAATTCTATACAAGTACAATGTAACATTACACATGGAGCTTATCACAATGACATACCTGCGCACACTATCTACTCATTTTTCTCTACAGTACCTAAAGGTTATAAAATATTAGAAACTCCTCACAATTTAATATATATGCCTTTGAATACACAAGTAATTAATAACATTACCCTTAAAATAGTTGATCAAAATGGATTATTGGTCAATTTTAGAGGAGAAGTCATCAAGATAAGACTACATTTGAAGCTCTGCAATAATAATGGTGCTTAAGATTAAAGGCAATATAAATACACAAAATCGTACCAACACGGCTAGTTCTCTTCAGACCGTGAAGCAGTTAACACATGAAAATAAACAATTTCTTGAATCATTGGGATTTCAACTAATAAAATAATATCAACGTGAGTATCTTAAACGTTTCGGATAAAGTAGATTTTGATAATTCACTGATACGGATTCAGTACCACAATCATTTACCATACTCATCAAATTCTTTTAACAATAGTGATGAAATACGTATTGCGATTCAACAACAAGACATTTACACGCTACCAAGTCAACGATTTGAATGTGGAGGGACTGTAATTGAAAGAGTGAGAAATCCAGGAATTGCTTGTACATAAAAAAATCTTTGCTCATTAACAAGATCAGAATACTATCATGCCTCCAATGCAGGTTTCGAATATATAAATAACAAAGTAAATGAAAAGACAAGCGATTTTGATTGTTGTGTTCCATTGAAACATTTTCTTGGCTTCGCAGAAGATTACAATAAAATTTTAATAAACCTCCGTCTAGAATTAGTTTCTTTAGTACGCAGTAATTCAAACAGGAATGTTATTGAAAGCCTCATACCTAATATGGCGATTTATATTAATAAAATAGTATGGAGAGTCCCCCATGTCTCTGTAGCTGATGTTGAACATTTAAAGCTGTTAGAATACATAGAACAAGGAGTTGAATTAGAGATGGGATTTAGATCGTTTGATTTACATGAATATCCATCATTACCAAGGAGTAAACAGCATTCATGGCCAATTGAAACGTCTACACAACTAGAGAAGCCTAGATACTTAACATTAGGATTTCAAACCGATAGAAAGGATAATCCATTACGTTCTGCATCACTATTTGACCACTGTAACTTAACAGATATGAAAGTATTTTTAAATAGTGAGAACTATCCCTATGAAGCTCTAAATTTAAATTTTAAGACGGGTCAATTTGCAATTTTATATGATATGTACTGTAACTTCGCAAAGACCTATTACGATCGAGAACTTGCGGAACCAATATTTAACAGAGACGCATTTATAACATATACACCGGTTATTGTAATTGATTGTTCACGGCAAAATGATAATTTAAATGTTGGAACCGTTGATATTCGCATTGAATTTGAAACGAGTGAAGATATACCTGATGCTACTTCCCTCTACTGTTTAATCTTACATGAGCGTGTTTTCAAATACGTTCCTTTAACTGGTATGATAAATCAAATATAAATCACCATATCATTTGGATTACAACGGACTCATTACCATGACGTTCAGTTGATTGAAAAAATCTAAAACGGAAAGGAAACAGGATGTACGTCAAGTGGTTTGGATTAGATGAAAGAAGTTGGATCAAGAAATCAGATATTGTGTACTAACTAGATTTAAAATTTTTTTAATATATATGTAGATTTAGTTTATAATTTTTATTTTTTAATTGTAATCAGTGTTAATGTAACATACTCATATTTTAAAATGTAATTAAAATTTATATATAAATACCTATTTTTTTTAAACACATACGATTGTATTATTTCCGAAATATTCTTAATTTGCCGCGCACGCGCATTCAGACGTGTGCCTTCGGATGTTTAATAATTTAGGTACGTTCATATGAATGTTGTAATAATGACGGAGCTATTCACGAATATTAGATATTTATGATAAATACTGAAATTTATTCAGTACATCATCATCCTTCCGACAATAAACATGGCATAGATATGAGTCATTTTGGTCCCATAACTCAAATTGAAACATGCTCGCATTGTAGGCATGGTGGCTTTACATTGACTATACCTGAAACCTCTTCTAAAACTCATTTATTTGCCCTAATACTTTGTGTGTTTGGGTAAGAAGGTTAAACATTAATTTGTTCATGTTTACTAATTAAAAATCTTTCTACTAGATGCTTGCCCTGTGTATGCATTCCATATTGTATGGATTCCTGCAAGAACGTTAACCATTATTGTTTCAACTGTAACTCGTACCTAGGCACTTATCGAAATTAAAAATTATTATTACAGCCCGTTTAAAAATCGGTTGAGTGATTGCGGAAGCTGCTCCCCGAATTCAAGGTTGTAGGATAACCTTGAATTACACCTTATAGTTACACCTTTATATTTTAAATTGATGGATGCCCGCGCATCTTTTTTACAATAAATGTAATAAATACCGGAAATATTTAAATTATAATTTAGTCTGAGGTGACTGTTCTTACTGACAAGATGTCGCGTCTAAATATTTTGGGTTCATACGTTTTCACATCAAACCGTTCGCTTTCATCGAACAAATGCCCTCCGTTATTGTTAACTTGGAGGATGGTTTTTCCGTATATTTACCGTTGAGAATTGCCGAAACTATAACTGATGAAGAGATAAGGGCCCTTGAGGGGATGTCTTTGGTGTATCTGGGCACGCAAAATTTTGGGAAAGAGAATCCAGCAAATTTAATTCGATTCGAGCGGAAAATTGATGCAAATTGTTCTCCGACTTATGGGCAAAATGAAAATTTGGTGACGGACCATAGTGTTCCGGAAGTGACTACACCCATCGGCAGACGTTATTGTGGAACGACGCGAGCGCCTCTACATGAACGTGGACAAGGTGGATTCTATTATAAATCAGCGGATGATGCTCCAGACGGACCATATTAATCTCATCCGTTATAGTGAGTGCATATATCATCCCCATTTCGAACCGATCGGCACAGTGTTTGCCATATATATGCTTCCACAATACTTGACGTACGTTATAAATGGTTTAAATAACTTGAGCGTATATGCAAATAAGCCTAAAATTTCCGTATCTTCATTAAAAAAGAATAAAGTATATCGGGTGCGACGTTTTGCACCCGTTCCCGAATCTTTTGAAGATCTTTTGGTGGAATTGGACCACGTGAGAGTATATTTACCACAACTTTACGCGGATTTTATTTGGAAAGACCTCACCAACGGACTTGAGCTCCTAAATTCGGTGAAGCTTGGATTAATTTACAAGGGATATACACCAGCTACTGAACGTTTGAAATTTATACTGTTGTAATTCAACTTTTACAGAATGGGTGAATGTCTACAAACTTTCCTATCTTTATCCGCCGAAATTTTATGTAATTTAGTCGAAGTCATTACAAGCGCTTTCTGTATAGTTTTATCATTTTGGTCATGTTTACATTAGATTTTTAAATATATGTATTAACTTTATTTTTTGCGTTTATTATTTCATTTCGTTTTCCTATAAAAAGAAAAAAATGTTGGTGAGTAGAGTTTTTTCGTTATCACATTTCCGCTCGCTGATAAGAGCGAACGACTTCTCCTCTAGAACGTTAGAACGTTAGAAAAAAAATATATATATATATATATATAAAAGGGCGCTGGGGTGGTGGGGGGTGAAGGGGGTTGTGACGTCGTGGGGTTGATGACGTAGGTGACGCTATTGCGTGGATGACGTCAGCGAGTTGATGATGTCAGAGGGAGCCGGGGAGCCACTTCCGGTCCAGAATCGGCATTTTCTATCTACTATAAACGTTTTCAAACATATAGTAATCAACATGACACTTCAGTAAAACTGTACGGTTCACCGTTACTGCGTACTTTCATACACAATTTCTCACTTCATTTATTTCACCTGTTGTAAATAAAGCAACAATTCTGGCAGGTTGATAATATTTACTGAATTATTCTGAAATTGAAATAAACTGATGAGTTAAAAATTTTAATTGTAAATAGTAATTACCTAGTTTCCTTTTTTTGTAAATACCTATTTTAAAGTTTTTAATTTGTTCGTTGGAAATAATTTAAATTCCATACAAGGGATAGATTTGTATCATCATTTTTTCTTTTCAACTTCAATTGTTTATAGATTATATAAAGATAATTCATTAAATGAAATGTCTATTTACACGCCAAAGTGTACAAAAATCAAAAAATTACGTACACTCTAACGATAATGTCATGTTTAGCGTGCACATACCGAATATTTTTCGGCGTATGTCAGAATTTCTATGTATATATAATTTTGGTATTGTTGAATTTTCTCAGAAGAGCAGAAGGTAATGATATGTAATTACTTTCTAACTGAATGATTACTTATCTGTTTCGAAGAACTTGAGGTACATATTTAGTGGTTAATAATTATTAAATGAAGTGTAAAAATCAATTATGACATTCTTTTAATGACTTCCTGCATTATATAATTAAGACATAATGAAATGGACAAAAAAAATAGACAGCACAAAAAATATTAAAGCGTAAATTAAATCAACATCATAAATATTACGAGATTCGCTTTTATTATATTATATTATTATTTTTGCGTTTTGAACTTTTAGTATTATTCTACAGCAATAAGAATAATATTCGTAATAATATTCGTACCCCGTAAATCCAAAAACTTAAACATAAAACTTGAAATGTGTATTTGACTAAACAAGATCTTTACTAACAACATTTTCAACTGTTTTACTGCCAGACTTTTCAAGAGGCATCGCCGTTGCCTCTTGATTGTTTTCAATAGCACACCCAATCAAAATGGACATTTGGACAGTTTATATTATTTTGCATTCGAGAATGTAAATGTTTTATGAGCTTTCGGATGATGTCAATTTTGGATATATAGTGTAAACAACGCAGTGTTTTAGCCATATTATTTCGCTTGTAGATCCCTGATCCTTGAAAAAAATCCTTGAAAATAAAATGATTAAATACACACTTGATTCATTTAAAGTTACTCACCTTACATATAAAGTATATCATCATGAATTAATTTTAAATTAAAAAAGAAAACAGTATTTCGCATTTAGTGTTTGACCACTCTGGTTGTATTACTTGACCGATAATATCTAGTCCTTGACCTTAAAACCAATCAATGTTTGACTGCTTCTTAAAAGTGAAGTATTACATAGTTATTATTATTCCATACTATTTTCACTAAAAATGATTATTTTTTACTCTTTAAGAGGCCCAAGTTAATGCAAGCAATTATATTTTAAACAAAAGATGTTAAAATATTAAACCCGTATCTATTTTAGAAAAAAATGCAAAAATATAATATACAAGCCAGTTCATAGAAAAGAAGACGTCATCGTGCTGTCGTGCTTTAAGACGTGTTATAACAGTCTCGATTTAAGTGAATTATAACAGTGAATTAAAATATCAGTTAAACGTGATATTTAATTCAAACTCATCGAAATTAGTAACATATGGCAGTGTGTGGATACTGTAAGAAGAATTACAGAATGAGAACGATATGATATTGTGCGGATATTGTAAAATTCGTTATCATTATACAGGGTGTCCCATCGGTTGTGGTATTGGCTTTTTTGACATCTAAATTTCAAGATACAAACTTCAAATTCGGTATGTATTAAACCACCCTACTTGGACAGGTGGTGATCATATCAAATATGTATGTATGGAACGGGGAGGGCATGCAAGGCATGCTGCACTTAGGCCTCTCAACGGGCCCCTTGTACAAACAACCTCCCTAGGAGACTCGAGGTGTTCTGACAAAGATCTCTGATCAGGTGACGATACCGCTTACTCGTGCCTATGACGAGTTACCGCCGCCCTGACCACACCGACCGTTCGCTTTCGGCCGAAGCCTAGGCGAGTGTGGGGGGGTCAGAGGGCGCTAGCGCGCATTTGTCCCTGTATAATCGAGCCTCCTAAACACACATGTGTATTAACGACAACCAGAGATGTTAGACTGGTTGCCGGGACCGACGGCTTAACGTCCCCTCCGAAGGACGGGGGGCGATCCAACGTGATTACACCGGGATTCGAACCCGGGACGTCTGCGTGTTAAGTCGAGAGTTGACACTGAGCCATTGCGCCCTCCCAAATTCGGTATGTATTAAACCACCCTACTTGGACAGGTGGTGATCATGTCAAATATGTTTCTTATTGCACAGTTTACGAATATTTTGCAACAATGTCAAAAATGACAAAATTTATGGCTTTGTTTTTTAACAGTTCATATACCATATTGTGTGGGAGTGATAGTAAAGTAAATTCACACATAAAAATGAAGAAAAATGAAATGACAGTTAAATTTATGATACCGTGGTTCGAGACTACTACCCTTACTAAGAGCCGCTTGTTTATTGCCGGTAGGGTGATAAACCAACCGACCAGCTCAATGATGATTTTTTCTTTTAACCTGGTGAGGCTTAATATTTAATTTATTTTTAAATGAACATAATTTTTTCATTTAATATTAAGGTATCTAAATGAATGTAATCAATCTAGTAAAATTTTATTGTTAAAAAACTTCAATTGCCGTTTTTATTATTGTACAAAATTGTCACCTAATTTGTAAAAATTAAACAACAACATTAGTAATAAAAAGTTCCTTTAGTTTAAATAATATTTTCGAAATGATGTTCTTCTTGATTGATACACATTTTTAACCCATGTCTAAATGAATATTATACATTATCTGCTAAGTGCCTCGATTAATTTCTTGAAACGTAGCAATAATGCGTTGCTGCATATCATGTTGGCACTCTTTGATAAACAATGTTGCTCAATATACCCCACACAAAGAAATCAATCGGCGTCAATTCCGGTGAACACACTGGCTAGCAAATGGCCAGTGGGGACCGTTACGTCCTATTCATCTTTCGGGAAATTTTTGGTGGATAGCATCTGTTTCATTTCTGGAGTAATCTTGTTGCATCCACAAATTGTTATCTGCCATATTTAATAACGGAATATCCTCTAAATAATTGTCCAATTCATTTTGAATAAAGTTTGCGTACATGTCTCTGTTTTCAGACATATTATTTATTTATTTGATTTAAACTCCACACAGAGAAATTTTTTCGATACAAGAAATCACCATGTAACTCTTGGTGCAGGTTGATATGATATGGGTGATATCTATGAATAAATGTGAGCACTCTGTAAACTGACGTCTTCATATTTCCACATTGACGACTTATCTCTCTCGAACACTTACCTGTGGATCGTTATCCACAAGGTTTAGTACTAGAGTTACCAAGTGTAGCCGCGCCTTAAAAGAAACTACAGAAGGATATCCAACGTCAGCAATTATTTTATATAAATATGCGTAAACGACAATCAAGCGACAATTGTAATTTCATGTCTCAACCGAACTCAAATCGTCGACGCGGATATCAAGTTACTATTCATTAATTTTAAGTTGAAATTAAATTGTAAATTTGATTTAATAAAAGTTTTCATTTAAAAAAAATATTTTAATTCGATAAAAAATATAATTGGCGCAGTCAGTAGGATCCGGTAAACGCGAGTGATTAAATCTTGTATCGTGCCTAAAATCGGCCCGACTTACGGAACACTTGTGGTGAACTTTCAAGTTCTTTGTTACTGGATTACGAGAAGAAAGAAAAGTAGAACCTGCCGAGGAATTTGGATCTTCTAAAATTGGCGATCGATTCCCAGGACTATCCCAAGAAAAAGAGTCAATGTTAACAATCATATTAATCTTCGTACAACTGTAAGTATCTTTATTTTTCTGCAATCCTTCCTAACCCTTTCCAATCACTGTAGACAACTTAAATGATTTGTTGGAAGCCATCAACGAAATCACAATGGCTCGAGAAATATCTAAAGTGGACCAAGACTTGATCCCTATCTTCAATGGAGACCGAGTATCATTAAAAAGCTACATCAATGCCTGCGAATTTTTGATCGAAGAATATTTACCAGCAGCACCAGTAACACCTCATGAGATGAGAACGGCTAAACGTCTTTTGATGATTTTTATGGGCAGATTACACGCTAAAGCTCGTGAAGCGGTGGATGCAAATAAGCTACCCTCAAGCTGGCCCGAATTAAAACAAATTTTAATCCATTCATTTGGTGACAAGCGATCAGAAGAAGTTCTGGTGTATGATGTAAACAGTTTGGTTCCACAGAAGGATGATACTACCGCAAGTTATGCCAACAACATCAAATCAACACTTTATACTCTCCTATCAAAAATAAATCTTGAAGAAAACGACATCGCTATACGTAATCTCAAACAAGGACAATATAATCAAATTGCCTTGAGAACGTATTTATTTGGATTAGACTTAATCAATTCCAACATCGGTCTAGAGGTGAAATTAAGACAACCAATCGATATAGAGACAGCAGAAGGGTATGCATTAGAGATTACAAACTATAATACCCAGAAGCAACGCTTTCTCTACCATACAAAACAACCAAACATATCTCCGATGAGAAATATTATCAGACCACCTCCGATAATTGCAAATCGACCGACACAAATACAGAGATTGCCACCAATACAAACAAAACCATACGTCCAACAGAATAGATATATTCCACCTGCAATAATGCCACAACGATCAATGTTTATCCACAGCAATCAAACAATCACCCATTTGTTAGATCACCTGCTCAAATGCAACAATGGGTAACCAAACCAACACCTATGGAAATTGACAACAACAACAAACGTCCAGCTTCATCGATTGATAGACCAGCCCCAAAGAGGCAATGGATGTCAAACAATATCGAGCTTCCGCCAGAAACACTCGACGCTAATTTTTATGTCCAATATCCTGATGATGACAAAACGGACGATAATTATATCGAACAGCAATTGGAAGAAACTGATAACTACATAGAAAACGTTGAGACGCAGCATTTTCCTCAGGACACGTCTCAAGAACAACCAACGTAACAATTTCGAACAAAGCCTATTCCAAAAATCCATTACTACCGTACGTTGAATTTGAAGGCTTAAAATTTCTTATAGATACAGGAGCAGAATGTTCTCTTATCAATTCGAAATTATACGAAGAAGTTAAATCCGTTTTTGCATTTGACAATCAAGAATATAATATAAAAACACCCCACGGAATTGAAAAAACAAAAAGCGCAATTTACGCACCTCTTCTTAACATCTTTAAATCACCGGAATATCATTTATTTGTCTGTTTTGATTTTTCAAGTACATTTGATGGTCTATTTGGTTTCGATCTATTAACAAAATTAGGAGCTTCACTTGATACAAAGAATCAAGTCATTATTACAGATAATACAATAATTCCTTACAAAATTAATAACACTCAGACAATTAAACCATATTCGCAGTCCATAATGAATTTCCAGGTCAGTAACATCGAAAACGGCTTCGCATTATTTCCTGAAATGAAAGATGATACGAATAACGTAGTCGTCCCGGAAGCGCTTGTCAACATAAAAAATTATGAAACACAACTTTTGGTTACAAACATTTATGGAAATCCGATCCGTTTGAACTCAACGCCGATAGAAGCACAACCAGCAAGCGAAATTGAAGAAGAAATAAACATCGGTTATAATTTCATTGATAAAAATCGTTTAGCAGCACTTCAAGTAGAAAATGTCGAAACAAATATGAAATTGGATAATTTAAATTTAGAAGAAAAGAAAGCTCTTCAAGTTTTATTATTAAAATACAAACATTTATTCCATATAAAAGGACAAAAATTAACTTTTACTCACACAATAAGGCACCGTCTTAACCTTAAAGATAATAGACCTGTTTATGTCCGAAATTATCGACAACCTATCGAGACAAAAAAGGAAATAAAAAAGCAAACTATGGAACACTTACGACAAGATATCATGAAAGAAAGCGTCTCACCTTGGAACTCGCCTATTCACATAGTAACGACACAAAAAGACGGAAGAATTAAAAACCGAATGGTGGTCGACTTCCGACCACCATTCGAAATGGAACCGGAAGATAGAGGGAAAACAGCATTCAGTACCGAACAGGATCACTTCGAATTTAAGAGAATGTCTTTCGGATTGAAAAATGCCCCTGCCACTTTTCAACGTCTTATGGACGACGTTTTACGCGGTTTACTAGAAGACACCTGCTTAGTATATTTTGACGACATTATTATTTACTCCTCATCATTACAAGAACATATACAAAAATTAATAAAAGCTTTTGACCGTTTAAACACAGCAAATTTTAAAATAAATCTCCAAAAATGTGAGTTTCTCAAGAAGGAAATTAAGTATTTAGGCCACATTATAACAGACAAAGGAGTTAAACCGAACCCAGAAAAAATTGGAGCAATTACACAATTCCCCATACCAAAGACGAAAACAGAAATCAAAAGTTTTCTCGGATTATTGGGATACTACCGAAAATTTATTAAAGATTTCGCTAAGATAACTAAACCATTTACATCTTGTCTAAAGAAAAATGCTAAGATTAATATCGAAGACCCAGCATATCTAGCCGCTTTTCAACAGTGTAAAGAATTACTAACTAACGATCCAATATTAAAATACCCGGATTTTACCAAAGAATTTATTGTAACAATAGATGCAGCCGATATAGCGTTAGGAGCTGTTCTTTCACAGGGCATCATCGGAAAAGATCAACCTATTTGCTATGCATCTCGTACACTTTCAGAGACTGAAAATAGATACACAACAACGGAGAAAGAACTTTTGGCGATAGTTTATGCAGTCAAACAGTTTAGACCGTATGTGTATGGGAAAAAGTTTACCATCTTCGCGGATCATAGACCGCTAGTGTGGCTCTGGTCATTAAAAGAACCCAACTCCAAACTAATGCGCTGGAGAATAAAATTGGAAGAATACGATTTCGACATTGTGTATAAAAAGGGAAAAACCAACACAAACGCAGATGCATTATCGCGAATTAAATTAAACGAATTGAACATAATAACGCAAAGCGATCTAGACAGCATCTTGCCAAATTTTAATGATACAGAATTGTTAGAAATAGCAATCGAGATGTCAATTGCTTTAATTGACTCACCAGAAATTTCACCTATCCCTACTACAGGACAGGGAATTGCTCGAAAAGATATAAAAATTTCAGATAAGCCAACCAGACAACTAAGATCAACACGCAGAATGGAAGAAAACAAAAGAGACTCTGATAACGATACCATTCAGGTTACACAAACAGTAGATCCAAAGAAATCTATTGAAATTCAGGACACTATCATTGATAACAAAAAGATGCAATTTATTATAACAAAGAGTTTAGGAAACGAACAAGAAATTGTTATTAAAACACGAAAAGACAACACCATATACTTAGTGCGAATCCCGGCACAAAATTCAGATAAACATATTCTCAATTTGTATAAAAATTACATGACTTCAAATAAAACATTTTATATCTATACAACTGATGATGAGCTCTATCAACAAATGTGTAACGTTTATAACAAAGAAATGTCAGATAACGGACCACGGATAATTAAATGCATTCGAAGAGCCGAAGTTATCCTAGACGAGGCAAAGAAAATCGAAATAGTAACAACTTATCACACAGGAATAACAAACCATCGTGGGATACAAGAATCTTTAGAACATCTTAAACGAAAATACTGGTGGCCGAAAATGGAAGAAACAATAACCAAAATTATTAAACCTTGCGACACATGCAACAGAGCGAAATACAATAGAAGACTTGACGTACCATTATTGCCAATAACTAATACGCCAGATGCTCCATTTGAAACTTTATTTGTCGATACTTTTTCTTTTGCAAATAATAAATACCTAACAATTGTGGATTCATTTACACGTTTGGGACACGCCATCAAGGTCAAGTGTAAAAATCCGACAGATATTGTCGAAGCATTTTTAGATTACTTTAATTTCTACGGAATCCCCAGAGAAATTCGTTTCGATAAAGACTCAGAATTCAATAACCAAGTGATAAAAGAATTAGCAGCATTACACAAAGTTATACTACACTTCGGAACAGCGAAGAACCCCGAAAGTCAAGCCAATGTAGAGAGGTTTCATTCTACCTTATTAGAACATCTGAGATATCTTGACGACGATCCTAACATAACAAAAGAAAAGAAAATTCGATCTGCTACAATTGCGTACAATAACACCATTAATAGCGCTACAGGATTAACACCATTTGAAGTACTTTTTGGTCATACAAAAACGAGAAATCCACTCGATTTATTTTATGATACCATAACTTATCAAGACATTATCGATAAACATAAAAGTCGAATGACAATTATATACGAACGACTAAAGAAAAAAGACGAGAACAGAAAATTGAAAACACAAGAAAAACAAAAGGAACAAGTGAAAATTTCTGTGAAAATTGGAGAAAAGGTATATGTGGAAAACATAACAAAAAGTAATAAAATGGTTAAACCCTATTTTGGACCCTACACCATTATTAAAATAAATGATAATAGCACCGTAGACGTTCAAGCAAGAAGAGAGGTACATACCAGACATCTTAAACATGGTATAGTTTCAGATGTTCCCGGGCAAGACCCGACGTCCGACTAACAACGTTAGACGGTCCTTCTTTTCCCATTACATCTGGGAACAGCCAAAAATCTAGTCAGCCAATGGACAACAGTCGTACAATGTGATCTCGAACCACTAATAATACAAATTGACAAATTGACAAAAGAGTATAATGAACTCATAAAATTCGTAGATACTATAGAAAACGGCACCGAACAAATGTCATTTCAAACTTTGATGAGGAATCTGAAAGATCTCCTTCAACAACTAAATTTTGGGAAACAACAACTAATTCCGACAAGCAGATACCGTAGAGGAACCATGAATTTCTTAGGGTCAATTATAAAAGCAGTATCTGGTAATCTAGACGCAGAAGACGCTGCAAAATATGACAAAGTCATTACAGAAATTACATCAATTCAACAAGAACTGGCGACAACAATACAGGCTCAAATCCATCTCTCACAAGGAACTCTTAAAATAGTTAAAGCACCACATTCTCATTTTCCTATTAGAAATTCCTTTAATTGAAATTACTTCCTATCAATACTATCACCTAATTTTAATAATTAAATTAAATTAAATTTTATCATTTTTGACATTTTCAGATTTTTCTCAAACCGTGCAATAAAAAAATATTTGACGTGATCAACAGCTGCTCAAGTAGGGTGGCTTAATACATTCCGAATTTGGAGTATCTGTCTTGAAATTTAGTCGTCAAAAAAGCCAATACCACAACCGATGGTACACCCTGTACGTGCACTGGTGTCCGTCTTATCATCTAATCATCTTATCGAAAACTTTCCAGCGACTCCAAGGTCTAGATCAAGAAGCTGTAGAGAAAAACCTCGTCTCCCCAGTGTGGATGTATCGTCTCGCTCACATGATGAAACTGATTTGTCGTCGATGCGATCACCGTTACCGCTAAGTCAAGAAATTATAAATATTATTAAGGAAACAATTAAACAAACCGTTAAAGAGGAAAATCAATTATTAATTAATAAAATTGATGAATATCAGGGCTACATGGATTGATAAACTGATATAAACTGTTTTTGAAACGGATAAAAAAGTAGATAACTACTTGGAAAGTATCCAAGAGTTACGGATACAGAATGAAGACCTAAAACGGCAGAAGCAGGAATTGCTTCAAAGGATTAATCATTTGGAACAATACTCGAGGCTTAATTATGTACAAATACAAGGGGTTCCTGAACCAAGGGATGGGAACATAATGGCAACATTAATGCCATTATTTGATCCCGGTATGGTCGACGCTTGTCACCGGTTAGGTAAAGAGCCTAATGCAAAAATGCAGCAACGAGGGATAATTCTAAAGTTTGTCAGTCGAATGAAGAAAGAAGAATTTAAGTTAGATTACTTTTTCTATAAAAAAATTTCTGAAACGGTTATTGTTTGTAGCATACCCTGAAGAAGATAAAAATATATTATCGAAAGTTTGGTTTTGGTTAAAGGAGGTTTTTTTTTCTTCCCCGTTTTGGCTGAATTCCCAATATTCATATTTAAATTTTTAACTAGTGCAACCAGTACTCTACCCTAACTTAAATTCAATATAACCACTGTAAGTGATCTCAGTGATGTCCATTAATATACAGGGTGTCTCACGTAACTGGTTCATTAGAACTTTTTTAGGTTTCACTATTCCTAGAGGCTTGAAATTTTGGTAACATGGGTTGTTCATTCCGATCTATTAATCTAAAATATTTTCAAGACGGCCGCCACTTCCGGTCTACCGGAAGTAGACCTCAACTTCGTTATTTTAAATGGAATGCTATAGTTTTTATTACACCATTCAATTATACATAAGAAAATGTATTGACTTTTATAACAGTTGTTGGTGCCTACCGTTTTTTGTTTTTTGTTTTCGAGTTATTTTGCTTTTAATTATTTTTTGGCAAATATCACCATGCTCTTTACAAGCCCATATCTCAGCCAACGTTAACTCAAAAACGCTTTGCATTGGTACGATAACTCTTCATATGCTGTTAAAATAGATTGTCATTTGTTGTAACAGTATATCTTATACAGGCTGGTCAAAAATTGAGTTACTGTTTCTCTGTATTCAATTGCGTGAAAGTCGAAAATTTTAAATGGAACGCACCATATTTTCATACCCTATTAGAAAGGGAATTTAATTTTCTACAAATTATCTGTAAATATTCCTATACCTATTTATTATGGTTTTCTTGCTATTGAGAAATTTATCAAAATCATAGGTAAAATGCTAGAAACCGTCTGTGTTTTTGTTAGAAGGCCATGACATTTTGACAGTTATTTGTTTAATTTATTTAAATTATTATTAGTATTATTTCTATAATGAACTGTGATTGATTAAACTTTAGATTGCTAGCTGTAATTTACCAAAAATAACCAAAAGAAAACCGAATAAATGAAACAATGAAAAACAACAATTTAATGACAAAAATTAAAATCAGTAACATAAAAGAACGAAAAACATAAAATTACAAAAATAAATTATGGGAATTTAATTCTCTACAAACTATTTAGATACTTTCCTGTGCCTATTTGTTGCAGTTGCCCTCATATTTGGAAATTAATGGACGTATGCAATGCTGGAAAGCTTTTTGTTTTTATGTTAGAAAGCCACGAAGTTTTGATAGCTTTTCAACCATATTTATGTTATTGTTGTCATTACTTAGTTGTGTCATCACTTACTGCTGTTAATGTCTTTGAATATCATTTCGAATTATTCCCACTCCAACATTTTAAATTCGTCTTATATTCATGGCGGGTGTAATAAAGTTTTGGATAATATAAGAGACGTATCTCTTAGTTTTGGAAAGATCAAAATAACAAGAAACCATACGTTTCTATTACCAGCAGCTTAAGATAATAGAATAAATGTTTTGTCATATTTTATTACTTTACCAAATTCTTCGATAAGAGGTGTTTCGGTCGATTTAGATGAATAATATTTTACAAGAAAGCACCGTTAATAAATAAACTGAACTCTCTAGGAATATTTCGCCCATCATTACGTCGAATATTACGCCATATTATTGTTTTTCATTGTTTCATTTATGCGTTCTGCTGCTGGTTATTTTTGGCAAATAAAAGCTGACAAACTAAAGTTTATTCTGTAAATCATTCTGTAAATAATACCAATGATAATTTAAATAAATTAAACGATAAACTGTCAAAATATCACAGCTTTCTAGTGAAAACACGAACGGCTTCCAGAATTTTGTGTAGGATTTTGATAAAATACTCAATATGAAGAAAACCATAATAAATAGTTATAGCAATGTTTATAGATAATTTGTAGAGAATTAAATTCCCGTTTTGTTAGGCTAAAAAGATATGGGGCGTTCCATTTAAAATTTTCGACTTTCTCGCAATGAAATACAAAGAAACGGAAACTCAATTTTTGACCAGCTTGTATAAGATATACTGTTACAACAAATGACAATCTATTTTAACAGCATATGAAAAGTTATCGTACCAATGCAAAGCGTTTTTGAGTTAACGTTGGCTGAGATATAGGCTTGTAAAGAGCATGGTGATATTTGCCAAAAAATACTTAAAATCAAAATAACTCGAAAACAAAAAACGGTAGGAACCAACAGCTGTTATCAAAGTCAACATATTTTCTTACGCATAATTGAATGTTGTAATAAAAACTATAGCATTCCATTTAAAATAACGAAGTTGAGGTCTACTTCCGGTAGACCGGAAGTGGTGGCCATCTTGAAAATATTTTAGATTAATAGATCGGAATGAACAACCCATGATACCAAAATTTCAAGGCTTTACGAATAGTGTAACCCAAAAAAGTTCTAATGAACCAGTTACGTGAGACACCCTGTATATTCTAATCATTTAAATATGTATTATCAAAATGTAAGAGGACTTGCTACCAAATGTAATAGTTTTTAGTTGAACCTGTTGTCTGCTATTAATGAATACGATATTATTGGTCTTACCGAAACATGGCTGTATGAATGAATAGATAGTGGTGAGTAGTTTGATTATGTTGTTTATCGCAGGGATCGTGATATCGGGTGTGGTAAGAAGAGGGGAGGTGGAGTTGTTTTAGCTGCTAATAATAAGTATAGGTCACAGAGTATATTTGTTGCGTCTACTTTCCTCCACGAACTGGAATTGATTACTATAAATTATTTTATGAGCGATTTGAGGCCAAGTTTATGGGATCCCAAGATGGAGAGATGATTCTAGGTGACTTCAATCTGAACGGTTTGCCTAATCAAATGATTATTGAACAGAATGAATTCAAAGACTTACATGAACTTACTCAATATAACACTGTTAGCAACATTAATATGCGTACATTAGACATTGTGTTGTCGAATCAGTTTTTATGTGTCGAGCGGTGTGACGCTCTGTTGGTGAGCGAGGATGTGCATCATCCTTCACTGCTTTGTAGATTTGGGTGTGAGGCCTCCTGCGGTTTGGGTCGGAGTTATTTTGGAGGAGTTCAGTAAATTGTAAGAGGGTTAATTTTTATGGCTTATATATAGAATTAACAGATCTCCAATGGGGTTTAGAGGATATTTATGATGTCAATACTGTAGTGAGGACCTTTTGTGATAAAATTTATAACTTTTTTAACGGGAGAGCAAGTGCTGAAAAGAATTCAATCCTTAGCTCCTAAAAGAGCTACAGGTACAGACGGAATACCTGCATATATATATATATATAAGCCAGCACAGTAAATTTTTCCTTTGATGTTTAAAATATTCGCAGCTTGTATTTGGGGTTTAAAGCCTGTTAGCCGTACAATAAATAAATAAATAATATAAAATAAATAAATCTTTGGCAAAACTTGAAAAAATAAAGAAAGTGTAGCAAAAAAATGTGTTTACTTAACATTACACATTTCATAAATTCTCTATTCCTTAATTGGTTTTAATTTTTGAATTTTTCATGCCACAAAATATCATCTCTACAGTTTACATCAATACCCTTTTGAAAATCTGCATCACTGTATTGGAACAAACCTGGAATTTGTTGCCGTATTGGCATTGAAAAAAATTAATCTAATCATTATTTGTTAAATTTTCAATATAGAAATTCTATTCTGTATTTAACCAACCTTTTATCCTTTTAATTTTACAGACTGATTACTAGTTAAGTGCGTTCAGTTACTTTTATTATTATAAAAAAGATTTTATAAAATAGAAAAGAATCGAACATATACACTCATATTTATTTTGGGCTTAAACATTTATAAATTTTAAAATCGGTTAAAAAACTTAGTGTTTGAGCTGTTTGCGTCCTATAATTGACCTATAGAAGAACCAGTAATTGACCGCATATTTAAAGGGCCTGTATCTTATATTTAAAGTAAAGAAGTTTTGGTCAAGTACTAAACTATTTAAACGGAAAGACATAAGCTTTAAAAAAGTATTACTCATTATTCTATTTTGATTGATCAAATGTAAATACTTGTGAGATCATAAAACAACTAATTTGTATAATTTGTATGTTCGATTTTATAAAAGAATAGCTTTAAGATTTGTTTTGAAATTATTTTTTACTTTTCGACATTCCATGATATTGCAAAAATTATTAAAGAAATTCTTCAAATATGGTTTTTTGTGTATAAAAGTACATACATTTTTTTTAGTACATTAGACAAAATTTCATCTAAATACATTAAAAATTCGATTTTCAAGGTTTTTTCAAAAATTATGAAGACATTATGACTGAATTAATTAGGATATTCAAGTATGATTTTATGCGTATGAAAATACATACTTTTCGTTATAAATCACAGAAAATTTCATCAAGATATCTCAAAAAGTAAATTTACTAAAATTTTTCAAAACTGTTGTTAAAAAAATGTTAATGAAAATATTGTTAATTTTAGGTAATGCTACAAATTAAGGTTGAGTTCAAAACTTGATATAGTCTGTACCACGAGAAGTGAATGGACTCATCGCCTAAACATGTACGAAACAGACGTACGCGCTAGAAATCATTTCACGCTAACACACGGCAACGCGCGAGCGTAATATTTGTAACGTATGCGCAAAATTCTAACGGAAATCGATGAGTCACATTCATTTCTCGTGGTACAGACTGTATTTCAGAAACTAATTAATAGTAGTAGGTATAAAACAAGGCAATCTCTGACGTCAGAGGTAGCCGTAAACAAGGCTTCTCCCTCCTTTCCCGTGCTAGCCGGCGCCACCGTGGCGTCCTCTAGCGGCTGGTAGCGAAAGAACACGGGCATCATGGTTGCCGGCGTCGCCTCCAGTAGATGTCGCTGTCGCGCGCGTTCGCGGTGCGGGACGGTCTGGTGCCGCGCGGGGACGAGTTGGGTTGGGTGCGGGACCTGGGTAAGGGCGGTTGTCGTACTTTTTTGTTTTTTCGGTCGTGTTCAAAGAAACCGCAAATAATAATAAATAAGCGCGTTTGCAGTTACGATAACGCGGATGACGATTGATTCAACAAATTTTATAAATAATTTGCTTATTGATTTCGAAAAGCAAATAGCGGAGGAGTATGATTTGGTAAATGAAAAGCGATGTGATCTCTGTAATTTGTTGAGTATTAGTACGGGCACTAGTTTAGCTCGTGGAGGATATCCTGTGGTAAAAATAGCTGCAAGCAGTAATAGAAAATGCGTTCAATTAACATCGTACGAATTTGATCAATTTTGGAAAATACATGAATCTAAAGCAGATCTGCATTTATTTCAAAGAAGAAAGTGTTCTTCTTGTGAGCAGCAGCAAACTGATTTTAAAGAAGAGCAATTAAGTAACGGTATAAGTCATAAAAGAAAATATATAAGGATACAATCACGACGAATGAGTTCACTGCTTCATTTAACGTGTTATAAAACTCTAAAACAACTTCGTGAATAATGAATAATAAAGGCGAAGGCCAGAAGGCATGTTACAATAAAAATTTCAAGCTTGAGGAGCACGTGGTTTTTTTAAGAAAACTGTAAAAAACAAGTTTGATCATAATTATTTTTGTAAAAGTTGATAAAAATTACCTGTTCTTCAAAGTAAAAATTTTTTAGTATAAAACAGAATGTCGCAATAAACATAAAAATGATCTTTAAACAAAAAGAACAAAAATTAAAATAATAAAAAATGAGAACGAGTGTGTGTGCGTGAAACGCTTATGCACGACTAGCATGTAAAATTAAGTTTGTAGGTTAAGTATACGAAGTACTATGGGCGCATGCGTGCGGATGAACAGGCGAGTGCGAAAATAGAAATTACGATTTAAAATTTAATTTAAAAATTACACATTGAAGTACGATTAATTAACTTCGAGTATAAAATAATTAAGCTAATTAAAGCGGCGGCTATTAAATTGTCGTCGGAAGGAGTTAGCGTTAGGGAGCTACATGAATTTGAGAAATAAACCATTGTTATTGATATCTGTTATATCATTAAGCAATTTGTTGTTATTATTGTTAATGTGTATGAAGTATTCTTCATAAAGATCTAATTCTTTGAATTTATTAATTTGTTTAAGAAGTTTGACATTGTTAAAAGTTGTATTGTGTTTTTCATTATTAAGGTGGTTGAAAGCTGCTGAATTTTCTTTTTTCATGTGCTCCCTAAATCTAACTCCCAGACTTCTGCCGGTCTGCCCTATGTAGACTTTATCGCAATCGGAATAGGCAATGCTATAGACACCACTTTTTCACTCATTGTAATCTTGGTTTTTGTATTACTTAAGTAGTATAGCTAAGAGGGTTCTGGGACCGAGAATGCTCGATGACATGTCAGTGGTAACTTGGATAGCCAGGGGGGTTTACCACTCTTCGGCAAGGTCACCGTAAGCTGAAGAACTACCCTAATGGCTGAAGAAGTGCATTGAAGAACCACCCTAATAGCCGAAGAAGTACCCTAATGGCTGAAGAACTACCCTAATGGGTGAAGATCAACCCCCGGGTAGCTGAAGAACAACCCTTAGCTGAAGAGCTACCCTCATCTGTCGGAAGAACTACCCCTACTCTCACCTGTCCGAGGAACTACCCCTGTCCGAAAGGCTACCAATGGCAGAAGACCCACCCTCACCTGGCTGAACCCCTTGTCTCACCAGGGCGGCTTACCTGGCCACCCCGGCCATCTCAAACCAACGTCAAAGGTGACGTCAACTGATGAGAGATTAAAAACAAGGTGATGTCAATTGATAAGAGATTAAAAACAAGGTCAAAGTTGACGTTGACTGATAAGAGATTAAAAACAAGGTTAAAGGTCACAACGATTGACATCACTTGATAAGAGATTAATTAATTGAGAAAAAATAAAACATACATGAATTGTAATTACTTTGCTTGTATACAATACATTTTAAAGAACATTTGTTTTATTTATCCAACTATTATAAGTATCATTAAAACCTAACCATTTTACAAACACCATATTTTTCTTTCGATTTAAGATTTTTTCAACCAAGTAAACGTTTAAGTATTTTACTTTTTGTAGTTGCATTTCATAAAATCCACCTTGAATTTCTTTATTATTAATGTCTTCAATTATATAGGTCGTTGGATTTGTAAGGTTTATGCGTTTAATGGTGAAAATTTCAGTGGACCAATTAGGAGTATATTTTTTATGGAAAATCGCTCGAGATTTAGATATTCTTACATGATCACCTACATTAAATTTACGTTTATGAAAATTAGTAATTTTAACATTATTAAACACTGTGGAAAGTAATTTTTTTTCATGCTTTTTTGTAACATCTATTGGTTTCATACCAATAGTTCTGTGTTTTGTGTTATTATACTTATTTACAATATCATCTAAAATATCAATCCACTTGTAGTTTCCTGTGTAACTGAACTCTTTCCATATTATATTTTTTAATGTTCTATTTACACGTTCAACGATGGAAGCTTTCGTTTCACTATAAGTACTATAGTGATTTATTTTGTATTTTGTCATTACATGTTTAAAGTACTTATTAAAGAATTTTTTGCCTTGATCAGTTTGTAAATTTTTAGGTTTAGTATTTTTCACTACTTTTTCAACAGCATTGGAAATTTCATATCCAGACTTGTTCTTTACAGGAATGGCCCTAACGAATTTTGAAAAAGCCATTTATCACTATTAAGCAAAGCAGTGTCTGGGCAAGCAGCAAAAAAAAAGAAGATATATTTATTTCGACCAATTGCAATTCCTTTTCCCAATAATGAAAGATAGACCAACCATCAGCAACACCGGACCTTCTCAATCAATTGAGATTGATCAAGAAAATCAAGAAATGATATCTTTTCCTTCTTTAGCAACCAATACAGAAAATTCGGAAAGTACATCCATATCTAAAAGAAGGGCTGCAAGAAAAACTGTGCTTAAAACAATTCCATATGAAGAAAAGTTACTGAAAATATTGGAGGATAAGCAATGTGAAACAATCGACGAAGATAAAAATTTTTCACTTATGCTTGTTCCAATGTTCAAAAAATTAAGTGATGACCAAAAACAATATACGAAAATTGAAATCTTAAATATCATGAAAAATGCAAAAAACGTCGGAAATCCTCCAGTTTTTTACAGTTCAATGCAACAATCTTATTCTCATCTTTATCCTAACCGTCCGGTAGACCAAGTGCAATTTCCAAGATCAAATTTTCAACAACAGCAACAAGGAAGCAATGAAAGTATTTACTCCGCGCCATCGACATCAACGGTCAACTCTGCACAGTCCACACCATCAGCAACCATTTTTTCTGATGGTGACAATGCATATTTTGACTTGTCAAATCAATAAATTAATTAAATTAAACAAATAGAACATATATTTATTATTTAACCATATTTTTTATATCTACTTCTATATATCTAGTCTAATAGTAGTTTGCAGAAAATATCTAGTTAATTTGGCAGAACGACGACACAAAACAAAAGCTGGTAAGTACCTTCTTACCTTATTGTTACTGCAAGACATTCCTCAGGTGGTATACATTTTCTCCATTTACTATTTTGGTACGATATTTTCGGTCCTATTATTTTTAATAATTCAAGAAAAGATTTTTCACTCATTCTGTAATAGTTAAAGAATTTACGAGGATGCTTTCTTAAATCTTCATGAAGAATGTAAAATTGACCCCGATGTTCTCTGTCAGATAAAATTGGATGCACCCAAAATTTTCTTTTCCGTTGCTTTCTTAATTTCTTTCGTAATAACAGAGCCACTATACAAGCGGTTTCTATGAAGTCCATGTTGATACTAGGCTCTAGTCACGATTAATCAGTCGCAAATGCGCGACCATACAAATTTTTTGCGACTACTACTTTTATGTCGCTGCGACAAATAATCGCATGAAAATCGCATGTGCGCGCCTGGCCTTAATAATATTTTTAATCGCTTTCTTAGTGACCGTAAGTCCAAAAATCAAAAAGGTGTCAGGTATGTGCGATCTGGCGTTCTCGGAGCATTTTGACGCATTTTAGAAATTTCTATCTTAATGGGTGCTAAAGTTACACAAGACCTCTCAATAATATTTTTAATCGCTATCTAGGTGACCGTAAGTCCAAAAATCAAAAAGGTGCCAGATATGTGCGATCTGGCGTTCTCGGAGCATTTTGACGCATTTTAGAAATTTCTATCTTAATGGGTGCCAAAGTTACACAAGACCTCTTAATAATATTTTTAATCGCTTTCTTAGTGACTGTAAGTCCAAAAATCAAAAAGGTGTCAGATATGTGCGATCTGGCCTTCTCGGAGCATTTTGACGCATTTTAGAAATTTCTATCTTAATGGGTGCTAAAGTTACACAAGACCTCTCAATAATATTTTTAATCGCTATCTAGGTGACCGTAAGTCCAAAAATCAAAAAGGTGCCAGATATGTGCGATCTGGCGTTCTCGGAGCATTTTGACGCATTTTAGAAATTTCTATCTTAATGGGTGCCAAAGTTACACAAGACCTCTTAATAATATTTTTAATCGCTTTCTTAGTGACTGTAAGTCCAAAAATCAAAAAGGTGTCAGATATGTGCGATCTGGCCTTCTCGGAGCATTTTAACGCATTTTAGAAATTTCTATCTTAATGGGTGCCAAAGTTACACAAGACCTCTTAATAATATTTTTAATCGCTATCTAGGTGACCGTAAGTCTAAAAATCAAAAAGGTGCCAGATATGTGCGATCTGGCGTTCTCGGAGCATTTTGACGCATTTTAGAAATTTCTATCTTAATGGGTGCCAAAGTTACACAAGACCTCTTAATAATATTTTTAATCGCTATCTAGGTGACCGTAAGTCCAAAAATCAAAAAGGTGCCAGATATGTGCGATCTGGCGTTCTCGGAGCATTTTGACGCATTTTAGAAATTTCTATCTTAATGGGTGCCAAAGTTACACAAGACCTCTTAATAATATTTTTAATCGCTATCTAGATGACCGTAAGTCCAAAAATCAAAAAGGTGCCAGATACGTGCGATCTGGCGTTCTCGGAGCATTTTGGCGCATTTTAGAAATTTCTATCTTAATGGGTGCCAAAGTTACACAAGACCTCTTAATAATAGTTTTAATCGCTATCTTGGTGACCCTAAGTCCAAAAATCAAAAAGGTGTCAGGTATGTGCGATCTAGCGTTCACGGAGCATTTTGACGCATTTTAGAAATTTCTATCTTAATGGGTGCCAAAGTTACACAAGACCTCTTAATAATATTTTTAATCGCTATCTTGGTAACCCTAAGTCCAAAAATCAAAAAGGTGTCAGGAATGTGCGATCTGGCGTTCTCGGAGCATTTTGACGCATTTTAGAAATTTCTATCTTAATGGGTGCCAAAGTTACACAAGACCTCTTAATAATATTTTTAATCGCTATCTAGATGACCGTAAGTCCAAAAATCAAAAAGGTGCCAGATATGTGCGATCTGGCGTTCTCGGAGCATTTTGACGCGTTTTAGAAATTTCTATCTTAATGGGTGCCAAAGTTACACAAGACCTCTTAATAATATTTTTAATCGCTATCTTGGTGACCGTAAGTCCAAAAATCAAAAAGGTGCCAGATATGTGCGATCTGGCGTTCTCGGAGCATTTTGACGCATTTTAGAAATTTCTATCTTAATGGGTGCCAAAGTTACACAAGACCTCTTAATAATATTTTTAATCGCTTTCTTAGTGACCGTAAGTCCAAAAATCAAAAATGTGTCAGATATGTGCGATCTGGCGTTCTCGGAGCATTTTGACGCATTTTTTAAATTTCTATCTTAATGGGTGCCAAAGTTACACAAGACCTCTTAATAATATTTTTAATCGCTATCTTGGTGACCCTAAGTCCAAAAATCAAAAAGGTGTCAGGTATGTGCGATCTGGCCTTCTCGGAGCATTTTGACGCATTTTAGAAATTTCTATCTTAATGGGTGCCAAAGTTACACAAGACCTCTTAATAACATTTTTAATCGCTATCTAGGTGACCGTAAGTCCAAAAATCAAAAAGGTGCCAGATATGTGCGATCTGGCGTTCTCGGAGCATTTTGACGCATTTTAGAAATTTCTATCTTAATGGGTGCCAAAGTTACACAAGACCTCTTAATAATATTTTTAATCGCTATCTTGGTGACCCTAAGTCCAAAAATCAAAAAGGTGTCAGGTATGTGCGATCTAGCGTTCACGGAGCATTTTGCCGCATTTTAGAAATTTCTATCTTAATGGGTGCCAAAGTTACACAAGACCTCTTAATAATATTTTTAATCGCTATCTTGGTGACCCTAAGTCCAAAAATCAAAAAGGTGTTAGGTATGTGCGATCTGGCGTTCTCGGAGCATTTTGACGCATTTTAGAAATTTCTATCTTAATGGGTGCCAAAGTTACACGAGACCTCTTAATAATATTTTTAATCGCTATCTAGATGACCGTAAGTCCAAAAATCAAAAAGGTGCCAGATATGTGCGATCTGGCGTTCTCGGAGCATTTTGACGCATTTTAGAAATTTCTATCTTAATGGGTGCCAAAGTTACACAAGACCTCTTAATAATATTTTTAATCGCTATCTTGGTGACCGTAAGTCCAAAAATCAAAAAGATGCCAGATATGTGCGATCTGGCGTTCTCGGAGCATTTTGACGCATTTTAGAAATTTCTATCTTAATGGGTGCCAAAGTTACACAAGACCTCTTAATAATATTTTTAATCGCTTTCTTAGTGACCGTAAGTCCAAAAATCAAAAATGTGTCAGATATGTGCGATCTGGCGTTCTCGGAGCATTTTGAAGCATTTTAGAAATTTCTATCTTAATGGGTGCCAAAGTTACACAAGACCTCTTAATAATATTTTTAATCGCTATCTAGGTGACCGTAAGTCCAAAAATCAAAAAGGTGCCAGATATGTGCGATCTGGCGTTCTCGGAGCATTTTGAGGCATTTTAGAAATTTCTATCTTAATGGGTGCCAAAGTTACACAAGACCTCTTAATAATATTTTTAATCGCTATCTAGATGACCGTAAGTCCAAAAATCAAAAAGGTGCCAGATATGTGCGATCTGGCGTTCTCGGAGCATTTTGACGCATTTTAGAAATTTCTATCTTAATGGGTGCCAAAGTTACACAAGACCTCTTAATAATATTTTTAATCGCTATCTTGGTGACCCTAAGTCCAAAAATCAAAAAGGTGTCAGGTATGTGCGATCTAGCGTTCACGGAGCATTTTGACGCAGTTTAGAAATTTCTATCTTAATGGGTGCCAAAGTTACACAAGACCTCTTAATAATATTTTTAATCGCTTTCTTAGTGACCGGAAGTCCAAAAATCAAAAAGGTGTCAGATATGTGCGATCTGGCGTTCTCGGAGCATTTTGCCGCATTTTAGAAATTTCTATCTTAATGGGTGCCAAAGTTACACAAGACCTCTTAATAATATTTTTAATCGCTATCTTGGTGACCCTAAGTCCAAAAATCAAAAAGGTGTCAGGTATGTGCGATCTGGCGTTCTCGGAGCATTTTGACGCATTTTAGAAATTTCTATCTTAATGGGTGCCAAAGTTACACAGTACCTCTTAATAATATTTTTAATCGCTATCTTGGTGACCGTAAGTCCAAAAATCAAAAAGGTGTCAGGTATGTGCGATCTAGCGTTCACGGAGCATTTTGACGCATTTTAGAAATTTCTATCTTAATGGGTGCCAAAGTTACACAAGACCTCTTAATAATATTTTAATCGCTATCTTGGTGACCCTAAGTCCAAATATCAAAAAGGTGTCAGGTATGTGCGATCTGGCGTTCTCGGAGCATTTTGGCGCATTTAGAAATGTCTATCTTAATGGGTGCCAAAGTTACACAAGACCTCTTAATAACATTTTTAATCGCTATCTAGGTGACCTTAAGTCCAAAAATCAAAAAGGTGCCAGATATGTGCGATCTGGCGTTCTCGGAGCATTTTGACGCATTTTAGAAATTTCTATCTTAATGGGTGCCAAAGTTACACAAGACCTCTTAATAATATTTTTAATCGCTATCTTGGTGACCGTAAGTCCAAAAATCAAAAAGGTGCCAGATATGTGCGATCTGGCGTTCACGGAGCATTTTGACGCATTTTAGAAATTTCTATCTTAATGGGTGCCAAAGTTACAGAAGACCTCTTAATATTATTTTTAATCGCTTTCTTAGTGACCGTAAGTCCAAAAATCAAAAATGTGTCACATATGTGCGATCTAGCGTTCACGGAGCATTTTGCCGCATTTTAGAAATTTCTATCTTAATGGGTGCCAAAGTTACACAAGACCTCTTAATAATATTTTTAATCGCTATCTTGGTGACCCTAAGTCCAAAAATCAAAAAGGTGTTAGGTATGTGCGATCTGGCGTTCTCGGAGCATTTTGACGCATTTTAGAAATTTCTATCTTAATGGGTGCCAAAGTTACACAAGACCTCTTAATAATACTTTTAATCGCTATCTAGATGACCGTAAGTCCAAAAATCAAAAAGGTGCCAGATATGTGCGATCTGGCGTTCTCGGAGCATTTTGACGCATTTTAGAAATTTCTATCTTAATGGGTGCCAAAGTTACACAAGACCTCTTAATAATATTTTTAATCGCTTTCTTAGTGACCGTAAGTCCAAAAATCAAAAATGTGTCAGATATGTGCAATCTGGCGTTCTCGGAGCATTTTGACGCATTTTAGAAATTTCTATCTTAATGGGTGCCAAAGTTACACAAGACCTCTTAATAATATTTTTAATCGCTATCTTGGTGACCGTAAGTCCAAAAATCAAAAAGGTGCCAGATATGTGCGATCTGGCGTTCCCGGAGCATTTTGAGGCATTTTAGAAATTTCTATCTTAATGTGTGCCAAAGTTACACAAGACCTCTTAATAATATTTTTAATCGCTATCTAGGTGACCGTAAGTCCAAAAATCAAAAAGGTGCCAGATATGTGCGATCTGGCGTTCCCGGAGCATTTTGAGGCATTTTAGAAATTTCTATCTTAATGTGTGCCAAAGTTACACAAGACCTCTTAATAATATTTTTAATCGCTATCTAGATGACCGTAAGTCCAAAAATCAAAAAGGTGCCAGATATGTGCGATCTGGCGTTCTCGGAGCATTTTGACGCATTTTAGAAATTTCTATCTTAATGGGTGCCAAAGTTACACAAGACCTCTTAATAATATTTTTAATCGCTATCTTGGTGACCCTAAGTCCAAAAATCAAAAAGGTGTCAGGTATGTGCGATCTAGCGTTCACGGAGCATTTTGACGCATTTTAGAAATTTCTATCTTAATGGGTGCCAAAGTTACACAAGACCTCTTAATAATATTTTTAATCGCTTTCTTGGTGACCGGAAGTCCAAAAATCAAAAAGGTGTCAGATATGTGCGATCTGGCGTTCTCGGAGCATTTTGACGCATTTTAGAAATTTCTATCTTAATGGGTGCCAAAGTTACACAAGACCTCTTAATAATATTTTTAATCGCTATCTTGGTGACCCTAAGTCCAAAAATCAAAAAGGTGTCAGGTATGTGCGATCTAGCGTTCTCGGAGCATTTTGCCGCATTTTAGAAATTTCTATCTTAATGGGTGCCAAAGTTACACAAGACCTCTTAATAATATTTTTAATCGCTATCTTGGTGACCCTAAGTCCAAAAATCAAAAAGGTGTCAGGTATGTGCGATCTGGCGTTCTCGGAGCATTTTGACGCATTTAGAAATTTCTATCTTAATGGGTGCCAAAGTTACACAAGACCTCTTAATAACATTTTTAATCGCTATTTAGGTGACCGTAAGACCAAAAATCAAAAAGGTGCCAGATATGTGCGATCTGGCGTTCTCGGAGCATTTTGACGCATTTTAGAAATTTCTATCTTAATGGGTGCCAAAGTTACACAAGACCTCTTAATAATATTTTTAATCGCTTTCTTAGTGACCGTAAGTCCAAAAATCAAAAATGTGTCAGATATGTGCGATCTGGCGTTCTTGGAGCATTTTGACGCATTTTAGAAATTTCTATCTTAATGGGTGCCAAAGTTACACAAGACCTCTTAATAATATTTTTAATCGCTATCTAGGTGACCGTAAGTCCAAAAATCAAAAAGGTGCCAGATATGTGCGATCTGGCGTTCCCGGAGCATTTTGAGGCATTTTAGAAATTTCTATCTTAATGTGTGCCAAAGTTACACAAGACCTCTTAATAATATTTTTAATCGCTATCTAGATGACCGTAAGTCCAAAAATCAAAAAGGTGTCAGATATGTGCGATCTGGCGTTCTCGGAGCATTTTGACGCATTTTAGAAATTTCTATCTTAATGGGTGCCAAAGTTACACAAGACCTCTTAATAATATTTTTAATCGCTATCTTGGTGACCCTAAGTCCAAAAATCAAAAAGGTGTCAGTTATGTGCGATCTAGCGTTCACGGAGCATTTTGACGCATTTTAGAAATTTCTATCTTAATGGGTGCCAAAGTTACACAAGACCTCTTAATAATATTTTTAATCGCTTTCTTGGTGACCGGAAGTCCTAAAATCAAAAAGGTGTCAGATATGTGCGATCTGGCGTTCTCGGAGCATTTTGACGCATTTTAGAAATTTCTATCTTAATGGGTGCCAAAGTTACACAAGACCTCTTAATAATATTTTTAATCGCTATCTTGGTGACCCTAAGTCCAAAAATCAAAAAGGTGTCAGGTATGTGCGATCTAGCGTTCTCGGAGCATTTTGCCGCATTTTAGAAATTTCTATCTTAATGGGTGCCAAAGTTATACAAGACCTCTTAATAATATTTTTAATCGCTATCTTGGTGACCCTAAGTCCAAAAATCAAAAAGGTGTCAGGTATGTGCGATCTGGCGTTCTCGGAGCATTTTGACGCATTTTAGAAATTTCTATCTTAATGGGTGCCAAAGTTACACAAAACCTCTTAATAATATTTTTAATCGCTATCTTGGTGACCGTAAGTCCAAAAATCAAAAAGGTGTCAGGTATGTGCAATCTAGCGTTCACGGAGCATTTTGACGCATTTTAGAAATTTCTATCTTAATGGGTGCCAAAGTTACACAAGACCTCTTAATAATATTTTTAATTGCTTTCTTAGTGACCGTAAGTCCAAAAATCAAAAAGGTGTCAGGTATGTGCGATCTGGCGTTCTCGGAGCATTTTGACGCATTTTAGAAATTTCTATCTTAATGGGTGCCAAAGTTACACAAGACCTATTAATAATATTTTAATCGCTATCTTGGTGACCGTAAGTCCAAAAATCAAAAAGGTGTCAGGTATGTGCGATCTGGCGTTCTCGGAGCATTTTGACGCATTTTAGAAATTTCTATCTTAATGGGTGCCAAAGTTACACAAGACCTATTAATAATATTTTAATCGCTATCTTGGTGACCCTAAGTCCAAAAATCAAAAAGGTGTCAGGTATGTGCGATCTGGCGTTCTCGGAGCATTTTGACGCATTTTAGAAATTTCTATCTTAATGGGTGCCAAAGTTACACAAGACCTATTAATAATATTTTAATCGCTATCTTGGTGACCGTAAGTCCAAAAATCAAAAAGGTGTCAGGTATGTGCGATCTGGCGTTCTCGGAGCATTTTGACGCATTTAGAAATTTCTATCTTAATGGGTGCCAAAGTTACACAAGACCTCTTAATAACATTTTTAATCGCTATCTTGGTGACCGTAAGTCCAAAAATCAAAAATGTGTCAGATATGTGCGATCTGGCGTTCTCGGAGCATTTTGACGCATTTTTTAAATTTCTATCTTAATGGGTGCCAAAGTTACACAAGACCTCTTAATAATATTTTTAATCGCTATCTTGGTGACCCTAAGTCCAAAAATCAAAAAGGTGTCAGGTATGTGCGATCTGGCGTTCTCGGAGCAATTTGGCGCATTTAGAAATTTCTATCTTAATGGGTGCCAAAGTTACACAAGACCTCTTAATAATATTTTTAATCGCTTTCTTAGTGACCGTAAGTCCAAAAATCAAAAATGTGTCAGATATGTACGATCTGGCGTTCTCGGAGCATTTTGACGCATTTTTTAAATTTCTATCTTAATGGGTGCCAAAGTTACACAAGACCTCTTAATAATATTTTTAATCGCTTTCTTAGTGACCGTAAGTCCAAAAATCAAAAAGGTGTCAGATATGTGCGATCTGGCGTTCTCGGAGCATTTTGACGCATTTTAGAAATTTCTATCTTAATGGGAGCCAAAGTTACACAAGACCTCTTAATAATATTTTTAATCGCTATCTTGGTGACCGTAAGTCCAAAAATCAAAAAGGTGCCAGATATGTGCGATCTGGCGTTCTCGGAGCATTTTGACGCATTTTAGAAATTTCTATCTTAATGGGTGCCAAAGTTACACAAGACCTCTTAATATTATTTTTAATCGCTTTCTTAGTGACCGTAAGTCCAAAAATCAAAAATGTGTCAGATATGTGCGATCTGGCGTTCTCGGAGCATTTTGACGCATTTTAGAAATTTCTATCTTAATGGGTGCCAAAGTTACACAAGACCTCTTAATAACATTTTTAATCGCTATCTAGGTGACCGTAAGTCCAAAAATCAAAAAGGTGTCAGGTATGTGCGATCTAGCGTTCACGGAGCATTTTGACGCATTTTAGAAATTTCTATCTTAATGGGTGCCAAAGTTACACAAGACCTCTTAATAATATTTTTAATCGCTTTCTTAGTGACCGGAAGTCCAAAAATCAAAAAGGTGTCAGATATGTGCGATCTGGCGTTCTCGGAGCATTTTGCCGCATTTTAGAAATTTCTATCTTAATGGGTGCCAAAGTTACACAAGACCTCTTAATAATATTTTTAATCGCTATCTAGATGACCGTAAGTCCAAAAATCAAAAAGGTGCCAGATATGTGCGATCTGGCGTTCTCGGAGCATTTTGACGCATTTTAGAAATTTCTATCTTAATGGGTGCCAAAGTTAAACAAGACCTCTTAATAATATTTTTAATCGCTATCTTGGTGACCGTAAGTCCAAAAATCAAAAAGGTGCCAGATATGTGCGATCTGGCGTTCTCGGAGCATTTTGACGCATTTTAGAAATTTCTATCTTAATGGGTGCCAAAGTTAAACAAGACCTCTTAATAATATTTTTAATCGCTATCTTGGTGACCGTAAGTCCAAAAATCAAAAAGGTGCCAGATATGTGCGATCTGGCGTTCTCGGAGCATTTTGACGCATTTTAGAAATTTCTATCTTAATGGGTGCCAAAGTTACACAAGACCTCTCAATAATATTTTTAATCGCTTTCTTAGTGACCGTAAGTCCAAAAATCAAAAATGTGTCAGATATGTGCAATCTGGCGTTCTCGGAGCATTTTGACGCATTTTAGAAATTTCTATCTTAATGGGTGCCAAAGTTACACAAGACCTCTTAATAATATTTTTAATCGCTATCTTGGTGACCGTAAGTCCAAAAATCAAAAAGGTGCCAGATATGTGCGATCTGGCGTTCTCGGAGCATTTTGACGCATTTTAGAAATTTCTATCTTAATGGGTGCCAAAGTTACACAAGACCTCTTAATAATATTTTTAATCGCTTTCTTAGTGACCGTAAGTCCAAAAATCAAAAATGTGTCAGATATGTGCGATCTGGCGTTCTCGGAGCATTTTGACGCATTTTAGAAATTTCTATCTTAATGGGTGCCAAAGTTACACAAGACCTCTTAATAATATTTTTAATCGCTATCTTGGTGACCGTAAGTCCAAAAATCAAAAAGGTGCCAGATATGTGCGATCTGGCGTTCCCGGAGCATTTTGAGGCATTTTAGAAATTTCTATCTTAATGTGTGCCAAAGTTACACAAGACCTCCTAATAATATTTTTTATCTCTATCTAGATGACCGTAAGTCCAAAAATCAAAAAGGTGCCAGATATGTGCGATCTGGCGTTCTCGGAGCATTTTGACGCATTTTCGAAATTTCTATCTTAATGGGTGCCAAAGTTACACAAGACCTCTTAATAATATTTTAATCGCTATCTTGGTGACCCTAAGTCCAAAAATCAAAAAGGTGTCAGGTATGTGCGATCTGGCGTTCTCGGAGCATTTTGACGCATTTTAGAAATTTCTATGTTAATGGGTGCCAAAGTTACACAAGACCTCTTAATAATATTTTTAATCGCTATCTTGGTGACCGTAAGTCCAAAAATCAAAAAGGTGCCAGATATGTGCGATCTGGCGTTCTCGGAGCATTTTGACGCATTTTAGAAATTTCTATCTTAATGGGTGCCAAAGTTACACAAGACCTCTTAATATTATTTTTAATCGCTTTCTTAGTGACCGTAAGTCCAAAAATCAAAAATGTGTCAGATATGTGCGATCTGGCGTTCTCGGAGCATTTTGACGCATTTTAGAAATTTCTATCTTAATGGGTGCCAAAGTTACACAAGACCTCTTAATAACATTTTTAATCGCTATCTAGGTGACCGTAAGTCCAAAAATCAAAAAGGTGTCAGGTATGTGCGATCTAGCGTTCACGGAGCATTTTGACGCATTTTAGAAATTTCTATCTTAATGGGTGCCAAAGTTACACAAGACCTCTTAATAATATTTTTAATCGCTTTCTTAGTGACCGGAAGTCCAAAAATCAAAAAGGTGTCAGATATGTGCGATCTGGCGTTCTCGGAGCATTTTGCCGCATTTTAGAAATTTCTATCTTAATGGGTGCCAAAGTTACACAAGACCTCTTAATAATATTTTTAATCGCTATCTAGATGACCGTAAGTCCAAAAATCAAAAAGGTGCCAGATATGTGCGATCTGGCGTTCTCGGAGCATTTTGACGCATTTTAGAAATTTCTATCTTAATGGGTGCCAAAGTTAAACAAGACCTCTTAATAATATTTTTAATCGCTATCTTGGTGACCGTAAGTCCAAAAATCAAAAAGGTGCCAGATATGTGCGATCTGGCGTTCTCGGAGCATTTTGCCGCATTTTAGAAATTTCTATCTTAATGGGTGCCAAAGTTACACAAGACCTCTTAATAATATTTTTAATCGCTATCTAGATGACCGTAAGTCCAAAAATCAAAAAGGTGCCAGATATGTGCGATCTGGCGTTCTCGGAGCATTTTGACGCATTTTAGAAATTTCTATCTTAATGGGTGCCAAAGTTACACAAGACCTCTTAATAATATTTTAAATCGCTTTCTTAGTGACCGTAAGTCCAAAAATCAAAAATGTGTCAGATATGTGCAATCTGGCGTTCTCGGAGCATTTTGACGCATTTTAGAAATTTCTATCTTAATGGGTGCCAAAGTTACACAAGACCTCTTAATAATATTTTTAATCGCTTTCTTAGTGACCGTAAGTCCAAAAATCAAAAATGTGTCAGATATGTGCGATCTGGCGTTCTCGGAGCATTTTGACGCATTTTAGAAATTTCTATCTTAATGGGTGCCAAAGTTACACAAGACCTCTTATTAATATTTTTAATCGCTATCTTGGTGACCGTAAGTCCAAAAATCAAAAAGGTGCCAGATATGTGCGATCTGGCGTTCCCGGAGCATTTTGAGGCATTTTAGAAATTTCTATCTTAATGTGTGCCAAAGTTACACAAGACCTCTTAATAATATTTTTTATCTCTATCTAGATGACCGTAAGTCCAAAAATCAAAAAGGTGCCAGATATGTGCGATCTGGCGTTCTCGGAGCATTTTGACGCATTTTCGAAATTTCTATCTTAATGGGTGCCAAAGTTACACAAGACCTCTTAATAATATTTTAATCGCTATCTTGGTGACCCTAAGTCCAAAAATCAAAAAGGTGTCAGGTATGTGCGATCTGGCGTTCTCGGAGCATTTTGACGGATTTTAGAAATTTCTATCTTAATGGGTGCCAAAGTTACACAAGACCTCTTAATATTATTTTTAATCGCTTTCTTAGTGACCGTAAGTCCAAAAATCAAAAATGTGTCAGATATGTACGATCTGGCGTTCTCGGAGCATTTTGACGCATTTTAGAAATTTCTATCTTAATGGGTGCCAAAGTTACACAAGACCTCTTAATAATATTTTTAATCGCTTTCTTAGTGACCGTAAGTCCAAAAATCAAAAATGTGTCAGATATGTACGATCTGGCGTTCTCGGAGCATTTTGACGCATTTTAGAAATTTCTATCTTAATGGGTGCCAAAGTTACACAAGACCTCTTAATAATATTTTTAATCGCTTTCTTAGTGACCGTAAGTCCAAAAATCAAAAATGTGTCAGATATGTACGATCTGGCGTTCTCGGAGCATTTTGACGCATTTTAGAAATTTCTATCTTAATGGGTGCCAAAGTTACACAAGACCTCTTAATATTATTTTTAATCGCTTTCTTAGTGACCGTAAGTCCAAAAATCAAAAATGTGTCAGATATGTGCGATCTGGCGTTCTCGGAGCATTTTGACGCATTTTTTAAATTTCTATCTTAATGGGTGCCAAAGTTACACAAGACCTCTTAATAATATTTTTAATCGCTATCTTGGTGACCCTAAGTCCACAAATCAAAAAGGTGCCAGATATGTGCGATCTGGCGTTCTCGGAGCATTTTGACGCATTTTAGAAATTTCTATCTTAATGGGTGCCAAAGTTATACAAGACCTCTTAATAATATTTTTAATCGCTATCTTGGTGACCGTAAGTCCAAAAATCAAAAAGGTGCCAATATGTGCGATCTGGCGTTCTCGGAGCATTTTGACGCATTTTAGAAATTTCTATCTTAATGGGTGCCAAAGTTACACAAGACCTCTTAATATTATTTTTAATCGCTTTCTTAGTGACCGTAAGTCCAAAAATCAAAAATGTGTCAGATATGTGCGATCTGGCGTTCTCGGAGCATTTTGACGCATTTTTTAAATTTCTATCTTAATGGGTGCCAAAGTTACACAAGACCTCTTAATAATATTTTTAATCGCTATCTTGGTGACCCTAAGTCCAAAAATCAAAAATGTGCCAGATATGTGCGATCTGGCGTTCTCGGAGCATTTTGACGCATTTTAGAAATTTCTATCTTAATGGGTGCCAAAGTTACACAAGACCTCTTAATAACATTTTTAATCGCTATCTAGGTGACCGTAAGTCCAAAAATCAAAAAGGTGTCAGGTATGTGCGATCTAGCGTTCACGGAGCATTTTGACGCATTTTAGAAATTTCTATCTTAATGGGTGCCAAAGTTACACAAGACCTCTTAATATTATTTTTAATCGCTTTCTTAGTGACCGTAAGTCCAAAAATCAAAAAGGTGTCAGGTATGTGCGATCTGGCGTTCTCGGAGCATTTTGACGCATTTAGAAATTTCTATCTTAATGGGTGCCAAAGTTACACAAGACCTCTTAATAATATTTTTAATCGCTTTCTTAGTGACCGTAAGTCCAAAAATCAAAAATGTGTCAGATATGTACGATCTGGCGTTCTCGGAGCATTTTGACGCATTTTAGAAATTTCTATCTTAATGGGTGCCAAAGTTACACAAGACCTCTTAATATTATTTTTAATCGCTTTCTTAGTGACCGTAAGTCCAAAAATCAAAAATGTGTCAGATATGTACGATCTGGCGTTCTCGGAGCATTTTGACGCATTTTAGAAATTTCTATCTTAATGGGTGCCAAAGTTACACAAGACCTCTTAATAATATTTTTAATCGCTTTCTTAGTGACCGTAAGTCCAAAAATCAAAAATGTGTCAGATATGTACGATCTGGCGTTCTCGGAGCATTTTGACGCATTTTAGAAATTTCTATCTTAATGGGTGCCAAAGTTACACAAGACCTCTTAATAATATTTTTAATCGCTTTCTTAGTGACCGTAAGTCCAAAAATCAAAAATGTGTCAGATATGTACGATCTGGCGTTCTCGGAGCATTTTGACGCATTTTAGAAATTTCTATCTTAATGGGTGCCAAAGTTACACAAGACCTCTTAATATTATTTTTAATCGCTTTCTTAGTGACCGTAAGTCCAAAAATCAAAAATGTGTCAGATATGTGCGATCTGGCGTTCTCGGAGCATTTTGACGCATTTTTTAAATTTCTATCTTAATGGGTGCCAAAGTTACACAAGACCTCTTAATAATATTTTTAATCGCTATCTTGGTGACCCTAAGTCCAAAAATCAAAAAGGTGCCAGATATGTGCGATCTGGCGTTCTCGGAGCATTTTGACGCATTTTAGAAATTTCTATCTTAATGGGTGCCAAAGTTACACAAGACCTCTTAATATTATTTTTAATCGCTTTCTTAGTGACCGTAAGTCCAAAAATCAAAAAGGTGTCAGGTATGTGCGATCTGGCGTTCTCGGAGCATTTTGACGCATTTAGAAATTTCTATCTTAATGGGTGCCAAAGTTACACAAGACCTCTTAATAATATTTTTAATCGCTTTCTTAGTGACCGTAAGTCCAAAAATCAAAAATGTGTCAGATATGTACGATCTGGCGTTCTCGGAGCATTTTGACGCATTTTTTAAATTTCTATCTTAATGGGTGCCAAAGTTACACAAGACCTCTTAATAATATTTTTAATCGCTTTCTTAGTGACCGTAAGTCCAAAAATCAAAAAGGTGTCAGATATGTGCGATCTGGCGTTCTCGGAGCATTTTGACGCATTTTAGAAATTTCTATCTTAATGGGTGCCAAAGTTACACAAGACCTCTTAATAATATTTTTAATCGCTATCTTGGTGACCGTAAGTCCAAAAATCAAAAAGGTGCCAGATATGTGCGATCTGGCGTTCTCGGAGCATTTTGACGCATTTTAGAAATTTCTATCTTAATGGGTGCCAAAGTTACACAAGACCTCTTAATATTATTTTTAATCGCTTTCTTAGTGACCGTAAGTCCAAAAATCAAAAATGTGTCAGATATGTGCAATCTGGCGTTCTCGGAGCATTTTGACGCATTTTAGAAATTTCTATCTTAATGGGTGCCAAAGTTACACAAGACCTCTTAATAACATTTTTAATCGCTATCTAGGTGACCGTAAGTCCAAAAATCAAAAAGGTGTCAGGTATGTGCGATCTAGCGTTCACGGAGCATTTTGACGCATTTTAGAAATTTCTATCTTAATGGGTGCCAAAGTTACACAAGACCTCTTAATAACATTTTTAATCGCTATCTAGGTGACAGTAAGTCCAAAAATCAAAAAGGTGTCAGGTATGTGCGATCTAGCGTTCACGGAGCATTTTGACGCATTTTAGAAATTTCTATCTTAATGGGTGCCAAAGTTACACAAGACCTCTTAATAACATTTTTAATCGCTATCTAGGTGACCGTAAGTCCAAAAATCAAAAAGGTGTCAGGTATGTGCGATCTAGCGTTCACGGAGCATTTTGACGCATTTTAGAAATTTCTATCTTAATGGGTGCCAAAGTTACACAAGACCTCTTAATAATATTTTTAATCGCTATCTAGATGACCGTAAGTCCAAAAATCAAAAAGGTGCCAGATATGTGCGATCTGGCGTTCTCGGAGCATTTTGACGCATTTTAGAAATTTCTATCTTAATGGGTGCCAAAGTTACACAAGACCTCTTAATAATATTTTTAATCGCTATCTAGATGACCGTAAGTCAAAAAATCAAAAAGGTGCCAGATATGTGCGATCTGGCGTTCTCGGAGCATTTTGACGCATTTTAGAAATTTCTATCTTAATGGGTGCCAAAGTTACACAAGACCTCTTAATAATATTTTTAATCGCTATCTAGATGACCGTAAGTCCAAAAATCAAAAAGGTGCCAGATATGTGCGATCTGGCGTTCTCGGAGCATTTTGACGCATTTTAGAAATTTCTATCTTAATGGGTGCCAAAGTTACACAAGACCTCTTAATAATATTTTTAATCGCTATCTTGGTGACCGTAAGTCCAAAAATCAAAAAGGTGCCAGATATGTGTGATCTGGCGTTCTCGGAGCATTTTGACGCATTTTAGAAATTTCTATCTTAATGGGTGCCAAAGTTACACAAGACCTCTTAATAACATTTTTAATCGCTATCTAGGTGACCGTAAGTCCAAAAATCAAAAAGGTGTCCGGTATGTGCGATCTAGCGTTCACGGAGCATTTTGACGCATTTTAGAAATTTCTATCTTAATGGGTGCCAAAGTTACACAAGACCTCTTAATAATATTTTTAATCGCTTTCTTAGTGACCGTAAGTCCAAAAATCAAAAAGGTGCCAGATATGTGCGATCTGGCGTTCTCGGAGCATTTTGACGCATTTTAGAAATTTCTATCTTAATGGGTGCCAAAGTTACACAAGACCTCTTAATAATATTTTTAATCGCTATCTTGGTGACCGTAAGTCCAAAAATCAAAAAGGTGCCAGATATGTGCGATCTGGCGTTCTCGGAGCATTTTGACGCATTTTAGAAATTTCTATCTTAATGGGTGCCAAAGTTACACAAGACCTCTTAATAATATTTTTAATCGCTTTCTTAGTGACCGTAAGTCCAAAAATCAAAAATGTGTCAGATATGTGCGATCTGGCGTTCTCGGAGCATTTTGACGCATTTTAGAAATTTCTATCTTAATGGGTGCCAAAGTTACACAAGACCTCTTAATAATATTTTTAATCGCTTTCTTAGTGACCGTAAGTCCAAAAATCAAAAATGTGTCAGATATGTGCGATCTGGCGTTCTCGGAGCATTTTGACGCATTTTTTAAATTTCTATCTTAATGGGTGCCAAAGTTACACAAGACCTCTTAATAATATTTTTAATCGCTATCTTGGTGACCCTAAGTCCAAAAATCAAAAAGGTGCCAGATATGTGCGATCTGGCGTTCTCGGAGCATTTTGACGCATTTTAGAAATTTCTATCTTAATGGGTGCCAAAGTTACACAAGACCTCTTAATATTATTTTTAATCGCTTTCTTAGTGACCGTAAGTCCAAAAATCAAAAAGGTGTCAGGTATGTGCGATCTGGCGTTCTCGGAGCATTTTGACGCATTTAGAAATTTCTATCTTAATGGGTGCCAAAGTTACACAAGACCTCTTAATAATATTTTTAATCGCTTTCTTAGTGACCGTAAGTCCAAAAATCAAAAATGTGTCAGATATGTACGATCTGGCGTTCTCGGAGCATTTTGACGCATTTTAGAAATTTCTATCTTAATGGGTGCCAAAGTTACACAAGACCTCTTAATATTATTTTTAATCGCTTTCTTAGTGACCGTAAGTTCAAAAATCAAAAATGTGTCAGATATGTACGATCTGGCGTTCTCGGAGCATTTTGACGCATTTTAGAAATTTCTATCTTAATGGGTGCCAAAGTTACACAAGACCTCTTAATAATATTTTTAATCGCTTTCTTAGTGACCGTAAGTCCAAAAATCAAAAATGTGTCAGATATGTACGATCTGGCGTTCTCGGAGCATTTTGACGCATTTTAGAAATTTCTATCTTAATGGGTGCCAAAGTTACACAAGACCTCTTAATAATATTTTTAATCGCTTTCTTAGTGACCGTAAGTCCAAAAATCAAAAATGTGTCAGATATGTGCGATCTGGCGTTCTCGGAGCATTTTGACGCATTTTAGAAATTTCTATCTTAATGGGTGCCAAAGTTACACAAGACCTCTTAATAATATTTTTAATCGCTTTCTTAGTGACCGTAAGTCCAAAAATCAAAAATGTGTCAGATATGTGCGATCTGGCGTTCTCGGAGCATTTTGACGCATTTTTTAAATTTCTATCTTAATGGGTGCCAAAGTTACACAAGACCTCTTAATAATATTTTTAATCGCTATCTTGGTGACCCTAAGTCCAAAAATCAAAAAGGTGCCAGATATGTGCGATCTGGCGTTCTCGGAGCATTTTGACGCATTTTAGAAATTTCTATCTTAATGGGTGCCAAAGTTACACAAGACCTCTTAATATTATTTTTAATCGCTTTCTTAGTGACCGTAAGTCCAAAAATCAAAAAGGTGTCAGGTATGTGCGATCTGGCGTTCTCGGAGCATTTTGACGCATTTAGAAATTTCTATCTTAATGGGTGCCAAAGTTACACAAGACCTCTTAATAATATTTTTAATCGCTTTCTTAGTGACCGTAAGTCCAAAAATCAAAAATGTGTCAGATATGTACGATCTGGCGTTCTCGGAGCATTTTGACGCATTTTAGAAATTTCTATCTTAATGGGTGCCAAAGTTACACAAGACCTCTTAATATTATTTTTAATCGCTTTCTTAGTGACCGTAAGTTCAAAAATCAAAAATGTGTCAGATATGTACGATCTGGCGTTCTCGGAGCATTTTGACGCATTTTAGAAATTTCTATCTTAATGGGTGCCAAAGTTACACAAGACCTCTTAATAATATTTTTAATCGCTTTCTTAGTGACCGTAAGTCCAAAAATCAAAAATGTGTCAGATATGTACGATCTGGCGTTCTCGGAGCATTTTGACGCATTTTAGAAATTTCTATCTTAATGGGTGCCAAAGTTACACAAGACCTCTTAATAATATTTTTAATCGCTTTCTTAGTGACCGTAAGTCCAAAAATCAAAAATGTGTCAGATATGTACGATCTGGCGTTCTCGGAGCATTTTGACGCATTTTAGAAATTTCTATCTTAATGGGTGCCAAAGTTACACAAGACCTCTTAATATTATTTTTAATCGCTTTCTTAGTGACCGTAAGTCCAAAAATCAAAAATGTGTCAGATATGTGCGATCTGGCGTTCTCGGAGCATTTTGACGCATTTTTTAAATTTCTATCTTAATGGGTGCCAAAGTTACACAAGACCTCTTAATAATATTTTTAATCGCTATCTTGGTGACCCTAAGTCCAAAAATCAAAAAGGTGCCAGATATGTGCGATCTGGCGTTCTCGGAGCATTTTGACGCATTTTAGAAATTTCTATCTTAATGGGTGCCAAAGTTACACAAGACCTCTTAATAATATTTTTAATCGCTTTCTTAGTGACCGTAAGTCCAAAAATCAAAAATGTGTCAGATATGTACGATCTGGCGTTCTCGGAGCATTTTGACGCATTTTTTAAATTTCTATCTTAATGGGTGCCAAAGTTACACAAGACCTCTCAATAATATTTTTAATCGCTTTCTTAGTGACCGTAAGTCCAAAAATCAAAAAGGTGTCAGATATGTGCGATCTGGCGTTCTCGGAGCATTTTGACGCATTTTAGAAATTTCTATCTTAATGGGTGCCAAAGTTACACAAGACCTCTTAATAATATTTTTAATCGCTATCTTGGTGACCGTAAGTCCAAAAATCAAAAAGGTGTCAGGTATGTGCGATCTAGCGTTCACGGAGCATTTTGACGCATTTTAGAAATTTCTATCTTAATGGGTGCCAAAGTTACACAAGACCTCTTAATAACATTTTTAATCGCTATCTAGGTGACCGTAAGTCCAAAAATCAAAAAGGTGTCAGGTATGTGCGATCTAGCGTTCACGGAGCATTTTGACGCATTTTAGAAATTTCTATCTTAATGGGTGCCAAAGTTACACAAGACCTCTTAATAATATTTTTAATCGCTATCTAGATGACCGTAAGTCCAAAAATCAAAAAGGTGCCAGATATGTGCGATCTAGCGTTCACGGAGCATTTTGACGCATTTTAGAAATTTCTATCTTAATGGGTGCCAAAGTTACACAAGACCTCTTAATAATATTTTTAATCGCTATCTAGATGACCGTAAGTCCAAAAATCAAAAAGGTGCCAGATATGTGCGATCTGGCGTTCTCGGAGCATTTTGACGCATTTTAGAAATTTCTATCTTAATGGGTGCCAAAGTTACACAAGACCTCTTAATAATATTTTTAATCGCTATCTAGATGACCGTAAGTCCAAAAATCAAAAAGGTGCCAGATATGTGCGATCTGGCGTTCTCGGAGCATTTTGACGCATTTTAGAAATTTCTATCTTAATGGGTGCCAAAGTTACACAAGACCTCTTAATAATATTTTTAATCGCTATCTAGATGACCGTAAGTCCAAAAATCAAAAAGGTGCCAGATATGTGCGATCTGGCGTTCTCGGAGCATTTTGACGCATTTTTTAAATTTCTATCTTAATGGGTGCCAAAGTTACACAAGACCTCTCAATAATATTTTTAATCGCTTTCTTAGTGACCGTAAGTCCAAAAATCAAAAAGGTGTCAGATATGTGCGATCTGGCGTTCTCGGAGCATTTTGACGCATTTTAGAAATTTCTATCTTAATGGGTGCCAAAGTTACACAAGACCTCTTAATAATATTTTTAATCGCTATCTTGGTGACCGTAAGTCCAAAAATCAAAAAGGTGTCAGGTATGTGCGATCTAGCGTTCACGGAGCATTTTGACGCATTTTAGAAATTTCTATCTTAATGGGTGCCAAAGTTACACAAGACCTCTTAATAACATTTTTAATCGCTATCTAGGTGACCGTAAGTCCAAAAATCAAAAAGGTGTCAGGTATGTGCGATCTAGCGTTCACGGAGCATTTTGACGCATTTTAGAAATTTCTATCTTAATGGGTGCCAAAGTTACACAAGACCTCTTAATAACATTTTTAATCGCTATCTAGGTGACCGTAAGTCCAAAAATCAAAAAGGTGTCAGGTATGTGCGATCTAGCGTTCACGGAGCATTTTGACGCATTTTAGAAATTTCTATCTTAATGGGTGCCAAAGTTACACAAGACCTCTTAATAATATTTTTAATCGCTATCTAGATGACCGTAAGTAAAAAATCAAAAAGGTGCCAGATATGTGCGATCTGGCGTTGTCGGAGCATTTTGACGCATTTTAGAAATTTCTATCTTAATGGGTGCCAAAGTTACACAAGACCTCTTAATAATATTTTTAATCGCTTTCTTAGTGACCGTAAGTCCAAAAATCAAAAATGTGTCAGATATGTGCGATCTGGCGTTCTCGGAGCATTTTGACGCATTTTAGAAATTTCTATCTTAATGGGTGCCAAAGTTACACAAGACCTCTTAATAATATTTTTAATCGCTATCTTGGTGACCGTAAGTCCAAAAATCAAAAAGGTGCCAGATATGTGCGATCTGGCGTTCCCGGAGCATTTTGAGGCATTTTAGAAATTTCTATCTTAATGTGTGCCAAAGTTACACAAGACCTCTTAATAATATTTTTAATCGCTATCTAGATGACCGTAAGTCCAAAAATCAAAAAGGTGCCAGATATGTGCGATCTTGCGTTCTCGGAGCATTTTGACGCATTTTAGAAATTTCTATCTTAATGGGTGCCAAAGTTACACAAGACCTCTTAATAATATTTTAATCGCTATCTTGGTGACCCTAAGTCCAAAAATCAAAAAGGTGTCAGGTATGTGCGATCTGGCGTTCTCGGAGCATTTTGACGCATTTAGAAATTTCTATCTTAATGGGTGCCAAAGTTACACAAGACCTCTTAATAACATTTTTAATCGCTATCTAGGTGACCGTAAGTCCAAAAATCAAAAAGGTGCCAGATATGTGCGATCTGGCGTTCTCGGAGCATTTTGACGCATTTTAGAAATTTCTATCTTAATGGGTGCCAAAGTTACACAAGACCTCTTAATAATATTTTTAATCGCTATCTTGGTGACCGTAAGTCCAAAAATCAAAAAGGTGCCAGATATGTGCGATCTGGCGTTCTCGGAGCATTTTGACGCATTTTAGAAATTTCTATCTTAATGGGTGCCAAAGTTACACAAGACCTCTTAATATTATTTTTAATCGCTTTCTTAGTGACCGTAAGTCCAAAAATCAAAAATGTGTCAGATATGTGCGATCTGGCGTTCTCGGAGCATTTTGACGCATTTTTTAAATTTCTATCTTAATGGGTGCCAAAGTTACACAAGACCTCTTAATAATATTTTTAATCGCTATCTTGGTGACCCTAAGTCCAAAAATCAAAAAGGTGTCAGGTATGTGCGATCTGGCGTTCTCGGAGCATTTTGACGCATTTAGAAATTTCTATCTTAATGGGTGCCAAAGTTACACAAGACCTCTTAATAATATTTTTAATCGCTTTCTTAGTGACCGTAAGTCCAAAAATCAAAAATGTGTCAGATATGTACGATCTGGCGTTCTCGGAGCATTTTGACGCATTTTTTAAATTTCTATCTTAATGGGTGCCAAAGTTACACAAGACCTCTTAATAATATTTTTAATCGCTTTCTTAGTGACCGTAAGTCCAAAAATCAAAAAGGTGTCAGATATGTGCGATCTGGCGTTCTCGGAGCATTTTGACGCATTTTAGAAATTTCTATCTTAATGGGTGCCAAAGTTACACAAGACCTCTTAATATTATTTTTAATCGCTTTCTTAGTGACCGTAAGTCCAAAAATCAAAAATGTGTCAGATATGTGCAATCTGGCGTTCTCGGAGCATTTTGACGCATTTTAGAAATTTCTATCTTAATGGGTGCCAAAGTTACACAAGACCTCTTAATAACATTTTTAATCGCTATCTAGGTGACCGTAAGTCCAAAAATCAAAAAGGTGTCAGGTATGTGCGATCTAGCGTTCACGGAGCATTTTGACGCATTTTAGAAATTTCTATCTGAATGGGTGCCAAAGTTACACAAGACCTCTTAATAATATTTTTAATCGCTTTCTTAGTGACCGGAAGTCCAAAAATCAAAAAGGTGTCAGGTATGTGCGATCTAGCGTTCACGGAGCATTTTGACGCATTTAGAAATTTCTATCTTAATGGGTGCCAAAGTTACACAAGACCTCTTAATAATATTTTAATCGCTATCTTGGTGACCCTAAGTCCAAAAATCAAAAAGGTGTCATGTATGTGCGATCTGGCGTTCACGGAGCATTTTGACGCATTTTAGAAATTTCTATCTTAATGGGTGCCAAAGTTACACAAGACCTCTTAATAATATTTTTAATTGCTTTCTTAGTGCCCGTAAGTCCAAAAATCAAAAAGGTGTCAGGTATGTGCGATCTGGCGTTCTCGGAGCATTTTGACGCATTTAGAAATTTCTATCATAATGGGTGCCAAAGTTAAACAAGACCTCTTAATAACATTTTTAATCGCTATCTAGGTGACCGTAAGTCCAAAAATCAAAAAGGTGCCAGATATGTGCGATCTGGCGTTCTCGGAGCATTTTGACGCATTTTAGAAATTTCTATCTTAATGGGTGCCAAAGTTACACAAGACCTCTTAATAATATTTTAATCGCTATCTTGGTGACCCTAAGTCCAAAAATCAAAAAGGTGTCATGTATGTGCGATCTGGCGTTCTCGGAGCATTTTGACGCATTTAGAAATTTCTATCTTAATGGGTGCCAAAGTTACACAAGACCACTTAATAACATTTTTAATCGCTGTCTAGGTGACCGTAAGTCCAGAAATCAAAAAGGTGCCAGATATGTGCGATCTGGCGTTCTCGAAGCATTTTGACGCATTTTAGAAATTTCTATCTTAATGGGTGCCAAAGTTACACAAGACCTCTTAATAATATTTTAATCGCTATCTTGGTGACCCTAAGTCCAAAAATCAAAAAGGTGTCGGGTATGTGCGATCTGGCGTTCTCGGAGCATTTTGACGCATTTAGAAATTTCTATCGTAATGGGTGCCAAAGTTACACAAGACCTCTTAATAACATTTTTAATCGCTATCTAGGTGACCGTAAGTCCAAAAATCAAAAAGGTGTCAGGTATGTGCGATCTAGCGTACACGGAGCATTTTGACGCATTTTAGAAATTTCTATCTTAATGGGTGCCAAAGTTACACAAGACCTCTTAATAATATTTTTAATCGCTTTCTTGGTGACCGGAAGTCCAAAAATCAAAAAGGTGTCAGATATGTGCGATCTGGCGTTCTCGGAGCATTTTGACGCATTTTAGAAATTTCTATCTTAATGGGTCCCAAAGTTACACAAGACCTCTTAATAATATTTTTAATCGCTATCTTGGTGACCCTAAGTCCAAAAATCAAAAAGGTGTCAGGTATGTGCGATCTAGCGTTCTCGGAGCATTTTGCCGCATTTTAGAAATTTCTATCTTAATGGGTGCCAAAGTTACACAAGACCTCTTAATAATATTTTTAATCGCTATCTTGGTGACCCTAAGTCCAAAAATCAAAAGGGTGTCAGGTAGGTGCGATCTGGCGTTCTCGGAGCATTTTGACGCATTTTAGAAATTTCTATCTTAATGAGTGCCAAAGTTACACAAGACCTTTTAATAATATTTTTAATCGCTATCTTGGTGACCGTAAGTCCAAAAATCAAAAAGGTGTCAGGTATGTGCGATCTAGCGTTCACGGAGCATTTTGACGCATTTTAGAAATTTCTATCTTAATGGGTGCCAAAGTTACACAAAACCTCTTAATAACATTTTTAATCGCTATCTAGGTGACCGTAAGTCCAAAAATCAAAAAGGTGCCAGATATGTGCGATCTGGCGTTCTCGGAGCATTTTGACGCATTTTAGAAATTTCTATCTTAATGGGTGCCAAAGTTACACAAGACCTCTTAATAATATTTTAATCGCTATCTAGGTGACCCTAAGTAAAAAAGTTAAAAAGGTGTCAGGTATGTGCGATCTAGCGTTCACGGAGCATTTTGACGCATTTTAGAAATTTCTATCTTAATGGGTGATAAAGTTACACAAGACCTCTTAATAATATTTTTAATCGCTTTCTTAGTGACCGGAAGTCCAAAAATCAAAAAGGTGTCAGATATGTGCGATCTGGCGTTCTCGGAGCATTTTGCCGCATTTTAGAAATTTCTATCTTAATGGGTGCCAAAGTTACACAAGACCTCTTAATAATATTTTTAATCGCTTTCTTAGTGACCGTAAGTCCAAAAATCAAAAAGGTGTCAGATATGTGCGATCTGGCGTTCTCGGAGCATTTTGCCGCATTTTAGAAATTTCTATCTTAATGGGTGCCAAAGTTACACAAGACCTCTTAATAATATTTTTAATCGCTATCTTGGTGACCGTAAGTCCAAAAATCAAAAAGGTGTCAGGTATGTGCGATCTAGCGTTCACGGAGCATTTTGACGCATTTTAGAAATTTCTATCTTAATGGGTGCCAAAGTTACGGAAGACCTCTTAATAATATTTTTAATCGCTTTCTTAGTGACCGTAAGTCCAAAAATCAAAAAGGTGTCAGATATGTGCGATCTGGCGTTCTCGGAGCATTTTGACGCATTTTAGAAATTTCTATCTTAATGGGTGCCAAAGTTACACAAGACCTCTTAATAATATTTTTAATCGCTTTCTTGGTGACCGGAAGTCCAAAAATCAAAAAGGTGTCAGATATGTGCGATCTGGCGTTCTCGGAGCATTTTGACGCATTTTAGAAATTTCTATCTTAATGGGTCCCAAAGTTACACAAGACCTCTTAATAATATTTTTAATCGCTATCTTGGTGACCCTAAGTCCAAAAATCAAAAAGGTGTCAGGTATGTGCGATCTAGCGTTCTCGGAGCATTTTGCCTCATTTTAGAAATTTCTATCTTAATGGGTGCCAAAGTTACACAAGACCTCTTAATAATATTTTTAATCGCTATCTTGGTGACCCTAAGTCCAAAAATCAAAAGGGTGTCAGGTATGTGCGATCTGGCGTTCTCGGAGCATTTTGACGCATTTTAGAAATTTCTATCTTAATGAGTGCCAAAGTTACACAAGACCTTTTAATAATATTTTTAATCGCTATCTTGGTGACCGTAAGTCCAAAAATCAAAAAGGTGTCAGGTATGTGCGATCTAGCGTTCACGGAGCATTTTGACGCATTTTAGAAATTTCTATCTTAATGGGTGCCAAAGTTACACAAAACCTCTTAATAATATTTTTAATCGCTATCTTGGTGACCGTAAGTCCAAAAATCAAAAAGGTGTCAGGTATGTGCGATCTGGCGTTCTCGGAGCATTTTGACGCATTTAGAAATTTCTATCTTAATGGGTGCCAAAGTTACACAAGACCTCTTAATAACATTTTTAATCGCTATCTAGGTGACCGTAAGTCCAAAAATCAAAAAGGTGCCAGATATTTGCGATCTGGCGTTCTCGGAGCATTTTGACGCATATTAGAAATTTCTATCTTAATGGGTGCCAAAGTTACACAAGACCTCTTAATAATATTTTTAATCGCTATCTTGGTGACCGTAAGTCCAAAAATCAAAAAGGTGCCAGATATGTGCGATCTGGCGTTCTCGGAGCATTTTGACGCATTTTAGAAATTTCTGTCTTAATGGGTGCCAAAGTTACACAAGACCTCTTAATAATATTTTTAATCGCTTTCTTAGTGACCGTAAGTCCAAAAATCAAAAAGGTGTCAGATATGTGCGATCTGGCGTTCTCGGAGCATTTTGACGCATTTTAGAAATTTCTATCGTAATGGGTGCCAAAGTTACACAAGACCTTTTAATAATATTTTTAATCGCTATCTTAGTGACCGTAAGTCCAAAAATCAAAAATGTGTCAGATATGTGCGATCAGGCGTTCTCGGAGCATTTTGACGCATTTTAGAAATTTCTATCTTAATGGGTGCCAAAGTTACACAAGACCTCTTAATAACATTTTTAATCGCTATCTAGGTGACCGTAAGTCCAAAAATCAAAAAGGTGCCAGATATGTGCGATCTGGCGTTCTCGGAGCATTTTGACGCATTTTAGAAATTTCTATCTTAATGGGTGCCAAAGTTACACAAGACCTCTTAATAATATTTTTAATCGCTATCTTGGTGACCTTAAGTCCAAAAATCAAAAAGGTGCCAGATGTGTGCGATCTGGCGTTCTCGGAGCATTTTGACGCATTTTAGAAATTTCTATCTTAATGGGTGCCAAAGTTACACAAGACCTCTTAATAATATTTTTAATCGCTTTCTTAGTGACCGTAAGTCCAAAAATCAAAAAGGTGTCAGATATGTGCGATTTGGCGTTCTCGGAGCATTTTGACGCATTTTGGAAATTTCTATCTTAATGGGTGCCAAAGTTACACAAGACCTCTTAATAATATTTTTAATCGCTATCTTGGTGACCGTAAGTCCAAAAATCAAAAAGGTGCCAGATATGTACGATCTGGTGTTCTCGGAGCATTTTGACCCATTTTAGAAATTTCTATCTTAATGGGTGCCAATGTTACACAAGACCTCTTAATAATATTTTTAATCGCTAGCTTGGTGACAGTAAGTCCAAGAATCAAAAAGGTGCCAGATATGTGCGATCTGGCGTTCTCGGAGAATTTTGACGCATTTTAGAAATTTCTATCTTAATGGGTGCCAAAGTTACACAAGACCTCTTAATAATATTTTTAATCGCTTTCTTATTGACCGTAAGTCCAAAAATCAAAAAGGTGTCAGATATGTGCTATCTGGCGTTCTCGGAGCATTTTGACGCATTTTAGAAATTTCTATCGTAATGGGTGCCAAAGTTACACAAGACCTCTTAATAATATTTTTAATCGCTATCTTGGTGACCCTAAGTCCAAAAATCAAAAAGGTGTCAGGTATGTGCGATCTGGCTTTCTCGGACCATTTTGACGCATTTTAGAAATTTCTATCTTAATGGGTGCCAAAGTTACACAAGACCTCTTAATAATATTTTTAATCGCTATCTAGGTGACCGTAAGTCCAAAAATCAAAAAGGTGCCAGATATGTGCGATCTGGCATTCTCGGAGCATTTTGACGCATTTTAGAAATTTCTATCTTAATGGGTGCCAAAGTTACACAAGACCTCTTAATAATATTTTTAATTGCTATCTTGGTGACCGTAAGTCCAAAAATCAAAAAGGTGTCAGGTATGTGCGATCTGGCGTTCTCGGAGCATTTTGACGCATTTTAGAAATATCTATCTTAATGGGTGCCAAAGTTACACAAGACCTCTTAATAATATTTTTAATCGCTATCTTGGTGACCGTAACTCCAAAAATCAAAAAGGTGCCAGATATGTGCGATCTGGCGTTCTCGGAGCATTTTGACGCATTTTAGAAATTTCTATCTTAATGGGTGCAAAAGTTACACAAGACCTCTTAATAATATTTTTAATCGCTTTCTTAGTGACCGTAAGTCCAAAAATCAAAAAGGTGTCAGATATGTGCGATCTGGCGTTCTCCGTGCATTATGACCCATTTTAGAAATTTCTATCTTAATGGGTGCCAAGGTTACACAAGACCTCTTAGTAATATTTTTAATCGCTATCTTGGTGACCGTAAGTCCAAAAATCAAAAAGGTGCCAGATATGTGCGATCTGGCGTTCTCGGAGCATTTTGACGCATTTTAGAAATTTCTATCTTAATGGGTGCCAAAGTTGCATAAGACCTCTTAATAATATTTTTAATCGCTTTCTTAGTGACCGTAAGTCCAAAAATCAAAAATTTGTCAGATATGTGCGATCTGGCGTTCTCGGAGCATTTTGACGCATTTTAGAAATTTCTATCTTAATGGGTGCCAAAGTTACACAAGACCTCTTAATAATATTTTTAATCGCTATCTAGGTGACCGTAAGTCCAAAAATCAAAAAGGTGCCAGATATGTGCGATCTGGCGTTCTCGGAGCATTTTGACGCATTTTAGAAATTTCTATCTTAATGGGTGCCAAAGTTACACAAGACCTCTTAATAATATTTTTAATCGCTATCTTGGTGACCTTAAGTCCAAAAATCAAAAAGGTGCCAGATGTGTGCGATCTGGCGTTCTCGGAGCATTTTGACGCATTTTAGAAATTTCTATCTTAATGGGTGCCAAAGTTACACAAGACCTCTTAATAATATTTTTAATCGCTTACTTTGTGACCGTAAGTCCAAAAATCAAAAAGGTGTCAGATATGTGCGATTTGGCGTTCTCGGAGCATTTTGTCGCATTTTGGAAATTTCTATCTTAATGGGTGCCAAAGTTACACAAGACCTCTTAATAATATTTTTAATCGCTATCTTGGTGACCGTAAGTCCAAGAATCAAAAAGGTGCCAGATATGTGCGATCTGGCGTTCTCGGAGCATTTTGACGCATTTTAGAAATTTCTGTCTTAATGGGTGCCAAAGTTACACAAGACCTCTTAATAATATTTTTAATCGCTTTCTTAGTGACCGTATGTCCAAAAATCAAAAAGGTGTCAGATATGTGCGATCTGGCGTTCTCGGAGCATTTTGACGCATTTTAGAAATTTCTATCGTAATGGGTGCCAAAGTTACACAAGACCTTTTAATAATATTTTTAATCGCTATCTTGGTGACCCTAAGTCCAAAAATCAAAAAGGTGTCAGGTATGTGCGATCTGGCGTTCTCGGACCATTTTGACGCATTTTAGAAATTTCTATCTTAATGGGTGCCAAAGTTACACAAGACCTCTTAATAATATTTTTGATCGCTATCTAGGTGACCGTAAGTCCAAAAATCAAAAAGGTGCCAGATATGTGCGATCTGGCATTCTCGGAGCATTTTGACGCATTTTAGAAATTTCTATCTTAATGGGTGCCAAAGTTACACAAGACCTCTTAATAATATTTTTAATCGCTTTCTTAGTGACCGTAAGTCCAAAAATCAAAAAGGTGTCAGATATGTGCGATCTGGCGTTCTCCGTGCATTATGACCCATTTTCGAAATTTCTATCTTAATGGGTGCCAAAGTTACACAAGACCTCTTAATAATATTTTTAATCGCTATCTTGGTAACCGTAAGTCCAAAAATCAAAAAGGTGCCAGATATGTGCGATCTGGCGTTCTCGGAGCATTTTGACGCATTTTAGAAATTTCTATCTTAATGGGTGCCAAAGTTACACAAGACCTCTTAATAATATTTTTAATCGCTATCTTGGTGACCGTAAGTCCAAGAATCAAAAAGGTGCCAGATATGTGCGATCTGGCGTTCTCGGAACATTTTGACGCATTTTAGAAATATCTATCTTAATGTGTGCAAAAGTTACACAAGACCTCTTAATAATATTTTTAATCGCTTTCTTAGTGACCGTAAGTCCAAAAATCAAAAAGGTGTCAGATATGTGCGATCTGGCGTTCTCGGAGCATTTTGACGCATTTTAGAAATTTCTATCTTAATGGGTGCCAAAGTTACACAAGACCTCTTAATAATATTTTTAATCGCTATCTTGGTGACCCTAAGTCCAAAAATCAAAAAGGTGTCAGATATGTGCGATCTGGCGTTCTCGGAGCATTTTGACGCATTTTAGAAATTTCTATCTTAACGGGTGCCAAAGTTACACAAGACCTCTTAATAATATTTTTAATCGCTATCTTGGTGACCGTAAGTCCAAAAATCAAAAAGGTGTCAGATATGTGCGATCTGGCGTTCTCGGAGCATTTTGACGCATTTTAGAAATTTCTATCTTAATGGGTGCCAAAGTTACACAAGACCTCTTAATAATATTTTTAATCGCTATCTTGGTGACCGTAAGTCCAAAAATCAAAAAGGTGCCAGATATGTGCGATCTGGCGTTCTCGGAGCATTTTGACGCATTTTAGAAGTTTCTATCCTAATGGGTGCCAAAGTTACACAAGACCTCTTAGTACTATTTTTAATCGCTATCTTGGTGACCGTAAGTCCAAAAATCAAAAAGGTGCCAGATATGTGCGATCTGGCGTTCTCGGAGCATTTTGACGCATTTTAGAAATTTTTATCTTAATGGGTGCCAAAGTTACACAAGACCTCTTAATATTATTTTTAATCGCTATCTTGGTGACCGTAAGTCCAAGAATCAAAAAGGTGCCAGATATGTGCGATCTGGCGTTCTCGGAGCATTCTGACGCATTTTAGAAATTTCTATCTTAATGGGTGCCAAAGTTACACAAGACCTCTTAATAATATTTTTAATCGCTATCTTGGTGACCGTAAGTCCAAAAATCAAAAAGGTGCCAGATATGTGCGATCTGGTGTTCTCGGAGCATTTTGACGCATTTTAGAAATTTCTATCTTAATGGATGCCAAAGTTACACAAGACCTCTTAATAATATTTTTAATCGCTATCTTGGTGACCCTAAGTCCAAAAATCAAAAAGGTGTCAGATATGTGCGATCTGGCGTTCTCGGAGCATTTTGACGCATTTTAGAAATTTCTATCTTAATGGGTGCCAAAGTTACACAAGACCTCTTAATAATATTTTTAATCGCTATCTTGGTGACCCTAAGTCCAAAAATCAAAAAGGTGTCAGGTATGTGCGATCTGGCGTTCTCGGAGCATTTTGACGCATTTTAGAAATTTCTATCTTAATGGGTGCCAAAGTTACACAAGACCTCTTAATAATATTTTTGATCGCTATCTAGGTGACCGTAAGTCCAAAAATCAAAAAGGTGCCAGATATGTGCGATCTGGCATTCTCGGAGCATTTTGACGCATTTTAGAAATTTCTATCTTAATGGGTGCCAAAGTTACACAAGACCTCTTAATAATATTTTTAATCGCTATCTTGGTGACCGTAAGTCCAAAAATCAAAAAGGTGTCAGGTATGTGCGATCTGGCGTTCTCGGAGCATTTTGACGCATTTTAGAAATATCTATCTTAATGGGTGCCAAAGTTACACAAGACCTCTTAATAATATTTTTAATCGCTATCTTGGTGACCGTAACTCCAAAAATCAAAAAGGTGCCAGATATGTGCGATCTGGCGTTCTCGGAGCATTTTGACGCATTTTAGAAATTTCTATCTTAATGGGTGCAAAAGTTACACAAGACCTCTTAATAATATTTTTAATCGCTTTCTTAGTGACCGTAAGTCCAAAAATCAAAAAGGTGTCAGATATGTGCGATCTGGCGTTCTCCGTGCATTATGACCCATTTTAGAAATTTCTATCTTAATGGGTGCCAAAGTTACACAAGACCTCTTAATAATATTTTTAATCGCTATCTTGGTAACCGTAAGTCCAAAAATCAAAAAGGTGCCAGATATGTGCGATCTGGCGTTCTCGGAGCATTTTGACGCATTTTAGAAATTTCTATCTTAATGGGTGCCAAAGTTACACAAGACCTCTTAATAATATTTTTAATCGCTATCTTGGTGACCGTAAGTCCAAGAATCAAAAAGGTGCCAGATATGTGCGATCTGGCGTTCTCGGAGCATTTTGACGCATTTTAGAAATATCTATCTTAATGTGTGCAAAAGTTACACAAGACCTCTTAATAATATTTTTAATCGCTTTCTTAGTGAACGTAAGTCCAAAAATCAAAAAGGTGTCAGATATGTGCGATCTGGCGTTCTCGGAGCATTTTGACGCATTTTAGAAATTTCTATCTTAATGGGTGCCAAAGTTACACAAGACCTCTTAATAATATTTTTAATCGCTATCTTGGTGACCCTAAGTCCAAAAATCAAAAAGGTGTCAGATATGTGCGATCTGGCGTTCTCGGAGCATTTTGACGCATTTTAGAAATTTCTATCTTAACGGGTGCCAAAGTTACACAAGACCTCTTAATAATATTTTTAATCGCTATCTTGGTGACCGTAAGTCCAAAAATCAAAAAGGTGTCAGATATGTGCGATCTGGCGTTCTCGGAGCATTTTGACGCATTTTAGAAATTTCTATCTTAATGGGTGCCAAAGTTACACAAGACCTCTTAATAATATTTTTAATCGCTATCTTGGTGACCGTAAGTCCAAAAATCAAAAAGGTGCCAGATATGTGCGATCTGGCGTTCTCGGAGCATTTTGACGCATTTTAGAAGTTTCTATCTTAATGGGTGCCAAAGTTACACAAGACCTCTTAGTACTATTTTTAATCGCTATCTTGGTGACCGTAAGTCCAAAAATCAAAAAGGTGCCAGATATGTGCGATCTAGCGTTCTCGGAGCATTTTGACGCATTTTAGAAATTTTTATCTTAATGGGTGCCAAAGTTACACAAGACCTCCTAATATTATTTTTAATCGCTATCTTGGTGACCGTAAGTCCAAGAATCAAAAAGGTGCCAGATATGTGCGATCTGGCGTTCTCGGAGCATTCTGACGCATTTTAGAAATTTCTATCTTAATGGGTGCCAAAGTTACACAAGACCTCTTAATAATATTTTTAATCGCTATCTTGGTGACCGTAAGTCCAAAAATCAAAAAGGTGCCAGATATGTGCGATCTGGTGTTCTCGGAGCATTTTGACGCATTTTAGAAATTTCTATCTTAATGGATGCCAAAGTTACACAAGACCTCTTAATAATATTTTTAATCGCTAGCTTGGTGACCGTAAGTCCAAGAATCAAAAAGGTGCCAGATATGTGCGATCTGGCGTTCTCGGAGCATTTTGACGCATTTTAGAAATTTCTATCTTAATGGGTGCCAAAGTTACACAAGACCTCTTAATAATATTTTTAATCGCTTTCTTAGTGACCGTAAGTCCAAAAATCAAAAAGGTGTCAGATATGTGCGATCTGGCGTTCTCGGAGCATTTTGCCGCATTTTAGAAATTTCTATCTTAATGGGTGCCAAAGTTACACAAGACCTCTTAATAATATTTTTAATCGCTATCTTGGTGACCCTAAATCCAAAAATCAAAAAGGTGTCAGGTATGTGCGATCTGGCGTTCTCGGAGCATTTTGACGCATTTTAGAAATTTCTATCTTAATGGGTGCCAAAGTTACACAAGACCTCTTAATAATATTTTTAATCGCTATCTTGGTGACCCTAAGTCCAAAAATCAAAAAGGTGTCAGGTATGTGCGATCTGGCGTTCTCGGAGCATTTTGACGCATTTTAGAAATTACTATCTTAATGGGTGCCAAAGTTACACAAGACCTCTTAATAATATTTTTAATCGCTATCTTGGTGACCCTAAGTCCAAAAATCAAAAAGGTGTCAGGTATGTGCGATCTGGCGTTCTCGGAGCATTTTGACGCATTTTAGAAATTTCTATCTTAATGGGTGCCAAAGTTACACAAGACCTCTTAATAATATTTTTAATCGCTATCTTGGTGACCGTAAGTCCAAAAATCAAAAAGGTGTCAGTGTTCAATTTCATTCAATGAAATTTAATTCTTTTTTTCGGATAGATTGTACATTTTCATTTTTATTTTGTTCCGAAAATTTTGTATGCGTTCGTTCCGCCCGCAAGTATAGAAAAACAGTTGAACTTGTTTACTTCGATTTTGACGTTACGAGACAGAGAATAAAAGTCAGTTTTTGCAATGAGATGTAGTGAGTTTTCTATTCAGCAGTTTCTTTCATTCATTTTATTTCATTGGGTTTGTGAAGTGTAAAGTGTGGATCTGTGACATTAAAAGCAAGTATAATAGAACTTTCTTTCATATTATAATTAGTGGAACATTTCATTTTCAAACACAACCGTAATTAAATTAACTCAAAACAATTTCTGGTCCTTCGAGCCGGATCCACGTTTAAATTCTTCCGGTAGGATACAGTTCGCGACGGTTCGATCGAATTAATTGTAAAGATTAATGATTAGTAACTTTTCTTTCGCCATCGGATTTCTTTCGTCGTTTAAATAAATATTTCGGTGTTGCAAAATGGCTCTGCACGGCGACGGGACGGACTTGAATTCGTTTTTCGAACGGCAAAATGAAGTATTCGGGCTTATTAAACGAACTATTGACAATTTAAAAAAAATGGGTCGAGCTAATTGGACCCGTGGAACTGTTCAAAGTCGTCTTGAACGGCTTGAATCAAATTGGAATGACTTTAACGATATTCATAAAAAACTCATTCCATATAGAATCGAATATATGGAAACGGTTTATTTCAAGGAAGATACTTTTACTTTGTGCGAGGACGCTTATTTAGACGCGAAGAGTTTTATGCTTGATTTAATAAATCTAATGCCAGCGCAGGGTTCCGAAGGTTCGGTCGGTCAACCTGTCAATCAAACAGTAGCAACGGAAGCTCCTCTTATCGCTAATACCCCAATGTTGCAAACGGTGCGCGGTTCGTCGGGTTCGAGACATCTTCCCCAGATTCATTTACCGACATTTGACGGCGATTACGCTAATTGGTCGCAGTACCGAGACCTTTTTTGTTCTATGGTTCATGATAATACTGATATTTCCGATGTTGAGAAGCTGCATTATTTGAAGATGAGCTTAGTTAAAGAACCGGCTCAGTTAATTAAAAACTTATTAGTAACCAGTTCAAATTTTCAAAGAGCGTGGAATTTGCTCGTCGAAAGGTACGAAAATCGTCGCGTGTTGATCGATGCACAATTATCAATTTTGTTTTCCGCACGTTCGATTAAAAACGAATCGGCTTACGAACTTAAACGCTTAATCGGTGAAGTTAAAGAGTCGTTGGGGGCCTTAGAGTCGTTCGGGTGTCCGGTGAATATGTGGGATCACTTGCTGGTTTATATGTTGGTTCGAAAATTGGACGCGGAAACTGTAAAAGACTGGGAAAAATCAATTGGTCATTTTCGCGATCCTGTGACATTTGGGGACCTCGACGACTTTCTAATTAGTCGTGTTTATACTTTGGAAGCAATTGAAAAGCTTACCAAAAAGAATCCGCAAACATGGTCCAAACTATCAAATGTAAAAGTTCATAACGCGTCTGCTCCTACAACCGGGTGTTCTTTATGCGGAGGGGCTCATTATATCGCATCATGTCAAACATTTCTTGCGAAAACCGCGGCACAACGATCAGAATTGGTACTTAAGCAAGGATTGTGTTTTAATTGTTTGGGGCCACATATCGTACGAAGGTGTCGAGTATTAAAACGGTGTCGTATCTGCCGAAAGCCTCATCATACCACTCTTCACGAGGCACCACCGGTAACGCGCGCGTTCACCCAAAGAGACATCGCTGTTCAACCTGAAACAGGTGGTGCGTCCAATCAACCACAACCAAGCACAACAACTGCACAAGTTTCAACTTCAAGTCATTTACTTCATTCGTATCACATTCACACGCCGGTGCTACTAGCTACAGCCTTAATCTTCGCATCGGACGCTCGGGGGGATTCTGTCATTGTTCGCGCATTGATTGATCAGGGCTCAGAAGTTTCCTTTATTAGCGAGTCTTTAGTGCAGCGACTTCATCTTCAACGTCGATCAGCCAATGTGCCTATTTCCGGCATCGGTTCGCAGAAACTTAGTATTGCCAGTGGTATAACGACGGTCAGGTTGTGTTCGCGTACAGATCCGTTTGTATCGTTTAATGAAGAAACTTTAATTCTACCCAAACTCACAGCATACTTACCATTAAAACGTTCAGCTCACCTTCCGTTTGAGTTAGCCGATCTTCCGCTAGCTGACCCTGAGTTTACATCGCCTCGAAAAATAGAATTAATTCTCGGTGTAAGCTTGTTTTCAAAAATTTTACAATTTGGGGTTAAACGAAGTCGCGACGGCGGTTTGATTGCGCAGCAAACTTCTTTCGGGTGGATTATTTCTGGAACTTTGTCGAACCAACCGGTAACAGATTCAAATCTGCACGGATTTCAATGTTCAGTTGATCGAGAGTTTATTGATTTGATTCAACGTTTCTGGAGACAGGAAGATGATTTTGGTACTATCTCGCACCTATCGATTGATGAACGCGAGTGCGAAGAACATTTCGTTCGAACACATACGCGGGACGACAACGGGCGTTTTGTGGTGCGGTTACCATTCAAAAGGTCGCCAAGCGAGTTGGGAACTTCGTATCCGGTTGCAATGCAGAACTTTAAACGGCTAGAATTTAGATTCGCGCGAAACGAGAAATTTAAAATCGAATATGAACGATTCATAAATGAATACATCGAATTAGGACATATGCGCTCCGTGTCATTCAATTTAAATATTCCTAATTTTTATTTACCTCATCACGGTGTCATCCGCGAATCTAGTTCGACGACACGGCTACGAGTGGTATTCAACGGTTCTCAATTGACTTCCTCCGGGCTTTCTCTTAACGATTGCTTGTACACTGGGCCTAAGCTTCAAAACGAACTCGTTAATGTACTTTTGCGGTGGAGGCGCCATCCAATTGCTATCGCATGCGACCTCGAGAAAATGTATAGACAAATTCGAGTTTCTAAAATGGATCAACCATTCCAGCGTATTGTATGGAGAAATAATTCTTCACAGGAATTTCAACATTTTGAATTGACCACTGTCACATATGGTCTTTCATGCGCTCCGTATTTAGCAATCCGTTGTTTACGCCAGCTAGCCTCCGAGCATTCTGAAACGCAACCGTTCGGTGCCGTAATTCTTCAACATGATACATACGTTGACGATATTCTTTCTGGTGCGGATGATGTCGATGAGGTGCAGGAGGTAATTTTTCAATTGATTCAAATATTAATGGCGGGCGGATTCACTGCGCGAAAGTGGATATCAAACGTTCCGGCAGCTCTTTCCTTACTAACGCCCGACTTATTAGCCGAATCTTGTACATTAAATATTGAAGATGACAAGTCTCCTAGAGCGTTGGGACTTATGTGGAATAATGCATCTGATCACTTTCTCTTTTGTTTCAATAACCTTTATGACTCTACTGATAAAGTAAATAAACGTACCGTACTTTCGTTCATCGCGCGATTATTCGATCCCCTCGGCTGGATTTCGCCACTAATTATTACCGCGAAAATATTCATGCAAAACCTTTGGACTCGTAATCTTGAGTGGGATCAACCACTTCCAGAAGATCTCGAACGGCAATGGAAAACGGTTATTAATGATTTTCGCGATGTTCCGACGATAAGGGTACCGCGATGGTTGGGTTTGAGTCGGTCGGTAAATTCGGTTCAATTACACGGTTTTGCTGACGCGTCCATTAGTGCTTATGGAGCGGTGGTTTATCTGCGTGTCTTTAATAATGAAGAAGTTCGCGTATCCGTCGTGTTTTCTAAAAGTAAAGTGGCACCGCTTAAAGTTGTAACCATTCCGCGTCTCGAATTGTGCGCGTGTGTATTGTTGGTTCGGTTGACAAAACTTGTAAGAGCAGCTCTTGACGTTCCCGACATCCCTATTCATCTCTGGACTGACTCTACTGTGGCTCTGGCGTGGATCTGCAGTCAACCATCGAAATGGAAGGACTTCGTTCGTAATAGAGTCATCGAGATCCAAGACTTACCAGAAGCTCGATGGCATTATGTTCCCAGCGGAGAAAATCCCGCCGACCTCGTATCACGAGGAGTTCCCGTACGACAGCTTCAGGAGGCGACTCTGTGGTGGTCTGGACCTGCATGGTTGTCTTCATCATCCGGTGACTGGCCTTCTCTCCAGCCAGATTTCTCTTCAGAATCAGAACGAGAAAAACGTTCAACTCCTGCGTCACATACTGCGACTCCGGCTGATGAGGGGTGGAATCTCAAATACCGATATTCCTCACTCAATAAATTATTACACGTTACCGCATGGTGTTCGCGAATATTTTCAAAATCTAGTTATGTTTCAGACGTTTTAACAACCGAGGAAGTGAATAAAGCTCTAATGTTTTGGGTTCAAGAGTGTCAGCAATTTTCTTTCCGTGAAGAGATTCGAGAATTGTTGGATGGTCGAGTAATTTCGAGGTCGAGTCCATTATTCCGTTTGTCTCCTTTCATCGACGGGAATGGCTTGCTTCGCATTACCGGAAGACTTAGATTCGCAAATCTGGACTGGGATGAGAAACACCCTCTTATTCTACCAAGGAGATCCCGCATCACCGAGTTGTTAATTGACAGCCACCACAGACGAACGTTACATGGGGGAACGCAACTCACCTTATCATCAATTCGAAGACGTTTTTGGATTGTTGGGGGTCGCGTTCCAGTGAGGGCATTTATCCGGAGATGCATGATTTGTGCAAAGCAGCGGGTCGCAACCAGTCAACAATTGATGGGACAACTGCCTATACCTCGTGTTACTCCATCTAGACCTTTTCTGCATACCGGTCTTGATTACGCCGGGCCATTTCTCCTCCGTACATTCCGAGGACGGAGTGGTAAAACGTATAAGGCTTACTTAATTCTTTTTGTGTGTTTAGCCACGTCAGCTGTGCACCTTGAGCTTGCAACCGATTACACGACTTCCGGCTTTCTGGCGGCATATAGACGATTTTCAGGACGTAGAGGTATCAGTCAGTGTCTATATAGCGATTGTGGAACCAATCTAGTCGGCGCCGACCGTGAACTGCGTTCATTATTCACAGCAGCTTCAAAAAATTGGAAAGAAATAGTCAACATATTAGTCGATGATGGTACGAAGTGGAAGTTTAATCCTCCTGCGGCTCCTCACTTCGGTGGTAAATGGGAGGCTGGCGTCAAGTCCGTTAAGACACACATAAAGAGGGTGGTTGGTTCCACGTTGCTCACATATGAGGAATTCACTACGGTCCTTGTACAAATCGAAGCCGTCCTAAATTCAAGACCTCTTTATTCGCTGTCCGACGATCCCAGTAGTTACGATGTATTGACACCGGCTCACTTCCTAATAGGCGGTTCTCTGACAATAGTGCCAGAACCATCTCTCATCGACGAAAAGATTTCTCGTTTATCTCGATGGCAGCTTTTGCGACGGATGTTGGAGGATTTCTGGAATCATTGGCAAAGATTTTATTTGCAGTCGATACAAAATGCCACCAAATGGCATGTACCTCATAATTTGCCACAAATCGGACAACTGGTCTTAATTAAAGACGAACGCCTCCCTCCCGGTAAATGGATGCTTGCTCGTATTGAGAAAATTCACTATGGTCCTGACGGACACGCTCGGGTTGCAACCTTAAAAACCTCAACTACCACGTTAACACGTCCCTTCGTTCGTTTATGTGTCCTCCCTTCAATTGAATGATAGACGCGCTTGTTCGTTTGGCCGCAACGATTTATAATTCAATTATAATGATTAATAATGATTTTAGTTGTAATGATTCATTCAAAATTTATTTCATTTTTCGAAGTCGGTATCCTCTTCCGGAATCTTTGTAATTCCATGTGGAAAATTAGCCGGAAGATCGCGTTCAATTCATATATGAGTTTTTCTTTTCAATTATTTTCTAATGACTCAAATTATATATTTTTTTTTTTGCTTTTCTCTTTAATTGTATTCGGTTGCCGAATGTTCGGCAAGGCGGTCGGTATGTTCAATTTCATTCAATGAAATTTAATTCTTTTTTTCGGATAGATTGTACATTTTCATTTTTATTTTGTTCCGAAAATTTTGTATGCGTTCGTTCCGCCCGCAAGTATAGAAAAACAGTTGAACTTGTTTACTTCGATTTTGACGTTACGAGACAGAGAATAAAAGTCAGTTTTTGCAATGAGATGTAGTGAGTTTTCTATTCAGCAGTTTCTTTCATTCATTTTATTTCATTGGGTTTGTGAAGTGTAAAGTGTGGATCTGTGACATTAAAAGCAAGTATAATAGAACTTTCTTTCATATTATAATTAGTGGAACATTTCATTTTCAAACACAACCGTAATTAAATTAACTCAAAACAGTCAGGTATGTGCGATCTAGCGTTCACGGAGCATTTTGACGCATTTTAGAAATTTCTATCTTAATGGGTGCCAAAGTTACACAAGACCTCTTAATAATATTTTTAATCGCTATCTTGGTGACCGTAAGTCCAAAAATCAGAAAGGTGTCAGGTATGTGCGATCTAGCGTTCACGGAGCATTTTGACGCATTTTAGAAATTTCTATCTTAATGGGTGCCAAAGTTACACAAGACCTCTTAATAATATTTTTAATCGCTATCTTGGTGACCGTAAGTCCAAAAATCAAAAAGGTGCCAGATATGTGCGATCTGGCGTTCTCGGAGCATTTTTACTCATTTTAGAAATTTCTACCTTAATGGGTGCCAAAGTTACACAAGACCTCTTAATAATATTTTTAATCGCTATCTAGGTGACCGTAAGTCCAAAAATCAAAAAGGTGCCAGATATGTGCGATCTGGCGTTCTCGGAGCATTTTGACGCATTTTAGAAATTTCTATCTTAATGGGTGCCAAAGTTACACAAGACCTCTTAATAATATTTTTAATCGCTATCTTGGTGACCGTAAGTCCAAAAATCAAAAAGGTGCCAGATATGTGCGATCTGGCGTTCTCGGAGCATTTTGACGCATTTTAGAAATTTCTATCTTAATGGGTGCCAAAGTTACACAAGACCTCTTAATAATATTTTTAATCGCTTTCTTAGTGACCGTAAGTCCAAAAATCAAAAATGTGTCAGATATGTGCGATCTGGCGTTCTCGGAGCATTCTGACGCATTTTAGAAATTTCTATCTTAATGGGTGCCAAAGTTACACAAGACCTCTTAATAATATTTTTAATCGCTATCTTGGTGACCGTAAGTCCAAAAATCAAAAAGGTGCCAGATATGTGCGATCTGGCGTTCTCGGAGCATTTTGACGCATTTTAGAAATTTCTATCTTAATGGGTGCCAAAGTTACACAAGACCTCTTAATATTATTTTTAATCGCTTTCTTAGTGACCGTAAGTCCAAAAATCAAAAATGTGTCAGATATGTGCGATCTGGCGTTCTCGGAGCATTTTGACGCATTTTTTAAATTTCTATCTTAATGGGTGCCAAAGTTACACAAGTCCTCCTAATAATATTTTTAATCGCTATCTTGGTGACCCTAAGTCCAAAAATCAAAAAGGTGTCAGGTATGTGCGATCTAGCGTTCACGGAGCATTTTGACGCATTTTAGAAATTTCTATCTTAATGGGTGCCAAAGTTACACAAGACCTCTTAATAATATTTTTAATCACTTTCTTAGTGACCGTAAGTCCAAAAATCAAAAAGGTGTCAGATATGTGCGATCTGGCGTTCTCGGAGCATTTTGACGCATTTTAGAAATTTCTATCTTAATGGGTGCCAAAGTTACACAAGACCTCTTAATAATATTTTAATCGCTATCTTGGTGACCCTAAGTCCAAAAATCAAAAAGGTGTCAGGTATGCGCGATCTGGCGTTCTCGGAGCATTTTGACGCATTTAGAAATTTCTATCTTAATGGGTGCCAAAGTTACACAAGACCTCTTAATAACATTTTTAATCGCTATCTAGGTGACCGTAAGTCCAAAAATCAAAAAGGTGCCAGATATGTGCGATCTGGCGTTCTCGGAGCATTTTGACGTATTTTAGAAATTTCTGTCTTAATGGGTGCCAAAGTTACACAAGACCTCTTAACAATATTTTTAATCGCTATCTTGGTGACTGTAAGTCCAAAAATCAAAAAGGTGCCAGATATGTGCGATCTGGCGTTCTCGAAGCATTTTTACTCATTTTAGAAATTTCTACCTTAATGGGTGCCAAAGTTACACAAGACCTCTTAATAATATTTTTAATCGCTATCTAGGTGACCGTAAGTCCAAAAATCAAAAAGGTGCCAGATATGTGCGATCTGGCGTTCTCGGAGCATTTTGACGCATTTTAGAAATTTCTATCTTAATGGGTGCCAAAGTTACACAAGACCTCTTAATAATATTTTTAATCGCTATCTAGGTGACCGTAAGTCCAAAAATCAAAAAGGTGCCAGATATGTGCGATCTGGCGTTCTCGGAGCATTTTGACGCATTTTAGAAATTTCTATCTTAATGGGTGCCAAAGTTACACAAGACCTCTTAATAATATTTTTAATCGCTATCTTGGTGACCTTAAGTCCAAAAATCAAAAATGTGTCAGATATGTGCGATCTGGCGTTCTCGGAGCATTTTGACGCATTTTTTAAATTTCTATCTTAATGGGTGCCAAAGTTACACAAGACCTCTTAATAATATTTTTAATCGCTATCTTGGTGACCCTAAGTCCAAAAATCAAAAAGGTGTCAGGTATGTGCGATCTGGCGTTCTCGGAGCATTTTGACGCATTTTAGAAATTTCTATCTTAATGGGTGCCAAAGTTACACAAGACCTCTTAATAATATTTTTAATCGCTATCTTGGTGACCGTAAGTCCAAAAATCAAAAAGGTGCCAGATATGTGCGATCTGGCGTTCTCGGAGCATTTTTACTCATTTTAGAAATTTCTACCTTAATGGGTGCCAAAGTTACACAAGACCTCTTAATAATATTTTTAATCGCTATCTAGGTGACCGTAAGTCCAAAAATCAAAAAGGTGCCAGATATGTGCGATCTGGCGTTCTCGGAGCATTTTGACGCATTTTAGAAATTTCTATCTTAATGGGTGCTAAAGTTACACAAGACCTCTTAATAATATTTTTAATCGCTATCTTGGTGACCGTAAGTCCAAAAATCAAAAAGGTGCCAGATATGTGCGATCTGGCGTTCTCGGAGCATTTTGACGCATTTTAGAAATTTCTATCCTAATGGGTGCCAAAGTTACACAAGACCTCTTAATAATATTTTTAATCGCTTTCTTAGTGACCGTAAGTCCAAAAATCAAAAATGTGTCAGATATGTGCGATCTGGCGTTCTCGGAGCATTCTGACGCATTTTAGAAATTTCTATCTTAATGGGTGCCAAAGTTACACAAGACCTCTTAATAATATTTTTAATCGCTATCTTGGTGACCGTAAGTCCAAAAATCAAAAAGGTGCCAGATATGTGCGATCTGGCGTTCTCGGAGCATTTTGACGCATTTTAGAAATTTCTATCTTAATGGGTGCCAAAGTTACACAAGACCTCTTAATAATATTTTTAATCACTTTCTTAGTGACCGTAAGTCCAAAAATCAAAAAGGTGTCAGATATGTGCGATCTGGCGTTCTCGGAGCATTTTGACGCATTTTAGAAATTTCTATCTTAATGGGTGCCAAAGTTACACAAGACCTCTTAATAATATTTTAATCGCTATCTTGTTGACCCTAAGTCCAAAAATCAAAAAGGTGTCAGGTATGCGCGATCTGGCGTTCTCGGAGCATTTTGACGCATTTTAGAAATTTCTATCTTAATGGGTGCCAAAGTTACACAAGACCTCTTAATAATATTTTTAATCGCTTTCTTAGTGACCGTAAGTCCAAAAATCAAAAAGGTGTCAGATATGTGCGATCTGGCGTTCTCGGAGCATTTTGACGCATTTTAGAAATTTCTATCTTAATGGGTGCCAAAGTTACACAAGACCTCTTAATAATATTTTTAATCGCTATCTTGGTGACCGTAAGTCCAAAAATCAAAAAGGTGTCAGGTATGTGCGATCTAGCGTTCACGGAGCATTTTGACGCATTTTAGAAATTTCTATCTTAATGGGTGCCAAAGTTACACAAGACCTCTTAATAATATTTTTAATCGCTATCTTGGTGACCGTAAGTCCAAAAATCAAAAAGGTGCCAGATATGTGCGATCTGGCGTTCTCGGAGCATTTTTACTCATTTTAGAAATTTCTACCTTAATGGGTGCTAAAGTTACACAAAACCTCTTAATAATATTTTTAATCGCTATCTAGGTGACCGTAAGTCCAAAAATCAAAAAGGTGCCAGATATGTGCGATCTGGCGTTCTCGGAGCATTTTGACGCATTTTAGAAATTTCTATCTTAATGGGTGCCAAAGTTACACAAGACCTCTTAATAATATTTTTAATCGCTATCTTGGTGACCGTAAGTCCAAAAATCAAAAAGGTGCCAGATATGTGCGATCTGGCGTTCTCGGAGCACTTTGACGCATTTTAGAAATTTCTATGTTAATGGGTGCCAAAGTTACACAAGACCTCTTAATAATATTTTTAATCGCTTTCTTAGTGACCGTAAGTCCAAAAATCAAAAATGTGTCAGATATGTGCGATCTGGCGTTCTCGGAGCATTTTGACGCATTTTAGAAATTTCTATCTTAATGGGTGCCAAAGTTACACAAGACCTCTTAATAATATTTTTAATCGCTATCTTGGTGACCGTAAGTCCAAAAATCAAAAAGGTGCCAGATATGTGCGATCTGGCGTTCTCGGAGCATTTTGACGCATTTTAGAAATTTCTATCTTAATGGGTGCCAAAGTTACACAAGACCTCTTAATAATATTTTTAATCGCTTTCTTAGTGACCGTAAGTCCAAAAATCAAAAAGGTGTCAGATATGTGCGATCTGGCGTTCTCGGAGCATTATGACGCATTTTAGAAATTTCTATCTTAATGGGTGCCAAAGTTACACAAGACCTCTTAATAATATTTTTAATCGCTATCTTGGTGACCGTAAGTCCAAAAATCAAAAAGGTGCCAGATATGTGCGATCTGGTGTTCTCGGAGCATTTTGACGCATTTTAGAAATTTCTATCTTAATGGGTGCCAAAGTTACACAAGACCTCTTAATAATATTTTTAATCGCTTTCTTAGTGACCGTAAGTCCAAAAATCAAAAAGGTGTCAGATATGTGCGATCTGGCGTTCTCGGAGCATTATGACGCATTTTAGAAATTTCTATCTTAATGGGTGCCAAAGTTACACAAGACCTCTTAATAATATTTTTAATCGCTATCTAGGTGACCGTAAGTCCAAAAATCAAAAAGGTGCCAGATATGTGCGATCAGGCGTTCTCGGAGCATTTTGACGCATTTTAGAAATTTCTATCTTAATGGGTGCCAAAGTTACACAAGACCTCTTAATATTATTTTTAATCGCTTTCTTAGTGACCGTAAGTCCAAAAATCAAAAATGTGTCAGATATGTGCGATCTGGCGTTCTCGGAGCATTTTGACGCATTTTTTAAATTTCTATCTTAATGGGTGCCAAAGTTACACAAGACCTCTTAATAATATTTTTAATCGCTATCTTGGTGACCCTAAGTCCAAAAATCAAAAAGGTGTCAGGTATGTGCGATCTAGCGTTCACGGAGCATTTTGACGCATTTTAGAAATTTCTATCTTAATGGGTGCCAAAGTTACACAAGACCTCTTAATAATATTTTTAATCACTTTCTTAGTGACCGTAAGTCCAAAAATCAAAAAGGTGTCAGATATGTGCGATCTGGCGTTCTCGGAGCATTTTGACGCATTTTAGAAATTTCTATCTTAATGGGTGCCAAAGTTACACAAGACCTCTTAATAATATTTTAATCGCTATCTTGTTGACCCTAAGTCCAAAAATCAAAAAGGTGTCAGGTATGCGCGATCTGGCGTTCTCGGAGCATTTTGACGCATTTTAGAAATTTCTATCTTAATGGGTGCCAAAGTTACACAAGACCTCTTAATAATATTTTTAATCGCTTTCTTAGTGACCGTAAGTCCAAAAATCAAAAAGGTGTCAGATATGTGCGATCTGGCGTTCTCGGAGCATTATGACGCATTTTAGAAATTTCTATCTTAATGGGTGCCAAAGTTACACAAGACCTCTTAATAATATTTTTAATCGCTATCTTGGTAACCGTAAGTCCAAAAATCAAAAAGGTGCCAGATATGTGCGATCTGGTGTTCTCGGAGCATTTTGACGCATTTTAGAAATTTCTATCTTAATGGGTGCCAAAGTTACACAAGACTTCTTAATAATATTTTTAATCGCTATCTAGGTGACCGTAAGTCCAAAAATCAAAAAGGTGCCAGATATGTGCGATCTGGCGTTCTCGGAGCATTTTGACGCATTTTAGAAATTTCTATCTTAATGGGTGCCAAAGTTACACAAGACCTCTTAATAATATTTTTAATCGCTTTCTTAGTGACCGTAAGTCCAAAAATCAAAAAGGTGTCAGATATGTGCGATCTGGCGTTCTCGGAGCATTATGACGCATTTTAGAAATTTCTATCTTAATGGGTGCCAAAGTTACACAAGACCTCTTAATAATATTTTTAATCGCTATCTTGGTAACCGTAAGTCCAAAAATCAAAAAGGTGCCAGATATGTGCGATCTGGTGTTCTCGGAGCATTTTGACGCATTTTAGAAATTTCTATCTTAATGGGTGCCAAAGTTACACAAGACCTCTTAATAATATTTTTAATCGCTATCTTGGTGACCGTAAGTCCAAAAATCAAAAAGGTGTCAGGTATGTGCGATCTAGCGTTCACGGAGCATTTTGACGCATTTTAGAAATTTCTATCTTAATGGGTGCCAAAGTTACACAAGACCTCTTAATAATATTTTTAATCGCTATCTTGGTGACCGTAAGTCCAAAAATCAAAAAGGTGCCAGATATGTGCGATCTGGCGTTCTCGGAGCATTTTTACTCATTTTAGAAATTTCTACCTTAATGGGTGCTAAAGTTACACAAGACCTCTTAATAATATTTTTAATCGCTATCTAGGTGACCGTAAGTCCAAAAATCAAAAAGGTGCCAGATATGTGCGATCTGGCGTTCTCGGAGCATTTTGACGCATTTTAGAAATTTCTATCTTAATGGGTGCCAAAGTTACACAAGACCTCTTAATAATATTTTTAATCGCTATCTTGGTGACCGTAAGTCCAAAAATCAAAAAGGTGCCAGATATGTGCGATCTGGCGTTCTCGGAGCACTTTGACGCATTTTAGAAATTTCTATGTTAATGGGTGCCAAAGTTACACAAGACCTCTTAATAATATTTTTAATCGCTTTCTTAGTGACCGTAAGTCCAAAAATCAAAAATGTGTCAGATATATGCGATCTGGCGTTCTCGGAGCATTTTGACGCATTTTAGAAATTTCTATCTTAATGGGTGCCAAAGTTACACAAGACCTCTTAATAATATTTTTAATCGCTATCTTGGTGACCGTAAGTCCAAAAATCAAAAAGGTGCCAGATATGTGCGATCTGGCGTTCTCGGAGCATTTTGACGCATTTTAGAAATTTCTATCTTAATGGGTGCCAAAGTTACACAAGACCTCTTAATAATATTTTTAATCGCTTTCTTAGTGACCGTAAGTCCAAAAATCAAAAAGGTGTCAGATATGTGCGATCTGGCGTTCTCGGAGCATTATGACGCATTTTAGAAATTTCTATCTTAATGGGTGCCAAAGTTACACAAGACCTCTTAATAATATTTTTAATCGCTATCTTGGTGACCGTAAGTCCAAAAATCAAAAAGGTGTCAGGTATGTGCGATCTAGCGTTCACGGAGCATTTTGACGCATTTTAGAAATTTCTATCTTAATGGGTGCCAAAGTTACACAAGACCTCTTAATAATATTTTTAATCGCTATCTTGGTGACCGTAGGTCCAAAAATCAAAAAGGTGCCAGATATGTGCGATCTGGCGTTCTCGGAGCATTTTTACTCATTTTAGAAATTTCTACCTTAATGGGTGCTAAAGTTACACAAGACCTCTTAATAATATTTTTAATCGCTATCTAGGTGACCGTAAGTCCAAAAATCAAAAAGGTGCCAGATATGTGCGATCTGGCGTTCTCGGAGCATTTTGACGCATTTTAGAAATTTCTATCTTAATGGGTGCCAAAGTTACACAAGACCTCTTAATAATATTTTTAATCGCTATCTTGGTGACCGTAAGTCCAAAAATCAAAAAGGTGCCAGATATGTGCGATCTGGCGTTCTCGGAGCACTTTGACGCATTTTAGAAATTTCTATGTTAATGGGTGCCAAAGTTACACAAGACCTCTTAATAATATTTTTAATCACTTTCTTAGCGACCGTAAGTCCAAAAATCAAAAAGGTGTCAGATATGTGCGATCTGGCGTTCTCGGGGCATTTTGACGCATTTTAGAAATTTCTATCTTAATGGGTGCCAAAGTTACACAAGACCTCTTAATAATATTTTAATCGCTATCTTGGTGACCCTAAGTCCAAAAATCAAAAAGGTGTCAGGTATGCGCGATCTGGTGTTCTCGGAGCATTTTGACGCATTTAGAAATTTCTATCTTAATGGGTGCCAAAGTTACACAAGACCTCTTAATAACATTTTTAATCGCTATCTAGGTAACCGTAAGTCCAAAAATCAAAAATGTGTCAGATATGTGCGATCTGGCGTTCTCGGAGCATTTTGACGCATTTTAGAAATTTCTATCTTAATGGGTGCCAAAGTTACACAAGACCTCTTAATAATATTTTTAATCGCTATCTTGGTGACCCTAAGTCCAAAAATCAAAAAGGTGTCAGGTATGTGCGATCTAGCGTTCACGGAGCATTTTGACGCATTTTAGAAATTTCTATCTTAATGGGTGCCAAAGTTACACAAGACCTCTTAATAATATTTTTAATCGCTATCTTGGTGACCGTAAGTCCAAAAATCAAAAATGTGTCAGATATGTGCGATCTGGCGTTCTCGGAGCATTTTGACGCATTTTAGAAATTTCTATCTTAATGGGTGCCAAAGTTACACAAGACCTCTTAATAATATTTTTAATCGCTATCTTGGTGACCGTAAGTCCAAAAATCAAAAAGGTGCCAGATATGTGCGATCTGGCGTTCTCGGAGCATTTTGACGCATTTTAGAAATTTCTATCTTAATGGGTGCCGAAGTTACACAAGACCTCTTAATATTATTTTTAATCGCTTTCTTAGTGACCGTATGTCCAAAAATCAAAAATGTGTCAGATATGTGCGATCTGGCGTTCTCGGAGCATTTTGACGCATTTAGAAATTTCTATCTTAATGGGTGCCAAAGTTACACAAGACCTCTTAATAATATTTTTAATCGCTATCTTGGTGACCCTAAGTCCAAAAATCAAAAAGGTGTCAGGTATGTGCGATCTGGCGTTCTCGGAGCATTTTGACGCATTTAGAAATTTCTATCTTAATGGGTGCCAAAGTTACACAAGACCTCTTAATAATATTTTTAATCGCTTTCTTAGTGACCGTAAGTCCAAAAATCAAAAATGTGTCAGATATGTACGATCTGGCGTCCTCGGAGCATTTTGATGCATTTTTTAAATTTCTATCTTAATGGGTGCCAAAGTTACACAAGACCTCTTAATAATATTTTTAATCGCTATCTTGGTGACCCTAAGTCCAAAAATCAAAAAGGTGTCAGGTATGTGCGATCTGGCGTTCTCGGAGCATTTTGACGCATTTAGAAATTTCTATCTTAATGGGTGCCAAAGTTACACAAGACCTCTTAATAACATTTTTAATCGCTATCTAGGTGACCGTAAGTCCAAAAATCAAAAAGGTGCCAGATATGTGCGATCTGGCGTTCTCGGAGCATTTTGACGCATTTTAGAAATTTCTATCTTAATGGGTGCCAAAGATACACAAGACCTCTTAATAATATTTTTAATCGCTTTCTTAGTGACCGTAAGTCCAAAAATCAAAAAGGTGTCAGATATGTGCGATCTGGCGTTCTCGGAGCATTTTGACGCATTTTAGAAATTTCTATCTTAATGGGTGCCAAAGTTACACAAGACCTCTTAATAATATTTTTAATCGCTATCTTGGTGACCCTAAGTCCAAAAATCAAAAAGGTGTCAGGTATGTGCGATCTGGCGTTCTCGGAGCATTTTGACGCATTTTAGAAATTTCTATCTTAATGGGTGCCAAAGTTACACAAGACCTCTTAATAATATTTTTAATCGCTATCTAGATGACCGTAAGTTCAAAAATCAAAAAGGTGCCAGATATTTGCGATCTGGCGTTCTCGGAGCATTTTGACGCATTTTAGAAATTTCTATCTTAATGGGTGCCAAAGTTACACAAGACCTCTTAATAATATTTTTAATCGCAATCTTGGTGACCGTAAGTCCAAAAATCAAAAAGGTGTCAGGTATGTGCGATCTGGCGTTCTCGGAGCATTTTGACGCATTTTAGAAATTTCTATCTTAATGGGTGCCAAAGTTACACAAGACCTCTTAATAATATTTTTAATCGCTTTCTTAGTGACCGTAAGTCCAAAAATCAAAAATGTGTCAGATATGTGCGATATGGCTTTCTCGGAGCATTTTGACGCATTTTAGAAATTTCTATCTTAATGGGTGCAAAAGTTACACAAGACCTCTTAATATTTTTAATCGCTTTCTTAGTGACCGTAAGTCCAAAAATCAAAAAGGTGTCAGATATGTGCGATCTGGCGTTCTCGGAGCATTTTGACGCATTTTAGAAATTTCTGTCGTAATGGGTGCCAAAGTTACACAAGACCTCTTAATAATATTTTTAATCGCTATCTTGGTGACCGTAAGTCCAAAAATCAAAAAGGTGTCAGGTATGTGCGATCTGGCGTTCTCGGAGCATTTTGACGCATTTTAGAAATTTCTATCTTAATGGGTGCCAAAGTTACACAAGACCTCTTAATAATATTTTTAATCGCTATCTAGATGACCGTAAGTCCAAAAATCAAAAAGGTGCCAGATATTTGCGATCTGGCGTTCTCGGAGCATTTTGACGCATTTTAGAAATTTCTATCTTAATGGGTGCTAAAGTTACACAAGACCTCTTAATAATATTTTTAATCGCTACCTTGGTGACCGTAAGTCCAAAAATCAAAAAGGTGCCAGATATGTGCGATCTGGCGTTCTCGGAGCATTTTGACGCATTTTAGAAATTTCTATCTTAATGGGTGCCAAAGTTACACAAGACCTCTTAATAATATTTTTAATCGATTTCTTAGTGACCGTAAGTCCAAAAATCAAAAATGTGTCAGATATGTGCGATCTGGCGTTCTCGGAGCATTTTGACGCATTTTAGAAATTTCTATCTTAATGGGTGCCAACGTTACACAAGACCTCTTAATAACATTTTTAATCGCTATCTAGGTGACCGTAAGTCCAAAAATCAAAAATGTGCCAGATATGTGCGATCTGGCGTTCTCGGAGCATTTTGACGCATTTTAGAAATTTCTATCTTAATGGGTGCCAAAGTTACACAAGACCTCTTAATAATATTTTTAATCGCTATCTTGGTGACCGTAAGTCCAAAAATCAAAAAGGTGTCAGATATGTGCGATCTGGCGTTCTCGGAGCATTTTGACGCATTTTAGAAATTTCTATCTTAATGGGTGCCAAAGTTACACAAGACCTCTTAGTAATATTTTAATCGCTATCTTGGTGACCCTAAGTCCAAAAATCAAAAAGGTGTCAGGTATGTGCGATCTGGCGTTCTCGGAGCATTTTGACGCATTTTAGAAATTTCTATCTTAATGGGTGCCAAAGTTACACAAGACCTCTTAATAATATTTTTAATCGCTATCTAGATGACCGTAGGTCCAAAAATCAAAAAGGTGCCAGATATGTGCGATCTGGCGTTCTCTGAGCATTTTGACGCATTTTAGAAATTTCTATCTTAATGGGTGCCAAAGTTACACAAGACCTCTTAACAATATTTTTAATCGCTATCTTGGTGACCGTAAGTCCAAAAATCAAAAAGGTGCCAGATATGTGCGATCTGGCGTTCTCGGAGCATTTTTACTCATTTTAGAAATTTCTACCTTAATGGGTGCCAAAGTTACACAAGACCTCTTAATAATATTTTTAATCGCTATCTAGGTGACCGTAAGTCCAAAAATCAAAAAGGTGCCAGATATGTGCGATCTGGCGTTCTCGGAGCATTTTGACGCATTTTAGAAATTTCTATCTTAATGGGTGCCAAAGTTACACAAGACCTCTTAATAATATTTTTAATCGCTATCTTGGTGACCGTAAGTCCAAAAATCAAAAAGGTGCCAGATATGTGCGATCTGGCGTTCTCGGAGCATTTTGACGCATTTTAGAAATTTCTATCTTAATGGGTGCCAAAGTTACACAAGACCTCTTAATAATATTTTTAATCGCTGTCTAGGTGACCGTAAGTCCAAAAATCAAAAAGGTGTCAGGTATGTGCGATCTTGCGTTCTCGGAGCATTTTGACGCATTTTAGAAATTTCTATCTTAATGGGTGCCAAAGTTACACAAGACCTCTTAATAATATTTTTAATCGCTATCTAGATGACCGTAAGTCCAAAAATCAAAAAGGTGCCAGATATTTGCGATCTGGCGTTCTCGGAGCATTTTGACGCATTTTAGAAATTTCTATCTTAATGGGTGCTAAAGTTACACAAGACCTCTTAATAATATTTTTAATCGCTACCTTGGTGACCGTAAATCCAAAAATCAAAAAGGTGCCAGATATGTGCGATCTGGCGTTCTCGGAGCATTTTGACGCATTTTAGAAATTTCTATCTTAATGGGTGCCAAAGTTACACAAGACCTCTTAATAATATTTTTAATCGATTTCTTAGTGACCGTAAGTCCAAAAATCAAAAATGTGTCAGATATGTGCGATCTGGCGTTCTCGGAGCATTTTGACGCATTTTAGAAATTTCTATCTTAATGGGTGCCAAAGTTACACAAGACCTCTTAATAACATTTTTAATCGCTATCTAGGTGACCGTAAGTCCAAAAATCAAAAAGGTGCCAGATATGTGCGATCTGGCGTTCTCGGAGCATTTTGACGCATTTTAGAAATTTCTATCTTAATGGGTGCCAAAGTTACACAAGACCTCTTAATAATATTTTTAATCGCTATCTTGGTGACCGTAAGTCCAAAAATCAAAAAGGTGTCAGATATGTGCGATCTGGCGTTCTCGGAGCATTTTGACGCATTTTAGAAATTTCTATCTTAATGGGTGCCAAAGTTACACAAGACCTCTTAGTAATATTTTAATCGCTATCTTGGTGACCCTAAGTCCAAAAATCAAAAAGGTGTCAGGTATGTGCGATCTGGCGTTCTCGGAGCATTTTGACGCATTTTAGAAATTTCTATCTTAATGGGTGCCAAAGTTACACAAGACCTCTTAATAATATTTTTAATCGCTATCTAGATGACCGTAGGTCCAAAAATCAAAAAGGTGCCAGATATGTGCGATCTGGCGTTCTCTGAGCATTTTGACGCATTTTAGAAATTTCTATCTTAATGGGTGCCAAAGTTACACAAGACCTCTTAACAATATTTTTAATCGCTATCTTGGTGACCGTAAGTCCAAAAATCAAAAAGGTGCCAGATATGTGCGATCTGGCGTTCTCGGAGCATTTTTACTCATTTTAGAAATTTCTACCTTAATGGGTGCCAAAGTTACACAAGACCTCTTAATAATATTTTTAATCGCTATCTAGGTGACCGTAAGTCCAAAAATCAAAAAGGTGCCAGATATGTGCGATCTGGCGTTCTCGGAGCATTTTGACGCATTTTAGAAATTTCTATCTTAATGGGTGCCAAAGTTACACAAGACCTCTTAATAATATTTTTAATCGCTATCTAGGTGACCGTAAGTCCAAAAATCAAAAAGGTGCCAGATATGTGCGATCTGGCGTTCTCGGAGCATTTTGACGCATTTTAGAAATTTCTATCTTAATGGGTGCCAAAGTTACACAAGACCTCTTAATAATATTTTTAATCGCTATCTTGGTGACCGTAAGTCCAAAAATCAAAAAGGTGCCAGATATGTGCGATCTGGCGTTCTCGGAGCATTTTGACGCATTTTAGAAATTTCTATCTTAATGGGTGCCAAAGTTACACAAGACCTCTTAATAATATTTTTAATCACTTTCTTAGTGACCGTAAGTCCAAAAATCAAAAATGTGTCAGATATGTGCGTTCTGGCGTTCTCGGAGCATTTTGACGCATTTTAGAAATTTCTATCTTAATGGGTGCCAAAGTTACACAAGACCTCTTAATAATATTTTTAATCGCTATCTAGGTGACCGTAAGTCCAAAAATCAAAAAGGTGCCAGATATGTGCGATCTGGCGTTCTCGGAGCATTTTTACTCATTTTAGAAATTTCTACCTTAATGGGTGCCAAAGTTACACAAGACCTCTTAATAATATTTTTAATCGCTATCTAGGTGACCGTAAGTCCAAAAATCAAAAAGGTGCCAGATATGTGCGATCTGGCGTTCTCGGAGCATTTTGACGCATTTTAGAAATTTCTATCTTAATGGGTGCCAAAGTTACACAAGACCTCTTAATAATATTTTTAATCGCTATCTAGGTGACCGTAAGTCCAAAAATCAAAAAGGTGCCAGATATGTGCGATCTGGCGTTCTCGGAGCATTTTGACGCATTTTAGAAATTTCTATCTTAATGGGTGCCAAAGTTACACAAGACCTCTTAATAATATTTTTAATCGCTATCTTGGTGACCGTAAGTCCAAAAATCAAAAAGGTGCCAGATATGTGCGATCTGGCGTTCTCGGAGCATTTTGACGCATTTTAGAAATTTCTATCTTAATGGGTGCCAAAGTTACACAAGACCTCTTAATAATATTTTTAATCACTTTCTTAGTGACCGTAAGTCCAAAAATCAAAAATGTGTCAGATATGTGCGTTCTGGCGTTCTCGGAGCATTTTGACGCATTTTAGAAATTTCTATCTTAATGGGTGCCAAAGTTACACAAGACCTCTTAATAATATTTTTAATCGCTATCTAGGTGACCGTAAGTCCAAAAATCAAAAAGGTGCCAGATATGTGCGATCTGGCGTTCTCGCAGCATTTTGACGCATTTTAGAAATTTCTATCTTAATGGGTGCCAAAGTTACACAAGACCTCTTAATAATATTTTTAATCGCAATCTTGGTGACCGTAAGTCCAAAAATCAAAAAGGTGTCAGGTATGTGCGATCTGGCGTTCTCGGAGCATTTTGACGCATTTTAGAAATTTCTATCTTAATGGGTGCCAAAGTTACACAAGACCTCTTAATAATATTTTTAATCGCTTTCTTAGTGACCGTAAGTCCAAAAATCAAAAATGTGTCAGATATGTGCGATATGGCTTTCTCGGAGCATTTTGACGCATTTTAGAAATTTCTATCTTAATGGGTGCAAAAGTTACACAAGACCTCTTAATATTTTTAATCGCTTTCTTAGTGACCGTAAGTCCAAAAATCAAAAAGGTGTCAGATATGTGCGATCTGGCGTTCTCGGAGCATTTTGACGCATTTTAGAAATTTCTGTCGTAATGGGTGCCAAAGTTACACAAGACCTCTTAATAATATTTTTAATCGCTATCTTGGTGACCGTAAGTCCAAAAATCAAAAAGGTGTCAGGTATGTGCGATCTGGCGTTCTCGGAGCATTTTGACGCATTTTAGAAATTTCTATCTTAATGGGTGCCAAAGTTACACAAGACCTCTTAATAATATTTTTAATCGCTATCTAGATGACCGTAAGTCCAAAAATCAAAAAGGTGCCAGATATTTGCGATCTGGCGTTCTCGGAGCATTTTGACGCATTTTAGAAATTTCTATCTTAATGGGTGCTAAAGTTACACAAGACCTCTTAATAATATTTTTAATCGCTACCTTGGTGACCGTAAGTCCAAAAATCAAAAAGGTGCCAGATATGTGCGATCTGGCGTTCTCGGAGCATTTTGACGCATTTTAGAAATTTCTATCTTAATGGGTGCCAAAGTTACACAAGACCTCTTAACAATATTTTTAATCGCTATCTTGGTGACCGTAAGTCCAAAAATCAAAAAGGTGCCAGATATGTGCGATCTGGCGTTCTCGGAGCATTTTTACTCATTTTAGAAATTTCTACCTTAATGGGTGCCAAAGTTACACAAGACCTCTTAATAATATTTTTAATCGCTATCTAGGTGACCGTAAGTCCAAAAATCAAAAAGGTGCCAGATATGTGCGATCTGGCGTTCTCGGAGCATTTTGACGCATTTTAGAAATTTCTATCTTAATGGGTGCCAAAGTTACACAAGACCTCTTAATAATATTTTTAATCGCTATCTAGGTGACCGTAAGTCCAAAAATCAAAAAGGTGCCAGATATGTGCGATCTGGCGTTCTCGGAGCATTTTGACGCATTTTAGAAATTTCTATCTTAATGGGTGCCAAAGTTACACAAGACCTCTTAATAATATTTTTAATCGCTATCTTGGTGACCGTAAGTCCAAAAATCAAAAAGGTGCCAGATATGTGCGATCTGGCGTTCTCGGAGCATTTTGACGCATTTTAGAAATTTCTATCTTAATGGGTGCCAAAGTTACACAAGACCTCTTAACAATATTTTTAATCGCTATCTTGGTGACCGTAAGTCCAAAAATCAAAAAGGTGCCAGATATGTGCGATCTGGCGTTCTCGGAGCATTTTTACTCATTTTAGAAATTTCTACCTTAATGGGTGCCAAAGTTACACAAGACCTCTTAATAATATTTTTAATCGCTATCTAGGTGACCGTAAGTCCAAAAATCAAAAAGGTGCCAGATATGTGCGATCTGGCGTTCTCGGAGCATTTTGACGCATTTTAGAAATTTCTATCTTAATGGGTGCCAAAGTTACACAAGACCTCTTAATAATATTTTTAATCGCTATCTAGGTGACCGTAAGTCCAAAAATCAAAAAGGTGCCAGATATGTGCGATCTGGCGTTCTCGGAGCATTTTGACGCATTTTAGAAATTTCTATCTTAATGGGTGCCAAAGTTACACAAGACCTCTTAATAATATTTTTAATCGCTATCTTGGTGACCGTAAGTCCAAAAATCAAAAAGGTGCCAGATATGTGCGATCTGGCGTTCTCGGAGCATTTTGACGCATTTTAGAAATTTCTATCTTAATGGGTGCCAAAGTTACACAAGACCTCTTAATAATATTTTTAATCACTTTCTTAGTGACCGTAAGTCCAAAAATCAAAAATGTGTCAGATATGTGCGTTCTGGCGTTCTCGGAGCATTTTGACGCATTTTAGAAATTTCTATCTTAATGGGTGCCAAAGTTACACAAGACCTCTTAATAATATTTTTAATCGCTATCTAGGTGACCGTAAGTCCAAAAATCAAAAAGGTGCCAGATATGTGCGATCTGGCGTTCTCGCAGCATTTTGACGCATTTTAGAAATTTCTATCTTAATGGGTGCCAAAGTTACACAAGACCTCTTAATAATATTTTTAATCGCAATCTTGGTGACCGTAAGTCCAAAAATCAAAAAGGTGTCAGGTATGTGCGATCTGGCGTTCTCGGAGCATTTTGACGCATTTTAGAAATTTCTATCTTAATGGGTGCCAAAGTTACACAAGACCTCTTAATAATATTTTTAATCGCTTTCTTAGTGACCGTAAGTCCAAAAATCAAAAATGTGTCAGATATGTGCGATATGGCTTTCTCGGAGCATTTTGACGCATTTTAGAAATTTCTATCTTAATGGGTGCAAAAGTTACACAAGACCTCTTAATATTTTTAATCGCTTTCTTAGTGACCGTAAGTCCAAAAATCAAAAAGGTGTCAGATATGTGCGATCTGGCGTTCTCGGAGCATTTTGACGCATTTTAGAAATTTCTGTCGTAATGGGTGCCAAAGTTACACAAGACCTCTTAATAATATTTTTAATCGCTATCTTGGTGACCGTAAGTCCAAAAATCAAAAAGGTGTCAGGTATGTGCGATCTGGCGTTCTCGGAGCATTTTGACGCATTTTAGAAATTTCTATCTTAATGGGTGCCAAAGTTACACAAGACCTCTTAATAATATTTTTAATCGCTATCTAGATGACCGTAAGTCCAAAAATCAAAAAGGTGCCAGATATTTGCGATCTGGCGTTCTCGGAGCATTTTGACGCATTTTAGAAATTTCTATCTTAATGGGTGCTAAAGTTACACAAGACCTCTTAATAATATTTTTAATCGCTACCTTGGTGACCGTAAGTCCAAAAATCAAAAAGGTGCCAGATATGTGCGATCTGGCGTTCTCGGAGCATTTTGACGCATTTTAGAAATTTCTATCTTAATGGGTGCCAAAGTTACACAAGACCTCTTAACAATATTTTTAATCGCTATCTTGGTGACCGTAAGTCCAAAAATCAAAAAGGTGCCAGATATGTGCGATCTGGCGTTCTCGGAGCATTTTTACTCATTTTAGAAATTTCTACCTTAATGGGTGCCAAAGTTACACAAGACCTCTTAATAATATTTTTAATCGCTATCTAGGTGACCGTAAGTCCAAAAATCAAAAAGGTGCCAGATATGTGCGATCTGGCGTTCTCGGAGCATTTTGACGCATTTTAGAAATTTCTATCTTAATGGGTGCCAAAGTTACACAAGACCTCTTAATAATATTTTTAATCGCTATCTTGGTGACCGTAAGTCCAAAAATCAAAAAGGTGCCAGATATGTGCGATCTGGCGTTCTCGGAGCATTTTGACGCATTTTAGAAATTTCTATCTTAATGGGTGCCAAAGTTACACAAGACCTCTTAATAATATTTTTAATCGCTGTCTAGGTGACCGTAAGTCCAAAAATCAAAAAGGTGTCAGGTATGTGCGATCTTGCGTTCTCGGAGCATTTTGACGCATTTTAGAAATTTCTATCTTAATGGGTGCCAAAGTTACACAAGACCTCTTAATAATATTTTTAATCGCTATCTAGATGACCGTAAGTCCAAAAATCAAAAAGGTGCCAGATATTTGCGATCTGGCGTTCTCGGAGCATTTTGACGCATTTTAGAAATTTCTATCTTAATGGGTGCTAAAGTTACACAAGACCTCTTAATAATATTTTTAATCGCTACCTTGGTGACCGTAAATCCAAAAATCAAAAAGGTGCCAGATATGTGCGATCTGGCGTTCTCGGAGCATTTTGACGCATTTTAGAAATTTCTATCTTAATGGGTGCCAAAGTTACACAAGACCTCTTAATAATATTTTTAATCGATTTCTTAGTGACCGTAAGTCCAAAAATCAAAAATGTGTCAGATATGTGCGATCTGGCGTTCTCGGAGCATTTTGACGCATTTTAGAAATTTCTATCTTAATGGGTGCCAAAGTTACACAAGACCTCTTAATAACATTTTTAATCGCTATCTAGGTGACCGTAAGTCCAAAAATCAAAAAGGTGCCAGATATGTGCGATCTGGCGTTCTCGGAGCATTTTGACGCATTTTAGAAATTTCTATCTTAATGGGTGCCAAAGTTACACAAGACCTCTTAATAATATTTTTAATCGCTATCTTGGTGACCGTAAGTCCAAAAATCAAAAAGGTGTCAGATATGTGCGATCTGGCGTTCTCGGAGCATTTTGACGCATTTTAGAAATTTCTATCTTAATGGGTGCCAAAGTTACACAAGACCTCTTAGTAATATTTTAATCGCTATCTTGGTGACCCTAAGTCCAAAAATCAAAAAGGTGTCAGGTATGTGCGATCTGGCGTTCTCGGAGCATTTTGACGCATTTTAGAAATTTCTATCTTAATGGGTGCCAAAGTTACACAAGACCTCTTAATAATATTTTTAATCGCTATCTAGATGACCGTAGGTCCAAAAATCAAAAAGGTGCCAGATATGTGCGATCTGGCGTTCTCTGAGCATTTTGACGCATTTTAGAAATTTCTATCTTAATGGGTGCCAAAGTTACACAAGACCTCTTAACAATATTTTTAATCGCTATCTTGGTGACCGTAAGTCCAAAAATCAAAAAGGTGCCAGATATGTGCGATCTGGCGTTCTCGGAGCATTTTTACTCATTTTAGAAATTTCTACCTTAATGGGTGCCAAAGTTACACAAGACCTCTTAATAATATTTTTAATCGCTATCTAGGTGACCGTAAGTCCAAAAATCAAAAAGGTGCCAGATATGTGCGATCTGGCGTTCTCGGAGCATTTTGACGCATTTTAGAAATTTCTATCTTAATGGGTGCCAAAGTTACACAAGACCTCTTAATAATATTTTTAATCGCTATCTAGGTGACCGTAAGTCCAAAAATCAAAAAGGTGCCAGATATGTGCGATCTGGCGTTCTCGGAGCATTTTGACGCATTTTAGAAATTTCTATCTTAATGGGTGCCAAAGTTACACAAGACCTCTTAATAATATTTTTAATCGCTATCTTGGTGACCGTAAGTCCAAAAATCAAAAAGGTGCCAGATATGTGCGATCTGGCGTTCTCGGAGCATTTTGACGCATTTTAGAAATTTCTATCTTAATGGGTGCCAAAGTTACACAAGACCTCTTAATAATATTTTTAATCACTTTCTTAGTGACCGTAAGTCCAAAAATCAAAAATGTGTCAGATATGTGCGTTCTGGCGTTCTCGGAGCATTTTGACGCATTTTAGAAATTTCTATCTTAATGGGTGCCAAAGTTACACAAGACCTCTTAATAATATTTTTAATCGCTATCTAGGTGACCGTAAGTCCAAAAATCAAAAAGGTGCCAGATATGTGCGATCTGGCGTTCTCGCAGCATTTTGACGCATTTTAGAAATTTCTATCTTAATGGGTGCCAAAGTTACACAAGACCTCTTAATAATATTTTTAATCGCAATCTTGGTGACCGTAAGTCCAAAAATCAAAAAGGTGTCAGGTATGTGCGATCTGGCGTTCTCGGAGCATTTTGACGCATTTTAGAAATTTCTATCTTAATGGGTGCCAAAGTTACACAAGACCTCTTAATAATATTTTTAATCGCTTTCTTAGTGACCGTAAGTCCAAAAATCAAAAATGTGTCAGATATGTGCGATATGGCTTTCTCGGAGCATTTTGACGCATTTTAGAAATTTCTATCTTAATGGGTGCAAAAGTTACACAAGACCTCTTAATATTTTTAATCGCTTTCTTAGTGACCGTAAGTCCAAAAATCAAAAAGGTGTCAGATATGTGCGATCTGGCGTTCTCGGAGCATTTTGACGCATTTTAGAAATTTCTGTCGTAATGGGTGCCAAAGTTACACAAGACCTCTTAATAATATTTTTAATCGCTATCTTGGTGACCGTAAGTCCAAAAATCAAAAAGGTGTCAGGTATGTGCGATCTGGCGTTCTCGGAGCATTTTGACGCATTTTAGAAATTTCTATCTTAATGGGTGCCAAAGTTACACAAGACCTCTTAATAATATTTTTAATCGCTATCTAGATGACCGTAAGTCCAAAAATCAAAAAGGTGCCAGATATTTGCGATCTGGCGTTCTCGGAGCATTTTGACGCATTTTAGAAATTTCTATCTTAATGGGTGCTAAAGTTACACAAGACCTCTTAATAATATTTTTAATCGCTACCTTGGTGACCGTAAGTCCAAAAATCAAAAAGGTGCCAGATATGTGCGATCTGGCGTTCTCGGAGCATTTTGACGCATTTTAGAAATTTCTATCTTAATGGGTGCCAAAGTTACACAAGACCTCTTAATAATATTTTTAATCGATTTCTTAGTGACCGTAAGTCCAAAAATCAAAAATGTGTCAGATATGTGCGATCTGGCGTTCTCGGAGCATTTTGACGCATTTTAGAAATTTCTATCTTAATGGGTGCCAACGTTACACAAGACCTCTTAATAACATTTTTAATCGCTATCTAGGTGACCGTAAGTCCAAAAATCAAAAATGTGCCAGATATGTGCGATCTGGCGTTCTCGGAGCATTTTGACGCATTTTAGAAATTTCTATCTTAATGGGTGCCAAAGTTACACAAGACCTCTTAATAATATTTTTAATCGCTATCTTGGTGACCGTAAGACCAAAAATCAAAAAGGTGTCAGATATGTGCGATCTGGCGTTCTCGGAGCATTTTGACGCATTTTAGAAATTTCTATCTTAATGGGTGCCAAAGTTACACAAGACCTCTTAGTAATATTTTAATCGCTATCTTGGTGACCCTAAGTCCAAAAATCAAAAAGGTGTCAGGTATGTGCGATCTGGCGTTCTCGGAGCATTTTGACGCATTTTAGAAATTTCTATCTTAATGGGTGCCAAAGTTACACAAGACCTCTTAATAATATTTTTAATCGCTATCTAGATGACCGTAGGTCCAAAAATCAAAAAGGTGCCAGATATGTGCGATCTGGCGTTCTCTGAGCATTTTGACGCATTTTAGAAATTTCTATCTTAATGGGTGCCAAAGTTACACAAGACCTCTTAACAATATTTTTAATCGCTATCTTGGTGACCGTAAGTCCAAAAATCAAAAAGGTGCCAGATATGTGCGATCTGGCGTTCTCGGAGCATTTTTACTCATTTTAGAAATTTCTACCTTAATGGGTGCCAAAGTTACACAAGACCTCTTAATAATATTTTTAATCGCTATCTAGGTGACCGTAAGTCCAAAAATCAAAAAGGTGCCAGATATGTGCGATCTGGCGTTCTCGGAGCATTTTGACGCATTTTAGAAATTTCTATCTTAATGGGTGCCAAAGTTACACAAGACCTCTTAATAATATTTTTAATCGCTATCTTGGTGACCGTAAGTCCAAAAATCAAAAAGGTGCCAGATATGTGCGATCTGGCGTTCTCGGAGCATTTTGACGCATTTTAGAAATTTCTATCTTAATGGGTGCCAAAGTTACACAAGACCTCTTAATAATATTTTTAATCGCTGTCTAGGTGACCGTAAGTCCAAAAATCAAAAAGGTGTCAGGTATGTGCGATCTTGCGTTCTCGGAGCATTTTGACGCATTTTAGAAATTTCTATCTTAATGGGTGCCAAAGTTACACAAGACCTCTTAATAATATTTTTAATCGCTATCTAGATGACCGTAAGTCCAAAAATCAAAAAGGTGCCAGATATTTGCGATCTGGCGTTCTCGGAGCATTTTGACGCATTTTAGAAATTTCTATCTTAATGGGTGCTAAAGTTACACAAGACCTCTTAATAATATTTTTAATCGCTACCTTGGTGACCGTAAATCCAAAAATCAAAAAGGTGCCAGATATGTGCGATCTGGCGTTCTCGGAGCATTTTGACGCATTTTAGAAATTTCTATCTTAATGGGTGCCAAAGTTACACAAGACCTCTTAATAATATTTTTAATCGATTTCTTAGTGACCGTAAGTCCAAAAATCAAAAATGTGTCAGATATGTGCGATCTGGCGTTCTCGGAGCATTTTGACGCATTTTAGAAATTTCTATCTTAATGGGTGCCAAAGTTACACAAGACCTCTTAATAACATTTTTAATCGCTATCTAGGTGACCGTAAGTCCAAAAATCAAAAAGGTGCCAGATATGTGCGATCTGGCGTTCTCGGAGCATTTTGACGCATTTTAGAAATTTCTATCTTAATGGGTGCCAAAGTTACACAAGACCTCTTAATAATATTTTTAATCGCTATCTTGGTGACCGTAAGTCCAAAAATCAAAAAGGTGTCAGATATGTGCGATCTGGCGTTCTCGGAGCATTTTGACGCATTTTAGAAATTTCTATCTTAATGGGTGCCAAAGTTACACAAGACCTCTTAGTAATATTTTAATCGCTATCTTGGTGACCCTAAGTCCAAAAATCAAAAAGGTGTCAGGTATGTGCGATCTGGCGTTCTCGGAGCATTTTGACGCATTTTAGAAATTTCTATCTTAATGGGTGCCAAAGTTACACAAGACCTCTTAATAATATTTTTAATCGCTATCTAGATGACCGTAGGTCCAAAAATCAAAAAGGTGCCAGATATGTGCGATCTGGCGTTCTCTGAGCATTTTGACGCATTTTAGAAATTTCTATCTTAATGGGTGCCAAAGTTACACAAGACCTCTTAACAATATTTTTAATCGCTATCTTGGTGACCGTAAGTCCAAAAATCAAAAAGGTGCCAGATATGTGCGATCTGGCGTTCTCGGAGCATTTTTACTCATTTTAGAAATTTCTACCTTAATGGGTGCCAAAGTTACACAAGACCTCTTAATAATATTTTTAATCGCTATCTAGGTGACCGTAAGTCCAAAAATCAAAAAGGTGCCAGATATGTGCGATCTGGCGTTCTCGGAGCATTTTGACGCATTTTAGAAATTTCTATCTTAATGGGTGCCAAAGTTACACAAGACCTCTTAATAATATTTTTAATCGCTATCTAGGTGACCGTAAGTCCAAAAATCAAAAAGGTGCCAGATATGTGCGATCTGGCGTTCTCGGAGCATTTTGACGCATTTTAGAAATTTCTATCTTAATGGGTGCCAAAGTTACACAAGACCTCTTAATAATATTTTTAATCGCTATCTTGGTGACCGTAAGTCCAAAAATCAAAAAGGTGCCAGATATGTGCGATCTGGCGTTCTCGGAGCATTTTGACGCATTTTAGAAATTTCTATCTTAATGGGTGCCAAAGTTACACAAGACCTCTTAATAATATTTTTAATCACTTTCTTAGTGACCGTAAGTCCAAAAATCAAAAATGTGTCAGATATGTGCGTTCTGGCGTTCTCGGAGCATTTTGACGCATTTTAGAAATTTCTATCTTAATGGGTGCCAAAGTTACACAAGACCTCTTAATAATATTTTTAATCGCTATCTAGGTGACCGTAAGTCCAAAAATCAAAAAGGTGCCAGATATGTGCGATCTGGCGTTCTCGCAGCATTTTGACGCATTTTAGAAATTTTTATCTTAATGGGTGCCAAAGTTACACAAGACCTCTTAATAATATTTTTAATCGCTATCTTGGTGACCGTAAGTCCAAAAATCAAAAAGGTGCCAGACATGTGCGATCTGGCGTTCTCGGAGCATTTTGACGCATTTTAGAAATTTTTATCGTAATGGGTGCCAAAGTTACACAAGACCTCTTAATAATATTTTTAATCGCTATCTTGGTGACCCCAAGTCCAAAATTCAAAAAGGTGCCAGATATGTGCGATCTGGCGTTCTCGGAGCATTTTGACGCATTTTAGAAGTTTCTATCTTAATGGTTGCCAAAGTTACACAAGACCTCTTAATAATATTTTTAATCGCTATCTTGGTGACCGTAAGTCCAAGAATCAAAAAGGTGCCAGATATGTGCGATCTGGCGTTCTCGGAGCATTTTGACGCATTTTAGAAATTTCTATCTTAATGGGTGCCAAAGTTACACAAGACCTCTTAATAATATTTTTAATCGCTTTCTTAGTGACCGTAAGTCCAAAAATCAAAAAGGTGTGAGATATGTGTATTAAAAGTTATGCGTGATATATTTAAAGCAGTAGTAATAAACCTTTTATTAACGTCTACCTTTTACAGATTATCAATTAAAAAATTATTATATTTGTTTACCTTAACAACATTCAAAAAATGAACAGCTACCTTGATTGGTATTGAAGTCTATAAATAAATTAATATTTCAACACTCCCCCTCAAGACCAATCATGGTTATAAACTTTTGTAATTTTGGTTTTATTAATGGTTTTGTTAACATGTCCGCAATCATTTCTTCTGTTTGACAATATTTCAAATTTATAATATTGTCCTCCTTCTACTATGATAGACATTGTTTTTTGCTAACTTTTGACAACTTTGATTGTCGTTGTATATGATAATTGGTTTTTCTGAATCAAATTTTAATTCCGATAAGAATTTTTTTTTCATATAGTGCCTCTTTGGACGCTTCTGTGAGGCTCATGTATTCTGCTTCTGTGCTTGATAAAGCAACGGTTCTTTGTTTTTTGGTTTCCCACGAAGTTGCTGCATTTGCCATTTTAAAAAGATATCCAGTATACGAACGCCGATCATCTATAGATGATCCCCAATCAGCATCCGTATAACATTCTATTTCTTTTCCTGAAGTTCTATATGTTAATTCCAAATTTATTGTTCCTTTTAAATACGTTAACACTCTTTTTGCAGCAATCCAATGGCTTTCATTGTAATTTGTGTTAAATTGGCTTAAGAAGTTAACGCTAAAAGTAATATCCGGTCTTGTACCAATTGATACATACATTAAACTTCCGATTAAATTTTGATATGGATACTTTTTCATTATTTCTTCATTTTTTACTTTGGGTTTTTCTAAATTTGAATTTGGGTCCATTGGTGTACTAACTGGTTTTGAGTCTTCCATACCAAATCGCTGTAGAATTTCTTTTATATATTTTTTTTGTGAAATTTTAACCGTATTCTCTTCTCGTTAAAATTCAGGATTTTTGTTTTCTTTAAGACTTCTTGAAGGGATTTTTGATTTAAATGTCCTAATTTATATTGCCAATCTTGAATTTTACTTCCATCTTTTATTAAATTTGTTTCTTCTTCCTTTTCAATAAAGTATAAGTCTCCTTTTCTGTCTGCTATTCCAAGTACTTTTCTGTTTCTTTTATTAATTATAAATGCTTTGTTCTTTGTAAATTTAACATTATATCCATGATCTGTAATTTTAGCTACGGATAATAAATTCGTGCGCAAATTGGGTACATATAATGTGTTTTCTAGTCGAACTTGGTCTATTGAAAAATTATTCTTAACATTTATTTTTATTTTGCCAATTCCTTCAACGGACGTTTTTTGGTTATTAGCTAATTTTAATTCTTTTGACGTTTTATATATCTTGTCAAAACTTTCTTTTTCACCAGTCATATGAGATGTACATCCGCTGTCGAGACACCAAATTTGCTTTTTCTTTTCTTCTTCATTTATCATTGCTTCTAATTCTTTAATATATAAGGTTGAATTATTAGACTGTTTGAAGACTTTCTTCTTTTGATTAAAATAACAATCAATTGATTTATGTCCTATTTTTCCACAAATATGACATTTAACCTTGAATGCTTCATTTTTAAATTTATTTTCATTTGGCTTTTGAAAATATCCCTTCTTAAATGTTTTCGGTTTATTAACATATAATACATTTCCTTCGATTTGTTTATTTTCTTTTTCTTCTCTTGCTTCATATTCTTCCAGTATCTTAATTCGCAGTACTTCAGGTTTTGGCAGATCGTCTCTAGTTTCAATAGCAATACGGAAATTTTCGAATTTTTCTGGCAGACTATATAACATGATTATTGTAAGTAGGTCTTCGTTAATTTCTAAATTCATTTCTTTTAGTTTATCTACAGTTTCAAAAAAATTATTTAAATATTCGATTATATTTTCTCCGTCCTTCATTTTTGACAACATCAATTTTTTTAATAGAAATGCCTTTTTAGCAGGTCCGCTTGATTGATGTATTGTTTCTAATTTTTTCCATACTTCATGCGATGATAAACAATATTTTATCTGTTTTAATTCTGTTGGGTCTATTGACAGTATTAAGTCTGATCGTGCTTTACTGTCTTTTATTTCCCATGCCTTTATTTCTTTGATTGATTCATCGTTATCTGGTATTAAACTTGGTTTTTTTAATGTTCCACTTACATACTCCCATGCGTCATTTTTAATTAGTATTGCTTCCATTTGCAACTTCCATGTTTCCCAATTATCCTTTTTAAGAGGATCAATTTTAAAACTTGCAGACATCTTTTCTTTTTAAAAGTTTATTATTATTACTATTACTGTTTTATATCTGGGCCCATAACCTATTAAAAGTTATGCGTGATATATTTAAAGCAGTAGTAATAAACCTTTTATTAACGTCTACCTTTTACAGATTATCAATTAAAAAATTATTATATTTGTTTACCTTAACAACATTCAAAAAATGAACAGCTACCCTGATTGGTATTGAAGTCTATAAATAAATTAATATTTCAACAATGTGCGATATGGCGTTCTCGGAGCATTTTGACGCATTTTAGAAATTTCTATCGTAATGGGTGCCAAAGTTACACAAGACCTCTTAATAATATTTTTAATCGCTATCTTGGTGACCCCAAGTCCAAAAATCAAAAAGGTGTCAGGTATGTGCGATCTGGCGTTCTCGGAGCATTTTGACGCATTTTAGAAATTTCTATCTTAATGGGTGCCAAAGTTGCACAAGACCTCTTAATAATATTTTTAATCGCTATCTAGGTGACCGTAAGTCCAAAAATCAAAAAGGTGCCAGACATGTGCGATCTGGCGTTCTCGGAGCATTTTGACGCATTTTAGAAATTTCTATCGTAATGGGTGCCAAAGTTACACAAGACCTCTTAATAATATTTTTAATCGCTATCTTGGTGACCGTAAGTCCAAAAATCAAAAAGGTGCCAGACTTGTGCGATCTGGCGTTCTTGGAGCATTTTGACGCATTTTAGAAGTTTCTATCTTAATGGGTGCCAAAGTTACACAAGACCTCTTAGTACTATTTTTAATCGCTATCTTGGTGACCGTAAGTCCAAAAATCAAAAAGGTGCCAGATATGTGCGATCTGGCGTTCTCGGAGCATTATGACGCATTTTAGAAATTTCTATCTTAATGGGTGCCAAAGTTAGACAAGACCTCTTAATAATATTCTTAATCGCTATCTTGGTGACCGTAAGTCCAAAAATCAAAAAGGTGCCAGATATGTGCGATCTGGCGTTCTCGGAGCATTATGACGCATTTTAGAAATTTCTATCTTAATGGGTGCCAAAGTTACACAAGACCTCTTAATAATATTTTTAATCGCTATCTTGGTAACCGTAAGTCCAAAAATCAAAAAGGTGCCAGATATGTGCGATCTGGCGTTCTCGGAGCATTTTGACGCATTTTAGAAATTTTTATCTTAATGGGTTCAAAAGTTACACAAGACCTCTTAATAATATTTTTAATCGCTTTCTTAGTGACCGTAAGTCCAAAAATCAAAAAGGTGTCAGATATGTGCGATCTGGCGTTCTCGGAGCATTATGACGCATTTTAGAAATTTCTATCTTAATGGGTGCCAAAGTTACACAAGACCTCTTAATAATATTTTTAATCGCTATCTTGGTAACCGTAAGTCCAAAAATCAAAAAGGTGCCGGATATGTGCGATCTGGTGTTCTCGGAGCATTTTGACGCATTTTAGAAATTTCTATCTTAATGGGTGCCGAAGTTACACAAGACCTCTTAATAATATTTTTAATCGCTATCTTGGTAACCGTAAGTCCAAAAATCAAAAAGGTGCCAGATATGTGCGATCTGGCGTTTTCGGAGCATTTTGACGCATTTTAGAAATTTTTATCTTAATGGTTGCCAAAGTTACACAAGACCTCTTAATATTATTTTTAATCGCTATCTTGGTGACCGTAAGTCCAAGAATCAAAAAGGTGCCAGATATGTGCGATCTGGCGTTCTCGGAGCATTTTGACGCATTTTAGAAATTTCTATCTTAATGTGTGCCAAAGTTACACAAGACCTTTTAATATTTTTAATCGCTTTCTTAGTGACCGTAAGTCCAAAAATCAAAAAGGTGTCAGATATGTGCGATCTGGCGTTCTCGGAGCATTTTGACGCATTTTAGAAATTTCTGTCGTAATGGGTGCCAAAGTTACACAAGACCTCTTAATAATATTTTTAATCGCTATCTTGGTGACCTTAAGTCCAAAAATCAAAAAGGTGTCAGATATGTGCGATCTGGCGTTCTCGGAGCATTTTGACGCATTTTAGAAATTTCTATCTTAACGGGTGCCAAAGTTACACAAGACCTCTTAATAATATTTTTAATCGCTATCTTGGTGACCGTAAGTCCAAAAATCAAAAAGGTGTCAGATATTTGCGATCTGGCGTTCTCGGAGCATTTTGACGCATTTTAGAAATTTCTATCTTAATGGGTGCCAAAGTTAGACAAGACCTCTTAATAATATTTTTAATCGCTATCTTGGTGACCGTAAGTCCAAAAATCAAAAAGGTGCCAGATATGTGCGATCTGGCGTTCTTGGAGCATTTTGACGCATTTTAGAAGTTTCTATCTTAATGGGTGCCAAAGTTACACAAGACCTCTTAGTACTATTTTTAATCGCTATCTTGGTGACCGTAAGTCCAAAAATCAAAAAGGTGCCAGATATGTGCGATCTGGCGTTCTCGGAGCATTATGACGCATTTTAGAAATTTCTATCTTAATGGGTGCCAAAGTTAGACAAGACCTCTTAATAATATTCTTAATCGCTATCTTGGTGACCGTAAGTCCAAAAATCAAAAAGGTGCCAGATATGTGCGATCTGGCGTTCTCGGAGCATTATGACGCATTTTAGAAATTTCTATCTTAATGGGTGCCAAAGTTACACAAGACCTCTTAATAATATTTTTAATCGCTATCTTGGTAACCGTAAGTCCAAAAATCAAAAAGGTGCCAGATATGTGCGATCTGGCGTTCTCGGAGCATTTTGACGCATTTTAGAAATTTTTATCTTAATGGGTGCCAAAGCTACACAAGACCTCTTAATATTATTTTTAATCGCTATCTTGGTGACCGTAAGTCCAAGAATCAAAAAGGTGCCAGATATGTGCGATCTGGCGTTCTCGGAGCATTTTGACGCATTTTAGAAATTTCTATCTTAATGTGTGCCAAAGTTACACAAGACCTCTTAATAATATTTTTAATCGCTTTCTTAGTGACCGTAAGTCCAAAAATCAAAAAGGTGTCAGATATGTGCGATCTGGCGTTCTCGGAGCATTTTGACGCATTTTAGAAATTTCTATCGTAATTGGTGCCAAAGTTACACAAGACCTCTTAATAATATTTTTAATCGCTATCTTGGTGACCCTAAGTCCAAAAATCAAAAAGGTGTCAGATATGTGCGATCTGGCGTTCTCGGAGCATTTTGACGCATTTTAGAAATTTCTATCTTAATGGGTGCCAAAGTTACACAAGACCTCTTAATAATATTTTTAATCGCTATCTTGGTGACCGTAAGTCCAAAAATCAAAAAGGTGCCAGATATGTGCGATCTGGTGTTCTCAGAGCATTTTGACGCATTTTAGAAATTTCTATCTTAATGGATGCCAAAGTTACACAAGACCTCTTAATAATATTTTTAATCGCTAGCTTGGTGACCGTAAGTCCAAGAATCAAAAAGGTGCCAGATATGTGCGATCTGGCGTTCTCGGAGCATTTTGACGCATTTTAGAAATTTCTATCTTAATGGGTGCCAAAGTTACACAAGACCTCTTAATAATATTTTTAATCGCTTTCTTAGTGACCGTAAGTCCAAAAATCAAAACGGTGTCAGATATGTGCGTTCTGGCGTTCTCGGAGCATTTTGACGCATTTTAGAAATTTCTATCGTAATGGGTGCCAAAGTTACACAAGACCTCTTAATAATATTTTTAATCGCTATCTTGGTGACCCTAAGTCCAAAAATCAAAAAGGTGTCAGGTATGTGCGATCTGGCGTTCTCGGACCATTTTGACGCATTTTAGAAATTTCTATCTTAATGGGTGCCAAAGTTACACAAGACCTCTTAATAATATTTTTAATCGCTATCTTGGTGACCGTAAGTCCAAAAATCAAAAAGGTGCCAGATATGTGCGATCTGGTGTTCTCAGAGCATTTTGACGCATTTTAGAAATTTCCATCTTAATGGATGCCAAAGTTACACAAGACCTCTTAATAATATTTTTAATCGCTAGCTTGGTGACCGTAAGTCCAAGAATCAAAAAGGTGCCAGATATGTGCGATCTGGCGTTCTCGGAGCATTTTGACGCATTTTAGAAATTTCTATCTTAATGGGTGCCAAAGTTACACAAGACCTCTTAATAATATTTTTAATCGCTTTCTTAGTGACCGTAAGTCCAAAAATCAAAAAGGTGTCAGATATGTGCGTTCTGGCGTTTTCGGAGCATTTTGACGCATTTTAGAAATTTCTATCGTAATGGGTGCCAAAGTTACACAAGACCTCTTAATAATATTTTTAATCGTTATCTAGGTGACCGTAAGTCCAAAAATCAAAAAGGTGCCAGATATGTGCGATCTGGTATTCTCGGAGCATTTTGACGCATTTTAGAAATTTCTATCTTAATGGGTGCCAAAGTTACACAAGACCTCTTAATAATATTTTTAATCGCTATCTTGGTGACCGTAAGTCCAAAAATCAAAAAGGTGTCAGATATGTGCGATCTGGCGTTCTCGGAGCATTTTGACGCATTTTAGAAATTTCTATCTTAATGGGTGCCAAAGTTACACAAGACCTCTTAATAACATTTTTAATCACTTTCTTAGTGACCGTAAGTCCAAAAATCAAAAAGGTGTCAGATATGTGCGATCTGGCGTTCTCGGAGCATTTTGACGCATTTTAAAAATTTCTATCTTAATGGATGCCAAAGTTACACAAGACCTCTTAATAATATTTTTAATCGCTATCTAGGTGACCGTAAGTCCAAAAGTCAAAAAGGTGCCAGATATGTGCGATCTGGCGTTCTCGGAGCATTTTGACGCATTTTAGAAATTTCTATCTTAATAGGTGTCAAAGTTACACAAGGCCTCTTAATAATATTTTTAATCGCTTTCTTAGTGACCGTAAGTCCAAAAATCAAAAAGGTATCAGGTATGTGCTATCTGGCGTTCTCGGAGCATTTTGACGCATTTTAGAAATTTCTATCTTAATGGGTGCCAAAATTACACAAGACCTCTTAATAATATTTTTAATCGCTATCTAGGTGACCGTAAGTCCAAAAATCAAAAAGGTGCCAGATATGTGCGATCTGGCGTTCTCGGAGCATTTAGACGCATTTTAGAAATTTCTATCTTAATGGGTGCCAAAGTTACACAAGACCTCTTAATAATATTTTTAATCGCTATCTTGGTGACCCTAAGTCCAAAAATCAAAAAGGTGTCAGGTATGTGCGATCTAGCGTTCACGGAGCATTTTGACGCATTTTAGAAATTTCTATCTTAATGGGTGCCAAAGTTAGACAAGACCTCTTAATAATATTTTTAATCGCTATCTTGGTGACCGTAAGTCCAAAAATCAAAAAGGTGTCAGATATGTGCGATCTGGCGTTCTCGGAGCATTTCGACGCATTTTAGAAATTTCTATCTTAATGGGTGCCAAAGTTAGACAAGACCTCTTAATAATATTTTTAATCGCTATCTTGGTGACCGTAAGTCCAAAAATCAAAAAGGTGCCAGATATGTGCGATCTGGCGTTCTCGGAGCATTTTGACGCATTTTAGAAGTTTCTATCTTATTGGGTGCCAAAGTTACACAAGACCTCTTAGTACTATTTGTAATCGCTATCTTGGTGACCGTAAGTCCAAAAATCAAAAAAGTGCCAGATATGTGCGATCTGGCGTTCTCGGAGCATTTTGACGAATTTTAGAAATTTCTGTCGTAATGGGTGCCAAAGTTACACAAGACCTCTTAATAATATTCTTAATCGCTATCTTGGTGACCCTAAGTCCAAAAATCAAAAAGGTGTCAGGTATGTGCGAACTGGCGTTCTCGGAGCATTTTGACGCGCTTAGAAATTTCTATCTTAATGGGTGCCATAGTTACACAAGACCTCTTAATAATATTTTTAATCGCTTTCTTAGTGACCGTAACTCCAAAAGTCAAAAAGGTGCCAGATATGTGCGATCTGGCGTTCTCGGAGCATTTTGACGCATTTAGAAATTTCTATCTTAATGGGTGCCATAGTTACACAAGACCTCTTAATAAAATTTTTAATCGCTATCTTGGTGACCGTAAGTCCAAAAATCAAAAAGGTGTCAGATATGTGCGATCTGGCGTTCTCGGAGCATTTTGACGCATTTTAGAAATTTCTATTTTAATGGGTGCCAAAGTTACACAAGACCTCTTAATAATATTTTTAATCGCTATCTTAGTGACCGTAAGTCCAAACATCAAGAAGGTGTCAGATATGTGCGATCTGGCGTTCTCGGAGCATTTTGACGCATTTTAGAAATTTCTATTTAATGGGTGCCAAAGTTACACAAGACCTCTTAATAATATTTTTAATCGCTATCTAGGTGACCGTAAGTCCAAAAATCAAAAAGGTGCCAGATATGTGCGATCTGGCGTTCTCGGAGCATTTTGACGCATTTTAGAAATTTCTATCTTAATGGGTGCCAAAGTTACACAAGACCTCTTAATAATATTTTTAATCGCTTTCTTAGTGACCGTAAGTCCAAAAATTAAAAAGGTGTCAGATATGTGCGATATGTGCGATATGTGCGATCTGGCGTTCTCGGAGCATTATGACGCATTTTAGAAATTTCTATCTTAATGGGTGTCAAAGTTACACAAGACCTCTTAATAATATTTTTAATCGCTATCTTGGTGACCGTAAGTCCAAAAATCAAAAAGGTGCCAGATATGTGCGATCTGGCGTTCTCGGAGCATTTTGACGCATTTTAGAAATTTCTATCTTAATGGGTGCCAATGTTACACAAGACCTCTTAATAATATTTTTAATCACTTTCTTAGTGACCGTAAGTCCAAAAATCAAAAAGGTGTCAGATATGTGCGATCTGGCGTTCTCGGAGCATTTTGACGCATTTAGAAATTTCTATCTTAATGGGTGCCATAGTTACACAAGACCTCTTAATAATACTTTTAATCGCTATCTAGGTGACCGTAACTCCAAAAGTCAAAAAGGTGCCAGATATGTGCGATCTGGCGTTCTCGGAGCATTTTGACGCATTTAGAAATTTCTATCTTAATGGGTGCCATAGTTACACAAGACCTCTTAATAATATTTTTAATCGCTATCTAGGTGACCGTAAGTCCAAAAATCAAAAAGGTGCCAGATATGTGCGATCTGGCGTTCTCGGAGCATTTAGACGCATTTTAGAAATTTCTATCTTAATGGGTGCCAAAGTTACACAAGACCTCTTAATAATATTTTTAATCGCTATCTTGGTGACCCTAAGTCCAAAAATCAAAAAGGTGTCAGGTATGTGCTATCTAGCGTTCACGGAGCATTTTGACGCATTTTAAAAATTTCTATCTTAATGGGTGCCAAAGTTACACAAGACCTCTTAATAATATTTTTAATCACTATCTTGGTGACCGTAAGTCCAAAAATCAAAAAGGTGTCAGATATGTGCGATCTGGCGTTCTCGGAGCATTTTGACGCATTTTAGAAATTTCTATCTTAATGGGTGCCAAAGTTACACAAGACCTCTTAATAATATTTTTAATCGCTATCTTGGTGACCGTAAGTCCAAAAATCAAAAAGGTGCCAGATATGTGCGATCTGGCGTTCTCGGAGCATTTTGACGCATTTTATAAATTTCTATCTGAATGAGTGCCAAAGTTACACAAGACGTCTTAATACTATTTTTAATCGCTATCTAAGTGACCGTAAGTCCAAAAATCAAAAAGGTGTCAGATATGTGCGATCTGGCGTTCTCGGAGCATTTTGACGCATTTTAGAAATTTCTATTTAATGGGTGCCAAAGTTACACAAGATCTCCAAATTATAATATTTAATCGCTATCTAGGTGACCGTAAGTCCAAAAATCAAAAAGGTGCCAGATATGTGCGATCTGGCGTTCTCGGAACATTTTGACGCATTTTAGAAATTTCTATCTTAATGAGTGCAAAAGTTACACAAGACGTCTTAATACTATTTTTAATCGCTATCTAAGTGACCGTAGGTCCAAAAATCAAAAAGGTGTCAGATATGTGCGATCTGGCGTTCTCGGAGCATTTTGACGCATTTTAGAAATTTCTATTTAATGGGTACCAAAGTTACACAAGACCTCTTAATAATATTTTTAATCGCTATCTTGGTGACCGTAAGTCCAAAAATCAAAAAGGTGTCAGATATGTGCGATCTGGCGTTGTCGGAGCATTTTGACGCATTTTAGAAATTTCTATCTTAATGGATGCCAAAGATACACAAGACCTCTTAATAATATTTTTAATCACTATCTTGGTGACCGTAAGTCCAAAAATCAAAAAGGTGTCAGATATGTGCGATCTGGCGTTCTCGGAGCATTTTGACGCATTTTAGAAATTTCTATCTTAATGGGTGCCAAAGTTACACAAAACCTCTTAATAATATTTTTAATCGCTATCTTGGTGACCGTAAGTCCAAAAATCAAAAAGGTGCCAGATATGTGCGATCTGGCGTTCTCGGAGCATTTTGACGCATTTTAGAAATTTCTATCTTAATGGGTGCCAAAATTACACAAGACCTCTTAATAATATTTTTAATCGCTATCTAGGTGACCGTAAGTCCAAAAATCAAAAAGGTGCCAGGTATGTGCGATCTGGCGTTCTCGGAGCATTTAGACGCATTTTAGAAATTTCTATCTTAATGGGTGCCAAAGTTACACAAGACCTCTTAATAATATTTTTAATCGCTATCTTGGTGACCCTAAGTCCAAAAATCAAAAAGGTGTCAGGTATGTGCGATCTAGCGTTCACGGAGCATTTTGACGCATTTTAGAAATTTCTATCTTAATGGGTGCCAAAGTTAGACAAGACCTCTTAATAATATTTTTAATCGCTATCTTGGTGACCGTAAGTCCAAAAATCAAAAAAGTGCCAGATATGTGCGATCTGGCGTTCTCGGAGCATTTTGACGAATTTTAGAAATTTCTGTCGTAATGGGTGCCAAAGTTACACAAGACCTCTTAATAATATTCTTAATCGCTATCTTGGTGACCCTAAGTCCAAAAATCAAAAAGGTGTCAGATATGTGCGATCTGGCGTCCTCGGAGCATTTTGACGCATTTTAGAAATTTCTATCTTAATGGGTGCCAAAGTTACACAAGACCTCTTAATAATATTTTTAATCGCTATCTTGGTGACCGTAAGTCCAAAAATCAAAAAGGTGTCAGATATGTGCGATCTGGCGTTCTCGGAGCATTTTGACGCATTTTAGAAATTTCTATCTTAATGGGTGCCAAAGTTAGACAAGACCACTTAATAATATTTTTAATCGCTATCTTGGTGACCGTAAGTCCAAAAATCAAAAAGGTGCCAGATATGTGCGATCTGGCGTTCTCGGAGCATTTTGACGCATTTTAGAAGTTTCTATCTTAATGGGTGCCAAAGTTACACAAGACCTCTTAGTACTATTTTTAATCGCTATCTTGGTGAACGTAAGTCCAAAAATCAAAAAGGTGCCAGATATGTGCGATCTGGCGTTCTCGGAGCATTTTGACGCATTTTAGAAATTTCTATCTTAATGGGTGCCAATGTTACACAAGACCTCTTAATAATATTTTTAATCACTTTCTTAGTGACCGTAAGTCCAAAAATCAAAAAGGTGTCAGATATGTGCGATCTGGCGTTCTCGGAGCATTTTGACGCATTTAGAAATTTCTATCTTAATGGGTGCCATAGTTACACAAGACCTCTTAATAATACTTTTAATCGCTATCTAGGTGACCGTAAGTCCAAAAGTCAAAAAGGTGCCAGATATGTGCGATCTGGCGTTCTCGGAGCATTTTGACGCATTTAGAAATTTCTATCTTAATGGGTGCCATAGTTACACAAGACCTCTTAATAATATTTTTAATCGCTATCTAGGTGACCGTAAGTCCAAAAATCAAAAAGGTGCCAGATATGTGCGATCTGGCGTTCTCGGAGCATTTAGACGCATTTTAGAAATTTCTATCTTAATGGGTGCCAAAGTTACACAAGACCTCTTAATAATATTTTTAATCGCTATCCTGGTGACCCTAAGTCCAAAAATCAAAAAGGTGTCAGGTATGTGCTATCTAGCGTTCACGGAGCATTTTGACGCATTTTAAAAATTTCTATCTTAATGGGTGCCAAAGTTACACAAGACCTCTTAATAATATTTTTAATCACTATCTTGGTGACCGTAAGTCCAAAAATCAAAAAGGTGTCAGATATGTGCGATCTGGCGTTCTCGGAGCATTTTGACGCATTTTAGAAATTTCTATCTTATTGGGTGCCAAAGTTACACAAGACCTCTTAATAATATTTTTAATCGCTATCTTGGTGACCGTAAGTCCAAAAATCAAAAAGGTGCCAGATATGTGCGATCTGGCGTTCTCGGAGCATTTTGACGCATTTTAGAAATTTCTATCTTAATGGGTGCCAAAGTTACACAAGACCTCTTAATAATATTTTTAATCGCTATCTTGGTGACCGTAAGTCCAAAAATCAAAAAGGTGCCAGATATGTGCGATCTGGCGTTCTCGGAGCATTTTGACGCATTTTATAAATTTCTATCTGAATGAGTGCCAAAGTTACACAAGACGTCTTAATACTATTTTTAATCGCTATCTAAGTGACCGTAAGTCCAAAAATCAAAAAGGTGTCAGATATGTGCGATCTGGCGTTCTCGGAGCATTTTGACGCATTTTAGAAATTTCTATTTAATGGGTGCCAAAGTTACACAAGATCTCCAAATTATAATATTTAATCGCTATCTAGGTGACCGTAAGTCCAAAAATCAAAAAGGTGCCAGATATGTGCGATCTGGCGTTCTCGGAACATTTTGACGCATTTTAGAAATTTCTATCTTAATGAGTGCAAAAGTTACACAAGACGTCTTAATACTATTTTTAATCGCTATCTAAGTGACCGTAGGTCCAAAAATCAAAAAGGTGTCAGATATGTGCGATCTGGCGTTCTCGGAGCATTTTGACGCATTTTAGAAATTTCTATTTAATGGGTACCAAAGTTACACAAGACCTCTTAATAATATTTTTAATCGCTATCTTGGTGACCGTAAGTCCAAAAATCAAAAAGGTGTCAGATATGTGCGATCTGGCGTTGTCGGAGCATTTTGACGCATTTTAGAAATTTCTATCTTAATGGATGCCAAAGATACACAAAACCTCTTAATAATATTTTTAATCGCTATCTTGGTGACCGTAAGTCCAAAAATCAAAAAGGTGCCAGATATGTGCGATCTGGCGTTCTCGGAGCATTTTGACGCATTTTAGAAATTTCTATCTTAATGGGTGCCAAAATTACACAAGACCTCTTAATAATATTTTTAATCGCTATCTAGGTGACCGTAAGTCCAAAAATCAAAAAGGTGCCAGGTATGTGCGATCTGGCGTTCTCGGAGCATTTAGACGCATTTTAGAAATTTCTATCTTAATGGGTGCCAAAGTTACACAAGACCTCTTAATAATATTTTTAATCGCTATCTTGGTGACCCTAAGTCCAAAAATCAAAAAGGTGTCAGGTATGTGCGATCTAGCGTTCACGGAGCATTTTGACGCATTTTAGAAATTTCTATCTTAATGGGTGCCAAAGTTAGACAAGACCTCTTAATAATATTTTTAATCGCTATCTTGGTGACCGTAAGTCCAAAAATCAAAAAAGTGCCAGATATGTGCGATCTGGCGTTCTCGGAGCATTTTGACGAATTTTAGAAATTTCTGTCGTAATGGGTGCCAAAGTTACACAAGACCTCTTAATAATATTCTTAATCGCTATCTTGGTGACCCTAAGTCCAAAAATCAAAAAGGTGTCAGATATGTGCGATCTGGCGTCCTCGGAGCATTTTGACGCATTTTAGAAATTTCTATCTTAATGGGTGCCAAAGTTACACAAGACCTCTTAATAATATTTTTAATCGCTATCTTGGTGACCGTAAGTCCAAAAATCAAAAAGGTGTCAGATATGTGCGATCTGGCGTTCTCGGAGCATTTTGACGCATTTTAGAAATTTCTATCTTAATGGGTGCCAAAGTTAGACAAGACCACTTAATAATATTTTTAATCGCTATCTTGGTGACCGTAAGTCCAAAAATCAAAAAGGTGCCAGATATGTGCGATCTGGCGTTCTCGGAGCATTTTGACGCATTTTAGAAGTTTCTATCTTAATGGGTGCCAAAGTTACACAAGACCTCTTAGTACTATTTTTAATCGCTATCTTGGTGAACGTAAGTCCAAAAATCAAAAAGGTGCCAGATATGTGCGATCTGGCGTTCTCGGAGCATTTTGACGCATTTTAGAAATTTCTATCTTAATGGGTGCCAATGTTACACAAGACCTCTTAATAATATTTTTAATCACTTTCTTAGTGACCGTAAGTCCAAAAATCAAAAAGGTGTCAGATATGTGCGATCTGGCGTTCTCGGAGCATTTTGACGCATTTAGAAATTTCTATCTTAATGGGTGCCATAGTTACACAAGACCTCTTAATAATACTTTTAATCGCTATCTAGGTGACCGTAAGTCCAAAAGTCAAAAAGGTGCCAGATATGTGCGATCTGGCGTTCTCGGAGCATTTTGACGCATTTAGAAATTTCTATCTTAATGGGTGCCATAGTTACACAAGACCTCTTAATAATATTTTTAATCGCTATCTAGGTGACCGTAAGTCCAAAAATCAAAAAGGTGCCAGATATGTGCGATCTGGCGTTCTCGGAGCATTTAGACGCATTTTAGAAATTTCTATCTTAATGGGTGCCAAAGTTACACAAGACCTCTTAATAATATTTTTAATCGCTATCCTGGTGACCCTAAGTCCAAAAATCAAAAAGGTGTCAGGTATGTGCTATCTAGCGTTCACGGAGCATTTTGACGCATTTTAAAAATTTCTATCTTAATGGGTGCCAAAGTTACACAAGACCTCTTAATAATATTTTTAATCACTATCTTGGTGACCGTAAGTCCAAAAATCAAAAAGGTGTCAGATATGTGCGATCTGGCGTTCTCGGAGCATTTTGACGCATTTTAGAAATTTCTATCTTATTGGGTGCCAAAGTTACACAAGACCTCTTAATAATATTTTTAATCGCTATCTTGGTGACCGTAAGTCCAAAAATCAAAAAGGTGCCAGATATGTGCGATCTGGCGTTCTCGGAGCATTTTGACGCATTTTATAAATTTCTATCTGAATGAGTGCCAAAGTTACACAAGACGTCTTAATACTATTTTTAATCGCTATCTAAGTGACCGTAAGTCCAAAAATCAAAAAGGTGTCAGATATGTGCGATCTGGCGTTCTCGGAGCATTTTGACGCATTTTAGAAATTTCTATTTAATGGGTGCCAAAGTTACACAAGATCTCCAAATTATAATATTTAATCGCTATCTAGGTGACCGTAAGTCCAAAAATCAAAAAGGTGCCAGATATGTGCGATCTGGCGTTCTCGGAACATTTTGACGCATTTTAGAAATTTCTATCTTAATGAGTGCAAAAGTTACACAAGACGTCTTAATACTATTTTTAATCGCTATCTAAGTGACCGTAGGTCCAAAAATCAAAAAGGTGTCAGATATGTGCGATCTGGCGTTCTCGGAGCATTTTGACGCATTTTAGAAATTTCTATTTAATGGGTACCAAAGTTACACAAGACCTCTTAATAATATTTTTAATCGCTATCTTGGTGACCGTAAGTCCAAAAATCAAAAAGGTGTCAGATATGTGCGATCTGGCGTTGTCGGAGCATTTTGACGCATTTTAGAAATTTCTATCTTAATGGATGCCAAAGATACACAAGACCTCTTAATAATATTTTTAATCACTATCTTGGTGACCGTAAGTCCAAAAATCAAAAAGGTGTCAGATATGTGCGATCTGGCGTTCTCGGAGCATTTTGACGCATTTTAGAAATTTCTATCTTAATGGGTGCCAAAGTTACACAAAACCTCTTAATAATATTTTTAATCGCTATCTTGGTGACCGTAAGTCCAAAAATCAAAAAGGTGCCAGATATGTGCGATCTGGCGTTCTCGGAGCATTTTGACGCATTTTAGAAATTTCTATTTTAATGGGTGCCAAAGCTACACAAGACCTCTTAATAATATTTTTAATCGCTATCTTAGTGACCGTAAGTCCAAACATCAAAAAGGTGTCAGATATGTGCGATCTGGCGTTCTCGGAGCATTTTGACGCATTTTAGAAATTTCTGTCTTAATGGGTGCCAAAGTTACACAAGACCTCTTAATAATATTTTTAATCGCTATCTAGGTGACCGAAAGTGTAAAAATCAAAAAGGTGCCAGATTTGTGCGATCTGGCGTTCTCGGAGCATTTTGACGCATTTTAGAAATTTCTATTTTAATGGGTGCCAAAGTTACCAAGACCACTTAATAATATTTTTAATCGCTATCTTAGTGACCGTAAGTCCAAACATCAAAAAGGTGTCAGATATGTGCGATCTGGCGTTCTCGGAGCATTTTGACGCATTTTAGAAATTTCTGTCTTAATGGGTGCCAAAGTTACACAAGACCTCTTAATAATATTTTTAATCGCTATCTTGGTGACCGTAAGTCCTAAAATCAAAAAGGTGTCAGATATGTGCGATCTGGCGTTCTCGGAGCATTTTGACGCATTTTAGAAATTTCTATTTTAATGGGTGCCAAAGTTACACAAGACCTCTTAATAATATTTTTAATCGCTATCTTAGTGACCGTAAGTCCAAACATCAAAAAGGTGTCAGATATGTGCGATCTGGCGTTCTCGGAGCATTTTGACGCATTTTAGAAATTTCTGTCTTAATGGGTGCCAAAGTTACACAAGACCTCTTAATAATATTTTTAATCGCTATCTAGGTGACCGAAAGTGTAAAAATCAAAAAGGTGCCAGATTTGTGCGATCTGGCGTTCTCGGAGCATTTTGACGCATTTTAGAAATTTCTATTTTAATGGGTGCCAAAGTTACACAAGACCTCTAAATAATATTTTTAATCGCTATCTTGGTGACCGTAAGTCCAAAAATCAAAAAGGTGCCAGATATGTGCGATCTGGCGTTCTCGGAGCATTTTGACGCATTTTAGAAATTTCTATCTTAATGAGTGCCAAAGTTACACAAGACGTCTTAATACTATTTTTAATCGCTATCTAAGTGACCGTAGGTCCAAAAATCAAAAAGGTGTCAGATATGTGCGATCTGGCGTTCTCGGAGCATTTTGACGCGTTTTAGAAATTTCTATTTAATGGGTACCAAAGTTACACAAGACCTCTTAATAATATTTTTAATCGCTATCTTGGTGACCGTAAGTCCAAAAATCAAAAAGGTGCCAGATATGTGCGATCTGGCGTTCTCGGAGCATTTTGACGCATTTTATAAATTTCTATCTGAATGAGTGCCAAAGTTACACAAGACGTCTTAATACTATTTTTAATCGCTATCTTGGTGACCGTAAGTCCAAAAATCAAAAAGGTGTCAGATATGTGCGATCTGGCGTTCTCGGAGCATTTTGACGCATTTTAGAAATTTCTATTTTAATGGATGCCAAAGTTACACAAGACCTCTTAATAATATTTTTAATCGCTATCTTGGTGACCGTAAGTCCAAAAATCAAAAAGGTGCCAGATATGTGCGATCTGGCGTTCTCGGAGAATTTTGACGCATTTTAGAAATTTCTATCTTAATGGGTGTCAAAGTTACACAAGACCTCTAAATAATATTTTTAATCGCTATCTTGGTGACCGTAAGTCCAAAAATCAAAAAGGTGCCAGATATGTGCGATCTGGCGTTCTCGGAGCATTTTGACGCATTTTAGAAATTTCTATCTTAATGAGTGCCAAAGTTACACAAGACGTCTTAATACTATTTTTAATCGCTATCTAAGTGACCGTAGGTCCAAAAATCAAAAAAGGTGTCAGATATGTGCGATCTGGCGTTCTCGTAGCATTTTGAAGCGTTTTAGAAATTTCTATTTAATGGGTACCAAAGTTACACAAGACCTCTTAATAATATTTTTAATCGCTATCTAGGTGACCGTAAGTCCAAAAATCAAAAAGGTGTCAGATATGTGCGATCTGGCGTTCTCGGAGCATTTTGACGCATTTTAGAAATTTCTATCTTAATGAGTGCCAAAGTTACACAAGACGTCTTAATACCATTTTTAATCGCTATCTAAGTGACCGTAAGTCCAAAAATCAAAAAGGTGTCAGATATGTGCGATCTGGCGTTCTCGGAGCATTTTGACGCATTTTAGAAATTTCTATTTTAATGAATGCCAAAGTTACACAAGACCTCTTAATAATATTTTTAATCGCTATCTTGGTGACCGTAAGTCCAAAAATCAAAAAGGTGCCAGATATGTGCGATCTGGCGTTCTCGGAGAATTTTGACGCATTTTAGAAATTTCTATCTTAATGGGTGCCAAAGTTACACAAGACCTCTAAATAATATTTTTAATCGCTATCTTGGTGACCGTAAGTCCTAAAATCAAAAAGGTGTCAGATATGTGCGATCTGGCGTTCTCGGAGCATTTTGACGCATTTTAGAAATTTCTATTTTAATGGGTGCCAAAGCTACACAAGACCTCTTAATAATATTTTTAATCGCTATCTTAGTGACCGTAAGTCCAAACATCAAAAAGGTGTCAGATATGTGCGATCTGGCGTTCTCGGAGCATTTTGACGCATTTTAGAAATTTCTGTCTTAATGGGTGCCAAAGTTACACAAGACCTCTTAATAATATTTTTAATCGCTATCTTGGTGACCGTAAGTCCTAAAATCAAAAAGGTGTCAGATATGTGCGATCTGGCGTTCTCGGAGCATTTTGACGCATTTTAGAAATTTCTATTTTAATGGGTGCCAAAGTTACACAAGACCTCTTAATAATATTTTTAATCGCTATCTTAGTGTCCGTAAGTCCAAACATCAAAAAGGTGTCAGATATGTGCGATCTGGCGTTCTCGGAGCATTTTGACGCATTTTAGAAATTTCTGTCTTAATGGGTGCCAAAGTTACACAAGACCTCTTAATAATATTTTTAATCGCTATCTAGGTGACCGAAAGTCCAAAAATCAAAAAGGTGCCAGATTTGTGCGATCTGGCGTTCTCGGAGCATTTTGACGCATTTTAGAAATTTCTATTTTAATGGGTGCCAAAGTTACACAAGACCTCTAAATAATATTTTTAATCGCTATCTAGGTGACCGAAAGTCCAAAAATCAAAAAGGTGCCAGATTTGTGCGATCTGGCGTTCTCGGAGCATTTTGACGCATTTTAGAAATTTCTATCTTAATGAGTGCCAAAGTTACACAAGACGTCTTAATACTATTTTTAATCGCTATCTAAGTGACCGTAGGTCCAAAAACCAAAAAAGGTGTCAGATATGTGCGATCTGGCGTTCTCGGAGCATTTTGACGCGTTTTAGAAATTTCTATTTAATGGGTACCAAAGTTACACAAGACCTCTTAATAATATTTTTAATCGCTATCTTGGTGACCGTAAGTCCAAAAATCAAAAAGGTGCCAGATATGTGCGATCTGGCGTTCTCGGAGCATTTTGACGCATTTTATAAATTTCTATCTGAATGAGTGCCAAAGTTACACAAGACGTCTTAATACTATTTTTAATCGCTATCTTGGTGACCGTAAGTCCAAAAATCAAAAAGGTGTCAGATATGTGCGATCTGGCGTTCTCGGAGCATTTTGACGCATTTTAGAAATTTCTATTTTAATGGATGCCAAAGTTACACAAGACCTCTTAATAATATTTTTAATCGCTATCTTGGTGACCGTAAGTCCAAAAATCAAAAAGGTGCCAGATATGTGCGATCTGGCGTTCTCGGAGAATTTTGACGCATTTTAGAAGTTTCTATCTTAATGGGTGCCAAAGTTACACAAGACCTCTAAATAATATTTTTAATCGCTATCTTGGTGACCGTAAGTCCAAAAATCAAAAAGGTGCCAGATATGTGCGATCTGGCGTTCTCGGAGCATTTTGACGCATTTTAGAAATTTCTATCTTAATGAGTGCCAAAGTTACACAAGACGTCTTAATACCATTTTTAATCGCTATCTAAGTGACCGTAAGTCCAAAAATCAAAAAGGTGTCAGATATGTGCGATCTGGCGTTCTCGGAGCATTTTGACGCATTTTAGAAATTTCTATTTAATGGGTGCCAAAGTTACACAAGACCTCTTAATAATATTTTTAATCGCTATCTTGGTGACCGTAAGTCCAAAAATCAAAAAGGTGTCAGATATGTGCGATCTGGCGTTCTCTGAGCATTTTGACGCATTTTAGAAATTTCTATTTTAATGGATGCCAAAGTTACACAAGACCTCTTAATAATATTTTTAATCGCTATCTTGGTGACCGTAAGTCCAAAAATCAAAAAGGTGCCAGATATGTGCGATCTGGCGTTCTCGGAGAATTTTGACGCATTTTAGAAATTTCTATCTTAATGGGTGCCAAAGTTACACAAGACGTCTTAATACTATTTTTAATCGCTATCTAAGTGGCCGTAAGTCCAAAAATCAAAAAGTTGTCAGATATGTGCGATCTGGCGTTCTCGGAGCATTTTGACGCATTTTAGAAATTTCTATTTAATGGGTGCCAAAGTTACACAAGACCTCTTAATAATATTTTTAATCGCTATCTAAGTGGCCGTAAGTCCAAAAATCAAAAAGGTGTCAGATATGTGCGATCTGGCGTTCTCGGAGCATTTTGACGCATTTTAGAAATTTCTATTTAATGGGTGCCAAAGTTACACAAGACCTCTTAATAATATTTTTAATCGCTATCTTGGTGACCGTAAGTCCAAAAATCAAAAAGGTGTCAGATATGTGCGATCTGGCGTTCTCGGAGCATTTTGACGCATTTTATAAATTTCTATCTGAATGAGTGCCAAAGTTACACAAGACGTCTTAATACTATTTTTAATCGCTATCTTGGTGACCGTAAGTCCAAAAATCAAAAAGGTGTCAGATATGTGCGATCTGGCGTTCTCGGAGCATTTTGACGCATTTTAGAAATTTCTATTTTAATGGGTGCCAAAGCTACACAAGACCTCTTAATAATATTTTTAATCGCTATCTTAGTGACCGTAAGTCCAAACATCAAAAAGGTGTCAGATATGTGCGATCTGGCGTTCTCGGAGCATTTTGACGCATTTTAGAAATTTCTGTCTTAATGGGTGCCAAAGTTACACAAGACCTCTTAATAATATTTTTAATCGCTATCTTGGTGACCGTAAGTCCTAAAATCAAAAAGGTGTCAGATATGTGCGATCTGGCGTTCTCGGAGCATTTTGACGCATTTTAGAAATTTCTATTTTAATGGGTGCCAAAGTTACACAAGACCTCTTAATAATATTTTTAATCGCTATCTTAGTGTCCGTAAGTCCAAACATCAAAAAGGTGTCAGATATGTGCGATCTGGCGTTCTCGGAGCATTTTGACGCATTTTAGAAATTTCTGTCTTAATGGGTGCCAAAGTTACACAAGACCTCTTAATAATATTTTTAATCGCTATCTAGGTGACCGAAAGTCCAAAAATCAAAAAGGTGCCAGATTTGTGCGATCTGGCGTTCTCGGAGCATTTTGACGCATTTTAGAAATTTCTATTTTAATGGGTGCCAAAGTTACACAAGACCTCTAAATAATATTTTTAATCGCTATCTTGGTGACCGTAAGTCCAAAAATCAAAAAGGTGCCAGATATGTGCGATCTGGCGTTCTCGGAGCATTTTGACGCATTTTAGAAATTTCTATCTTAATGAGTGCCAAAGTTACACAAGACGTCTTAATACTATTTTTAATCGCTATCTAAGTGACCGTAGGTCCAAAAACCAAAAAAGGTGTCAGATATGTGCGATCTGGCGTTCTCGGAGCATTTTGACGCATTTTAGAAATTTCTGTCTTAATGGGTGCCAAAGTTACACAAGACCTCTTAATAATATTTTTAATCGCTATCTTGGTGACCGTAAGTCCTAAAATCAAAAAGGTGTCAGATATGTGCGATCTGGCGTTCTCGGAGCATTTTGACGCATTTTAGAAATTTCTATTTTAATGGGTGCCAAAGTTACACAAGACCTCTTAATAATATTTTTAATCGCTATCTTAGTGTCCGTAAGTCCAAACATCAAAAAGGTGTCAGATATGTGCGATCTGGCGTTCTCGGAGCATTTTGACGCATTTTAGAAATTTCTGTCTTAATGGGTGCCAAAGTTACACAAGACCTCTTAATAATATTTTTAATCGCTATCTAGGTGACCGAAAGTCCAAAAATCAAAAAGGTGCCAGATTTGTGCGATCTGGCGTTCTCGGAGCATTTTGACGCATTTTAGAAATTTCTATTTTAATGGGTGCCAAAGTTACACAAGACCTCTAAATAATATTTTTAATCGCTATCTTGGTGACCGTAAGTCCAAAAATCAAAAAGGTGCCAGATATGTGCGATCTGGCGTTCTCGGAGCATTTTGACGCATTTTAGAAATTTCTATCTTAATGAGTGCCAAAGTTACACAAGACGTCTTAATACTATTTTTAATCGCTATCTAAGTGACCGTAGGTCCAAAAACCAAAAAAGGTGTCAGATATGTGCGATCTGGCGTTCTCGGAGCATTTTGACGCGTTTTAGAAATTTCTATTTAATGGGTACCAAAGTTACACAAGACCTCTTAATAATATTTTTAATCGCTATCTTGGTGACCGTAAGTCCAAAAATCAAAAAGGTGCCAGATATGTGCGATCTGGCGTTCTCGGAGCATTTTGACGCATTTTATAAATTTCTATCTGAATGAGTGCCAAAGTTACACAAGACGTCTTAATACTATTTTTAATCGCTATCTTGGTGACCGTAAGTCCAAAAATCAAAAAGGTGTCAGATATGTGCGATCTGGCGTTCTCGGAGCATTTTGACGCATTTTAGAAATTTCTATTTTAATGGATGCCAAAGTTACACAAGACCTCTTAATAATATTTTTAATCGCTATCTTGGTGACCGTAAGTCCAAAAATCAAAAAGGTGCCAGATAGAGTCCGGAATTTTATGCACAAAATTTATGCAAAATATGCGCATATATATGTACTAAATATAAGAAAATATGCAAATTTCATATAAAAATATGCAAAATGTATGTAAAAATATGCATAATTTATGTAAAAATATGCATGCATTTTATACTACTGTTAAAATAGTATATTAATTTTATTATAAAGGGTTTTTCATTAAGAGCGACGCATTTTGTTTTTAACATTTCTCGATTAGGAGTGAAGATGGCTTCGCAATTCTGTTACATTTTGAAACGTCAGTCTATGCCATTTAATCATGGAAAGATACTCATCATGGAAAGCTCTTAATGAAGAACCCTTTATATAAAGTTGGTATTTTAATAGGTTCAATTCAAACTAACATCTCAAGATTTAAAAGCTCTATTTTATTAAAAAAAAACAACTAAATAAAATATATTTATAGACAGGCGATTACAAACTTCAGCATACTTAAAAATCGATATATATATAAAAATAATTAAATGCCTGCAGTAATGTTATAGTTTACAATTATATATTTTTCAATATTTTCAACTAAGAAGTTACGTCGTCTATCAGACAGTATCTGTTTGTACCTTGAGAAACTCCTCTCCACATCTACAGATGTTATGGGTGCATATTTAAATTTACTAATTAAATTTGGTTCAATATTAATCTGATCGCTTAAATATCCACCAATTATTTTAGCAGTCTTTGATAACAATATATAACCATGATTTTTTTCTAATACTTCATAAAACTTTTTATTAATAATTTGGCCTACTTTACCATTTACTTTTTTAACGCCAGTCTGAAATTCCTCTATTAATCCAACAGACTCATTTAATGGCATTCCTTGCGTTTCCAAATTTAAAATAATTCTACTTACAAACTCATAATTACTTTGAATAAACGCTAATTCAGCACCTAATGTCTCTTTTTTAAATAGTGCTTGACATTTTTTAATCGCTTGATTATTTACCTCTTCCAAATCCATGATTAATTCCTTTATAGATGTAAAATGTAGGGCATAAAATGTTGCAGCATTTAACCAAGTACCCCACCTTGTAATGACAGGCTCTGGTGGTAGATTAACATTAGGCAATTTTTCCTTATATAATTGGATTCTGAGGGGAGACTTCAAAAATATTTTTTTTACATTGCCAATTAACGCATTTACGTCTGGAAATTGATTCCTAATTTCCTCTGCTACTCTATTCAAACCATGAGCTAAGCACGTCACATGAATTAAATTGGGGTACAACATTTTAAGTTGTTGACCTGCTTTAACCATATATGTGGCAGCATCCGAAAGCAAAAGCAAAATTTTTTCAGTTGGTACAATTTCCGGACGAAAAAAATTCATTAACGCTTCATTTACGAAACGTAAAATTGTAAGATGGTTAGTTTTGTCTAATTGTTTGCAAGCAATTAAATATGATTTGCCACCAAATGAACTACTTAAAACACCTATAAGCAAGTTCGCAATATATCTTCCACAGCAATCGGTAGTTTCGTCAACTATTAAATATACGTAGTGGTTTTTGACTACTTCTTTGATAGACCTAATTATTTTAATATACTCCTCATTTACGTAGCCCTTGCGCAAAGTACTTTCGTCCGGTACAGTACGCCCACAATACAGTTCTAAAAATTTTTTTAATTCAGGATTTTGTAATTTTTGAAATGAAATGTTGGCCGCCAAGAAGGCTGCATAATCCTGCATTAAATATTTGCTGCTCATTTTTGGTTGTTTCCGGTTGAATAGCTTGCTTAAAAGATTGTTGAGCCATTTTAGTTTGACTCAGTTGGTGAGTTTTTTTCTTATGTAAATCGGTAGCAACGTGTTGCGTGATCTGAGATTTGCGGTCACAAGCAACCTGCAACAAGAGCTTAAGAGTAAGAAACAAACATTTTGGAATCGACTTTAGCCATACAAAGTTAATTTAATATAAGACCCATGGAATAAAACAGATTAAGAAAAGTATTAAAAATTATAACAACAATCTTAAGGATGACTTAAATAAAAGTGTCATTGGTGTAAATAATGGAAACGTTCTTCAGCTCTTTAATTGGTCGGTGGTTATAGCAGCACGTTTCCATTATTTACTCCCGTAACTGCAATTCAAACTTGTAGAACAGATTATTATTTCAATCTAGACTCTATAAGGTGTAATTATTAGTTTAAATTGATAATTTTTAAATTTACATTGAAAAATATGACAAACATAAACTTACCGTTTTACCGCATGCTTTACAAAACACATTTTCTTCTTGTAGAATAAGTTCAGGAATTGCTTTTATCCAAGACAACACCAAATAATTTTTCACCTTCGGCATATTTGAAATACTTAAAAATTTGTACGTAAAGCAAAAACACATAAGAGATCTGAACAGCTTCAGAACGACTCTTAGAATAATGTGTTTTCAAATAAATTTAACTTCGTGGATACCACTTTTTATTTTAGACGCTAACTACATCCAGATCCGCGTCGGGCCTAAGTCGCCGACAACGACGGCCGTCAACGAACGTGCGACGCCCGACAGTGCGTCTCGACGGTCGGCCTGTCTACCTCTGGCGAATATCAGAACAAAAAGTTGACCATAATATGAATTACACCTCAAATAATAAATAAGAAATCGACGTTGCACTTTAAAAACTTATAATACTGTAAAATATATGAAAATATGTGAAAATATGTGAAAATATTCAAAATATGCAAAAATATGCGAAAAACTTAGAAATATGCAAAATATGTAATAATTAATAGGTGTCAATCAATTCCTATTCACGCAATTCGTCTAGATCCGAAAGCATTTAATCGTACTATCAGCGGTAAATAATATGCAATTTGCATAAATTCCGGACTCTAGTGCCAGATATGTGCGATCTGGCGTTCTCGGAGAATTTTGACGCATTTTAGAAGTTTCTATCTTAATGGGTGCCAAAGTTACACAAGACCTCTAAATAATATTTTTAATCGCTATCTTGGTGACCGTAAGTCCAAAAATCAAAAAGGTGCCAGATATGTGCGATCTGGCGTTCTCGGAGCATTTTGACGCATTTTAGAAATTTCTATCTTAATGAGTGCCAAAGTTACACAAGACGTCTTAATACCATTTTTAATCGCTATCTAAGTGACCGTAAGTCCAAAAATCAAAAAGGTGTCAGATATGTGCGATCTGGCGTTCTCGGAGCATTTTGACGCATTTTAGAAATTTCTATTTAATGGGTGCCAAAGTTACACAAGACCTCTTAATAATATTTTTAATCGCTATCTTGGTGACCGTAAGTCCAAAAATCAAAAAGGTGTCAGATATGTGCGATCTGGCGTTCTCTGAGCATTTTGACGCATTTTAGAAATTTCTATTTTAATGGATGCCAAAGTTACACAAGACCTCTTAATAATATTTTTAATCGCTATCTTGGTGACCGTAAGTCCAAAAATCAAAAAGGTGCCAGATATGTGCGATCTGGCGTTCTCGGAGAATTTTGACGCATTTTAGAAATTTCTATCTTAATGGGTGCCAAAGTTACACAAGACGTCTTAATACTATTTTTAATCGCTATCTAAGTGGCCGTAAGTCCAAAAATCAAAAAGTTGTCAGATATGTGCGATCTGGCGTTCTCGGAGCATTTTGACGCATTTTAGAAATTTCTATTTAATGGGTGCCAAAGTTACACAAGACCTCTTAATAATATTTTTAATCGCTATCTAAGTGGCCGTAAGTCCAAAAATCAAAAAGGTGTCAGATATGTGCGATCTGGCGTTCTCGGAGCATTTTGACGCATTTTAGAAATTTCTATTTAATGGGTGCCAAAGTTACACAAGACCTCTTAATAATATTTTTAATCGCTATCTTGGTGACCGTAAGTCCAAAAATCAAAAAGGTGTCAGATATGTACGATCTGGCGTTCTCGGAGCATTTTGACGCATTTTAGAAATTTCTATCTTAATGGGTGCCAAAGTTACACAAGACCTCTTAATAATATTTTTAATCGCTATCTTGGTGACCGTAAGTCCTAAAATCAAAAAGGTGTCAGATATGTGCGATCTGGCGTTCTCGGAGCATTTTGACGCATTTTAGAAATTTCTATTTTAATGCGTGCCAAAGTTACACAAGACCTCTTAATAATATTTTTAATCGCTATCTTAGTGACCGTAAGTCCAAACATCAAAAAGGTGTCAGATATGTGCGACCTGGCGTTCTCGGAGCATTTTGACGCATTTTAGAAATTTCTATTTTAATGGGTGCCAAAGTTACACAAGACCTCTTAATAATATTTTTAATCACTATCTTGGTGACCGTAAGTCCAAAAATCAAAAAGGTGTCAGATATGTGCGATCTGGCGTTCTCGGAGCATTTTGACGCATTTTAGAAATTTCTATCTTAATGGGTGCCAAAGCTACACAAGACCTCTTAATAATATTTTTAATCGCTATCTTGGTGACCGTAAGTCCTAAAATCAAAAAGGTGTCAGATATGTGCGATCTGGCGTTCTCGGAGCATTTTGACGCATTTTAGAAATTTCTATTTTAATGGGTGCCAAAGTTACACAAGACCTCTTAATAATATTTTTAATCGCTATCTTAGTGACCGTAAGTCCAAACATCAAAAAGGTGTCAGATATGTGCGATCTGGCGTTCTCGGAGCATTTTGACGCATTTTAGAAATTTCTGTCTTAATGGGTGCCAAAGTTACACAAGACCTCTTAATAATATTTTTAATCGCTATCTAGGTGACCGAAAGTCCAAAAATCAAAAGGTGCCAGATTTGTGCGATCTGGCGTTCTCGGAGCATTTTGACGCATTTTAGAAATTTCTGTTTTAATGGGTGCCAATGTTACACAAGACCTCTTAATAATATTTTTAATCGCTGTCTTGGTGACCGTAAGTCCAAAAATCAAAAAGGTGTCAGATATGTGCGATCTGGCGTTCTCGGAGCATTTTGACGCATTTTAGAAATTTCTATCTTAATGGGTGCCAAAGTTACACAAGACGTCTTAATACTATTTTTAATCGCTATCTAAGTGGCCGTAAGTCCAAAAATCAAAAAGTTGTCAGATATGTGCGATCTGGCGTTCTCGGAGCATTTTGACGCATTTTAGAGATTTCTATCTTAATGGGTGCCAAAGTTACACAAGACCTCTTAATAATATTTTTAATCGCTATCTTAGTGACCGTAAGTCCAAAAATCAAAAAGGTGTCAGATATGTGCGATCTGGCGTTCTCGGAGCATATTGACGCATTTTAGAAATTTCTATTTTAATGGGTGCCAAAGTTACACAAGACCTCTTAATAATATTTTTAATCGCTATCTTGGTGACCGTAAGTCCAAACATCAAAAAGGTGCCAGATTTGTGCGATCTGGCGTTCTCGGAGCATTTTGACGCATTTTAGAAATTTCTGTCTTAATGGGTGCCAAAGTTACACAAGACCTCTTAATAATATTTTTAATCGCTATCTAGGTGACCGAAAGTCCAAAAATCAAAAGGTGCCAGATTTGTGTGATCTGGCGTTCTCGGAGCATTTTGACGCATTTTAGAAATTTCTATTTAATGGGTGCCAAAGTTACACAAGACCTCTTAATAATATTTTTAATCGCTATCTTGGTGACCGTAAGTCCAAAAATCAAAAAGGTGCCAGATATGTGCGATCTGGCGTTCTCGGAGAATTTTGACGCATTTTAGAAATTTCTATCTTAATGGGTGCCAAAGTTACACAAGACCTCTTAATAATATTTTTAATCGCTATCTTGGTGACCGTAAGTCCTAAAATCAAAAAGGTGTCAGATATGTGCGATCTGGCGTTCTCGGAGCATTTTGACGCATTTTAGAAATTTCTATTTTAATGGGTGCCAAAGTTACACAAGACCTCTTAATAATATTTTTAATCGCTATCTTAGTGACCGTAAGTCCAAACATCAAAAAGGTGTCAGATATGTGCGATCTGGCGTTCTCGGAGCATTTTGACGCATTTTAGAAATTTCTGTCTTAATGGGTGCCAAAGTTACACAAGACCTCTTAATAATATTTTTAATCGCTATCTAGGTGACCGAAAGTCCAAAAATCAAAAGGTGCCAGATTTGTGCGATCTGGCGTTCTCGGAGCATTTTGACGCATTTTAGAAATTTCTGGTTTAATGGGTGCCAAAGTTACACAAAACCTATTAATAATATTTTTAATCGCTATCTTGGTGACCGTAGGTCCAAAAATCAAAAAGGTGTCAGATATGTGCGACTGGCGTTCTCGGAGCATTTTGACGCATTTTAGAAATTTTTATTTAATTGGTGCCAAAGTTACACAAGATCTCTTAATAATATTTTTAATCGCTATCTTGGTCACCGTAAGTCGAAAAATCAAAAAGGTGTCAGATATGTGCGATCTGGCGTTCTCGGAGCATTTTGACGCATTTTAGAAATTTCTATCTTAATGAGTGCCAAATTTCACAAGACGTTTTAATACTATTTTTAATCGCTATCTAAGTGATCGTAGGTCCAAAAATCAAAAAGGTGTCAGATATGTGCGATCTGGCGTTCTCGGAGCATTTTGACGCATTTTAGAAGTTTCTATCTTAATGGGTGCCAAAGTTACACAAGACCTCTTAATAATATTTTTAATCACTATCTTGGTGACCGTAAGTCCAAAAATCAAAAAGGTGTCAGATATGTGCGATCTGGCGTTCTCCGAGCATTTTGACGCATTTTAGAAATTTCTATCTTAATGGGTGCCAAAGTTACACAAAACCTCTTAATAATATTTTTAATCGCTATCTTGGTGACCGTAAGTCCAAAAATCAAAAAGGTGCCAGATATGTGCGATCTGGCGTTCTCGGAGCATTTTGACGCATTTTAGAAATTTCTATCTTAATGGGTGCCAAAGTTACACAAGACGTCTTAATACTATTTTTAATCGCTATCTAAGTGGCCGTAAGTCCAAAAATCAAAAAGTTGTCAGATATGTGCGATCTGGCGTTCTCGGAGCATTTTGACGCATTTTAGAGATTTCTATCTTAATGGGTGCCAAAGTTACACAAGACCTCTTAATAATATTTTTAATCGCTATCTTAGTGACCGTAAGTCCAAAAATCAAAAAGGTGTCAGATATGTGCGATCTGGCGTTCTCGGAGCATATTGACGCATTTTAGAAATTTCTATTTTAATGGGTGCCAAAGTTACACAAGACCTCTTAATAATATTTTTAATCGCTATCTTGGTGACCGTAAGTCCAAACATCAAAAAGGTGCCAGATTTGTGCGATCTGGCGTTCTCGGAGCATTTTGACGCATTTTAGAAATTTCTGTCTTAATGGGTGCCAAAGTTACACAAAACCTCTTAATAATATTTTTAATCACTATCTTGGTGACCGTAAGTCCAAAAATCAAAAAGGTGTCAGATATGTGCGATCTGGCGTTCTCCGAGCATTTTGACGCATTTTAAAAATTTCTATCTTAATGGGTGCCAAAGTTACACAAAACCTCTTAATAATATTTTTAATCGCTATCTTGGTGACCGTAAGTCCAAAAATCAAAAAGGTGCCAGATATGTGTGTTCTGGCGTTCTCGGAGAATTTTGACGCATTTTAGAAATTTCTATCTTAATGGGTGCCAAAGTTACACAAGATCTCTTAATAATATTTTAATCGCTATCTTGGTGACCGTAAGTCCAAAAATCAAAAAGGTGCCAGATATGTGCGATCTGGCGTTCTCGGATCATTTTGACGCATTTTATAAATTTCTATCTGAATGAGTGCCAAAGTTACACAAGACGTCTTAATACTATTTTTAATCGCTATCTAAGTGACCGTAAGTCCAAAAATCAAAAAGGTGTCAGATATGTGCGATCTGGCGTTCTCGGAGCATTTTGACGCATTTTAGAAATTTCTGTCTTAATGGGTGCCAAAGTTACACAAGACCTCTTAATAATATTTTTAATCGCTATCTTGGTGACCGTAAGTCCAAAAATCAAAAAGTGCCAGATATGTGCGATCTGGCGTTCTCGGAGCATTTTGACGCATTTTATAAATTTCTATCTGAATGAGTGCCAAAGTTACACAAGACGTCTTAATACTATTTTTAATCGCTATCTAAGTGACCGTAAGTCCAAAAATCAAAAAGGTGTCAGATATGTGCGATCTGGCGTTCTCGGAGCATTTTGACGCATTTTAGAAATTTCTATTTTAATGGGTGCCAAAGTTACACAAGACCTCTTAATAATATTTTTAATCGCTATCTTGCTGACCGTAAGTCCAAAAATCAAAAAGGTGCCAGATATGTGCGATCTGGCGTTCTCGGAGCATTTTGACGCATTTTATAAATTTCTATCTGAATGAGTGCCAAAGTTACACAAGACGTCTTAATACTATTTTTAATCGCTATCTAAGTGACCGTAAGTCCAAAAATCAAAAAGGTGCCAGATATGTGCGATCTGGCGTTCTCGGAGCATTTTGACGCATTTTATAAATTTCTATCTGAATGAGTGCCAAAGTTACACAAGACGTCTTAATACTATTTTTAATCGCTATCTAAGTGACCGTAAGTCCAAAAATCAAAAAGGTGTCAGATATGTGCGATCTGGCGTTCTCGGAGCATTTTGACGCATTTTAGAAATTTCTATTTTAATGGGTGCCAAAGTTACACAAGACCTCTTAATAATATTTTTAATCGCTATCTTGCTGACCGTAAGTCCAAAAATCAAAAAGGTGCCAGATATGTGCGATCTGGCGTTCTCGGAGCATTTTGACGCATTTTATAAATTTCTATCTGAATGAGTGCCAAAGTTACACAAGACGTCTTAATACTATTTTTAATCGCTATCTAAGTGACCGTAAGTCCAAAAATCAAAAAGGTGTCAGATATGTGCGATCTGGCGTTCTCGGAGCATTTTGACGCATTTTAGAAATTTCTATTTAATGGGTGCCAAAGTTACACAAGATCTCTTAATAATATTTTTAATCGCTATCTTGGTCACCGTAAGTCCAAAAATCAAAAAGGTGTCAGATATGTGCGATCTGGCGTTCTCGGAGCATTTTGACGCATTTTAGAAATTTCTGTCTTAATGGGTGCCAAAGTTACACAAGACCTCTTAATAATATTTTTAATCGCTATCTTGGTGACCGTAAGTCCTAAAATCAAAAAGGTGTCAGATATGTGCGATCTGGCGTTCTCGGAGCATTTTGACGCATTTTAGAAATTTCTATTTTAATGGGTGCCAAAGTTACACAAGACCTCTTAATAATATTTTTAATCGCTATCTTAGTGACCGTAAGTCCAAACATCAAAAAGGTGTCAGATATGTGCGATCTGGCGTTCTCGGAGCATTTTGACGCATTTTAGAAATTTCTGTCTTAATGGGTGCCAAAGTTACACAAGACCTCTTAATAATATTTTTAATCGCTATCTAGGTGACCGAAAGTGTAAAAATCAAAAAGGTGCCAGATTTGTGCGATCTGGCGTTCTCGGAGCATTTTGACGCATTTTAGAAATTTCTATTTTAATGGGTGCCAAAGTTACACAAGACCACTTAATAATATTTTTAATCGCTATCTTAGTGACCGTAAGTCCAAACATCAAAAAGGTGTCAGATATGTGCGATCTGGCGTTCTCGGAGCATTTTGACGCATTTTAGAAATTTCTGTCTTAATGGGTGCCAAAGTTACACAAGACCTCTTAATAATATTTTTAATCGCTATCTTGGTGACCGTAAGTCCTAAAATCAAAAAGGTGTCAGATATGTGCGATCTGGCGTTCTCGGAGCATTTTGACGCATTTTAGAAATTTCTATTTTAATGGGTGCCAAAGTTACACAAGACCTCTTAACAATATTTTTAATCGCTATCTTAGTGATCGTAAGTCCAAACATCAAAAAGGTGTCAGATATGTGCGATCTGGCGTTCTCGGAGCATTTTGACGCATTTTAGAAATTTCTGTCTTAATGGGTGCCAAAGTTACACAAGACCTCTTAATAATATTTTTAATCGCTATCTAGGTGACCGAAAGTGTAAAAATCAAAAAGGTGCCAGATTTGTGCGATCTGGCGTTCTCGGAGCATTTTGACGCATTTTAGAAATTTCTATTTTAATGGGTGCCAAAGTTACACAAGACCTCTAAATAATATTTTTAATCGCTATCTTGGTGACCGTAAGTCCAAAAATCAAAAAGGTGCCAGATATGTGCGATCTGGCGTTCTCGGAGCATTTTGACGCATTTTAGAAATTTCTATCTTAATGAGTGCCAAAGTTACACAAGACGTCTTAATACTATTTTTAATCGCTATCTAAGTGACCGTAGGTCCAAAAATCAAAAAGGTGTCAGATATGTGCGATCTGGCGTTCTCGGAGCATTTTGACGCGATTTAGAAATTTCTATTTAATGGGTACCAAAGTTACACAAGACCTCTTAATAATATTTTTAATCGCTATCTTGGTGACCGTAAGTCCAAAAATCAAAAAGGTGCCAGATATGTGCGATCTGGCGTTCTCGGAGCATTTTGACGCATTTTATAAATTTCTATCTGAATGAGTGCCAAAGTTACACAAGACGTCTTAATACTATTTTTAATCGCTATCTTGGTGACCGTAAGTCCAAAAATCAAAAAGGTGTCAGATATGTGCGATCTGGCGTTCTCGGAGCATTTTGACGCATTTTAGAAATTTCTATTTTAATGGATGCCAAAGTTACACAAGACCTCTTAATAATATTTTTAATCGCTATCTTGGTGACCGTAAGTCCAAAAATCAAAAAGGTGCCAGATATGTGCGATCTGGCGTTCTCGGAGAATTTTGACGCATTTTAGAAATTTCTATCTTAATGGGTGCCAAAGTTACACAAGACCTCTAAATAATATTTTTAATCGGTATCTTGGTGACCGTAAGTCCAAAAATCAAAAAGGTGCCAGATATGTGCGATCTGGCGTTCTCGGAGCATTTTGACGCATTTTAGAAATTTCTATCTTAATGAGTGCCAAAGTTACACAAGACGTCTTAATACCATTTTTAATCGCTATCTAAGTGACCGTAAGTCCAAAAATCAAAAAGGTGTCAGATATGTGCGATCTGGCGTTCTCGGAGCATTTTGACGCATTTTAGAAATTTCTATTTTAATGGATGCCAAAGTTACACAAGACCTCTTAATAATATTTTTAATCGCTATCTTGGTGACCGTAAGTCCAAAAATCAAAAAGGTGCCAGATATGTGCGATCTGGCGTTCTCGGAGAATTTTGACGCATTTTAGAAATTTCTATCTTAATGGGTGCCAAAGTTACACAAGACCTCTAAATAATATTTTTAATCGCTATCTTGGTGTCCGTAAGTCCAAAAATCAAAAAGGTGCCAGATATGTGCGATCTGGCGTTCTCGGAGCATTTTGACGCATTTTAGAAATTTCTATCTTAATGAGTGCCAAAGTTACACAAGACGTCTTAATACTATTTTTAATCGCTATCTAAGTGACCGTAGGTCCAAAAATCAAAAAGGTGTCTGATATGTGCGATCTGGCGTTCTCGGAGCATTTTGACGCGTTTTAGAAATTTCTATTTAATGGGTACCAAAGTTACACAAGACCTCTTAATAATATTTTTAATCGCTATCTTGGTGACCGTAAGTCCAAAAATCAAAAAGGTGCCAGATATGTGCGATCTGGCGTTCTCGGAGCATTTTGACGCATTTTATAAATTTCTATCTGAATGAGTGCCAAAGTTACACAAGACGTCTTAATACTATTTTTAATCGCTATCTTGGTGACCGTAAGTCCAAAAATCAAAAAGGTGTCAGATATGTGCGATCTGGCGTTCTCGGAGCATTTTGACGCATTTTAGAAATTTCTATTTTAATGGATGCCAAAGTTACACAAGACCTCTTAATAATATTTTTAATCGCTATCTTGGTGACCGTAAGTCCAAAAATCAAAAAGGTGCCAGATATGTGCGATCTGGCGTTCTCGGAGAACTTTGACGCATTTTAGAAATTTCTATCTTAATGGGTGCCAAAGTTACACAAGACCTCTAAATAATATTTTTAATCGGTATCTTGGTGACCGTAAGTCCAAAAATCAAAAAGGTGCCAGATATGTGCGATCTGGCGTTCTCGGAGCATTTTGACGCATTTTAGAAATTTCTATCTTAATGAGTGCCAAAGTTACACAAGACGTCTTAATACCATTTTTAATCGCTATCTAAGTGACCGTAAGTCCAAAAATCAAAAAGGTGTCAGATATGTGCGATCTGGCGTTCTCGGAGCATTTTGACGCATTTTAGAAATTTCTATTTTAATGGATGCCAAAGTTACACAAGACCTCTTAATAATATTTTTAATCGCTATCTTGGTGACCGTAAGTCCAAAAATCAAAAAGGTGCCAGATATGTGCGATCTGGCGTTCTCGGAGAATTTTGACGCATTTTAGAAATTTCTATCTTAATGGGTGCCAAAGTTACACAAGACCTCTAAATAATATTTTTAATCGCTATCTTGGTGACCGTAAGTCCTAAAATCAAAAAGGTGTCAGATATGTGCGATCTGGCGTTCTCGGAGCATTTTGACGCATTTTAGAAATTTCTATTTTAATGGGTGCCAAACCTACACAAGACCTCTTAATAATATTTTTAATCGCTATCTTAGTGACCGTAAGTCCAAACATCAAAAAGGTGTCAGATATGTGCGATCTGGCGTTCTCGGAGCATTTTGACGCATTTTAGAAATTTCTGTCTTAATGGGTGCCAAAGTTACACAAGACCTCTTAATAATATTTTTAATCGCTATCTTGGTGACCGTAAGTCCTAAAATCAAAAAGGTGTCAGATATGTGCGATCTGGCGTTCTCGGAGCATTTTGACGCATTTTAGAAATTTCTATTTTAATGGGTGCCAAAGTTACACAAGACCTCTTAATAATATTTTTAATCGCTATCTTAGTGACCGTAAGTCCAAACATCAAAAAGGTGTCAGATATGTGCGATCTGGCGTTCTCGGAGCATTTTGACGCATTTTAGAAATTTCGTTACACAAGACCTCTTAATAATATTTTTAATCGCTATTTTGGTGACCGTAAGTCCAAAAATCAAAAAGGTGTCAGATATGTGCGATCTGGCGTTCTCGGAGCATTTTGACGCATTTTAGAAATTTCTGTCTTAATGGGTGCCAAAGTTACACAAGACCTCTTAATAATATTTTTAATCGCTATCTAGGTGACCGAAAGTCCAAAAATCAAAAAGGTGCCAGATTTGTGCGATCTGGCGTTCTCGGAGCATTTTGACGCATTTTAGAAATTTCTGTTTTAATGGGTGCCAATGTTACACAAAACCTCTTAATAATATTTTTAATCGCTATCTTGGTGACCGTAAGTCTAAAAATCAAAAAGGTATCAGATATGTGCGATCTGGCGTTCTCGGAGCATTTTGACGCATTTTAGAAATTTCTATCTTAATGGGTGCTAAAGTTACACAAGACCTCTTAGTAATATTTTTAATCGCTATCTTAGTGACCGTAAGTCCAAAAATCAAAAAGGTGTCAGATATGTGCGATCTGGCGTTCTCGGAGCATATTGACGCATTTTAGAAATTTCTATTTTAATGGGTGCCAAAGTTACACAAGACCTCTTAATAATATTTTTAATCGCTATCTTAGTGACCGTAAGTCCAAAAATCAAAAAGGTGTCAGATATGTGCGATCTGGCGTTCTCGGAGCATATTGACGCATTTTAGAAATTTCTATCTTAATGGGTGCCAAAGTTACACAAGACGTCTTAATACTATTTTTAATCGCTATCTAAGTGGCCGTAAGTCCAAAAATCAAAAAGTTGTCAGATATGTGCGATCTGGCGTTCTCGGAGCATTTTGACGCATTTTAGAGATTTCTATCTTAATGGGTGCCAAAGTTACACAAGACCTCTTAATAATATTTTTAATCGCTATCTTAGTGACCGTAAGTCCAAAAATCAAAAAGGTGTCAGATATGTGCGATCTGGCGTTCTCGGAGCATATTGACGCATTTTAGAAATTTCTATTTTAATGGGTGCCAAAGTTACACAAGACCTCTTAATAATATTTTTAATCGCTATCTTGGTGACCGTAAGTCCAAACATCAAAAAGGTGCCAGATTTGTGCGATCTGGCGTTCTCGGAGCATTTTGACGCATTTTAGAAATTTCTGTCTTAATGGGTGCCAAAGTTACACAAGACCTCTTAATAATATTTTTAATCGCTATCTAGGTGACCGAAAGTCCAAAAATCAAAAGGTGCCAGATTTGTGTGATCTGGCGTTCTCGGAGCATTTTGACGCATTTTAGAAATTTCTATTTAATGGGTGCCAAAGTTACACAAGACCTCTTAATAACATTTTTAATCGCTATCTTGGTGACCGTAAGTCCAAAAATCAAAAAGGTGCCAGATATGTGCGATCTGGCGTTCTCGGAGAATTTTGACGCATTTTAGAAATTTCTATCTTAATGGGTGCCAAAGTTACACAAGACCTCTTAATAATATTTTTAATCGCTATCTTGGTGACCGTAAGTCCTAAAATCAAAAAGGTGTCAGATATGTGCGATCTGGCGTTCTCGGAGCATTTTGACGCATTTTAGAAATTTCTATTTTAATGGGTGCCAAAGTTACACAAGACCTCTTAATAATATTTTTAATCGCTATCTTAGTGACCGTAAGTCCAAACATCAAAAAGGTGTCAGATATGTGCGATCTGGCGTTCTCGGAGCATTTTGACGCATTTTAGAAATTTCTGTCTTAATGGGTGCCAAAGTTACACAAGACCTCTTAATAATATTTTTAATCGCTATCTAGGTGACCGAAAGTCCAAAAATCAAAAGGTGCCAGATTTGTGCGATCTGGCGTTCTCGGAGCATTTTGACGCATTTTAGAAATTTCTGGTTTAATGGGTGCCAAAGTTACACAAAACCTATTAATAATATTTTTAATCGCTATCTTGGTGACCGTAGGTCCAAAAATCAAAAAGGTGTCAGATATGTGCGATCTGGCGTTCTCGGAGCATTTTGACGCATTTTAGAAATTTCTATTTAATGGGTGCCAAAGTTACACAAGACCTCTTAATAATATTTTTAATCGCTATCTTGGTGACCGTAAGTCCAAAAATCAAAAAGGTGCCAGATATGTGCGATCTGGCGTTCTCGGAGAATTTTGACGCATTTTAGAAATTTCTATCTTAATGGGTGCCAAAGTTACACAAGACCTCTAAATAATATTTTTAATCGCTATCTTGGTGACCGTAAGTCCAAAAATCAAAAAGGTGCCAGATATGTGCGATCTGGCGTTCTCGGAGCATTTTGACGCATTTTAGAAATTTCTATCTTAATGAGTGCCAAATTTCACAAGACGTTTTAATACTATTTTTAATCGCTATCTAAGTGATCGTAGGTCCAAAAATCAAAAAGGTGTCAGATATGTGCGATCTGGCGTTCTCGGAGCATTTTGACGCATTTTAGAAGTTTCTATCTTAATGGGTGCCAAAGTTACACAAGACCTCTTAATAATATTTTTAATCACTATCTTGGTGACCGTAAGTCCAAAAATCAAAAAGGTGTCAGATATGTGCGATCTGGCGTTCTCCGAGCATTTTGACGCATTTTAGAAATTTCTATCTTAATGGGTGCCAAAGTTACACAAAACCTCTTAATAATATTTTTAATCGCTATCTTGGTGACCGTAAGTCCAAAAATCAAAAAGGTGCCAGATATGTGTGTTCTGGCGTTCTCGGAGAATTTTGACGCATTTTAGAAATTTCTATCTTAATGGGTGCCAAAGTTACACAAGATCTCTTAATAATATTTTAATCGCTATCTTGGTGACCGTAAGTCCAAAAATCAAAAAGGTGCCAGATATGTGCGATCTGGCGTTCTCGGAGCATTTTGACGCATTTTATAAATTTCTATCTGAATGAGTGCCAAAGTTACACAAGACGTCTTAATACTATTTTTAATCGCTATCTAAGTGACCGTAAGTCCAAAAATCAAAAAGGTGTCAGATATGTGCGATCTGGCGTTCTCGGAGCATTTTGACGCATTTTAGAAATTTCTGTCTTAATGGGTGCCAAAGTTACACAAGACCTCTTAATAATATTTTTAATCGCTATCTTGGTGACCGTAAGTCCTAAAATCAAAAAGGTGTCAGATATGTGCGATCTGGCGTTCTCGGAGCATTTTGACGCATTTTAGAAATTTCTATTTTAATGGGTGCCAACGTTACACAAGACCTCTTAATAATATTTTTAATCGCTATCTTAGTGACCGTAAGTCCAAACATCAAAAAGGTGTCAGATATGTGCGATCTGGCGTTCTCGGAGCATTTTGACGCATTTTAGAAATTTCTGTCTTTATGGGTGCCAAAGTTACACAAGACCTCTTAATAATATTTTTAATCGCTATCTAGGTGACCGAAAGTCCAAAAATCAAAAAGGTGCCAGATTTGTGCGATCTGGCGTTCTCGGAGCATTTTGACGCATTTTAGAAATTTCTATTTTAATGGGTGCCAAAGTTACACAAGACCTCTAAATAATATTTTTAATCGCTATCTTGGTGACCGTAAGTCCAAAAATCAAAAAGGTGCCAGATATGTGCGATCTGGCGTTCTCGGAGCATTTTGACGCATTTTAGAAATTTCTATCTGAATGAGTGCCAAAGTTACACAAGACGTCTTAATACTATTTTTAATCGCTATCTAAGTGACCGTAAGTCCAAAAATCAAAAAGGTGTCAGATATGTGCGATCTGGCGTTCTCGGAGCATTTTGACGCATTTTAGAAATTTCTATTTAATGGGTGCCAAAGTTACACAAGATCTCTTAATAATATTTTTAATCGCTATCTTGGTGACCGTAAGTCCAAAAATCAAAAAGTGCCAGATATGTGCGATCTGGCGTTCTCGGAGCATTTTGACGCATTTTATAAATTTCTATCTGAATGAGTGCCAAAGTTACACAAGACGTCTTAATACTATTTTTAATCGCTATCTAAGTGACCGTAAGTCCAAAAATCAAAAAGGTGTCAGATATGTGCGATCTGGCGTTCTCGGAGCATTTTGACGCATTTTAGAAATTTCTATTTAATGGGTGCCAAAGTTACACAAGATCTCTTAATAATATTTTTAATCGCTATCTTGGTGACCGTAAGTCCAAAAATCAAAAAGGTGCCAGATATGTGCGAACTGGCGTTCTCGGAGCATTTTGACGCATTTTAGAAATTTCTATCTGAATGAGTGCCAAAGTTACACAAGACCTCTTAATAATATTTTTAATCGCTATCTAGGTGACCGAAAGTCCAAAAATCAAAAAGGTGCCAGATTTGTGCGATCTGGCGTTCTCGGAGCATTTTGACGCATTTTAGAAATTTCTATTTTAATGGGTGCCAAAGTTACACAAGATCTCTTAATAATATTTTTAATCGCTATCTTGGTGACCGTAAGTCCAAAAATCAAAAAGGTGCCAGATATGTGCGAACTGGCGTTCTCGGAGCATTTTGACGCATTTTAGAAATTTCTATCTGAATGAGTGCCAAAGTTACACAAGACCTCTTAATAATATTTTTAATCGCTATCTAGGTGACCGAAAGTCCAAAAATCAAAAAGGTGCCAGATATGTGCGATCTGGCGTTCTCGGAGCATTTTGACGCATTTTATAAATTTCTATCTGAATGAGTGCCAAAGTTACACAAGACCTCTTAATAATATTTTTAATCGCTATCTTGGTGACCGTAAGTCCTAAAATCAAAAAGGTGTCAGATATGTGCGATCTGGCGTTCTCGGAGCATTTTGACGCATTTTAGAAATTTCTATTTTAATGGGTGCCAAAGTTACACAAGACCTCTTAATAATATTTTTAATCGCTATCTTAGTGACCGTAAGTCCAAACATCAAAAAGGTGTCAGATATGTGCGATCTGGCGTTCTCGGAGCATTTTGACGCATTTTAGAAATTTCTGTCTTAATGGGTGCCAATGTTACACAAGACCTCTTAATAATATTTTTAATCGCTATCTAGGTGACCGAAAGTGTAAAAATCAAAAAGGTGCCAGATTTGTGCGATCTGGCGTTCTCGGAGCATTTTGACGCATTTTAGAAATTTCTATTTTAATGGGTGCCAAAGTTACACAAGACCACTTAATAATATTTTTAATCGCTATCTTAGTGACCGTAAGTCCAAACATCAAAAAGGTGTCAGATATGTGCGATCTGGCGTTCTCGGAGCATTTTGACGCATTTTAGAAATTTCTGTCTTAATGGGTGCCAAAGTTACACAAGACCTCTTAATAATATTTTTAATCGCTATCTTGGTGACCGTAAGTCCTAAAATCAAAAAGGTGTCAGATATGTGCGATCTGGCGTTCTCGGAGCATTTTGACGCATTTTAGAAATTTCTATTTTAATGGGTGCCAAAGTTACACAAGACCTCTTAATAATATTTTTAATCGCTATCTTAGTGACCGTAAGTCCAAACATCAAAAAGGTGTCAGATATGTGCGATCTGGCGTTCTCGGAGCATTTTGACGCATTTTAGAAATTTCTGTCTTAATGGGTGCCAAAGTTACACAAGACCTCTTAATAATATTTTTAATCGCTATCTAGGTGACCGAAAGTGTAAAAATCAAAAAGGTGCCAGATTTGTGCGATCTGGCGTTCTCGGAGCATTTTGACGCATTTTAGAAATTTCTATTTTAATGGGTGCCAAAGTTACACAAGACCTCTAAATAATATTTTTAATCGCTATCTTGGTGACCGTAAGTCCAAAAATCAAAAAGGTGCCAGATATGTGCGATCTGGCGTTCTCGGAGCATTTTGACGCATTTTAGAAATTTCTATCTTAATGAGTGCCAAAGTTACACAAGACGTCTTAATACTATTTTTAATCGCTATCTAAGTGACCGTAGGTCCAAAAATCAAAAAGGTGTCAGATATGTGCGATCTGGCGTTCTCGGAGCATTTTGACGCGATTTAGAAATTTCTATTTAATGGGTACCAAAGTTACACAAGACCTCTTAATAATATTTTTAATCGCTATCTTGGTGACCGTAAGTCCAAAAATCAAAAAGGTGCCAGATATGTGCGATCTGGCGTTCTCGGAGCATTTTGACGCATTTTATAAATTTCTATCTGAATGAGTGCCAAAGTTACACAAGACGTCTTAATACTATTTTTAATCGCTATCTTGGTGACCGTAAGTCCAAAATTCAAAAAGGTGTCAGATATGTGCGATCTGGCGTTCTCGGAGCATTTTGACGCATTTTAGAAATTTCTATTTTAATGGATGCCAAAGTTACACAAGACCTCTTAATAATATTTTTAATCGCTATCTTGGTGACCGTAAGTCCAAAAATCAAAAAGGTGCCAGATATGTGCGATCTGGCGTTCTCGGAGAATTTTGACGCATTTTAGAAATTTCTATCTTAATGGGTGCCAAAGTTACACAAGACCTCTAAATAATATTTTTAATCGGTATCTTGGTGACCGTAAGTCCAAAAATCAAAAAGGTGCCAGATATGTGCGATCTGGCGTTCTCGGAGCATTTTGACGCATTTTAGAAATTTCTATCTTAATGAGTGCCAAAGTTACACAAGACGTCTTAATACCATTTTTAATCGCTATCTAAGTGACCGTAAGTCCAAAAATCAAAAAGGTGTCAGATATGTGCGATCTGGCGTTCTCGGAGCATTTTGACGCATTTTAGAAATTTCTGTCTTAATGGGTGCCAAAGTTACACAAGACCTCTTAATAATATTTTTAATCGCTATCTTGGTGACCGTAAGTCCTAAAATCAAAAAGGTGTCAGATATGTGCGATCTGGCGTTCTCGGAGCATTTTGACGCATTTTAGAAATTTCTATTTTAATGGGTGCCAACGTTACACAAGACCTCTTAATAATATTTTTAATCGCTATCTTAGTGACCGTAAGTCCAAACATCAAAAAGGTGTCAGATATGTGCGATCTGGCGTTCTCGGAGCATTTTGACGCATTTTAGAAATTTCTGTCTTAATGGGTGCCAAAGTTACACAAGACCTCTTAATAATATTTTTAATCGCTATCTAGGTGACCGAAAGTCCAAAAATCAAAAGGGTGCCAGATTTGTGCGATCTGGCGTTCTCGGAGCATTTTGACGCATTTTAGAAATTTCTATTTTAATGGGTGCCAAAGTTACACAAGACCTCTAAATAATATTTTTAATCGCTATCTTGGTGACCGTAAGTCCAAAAATCAAAAAGGTGCCAGATATGTGCGATCTGGCGTTCTCGGAGCATTTTGACGCATTTTAGAAATTTCTATCTGAATGAGTGCCAAAGTTACACAAGACGTCTTAATACTATTTTTAATCGCTATCTAAGTGACCGTAAGTCCAAAAATCAAAAAGGTGTCAGATATGTGCGATCTGGCGTTCTCGGAGCATTTTGACGCATTTTAGAAATTTCTATTTAATGGGTGCCAAAGTTACACAAGATCTCTTAATAATATTTTTAATCGCTATCTTGGTGACCGTAAGTCCAAAAATCAAAAAGTGCCAGATATGTGCGATCTGGCGTTCTCGGAGCATTTTGACGCATTTTATAAATTTCTATCTGAATGAGTGCCAAAGTTACACAAGACGTCTTAATACTATTTTTAATCGCTATCTAAGTGACCGTAAGTCCAAAAATCAAAAAGGTGTCAGATATGTGCGATCTGGCGTTCTCGGAGCATTTTGACGCATTTTAGAAATTTCTATTTAATGGGTGCCAAAGTTACACAAGATCTCTTAATAATATTTTTAATCGCTATCTTGGTGACCGTAAGTCCAAAAATCAAAAAGGTGCCAGATATGTGCGAACTGGCGTTCTCGGAGCATTTTGACGCATTTTAGAAATTTCTATCTGAATGAGTGCCAAAGTTACACAAGACCTCTTAATAATATTTTTAATCGCTATCTAGGTGACCGAAAGTCCAAAAATCAAAAAGGTGCCAGATTTGTGCGATCTGGCGTTCTCGGAGCATTTTGACGCATTTTAGAAATTTCTATTTTAATGGGTGCCAAAGTTACACAAGATCTCTTAATAATATTTTTAATCGCTATCTTGGTGACCGTAAGTCCAAAAATCAAAAAGGTGCCAGATATGTGCGAACTGGCGTTCTCGGAGCATTTTGACGCATTTTAAAAATTTCTATCTGAATGAGTGCCAAAGTTACACAAGACCTCTTAATAATATTTTTAATCGCTATCTAGGTGACCGAAAGTCCAAAAATCAAAAAGGTGCCAGATATGTGCGATCTGGCGTTCTCGGAGCATTTTGACGCATTTTATAAATTTCTATCTGAATGAGTGCCAAAGTTACACAAGACGTCTTAATACTATTTTTAATCGCTATCTAAGTGACCGTAAGTCCAAAAATCAAAAAGGTGTCAGATATGTGCGATCTGGCGTTCTCGGAGCATTTTGACGCATTTTAGAAATTTCTGTCTTAATGGGTGCCAAAGTTACACAAGACCTCTTAATAATATTTTTAATCGCTATCTTGGTGACCGTAAGTCCTAAAATCAAAAAGGTGTCAGATATGTGCGATCTGGCGTTCTCGGAGCATTTTGACGCATTTTAGAAATTTCTATTTTAATGGGTGCCAAAGTTACACAAGACCTCTTAATAATATTTTTAATCGCTATCTTAGTGACCGTAAGTCCAAACATCAAAAAGGTGTCAGATATGTGCGATCTGGCGTTCTCGGAGCATTTTGACGCATTTTAGAAATTTCTGTCTTAATGGGTGCCAAAGTTACACAAGACCTCTTAATAATATTTTTAATCGCTATCTAGGTGACCGAAAGTGTAAAAATCAAAAAGGTGCCAGATTTGTGCGATCTGGCGTTCTCGGAGCATTTTGACGCATTTTAGAAATTTCTATTTTAATGGGTGCCAAAGTTACACAAGACCACTTAATAATATTTTTAATCGCTATCTTAGTGACCGTAAGTCCAAACATCAAAAAGGTGTCAGATATGTGCGATCTGGCGTTCTCGGAGCATTTTGACGCATTTTAGAAATTTCTGTCTTAATGGGTGCCAAAGTTACACAAGACCTCTTAATAATATTTTTAATCGCTATCTTGGTGACCGTAAGTCCTAAAATCAAAAAGGTGTCAGATATGTGCGATCTGGCGTTCTCGGAGCATTTTGACGCATTTTAGAAATTTCTATTTTAATGGGTGCCAAAGTTACACAAGACCTCTTAATAATATTTTTAATCGCTATCTTAGTGACCGTAAGTCCAAACATCAAAAAGGTGTCAGATATGTGCGATCTGGCGTTCTCGGAGCATTTTGACGCATTTTAGAAATTTCTGTCTTAATGGGTGCCAAAGTTACACAAGACCTCTTAATAATATTTTTAATCGCTATCTAGGTGACCGAAAGTGTAAAAATCAAAAAGGTGCCAGATTTGTGCGATCTGGCGTTCTCGGAGCATTTTGACGCATTTTAGAAATTTCTATTTTAATGGGTGCCAAAGTTACACAAGACCTCTAAATAATATTTTTAATCGCTATCTTGGTGACCGTAAGTCCAAAAATCAAAAAGGTGCCAGATATGTGCGATCTGGCGTTCTCGGAGCATTTTGACGCATTTTAGAAATTTCTATCTTAATGAGTGCCAAAGTTACACAAGACGTCTTAATACTATTTTTAATCGCTATCTAAGTGACCGTAGGTCCAAAAATCAAAAAGGTGTCAGATATGTGCGATCTGGCGTTCTCGGAGCATTTTGACGCGATTTAGAAATTTCTATTTAATGGGTACCAAAGTTACACAAGACCTCTTAATAATATTTTTAATCGCTATCTTGGTGACCGTAAGTCCAAAAATCAAAAAGGTGCCAGATATGTGCGATCTGGCGTTCTCGGAGCATTTTGACGCATTTTATAAATTTCTATCTGAATGAGCGCCAAAGTTACACAAGACGTCTTAATACTATTTTTAATCGCTATCTTGGTGACCGTAAGTCCAAAATTCAAAAAGGTGTCAGATATGTGCGATCTGGCGTTCTCGGAGCATTTTGACGCATTTTAGAAATTTCTATTTTAATGGATGCCAAAGTTACACAAGACCTCTTAATAATATTTTTAATCGCTATCTTGGTGACCGTAAGTCCAAAAATCAAAAAGGTGCCAGATATGTGCGATCTGGCGTTCTCGGAGAATTTTGACGCATTTTAGAAATTTCTATCTTAATGGGTGCCAAAGTTACACAAGACCTCTAAATAATATTTTTAATCGCTATCTTGGTGACCGTAAGTCCAAAAATCAAAAAGGTGCCAGATATGTGCGATCTGGCGTTCTCGGAGCATTTTGACGCATTTTAGAAATTTCTATCTTAATGAGTGCCAAAGTTACACAAGACGTCTTAATACTATTTTTAATCGCTATCTAAGTGACCGTAGGTCCAAAAATCAAAAAGGTGTCAGATATGTGCGATCTGGCGTTCTCGGAGCATTTTGACGCGTTTTAGAAATTTCTATTTAATGGGTACCAAAGTTACACAAGACCTCTTAATAATATTTTTAATCGCTATCTTGGTGACCGTAAGTCCAAAAATCAAAAAGGTGCCAGATATGTGCGATCTGGCGTTCTCGGAGCATTTTGACGCATTTTATAAATTTCTATCTGAATGAGTGCCAAAGTTACACAAGACGTCTTAATACTATTTTTAATCGCTATCTTGGTGACCGTAAGTCCAAAAATCAAAAAGGTGTCAGATATGTGCGATCTGGCGTTCTCGGAGCATTTTGACGCATTTTAGAAATTTCTATTTTAATGGATGCCAAAGTTACACAAGACCTCTTAATAATATTTTTAATCGCTATCTTGGTGACCGTAAGTCCAAAAATCAAAAAGGTGCCAGATATGTGCGATCTGGCGTTCTCGGAGAATTTTGACGCATTTTAGAAATTTCTATCTTAATGGGTGCCAAAGTTACACAAGACCTCTAAATAATATTTTTAATCGGTATCTTGGTGACCGTAAGTCCAAAAATCAAAAAGGTGCCAGATATGTGCGATCTGGCGTTCTCGGAGCATTTTGACGCATTTTAGAAATTTCTATCTTAATGAGTGCCAAAGTTACACAAGACGTCTTAATACCATTTTTAATCGCTATCTAAGTGACCGTAAGTCCAAAAATCAAAAAGGTGTCAGATATGTGCGATCTGGCGTTCTCGGAGCATTTTGACGCATTTTAGAAATTTCTGTCTTAATGGGTGCCAAAGTTACACAAGACCTCTTAATAATATTTTTAATCGCTATCTTGGTGACCGTAAGTCCTAAAATCAAAAAGGTGTCAGATATGTGCGATCTGGCGTTCTCGGAGCATTTTGACGCATTTTAGAAATTTCTATTTTAATGGGTGCCAACGTTACACAAGACCTCTTAATAATATTTTTAATCGCTATCTTAGTGACCGTAAGTCCAAACATCAAAAAGGTGTCAGATATGTGCGATCTGGCGTTCTCGGAGCATTTTGACGCATTTTAGAAATTTCTGTCTTAATGGGTGCCAAAGTTACACAAGACCTCTTAATAATATTTTTAATCGCTATCTAGGTGACCGAAAGTCCAAAAATCAAAAGGGTGCCAGATTTGTGCGATCTGGCGTTCTCGGAGCATTTTGACGCATTTTAGAAATTTCTATTTTAATGGGTGCCAAAGTTACACAAGACCTCTAAATAATATTTTTAATCGCTATCTTGGTGACCGTAAGTCCAAAAATCAAAAAGGTGCCAGATATGTGCGATCTGGCGTTCTCGGAGCATTTTGACGCATTTTAGAAATTTCTATCTGAATGAGTGCCAAAGTTACACAAGACGTCTTAATACTATTTTTAATCGCTATCTAAGTGACCGTAAGTCCAAAAATCAAAAAGGTGTCAGATATGTGCGATCTGGCGTTCTCGGAGCATTTTGACGCATTTTAGAAATTTCTATTTAATGGGTGCCAAAGTTACACAAGATCTCTTAATAATATTTTTAATCGCTATCTTGGTGACCGTAAGTCCAAAAATCAAAAAGTGCCAGATATGTGCGAACTGGCGTTCTCGGAGCATTTTGACGCATTTTAGAAATTTCTATCTGAATGAGTGCCAAAGTTACACAAGACCTCTTAATAATATTTTTAATCGCTATCTAGGTGACCGAAAGTCCAAAAATCAAAAAGGTGCCAGATTTGTGCGATCTGGCGTTCTCGGAGCATTTTGACGCATTTTAGAAATTTCTATTTTAATGGGTGCCAAAGTTACACAAGATCTCTTAATAATATTTTTAATCGCTATCTTGGTGACCGTAAGTCCAAAAATCAAAAAGGTGCCAGATATGTGCGAACTGGCGTTCTCGGAGCATTTTGACGCATTTTAGAAATTTCTATCTGAATGAGTGCCAAAGTTACACAAGACCTCTTAATAATATTTTTAATCGCTATCTAGGTGACCGAAAGTCCAAAAATCAAAAAGGTGCCAGATATGTGCGATCTGGCGTTCTCGGAGCATTTTGACGCATTTTATAAATTTCTATCTGAATGAGTGCCAAAGTTACACAAGACGTCTTAATACTATTTTTAATCGCTATCTAAGTGACCGTAAGTCCAAAAATCAAAAAGGTGTCAGATATGTGCGATCTGGCGTTCTCGGAGCATTTTGACGCATTTTAGAAATTTCTGTCTTAATGGGTGCCAAAGTTACACAAGACCTCTTAATAATATTTTTAATCGCTATCTTGGTGACCGTAAGTCCTAAAATCAAAAAGGTGTCAGATATGTGCGATCTGGCGTTCTCGGAGCATTTTGACGCATTTTAGAAATTTCTATTTTAATGGGTGCCAAAGTTACACAAGACCTCTTAATAATATTTTTAATCGCTATCTTAGTGACCGTAAGTCCAAACATCAAAAAGGTGTCAGATATGTGCGATCTGGCGTTCTCGGAGCATTTTGACGCATTTTAGAAATTTCTGTCTTAATGGGTGCCAAAGTTACACAAGACCTCTTAATAATATTTTTAATCGCTATCTTGGTGACCGTAAGTCCTAAAATCAAAAAGGTGTCAGATATGTGCGATCTGGCGTTCTCGGAGCATTTTGACGCATTTTAGAAATTTCTATTTTAATGGGTGCCAACGTTACACAAGACCTCTTAATAATATTTTTAATCGCTATCTTAGTGACCGTAAGTCCAAACATCAAAAAGGTGTCAGATATGTGCGATCTGGCGTTCTCGGAGCATTTTGACGCATTTTAGAAATTTCTGTCTTAATGGGTGCCAAAGTTACACAAGACCTCTTAATAATATTTTTAATCGCTATCTAGGTGACCGAAAGTCCAAAAATCAAAAGGGTGCCAGATTTGTGCGATCTGGCGTTCTCGGAGCATTTTGACGCATTTTAGAAATTTCTATTTTAATGGGTGCCAAAGTTACACAAGACCTCTAAATAATATTTTTAATCGCTATCTTGGTGACCGTAAGTCCAAAAATCAAAAAGGTGCCAGATATGTGCGATCTGGCGTTCTCGGAGCATTTTGACGCATTTTAGAAATTTCTATCTGAATGAGTGCCAAAGTTACACAAGACGTCTTAATACTATTTTTAATCGCAATCTAAGTGACCGTAAGTCCAAAAATCAAAAAGGTGTCAGATATGTGCGATCTGGCGTTCTCGGAGCATTTTGACGCATTTTAGAAATTTCTATTTAATGGGTGCCAAAGTTACACAAGATCTCTTAATAATATTTTTAATCGCTATCTTGGTGACCGTAAGTCCAAAAATCAAAAAGTGCCAGATATGTGCGAACTGGCGTTCTCGGAGCATTTTGACGCATTTTAGAAATTTCTATCTGAATGAGTGCCAAAGTTACACAAGACCTCTTAATAATATTTTTAATCGCTATCTAGGTGACCGAAAGTCCAAAAATCAAAAAGGTGCCAGATATGTGCGATCTGGCGTTCTCGGAGCATTTTGACGCATTTTATAAATTTCTATCTGAATGAGTGCCAAAGTTACACAAGACGTCTTAATACTATTTTTAATCGCTATCTAAGTGACCGTAAGTCCAAAAATCAAAAAGGTGTCAGATATGTGCGATCTGGCGTTCTCGGAGCATTTTGACGCATTTTAGAAATTTCTGTCTTAATAGGTGCCAAAGTTACACAAGACCTCTTAATAATATTTTTAATCGCTATCTTGGTGACCGTAAGTCCTAAAATCAAAAAGGTGTCAGATATGTGCGATCTGGCGTTCTCGGAGCATTTTGACGCATTTTAGAAATTTCTATTTTAATGGGTGCCAAAGTTACACAAGACCTCTTAATAATATTTTTAATCGCTATCTTAGTGACCGTAAGTCCAAACATCAAAAAGGTGTCAGATATGTGCGATCTGGCGTTCTCGGAGCATTTTGACGCATTTTAGAAATTTCTGTCTTAATGGGTGCCAAAGTTACACAAGACCTCTTAATAATATTTTTAATCGCTATCTTGGTGACCGTAAGTCCTAAAATCAAAAAGGTGTCAGATATGTGCGATCTGGCGTTCTCGGAGCATTTTGACGCATTTTAGAAATTTCTATTTTAATGGGTGCCAACGTTACACAAGACCTCTTAATAATATTTTTAATCGCTATCTTAGTGACCGTAAGTCCAAACATCAAAAAGGTGTCAGATATGTGCGATCTGGCGTTCTCGGAGCATTTTGACGCATTTTAGAAATTTCTGTCTTAATGGGTGCCAAAGTTACACAAGACCTCTTAATAATATTTTTAATCGCTATCTAGGTGACCGAAAGTCCAAAAATCAAAAGGGTGCCAGATTTGTGCGATCTGGCGTTCTCGGAGCATTTTGACGCATTTTAGAAATTTCTATTTTAATGGGTGCCAAAGTTACACAAGACCTCTAAATAATATTTTTAATCGCTATCTTGGTGACCGTAAGTCCAAAAATCAAAAAGGTGCCAGATATGTGCGATCTGGCGTTCTCGGAGCATTTTGACGCATTTTAGAAATTTCTATCTGAATGAGTGCCAAAGTTACACAAGACGTCTTAATACTATTTTTAATCGCAATCTAAGTGACCGTAAGTCCAAAAATCAAAAAGGTGTCAGATATGTGCGATCTGGCGTTCTCGGAGCATTTTGACGCATTTTAGAAATTTCTATTTAATGGGTGCCAAAGTTACACAAGATCTCTTAATAATATTTTTAATCGCTATCTTGGTGACCGTAAGTCCAAAAATCAAAAAGTGCCAGATATGTGCGAACTGGCGTTCTCGGAGCATTTTGACGCATTTTAGAAATTTCTATCTGAATGAGTGCCAAAGTTACACAAGACCTCTTAATAATATTTTTAATCGCTATCTAGGTGACCGAAAGTCCAAAAATCAAAAAGGTGCCAGATTTGTGCGATCTGGCGTTCTCGGAGCATTTTGACGCATTTTAGAAATTTCTATTTTAATGGGTGCCAAAGTTACACAAGATCTCTTAATAATATTTTTAATCGCTATCTTGGTGACCGTAAGTCCAAAAATCAAAAAGGTGCCAGATATGTGCGAACTGGCGTTCTCGGAGCATTTTGACGCATTTTAGAAATTTCTATCTGAATGAGTGCCAAAGTTACACAAGACCTCTTAATAATATTTTTAATCGCTATCTAGGTGACCGAAAGTCCAAAAATCAAAAAGGTGCCAGATATGTGCGATCTGGCGTTCTCGGAGCATTTTGACGCATTTTATAAATTTCTATCTGAATGAGTGCCAAAGTTACACAAGACGTCTTAATACTATTTTTAATCGCTATCTAAGTGACCGTAAGTCCAAAAATCAAAAAGGTGTCAGATATGTGCGATCTGGCGTTCTCGGAGCATTTTGACGCATTTTAGAAATTTCTGTCTTAATGGGTGCCAAAGTTACACAAGACCTCTTAATAATATTTTTAATCGCTATCTTGGTGACCGTAAGTCCTAAAATCAAAAAGGTGTCAGATATGTGCGATCTGGCGTTCTCGGAGCATTTTGACGCATTTTAGAAATTTCTATTTTAATGGGTGCCAAAGTTACACAAGACCTCTTAATAATATTTTTAATCGCTATCTTAGTGACCGTAAGTCCAAACATCAAAAAGGTGTCAGATATGTGCGATCTGGCGTTCTCGGAGCATTTTGACGCATTTTAGAAATTTCTGTCTTAATGGGTGCCAAAGTTACACAAGACCTCTTAATAATATTTTTAATCGCTATCTAGGTGACCGAAAGTGTAAAAATCAAAAAGGTGCCAGATTTGTGCGATCTGGCGTTCTCGGAGCATTTTGACGCATTTTAGAAATTTCTATTTTAATGGGTGCCAAAGTTACACAAGACCACTTAATAATATTTTTAATCGCTATCTTAGTGACCGTAAGTCCAAACATCAAAAAGGTGTCAGATATGTGCGATCTGGCGTTCTCGGAGCATTTTGACGCATTTTAGAAATTTCTGTCTTAATGGGTGCCAAAGTTACACAAGACCTCTTAATAATATTTTTAATCGCTATCTTGGTGACCGTAAGTCCTAAAATCAAAAAGGTGTCAGATATGTGCGATCCGGCGTTCTCGGAGCATTTTGACGCATTTTAGAAATTTCTATTTTAATGGGTGCCAAAGTTACACAAGACCTCTTAATAATATTTTTAATCGCTATCTTAGTGACCGTAAGTCCAAACATCAAAAAGGTGTCAGATATGTGCGATCTGGCGTTCTCGGAGCATTTTGACGCATTTTAGAAATTTCTGTCTTAATGGGTGCCAAAGTTACACAAGACCTCTTAATAATATTTTTAATCGCTATCTAGGTGACCGAAAGTGTAAAAATCAAAAAGGTGCCAGATTTGTGCGATCTGGCGTTCTCGGAGCATTTTGACGCATTTTAGAAATTTCTATTTTAATGGGTGCCAAAGTTACACAAGACCTCTAAATAATATTTTTAATCGCTATCTTGGTGACCGTAAGTCCAAAAATCAAAAAGGTGCCAGATATGTGCGATCTGGCGTTCTCGGAGCATTTTGACGCATTTTAGAAATTTCTATCTTAATGAGTGCCAAAGTTACACAAGACGTCTTAATACTATTTTTAATCGCTATCTAAGTGACCGTAGGTCCAAAAATCAAAAAGGTGTCAGATATGTGCGATCTGGCGTTCTCGGAGCATTTTGACGCGATTTAGAAATTTCTATTTAATGGGTACCAAAGTTACACAAGACCTCTTAATAATATTTTTAATCGCTATCTTGGTGACCGTAAGTCCAAAAATCAAAAAGGTGCCAGATATGTGCGATCTGGCGTTCTCGGAGCATTTTGACGCATTTTATAAATTTCTATCTGAATGAGTGCCAAAGTTACACAAGACGTCTTAATACTATTTTTAATCGCTATCTTGGTGACCGTAAGTCCAAAATTCAAAAAGGTGTCAGATATGTGCGATCTGGCGTTCTCGGAGCATTTTGACGCATTTTAGAAATTTCTATTTTAATGGATGCCAAAGTTACACAAGACCTCTTAATAATATTTTTAATCGCTATCTTGGTGACCGTAAGTCCAAAAATCAAAAAGGTGCCAGATATGTGCGATCTGGCGTTCTCGGAGAATTTTGACGCATTTTAGAAATTTCTATCTTAATGGGTGCCAAAGTTACACAAGACCTCTAAATAATATTTTTAATCGGTATCTTGGTGACCGTAAGTCCAAAAATCAAAAAGGTGCCAGATATGTGCGATCTGGCGTTCTCGGAGCATTTTGACGCATTTTAGAAATTTCTATCTTAATGAGTGCCAAAGTTACACAAGACGTCTTAATACCATTTTTAATCGCTATCTAAGTGACCGTAAGTCCAAAAATCAAAAAGGTGTCAGATATGTGCGATCTGGCGTTCTCGGAGCATTTTGACGCATTTTAGAAATTTCTATTTTAATGGATGCCAAAGTTACACAAGACCTCTTAATAATATTTTTAATCGCTATCTTGGTGACCGTAAGTCCAAAAATCAAAAAGGTGCCAGATATGTGCGATCTGGCGTTCTCGGAGAATTTTGACGCATTTTAGAAATTTCTATCTTAATGGGTGCCAAAGTTACACAAGACCTCTAAATAATATTTTTAATCGCTATCTTGGTGACCGTAAGTCCAAAAATCAAAAAGGTGCCAGATATGTGCGATCTGGCGTTCTCGGAGCATTTTGACGCATTTTAGAAATTTCTATCTTAATGAGTGCCAAAGTTACACAAGACGTCTTAATACTATTTTTAATCGCTATCTAAGTGACCGTAGGTCCAAAAATCAAAAAGGTGTCAGATATGTGCGATCTGGCGTTCTCGGAGCATTTTGACGCGTTTTAGAAATTTCTATTTAATGGGTACCAAAGTTACACAAGACCTCTTAATAATATTTTTAATCGCTATCTTGGTGACCGTAAGTCCAAAAATCAAAAAGGTGCCAGATATGTGCGATCTGGCGTTCTCGGAGCATTTTGACGCATTTTATAAATTTCTATCTGAATGAGTGCCAAAGTTACACAAGACGTCTTAATACTATTTTTAATCGCTATCTTGGTGACCGTAAGTCCAAAAATCAAAAAGGTGTCAGATATGTGCGATCTGGCGTTCTCGGAGCATTTTGACGCATTTTAGAAATTTCTATTTTAATGGATGCCAAAGTTACACAAGACCTCTTAATAATATTTTTAATCGCTATCTTGGTGACCGTAAGTCCAAAAATCAAAAAGGTGCCAGATATGTGCGATCTGGCGTTCTCGGAGAATTTTGACGCATTTTAGAAATTTCTATCTTAATGGGTGCCAAAGTTACACAAGACCTCTAAATAATATTTTTAATCGGTATCTTGGTGACCGTAAGTCCAAAAATCAAAAAGGTGCCAGATATGTGCGATCTGGCGTTCTCGGAGCATTTTGACGCATTTTAGAAATTTCTATCTTAATGAGTGCCAAAGTTACACAAGACGTCTTAATACCATTTTTAATCGCTATCTAAGTGACCGTAAGTCCAAAAATCAAAAAGGTGTCAGATATGTGCGATCTGGCGTTCTCGGAGCATTTTGACGCATTTTATAAATTTCTATCTGAATGAGTGCCAAAGTTACACAAGACGTCTTAATACTATTTTTAATCGCTATCTAAGTGACCGTAAGTCCAAAAATCAAAAAGGTGTCAGATATGTGCGATCTGGCGTTCTCGGAGCATTTTGACGCATTTTAGAAATTTCTATTTAATGGGTGCCAAAGTTACACAAGATCTCTTAATAATATTTTTAATCGCTATCTTGGTGACCGTAAGTCCAAAAATCAAAAAGGTGCCAGATATGTGCGAACTGGCGTTCTCGGAGCATTTTGACGCATTTTAGAAATTTCTATCTGAATGAGTGCCAAAGTTACACAAGACCTCTTAATAATATTTTTAATCGCTATCTAGGTGACCGAAAGTCCAAAAATCAAAAAGGTGCCAGATTTGTGCGATCTGGCGTTCTCGGAGCATTTTGACGCATTTTAGAAATTTCTATTTTAATGGGTGCCAAAGTTACACAAGATCTCTTAATAATATTTTTAATCGCTATCTTGGTGACCGTAAGTCCAAAAATCAAAAAGGTGCCAGATATGTGCGAATTGGCGTTCTCGGAGCATTTTGACGCATTTTAGAAATTTCTATCTGAATGAGTGCCAAAGTTACACAAGACCTCTTAATAATATTTTTAATCGCTATCTAGGTGACCGAAAGTCCAAAAATCAAAAAGGTGCCAGATATGTGCGATCTGGCGTTCTCGGAGCATTTTGACGCATTTTATAAATTTCTATCTGAATGAGTGCCAAAGTTACACAAGACGTCTTAATACTATTTTTAATCGCTATCTAAGTGACCGTAAGTCCAAAAATCAAAAAGGTGTCAGATATGTGCGATCTGGCGTTCTCGGAGCATTTTGACGCATTTTAGAAATTTCTGTCTTAATGGGTGCCAAAGTTACACAAGACCTCTTAATAATATTTTTAATCGCTATCTTGGTGACCGTAAGTCCTAAAATCAAAAAGGTGTCAGATATGTGCGATCTGGCGTTCTCGGAGCATTTTGACGCATTTTAGAAATTTCTATTTTAATGGGTGCCAAAGTTACACAAGACCTCTTAATAATATTTTTAATCGCTATCTTAGTGACCGTAAGTCCAAACATCAAAAAGGTGTCAGATATGTGCGATCTGGCGTTCTCGGAGCATTTTGACGCATTTTAGAAATTTCTGTCTTAATGGGTGCCAAAGTTACACAAGACCTCTTAATAATATTTTTAATCGCTATCTAGGTGACCGAAAGTGTAAAAATCAAAAAGGTGCCAGATTTGTGCGATCTGGCGTTCTCGGAGCATTTTGACGCATTTTAGAAATTTCTATTTTAATGGGTGCCAAAGTTACACAAGACCACTTAATAATATTTTTAATCGCTATCTTAGTGACCGTAAGTCCAAACATCAAAAAGGTGTCAGATATGTGCGATCTGGCGTTCTCGGAGCATTTTGACGCATTTTAGAAATTTCTGTCTTAATGGGTGCCAAAGTTACACAAGACCTCTTAATAATATTTTTAATCGCTATCTTGGTGACCGTAAGTCCTAAAATCAAAAAGGTGTCAGATATGTGCGATCTGGCGTTCTCGGAGCATTTTGACGCATTTTAGAAATTTCTATTTTAATGGGTGCCAAAGTTACACAAGACCTCTTAATAATATTTTTAATCGCTATCTTAGTGACCGTAAGTCCAAACATCAAAAAGGTGTCAGATATGTGCGATCTGGCGTTCTCGGAGCATTTTGACGCATTTTAGAAATTTCTGTCTTAATGGGTGCCAAAGTTACACAAGACCTCTTAATAATATTTTTAATCGCTATCTAGGTGACCGAAAGTGTAAAAATCAAAAAGGTGCCAGATTTGTGCGATCTGGCGTTCTCGGAGCATTTTGACGCATTTTAGAAATTTCTATTTTAATGGGTGCCAAAGTTACACAAGACCTCTAAATAATATTTTTAATCGCTATCTTGGTGACCGTAAGTCCAAAAATCAAAAAGGTGCCAGATATGTACGATCTGGCGTTCTCGGAGCATTTTGACGCATTTTAGAAATTTCTATCTTAATGAGTGCCAAAGTTACACAAGACGTCTTAATACTATTTTTAATCGCTATCTAAGTGACCGTAGGTCCAAAAATCAAAAAGGTGTCAGATATGTGCGATCTGGCGTTCTCGGAGCATTTTGACGCGATTTAGAAATTTCTATTTAATGGGTACCAAAGTTACACAAGACCTCTTAATAATATTTTTAATCGCTATCTTGGTGACCGTAAGTCCAAAAATCAAAAAGGTGCCAGATATGTGCGATCTGGCGTTCTCGGAGCATTTTGACGCATTTTATAAATTTCTATCTGAATGAGTGCCAAAGTTACACAAGACGTCTTAATACTATTTTTAATCGCTATCTTGGTGACCGTAAGTCCAAAATTCAAAAAGGTGTCAGATATGTGCGATCTGGCGTTCTCGGAGCATTTTGACGTATTTTAGAAATTTCTATTTTAATGGATGCCAAAGTTACACAAGACCTCTTAATAATATTTTTAATCGCTATCTTGGTGACCGTAAGTCCAAAAATCAAAAAGGTGCCAGATATGTGCGATCTGGCGTTCTCGGAGAATTTTGACGCATTTTAGAAATTTCTATCTGAATGAGTGCCAAAGTTACACAAGACCTCTAAATAATATTTTTAATCGGTATCTTGGTGACCGTAAGTCCAAAAATCAAAAAGGTGCCAGATATGTGCGATCTGGCGTTCTCGGAGCATTTTGACGCATTTTAGAAATTTCTATCTTAATGAGTGCCAAAGTTACACAAGACGTCTTAATACCATTTTTAATCGCTATCTAAGTGACCGTAAGTCCAAAAATCAAAAAGGTGTCAGATATGTGCGATCTGGCGTTCTCGGAGCATTTTGACGCATTTTAGAAATTTCTATTTTAATGGATGCCAAAGTTACACAAGACCTCTTAATAATATTTTTAATCGCTATCTTGGTGACCGTAAGTCCAAAAATCAAAAAGGTGCCAGATATGTGCGATCTGGCGTTCTCGGAGAATTTTGACGCATTTTAGAAATTTCTATCTTAATGGGTGCCAAAGTTACACAAGACCTCTAAATAATATTTTTAATCGCTATCTTGGTGACCGTAAGTCCAAAAATCAAAAAGGTGCCAGATATGTGCGATCTGGCGTTCTCGGAGCATTTTGACGCATTTTAGAAATTTCTATCTTAATGAGTGCCAAAGTTACACAAGACGTCTTAATACTATTTTTAATCGCTATCTAAGTGACCGTAGGTCCAAAAATCAAAAAGGTGTCAGATATGTGCGATCTGGCGTTCTCGGAGCATTTTGACGCGTTTTAGAAATTTCTATTTAATGGGTACCAAAGTTACACAAGACCTCTTAATAATATTTTTAATCGCTATCTTGGTGACCGTAAGTCCAAAAATCAAAAAGGTGCCAGATATGTGCGATCTGGCGTTCTCGGAGCATTTTGACGCATTTTATAAATTTCTATCTGAATGAGTGCCAAAGTTACACAAGACGTCTTAATACTATTTTTAATCGCTATCTTGGTGACCGTAAGTCCAAAAATCAAAAAGGTGTCAGATATGTGCGATCTGGCGTTCTCGGAGCATTTTGACGCATTTTAGAAATTTCTATTTTAATGGATGCCAAAGTTACACAAGACCTCTTAATAATATTTTTAATCGCTATCTTGGTGACCGTAAGTCCAAAAATCAAAAAGGTGCCAGATATGTGCGATCTGGCGTTCTCGGAGAATTTTGACGCATTTTAGAAATTTCTATCTTAATGGGTGCCAAAGTTACACAAGACCTCTAAATAATATTTTTAATCGGTATCTTGGTGACCGTAAGTCCAAAAATCAAAAAGGTGCCAGATATGTGCGATCTGGCGTTCTCGGAGCATTTTGACGCATTTTAGAAATTTCTATCTTAATGAGTGCCAAAGTTACACAAGACGTCTTAATACCATTTTTAATCGCTATCTAAGTGACCGTAAGTCCAAAAATCAAAAAGGTGTCAGATATGTGCGATCTGGCGTTCTCGGAGCATTTTGACGCATTTTAGAAATTTCTATTTTAATGGATGCCAAAGTTACACAAGACCTCTTAATAATATTTTTAATCGCTATCTTGGTGACCGTAAGTCCAAAAATCAAAAATGTGCCAGATATGTGCGATCTGGCGTTCTCGGAGAATTTTGACGCATTTTAGAAATTTCTATCTTAATGGGTGCCAAAGTTACACAAGACCTCTAAATAATATTTTTAATCGCTATCTTGGTGACCGTAAGTCCTAAAATCAAAAAGGTGTCAGATATGTGCGATCTGGCGTTCTCGGAGCATTTTGACGCATTTTAGAAATTTCTATTTTAATGGGTGCCAAACCTACACAAGACCTCTTAATAATATTTTTAATCGCTATCTTAGTGACCGTAAGTCCAAACATCAAAAAGGTGTCAGATATGTGCGATCTGGCGTTCTCGGAGCATTTTGACGCATTTTAGAAATTTCTGTCTTAATGGGTGCCAAAGTTACACAAGACCTCTTAATAATATTTTTAATCGCTATCTTGGTGACCGTAAGTCCTAAAATCAAAAAGGTGTCAGATATGTGCGATCTGGCGTTCTCGGAGCATTTTGACGCATTTTAGAAATTTCTATTTTAATGGGTGCCAAAGTTACACAAGACCTCTTAATAATATTTTTAATCGCTATCTTAGTGACCGTAAGTCCAAACATCAAAAAGGTGTCAGATATGTGCGATCTGGCGTTCTCGGAGCATTTTGACGCATTTTAGAAATTTCGTTACACAAGACCTCTTAATAATATTTTTAATCGCTATTTTGGTGACCGTAAGTCCAAAAATCAAAAAGGTGTCAGATATGTGCGATCTGGCGTTCTCGGAGCATTTTGACGCATTTTAGAAATTTCTGTCTTAATGGGTGCCAAAGTTACACAAGACCTCTTAATAATATTTTTAATCGCTATCTAGGTGACCGAAAGTCCAAAAATCAAAAAGGTGCCAGATTTGTGCGATCTGGCGTTCTCGGAGCATTTTGACGCATTTTAGAAATTTCTGTTTTAATGGGTGCCAATGTTACACAAAACCTCTTAATAATATTTTTAATCGCTATCTTGGTGACCGTAAGTCTAAAAATCAAAAAGGTATCAGATATGTGCGATCTGGCGTTCTCGGAGCATTTTGACGCATTTTAGAAATTTCTATCTTAATGGGTGCTAAAGTTACACAAGACCTCTTAGTAATATTTTTAATCGCTATCTTGATGACCGTAAGTCCAAAAATCAAGAAGGTATCAGATATGTGCGAGCTGGCGTTCTCAGAGCATTTTGACGCATTTTAGAAATTTCTATCTTAATGGGTGCCAAAGTTACACAAGACGTCTTAATACAATTTTTAATCGCTATCTAAGTGGCCGTAAGTCCAAAAATCAAAAAGGTGTCAGATATGTGCGATCTGGCGCTCTCGGAGCATTTTGACGCATTTTAGAAATTTCTATCTTAATGGGTGCCAAAGTTACACAAGATCTCTTAATAATATTTTTAATCGCTATCTTGGTCACCGTAAGTCCAAAAATCAAAAAGGTGTCAGATATGTGCGATCTGGCGTTCTCGGAGCATTTTGACGCATTTTAGAAATTTCTATCTTAATGGGTGCCAAAGTTACACAAGACCTCTTAATAATATTTTTAATCGCTATCTTGGTGACCGTAAGTCCAAAAATCAAAAAGGTGTCAGATATGTGCGATCTGGCGTTCTCGGAGCATCTTGACGCATTTTAGAAATTTCTATTTAATGGGTGCCAAAGTTACACAAGACCTCTTAATAATATTTTTAATCGCTATCTTGGTGACCGCAAGTCCAAAAATCAAAAAGGTGCCAGATATGTGCGATCTGGCGTTCTCGGAGAATTTTGACGCATTTTAGAAATTTCTATCTTAATGGGTGCCAAAGTTACACAAGACCTCTAAATAATATTTTTAATCGCTATCTTGGTGACCGTAAGTCCAAAAATCAAAAAGGTGCCAGATATGTGCGATCTGGCGTTCTCGGAGCATTTCGACGCATTTTAGAAATTTCTATCTTAATGAGTGCCAAAGCTACACAAGACGTCTTAATACTATTTTTAATCGCTATCTAAGTGACCGTAGGTCCAAAAATCAAAAAGGTGTCAGATATGTGCGATCTGGCGTTCTCGGAGCATTTTGACGCATTTTAGAAATTTCTATTTAATGGGTACCAAAGTTACACAAGACCTCTTAATAATATTTTTAATCGCTATCTTGGTGACCGTAAGTCCAAAAATCAAAAAGGTGTCAGATATGTGCGATCTGGCGTTCTCGGAGCATTTTGACGCATTTTAGAAATTTCTATCTTAATGGGTGCCAAAGTTACACAAAACCTCTTAATAATATTTTTAATCGCTATCTTGGTGACCGTAAGTCCAAAAATCAAAAAGGTGTCAGATATGTGCGATCTGGCGTTCTCGGAGCATTTTGACGCATTTTAGAAATTTCTATCTTAATGGGTGCCAAAGTTACACAAAACCTCTTAATAATATTTTTAATCGCTATCTTGGTGACCGTAAGTCCAAAAATCAAAAAGGTGTCAGATATGTGCGATCTGGCGTTCTCGGAGCATTTTGACGCATTTTAGAAATTTCTATCTTAATGGGTGCCAAAGTTACACAAAACCTCTTAATAATATTTTTAATCGCTATCTTGGTGACCGTAAGTCCAAAAATCAAAAAGGTGCCAGATATGTGTGTTCTGGCGTTCTCGGAGAATTTTGACGCATTTTAGAAATTTCTATCTTAATGGGTGCCAAAGTTACACAAAACCTCTTAATAATATTTTTAATCGCTATCTTGGTGACCGTAAGTCCAAAAATCAAAAAGGTGTCAGATATGTGCGATCTGGCGTTCTCGGAGCATTTTGACGCATTTTAGAAATTTCAATCTTAATGGGTGCCAAAGTTACACAAAACCTCTTAATAATATTTTTAATCGCTATCTTGGTGACCGTAAGTCCAAAAATCAAAAAGGTGTCAGATATGTGCGATCTGGCGTTCTCGGAGCATCTTGACGCATTTTAGAAATTTCTATTTAATGGGTGCCAAAGTTACACAAGACCTCTTAATAATATTTTTAATCGCTATCTTGGTGACCGCAAGTCCAAAAATCAAAAAGGTGCCAGATATGTGCGATCTGGCGTTCTCGGAGAATTTTGACGCATTTTAGAAATTTCTATCTTAATGGGTGCCAAAGTTACACAAGACCTCTAAATAATATTTTTAATCGCTATCTTGGTGACCGTAAGTCCAAAAATCAAAAAGGTGCCAGATATGTGCGATCTGGCGTTCTCGGAGCATTTTGACGCATTTTAGAAATTTCTATCTTAATGAGTGCCAAAGCTACACAAGACGTCTTAATACTATTTTTAATCGCTATCTAAGTGACCGTAGGTCCAAAAATCAAAAAGGTGTCAGATATGTGCGATCTGGCGTTCTCGGAGCATTTTGACGCATTTTAGAAATTTCTATTTAATGGGTACCAAAGTTACACAAGACCTCTTAATAATATTTTTAATCGCTATCTTGGTGACCGTAAGTCCAAAAATCAAAAAGGTGTCAGATATGTGCGATCTGGCGTTCTCGGAGCATTTTGACGCATTTTAGAAATTTCTATCTTAATGGGTGCCAAAGTTACACAAAACCTCTTAATAATATTTTTAATCGCTATCTTGGTGACCGTAAGTCCAAAAATCAAAAAGGTGTCAGATATGTGCGATCTGGCGTTCTCGGAGCATTTTGACGCATTTTAGAAATTTCTATCTTAATGGGTGCCAAAGTTACACAAAACCTCTTAATAATATTTTTAATCGCTATCTTGGTGACCGTAAGTCCAAAAATCAAAAAGGTGTCAGATATGTGCGATCTGGCGTTCTCGGAGCATTTTGACGCATTTTAGAAATTTCTATCTTAATGGGTGCCAAAGTTACACAAAACCTCTTAATAATATTTTTAATCGCTATCTTGGTGACCGTAAGTCCAAAAATCAAAAAGGTGCCAGATATGTGTGTTCTGGCGTTCTCGGAGAATTTTGACGCATTTTAGAAATTTCTATCTTAATGGGTGCCAAAGTTACACAAGACCTCTTAATAATATTTTTAATCGCTATCTTGGTGACCGTAAGTCCAAAAATCAAAAAGGTGCCAGATATGTGCGATTTGGCGTTCTCGGAGCATTTTGACGCATTTTATAAATTTCTATCTGAATGAGTGCCAAAGTTACACAAGACGTCTTAATACTATTTTTAATCGCTATCTTGGTGACCGTAAGTCCAAAAATCAAAAAGGTGCCAGATATGTGCGATCTGGCGTTCTCGGAGCATTTTGACGCATTTTAGAAATTTCTATCTTAATGAGTGCCAAAGCTACACAAGACGTCTTAATACTATTTTTAATCGCTATCTAAGTGACCGTAGGTCCACAAATCAAAAAGGTGTCAGATATGTGCGATCTGGCGTTCTCGGAGCATTTTGACGCATTTTAGAAATTTCTATTTAATGGGTACCAAAGTTACACAAGACCTCTTAATAATATTTTTAATCGCTATCTTGGTGACCGTAAGTCCAAAAATCAAAAAGGTGTCAGATATGTGCGATCTGGCGTTCTCGGAGCATTTTGACGCATTTTAGAAATTTCTATCTTAATGGGTGCCAAAGTTACACAAAACTTCTTAATAATATTTTTAATCGCTATCTTGGTGACCGTAAGTCCAAAAATCAAAAAGGTGTCAGATATGTGCGATCTGGCGTTCTCGGAGCATTTTGACGCATTTTAGAAATTTCTATCTTAATGGGTGCCAAAGTTACACAAAACCTCTTAATAATATTTTTAATCGCTATCTTGGTGACCGTAAGTCCAAAAATCAAAAAGGTGTCTGATATGTGCGATCTGGCGTTCTCGGAGCATTTTGACGCATTTTAGAAATTTCTATCTTAATGGGTGCCAAAGTTACACAAAACCTCTTAATAATATTTTTAATCGCTATCTTGGTGACCGTAAGTCCAAAAATCAAAAAGGTGCCAGATATGTGTGTTCTGGCGTTCTCGGAGAATTTTGACGCATTTTAGAAATTTCTATCTTAATGGGTGCCAAAGTTACACAAAACCTCTTAATAATATTTTTAATCGCTATCTTGGTGACCGTAAGTCCAAAAATCAAAAAGGTGTCAGATATGTGCGATCTGGCGTTCTCGGAGCATTTTGACGCATTTTAGAAATTTCTATCTTAATGGGTGCCAAAGTTACACAAAACCTCTTAATAATATTTTTAATCGCTATCTTGGTGACCGTAAGTCCAAAAATCAAAAAGGTGTCAGATATGTGCGATCTGGCGTTCTCGGAGCATCTTGACGCATTTTAGAAATTTCTATTTAATGGGTGCCAAAGTTACACAAGACCTCTTAATAATATTTTTAATCGCTATCTTGGTGACCGCAAGTCCAAAAATCAAAAAGGTGCCAGATATGTGCGATCTGGCGTTCTCGGAGAATTTTGACGCATTTTAGAAATTTCTATCTTAATGGGTGCCAAAGTTACACAAGACCTCTAAATAATATTTTTAATCGCTATCTTGGTGACCGTAAGTCCAAAAATCAAAAAGGTGCCAGATATGTGCGATCTGGCGTTCTCGGAGCATTTTGACGCATTTTAGAAATTTCTATCTTAATGAGTGCCAAAGCTACACAAGACGTCTTAATACTATTTTTAATCGCTATCTAAGTGACCGTAGGTCCAAAAATCAAAAAGGTGTCAGATATGTGCGATCTGGCGTTCTCGGAGCATTTTGACGCATTTTAGAAATTTCTATTTAATGGGTACCAAAGTTACACAAGACCTCTTAATAATATTTTTAATCGCTATCTTGGTGACCGTAAGTCCAAAAATCAAAAAGGTGTCAGATATGTGCGATCTGGCGTTCTCGGAGCATTTTGACGCATTTTAGAAATTTCTATCTTAATGGGTGCCAAAGTTACACAAAACCTCTTAATAATATTTTTAATCGCTATCTTGGTGACCGTAAGTCCAAAAATCAAAAAGGTGTCAGATATGTGCGATCTGGCGTTCTCGGAGCATTTTGACGCATTTTAGAAATTTCTATCTTAATGGGTGCCAAAGTTACACAAAACCTCTTAATAATATTTTTAATCGCTATCTTGGTGACCGTAAGTCCAAAAATCAAAAAGGTGTCAGATATGTGCGATCTGGCGTTCTCGGAGCATTTTGACGCATTTTAGAAATTTCTATCTTAATGGGTGCCAAAGTTACACAAAACCTCTTAATAATATTTTTAATCGCTATCTTGGTGACCGTAAGTCCAAAAATCAAAAAGGTGCCAGATATGTGCGATTTGGCGTTCTCGGAGCATTTTGACGCATTTTATAAATTTCTATCTGAATGAGTGCCAAAGTTACACAAGACGTCTTAATACTATTTTTAATCGCTATCTTGGTGACCGTAAGTCCAAAAATCAAAAAGGTGCCAGATATGTGCGATTTGGCGTTCTCGGAGCATTTTGACGCATTTTATAAATTTCTATCTGAATGAGTGCCAAAGTTACACAAGACGTCTTAATACTATTTTTAATCGCTATCTAAGTGACCGTAAGTCCAAAAATCAAAAAGGTGTCAGATATGTGCGATCTGGCGTTCTCGGAGCATTTTGACGCATTTTAGAAATTTCTATTTAATGGGTGCCAAAGTTACACAAGATCTCTTAATAATATTTTTAATCGCTATCTTGGTCACCGTAAGTCCAAAATCAAAAAGGTGTCAGATATGTGCGATCTGGCGTTCTCGGAGCATTTTGACGCATTTTAGAAATTTAAACCTCTTAAGAGGTCTTGTGTAACTTTGGCACCCATTAAAATAGAAATTTCTAAAATGCGTCAAAATGCTCCGAGAACGCCAGATCGCACATATCTGACACCTTTTTGATTTTAGGACTTACGGTCACCAAGATAGCGATTAAAAATATTATTAAGAGGTCTTGTGTAACTTTGGCACCCATTAAGATAGAAATTTCTAAAATGCGTCAAAATGCTCCGAGAACGCCAGATCGCACATATCTGACACCTTTTTGATTTTTGGACTTACGGTCACCAAGATAGCGATTAAAAATATTATTAAGAGGTCTTGTGTAACTTTGGCACCCATTAAAATAGAAATTTCTAAATTGCGTCAAAATGCTCCGAGAACGCCAGGTCGCACATATCTGACACCTTTTTGATGTTTGGACTTACGGTCACCAAGATAGCGATTAAAAATATTATTAAGAGGTCTTGTGTAACTTTGGCACCCATTAAGATAGAAATTTCTAAAATGCGTCAAAATGCTCCGAGAACGCCAGATCGCACATATCTGACACCTTTTTGATTTTTGGACTTACGGTGACCAAGATAGCGATTAAAAATATTATTAAGAGATCTTGTGTAACTTTGGCACCCATTAAATAGAAATTTCTAAAATGCGTCAAAATGCTCCGAGAACGCCAGATCGCACATATCTGAAACCTTTTTGATTTTTGGACTTACGGTCACCAAGATAGCGATTAAAAATATTATTAAGAGGTCTTGTGTAACTTTGGCACCCATTAAGATAGAAATTTCTAAAATGCGTCAAAATGCTCCGAGAACGCCAGATCGCACATATCTGGCACCTTTTTGATTTTTGGACTTACGGTCACCAAGAAGCGATTAAAAATATTATTAAGAGGTCTTGTATAACTTTTTCACCCATTAAGATAGAAATTTCTAAAATGCGTCAAAATGCTCCGAGAACGCCAGATCGCACATATCTGGTACCTTTTTGATTTTTGGACTTACGGTCACCAAGATAGCGATTAGAAATATTATTAAGAGGTCTTGTGTAACATTGGCACCCATTTAGATAGAAACTTCTAAAATGCGTCAAAATGCTCCGAGAACGCCAGATCGCACATATCTGGCACCTTTTTGATTTTTGGACTTACGGTCACCTAGATAGCGATTAAAAATGTTATTAAGAAGTCTTGTGCAACTTTGGCGCCCATTAAGATAGAAATTTCTAAAATGTGTCAAAATGCTCCGAGAACGCCAGATCGCACATATCTGGCACTTTTTGATTTTTGGACTTACGGTCACCACGATAGCGATTAAAAATATTATTAAGAGGTCTTGTGTAACTTTGGCACCCATTAAAATAGAAATTTCTAAAATGCGTCAAAATGCTCCGAGAACGCCAGATCGCACATATCTGACACCTTTTTGATTTTTGGACTTACGGTCACCAAGATAGCGATTAAAAATATTATTAAGAGGTCTTGTGTAACTTTGGCACCCATTAAGATAGAAATTTCTAAAATGCGTCAAAATGCTCCGAGAACGCCACATCGCACATATCTGACACCTTTTTGATTTTTGGACTTACGGTCACCAAGATAGCGATTAAAAATATTATTAAGAGGTCTTGTGTAACTTTGGCACCCATTAAGATAGAAACTTCTAAAATGCGTCAAAATGCTCCGATAACGCCAGATCGCACATATCTGGCACCTTTTTGATTTTTGGACTTACGGTCACCTAGATAGCGATTAAAAATATTATTAAGAGGTCTTGTGTAACTTTGGCACCCATTAAGATAGAAATTTCTAAAATGCGTCAAAATGCTCCGAGAACGCCACATCGCACATATCTGACACCTTTTTGATTTTTGGACTTACGGTCACTAAGAAAGCGATTAAAAATATTATTAAGAGGTCTTGTGTAATTTTGGCACCCATTAAGATAGAAATTTCTAAAATGCGTCAAAATGCTCCGAGAACGCCAGATCGCACATATCTGGCACCTTTTTGATTTTTGGACTTACGGTCGCCAAGATAGCGATAAAAAATATTATTAAGAGGTCTTGTGTAACTTTGGCACCCATGAAGATAGAAATTTCTAAAATGCGTCAAAATGCTCTGAGAACGCCAGATCGCACATATCTGACACCTTTTTGATTTTTGGACTTACGGTCACTAAGAAAGCGATTAAAAATATTATTAAGAGGTCTTGTGTAACTTTGGCACCCATTAAGATAGAAATTTCTAAAATGCGTCAAAATGCTCCGAGAACGCCAGATCGGACATATCTGACACCTTTTTGATTTTTGGACTTACGGTCACAAAGTTAGCGATTAAAAATATTATTAAGAGGTCTTGTGTAACTTTGGCACCTATTAAGATAGAAATTTCTAAAATGCGTCAAAATGCTCCGAGAACGCCAGATCGCACATACCTGACACCTTTTTGATTTTTGGACTTAGGGTCAACAAGATAGCGATTAAAAATATTATTAAGAGGTCTTGTGTAACTTTGGCACCCATTAAGATAGAAATTTCTAAAATGCGTCAAAATGCTCCGAGAACGCCAGATCGCACATATCTGACACCTTTTTGATTTTTGGACTTACGGTCACCAAGAAGCGATTAAAAATATTATTAAGAGGTCTTGTGTAATTTTGGCACCCATTAAGATAGAAACTTCTAAAATGCGTCAAAATGCTCCGATAACGCCAGATCGCACATATCTGGCACCTTTTTGATTTTTGGACTTACGGTCACCTAGATAGCGATTAAGAATATTATTGAGGTCTTGTGTAACTTTGGCACCCATTAAGATAGAAATTTCTAAAATGCGTCAAAATGCTCCGAGAACGCCAGATCGCACATATCTTGCACCTTTTTGATTTTTGGACTTACGGTCACCAAGATAGCGATTAAAAATATTACTAAGAGGTCTTGTGTAACTTTGGCACCCATTAAGATAGAAATTTCTAAAATGCGTCAAAATGCTCCGAGAACGCCAAATCGCACATATCTGGCACCTTTTTGATTTTTGGACTTACGGTCACCAAGAAGCGATTAAAAATATTATTAAGAGGTCTTGTATAACTTTGGCACCCATTAAGATAGAAATTTCTAAAATGCGTCAAAATGCTCCGAGAACGCCAGATCGCACATATCTGACACCTTTTTGATTTTTGGACTTACGGTCACTAAGAAAGCGATTAAAAATATTATTAATAGGTCTTGTGTAACTTTGGCACCCATTAAGATAGAAATTTCTAAAATGCGTCAAAATGCTCCGAGAACGCCAGATCGCACATATCTGGCACCTTTTTGATTTTTGGACTTACGGTCACCTAGATAGCGATTAAAAATGTTATTAAGAAGTCTTGTGCAACTTTGGCGCCCATTAAGATAGAAATTTCTAAAATGTGTCAAAATGCTCCGAGAACGCCAGATCGCACATATCTGGCACTTTTTGATTTTTGGACTTACGGTCAACACGATAGCGATTAAAAATATTATTAAGAGGTCTTGTGTAACTTTGGCACCCATTAAAATAGAAATTTCTAAAATGCGTCAAAATGCTCCGAGAACGCCAGATCGCACATATCTGACACCTTTTTGATTTTTGGACTTACGGTCACCAAGATAGCGATTAAAAATATTATTAAGAGGTCTTGTGTAACTTTGGCACCCATTAAGATAGAAATTTCTAAAATGCGTCAAAATGCTCCGAGAACGCCACATCGCACATATCTGACACCTTTTTGATTTTTGGACTTACGGTCACCAAGATAGCGATTAAAAATATTATTAAGAGGTCTTGTGTAACTTTGGCACCCATTAAGATAGAAACTTCTAAAATGCGTCAAAATGCTCCGATAACGCCAGATCGCACATATCTGGCACCTTTTTGATTTTTGGACTTACGGTCACCTAGATAGCGATTAAAAATATTATTAAGAGGTCTTGTGTAACTTTGGCACCCATTAAGATAGAAATTTCTAAAATGCGTCAAAATGCTCCGAGAACGCCACATCGCACATATCTGACACCTTTTTGATTTTTGGACTTACGGTCACTAAGAAAGCGATTAAAAATATTATTAAGAGGTCTTGTGTAATTTTGGCACCCATTAAGATAGAAATTTCTAAAATGCGTCAAAATGCTCCGAGAACGCCAGATCGCACATATCTGGCACCTTTTTGATTTTTGGACTTACGGTCGCCAAGATAGCGATAAAAAATATTATTAAGAGGTCTTGTGTAACTTTGGCACCCATGAAGATAGAAATTTCTAAAATGCGTCAAAATGCTCTGAGAACGCCAGATCGCACATATCTGACACCTTTTTGATTTTTGGACTTACGGTCACTAAGAAAGCGATTAAAAATATTATTAAGAGGTCTTGTGTAACTTTGGCACCCATTAAGATAGAAATTTCTAAAATGCGTCAAAATGCTCCGAGAACGCCAGATCGGACATATCTGGCACCTTTTTGATTTTTGGACTTACGGTCACAAAGTTAGCGATTAAAAATATTATTAAGAGGTCTTGTGTAACTTTGGCACCTATTAAGATAGAAATTTCTAAAATGCGTCAAAATGCTCCGAGAACGCCAGATCGCACATACCTGACACCTTTTTGATTTTTGGACTTAGGGTCAACAAGATAGCGATTAAAAATATTATTAAGAGGTCTTGTGTAACTTTGGCACCCATTAAGATAGAAATTTCTAAAATGCGTCAAAATGCTCCGAGAACGCCAGATCGCACATATCTGACACCTTTTTGATTTTTGGACTTACGGTCACCAAGAAGCGATTAAAAATATTATTAAGAGGTCTTGTGTAATTTTGGCACCCATTAAGATAGAAACTTCTAAAATGCGTCAAAATGCTCCGATAACGCCAGATCGCACATATCTGGCACCTTTTTGATTTTTGGACTTACGGTCACCTAGATAGCGATTAAGAATATTATTGAGGTCTTGTGTAACTTTGGCACCCATTAAGATAGAAATTTCTAAAATGCGTCAAAATGCTCCGAGAACGCCAGATCGCACATATCTTGCACCTTTTTGATTTTTGGACTTACGGTCACCAAGATAGCGATTAAAAATATTACTAAGAGGTCTTGTGTAACTTTGGCACCCATTAAGATAGAAATTTCTAAAATGCGTCAAAATGCTCCGAGAACGCCAAATCGCACATATCTGGCACCTTTTTGATTTTTGGACTTACGGTCACCAAGAAGCGATTAAAAATATTATTAAGAGGTCTTGTATAACTTTGGCACCCATTAAGATAGAAATTTCTAAAATGCGTCAAAATGCTCCGAGAACGCCAGATCGCACATATCTGACACCTTTTTGATTTTTGGACTTACGGTCACTAAGAAAGCGATTAAAAATATTATTAATAGGTCTTGTGTAACTTTGGCACCCATTAAGATAGAAATTTCTAAAATGCGTCAAAATGCTCCGAGAACGCCAGATCGCACATATCTGGCACCTTTTTGATTTTTGGACTTACGGTCACCTAGATAGCGATTAAAAATGTTATTAAGAAGTCTTGTGCAACTTTGGCGCCCATTAAGATAGAAATTTCTAAAATGTGTCAAAATGCTCCGGGAACGCCAGATCGCACATATCTGGCACTTTTTGATTTTTGGACTTACGGTCACCACGATAGCGATTAAAAATATTATTAAGAGGTCTTGTGTAACTTTGGCACCCATTAAAATAGAAATTTCTAAAATGCGTCAAAATGCTCCGAGAACGCCAGATCGCACATATCTGACACCTTTTTGATTTTTGGACTTACGGTCACCAAGATAGCGATTAAAAATATTATTAAGAGGTCTTGTGTAACTTTGGCACCCATTAAGATAGAAATTTCTAAAATGCGTCAAAATGCTCCGAGAACGCCACATCGCACATATCTGACACCTTTTTGATTTTTGGACTTACGGTCACCAAGATAGCGATTAAAAATATTATTAAGAGGTCTTGTGTAACTTTGGCACCCATTAAGATAGAAACTTCTAAAATGCGTCAAAATGCTCCGATAACGCCAGATCGCACATATCTGGCACCTTTTTGATTTTTGGACTTACGGTCACCTAGATAGCGATTAAAAATATTATTAAGAGGTCTTGTGTAACTTTGGCACCCATTAAGATAGAAATTTCTAAAATGCGTCAAAATGCTCCGAGAACGCCACATCGCACATATCTGACACCTTTTTGATTTTTGGACTTACGGTCACTAAGAAAGCGATTAAAAATATTATTAAGAGGTCTTGTGTAATTTTGGCACCCATTAAGATAGAAATTTCTAAAATGCGTCAAAATGCTCCGAGAACGCCAGATCGCACATATCTGGCACCTTTTTGATTTTTGGACTTACGGTCGCCAAGATAGCGATTAAAAATATTATTAAGAGGTCTTGTGTAACTTTGGCACCCATGAAGATAGAAATTTCTAAAATGCGTCAAAATGCTCTGAGAACGCCAGATCGCACATATCTGACACCTTTTTGATTTTTGGACTTACGGTCACTAAGAAAGCGATTAAAAATATTATTAAGAGGTCTTGTGTAACTTTGGCACCCATTAAGATAGAAATTTCTAAAATGCGTCAAAATGCTCCGAGAACGCCAGATCGGACATATCTGGCACCTTTTTGATTTTTGGACTTACGGTCACAAAGTTAGCGATTAAAAATATTATTAAGAGGTCTTGTGTAACTTTGGCACCTATTAAGATAGAAATTTCTAAAATGCGTCAAAATGCTCCGAGAACGCCAGATCGCACATACCTGACACCTTTTTGATTTTTGGACTTAGGGTCAACAAGATAGCGATTAAAAATATTATTAAGAGGTCTTGTGTAACTTTGGCACCCATTAAGATAGAAATTTCTAAAATGCGTCAAAATGCTCCGAGAACGCCAGATCGCACATATCTGACACCTTTTTGATTTTTGGACTTACGGTCACCAAGAAGCGATTAAAAATATTATTAAGAGGTCTTGTGTAATTTTGGCACCCATTAAGATAGAAACTTCTAAAATGCGTCAAAATGCTCCGATAACGCCAGATCGCACATATCTGGCACCTTTTTGATTTTTGGACTTACGGTCACCTAGATAGCGATTAAAAATATTATTAAGAGGTCTTGTGTAATTTTGGCACCCATTAAGATAGAAATTTCTAAAATGCGTCAAAATGCTCCGAGAACGCCAGATCGCACATATCTGGCACCTTTTTGATTTTTGGACTTACGGTCGCCAAGATAGCGATTAAAAATATTATTAAGAGGTCTTGTGTAACTTTGGCACCCATGAAGATAGAAATTTCTAAAATGCGTCAAAATGCTCTGAGAACGCCAGATCGCACATATCTGACACCTTTTTGATTTTTGGACTTACGGTCACTAAGAAAGCGATTAAAAATATTATTAAGAGGTCTTGTGTAACTTTGGCACCCATTAAGATAGAAATTTCTAAAATGCGTCAAAATGCTCCGAGAACGCCAGATCGGACATATCTGGCACCTTTTTGATTTTTGGACTTACGGTCACAAAGTTAGCGATTAAAAATATTATTAAGAGGTCTTGTGTAACTTTGGCACCTATTAAGATAGAAATTTCTAAAATGCGTCAAAATGCTCCGAGAACGCCAGATCGCACATATCTGGCACCTTTTTGATTTTTGGACTTACGGTCACCTAGATAGCGATTCAAAATATTATTAAGAGGTCTTGTGTAACTTTGGCACCCATTAAGATAGACATTTCTAAAATGCGTCAAAATGCTCCGAGAACGCCAGGTCGCACATATCTGACACCTTTTTGATTTTTGGACTTACGGTCACCAAGATAGCGATTAAAAATATTATTAAGAGGTCTTGTGTAACTTTGGCACCCATTAAGATAGACATTTCTAAAATGCGTCAAAATGCTCCGAGAACGCCAGGTCGCACATATCTGGCACCTTTTTGATTTTTGGACTTACGGTCACCAAGATAGCGATTAAAAATATTATTAAGAGGTCTTGTGTAACTTTGGCACCCATTAAGATAGACATTTCTAAAATGCGTCAAAATGCTCCGAGAACGCCAGGTCGCACATATCTGACACCTTTTTGATTTTTGGACTTACGGTCACCAAGATAGCGATTAAAAATATTATTAAGAGGTCTTGTGTAACTTTGGCACCCATTAAGATAGACATTTCTAAAATGCGTCAAAATGCTCCGAGAACGCCAGGTCGCACATATCTGGCACCTTTTTGATTTTTGGACTTACGGTCACCAAGATAGCGATTAAAAATATTATTAAGAGGTCTTGTGTAACTTTGGCACCCATTAAGATAGAAATTTCTAAAATGCGTCAAAATGCTCCGAGAACGCCAGATCGCACATATCTGGCACTTTTTGATTTTTGGACTTACGGTCACCAAGATAGCGATTAAAAATATTATTAAGAGGTCTTGTGTAACTTTGGCACCCATTAAAATAGAAATTTCTAAAATGCGTCAAAATGCTCCGAGAACGCCAGGTCGCACATATCTGGCACCTTTTTGATTTTTGGACTTACGGTCACCAAGATAGCGATTAAAAATGTTATTAAGAGGTCTTGTGTAACTTTGGCACCCATTAAGATACAAATTTCTAAAATGCGTCAAAGTGCTCCGAGAACGCCAGATCGCACATATCTGACACCTTTTTGATTTTTGGACTTACGGTCACCAAGATAGCCATTAAAAATATTATTAAGAGGTCTTGTGTAACTTTGACACCCATTAAGATAGAAATTTCTAAAATGCGTCAAAATGCTCCGATAACGCCAGATCGCACATATCTGACACCTTTTTGATTTTTGGACTTACGGTCACTAAGAAAGCGATTAAAAATATTATTAAGAGGTCTTGTGTAACTTTGGCACCCATTAAAATAGAAATTTCTAAAATGCGTCAAAATGCTCCGAGAACGCCAGATCGCACATATCTGACACCTTTTTGATTTTTGGACTTACGGTCACCAAGATAGCGATTAAAAATATTATTAAGAGGTCTTGTGTAACTTTGGCACCCATTAAGATAGACATTTCTAAAATGCGTCAAAATGCTCCGAGAACGCCAGGTCGCACATATCTGGCACCTTTTTGATTTTTGGACTTACGGTCACCAAGATAGCGATTAAAAATGTTATTAAGAGGTCTTGTGTAACTTTGGCACCCATTAAGATACAAATTTCTAAAATGCGTCAAAGTGCTCCGAGAACGCCAGATCGCACATATCTGGCACCTTTTTGATTTTTGGACTTACGGTCACCAAGATAGCGATTAAAAATGTTATTAAGAGGTCTTGTGTAACTTTGGCACCCATTAAGATAGAAATTTCTAAAATGCGTCAAAATGCTCCGAGAACGCCAGATCGCACATATCTGACACCTTTTTGATTTTTGGACTTACGGTCACCAAGATAGCGATTAAAAATATTATTAAGAGGTCTTGTGTAACTTTGACACCCATTAAGATAGAAATTTCTAAAATGCGTCAAAATGCTCCGATAACGCCAGATCGCACATATCTGACACCTTTTTGATTTTTGGACTTACGGTCACCAAGATAGCGATTAAAAATATTATTAAGAGGTATTGTGTAACTTTGGCACCCATTAAGATAGAAACTTCTAAAATGCGTCAAAATGCTCCGAGAACGCCAGATCGCACATATCTGACACCTTTTTGATTTTTGGACTTACGGTCACTAAGAAAGCGATTAAAAATATTATTAAGAGGTCTTGTGTAACTTTGGCACCCATTAAGATAGACATTTCTAAAATGCGTCAAAATGCTCCGAGAACGCTAGATCGCACATATCTGGCACCTTTTTGATTTTTGGACTTACGGTCACCAAGATAGCGATTAAAAATATTATTAAGAGGTCTTGTGTAACTTTGGCACCCATGAAGATAGAAATTTCTAAAATGCGTCAAAATGCTCCGAGAACGCCAGATCGCACATATCTGACACCTTTTTGATTTTTGGACTTACGGTCACCAAGAAGCGATTAAAAATATTATTAAGAGGTCTTGTGTAATTTTGGCACCCATTAAGATAGAAACTTCTAAAATGCGTCAAAATGCTCCGATAACGCCAGATCGCACATATCTGGCACCTTTTTGATTTTTGGACTTACGGTCACCTAGATAGCGATTAAAAATATTATTAAGAGGTCTTGTGTAATTTTGGCACCCATTAAGATAGAAATTTCTAAAATGCGTCAAAATGCTCCGAGAACGCCAGATCGCACATATCTGGCACCTTTTTGATTTTTGGACTTACGGTCGCCAAGATAGCGATTAAAAATATTATTAAGAGGTCTTGTGTAACTTTGGCACCCATGAAGATAGAAATTTCTAAAATGCGTCAAAATGCTCTGAGAACGCCAGATCGCACATATCTGACACCTTTTTGATTTTTGGACTTACGGTCACTAAGAAAGCGATTAAAAATATTATTAAGAGGTCTTGTGTAACTTTGGCACCCATTAAGATAGAAATTTCTAAAATGCGTCAAAATGCTCCGAGAACGCCAGATCGGACATATCTGGCACCTTTTTGATTTTTGGACTTACGGTCACAAAGTTAGCGATTAAAAATATTATTAAGAGGTCTTGTGTAACTTTGGCACCTATTAAGATAGAAATTTCTAAAATGCGTCAAAATGCTCCGAGAACGCCAGATCGCACATATCTGGCACCTTTTTGATTTTTGGACTTACGGTCACCTAGATAGCGATTCAAAATATTATTAAGAGGTCTTGTGTAACTTTGGCACCCATTAAGATAGACATTTCTAAAATGCGTCAAAATGCTCCGAGAACGCCAGGTCGCACATATCTGACACCTTTTTGATTTTTGGACTTACGGTCACCAAGATAGCGATTAAAAATATTATTAAGAGGTCTTGTGTAACTTTGGCACCCATTAAGATAGACATTTCTAAAATGCGTCAAAATGCTCCGAGAACGCCAGGTCGCACATATCTGGCACCTTTTTGATTTTTGGACTTACGGTCACCAAGATAGCGATTAAAAATATTATTAAGAGGTCTTGTGTAACTTTGGCACCCATTAAGATAGACATTTCTAAAATGCGTCAAAATGCTCCGAGAACGCCAGGTCGCACATATCTGACACCTTTTTGATTTTTGGACTTACGGTCACCAAGATAGCGATTAAAAATATTATTAAGAGGTCTTGTGTAACTTTGGCACCCATTAAGATAGACATTTCTAAAATGCGTCAAAATGCTCCGAGAACGCCAGGTCGCACATATCTGGCACCTTTTTGATTTTTGGACTTACGGTCACCAAGATAGCGATTAAAAATGTTATTAAGAGGTCTTGTGTAACTTTGGCACCCATTAAGATACAAATTTCTAAAATGCGTCAAAGTGCTCCGAGAACGCCAGATCGCACATATCTGACACCTTTTTGATTTTTGGACTTACGGTCACCAAGATAGCCATTAAAAATATTATTAAGAGGTGTAACTTTGTGTAACTTTGGCACCCATTAAGATAGAAATTTCTAAAATGCGTCAAAATGCTCCGAGAACGCCAGATCGCACATATCTGACACCTTTTTGATTTTTGGACTTACGGTCACCAAGATAGCGATTAAAAATATTATTAAGAGGTCTTGTGTAACTTTGACACCCATTAAGATAGAAATTTCTAAAATGCGTCAAAATGCTCCGATAACGCCAGATCGCACATATCTGACACCTTTTTGATTTTTGGACTTACGGTCACTAAGAAAGCGATTAAAAATATTATTAAGAGGTCTTGTGTAACTTTGGCACCCATTAAAATAGAAATTTCTAAAATGCGTCAAAATGCTCCGAGAACGCCAGATCGCACATATCTGACACCTTTTTGATTTTTGGACTTACGGTCACCAAGATAGCGATTAAAAATATTATTAAGAGGTCTTGTGTAACTTTGGCACCCATTAAGATAGACATTTCTAAAATGCGTCAAAATGCTCCGAGAACGCCAGGTCGCACATATCTGGCACCTTTTTGATTTTTGGACTTACGGTCACCAAGATAGCGATTAAAAATGTTATTAAGAGGTCTTGTGTAACTTTGGCACCCATTAAGATACAAATTTCTAAAATGCGTCAAAGTGCTCCGAGAACGCCAGATCGCACATATCTGGCACCTTTTTGATTTTTGGACTTACGGTCACCAAGATAGCGATTAAAAATGTTATTAAGAGGTCTTGTGTAACTTTGGCACCCATTAAGATAGAAATTTCTAAAATGCGTCAAAATGCTCCGAGAACGCCAGATCGCACATATCTGACACCTTTTTGATTTTTGGACTTACGGTCACCAAGATAGCGATTAAAAATATTATTAAGAGGTCTTGTGTAACTTTGACACCCATTAAGATAGAAATTTCTAAAATGCGTCAAAATGCTCCGATAACGCCAGATCGCACATATCTGACACCTTTTTGATTTTTGGACTTACGGTCACCAAGATAGCGATTAAAAATATTATTAAGAGGTATTATGTAACTTTGGCACCCATTAAGATAGAAACTTCTAAAATGCGTCAAAATGCTCCGAGAACGCCAGATCGCACATATCTGACACCTTTTTGATTTTTGGACTTACGGTCACTAAGAAAGCGATTAAAAATACTATTAAGAGGTCTTGTGTAACTTTGGCACCCATTAAGATAAAAATTTCTAAAATGCGTCAAAATGCTCCGAGAACGCTAGATCGCACATATCTGGCACCTTTTTGATTTTTGGACTTACGGTCACCAAGATAGCGATTAAAAATATTATTAAGAGGTCTTGTGTAACTTTGGCACCCATGAAGATAGAAATTTCTAAAATGCGTCAAAATGCTCCGAGAACGCCAGATCGCACATATCTGACACCTTTTTGATTTTTGGACTTACGGTCACTAAGAAAGCGATTAAAAATATTATTAAGAGGTCTTGTGTAACTTTGGCACCCATTAAGATAGACATTTCTAAAATGCGTCAAAATGCTCCGAGAACGCTAGATCGCACATATCTGGCACCTTTTTGATTTTTGGACTTACGGTCACCAAGATAGCGATTAAAAATATTATTAAGAGGTCTTGTGTAACTTTGGCACCCATGAAGATAGAAATTTCTAAAATGCGTCAAAATGCTCCGAGAACGCCAGATCGCACATATCTGACACCTTTTTGATTTTTGGACTTACGGTCACTAAGAAAGCGATTAAAAATATTATTAAGAGGTCTTGTGTAACTTTGGCACCCATTAAGATAAAAATTTCTAAAATGCGTCAAAATGCTCCGAGAACGCCAGATCGCACATATTTTGCACCTTTTTGATTTTTGGACTTACGGTCACCTAGATAGCGATTAAAAATATTATTAAGAGGTCTTGTGTAACTTTGGCACCCATTAAGATAGAAATTTCTAAAATGCGTCAAAATGCTCCGAGAACGCCACATCGCACATATCTGACACCTTTTTGATTTTTGGACTTACGGTCACTAAGAAAGCGATTAAAAATATTATTTAGAGGTCTTGTGTAATTTTGGCACCCATTAAGATAGAAATTTCTAAAATGCGTCAAAATGCTCCGAGAACGCCAGATCGCACATATCTGGCACCTTTTTGATTTTTGGACTTACGGTCGCCAAGATAGCGATTAAAAATATTATTAAGAGGTCTTGTGTAACTTTGGCACCCATGAAGATAGAAATTTCTAAAATGCGTCAAAATGCTCTGAGAACGCCAGATCGCACATATCTGACACCTTTTTGATTTTTGGACTTACGGTCACTAAGAAAGCGATTAAAAATATTATTAAGAGGTCTTGTGTAACTTTGGAACCCATTAAGATAGAAATTTCTAAAATGCGTCAAAATGCTCCGAGAACGCCAGATCACAAATATCTGGCACCTTTTAGATTTTTGGACTTACGGTCACCAAGATAGCGATTAAAAATATTATTAAGAGGTCTTGTGTAACTTTGGCACCCATTAAGATAGAAATTTCTAAAATGCGTCAAAATGCTCCGAGAACGCCAGATCGCACATATCTGACACCTTTTTGATTTTTGGACTTACGGTCACCAAGATAGCGATTAAAAATATTATTAAGAGGTGTTGTGTAACTGGCACCCATTAAGATAGAAATTTCTAAAATGCGTCAAAATGCTCCGAGAACGCCAGATCGCACATATCTGACACCTTTTTGATTTTTGGACTTACGGTCACCAAGAAGCGATTAAAAATATTATTAAGAGGTCTTGTGTAACTTTGGCACCCATTAAGATAGAAATTTCTAAAATGCGTCAAAATGCTCCGAGAACGCCAGATCGCACATATCTGGCACCTTTTTGATTTTTGGACTTACGGTCACCAAGATAGCGATTAAAAATATTATTAAGAGGTCTTGTGTAACTTTGGCACCCATTAAGATAAAAATTTCTAAAATGCGTCAAAATGCTCCGAGAACGCCAGATCGCACATATCTGGCACCTTTTTGATTTTTGGACTTACGGTCACCTAGATAGCGATTCAAAATATTATTAAGAAGTCTTGTGTAACTTTGGCGCCCATTAAGATAGAAATTTCTAAAATGTGTCAAAATGCTCCGAGAACGCCAGATCGCACATATCTGGCACTTTTTGATTTTTGGACTTACGGTCACCAAGATAGCGATTAAAAATATTATTAAGAGGTCTTGTGTAACTATGGCACCCATTAAAATAGAAATTTCTAAAATGCGTCAAAAAGCTCCGAGAACGCCAGATCGCACATATCTGACACCTTTTTGATTTTTGGACTTACGGTCACCAAGATAGCGATTAAAAATATTATTAAGAGGTCTTGTGTAACTTTGGCACCCATTAAGATAGAAATTTCTAAAATGCGTCAAAATGCTCCGAGAACGCCAGATCGCACATATTTTGCTCCTTTTTGATTTTTGGACTTACGGTCACCAAGATAGCGATTAAAAATATTATTAAGAGGTCTTGTGTAACTTTGGCACCCATTAAGATAGAAATTTCTAAAATGCGTCAAAATGCTCCGATAACGCCAGATCGAACATCTCTGACACCTTTTTGATTTTTGGACTTACGGTCACCAAGATAGCGATTAAAAATATTATTAAGAGGTCTTGTGTAACTTTGGCACCCATGAAGATAGAAATTTCTAAAATGCGTCAAAATGCTCCGAGAACGCCAGATCGCACATATCTTGCACCTTTTTGATATTTGGACTTACGGTCACCAAGATAGCGATTAAAAATATTATTAAGAGGTCTTGTGTAACTTTGGCACCCATTAAGATAGAAGTTTCTAAAATGCGTCAAAATGCTCCGAGAACGCCAGATCGCGCATATCTGGCACCTTTTTGATTTTTGGACTTACGGTCACCAAGAAGCGATTAAAAATATTATTAAGAGGTCTTGTATAACTTTGGCACCCATTAAGATAGAAATTTCTAAAATGCGTCAAAATGCTACGAGAACGCCAGATCGCACATATCTGGCAACTTTTTGATTTTTGGACTTACGGTCACCTAGATAGCGATTAAAAATATTATTAAGAAGTCTTGTGTAACTTTGGCGCCCATTAAGATAGAAATTTCTAAAATGTGTCAAAATGCTCCGAGAACGCCAGATCGCACACATCTGGCACTTTTTGATTTTTGGACTTACGTTCACCAAGATAGCGATTAAAAATATTATTAAGAGGTCTTGTGTAACTTTGGCACCCATTAAAATAGAAATTTCCAGAATGCGTCAAAATGCTCCGAGAACGCCAGATCGCACATATCTGACACCTTTTTGATTTTTGGACTTACGGTCACCAAGATAGCGATTAAAAATAGTATTAAGACGTCTTGTGTAACTTTGGCACTCATTCAGATAGAAATTTATAAAATGCGTCAAAATGCTCCGAGAACGCCAAATCGCACATATCTGGCACCTTTTTGATTTTTGGACTTACGGTCACCAAGATAGCGATTAAAAATATTATTAAGAGGTCTTGTGTAACTTTGGCACCCATTAAGATAGAAATTTCTAAAATGCGTCAAAATTCTCCGAGAACGCCAGAACACACATATCTGGCACCTTTTTGATTTTTGGACTTACGGTCACCAAGATAGCGATTAAAAATATTATTAAGAGGTTTTGTGTAACTTTGGCACCCATTAAGATAGAAATTTCTAAAATGCGTCAAAATGCTCCGAGAACGCCAGATCGCACATATCTGACACCTTTTTGATTTTTGGACTTACGGTCACCAAGATAGCGATTAAAAATATTATTAAGAGGTTTTGTGTAACTTTGGCACCCATTAAGATAGAAATTTCTAAAATGCGTCAAAATGCTCCGAGAACGCCAGATCGCACATATCTGACACCTTTTTGATTTTTGGACTTACGGTCACCAAGATAGCGATTAAAAATATTATTAAGAGGTCTTGTGTAACTTTGGTACCCATTAAATAGAAATTTCTAAAATGCGTCAAAATGCTCCGAGAACGCCAGATCGCACATATCTGACACCTTTTTGATTTTTGGACCTACGGTCACTTAGATAGCGATTAAAAATAGTATTAAGACGTCTTGTGTAGCTTTGGCACTCATTAAGATAGAAATTTCTAAAATGCGTCAAAATGCTCCGAGAACGCCAGATCGCACATATCTGGCACCTTTTTGATTTTTGGACTTACGGTCACCAAGATAGCGATTAAAAATATTATTTAGAGGTCTTGTGTAACTTTGGCACCCATTAAGATAGAAATTTCTAAAATGCGTCAAAATTCTCCGAGAACGCCAGATCGCACATATCTGGCAACTTTTTGATTTTTGGACTTACGGTCACCAAGATAGCGATTAAAAATATTATTAAGAGGTCTTGTGTAACTTTGGCACCCATTAAGATAGAAATTTCTAAAATGCGTCAAAATGCTCCGATAATGCCAGATCGAACATATCTGACACCTTTTTGATTTTTGGACTTACGGTCACCAAGATAGCGATTAAATATGTTATTAAGAGGTCTTGTGTAACTTTGGCACCCATTAAGATAGAAACTTCTAAAATGCGTCAAAATGCTCCGATAACGCCAGATCGCACATATCTGGCACCTTTTTGATTTTTGGACTTACGGTCACCTAGATAGCGATTCAAAATATTATTAAGAGGTCTTGTGTAACTTTGGCACCCATTAAAATAGAAATTTCTAAAATGCGTCAAAATGCTCCGAGAACGCCAGATCGCACATATCTGACACCTTTTTGATTTTTGGACTTACGGTCACCAAGATAGCGATTAAAAATATTATTAAGAGGTCTTGTGTAACTTTGGCACCCATTAAGATAGACATTTCTAAAATGCGTCAAAATGCTCCGAGAACGCCAGGTCGCACATATCTGGCACCTTTTTGATTTTTGGACTTACGGTCACCAAGATAGCGATTAAAAATATTATTAAGAGGTCTTGTGTAACTTTGGCACCCATTAAGATAGAAATTTCTAAAATGCGTCAAAATGCTCCGAGAACGCCAGATCGCACATATCTGGCACTTTTTGATTTTTGGACATACGGTCACCAAGATAGCGATTAAAAATATTATTAAGAGGTCTTGTGTAACTTTGGCACCCATTAAGATAGAAATTTCTAAAATGCGTCAAAATGCTCCGAGAACGCCAGATCGCACATATCTGATACCTTTTTGATTTTTGGACTTACGGTCACCAAGATAGCGATTAAAAATATTATTAAGAGGTCTTGTGTAACTTTGGCACCCATTAAAATAGACATTTCTAAAATGCGTCAAAATGCTCCGAGAACGCCAGGTCGCACATATCTGGCACCTTTTTGATTTTTGGACTTACGGTCACCAAGATAGCGATTAAAAATGTTATTAAGAGGTCTTGTGTAACTTTGGCACCCATTAAGATAGAAATTTCTAAAATGCGTCAAAGTGCTCCGAAAACGCCAGATCGCACATATCTGTCACCTTTTTGATTTTTGGACTTACGGTCACCAAGATAGCGATTAAAAATATTATTAAGAGGTATTGTGTAACTTTGGCACCCATTAAGATAGAAACTTCTAAAATGCGTCAAAATGCTCCGAGAACGCCAGATCGCACATATCTGACACCTTTTTGATTTTTGGACTTACGGTCACTAAGAAAGCGATCAAAAATATTATTAAGAGGTCTTGTGTAACTTTGGCACCCATTAAGATAGAAATTTCTAAAATGCGTCAAAATGCTCCGAGAACGCTAGATCGCACATATCTGGCACCTTTTTGATTTTTGGAGTTACGGTCACCAAGATAGCGATTAAAAATATTATTAAGAGGTCTTGTGTAACTTTGGCACCCATGAAGATAGAAATTTCTAAAATGCGTCAAAATGCTCCGAGAACGCCAGATCGCACACCTTTTTGATTTTTGGACTTACGGTCACTAAGAAAGCGATTAAAAATATTATTAAGAGGTCTTGTGTAACTTTGGAACCCATTAAGATAGAAATTTCTAAAATGCGTCAAAATGCTCCGAGAACGCCAGATCACAAATATCTGGCACCTTTTAGATTTTTGGACTTACGGTCACCAAGATAGCGATTAAAAATATTATTAAGAGGTCTTGTGTAACTTTGGCACCCATTAAGATAGAAATTTCTAAAATGCGTCAAAATGCTCCGAGAACGCCAGATCGCACATATCTGACACCTTTTTGATTTTTGGACTTACGGTCACCAAGATAGCGATTAAAAATATTATTAAGAGGTGTTGTGTAACTGGCACCCATTAAGATAGAAATTTCTAAAATGCGTCAAAATGCTCCGAGAACGCCAGATCGCACATATCTGGCACCTTTTTGATTTTTGGACTTACGGTCACCAAGATAGCGATTAAAAATATTATTAAGAGGTCTTGTGTAACTTTGGCACCCATTAAGATAAAAATTTCTAAAATGCGTCAAAATGCTCCGAGAACGCCAGATCGCACATATCTGGCACCTTTTTGATTTTTGGACTTACGGTCACCTAGATAGCGATTAAAAATATTATTAAGAGGTCTTGTGTAACTTTGGCGCCCATTAAGATAGAAATTTCTAAAATGTGTCAAAATGCTCCGAGAACGCCAGATCGCACATATCTGGCACTTTTTGATTTTTGGACTTACGGTCACCAAGATAGCGATTAAAAATATTATTAAGAGGTCTTGTGTAACTTTGGCACCCATTAAGATAGAAATTTCTAAAATGCGTCAAAATGCTCCGAGAACGCCAGATCGCACATATCTGACACCTTTTTGATTTTTGGACTAACGGTCACCAAGATAGCGATTAAAAATATTATTAAGAGGTCTTGTGTAACTTTGGCACCCATTAAGATAGAAATTTCTAAAATGCGTCAAAATGCTCCGAGAACGCCAGATCGCACATATTTTGCTCCTTTTTGATTTTTGGACTTACGGTCACCAAGATAGCGATTAAAAATATTATTAAGAGGTCTTGTGTAACTTTGGCACCCATTAAGATAGAAATTTCTAAAATGCGTCAAAATGCTCCGAGAACGCCAGATCGCGCATATCTTGCACCTTTTTGATATTTGGACTTACGGTCACCAAGATAGCGATTAAAAATATTATTAAGAGGTCTTGTGTAACTTTGGCACCCATTAAGATAGAAATTTCTAAAATGCGTCAAAATGCTCCGAGAACGCCAGATCGCGCATATCTGGCACCTTTTTGATTTTTGGACTTACGGTCACCAAGAAGCGATTAAAAATATTATTAAGAGGTCTTGTATAACTTTGGCACCCATTAAGATAGAAATTTCTAAAATGCGTCAAAATGCTCCGAGAACACCAGATCGCACATATCTGGCAACTTTTTGATTTTTGGACTTACGGTCACCTAGATAGCGATTAAAAATATTATTAAGAAGTCTTGTGTAACTTTGGCGCCCATTAAGATAGAAATTTCTAAAATGTGTCAAAATGCTCCGAGAACGCCAGATCGCACATATCTGGCACTTTTTGATTTTTGGACTTACGGTCACCAAGATAGCGATTAAAAATATTATTAAGAGGTCTTGTGTAACTTTGGCACCCATTAAAATAGAAATTTCTAAAATGCGTCAAAATGCTCCGAGAACGCCAGATCGCACATATCTGACACCTTTTTGATTTTTGGACTTACGGTCACCAAGATAGCGATTAAAAATATTATTAAGAGGTCTTGTGTAACTTTGGCACCCATTAAGATAGAAATTTCTAAAATGCGTCAAAATGCTCCGATAATGCCAGATCGAACATATCTGACACCTTTTTGATTTTTGGACTTACGGTCACCAAGATAGCGATTAAATATGTTATTAAGAGGTCTTGTGTATCTTTGGCACCCATTAAGATAGAAACTTCTAAAATGCGTCAAAATGCTCCGATAACGCCAGATCGCACATATCTGGCACCTTTTTGATTTTTGGACTTACGGTCATTAAGAAAGCGATTAAAAATATTATTAAGAGGTCTTGTGTAATTTTGGCACCCATTAAGATAGAAATTTCTAAAATGCGTCAAAATGCTCCGAGAACGCCAGATCGCACATATCTGGCACCTTTTTGATTTTTGGACTTACGGTCGCCAAGATAGCGATTAAAAATATTATTAAGAGGTCTTGTGTAACTTTGGCACCCATGAAGATAGAAATTTCTAAAATGCGTCAAAATGCTCTGAGAACGCCAGATCGCACATATCTGACACCTTTTTGATTTTTGGACTTACGGTCACCAAGATAGCGATTAAAAATATTATTAAGGGGTCTTGTGTAACCTTGGCACCCATTAAGATAGAAATTTCTAAAATGCGTCAAGATGCTCCGATAACGCCAGATCCCACATATCTGACACCTTTTTGATTTTTGGACTTACGGTCACTAAGAAAGCGATTAAAAATATTATTAAGAGGTCTTGTGTAGCTTTGGCACCCATTAAGATAGAAATTTCTAAAATGCGTCAAAATGCTCCGAGAACGCCCGATCGGACATATCTGGCACCTTTTTGATTTTTGGACTTACGGTCACCAAGATAGCGATTAAAAATATTATTAAGAGGTCTTGTGTAACTTTGGCACCCATTAAGATAGAAATTTCTAAAATGCGTCAAAATGCTCCGAGAACGCCAGATCGCACATATCTGGCACGTTTTTGATTTTTGGACTTACGGTCACCAAGAAGCGATTAAAAATATTATTAAGAGGTCTTGTATAACTTTGGCACCCATTAAGATAGGAATTTCTAAAATGCGTCAAAATGCTCCGAGAACGCCAGATCGCACATATCTGGCACCTTTTTGATTTTTGGACCTACGGTCACCAAGATAGCGATTAATAATATTATTAAGAGGTCTTGTGTAACTTTGGCACCCATTAAAATAGAAATTTCTAAAATTCGTCAAAATGCTCCGAGAACGCCAGATCGCACATATCTGGCACCTTTTTGATTTTTGGACTTACGGTCACCAAGATAGCGATTAAAAATGTTATTAAGAGGTCTTGTGTAACTTTGGCACCCATTAAGATAGAAATTTCTAAAATGCGTCAAAATGCTCCGAGAACGCCAGATCGCACATATCTGGCACCTTTTTGGTTTTTGGACTTACGGTCACCTAGATAGCGATTAAAAATATTATTAAGAAGTCTTGTGTAACTTTGGCGCCCATTAAAATAGAAATTTCTAAAATGCGTCAAAATGCTCCGAGAACGCCAGATCGCACATATCTGGCACCTTTTTGATTTTTGGACTTACGGTCACCTAGATAGCGATTAAAAATATTATTAAGAGGTCTTGTGTAACTTTGGCGCCCATTAAGATAGAAATTTCTAAAATGCGTCAAAATGCTCCGAGAGCGCCAGATCGCACATACCTGACACCTTTTTGATTTTTGGACTTAGGGTCACCAAGATAGCGATTAAAAATATTATTAAGAGGTCTTGTGTAGCTTTGGCACCCATTAAGATAGAAATTTCTAAAATGCGTCAAAATGCTCCGAGAACGCCAGATCGCACATATCTGACACCTTTTTGATTTTTGGACTTACGGTCACTAAGAAAGCGATTAAAAATATTATTAAGAGGTCTTGTGTAACTTTGGCACCCTTTAAGATAGAAATTTCTAAAATGCGTCAAAATGCTCCGAGAACGCCAGATCGCACATATCTGGCACCTTTTTGATTTTTGGACTTAGGGTCACCAAGATAGCGATTAAAAATATTATTAAGAGGTCTTGTGTAACATTGGCACCCATTAAGATAGAAATTTCTAAAATGCGTCAAAATGCTCCGAGAACGCCAGATCGCACATATCTGACACCTTTTTGATTTTTGGACCTACGGTCACTAAGAAAGCGATTAAAAATATTATTAAGAGGTCTTTTGTAACTTTGGCACCCATTAAGATAGAAATTTCTAAAATGCGTCAAAATGCTCCGAGAACGCCAGATCGCACATATCTGACACCTTTTTGATTTTTGGACTTACGGTCACTAAGAAAGCGATTAAAAATATTATTAAGAGGTCTTGTGTAACTTTGGCACCCATTAAGATAGAAATTTCTAAAATGCGTCAAAATGCTCCGAGAACGCCAGATCGCACATATCTGACACTTTTTTGATTTTTGGACTTACGGTCACTAAGAAAGCGATTAAAAATATTATTAAGAGGTCTTGTGTAACTTTGGCACCCATTAAGATAGAAATTTCTACAATGCGTCAAAATGCTCCGAGAACGCCAGATCGCACATATCTGACACCTTTTTGATTTTTGGACTTACGGTCACCAAGATAGCGATTAAAAATATTATTAAGAGGTCTTGTGTAACTTTGGCACCCATTAAGATAGAAATTTCTAAAATGTGTCAAAATTCTCCGAGAATGCCAGATCGCACATATCTGGCAACTTTTTGATTTTTGGACTTACGGTCACCAAGATAGCGATTAAAAATATTATTAAGAGGTCTTGTGTAACTTTGGCACCCATTAAGATAGAAATTTCTAAAATGCGTCAAAATGCTCCGAGAACGCCAGATCGCACATATCTGACACCTTTTTGATTTTTGGACTTACGGTCACTAAGAAAGCGATTAAAAATATTATTAAGAGGTCTTGTGTAACTTTGGCACCCATTAAGATAGAAATTTCTACAATGCGTCAAAATGCTCCGAGAACGCCAGATCGCACATATCTGACACCTTTTTGATTTTTGGACTTACGGTCACCAAGATAGCGATTAAAAATATTATTAAGAGGTCTTGTGTAACTTTGGCACCCATTAAGATAGAAATTTCTAAAATGTGTCAAAATTCTCCGAGAATGCCAGATCGCACATATCTGGCAACTTTTTGATTTTTGGACATACGGTCACCAAGATAGCGATTAAAAATATTATTAAGAGGTCTTGTGTAACTTTGGCACCCATTAAGATAGAAATTTCTAAAATGCGTCAAAATGCTCCGAGAACGCCAGATCGCACATATCTGACACCTTTTTGATTTTTGGACTTACGGTCACTAAGAAAGCGATTAAAAATATTATTAAGAGGTCTTGTGTAACTTTGGCACCCATTAAGATAGAAATTTCTAAAATGCGTAAAAATTCTCCGAGAACGCCAGATCGCACATATCTGACACCTTTTTGATTTTTGGACTTACGGTCACTAAGAAAGCGATTAAAAATATTATTAAGAGGTCTTGTGTAACTTTGGCACCCATTAAGATAGAAATTTCTAAAATGCGTCAAAATGCTCCGAGAACGCCAGATCGCACATATCTGACACCTTTTTGATTTTTGGACTTACGGTCACCAAGATAGCGATTAAAAATATTATTAAGAGGTCTTGTGTAACTTTGGCACCCATTAAGATAGAAATTTCTAAAATGTGTCAAAATGCTCCGAGAATGCCAGATCGCACATATCTGACACCTTTTTGATTTTTGGACTTAGGGTCACCAAGATAGCGATTAAAAATATTATTAAGAGGTCTTGTGTAGCTTTGGCACCCATTAAGATAGAAATTTCTAAAATGCGTCAAAATGCTCCGAGAACGCCAGATCGCACATATCTGACACCTTTTTGATTTTTGGACTTACGGTCACTAAGAAAGCGATTAAAAATATTATTAAGAGGTCTTGTGTAACTTTGGCACCCTTTAAGATAGAAATTTCTAAAATGCGTCAAAATGCTCCTTAAACGCTAGATCGCACATACCTGACACCTTTTTGATTTTTGGACTTACGGTTACCTAGATAGCGATTAAAAATATTATTAAGTGGTCTTGTGTAACTTTGGCACCCATTAAGATAGAAATTTCTAAAATGCGTCAAGATGCTCCGATAAAGCCAGATCGCACATATCTGACACCTCTTTGATTTTTGGACTTACGGTCACCAAGATAGCGATTAAAAATATTATTAAGAGGTCTTGTGTAACTTTGGCACCCATTAAGATAGAAATTTCTAAAATGCGTCAAAATGCTCCGAGAACGCCAGATCGCACACATCTGACACCTTTTTGATTTTTGGACTTACGGTCACCAAGATAGCGATTAAAAATATTATTAAGGGGTCTTGTGTAACTGGCACCCATTAAGATAGAAATTTCTAAAATGCGTCAAGATGCTCCGATAACGCCAGATCGCACATATCTGACACCTCTTTGATTTTTGGACTTACGGTCACCAAGATAGCGATTAAAAATATTATTAATAGGTCTTGTGTAACTTTGGCACCCATTAAGATAGAAACTTCTAAAATGCGTCAAAATGCTCCGAGAACGCCAGATCGCACATATCTGACACCTTTTTGATTTTTGGACTTACGGTCACCTAGATAGCGATTAAAAATATTATTAAGAGGTCTTGTGTAACTTTGGCACCCATTAAGATAGAAATTTCTAAAATGCGTCAAAATGCTCCGAAAACGCCAGATCGCACATATCTGACACCTTTTTGATTTTTGGACTTACGGTCACTAAGAAAGCGATTAAAAATATTATTAAGAGGTCTTGTGTAACTTTGGCACCCATTAAGATAGAAATTTCTAAAATGCGTCAAAATGCTCCGAGAACGCCAGATCACACATATCTGGCACCTTTTTGATTTTTGGACTTACAGTCACCAAGATAGCGATTAAAAATATTATTAAGAGGTCTTGTGTAACTTTGGCACCCATTAAGATAGAAATTTCTAAAATGCGTCAAAATGCTCCGAGAACGCCAGATCGCACATATCTGGCACCTTTTTGATTTTTGGACTTACGGTCACCAAGATAGCGATTAAAAATATTATTAAGAGGTCTTGTGTAACTTTGGCACCCATTAAGATAGAAACTTCTAAAATGCGTCAAAATGCTCCGAGAACGCCAGATCGCACATATCTGACACCTTTTTGATTTTTGGACTTACGGTTACCTAGATAGCGATTAAAAATATTATTAAGTGGTCTTGTGTAACTTTGGCACCCATTAAGATAGAAATTTCTAAAATGCGTCAAAATGCTCCGAGAACGCCAGATCGCACATATCTGACACCTTTTTGATTTTTGGACTTACGGTCACCAAGATAGCGATTAAAAATATTATTAAGAGGTCTTGTGTAACTTTGGCACCCATTAAGATAGAAATTTCTAATATGCGTCAAGATGCTCCGATAACGCCAGATCGCACATATCTGACACCTTTTTGATTTTTAGACTTACGGTCACAAGATAGCGATTAAAAATATTATTAAGAGGTCTTGTGTAACTTTGGCACCCATTAAGATAGAAATTTCTAAAATGCGTCAAAATGCTCCGAGAACGCCAGATCGCACATATCTGACACCTTTTTGATTTTTGGACTTACAGTCACTAAGAAAGCGATTAAAAATATTATTAAGAGGTCTTGTGTAACTTTGGCACCCATTAAGATAGAAATTTCTAAAATGCGTCAAAATGCTCCGAGAACGCCAGATCGCACATATCTGGCAACTTTTTGATTTTTGGACTTAGGGTCACCAAGATAGCGATTAAAAATATTATTAAGAGGTCTTGTGTAACATTGGCACCCATTAAGATAGAAATTTCTAAAATGCGTCAAAATGCTCCGAGAACGCCAGATCGCACATATCTGACACCTTTTTGATTTTTGGACCTACGGTCACTAAGAAAGCGATTAAAAATATTATTAAGAGGTCTTGTGTAACTTTGGCACCCATTAAGATAGAAATTTCTAAAATGCGTAAAAATGCTCCGAGAACGCCAGATCGCACATATCTAACACCTTTTTGATTTTTGGACTTACGGTCACTAAGAAAGCGATTAAAAATATTATTAAGAGGTCTTGTGTAACTTTGGCACCCATTAAGATAGAAATTTCTAAAATGCGTCAAAATGCTCCGAGAATGCCAGATCGCACATATTTGACACCTTTTTGATTTTTGGACTTAGGGTCACCAAGATAGCGATTAAAAATATTATTAAGAGGTCTTGTGTAGCTTTGGCACCCATTAAGATAGAAATTTCTAAAATGCGTCAAAATGCTCCGAGAACGCCAGATCGCACATATCTGACACCTTTTTGATTTTTGGACTTACGGTCACTAAGAAAGCGATTAAAAATATTATTAAGAGGTCTTGTGTAACTTTGGCACCCTTTAAGATAGAAATTTCTAAAATGCGTCAAAATGCTCCTTGAACGCTAGATCGCACATACCTGACACCTTTTTGATTTTTGGACTTAGGGTCACAAAGATAACGATTAAAAATATTATAAGAGGTCTTGTGTAGCTTTGGCACCCATTAAGATAGAAATTTCTAAAATGCGTCAAAATGCTCCGAGAACGCCAGATCGCACATATCTGACACCTTTTTGATTTTTGGACTTACGGTCACCAAGATAGCGATTAAAAATATTATTAAGGGGTCTTGTGTAACTGGCACCCATTAAGATAGAAATTTCTAAAATGCGTCAAGATGCTCCGATAACGCCAGATCGCACATATCTGACACCTCTTTGATTTTTGGACTTACGGTCACCAAGATAGCGATTAAAAATATTATTAAGAGGTCTTGTGTAACTTTGGCACCCATTAAGATAGAAACTTCTAAAATGCGTCAAAATGCTCCGAGAACGCCAGATCGCACATATCTGGCACCTTTTTGATTTTTGGACTTACGGTCACCTAGATAGCGATTAAAAATATTATTAAGAGGTCTTGTGTAACTTTGGCACCCATTAAGATAGAAATTTCTAAAATGCGTCAAAATGCTCCGAGAACGCTAGATCGCACATATCTGACACCTTTTTGATTTTTGGACTTACGGTCACTAAGAAAGCGATTAAAAATATTCTTAAGAGGTCTTGTGTAACTTTGGCACCCATTAAGATAGAAATTTCTAAAATGCGTCAAAATGCTCCGAGAACGCCAGATCGCACATATCTGGCACCTTTTTGATTTTTGGACTTACGGTCACCAAGATAGCGATTAAAAATGTTATTAAGAGGTCTTGTGTAACTTTGGCACCCATTAAGATAGAAACTTCTAAAATGCGTCAAAATGCTCCGAGAACGCCAGATCGCACATATCTGACACCTTTTTGATTTTTGGACTTACGGTTACCTAGATAGCGATTAAAAATATTATTAAGTGGTCTTGTGTAACTTTGGCACCCATTAAGATAGAAATTTCTAAAATGCGTCAAGATGCTCCGATAACGCCAGATCGCACATATCTGACACCTCTTTGATTTTTGGACTTACGGTCACCAAGATAGCGATTAAAAATATTATTAAGAGGTCTTGTGTAACTTTGGCACCCATTAAGATAGAAATTTCTAAAATGCGTCAAAATGCTCCGAGAACGCCAGATCGCACATATCTGACACCTTTTTGATTTTTGGACTTACGGTCACTAAGAAAGCGATTAAAAATATTATTAAGAGGTCTTGTGTAACTTTGGCACCCATTAAGATAGAAATTTCTAAAATGCGTCAAAATGCTCCGAGAACGCCAGATCGCACATATCTGGCACCTTTTTGATTTTTGGACATACGGTCACCAAGATAGCGATTAAAAATGTTATTAAGAGGTCTTGTGTAACTTTGGCACCCATTAAGATAGAAACTTCTAAAATGCTTCAAAATGCTCCGAGAACGCCAGATCGCACATATCTGGCACCTTTTTGATTTTTGGACTTACAGTCACCAAGATAGCGATTAAAAATATTATTAAGAGGTCTTGTGTAACTTTGGCACCCATTAAGATAGAAATTTCTAAAATGCGTCAAAATGCTCCGAGAACGCCAGATCGCACATATCTGGCACCTTTTTGATTTTTGGACATACGGTCACCAAGATAGCGATTAAAAATGTTATTAAGAGGTCTTGTGTAACTTTGGCACCCGTTAAGATAGAAACTTCTAAAATGCGTCAAAATGCTCCGAGAACGCCAGATCGCACATATCTGACACCTTTTTGATTTTTGGACTTACGGTTACCTAGATAGCGATTAAAAATATTATTAAGTGGTCTTGTGTAACTTTGGCACCCATTAAGATAGAAATTTCTAAAATGCGTCAAAATGCTCCGAGAACGCCAGATCGCACATATCTGACACCTTTTTGATTTTTGGACTTACGGTCACCAAGATAGCGATTAAAAATATTATTAAGAGGTCTTGTGTAACTTTGGCACCCATTGAGATAGAAATTTCTAATATGCGTCAAGATGCTCCGATAACGCCAGATCGCACATATCTGGCACCTTTTTGATTTTTGGACTTAGGGTCACCAAGATAACGATTAAAAATATTATTAAGAGGTCTTGTGTAACATTGGCACCCATTAAGATAGAAATTTCTAAAATGCGTCAAAATGCTCCGAGAACGCCAGATCGCACATATCTGACACCTTTTTGATTTTTGGACCTACGGTCACTAAGATAGCGATTAAAAATATTATTAAGAGGTCTTTTGAAACTTTGGCACCCATTAAGATAGAAATTTCTAAAATGCGTCAAAATGCTCCGAGAACGCCAGATCGCACATATCTGACACCTTTTTGATTTTTGGACTTACGGTCACCAAGATAGCGATTAAAAATATTATTAAGAGGTCTTGTGTAACTTTGGCACCCATTAAGATAGAAATTTCTAAAATGCGTCAAAATGCTCCGAGAACGCCAGATCGCACATATCTGACACCTTTTTGATTTTTGGACTTACGGTCACTAAGAAAGCGATTAAAAATATTATTAAGAGGTCTTGTGTAACTTTGGCACCCATTAAGATAGAAATTTCTAAAATGCGTCAAAATGCTCCGAGAACGCCAGATCGCACATATCTGACACCTTTTTGATTTTTGGACTTACGGTCACTAAGAAAGCGATTAAAAATATTATTAAGAGGTCTTGTGTAACTTTGGCACCCATTAAGATAGAAATTTCTAAAATGCGTCAAAATGCTCCGAGAACGCCAGATCGCACATATCTGACACCTTTTTGATTTTTGGACTTACGGTCACTAAGAAAGCGATTAAAAATATTATTAAGAGGTCTTGTGTAACTTTGGCAAACATTAAGATAGAAATTTCTAAAATGTGTCAAAATTCTCCGAGAATGCCAGATCGCATATATCTGGCAACTTTTTGATTTTTGGACTTACGGTCACCAAGATAGCGATTCAAAATATTATTAAGAGGTCTTGTGTAACTTTGGCACCCATTAAGATAGAAATTTCTAAAATGCGTAAAAATGCTCCGAGAATGCCAGATCGCACATATCTGACACCTTTTTGATTTTTGGACTTACGGTCACTAAGAAAGCGATTAAAAGTATTATTAAGAGGTCTTGTGTAACTTTGGCACCCATTAAGATAGAAATTTCTAAAATGCGTCAAAATGCTCCGAGAACGCCAGATCGCACATATCTGACACCTTTTTGATTTTTGGACTTACGGTCACCAAGATAGCGATTAAAAATATTATTAAGAGGTCTTGTGTAACTTTGGCACCCATTAAGATAGAAATTTCTAAAATGTGTCAAAATGCTCCGAGAATGCCAGATCGCACATATCTGACACCTTTTTGATTTTTGGACTTACGGTCACCAAGATAGCGATTAAAAATATTATTAAGTGATCTTGTGTAACTTTGGCACCCATTAAGATAGAAATTTCTAAAATGCGTCAAAATGCTCCGAGAACGCCAGATCGCACATATCTGGCACCTTTTTGATTTTTGGACTTACGGTCACCAAGACAGCGATTAAAAATATTATTAAGAGGTCTTGTGTAACTTTGGCACCAATTAAGATAGAAATTTCTAAAATGCGTCAAAATGCTCCGAGAACGCCAGATCGCACATATCTGACACCTTTTTGATTTTTGGACTTACGGTCACCAAGATAACGATTAAAAATATTATTAAGAGGTCTTGTGTAACTTTGGCACCCATTAAGATAGAAATTTCTAAAATGCGTCAAAATGCTCCAAGAACGCCAGATCGCACATATCTGACACCTTTTTGATTTTTGGACTTACGGTCACTAAGAAAGCGATTAAAAATATTATTAATAGGTCTTGTGTAACTTTGGCACCCATTAAGATAGAAACTTCTAAAATGCGTCAAAATGCTCCGAGAACGCCAGATCGCACATATCTGACACCTTTTTGATTTTTGGACTTACGGTCACCTAGATAGCGATTAAAAATATTATTAAGAGGTCTTGTGTAACTTTGGCACCCATTAAGATAGAAATTTCTAAAATGCGTCAAAATGCTCCGAGAACGCCAGATCGCACATATCTGACACCTTTTTGATTTTTGGACTTACGGTCACTAAGAAAGCGATTAAAAATATTATAAAGAGGTCTTGTGTAACTTTGGCACCCATTAAGATAGAAATTTCTAAAATGCGTCAAAATGCTCCGAGAACGCCAGATCACACATATCTGGCACCTTTTTGATTTTTGGACTTACAGTCACCAAGATAGCGATTAAAAATATTATTAAGAGGTCTTGTGTAACTTTGGCACCCATTAAGATAGAAATTTCTAAAATGCGTCAAAATGCTCCGAGAACGCCAGATCGCACATATCTGGCACCTTTTTGATTTTTGGACTTACAGTCACCAAGATACCGATTAAAAATATTATTAAGAGGTCTTGTGTAACTTTGGCACCCATTAAGATAGAAATTTCTAAAATGCGTCAAGATGCTCCGATAACGCCAGATCGCACATATCTGACACCTCTTTGATTTTTGGACTTACGGTCACCAAGATAGCGATTAAAAATATTATTAAGAGGTCTTGTGTAACTTTGGCACCCATTAAGATAGAAATTTCTAAAATGCGTCAAGATGCTCCGATAACGCCAGATCGCACATATCTGACACCTCTTTGATTTTTGGACTTACGGTCACCAAGATAGCGATTAAAAATATTATTAAGAGGTCTTGTGTAACTTTGGCACCCATTAAGATAGAAATTTCTAAAATGCGTCAAAATGCTCCGAGAACGCCAGATCGCACATATCTGACACCTTTTTGATTTTTGGACTTACGGTCACTAAGAAAGCGATTAAAAATATTATTAAGAGGTCTTGTGTAACTTTGGCACCCATTAAGATAGAAATTTCTAAAATGCGTCAAAATGCTCCGAGAACGCCAGATCGCACATATCTGGCACCTTTTTGATTTTTGGACATACGGTCACCAAGATAGCGATTAAAAATGTTATTAAGAGGTCTTGTGTAACTTTGGCACCCATTAAGATAGAAACTTCTAAAATGCTTCAAAATGCTCCGAGAACGCCAGATCGCACATATCTGGCACCTTTTTGATTTTTGGACTTACAGTCACCAAGATACCGATTAAAAATATTATTAAGAGGTCTTGTGTAACTTTGGCACCCATTAAGATAGAAATTTCTAAAATGCGTCAAAATGCTCCGAGAACGCCAGATCGCACATATCTGGCACCTTTTTGATTTTTGGACATACGGTCACCAAGATAGCGATTAAAAATGTTATTAAGAGGTCTTGTGTAACTTTGGCACCCGTTAAGATAGAAACTTCTAAAATGCTTCAAAATGCTCCGAGAACGCCAGATCGCACATATCTGACACCTTTTTGATTTTTGGACTTACGGTCACCAAGATAGCGATTAAAAATATTATTAAGAGGTCTTGTGTAACTTTGGCACCCATTAAGATAGAAATTTCTAAAATGTGTCAAAATGCTCCGAGAATGCCAGATCGCACATATCTGACACCTTTTTGATTTTTGGACTTACGGTCACCAAGATAGCGATTAAAAATATTATTAAGAGGTCTTGTGTAACTTTGGCACCCATTAAGATAGAAACTTCTAAAATGCGTCAAAATGCTCCGAGAACGCCAGATCGCACATATCTGACACCTCTTTGATTTTTGGACTTACGGTCACCAAGATAGCGATTAAAAATATTATTAAGAGGTCTTGTGTAACTTTGGCACCCATTAAGATAGAAACTTCTAAAATGCGTCAAAATGCTCCGAGAACGCCAGATCGCACATATCTGGCACCTTTTTGATTTTTGGACTTACGGTCACCAAGATAGCGATTAAAAATATTATTAAGGGGTCTTGTGTAACTGGCACCCATTAAGATAGAAATTTCTAAAATGCGTCAAGATGCTCCGATAACGCCAGATCGCACATATCTGACACCTCTTTGATTTTTGGACTTACGGTCACCAAGATAGCGATTAAAAATATTATTAAGAGGTCTTGTGTAACTTTGGCACCCATTAAGATAGAAACTTCTAAAATGCGTCAAAATGCTCCGAGAACGCCAGATCGCACATATCTGGCACCTTTTTGATTTTTGGACTTACGGTCACCTAGATAGCGATTAAAAATATTATTAAGAGGTCTTGTGTAACTTTGGCACCCATTAAGATAGAAATTTCTAAAATGCGTCAAAATGCTCCGAGAACGCCAGATCGCACATATCTGACACCTTTTTGATTTTTGGACTTACGGTCACTAAGAAAGCGATTAAAAATATTCTTAAGAGGTCTTGTGTAACTTTGGCACCCATTAAGATAGAAATTTCTAAAATGCGTCAAAATGCTCCGAGAACGCCAGATCGCACATATCTGGCACCTTTTTGATTTTTGGACTTACGGGCACCAAGATAGCGATTAAAAATGTTATTAAGAGGTCTTGTGTAACTTTGGCACCCATTAAGATAGAAACTTCTAAAATGCGTCAAAATGCTCCGAGAACGCCAGATCGCACATATCTGACACCTTTTTGATTTTTGGACTTACGGTTACCTAGATAGCGATTAAAAATATTATTAAGTGGTCTTGTGTAACTTTGGCACCCATTAAGATAGAAATTTCTAAAATGCGTCAAGATGCTCCGATAACGCCAGATCGCACATATCTGACACCTCTTTGATTTTTGGACTTACGGTCACCAAGATAGCGATTAAAAATATTATTAAGAGGTCTTGTGTAACTTTGGCACCCATTAAGATAGAAATTTCTAAAATGCGTCAAAATGCTCCGAGAACGCCAGATCGCACATATCTGACACCTTTTTGATTTTTGGACTTACGGTCACTAAGAAAGCGATTAAAAATATTATTAAGAGGTCTTGTGTAACTTTGGCACCCATTAAGATAGAAATTTCTAAAATGCGTCAAAATGCTCCGAGAACGCCAGATCGCACATATCTGGCACCTTTTTGATTTTTGGACATACGGTCACCAAGATAGCGATTAAAAATGTTATTAAGAGGTCTTGTGTAACTTTGGCACCCATTAAGATAGAAACTTCTAAAATGCTTCAAAATGCTCCGAGAACGCCAGATCGCACATATCTGGCACCTTTTTGATTTTTGGACTTACAGTCACCAAGATACCGATTAAAAATATTATTAAGAGGTCTTGTGTAACTTTGGCACCCATTAAGATAGAAATTTCTAAAATGCGTCAAAATGCTCCGAGAACGCCAGATCGCACATATCTGGCACCTTTTTGATTTTTGGACATACGGTCACCAAGATAGCGATTAAAAATGTTATTAAGAGGTCTTGTGTAACTTTGGCACCCGTTAAGATAGAAACTTCTAAAATGCTTCAAAATGCTCCGAGAACGCCAGATCGCACATATCTGACACCTTTTTGATTTTTGGACTTACGGTTACCTAGATAGCGATTAAAAATATTATTAAGTGGTCTTGTGTAACTTTGGCACCCATTAAGATAGAAATTTCTAAAATGCGTCAAAATGCTCCGAGAACGCCAGATCGCACATATCTGACACCTTTTTGATTTTTGGACTTACGGTCACCAAGATAGCGATTAAAAATATTATTAAGAGGTCTTGTGTAACTTTGGCACCCATTGAGATAGAAATTTCTAATATGCGTCAAGATGCTCCGATAACGCCAGATCGCACATATCTGACACCTTTTTGATTTTTGGACTTACGGTCACAAGATAGCGATTAAAAATATTATTAAGAGGTCTTGTGTAACTTTGGCACCCATTAGGATAGAAATTTCTAAAATGCGTCAAAATGCTCCGAGAACGCCAGATCGCACATATCTGACACCTTTTTGATTTTTGGACTTACAGTCACTAAGAAAGCGATTAAAAATATTATTAAGAGGTCTTATGTAACTTTGGCACCCATTAAGATAGAAATTTCTAAAATGCGTCAAAATGCTCCGAGAACGCCAGATCGCACATATCTGGCACCTTTTTGATTTTTGGACTTAGGGTCACCAAGATAGCGATTAAAAATGTTATTAAGAGGTCTTGTGTAACTTTGGCACCCGTTAAGATAGAAACTTCTAAAATGCGTCAAAATGCTCCGAGAACGCCAGATCGCACATATCTGACACCTCTTTGATTTTTGGACTTACGGTCACCAAGATAGCGATTAAAAATATTATTAAGAGGTCTTGTGTAACTTTGGCACCCATTAAGATAGAAACTTCTAAAATGCGTCAAAATGCTCCGAGAACGCCAGATCGCACATATCTGGCACCTTTTTGATTTTTGGACATACGGTCACCAAGATAGCGATTAAGAATGTTATTAAGAGGTCTTGTGTAACTTTGGCACCCGTTAAGATAGAAACTTCTAAAATGCTTCAAAATGCTCCGAGAACGCCAGATCGCACATATCTGACACCTTTTTGATTTTTGGACTTACGGTCACCAAGATAGCGATTAAAAATATTATTAAGAGGTCTTGTGTAACTTTGGCACCCATTAAGATAGAAATTTCTAAAATGTGTCAAAATGCTCCGAGAATGCCAGATCGCACATATCTGACACCTTTTTGATTTTTGGACTTACGGTCACCAAGATAGCGATTAAAAATATTATTAAGAGGTCTTGTGTAACTTTGGCACCCATTAAGATAGAAACTTCTAAAATGCGTCAAAATGCTCCGAGAACGCCAGATCGCACATATCTGACACCTCTTTGATTTTTGGACTTACGGTCACCAAGATAGCGATTAAAAATATTATTAAGAGGTCTTGTGTAACTTTGGCACCCATTAAGATAGAAACTTCTAAAATGCGTCAAAATGCTCCGAGAACGCCAGATCGCACATATCTGGCACCTTTTTGATTTTTGGACTTACGGTCACCAAGATAGCGATTAAAAATATTATTAAGGGGTCTTGTGTAACTGGCACCCATTAAGATAGAAATTTCTAAAATGCGTCAAGATGCTCCGATAACGCCAGATCGCACATATCTGACACCTCTTTGATTTTTGGACTTACGGTCACCAAGATAGCGATTAAAAATATTATTAAGAGGTCTTGTGTAACTTTGGCACCCATTAAGATAGAAACTTCTAAAATGCGTCAAAATGCTCCGAGAACGCCAGATCGCACATATCTGGCACCTTTTTGATTTTTGGACTTACGGTCACCTAGATAGCGATTAAAAATATTATTAAGAGGTCTTGTGTAACTTTGGCACCCATTAAGATAGAAATTTCTAAAATGCGTCAAAATGCTCCGAGAACGCCAGATCGCACATATCTGACACCTTTTTGATTTTTGGACTTACGGTCACTAAGAAAGCGATTAAAAATATTCTTAAGAGGTCTTGTGTAACTTTGGCACCCATTAAGATAGAAATTTCTAAAATGCGTCAAAATGCTCCGAGAACGCCAGATCGCACATATCTGGCACCTTTTTGATTTTTGGACTTACGGGCACCAAGATAGCGATTAAAAATGTTATTAAGAGGTCTTGTGTAACTTTGGCACCCATTAAGATAGAAACTTCTAAAATGCGTCAAAATGCTCCGAGAACGCCAGATCGCACATATCTGACACCTTTTTGATTTTTGGACTTACGGTTACCTAGATAGCGATTAAAAATATTATTAAGTGGTCTTGTGTAACTTTGGCACCCATTAAGATAGAAATTTCTAAAATGCGTCAAGATGCTCCGATAACGCCAGATCGCACATATCTGACACCTCTTTGATTTTTGGACTTACGGTCACCAAGATAGCGATTAAAAATATTATTAAGAGGTCTTGTGTAACTTTGGCACCCATTAAGATAGAAATTTCTAAAATGCGTCAAAATGCTCCGAGAACGCCAGATCGCACATATCTGACACCTTTTTGATTTTTGGACTTACGGTCACTAAGAAAGCGATTAAAAATATTATTAAGAGGTCTTGTGTAACTTTGGCAAACATTAAGATAGAAATTTCTAAAATGTGTCAAAATTCTCCGAGAATGCCAGATCGCATATATCTGGCAACTTTTTGATTTTTGGACTTACGGTCACCAAGATAGCGATTCAAAATATTATTAAGAGGTCTTGTGTAACTTTGGCACCCATTAAGATAGAAATTTCTAAAATGCGTAAAAATGCTCCGAGAATGCCAGATCGCACATATCTGACACCTTTTTGATTTTTGGACTTACGGTCACTAAGAAAGCGATTAAAAGTATTATTAAGAGGTCTTGTGTAACTTTGGCACCCATTAAGATAGAAATTTCTAAAATGCGTCAAAATGCTCCGAGAACGCCAGATCGCACATATCTGACACCTTTTTGATTTTTGGACTTACGGTCACCAAGATAGCGATTAAAAATATTATTAAGAGGTCTTGTGTAACTTTGGCACCCATTAAGATAGAAATTTCTAAAATGTGTCAAAATGCTCCGAGAATGCCAGATCGCACATATCTGACACCTTTTTGATTTTTGGACTTACGGTCACCAAGATAGCGATTAAAAATATTATTAAGTGATCTTGTGTAACTTTGGCACCCATTAAGATAGAAATTTCTAAAATGCGTCAAAATGCTCCGAGAACGCCAGATCGCACATATCTGGCACCTTTTTGATTTTTGGACTTACGGTCACCAAGACAGCGATTAAAAATATTATTAAGAGGTCTTGTGTAACTTTGGCACCAATTAAGATAGAAATTTCTAAAATGCGTCAAAATGCTCCGAGAACGCCAGATCGCACATATCTGACACCTTTTTGATTTTTGGACTTACGGTCACCAAGATAACGATTAAAAATATTATTAAGAGGTCTTGTGTAACTTTGGCACCCATTAAGATAGAAATTTCTAAAATGCGTCAAAATGCTCCAAGAACGCCAGATCGCACATATCTGACACCTTTTTGATTTTTGGACTTACGGTCACTAAGAAAGCGATTAAAAATATTATTAATAGGTCTTGTGTAACTTTGGCACCCATTAAGATAGAAACTTCTAAAATGCGTCAAAATGCTCCGAGAACGCCAGATCGCACATATCTGACACCTTTTTGATTTTTGGACTTACGGTCACCTAGATAGCGATTAAAAATATTATTAAGAGGTCTTGTGTAACTTTGGCACCCATTAAGATAGAAATTTCTAAAATGCGTCAAAATGCTCCGAGAACGCCAGATCGCACATATCTGACACCTTTTTGATTTTTGGACTTACGGTCACTAAGAAAGCGATTAAAAATATTATAAAGAGGTCTTGTGTAACTTTGGCACCCATTAAGATAGAAATTTCTAAAATGCGTCAAAATGCTCCGAGAACGCCAGATCACACATATCTGGCACCTTTTTGATTTTTGGACTTACAGTCACCAAGATAGCGATTAAAAATATTATTAAGAGGTCTTGTGTAACTTTGGCACCCATTAAGATAGAAATTTCTAAAATGCGTCAAAATGCTCCGAGAACGCCAGATCGCACATATCTGGCACCTTTTTGATTTTTGGACTTACAGTCACCAAGATACCGATTAAAAATATTATTAAGAGGTCTTGTGTAACTTTGGCACCCATTAAGATAGAAATTTCTAAAATGCGTCAAGATGCTCCGATAACGCCAGATCGCACATATCTGACACCTCTTTGATTTTTGGACTTACGGTCACCAAGATAGCGATTAAAAATATTATTAAGAGGTCTTGTGTAACTTTGGCACCCATTAAGATAGAAATTTCTAAAATGCGTCAAGATGCTCCGATAACGCCAGATCGCACATATCTGACACCTCTTTGATTTTTGGACTTACGGTCACCAAGATAGCGATTAAAAATATTATTAAGAGGTCTTGTGTAACTTTGGCACCCATTAAGATAGAAATTTCTAAAATGCGTCAAAATGCTCCGAGAACGCCAGATCGCACATATCTGACACCTTTTTGATTTTTGGACTTACGGTCACTAAGAAAGCGATTAAAAATATTATTAAGAGGTCTTGTGTAACTTTGGCACCCATTAAGATAGAAATTTCTAAAATGCGTCAAAATGCTCCGAGAACGCCAGATCGCACATATCTGGCACCTTTTTGATTTTTGGACATACGGTCACCAAGATAGCGATTAAAAATGTTATTAAGAGGTCATGTGTAACTTTGGCACCCATTAAGATAGAAACTTCTAAAATGCTTCAAAATGCTCCGAGAACGCCAGATCGCACATATCTGGCACCTTTTTGATTTTTGGACTTACAGTCACAAAGATACCGATTAAAAATATTATTAAGAGGTCTTGTGTAACTTTGGCACCCATTAAGATAGAAATTTCTAAAATGCGTCAAAATGCTCCGAGAACGCCAGATCGCACATATCTGGCACCTTTTTGATTTTTGGACATACGGTCACCAAGATAGCGATTAAAAATGTTATTAAGAGGTCTTGTGTAACTTTGGCACCCGTTAAGATAGAAACTTCTAAAATGCTTCAAAATGCTCCGAGAACGCCAGATCGCACATATCTGACACCTTTTTGATTTTTGGACTTACGGTCACCAAGATAGCGATTAAAAATATTATTAAGAGGTCTTGTGTAACTTTGGCACCCATTAAGATAGAAATTTCTAAAATGTGTCAAAATGCTCCGAGAATGCCAGATCGCACATATCTGACACCTTTTTGATTTTTGGACTTACGGTCACCAAGATAGCGATTAAAAATATTATTAAGAGGTCTTGTGTAACTTTGGCACCCATTAAGATAGAAACTTCTAAAATGCGTCAAAATGCTCCGAGAACGCCAGATCGCACATATCTGACACCTCTTTGATTTTTGGACTTACGGTCACCAAGATAGCGATTAAAAATATTATTAAGAGGTCTTGTGTAACTTTGGCACCCATTAAGATAGAAACTTCTAAAATGCGTCAAAATGCTCCGAGAACGCCAGATCGCACATATCTGGCACCTTTTTGATTTTTGGACTTACGGTCACCAAGATAGCGATTAAAAATATTATTAAGGGGTCTTGTGTAACTGGCACCCATTAAGATAGAAATTTCTAAAATGCGTCAAGATGCTCCGATAACGCCAGATCGCACATATCTGACACCTCTTTGATTTTTGGACTTACGGTCACCAAGATAGCGATTAAAAATATTATTAAGAGGTCTTGTGTAACTTTGGCACCCATTAAGATAGAAACTTCTAAAATGCGTCAAAATGCTCCGAGAACGCCAGATCGCACATATCTGGCACCTTTTTGATTTTTGGACTTACGGTCACCTAGATAGCGATTAAAAATATTATTAAGAGGTCTTGTGTAACTTTGGCACCCATTAAGATAGAAATTTCTAAAATGCGTCAAAATGCTCCGAGAACGCCAGATCGCACATATCTGACACCTTTTTGATTTTTGGACTTACGGTCACTAAGAAAGCGATTAAAAATATTCTTAAGAGGTCTTGTGTAACTTTGGCACCCATTAAGATAGAAATTTCTAAAATGCGTCAAAATGCTCCGAGAACGCCAGATCGCACATATCTGGCACCTTTTTGATTTTTGGACTTACGGGCACCAAGATAGCGATTAAAAATGTTATTAAGAGGTCTTGTGTAACTTTGGCACCCATTAAGATAGAAACTTCTAAAATGCGTCAAAATGCTCCGAGAACGCCAGATCGCACATATCTGACACCTTTTTGATTTTTGGACTTACGGTTACCTAGATAGCGATTAAAAATATTATTAAGTGGTCTTGTGTAACTTTGGCACCCATTAAGATAGAAATTTCTAAAATGCGTCAAGATGCTCCGATAACGCCAGATCGCACATATCTGACACCTCTTTGATTTTTGGACTTACGGTCACCAAGATAGCGATTAAAAATATTATTAAGAGGTCTTGTGTAACTTTGGCACCCATTAAGATAGAAATTTCTAAAATGCGTCAAAATGCTCCGAGAACGCCAGATCGCACATATCTGACACCTTTTTGATTTTTGGACTTACGGTCACTAAGAAAGCGATTAAAAATATTATTAAGAGGTCTTGTGTAACTTTGGCACCCATTAAGATAGAAATTTCTAAAATGCGTCAAAATGCTCCGAGAACGCCAGATCGCACATATCTGGCACCTTTTTGATTTTTGGACATACGGTCACCAAGATAGCGATTAAAAATGTTATTAAGAGGTCTTGTGTAACTTTGGCACCCATTAAGATAGAAACTTCTAAAATGCTTCAAAATGCTCCGAGAACGCCAGATCGCACATATCTGGCACCTTTTTGATTTTTGGACTTACAGTCACCAAGATACCGATTAAAAATATTATTAAGAGGTCTTGTGTAACTTTGGCACCCATTAAGATAGAAATTTCTAAAATGCGTCAAAATGCTCCGAGAACGCCAGATCGCACATATCTGGCACCTTTTTGATTTTTGGACATACGGTCACCAAGATAGCGATTAAAAATGTTATTAAGAGGTCTTGTGTAACTTTGGCACCCGTTAAGATAGAAACTTCTAAAATGCTTCAAAATGCTCCGAGAACGCCAGATCGCACATATCTGACACCTTTTTGATTTTTGGACTTACGGTTACCTAGATAGCGATTAAAAATATTATTAAGTGGTCTTGTGTAACTTTGGCACCCATTAAGATAGAAATTTCTAAAATGCGTCAAAATGCTCCGAGAACGCCAGATCGCACATATCTGACACCTTTTTGATTTTTGGACTTACGGTCACCAAGATAGCGATTAAAAATATTATTAAGAGGTCTTGTGTAACTTTGGCACCCATTGAGATAGAAATTTCTAATATGCGTCAAGATGCTCCGATAACGCCAGATCGCACATATCTGACACCTTTTTGATTTTTGGACTTACGGTCACAAGATAGCGATTAAAAATATTATTAAGAGGTCTTGTGTAACTTTGGCACCCATTAGGATAGAAATTTCTAAAATGCGTCAAAATGCTCCGAGAACGCCAGATCGCACATATCTGACACCTTTTTGATTTTTGGACTTACAGTCACTAAGAAAGCGATTAAAAATATTATTAAGAGGTCTTATGTAACTTTGGCACCCATTAAGATAGAAATTTCTAAAATGCGTCAAAATGCTCCGAGAACGCCAGATCGCACATATCTGGCACCTTTTTGATTTTTGGACTTAGGGTCACCAAGATAGCGATTAAAAATGTTATTAAGAGGTCTTGTGTAACTTTGGCACCCGTTAAGATAGAAACTTCTAAAATGCGTCAAAATGCTCCGAGAACGCCAGATCGCACATATCTGACACCTCTTTGATTTTTGGACTTACGGTCACCAAGATAGCGATTAAAAATATTATTAAGAGGTCTTGTGTAACTTTGGCACCCATTAAGATAGAAACTTCTAAAATGCGTCAAAATGCTCCGAGAACGCCAGATCGCACATATCTGGCACCTTTTTGATTTTTGGACATACGGTCACCAAGATAGCGATTAAAAATGTTATTAAGAGGTCTTGTGTAACTTTGGCACCCGTTAAGATAGAAACTTCTAAAATGCTTCAAAATGCTCCGAGAACGCCAGATCGCACATATCTGACACCTTTTTGATTTTTGGACTTACGGTCACCAAGATAGCGATTAAAAATATTATTAAGAGGTCTTGTGTAACTTTGGCACCCATTAAGATAGAAATTTCTAAAATGTGTCAAAATGCTCCGAGAATGCCAGATCGCACATATCTGACACCTTTTTGATTTTTGGACTTACGGTCACCAAGATAGCGATTAAAAATATTATTAAGAGGTCTTGTGTAACTTTGGCACCCATTAAGATAGAAACTTCTAAAATGCGTCAAAATGCTCCGAGAACGCCAGATCGCACATATCTGACACCTCTTTGATTTTTGGACTTACGGTCACCAAGATAGCGATTAAAAATATTATTAAGAGGTCTTGTGTAACTTTGGCACCCATTAAGATAGAAACTTCTAAAATGCGTCAAAATGCTCCGAGAACGCCAGATCGCACATATCTGGCACCTTTTTGATTTTTGGACTTACGGTCACCAAGATAGCGATTAAAAATATTATTAAGGGGTCTTGTGTAACTGGCACCCATTAAGATAGAAATTTCTAAAATGCGTCAAGATGCTCCGATAACGCCAGATCGCACATATCTGGCACCTTTTTGATTTTTGGACATACGGTCACCAAGATAGCGATTAAAAATGTTATTAAGAGGTCTTGTGTAACTTTGGCACCCGTTAAGATAGAAACTTCTAAAATGCTTCAAAATGCTCCGAGAACGCCAGATCGCACATATCTGACACCTTTTTGATTTTTGGACTTACGGTTACCTAGATAGCGATTAAAAATATTATTAAGTGGTCTTGTGTAACTTTGGCACCCATTAAGATAGAAATTTCTAAAATGCGTCAAAATGCTCCGAGAACGCCAGATCGCACATATCTGACACCTTTTTGATTTTTGGACTTACGGTCACCAAGATAGCGATTAAAAATATTATTAAGAGGTCTTGTGTAACTTTGGCACCCATTGAGATAGAAATTTCTAATATGCGTCAAGATGCTCCGATAACGCCAGATCGCACATATCTGACACCTTTTTGATTTTTGGACTTACGGTCACAAGATAGCGATTAAAAATATTATTAAGAGGTCTTGTGTAACTTTGGCACCCATTAGGATAGAAATTTCTAAAATGCGTCAAAATGCTCCGAGAACGCCAGATCGCACATATCTGACACCTTTTTGATTTTTGGACTTACAGTCACTAAGAAAGCGATTAAAAATATTATTAAGAGGTCTTATGTAACTTTGGCACCCATTAAGATAGAAATTTCTAAAATGCGTCAAAATGCTCCGAGAACGCCAGATCGCACATATCTGGCACCTTTTTGATTTTTGGACTTAGGGTCACCAAGATAACGATTAAAAATATTATTAAGAGGTCTTGTGTAACATTGGCACCCATTAAGATAGAAATTTCTAAAATGCGTCAAAATGCTCCGAGAACGCCAGATCGCACATATCTGACACCTTTTTGATTTTTGGACCTACGGTCACTAAGATAGCGATTAAAAATATTATTAAGAGGTCTTTTGAAACTTTGGCACCCATTAAGATAGAAATTTCTAAAATGCGTCAAAATGCTCCGAGAACGCCAGATCGCACATATCTGACACCTTTTTGATTTTTGGACTTACGGTCACCAAGATAGCGATTAAAAATATTATTAAGAGGTCTTGTGTAACTTTGGCACCCATTAAGATAGAAATTTCTAAAATGCGTCAAAATGCTCCGAGAACGCCAGATCGCACATATCTGACACCTTTTTGATTTTTGGACTTACGGTCACTAAGAAAGCGATTAAAAATATTATTAAGAGGTCTTGTGTAACTTTGGCACCCATTAAGATAGAAATTTCTAAAATGCGTCAAAATGCTCCGAGAACGCCAGATCGCACATATCTGACACCTTTTTGATTTTTGGACTTACGGTCACTAAGAAAGCGATTAAAAATATTATTAAGAGGTCTTGTGTAACTTTGGCAAACATTAAGATAGAAATTTCTAAAATGTGTCAAAATTCTCCGAGAATGCCAGATCGCACATATCTGGCAACTTTTTGATTTTTGGACTTACGGTCACCAAGATAGCGATTCAAAATATTATTAAGAGGTCTTGTGTAACTTTGGCACCCATTAAGATAGAAATTTCTAAAATGCGTCAAAATGCTCCGAGAACGCCAGATCGCACATATCTGACACCTTTTTGATTTTTGGACTTACGGTCACTAAGAAAGTGATTAAAAATATTATTAAGAGGTCTTGTGTAACTTTGGCACCCATTAAGATAGAAATTTCTAAAATGCGTAAAAATGCTCCGAGAATGCCAGATCGCACATATCTGACACCTTTTTGATTTTTGGACTTACGGTCACTAAGAAAGCGATTAAAAGTATTATTAAGAGGTCTTGTGTAACTTTGGCACCCATTAAGATAGAAATTTCTAAAATGCGTCAAAATGCTCCGAGAACGCCAGATCGCACATATCTGACACCTTTTTGATTTTTGGACTTACGGTCACCAAGATAGCGATTAAAAATATTATTAAGAGGTCTTGTGTAACTTTGGCACCCATTAAGATAGAAATTTCTAAAATGTGTCAAAATGCTCCGAGAATGCCAGATCGCACATATCTGACACCTTTTTGATTTTTGGACTTACGGTCACCAAGATAGCGATTAAAAATATTATTAAGTGATCTTGTGTAACTTTGGCACCCATTAAGATAGAAATTTCTAAAATGCGTCAAAATGCTCCGAGAACGCCAGATCGCACATATCTGGCACCTTTTTGATTTTTGGACTTACGGTCACCAAGACAGCGATTAAAAATATTATTAAGAGGTCTTGTGTAACTTTGGCACCAATTAAGATAGAAATTTCTAAAATGCGTCAAAATGCTCCGAGAACGCCAGATCGCACATATCTGACACCTTTTTGATTTTTGGACTTACGGTCACCAAGATAGCGATTAAAAATATTATTAAGAGGTCTTGTGTAACTTTGGCACCCATTAAGATAGAAATTTCTAAAATGCGTCAAAATGCTCCAAGAACGCCAGATCGCACATATCTGACACCTTTTTGATTTTTGGACTTACGGTCACTAAGAAAGCGATTAAAAATATTATTAAGAGGTCTTGTGTAACTTTGGCACCCATTAAGATAGAAATTTCTAAAATGCGTAAAAATGCTCCGAGAACGCCAGATCGCACATATCTGACACCTTTTTGATTTTTGGACTTACGGTCACTAAGAAAGCGATTAAAAATATTATTAAGAGGTCTTGTGTAACTTTGGCACCCATTAAGATAGAAATTTCTAAAATGCGTCAAAATGCTCCGAGAACGCCAGATCGCACATATCTGGCACCTTTTTGATTTTTGGACATACGGTCACCAAGATAGCGATTAAAAATGTTATTAAGAGGTCTTGTGTAACTTTGGCACCCATTAAGATAGAAACTTCTAAAATGCTTCAAAATGCTCCGAGAACGCCAGATCGCACATATCTGGCACCTTTTTGATTTTTGGACTTACAGTCACCAAGATAGCGATTAAAAATATTATTAAGAGGTCTTGTGTAACTTTGGCACCCATTAAGATAGAAATTTCTAAAATGCGTCAAAATGCTCCGAGAACGCCAGATCGCACATATCTGACACCTTTTTGATTTTTGGACTTACGGTCACTAAGAAAGCGATTAAAAATATTATTAAGAGGTCTTGTGTAACTTTGGCAAACATTAAGATAGAAATTTCTAAAATGTGTCAAAATTCTCCGAGAATGCCAGATCGCACATATCTGGCAACTTTTTGATTTTTGGACTTACGGTCACCAAGATAGCGATTCAAAATATTATTAAGAGGTCTTGTGTAACTTTGGCACCCATTAAGATAGAAATTTCTAAAATGCGTCAAAATGCTCCGAGAACGCCAGATCGCACATATCTGACACCTTTTTGATTTTTGGACTTACGGTCACTAAGAAAGTGATTAAAAATATTATTAAGAGGTCTTGTGTAACTTTGGCACCCATTAAGATAGAAATTTCTAAAATGCGTAAAAATGCTCCGAGAATGCCAGATCGCACATATCTGACACCTTTTTGATTTTTGGACTTACGGTCACTAAGAAAGCGATTAAAAGTATTATTAAGAGGTCTTGTGTAACTTTGGCACCCATTAAGATAGAAATTTCTAAAATGCGTCAAAATGCTCCGAGAACGCCAGATCGCACATATCTGACACCTTTTTGATTTTTGGACTTACGGTCACCAAGATAGCGATTAAAAATATTATTAAGAGGTCTTGTGTAACTTTGGCACCCATTAAGATAGAAATTTCTAAAATGTGTCAAAATGCTCCGAGAATGCCAGATCGCACATATCTGACACCTTTTTGATTTTTGGACTTACGGTCACCAAGATAGCGATTAAAAATATTATTAAGTGATCTTGTGTAACTTTGGCACCCATTAAGATAGAAATTTCTAAAATGCGTCAAAATGCTCCGAGAACGCCAGATCGCACATATCTGGCACCTTTTTGATTTTTGGACTTACGGTCACCAAGACAGCGATTAAAAATATTATTAAGAGGTCTTGTGTAACTTTGGCACCAATTAAGATAGAAATTTCTAAAATGCGTCAAAATGCTCCGAGAACGCCAGATCGCACATATCTGACACCTTTTTGATTTTTGGACTTACGGTCACCAAGATAGCGATTAAAAATATTATTAAGAGGTCTTGTGTAACTTTGGCACCCATTAAGATAGAAATTTCTAAAATGCGTCAAAATGCTCCAAGAACGCCAGATCGCACATATCTGACACCTTTTTGATTTTTGGACTTACGGTCACTAAGAAAGCGATTAAAAATATTATTAAGAGGTCTTGTGTAACTTTGGCACCCATTAAGATAGAAATTTCTAAAATGCGTAAAAATGCTCCGAGAACGCCAGATCGCACATATCTGACACCTTTTTGATTTTTGGACTTACGGTCACTAAGAAAGCGATTAAAAATATTATTAAGAGGTCTTGTGTAACTTTGGCACCCATTAAGATAGAAATTTCTAAAATGCGTCAAAATGCTCCGAGAACGCCAGATCGCACATATCTGGCACCTTTTTGATTTTTGGACATACGGTCACCAAGATAGCGATTAAAAATGTTATTAAGAGGTCTTGTGTAACTTTGGCACCCATTAAGATAGAAACTTCTAAAATGCTTCAAAATGCTCCGAGAACGCCAGATCGCACATATCTGGCACCTTTTTGATTTTTGGACTTACAGTCACCAAGATAGCGATTAAAAATATTATTAAGAGGTCTTGTGTAACTTTGGCACCCATTAAGATAGAAATTTCTAAAATGCGTCAAAATGCTCCGAGAACGCCAGATCGCACATATCTGGCACCTTTTTGATTTTTGGACATACGGTCACCAAGATAGCGATTAAAAATGTTATTAAGAGGTCTTGTGTAACTTTGGCACCCGTTAAGATAGAAACTTCTAAAATGCGTCAAAATGCTCCGAGAACGCCAGATCGCACATATCTGACACCTTTTTGATTTTTGGACTTACGGTTACCTAGATAGCGATTAAAAATATTATTAAGTGGTCTTGTGTAACTTTGGCACCCATTAAGATAGAAATTTCTAAAATGCGTCAAAATGCTCCGAGAACGCCAGATCGCACATATCTGACACCTTTTTGATTTTTGGACTTACGGTCACCAAGATAGCGATTAAAAATATTACTAAGAGGTCTTGTGTAACTTTGGCACCCATTAAGATAGAAATTTCTAATATGCGTCAAGATGCTCCGATAACGCCAGATCGCACATATCTGACACCTTTTTGATTTTTGGACTTACGGTCACAAGATAGCGATTAAAAATATTATTAAGAGGTCTTGTGTAACTTTGGCACCCATTAGGATAGAAATTTCTAAAATGCGTCAAAATGCTCCGAGAACGCCAGATCGCACATATCTGACACCTTTTTGATTTTTGGACTTACAGTCACTAAGAAAGCGATTAAAAATATTATTAAGAGGTCTTATGTAACTTTGGCACCCATTAAGATAGAAATTTCTAAAATGCGTCAAAATGCTCCGAGAACGCCAGATCGCACATATCTGGCACCTTTTTGATTTTTGGACTTAGGGTCACCAAGATAGCGATTAAAAATATTATTAAGAGGTCTTGTGTAACATTGGCACCCATTAAGATAGAAATTTCTAAAATGCGTCAAAATGCTCCGAGAACGCCAGATCGCACATATCTGACACCTTTTTGATTTTTGGACCTACGGTCACTAAGATAGCGATTAAAAATATTATTAAGAGGTCTTTTGAAACTTTGGCACCCATTAAGATAGAAATTTCTAAAATGCGTCAAAATGCTCCGAGAACGCCAGATCGCACATATCTGACACCTTTTTGATTTTTGGACTTACGGTCACCAAGATAGCGATTAAAAATATTATTAAGAGGTCTTGTGTAACTTTGGCACCCATTAAGATAGAAATTTCTAAAATGCGTCAAAATGCTCCGAGAACGCCAGATCGCTCATATCTGACACCTTTTTGATTTTTGGACTTACGGTCACTAAGAAAGCGATTAAAAATATTATTAAGAGGTCTTGTGTAACTTTGGCACCCATTAAGATAGAAATTTCTAAAATGCGTCAAAATGCTCCGAGAACGCCAGATCGCACATATCTGACACCTTTTTGATTTTTGGACTTACGGTCACTAAGAAAGCGATTAAAAATATTATTAAGAGGTCTTGTGTAACTTTGGCAAACATTAAGATAGAAATTTCTAAAATGTGTCAAAATTCTCCGAGAATGCCAGATCGCACATATCTGGCAACTTTTTGATTTTTGGACTTACGGTCACCAAGATAGCGATTCAAAATATTATTAAGAGGTCTTGTGTAACTTTGGCACCCATTAAGATAGAAATTTCTAAAATGCGTCAAAATGCTCCGAGAACGCCAGATCGCACATATCTGACACCTTTTTGATTTTTGGACTTACGGTCACTAAGAAAGCGATTAAAAATATTATTAAGAGGTCTTGTGTAACTTTGGCACCCATTAAGATAGAAATTTCTAAAATGCGTAAAAATGCTCCGAGAATGCCAGATCGCACATATCTGACACCTTTTTGATTTTTGGACTTACGGTCACTAAGAAAGCGATTAAAAGTATTATTAAGAGGTCTTGTGTAACTTTGGCACCCATTAAGATAGAAATTTCTAAAATGCGTCAAAATGCTCCGAGAACGCCAGATCGCACATATCTGACACCTTTTTGATTTTTGGACTTACGGTCACCAAGATAGCGATTAAAAATATTATTAAGAGGTCTTGTGTAACTTTGGCACCCATTAAGATAGAAATTTCTAAAATGTGTCAAAATGCTCCGAGAATGCCAGATCGCACATATCTGACACCTTTTTGATTTTTGGACTTACGGTCACCAAGATAGCGATTAAAAATATTATTAAGTGATCTTGTGTAACTTTGGCAACCATTAACATAGAAATTTCTAAAATGCGTCAAAATGCTCCGAGAACGCCAGATCGCACATATCTGGCACCTTTTTGATTTTTGGACTTACGGTCACCAAGACAGCGATTAAAAATATTATTAAGAGGTCTTGTGTAACTTTGGCACCAATTAAGATAGAAATTTCTAAAATGCGTCAAAATGCTCCGAGAACGCCAGATCGCACATATCTGACACCTTTTTGATTTTTGGACTTACGGTCACCAAGATAGCGATTAAAAATATTATTAAGAGGTCTTGTGTAACTTTGGCACCCATTAAGATAGAAATTTCTAAAATGCGTCAAAATGCTCCAAGAACGCCAGATCGCACATATCTGACACCTTTTTGATTTTTGGACTTACGGTCACTAAGAAAGCGATTAAAAATATTATTAAGAGGTCTTGTGTAACTTTGGCACCCATTAAGATAGAAATTTCTAAAATGCGTAAAAATGCTCCGAGAACGCCAGATCGCACATATCTGACACCTTTTTGATTTTTGGACTTACGGTCACTAAGAAAGCGATTAAAAATATTATTAAGAGGTCTTGTGTAACTTTGGCACCCATTAAGATAGAAATTTCTAAAATGCGTCAAAATGCTCCGAGAACGCCAGATCGCACATATCTGACACCTTTTTGATTTTTGGACTTACGGTCACCAAGATAGCGATTAAAAATATTATTAAGAGGTCTTGTGTAACTTTGGCACCCATTAAGATAGAAATTTCTAAAATGCGTCAAAATGCTCCGAGAACGCCAGATCACACATATCTGGCACCTTTTTGATTTTTGGACTTACGGTCACCAAGATAGCGATTAAAAATATTATTAAGAAGTCTGGTGTAACTTTGGCACCCATTAAGATAGAAATTTCTAAAATGCGTCAAAATGCTCCGAGAACGCCAGATCGCACATATCTGACACCTTTTTGATTTTTGGACTTACGGTCACCAAGATAGCGATTAAAAATATTATTAAGAGGTCTTGTGTAACTTTGGCACCCATTAAGATAGAAATTTCTAAAATGTGTCAAAATGCTCCGAGAACGCCAGATCGCACATATCTGACACCTTTTTGATTTTTGGACTTACGGTCACCAAGATAGCGATTAAAAATATTATTAAGAAGTCTTGTGTAACTTTGGCACCCATTAAGATAGAAATTTCTAAAATGCGTCAAAATGCTCCGAGAACGCCAGATCGCACATATCTGACACCTTTTTGATTTTTGGACTTACGGTCACCAAGATAGCGATTAAAAATATTATTAAGAGGTCTTGTCTAACTTTGGCAACCATTAAGATAGAAACTTATAAAATGCGTCAAAATGCTCCGAGAACGCCAGATCGCACATATCTGGCACCTTTTTGATTTTTGGACTTACGGTCAACTAGATAGCGATTAAAAATATTATTAAGAGGTCTTGTGTAACTTTGGCACCCATGAAGATAGAAATTTCTAAAATGCGTCAAAATGCTCCGAGAACGCCAGATCGCACATATCTGACACCTTTTTGATTTTTGGACTTACGGTCACTAAGATAGCGATTAAAAATATTATTAAGAGGTCTTGTGTAACTTTGGCAACCATTAAGATAGAAACTTATAAAATGCGTCAAAATGCTCCGAGAACGCCGGATCGCACATATCTGGCACCTTTTTGATTTTAGACTTACAGTCACCAAGATAGCGTTTAAAAATGTTATTAAGAGGTCTTGTCTAACTTTGGCACCCATTAAGATAGAAATTTTTAAAATGCGTCAAAATGCTCCGAGAACGCCAGATCGCACATATCTGACACCTTTTTGATTTTTGGACCTACGGTCACCAAGATAGCGATTAAAAATATTATTAAGAGGTCTTGTGTAACTTTGGCACCAATTAAGATAGACATTTCTAAAATGCGTCAAAATGCTCCGATAACGCCAGATCGCACATATCTGACACCTTTTCGATTTTTGGACTTACGGTCACCAAGATAGCGATTAAAAATATTATTAAGAGGTCTTGTGTAACTTTGGCACCCATTAAGATAGAAATTTCTAAAATGCGTCAAAATGCTCCGAGAACGCCAGATCGCACATATCTGGCACCTTTTTGATTTTTGGACATACGGTCACCAAGATAGCGATTAAAAATGTTATTAAGAGGTCTTGTGTAACTTTGGCACCCGTTAAGATAGAAACTTCTAAAATGCGTCAAAATGCTCCGAGAACGCCAGATCGCACATATCTGACACCTTTTTGATTTTTGGACTTACGGTTACCTAGATAGCGATTAAAAATATTATTAAGTGGTCTTGTGTAACTTTGGCACCGATTAAGATAGAAATTTCTAAAATGCGTCAAAATGCTCCGAGAACGCCAGATCGCACATACCTGACACCTTTTTGATTTTTGGACTTACGGTCACCAAGATAGCGATTAAAAATATTATTAAGAGGTCTTGTGTAACTTTGGCACCCATTAAGATAGAAATTTCTAATATGCGTCAAGATGCTCCGATAACGCCAGATCGCACATATCTGACACCTTTTTGATTTTTGGACTTACGGTCACAAGATAGCGATTAAAAATATTATTAAGAGGTCTTGTGTAACTTTGGCACCCATTAGGATAGAAATTTCTAAAATGCGTCAAAATGCTCCGAGAACGCCAGATCGCACATATCTGACACCTTTTTGATTTTTGGACTTACAGTCACTAAGAAAGCGATTAAAAATATTATTAAGAGGTCTTATGTAACTTTGGCACCCATTAAGATAGAAATTTCTAAAATGCGTCAAAATGCTCCGAGAACGCCAGATCGCACATATCTGGCACCTTTTTGATTTTTGGACTTAGGGTCACCAAGATAGCGATTAAAAATATTATTAAGAGGTCTTGTGTAACATTGGCACCCATTAAGATAGAAATTTCTAAAATGCGTCAAAATGCTCCGAGAACGCCAGATCGCACATATCTGACACCTTTTTGATTTTTGGACCTACGGTCACTAAGATAGCGATTAAAAATGTTATTAAGAGGTCTTGTGTAACTTTGGCACCCATTAAGATAGAAATTTCTAAAATGCGTCAAAATGCTCCGAGAACGCCAGATCGCACATACCTGACACCTTTTTGATTTTTGGACTTAGGGTCACCAAGATAGCGATTAAAAATATTATTAAGAGGTCTTGTGTAACTTTGGCACCCATTAAGATAGAAATTTCTAAAGTGCGTCAAAATGCTCCGAGAACGCCAGATCGCACATATCTGACACCTTTTTGATTTTTGGACTTAGGGTCACCAAGATTGCGATTAAAAATATTATTAAGAGGTCTTGTGTAACTTTGGCACCCATTAAGATAGAAATTTCTAAAATGCGTCAAAATGCTCCGAGAACGCCAGATCGCACATACCTGACACCTTTTTGATTTTTGGACTTAGGGTCACCAAGATAGCGATTAAAAATATTATTAAGAGGTCTTGTGTAACTTTGGCACCCATGAAGATAGAAATTTCTAAAATGCGTCAAAATGCTCCGAGAACGCCAGATCGCACATGCCTGACACCTTTTTGATTTTTGGACTTAGGGTCACCAAGATAGCGATTAAAAATATTATTAAGAGGTCTTGTGTAACTTTGGCACCCATTAAGATAGAAATTTCTAAAATGCGTCAAAATGCTCCGAGAACGACAGATCGCACATATCTGAAACATTTTTGATTTTTGGACTTACGGTCACTAAGAAAGCGATTAAAAATGTTATTAAGAGGTCTTGTGTAACTTTGGCACCCATTAAGATAGAAATTTCTAAAATGCGTCAAAATGCTCCGAGAACGCCAGATCGCTCATATCTGACACCTTTTTGATTTTTGGACTTACGGTCACTAAGAAAGCGATTAAAAATATTATTAAGAAGTCTTGTGTAACTTTGGCACCCATTAAGATAGAAATTTCTAAAATGCGTCAAAATGCTCCGAGAACGCCAGATCGCACATATCTGACATCTTCTTGATTTTGGACTTACGGTCACCAAGATAGCGATTAAAAATATTATTAAGAAGTCTTGTGTAACTTTGGCACCCATTAAGATAGAAATTTCTAAAATGCGTCAAAATGCTCCGAGAACGCCAGATCGCACATATCTGACACCTTTTTGATTTTTGGACTTAGGGTCACCAAGATTGCGATTAAAAATATTATTAAGAGGTCTTGTGTAACTTTGGCACCCATTAAGATAGAAATTTCTAAAATGCGTCAAAATGCTCCGAGAACGCCAGATCGCACATATCTGACACCTTTTTGATTTTTGGACTTAGGGTCACCAAGATTGCGATTAAAAATATTATTAAGAGGTCTTGTGTAACTTTGGCACCCATTAAGATAGAAATTTCTAAAATGCGTCAAAATGCTCCGAGAACGCCAGATCGCACATACCTGACACCTTTTTGATTTTTGGACTTAGGGTCACCAAGATAGCGATTAAAAATATTATTAAGAGGTCTTGTGTAACTTTGGCACCCATGAAGATAGAAATTTCTAAAATGCGTCAAAATGCTCCGAGAACGCCAGATCGCACATGCCTGACACCTTCTGATTTTTGGACTTAGGGTCACCAAGATAGCGATTAAAAATATTATTAAGAGGTCTTGTGTAACTTTGGCACCCATTAAGATAGAAATTTCTAAAATGCGTCAAAATGCTCCGAGAACGCCAGATCGCATATATCTGACACCTTTTTGATTTTTGGACTTACGGTCACCAAGATAGCGATTAAAAATATTATTAAGAGGTCTTGTGTAACTTTGGCACCCATTAAAATAGAAATTTCTAAAATGCGTCAAAATGCTCCGAGAACGCCAGATCGCACATATCTGACACCTTTTTGATTTTTGGACTTACGGTCACCAAGATAGCGATTAAAAATATTATTAAGAGGTCTTGTGTAACTTTGGCACCAATTAAGATAGAAATTTCTAAAATGCGTCAAAATGCTCCGAGAACGTCAGATCGCACACACCTGGCACCTTTTTGATTTTTGGACTTACGGTCACCAAGATATCGATTAAAAATATTATTAATAGGTCTTGTATAACTTTGGCACCCATTAAGATAGAAATTTCTAAAATGCGTCAAAATGCTCCGAGAACGCCAGATCGCACATATCTGACACCTTTTTGATTTTTGGACTTAGGTCACCAAGATAGCGATTAAAAATATTATTAAGAGGTCTTGTGTAACTTTGGCACCCATTAAGATAGAAATTTCTAAAATGCGTCAAAATGCTCCGAGAACGCCAGATCGCACATATCTGGCACCTTTTTGATTTTTGGACTTACGGTCACCAAGATAGCGATTAAAAATGTTATTAAGAGGTCTTGTGTAACTTTGGCACCCATTAAGATAGAAATTTCTAAAATGCGTCAAAATGCTCCGAGAACGCCAGATCGCACATATCTGTCACCTTTTTGATTTTTGGACTTAGGGTCACCTAGATAGCGATTAAAAACATTATTATTAGGTCTTGTGTAACTTTGGCACCCATTAAGATAGAAATTTCTAAAATGCGTCAAAATGCTCCGAGAACGCCAGATCGCACATATCTGGCACCTTTTTGATTTTTGGACTTACGGTCACCAAGATAGCGATTAAAAATGTTATTAAGAGGTCTTGTGTAACTTTGGCACCCATTAAGATAGAAATTTCTAATATGCGTCAAAATGCTCCGAGAACGCCAGATCGCACATACCTGACACCTTTTTGATTTTTGGACTTAGGGTCACCAAGATAGCGATTAAAAATATTATTAAGAGGTCTTGTGTAACTTTGGCACCCATTAAGATAGAAATTTCTAAAATGCGTCAAAATGCTCCGAGAACGCCAGATCGCACATATCTGGCACCTTTTTGATTTTTGGACTTACGGTCACCAAGATAGCGATTAAAAATGTTATTAAGAGGTCTTGTGTAACTTTGGCACCCATTAAGATAGAAATTTCTAAAATGCGTCAAAATGCTCCGAGAACGCCAGATCGCACATATCTGACACCTTTTTGATTTTTGGACTTAGGGTCACCAAGATTGCGATTAAAAATATTATTAAGAGGTCTTGTGTAACTTTGGCACCCATTAAGATAGAAATTTCTAAAATGCGTCAAAATGCTCCGAGAACGCCAGATCGCACATATCTGACACCTTTTTGATTTTTGGACTTAGGGTCACCAAGATTGCGATTAAAAATATTATTAAGAGGTCTTGTGTAACTTTGGCACCCATTAAGATAGAAATTTCTAAAATGCGTCAAAATGCTCCGAGAACGCCAGATCGCACATACCTGACACCTTTTTGATTTTTGGACTTAGGGTCACCAAGATAGCGATTAAAAATATTATTAAGAGGTCTTGTGTAACTTTGGCACCCATGAAGATAGAAATTTCTAAAATGCGTCAAAATGCTCCGAGAACGCCAGATCGCACATGCCTGACACCTTCTGATTTTTGGACTTAGGGTCACCAAGATAGCGATTAAAAATATTATTAAGAGGTCTTGTGTAACTTTGGCACCCATTAAGATAGAAATTTCTAAAATGCGTCAAAATGCTCCGAGAACGCCAGATCGCATATATCTGACACCTTTTTGATTTTTGGACTTACGGTCACCAAGATAGCGATTAAAAATATTATTAAGAGGTCTTGTGTAACTTTGGCACCCATTAAAATAGAAATTTCTAAAATGCGTCAAAATGCTCCGAGAACGCCAGATCGCACATATCTGACACCTTTTTGATTTTTGGACTTACGGTCACCAAGATAGCGATTAAAAATATTATTAAGAGGTCTTGTGTAACTTTGGCACCAATTAAGATAGAAATTTCTAAAATGCGTCAAAATGCTCCGAGAACGCCAGATCGCACACACCTGGCACCTTTTTGATTTTTGGACTTACGGTCACCAAGATATCGATTAAAAATATTATTAATAGGTCTTGTATAACTTTGGCACCCATTAAGATAGAAATTTCTAAAATGCGTCAAAATGCTCCGAGAACGCCAGATCGCACATATCTGACACCTTTTTGATTTTTGGACTTAGGTCACCAAGATAGCGATTAAAAATATTATTAAGAGGTCTTGTGTAACTTTGGCACCCATTAAGATAGAAATTTCTAAAATGCGTCAAAATGCTCCGAGAACGCCAGATCGCACATATCTGGCACCTTTTTGATTTTTGGACTTACGGTCACCAAGATAGCGATTAAAAATGTTATTAAGAGGTCTTGTGTAACTTTGGCACCCATTAAGATAGAAATTTCTAAAATGCGTCAAAATGCTCCGAGAACGCCAGATCGCACATATCTGTCACCTTTTTGATTTTTGGACTTAGGGTCACCTAGATAGCGATTAAAAACATTATTATTAGGTCTTGTGTAACTTTGGCACCCATTAAGATAGAAATTTCTAAAATGCGTCAAAATGCTCCGAGAACGCCAGATCGCACATATCTGGCACCTTTTTGATTTTTGGACTTACGGTCACCAAGATAGCGATTAAAAATGTTATTAAGAGGTCTTGTGTAACTTTGGCACCCATTAAGATAGAAATTTCTAAAATGCGTCAAAATGCTCCGAGAACGCCAGATCGCACATACCTGACACCTTTTTGATTTTTGGACTTAGGGTCACCAAGATAGCGATTAAAAATATTATTAAGAGGTCTTGTGTAACTTTGGCACCCATTAAGATAGAAATTTCTAAAGTGCGTCAAAATGCTCCGAGAACGCCAGATCGCACATATCTGACACCTTTTTGATTTTTGGACTTAGGGTCACCAAGATAGCGATTAAAAATATTATTAAGAGGTCTTGTGTAACTTTGGCACCCATTAAGATAGAAATTTCTAAAATGCGTCAAAATGCTCCGAGAACGCCAGATCGCACATACCTGACACCTTTTTGATTTTTGGACTTAGGGTCACCAAGATAGCGATTAAAAATATTATTAAGAGGTCTTGTGTATCTTTGGCACCCATGAAGATAGAAATTTCTAAAATGCGTCAAAATGCTCCGAGAACGCCAGATCGCACATGCCTGAGACCTTTTTGATTTTTGGACTTAGGGTCACCAAGATAGCGATTAAAAATATTATTAAGAGGTCTTGTGTAACTTTGGCACCCATTAAGATAGAAATTTCTAAAATGCGTCAAAATGCTCCGAGAACGCCAGATCGCTCATATCTGACACCTTTTTGATTTTTGGACTTACGGTCACTAAGAAAGCGATTAAAAATATTATTAAGAAGTCTTGTGTAACTTTGGCACCCATTAAGATAGAAATTTCTAAAATGCGTCAAAATGCTCCGAGAACGCCAGATCGCACATATCTGACACCTTCTTGATTTTGGACTTACGGTCACCAAGATAGCGATTAAAAATATTATTAAGAAGTCTTGTGTAACTTTGGCACCCATTAAGATAGAAATTTCTAAAATGCGTCAAAATGCTCCGAGAACGCCAGATCGCACATATCTGACACCTTTTTGATTTTTGGACTTACGGTCACCAAGATAGCGATTAAAAATATTATTAAGAGGTCTTGTGTAACTTTGGCACCCATTAAGATAGAAATTTCTAAAATGCGTCAAAATGCTCCGGGAACGCCAGATCGCACATATCTGGCACCTTTTTGATTTTTGGACTTACGGTCACCTAGATAGCGATTAAAAATATTATTAAGAGGTCTTGTGTAACTTTGGCACCCATGAAGATAGAAATTTCTAAAATGCGTCAAAATGCTCCGAGAACGCCAGATCGCACATATCTGACACCTTTTTGATTTTTGGTCTTACGGTCACCAAGATAGCGATTAAAAATATTACTAAGAGGTCTTGTGTAACTTTGGCAACCATTAAGATAGAAATTTATAAAATGCGTCAAAATGCTCCGAGAACGCCGGATCGCACATATCTGGCACCTTTTTGATTTTTGGACTTACAGTCACCAAGATAGCGATTAAAAATGTTATTAAGAGGTCTTGTCTAACTTTGGCACCCATTAAGATAGAAATTTCTAAAATGCGTCAAAATGCTCCGAGAACGCCAGATCGCACATATCTGACACCTTTTTGATTTTTGGACCTACGGTCACCAAGATAGCGATTAAAAATATTATTAAGAGGTCTTGTGTAACTTTGGCACCCATTGAGATAGACATTTCTAAAATGCGTCAAAATGCTCCGATAACGCCAGATCGCACATATCTGACACCTTTTTGATTTTTGGACTTACGGTCACCAAGATAGCGATTAAAAATATTATTAAGAGGTCTTGTGTAACTTTGGCACCCATTAAAATAGAAATTTCTAAAATGCGTCAAAATGCTCCGAGAACGCCAGATCGCACATATCTGACACCTTATTGATTTTTGGACTTACGGTCACTAAGAAAGCGATTAAAAATATTATTAAAAGGTCTTGTGTAACTTTGGCACCCATTAAGATAGAAATTTCTAAAATGCGTCAAAATGCTCCGAGAACGCCAGATCGCATATATCTGACACCTTTTTGATTTTTGGACTTACGGTCACCAAGATAGCGATTAAAAATATTATTAAGAGGTCTTGTGTAACTTTGGCACCCATTAAAATAGAAATTTCTAAAATGCGTCAAAATGCTCCGAGAACGCCAGATCGCACATATCAGACACCTTTTTGATTTTTGGACTTACGGTCACCAAGATAGCGATTAAAAATATTATTAAGAGGTCTTGTGTAACTTTGGCACCCATTAAGATAGAAATTTCTAAAATGCGTCAAAATGCTCCGAGAACGCCAGATCGCACACACCTGGCACCTTTTTGATTTTTGGACTTACGGTCACCAAGATAGCGATTAAAAATATTATTAATAGGTCTTGTATAACTTTGGCACCCATTAAGATAGAAATTTCTAAAATGCGTCAAAATGCTCCGAGAACGCCAGATCGCACATATCTGACACCTTTTTGATTTTTGGACTTAGGTCACCAAGATAGCGATTAAAAATATTATTAAGAGGTCTTGTGTAACTTTGGCACCCATCAAGATAGAAATTTCAAAAATGCGTCAAAATGCTCCGAGAACGCCAGATCGCACATATCTGGCACCTTTTTGATTTTTGGACTTACGGTCACCAAGATAGCGATTAAAAATATTATTAAGAGGTCTTGTGTAACTTTGGCACCCATTAAGATAGAAATTTCTAAAATGCGTCAAAATGCTCCGAGAACGCCAGATCGCACATATCTGGCACCTATTTGATTTTTGGACTTACGGTCACCAAGATAGCGATTAAAAATATTATTAAGAGGTCTTGTGTAACTTTGGCACCCAATAAGATAGAAATTTCTAAAATGCGTCAAAATGCTCCGAGAACGCCAGATCGCACATATCTGGCACCTTTTTGATTTTTGGACTTACGGTCACCAAGATAGCGATTAAAAATATTATTAAGAGGTCTTGTGTAACTTTGGCACCCATTAAGATAGAAATTTCTAAAATGCGTCAAAATGCTCCGAGAACGCCAGATCGCACATATCTGACACCTTTTTGATTATTGAACTTACGGTCACTTAGATAGCGATTAAAAATTGTATTAAGACGTCTTGTGTAACTTTTGCACTCATTAAGATAGAAATTTCTAAAATGCGTCAAAATGCTCCGAGAACGCCAGATCGCACATATCTGGCACCTTTTTGATTTTTGGACTTACGGTCACCTAGATAGCGATTAAAAATATTATTAAGAGGTCTTGCGTAACTTTGACACCCATTAAGATAGAAATTTCTAAAATGCGTCAAAATGCTCCGAGAACGCCAGATCGCATATATCTGACACCTTTTTGATTTTTGGACTTACGGTCACCAAGATAGCGATTAAAAATATTATTAAGAGGTCTTGTGTAACTTTGGTACCCATTAAGATAGAAATTTCTAAAATGCGTCAAAATGCTCCGGGAACGCCAGATCGCACATATCTGACACCTTTTTGATTTTTGGACCTACGGTCACTTAGATAGCGATTAAAAACAGTATTAAGACGTCTTGTGTAACTTTGGCACCCATTAAGATAGAAATTTCTAAAATGCGTCAAAATGCTCCGAGAACGCCAGCTCGCACATATCTGATACCTTTTTGATTTTTGGACTTACGGTCACCAAGATAGCGATTAAAATATTATTAAGAGGTCTTGTATAACTTTGACACCCATTAAGATAGAAATTTCTAAAATGCGTCAAAATGCTCCGAGAACGCCAGATCGCACATATCTGACAACTTTTTTATTTTTGGACTTACGGTCACCAAGATAGCGATTAAAAATATTATTAAGAGGTCTTGTGTAACTTTGGCACCCATTAAGACAGAAATTTCTAAAATGCGTCAAAATGCTCCGAGAACGCCAGATCGCACATGTCTGACAACTTTTTTATTTTTGGACTTACGGTCACCAAGATAGCGATGAAAAATATTATTAAGAGGTCTTGTGTAACTTTGGCACCCATTAAGATAAAAATTTCTAAAATGCGTCAAAATGCTCCGAGAACGCCAGATCGCACATATCTGGCACCTTTTTAATTTTTGGACTTACGGTCACCAAGATAGCGATTAAAAATATTATTAAAAGGTCTTGTGTAACTTTGGCACCCATTAAGATAGAAATTTCTAAAATGCGTCAAAATGCTCCGAGAACGCCAGATCGCATATATCTGACACCTTTTTGATTTTTGGACTTACGGTCACCAAGATAGCGATTAAAAATATTATTAAGAGGTCTTGTGTAACTTTGGCACCCATTAAAATAGAAATTTCTAAAATGCGTCAAAATGCTCCGAGAACGCCAGATCGCACATATCTGACACCTTTTTGATTTTTGGACTTACGGTCACCAAGATAGCGATTAAAAATATTATTAAGAGGTCTTGTGTAACTTTGGCACCCATTAAGATAGAAATTTCTAAAATGCGTCAAAATGCTCCGAGAACGCCAGATCGCACACACCTGGCACCTTTTTGATTTTTGGACTTACGGTCACCAAGATAGCGATTAAAAATATTATTAATAGGTCTTGTATAACTTTGGCACCCATTAAGATAGAAATTTCTAAAATGCGTCAAAATGCTCCGAGAACGCCAGATCGCACATATCTGACACCTTTTTGATTTTTGGACTTAGGTCACCAAGATAGCGATTAAAAATATTATTAAGAGGTCTTGTGTAACTTTGGCACCCATTAAGATAGAAATTTCAAAAATGCGTCAAAATGCTCCGAGAACGCCAGATCGCACATATCTGGCACCTTTTTGATTTTTGGACTTACGGTCACCAAGATAGCGATTAAAAATATTATTAAGAGGTCTTGTGTAACTTTGGCACCCATTAAGATAGAAATTTCTAAAATGCGTCAAAATGCTCCGAGAACGCCAGATCGCACATATCTGGCACCTATTTGATTTTTGGACTTACGGTCACCAAGATAGCGATTAAAAATATTATTAAGAGGTCATGTGTAACTTTGGCACCCATTAAAATAGAAATTTCTAAAATGCATCAAAATGCTCCGAGAACGCCAGATCGCACATATCTGACACCTTTTTGATTTTTGGACTTACGGTCACCAAGATAGCGATTAAAAATATTATTAAGAGATCTTGTGTAACTTTGGCACCCATTAAAATAGAAATTTCTAAAATGCGTCAAAATGCTCCGAGAACGCCAGATCGCACATATCTGACACCTTTTTGATTATTGGACTTACGGTCACCAAGATAGCGATTAAAAATATTATTAAGAGGTCTTGTGTAACTTTGGCACCCATTAAAATGGAAATTTCTAAAATGCGTCAAAATGCTCCGAGAACGCCAGATCGCACATACCTGACACCTTTTTGATTTTTGGACTTACGGTCACCAAGATAGCGATTAAAAATATTATTAAGAGGTCTTGTGTAATTTTGGCACCCACTAAGATAGAAATTTCTAAAATGCGTCAAAATGCTCCGAGAACGCCAGATCGCACATATCTGACACCTTTTTGATTTTTGGACTTACGGTCACCAAGATAGCGATTAAAAATATTATTAAGAGGTCTTGTGTAACTTTGGTACCCATTAAGATAGAAATTTCTAAAATGCGTCAAAATGCTCCGAGAACGCCAGCTCGCACATATCTGATACCTTTTTGATTTTTGGACTTACGGTCACCAAGATAGCGATTAAAAATATTATTAAGAGGTCTTGTGTAACTTTGGTACCCATTAAGATAGAAATTTCTAAAATGCGTCAAAATGCTCCGAGAACGCCAGATCGCACATATCTTACACCTTTTTGATTTTTGGACTTACGGTCACCAAGATAGCGATTAAAAATATTATTAAGAGGTCTTGTGTAACTTTGGCACCCATTAAGACAGAAATTTCTAAAATGCGTCAAAATGCTCCGAGAACGCCAGATCGCACATATCTGACACCTTTTTGATTTTTGGACTTACGGTCACCAAGATAGCGATTAAAAATATTATTAAGAGGTCTTGTGTAACTTTGGCACCCATTAAGACAGAAATTTCTAAAATGCGTCAAAATGCTCCGAGAACGCCAGATCGCACATATCTGACATCTTTTTGATTTTTGGACTAACGGTCACCAAGATAGCGATTAAAAATATTATTAAGAGGTCTTGTGTAACTTTGGCACCCATTAAGATAGAAATTTCAAAAATGCGTCAAAATGCTCCGAGAACGCCAGATCGCACATATCTGGCACCTTTTTGATTTTTGGACTTACGGTCACCAAGATAGCGATTAAAAATATTATTAAGAGGTCTTGTGTAACTTTGGCACCCATTAAGATAGAAATTTCTAAAATGCGTCAAAATGCTCCGAGAACGCCAGATCGCACATATCTGGCACCTTTTTGATTTTTGGACTTACGGTCACTAAGATAGCGATTAAAAATATTATTAAGAGGTCATGTGTAACTTTGGCACCCATTAAAATAGAAATTTCTAAAATGCATCAAAATGCTCCGAGAACGCCAGATCGCACATATCTGACACCTTTTTGATTTTTGGACTTACGGTCACCAAGATAGCGATTAAAAATATTATTAAGAGGTCTTGTGTAACTTTGGCACCCATTAAAATAGAAATTTCTAAAATGCGTCAAAATGCTCCGAGAACGCCAGATCGCACATATCTGACACCTTTTTGATTTTTGGACTTACGGTCACCAAGATAGCGATTAAAAATATTATTAAGAGGTCTTGTGTAACTTTGGCACCCATTAAGATAAAAATTTCTAAAATGCGTCAAAATGCTCCGAGAACGCCAGATCGCACATATCTGACACCTTTTTGATTTTTGGACTTACGGTCACCAAGATAGCGATTAAAAATATTATTAAGAGGTCTTGTATAACTTTGGCAGCCATTAAGATAGAAATTTCTAAAATGCGTCAAAATGCTCCGAGAACGCCAGATCGCACATATATGACACCTTTTTGATTTTTGGACTTACGGTCACCAAGATAGCGATTAAAAATATTATTAAGAGGTCTTGTGTAACTTTGGCACCCATTAAGATAGAAATTTCTAAAATGCGTCAAAATGCTCCGAGAACGCCAGATCGCACATATCTGGCACCTTTTTGATTTTTGGACTTACGGTCACTAAGATAGCGATTAAAAATATTATTAAGAGGTCATGTGTAACTTTGGCACCCATTAAAATAGAAATTTCTAAAATGCATCAAAATGCTCCGAGAACGCCAGATCGCACATATCTGGCACCTTTTTGATTTTTGGACTTACGGTCACTAAGATAGCGATTAAAAATATTATTAAGAGGTCATGTGTAACTTTGGCACCCATTAAAATAGAAATTTCTAAAATGCATCAAAATGCTCCGAGAACGCCAGATCGCACATATCTGGCACCTTTTTGATTTTTTGACTTACGGTCACCAAGATAGCGATTAAAAATATTATTAAGAGGTCTTGTGTAACTTTGGCACCCATTAAAATAGAAATTTCTAAAATGCGGCAAAATGCTCCGAAAACGCCAGATCGCACATATCTGACACCTTTTTGATTTTTGGACTTACGGTCACCAAGATAGCGATTAAAAATATTATTAAGAGGTCTTGTGTAACATTGGCACCCATTAAAATAGAAATTTCTAAAATGCGTCAAAATGCTCCGAGAACGCCAGATCGCACACACCTGGCACCTTTTTGATTTTTGGACTTACGGTCACCAAGATAGCGATTAAAAATATTATTAATAGGTCTTGTATAACTTAGGCACCCAATAAGATAGAAATTTCTAAAATGCGTCAAAATGCTCCGAGAACGCCAGATCGCACATATCTGACACCTTTTTGATTTTTGGACTTACGGCCACTTAGATAGCGATTAAAAATAGTATTAAGACGTCTTGTGTAACTTTGGCACCCATTAAGATAGAAATTTCTAAAATGCGTCAAAATGCTCCGAGAACGCCAGATCGCACATATCTGACACCTTTTTGATTTTTGAACTTACGGTCACTTAGATAGCGATTAAAAATTGTATTAAGACGTCTTGTGTAACTTTTGCAATCATTAAGATAGAACTTTCTAAAATGCGTCAAAATGCTCCGAGAACGCCAGATCGCACATATCTGGCACCTTTTTGATTTTTGGACCTACGGTCACCTAGACAGCGATTAAAAATATTATTAAGAGGTCTTGTGTAACTTTGGCACCCATTAAGATAGAAATTTCTAAAATGCGTCAAAATGCTCCGAGAACGCCAGATCGCACATATCTGACACCTTTTTGATTTTTGGACTTACGGTCACCAAGGTAGCGATTAAAAATATTATTAAGAGGTCTTGTGTAACTTTGGCACCCATTAAGATAGAAATTTCTAAAATGCGTCAAAATGCTCCGAGAACGCCAGATCGCACATATCTGACACCTTTTTGATTTTTGGACTTACGGTCACCAAGGTAGCGATTAAAAATATTATTAAGAGGTCTTGTGTAACTTTGGCACCCATTAAGATAGAAATTTCTAAAATGCGTCAAAATGCTCCGAGAACGCCAGATCGCACATATCTGACACCTTTTTGATTTTTGGACTTACGGTCACCAAGATAGCGATTAAAAATATTACTAAGAGGTCTTGTGTAACATTGGCACCCATTAAAATAGAAATTTCTAAAATGCGTCAAAATGCTCCGAGAACGCCAGATCGCACATATCTGACACCTTTCTGATTTTTGGACTTACGGTCACCAAGATAGCGATTAAAAATATTATTAAGAGGTCTTGTGTAACTTTGGCACCCATTAAGATAGAAATTTCTAAAATGCGTCAAAATGCTCCGAGAACGCCAGATCGCAGATATCTGACACCTCTTTGATTTTTGGACTTACGGTCACCAAGATAGCGATTAAAAATATTATTAAGAGGTCTTGTGTAACTTTGGCACCCATTAAGACAGAAATTTCTAAAATGCGTCAAAATGCTACGAGAACGCCAGATCGCACATATCTGACACCTTTTTGATTTTTTGACTTACGGTCACCAAGATAGCGATTAAAAATATTATTAAGAGGTCTTGTGTAACTTTGGCACCCATTAAAATAGAAATTTCTAAAATGCGTCAAAATGCTCCGAGAACGCCAGATCGCACATATCTGACACCTTTTTGATTTTTGGACTTACGGTCACCAAGATAGCGATTAAAAATATTATTAAGAGGTCTTGTGTAACTTTGGCACCCATTAAGACAGAAATTTCTAAAATGCGTCAAAATGCTCCGAGAACGCTAGATCGCACATATCTGACATCTTTTTGATTTTTGGACTAACGGTCACCAAGATAGCGATTAAAAATATTATTAAGAGGTCTTGTGTAACTTTGGCACCCATTAAAATAGAAATTTCTAAAATGCGTCAAAATGCTCCGAGAACGCCAGATCGCACATATCTGACACCTTTTTGATTTTTTGACTTACGGTCACCAAGATAGCGATTAAAAATATTATTAAGAGGTCTTGTGTAACTTTGGCACCCATTAAAATAGAAATTTCTAAAATGCGTCAAAATGCTCCGAGAACGCCAGATCGCACATATCTGACACCTTTTTGATTTTTGGACTTACGGTCACCAAGATAGCGATTAAAAATATTATTAAGAGGTCTTGTGTAACATTGGCACCCATTAAAATAGAAATTTCTAAAATGCGTCAAAATGCTCCGAGAACGCCAGATCGCACACACCTGGCACCTTTTTGATTTTTGGACTTACGGTCACCAAGATAGCGATTAAAAATATTATTAATAGGTCTTGTATAACTTTGGCACCCATTAAGATAGAAATTTCTAAAATGCGTCAAAATGCTCCGAGAACGCCAGATCGCACATATCTGACACCTTTTTGATTTTTGGACTTACGGCCACTTAGATAGCGATTAAAAATAGTATTAAGACGTCTTGTGTAACTTTGGCACCCATTAAGATAGAAATTTCTAAAATGCGTCAAAATGCTCCGAGAACGCCAGATCGCACATATCTGACACCTTTTTGATTTTTGAACTTACGGTCACTTAGATAGCGATTAAAAATTGTATTAAGACGTCTTGTGTAACTTTTATAATCATTAAGATAGAACTTTCTAAAATGCGTCAAAATGCTCCGAGAACGCCAGATCGCACATATCTGGCACCTTTTTGATTTTTGGACCTACGGTCACCTAGACAGCGATTAAAAATATTATTAAGAGGTCTTGTGTAACTTTGGCACCCATTAAGATAGAAATTTCTAAAATGCGTCAAAATGCTCCGAGAACGCCAGATCGCACATATCTGACACCTTTTTGATTTTTGGACTTACGGTCACCAAGGTAGCGATTAAAAATATTATTAAGAGGTCTTGTGTAACTTTGGCACCCATTAAGATAGAAATTTCTAAAATGCGTCAAAACGCTCCGAGAACGCCAGATCGCACATATCTGACACCTTTTTGATTTTTGGATTTAGGGTCACGAAGATAGCGATTAAAAATATTATTAAGAGGTCTTGTGTAACTTTGGCACCCATTAAGATAGAAATTTCTAAAATGCGTCAAAATGCTCCGAGAACGCCAGATCGCACATATCTGACACCTTTCTGATTTTTGGACTTACGGTCACCAAGATAGCGATTAAAAATATTATTAAGAGGTCTTGTGTAACTTTGGCACCCATTAAGATAGAAATTTCTAAAATGCGTCAAAATGCTCCGAGAACGCCAGATCGCAGATATCTGACACCTCTTTGATTTTTGGACTTACGGTCACCAAGATAGCGATTAAAAATATTATTAAGAGGTCTTGTGTAACTTTGGCACCCATTAAGACAGAAATTTCTAAAATGCGACAAAATGCTCCGAGAACGCCAGATCGCACATATCTGACACCTTTTTGATTTTTTGACTTACGGTCACCAAGATAGCGATTAAAAATATTATTAAGAGGTCTTGTGTAACTTTGGCACCCATTAAAATAGAAATTTCTAAAATGCGTCAAAATGCTCCGAGAACGCCAGATCGCACATATCTGACACCTTTTTGATTTTTGGACTTACGGTCACCAAGATAGCGATTAAAAATATTATTAAGAGGTCTTGTGTAACTTTGGCACCCATTAAGACAGAAATTTCTAAAATGCGTCAAAATGCTCCGAGAACGCCAGATCGCACATATCTGACATCTTTTTGATTTTTGGACTAACGGTCACCAAGATAGCGATTAAAAATATTATTAAGAGGTCTTGTGTAACTTTGGCACCCATTAAGACAGAAATTTCTAAAATGCGTCAAAATGCTCCGAGAACGCCAGATCGCACATATCTGACATCTTTTTGATTTTTGGACTAACGGTCACCAAGATAGCGATTAAAAATATTATTAAGAGGTCATGTGTAACTTTGGCACCCATTAAAATAGAAATTTCTAAAATGCATCAAAATGCTCCGAGAACGCCAGATCGCACATATCTGACACCTTTTTGATTTTTTGACTTACGGTCACCAAGATAGCGATTAAAAATATTATTAAGAGGTCTTGTGTAACATTGGCACCCATTAAAATAGAAATTTCTAAAATGCGTCAAAATGCTCCGGGAACGCCAGATCGCACATATCTGGCACCTTTTTGATTTTTGAACTTACGGTCACTTAGATAGCGATTAAAAATTGTATTAAGACGTCTTGTGTAACTTTTGCACTCATTAAGATAGAAATTTCTAAAATGCGTCAAATGCTCCGAGAACGCCAGATCGCACATATCCGGCACCCTTTTGATTTTTGGACCTACGGTCACCTAGACAGCGATTAAAAATATTATTAAGAGGTCTTGTGTAACTTTGGCACCCATTAAGATAGAAATTTCTAAAATGCGTCAAAATGCTCCGAGAACGCCAGATCGCACATATCTGACACCTTTTTGATTTTTGGACTTACGGTCACCTAGATCGCGATTAAAAATATTATTAAGAGGTCTTGTGTAACTTTGGCACCCATTAAATAGAAATTTCTAAAATGCGTCAAAATGCTCCGAGAACGCCAGATCGCACATATCTGACACCTTTTTGATTTTTGGACTTACGGTCACCAAGGTAGCGATTAAAAATATTATTAAGAGGTCTTGTGTAACTTTGGCACCCATTAAGATAGAAATTTCTAAAATGCGTCAAAATGCTCCGAGAACGCCAGATCGCACATATCTGACACCTTTTTGATTTTTGGACTTACGGCCACTTAGATAGCGATTAAAAATAGTATTAAGACGTCTTGTGTAACTTTGGCACCCATTAAGATAGAAATTTCTAAAATGCGACAAAATGCTCCGAGAACGCCAGATCGCACATATCTGACACCTTTTTGATTTTTTGACTTACGGTCACCAAGATAGCGATTAAAAATATTATTAAGAGGTCTTGTGTAACTTTGGCACCCATTAAAATAGAAATTTCTAAAATGCGTCAAAATGCTCCGAGAACGCCAGATCGCACATATCTGACACCTTTTTGATTTTTGGACTTACGGTCACCAAGATAGCGATTAAAAATATTATTAAGAGGTCTTGTGTAACTTTGGCACCCATTAAGACAGAAATTTCTAAAATGCGTCAAAATGCTCCGAGAACGCCAGATCGCACATATCTGACATCTTTTTGATTTTTGGACTAACGGTCACCAAGATAGCGATTAAAAATATTATTAAGAGGTCTTGTGTAACTTTGGCACCCATTAAGACAGAAATTTCTAAAATGCGTCAAAATGCTCCGAGAACGCCAGATCGCACATATCTGACACCTTTTTGATTTTTGGACTTACGGTCACCAAGATAGCGATTAAAAATATTATTAAGAGGTCTTGTGTAACTTTGGCACCCATTAAAATAGAAATTTCTAAAATGCATCAAAATGCTCCGAGAACGCCAGATCGCACAAATCTGGCACCTTTTTGATTTTTGGACTTACGGTCACCTAGATAGCGACTAAAAATATTATTAAGAGGTCTTGTGTAACTTTGGCACCCATTAAGATAGAAATTTCTAAAATGCGTCAAAATGCTCCGAGAACGCCAGATCGCACATATCTGACACCTTTTTGATTCTTGGACTTACGGTCACCAAGATAGCGATTAAAAATATTATTAAGAGGTCTTGTGTAACTTTGGCACCCATTAAAATAGAAATTTCTAAAATGCGTCAAAATGCTCCGAGAACGCCAGATCGCACATATCTGACAGCTTTTTGATTTTTGGACTTACGGTCACCAAGATAGCGATTAAAAATATTATTAAGAGGTCTTGTGTAACTTTGGCACCCATTAAGATAGAAATTTCTAAAATGCGTCAAAATGCTCCGAGAACGCCAGATCGCACATATCTGACACCTTTTTGATTTTTGGACTTACGGTCACCAAGATAGCGATTAAAAATATTATTAAGAGGTCTTGTGTAACTTTGGCACCCATTAAGATAGAAATTTCTAAAATGCGTCAAAATGCTCCGAGAACGCCATATCGCACATATCTGACACCTTTTTGATTTTTGGACTTACGGTCACTTAGATAGCGATTAAAAATAGTATTAAGACGTCTTGTGTAACTTTGGCACTCATTAAGATAGAAATTTCTAAAATGCGTCAAAATGCTCCGAGAACGCCATATCGCACATATCTGGCACCTTTTTGATTTTTGGACTTACGGTCACCAAGATAGCGATTAAAAATATTATTAAGAGGTCCTGTGTAACTTTGGCACCCATTAAAATAGAAATTTCTAAAATGCGTCAAAATGCTCCGAGAACGCCAGATCGCACATATCTGACACTTTTTGATTTTTGAACTTACGGTCACTTAGATAGCGATTAAAAATTGTATTAAGACGTCCTGTGTAACTTTTGCACTCATTAAGATAGAAATTTCTAAAATGCGTCAAAATGCTCCGAGAACGCCATATCGCACATATCTGACACCTTTTTGATTTTTGGACTTACGGTCACCTAGATAGCGATTAAAAATATTATTAAGAGGTCTTGTGTAACTTTGGCACCTATTAAGATAGAAATTTCTAAAATACGTCAAAATGCTCCGAGAACGCCAGATCGCACATATCTGACACCTTTTTGATTTTTGGACTTACGGTTACCAAGATAGCGATTAAAAATATTATTAAGAGGTCTTGTGTAACTTTGGCACCCATTAAGATAGAAACTTCTAAAATGCGTCAAAATGCTCCGAGATCGCACATATCTGGCACCTTTTTGATTTTTGGACTTACGGTCACCAAGATAGCGATTAAATTGTTCATCCTTGCGATAGTTGTAGTATTGGTGCTAGTGTTAGTTATTTATTTCGTTCTACCTTTACCAAAAATCGCTGAAAAACTTTTGGCGGGTAATACATGATAAATTAAGATAAATAGTCTTAATCTATATATTAAGACTATTTATGTGTCTCCAGATTGTGTGCTCGTAAGGTATAATTGACGATAACTTGAAACTCCTGTTTCTATAAGAAATAGAGGAAAAACGATATCAGTGTCTGATTCTCGATTTTTATAAGAAACTCAATGGCGGAAACCATATTTCGACATCTTTTACGGTTTCAGAGATTCAGGATGTTTTTCAAAAACGTGCAGTTTCGAAAAGTCGTCATAACTTTTTTCTTATTGAAAAATCTTCTTTTTTGTAAAAACTTTTCCTAAGCAAGTTTTTATGTAAAATCCGATGGAATAAATTAACTTTCCCAAAAAGCTATATTTTAGTAACTACGGACAAAAATTTTTTTTTAATGGGAACACCCCATGTATTTTTCGTACTCTCCGAGAACATACAATTTCCTTTCCAAAAATATAGCACACTTGATATTTCCTTCCTTCTTCTCTGATATATACAACTTTAAAACTTATATATGCAAATTTTGAAAAAGTGGGCATTGGAAATAAAACAAAAGCGAGATTATATTTATGTAATTTCTTCATTTTCAAAAATAAGACTTCCACAATCTTTTTCAAATTTTATCATTTTTTTATAGTTCTACCAAAACGTCAAAAACACATCATCCTTTAACATTTCTTAAGTGGAATCAATTGCAAATTATAAACGAATTATACGTCATTTGAAAGGGAAAGGTTCAACCTTTAATTTGGTATGCAAGACATTTCTTCATTTTCAAATATTAGATCACCACGATCGTTTTCAAATTTTATAATTTTTTCGTATTTCTACTAAAACGTCAAAAACACATCATCCTTTAACATTTTTTAAGTGAAATCGATTTCAAATTGAAATGAGTTTAGTACAATTTGATATGTAAGTAATTTCTTCCCAGATTGTATCGTGTCCCATTTTTCATTATTTTCATACAAATTTTTTATAAAAGTTGATGATAACTAAGTAATGCTTTAACGGTAAGCACTTACAGTTTGAATTAAAATTTGGCAGATTCACTCAAAAACAATGCATTTATATTATCAAACCGCCGTCAAAGTCCACTTTTCTACTAAGAATGCAATTGAAAATCTTGAAAAGTATGCAAATTGTATATGTCAAGGAAAACTTGAAAGACATGTCAGGTGCGCTGTATTTTTGGAAAGGAAATTTTATGCTGTTGGCGAATATGGATATTCCATTAAAGAAAATCATTTTTATATCAACAACTACTAAAATATAATTTTCAGGGAAAGTAGTTAACTTATTCCATGGGATTTTACATAAAAAAGTTGTTAAAAAAAAATGTATCTCTCAAACCGTAACATATCGAAATGCGAGAACGCCAGATCGCACATATCTGACACCTTTTTGATTTTTGGACTTACGGTCACCAAGATAGCGATTAAAAATATTATTAAGAGGTCCTGTGTAACTTTGGCACCCATTAAGATAGAAATTTCTAAAATGCGTCAAAATGCTCCGAGAACGCCAGATCGCACATATCTGGCACCTTTTTGATTTTTGGACTTACGGTCACCAAGATAGCGATTAAAAATATTATTAAGAGGTCTTGTGTAACTTTGGCACCCATTAAGATAGAAATTTCTAAAATGCGTCAAAATGCTCCGAGAACGCCAGATCGCACATATCTGACACCTTTTTGATTTTTGGACTTACGGCCACTTAGATAGCGATTAAAAATAGTATTAAGGCGTCTTGTGTAACTTTGGCACCCATTAAGATAGAAATTTCTAAAATGCGTCAAAATGCTCTGAGAACGCCAGCTCGCACATAACTGATACCTTCTTGATTTTTGGACTTACGGTCAACAAGAAGCGATTAAAAATAGTATTAAGACGTCTTGTGTAACTTTGGCACCCATTAAGATAGAAATTTCTAAAATGCGTCAAAATGCTCCGAGAACGCCAGATCGCACATATCTGATACCTTTTTGATTTTTGGACTTACGGTCACCAAGATAGCGATTAAAAATATTATTAAGAGGTCTTGTGTAACTTTGGCACCCTTAAAATAGAAATTTCTAAAATACATCAAAATGCTCCGAGAACGCCAGATCGCACATATCTGACACCTTTTTGATTTTTGGACTTACGGTCAACAAGAAGCGTTTAAAAATAGTATTAAGACGTCTTGTGTAACTTTGGCACCCATTAAGATAGAAATTTCTAAAATGCGTCAAAATGCTCCGAGAACGCCAGATCGCACATATCTGATACCTTTTTGATTTTTGGACTTACGGTCACCAAGATAGCGATTAAAAATATTATTAAGAGGTCTTGTGTAACTTTGGCACCCATTAAGATAGAAACTTCTAAAATGCGTCAAAATGCTCCGAGAACGCCAGATCTCACATATCTGACACCTTTTTTGATTTTTGGACTTACGGTCAACAAGATAGCGATTAAAAATATTATTAAGAGGTCCTGTGTAACTTTGGCACCCATTAAGATAGAAATTTCTAAAATGCGTCAAAATGCTCCGAGAACGCCAGATCGCACATATCTGACACCTTTTTGATTTTTGGACTTACGGTCACCAAGATAGCGATTAAAAATATTATTAAGAGGTCTTGTGTAACTTTGGCACCCATTAAATAGAAATTTCTAAAATGCGTCAAAATGCTCCGAGAACGCCAGATCGCACATATCTGACACCTTTTTGATTTTTGGACTTACGGTCACTTAGATAGCGATTAAAAATAGTATTAAGACGTCTTGTGTAACTTTGGCACTCATTAAGATAGAAATTTCTAAAATGCGTCAAAATGCTCCGAGAACGCCAGATCGCACATATCTGGCAACTTTTTGATTTTTGGACTTACGGTCACCAAGATAGCGATTAAAAATATTTTTAAGAGGTCCTGTGTAACTTTGGCACCCATTAAGATAGAAATTTCTAAAATGCGTCAAAATGCTCCGAGAACGCCAGATCGCACATATCTGACACCTTTTTGATTTTTGGACTTACGGTCACCAAGATAGCGATTAAAAATATTATTAAGAGGTCTTGTGTAACTTTGGCACCCATTAAATAGAAATTTCTAAAATGCGTCAAAATGCTCCGAGAACGCCAGATCGCACATATCTGACACCTTTTTGATTTTTGGACTTACGGTCACTTAGATAGCGATTAAAAATAGTATTAAGACGTCTTGTGTAACTTTGGCACTCATTAAGATAGAAATTTCTAAAATGCGTCAAAATGCTCCGAGAACGCCAGATCGCACATATCTGGCAACTTTTTGATTTTTGGACTTACGGTCACCAAGATAGCGATTAAAAATATTTTTAAGAGGTCCTGTGTAACTTTGGCACCCATTAAGATAGAAATTTCTAAAATGCGTCAAAATTCTCCGAGAACGCCAGATCGCACATATCTGGCACCTTTTTGATTTTTGGACTAACGGCCACTTAGATAACGATTAAAAATAGTATTAAGACGTCTTGTGTAACTTTGGCACCCATTAAGATAGAAATTTCTAAAATGCGTCAAAATGCTCCGAGAACGCCAGATCGCACATATCTGATACCTTTTTGATTTTTGGACTTACGGTCACCAAGATAGCGATTAAAAATATTATTAAGAGGTCTTGTGTAACTTTGGCACCCATGAAAATAGAAATTTCTAAAATGCATCAAAATGCTCCGAGAACGCCAGATCGCACATATCTGACACCTTTTTGATTTTTGGACTTACGGTCACCAAGATAGCGATTAAAAATATTATTAAGAGGTCTTGTGTAACTTTGGCACCCATTAAGATAGAAATTTCTAAAATGCGTCAAAATGCTCCGAGAACGCAAGATCCCACATATCTGGCACCTTTTTGATTTTTGGACTTACGGTCACCAAGATAGCGATTAAAAATATTATTAAGAGGTCTTGTGTAACTTTGGCACCCATTAAGATAGAAATTTCTAAAATGCGTCAAAATGCTCCGAGAACGCCAGATCGCACATATCTGGCACCTTTTTGATTTTTGGACTTACGGTCACCAAGATAGCGATTAAAAATATTATTAAGAGGTCTTGTGTAACTTTGGCACCCATTAAAATAGTAATTTCTAAAATGCGTCAAAATGCTCCGAGAACGCCAGATCGCACATATCTGACACCTTTTTGATTTTTGGACTTACGGTCACCAAGGTAGCGATTAAAAATATTATTAAGAGGTCTTGTGTAACTTTGGCACCCATTAAGATAGAAACTTCTAAAATGCGTCAAAATGCTCCGAGAACGCCAGATCGCACATATCTGACACCTTTTTGATTTTTGGACTTACGGTCACCAAGATAGCGATTAAAAATATTATTAAGAGGTCTTGTGTAACATTGGCACCAATTAAAATAGAAATTTCTAAAACGCGTCAAAATGCTCCGAGAACGCCAGATCGCACATATCTGACACCTTTTTGATTTTTGGACTTACGGTCACCAAGATAGCGATTAAAAATATTATTAAGAGGTCTTGTGTAACCTTGGCACCCATTAAGATAGAAATTTCTAAAATGCGTCAAAATTCTCCGAGAACGCCAGATCGCACATATCTGGCACCTTTTTGATTTTTGGACTTACGGTCACCAAGATAGCGATTAAAAATATTATTAAGAGGTTTTGTGTAGCTTTGGCACCCATTAAGATAGAAATTTCTAAAATGCGTCAAAATGCTCCGAGAACGCCAGATCGCACATATCTGACACCTTTTTGATTTTTGGACTTACGGTCACCAAGATAGCGATTAAAAATATTATTAAGAGGTCTTCTGTAACTTTGGCACCCATTAAGATAGAAATTTCTAAAATGCGTCAGAATGCTCCGAGAACGCCAGATCGCACATATCTGGCACCTTTTTGATTTTTGGACTTACGGTCACCAAGATAGCGATTAAAAATATTATTAAGAGGTCTTGTGTAACTTTGGCACCCATTAAGATAGAAATTTCTAAAATGCGTCAAAATGCTCCGAGAACGCCAGATCGCACATATCTGGCACCTTTTTGATTTTTGGACTTACGGTCACCAAGATAGCGATTAAAAATATTATTAAGAGGTCTTGTGTAACTTTGGCACCCATTAAGATAGAAATTTCTAAAATGCGTCAAAATGCTCCGAGAACGCCAGATCGCACATATCTGGCACCTTTTTGATTTTTGGACTTACGGTCACCAAGATAGCGATTAAAAATATTATTAAGAGGTCTTGTGTAACTTTGGCACCCATTAAGATAGAAATTTCTAAAATGCGTCAAAATGCTCCGAAAACGCCAGATCGCACATATCTGGCACCTTTTTGATTTTTGGACTTACGGTCACCTAGATAGCGATTAAAAATATTATTAAGAGGTCTTGTGTAACTTTGGCACCCATTAAGATAGAAATTTCTAAAATGCGTCAAAATGCTCCGAGAACGCCAGATCGCACATATCTGGCACCTTTTTGATTTTTGGACTTAGGGTCACCAAGATAGCGATTAAAAATATTATTAAGAGGTCTTGCGTAACTTTGGCACCCATGAAGATAGAAATTTCTAAAATGCGTCAAAATGCTCCGAGAACGCCAGATCGCACATATCTGACACCTTTTTGATTTTTGGACTTACAGTCACTAAGAAAGCGATTAAAAATATTATTAAGAGGTCTTGTGTAACTTTGGCACCCATTAAGATAGAAATTTCTAAAATGCGTCAAAATGCTCCGAGAACTCCAGATCGCACATATCTGGCACCTTTTTGATTTTTGGACTTACGGTCACCAAGATAGCGATTAAAAATATTATTAAGAGGTCTTGTGTAACTTTGGCACCCATGAAGATAGAAATTTCTAAAATGCGTCAAAATGCTCCGAGAACGCCAGATCGCACATATCTGGCACCTTTTTGATTTTTGGACCTACGGTCACCAAGATAGCGATTAAAAATGTTATTAAGAGGTCTTTTGTAACTTTGGCACCCATTAAGATAGAAATTTCTAAAATGCGTCAAAATGCTCCGAGAACGCCAGATCGCACATATCTGGCACCTTTTTGATTTTTGGACTTACCGTCACCAAGATAGCGATTAAAAATATTATTAAGAGGTCTTGTGTAACTTTGGCACCCATTAAGATAGAAATTTCTAAAATGCGTCAAAATGCTCCGAGAACGCCAGATCGCACATATCTGACACCTTTTTGATTTTTGGACTTACGGCCACTTAGATAGCGATTAAAAATAGTATTAAGACGTCTTGTGTAACTTTGGCACCCATTAAGATAGAAATTTCTAAAATGCGTCAAAATGCTCCGAGAACGCCAGATCGCACATATCTGATACCTTTTTGATTTTTGGACTTACGGTCAACAAGAAGCGTTTAAAAATAGTATTAAGACGTCTTGTGTAACTTTGGCACCCATTAAGATAGAAATTTCTAAAATGCGTCAAAATGCTCCGAGAACGGCAGACCGCACATATCTGATACCTTTTTGATTTTTGGACTTACGGTCACCAAGATAGCGATTAAAAATATTATTAAGAGGTCTTGTGTAACTTTGGCACCCATTAAAATAGAAATTTCTAAAATGCATCAAAATGCTCCGAGAACGCCAGATCGCACATATCTGACACCTTTTTGATTTTTGGACTTACGGTCACCAAGATAGCGATTAAAAATATTATTAAGAGGTCTTGTGTAACTTTGGCACCCATGAAAATAGAAATTTCTAAAATGCATCAAAATGCTCCGAGAACTCCAGATCGCACATATCTGGCACCTTTTTGATTTTTGGACTTACGGTCACCAAGATAGCGATTAAAAATATTATTAAGAGGTCTTGTGTAACTTTGGCACCCATGAAGATAGAAATTTCTAAAATGCGTCAAAATGCTCCGAGAACGCCAGATCGCACATATCTGGCACCTTTTTGATTTTTGGACCTACGGTCACCAAGATAGCGATTAAAAATGTTATTAAGAGGTCTTTTGTAACTTTGGCACCCATTAAGATAGAAATTTCTAAAATGCGTCAAAATGCTCCGAGAACGCCAGATCGCACATATCTGGCACCTTTTTGATTTTTGGACTTACGGTCACCAAGATAGCGATTAAAAATATTATTAAGAGGTCTTGTGTAACTTTGGCACCCATTAAGATAGAAATTTCTAAAATGCGTCAAAATGCTCCCAGAACGCCAGATCGCACATATCTGACACCTTTTTGATTTTTGGACTTACGGCCACTTAGATAGCGATTAAAAATAGTATTAAGACGTCTTGTGTAACTTTGGCACCCATTAAGATAGAAATTTCTAAAATGCGTCAAAATGCTCCGAGAACGCCAGATCGCACATATCTGGCCCCTTTTTGATTTTTGGACTTACGGTCACCAAGATAGCGATTAAAAATATTATTAAGAGGTCTTGTGTAACTTTGGCACCCATTAAAATAGTAATTTCTAAAATGCGTCAAAATGCTCCGAGAACGTCAGATCGCACATATCTGGCACCTTTTTGATTTTTGGACTTACGGTCACCAAGATAGCGATTAAAAATGTTATTAAGAGGTCTTTTGTAACTTTGGCACCCATTAAGATAGAAATTTCTAAAATGCGTCAAAATGCTCCGAGAACGCCAGATCGCACATATCTGGCACCTTTTTGATTTTTGGACTTACGGCCACTTAGATAGCGATTAAAAATAGTATTAAGACGTCTTGTGTAACTTTGGCACCCATTAAGATAGAAATTTCTAAAATGCGTCAAAATGCTCCGAGAACGCCAGATCGCACATATCTGATACCTTTTTGATTTTTGGACTTACGGTCACCAAGATAGCGATTAAAAATATTATTAAGAGGTCTTGTGTAACTTTGGCACCAGTAGTATAGATTAGCCGATTCTAGAACCTCCTCCTCGAACCTGCGTCCGAGGAGAAGGTTCTAGAATCGGCTAACTGTTGGAGGAGGAGGAGGAGGTTCTAGATTCGGTTAACTGGTATAAACCTACTCCTCTTAGAGGTTGCAATATGGGAGGAGTTTCCAATTAATGAGGTTTCAATTAATGTCCAACCTCCTCCCAAGTGACTCCTCCAAGTAAGAAACCAGAGAATAAATTATGACAACGTTCTATATGCCAACGTGTTCGATATGGTCACCCATCGACGTCTTCTGATAGAATGTAAATAATGTTGTAATATTAATTAATATCAATGAAAATGTGTTCCCACAATTCTTGTGTGAAAAAGATTCCCCCCACTCTATTACTTCAGCTATAAATACAAAATGCCTGGCGATAGTGATTCATACAGTGGTGAGATTCACAACGAGTGCACGTTTAGTGTAATTAATATACAAGTAAGTAATTCAAATTGAATATCAAGTAGATAATGAATTAACGTAAAAGATTTTTAAATATAGTGGTATCCAAACCGAACTCCAAATGCTCAAACAAGAGACCTGCGCCAAATGTGTTGGGGAGGGGAGAAAACAAGAAGTCACTTGTGACCACAAAAAATGAAGGTTGCTCATCATTGCCAAATATATCGTCTGGAAATGCAAAGCAAAATGTAGTATCGGAAACAACTAATGTATTGGCAACAGAATTGGGAGAGTTTGTGTATCCCAGCAGTCAACAGATTATCGAAAATATTGGTCAGCCATCTGTAATAAGTAGTACTGTATCCAATGAATCTGCGATAAACCAGAAAGGTAACCAAGGGCCGCTGTTCTCGGAAAGCACCTATTATTTAAACAAAAGTAGAACCAAATGGATATCTGTTGGACTGTGCGCGAATCAGCATTTTGAACCCGTGATACGGTTAATGGGAAAAGGACAATGCTTGAGTTTATCTGAACCTGAATGGAAGAACATAGTAAACAGCAAACAATTGATTTTAAACAGTTTTGTCGGTGATTTATCTACTCCAGCAAAGTTCCTTATAAGTGGAGTGTCTTGCAGCAGTATGTGGATAGAGAATGCGAGAAAAGTATTCAAAATGGATAGGGGTTCAGAAGTATTTTACCTAGCTTATGACTCGTTGCATGAATTGTGGAAATTAACCGAATTAGTTTCGGTGAGGCTAGACGCATTGAAAAGTCTTGAATACCATACGTATTATGATAATATGATTGAGGTTGTGAGTGGAATGCAAGGTGACATAAAATCGAATGTATGGGCAGCTTGTAATACTGGACCAAGTGAGCAGTCGTGCATAGCTCAAGAGTTGCTAGTGTATGGTATGGACAAGATATGGTTGGATATAGACTTGTATACTTTATTGAGAATGTGTTAAAAATATTTCATTATAAATATGTATTAATATTAGAAAGCTATAAGTTAAAAGTTTTTGTAGAATAAGTGAATTTAATATGGTTAAACAAGTAACAATTTGCGAATCTAAAAATCAAGTGTATAGAATGTGTCAATGGTCGTTCGCTTACCGAAAAGCGAGGAAAGGTGATTGGGAAGAAAGAATGTTGGATGAAATTAGATTTAAGGGTAGAATAAGAATCGTAAATGAGTTGTTAGCAAAATATTTAAGTGTAGAACATAGATTGAAGATGTATCGAGAGCGTTTCAGTATTATAAATTAGTAGCTATATGTATAATATGCTTCTTAATAAAGAATATAAAGCATATGATAGTAAAGCGGTGATTCATTTGCTGTTTATAATTGTGTAGAGAAAGAAGGACCGCGAGTGAAAAAAATATAAAATGACATCGACACTATCGAAGCGTCGCAGTAGGCGTTTGAGGGGAAAACGAATTGGTCACGGTTTTTTCAATAAATTGATTGATAAACTTCCGATAGAACTACACTTGCCTGGATATAATTTCTGTGGGCCGGGTACGAAATTGGAAAAAAGATTAAAAAGAGGAGATCACGGTGTGAATCCATTGGACGAAGCGTGTAAAAAACACGACATCGCGTATACACACAGTTCTGATTTAAAATTCAGACACGGTGCAGATAAGGAATTATATAAAGCGGCGAAGGAACGAATATTCAGTAAGGACTCTAGTTTTGGTGAAAAGGCGGCATCATCTGCAGTAGCAGCATTAATGAAAGCCAAAGTAGCAATAGGCATGGGTGTTGGAAAAAGATCGGTGAAGAAGAAAGATCGAAAATTGAAGCGCTCAAAGCGTGGAGGAGCTTTATCTTTTTCAGAAGCGCTCAAGGTTGCTCGTAATGCAGTTGCGAAAACCGGTACTAAAAATCTATTAGCGAATGTGAAAGCTGCATACGGAACATTAAAAAGTAAACGACGAAAAATTGCTGAGCCTAGGGGCAGGATAATTCGAATCCCGAAAAAGGGAGGTTTTCTACCATTAGTACCTTTATTTGCCGCTTTGGGAGCTCTAGGTAGTCTCGGTGGCGGGGCGGCTGCCATTGCGAAAACTGTCACTGACGCAAAGTTGGCTAAGGAACGTTTGGAAGAAGATCAGAGACACAACAGGGCGTTGGAAGCTAAACCTGTAGGCAGCGGGTTTTATATAAAGCCATATAAGAAAGGATGTGGTTTATATGTCGATAGAAAAGAGGCTAGCGTTGCAGGGAGAGGATTCTATATTAAACCGTATAAGAAAGGTTGTGGTATTACAAATAATTCAAAAAACTAATTCAGATACCTCGTCATGCGTTAAATAACGAAGAATTGGAAAGGTTCGTAAAAATACTGAAAATTCCAAATTTTCGCGGTGTTTTTATGAAAGACGATCTTCCGAAGCACGTGAAAAAAGTAGAAAGAGGTATAGTTAATCTTGACAATTCGAATGGGCGAGGTACACACTGGATTGCATATAAGAAGGATGGTAAAGACATACAGTATTTTGATAGTTACGGTGATTTAAGACCACCATTAGAAGTTGAACGGTATTTGTTATCAGATGGTAGGGGATGTAATGTGATAAAATATAACTATCGTCAATATCAAAGAGGTTCAGAGAAAAATTGTGGCGAATTATGTTTGAAATTCCTAATGAATAAAACATGTAGTAGGTAAAAAACATGTTCAGTTAGAAACATAATGGAGCAAGAAGCAGGACATACAAGTTACACATTTACATTGTCTGGAAAATCTTCGGAGTTATCTTGTAATTTTAACCCTCCAATATATTTGAATGAATCAGGAAGGTACGAGTTGGCTCTCTTAAATTTCGAAACGTTCAATAGTTTGGCAAACGTAGATAAAAGTAACAATATTTTACAATACGAAGATAAGACAGGTAATTTTAAAAACAATATAGAAATACCGGTTGGAACGTACGATATTGATGATATTGCCGGAGTTGTGAATGAACAGTTACTGAGGAGACACGCTAAAGGAGTCTTTATAGACATTACGGGAAATAATAATACTCAACACGTTCGTATAAAAAGTACTAGAAGAATTAATTTTGCGTGCGATAACTCAATAGGATCCCTACTGGGCTTTAAGCCTGGAATAGTGCCTAAACATACGGAACGGTATTCGGATTACGTAGTAAACATAAACAAAACAAACGCTTTACAAATTTATTGTAACTTGGTGACAGGTTCGTACAACAACGGAGTTCCCGTTCACGTTTTATACCACTTCTTCCCAAACGTTCCGGCAGGTTTTAAAATAATTGAGTCGCCACAGCAGCCTATTTATTTGCCGGTTTCAACGAACGTGATTAGTAGTGTAACAGTACGCATACTAGACCAGGACGGAAAATTGGTTGATTTCAGAGAAGAGGAATTAACCGTGAGAGTTCACTTGAAATCCATAAATTGAAAAGACTATGTCTGTAGTATATCAAAGTAAAAGAAAAAGGTGGGCAAGAAGAGATAGAAACGGGAAAACGTACAATGGTCGAAACTATAAAGCGCGTATTGTAGGAGAGCGCAACGTTAGTAGAGAACAGTCCATTAGTCGATTAACACCTAGCAATCGAAGATATTTAAGTCAACTAAGATACGAAGTTTTATTGTAATGGATATATTAAAAGTGACTGATAAAATAAAATCTGATCAATCAATTGTGAGTTACGAACTACATTCTCATCAACCATTTGGTTCGACGACATACGATAACAACGATGAAATAAGAATTTCAATTCCAGAAATAGATAATTACACTTTACCGAGCGAGAGTTATTTATACGTCGAAGGCAGCGTTCGTAAAATCGCTGCGGATGGTAGTGTAACAAAAAATGCTAGTGCAACAGCTCAATTGGTTAGCAATGCTGTTGCATTTATGTTTAGCGACATTAGGTATCTTATAAATGGAATATTAGTGGATAGCGTACGAAATGTCGGTATAACATCTTGTATGAAGGGTTACTTTTCATGTACCCGGAATGAGGTTATAAAATTAGAGAACGCCGGCTGGCACATTACACCGGGTGAGAATGATCAAGTCGGTATTTCGAAAGCATTAGATAAGAATAGTAATTTCGGTATAAGCGTTCCATTGAAAACATTGTTGGGATTTGCTGAAGATTTTAGAAAAATTATGATGAACGTCCGACAGGAGCTCGTATTAATTCGTGGACACGATGATACCGACGTTACTTTCCAACCTGCAACAGCTCCGGTCGATGAAAAATTGAAGTTGATTATTACTAAGATTGTATGGAGAGTCCCACACGTGGTCGTTGGCCTAAGGGAGCAGTTGACATTAACTAAAATTTCTGAAAGAAATTTGGATATTCACGTTCCTTTTCGCTCTTGGGAAATACACGAATATCCTCAATAACCACAGACTACGAAGCAAACGTGGGCAGTAAAAACAGCACCACAATTAGAAACTCCGAGGTTTATAATTATTGGATTTCAAATTAATCGTAAGGGTGCTTTTACAGGAAATTTGTCTCTGTTTGATAACATCAATTTAACAAATTTAACTGTATTTCTGAACGGCGAACGTTTCCCGTATGATAATTTGAATGTAGATTTTGATAATAATCATTATGCAGTGTTATATGATATGTATTCAAGATTCCAGCAAGCGTACTACTATCAAGAAAGCGAGCCTTTGTTTTCTCCCGAAGAATTTAAAACGTATGCTCCGTTAATTGGAATCGATTGTACGTACCAACAGGAAGCAGTACATAAAAGTGGTGTAGAAATAAAAATTGAGTATTCAACAAAAGCTGCGATTCCGGCGGGCACTACGGCCTACGCGTTAATATTACATGACAGAGCATTCACATATTCACCTCTGACGAAAATTGTCAAGCAACTGATATAGTAACGTTTGTTAACCATAATCAATTAGTGTTTGTCTAAACGTCGAAGAAAACGCCTGTCTAAAAGTGGGTTGAGCATGCTTTGCGAAAACGATTTTATTATAATTGATATTCAAGGTTTTATGGTTAATGATGAAGAATTTATTCCTAAGGAATTGGCCTCCTATGATAATAAGAACCGTGTAAGTCATTACATATTCCAACCAATTCGAAGTTTTTCATCTTTACCTACCAAATTTCGCAATACGGCCAACTGGTTAATGAATTATCATCACTGCATCGATTGGAATGTCGGCTTTGTCCCGGTATCCAGTTTCGATGACATCGTTTATTATCTGTGTCGATCAGCAAAAGTAGTTTACGTAAAAGGGCATGAAAAAGCATGTTTTTTAAAAAGAATTGTAACGATACCAGTCAAAGAATTGCCCGAACACGAATGTAAATTAGAGGTTGGCTTGCCAATGTGCCCCTTCCATAAAAAGACACCAAGCATGTGCTCTCTGTCAAACGTTTTTTACTTGTTTTCATACATCTTCAGAAATTTGAGGGTATAAATGAACTGAGAAACGTAGAACAGCGTACAGTTCGAGATGGAACGTATTTGGCGTTTAGTTACGCGGTTGGGGCTTTCAACTTTCATAATAAATAAAGTGTGGGACATTATGCAAAGATATGAAAGGGATTTATCGTTTGTGAATATAAAAAATTACGAACTTTGTTATTTACCAATGGAGTATTATTTGGATAAAGTGAAACCATTGGACCTTGCAGCTGTTTGGTTCAAATTACCTTCGAAATACAGAAATGAAGAACGACTGCAATGTAAGCTACCTTGTTTCAAGCATTACAATATGGATCATATGGATACGCATATTGACGGACCACCACCAACCCGAGGAAATTGTGGTTTTTGTAATGTGTAATTTGTATATGTATTATATGTAAATTGTTTAACGAAATAAAGGTTCTCTTGTATAACGAAAAAATGTTGCGTCTTTATTAGTACAAAAGGGTGAATAATGAAAGGGGTTGGGGGGGGTTGGGTTGGGTTGGGTTGGGTTTGTAGAAGAAAAGCAGGAAAGAAGAAAGAAAGAAGGAAAAAAGGGAAGAAAAAAGGAAAAAAAGGGAAGAAAAGAAAGGGAAGAAAAGAAAGGAAAAAGGGAAGGAAAAATGGTAAAGAAAAGGGGAGGAGTTCTTTTAAAAGGAGCTCCTCCTTAAACTCCTCCCGAAAGAGGAAAGGGAAGAGTAGGGATGGGAGTGGGGTTTTGGGGTGGGGGTGCTTAGTCCCCCCCCCCGGTGCCGGCCAAAAAAGCACCAGGAAAAAAGTTCCCCCACTCTAACTCCGCCCCCTTTCCCTACCACGCCCCTTACTCCGCCCCTACTCCGCCTCCTACCACATCTTAGTAGATGTGGTAGGAGGCGGAGTAAGGCTAAGTAGGTTAGTACCTACTTTTTTTGTATAAAAAGGAAGAATGAACAACAATTCCTCACAGTTTTCTACTGTTCTAGTGTTTCTACTGTTCTAGTGTTTCTATTGTTCACTTTGTAGTGTCAAGTTTCTAGTTCCCACTTTCTAGTGTCCAGTTTCTAGTGTCCACTGTTCACTAACAGCGCCACCTTTTGGTAAGTACAATTTACTATACTTTTACTTTCTAAAACGTTCGATCCCGAGCGTTGGTGAAAATGTTACTAAATTTTAAATACCTTAAGCCAATTTCTTCGATAGCCTAACAGTGCAGTGCGTTAGGCTCTCGACCAGATGCTTCGGGTTCGTTCCCAAGCGCTGGCAGAAATTTTTATTATTTTCTATATTTTTTACAGCTGCGTCACGGTTACAATTCCATCGCCTATCGTCAATGTAAGTAGAATAATTTGAGCGTTCGTAAACTATAAGTAATCTTAAACACCTCAAGCCGATTCCTTCGATAGCCTAACAGTACAGTACGTCAGGCTCTCGACCAGATGGCTCGGGTTCGATTCGGAGCGCTGGCAAGAAATTATTATTATATTCCATATATTTTTTTTTTGCAGCTGCTTCACGGTTACCACTATAACCGTTACATCCCTCGTCAATGTAAGTAAAGTAATTAAGCACTTTATCTCGTGCCCTTCAATAGCCTAGCGTATAGGACGCTTGGCTTTTAGCAAAATTGTTCGGGTTCGATCCCGAGCATCAGCAAACAAAAGTTAATTTTTTATATCGTTTTACAGCTACAAGTTTTTTTCAACTTTTTTACATCTATCGCCAAAGTAAGTAGAGATTAATTTTTTCTCTTGTTTATTTTCATTTAAACTAATAAATTCTTTTCATTAAGATGTCTCAAGATGGTTTCAGTCAAATTAATTTGACAGAACCGGGATTTTCTAACAGCCAAGAGGTTGAAATTTTAAATAATTTCAACGTTGAGTTGTTGGACATAACTTCTGCTGAGATGGCTAGAGATTCCTGCGTCGTCCAACCTACAGATGAAGCACAGACGCCCTTACCAGTTCCGAGCGGCACGGCTTCCTCGAATACCGGTGGAGTGAAAAGTCTGTCACTTCGTCAGAATTCAAGGAAACGTGAGCATTGGAAGAAGGGTGTAGGATTGTGGTTACCGAAGGATACATATAGAGAGCAACGACGGGAACGTGCTCGTTCAAGATCAATACAACGTAAGCGTGCTTCTGATGAGGAACCGACGGAAGCGTCTATAATTGACGCTGGAAAAGTCGCCTCCAGCATTAACGAGCACATTTCTGACGACTCTCTTAATGCAATGGCGGTATCACAATTCTGCGCAGTAAGGACTTCTGACCTGTCCTCTCTTCAAGTTCCTTTAAACAAGAAAGATTCCTTGGTTGTCGCTAGCCATACTTCTCCTTCTTCTGCTTCTTCTTCTTCTTCTTCGAAGATCGGTAATGTGCCAAAAGTACAGACCACAATGATTACAAGTACTCTACCTCCTACCTCTAACATTCCATCTTCTGCTGTACATTCAGAAGTATTAGGCAACCTTTTTTCAACTGCAATAAGTTCTACATTGGAAAAAACTAAAAGCTTGCTTTTGGAAGATGTCAAATTATTACACAGAAATTATAGCAATAACCTTCAACAAAAGGTTATTGAGTTAAATCATTCTTTAGTGTATTTATTGCGGCTTAAAGAAGGGATGACGTCTTTTATGGTTGATGATGATCCTCTAAAAATTTCTCTTAACGAAACCATTGAGGATTTGACTGCAGAGGTTGCGAAGGACAAACAAATTCTTTCTCTTCTACAGTAACCTATTAAAATTATTTTCTTTATAGCTAATACATTATCTTTTAACAGAATGACCACTATTAGCCCTCGCACCTTGGCCAAACTGTTAATATTTGAAAGGAGGGCGGCCGTGATGGATGCCCAAATAAGAGGGATGAAAGATGTAGTACGTTAGTTATTCATATTTATATACATGTTTTACTAATTTAAAATTTTCAGTTAAATCATTTAAGAGCGGAGATGGAGATGCTCAAAGAAGCGGTCAAGGAGTCGTCGACAATAAAAGCGACGACGGTAAATATAGAGGCGGTAAATGTATACCGGGAACTGCCACCGCGCAATACAGAACCGCCTGACCCTTGGCCGGATGCATCTCCCAACCACTCGCCTACACCGACGGAGCCGGTTGCACCCCCTGACGAACCCGAGGAGGTGTGGGATTAGCCACCCCTAGGTATTATTATTATTATTATTATTATTATTATTATTATTATTATTATTATTATTATTATTATTATTATTATTATTATTATTATTATTATTATTATTATTATTATTATTATTATTATTTTTTTTTTTTTTTTTTTTTTTTTTTTTTTTTAATAAGCCCATCGACATCTATGGTCATTAGGGCCATCGTGGAGTCTTGTTCATTCAAGGCGACCAATAATAGGTCAGTACTGACAAAACAGTATGTTCAAGAAACTCCAACATTAACACAAATAGGGACAAAATAACAGTGTAAAAGGACGGACAAACAGATAGATGTATAAATATAAAACTCTACAATAAATAAATAACATAAAAGTGTAAAAGGACAAAAACACTAATATATAAATAAAGCTCTGTAATAAATAACATAAAAGTGTAAAAAGGACATACACTAATAAATAGATAAAAACTCTATAATAAATAACAATAAGTATAAAATGGACAAAAACACTAATAAATAAATAAAATCTCTATAATACATAACATATAAGTGTAAAAGGGACAAACACTGGTATGTAAATAAAAACTCTGTTAAATAAATAAAATGTATAAGGACGGACTAACAAATATGTAAATAAATAAACTCTATAAATAAATAAGTAAATAAAATAAAACGACACAACAAAAACGACCAAATCTATATTCTGCTGCGCAGACCTGCTTCTTTGACAAACGCGAGGACTTTTTTAATGTTTTGCCCGCTGATATTAAGCGGAGCCTCGATATTCACGTTAAAGCGTTGTCTAAGTTCTTCATAGCGACGACAATGTAAGAGTATATGTGTGACGGTCAGAGACTCGTCACACTCGTCGCATCGAGGCCTCTCCTCCCCCTTTAGAAGGTGGGAGGAGGTCAGGGCGGTGTGTCCGAGACGAAGTCGGTGGAAAAGGACCTGGTCCTCCCGCGACAGCAGGATGGGGAATTTCCAGGCCTCCACCTCCGGCTTTACCGTCCGAAAGCTCGGATTGCCGTCGTCTTCCCACTCCTGTTGCCACCTCGCCAACATTCGTTGTTTTATGTGGCTCAAAACTGTTGTCAATTCAGGAGCGGGCGTCTCGGTATCAACCGTCGGGACGTTCCCGGCTGTATGTTCGATCCAGGGCTCTTGGCCCTCCGCCGCCTCTACGGACTCAATCGCGGGCAAACGCCAGTCCATCTCGCGTTGCAGGTCTGCCAAACGCACAGCGCACGGTCGGGTGATGGTGGGTCTCAAGTCATAACGCAACTCCACCTCGAAGATACACGCGCGAACCGGATGATGCGGTCGCGCGCTCACTTTCGAGGCGTACATCAAGAGCGCCTTCTCCCTTCTTTTCCACAGGGACGGTACGCCACACTCGCAGTAGAGACTGCTTGTGGGGGTCGTTGGAAACGCCCCGATGGCGTATCTCAGTCCCAAATTGTGGATTGGATCCAGTTTTTGCAGAAGGGATTTTCTTGCGGACGCGTACGCTACCGCCCCGTAATCGAGGATCGGTAGCACCAAGGCGTGATGTAGTCGCAGTAACACGGACGAATCCGCTCCCCACTTAGTGCCGGATACCACCCGAACCGTATTTAGCGCTTTCTTACCGCGAGCTAAAATGTCCTCTACGTGAGCCGTCCATCTGAGTGCGCTGTCCAGGATGACGCCTAAAAAGCGCATCGACTGGACGCATTCGATTGGCGAATCTAGAATTCGCAGTCTCGAATCGGCATGCTCGCGGCGCAATCTGCAGAAGTGCATCGATTTGGTCTTATCTTTTGAAATTCTAAAACCTCTGGAGCTAGCATTGTATATAATTTTATCAATAGCCGTTTGAAGCGTACACTCCATCGCGGCCATGTCACTCCCCCGGTGGAAAATCGCCAAGTCGTCGACGTATAAACATCTTCCGACGTTGGCTTCCAAACCGGAGGTGATGGAGTTCATGGCCACTAGAAATAATGTAACGCTCAGGGTTGAGCCTTGCGGTATACCGTTTTCGAGAGTTCTGCTTTCCGACAGACAATTTCCTACCCGAACTCGAAAGTTTCGGTTTTCCAGGAACGACGATACGGCCACGGGGAGATTACCCCGAAAACCCCACTCGTGGAGTTGGTCGAGTATACCGTATCGCCACGTCATGTCGTAGGCTTTCTCGATATCGAAAAAAACGGCAACCAGATGCTCGCGCTTGTAGAAAGCGTCCTGAACGGCTCGCTCCAGGATGACCAGATTATCGGTCGTAGAGCGACCCTGCCTAAAACCGAACTGGTGGTCGGCTAGGAGTCGCTTACTTTCCAGTACCCACACTAACCTGGAATTAATCATCTTCTCGAACAGCTTGCTGAGGCAGCACGTGAGACTGATAGGTCTGTAGCTGTTCGCCGACGTCGGATCTTTACCCTGCTTCAATATCGGGACTATCAGGGACGTTTTCCAAGAAGGCGGAAACGTCCCGGCGGACCATACGCGATTGTATAGGTCCAGAAGCAGTTTCAACCAATCGTCGGGAAGACGCTTGACGAGTTCGTAGCGAATCTCGTCGTGTCCGGCTGCGGAAGATTTCGACGTCTTCAGAGACTCGCGAAGTTCAGTCATCGTGAAGGGTAAGTTGTAGGATAACTCACCCTCACTCGTGAACCTTAGAGGACTCGATTCTCTATTTGCTTTGTCTCGCCGGAAATCGCCATCGTAATTGCGGGATGAGCTCGTGCACTCGAAATGCCGACTCAGAGCCTCCGCGATGTCCTCTCTGTCTGTCAGAGAGTTATCGCCTTCGAGGATTTCATTGATGGGGCCGTAATATCCGACCCCCTTGATGGCGCCTATTTTCCTCCACACCTCGGCGGGGGAGGCTTTGCAGGTCAGGGATGAGACGTAATCGTTCCAGCTTTTTCGTTTGGCCGCGAGCATAAGACGTCTCGCTTTGGCCCTCGCTTTTTTGAATTCTATCAGACGCTCTGGCGTCGATAGATTCTTGAAGCGGTTGTAAGCTGTCTTTTTTTCCTTAACGGCTGCTGCTATAGCGGGGTTCCACCAGGGAACGGAACCCGTCCTCACACGTCCGCTAGTGCGCGGTATCGATTCCTCCGCTGCACTTTGAATCGCGCGCGTGAAAACTTCCACGTCATGCTCCACGTCACCGGTGAAGGTGGGTTTTCGGAGCCGGAGCGCGAAACGCGTCCAGTCCGCCTTCTCGAGAAGAAACTTTCTCGGTGTTTCGCGGTTCGTGGTAGCGGAAAGACTCGGAATCGATATTATAATAGGGACGTGATCGCTAAAAGACATGTGCCCCGCCGTGCTCCAAGAAAGTCTCGGAGCTATCGACGGAGACGCGATGGACAAATCTACAGCCGTTAAAGCGCCTGACCTGGCCGCCAAGTGCGTGGGATCACCGGCGTTCAAGAGAACGAGTCCCTCGTCCTCCATGAGCGTTTCGACAATGCTCCCTTGGGCGTCTCTTCTATTACAGCCCCACATGGGACTGTGGGCGTTGAAATCGCCTAGAAGAATAAATGGGCGGGGTAGCTGAGCGACAAGGTGACGTAAATCGTTTAGAGTCCATTCAGGATTTGGCAGGTAGATGCTACAAATCGTGACCCGAAATGGACTGCTCAACCGTATCGCAACGACCTGCAGGTTACCGGTGATGGTAACCGGGATCGCTACGTGCGGTCTCTTGACTAACAACGCCACCCCTCCCTTCGCCCGAATGTTTCGGGGACAATCGACGCGGAACGTTTCGTAGCGTTTTAAGCTATAGACGTTAGTAGATAGATAATGCCGATTCTGGAGCGGAAGTCCTCCGGGAGGATCGGAGGATCGGAGGATCGGGCGACGGTGGCGCCACCTAGCGGTGAGTAGTGAAACTAAGCATGCGGCGGGCGGTGGAACTACTGAAGTTAGTCCTCAGAGGATCGGTCGATGGTGGCGCCACCTAGCGGCGGGCGGCCGAACTTCTGAAACTAGTCCTCCGAAAATCCCCAGAGGAACCTTCCTCAAGTCCCGGTCGACGGTGGCGCCACCTAGTGACGGTCGGCCGAACTTCTGAAGGTAGTCCTCCGAGAATCCCCATAGGAACCTTCCTCAAGTCCCGGTTGACGGTGGCGCCGCCTGACGGTGGGCGACGAAATTTCTGGAACTGGTCCTCAGAGGATCGGTCGACGGCGGTGTCGCCAAACGGGATCGTCAAGGAAATAGGTCGCTGTCCGACCGACCGACCGACCGACCGACCGACGTTTCGATCCTCCTCGAGGACGACGATGATGATGATGTCACCTACCAACCGACGCACGCAATGTTGCGCAATGTTACGCAATTTTTTTTTTTGCTAAGTGAGAATTCTGAAGCGGAATTTATCCGTGAGGAATGAGAATTCTGAAGCGGAATTTATCCGTGAGGAATGAGAATTCTGAAGCGGAATTGATCCATGAGGATCGAAAGGATCGATCGATTGATGGTTACCCCCCACCCATTCCCCGAATCGAACTCTATATGTAGGGTTGTTGTTTGAATTTGGTGTGTAGTGAGTTCGTGAACAAAGCGTCAGCTTCTTGATGGACAAAAAAAATATAAAAAAAAATAAACAATGAACTCTTTAAAGACATCAGATTTAGAATTCGATAATGCAGTTGTTGTACCCACTTGTAATTACAACCAATTTATAGAAATCAGTGTAAAAAATGTAGAAAAGAAAATCTTGAAGGAAAAGCAATTAATCGGTGAATCTAGTTATGAACTTAATAAAACCGGAACCAAACGCGTTCGTACAGGTTTAAGTCTAGCAGGTGGAATTATACCAATTGTAAAGATAACATATAGAAGTAGATGTATATTTTTTACGAAAGACGAATGGAAGGACTTTATGGATGAAAAATTAGGTACCATTGATCAAATGAATCATCGATTGGAAGTTTTCGTCACTGATAAAGGAAAAGCGGAAATTCATCTTATAAGTAGAGGAAAGAAAATTGTATTTGAAGACGACTGTTATAATAATTTACACAAAATGAAAGAGTTGATAAACAATAAATTAATTTTATTGGAAAATTGCGGATTTACTCAGTTTTATAGTTACGTGTTGAGGGAATGCTTAACACTGGAAGGGGGGCTTGTATGAAAATATAAAAGCATTAATATTATCCCAATTTAATTCAGTAAATGCTTTCTATATGTTGGAAGCGGTACAGATTGCTTTCAGTAGTGTGCATTACGATTTCGAGCTATTAAAAATTAGGCCAGTGTAAAATAATAAATAAAAATATTTGTTTAGCATATTGCAAATTATATATTGACAGTATGGAAACCGTTATAAATAAAATTGGGGCTATTATTGAAATATTAGAAGTAAATGGTGGAAATTTACAGGATATCGAACCGAATCTTTTTCAATACATTCCAATCTACATACTTCAAACCAAAGTTCGAAGTCAATCGCTAGAAAATAAATGGGATTTATTAACGCCACAACAAAAAATGGAATTAGAAACTTTTCGACCATGTTGGAAACATTTTAATCTTCCAACACAAAGTACCCATGTAGATGGATGTCCACCTCCAATTAATCGATGTCCTTCTTGTCGTAACGGCGGCGGCGGTGATGGTTTGAAGTTTGAAGAAAAGAAATAAAAGTAGTATTAGAAGTCGGGAGCGCATGGTGACCTCGCTCACGTTATCGTTGATACTATTTATAAATAATTTTGCTTACATAGTGAAGAAGTATAAAATAAACAAAAAACTCTTATTACATTTACGTTTATTTATTTACTTTTTATAATACATTAGTTTTAGGAATCCAACTGTTATGAGATTTATCTAAACCTAACCACTGCACGTACACCTTGTTTCCTTTACGACGTAATATTTTTTCAATTAAATAGACGTCTTCGTGTTTTGCCTTTTGTAGTTCTTCTTCATAGAAACATCCGAGTAAAACCTTCCCTGCCATGTCCTCCAGTAAATACGTCTGCGGAGATGTGTTATTTATTTTGGATATCTTGAACAATTCCGTAGACCAGTTTGGCGTATATCCTTTTTCAAATGTTGTTTTATATTTACTTATACGAACTACATTACCCAATTGAAATTTCGATTTTTTGTTCGTATTATTAATATTGGTATAGTAAACGGAAGATAGCAGATGTTTTTCGTGCTTTGCAGTCACATCACAGGGTTTCATTCGGATAGTTCTATGTATAGTTGAATTATATTTGTTGGTTATTGGTTCTATTATATCGATCCATTTGAAACTACCGCGTAAACTAAACTCTCTGTATAATTTGTTTTTAATAGTTCGAATCACTCTTTCGACGATTGAGGCTTTCTTGGTGCTATAAGTTGAATAATGGTTAATACCGTAGGTTCGCATTGTACTTTGAAATTGTTGATTATAGAATTCCTTTCCCTGGTCGGTTTGTAAATTTTTTGGATATCTTCCTTGACGAAAAACATTTTCCATTGCCTTTTTTACCTCAATCGCACTTTTAGATTTTAACGGTTGCGTCCAGAGGTACTTGGAAAAGCAGTCAATTGTAAAGAGAATGTATTTGTAACCTCGATTTTGTTTATTGTAATGGGTAAATTCGCCAATATCAGACTGCCATAAATCGTCGATACCTTTAACGACAACTTGTCTCCTGGAAAAATTTCTTCTGGCAGATCGGTGCAACTCATCTACAACGTCAGCTTTAGCCATCTTTCTTAATTGAATTTACTCCAAGGATCTCGTATAACTTATCATCATGTTTGTATAAATTAACAATTTCTTTTTTTAACTCAACAAGCTTTTTTTCGAAGTCGCTTTTATATGTGGTAATATTACTAGTCAATAACACTATTAATTTTTCGATCGTTCTATCAAGATAAATCTTATTGACAATATCTTGTTCATCAAGTGGTGTGGCAACGTTTACGATTCGTTTGTTGCCAACGTCTAGATCACCGTTCGCAGTCAAAGTAAATCCGACCGGTTGCTTTTGATAAATACGTTGTACGGCAAAATCAACTTTACCACGACTAAGGTGACATCCAAATTTGTCAGTGTTCATTGTAATACTGAATTGAAATTAACAAATCAATGTATTTATTACTGAATAATTCCAATTTCTCTCAATTCTTCAATGATGCTCGCAATTTCATTGGTGTGGCTAGTGTGACCGGCACTTTGCGACGCTATCAGTAAACGTAAACGATCTACGAGTTCGTTTACATCGTCCCAATATACGTATTGGTACGGAGTCTTAACGTCCGTTTCTAGAGTTAAATTGTTTTTCGAGAGACTATATCCGGTCCAGGATTTTTTGCGTTTCTTTTGCAAAAGTGGTTTTATAACATGTTGCCATTTAAACGACGTACTACCTTTCAATTGTTTATTAGGATTGAATTCTTGACGATGTACGTTCGTAAGCTCGAGAATCTTTAAGTACTCAACCCTATCAGTTTCAAGATCTCCTTGAGGTGTTACTTTGAAAACGAGTTCATACAGTCCGGGGGTTCCTTTAAATTTCTGTTGCTGAATTATCATGTCGTTGTTGTTGTCAAACTCAATTACACTGTTACCTAATTTAAATTTACTCACTTCCGGGTCGTATGTTATACCATAGGTAGTATCATATTGATTAGATGTATCTTTTAAAAACCCATCAATGTATTCCTTGGCTAACGGTTGGAATGCTTCGAGATACTGATCAACTATGTGAGGATTTGTTTCATTCATATCTCGATAAAGTCGGCGATATTCCTCTAACGATTGTTTCGGTCGCTCATCTTCTGTAGGCGCAGGTGGACTTGATGTAAAATGTTCTTCCTCAGTTAAGAAACCAACTCGTGGTGGTGATTCTATAAAGTACGATGGTGGTTTTAAATATTGTTCTCGGTGTTGTTGGGAAGAACGAAAAGGAGATTTGATTGTAGCAGTACTATGATCCATTTGTGTTTCTTCTTCTTGTTTTGTCTCCTTATTCTGTTCTTCTTTCTTTATTGATCTCGCTCTTGATTCTTCCTTAAGAGCAATGTTTATATTTTCAAGAGGCATTGTGATTGGTTTATACGTCTTCTCTAAAGATTCTGCAAGCTCAGCACGTCCCATTTTTAATGCCATATGCTTCCTTCGAATCGCATTACTAGCTTTTATAATCTCCTCTTTCACTTTATCTTTCCCTTTGGTGGTTCTTTTTGGAGGCATGGTTACTCAAGTCAGACAGAGATACAGACAGGTAGACTGACAGACAGACCGACAGACAGACAGACGGGCAGACGGACGGACGTGCAGATAGGTCAGTGCTGACTGACTGACATCCGGCTATTGAATGAAGAATATTTTGATAAAGTAATGTTTAAATAAGAACGATCATGGTTGAATGTGATATTCAAATGTTTTCCTATAACGTCCATTGTTTAGGTCTCTGTCCTTATCGATAACGAGAAATCCATATTTATCCTTCCAGCATTCGGCACACATTGATCTGAATTTATCAAATGGTAGATCAATACCGATGTGTTCATCGTACACATGTTGTAAATTCAAATTATCTTGTTTGAATAGAATAATAAAATTGGCGTTATCCCGTATTAGATGTTTTGGAATTCGTGCATAAGATTGACATAAGTAGAAACTATCGACGCCTTTATGTCGTCCCATGCTAAAATACGATCTGATTTTATCCTGTTCGTGACACGATACGTCATCGAAAATGAATACTGAATTGGTTCGTGCATCTTCGGGATCCACGATCTCTTCACTCTCTTTAAATGCGAAATAATTGACGGTTGGTACGGTGCGCATAACATTTTCCAAAAGTTCATATTTCGGTTGGTATAAGGATTTCGAGTAGACGTACACGTTCTCGAATCTGAGACCCTTTTCATCGAAGAGCAGTGTAAGTATTAGGTTGGTTTTACCACAATTCGATGGTCCACATACTAAACAACGAATGCTATCCGGAAAATTATCACCGTGTCTTTTCATTAATTTGCAACCTTTTCCCTTGATATCATCGTCTAAATTTACAATCTGGACGGCATGTTTCTGCTTCACGAGACGCATTTCGAATAGTTTACTTCACACGTTTACCTAAATATTTATAGTGGTACAAACTATAATATATATCATTTCAATGCCGTCACTCAAACGAGGTGGAGGTATTCTTAATTCTCTGATCAACAAGTTACCCGTAGAACTACACATTCCATCGTATTCGTATTGCGGACCGGGTACGAAGTTGGCAAAACGTTTGGCACGAGGCGATCCCGGCATTAACCCCCTCGATTCAGCTTGCAAGTCTCACGATATATTTTACGCACAGAACAAAGATCTATCGAAGAGACACGAAGCGGACCGGGCGCTAGAGGAGCGAGCTTGGGAACGAGTTAAAGCGAACGACGCGAATTTTGGTGAAAAAGCGGCCGCCATGGTCGTCGCCAATGCTATGAAAATCAAACGTAAATTGGGCATGGGTCTAAAGAAGAAATGCAATGCTAACAAGAATAAGATACGTTCTGGAAACGGATTGGAATTATTTCGGAAAACCTCCATACAAAATGTGAAAGGAAGTATTATTAATAAGAAGAAGAGGAACAGTAATGAGAAGAAGAAGAAGAAGAAGAAGGCGAAATTAACACCGGATACGATCAAGGCGGCTACCAGAACACTTCCAGTTCCTAAAACTACCGGCGGTGTTCTACCCTTAATTCCGATATTCGCCGGCTTGAGCGCCCTTGGCAGTTTAGCGGGTGGTGCGGCCGGTATAGCAACCGCAGTCAACAAGGCGAAAGCCTCTCGGCACCAAATGAATGAATCGAAACGTCATAATAAAATTGTTGAAGAAGCAATAGCCCGTTTGGGAGTCGCCAAAAACAAAGACGGTAACGGCCTCTACCTCAAACCATACAAACAAGGAACGGGATTGAAAAGACAATCGAGAAAAAAAAACTAATCGAACGACTGCCTCTCCGACCACTTTCTAATTATGACATTTCCGAGATGGCTAAAAATATATCGGGTTTTAGGGGTGTATTCTTAAGAGACACTTTACCGGATTTTCCCAGAAAAAACGAGTGCGCAGTCGTTAATTTAGATTCCAAGTCGGGACCGGGTACGCACTGGGTAGCCTATGTAAAACGAGGAAATCGAGTGGATTACTTCGATTCATTTGGAAATTTGAAACCACCTATTGAATTGATAAATTATTTAAACGTTAATGAGAATGTACACATTTTTTATAATCACGAAGCGTTACAAACTTACGATCAAATCATTTGCGGTCATTTATGTTTAGAATTTTTAATAAATAATACTTAAGAACACCTTAAACGATTAGTTTCATTTAACCCGTTGATAGAGAAACATGTCACATACGTTTACGTTAACTGGTACAGGTCCCGTATTGTCCGCCGACTTTTTTCCACCTATAGAATTAAATTCCAAAGATAATTACGCTTTGGGGTTAATCGGGTTGCACACGTACAATTCAATACCGAACGTAGTTGAGGGTGCGAATAAGTTTTACTATGACGATGACGATAAAGTTATTGAGATCCCCGTAGGATCGTATGAGATAAGTGACATTGAGGACTATTTGAAGGGTTTCTTAGGTAAAGCATCTATTTCCATTAAACCCAATAATAATACATTGAGATGTATTATAAAGAGTAAATACCGAATCAATTTCAAAAAATCGAATTCTATAGGAAAAATGTTGGGATTTAGTAGTAAAATTTTGGAGGCCGGTCGGGAACACGCTTCAGATTTGCCGGTGCAGATTATAAAAGTCGTTACTATACGTATAGAGTGTAATATTACAACGGCAGCCTACTACAACACACGTCTGGTGCATACGCTTTACGAATTTGCTCCGCAAGTCGAACCGGGTTATAGTATTAACATTGAACCTCAACACGTCATTTTCCTACCTGTCAATACAAATAAAATCGATAATATAACTCTTACTATATTGGACCAAGACGGTGATCCGGTTGATTTTCGAGGAGAAACAATTGTCGTGAGACTCGAGCTTAAAAAAGTACTATAATTATAATAATAATCGTCGTAATAATGGGTTTGGTAATTAACAACGAAAAAAAACGTACTACTTCCGACCTAATTCCTTTAAAAGAGGGAAGTGGATGTAATTCTCGCATTAATCGTCCGTCTCGCACGCAGTTAACATCTGAAAATATTGCGTTTCTTCAATCACTCGGTTTAAAGGTTAATAACAATGGAAAAATTGGAAATATTCGACAATCCTAATTTTGATGAAGTTATAACCAAACAGGAATTTCACACTTACTATCCGAGGAATAATAATTTCAATTTAAATGATGAAATACGTATATCCATCGCACATCAGGACATTTACACGTTGCCCGGTAAAAGTGAAATCTACATCGAGGGTAAATTTACTACTGTTGGAGGTGATGCTACTTCTACGGATAAGTGTCAGTTAACAAACAATGCCTATGCCTTCCTTTTTGAACAAATTCGCTATGAAATCAATGGTGTTGAAATAGATCGATGTAGTAAACCCGGTGTAACGACAACTATGAAAGGCTTACTTTCGTACAATGAAAACGATTCGAGGGCTCTAATCACCGCCGGATGGAACCCCTTAAATCAGGGGCAACCAACATCCAAAGAGACTAGATTTAACGCAAGCATACCGTTAAAATTTTTAATGGGTTTCGCCGAAGACTATCAAAAGATCTTAATAAACGTCAGTCAGGAACTTATTTTGGTGCGCAGCAGAACGGATGATAACTGCTACATAAATGTTGACGGTAATAGAAAAGCTACTATCGAAATTGAAAAGATCGAATGGCACGTGCCACACGTAACCGTTAACGATGAAACGCGACTTCAACTGCTATCTAATTTACGTGATAACAAACCAGTTTATATTCCGTTTAGAAAATGGGAATTGTACGAATTGCCGGCTTTACGGAGAACCAAAACCGATATATGGCCTGTAAAAACGAGTACAAACTTAGAAAAGCCGCGCTACGTTATAATCGGTTTCCAAAATAATAGAAAAGATAATTTTAAACAGGATGCCTCAATTTTTGATCATTCTTCAATTACAAATATTAAATTGTATTTGAACGCGGAAAATTATCCGTACAATGCGATGAACATTGAAATGAACGAGAAGCGATACGTAATTGCTTATCGTAATTATTCCGCTTTTCAGTCGAGCTTTTATTTTAAAAACGCAGCAGAACCGCTCCTCGATTACGATGAATTTGGAGGTAATACGCTTTTCGTCATAGATTGTTCGAATCAAAATGAATCACTTAAATCTGGTACCGTCGACATTAAATTAGAACTCGAGTGTTCAAGGTCATTTGATTCGGAAACCGTGGCTTACTGTCTGATTCTTCACGACAACATCATTCAGTACGAACCGTTGAGTGGTATCGTCCGGAAGATTGTGTAAAATAAAACAAAAAAAATTATGCCTCGTAAACAGGTTACTTTTGGAGTTACAATAACGTACGAGTGGTTTGATGAAGAGGATAGAAGCTCGCCTTGGTTATTTAGCGCGATTGATCGACAACGGTTTTCAGATAACATTAATCGCTTGCAAACAATACTGAATCCGATCCTGTCACCTTCACATCGTTCAAAAATTTATAACGAAAGATTTTCTACGCATAAGAAGGAAGAAACTGAAAACGTTTTAGTGATCGATATACAAGGATTTAACATACCCGATTTTATACCAAAGGAAATGAGCATAACCGATGGAAGCGAAACATTCAATTTTCTCTTCAAACCTACCACTCCGTATCAACTTTTATCGTCAAAAGTGAAACGTGGAGTTTTTTGGATAGAACGCAATTTATTAAACATAAGCTACAATGAAGGTTATATTGATTTAGAAGAAAATATTAAAACAATATTAAATAAACACATTAAGGATGATTTTACTACCGTTTATGTTAAGGGATATCAAAAAAAGAAATTTTTAGAAAAATATATAAATGTAAACAAAATTGTTAATATCGAAAATGAACCTAATGTACCTAAGCTAATAAAAACTAATTCTTGTTGTGTTAATCATAAGAAAAATAGATTAAGCAATTGTACACTATATAATGTGACCATTTTATATCGTTTTCTAAAGAAATAAAACAACTTTTTTTAATTTAACTTACATTTTATTTTTTTAAATTAATTCAAAATCATTAAAAAATTGATTAAAATGCATTAGAAATGTTTACTGTGAAATGCGTAGTTATTATCTAAAATATTTTTTTAAGGAGAGGGGATGAGTGTGGGGGAATCTTATAGTTGTTATAAAAACGGATATTTAATTGCTATTACTATTAGTACTGCAACCTTCTCATGCAAAAGAAGTGTTCGTACAGTTTTTTATTTTACGTAATTTTGTGCTCCTATAACACAGACAATGGATTTACGAGAATTAAATATGATTGGTGAAGCCAATTTTAAAGAACAAATTAAAGCGAAAGAATTAAAAATCGATAACAAATATAAAATAATAACTGTAAAACCACTAACTACAAGTTATGGAAAGACAATTTTGGTCGAATTGGAAGAAGGAAGTTTATTTCTACCCAAACGATTTGTCGATTGGTTTGAGAAAGAAAATCGAATAAAGGAATTTCAATCCGGACAGTACTGTATCATCATCAAAGGATTCAAGGTCATCAAAGGACGAGAAACGCCACTAATCGAATTTCAAAAAATATAATATTTGTTTTAAGTACCTAAACGAAAAGTGCATGGAGTTGGGATTAACACTTTAGCTTGGGGTCATCATGGTATTAACAATAGTGTTTAATTATAAGAAACTAAAAAGTAAGTTTTAAAATTGGCAGCCGAGCCTACTGAGTTAGACGCGTTTATACGTGTAAAAAATGACGTAAACAACAGCGCTCATACTCGTCTATTCGCGTCTAAAATGACGTAAGCAACACATGCGTCAGAAAAAAAACTTATAAATGATAATCCTGACATTAACATTTTTTAACTGGTGATTGTATTATTAAAACCAATATTTAAATATTTTTTATTGAAAAATTAAATCATAATAAATGAGTTTCTTAAACACAAATTTTTTTTTTTTTTGCTTCCATTTTTCTTTCCAGCTATCACGATATTACTTAAGTTTTTAATATTAAACTGAAAGGTTTCGGTGGTTCAGTGGTTTATTATCTATAAAGTATTTATATTTAAACTTACCGTCGTCAGTTCAATTCGCGTAAATTTCATTAAATAAGTAAGTATTATATATTTCATTAATTTCATCAATACCACTGGGCCATCGAAACCTTTTCCTTCTTTTACTTAAATAATAACAATGGGTTGGGAAACCATCAATCGATCGATCCTTTCGATCCTCATGGATCAATTCCGCTTCAGAATTCTCATTTCTCATGGATAAATTCCGCTTCAGAATTCTCACTTAGCAAAAAAGAATTGCGTAATATTGCGCAATTCATCGTCGTCGTCGATCGATCCTCCTCGAGGAGGATCGAAACGTCGGTCGGTCGGTCGGTCGGTCGGTCGGACAGCGACCTATTTCCTTGACGATCCCGTTTGGCGACACCGCCGTCGACCGATCCTCTGAGGACCAGTTCCAGAAATTCCGTCGCCCACCGTCAGGCGGCGCCACCGTCAACCGGGACTTGAGGAAGGTTCCTATGGGGATTCTCGGAGGACTACCTTCAGAAGTTCGGCCGACCGTCACTAGGTGGCGCCACCGTCGACCGGGACTTGAGGAAGGTTCCTCTGGGGATTTTCGGAGGACTAGTTTCAGAAGTTCGGCCGCCCGCCGCTAGGTGGCGCCACCATCGACCGATCCTCTGAGGACTAACTTCAGTAGTTCCACCGCCCGCCGCATGCTTAGTTTCACTACTCACCGCTAGGTGGCGCCACCGTCGCCCGATCCTCCGATCCTCCCGGAGGACTTCCGCTCCAGAATCGGCATTATCTATCTACTGACGTTTTCCGGCGTCAGATGCGTCTCCTGCAGACAAATACACAAAGGGTCGTACTGGTTCATAAGGGTTTTTAGTTCACAATAGTGACTAATCAAGCCGTTACAGTTCCACTGGATGATGTTTATTGTGGAACTATCGAATTTTAGAAAATTCTTTTATGCAACGTTGAACCAGATGACCAGACGAACAAACAAGACAACAATAAATAAATAAATAGAAATAAATAAATATATAAATATAATAAAAATGTAAAAAGGACAAAACAAACGAGAAAAATAAATAAATCTCTATAATAAATAAATAAAATAAAAGTGTATAAGGACGGACAAACATGTAAGTAAATAGATGCTCTATAATAAATAACTATAAAGACAAGTACAAACATGTAGGTAAATAAATTCTCTGGACAGAACAACGAGAAAATAAATAAAATAAAGAATAAATAACTTAAGACTAATATCACAGATGCTGTTGGGGACCACCTACGGATGAACGTCGCGTCAACATCGGCGACGTTTTAGCCGAGGCGGATCCCCCGGGAGGCTGTCCCGGTGGTGGTGCCTGCGGAGAGCCACCAACAAATGTGGGGAGGGTGGGAACAGGCTTACGAGGCCTTCCCTTCTCCCATCCCTTCTTTCTTTTGGGAATCTTGCCGGTGCTGGACTCGGACAAGTCCTCACCGGATGAAGTCAGAGCTTCATTATGCTTCCTCTTTTCAGACTCCGTAAAGGAGATCTGACTAGAGGTGTCAGCGTTATCGGTAGTAAGGTCTACGGCCATCGGAACTTTGAATATATCGAATGTAGCGGAAGTACTGGTCGACGGTTGAACCGTCGCCTTTGCTTCCGCTTTAATGAGCGGCTTGATGGCCGCTATGATGGCCGGTACGAGGTCTTTTATTAAGTTATGGTACTTAGGCTGCGCGGCGGTAGCCGACGAGTATGACACTCCCTGAGTGGGTGTGCGCACCGTCGTTTGCTGCAGCTTTCTTTTAGCCTCTATGTACGACAATCTTTCTTTGGTTTTAAGTTCTTGTATCGCCGCCTCCTTCTTGAAGACGGCGCAAGACCTGGATCGGGCTGAATGCGGTCCGCCGCAATTGACACATACGAGGGGATCCTCGCATGGTCGTCCCTCGTGAATCGATCTACCACAGACACATATTTGCTCGGCCTCGCATCTAAGTGATGTGTGGCCGTAACGCTGGCATTTAAAGCATCTCATTGGCGCGGGTATATAAACCCTCACGTCCAATGAGTAGTACGCTGCCTTCACTTTTTTCGGTAAGATAGGTGTGTTAAAAGTGAGGATGTGATTAGGGGTGTCACTGAGGGCACCCTCTCTCTTTGATCTGATCCTTCTTACCTCTATAACCCCTTGCGACTTTAATTCAGTCTGAATTTCCTCTACTGTACAGTTTAGTAGGTCAGGACAATATACAATGCCTTTGGATGTATTTAGGGCTTTGTGGGGGTTAACCTCCACTTCGATATTTCCAATTTTCTTAACTGTCAGCACTCGTTTCGCTTGGGCCGCGGACGCGGTCTCAAGCAGCAAACCGTCTCTCGTTTTCTTAATAGATTTAAGATCTCCGAACATTCCATACAATTGTTTCTGCAAGACAAATGGACTGAGTCTGTCAAAGGACAGACCATTCAAAGGTTTCGCGACCAAGAACCGGGGTATTACCTCCTTTTCAAGGTTCGTCATTCTCCCAGTTTTTTGAGAGGAGGGCGCCTCTGGAATGGTTCTCGTTTTGGTCTCCATTCTTGTTGGTTAGCCAGCGAATCGTGTGAAGAGGAGCGGGCGGAGATTGGTTGGGAGCGGGTGTACCCTCGGCTATAGAAGCCTACCCCAGTTCCCTGAGGCCCAACCCTCCTTTTATCGGTTCCGGAAAACTCGGACGAACCGAAACTCGCTCGTGGCAATGCGTAGTCCGATCTACGCATCCAATCCACACTCCCTGATCAGGGTCCGAAGCTGCTGGTCACTGACCCTTGCACAGTCCCCCCTCGGCAGAGCAAGCTCACATCAGCCTCCTCCCCTCCCAGCCGAGAAACCGGAAGGTTCGTTAGCACTCCCAGGGTTTCCAATACAAGAGCCGATCACAAAAAACGAAAAGAGGACGAAAAACAGAGACAAAAACAAGCCGGTGCCGTGCCGGTCCTGGCAAAAATGCAGACTGTAGAAGTCTGGAACGCAAGCTGGTTGGTCCGCGCCGGGTTAACCCGGTACTCGCTGTAGAAGCGAGCGTTCCCCTATCCGCCACCTGGGGACGCGCCCGGTGGGGGTCCAGCTCCCCCGCGGGTATTATTATTATTATTATTATTATTATTATTATTATTATTATTATTATTATTATTATTATTATTATTATTATTATTATTATTATTATTATTATTATTATTATTATTATTATTATTATTATTATTTTTTTTTTTTTTTTTTTTTATAGGCCCATCGACATCTATGGTCATTAGGGCCATCGTGGAGTCTTGTTCATTCAAGGCGACCAATAATAGGTCAGTACTGACAAAACAGTATGTACAAGAAACTCCAACATTAACACAAATAGGGACAAAATAACAGTGTAAAAGGACGGACAAACAGATAGATGTATAAATATAAAACTCTATAATAAATAAATAACATAAAAGTGTAAAAGGACAAAAACACTAATATATAAATAAAGCTCTGTAATAAATAACATAAAAGTGTAAAAAGGACATACACTAATAAATAGATAAAAACTCTATAATAAATAACAATAAGTATAAAATGGACAAAAACACTAATAAATAAATAAAATCTCTATAATACATAACATATAAGTGTAAAAGGGACAAACACTGGTATGTAAATAAAAACTCTGTTAAATAAATAAAATGTATAAGGACGGACTAACAAATATGTAAATAAATAAACTCTATAAATAAATAAGTAAATAAAATAAAACGACACAACAAAAACGACCAAATCTATATTCTGCTGCGCAGACCTGCTTCTTTGACAAACGCGAGGACTTTTTTAATGTTTTGCCCGCTGATATTAAGCGGAGCCTCGATATTCACGTTAAAGCGTTGTCTAAGTTCTTCATAGCGACGACAATGTAAGAGTATATGTGTGACGGTCAGAGACTCGTCACACTCGTCGCATCGAGGCCTCTCCTCCCCCTTTAGAAGGTGGGAGGAGGTCAGGGCGGTGTGTCCGAGACGAAGTCGGTGGAAAAGGACCTGGTCCTCCCGCGACAGCGGGATGGGGAAATTCCAGGCCTCCACCTCCGGCTTTACCGTCCGAAAGCTCGGATTGCCGTCGTCTTCCCACTCCTGTTGCCACCTCGCCAACATTCGTTGTTTTATGTGGCTCAAAACTGTTGTCAATTCAGGAGCGGGCGTCTCGGTATCAACCGTCGGGACGTTCCCGGCTGTATGGTCGATCCAGGGCTCTTGGCCCTCCGCCGCCTCTACGGACTCAATCGCGGGCAAACGCCAGTCCATCTCGCGTTGCAGGTCTGCCAAACGCACAGCGCACGGTCGGGTGATGGTGGGTCTCAAGTCATAACGCAACTCCACCTCGAAGATACACGCGCGAACCGGATGATGCGGTCGCGCGCTCACTTTCGAGGCGTACATCAAGAGCGCCTTCTCCCTTCTTTTCCACAGGGACGGTACGCCACACTCGCAGTAGAGACTGCTTGTGGGGGTCGTTGGAAACGCCCCGATGGCGTATCTCAGTCCCAAATTGTGGATTGGATCCAGTTTTTGCAGAAGGGATTTTCTTGCGGACGCGTACGCTACCGCCCCGTAATCGAGGATCGGTAGCACCAAGGCGTGATGTAGTCGCAGTAACACGGACGAATCCGCTCCCCACTTAGTGCCGGATACCACCCGAACCGTATTTAGCGCTTTCTTACCGCGAGCTAAAATGTCCTCTACGTGAGCCGTCCATCTGAGTGCGCTGTCCAGGATGACGCCTAAAAAGCGCATCGACTGGACGCATTCGATTGGCGAATCTAGAATTCGCAGTCTCGGATCGGCATGCTCGCGGCGCAATCTGCAGAAGTGCATCGATTTGGTCTTATCTTTTGAAATTCTAAAACCTCTGGAGCTAGCATTGTATATAATTTTATCAATAGCCGTTTGAAGCGTACACTCCATCGCGGCCATGTCACTCCCCCGGTGGAAAATCGCCAAGTCGTCGACGTATAAACATCCTCCGACGTTGGCTTCCAAACCGGAGGTGATGGAGTTCATGGCCACTAGAAATAATGTAACGCTCAGGGTTGAGCCTTGCGGTATACCGTTTTCGAGAGTTCTGCTTTCCGACAGACAATTTCCTACCCGAACTCGAAAGTTTCGGTTTTCCAGGAACGACGATACGGCCACGGGGAGGTTACCCCGAAAACCCCACTCGTGGAGTTGGTCGAGTATACCGTATCGCCACGTCATGTCGTAGGCTTTCTCGATATCGAAAAAAACGGCAACCAGATGCTCGCGCTTGTAGAAAGCGTCCTGAACGGCTCGCTCCAGGATGACCAGATTATCGGTCGTAGAGCGACCCTGCCTAAAACCGAACTGGTGGTCGGCTAGGAGTCGCTTACTTTCCAGTACCCACACTAACCTGGAATTAATCATCTTCTCGAACAGCTTGCTGAGGCAGCACGTGAGACTGATAGGTCTGTAGCTGTTCGCCGACGTCGGATCTTTACCCTGCTTCAATATCGGGACTATCAGGGACGTTTTCCAAGAAGGCGGAAACGTCCCGGCGGACCATACGCGATTGTATAGGTCCAGAAGCAGTTTCAACCAATCGTCGGGAAGACGCTTGACGAGTTCGTAGCGAATCTCGTCGTGTCCGGCTGCGGAAGATTTCGACGTCTTCAGAGACTCGCGAAGTTCAGTCATCGTGAAGGGTAAGTTGTAGGATAACTCACCCTCACTCGTGAACCTTAGAGGACTCGATTCTCTATTCGCTTTGTCTCGCCGGAAATCGCCATCGTAATTGCGGGATGAGCTCGTGCACTCGAAATGCCGACTCAGAGCCTCCGCGATGTCTTCTCTGTCTGTCAGAGAGTTATCGCCTTCGAGGATTTTATTGATGGGGCCGTAATATCCGACCCCCTTGATGGCGCCTATTTTCCTCCACACCTCGGCGGGGGAGGCTTTGCAGGTCAGGGATGAGACGTAATCGTTCCAGCTTTTTCGTTTGGCCGCGAGCATAAGACGTCTCGCTTTGGCCCTCGCTTTTTTGAATTCTATCAGACGCTCTGGCGTCGATAGATTCTTGAAGCGGTTGTAAGCTGTCTTTTTTTCCTTAACGGCTGCTGCTATAGCGGGGTTCCACCAGGGAACGGAACCCGTCCTCACACGTCCGCTAGTGCGCGGTATCGATTCCTCCGCTGCACTTTGAATCGCGCGCGTGAAAACTTCCACGTCATGCTCCACGTCACCGGTGAAGGTGGGTTTTCGGAGCCGGAGCGCGAAACGCGTCCAGTCCGCCTTCTCGAGAAGAAACTTTCTCGGTGTTTCGCGGTTCGTGGTAGCGGAAAGACTCGGAATCGATATTATAATAGGGACGTGATCGCTAAAAGACATGTGCCCCGCCGTGCTCCAAGAAAGTCTCGGAGCTATCGACGGAGACGCGATGGACAAATCTACAGCCGTTAAAGCGCCTGACCTGGCCGCCAAGTGCGTGGGATCACCGGCGTTCAAGAGAACGAGTCCCTCGTCCTCCATGAGCGTTTCGACAATGCTCCCTTGGGCGTCTCTTCTATTACAGCCCCACATGGGACTGTGGGCGTTGAAATCCCCTAGAAGAATAAATGGGCGGGGTAGCTGAGCGACAAGGTGACGTAAATCGTTTAGAGTCCATTCAGGATTTGGCAGATAGATGCTACAAATCGTGACCCGAAATGGACTGCTCAACCGTATCGCAACGACCTGCAGGTTACCGGTGATGGTAACCGGGATCGCTACGTGCGGTCTCTTGACTAACAACGCCACCCCTCCCTTCGCCCGAATGTTTCGGGGACAATCGACGCGGAACGTTTCGTAGCGTTTTAAGCTATAGACGTTTTCCGGCGTCAGATGCGTCTCCTGCAGACAAATACACAAAGGGTCGTACTGGTTCATAAGGGCTTTTAGTTCACAATAGTGACTAATCAAGCCGTTACAGTTCCACTGGATGATGTTTATTGTGGAACTATCGAATTTTAGAAAATTCTTTTATGCAACGTTGAACCAGATGACCAGACGAACAAACAAGACAACAATAAATAAATAAATAAATAGAAATAAATAAATATATAAATATAATAAAAATGTAAAAAGGACAAAACAAACGAGAAAAATAAATAAATCTCTATAATAAATAAATAAAATAAAAGTGTATAAGGACGGACAAACATGTAAGTAAATAGATGCTCTATAATAAATAACTATAAAGACAAGTACAAACATGTAGGTAAATAAATTCTCTGGACAGAACAACGAGAAAATAAATAAAATAAAGAATAAATAACTTAAGACTAATATCACAGATGCTGTTGGGGACCACCTACGGATGAACGTCGCGTCAACATCGGCGACGTTTTAGCCGAGGCGGATCCCCCGGGAGGCTGACTTGGTGGTGGTGCCTGCGGAGAGCCACCAACAAATGTGGGGAGGGTGGGAACAGGCTTACGAGGCCTTCCCTTCTCCCATCCCTTCTTTCTTTTGGGAATCTTGCCGGTGCTGGACTCGGACAAGTCCTCACCGGATGAAGTCAGAGCTTCATTATGTTTCCTCTTTTCAGACTCCGTAAAGGAGATCTGACTAGAGGTGTCAGCGTTATCGGTAGTAAGGTCTACGGCCATCGGAACTTTGAATATATCGAATGTAGCGGAAGTACTGGTCGACGGTTGAACCGTCGCCTTTGCTTCCGCTTTAATGAGCGGCTTGATGGCCGCTATGATGGCCGGTACGAGGTCTTTTATTAAGTTATCGTACTTAGGCTGCGCGGCGGTAGCCGACGAGTATGACACTCCCTGAGTGGGAGTGCGTACCGTCGTCGCTTGCAGCTTCCGTTTTGCCTCGATATAGGACAGTCTCTCTTTCGTCTTGATTTCCTGTATCGCCGCTTCTTTCTTGAAGACGGGACAGGATCGAGAGCGGGCGGAATGAGGTCCACCGCAATTAACACACACGAGGGGGTCCTCGCAAGGTCGCCCCTCGTGGATGGCCTTACCACACACACAAATTTGTTCGGCCTCACATCGCTCGGATGTGTGACCGTAACGCTGACACTTGAAGCATCTCATTGGAGCAGGGATATATAACCTGACATCCAACGAGTAGTATGCCGCCTTAACTTTTTTCGGGAGAATAGGTGTGTTAAAAGTAATAATATGATTGGGGGTGTCGCTAAGAACACCATCCCTCCTGGATTTAATTCTTCTAACTTCTATAACTCCTTGAGATTTCAGCTCCGATTGAATTTCTTCAACGGAACAATTCAACAAGTCCGGGCAATAGATTATACCTTTAGAGGTATTAAGAACCTTGTGAGGGCTAACCTCGACGTCAATATCACCTATTCTCTTTCCCATTAGAACACGTTTTGCTTGTACCGCAGACGCGGTTTCAAGTAAAAGACCGTCCTTCGTTTTCTTTATTGACTTAAAGTCACCAAACAATCCGTACAACTGCTTTTGTAACAAAAATGGGCTGAGTTTGTCAAATGACAGACCTTTCAGAGCTTTAACGACCAAGAACCGGGGAATAACCTCCTTTTCTAGGTTCGTCACTTTGCCCGTTTTTTTAGAGGCGGGCGCCTCTTGAATGGGTCTCGTTGAGTTGTCCATCCTTTTGGTTTCACCAGCGCTTCGTACAGCAAGGAACGGGCTGAGTATGGTTGGGAACGGGTATACCCTCGACTATAGAAGTCTACCCCAGTTCCCCGGGGCCCAACCCTCATTTTATCGATTCCGGATAAATCACGGACGAATCGATACTCGTTCGGGGCAATGCGGATTCCGACCTCCGCATCCATGCTGTACTACCTGATCAGGGCCCGAAGTGGCTGGCCTCTGACACGTATCCAGTCCCCCCTCGGCAGAGCAAGCTCACATCAGCCTCCTCCACCCCCGGCCGAGACACCGGAGGCTTCGTCAGCACTCCCAGGGTTTCCAAAATACGAGCCAATCACGAAAAACGATAAGAGGACAAAAGACAAAGACGAAACAAGCCGGTGCCGTGCCGGTCCTGGCAAAAATGTAGGCTATAGAAGCCTAAATAGCAAGCTGGTTGGTCCGCGTCGGATTAATCCGATACTCGCCGAGGCGAGCGTTCCCCGATCCGCCACCTGGGGACGCGTCCGGTTGGGGTTTACCAGCTCCCCACCCCCCGACAGGGGGCCGGATATTATTATTATTATTATTATTATTATTATTATTATTATTATTATTATTATTATTATTATTATTATTATTATTATTATTATTATTATTATTATTATTATTATTATTATTATTATTATTATTATTATTATTATTATTATTATTATTATTATTATTATTATTATTATTATTATTATTATTTTATATCATATTATATTATTATTACTTATATGTTGAGTTATGTTTTTTAGTTCAGTATTACCCTGTTAACTTTTGAATGCGGTAGGTCGTGAGTAATGATTGTCGAGAAGGTAAAGTGTTCATCGCAACCGCTAACTCTACCAATAATTAATTTTAGTAAAGGTGCAGCCGAAGAATACTTTGTGAGACATAGTGACTTGTTCGGCGGAAAGTGTAAGCGAGGTATAATTGTGGGACCGTCTGGTGTCGGTAAAACGAATGTCATGCTATCGGTTTTACTTGCTCGTAATGGCCTGCGCTTCCTAAACATATATTTATGTTCTAATTCATTGTACCAAAATAAGTATGATTTTTTGAGACATCTGTTAGAACCTATAAAAGATTGTGGTTACTATGAATTTTCTAATATAGATTCGTTTATTACTCCGGAAGAAGTGAAAGAATATTCGGTAGTCATATTTGACGATGTTCCTTGTACTGGTCAGAATGTAATTAAGAATTTTTTTTCATATGGTCGCCATAAGAATATTGATTGTTTCTTGATTTGTCAAAGTTATAGCGCAATTCCTAAACAGTTAATTCGTGACAACTGCAATTTGTTGGTGTTGTTTAAACAGGACCTAACAAATTTAAAACACGTGTTCGAAGATCATCTAATGGCTGATATAGAATTTAATAATCTAAAGCGAATTGCCGATGCTTGTTGGAAGAATAGACATGGTGTCCTAGTAATTGACCTGGACTGTACTTTGTCTAACGGTCGGTTCCGCTATGGTTTTGACAAATTCATTGAAGTTTAAAAGTGTCTATTTAAACAGTACTTACTTCATTACGTTGAAGTACATCCCACTATGAAGAAGACGCTTGCTGCGGAACTTATTACTGCTCGCGAAGCCTTGCGAGACAAAATTCGCTCGTTAAAAGAGGACGTAGCAGAATCAAGAATTCGGACGGAAACGGCGTACTCTCCGATTACGAAACCATTAAAAGATATTGCTGCAAAAATAGAAACAGTTGGTTTGTTATCCGATTCAAAACCACGTCTGTATCCGAAGACCGAAAAGATCTCTAAAATGGAACGTTTCACGGACGACATTTCTGACATAGCATCCAAATACGAGGATGAACATTTTACACAAAAACCTAAAATTCCATTGAAACCTACACGCCGAAAATTAATCACCTCTACTCCTGAAAAGAAAAAAGTAATTTCTACTCCAACTATACCATCATTCCAGGTACAAGAAGAGATATTTGAAGGTCAACCGGGTGAGGATATCGATGAAGAGTATTCAGATTCCAGCGATGATACTGCAGCCCTTATAACCTACGGAAAAGATCGAGTGGAACGATTTAAAGATGAATTGGAAGAACAATTGGCAAGTCCCGATGTACAAGCTGCATTGGATATGTTTGATCCTTTACCCAGAAGGTATATTGTTGGTTTGGCTAAGGATGTGGCAGATGAGTATGATCAAGTATACGGTGTTCGTCAGACTCCGGAAGGCTTTTACATAGGTGTTAGCCCTGTTGAATTTGACGACAAGGATATTCTCGTTGGAAAATTTAAATATGCGGGAACCACTGGATTATATGATTTATTATTTAAAAACAATCCTGGCAGATTTACAATTCAAGATGTGCGCAATTACAAAGATATCTTGCAACGTTCGAATGCAGCTTACATGAATTACATTCCAGAGGCAGGTTTGACCACGGAGGATGAAAGTCAAAAGTTTCAAGATATTATCAAACCTATCATGGAGGGTGACAAACCCAGGGTGCATTGGGCGAGGTACTGGCCGAATCCTAAGAAAAAAACCTTGGGTGGTACATTGCAGAAACAAGTTGTTCCTCACGCTCTTATCGAGTACGAGTACTGGGACGATCCCAATGAGCTGGTCAATAGATTGCGATTGTTAATGGCTTCTCAAGCTGCAGGTAATTCCGCACATGTCAACGAAATTACATCTATCATATCTGAACTAGCAGAGGCAAAGATTATACGTTAAATCATAAATATACATGCTTCATACTTTCTATTTTAAAACGTCAGCGACCATGAAGTAGGAAAGATGAGTTTAAACCGGTTCGGAAAGCACTCGTCCAGTATGGTAATCGATAAGTTTGGTAAGCATGTACATGGTCACAACATTGTTACTCATTTGAAGAAGCGTCGATATTTACGACCATCAATTATATTAACATTTAGCGGAGATGGAACTACAGATAAGGTTGATAATTATTTCATTATTCAAAATTTAGGATACGTTAAACAGTATGTTAACTATTTTTATGTTGGTGAAATTGTTTCTTCCCGATTTGAGGGAAACGTACAACTCATAATTGATGGGAAGCAATTCGATCCAAATGACTTAAATTATCTATCCTTCGGGAATAAAATAGTATGCAAGCCTACAGTAACGCCCACTTTATTGAAGCATCCATTTAGTGTTGAATTAGTCATTGAATTGTCCACAAAATGAGTAATATCAAGAGATCCCTTGTAAATGAGTTGCACGCGCCAGTACGGAAAAACTACAGACGCAGGCGTGTTGTTATAAAGGGTTTAAGGGACTTATTTCAAGCTGATTTGGTAGAGATGATTCCTTATTCAAAAGCTAATGGTAATTTTAAATATATATTAACCGTTATTAATGCATTTTCCAAGTACGGATGGGCTGTACCACTAAAAAACAAAACGGGTAAGGAAGTTACGCGGGCTATGGAAACGATTCTGTTAGACAAGCGAAACAATATACCGAAGAACCTACAGACAGATAACGGAACAGAATTTTATAACGCAAACTTTAAGAACCTTATGACACGCTATGGTATTAATCATTACAGCACATTTTCTAATTTAAAGAGTTCAATTGTCGAACGCTTCAATAGAACACTAAAGGAAAAGATGTGGAAAGAATTTAGTATGCAAGGTAATTATCGTTGGTTGGAAATACTACCTAAATTAATTCAGGATTATAACAACCGAGAGCACCGGACGATAGGAATGAAACCAAGCGAAGTAAACAGCAGAAATGCTTCAATTCTGTTGAAATCTGTTTACAATTACATAAAGACGGTCGACCCTATTAGAAAAAGATTTAAAGTCGGTGATTACGTACGAATAAGCAAGCATCGACACGCCTTCACCAAAAACTACACTCCAAATTGGTCTAACGAAGTATTTACTATACATACCGTTCGTAATACTAACCCCACAACATACCTTCTCAAAGATGCTTCCGGTGAAATTATTTCTGGCGGATTCTATAGAGAAGAATTACAAAACGTTAAGCATCCAGACGTTTACTTGGTGGAAAAAGTGCTAAGACGAAAAGGACAACAAGTGCTTGTTAAATGGTTGGGTTTGGGACCGTCTCATAATTCTTGGATCTCAAAAAGTAACGTTATTTAAGAAACAATAAAACAATTACTAATACACGTTAAATAATTTATTTACTATCTGAGATTACAGTATATGTATTATTTTGTATTGATTATTTATATTATATTTTTTAATTATCTATATTTTGTGTTGCATCATTCAATGACTTATGCCCCCAAGCCAATGTACTAGAACCATCCGGTAATATGTGCCGTTTATCATCACTACATGATAAAGCGATTTTGTTTTTTAATTCTGTGTACATTGTGTGATATTCCGATTTAAATACGTACATTTCCTTACGTATCAATCCACCACGTTCGACCACAGCTTTGTAATCGGTTACGCTCAAATGTTTATCAATAACATACTTTTTCACTCCTTTAGCCTTCTTTACGTTATCGTCGAGCAAAGTTATGCAATAAGCTTTGGCTCCTGTTCCAACAAATGAGGTGATACACCTATTTGGATATTCATCCTTCATTCTTCCCAATACCGGTACACCGCGGGGTATACCGTGTATATTGTCTAACGGATAATTCGACGTGTCAAAGACATCAATATTTTCTTTTATATCCTCATATACGTTTGGTGTAAATATTTCTAGAATCAACGAATCCGTATCGGTGTACAAGAGGTATACGTCGTTTCCATACTTTTCTTTTAAATAACCATAGAAGAAATCGTACATTACCGTTTTCGAAAGCTCTAATATGCAGAATCCTACGTACAGCGGTTTATTATAACGTACTTCTGCGAGATTCAGCTGAATTGCTACCAAATTATCATTGAATACTTTTGAAGATTTGAAATTTGGTTTAGCGATCAGAGCTTCTACGCCCGGTTTCCTATGGCGACATTCCCAGTGTGTAACTAATCTTATATCTACCCGCTTTTCTACATTTTCCATTGTTTTACCGAACATGTTGTTATTCATCGACTTGTAATGGTTTTTATCAAATTCATTTGTCGCTTTCGCACGTTTTTCAGAATTGAAATCAATATATTTCCGCATCCACTCTGATTGTTTAAATTCTAACGCCCTATGAACCTTTATTAACTTCAAACCAAACCGTACACATTGCTTTAAGTTCATGTAATGAATGATGTACCTTGATTTATTATATAAATTTGCTATTAACTTTGCATTTTTTGAGCCTGGAGGTACAATTCGTTCAGGACAAAATGGTAAATCGTTGTGTTCATCATGCAAATTTTCCGGATACTCTAAATCAACTTCAAACACGTAACCCTTTCCTGAATCTTCATTCATATTGTCAATATCTAGCCTACGGATCTCTTCATCTGACAGCCATCGAAATCCTCCGGTTGGAAGTTTTCTTCTCATCGCGTGCCCATACAAATTTGTAGCGTCAAGATATAAAATATAGGATGTTTCTCTATTGGGTAGAAATTCCGGCATAAACTTGTTATTTGCTTCAGCACTTCTCTTGCTGCACATACTCAAACCACCGCGAATACCCTTTTTAAAGAAATGCAACATATCTATATCGGTTAGCAATTCCAATTTTACCCTAGTCATGCGTAGTAAGGCATCAAAACCGAAACCCGGTGATGTGAAATAATGACACGGATCCAAACCATAGTTCTGAATCGATATGGTTCGAAAATTCTCAAATATATCCGCCAAAAGTAAAACATCCGACGTTAGATATATGTCACTATATTCTCCTAAAGTGTGACAATTAAACACTTTCCACGCTTTTTGTGCTCGACAGTAATTTTCTTCAGTTACTTCTTCATCGCATAATGTATTATAAAAACTTTTTTGATCTGGCAAACAGTTGAAGTTTAGCTTTTCGAATGAGTCTACAAAACAGTATGGAAATACTCCCTTTTGACGCACTAATCGAAACTGTTCTTCATTTTTAAAATGCTTTCTGATTTCGACACATTGATTATCTTCCAAAAATGATCCCAATTTTTCTAACGATGAAGCCATAAATCTATATGAATCGACAAATCTTAATTTCATCGACACTCTTCTTAGCTTTCCCTTGCTATCAACATAATCTCCTACGACAATTTTTTTTGAAAACGATATGTATTTCTCTTTACTTTGTGCTATAACTTCAACATCTTCCTCTTTTAACGCCATATCTTTTACGAACATGTGACAATCGTAATTTGAAAGATTATGAAAAAATATTGGTATGAAGTTTGGTAATTGGTAATTTATATTACACACACTATGTGCAGGCCCTCGATATAAGCCGGTGAGGTGGTCATGATCGTATACTTTGCTGCCAGTTTTTATCTCTTTCGAACAAATGTGACACGTATCTTCCATATGATGTATTAATTTTTCTAGATTTTCTAATGGTAACATTTCTTTTGGCTTGCTTAAATAGTTGTTGTATATACTTAAAACATCTTCCTCCAACTTGTTCATAAAAATTTGTGCTGCATTACGCCCTCGATATATTTCAAATTTCGATAACGAATCATCATAAGAACATTTAATATAGTATGCAAACGCATACGGCTCGTGTTCAAAACATTTTACGGAGTATGAATTCTCATTGTTCTTTTCTGTATTCTCGATACAGACGCTTGGTTTCTGTAACGATTCAAAGTCTGCATATACTACAAATGGTATTTTTAATTGTTTTTCAAAATTTTCAATTTGTAATACATTCTCCTGTTCTTGCTCTCCATATTTATTTATTTTAATACTTGTTGTTGGTAAAATTGCTCTTACCTTGCCGCAATCGTGCGTTTGATGTCGCTGAAGTTGACACTCTGTTGAAAAGAATATCAAACATCCCTCGCAAATAAATTTTTCATGACCATTTTTAGATGCTTGTGCTGACAGTAATCTGGATAAACTTTTTATCCAACAGTAATGGCTATTTCCAAGATCATCCGATATTAATAATAAATTTATATGTCTTTCTTCCTTTTGTCGACATATGTACATGGTGATTATATCATAATTCATAACTCCGTCTTTAAAATATTCATTTAAACCATAGACATTTATCGAAACTTTATTCTGCTTCTCAAACTCGGGTATGTCTCGTAATTTAACCGGAAATGTTATATTTGAATAGTCAAAGCCACAATTTTCATAATGAGGATACGAAGTTGTCCGCTGTGGTAAACCGTTCGGTTCACACACTGCTGATGTTAACGCCCAAGCAAAGCATGCATCATCAGCATTTTGGATATTTATTACAGCACGCTTAGCTTTTATATGGTACGGCAGATCCATGTAGCTCGAAGCTCTTGTGGGGTTATATTTGTTGAGATTAACCTCCATATACAGTATTTGTAATAGTGTCCACCCTGTATACAAATTGTTTTAATTAGTATTCTTCAAACCTTGCACCTTAGAGCGCTTACCTGAATCACGTTCTTGAAATTCCGACATTTTTGATGATATTTCATCGATGAAGTCATTATAAATTTTATACAAATCTGTCGCTAAAGATGCTACTTTATTTTTTGTATTAAACGATTTTATTTCCCAATCTTCTTTGGATTGCAAACAATACATTCCAAAACATTCTAGATTTAATTTAATGCTGCCATGAATATCGATAGCGCTTTGAATTAGATTTAAGATTTTTTCACGAATTCTATCCGAATATTCCTTCAAATCCACAAAATTTCCCGGTTCGTTTATTCTATAGCTTACTATTTTATCGCCAAATGCCCCAGCGATTCTCTCAACTCCATCGTCAATTATTACAAACGCATTGCGTTTATGCTCATTACTGCGCAAATGTGCAGAATAACATTGCTTATTTACGTACTTATCGCACGCATCACATTTTGCCATATTTGATTTAGATATTTCTTCAAGTTTGATTCTTTTACCAATGCATGATTGCCGCTGATGTCTCTTCAAGTTATCGGACCGGGTGAAACATTTTGCGCAATTATCACACACCAACATTTTGGACTTTATTCTTTTTCACTTCTCAACGAATAACTACGTCCCTGTGATACTTTACCACCGTTTATAAACCTTTCCACCTCCTCCCAATTCTTGCAGGAGTTTTATGCAGGAGGTTTTTTGTGAACATAATGAACCCAAATGATGCCAGGTAAATATGACTCATTCCTTTTCTTCGAGCAAAACAGCACTTCTTATCTGCATATATTTTTTTACATAAACTTGCTTGGGCAGTATTACTACCTGAATAAATTTATAAAAAACCCTACTCTTATTTAATAATTACGGCCGATTTAAAACCTTTTTGCAAGCAAGTTCGATATACACGATTTTCAATTAGTCGCTTAAACCCTCTCACATTATATCATCCAAATCAGGTAGGATGGGATAATCATTTTAATTAGTATATATTAGTAAATATTACAAGATTATTTTTCATTCTATCGGAAGACGACGAAGAGTAACCATCTACGAACATGTCTTAACACGTCAACAGACCGTTATTATTTTATTCTCTGGTTTCCCTATTTAAAGGTGTCACTTGGGGGGAGGTTGCAAATAATTAAAACTTAATTGGAAACTCCTCCCACATTACAACTTTTAAGGTTAGTAGGTTTGTAACAATTAGCCGATTCTAGAACCTCCTCCTCCTCCTCCAACAATTAGCCGATTCTACAACCTCCTCCAAAAATTAGTAGATACAACAACCTCCTCCTCCTCCTCCAACAATTAGCCGATTCTAGAACCTCCTCCTCGGACGCAGGTTCGAGGAGGAGGTTCTAGAATCGGCTAATCTATACTACTGGCACCCATTAAGATAGAAATTTCTAAAATGCGTCAAAATGCTCCGAGAACGCCAGATCGCACATATCTGACACCTTCTTGATTTTTGGACTTACGGTCACTAAGAAAGCGATTAAAAATATTATTAAGAGGTCTTGTGTAACTTTGGCACCCATTAAGATAGAAATTTCTAAAATGCGTCTAAATGCTCCGAGAACGCCAGATCGCACATATCTGACACCTTTTTGATTTTTGGACTTACGGTCACTAAGAAAGCGATTAAAAATATTATTAAGAGGTCTTGTGTAACTTTGGCACCCATTAAGATAGAAATTTCTAAAATGCTTCAAAATGCTCCGAGAACGCCAGATCGCACATATCTGGCACATTTTTGATTTTTGGACTTACGGTCACCAAGATAGCGATTAAAAATATTATTAAGAGGTCTTGTGTAACTTTGGCACCCATTAAGATAGAAACTTCTAAAATGCGTCAAAATGCTCCGAGAACGCCAGATCGCACATATCTGGCACCTTTTTGATTTTTGGACTTACGGTCACCTAGATAGCGATTAAAAATATTGTTAAGAGGTCTTGTGTAACTTTGGCACCCATTAAGACAGAAATTTCTAAAATGCGTCAAAATGCTCCGAGAACGCCAGATCGCACATACCTGACACCTTTTTGATTTTTGGACTTAGGGTAACCAAGATAGCGATTAAAAATATTATTAAGAGGTCTTGTGTAACTTTGGCACCCATTAAAATAGAAATTTCTAAAATGCGTCAAAATGCTCCGAGAACGCCAGATCGCACATATCTGACACCTTCTTGATTTTTGGACTTACGGTCACTAAGAAAGCGATTAAAAATATTATTAAGAGGTCTTGTGTAACTTTGGCAACCATTAAGACAGGAATTTCTAAAATGCGTCAAAATGCTCCGAGAACACCAGATCGCGCATATCTGGCACCTTTTTGATTTTTGGACTTACGGTCACCAAGATAGCGATTAAAAATATTATTAAGAGGTCTTGTGTAACTTTGGCACCCATTAAGATAGAAATTTCTAAAATGTGTCTAAATGCTCCGAGAACGCCAGATCGCACATATCTGACACCTTTTTGATTTTTGGACTCACGGTCACTAAGAAAGCGATTAAAAATATTATTAAGAGGTCTTGTGTAACTTTGGCACCCATTAAGATAGAAATTTCTAAAATGCGTCAAAATGCTCCGAGAACGCCAGATCGCACATATCTGGCACCTTTTTGATTTTTGGACTTACGGTCACCAAGATAGCGATTAAAAATATTATTAAGAGGTCTTGTGTAACTTTGGCACCCATTAACATAGAAATTTCTAAAATGCGTCTAAATGCTCCGAGAACGCCAGATCGCACATATCTGACACCTTTTTGATTTTTGGACTCACGGTCACTAAGAAAGCGATTAAAAATATTATTAAGAGGTCTTGTGTAACTTTGGCACCCATTAAGATAGAAATTTCTAAAATGCGTCAAAATGCTCCGAGAACGCCAGATCGCACATATCTGGCACCTTTTTGATTTTTGGACTTACGGTCACCAAGAAGCGATTAAAAATATTATTAAGAGGTCTTGTATAACTTTTTCACCCATTAAGATAGAAATTTCTAAAATGCGTCAAAATGCTCCGAGAACGCCAGATCGCACATATCTGAAACCTTTTTGATTTTTGGACTTACGGTCACCAAGATAGCGATTAAAAATATTATTAAGAGGTCTTATGTAACTTTGGCACCCATTAAGATAGATATTTCTAAAATGCGTCAAAATGCTCCGAGAACGCCAGATCGCACATATCTGGCACCTTTTTGATTTTTGGACTTACGGTCACCAAGATAGCGATTAAAAATGTTATTAAGAGGTCTTTTGTAACTTTTTCACCCATTAAGATAGAAATTTCTAAAATGCGTCAAAATGCTCCGACAACGCCAGATCGCACATATCAGGCACCTTTTTGATTTTTGGACTTACGGTCACCTAGATAGCGATTAAAAATATTATTAAGAGGTCTCGTGTAACTTTGGCACCCATTAAGATAGAAATTTCTAAAATGCGTCAAAATGCTCCGAGAACGCCAGATCGCACATATCAGGCACCTTTTTGATTTTTGGACTTACGGTCACCTAGATAGCGATTAAAAATATTATTAAGAGGTCTTGTGTAACTTTGGCACCCATTAAGATAGAAATTTCTAAAATGCGTCAAAATGCTCCGAGAACGCCAGATCGCACATACCTGACACCTTTTTGATTTTTGGACTTACGGTCACCAAGATAGCGATTAAAAATATTATTAAGAGGTCTTATGTAACTTTGGCACCCATTAAGATAGAAATTTCTAAAATGCGTCAAAATGCTCCGAGAACGCCAGATCGCACATATCTGGCACCTTTTTGATTTTTGGACTTACGGTCACCAAGATAGCGATTAAAAATATTATTAAGAGGTCTTGTGTAACTTTGGCACCCATTAAGATAGAAACTTCTAAAATGCGTCAAAATGCTCCGAGAACGCCAGATCGCACATATCTGGCACCTTTTTGATTTTTGGACTTACGGTCACCTAAATAGCGATTAAAAATATTGTTAAGAGGTCTTGTGTAACTTTGGCACCCATTAAGACAGAAATTTCTAAAATGCGTCAAAATGCTCCGAGAACGCCAGATCGCACATACCTGACACCTTTTTGATTTTTGGACTTAGGGTAACCAAGATAGCGATTAAAAATATTATTAAGAGGTCTTGTGTAACTTTGGCACCCATTAAAATAGAAATTTCTAAAATGCGTCAAAATGCTCCGAGAACGCCAGATCGCACATATCTGACACCTTCTTGATTTTTGGACTTACGGTCACTAAGAAAGCGATTAAAAATATTATTAAGAGGTCTTGTGTAACTTTGGCAACCATTAAGACAGGAATTTCTAAAATGCGTCAAAATGCTCCGAGAACACCAGATCGCGCATATCTGGCACCTTTTTGATTTTTGGACTTACGGTCACCAAGATAGCGATTAAAAATATTATTAAGAGGTCTTGTGTAACTTTGGCACCCATTAAGATGGAAATTTCTAAAATGCGTCTAAATGCTCCGAGAACGCCAGATCGCACATATCTGACACCTTTTTGATTTTTGGACTCACGGTCACTAAGAAAGCGATTAAAAATATTATTAAGAGGTCTTGTGTAACTTTGGCACCCATTAAGATAGAAATTTCTAAAATGCGTCAAAATGCTCCGAGAACGCCAGATCGCACATATCTGGCACCTTTTTGATTTTTGGACTTACGGTCACCAAGATAGCGATTAAAAATATTATTAAGAGGTCTTGTGTAACTTTGGCACCCATTAACATAGAAATTTCTAAAATGCGTCTAAATGCTCCGAGAACGCCAGATCGCACATATCTGACACCTTTTTGATTTTTGGACTCACGGTCACTAAGAAAGCGATTAAAAATATTATTAAGAGGTCTTGTGTAACTTTGGCACCCATTAAGATAGAAATTTCTAAAATGCGTCAAAATGCTCCGAGAACGCCAGATCGCACATATCTGGCACCTTTTTGATTTTTGGACTTACGGTCACCAAGAAGCGATTAAAAATATTATTAAGAGGTCTTGTATAACTTTTTCACCCATTAAGATAGAAATTTCTAAAATGCGTCAAAATGCTCCGAGAACGCCAGATCGCACATATCTGAAACCTTTTTGATTTTTGGACTTACGGTCACCAAGATAGCGATTAAAAATATTATTAAGAGGTCTTATGTAACTTTGGCACCCATTAAGATAGAAATTTCTAAAATGCGTCAAAATGCTCCGAGAACGCCAGATCGCACATATCTGGCACCTTTTTGATTTTTGGACTTACGGTCACCAAGATAGCGATTAAAAATGTTATTAAGAGGTCTTTTGTAACTTTTTCACCCATTAAGATAGAAATTTCTAAAATGCGTCAAAATGCTCCGAGAACGCCAGATCGCACATATCAGGCACCTTTTTGATTTTTGGACTTACGGTCACCTAGATAGCGATTAAAAATATTATTAAGAGGTCTCGTGTAACTTTGGCACCCATTAATATAGAAATTTCTAAAATGCGTCAAAATGCTCCGAGAACGCCAGATCGCACATATCAGGCACCTTTTTGATTTTTGGACTTACGGTCACCTAGATAGCGATTAAAAATATTATTAAGAGGCCTTGTGTAACTTTGGCACCCATTAAGATAGAAATTTCTAAAATGCGTCAAAATGCTCAGAGATCGCCAGATCGCACATACCTGACACTTTTTTGATTTTTGGACTTAGGGTCACCAAGATAGCGATTAAAAATATTATTAAGAGGTCTTGTGTAACTTTGGCACCCATTAAGATAGAAATTTCTAAAATGCGTCAAAATGCTCCGAGAACGCCAGATCGCACATATCTGGCACCTTTTTGATTTTTTGACTTACGGTCACCAAGATAGCGATTAAAAATATTATTAAGAGGTCTTGTGTAACTTTGGCACCAATTAAGATAGAAATTTCTAAAATGCGTCAAAATGCTCCGAGAACGCCAGATCGCATATATCAGGCACCTTTTTGATTTTTGGACTTACGGTCACCTAGATAGCGATTAAAAATATTATTAAGAGATCTTGTGTAACTTTGGCACCCATTAAGATAGAAATTTCTAAAATGCGTCAAAATGCTCCGAGAACGCCAGATCGCACATACCTGACACCTTTTTGATTTTTGGACTTACGGTCACCAAGATAGCGATTAAAAATATTATTAAGAGGTCTTATGTAACTTTGGCACCCATTAAGATAGAAATTTCTAAAATGCGTCAAAATGCTCCGAGAACGCCAGATCGCACATATCTGGCACCTTTTTGATTTTTGGACTTACGGTCACCAAGATAGCGATTAAAAATATTATTAAGAGGTCTTGTGTAACTTTGGCACCCATTAAGATAGAAACTTCTAAAATGCGTCAAAATGCTCCGAGAACGCCAGATCGCACATATCTGGCACCTTTTTGATTTTTGGACTTACGGTCACCTAGATAGCGATTAAAAATATTGTTAAGAGGTCTTGTGTAACTTTGGCACCCATTAAGACAGAAATTTCTAAAATGCGTCAAAATGCTCCGAGAACGCCAGATCGCACATACCTGACACCTTTTTGATTTTTGGACTTAGGGTAACCAAGATAGCGATTAAAAATATTATTAAGAGGTCTTGTGTAACTTTGGCACCCATTAAAATAGAAATTTCTAAAATGCGTCAAAATGCTCCGAGAACGCCAGATCGCACATATCTGACACCTTCTTGATTTTTGGACTTACGGTCACTAAGAAAGCGATTAAAAATATTATTAAGAGGTCTTGTGTAACTTTGGCAACCATTAAGACAGGAATTTCTAAAATGCGTCAAAATGCTCCGAGAACACCAGATCGCGCATATCTGGCACCTTTTTGATTTTTGGACTTACGGTCACCAAGATAGCGATTAAAAATATTATTAAGAGGTCTTGTGTAACTTTGGCACCCATTAAGATAGAAATTTCTAAAATGCGTCTAAATGCTCCGAGAACGCCAGATCGCACATATCTGACACCTTTTTGATTTTTGGACTCACGGTCACTAAGAAAGCGATTAAAAATATTATTAAGAGGTCTTGTGTAACTTTGGCACCCATTAAGATAGAAATTTCTAAAATGCGTCAAAATGCTCCGAGAACGCCAGATCGCACATATCTGGCACCTTTTTGATTTTTGGACTTACGGTCACCAAGATAGCGATTAAAAATATTATTAAGAGGTCTTGTGTAACTTTGGCAACCATTAACATAGAAATTTCTAAAATGCGTCTAAATGCTCCGAGAACGCCAGATCGCACATATCTGACACCTTTTTGATTTTTGGACTCACGGTCACTAAGAAAGCGATTAAAAATATTATTAAGAGGTCTTGTGTAACTTTGGCACCCATTAAGATAGAAATTTCTAAAATGCGTCAAAATGCTCCGAGAACGCCAGATCGCACATATCTGGCACCTTTTTGATTTTTGGACTTACGGTCACCAAGAAGCGATTAAAAATATTATTAAGAGGTCTTGTATAACTTTTTCACCCATTAAGATAGAAATTTCTAAAATGCGTCAAAATGCTCCGAGAACGCCAGATCGCACATATCTGAAACCTTTTTGATTTTTGGACTTACGGTCACCAAGATAGCGATTAAAAATATTATTAAGAGGTCTTATGTAACTTTGGCACCCATTAAGATAGAAATTTCTAAAATGCGTCAAAATGCTCCGAGAACGCCAGATCGCACATATCTGGCACCTTTTTGATTTTTGGACTTACGGTCACCAAGATAGCGATTAAAAATGTTATTAAGAGGTCTTTTGTAACTTTTTCACCCATTAAGATAGAAATTTCTAAAATGCGTCAAAATGCTCCGAGAACGCCAGATCGCACATATCAGGCACCTTTTTGATTTTTGGACTTACGGTCACCTAGATAGCGATTAAAAATATTATTAAGAGGTCTCGTGTAACTTTGGCACCCATTAAGATAGAAATTTCTAAAATGCGTCAAAATGCTCCGAGAACGCCAGATCGCACATATCAGGCACCTTTTTGATTTTTGGACTTACGGTCACCTAGATAGCGATTAAAAATATTATTAAGAGGTCTTGTGTAACTTTGGCACCCATTAAGATAGAAATTTCTAAAATGCGTCAAAATGCTCAGAGATCGCCAGATCGCACATACCTGACACTTTTTTGATTTTTGGACTTAGGGTCACCAAGATAGCGATTAAAAATATTATTAAGAGGTCTTGTGTAACTTTGGCACCCATTAAGATAGAAATTTCTAAAATGCGTCAAAATGCTCCGAGAACGCCAGATCGCACATATCTGGCACCTTTTTGATTTTTTGACTTACGGTCACCAAGATAGCGATTAAAAATATTATTAAGAGGTCTTGTGTAACTTTGGCACCAATTAAGATAGAAATTTCTAAAATGCGTCAAAATGCTCCGAGAACGCCAGATCGCATATATCAGGCACCTTTTTGGTTTTTGGGACTTACGGTCACCTAGATAACGATTAAAAATATTATTAAGAGATCTTGTGTAACTTTGGCACCCATTAAGATAGAAATTTCTAAAATGCGTCAAAATGCTCCGAGAACGCCAGATCGCACATACCTGACACCTTTTTGATTTTTGGACTTACGGTCACCAAGATAGCGATTAAAAATATTATTAAGAGGTCTTGTGTAACTTTGGCATCCATTAAGATAGAAATTTCTAAAATGCGTCAAAATGCTCCGAGAACGCCAGATCGCACATATCTGGCACCTTTTTGATTTTTGGACTTACGGTCACCAAGATAGCGATTAAAAATGTTATTAAGAGGTCTTGTGTAACTTTGGCACCCATTAAGATAGAAATTTCTAAAATGCGTCAAAATGCTCCGAGAACGCCAGATCCCACATATCTGGCACATTTTTGATTTTTTGACTTACGGTCACCAAGATAGCGATTAAAAATATTATTAAGAGGTCTTGTGTAACCTAGGCACCCATTAAGATAGAAATTTCTAAAATGCGTCAAAATGCTCCGAGAACGCCAGATCGCACATATCTGGCACCTTTTTGATTTTTGGACTTACGGTCACCAAGATAGCGATTAAAAATATTATTAAGAGGTCTTGTGTAACTTTGGCATCCATTAAGATAGAAATTTCTAAAATGCGTCAAAATGCTCCGAGAACGCCAGATCGCACATATCAGGCACCTTTTTGATTTTTGGACTTACGGTCACCTAGATAGCGATTAAAAATATTATTAAGAAGTCTTGTGTAACTTTGGCACCCATCAAGATAGAAATTTCTAAAATGCGTCAAAATGCTCCGAGACCGCCAGATCGCACCTATCTGGCACCTTTTTGATTTTTGGACTTACGGTCACCAAGATAGCGATTAAAAATATTATTAAGAGGTCTTATGTAACTTTGGCACCCATTAAGATAGAAATTTCTAAAATGCGTCAAAATGCTCCGAGAACGCCAGATCGCACATATCTGGCACCTTTTTGATTTTTGGACTTACGGTCACCAAGATAGCGATTAAAAATGTTATTAAGATGTCTTTTGTAACTTTGGCACCCATTAAGATAGAAATTTCTAAAATGCGTCAAAATGCTCCGAGAACGCCAGATCGCACATATCAGGCACCTTTTTGATTTTTGGACTTACGGTCACCAAGATAGCGATTAAAAATGTTATTAAGAGGTCTTGTGTAACTTTGGCACCCATTAAGATAGAAATTTCTAAAATGCGTCAAAATGCTCCGAGAACGCCAGATCCCACATATCTGGCACATTTTTGATTTTTTGACTTACGGTCACCAAGATAGCGATTAAAAATATTATTAAGAGGTCTTGTGTAACCTAGGCACCCATTAAGATAGAAATTTCTAAAATGCGTCAAAATGCTCCGAGAACGCCAGATCGCACATATCTGGCACCTTTTTGATTTTTGGACTTACGGTCACCAAGATAGCGATTAAAAATATTATTAAGAGGTCTTGTGTAACTTTGGCATCCATTAAGATAGAAATTTCTAAAATGCGTCAAAATGCTCCGAGAACGCCAGATCGCACATATCAGGCACCTTTTTGATTTTTGGACTTACGGTCACCTAGATAGCGATTAAAAATATTATTAAGAAGTCTTGTGTAACTTTGGCACCCATCAAGATAGAAATTTCTAAAATGCGTCAAAATGCTCCGAGACCGCCAGATCGCACCTATCTGGCACCTTTTTGATTTTTGGACTTACGGTCACCAAGATAGCGATTAAAAATATTATTAAGAGGTCTTATGTAACTTTGGCACCCATTAAGATAGAAATTTCTAAAATGCGTCAAAATGCTCCGAGAACGCCAGATCGCACATATCTGGCACCTTTTTGATTTTTGGACTTACGGTCACCAAGATAGCGATTAAAAATGTTATTAAGATGTCTTTTGTAACTTTGGCACCCATTAAGATAGAAATTTCTAAAATGCGTCAAAATGCTCCGAGAACGCCAGATCGCACATATCAGGCACCTTTTTGATTTTTGGACTTACGGTCACCTAGATAGCGATTAAAAATATTATTAAGAGATCTTGTGTAACTTTGGCACCCATTAAGATAGAAATTTCTAAAATGCGTCAAAATGCTCCGAGAACGCCAGGTCGCACATACCTGACACCTTTTTGATTTTTGGACTTTGGGTCACCAAGATAGCGATTAAAGATATTATTAAGAGGTCTTGTGTAACTTTGGCACCCATTAAGATAGAAATTTCTAAAATGCGTCAAAATGCTCCGAGAACGCCAGATCGCACATAACTGACACCTTTTTGATTTTTGGACTTTGGGTCACCAAGATAGCGATTAAAGATATTATTAAGAGGTCTTGTGTAACTTTGGCACCCATTAAGATAGAAATTTCTAAAATGCGTCAAAATGCTCCGAGAACGCCAGATCGCACATACCTGACACCTTTTTGATTTTTGGACTTACGGTCACCAAGATAGCGATTAAAAATATTATTAAGAGGTCTTATGTAACTTTGGCACCCATTAAGATAGAAATTTCTAAAATGCGTCAAAATGCTCCGAGAACGCCAGATCGCACATATATGGCACCTTTTTGATTTTTGGACTTACGGTCACCAAGATAGCGATTAAAAATGTTATTAAGAGGTCTTGTGTAACTTTGGCACCCATTAAGATAGAAATTTCTAAAATGCGTCAAAATGCTCCGAGAACGCCAGATCGCACATATCAGGCACCTTTTTGATTTTTGGACTTACGGTCACCTAGATAGCGATTAAAAATATTATTAAGAGGTCTTGTGTAACTTTGGCACCCATTAAGATAGAAATTTCTAAAATGCGTCAAAATGCTCCGAGAACGCCAGATCGCACATACCTGACACCTTTTTGATTTTTGGACTTAGGGTCACCAAGATAGCGATTAAAAATATTATTAAGAGGTCTTGTGTAACTTTGGCACCCATTAAGATAGAAATTTCTAAAATGCGTCAAAATGCTCCGAGAACGCCAGATCGCACATATCTGGCACATTTTTGATTTTTGGACTTAAGGTCACCAAGATAGCGATTAAAAATATTATTAAGAGGTCTTGTGTAACTTTGGCACCCATTAAAATAGAAATTTCTAAAATGCGTCAAAATGCTCCGAGAACGCCAGATCGCACATAACTGACACCTTTTTGATTTTTGGACTTAGGGTCACCAAGATAGCGATTAAAGATATTATTAAGAGGTCTTATGTAACTTTGGCAACCATTAAGATAGAAATTTCTAAAATGCGTCAAAATGCTCCGAGAACGCCAGATCGCACATATCTGGCACCTTTTTGATTTTTTGACTTACGGTCACCAAGATAGCGATTAAAAATATTATTAAGAGGTCTTGTGTAACTTTGGCACCCATTAAGATAGAAATTTCTAAAATGCGTCAAAATGCTCCGAGAACGCCAGATCGCACATATCTGGCACCTTTTTGATTTTTTGACTTACGGTCACCAAGATAGCGATTAAAAATATTATTAAGAGGTCTTGTGTAACTTTGGCACCCATTAAGATAGAAACTTCTAAAATGCGTCAAAATGCTCCGAGAACGCCAGATCGCACATATCTGGCACCTTTTTGATTTTTGGACTTACGGGGTCACCTAGATAGCGATTAAAAATATTGTTAAGAGGTCTTGTGTAACTTTGGCACCCATTAAGACAGAAATTTCTAAAATGCGTCAAAATGCTCCGAGAACGCCAGATCGCACATACCTGACACCTTTTTGATTTTTGGACTTAGGGTCACCAAGATAGCGATTAAAAATATTATTAAGAGGTCTTGTGTAACTTTGGCACCCATTAAAATAGAAATTTCTAAAATGCGTCAAAATGCTACGAGAACGCCAGATCGCACATATCTGACACCTTCTGGATTTTTGGACTTACGGTCACTAAGAAAGCGATTAAAAATATTATTAAGAGGTCTTGTGTAACTTTAGCAACCATTAAGACAGGAATTTCTAAAATGCGTCAAAACGCTCCGAGAACACCAGATCGCGCATATCTGGCACCTTTTTGATTTTTGGACTTACGGTCACCAAGATAGCGATTAAAAATATTATTAAGAGGTCTTGTGTAACTTTGGCACCCATTAAGATAGAAATTTCTAAAATGCGTCTAAATGCTCCGAGAACGCCAGATCGCACATATCTGACACCTTTTTGATTTTTGGACTCACGGTCACTAAGAAAGCGATTAAAAATATTATTAAGAGGTCTTGTGTAACTTTGGCACCCATTAAGATAGAAATTTCTAAAATGCGTCAAAATGCTCCGAGAACGCCAGATCGCACATATCTGGCACCTTTTTGATTTTTGGACTTACGGTCACCAAGATAGCGATTAAAAATATTATTAAGAGGTCTTGTGTAACTTTGGCACCCATTAAAACAGAAATTTCTAAAATGCGTCAAAATGCTCCGAGAACGCCAGATCGCACATATCTGGCAACTTTTTGATTTTTGGACTTACGGTCACCAAGATAGCGATTAAAAATGTTATTAAGAGGTCTTTTGTAACTTTGGCACCCATTAAGATAGAAATTTCTAAAATGCGTCAAAATGCTCCGAGAACGCCAGATCGCACATATCAGGCACCTTTTTGATTTTTGGACTTACGGTCACCTAGATAGCGATTAAAAATATTATTAAGAGGTCTTGTGTAACTTTGGCACCCATTAAGATAGAAATTTCTAAAATGCGTCAAAATGCTTAGAGATCGCCAGATCGCACATACCTGACACCTTTTTGATTTTTGGACTTAGGGTCACCAAGATAGCGATTAAAAATATTATTAAGAGGTCTTGTGTAACTTTGGCACCCATTAAGATAGAAATTTCTAAAATGCGTCAAAATGCTCCGAGAACGCCAGATCGCACATATCTGGCACCTTTTTGATTTTTTGACTTACGGTCACCAAGATAGCGATTAAAAATATTATTAAGAGGTCTTGTGTAACTTTGGCACCAATTAAGATAGAAATTTCTAAAATGCGTCAAAATGCTCCGAGAACGCCAGATCGCATATATCAGGCACCTTTTTGATTTTTGGACTTACGGTCACCTAGATAGCGATTAAAAATATTATTAAGAGATCTTGTGTAACTTTGGCACCCATTAAGATAGAAATTTCTAAAATGCGTCAAAATGCTCCGAGAACGCCAGATCGCACATACCTGACACCTTTTTGATTTTTGGACTTACGGTCACCAAGATAGCGATTAAAAATATTATTAAGAGGTCTTATGTAACTTTGGCACCCATTAAGATAGAAATTTCTAAAATGCGTCAAAATGCTCCGAGAACGCCAGATCGCACATATCTGGCACCTTTTTGATTTTTGGACTTACGGTCACCAAGATAGCGATTAAAAATGTTATTAAGAGGTCTTGTGTAACTTTGGCACCCATTAAGATAGAAATTTCTAAAATGCGTCAAAATGCTCCGAGAACGCCAGATCCCACATATCTGGCACCTTTTTGATTTTTTGACTTACGGTCACCAAGATAGCGATTAAAAATATTATTAAGAGGTCTTGTGTAACTTTGGCACCCATTAAGATAGAAATTTCTAAAATGCGTCAAAATGCTCCGAGAACGCCAGATCGCACATATCTGGCACCTTTTTGATTTTTGGACTTACGGTCACCAAGATAGCGATTAAAAATATTATTAAGAGGTCTTGTCTAACTTTGGCACCCATTAAGATAGAAATTTCTAAAATGCGTCAAAATGCTCCGAGAACGCCAGATCGAACCTATCTGGCACCTTTATGATTTTTGGACTTATGGTCACCAAGATAGCGATTAAAAATATTATTAATAGGTCTTATGTAACTTTGGCACCCATTAAGATAGAAATTTCTAAAATGCGTGAAAATGCTCCGAGAACGCCAGATCGCACATATCTGGCACCTTTTTGATTTTTGGACTTACGGTCACCAAGATAGCGATTAAAAATATTATTAAGAGGTCTTGTCTAACTTTGGCACCCATTAAGATAGAAATTTCTAAAATGCGTCAAAATGCTCCGAGAACGCCAGATCGAACCTATCTGCCACCTTTTTGATTTTTGGACTTACGGTCACCAAGATAGCGATTAAAAATATTATTAAGAGGTCTTGTGTAACTTTGGCACCCATTAAGATAGAAGTTTCTAAAATGCGTCAAAATGCTCCGAGAACGCCAGTTCGCACATATCTGGCACCTTTTTGATTTTTGGACTTACGGTCACCAAGAAGCGATTAAAAATATTATTAAGAGGTCTTGTATAACTTTTTCACCCATTAAGATAGAAATTTCTAAAATGCGTCAAAATGCTCCGAGAACGCCAGATCGCAAATATCTGAAACCTTTTTGATTTTTGGACTTACGGTCACCAAGATAGCGATTAAAAATATTATTAAGAGGTCTTATGTAACTTTGGCACCCATTAAGATAGAAATTTCTAAAATGCGTCAAAATGCTCCGAGAACGCCAGATCGCACATATCTGGCACCTTTTTGATTTTTGGACTTACGGTCACCAAGATAGCGATTAAAAATGTTATTAAGAGGTCTTTTGTAACTTTGGCACCCATTAAGATAGAAATTTCTAAAATGCGTCAAAATGCTCCGAGAACGCCAGATCGCACATATCAGGCACCTTTTTGATTTTTGGACTTACGGTCACCTAGATAGCGATTAAAAATATTATTAAGAGGTCTCGTGTAACTTTGGCACCCATTAAGATAGAAATTTCTAAAATGCGTCAAAATGCTCCGAGAACGCCAGATCGCACATATCAGGCACCTTTTTGATTTTTGGACTTACGGTCACCTAGATAGCGATTAAAAATATTATTAAGAGGTCTTGTGTAACTTTGGCACCCATTAAGATAGAAATTTCTAAAATGCGTCAAAATGCTTAGAGATCGCCAGATCGCACATACCTGACACCTTTTTGATTTTTGGACTTAGGGTCACCAAGATAGCGATTAAAAATATTATTAAGAGGTCTTGTGTAACTTTGGCACCCATTAAGATAGAAATTTCTAAAATGCGTCAAAATGCTCCGAGAACGCCAGATCGCAAATATCTGGCACCTTTTTGATTTTTTGACTTACGGTCACCAAGATAGCGATTAAAAATATTATTAAGAGGTCTTGTGTAACTTTGGCACCAATTAAGATAGAAATTTCTAAAATGCGTCAAAATGCTCCGAGAACGCCAGATCGCATATATCAGGCACCTTTTTGATTTTTGGACTTACGGTCACCAAGATAGCGATTAAAAATATTATTAAGAGGTCTTATGTAACTTTGGCACCCATTAAGATAGAAATTTCTAAAATGCGTCAAAATGCTCCGAGAACGCCAGATCGCACATATCTGGCACCTTTTTGATTTTTGGACTTACGGTCACCAAGATAGCGATTAAAAATGTTATTAAGAGGTCTTGTGTAACTTTGGCACCCATTAAGATAGAAATTTCTAAAATGCGTCAAAATGCTCCGAGAACGCCAGATCCCACATATCTGGCACCTTTTTGATTTTTTGACTTACGGTCACCAAGATAGCGATTAAAAATATTATTAAGAGGTCTTGTGTAACTTTGGCACCCATTAAGATAGAAATTTCTAAAATGCGTCAAAATGCTCCGAGAACGCCAGATCGCACATATCTGGCACCTTTTTGATTTTTGGACTTACGGTCATCAAGATAGCGATTAAAAATATTATTAAGAGGTCTTGTGTAACTTTGGCACCCATTAAGATAGAAATTTCTAAAATGCGTCAAAATGCTCCGAGAACGCCAGATCGCACCTATCTGGCACCTTTATGATTTTTGGACTTATGGTCACCAAGATAGCGATTAAAAATATTATTAATAGGTCTTATGTAACTTTGGCACCCATTAAGATAGAAATTTCTAAAATGCGTCAAAATGCTCCGAGAACGCCAGATCGCACATATCTGGCACCTTTTTGATTTTTGGACTTACGGTCACCAAGATAGCGATTAAAAATGTTATTAAGATGTCTTTTGTAACTTTGGCACCCATTAAGATAGAAATTTCTAAAATGCGTCAAAATGCTCCGAGAACGCCAAATCGCACATATCAGGCACCTTTTTGATTTTTGGACTTACGGTCACCTAGATAGCGATTAAAAATATTATTAAGAGATCTTGTGTAACTTTGGCACCCATTAAGATAGAAATTTCTAAAATGAGTCAAAATGCTCCGAGAACGCCAGATCGCACACACCTGACACCTTTTTGATTTTTGGACTTTGGGTCACCAAGATAGCGATTAAAGATATTATTAAGAGGTCTTGTGTAACTTTGGCACCCATTAAGATAGAAATTTCTAAAATGCGTCAAAATGCTCCGAGAACGCCAGATCGCACATAACTGACACCTCTTTGATTTTTGGACTTTGTGTCACCAAGATAGCGATTAAAGATATTATTAAGAGGTCTTGTGTAACTTTGGCACCCATTAAGATAGAAATTTCTAAAATGCGTCTAAATGCTCCGAGAACGCCAGATCGCACATACCTGACACCTTTTTGATTTTTGGACTTACGGTCACCAAGATAGCGATTAAAAATGTTATTAAGAGGTCTTGTGTAACTTTGGCACCCATTAAGATAGAAATTTCTAAAATGCGTCAAAATGCTCCGAGAACGCCAGATCGCACATATCAGGCACCTTTTTGATTTTTGGACTTACGGTCACCTAGATAGCGATTAAAAATATTATTAAGAGGTCTTGTGTAACTTTGGCACCCATTAAGATAGAAATTTCTAAAATGCGTCAAAATGCTCCGAGAACGCCAGATCGCACATACCTGACACCTTTTTGATTTTTGGACTTAGGGTCACCAAGATAGCGATTAAAAATATTATTAAGAGGTCTTGTGTAACTTTGGCACCCATTAAGATAGAAATTTCTAAAATGCGTCAAAATGCTCCGAGAACGCCAGATCGCACATATCTGGCACATTTTTGATTTTTGGACTTAAGGTCACCAAGATAGCGATTAAAAATATTATTAAGAGGTCTTGTGTAACTTTGGCACCCATTAAGATAGAAATTTCTAAAATGCGTCAAAATGCTCCGAGAACGCCAGATCGCACATATCTGGCACCTTTTTGATTTTTTGACTTACGGTCACCAAGATAGCGATTAAAAATATTATTAAGAGGTCTTGTGTAACTTTGGCACCCATTAAGATAGAAATTTCTAAAATGCGTCAAAATGCTCCGAGAACGCCAGATCGCACATATCTGGCACCTTTTTGATTTTTTGACTTACGGTCACCAAGATAGCGATTAAAAATATTATTAAGAGGTCTTGTGTAACTTTGGCACCAATTAAGATAGAAATTTCGAAAATGCGTCAAAATGCTCCGAGAACGCCAGATCGCATATATCAGGCACCTTTTTGATTTTTGGACTTACGGTCACCTAGATAGCGATTAAAAATATTATTAAGAGATCTTGTGTAACTTTGGCACCCATTAAGATAGAAATTTCTAAAATGCGTCAAAATGCTCCGAGAACGCCAGATCGCACATACCTGACACCTTTTTGATTTTTGGACTTACGGTCACCAAGATAGCGATTAAAAATATTATTAAGAGGTCTTACGTAACTTTGGCACCCATTAAGATAGAAATTTCTAAAATGCGTCAAAATGCTCCGAGAACGCCAGATCGCATATATCTGGCACCTTTTTGATTTTTGGACTTACGGTCACCAAGATAGCGATTAAAAATGGTATTAAGAGGTCTTGTGTAACTTTGGCACCCATTAAGATAGAAATTTCTAAAATGCGTCAAAATGCTCCGAGAACGCCAGATCCCACATATCTGGCACCTTTTTGATTTTTTGACTTACGGTCACCTAGATAGCGATTAAAAATATTATTAAGAGATCTTGTGTAACTTTGGCACCCATTAAGATAGAAATTTCTAAAATGCGTCAAAATGCTCCGAGAACGCCAGATCGCACATACCTGACACCGTTTTGATTTTTGGACTTACGGTCACCAAGATAGCGATTAAAAATATTATTAGGAGGTCTTATGTAACTTTGGCACCCATTAAGATAGAAATTTCTAAAATGCGTCAAAATGCTCCGAGAACGCCAGATCGCACATATCAGGCACCTTTTTGATTTTTGGACTTACGGTCACCTAGATAGCGATTAAAAATATTATTAAGAGGTCTTTTGTAACTTTGGCACCCATTAAGATAGAAATTTCTAAAATGCGTCAAAATGCTCCGAGAACGCCAGATCGCACATATCTGGCACCTTTTTGATTTTTGGACTTACGGTCACCAAGATAGCGATTAAAAATATTATTAAGAGGTCTTGTGTAACTTTGGCATCCATTAAGATAGAAATTTCTAAAATGCGTCAAAATGCTCCGAGAACGCCAGATCGCACATATCAGGCACCTTTTTGATTTTTGGACTTACGGTCACCTAGATAGCGATTAAAAATATTATTAAGAGGTCTTGTGTAACTTTGGCACCCATTAAGATAGAAATTTCTAAAATGCGTCAAAATGCTCCGAGAACGCCAGATCGCACATATCTGGCACCTTTTTGATTTTTGGACTTACGGTCACCAAGATAGCGATTGAAAATGTTATTAAGAGGTCTTTTGTAACTTTGGCACCCATTAAGATAGAAATTTCTAAAATGCGTCAAAGTGCTCCGAGAACGCCAGATCGCACATATCAGGCACCTTTTTGATTTTTGGACTTACGGTCACCTAGATAGCGATTAAAAATATTATTAAGAGGTCTTGTGTAACTTTGGCACCCATTAAGATGGAAATTTCTAAAATGCGTCAAAATGCTCCGAGAACGCCAGATCGCACATATCAGGCACCTTTTTGATTTTTGGACTTACGGTTGTATTGACCCCATTTGGGTTTCCAGGTTGTTGATATTAAAACACTTGTTACTATCATATATATATATATTAGTTTATTCTAATTGTTGTTACATGTTAATGGTTTTACTAATACTATCTGGCTACGAATGCTCTCGCTTAGAATTATTGGTTGCTTATGTATTTCATTTGCGCCAATAATTCTATTGCTCAGCGTTATTGTAGCGTCGCGTCGATTTCCACTGTGCAACTTAACACTTCCGCTGGCTAGGTGCATTGGACTTTATTTAACCTTTGTTATTTAATAAAAACTGTTTAATTTACAATTTATGTAACAATAATAATTTACGTAATTTGAATATAACATATGTCCATCACACCTCCCATGGGGAAAGAAAAAAAATGTGTACATAGTGCAAATTTTTTTTTTTTTTTTTTTTTACCCTTGATACAATTTTACTCTATCTTTATGAACTTCTACAACTTACGATCTACTTTAATAACTATATTTGGATTCTTAACATCTACCACTTTATATGGTCCCTTAAATATAGAGTCCATTTTACTACCACTTTCATTTTTTAATAATATCTTATCTCCTATTACATAATTTTCTATTTTACATCTTTCATCATATTTCGTTTTACGTTTAATTTTTGATTCCAGCAAGTTATTTTTTGCGTCATTCCACGCCGTTTGAAGTCTAAACTTAAGTTCTTTGGGATAATCATCAAAATTATACAAAGGATCAATGGTACTTGTTAAATTTGATGGTAGATGGCACGGTTTCCCATAAACTAATTCATGCGGGGTATATTTTGTTTCAATATGGACAGTGTTGTTATAGGAAAAACACCAATATGGAACCCAAGAGCTCCATGCATTTGGAAATTTGGAAGTATAAATACGTAAAAATGTACCTAATGATTTATGAGAATTTTCTAAAGCTCCGAGGGTTTGGTGATGATAAGCTGTAGATTTTAAAGTTTTTATTCTTAATAATTTACGTTTCCTGAAAAATGGAAGCTAAAAACTCTGTCCCTTGATCTGTAACTACTTCATGTGGTATACCGTATCGCAATATAAAATTGTTTACAAATACTCTAGCAACCGTGTCTGCTTCTTTATTTGGAATCGGATATGCTTCAACAAATTTCGTTAATTCACATTGTAATGTAAAAATGTAGCGGTTGTTTTCAAGATCGTTATCAATTGGGCCCACTAGATCTAAGAAAACTTTTTGCATTGCTGTACTAGCAGTGGTGGTAACTGTCAATGGTTCTTTGTGCACTTTTGAATGTTTGAATCTCTGACAATCATCACACCTTCCTATGAACTCCTCTACACTTTTTCGCATTCCTGCCCAAAAATAATATTTTTTTTTATTATTATATGTTCTTTTTACACCAGTATGACCGCCAGTTGGTAATAAATGAAAATCATTTAGTACTAGTTGTTGAACTTCTCTATCAATTATATGTTGATTTTTACTGATAACAGTTATTTTTAATTTACTCTTTTTTATTTCATTCTTAAACTTCGACAAATCATTTAATAACGTTGCGCAATTATTAGATTTTATTATTATTAGTTCCGGAATATTATATTCTTTACATATTATAATTAGGTCTCTCAACGACATATCCAATATTGACGTTGATCGAGTTGCCTGTTTTATATAAATTATATTTTTAGTTTTATCATATATGACATTATTTAAAACATACATATTTTTGTCGAGTTTTTTAACATCTTTTGTTGATATTACCTTGAGTTCTACTATGTCTTTATCCACAGAAGGTTTCAATAATTCCACAACACCAGGGTGATCAAGCCTGTTGTCAATATGGACTTTATTAAAATCAGCTGCAGATCGATTGTGTATTTTAAGTTGTTGAGCTCGAGTTACTGCGAATACTTTTGAACTTACGTTATCATTTAGCTCTTTCAATTCACTTGATTCAATGCTAATTCTAGACAATGCATCAGCTGTTACGTTAGTTTTGCCAGTTACATAACTTATTACAAAATCATATTCTTCTAGAGTTAACCTAAATTTAGTTAATCTGCTTGAAGGATTTTTCATACCAAATAAATATAATAACGGTTTATGGTCTGTGAGAATTTGAAACTTTCTACCAAATAAGTACGGTCTAAACTTTTTAACTGCCCAACAGATACCTAACAACTCTTTCTCAATCGTACAATAATTTCTTTCTGCCCTATTCAATGTACGACTCGCGTACGCTACAGGTTTATCATTTTTGTTAGAAAGCACTGCACCTAAAGCAAATCCCGACGCGTCTGTTCTTAAAATGAATTGATTTTTGTCTGAAAAATCAGGATACTGCAGGATTGGAGGTTTCACTAAAACTCGTTTTAACGTTTCAAATGATTTTTGACATTGTTCACTCCATATAAATTTAACTCCTTTTTTTGATAATTGATTTAGTGGTGTTGCTATATCTGCAAAATTTTTGATAAATTTACGGTAATAGTTTGCAAACGCAACAAATCTTTTAGTTTCATTAGCATCTTTGGGTGTGGGATAATTTAACATAATATTGACTTTTTCTGGATCGGGAAGAATTCCTTCAGATGATATATTATGACCCAAGTACAAAATTTGTTTCTTTAAAAATTCGCATTTGTTAGGATTTAGTTTTAAATTTACTTTCCTTAATCTATTCATAACTTTAACTAAATTTTTATTGTGTTGATTTAAGCTACTACCAAAAACAATTAAGTCATCTAAATAAACGAAACAACTTTCATAATTTAATCCTGACATTGCTAACGTCATTGCTCTAGAAAAAGCATTTGGGCTTATTTTTAATCCCATAGGTAACCTTGTTGATTGGTATTGTCCATTATCTGTAGTAAAAGCAGTGTACGGTCGTGATTTTGGATCTAGTTCGACCTGATAGTAACCCTGTGACAAATCTAAGTGAGAAAAGTATATCGCTCCTGACAATGAATCTAAGATTTCATCTATACATGGTAACGGAAACTTATCATCCCTAATCTGTCTGTTTAAAAGTCTATAATCAATTACTATACGCCACTTTTTATTTCCATTTAAATCCGGCACAATTAATAATGGTGCTGACCATTCAGAAGATGTTTCTTCGATGATACCAGATTTAAGCATCTTGTGTACTTGTTTATGAATTTCGTCTTTTTGTGACACAGGTAACCTGTATGGCTTTACATATACAGGCATTGCATCATCTTTCAAATGTATTTTTTGTGAAACATTATTAATTACTGTAAGTGGATCATTTTCCAAGTGGAAAACGTCATGAAATTTTGCACAAATTTTGTCAATAGACAATTTTTCTTCTTTATTAAGACCTGTTTTATTTAAAGTCTTTAGTAATTTATCAATTCTATCTACTGAAAACTCAGTTTCAACAAAAGCACACACATTATAATTTGATAATTTATCTATTTTTGGCGAAAAATTTTTTATATTTATTTCTCTGTCATTGATGTTTAAAATTTTAACTGGTAACAAATTTTTTATGGATTTTGTAACAATAGCTGCAGAAAATACTCCTTCTGCAATTTCTTCAGGTAAAACAATGTAATCTGAATCACTATTTACTTTAAAGTAACATATTGCTTCGCATCTTGCGGGAATTGATGTAAAATTATTACAATTTGACTCTAATGGCAATAAATGTTTTTTCCCGTTATACCAAAAAGAAAAATTAAAATTTTCATAATCTATGATTGATGAGTATTTAGTAAAAAAATCAGAACCCAAAATACCATTAAAATTTTGCGAAAAATCATTTAAAACAAAGAATTCGTGTTGAATTTTTGAATTACCTATTAAAAAGAAAATATCTGCTGATCCTAGCGATGAAGTGGAACCCGATATTCCTTTTAATTCTATGCGTTTCCTTTTGTCATTATTGTAATCTGAATCCGACATACAAGACGTAAAGATAACGCTAATTGAGGCTCCGGTATCAACTAATAATTTCAATTTATTATTTTTGAAATTAACTGTTATAAAATTTGCACCGTTTAATTCTAAAATTTTAGCATCAATAGAACAATCTCCTTTAGGATCGAAAAAATTGATTTTCGTCCTCTTTTACTTCTGAACTTATATTATTTAATTCTTGTGCAGTATAAACACTTCTATTATTATTCGAATAATTGAATTGTCCGCGACCTCGTTGTGTTCCTCGAAAATTATTAAAATTACTGCCACGATTTCTGAAACTATTTTGTCCTCTAAAACTATTCTGTCCTCTGAAATTACTTCTACCTCTGAAATTATTAACCCTATTGAATTGATTTTGATGTGAACTGTTATAATTGTTATTATTTTGGGAAGTTCTAAAATTAGTTTTCCTTTGAAAATGACATACTTGCGCAGATGAAGAACCTTTTTTAGAGTTTTCCTCATCTTTCGCACCAGCAATCGCGTCTTTTAAAGCAGAATAATTCCTAGCCTTAACTATTGTTCGTAAATCATGATTTCGTAATCCGTTGGCAAATACATTAATAGCCACTTTTTCATTTTCTACACGTAAAAATTTTGCAGCGTCATTGTTCCCGTTTGATTGACTAATAGTTAGATTAGTCGCTAAATTTTCTACTAACCTACCAAACTCATCTATCGATTTATTTTCTTGTTTTGAGGTGTTTAATTCTAAAGATAAGGCGGGAGCTGATAATTTTGTTAATAAATGTTGTTTCATATCACGAATTAAGTCACCATTACTGTCGTAGGTGGTATTTAATCTTAATTTCGCGCTTTGTGAAAGTTTTGCTTTTAAAATAAATGTTGTTAATAACTTTTTACCATCATCATTTAACAAGTCATCATATAATTCGATGGAATCAATTAATTGTTTTGTGGTTTCTTCCGAATTGTCCATTGTTGGTAACAAATTGGAAGCGGTTTTCAAATCAAATTTTTCAGCCATTTTGGTACTGAACTTTGTTACCTTTATTTTTTCAATATTAGTTTTTCTTTCTACTAAGCAACTTCTTATTTCCTGAACTAATTTTTCTATTTCTACAACATATGTCCTAGCTCGCTTAATTACATCAATACTATTTTGTTCTTTATTAAATTCTAACCTAACAAGCGAAAACTCATTTTCAGTTTTATCTAACTTTAAACATTTTTTATTAGTTATATCTAAATTTAATCTACGTTCTTGATTATCTTTTGTTAAATTCCTACTAAAAACTCTAACCTCTTCATAAAGTTCTTTAATTCTATCAAAATTACTCATTTACTAAATGTTAAATACATACATCTAAATTTTCATTGTTCCAAGTAATCCATTTACTGACACTTTTCACGTTCTTTTTTTTTTTCACTTCACTTACACTGTTTCATCCATGAGGGATTCCCTACTTTTCTTCATCTCACGATGGACGGACTTGACAATCTTCTTTTCCAATCTTTTACGATATAGACGACATCCAACGAAAATTAGTAGCATTACAATCACTATGGATATAGCAAAAGCTGTCATCCCCAATATCTCTCCAACTGAATGATTTCCACTGGTTGATGGATTATTTGTTTGGCCTCCACTATTGCCTGATTGTACTATTAGGATTTCTTCTTGTTTGGATTGATTTTTACCCATTTTTGTTCTTCTTAATTTTTCTTCTTTGTTATTTTAATAATTTTATTTTTCAAGACTGATCCTGGCATGGTCGCCATGTATTGACCCCATTTGGGTTTCCAGGTTGTTGATATTAAAACACTTGTTACTATCATATATATATAAGATATATTAGTTTATTCTAATTGTTGTTACATGTTAATGGTTTTACTAATACTATCTGGCTACGAATGCTCTCGCTTAGAATTATTGGTTGCTTATGTATTTCATTTGCGCCAATAATTCTATTGCTCAGCGTTATTGTAGCGTCGCGTCGATTTCCACTGTGCAACTTAACACTTCCGCTGGCTAGGTGCATTGGACTTTATTTAACCTTTGTTATTTAATAAAAACTGTTTAATTTACAATTTATGTAACAATAATAATTTACGTAATTTGAATATAACATATGTCCATCACACGGTCACCTAGATAGCGATTAAAAATATTATAAAGAGGTCTTGTGTAACTTTGGCACCCATTAAGATAGAAATTTCTAAAATGCGTCAAATGCTCCGAGAACGCCAGATCGCACATACCTGACACCTTTTTGATTTTTGGACTTAGGGTCACCAAGATAGCGATTAAAAATATTATTAAGAGGTCTTATGTAACTTTGGCACCCATTAAGATAGAAATTTCTAAAATGCGTCAAAATCTCCGAGAACGCCAGATCGCACATATCTGGCACCTTTTTGATTTTTGGACTTACGGTCAACAAGATAGCGATTAAAAATGTTATTAAGAGGTCTTATGTAACTTTGGCACCCATTAAGATAGAAATTTCTAAAATGCGTCAAAATGCTCCGAGAACGCCAGATCCCACATATCTGGCACCTTTTTGATTTTTTGACTTACGGTCACCAAGATAGCGATTAAAAATATTGTCGCATTAGGGAAAAACCAGGAACATGTGTAAATAGACACCCAGAGTCCGGGCATCGACACCTTGTAGCGGTGTCGTCCGCGGATTCGTCAACGGGACCGTCCGGGCGCGGGAGGGAACGTCACCGTCGCCAAGAGGTAAAATGATGAATCGTAATAAAGCAGTCTGTAAATGTCTTTTGTTAAAGTAACATCTGTAAACCGAAATCGAAATAAAAGAATTTATAAACCCCCAAACAAGTGAATAAGTTTTATTTTCCATATTTTTAAACGAGTAAAAAACCCCTTTGTAACAAGTGGTGGAGGCAGTGGGCATTCCTGTGTAGTAAAATAAAATAAACAAAAGAAGAATCAAGAAAATAAGAACAAGAGAAGATAGATTAATGCCAGCAAACACAAGACGTATCAACCGGGAACCGGAGATGGCGGAAGTACAAGAAATACAAGAGAATGGAAATGACCTGGAAAGAATACAAGCTCTAAGGCCGATAGTATTTAACGGAACAAAAGAAGAGGACGTATCCGAATTTATAAAGAGCTATAAGAGAACCGCAAGGGCTAACAAATGGTCAGATGAAACAAAATTGGTGCAGTTGCCGTGCTTTTTAAGAGGTGCTGCGTTGGATTGGTTTGAAACTGTCGAGGAAGAAATGGACGATTTCGAAGAGGTAATGACGGAATTAAGAAGCGTTTTCACAAACGTTACACACGATGAACAATTACACTACCGCCTATCAACGAGGATGCAGGGAGAAAAAGAAGATGTTTGGAAGTATTTCCATGAAATACTTAAATTATGCAAAGAGGTCAGTGCAAACATGACAGAACCAGAGAAGATAAGATTCATCATCAAAGGACTACAACCACGGATCCTAGAGAAGGTACACCTAATGGACAACAACACCGTAGAGGAATTGCGAAATAACATCCGAAAGGTAGAAGCGACAGCTTTCATGTTGGGTCAATCGACATCAGGGCCATCATTTTCGAGAACGCAGACAACCAAGCCAGACGAAATTGAAGGGTTACGACAACAAATCTCCAAACTAGAGGCACAAATAAAAGGTAGGAATTTTTCTCAACCTTATGTTCGAAAAAACGATAATTTTACTAAAAGAGAATCAGGACGAACGGCCGATGGTCGTATTATTTGTTTTAATTGCCAAAAAGCAGGTCATTACGCGAAAAATTGTTTTAAAAATTCAAAAAACTCAGGTCAAATAAAGAAAGAACCCAAAACATAGGGTATAAATGTTATTTTTGCAAAAGAGTAGGTCATAAGAAAATATCGTGTAGATTTAGGCTTAGACGAGTAAAAAATTATAACAAAATTGGTAGGGTACACGTAGTAAATTATTCATCTTTGGTGGAACTGATTGGTTCGGTAAACGAAAAACCAGTTAAATTATTATTAGATACAGGAGCAGGAATCAGTTTAATTAATTACAACTTAGTTTCGGAATCAAATTTAATTAAGAAAATTCCATATATTCCAATTAAATCAGTTACGGGTCATGATCTATGGGTAGGAGGTGCGGTGAACCTAGATTTTTTTGTAAAAGATTTTAAATTCAATCATAAATTTATTGTCATAAAAAATTTAAAAGCGGATATTATTTTAGGTAACGATTTTAATAAACAACATGAGTTAGAAGTAAATTTTGCAACGGAAACGATCAAATTTCAGAATCGCGGTAATACGCAAATAGTTCATTTTTCATTAGAAGACAAAATTTGTGGTAAACAACCGTCGCCTATTCTAAGAAATCATGTTTACGCCGTTAATGAGGTCATCCTTGTGCCTTTGGCTAGTACGAGGATTTTCATAAAACATAATGAGAAAATTGGATTAGGATATAAATTTGAGCCAGTTCAGAATTTATTTAAAATAAAGTATTTACAAGTTAAAGAAAAAATTTATCGTAATGAGAAACCCTACGTGTACATTACAAATTCTAGCAATCAGTCAGTTTTGGTTTACAACGAAACATGTCTCGGCAAACTTATAACATCAGCAGACTCGCCGAACTGTTTATCAAGAAAAGACTCATGTTACAAGATTCATGTAGAGACTTCTGTTAACAAGTATGTTGACAATGCGGTAAGCGATAAAAGCATTTCGCGGAATAAAGGGAACGAAACTTTCAATGTCAATCCAAATTTAGGGGTTAATGAAAGGATGTCATTGTTTAGTTTATTAAATAGGTATTCTGACGTATTCGCTCAATCTAATCGTGAACTAGGACAGACTCGCCTGTGTGAACTTGAAATCGATACAAATGGAGCGGCTCCAGTACATCAACCACCTTATCGAGTTTCACACAGTGAAAAAGAAATTGTTAGGGAACAAGTACAGCAAATGCTGGATGCAGGTGTTATTAGAAAATCTTTCAGTCCATGGAGCAGTCCGGTAGTGTTGGTTCGTAAAAAAGATAAGGAATGGCGATTTTGTGTAGATTATAGAAAGCTAAATAAACTCATTAAATGGGACGCATATCCTTTACCCGTAATCGATGACATCTTGACTTATCTAGAGGGGTCGAAATATTTTTCAGGTCTAGATTTGTGTTCAGGTTATTGGCAGATCGGAATAGCGGAGAAAGACAAACCAAAAACGGCGTTTGTAACTTCTGACGGCCTATACGAATTTAACGTAGTACCGTTTGGTTTGGCGTCAAGTCCAGCTTGTTTTCAGCGTTGCATGGACCATGTCCTGGCAGGTCTTAAATGGAATTCTGTTTTAGTTTACCTGGACGATGTTATCGTAAATGGCTCTTCTTTCGAGAATCACTATAACAATTTAGAGGAAGTGTTAAAAAGGCTTAGAAACGCGAATATGAAATTAAAACCTTCCAAATGTTCGTTTGGATATCGAGAATTAAAAATTTTAGGTCACGTAGTAAATACGCAAGGTATACATCCAGACCCAGATAAAATTTCAGCGGTCAAAGATTTTCCGACGCCGAGAAAGGTCAAAGATGTTCAGTCGTTCTTGGGTTTGGCAAATTATTACAGAAAATTTGTACGAAATTTTTCAGATATAGCGCGACCCTTAACATTGCTTACTAGAAAAAATAATAAATTTGTTTGGTCTGACAAAGAACAGAAATCATTCGAAAAATTGAAACTTGCGTTAATTCAATCGCCAGTATTAGAACATTTTAGTAGGGATCACCCAATTGAAATTCACACCGATGCCAGCGATTTTGGATTGGGTGCTGTTCTATTGCAACATTATGAAGATGCATCTCACCCGATTGCATATGCTTCACGACGTTTAAACGATGCGGAAACGCGATACAACACCACCGAGAAAGAATGTTTAGCCATAGTATGGGCAGTAAATTATTTTAGGCATTATTTGTGGGGTAAGCATTTCAAAATCGTAACTGATCATCACGCGCTTTGTTGGTTACATAAGACTAAAGATCCCTCCTCGCGGTTAATGCGTTGGATAATAAAATTACAAGATTATTCATTTGAAATTGTTCATAAATCCGGCAAAAAGCATCTTGATGCCGATAGTTTATCTCGAAATCCCGTTTTACCACCAGATGCGACAGATGCAAACGAAATTCCAGTATTTATGTTATCTTTGGAGGCCATTTCAAAATTACAGCAGGAAGATACAGAAATCTCAAAATTAATCGATGCACTTATAGCACCAGAGACACATGAATCAAAATTAGTTAAGAAAACGCGTAGCTATGTTTTGGAAAGCAACGTTCTTCATAAAAAATATTTTTCGCCTAATTTCAATTCTAAAGTCTTAGTAGTACCAAGTAACATGAAACCAGACATTCTTCTGTCTTGTCATGATGATCCGTTAAGCGGAGGACATCTGGGTTTCGCGAAAACCTACGCTAAGATAAAAGATCGGTATTTCTGGGAAAACATGTACACCGATGTTGAGAAATACGTAAAGTCATGTATTTCGTGTCAGCAAAAGAAAAACCCACCACGGGCCCCGCAAGGCTTACTTCAACCAATAAAAGTTGGGAAACCATTTGATCGAATAGGTATTGATCTCTTGGGACCTTTCCCAAAATCAAAATTTGGTAACGTATACATTGTAACTGCAGTGGATTACGCTACTAAATGGGCAGAGGCGAAGGCGATACCAGCTGGAACGGCAAAGTGTGTCGCAGACTTTTTACTAGAAAACATAATTTGTAAACACGGTTGTCCGGAAACCATCTTAAGCGATAGAGGAAAATGTTTTATGTCAAAGTTAGTAACAGAATTGTTAAAAGGTTTAGGGAGTCACCCTACTTTTACGACCGCTTATCATCCGAGAACGAACGGATTGACAGAACATTTTAATGGTACAATAGCAAGCATGTTGGCAATGTACACCGCGTCAAATCAGAAAGACTGGTGTTCCTATGTTCCCCTTGTAACATTTGCGTATAACACCTCAAAACAAGAGACAACTAAAGAAACCCCATTCATGTTAGTTTACGGTCGCGAGGCCAGATTACCATCAGATGTAGCATTACAAACCGCACAAGTAAGAGATGAGAGTGCACAAGAACTAGTAGCACGTGTGCGAGAGGTGAGAGAAAACGCCTTAAAGAGAATAGAGCTAGAACAAGAAAGGCAAAAATCTAGATTTGATAAGAAACGACGCGAAACGTCTTACGCTGTCGGAGACAAAGTATTAGTTTATACGCCTGTGAGAAAAATAGGCAAGTCCGAAAAATTATTGGTTAAATGGTTAGGTCCATATGAAATAACAAAAAAGTTTAGTGACCTAAATTATGAAATTAGAATTACTCGACGAAAAAACATACATTACGACACTGTGCATGTCGAGCGGTTAAAACCATACCACGCACGTTAACGAAATTGTGGTAAACAAAGTTGCAACAAAAAGAAAAAAATTGTTTTTATTCCTTTTGAGGACAAGGCTTAAAATTTACTGACGGTACGAAGTTGTACGAAAAATTTATAAAATTACTTCATTTTTAGTTCAGGTACCAATTAACGAACTTGTTGGTTTATAATTCTAAGAAATCCGGCTTTGATAGGTTTGGCAGCAGCTCCTACCGTAGAGGCATGGCAATACGCTGTAAACGAGTCATGTGATGTTTTTGTATTAGTTTTGTTTGTAATTTTTATTCTTTGGTGTCTTTATGCAATAATCAAGAAATTTAAATTATTGAAGGAAAAATGTAAAAATGTAACGAAAAGTACCGATGGTGAATTAACGGAAATTCCATCAACCGAGCCTGCTCCTGTAGAGGAATCTTTTCAGTTGTCACTACAACCAGAAAGTAAAGGCCAAAAATGTAGTAGAAAAGCGTACGCAAGTAGTAGTAAATAATTAAGAATTATTTGAAGTAGGAAATAGTTAAGGTTCAGTTTATAGGGGAGGAATATAAATAGATACTTATAAGCAGGTAATTAGGATTATCTCACGTAAGGAATAGTTAGGATTAGATCTAAGAAATCAATGGTTAGGGTTAGCATAAATAGGTTAAGCATTAGTATATGGCGCCATCTATTTAAGTTATGTTATGTTAATTCATTTAAAAAAAAAAAAAAAAGGGGTGTGTTACAGAATAATTTTTCTGCAAAATTTTTATTTTTCATGTATCAACAATTCTTGATGTTAATGGACGATGGTGGACGACCCGACCAGCAGCTTGGAGGTCCAAGTTCCTAAGGATGTGACCCCCGAAACATCGAGGTCGATGTTTTTATAAGAGAGGGAAGTGTCGCATTAGGGAAAAACCAGGAACATGTGTAAATAGACACCCAGAGTCCGGGCATCGACACCTTGTAGCGGTGTCGTCCGCGGATTCGTCAACGGGACCGTCCGGGCGCGGGAGGGAACGTCACCGTCGCCAAGAGGTAAAATGATGAATCGTAATAAAGCAGTCTGTAAATGTCTTTTGTTAAAGTAACATCTGTAAACCGAAATCGAAATAAAAGAATTTATAAACCCCCCAAACAAGTGAATAAGTTTTATTTTCCATATTTTTAAACGAGTAAAAAACCCCTTTGTAACAATATTATTAAGAGGTCTTATGTAACCTTGGCACCCATTAAGATAGAAATTTCTAAAATGCGTCAAAATGCTCCGAGAACGCCAGATCGCACATACCTGACACCTTTTTGATTTTTGGACTTAGGGTCACCAACATAGCGATTAAAAATATTATTAAGAGGTCTTGTGTAACTTTGGCACCCATTAAGATAGAAATTTCTAAAATGCGTCAAAATGCTCCGAGAACGCCAGATCGCACATATCTGGCACCTTTTTGATTTTTGGACTTAAGGTCACCAAGATAGCGATTAAAAATATTATTAAGACGTCTTGTGTTACTTTGGCACCCATTAAGATAGAAATTTCTAAAATGCGTCAAAATGCTCCGAGAACGCCAGATCGCACATAACTGACACCTTTTTGATTTTTGGACTTAGGGTCACCAAGATAGTGATTAAAGATATTATTAAGAGGTCTTGTGTAACTTTGGCAACCATTAAGATAGAAATTTCTAAAATGCGTCAAAATGCTCCGAGAACGCCAGATCGCACATATCTGGCACTTTTTTGATTTTTTGACTTACGGTCACCAAGATAGCGATTAAAAATATTATTAAGAGGTCTTGTGTAACTTTGGCACCAATTAAGATAGAAATTTCTAAAATGCGTCAAAATGCTCCGAGAACGTCAGATCGCACATATCTGGCACCTTTTTGATTTTTGGACTTACGGTCACCAAGATATCGATTAAAAATATTATTAAGAGGTCTTGTGTAACTTTGGCACCCATTAAGATAGAAATTTCTAAAATGCGTCAAAATGCTCCGAGAACGCCGGATCGCACATATCAGGCACCTTTTTGATTTTTGGACTTACGGTCACCTAGATAGCGATTAAAAATATTATTAAGAGGTCTTGTGTAACTTTGGCACCCATTAAGATAGAAATTTCTAAAATGCGTCAAAATGCTCAGAGAACGCCAGATCGCACATACCTGACACCTTTTTGATTTTTGGACTTAGGGTCACCAAGATAGCGATTAAAGATATTATTAAGAGGTCTTGTGTAACTTTGGCACCCATCAAGATAGAAATTTCTAAAATGCGTCAAAATGCTCCGAGAACGCCAGATCGCACATATCTGGCACCTTTTTGATTTTTGGACTTACGGTCACCAAGATAGCGATTCAAAACATTATTAAGAGGTCTTGTGTAACTTTGGCACCCATTAAGATAGAAATTTCTAAAATGCGTCAAAATGCTCCGAGAACGCCAGATCGCACATACCTGACACCTTTTTGATTTTTGGACTTAGGGTCACCAAGATAGCGATTAAAGATATTATTAAGAGGTCTTGTGTAACTTTGGCACCCATTAAGATAGAAATTTCTAAAATGCGTCAAAATGCTCCGAGAACGCCAGATCGCACATATCTGGCACCTTTTTGATTTTTGGACTTACGGTCACCAAGATAGCGATTAAAAACATTATTAAGAGGTCTTGTGTAACTTTGGCACCCATTAAGATAGAAATTTCTAAAATGCGTCAAAATGCTCCGAGAACGCCAGATAGCATATATAAGGCACCTTTTTGATTTTTGGACTTACGGTCACCTAGATAGCGATTAAAAATATTATTAAGAGATCTTGTGTAACTTTGGCACCCATTAAGATAGAAATTTCTAAAATGCGTCAAAATGCTCCGAGAACGCCAGATCGCACATACCTGACACCTTTTTGATTTTTGGACTTAGGATCACCAAGATAGCGATTAAAAATATTATTAAGAGGTCTTGTGTAACTTTGGCACCCATTAAGATAGAAATTTCTAAAATGGCACCTTTTTGATTTTTGGACTTACGGTCACCTAGATAGCGATTAAAAATATTATTAAGAGATCTTGTGTAACTTTGGCACCCATTAAGATAGAAATTTCTAAAATGCGTCAAAATGCTCCGAGAACGCCAGATCGCACATATCTGGCACCTTTTTGATTTTTGGACTTACGGTAACCAAGATAGCGATTAAAAATATTATTAAGAGGTCTTGTGTAACTTTGGCACCCATTAAGATAGAAATTTCTAAAATGCGTCAAAATGCTCCGAGAACGCCAGATCGCACATATCTGGCACCTTTTTGATTTTTGGACTTACGGTCACCAAGATAGCGATTAAAAATATTATTAAGAGGTCTTGTGTAACTTTGGCACCCATTAAGATAGAAATTTCTAAAATGCGTCAAAATGCTCCGAGAACGCCAGATCGCACATATCTGGCACCTTTTTGATTTTTGGACTTACGGTAACCAAGATAGCGATTAAAAATATTATTAAGAGGTCTTGTGTAACTTTGGCACCCATTAAGATAGAAATTTCTAAAATGCGTCAAAATGCTCCGAGAACGCCAGATCGCACATATCTGGCACCTTTTTGATTATTGGACTTACGGTCACCTAGATATCGATTAAAAATATTATTAAGAGGTCTTGTGTAACTTTGGCACCCATTAAGATCGAAATTTCTAAAATGCGTCAAAATGCTCCGAGAACGCCAGATCGCACATACCTGACACCTTTTTGATTTTTGGACTTAGGGTCACCAAGATAGCGATTAAAAATATTATTAAGAGGTCTTGTGTAACTTTGGCACCCATTAAGATAGAAATTTCTAAAATGCGTCAAAATGCTCCGAGAACGCCAGATCGCACATATCTGACACCTTTTTGATTTTTGGACTTACAGTCACCAAGATAGCGATTAAAAATATTATTAAGAGGTCTTGTGTAACTTTGGCACCCATTAAGATAAAAATTTCTAAAATGCGTCAAAATGCTCCGAGAACGCCAGATCGCACATATCTGGCACCTTTTTGATTTTTGGACTTACGGTCACCAAGATAGCGATTAAAAATATTATTAAGAGGTCTTGTGTAACTTTGGCACCCATTAAGATAGAAATTTCTAAAATGCGTCAAAATGCTCTGAGAACGCCTGATCGCACATATCAGGCACCTTTTTGATTTTTGGACTTACGGTCACCTAGATAGCGATTAAAAATATTATTAAGAGGTCTTGTGTAACTTTGGCACCCATTAAGATAGAAATTTCTAAAATGCGTCAAAATGCTCCGAGAACGCCAGATCGCACATATCTGGCACCTTTTTGATTTTTGGACTTAAGGTCACCAAGATAGCGATTAAAAATATTATTAAGACGTCTTGTGTAACTTTGGCACCCATTAAGATAGAAATTTCTAAAATGCGTCAAAATGCTCCGAGAACGCCAGATCGCACATAACTGACACCTTTTTGATTTTTGGACTTAGGGTCACCAAGATAGTGATTAAAGATATTATTAAGAGGTCTTGTGTAACTTTGGCAACCATTAAGATAGAAATTTCTAAAATGCGTCAAAATGCTCCGAGAACGCCAGATCGCACATATCTGGCACTTTTTTGATTTTTTGACTTACGGTCACCAAGATAGCGATTAAAAATATTATTAAGAGGTCTTGTGTAACTTTGGCACCAATTAAGATAGAAATTTCTAAAATGCGTCAAAATGCTCCGAGAACGTCAGATCGCACATATCTGGCACCTTTTTGATTTTTGGACTTACGGTCACCAAGATAGCGATTAAAAACATTATTAAGAGGTCTTGTGTAACTTTGGCACCCATTAAGATAGAAATTTCTAAAATGCGTCAAAATGCTCCGAGAACGCCAGATCGCACATATCTGGCACCTTTTTGATTTTTGGACTTACGGTCACCAAGATAGCGATTAAAAATATTATTAAGAGGTCTTATGTAACTTTGGCACCCATTAAGATAGAAATTTCTAAAATGCGTCAAAATGCTCCGAGAACGCCAGATCGCACATACCTGACACCTTTTTGATTTTTGGACTTAGGGTCACCAAGATAGCGATTAAAAATATTATTAAGAGGTCTTGTGTAACTTTGGCACCCATTAAGATAGAAATTTCTAAAATGCGTCAAAATGCTCCGAGAACGCCAGATCGCACATATCAGGCACCTTTTTGATTTTTGGACTTACGGTCACCTAGATAGCGATTAAAAATATTATTAAGAGATCTTGTGTAACTTTGGCACCCATTAAGATAGAAATTTCTAAAATGCGTCAAAATGTTCCGAGAACGCCAGATCGCACATATCTGACACCTTTTTGATTTTTGGACTTACAGTCACCAAGATAGCGATTAAAAATATTATTAAGAGGTCTTGTGTAACTTTGGCACCCATTAAGATAAAAATTTCTAAAATGCGTCAAAATGCTCCGAGAACGCCAGATCGCACATATCTGGCACCTTTTTGATTTTTGGACTTACGGTCACCAAGATAGCGATTAAAAATATTATTAAGAGGTCTTATGTAACTTTGGCACCCATTAAGATAGAAATTTCTAAAATGCGTCAAAATGCTCCGAGAACGCCAGATCGCACATATCTGGCACCTTTCTGATTTTTTGACTTACGGTCACCGAGATAGCGATTAAAAATATTATTAAGGGGTCTTGTGTAACTTTGGCACCCATTAAGATAGAAATTTCTAAAATGCGTCAAAATGCTCCGAGAACGCCAGATCGCACATATCTGGCACCTTTTTGATTTTTGGACTTACGGTCACCAAGATAGCGATTAAAAATATTATTAACAGGTCTTATGTAACTTTGGCACCCATTAGGATAGAAATTTCTAAAATGCGTCAAAATGCTCCGAGAACGCCAGATCGCACATACCTGACACCTTTTTGATTTTTGGACTTACGGTCACCAAGATAGCGATTAAAAATATTATTAAGAGGTCTTATGTAACTTTGGCACCCATTAAGATAGAAATTTCTAAAATGCGTCAAAATGCTCCGAGAACGCCAGATCGCACATATCTGGCACCTTTTTGATTTTTGGACTTACGGTCACCAAGATAGCGATTAAAAATATTATTAAGAGGTCTTATGTAACTTTGGCACCCATTAAGATAGAAATTTCTAAAATGCGTAAAAATGCTCCGAGAACGCCAGATCGCACATATCTGGCACCTTTTTGATTTTTGGACTTACGGTCACCAAGATAGCGATTAAAAATGTTATTAAGAGGTATTTTGTAACTTTGGCACCCATTAAGATAGAAATTTCTAAAATGCGTCAAAATGCTCCGAGAACGCCAGATCGCACATATCAGGCACCTTTTTGATTTTTGGACTTACGGTCACCTAGATAGCGATCAAAAATATTATTAAGAGGTCTTGTGTAACTTTGGCACCCATTAAGATAGAAATTTCTAAAATGCGTCAAAATGCTCCGAGAACGCCAGATCGCACATATCAGGCACCTTTTTGATTTTTGGACTTACGGTCACCTAGATAGCGATTAAAAATATTATTAAGAGGTCTTGTGTAACTTTGGCACCCATTAAGATAGAAATTTCTAAAATGCGTCAAAATGCTCCGAGAACGCCAGATCGCACATACCTGACACCTTTTTGATTTTTGGACTTACGGTCACCTAGATAGCGATCAAAAATATTATTAAGAGATCTTGTGTAACTTTGGCACCCATTAAGATAGAAATTTCTAAAATGCGTCAAAATGCTCCGAGAACGCCAGATCGCACATACCTGACACCTTTTTGATTTTTGGACTTACGGTCACCAAGATAGCGATTAAAAATATTATTAAGAGGTCTTATGTAACTTTGGCACCCATTAAGATAGAAATTTCTAAAATGCGTCAAAATGCTCCGAGAACGCCAGATCGCACATACCTGGCACCTTTTTGTTTTTTGGACTTACGGTCACCAAGATAGCGATTAAAAATATTATTAAGAGGTCTTATGTAACTTTGGCACCCATTAAGATAGAAATTTCTAAAATGCGTCAAAATGCTCCGAGAACGCCAGATCGCACATATCTGGCACCTTTTTGATTTTTGGACTTACGGTCACCAAGATAGCGATTAAAAATGTTATTAAGAGGTCTTTTGTAACTTTGGCACCCATTAAGATAGAAATTTCTAAAATGCGTCAAAATGCTCCGAGAACGCCAGATCGCACATATCAGGCACCTTTTTGATTTTTGGACTTACGGTCACCTAGATAGCGATTAAAAATATTATTAAGAGGTCTTGTGTAATTTTGGCACCCATTAAGATAGAAATTTCTAAAATGCGTCAAAATGCTCCGAGAACGCCAGATCGCACATATCAGGCACCTTTTTGATTTTTGGTTACGGTCACCTAGATAGCGATTAAAAATTTTATTAAGAGGTCTTGTGTAACTTTGGCACCCATTAAGATAGAAATTTCTAAAATGCGTCAAAATGCTCCGAGAACGCCAGATCGCACATACCTGACACCTTTTTGATTTTTGGACTTAGGGTCACCAAGGTAGCGATTAAAAATATTATTAAGAGGTCTTGTGTAACTTTGGTACCCATTAAGATAGAAATTTCTAAAATGCGTCAAAATGCTCCGAGAACGCCAGATCGCACATATCTGGCACCTTTTTGATTTTTTGACTTACGGTCACCAAGATAGCGATTAAAAATATTATTAAGGGGTCTTGTGTAACTTTGGCACCCATTAAGATAGAAATTTCTAAAATGCGTCAAAATGCTCCGAGAACGCCAGATCGCACATATCTGGCACCTTTTTGATTTTTGGACTTACAGTAACCAAGATAGCGTTTAAAAATGTTATTAAGAGGTCTTTTGTAACTTTGGCACCCATTAAGATAGAAATTTCTAATATGCGTCAAAATGCTCCGAGAACGCCAGATCGCACATATCTGGCACCTTTTTGATTTTTGGACTTACGGTCACCTAGATAGCGATTAAAAATATTATTAAGAGATCTTGTGTAACTTTGGCACCCATTAAGATAGAAATTTCTAAAATGCGGCAAAATGCTCCGAGAACGCCAGATCGCACATACCTGACACCTTTTTGATTTTTGGACTTACGGTCACCAAGATAGCGAATAAAAATATTATTAAGAGGTCTTATGTAACTTTGGCACCCATTAAGATAGAAATTTCTAAAATGCGTCAAAATGCTCCGAGAACGCCAGATCGCACATATCTGGCACCTTTTTGATTTTTTGACTTACGGTCACCAAGATAGCGATTAAAAATATTATTAAGAGGTCTTGTGTAACTTTGGCACCCATTAAGATAGAAATTTCTAAAATGGCACCTTTTTGATTTTTGGACTTACGGTCACCTAGATAGCGATTAAAAATATTATTAAGAGATCTTGTGTAACTTTGGCACCCATTAAGATAGAAATTTCTAAAATACGTCAAAATGCTCCGAGAACGCCAGATCGCACATACCTGACACCTTTTTGATTTTTGGACTTACGGTCACCAGGATAGCGATTAAAAATATTATTAAGAGGTCTTATGTAACTTTGGCACCCATTAAGATAGAAATTTCTAAAATGCGTCAAAATGCTCCGAGAACGCCAGATCGCACATATCTGGCACCTTTTTGATTTTTGGTCTTACGGTCACCAAGATAGCGATTAAAAATGTTATTAAGAGGTCTTGTGTAACTTTGGCATCCATTAAGATAGAAATTTCTAAAATGCGTCAAAATGCTCCGAGAACGCCTGATCCCACATATCTGGCACCTTTTTGATTTTTTGACTTACGGTCACCAAGATAGCGATTAAAAATGTTATTAAGAGGTCTTTTGTAACTTTGGCACCCATTAAGATAGAAATTTCTAAAATGCGTCAAAATGCTCCGAGAACGCCAGATCGCACATATCTGGCACCTTTTTGATTTTTGGACTTACGGTCACCAAGATAGCGATTAAAAATGTTATTAAGAGGTCTTTTGTAACTTTGGCACCCATTAAGATAGAAATTTCTAAAATGCGTCAAAATGCTCCGAGAACGCCAGATCGCACATATCAGGCACCTTTTTGATTTTTGGACTTACGGTCACCTAGATAGCGATTAAAAATATTATTAAGAGGTCTTGTGTAATTTTGGCACCCATTAAGATAGAAATTTCTAAAATGCGTCAAAATGCTCCGAGAACGCCAGATCGCACATATCAGGCACCTTTTTGATTTTTGGTTACGGTCACCTAGATAGCGATTAAAAATTTTATTAAGAGGTCTTGTGTAACTTTGGCACCCATTAAGATAGAAATTTCTAAAATGCGTCAAAATGCTCCGAGAACGCCAGATCGCACATACCTGACACCTTTTTGATTTTTGGACTTAGGGTCACCAAGGCAGCGATTAAAAATATTATTAAGAGGTCTTGTGTAACTTTGGCACCCATTAAGATAGAAATTTCTAAAATGCGTCAAAATGCTCCGAGAACGCCAGATCGCACATATCTGGCACCTTTTTGATTTTTTGACTTACGGTCACCAAGATAGCGATTAAAAATATTATTAAGGGGTCTTGTGTAACTTTGGCACCCATTAAGATAGAAATTTCTAAAATGCGTCAAAATGCTCCGAGAACGCCAGATCGCACATATCTGGCACCTTTTTGATTTTTGGACTTACAGTAACCAAGATAGCGATTAAAAATGTTATTAAGAGGTCTTTTGTAACTTTGGCACCCATTAAGATAGAAATTTCTAATATGCGTCAAAATGCTCCGAGAACGCCAGATCGCACATATCTGGCACCTTTTTGATTTTTGGACTTACGGTCACCTAGATAGCGATTAAAAATATTATTAAGAGATCTTGTGTAACTTTGGCACCCATTAAGATAGAAATTTCTAAAATGCGGCAAAATGTTCCGAGAACGCCAGATCGCACATACCTGACACCTTTTTGATTTTTGGACTTACGGTCACCAAGGTAGCGAATAAAAATATTATTAAGAGGTCTTATGTAACTTTGGCACCCATTAAGATAGAAATTTCTAAAATGCGTCAAAATGCTCCGAGAACGCCAGATCGCACATATCTGGCACCTTTTTGATTTTTTGACTTACGGTCACCAAGATAGCGATTAAAAATATTATTAAGAGGTCTTGTGTAACTTTGGCACCCATTAAGATAGAAATTTCTAAAATGGCACCTTTTTGATTTTTGGACTTACGGTCACCTAGATAGCGATTAAAAATATTACTAAGAGATCTTGTGTAACTTTGGCACCCATTAAGATAGAAATTTCTAAAATACGTCAAAATGCTCCGAGAACGCCAGATCGCACATACCTGACACCTTTTTGATTTTTGGACTTACGGTCACCAAGATAGCGATTAAAAATATTATTAAGAGGTCTTATGTAACTTTGGCACCCATTAAGATAGAAATTTCTAAAATGCGTCAAAATGCTCCGAGAACGCCAGATCGCACATATCTGGCACCTTTTTGATTTTTGGACTTACGGTCACCAAGATAGCGATTAAAAATGTTATTAAGAGGTCTTGTGTAACTTTGGCACCCATTAAGATAGAAATTTCTAAAATGCGTCAAAATGCTCCGAGAACGCCTGATCCCACATATCTGGCACCTTTTTGATTTTTTGACTTACGGTCACCAAGATAGCGATTAAAAATGTTATTAAGAGGTCTTTTGTAACTTTGGCACCCATTAAGATAGAAATTTCTAAAATGCGTCAAAATGCTCCGAGAACGCCAGATCGCACATATCAGGCACCTTTTTGATTTTTGGACTTACGGTCACCTAGATAGCGATTAAAAATATTATTAAGAGGTCTTGTGTAACTTTGGCAACCATTAAGATAGAAATTTCTAAAATGCGTCAAAATGCTCCGAGAACGCCAGATCGCACATACCTGACACCTTTTTGATTTTTGGACTTAGGGTCACCAAGGTAGCGATTAAAAATATTATTAAGAGGTCTTGTGTAACTTTGGCACCCATTAAGATAGAAATTTCTAAAATGCGTCAAAATGCTCCGAGAACGCCAGATCGCACATATCTGGCACCTTTTTGATTTTTTGACTTACGGTCACCAAGATAGCTATTAAAAATATTATTAAGGGGTCTTGTGTAACTTTGGCACCCATTAAGATAGAAATTTCTAAAATGCGTCAAAATGCTCCGAGAACGCCAGATCGCACATATCTGGCACCTTTTTGATTTTTTGACTTACGGTCACCAAGATAGCGATTAAAAATATTATTAAGAGGTCTTGTGTAACTTTGGCACCCATTAAGATAGAAATTTCTAAAATGGCACCTTTTTGATTTTTGGACTTACGGTCACCTAGATAGCGATTAAAATTATTATTAAGAGATCTTGTGTAACTTTGGCACCCATTAAGATAGAAATTTCTAAAATACGTCAAAATGCTCCGAGAACGCCAGATCGCACATACCTGACACCTTTTTGATTTTTGGACTTACGGTCACCAAGATAGCGATTAAAAATATTATTAAGAGGTCTTATGTAACTTTGGCACCCATTAAGATAGAAATTTCTAAAATGCGTCAAAATGCTCCGAGAACGCCAGATCGCACATATCTGGCACCTTTTTGATTTTTGGACTTACGGTCACCAAGATAGCGATTAAAAATGTTATTAAGAGGTCTTGTGTAACTTTGGCACCCATTAAGATAGAAATTTCTAAAATGCGTCAAAATGCTCCGAGAACGCCAGATCCCACATATCTGGCACCTTTTTGATTTTTTGACTTACGGTCACCAAGATAGCGATTAAAAATATTATTAAGAGGTCTTGTGTAACTTTGGCACCCATTAAGATAGAAATTTTTAAAATACCTCAAAATGCTCCGAGAACGCCAGATCGCACATATCTGGCACCTTTTTGATTTTTGGACTTACGGTCACCAAGATAGCGATTAAAAATATTATTAAGAGGTCTTGTGTAACTTTGGCATCCATTAAGATAGAAATTTCTAAAATGCGTCAAAATGCTCCGAGAACGCCAGATCGCACATATCAGGCACCTTTTTGATTTTTGGACTTACGGTCACCTAGATAGCGATTAAAAATATTATTAAGAGGTCTTGTGTAACTTTGGCACCCATTAAGATAGAAATTTCTAAAATGCGTCAAAATGCTCCGAGAACGCCAGATCGCACATACCTGACACCTTTTTGATTTTTGGACTTACGGTCACCAAGATAGCGATTAAAAATATTATTAAGAGGTCTTATGTAACTTTGGCACCCATTAAGATAGAAATTTCTAAAATGCGTCAAAATGCTCCGAGAACGCCAGATCGCACATATCTGGCACCTTTTTGATTTTTGGACTTACGGTCACCAAGATAGCGATTAAAAATGTTATTAAGAGGTCTTGTGTAACTTTGGCACCCATTAAGATAGAAATTTCTAAAATGCGTCAAAATGCTCCGAGAACGCCAGATCGCACATATCAGTCACCTTTTTGATTTTTGGACTTACGGTCACCTAGATAGCGATTAAAAATATTATTAAGAGGTCTTGTGTAACTTTGGCACCCATTAAGATAGAAATTTCTAAAATGCGTCAAAATGCTCCGAGAACGCCAGATCGCACATACCTGACACCTTTTTGATTTTTGGACTTTGGGTCACCATGATAGCGATTAAAGATATTATTAAGAGGTGTTGTGTAACTTTGGCACCCATTAAGATAGAAATTTCTAAAATGCGTCAAAATGCTCCGAGAACGCCAGATCGCACATAACTGACACCTTTTTGATTTTTGGACTTTGTGTCACCAAGATAGCGATTAAAGATATTATTAAGAGGTCTTGTGTAACTTTGGCACCCATTAAGATAGAAATTTCTAAAATGCGTCAAAATGCTCCGAGAACGCCAGATCGCACATACCTGACACCTTTTTGATTTTTGGACTTACGGTCACCAAGATAGCGATTAAAAATATTATTAAGAGGTCTTGTGTAACTTTGGCATCCATTAAGATAGAAATTTCTAAAATGCGTCAAAATGCTCCGAGAACGCCAGATCGCACATAACTGACACCTTTTTGATTTTTGGACTTTGTGTCACCAAGATAGCGATTAAAAACATTATTAAGAGGTCTTGTGTAACTTTGGCATCCATTAAGTTAGAAATTTCTAAAATGCGTCAAAATGCTCCGAGAACGCCAGATCGCACATATAAGGCACCTTTTTGATTTTTGGACTTACGGTCACCTAGATAGCGATTAAAAATATTATTAAGAGATCTTGTGTAACTTTGGCACCCATTAAGATAGAAATTTCTAAAATGCGTCAAAATGCTCCGAGAACGCCAGATCGCACATAACTGACACCTTTTTGATTTTTGGACTTTGTGTCACCAAGATAGCGATTAAAGATATTATTAAGAGGTCTTGTGTAACTTTGGCACCCATTAAGATAGAAATTTCTAAAATGCGTCAAAATGCTCCGAGAACGCCAGATCGCACATACCTGACACCTTTTTGATTTTTGGACTTACGGTCACCAAGATAGCGATTAAAAATATTATTAAGAGGTCTTGTGTAACTTTGGCATCCATTAAGATAGAAATTTCTAAAATGCGTCAAAATGCTCCGAGAACGCCAGATCGCACATATAAGGCACCTTTTTGATTTTTGGACTTACGGTCACCTAGATAGCGATTAAAAATATTATTAAGAGGTCTTGTGTAACTTTGGCACCCATTAAGATAGAAATTTCTAAAATGCGTCAAAATGCTCCGAGAACGCCAGATCGCACCTATCTGGCACCTTTATGATTTTTGGACTTATGGTCACCAAGATAGCGATTAAAAATATTATTAAGAGGTCTTGTGTAACTTTGACACCCATTAAGATAGAAATTTCTAAAATGCGTCAAAATGCTCCGAGAACGCCAGATCGCACATGCCTGACACCTTTTTGATTTTTGGACTTACGGTCACCAAGATAGCGATTAAAAATATTATTAAGAGGTCTTATGTAACTTTGGCACCCATTAAGATAGAAATTTCTAAAATGCGTCAAAATGCTCCGAGGACGCCAGATCGCACGTATCTGGCACCTTTTTGATTTTTGGACTTACGGTCACCAAGATAGCGATTAAAAATGTTATTAAGAGGTCTTTTGTAACTTTGGCACCCATTAAGATAGAAATTTCTAAAATGCGTCAAAATGCTCCGAGAACGCCAGATCGCACATATCAGGCACCTTTTTGATTTTTGGACTTACGGTCACCTAAATAGCGATTAAAAATATTATTAAGAGATCTTGTGTAACTTTGGCACCCATTAAGATAGAAATTTCTAAAATGCGTCAAAATGCTCCGAGAACGCCAGATCGCACATACCTGACACCTTTTTGATTTTTGGACTTTGGGTCACCATGATAGCGATTAAAGATATTATTAAGAGGTCTTCTGTAACTTTGGCACCCATTAAGATAGAAATTTCTAAAATGCGTCAAAATGCTCCGAGAACGCCAGATCGCACATAACTGACACCTTTTTGATTTTTGGACTTTGTGTCACCAAGATAGCGATTAAAGATATTATTAAGAGGTCTTGTGTAACTTTGGCACCCATTAAGATAGAAATTTCTAAAATGCGTCAAAATGCTCTGAGAACGCCAGATCGCACATAACTGACACCTTTTTGATTTTTGGACTTTGTGTCACCAAGATAGCGATTAAAGATATTATTAAGAGGTCTTGTGTAACTTTGGCACCCATTAAGATAGAAATTTCTAAAATGCGTCAAAATGCTCCGAGAACGCCAGATCGCACATATCTGGCACCTTTTTGATTTTTTGACTTACGGTCACCAAGATAGCGATTAAAAATATTATTAAGAGGTCTTATGTAACTTTGGCACCCATTAAGATAGAAATTTCTAAAATGCGTCAAAATGCTCCGAGAACGCCAGATCGCACATATCAGTCACCTTTTTGATTTTTGGACTTACGGTCACCTAGATAGCGATTAAAAATATTATTAAGAGGTCTTGTGTAACTTTGGCACCCATTAAGATAGAAATTTAGAAAATGCGTCAAAATGCTCCGAGAACGCCAGATCGCACATACCTGACACCTTTTTGATTTTTGGACTTAGGGTCACCAAGATAGCGATTAAAAATATTATTAAGAGGTCTTGTGTAACTTTGGCACCCATAAAGATAGAAATTTCTAAAATGCGTCAAAATGCTCCGAGAACGCCAGATCGCACATATCTGGCACCTTTTTGATTTTTTGACTTACGGTCACCAAGATAGCGATTAAAAATATTATTAAGAGGTCTTGTGTAACTTTGGCTCCAATTAAGATAGAAATTTCTAAAATGCGTCAAAATGCTCCGAGAACGTCAGATCGCACACATCTGGCACCTTTTTGATTTTTGGACTTACGGTCACCAAGATAGCGATTAAAAATATTATTAAGAGGTCTTGTGTAACTTTGGCACCCATTAAGATAGAAATTTCTAAAATGCGTCAAAATGCTCCGAGAACGCCGGATCGCACATATCAGGCACCTTTTTGATTTTTGGTCTTACGGTCACCTAGATAGCGATTAAAAATATTATTAAGAGGTCTTGTGTAACTTTGGCACCCATTAAGATAGATATTTCTAAAATGGGTCAAAATGCTCAGAGAACGCCAGTTCGCACATACCTGACACCTTTTTGATTTTTGGACTTACGGTCACCAAGATAGCGATTAAAAACATTATTAAGAGGTCTTGTGTAACTTTGGCACCCATTAAGATAGAAATTTCTAAAATGCGTCAAAATGCTCCGAGAACGCCAGATCGCACATATAAGGCACCTTTTTGATTTTTGGACTTACGGTCACCTAGATAGCGATTAAAAATATTATTAAGAGATCTTGTGTAACTTTGGCACCCATTAAGATAGAAATTTCTAAAATGCGTCAAAATGCTCCGAGAACGCCAGATCGCACATAACTGACACCTTTTTGATTTTTGGACTTTGTGTCACCAAGATAGCGATTAAAGATATTATTAAGAGGTCTTGTTTAACTTTGGCATCCATTAAGATAGAAATTTCTAAAATGCGTCAAAATGCTCCGAGAACGTCAGATCGCACATACCTGACACCTTTTTGATTTTTGGACTTACGGTCACCAAGATAGCGATTAAAAATATTATTAAGAGGTCTTGTGTAACTTTGGCATCCATTAAGATAGAAATTTCTAAAATGCGTCAAAATGCTCCGAGAACGCCAGATCGCACATATAAGGCACCTTTTTGATTTTTGGACTTACGGTCACCTAGATAGCGATTAAAAATATTATTAAGAGGTCTTATGTAACTTTGGCACCCATTAAGATAGAAATTTCTAAAATGCGTCAAAATGCTCCGAGAACGCCAGATCGCACGTATCTGGCACCTTTTTGATTTTTGGACTTACGGTCACCTAGATAGCGATTAAAAATATTATTAAGAGATCTTGTGTAACTTTGGCACCCATTAAGATAGAAATTTCTAAAATGCGTCAAAATGCTCCGAGAACGCCAGATCGCACATACCTGACACCTTTTTGATTTTTGGACTTTGGGTCACCATGATAGCGATTAAAGATATTATTAAGAGGTCTTCTGTAACTTTGGCACCCATTAAGATAGAAATTTCTAAAATGCGTCAAAATGCTCCGAGAACGCCAGATCGCACATAACTGACACCTTTTTGATTTTTGGACTTTGTGTCACCAAGATAGCGATTAAAGATATTATTAAGAGGTCTTGTGTAACTTTGGCACCCATTAAGATAGAAATTTCTAAAATGCGTCAAAATGCTCTGAGAACGCCAGATCGCACATAACTGACACCTTTTTGATTTTTGGACTTTGTGTCACCAAGATAGCGATTAAAGATATTATTAAGAGGTCTTGTGTAACTTTGGCACCCATTAAGATAGAAATTTCTAAAATGCGTCAAAATGCTCCGAGAACGCCAGATCGCACATATCTGGCACCTTTTTGATTTTTTGACTTACGGTCACCAAGATAGCGATTAAAAATATTATTAAGAGGTCTTGTGTAACTTTGGCACCAATTAAGATAGAAATTTCTAAAATGCGTCAAAATGCTCCGAGAACGCCAGATCGCACATATCTGGCACCTTTTTGATTTTTTGACTTACGGTCACCAAGATAGCGATTAAAAATATTATTAAGAGGTCTTGTGTAACTTTGGTACCAATTAAGATAGAAATTTCTAAAATGCGTCAAAATGCTCTGAGAACGCCAGATCGCATATATCAGGCACCTTTTTGATTTTTGGACTTACGGTCACCTAGATAGCGATTAAAAATATTATTAAGAGATCTTGTGTAACTTTGGCACCCATTAAGATAGAAATTTCTAAAATGCGTCAAAATGCTCCGAGAACGCCAGATCGCACATACCTGACACCTTTTTGATTTTTGGACTTACGGTCACCAAGATAGCGATTAAAAATATTATTAAGAGGTCTTATGTAACTTTGGCACCCATTAAGATAGAAATTTCTAAAATGCGTCAAAATGCTCCGAGAACGCCAGATCGCACATATCAGTCACCTTTTTGATTTTTGTACTTACGGTCACCTAGATAGCGATTAAAAATATTATTAAGAGGTCTTGTGTAACTTTGGCACCCATTAAGATAGAAATTTAGAAAATGCGTCAAAATGCTCCGAGAACGCCAGATCGCACATACCTGACACCTTTTTGATTTTTGGACTTAGGGTCACCAAGATAGCGATTAAAAATATTATTAAGAGGTCTTGTGTAACTTTGGCACCCATAAAGATAGAAATTTCTAAAATGCGTCAAAATGCTCCGAGAACGCCAGATCGCACATATCTGGCACCTTTTTGATTTTTTGACTTACGGTCACCAAGATAGCGATTAAAAATATTATTAAGAGGTCTTGTGTAACTTTGGCACCCATTAAGATAGAAATTTCTAAAATGCGTCAAAATGCTCCGAGAACGCCAGATCGCACATGCCTGACACCTTTTTGATTTTTGGACTTACGGTCACCAAGATAGCGATTAAAAATATTATTAAGAGGTCTTATGTAACTTTGGCACCCATTAAGATAGAAATTTCTAAAATGCGTCAAAATGCTCCGAGAACGCCAGATCGCACGTATCTGGCACCTTTTTGATTTTTGGACTTACGGTCACCAAGATAGCGATTAAAAATGTTATTAAGAGGTCTTTTGTAACTTTGGCACCCATTAAGATAGAAATTTCTAAAATGCGTCAAAATGCTCCGAGAACGCCAGATCGCACATACCTGACACCTTTTTGATTTTTGGACTTTGGGTCACCATGATAGCGATTAAAGATATTATTAAGAGGTCTTCTGTAACTTTGGCACCCATTAAGATAGAAATTTCTAAAATGCGTCAAAATGCTCCGAGAACGCCAGATCGCACATAACTGACACCTTTTTGATTTTTGGACTTTGTGTCACCAAGATAGCGATTAAAGATATTATTAAGAGGTCTTGTGTAACTTTGGCACCCATTAAGATAGAAATTTCTAAAATGCGTCAAAATGCTCTGAGAACGCCAGATCGCACATTACTGACACCTTTTTGATTTTTGGACTTTGTGTCACCAAGATAGCGATTAAAGATATTATTAAGAGGTCTTGTGTAACTTTGGCACCCATTAAGATAGAAATTTCTAAAATGCGTCAAAATGCTCCGAGAACGCCAGATCGCACATATCTGGCACCTTTTTGATTTTTTGACTTACGGTCACCAAGATAGCGATTAAAAATATTATTAAGAGGTCTTGTGTAACTTTGGCACCAATTAAGATAGAAATTTCTAAAATGCGTCAAAATGCTCTGAGAACGCCAGATCGCATATATCAGGCACCTTTTTGATTTTTGAACTTACGGTCACCTAGATAGCGATTAAAAATATTATTAAGAGATCTTGTGTAACTTTGGCACCCATTAAGATAGAAATTTCTAAAATGCGTCAAAATGCTCCGAGAACGCCAGATCGCACATACCTGACACCTTTTTGATTTTTGGACTTACGGTCACCAAGATAGCGATTAAAAATATTATTAAGAGGTCTTATGTAACTTTGGCACCCATTAAGATAGAAATTTCTAAAATGCGTCAAAATGCTCCGAGAACGCCAGATCGCACATATCTGGCACCTTTTTGATTTTTTGACTTACGGTCACCAAGATAGCGATTAAAAATATTATTAAGAGGTCTTGTGTAACTTTGGCACCAATTAAGATAGAAATTTCTAAAATGCGTCAAAATGCTCCGAGAACGCCAGATCGCACATATCTGGCACCTTTTTGATTTTTTGACTTACGGTCACCAAGATAGCGATTAAAAATATTATTAAGAGGTCTTGTGTAACTTTGGCACCAATTAAGATAGAAATTTCTAAAATGCGTCAAAATGCTCCGAGAACGCCAGATCGCACATATCTGGCACCTTTTTGATTTTTTGACTTACGGTCACCAAGATAGCGATTAAAAATATTATTAAGAGGTCTTGTGTAACTTTGGCACCAATTAAGATAGAAATTTCTAAAATGCGTCAAAATGCTCTGAGAACGCCAGATCGCATATATCAGGCACCTTTTTGATTTTTGGACTTACGGTCACCTAGATAGCGATTAAAAATATTATTAAGAGATCTTGTGTAACTTTGGCACCCATTAAGATAGAAATTTCTAAAATGCGTCAAAATGCTCCGAGAACGCCAGATCGCACATACCTGACACCTTTTTGATTTTTGGACTTACGGTCACCAAGATAGCGATTAAAAATATTATTAAGAGGTCTTATGTAACTTTGGCACCCATTAAGATAGAAATTTCTAAAATGCGTCAAAATGCTCCGAGAACGCCAGATCGCACATATCAGTCACCTTTTTGATTTTTGTACTTACGGTCACCTAGATAGCGATTAAAAATATTATTAAGAGGTCTTGTGTAACTTTGGCACCCATTAAGATAGAAATTTAGAAAATGCGTCAAAATGCTCCGAGAACGCCAGATCGCACATACCTGACACCTTTTTGATTTTTGGACTTAGGGTCACCAAGATAGCGATTAAAAATATTATTAAGAGGTCTTGTGTAACTTTGGCACCCATAAAGATAGAAATTTCTAAAATGCGTCAAAATGCTCCGAGAACGCCAGATCGCACATATCTGGCACCTTTTTGATTTTTTGACTTACGGTCACCAAGATAGCGATTAAAAATATTATTAAGAGGTCTTGTGTAACTTTGGCACCCATTAAGATAGAAATTTAGAAAATGCGTCAAAATGCTCCGAGAACGCCAGATCGCACATACCTGACACCTTTTTGATTTTTGGACTTAGGGTCACCAAGATAGCGATTAAAAATATTATTAAGAGGTCTTGTGTAACTTTGGCACCCATAAAGATAGAAATTTCTAAAATGCGTCAAAATGCTCCGAGAACGCCAGATCGCACATATCTGGCACCTTTTTGATTTTTTGACTTACGGTCACCAAGATAGCGATTAAAAATATTATTAAGAGGTCTTGTGTAACTTTGGCACCAATTAAGATAGAAATTTCTAAAATGCGTCAAAATGCTCCGAGAACGTCAGATCGCACACATCTGGCACCTTTTTGATTTTTGGACTTACGGTCACCAAGATAGCGATTAAAAATATTATTAAGAGGTCTTGTGTAACTTTGGCACCCATTAAGATAGAAATTTCTAAAATGCGTCAAAATGCTCCGAGAACGCCAGATCGCACATATCTGGCACCTTTTTGATTTTTGGACTTACGGTCACCAAGATAGCGATTAAAAACATTATTAAGAGGTCTTGTGTAACTTTGGCACCCATTAAGATAGAAATTTCTAAAATGCGTCAAAATGCTCCGAGAACGCCAGATCGCACATATAAGGCACCTTTTTGATTTTTGGACTTACGGTCACCTAGATAGCGATTAAAAATATTATTAAGAGATCTTGTGTAACTTTGGCACCCATTAAGATAGAAATTTCTAAAATGCGTCAAAATGCTCCGAGAACGCCAGATCGCACATAACTGACACCTTTTTGATTTTTGGACTTTGTGTCACCAAGATAGCGATTAAAGATATTATTAAGAGGTCTTGTGTAACTTTGGCACCCATTAAGATAGAAATTTCTAAAATGCGTCAAAATGCTCCGAGAACGCCAGATCGCACATACCTGACACCTTTTTGATTTTTGGACTTACGGTCACCAAGATAGCGATTAAAAATATTATTAAGAGGTCTTGTGTAACTTTGGCATCCATTAAGATAGAAATTTCTAAAATGCGTCAAAATGCTCCGAGAACGCCAGATCGCACATATAAGGCACCTTTTTGATTTTTGGACTTACGGTCACCTAGATAGCGATTAAAAATATTATTAAGAGGTCTTGTGTAACTTTGGCACCCATTAAGATAGAAATTTCTAAAATGCGTCAAAATGCTCCGAGAACGCCAGATCGCACCTATCTGGCACCTTTATGATTTTTGGACTTATGGTCACCAAGATAGCGATTAAAAATATTATTAAGAGGTCTTGTGTAACTTTGGCACCCATTAAGATAGAAATTTCTAAAATGCGTCAAAATGCTCCGAGAACGCCAGATCGCACATGCCTGACACCTTTTTGATTTTTGGACTTACGGTCACCAAGATAGCGATTAAAAATATTATTAAGAGGTCTTATGTAACTTTGGCACCCATTAAGATAGAAATTTCTAAAATGCGTCAAAATGCTCCGAGAACGCCAGATCGCACGTATCTGGCACCTTTTTGATTTTTGGACTTACGGTCACCAAGATAGCGATTAAAAATGTTATTAAGAGGTCTTTTGTAACTTTGGCACCCATTAAGATAGAAATTTCTAAAATGCGTCAAAATGCTCCGAGAACGCCAGATCGCACATACCTGACACCTTTTTGATTTTTGGACTTTGGGTCACCATGATAGCGATTAAAGATATTATTAAGAGGTCTTCTGTAACTTTGGCACCCATTAAGATAGAAATTTCTAAAATGCGTCAAAATGCCCCGAGAACGCCAGATCGCACATAACTGACACCTTTTTGATTTTTGGACTTTGTGTCACCAAGATAGCGATTAAAGATATTATTAAGAGGTCTTGTGTAACTTTGGCACCCATTAAGATAGAAATTTCTAAAATGCGTCAAAATGCTCTGAGAACGCCAGATCGCACATTACTGACACCTTTTTGATTTTTGGACTTTGTGTCACCAAGATAGCGATTAAAGATATTATTAAGAGGTCTTGTGTAACTTTGGCACCCATTAAGATAGAAATTTCTAAAATGCGTCAAAATGCTCCGAGAACGCCAGATCGCACATATCTGGCACCTTTTTGATTTTTTGACTTACGGTCACCAAGATAGCGATTAAAAATATTATTAAGAGGTCTTGTGTAACTTTGGCACCAATTAAGATAGAAATTTCTAAAATGCGTCAAAATGCTCTGAGAACGCCAGATCGCATATATCAGGCACCTTTTTGATTTTTGAACTTACGGTCACCTAGATAGCGATTAAAAATATTATTAAGAGATCTTGTGTAACTTTGGCACCCATTAAGATAGAAATTTCTAAAATGCGTCAAAATGCTCCGAGAACGCCAGATCGCACATACCTGACACCTTTTTGATTTTTGGACTTACGGTCACCAAGATAGCGATTAAAAATATTATTAAGAGGTCTTATGTAACTTTGGCACCCATTAAGATAGAAATTTCTAAAATGCGTCAAAATGCTCCGAGAACGCCAGATCGCACATATCTGGCACCTTTTTGATTTTTTGACTTACGGTCACCAAGATAGCGATTAAAAATATTATTAAGAGGTCTTGTGTAACTTTGGCACCAATTAAGATAGAAATTTCTAAAATGCGTCAAAATGCTCCGAGGACGTCAGATCGCACACATCTGGCACCTTTTTGATTTTTGGACTTACGGTCACCAAGATAGCGATTAAAAATATTATTAAGAGGTCTTGTGTAACTTTGGCACCCATTAAGATAGAAATTTCTAAAATGCGTCAAAATGCTCCGAGAACGCCGGATCGCACATATCAGGCACCTTTTTGATTTTTGGACTTACGGTCACCTAGATAGCGATTAAAAATATTATTAAGAGGTCTTGTGTAACTTTGGCACCCATTAAGATAGATATTTCTAAAATGGGTCAAAATGCTCAGAGAACGCCAGTTCGCACATACCTGACACCTTTTTGATTTTTGGACTTAGGGTCACCAAGATAGCGATTAAAAATATTATTAAGAGGTCTTGTGTAACTTTGGCACCCATTAAGATAGAAATTTCTAAAATGCGTCAAAATGCTCCGAGAACGCCAGATCGCACATATCTGGCACCTTTTTGATTTTTGGACTTACGGTCACCAAGATAGCGATTAAAAACATTATTAAGAGGTCTTGTGTAACTTTGGCACCCATTAAGATAGAAATTTCTAAAATGCGTCAAAATGCTCCGAGAACGCCAGATCGCACATATCTGCCACCTTTTTGATTTTTGGACTTACGGTCACCAAGATAGCGATTAAAAATATTATTAAGAGGTCTTGTGTAACTTTGGCACCCATTAAGATAGAAATTTCTAAAATGCGTCAAAATGCTCCGAGAACGCCAGATCGCACATATCTGGCACCTTTTTGATTTTTGGACTTACGGTCACCTAGATAGCGATTAAAAATATTATTAAGAGGTCTTGTGTAACTTTGGCACCCATTAAGATAGAAATTTCTAAAATGCGTCAAAATACTCCGAGAACGCCAGATCGCACATACCTGATACCTTTTTGATTTTTGGAATTAGGGTCACCAAGATAGCGATTAAAAATATTATTAAGAGGTCTTGTGTAACTTTGGCACCCATTAAGATAGAAATTTCTAAAATGCGTCAAAATGCTCCGAGAACGCCAGATCGCACATATCTGGCACCTTTTTGATTTTTGGACTTACGGTCACCTAGATAGCGATTAAAAATATTATTAAGAGGTCTTGTGTAACTTTGGCACCCATTAAGATAGAAATTTCTAAAATGCGTCAAAATGCTCCGAGAACGCCAGATCGCACATATCAGTCACCTTTTTGATTTTTGGACTTACGGTCACCTAGATAGCGATTAAAAATATTATTAAGAGGTCTTGTGTAACTTTGGCACCCATTAAGATAGAAATTTCTAAAATGCGTCAAAATGCTCCGAGAACGCCAGATCGCACATACCTGACACCTTTTTGATTTTTGGACTTTGGGTCACCATGATAGCGATTAAAGATATTATTAAGAGGTCTTGTGTAACTTTGGCACCCATTAAGATAGAAATTTCTAAAATGCGTCAAAATGCTCCGAGAACGCCAGATCGCACATAACTGACACCTTTTTGATTTTTGGACTTTGTGTCACCAAGATAGCGATTAAAGATATTATTAAGAGGTCTTGTGTAACTTTGGCACCCATTAAGATAGAAATTTCTAAAATGCGTCAAAATGCTCCGAGAACGCCAGATCGCACATACCTGACACCTTTTTGATTTTTGGACTTACGGTCACCAAGATAGCGATTAAAAATATTATTAGGAGGTCTTGTGTAACTTTGGCATCCATTAAGATAGAAATTTCTAAAATGCGTCAAAATGCTCCGAGAACGCCAGATCGCACATATAAGGCACCTTTTTGATTTTTGGACTTACGGTCACCTAGATAGCGATTAAAAATATTATTAAGAGGTCTTGTGTAACTTTGGCACCCATTAAGATAGAAATTTCTAAAATGCGTCAAAATGCTCCGAGAACGCCAGATCGCACCTATCTGGCACCTTTATGATTTTTGGACTTATGGTCACCAAGATAGCGATTAAAAATATTATTAAGAGGTCTTATGTAACTTTGGCACCCATTAAGATAGAAATTTCTAAAATGCGTCAAAATGCTCCGAGAACGCCAGATCGCACATATCTGGCACCTTTTTGATTTTTGGACTTACGGTCACCTAGATAGCGATTAAAAATATTATTAAGAGATCTTGTGTAACTTTGGCACCCATTAAGATAGAAATTTCTAAAATGCGTCAAAATGCTCCGAGAACGCCAGATCGCACATACCTGACACCTTTTTGATTTTTGGACTTTGGGTCACCATGATAGCGATTAAAGATATTATTAAGAGGTCTTGTGTAACTTTGGCACCCATTAAGATAGAAATTTCTAAAATGCGTCAAAATGCTCCGAGAACGCCAGATCGCACATACCTGACACCTTTTTGATTTTTGGACTTTGGGTCACCATGATAGCGATTAAAGATATTATTAAGAGGTCTTGTGTAACTTTGGCACCCATTAAGATAGAAATTTCTAAAATGCGTCAAAATGCTCCGATAACGCCAGATCGCACATATCTGGCACCTTTTTGATTTTTGGACTTACGGTCACCAAGATAGCGATTAAAAATGTTATTAAGAGGTCTTTTGTAACTTTGGCACCCATTAAGATAGAAATTTCTAAAATGCGTCAAAATGCTCCGAGAACGCCAGATCGCACATATCAGGCACCTTTTTGATTTTTGGACTTACGGTCACCTAGATAGCGATTAAAAATATTATTAAGAGATCTTGTGTAACTTTGGCACCCATTAAGATAGAAATTTCTAAAATGCGTCAAAATGCTCCGAGAACGCCAGATCGCACATACCTGACACCTTTTTGATTTTTGGACTTTGGGTCACCATGATAGCGATTAAAGATATTATTAAGAGGTCTTCTGTAACTTTGGCACCCATTAAGATAGAAATTTCTAAAATGCGTCAAAATGCTCCGAGAACGCCAGATCGCACATAACTGACACCTTTTTGATTTTTGGACTTTGTGTCACCAAGATAGCGATTAAAGATATTATTAAGAGGTCTTGTGTAACTTTGGCACCCATTAAGATAGAAATTTCTAAAATGCGTCAAAATGCTCCGAGAACGCCAGATCGCACATATCTGGCACCTTTTTGATTTTTTGACTTACGGTCACCAAGATAGCGATTAAAAATATTATTAAGAGGTCTTATGTAACTTTGGCACCCATTAAGATAGAAATTTCTAAAATGCGTCAAAATGCTCCGAGAACGCCAGATCGCACATATCAGTCACCTTTTTGATTTTTGGACTTACGGTCACCTAGATAGCGATTAAAAATATTATTAAGAGGTCTTGTGTAACTTTGGCACCCATTAAGATAGAAATTTAGAAAATGCGTCAAAATGCTCCGAGAACGCCAGATCGCACATACCTGACACCTTTTTGATTTTTGGACTTAGGGTCACCAAGATAGCGATTAAAAATATTATTAAGAGGTCTTGTGTAACTTTGGCACCCATAAAGATAGAAATTTCTAAAATGCGTCAAAATGCTCCGAGAACGCCAGATCGCACATATCTGGCACCTTTTTGATTTTTTGACTTACGGTCACCAAGATAGCGATTAAAAATATTATTAAGAGGTCTTGTGTAACTTTGGCACCAATTAAGATAGAAATTTCTAAAATGCGTCAAAATGCTCCGAGAACGTCAGATCGCACACATCTGGCACCTTTTTGATTTTTGGACTTACGGTCACCAAGATAGCGATTAAAAATATTATTAAGAGGTCTTGTGTAACTTTGGCACCCATTAAGATAGAAATTTATAAAATGCGTCAAAATGCTCCGAGAACGCCGGATCGCACATATCAGGCACCTTTTTGATTTTTGGACTTACGGTCACCTAGATAGCGATTAAAAATATTATTAAGAGGTCTTGTATAACTTTGGCACCCATTAAGATAGATATTTCTAAAACGGGTCAAAATGCTCAGAGAACGCCAGTTCGCACATACCTGACACCTTTTTGATTTTTGGACTTAGGGTCACCAAGATAGCGATTAAAAATATTATTAAGAGGTCTTGTGTAACTTTGGCACCCATTAAGATAGAAATTTCTAAAATGCGTCAAAATGCTCCGAGAACGCCAGATCGCACATATCTGGCACCTTTTTGATTTTTGGACTTACGGTCACCAAGATAGCGATTAAAAACATTATTAAGAGGTCTTGTGTAACTTTGGCACCCATTAAGATAGAAATTTCTAAAATGCGTCAAGATGCTCCGAGAACGCCAGATCGTACATATCTGCCACCTTTTTGATTTTTGGACTTACGGTCACCAAGGTAGCGATTAAAAATATTATTAAGAGGTCTTGTGTAACTTTGGCACCCATTAAGATAGAAATTTCTAAAATGCGTCAAAATGCTCCGAGAACGCCAGATCGCACATATCTGGCACCTTTTTGATTTTTGGACTTACGGTCACCTAGATAGCGATTAAAAATATTATTAAGAGGTCTTGTGTAACTTTGGCACCCATTAAGATAGAAATTTCAAAAATGCGTCAAAATACTCCGAGAACGCCAGATCGCACATACCTGACACCTTTTTGATTTTTGGAATTAGGGTCACCAAGATAGCGATTAAAAATATTATTAAGAGGTCTTGTGTAACTTTGGCATCCATTAAGATAGAAATTTCTAAAATGCGTCAAAATGCTCCGAGAACGCCAGATCGCACATATCTGGCACCTTTTTGATTTTTGGACTTACGGTCACCAAGATAGCGATTAAAAATGTTATTAAGAGGTCTTGTGTAACTTTGGCACCCATTAAGATAGAAATTTCTAAAATGCGTCAAAATGCTCCGAGAACGCCAGATCGCACATATCTGACACCTTTTTGATTTTTGGACTTACGGTTACCAAGATAGCGATTAAAAATATTATTAAGAGGTCTTTTGTAAGTTTGGCACCCATTAAGATAGAAATTTCTAAAATGCGGCAAAAGGCTCCGAGAACGCCAGATCGCACATATCTGACACCTTTTTGATTTTTGGACTTACGATCACTAAGAAAGCGATTAAAAATATTATTAAGAGGTCTTGTGTAACATTGGCACCCATTAAGATAGAAATTTTTAAAATGCGTCAAAATGCTCCGAGAACGCCAGATCGCACATATCTGGCACCTTTTTGATTTTTGGACTTACGGTCACCAAGATAGCGATTAAAAATATTATTAAGAGGTCTTGTGTAACTTTGGCACCCATTAAGATAGAAATTTCTAAAATGCGTCAAAATGCTCCGAGAACGCCAGATCGCACATATCTGGCACCTTTTTGATTTTTGGACTTACGGTCACCTAGATAGCGATTAAAAATATTATTAAGAGGTCTTGGTAACTTTGGCACCCATTAAGATAGAAATTTCTAAAATGCGTCAAAATGCTCCGAGAACGCCAGATCGCACATATCTGACACCTTTTTGATTTTTGGACTTACGGTTACCAAGATAGCGATTAAAAATATTATTAACAGGTCTTGTGTAACTTTGGCACCCATTAAGATAGAAATTTCTAAAATGCGTCAAAATGCTCCGAGAACGCCAGATCGCACATATCTGACACCTTTTTGATTTTTGGACTTACGGTTACCAAGATAGCGATTAAAAATATTATTAACAGGTCTTGTGTAACTTTGGCACCCATTAAGATAGAAATTTCTAACATGCGTCAAAATGCTGCGAGAACGCCAGATCGCACATATCTGGCACCTTTTTGATTCTTGGACTTACAGTCACCAAGATGGCGATTAAAAATATTATTAAGAGGTCTTGTGTAACTTTGGCACCCATTAAGATAGAAATTTCTAAAATGAGTCAAAAGGTTCCGAGAACGCCAGATCACACATATCTGACACCTTTTTGATTTTTGGACTTACGGTCACCTAGATAGCGATTAAAAATATTATTAAGAGGTCTTGTGTAACTTTGGCACCCATTAAGATAGAAATTTCTAAAATGCGTCAAAATGCTCCGAGAACGCCAGATCGCACATACCTGACACCTTTTTGATTTTTGGAATTAGGGTCACCAAGATAGCGATTAAAAATATTATTAAGAGGTCTTGTGTAACTTTGGTACCCATTAAGATAGAAATTTCTAAAATGCGTCAAAATGCTCCGAGAACGCCAGATCGCACATATCTGGCACCCTTTTGATTTTTGGACTTACGGTCACCTAGATAGCGATTAAAAATATTATTAAGAGGTCTTGTGTAACTTTGGCACCCATTAAGATAGAAATTTCTAAAATGCGTCAAAATGCTCCGAGAACGCCAGATCGCACATATCTGACACCTTTTTGATTTTTGGACTTACGGTCAGCAAGATAGCGATTAAAAATATTATTAAGAGGTCCTGTGTAACTTTGGCACCCATTAAGATAGATATTTCTAAAATGCGTCAAAATGCTCCGAGAACGCCAGATCGCACATATCTGACACCTTTTTGATTTTTGAACTTACGGTCACTTAGATAGCGATTAAAAATTGTATTAAGACGTCTTGTGTAACTTTTGCACTCATTAAGATAGAAATTTCTAAAATGCGTCAAAATGCTCCGAGAACGCCAGATCGCACATATCTGGCACCTTTTTGATTTTTGGACTTGCGGTCACCTAGATAGCGATTAAAAATATTATTAAGAGGTCTTGTGTAACTTTGGCACCCATTAAGATAGAAATTTCTAAAATGCGTCAAAATGCTCCGAGAACGCCAGATCGCACATATCTGACACCTTTTTGATTTTTGGACTTACGGTCACCAAGATAGCGATTAAAAATATTATTAAGAGGTCTTGTGTAACTTTGGCACCCATTAAAATAGAAATTTCTAAAATGCGTCAAAATGCTCCGAGAACGCCAGATCGCACATATCTGACACCTTTTTGATTTTTGGACTTACGGTCACCAAGATAGCGATTAAAAATATTATTAAGAGGTCTTGTGTAACTTTGGCACCCATTAAATAGAAATTTCTAAAATGCGTCAAAATACTCCGAGAACGCCAGATCGCACATATCTGACACCTTTTTGATTTTTGGACTTACGGTCACTTAGATAGCGATTAAAAATAGTATTAAGACGTCTTGTGTAACTTTGGCACTCATTAAGATAGAAATTTCTAAAATGCGTCAAAATGCTCCGAGAACGCCAGATCGCACATATCTGGCACCTTTTTGATTTTTGGACTTACGGTCACCAAGATAGCGATTAAAAATATTATTAAGAGGTTTTGTGTAACTTTGGCGCCCATTAAGATAGAAATTTCTAAAATGCGTCAAAATGCTCCGAGAACGCCAGATCGCACATATCTGACACCTTTTTGATTTTTGGACTTACGGTCACCAAGATAGCGATTAAAAATATTATTAAGAGGTCTTGTGTAACTTTGGCACCCATTAAGTTAGAAATTTCTAAAATGCGTCAAAATGCTCCGAGAACGCCAGATCGCACATATCTGACACCATTTTGATTTTTGGACTTACGGCCACTTAGATAGCGATTAAAAATAGTATTAAGACGTCTTGTGTAACTTTGGCACCCATTAAGATAGAAATTTCTAAAATGCGTCAAAATGCTCTGAGAACACCAGCTCGCACATATCTGTTACCTTCTTGATTTTTGGACTTACGGTCATCAAGATAGCGATTAAAAATATTATTAAGAGATCTTGTGTAACTTTAGCACCCATTAAGATCGAAATTTCTAAAATGCGTCAAAATGCTCCGAGAACGCCAGATCGCACATATCTGACACCTTTTTGATTTTTGGACTTACGGTCACCAAGATAGCGATTAAAAATATTATTAAGAGGTCTTGTGTAACTTTGGCACCCATTAAAATAGAAATTTCTAAAATGCGTCAAAATGCTCCGAGAACGCCAGATCGCACATATCTGACACCTTTTTGATTTTTGGACTTACGGTCACCAAGATAGCGATTAAAAATATTATTAAGAGGTCTTGTGTAACTTTGGCACCCATTAAATAGAAATTTCTAAAATGCGTCAAAATACTCCGAGAACGCCAGATCGCACATATCTGACACCTTTTTGATTTTTGGACTTACGGTCACTTAGATAGCGATTAAAAATAGTATTAAGACGTCTTGTGTAACTTTGGCACTCATTAAGATAGAAATTTCTAAAATGCGTCAAAATGCTCCGAGAACGCCAGATCGCACATATCTGGCACCTTTTTGATTTTTGGACTTACGGTCACCAAGATAGCGATTAAAAATATTATTAAGAGGTTTTGTGTAACTTTGGCGCCCATTAAGATAGAAATTTCTAAAATGCGTCAAAATGCTCCGAGAAAGCCAGATCGCACATATCTGACACCTTTTTGATTTTTGGACTTACGGTCACCAAGATAGCGATTAAAAATATTATTAAGAGGTCTTGTGTAACTTTGGCACCCATTAAGATAGAAATTTCTAAAATGCGTCAAAATGCTCCGAGAACGCCAGATCGCACAAATCTGGCACCTTTTTGATTTTTGGACTTTCGGTCACCTAGATAGCGATTAAAAATATTATTAAGAGGTCTTGTGTAACTTTGGCACACATTAAGATAGAAACTTCTAAAATGCGTCAAAATGATCCGAGAACGCCAGATCGCACATATCTGACACCTTTTTGATTTTTGGACTTACGGTCACCAAGATAGCGATCAAAAATATTATTAAGAGGTCCTGTGTAACTTTGGCACCCATTAAATAGAAATTTCTAAAATGCGTCAAAATGCTCCGAGAACGCCAGATCGCACATATCTGGCACCTTTTTGATTTTTGGACTTACGGTCACCAAGATAGCGATTAAAAATATTATTAAGAGGTCTTGTGTAACTTTGGCACCCATTAAATAGAAATTTCTAAAATGCGTCAAAATACTCCGAGAACGCCAGATCGCACATATCTGACACCTTTTTGATTTTTGGACTTACGGTCACTTAGATAGCGATTAAAAATAGTATTAAGACGTCTTGTGTAACTTTGGCACTCATTAAGATAGAAATTTCTAAAATGCGTCAAAATGCTCCGAGAACGCCAGATCGCACATATCTGGCACCTTTTTGATTTTTGGACTTACGGTCACCAAGATAGCGATTAAAAATATTATTAAGAGGTTTTGTGTAACTTTGGCGCCCATTAAGATAGAAATTTCTAAAATGCGTCAAAATGCTCCGAGAACGCCAGATCGCACATATCTGACACCTTTTTGATTTTTGGACTTACGGTCACCAAGATAGCGATTAAAAATATTATTAAGAGGTCTTGTGTAACTTTGGCACCCATTAAGTTAGAAATTTCTAAAATGCGTCAAAATGCTCCGAGAACGCCAGATCGCACATATCTGACACCATTTTGATTTTTGGACTTACGGCCACTTAGATAGCGATTAAAAATAGTATTAAGACGTCTTGTGTAACTTTGGCACCCATTAAGATAGAAATTTCTAAAATGCGTCAAAATGCTCTGAGAACACCAGCTCGCACATATCTGTTACCTTCTTGATTTTTGGACTTACGGTCATCAAGATAGCGATTAAAAATATTATTAAGAGATCTTGTGTAACTTTAGCACCCATTAAGATCGAAATTTCTAAAATGCGTCAAAATGCTCCGAGAACGCCAGATCGCACATATCTGACACCTTTTTGATTTTTGGACTTACGGTCACCAAGATAGCGATTAAAAATATTATTAAGAGGTCTTGTGTAACTTTGGCACCCATTAAAATAGAAATTTCTAAAATGCGTCAAAATGCTCCGAGAACGCCAGATCGCACATATCTGACACCTTTTTGATTTTTGGACTTACGGTCACCAAGATAGCGATTAAAAATATTATTAAGAGGTCTTGTGTAACTTTGGCACCCATTAAATAGAAATTTCTAAAATGCGTCAAAATACTCCGAGAACGCCAGATCGCACATATCTGACACCTTTTTGATTTTTGGACTTACGGTCACTTAGATAGCGATTAAAAATAGTATTAAGACGTCTTGTGTAACTTTGGCACTCATTAAGATAGAAATTTCTAAAATGCGTCAAAATGCTCCGAGAACGCCAGATCGCACATATCTGGCACCTTTTTGATTTTTGGACTTACGGTCACCAAGATAGCGATTAAAAATATTATTAAGAGGTTTTGTGTAACTTTGGCGCCCATTAAGATAGAAATTTCTAAAATGCGTCAAAATGCTCCGAGAACGCCAGATCGCACATATCTGACACCTTTTTGATTTTTGGACTTACGGTCACCAAGATAGCGATTAAAAATATTATTAAGAGGTCTTGTGTAACTTTGGCACCCATTAAGATAGAAATTTCTAAAATGCGTCAAAATGCTCCGAGAACGCCAGATCGCACAAATCTGGCACCTTTTTGATTTTTGGACTTTCGGTCACCTAGATAGCGATTAAAAATATTATTAAGAGGTCTTGTGTAACTTTGGCACACATTAAGATAGAAACTTCTAAAATGCGTCAAAATGATCCGAGAACGCCAGATCGCACATATCTGACACCTTTTTGATTTTTGGACTTACGGTCACCAAGATAGCGATTAAAAATATTATTAAGAGGTCCTGTGTAACTTTGGCACCCATTAAATAGAAATTTCTAAAATGCGTCAAAATGCTCCGAGAACGCCAGATCGCACATATCTGGCACCTTTTTGATTTTTGGACTTACGGTCACCAAGATAGCGATTAAAAATATTATTTAGAGGTCTTGTGTAACTTTGGCACCCATTAAATAGAAATTTCTAAAATGCGTCAAAATGCTCCGAGAACGCCAGATCGCACATATCTGACACCTTTTTGATTTTTGGACTTACGGTCACTTAGATAGCGATTAAAAATAGTATTAAGACGTCTTGTGTAACTTTGGCACTCATTAAGATAGAAATTTCTAAAATGCGTCAAAATACGTAATAAAAATAAAATGCGTATTTTGACGCATTTTAGAAATTTCTATCTTAATGAGTGCCAAAGTTACACAAGACGTCTTAATACTATTTTTAATCGCTATCTAAGTGACCGTAAGTCCAAAAATCAAAAAGGTGTCAGATATGTGCGATCTGGCGTTCTCGGAGCATTTTGACGCATTTTAGAAATTTCTATTTTAATGGGTGCCAAAGTTACACAAGACCTCTTAATAATATTTTTAATCGCTATCTTAGTGACCGTAAGTCCAAACATCAAAAAGGTGTCAGATATGTGCGATCTGGCGTTCTCGGAGCATTTTGACGCATTTTAGAAATTTCTATTTTAATGGGTGCCAAAGTTACACAAGACCTCTTAATAATATTTTTTATCGCTATCTTGGTGACCGTAAGTCCAAAAATCAAAAAGGTGCCAGATTTGTGCGATCTGGCGTTCTCGGAGCATTTTGACGCATTTTAGAAATTTCTGTTTTAATGGGTGCCAATGTTACAGAAGACCTCTTAATAATATTTTTAATCGCTATCTTGGTGACCGTAAGTCCAAGAATCAAAAAGGTGTCAGATATGTGCGATCTGGCGTTCTCGGAGCATTTTGACGCATTTTAGAAATTTCTATCTTAATGAGTGCCAAAGTTACACAAGACGTCTTAATACTATTTTTAATCGCTATCTAAGTGACCGTAAGTCCAAAAATCAAAAAGGTGTCAGATATGTGCGATCTGGCGTTCTCGGAGCATTTTGACGCATTTTAGAAATTTCTATTTAATGGGTGCCAAAGTTACACAAGACCTCTTAATAATATTTTTAATCGCTATCTTGGTGACCGTAAGTCCAAAAATCAAAAAGGTGTCAGATATGTGCGATCTGGCGTTCTCGGAGCATTTTGACGCATTTTAGAAATTTCTATTTTAATGGGTGCCAAAGTTACACAAAACCTCTTAATAATATTTTTAATCGCTATCTTAGTGACCGTAAGTCCAAACATCAAAAAGGTGTCAGATATGTGCGATCTGGCGTTCTCGGAGCATTTTGACGCATTTTAGAAATTTCTATCTTAATGAGTGCCAAAGTTACACAAGACGTCTTAATACTATTTTTAATCGCTATCTAAGTGACCGTAAGTCAAAAAATCAAAAAGGTGTCAGATATGTGCGATCTGGCGTTCTCGGAGCATTTTGACGCATTTTAGAAATTTCTATTTAATGGGTGCCAAAGTTACACAAGACCTCTTAATAATATTTTTAATCGCTATCTTGGTGACCGTAAGTCCAAAAATCAAAAAGGTGTCAGATATGTGCGATCTGGCGTTCTCGGAGCAGTTTGACGCATTTTAGAAATTTCTATTTTAATGGGTGCCAAAGTTACACAAGACCTCTTAATAATATTTTTAATCGCTATCTTGGTGACCGTAAGTCCAAGAATCAAAAAGGTGTCAGATATGTGCGATCTGGCGTTCTCGGAGCATTTTGACGCATTTTAGAAATTTCTATCTTAATGGGTGCCAAAGTTACACAAGACCTCTTAATAATATTTTTAATCGCTATCTAGGTGACCGTAAGTCCAAAAATCAAAAAGGTGTCAGATTTGTGCAATCTGGCGTTCTCGGAGCATTTTGACGCATTTTAGAAATTTCTATTTTAATGGGTGCCAATGTTACACAAGACCTCTTAATAATATTTTTAATCGCTATCTTGGTGACCGTAAGTCCAAAAATCAAAAAGGTATCAGATATGTGCGAGCTGGCGTTCTCAGAGCATTTTGACGCATTTTAGAAATTTCCATCTTAATGGGTGCCAATGTTACACAAGACCTCTTAATAATATTTTTAATCGCTATCTTTGTGAACGTAAGTCCAAAAATCAAAAAGGTATCAGATATGTGCGAGCTGGCGTTCTCAGAGCATTTTGACGCATTTTAGAAATTTCTATTTAATGGGTGCCAAAGTTACACAAGACGTCTTAATACTATTTTTAATCGCTATCTAAGTGGCCGTAAGTCCAAAAATCAAAAAGGTGTCAGATATGTGCGATCTGGCGTTCTCGGATCATTTTGACGCATTTTAGAAGTGTCTATCTTAATGGGTGCCAAAGTTACACAAGACCTCTTAATAATATTTTTAATCGCTACCTTGGTGACCGTAAGTCCAAAAATCAAAAAGGTGTCAGATATGTGCGATCTGGCGTTCTCGGAGCATTTTGACGCATTTTAGAAATTTCTATTTAATGGGTGCCAAAGTTACACAAGACCTCTTAATAATATTTTTAATCGCTATCTTGGTGACCGTAAGTCCAAAAATCAAAAAGGTGTCAGATATGTGCGATCTGGCGTTCTCGGAGCATTTTGACGCATTTTAGAAATTTCTATTTTAATGGGTGCCAAAGTTACACAAGACCTCTTAATAATATTTTTAATCGCTATCTTAGTGACCGTAAGTCCAAACATCAAAAAGGTGTCAGATACGTGCGATCTGGCGTTCTCGGAGCATTTTGACGCATTTTAGAAATTTCTATTTTAATGGGTGCCAAAGTTACACAAGACCTCTTAATAATATTTTTTATCGCTATCTTGGTGACCGTAAGTCCAAAAATCAAAAAGGTGTCAGATATGTGCGATCTGGCGTTCTCGGAGCATTTTGACGCATTTTAGAAATTTCTGTCTTAATGGGTGCCAAAGTTACACAAGACCTCTTAATAATATTTTTAATCGCTATCTAGGTGACCGAAAGTCCAAAAATCAGAAAGGTGCCAGATTTGTGCGATCTGGCGTTCTCGGAGCATTTTGACGCATTTTAGAAATTTCTATCTTAATGGGTGCCAAAGTTACACAAGACCTCTTAATAATATTTTTAATCGCTATCTTGGTGACCGTAAGTCCAAAAATCAAAAAGGTGTCAGATATGTGCGATCTGGCGTTCTCGGAGCATTTTGACGCATTTTAGAAATTTCTGTCTTAATGGGTGCCAAAGTTACACAAAACCTCTTAATAATATTTTTAATCGCTATCTTGGAGACCGTAAGTCCAAAAATCAAAAAGGTGCCAGATATGTGCGATCTGGCGCTCTCGGAGAATTTTGACGCATTTTAGAAATTTCTATCTTAATGGGTGCCAAAGTTACACAAGACCTCTTAATAATATTTTTAATCGCTATCTTGGTGACCGTAAGTCTAAAAATCAAAAAGGTGCCAGATATGTGCGATCTGGTGTTCTCGGAGAATTTTGACGCATTTTAGAAATTACTATCTTAATGGGTGCCAAAGTTACACAAGACCTCTTAATAATATTTTTAATCGCTATCTTGGTGACCGTAAGTCCAAAAATCAAAAAGGTGCCAGATATGTGCGATCTGACGTTCTCGGAGCATTTTGACGTATTTTAGAAATTTCTATTTTAATGAGTGCCAAAGTTACACAAGACGTCTTAATACTATTTTTAATCGCTATCTATGTGACCGTAAGTCCAAAAATCAAAAAGGTGTCAGATATGTGCGATCTGGCGTTCTCGGAGCATTTTGACGCATTTTAGAAATTTCTATTTAATGGGTGCCAAAGTTACACAAGACCTCTTAATAATATTTTTAATCGCTATCTTGGTGACCGTAAGTCCAAAAATCAAAAAGGTATCAGATATGTGCGAGCTGGCGTTCTCAGAGCATTTTGACGCATTTTAGAAATTTCCATCTTAATGGGTGCCAATGTTACACAAGACCTGTTAATAATATTTTTAATCGCTATCTTGGTGACCGTAAGTCCAAAAATCAAAAAGGTATCAGGTATGTGCGAGCTGGCGTTCTCAGAGCATTTTGACGCATTTTAGAAATGTCTATCTTAATGGGTGCCAAAGTTACACAAGACGTCTTAATACTATTTTTAATCGCTATCTAAGTGGCCGTAAGTCCAAAAATCAAAAAGGTGTCAGATATGTGCGATCTGGCGTTCTCGGAGCATTTTGACGCATTTTAGAAATTTCTATCTTAATGGGTGCCAAAGTTACACAGGACCTCTTAATAATATTTTTAATCGCTATCTTGGTGACCGTAAGTCCAAAAATCAAAAAGGTGTCAGATATGAGCGATCTGGCGTTCTCGGATCATTTTGACGCATTTTAGAAGTTTCTATCTTAATGGGTGCCAAAGTTACACAAGACCTCTTAATAATATTTTTAATCGCTACCTTGGTGACCGTAAGTCCAAAAATCAAAAAGGTGTCAGATATGTGCGATCTGGCGTTCTCGGAGCATTTTGACGCATTTTAGAAATTTCTATTTTAATGGGTGCCAAAGTTACACAAGACCTCTTAGTAATATTTTTAATCGCTATCTTGGTGACCGTAAGTCCAAAAATCAAAAAGGTGTCAGATATGTGCGATCTGGCGTTCTCGGAGCATTTTGACGCATTTTAGAAATTTCTATCTTAATGGGTGCCAAAGTTACACAAGACCTCTTAATAATATTTTTAATCGCTATCTTGGTGACCGTAAGTCCAAAAATCAAAAAGGTGCCAGATATGTGCGATCTGACGTTCTCGGAGCATTTTGACGCATTTTAGAAATTTCTATTTTAATGAGTGCCAAAGTTACACAAGACGTCTTAATACTATTTTTAATCGCTATCTATGTGACCGTAAGTCCAAAAATCAAAAAGGTGTCAGATATGTGCGATCTGGCGTTCTCGGAGCATTTTGACGCATTTTAGAAATTTCTATTTAATGGGTGCCAAAGTTACACAAGACCTCTTAATAATATTTTTAATCGCTATCTTGGTGACCGTAAGTCCAAAAATCAAAAAGGTGTCAGATATGTGCGATCTGGCGTTCTCGGAGCAGTTTGACGCATTTTAGAAATTTCTATTTTAATGGGTGCCAATGTTACACAAGACCTCTTAATAATATTTTTAATCGCTATCTTGGTGACCGTAAGTCCAAAAATCAAAAAGGTATCAGATATGTGCGAGCTGGCGTTCTCAGATCATTTTGACGCATTTTAGAAATTTCCATCTTAATGGGTGCCAATGTTACACAAGACCTCTTAATAATATTTTTAATCGCTATCTTGGTGACCGTAAGTCCAAAAATCAAAAAGGTGTCAGATATGTGCGATCTGGCGTTCTCGGAGCATTTTGACGCATTTTAGAAATTTCTATCTTAATGGGTGCCAAAGTTACACAAGACCTCTTAATAACATTTTTAATCGCTATCTTGGTGACCGTAAGTCCAAAAATCAAAAAGGTGCCAGATATGTGCGATCTGACGTTCTCGGAGCATTTTGACGCATTTTAGAAATTTCTATTTTAATGAGTGCCAAAGTTACACAAGACGTCTTAATACTATTTTTAATCGCTATCTATGTGACCGTAAGTCCAAAAATCAAAAAGGTGTCAGATATGTGCGATCTGGCGTTCTCGGAGCATTTTGACGCATTTTAGAAATTTCTATTTAATGGGTGCCAAAGTTACACAAGACCTCTTAATAATATTTTTAATCGCTATCTTGGTGACCGTAAGTCCAAAAATCAAAAAGGTGTCAGATATGTGCGATCTGGCGTTCTCGGAGCAGTTTGACGCATTTTAGAAATTTCTATTTTAATGGGTGCCAAAGTTACACAAGACCTCTTAATAATATTTTTAATCGCTATCTTGGTGACCGTAAGTCCAAGAATCAAAAAGGTGTCGGATATGTGCAATCTGGCGTTCTCGGAGAATTTTGACGCATTTTAGAAATTTCTATTTAATGGGTGCCAAAGTTACACAAGACCTCTTAATAATATTTTTAATCGCTATCTTGGTGACCGTAAGTCCAAAAATCAAAAAGGTGTCAGATATGTGCGATCTGGCATTCTCGGAGCATTTTGACGCATTTTAGAAATTTCTATCTTAATGGGTGCCAAAGTTACACAAGAACTCTTAATAATATTTTTAATCGCTATCTTGGTGACCGTAAGTCCAAGAATCAAAAAGGTGTCAGATATGTGCAATCTGGCGTTCTCGGAGCATTTTGACGCATTTTAGAAATTTCTATTTTAATGGGTGCCAATGTTACACAAGACCTCTTAATAATATTTTTAATCGCTATCTTGGTGACCGTAAGTCCAAAAATCAAAAAGGTATCAGATATGTGCGAGCTGGCGTTCTCAGATCATTTTGACGCATTTTAGAAATTTCCATCTTAATGGGTGCCAATGTTACACAAGACCTCTTAATAATATTTTTAATCGCTATCTTGGTGACCGTAAGTCCAAAAATCAAAAAGGTGTCAGATATGTGCGATCTGGCGTTCTCGGAGCATTTTGACGCATTTTAGAAATTTCTATCTTAATGGGTGCCAAAGTTACACAAGACCTCTTAATAACATTTTTAATCGCTATCTTGGTGACCGTAAGTCCAAAAATCAAAAAGGTGCCAGATATGTGCGATCTGGCGTTCTCGGAGAATTTTGACGCATTTTAGAAATTTCTATCTTAATGGGTGCTAAAGTTACACAAGACCTCTTAATAATATTTTTAATCGCTACCTTGGTGACCGTAAGTCCAAAAATCAAAAAGGTGTCAGATATGTGCGATCTGGCGTTCTCGGAGCATTTTGACGCATTTTAGAAATTTCTATCTTAATGGGTGCCAAAGTTACACAAAACCTCTTAATAATATTTTTAATCGCTATCTTGGTGACCGTAAGTCCAAAAATCAAAAAGGTGCCAGATATGTGCGATCTGGCGTTCTCGGAGCATTTTGACGCATTTTAGAAATTTCTGTTTTAATGGGTGCCAATGTTACACAAGACCTCTTAATAATATTTTTAATAGCTACCTTGGTGACCGTAAGTCCAAAAATCAAAAAGGTATCAGATATGTGCGATCTGGCGTTCTGGGAGCATTTTGACGCATTTTAGAAATTTCTATCTTAATGGGTGCTAAAGTTACACAAGACCTCTTAATAATATTTTTAATCGCTATCTTGATGACCGTAAGTCCAAAAATCAAGAAGGTATCAGATATGTGCGAGGTGGCGTTCTCAGAGCATTTTGACGCATTTTAGAAATTTCTATCTTAATGGGTGCCAAAGTTACACAAGACGTCTTAATACTATTTTTAATCGCTATTTAAGTGGCCGTAAGTCCAAAAATCAAAAAGGTGTCAGATATGTGCGATCTGGCGTTCTCGGAGCATTTTGACGCATTTTACAAATTTCTATCTTAATGGGTGCCAGTTACACAAGACCTCTTAATAATATTTTTAATCGGTATCTTGGTGACCGTAAGTCCAAAAATCAAAAAGGTGTCAGATATGTGCGATCTGGCGTTCTCGGAGCATTTTGACGCATTTTAGAAATTTCTATCTTAATGGGTGCCAAAGTTACACAAAACCTCTTAATAATATTTTTAATCGCTATCTTGGTGACCGTAAGTCCAAAAATCAAAAAGGTGCCAGATATGTGCGATCTGGCGTTCTCGGAGAATTTTGACGCATTTTAGAAATTTCTATTTAATGGGTGCCAAAGTTACACAAGACCTCTTAATAATATTTTTAATCGCTATCTTGGTGACCGTAAGTCCAAAAATCAAAAAGGTGTCAGATATGTGCGATCTGGCATTCTCGGAGCATTTTGACGCATTTTAGAAATTTCTATCTTAATGGGTGCCAAAGTTACACAAGAACTCTTAATAATATTTTTAATCGCTATCTTGGTGACCGTAAGTCCAAGAATCAAAAAGGTGTCAGATATGTGCAATCTGGCGTTCTCGGAGCATTTTGACGCATTTTAGAAATTTCTATTTTAATGGGTGCCAATGTTACACAAGACCTCTTAATAATATTTTTAATCGCTATCTTGGTGACCGTAAGTCCAAAAATCAAAAAGGTATCAGATATGTGCGAGCTGGCGTTCTCAGATCATTTTGACGCATTTTAGAAATTTCCATCTTAATGGGTGCCAATGTTACACAAGACCTCTTAATAATATTTTTAATCGCTATCTTGGTGACCGTAAGTCCAAAAATCAAAAAGGTGTCAGATATGTGCGATCTGGCGTTCTCGGAGCATTTTGACGCATTTTAGAAATTTCTATCTTAATGGGTGCCAAAGTTACACAAGACCTCTTAATAACATTTTTAATCGCTATCTTGGTGACCGTAAGTCCAAAAATCAAAAAGGTGCCAGATATGTGCGATCTGACGTTCTCGGAGCATTTTGACGCATTTTAGAAATTTCTATTTTAATGAGTGCCAAAGTTACACAAGACGTCTTAATACTATTTTTAATCGCTATCTATGTGACCGTAAGTCCAAAAATCATAAAGGTGTCAGATATGTGCAATCTGGCGTTCTCGGAGCATTTTGACGCATTTTAGAAATTTCTATTTTAATGGGTGCCAATGTTACACAAGACCTCTTAATAATATTTTTAATCGCTATTTAAGTGGCCGTAAGTCCAAAAATCAAAAAGGTGTCAGATATGTGCGATCTGGCGTTCTCGGAGCATTTTGACGCATTTTAGAAATTTCTATCTTAATGGGTGCCAGTTACACAAGACCTCTTAATAATATTTTTAATCGGTATCTTGGTGACCGTAAGTCCAAAAATCAAAAAGGTGTCAGATATGTGCGATCTGGCGTTCTCGGAGCATTTTGACGCATTTTAGAAATTTCTATCTTAATGGGTGCCAAAGTTACACAAAACCTCTTAATAATATTTTTAATCGCTATCTTGGTGACCGTAAGTCCAAAAATCAAAAAGGTGCCAGATATGTGCGATCTGGCGTTCTCGGAGAATTTTGACGCATTTTAGAAATTTCTATTTAATGGGTGCCAAAGTTACACAAGACCTCTTAATAATATTTTTAATCGCTATCTTGGTGACCGTAAGTCCAAAAATCAAAAAGGTGTCAGATATGTGCGATCTGGCATTCTCGGAGCATTTTGACGCATTTTAGAAATTTCTATCTTAATGGGTGCCAAAGTTACACAAGAACTCTTAATAATATTTTTAATCGCTATCTTGGTGACCGTAAGTCCAAGAATCAAAAAGGTGTCAGATATGTGCAATCTGGCGTTCTCGGAGCATTTTGACGCATTTTAGAAATTTCTATTTTAATGGGTGCCAATGTTACACAAGACCTCTTAATAATATTTTTAATCGCTATCTTGGTGACCGTAAGTCCAAAAATCAAAAAGGTATCAGATATGTGCGAGCTGGCGTTCTCAGATCATTTTGACGCATTTTAGAAATTTCCATCTTAATGGGTGCCAATGTTACACAAGACCTCTTAATAATATTTTTAATCGCTATCTTGGTGACCGTAAGTCCAAAAATCAAAAAGGTGTCAGATATGTGCGATCTGGCGTTCTCGGAGCATTTTGACGCATTTTAGAAATTTCTATCTTAATGGGTGCCAAAGTTACACAAGACCTCTTAATAACATTTTTAATCGCTATCTTGGTGACCGTAAGTCCAAAAATCAAAAAGGTGCCAGATATGTGCGATCTGGCGTTCTCGGAGAATTTTGACGCATTTTAGAAATTTCTATCTTAATGGGTGCTAAAGTTACACAAGACCTCTTAATAATATTTTTAATCGCTACCTTGGTGACCGTAAGTCCAAAAATCAAAAAGGTGTCAGATATGTGCGATCTGGCGTTCTCGGAGCATTTTGACGCATTTTAGAAATTTCTATCTTAATGGGTGCCAAAGTTACACAAAACCTCTTAATAATATTTTTAATCGCTATCTTGGTGACCGTAAGTCCAAAAATCAAAAAGGTGCCAGATATGTGCGATCTGGCGTTCTCGGAGCATTTTGACGCATTTTAGAAATTTCTGTTTTAATGGGTGCCAATGTTACACAAGACCTCTTAATAATATTTTTAATAGCTACCTTGGTGACCGTAAGTCCAAAAATCAAAAAGGTATCAGATATGTGCGATCTGGCGTTCTGGGAGAATTTTGACGCATTTTAGAAATTTCTATCTTAATGGGTGCTAAAGTTACACAAGACCTCTTAATAATATTTTTAATCGCTACCTTGGTGACCGTAAGTCCAAAAATCAAAAAGGTGTCAGATATGTGCGATCTGGCGTTCTCGGAGCATTTTGACGCATTTTAGAAATTTCTATCTTAATGGGTGCCAAAGTTACACAAAACCTCTTAATAATATTTTTAATCGCTATCTTGGTGACCGTAAGTCCAAAAATCAAAAAGGTGCCAGATATGTGCGATCTGGCGTTCTCGGAGCATTTTGACGCATTTTAGAAATTTCTGTTTTAATGGGTGCCAATGTTACACAAGACCTCTTAATAATATTTTTAATAGCTACCTTGGTGACCGTAAGTCCAAAAATCAAAAAGGTATCAGATATGTGCGATCTGGCGTTCTGGGAGCATTTTGACGCATTTTAGAAATTTCTATCTTAATGGGTGCTAAAGTTACACAAGACCTCTTAATAATATTTTTAATCGCTATCTTGATGACCGTAAGTCCAAAAATCAAGAAGGTATCAGATATGTGCGAGGTGGCGTTCTCAGAGCATTTTGACGCATTTTAGAAATTTCTATCTTAATGGGTGCCAAAGTTACACAAGACGTCTTAATACTATTTTTAATCGCTATTTAAGTGGCCGTAAGTCCAAAAATCAAAAAGGTGTCAGATATGTGCGATCTGGCGTTCTCGGAGCATTTTGACGCATTTTAGAAATTTCTATCTTAATGGGTGCCAGTTACACAAGACCTCTTAATAATATTTTTAATCGGTATCTTGGTGACCGTAAGTCCAAAAATCAAAAAGGTGTCAGATATGTGCGATCTGGCGTTCTCGGAGCATTTTGACGCATTTTAGAAATTTCTATCTTAATGGGTGCCAAAGTTACACAAAACCTCTTAATAATATTTTTAATCGCTATCTTGGTGACCGTAAGTCCAAAAATCAAAAAGGTGCCAGATATGTGCGATCTGGCGTTCTCGGAGAATTTTGACGCATTTTAGAAATTTCTATTTAATGGGTGCCAAAGTTACACAAGACCTCTTAATAATATTTTTAATCGCTATCTTGGTGACCGTAAGTCCAAAAATCAAAAAGGTGTCAGATATGTGCGATCTGGCATTCTCGGAGCATTTTGACGCATTTTAGAAATTTCTATCTTAATGGGTGCCAAAGTTACACAAGAACTCTTAATAATATTTTTAATCGCTATCTTGGTGACCGTAAGTCCAAGAATCAAAAAGGTGTCAGATATGTGCAATCTGGCGTTCTCGGAGCATTTTGACGCATTTTAGAAATTTCTATTTTAATGGGTGCCAATGTTACACAAGACCTCTTAATAATATTTTTAATCGCTATCTTGGTGACCGTAAGTCCAAAAATCAAAAAGGTATCAGATATGTGCGAGCTGGCGTTCTCAGATCATTTTGACGCATTTTAGAAATTTCCATCTTAATGGGTGCCAATGTTACACAAGACCTCTTAATAATATTTTTAATCGCTATCTTGGTGACCGTAAGTCCAAAAATCAAAAAGGTGTCAGATATGTGCGATCTGGCGTTCTCGGAGCATTTTGACGCATTTTAGAAATTTCTATCTTAATGGGTGCCAAAGTTACACAAGACCTCTTAATAACATTTTTAATCGCTATCTTGGTGACCGTAAGTCCAAAAATCAAAAAGGTGCCAGATATGTGCGATCTGGCGTTCTCGGAGCATTTTGACGCATTTTAGAAATTTCTATCTTAATGGGTGCTAAAGTTACACAAGACCTCTTAATAATATTTTTAATCGCTACCTTGGTGATCGTAAGTCCAAAAATCAAAAAGGTGTCAGATATGTGCGATCTGGCGTTCTCGGAGCATTTTGACGCATTTTAGAAATTTCTGTTTTAATGGGTGCCAATGTTACACAAGACCTCTTAATAATATTTTTAATAGCTACCTTGGTGACCGTAAGTCCAAAAATCAAAAAGGTATCAGATATGTGCGATCTGGCGTTCTCGGAGCATTTTGACGCATTTTAGAAATTTCTATCTTAATGGGTGCCAAAGTTACACAAAACCTCTTAATAATATTTTTAATCGCTATCTTGGTGACCGTAAGTCCAAAAATCAAAAAGGTGCCAGATATGTGCGATCTGGCGTTCTCGGAGCATTTTGACGCATTTTAGAAATTTCTATTTTAATGGGTGCCAATGTTACACAAGACCTCTTAATAATATTTTTAATCGCTATCTTGGTGACCGTAAGTCCAAAAATCAAAAAGGTATCAGATATGTGCGAGCTGGCGTTCTCAGATCATTTTGACGCATTTTAGAAATTTCTATCTTAATGAGTGCCAAAGTTACACAAGACGTCTTAATACTATTTTTAATCGCTATCTATGTGACCGTAAGTCCAAAAATCAAAAAGGTGTCAGATATGTGCAATCTGGCGTTCTCGGAGCATTTTGACGCATTTTAGAAATTTCTATTTTAATGGGTGCCAATGTTACACAAGACCTCTTAATAATATTTTTAATCGCTATTTAAGTGGCCGTAAGTCCAAAAATCAAAAAGGTGTCAGATATGTGCGATCTGGCGTTCTCGGAGCATTTTGACGCATTTTAGAAATTTCTATCTTAATGGGTGCCAGTTACACAAGACCTCTTAATAATATTTTTAATCGGTATCTTGGTGACCGTAAGTCCAAAAATCAAAAAGGTGTCAGATATGTGCGATCTGGCGTTCTCGGAGCATTTTGACGCATTTTAGAAATTTCTATCTTAATGGGTGCCAAAGTTACACAAAACCTCTTAATAATATTTTTAATCGCTATCTTGGTGACCGTAAGTCCAAAAATCAAAAAGGTGCCAGATATGTGCGATCTGGCGTTCTCGGAGAATTTTGACGCATTTTAGAAATTTCTATTTAATGGGTGCCAAAGTTACACAAGACCTCTTAATAATATTTTTAATCGCTATCTTGGTGACCGTAAGTCCAAAAATCAAAAAGGTGTCAGATATGTGCGATCTGGCATTCTCGGAGCATTTTGACGCATTTTAGAAATTTCTATCTTAATGGGTGCCAAAGTTACACAAGAACTCTTAATAATATTTTTAATCGCTATCTTGGTGACCGTAAGTCCAAGAATCAAAAAGGTGTCAGATATGTGCAATCTGGCGTTCTCGGAGCATTTTGACGCATTTTAGAAATTTCTATTTTAATGGGTGCCAATGTTACACAAGACCTCTTAATAATATTTTTAATCGCTATCTTGGTGACCGTAAGTCCAAAAATCAAAAAGGTATCAGATATGTGCGAGCTGGCGTTCTCAGATCATTTTGACGCATTTTAGAAATTTCCATCTTAATGGGTGCCAATGTTACACAAGACCTCTTAATAATATTTTTAATCGCTATCTTGGTGACCGTAAGTCCAAAAATCAAAAAGGTGTCAGATATGTGCGATCTGGCGTTCTCGGAGCATTTTGACGCATTTTAGAAATTTCTATCTTAATGGGTGCCAAAGTTACACAAGACCTCTTAATAACATTTTTAATCGCTATCTTGGTGACCGTAAGTCCAAAAATCAAAAAGGTGCCAGATATGTGCGATCTGGCGTTCTCGGAGAATTTTGACGCATTTTAGAAATTTCTATCTTAATGGGTGCTAAAGTTACACAAGACCTCTTAATAATATTTTTAATCGCTACCTTGGTGACCGTAAGTCCAAAAATCAAAAAGGTGTCAGATATGTGCGATCTGGCGTTCTCGGAGCATTTTGACGCATTTTAGAAATTTCTATCTTAATGGGTGCCAAAGTTACACAAAACCTCTTAATAATATTTTTAATCGCTATCTTGGTGACCGTAAGTCCAAAAATCAAAAAGGTGCCAGATATGTGCGATCTGGCGTTCTCGGAGCATTTTGACGCATTTTAGAAATTTCTGTTTTAATGGGTGCCAATGTTACACAAGACCTCTTAATAATATTTTTAATAGCTACCTTGGTGACCGTAAGTCCAAAAATCAAAAAGGTATCAGATATGTGCGATCTGGCGTTCTGGGAGAATTTTGACGCATTTTAGAAATTTCTATCTTAATGGGTGCTAAAGTTACACAAGACCTCTTAATAATATTTTTAATCGCTACCTTGGTGACCGTAAGTCCAAAAATCAAAAAGGTGTCAGATATGTGCGATCTGGCGTTCTCGGAGCATTTTGACGCATTTTAGAAATTTCTATCTTAATGGGTGCCAAAGTTACACAAAACCTCTTAATAATATTTTTAATCGCTATCTTGGTGACCGTAAGTCCAAAAATCAAAAAGGTGCCAGATATGTGCGATCTGGCGTTCTCGGAGCATTTTGACGCATTTTAGAAATTTCTGTTTTAATGGGTGCCAATGTTACACAAGACCTCTTAATAATATTTTTAATAGCTACCTTGGTGACCGTAAGTCCAAAAATCAAAAAGGTATCAGATATGTGCGATCTGGCGTTCTGGGAGCATTTTGACGCATTTTAGAAATTTCTATCTTAATGGGTGCTAAAGTTACACAAGACCTCTTAATAATATTTTTAATCGCTATCTTGATGACCGTAAGTCCAAAAATCAAGAAGGTATCAGATATGTGCGAGGTGGCGTTCTCAGAGCATTTTGACGCATTTTAGAAATTTCTATCTTAATGGGTGCCAAAGTTACACAAGACGTCTTAATACTATTTTTAATCGCTATTTAAGTGGCCGTAAGTCCAAAAATCAAAAAGGTGTCAGATATGTGCGATCTGGCGTTCTCGGAGCATTTTGACGCATTTTAGAAATTTCTATCTTAATGGGTGCCAGTTACACAAGACCTCTTAATAATATTTTTAATCGGTATCTTGGTGACCGTAAGTCCAAAAATCAAAAAGGTGTCAGATATGTGCGATCTGGCGTTCTCGGAGCATTTTGACGCATTTTAGAAATTTCTATCTTAATGGGTGCCAAAGTTACACAAAACCTCTTAATAATATTTTTAATCGCTATCTTGGTGACCGTAAGTCCAAAAATCAAAAAGGTGCCAGATATGTGCGATCTGGCGTTCTCGGAGAATTTTGACGCATTTTAGAAATTTCTATTTAATGGGTGCCAAAGTTACACAAGACCTCTTAATAATATTTTTAATCGCTATCTTGGTGACCGTAAGTCCAAAAATCAAAAAGGTGTCAGATATGTGCGATCTGGCATTCTCGGAGCATTTTGACGCATTTTAGAAATTTCTATCTTAATGGGTGCCAAAGTTACACAAGAACTCTTAATAATATTTTTAATCGCTATCTTGGTGACCGTAAGTCCAAGAATCAAAAAGGTGTCAGATATGTGCAATCTGGCGTTCTCGGAGCATTTTGACGCATTTTAGAAATTTCTATTTTAATGGGTGCCAATGTTACACAAGACCTCTTAATAATATTTTTAATCGCTATCTTGGTGACCGTAAGTCCAAAAATCAAAAAGGTATCAGATATGTGCGAGCTGGCGTTCTCAGATCATTTTGACGCATTTTAGAAATTTCCATCTTAATGGGTGCCAATGTTACACAAGACCTCTTAATAATATTTTTAATCGCTATCTTGGTGACCGTAAGTCCAAAAATCAAAAAGGTGTCAGATATGTGCGATCTGGCGTTCTCGGAGCATTTTGACGCATTTTAGAAATTTCTATCTTAATGGGTGCCAAAGTTACACAAGACCTCTTAATAACATTTTTAATCGCTATCTTGGTGACCGTAAGTCCAAAAATCAAAAAGGTGCCAGATATGTGCGATCTGACGTTCTCGGAGCATTTTGACGCATTTTAGAAATTTCTATTTTAATGAGTGCCAAAGTTACACAAGACGTCTTAATACTATTTTTAATCGCTATCTATGTGACCGTAAGTCCAAAAATCAAAAAGGTGTCAGATATGTGCGATCTGGCGTTCTCGGAGCATTTTGACGCATTTTAGAAATTTCTATTTAATGGGTGCCAAAGTTACACAAGACCTCTTAATAATATTTTTAATCGCTATCTTGGTGACCGTAAGTCCAAAAATCAAAAAGGTGTCAGATATGTGCGATCTGGCGTTCTCGGAGCAGTTTGACGCATTTTAGAAATTTCTATTTTAATGGGTGCCAAAGTTACACAAGACCTCTTAATAATATTTTTAATCGCTATCTTGGTGACCGTAAGTCCAAAAATCAAAAAGGTGTCAGATATGTGCGATCTGGCGTTCTCGGAGCATTTTGACGCATTTTAGAAATTTCTATCTTAATGGGTGCCAAAGTTACACAAAACCTCTTAATAATATTTTTAATCGCTATCTTGGTGACCGTAAGTCCAAAAATCAAAAAGGTGCCAGATATGTGCGATCTGGCGTTCTCGGAGCATTTTGACGCATTTTAGAAATTTCTGTTTTAATGGGTGCCAATGTTACACAAGACCTCTTAATAATATTTTTAATAGCTACCTTGGTGACCGTAAGTCCAAAAATCAAAAAGGTATCAGATATGTGCGATCTGGCGTTCTGGGAGCATTTTGACGCATTTTAGAAATTTCTATCTTAATGGGTGCTAAAGTTACACAAGACCTCTTAATAATATTTTTAATCGCTATCTTGATGACCGTAAGTCCAAAAATCAAGAAGGTATCAGATATGTGCGAGGTGGCGTTCTCAGAGCATTTTGACGCATTTTAGAAATTTCTATCTTAATGGGTGCCAAAGTTACACAAGACGTCTTAATACTATTTTTAATCGCTATTTAAGTGGCCGTAAGTCCAAAAATCAAAAAGGTGTCAGATATGTGCGATCTGGCGTTCTCGGAGCATTTTGACGCATTTTAGAAATTTCTATCTTAATGGGTGCCAGTTACACAAGACCTCTTAATAATATTTTTAATCGGTATCTTGGTGACCGTAAGTCCAAAAATCAAAAAGGTGTCAGATATGTGCGATCTGGCGTTCTCGGAGCATTTTGACGCATTTTAGAAATTTCTATCTTAATGGGTGCCAAAGTTACACAAAACCTCTTAATAATATTTTTAATCGCTATCTTGGTGACCGTAAGTCCAAAAATCAAAAAGGTGCCAGATATGTGCGATCTGGCGTTCTCGGAGAATTTTGACGCATTTTAGAAATTTCTATTTAATGGGTGCCAAAGTTACACAAGACCTCTTAATAATATTTTTAATCGCTATCTTGGTGACCGTAAGTCCAAAAATCAAAAAGGTGTCAGATATGTGCGATCTGGCATTCTCGGAGCATTTTGACGCATTTTAGAAATTTCTATCTTAATGGGTGCCAAAGTTACACAAGAACTCTTAATAATATTTTTAATCGCTATCTTGGTGACCGTAAGTCCAAGAATCAAAAAGGTGTCAGATATGTGCAATCTGGCGTTCTCGGAGCATTTTGACGCATTTTAGAAATTTCTATTTTAATGGGTGCCAATGTTACACAAGACCTCTTAATAATATTTTTAATCGCTATCTTGGTGACCGTAAGTCCAAAAATCAAAAAGGTGTCAGATATGTGCGATCTGGCGTTCTCGGAGCATTTTGACGCATTTTAGAAATTTCTATCTTAATGGGTGCCAAAGTTACACAAGACCTCTTAATAACATTTTTAATCGCTATCTTGGTGACCGTAAGTCCAAAAATCAAAAAGGTGCCAGATATGTGCGATCTGACGTTCTCGGAGCATTTTGACGCATTTTAGAAATTTCTATTTTAATGAGTGCCAAAGTTACACAAGACGTCTTAATACTATTTTTAATCGCTATCTATGTGACCGTAAGTCCAAAAATCAAAAAGGTGTCAGATATGTGCGATCTGGCGTTCTCGGAGCATTTTGACGCATTTTAGAAATTTCTATTTAATGGGTGCCAAAGTTACACAAGACCTCTTAATAATATTTTTAATCGCTATCTTGGTGACCGTAAGTCCAAAAATCAAAAAGGTGTCAGATATGTGCGATCTGGCGTTCTCGGAGCAGTTTGACGCATTTTAGAAATTTCTATTTAATGGGTGCCAAAGTTACACAAGACCTCTTAATAACATTTTTAATCGCTATCTTGGTGACCGTAAGTCCAAAAATCAAAAAGGTGTCAGATATGTGCGATCTGGCGTTCTCGGAGCAGTTTGACGCATTTTAGAAATTTCTATTTAATGGGTGCCAAAGTTACACAAGACCTCTTAATAATATTTTTAATCGCTATCTTGGTGACCGTAAGTCCAAAAATCAAAAAGGTGTCAGATATGTGCGATCTGGCGTTCTCGGAGCAGTTTGACGCATTTTAGAAATTTCTATTTTAATGGGTGCCAAAGTTACACAAGACCTCTTAATAATATTTTTAATCGCTATCTTGGTGACCGTAAGTCCAAAAATCAAAAAGGTGTCAGATATGTGCGATCTGGCGTTCTCGGAGCATTTTGACGCATTTTAGAAATTTCTATTTAATGGGTGCCAAAGTTACACAAGACCTCTTAATAATATTTTTAATAGCTACCTTGGTGACCGTAAGTCCAAAAATCAAAAAGGTATCAGATATGTGCGATCTGGCGTTCTGGGAGCATTTTGACGCATTTTAGAAATTTCTATCTTAATGGGTGCTAAAGTTACACAAGACCTCTTAATAATATTTTTAATCGCTATCTTGATGACCGTAAGTCCAAAAATCAAGAAGGTATCAGATATGTGCGAGGTGGCGTTCTCAGAGCATTTTGACGCATTTTAGAAATTTCTATCTTAATGGGTGCCAAAGCTACACAAGACGTCTTAATACTATTTTTAATCGCTATTTAAGTGGCCGTAAGTCCAAAAATCAAAAAGGTGTCAGATATGTGCGATCTGGCGTTCTCGGAGCATTTTGACGCATTTTAGAAATTTCTATCTTAATGGGTGCCAAAGTTACACAAAACCTCTTAATAATATTTTTAATCGCTATCTTGGTGACCGTAAGTCCAAAAATCAAAAAGGTGCCAGATATGTGCGATCTGGCGTTCTCGGAGAATTTTAACGCATTTTAGAAATTTCTATTTAATGGGTGCCAAAGTTACACAAGACCTCTTAATAATATTTTTAATCGCTATCTTGGTGACCGTAAGTCCAAAAATCAAAAAGGTGTCAGATATGTGCGATCTGGCATTCTCGGAGCATTTTGACGCATTTTAGAAATTTCTATCTTAATGGGTGCCAAAGTTACACAAAACCTCTTAATAATATTTTTAATCGCTATCTTGGTGACCGTAAGTCCAAAAATCAAAAAGGTGCCAGATATGTGCGATCTGGCGTTCTCGGAGAATTTTAACGCATTTTAGAAATTTCTATTTAATGGGTGCCAAAGTTACACAAGACCTCTTAATAATATTTTTAATCGCTATCTTGGTGACCGTAAGTCCAAAAATCAAAAAGGTGTCAGATATGTGCGATCTGGCATTCTCGGAGCATTTTGACGCATTTTAGAAATTTCTATCTTAATGGGTGCCAAAGTTACACAAGAACTCTTAATAATATTTTTAATCGCTATCTTGGTGACCGTAAGTCCAAGAATCAAAAAGGTGTCAGATATGTGCAATCTGGCGTTCTCGGAGCATTTTGACGCATTTTAGAAATTTCTATTTTAATGGGTGCCAATGTTACACAAGACCTCTTAATAATATTTTTAATCGCTATCTTGGTGACCGTAAGTCCAAAAATCAAAAAGGTATCAGATATGTGCGAGCTGGCGTTCTCAGATCATTTTGACGCATTTTAGAAATTTCCATCTTAATGGGTGCCAATGTTACACAAGACCTCTTAATAATATTTTTAATCGCTATCTTGGTGACCGTAAGTCCAAAAATCAAAAAGGTGTCAGATATGTGCGATCTGGCGTTCTCGGAGCATTTTGACGCATTTTAGAAATTTCTATCTTAATGGGTGCCAAAGTTACACAAGACCTCTTAATAACATTTTTAATCGCTATCTTGGTGACCGTAAGTCCAAAAATCAAAAAGGTGCCAGATATGTGCGATCTGGCGTTCTCGGAGAATTTTGACGCATTTTAGAAATTTCTATTTAATGGGTGCCAAAGTTACACAAGACCTCTTAATAATATTTTTAATCGCTACCTTTTTGACCGTAAGTCCAAAAATCAAAAAGGTATCAGATATGTGCGATCTGGCGTTCTGGGAGCATTTTGACGCATTTTAGAAATTTCTATCTTAATGGGTGCTAAAGTTACACAAGACCTCTTAATAATATTTTTAATCGCTATCTTGATGACCGTAAGTCCAAAAATCAAGAAGGTATCAGATATGTGCGAGGTGGCGTTCTCAGAGCATTTTGACGCATTTTAGAAATTTCTATCTTAATGGGTGCCAAAGTTACACAAGACGTCTTAATACTATTTTTAATCGCTATTTAAGTGGCCGTAAGTCCAAAAATCAAAAAGGTGTCAGATATGTGCGATCTGGCGTTCTCGGAGCATTTTGACGCATTTTAGAAATTTCTATCTTAATGGGTGCCAGTTACACAAGACCTCTTAATAATATTTTTAATCGGTATCTTGGTGACCGTAAGTCCAAAAATCAAAAAGGTGTCAGATATGTGCGATCTGGCGTTCTCGGAGCATTTTGACGCATTTTAGAAATTTCAATCTTAATGGGTGCCAAAGTTACACAAGACCTCTTAATAACATTTTTAATCGCTATCTAGGTGACCGTAAGTCCAAAAATCAAAAAGGTGCCAGATATGTGCGATCTGGCGTTCTCGGAGCAGTTTGACGCATTTTAGAAATTTCTATTTTAATGGGTGCCAAAGTTACACAAGACCTCTTAATAATATTTTTAATCGCTATCTTGGTGACCGTAAGTCCAAAAATCAAAAAGGTGTCAGATATGTGCGATCTGGCGTTCTCGGAGCATTTTGACGCATTTTAGAAATTTCTATTTAATGGGTGCCAAAGTTACACAAGACCTCTTAATAATATTTTTAATAGCTACCTTGGTGACCGTAAGTCCAAAAATCAAAAAGGTATCAGATATGTGCGATCTGGCGTTCTGGGAGCATTTTGACGCATTTTAGAAATTTCTATCTTAATGGGTGCTAAAGTTACACAAGACCTCTTAATAATATTTTTAATCGCTATCTTGATGACCGTAAGTCCAAAAATCAAGAAGGTATCAGATATGTGCGAGGTGGCGTTCTCAGAGCATTGTGACGCATTTTAGAAATTTCTATCTTAATGGGTGCCAAAGTTACACAAGACGTCTTAATACTATTTTTAATCGCTATTTAAGTGGCCGTAAGTCCAAAAATCAAAAAGGTGTCAGATATGTGCGATCTGGCGTTCTCGGAGCATTTTGACGCATTTTAGAAATTTCTATCTTAATGGGTGCCAGTTACACAAGACCTCTTAATAATATTTTTAATCGGTATCTTGGTGACCGTAAGTCCAAAAATCAAAAAGGTGTCAGATATGTGCGATCTGGCGTTCTCGGAGCATTTTGACGCATTTTAGAAATTTCTATCTTAATGGGTGCCAAAGTTACACAAAACCTCTTAATAATATTTTTAATCGCTATCTTGGTGACCGTAAGTCCAAAAATCAAAAAGGTGCCAGATATGTGCGATCTGGCGTTCTCGGAGAATTTTAACGCATTTTAGAAATTTCTATTTAATGGGTGCCAAAGTTACACAAGACCTCTTAATAATATTTTTAATCGCTATCTTGGTGACCGTAAGTCCAAAAATCAAAAAGGTGTCAGATATGTGCGATCTGGCATTCTCGGAGCATTTTGACGCATTTTAGAAATTTCTATCTTAATGGGTGCCAAAGTTACACAAGAACTCTTAATAATATTTTTAATCGCTATCTTGGTGACCGTAAGTCCAAGAATCAAAAAGGTGTCAGATATGTGCAATCTGGCGTTCTCGGAGCATTTTGACGCATTTTAGAAATTTCTATTTTAATGGGTGCCAATGTTACACAAGACCTCTTAATAATATTTTTAATCGCTATCTTGGTGACCGTAAGTCCAAAAATCAAAAAGGTATCAGATATGTGCGAGCTGGCGTTCTCAGATCATTTTGACGCATTTTAGAAATTTCCATCTTAATGGGTGCCAATGTTACACAAGACCTCTTAATAATATTTTTAATCGCTATCTTGGTGACCGTAAGTCCAAAAATCAAAAAGGTGTCAGATATGTGCGATCTGGCGTTCTCGGAGCATTTTGACGCATTTTAGAAATTTCTATCTTAATGGGTGCCAAAGTTACACAAGACCTCTTAATAACATTTTTAATCGCTATCTTGGTGACCGTAAGTCCAAAAATCAAAAAGGTGCCAGATATGTGCGATCTGGCGTTCTCGGAGAATTTTGACGCATTTTAGAAATTTCTATTTAATGGGTGCCAAAGTTACACAAGACCTCTTAATAATATTTTTAATCGCTACCTTTTTGACCGTAAGTCCAAAAATCAAAAAGGTATCAGATATGTGCGATCTGGCGTTCTGGGAGCATTTTGACGCATTTTAGAAATTTCTATCTTAATGGGTGCTAAAGTTACACAAGACCTCTTAATAATATTTTTAATCGCTATCTTGATGACCGTAAGTCCAAAAATCAAGAAGGTATCAGATATGTGCGAGGTGGCGTTCTCAGAGCATTTTGACGCATTTTAGAAATTTCTATCTTAATGGGTGCCAAAGTTACACAAGACATCTTAATACTATTTTTAATCGCTATTTAAGTGGCCGTAAGTCCAAAAATCAAAAAGGTGTCAGATATGTGCGATCTGGCGTTCTCGGAGCATTTTGACGCATTTTAGAAATTTCTATCTTAATGGGTGCCAGTTACACAAGACCTCTTAATAATATTTTTAATCGGTATCTTGGTGACCGTAAGTCCAAAAATCAAAAAGGTGTCAGATATGTGCGATCTGGCGTTCTCGGAGCATTTTGACGCATTTTAGAAATTTCAATCTTAATGGGTGCCAAAGTTACACAAGACCTCTTAATAACATTTTTAATCGCTATCTAGGTGACCGTAAGTCCAAAAATCAAAAAGGTGCCAGATATGTGCGATCTGGCGTTCTCGGAGCATTTTGACGCATTTTAGAAATTTCTATCTTAATGAGTGCAAAAGTTACACAATACCTCTTAATAATATTTTTAATCGCTATCTTGGTGACCGTAAGTCCAAAAATCAAAAAGGTGTCAGATATGTGCGATCTGGCGTTCTCGAAGCATTTTGATGCATTTTAGAAATTTCTATCTTAATGGGTGCCAAAGTTACACAAGACCTCTTAATAATATTTTTAATCGCTATCTAGGTGACCGAAAGTCCAAAAATCAAAATGGTGCCAGATTTGTGCGATCTGGCGTTCTCGGAGTATTTTGACGCATTTTAGAAATTTCTGTTTTAATGGGTGCCAATGTTACACAAGACCTCTTAATAATATTTTTAATCGCTATCTTGGTGACCGTAAACCAAAAATCAAAAAGGTATCAGATATGTGCGATCTGGCGTTCTGGGAGCATTTGACGCATTTTAGAAATTTCTATCTTAATGGGTGCTAAAGTTACACAAGACCTCTTAATAATATTTTTAATCGCTATCTTGATGACCGTAAGTCCAAAAATCAAGAAGGTATCAGATATGTGCGAGCTGGCGTTCTCAGAGCATTTTGACGCATTTTAGAAATTTCTATCTTAATTGGTGCTAAAGTTACACAAGACGTCTTAATAATATTTTTAATCGCTATCTAAGTGGCCGTAAGTCCAAAAATCAAAAAGGTGTCAGATATGTGCGATCTGGCGTTCTCGGAGCATTTTGACGCATTTTAGAAATTTCTATCTTAATGGGTGCCAGTTACACAAGACCTCTTAATAATATTTTTAATCGCTATCTTGGTGACCGTAAGTCCAAAAATCAAAAAGGTGTCAGATATGTGCGATCTGGCGTTCTCGGAGCATTTTAACGCATTTTAGAAATTTCTATCTTAATGGGTGCCAAAGTTACACAAAACCTCTTAATAATATTTTTAATCGCTATCTTGGTGACCGTAAGTCCAAAAATCAAAAAGGTGCCAGATATGTGCGATCTGGCGTTCTCGGAGAATTTTGACGCATTTTAGAAATTTCTATTTAATGGGTGCCAAAGTTACACAAGACCTCTTAATAATATTTTTAATCGCTATCTTGGTGACCGTAAGTCCAAAAATCAAAAAGGTGCCAGATATGTGCGATCTGGCGTTCTCGGAGAATTTTGACGCATTTTAGAAATTTCTATTTAATGGGTGCCAAAGTTACACAAGACCTCTTAATAATATTTTTAATCGCTATCTTGGTGACCGTAAGTCCAAAAATCAAAAAGGTGTCAGATATGTGCGATCTGGCATTCTCGGAGCATTTTGACGCATCTTAGAAATTTCTATTTTAATGGGTGCCAAAGTTACACAAGACATCTTAACAATATTTTTAATCGCTATCTTAGTGACCGTAAGTCCAAACATCGAAAAGGTGTCAGATATGTGCGATCTGGCGTTCTGGGAGCATTTTGACGCAATTTAGAAATTTCTATCTTAATGGGTGCTAAAGTTACACAAGACCTCTTAATAATATTTTTAATCGCTACCTTGGTGACCGTAAGTCCAAAAATCAAAAAGGTGTCAGATATGTGCGATCTGGCGTTCTCGGAGCATTTTGACGCATTTTAGAAATTTCTATCTTAATGGGTGCCAAAGTTACACAAAACCTCTTAATAATATTTTTAATCGCTATCTTGGTGACCGTAAGTCCAAAAATCAAAAAGGTGCCAGATATGTGCGATCTGGCGTTCTCGGAGCATTTTGACGCATTTTAGAAATTTCTGTTTTAATGGGTGCCAATGTTACACAAGACCTCTTAATAATATTTTTAATAGCTACCTTGGTGACCGTAAGTCCAAAAATCAAAAAGGTATCAGATATGTGCGATCTGGCGTTCTGGGAGCATTTTGACGCATTTTAGAAATTTCTATCTTAATGGGTGCTAAAGTTACACAAGACCTCTTAATAATATTTTTAATCGCTATCTTGATGACCGTAAGTCCAAAAATCAAGACGGTATCAGATATGTGCGAGGTGGCGTTCTCAGAGCATTTTGACGCATTTTAGAAATTTCTATCTTAATGGGTGCCAAAGTTACACAAGACGTCTTAATACTATTTTTAATCGCTATTTAAGTGGCCGTAAGTCCAAAAATCAAAAAGGTGTCAGATATGTGCGATCTGGCGTTCTCGGAGCATTTTGACGCATTTTAGAAATTTCTATCTTAATGGGTGCCAGTTACACAAGACCTCTTAATAATATTTTTAATCGGTATCTTGGTGACCGTAAGTCCAAAAATCAAAAAGGTGTCAGATATGTGCGATCTGGCGTTCTCGGAGCATTTTGACGCATTTTAGAAATTTCTATCTTAATGGGTGCCAAAGTTACACAAAACCTCTTAATAATATTTTTAATCGCTATCTTGGTGACCGTAAGTCCAAAAATCAAAAAGGTGCCAGATATGTGCGATCTGGCGTTCTCGGAGAATTTTGACGCATTTTAGAAATTTCTATTTAATGGGTGCCAAAGTTACACAAGACCTCTTAATAATATTTTTAATCGCTATCTTGGTGACCGTAAGTCCAAAAATCAAAAAGGTGTCAGATATGTGCGATCTGGCATTCTCGGAGCATTTTGACGCATTTTAGAAATTTCTATCTTAATGGGTGCCAAAGTTACACAAGAACTCTTAATAATATTTTTAATCGCTATCTTGGTGACCGTAAGTCCAAGAATCAAAAAGGTGTCAGATATGTGCAATCTGGCGTTCTCGGAGCATTTTGACGCATTTTAGAAATTTCTATTTTAATGGGTGCCAATGTTACACAAGACCTCTTAATAATATTTTTAATCGCTATCTTGGTGACCGTAAGTCCAAAAATCAAAAAGGTATCAGATATGTGCGAGCTGGCGTTCTCAGATCATTTTGACGCATTTTAGAAATTTCCATCTTAATGGGTGCCAATGTTACACAAGACCTCTTAATAATATTTTTAATCGCTATCTTGGTGACCGTAAGTCCAAAAATCAAAAAGGTGTCAGATATGTGCGATCTGGCGTTCTCGGAGCATTTTGACGCATTTTAGAAATTTCTATCTTAATGGGTGCCAAAGTTACACAAGACCTCTTAATAACATTTTTAATCGCTATCTTGGTGACCGTAAGTCCAAAAATCAAAAAGGTGCCAGATATGTGCGATCTGACGTTCTCGGAGCATTTTGACGCATTTTAGAAATTTCTATTTTAATGAGTGCCAAAGTTACACAAGACGTCTTAATACTATTTTTAATCGCTATCTATGTGACCGTAAGTCCAAAAATCAAAAAGGTGTCAGATATGTGCGATCTGGCGTTCTCGGAGCATTTTGACGCATTTTAGAAATTTCTATTTAATGGGTGCCAAAGTTACACAAGACCTCTTAATAATATTTTTAATCGCTATCTTGGTGACCGTAAGTCCAAAAATCAAAAAGGTGTCAGATATGTGCGATCTGGCGTTCTCGGAGCAGTTTGACGCATTTTAGAAATTTCTATTTTAATGGGTGCCAAAGTTACACAAGACCTCTTAATAATATTTTTAATCGCTATCTTGGTGACCGTAAGTCCAAAAATCAAAAAGGTGTCAGATATGTGCGATCTGGCGTTCTCGGAGCATTTTGACGCATTTTAGAAATTTCTATCTTAATGGGTGCCAAAGTTACACAAGACCTCTTAATAACATTTTTAATCGCTATCTTGGTGACCGTAAGTCCAAAAATCAAAAAGGTGCCAGATATGTGCGATCTGACGTTCTCGGAGCATTTTGACGCATTTTAGAAATTTCTATTTTAATGAGTGCCAAAGTTACACAAGACGTCTTAATACTATTTTTAATCGCTATCTATGTGACCGTAAGTCCAAAAATCAAAAAGGTGTCAGATATGTGCGATCTGGCGTTCTCGGAGCATTTTGACGCATTTTAGAAATTTCTATTTAATGGGTGCCAAAGTTACACAAGACCTCTTAATAATATTTTTAATCGCTATCTTGGTGACCGTAAGTCCAAAAATCAAAAAGGTGTCAGATATGTGCGATCTGGCGTTCTCGGAGCAGTTTGACGCATTTTAGAAATTTCTATTTTAATGGGTGCCAAAGTTACACAAGACCTCTTAATAATATTTTTAATCGCTATCTTGGTGACCGTAAGTCCAAAAATCAAAAAGGTGTCAGATATGTGCGATCTGGCGTTCTCGGAGCATTTTGACGCATTTTAGAAATTTCTATTTAATGGGTGCCAAAGTTACACAAGACCTCTTAATAATATTTTTAATAGCTACCTTGGTGACCGTAAGTCCAAAAATCAAAAAGGTATCAGATATGTGCGATCTGGCGTTCTGGGAGCATTTTGACGCATTTTAGAAATTTCTATCTTAATGGGTGCTAAAGTTACACAAGACCTCTTAATAATATTTTTAATCGCTATCTTGATGACCGTAAGTCCAAAAATCAAGAAGGTATCAGATATGTGCGAGGTGGCGTTCTCAGAGCATTTTGACGCATTTTAGAAATTTCTATCTTAATGGGTGCCAAAGTTACACAAGACGTCTTAATACTATTTTTAATCGCTATTTATGTGGCCGTAAGTCCAAAAATCAAAAAGGTGTCAGATATGTGCGATCTGGCGTTCTCGGAGCATTTTGACGCATTTTAGAAATTTCTATCTTAATGGGTGCCAGTTACACAAGACCTCTTAATAATATTTTTAATCGGTATCTTGGTGACCGTAAGTCCAAAAATCAAAAAGGTGTCAGATATGTGCGATCTGGCGTTCTCGGAGCATTTTGACGCATTTTAGAAATTTCTATCTTAATGGGTGCCAAAGTTACACAAAACCTCTTAATAATATTTTTAATCGCTATCTTGGTGACCGTAAGTCCAAAAATCAAAAAGGTGCCAGATATGTGCGATCTGGCGTTCTCGGAGAATTTTGACGCATTTTAGAAATTTCTATTTAATGGGTGCCAAAGTTACACAAGACCTCTTAATAATATTTTTAATCGCTATCTTGGTGACCGTAAGTCCAAAAATCAAAAAGGTGTCAGATATGTGCGATCTGGCATTCTCGGAGCATTTTGACGCATTTTAGAAATTTCTATCTTAATGGGTGCCAAAGTTACACAAGAACTCTTAATAATATTTTTAATCGCTATCTTGGTGACCGTAAGTCCAAGAATCAAAAAGGTGTCAGATATGTGCAATCTGGCGTTCTCGGAGCATTTTGACGCATTTTAGAAATTTCTATTTTAATGGGTGCCAATGTTACACAAGACCTCTTAATAATATTTTTAATCGCTATCTTGGTGACCGTAAGTCCAAAAATCAAAAAGGTATCAGATATGTGCGAGCTGGCGTTCTCAGATCATTTTGACGCATTTTAGAAATTTCCATCTTAATGGGTGCCAATGTTACACAAGACCTCTTAATAATATTTTTAATCGCTATCTTGGTGACCGTAAGTCCAAAAATCAAAAAGGTGTCAGATATGTGCGATCTGGCGTTCTCGGAGCATTTTGACGCATTTTAGAAATTTCTATCTTAATGGGTGCCAAAGTTACACAAGACCTCTTAATAACATTTTTAATCGCTATCTTGGTGACCGTAAGTCCAAAAATCAAAAAGGTGCCAGATATGTGCGATCTGGCGTTCTCGGAGAATTTTGACGCATTTTAGAAATTTCTATCTTAATGGGTGCTAAAGTTACACAAGACCTCTTAATAATATTTTTAATCGCTACCTTGGTGACCGTAAGTCCAAAAATCAAAAAGGTGTCAGATATGTGCGATCTGGCGTTCTCGGAGCATTTTGACGCATTTTAGAAATTTCTATCTTAATGGGTGCCAAAGTTACACAAAACCTCTTAATAATATTTTTAATCGCTATCTTGGTGACCGTAAGTCCAAAAATCAAAAAGGTGCCAGATATGTGCGATCTGGCGTTCTCGGAGCATTTTGACGCATTTTAGAAATTTCTGTTTTAATGGGTGCCAATGTTACACAAGACCTCTTAATAATATTTTTAATAGCTACCTTGGTGACCGTAAGTCCAAAAATCAAAAAGGTATCAGATATGTGCGATCTGGCGTTCTGGGAGAATTTTGACGCATTTTAGAAATTTCTATCTTAATGGGTGCTAAAGTTACACAAGACCTCTTAATAATATTTTTAATCGCTACCTTGGTGACCGTAAGTCCAAAAATCAAAAAGGTGTCAGATATGTGCGATCTGGCGTTCTCGGAGCATTTTGACGCATTTTAGAAATTTCTATCTTAATGGGTGCCAAAGTTACACAAAACCTCTTAATAATATTTTTAATCGCTATCTTGGTGACCGTAAGTCCAAAAATCAAAAAGGTGCCAGATATGTGCGATCTGGCGTTCTCGGAGCATTTTGACGCATTTTAGAAATTTCTGTTTTAATGGGTGCCAATGTTACACAAGACCTCTTAATAATATTTTTAATAGCTACCTTGGTGACCGTAAGTCCAAAAATCAAAAAGGTATCAGATATGTGCGATCTGGCGTTCTGGGAGCATTTTGACGCATTTTAGAAATTTCTATCTTAATGGGTGCTAAAGTTACACAAGACCTCTTAATAATATTTTTAATCGCTATCTTGATGACCGTAAGTCCAAAAATCAAGAAGGTATCAGATATGTGCGAGGTGGCGTTCTCAGAGCATTTTGACGCATTTTAGAAATTTCTATCTTAATGGGTGCCAAAGTTACACAAGACGTCTTAATACTATTTTTAATCGCTATTTAAGTGGCCGTAAGTCCAAAAATCAAAAAGGTGTCAGATATGTGCGATCTGGCGTTCTCGGAGCATTTTGACGCATTTTAGAAATTTCTATCTTAATGGGTGCCAGTTACACAAGACCTCTTAATAATATTTTTAATCGGTATCTTGGTGACCGTAAGTCCAAAAATCAAAAAGGTGTCAGATATGTGCGATCTGGCGTTCTCGGAGCATTTTGACGCATTTTAGAAATTTCTATCTTAATGGGTGCCAAAGTTACACAAAACCTCTTAATAATATTTTTAATCGCTATCTTGGTGACCGTAAGTCCAAAAATCAAAAAGGTGCCAGATATGTGCGATCTGGCGTTCTCGGAGAATTTTGACGCATTTTAGAAATTTCTATTTAATGGGTGCCAAAGTTACACAAGACCTCTTAATAATATTTTTAATCGCTATCTTGGTGACCGTAAGTCCAAAAATCAAAAAGGTGTCAGATATGTGCGATCTGGCATTCTCGGAGCATTTTGACGCATTTTAGAAATTTCTATCTTAATGGGTGCCAAAGTTACACAAGAACTCTTAATAATATTTTTAATCGCTATCTTGGTGACCGTAAGTCCAAGAATCAAAAAGGTGTCAGATATGTGCAATCTGGCGTTCTCGGAGCATTTTGACGCATTTTAGAAATTTCTATTTTAATGGGTGCCAATGTTACACAAGACCTCTTAATAATATTTTTAATCGCTATCTTGGTGACCGTAAGTCCAAAAATCAAAAAGGTATCAGATATGTGCGAGCTGGCGTTCTCAGATCATTTTGACGCATTTTAGAAATTTCCATCTTAATGGGTGCCAATGTTACACAAGACCTCTTAATAATATTTTTAATCGCTATCTTGGTGACCGTAAGTCCAAAAATCAAAAAGGTGTCAGATATGTGCGATCTGGCGTTCTCGGAGCATTTTGACGCATTTTAGAAATTTCTATCTTAATGGGTGCCAAAGTTACACAAGACCTCTTAATAACATTTTTAATCGCTATCTTGGTGACCGTAAGTCCAAAAATCAAAAAGGTGCCAGATATGTGCGATCTGGCGTTCTCGGAGCATTTTGACGCATTTTAGAAATTTCTATCTTAATGGGTGCTAAAGTTACACAAGACCTCTTAATAATATTTTTAATCGCTACCTTGGTGACCGTAAGTCCAAAAATCAAAAAGGTGTCAGATATGTGCGATCTGGCGTTCTCGGAGCATTTTGACGCATTTTAGAAATTTCTGTTTTAATGGGTGCCAATGTTACACAAGACCTCTTAATAATATTTTTAATAGCTACCTTGGTGACCGTAAGTCCAAAAATCAAAAAGGTATCAGATATGTGCGATCTGGCGTTCTCGGAGCATTTTGACGCATTTTAGAAATTTCTATCTTAATGGGTGCCAAAGTTACACAAAACCTCTTAATAATATTTTTAATCGCTATCTTGGTGACCGTAAGTCCAAAAATCAAAAAGGTGCCAGATATGTGCGATCTGGCGTTCTCGGAGCATTTTGACGCATTTTAGAAATTTCTATTTTAATGGGTGCCAATGTTACACAAGACCTCTTAATAATATTTTTAATCGCTATCTTGGTGACCGTAAGTCCAAAAATCAAAAAGGTATCAGATATGTGCGAGCTGGCGTTCTCAGATCATTTTGACGCATTTTAGAAATTTCTATCTTAATGAGTGCCAAAGTTACACAAGACGTCTTAATACTATTTTTAATCGCTATCTATGTGACCGTAAGTCCAAAAATCAAAAAGGTGTCAGATATGTGCAATCTGGCGTTCTCGGAGCATTTTGACGCATTTTAGAAATTTCTATTTTAATGGGTGCCAATGTTACACAAGACCTCTTAATAATATTTTTAATCGCTATTTAAGTGGCCGTAAGTCCAAAAATCAAAAAGGTGTCAGATATGTGCGATCTGGCGTTCTCGGAGCATTTTGACGCATTTTAGAAATTTCTATCTTAATGGGTGCCAGTTACACAAGACCTCTTAATAATATTTTTAATCGGTATCTTGGTGACCGTAAGTCCAAAAATCAAAAAGGTGTCAGATATGTGCGATCTGGCGTTCTCGGAGCATTTTGACGCATTTTAGAAATTTCTATCTTAATGGGTGCCAAAGTTACACAAGACCTCTTAATAACATTTTTAATCGCTATCTTGGTGACCGTAAGTCCAAAAATCAAAAAGGTGCCAGATATGTGCGATCTGGCGTTCTCGGAGAATTTTGACGCATTTTAGAAATTTCTATCTTAATGGGTGCTAAAGTTACACAAGACCTCTTAATAATATTTTTAATCGCTACCTTGGTGACCGTAAGTCCAAAAATCAAAAAGGTGTCAGATATGTGCGATCTGGCGTTCTCGGAGCATTTTGACGCATTTTAGAAATTTCTATCTTAATGGGTGCTAAAGTTACACAAGACCTCTTAATAATATTTTTAATCGCTACCTTGGTGACCGTAAGTCCAAAAATCAAAAAGGTGTCAGATATGTGCGATCTGGCGTTCTCGGAGCATTTTGACGCATTTTAGAAATTTCTATCTTAATGGGTGCCAAAGTTACACAAAACCTCTTAATAATATTTTTAATCGCTATCTTGGTGACCGTAAGTCCAAAAATCAAAAAGGTGCCAGATATGTGCGATCTGGCGTTCTCGGAGCATTTTGACGCATTTTAGAAATTTCTGTTTTAATGGGTGCCAATGTTACACAAGACCTCTTAATAATATTTTTAATAGCTACCTTGGTGACCGTAAGTCCAAAAATCAAAAAGGTATCAGATATGTGCGATCTGGCGTTCTGGGAGCATTTTGACGCATTTTAGAAATTTCTATCTTAATGGGTGCTAAAGTTACACAAGACCTCTTAATAATATTTTTAATCGCTATCTTGATGACCGTAAGTCCAAAAATCAAGAAGGTATCAGATATGTGCGAGGTGGCGTTCTCAGAGCATTTTGACGCATTTTAGAAATTTCTATCTTAATGGGTGCCAAAGTTACACAAGACGTCTTAATACTATTTTTAATCGCTATTTAAGTGGCCGTAAGTCCAAAAATCAAAAAGGTGTCAGATATGTGCGATCTGGCGTTCTCGGAGCATTTTGACGCATTTTAGAAATTTCTATCTTAATGGGTGCCAGTTACACAAGACCTCTTAATAATATTTTTAATCGGTATCTTGGTGACCGTAAGTCCAAAAATCAAAAAGGTGTCAGATATGTGCGATCTGGCGTTCTCGGAGCATTTTGACGCATTTTAGAAATTTCTATCTTAATGGGTGCCAAAGTTACACAATACCTCTTAATAATATTTTTAATCGCTATCTTGGTGACCGTAAGTCCAAAAATCAAAAAGGTGCCAGATATGTGCGATCTGGCGTTCTCGGAGAATTTTGACGCATTTTAGAAATTTCTATTTAATGGGTGCCAAAGTTACACAAGACCTCTTAATAATATTTTTAATCGCTATCTTGGTGACCGTAAGTCCAAAAATCAAAAAGGTGTCAGATATGTGCGATCTGGCATTCTCGGAGCATTTTGACGCATTTTAGAAATTTCTATCTTAATGGGTGCCAAAGTTACACAAGAACTCTTAATAATATTTTTAATCGCTATCTTGGTGACCGTAAGTCCAAGAATCAAAAAGGTGTCAGATATGTGCAATCTGGCGTTCTCGGAGCATTTTGACGCATTTTAGAAATTTCTATTTTAATGGGTGCCAATGTTACACAAGACCTCTTAATAATATTTTTAATCGCTATCTTGGTGACCGTAAGTCCAAAAATCAAAAAGGTATCAGATATGTGCGAGCTGGCGTTCTCAGATCATTTTGACGCATTTTAGAAATTTCCATCTTAATGGGTGCCAATGTTACACAAGACCTCTTAATAATATTTTTAATCGCTATCTTGGTGACCGTAAGTCCAAAAATCAAAAAGGTGTCAGATATGTGCGATCTGGCGTTCTCGGAGCATTTTGACGCATTTTAGAAATTTCTATCTTAATGGGTGCCAAAGTTACACAAGACCTCTTAATAACATTTTTAATCGCTATCTTGGTGACCGTAAGTCCAAAAATCAAAAAGGTGCCAGATATGTGCGATCTGACGTTCTCGGAGCATTTTGACGCATTTTAGAAATTTCTATTTTAATGAGTGCCAAAGTTACACAAGACGTCTTAATACTATTTTTAATCGCTATCTATGTGACCGTAAGTCCAAAAATCAAAAAGGTGTCAGATATGTGCCATCTGGCGTTCTCGGAGCATTTTGACGCATTTTAGAAATTTCTATTTTAATGGGTGCCAATGTTACACAAGACCTCTTAATAATATTTTTAATCGCTATTTAAGTGGCCGTAAGTCCAAAAATCAAAAAGGTGTCAGATATGTGCGATCTGGCGTTCTCGGAGCATTTTGACGCATTTTAGAAATTTCTATCTTAATGGGTGCCAGTTACACAAGACCTCTTAATAATATTTTTAATCGGTATCTTGGTGACCGTAAGTCCAAAAATCAAAAAGGTGTCAGATATGTGCGATCTGGCGTTCTCGGAGCATTTTGACGCATTTTAGAAATTTCTATCTTAATGGGTGCCAAAGTTACACAAAACCTCTTAATAATATTTTTAATCGCTATCTTGGTGACCGTAAGTCCAAAAATCAAAAAGGTGCCAGATATGTGCGATCTGGCGTTCTCGGAGAATTTTGACGCATTTTAGAAATTTCTATTTAATGGGTGCCAAAGTTACACAAGACCTCTTAATAATATTTTTAATCGCTATCTTGGTGACCGTAAGTCCAAAAATCAAAAAGGTGTCAGATATGTGCGATCTGGCATTCTCGGAGCATTTTGACGCATTTTAGAAATTTCTATCTTAATGGGTGCCAAAGTTACACAAGAACTCTTAATAATATTTTTAATCGCTATCTTGGTGACCGTAAGTCCAAGAATCAAAAAGGTGTCAGATATGTGCAATCTGGCGTTCTCGGAGCATTTTGACGCATTTTAGAAATTTCTATTTTAATGGGTGCCAATGTTACACAAGACCTCTTAATAATATTTTTAATCGCTATCTTGGTGACCGTAAGTCCAAAAATCAAAAAGGTATCAGATATGTGCGAGCTGGCGTTCTCAGATCATTTTGACGCATTTTAGAAATTTCCATCTTAATGGGTGCCAATGTTACACAAGACCTCTTAATAATATTTTTAATCGCTATCTTGGTGACCGTAAGTCCAAAAATCAAAAAGGTGTCAGATATGTGCGATCTGGCGTTCTCGGAGCATTTTGACGCATTTTAGAAATTTCTATCTTAATGGGTGCCAAAGTTACACAAGACCTCTTAATAACATTTTTAATCGCTATCTTGGTGACCGTAAGTCCAAAAATCAAAAAGGTGCCAGATATGTGCGATCTGGCGTTCTCGGAGAATTTTGACGCATTTTAGAAATTTCTATCTTAATGGGTGCTAAAGTTACACAAGACCTCTTAATAATATTTTTAATCGCTACCTTGGTGACCGTAAGTCCAAAAATCAAAAAGGTGTCAGATATGTGCGATCTGGCGTTCTCGGAGCATTTTGACGCATTTTAGAAATTTCTATCTTAATGGGTGCCAAAGTTACACAAAACCTCTTAATAATATTTTTAATCGCTATCTTGGTGACCGTAAGTCCAAAAATCAAAAAGGTGCCAGATATGTGCGATCTGGCGTTCTCGGAGCATTTTGACGCATTTTAGAAATTTCTGTTTTAATGGGTGCCAATGTTACACAAGACCTCTTAATAATATTTTTAATAGCTACCTTGGTGACCGTAAGTCCAAAAATCAAAAAGGTATCAGATATGTGCGATCTGGCGTTCTGGGAGCATTTTGACGCATTTTAGAAATTTCTATCTTAATGGGTGCTAAAGTTACACAAGACCTCTTAATAATATTTTTAATCGCTATCTTGATGACCGTAAGTCCAAAAATCAAGAAGGTATCAGATATGTGCGAGGTGGCGTTCTCAGAGCATTTTGACGCATTTTAGAAATTTCTATCTTAATGGGTGCCAAAGTTACACAAGACGTCTTAATACTATTTTTAATCGCTATTTAAGTGGCCGTAAGTCCAAAAATCAAAAAGGTGTCAGATATGTGCGATCTGGCGTTCTCGGAGCATTTTGACGCATTTTAGAAATTTCTATCTTAATGGGTGCCAGTTACACAAGACCTCTTAATAATATTTTTAATCGGTATCTTGGTGACCGCAAGTCCAAAAATCAAAAAGGTGTCAGATATGTGCGATCTGGCGTTCTCGGAGCATTTTGACGCATTTTAGAAATTTCTATCTTAATGGGTGCCAAAGTTACACAAAACCTCTTAATAATATTTTTAATCGCTATCTTGGTGACCGTAAGTCCAAAAATCAAAAAGGTGCCAGATATGTGCGATCTGGCGTTCTCGGAGAATTTTGACGCATTTTAGAAATTTCTATTTAATGGGTGCCAAAGTTACACAAGACCTCTTAATAATATTTTTAATCGCTATCTTGGTGACCGTAAGTCCAAAAATCAAAAAGGTGTCAGATATGTGCGATCTGGCATTCTCGGAGCATTTTGACGCATTTTAGAAATTTCTATCTTAATGGGTGCCAAAGTTACACAAGAACTCTTAATAATATTTTTAATCGCTATCTTGGTGACCGTAAGTCCAAGAATCAAAAAGGTGTCAGATATGTGCAATCTGGCGTTCTCGGAGCATTTTGACGCATTTTAGAAATTTCTATTTTAATGGGTGCCAATGTTACACAAGACCTCTTAATAATATTTTTAATCGCTATCTTGGTGACCGTAAGTCCAAAAATCAAAAAGGTATCAGATATGTGCGAGCTGGCGTTCTCAGATCATTTTGACGCATTTTAGAAATTTCCATCTTAATGGGTGCCAATGTTACACAAGACCTCTTAATAATATTTTTAATCGCTATCTTGGTGACCGTAAGTCCAAGAATCAAAAAGGTGTCAGATATGTGCAATCTGGCGTTCTCGGAGCATTTTGACGCATTTTAGAAATTTCTATTTTAATGGGTGCCAATGTTACACAAGACCTCTTAATAATATTTTTAATCGCTATCTTGGTGACCGTAAGTCCAAAAATCAAAAAGGTATCAGATATGTGCGAGCTGGCATTCTCAGAGCATTTTGACGCATTTTAGAAATTTCCATCTTAATGGGTGCCAATGTTACACAAGACCTGTTAATAATATTTTTAATCGCTATCTTGGTGACCGTAAGTCCAAAAATCAAAAAGGTATCAGGTATGTGCGAGCTGGCGTTCTCAGAGCATTTTGACGCATTTTAGAAATGTCTATCTTAATGGGTGCCAAAGTTACACAAGACGTCTTAATACTATTTTTAATCGCTATCTAAGTGGCCGTAAGTCCAAAAATCAAAAAGGTGTCAGATATGTGCGATCTGGCGTTCTCGGAGCATTTTGACGCATTTTAGAAATTTCTATCTTAATGGGTGCCAAAGTTACACAGGACCTCTTAATAATATTTTTAATCGCTATCTTGGTGACCGTAAGTCCAAAAATCAAAAAGGTGTCAGATATGAGCGATCTGGCGTTCTCGGATCATTTTGACGCATTTTAGAAGTTTCTATCTTAATGGGTGCCAAAGTTACACAAGACCTCTTAATAATATTTTTAATCGCTACCTTGGTGACCGTAAGTCCAAAAATCAAAAAGGTGTCAGATATGTGCGATCTGGCGTTCTCGGAGCATTTTGACGCATTTTAGAAATTTCTATTTTAATGGGTGCCAAAGTTACACAAGACCTCTTAGTAATATTTTTAATCGCTATCTTGGTGACCGTAAGTCCAAAAATCAAAAAGGTGTCAGATATGTGCGATCTGGCGTTCTCGGAGCATTTTGACGCATTTTAGAAATTTCTATCTTAATGGGTGCCAAAGTTACACAAGACCTCTTAATAATATTTTTAATCGCTATCTTGGTGACCGTAAGTCCAAAAATCAAAAAGGTGCCAGATATGTGCGATCTGACGTTCTCGGAGCATTTTGACGCATTTTAGAAATTTCTATTTTAATGAGTGCCAAAGTTACACAAGACGTCTTAATACTATTTTTAATCGCTATCTAAGTGGCCGTAAGTCCAAAAATCAAAAAGGTGTCAGATATGTGCGATCTGGCGTTCTCGGAGCATTTTGACGCATTTTAGAAATTTCTATCTTAATGGGTGCCAAAGTTACACAGGACCTCTTAATAATATTTTTAATCGCTATCTTGGTGACCGTAAGTCCAAAAATCAAAAAGGTGTCAGATATGAGCGATCTGGCGTTCTCGGATCATTTTGACGCATTTTAGAAGTTTCTATCTTAATGGGTGCCAAAGTTACACAAGACCTCTTAATAATATTTTTAATCGCTACCTTGGTGACCGTAAGTCCAAAAATCAAAAAGGTGTCAGATATGTGCGATCTGGCGTTCTCGGAGCATTTTGACGCATTTTAGAAATTTCTATTTTAATGGGTGCCAAAGTTACACAAGACCTCTTAGTAATATTTTTAATCGCTATCTTGGTGACCGTAAGTCCAAAAATCAAAAAGGTGTCAGATATGTGCGATCTGGCGTTCTCGGAGCATTTTGACGCATTTTAGAAATTTCTATCTTAATGGGTGCCAAAGTTACACAAGACCTCTTAATAATATTTTTAATCGCTATCTTGGTGACCGTAAGTCCAAAAATCAAAAAGGTGCCAGATATGTGCGATCTGACGTTCTCGGAGCATTTTGACGCATTTTAGAAATTTCTATTTTAATGAGTGCCAAAGTTACACAAGACGTCTTAATACTATTTTTAATCGCTATCTATGTGACCGTAAGTCCAAAAATCAAAAAGGTGTCAGATATGTGCGATCTGGCGTTCTCGGAGCATTTTGACGCATTTTAGAAATTTCTATTTAATGGGTGCCAAAGTTACACAAGACCTCTTAATAATATTTTTAATCGCTATCTTGGTGACCGTAAGTCCAAAAATCAAAAAGGTGTCAGATATGTGCGATCTGGCGTTCTCGGAGCAGTTTGACGCATTTTAGAAATTTCTATTTTAATGGGTGCCAAAGTTACACAAGACCTCTTAATAATATTTTTAATCGCTATCTTGGTGACCGTAAGTCCAAGAATCAAAAAGGTGTCAGATATGTGCAATCTGGCGTTCTCGGAGCATTTTGACGCATTTTAGAAATTTCTATTTTAATGGGTGCCAATGTTACACAAGACCTCTTAATAATATTTTTAATCGCTATCTTGGTGACCGTAAGTCCAAAAATCAAAAAGGTATCAGATATGTGCGAGCTGGCGTTCTCAGATCATTTTGACGCATTTTAGAAATTTCCATCTTAATGGGTGCCAATGTTACACAAGACCTCTTAATAATATTTTTAATCGCTATCTTGGTGACCGTAAGTCCAAAAATCAAAAAGGTGTCAGATATGTGCGATCTGGCGTTCTCGGAGCATTTTGACGCATTTTAGAAATTTCTATCTTAATGGGTGCCAAAGTTACACAAGACCTCTTAATAACATTTTTAATCGCTATCTTGGTGACCGTAAGTCCAAAAATCAAAAAGGTGCCAGATATGTGCGATCTGACGTTCTCGGAGCATTTTGACGCATTTTAGAAATTTCTATTTTAATGAGTGCCAAAGTTACACAAGACGTCTTAATACTATTTTTAATCGCTATCTATGTGACCGTAAGTCCAAAAATCAAAAAGGTGTCAGATATGTGCGATCTGGCGTTCTCGGAGCATTTTGACGCATTTTAGAAATTTCTATTTAATGGGTGCCAAAGTTACACAAGACCTCTTAATAATATTTTTAATCGCTATCTTGGTGACCGTAAGTCCAAAAATCAAAAAGGTGTCAGATATGTGCGATCTGGCGTTCTCGGAGCAGTTTGACGCATTTTAGAAATTTCTATTTTAATGGGTGCCAAAGTTACACAAGACCTCTTAATAATATTTTTAATCGCTATCTTGGTGACCGTAAGTCCAAGAATCAAAAAGGTGTCAGATATGTGCAATCTGGCGTTCTCGGAGCATTTTGACGCATTTTAGAAATTTCTATTTTAATGGGTGCCAATGTTACACAAGACCTCTTAATAATATTTTTAATCGCTATCTTGGTGACCGTAAGTCCAAAAATCAAAAAGGTATCAGATATGTGCGAGCTGGCGTTATCAGATCATTTTGACGCATTTTAGAAATTTCCATCTTAATGGGTGCCAATGTTACACAAGACCTCTTAATAATATTTTTAATCGCTATCTTGGTGACCGTAAGTCCAAAAATCAAAAAGGTATCAGATATGTGCGAGCTGGCGTTCTCAGAGCATTTTGACGCATTTTAGAAATGTCTATCTTAATGGGTGCCAAAGTTACACAAGACGTCTTAATACTATTTTTAATCGCTATCTAAGTGGCCGTAAGTCCAAAAATCAAAAAGGTGTCAGATATGTGCGATCTGGCGTTCTCGGAGCATTTTGACGCATTTTAGAAATTTCTATCTTAATGGGTGCCAAAGTTACACAGGACCTCTTAATAATATTTTTAATCGCTATCTTGGTGACCGTAAGTCCAAAAATCAAAAAGGTGTCAGATATGTGCGATCTGGCGTTCTCGGATCATTTTGACGCATTTTAGAAGTTTCTATCTTAATGGGTGCCAAAGTTACACAAGACCTCTTAATAATATTTTTAATCGCTACCTTGGTGACCGTAAGTCCAAAAATCAAAAAGGTGTCAGATATGTGCGATCTGGCGTTCTCGGAGCATTTTGACGCATTTTAGAAATTTCTATTTTAATGGGTGCCAAAGTTACACAAGACCTCTTAGTAATATTTTTAATCGCTATCTTGGTGACCGTAAGTCCAAAAATCAAAAAGGTGTCAGATATGTGCGATCTGGCGTTCTCGGAGCATTTTGACGCATTTTAGAAATTTCTATCTTAATGGGTGCCAAAGTTACACAAGACCTCTTAATAATATTTTTAATCGCTATCTTGGTGACCGTAAGTCCAAAAATCAAAAAGGTGTCAGATATGTGCGATCTGGCGTTCTCGGAGCATTTTGACGCATTTTAGAAATTTCTATCTTAATGAGTGCCAAAGTTACACAAGACGTCTTAATACTATTTTTAATCGCTATCTAAGTGACCGTAAGTCCAAAAATCAAAAAGGTGTCAGATATGTGCGATCTGGCGTTCTCGGAGCATTTTGACGCATTTTAGAAATTTCTATTTAATGGGTGCCAAAGTTACACAAGACCTCTTAATAATATTTTTAATCGCTATCTTGGTGACCGTAAGTCCAAAAATCAAAAAGGTGTCAGATATGTGCGATCTGGCGTTCTCGGAGCATTTTGACGCATTTTAGAAATTTCTATTTTAATGGGTGCCAAAGTTACACAAGACCTCTTAATAATATTTTTAATCGCTATCTTGGTGACCGTAAGTCCAAAAATCAAAAAGGTATCAGATATGTGCGATCTGGCGTTCTCGGAGCATTTTGACGCATTTTAGAAATTTCTATCCTAATGGCTGCTAAAGTTACACAAGACCTCTTAATAATATTTTTAATCGCTATATTGATGACCGTAAGTCCAAAAATCAAAAAGGTATCAGATATGTGCGATCTGGCGTTCTCGGAGCATTTTGACGCATTTTAGAAATTTCTATTTAATGGGTGCCAAAGTTACACAAGACCTCTTAATAATATTTTTAATCGCTATCTTGGTGACCGTAAGTCCAAAAATCAAAAATGTGTCAGATATGTGCGATCTGGCGTTCTCGCAGCATTTTGACGTATTTTAGAAATTTCTATCTTAATGGGTGCCAAAGTTACACAAGACGTCTTAATACTATTTTTAATCGCTATCTAAGTGGCCGTAAGTCCAAAAATCAAAAAGGTGTCAGATATGTGCGATCTGGCGTTCTCGGAGCATTTTGACGCATTTTAGAAATTTCTATCTTAATGGGTGCCAGTTACACAAGACCTCTTAATAATATTTTTAATCGCTATCTTGGTGACCGTAAGTCCAAAAATCAAAAATGTGTCAGATATGTGCGATCTGGCGTTCTCGCAGCATTTTGACGTATTTTAGAAATTTCTATCTTAATGGGTGCCAAAGTTACACAAGACGTCTTAATACTATTTTTAATCACTATCTAAGTGGCCGTAAGTCCAAAAATCAAAAAGGTGTCAGATATGTGCGATCTGGCGTTCTCGGAGCATTTTGACGCATTTTAGAAATTTCTATTTTAATGGGTGCCAATGTTGCACAAGACCTCTTAATAATATTTTTAATCGCTATCTTGGTGACCGTATGTCCAAAAATCAAAAAGGTGTCAGATATGTGCGATCTGGCGTTCTCGGAGCATTTTGACGCATTTTAGAAATTTCTATTTAATGGGTGCCAAAGTTACACAAGACCTCTTAATAATATTTTTAATCGCTATCTTGGTGACCGTAAGTCCAAAAATCAAAAAGGTGTCAGATATGTGCGATCTGGCGTTCTCGGAGCAGTTTGACGCATTTTAGAAATTTCTATTTTAATGGGTGCCAAAGTTACACAAGACCTCTTAATAATATTTTTAATCGCTATCTTGGTGACCGTAAGTCCAAGAATCAAAAAGGTGTCAGATATGTGCGATCTGGCGTTCTCGGAGCATTTTGACGCATTTTAGAAATTTCTATTTTAATGGGTGCCAATGTTGCACAAGACCTCTTAATAATATTTTTAATCGCTATCTTGGTGACCGTATGTCCAAAAATCAAAAAGGTGTCAGATATGTGCGATCTGGCGTTCTCGGAGCATTTTGACGCATTTTAGAAATTTCTATTTAATGGGTGCCAAAGTTACACAAGACCTCTTAATAATATTTTTAATCGCTATCTTGGTGACCGTAAGTCCAAAAATCAAAAAGGTGTCAGATATGTGCGATCTGGCGTTCTCGGAGCAGTTTGACGCATTTTAGAAATTTCTATTTTAATGGGTGCCAAAGTTACACAAGACCTCTTAATAATATTTTTAATCGCTATCTTGGTGACCGTAAGTCCAAGAATCAAAAAGGTGTCAGATATGTGCAATCTGGCGTTCTCGGAGCATTTTGACGCATTTTAGAAATTTCTATTTTAATGGGTGCCAATGTTACACAAGACCTCTTAATAATATTTTTAATCGCTATCTTGGTGACCGTAAGTCCAAAAATCAAAAAGGTATCAGATATGTGCGAGCTGGCGTTCTCAGATCATTTTGACGCATTTTAGAAATTTCCATCTTAATGGGTGCCAATGTTACACAAGACCTCTTAATAATATTTTTAATCGCTATCTTGGTGACCGTAAGTCCAAAAATCAAAAAGGTGTCAGATATGTGCGATCTGGCGTTCTCGGAGCATTTTGACGCATTTTAGAAATTTCTATCTTAATGGGTGCCAAAGTTACACAAGACCTCTTAATAACATTTTTAATCGCTATCTTGGTGACCGTAAGTCCAAAAATCAAAAAGGTGCCAGATATGTGCGATCTGACGTTCTCGGAGCATTTTGACGCATTTTAGAAATTTCTATTTTAATGAGTGCCAAAGTTACACAAGACGTCTTAATACTATTTTTAATCGCTATCTATGTGACCGTAAGTCCAAAAATCAAAAAGGTGTCAGATATGTGCGATCTGGCGTTCTCGGAGCATTTTGACGCATTTTAGAAATTTCTATTTAATGGGTGTCAAAGTTACACAAGACCTCTTAATAATATTTTTAATCGCTATCTTGGTGACCGTAAGTCCAAAAATCAAAAAGGTGTCAGATATGTGCGATCTGGCGTTCTCGGAGCAGTTTGACGCATTTTAGAAATTTCTATTTTAATGGGTGCCAAAGTTACACAAGACCTCTTAATAATATTTTTAATCGCTATCTTGGTGACCGTAAGTCCAAGAATCAAAAAGGTGTCAGATATGTGCAATCTGGCGTTCTCGGAGCATTTTGACGCATTTTAGAAATTTCTATTTTAATGGGTGCCAATGTTACACAAGACCTCTTAATAATATTTTTAATCGCTATCTTGGTGACCGTAAGTCCAAAAATCAAGAAGGTATCAGATATGTGCGAGGTGGCGTTCTCAGAGCATTTTGACGCAGTTTAGAAATTTCTATCTTAATGGGTGCCAAAGTTACACAAGACGTCTTAATACTATTTTTAATCGCTATTTAAGTGGCCGTAAGTCCAAAAATCAAAAAGGTGTCAGATATGTGCGATCTGGCGTTCTCGGAGCATTTTGACGCATTTTAGAAATTTCTATCTTAATGGGTGCCAGTTACACAAGACCTCTTAATAATATTTTTAATCGCTATCTTGGTGACCGTAAGTCCAAAAATCAAAAAGGTGTCAGATATGTGCGATCTGGCGTTCTCGGAGCATTTTGACGCATTTTAGAAATTTCTATCTTAATGGGTGCCAAAGTTACACAAGACCTCTTAATAATATTTTTAATCGCTACCTTGGTGACCGTAAGTCCAAAAATCAAAAAGGTGTCAGATATGTGCGATCTGGCGTTCTCGGAGCATTTTGACGCATTTTAGAAATTTCTATCTTAATGGGTGCCAAAGTTACACAAAACCTCTTAATAATATTTTTAATCGCTATCTTGGTGACCGTAAGTCCAAAAATCAAAAAGGTGCCAGATATGTGCGATCTGGCGTTCTCGGAGAATTTTGACGCATTTTAGAAATTTCTATTTAATGGGTGCCAAAGTTACACAAGACCTCTTAATAATATTTTTAATCGCTACCTTTTTGACCGTAAGTCCAAAAATCAAAAAGGTGTCAGATATGTGCGATCTGGCGTTCTCGGAGCATTTTAACGCATTTTAGAAATTTCTATCTTAATGGGTGCCAAAGTTACACAAAACCTCTTAATAATATTTTTAATCGCTATCTTGGTGACCGTAAGTCCAAAAATCAAAAAGGTGCCAGATATGTGCGATCTGGCGTTCTCGGAGAATTTTGACGCATTTTAGAAATTTCTATTTAATGGGTGCCAAAGTTACACAAGACCTCTTAATAATATTTTTAATCGCTATCTTGGTGACCGTAAGTCCAAAAATCAAAAAGGTGTCAGATATGTGCGATCTGGCGTTCTCGGAGCATTTTAACGCATTTTAGAAATTTCTATCTTAATGGGTGCCAAAGTTACACAAAACCTCTTAATAATATTTTTAATCGCTATCTTGGTGACCGTAAGTCCAAAAATCAAAAAGGTGCCAGATATGTGCGATCTGGCGTTCTCGGAGAATTTTGACGCATTTTAGAAATTTCTATTTAATGGGTGCCAAAGTTACACAAGACCTCTTAATAATATTTTTAATCGCTATCTTGGTGACCGTAAGTCCAAAAATCAAAAAGGTGCCAGATATGTGCGATCTGGCGTTCTCGGAGAATTTTGACGCATTTTAGAAATTTCTATTTAATGGGTGCCAAAGTTACACAAGACCTCTTAATAATATTTTTAATCGCTATCTTGGTGACCGTAAGTCCAAAAATCAAAAAGGTGTCAGATATGTGCGATCTGGCATTCTCGGAGCATTTTGACGCATCTTAGAAATTTCTATTTTAATGGGTACCAAAGTTACACAAGACATCTTAACAATATTTTTAATCGCTATCTTAGTGACCGTAAGTCCAAACATCGAAAAGGTGTCAGATATGTGCGATCTGGCGTTCTGGGAGCATTTTGACGCATTTTAGAAATATCTATCTTAATGGGTGCTAAAGTTACACAAGACCTCTTAATAATATTTTTAATCGCTACCTTGGTGACCGTAAGTCCAAAAATCAAAAAGGTGTCAGATATGTGCGATCTGGCGTTCTCGGAGCATTTTGACGCATTTTAGAAATTTCTATCTTAATGGGTGCCAAAGTTACACAAAACCTCTTAATAATATTTTTAATCGCTACCTTTTTGACCGTAAGTCCAAAAATCAAAAAGGTGTCAGATATGTGCGATCTGGCGTTCTCGGAGCATTTTAACGCATTTTAGAAATTTCTATCTTAATGGGTGCCAAAGTTACACAAAACCTCTTAATAATATTTTTAATAGCTACCTTGGTGACCGTAAGTCCAAAAATCAAAAAGGTATCAGATATGTGCGATCTGGCGTTCTGGGAGCATTTTGACGCATTTTAGAAATTTCTATCTTAATGGGTGCTAAAGTTACACAAGACCTCTTAATAATATTTTTAATCGCTATCTTGGTGACCGTAAGTCCAAAAATCAAAAAGGTGTCAGATATGTGCGATCTGGCGTTCTCGGAGCATTTTAACGCATTTTAGAAATTTCTATCTTAATGGGTGCCAAAGTTACACAAAACCTCTTAATAATATTTTTAATCGCTATCTTGGTGACCGTAAGTCCAAAAATCAAAAAGGTGCCAGATATGTGCGATCTGGCGTTCTCGGAGAATTTTGACGCATTTTAGAAATTTCTATTTAATGGGTGCCAAAGTTACACAAGACCTCTTAATAATATTTTTAATCGCTATCTTGGTGACCGTAAGTCCAAAAATCAAAAAGGTGCCAGATATGTGCGATCTGGCGTTCTCGGAGAATTTTGACGCATTTTAGAAATTTCTATTTAATGGGTGCCAAAGTTACACAAGACCTCTTAATAATATTTTTAATCGCTATCTTGGTGACCGTAAGTCCAAAAATCAAAAAGGTGTCAGATATGTGCGATCTGGCATTCTCGGAGCATTTTGACGCATCTTAGAAATTTCTATTTTAATGGGTACCAAAGTTACACAAGACATCTTAACAATATTTTTAATCGCTATCTTAGTGACCGTAAGTCCAAACATCGAAAAGGTGTCAGATATGTGCGATCTGGCGTTCTGGGAGCATTTTGACGCATTTTAGAAATTTCTATCTTAATGGGTGCTAAAGTTACACAAGACCTCTTAATAATATTTTTAATCGCTACCTTGGTGACCGTAAGTCCAAAAATCAAAAAGGTGTCAGATATGTGCGATCTGGCGTTCTCGGAGCATTTTGACGCATTTTAGAAATTTCTATCTTAATGGGTGCCAAAGTTACACAAAACCTCTTAATAATATTTTTAATCGCTATCTTGGTGACCGTAAGTCCAAAAATCAAAAAGGTGCCAGATATGTGCGATCTGGCGTTCTCGGAGCATTTTGACGCATTTTAGAAATTTCTGTTTTAATGGGTGCCAATGTTACACAAGACCTCTTAATAATATTTTTAATAGCTACCTTGGTGACCGTAAGTCCAAAAATCAAAAAGGTATCAGATATGTGCGATCTGGCGTTCTGGGAGCATTTTGACGCATTTTAGAAATTTCTATCTTAATGGGTGCTAAAGTTACACAAGACCTCTTAATAATATTTTTAATCGCTATCTTGATGACCGTAAGTCCAAAAATCAAGAAGGTATCAGATATGTGCGAGGTGGCGTTCTCAGAGCATTTTGACGCATTTTAGAAATTTCTATCTTAATGGGTGCCAAAGTTACACAAGACGTCTTAATACTATTTTTAATCGCTATTTAAGTGGCCGTAAGTCCAAAAATCAAAAAGGTGTCAGATATGTGCGATCTGGCGTTCTCGGAGCATTTTGACGCATTTTAGAAATTTCTATCTTAATGGGTGCCAGTTACACAAGACCTCTTAATAATATTTTTAATCGGTATCTTGGTGACCGTAAGTCCAAAAATCAAAAAGGTGTCAGATATGTGCGATCTGGCGTTCTCGGAGCATTTTGACGCATTTTAGAAATTTCTATCTTAATGGGTGCCAAAGTTACACAAAACCTCTTAATAATATTTTTAATCGCTATCTTGGTGACCGTAAGTCCAAAAATCAAAAAGGTGCCAGATATGTGCGATCTGGCGTTCTCGGAGAATTTTGACGCATTTTAGAAATTTCTATTTAATGGGTGCCAAAGTTACACAAGACCTCTTAATAATATTTTTAATCGCTATCTTGGTGACCGTAAGTCCAAAAATCAAAAAGGTATCAGATATGTGCGAGCTGGCGTTCTCAGATCATTTTGACGCATTTTAGAAATTTCCATCTTAATGGGTGCCAATGTTACACAAGACCTCTTAATAATATTTTTAATCGCTATCTTGGTGACCGTAAGTCCAAAAATCAAAAAGGTGTCAGATATGTGCGATCTGGCGTTCTCGGAGCATTTTGACGCATTTTAGAAATTTCTATCTTAATGGGTGCCAAAGTTACACAAGACCTCTTAATAACATTTTTAATCGCTATCTTGGTGACCGTAAGTCCAAAAATCAAAAAGGTGCCAGATATGTGCGATCTGACGTTCTCGGAGCATTTTGACGCATTTTAGAAATTTCTATTTTAATGAGTGCCAAAGTTACACAAGACGTCTTAATACTATTTTTAATCGCTATCTATGTGACCGTAAGTCCAAAAATCAAAAAGGTGTCAGATATGTGCGATCTGGCGTTCTCGGAGCATTTTGACGCATTTTAGAAATTTCTATTTAATGGGTGCCAAAGTTACACAAGACCTCTTAATAATATTTTTAATCGCTATCTTGGTGACCGTAAGTCCAAAAATCAAAAAGGTGTCAGATATGTGCGATCTGGCGTTCTCGGAGCAGTTTGACGCATTTTAGAAATTTCTATTTAATGGGTGCCAAAGTTACACAAGACCTCTTAATAACATTTTTAATCGCTATCTTGGTGACCGTAAGTCCAAAAATCAAAAAGGTGTCAGATATGTGCGATCTGGCGTTCTCGGAGCAGTTTGACGCATTTTAGAAATTTCTATTTAATGGGTGCCAAAGTTACACAAGACCTCTTAATAATATTTTTAATCGCTATCTTGGTGACCGTAAGTCCAAAAATCAAAAAGGTGTCAGATATGTGCGATCTGGCGTTCTCGGAGCAGTTTGACGCATTTTAGAAATTTCTATCTTAATGGGTGCCAAAGTTACACAAGACCTCTTAATAATATTTTTAATCGCTATCTAGGTGACCGTAAGTCCAAAAATCAAAAAGGTGCCAGATTTGTGCGATCTGGCGTTCTCGGAGCATTTTGACGCATTTTAGAAATTGCTGTTTTAATGGGTGCCAATGTTACACAAGACCTCTTAATAATATTTTTAGTCGCTATCTTGGTGACCGTAAGTCCAAAAATCAAAAAGGTATCAGATATGTGCGATCTGGCGTTCTCGGAGAATTTTGACGCATTTTAGAAATTTCTATTTAATGGGTGCCAAAGTTACACAAGACCTCTTAATAATATTTTTAATCGCTATCTTGGTGACCGTAAGTCCAAAAATCAAAAAGGTGCCAGATATGTGCGATCTGGCGTTCTCGGAGAATTTTGACGCATTTTAGAAATTTCTATTTAATGGGTGCCAAAGTTACACAAGACCTCTTAATAATATTTTTAATCGCTATCTTGGTGACCGTAAGTCCAAAAATCAAAAAGGTGTCAGATATGTGCGATCTGGCATTCTCGGAGCATTTTGACGCATTTTAGAAATTTCTATCTTAATGGGTGCCAAAGTTACACAAGAACTCTTAATAATATTTTTAATCGCTATCTTGATGACCGTAAGTCCAAAAATCAAAGAGGTGTCAGATATGTGCGATCTGGCATTCTCGGAGCATTTTGACGCATCTTAGACATTTCTATTTAATGGGTGCCAAAGTTACACAAGACCTCTTAATAATATTTTTAATCGCTATCTTGGTGACCGTAAGTCCAAAAATCAAAAAGGTGTCAGATATGTGCGATCTGGCGTTCTCGGAGCATTTTGACGAATTTTAGAAGTTTCAATCTTAATGGGTGCCAAAGTTACACAAGACCTCTTAATAATATTTTTAATCGCTATCTAGGTGACCGTAAGTCCAAAAATCAAAAAGGTGCCAGATATGTGCGATCTGGCGTTCTCGAAGCATTTTGACGCATTTTAGAAATTTCTATCTTAATGAGTGCAAAAGTTACACAATACCTCTTAATAATATTTTTAATCGCTATCTTGGTGACCGTAAGTCCAAAAATCAAAAAGGTGTCAGATATGTGCGATCTGGCGTTCTCGGAGCATTTTGATGCATTTTAGAAATTTCTATCTTAATGGGTGCCAAAGTTACACAAGACCTCTTAATAATATTTTTAATCGCTATCTAGGTGACCGAAAGTCCAAAAATCAAAAAGGTGCCAGATTTGTGCGATCTGGCGTTCTCGGAGCATTTTGACGCATTTTAGAAATTTCTGTTTTAATGGGTGCCAATGTTACACAAGACCTCTTAATAATATTTTTAATCGCTATCTTGGTGACCGTAAGTCCAAAAATCAAAAAGGTATCAGATATGTGCGATCTGGCGTTCTGGGAGCATTTGACGCATTTTAGAAATTTCTATCTTAATGGGTGCTAAAGTTACACAAGACCTCTTAATAATATTTTTAATCGCTATCTTGATGACCGTAAGTCCAAAAATCAAGAAGGTATCAGATATGTGCGAGCTGGCGTTCTCAGAGCATTTTGACGCATTTTAGAAATTTCTATCTTAATGGGTGCTAAAGTTACACAAGACGTCTTAATACTATTTTTAATCGCTATCTAAGTGGCCGTAAGTCCAAAAATCAAAAAGGTGTCAGATATGTGCGATCTGGCGTTCTCGGAGCATTTTGACGCATTTTAGAAATTTCTATCTTAATGGGTGCCAGTTACACAAGCCCTCTTAATAATATTTTTAATCGCTATCTTGGTGACCGTAAGTCCAAAAATCAAAAAGGTGTCAGATATGTGCGATCTGGCGTTCTCGGAGCATTTTGACGCATTTTAGAAATTTCTATCTTAATGGGTGCCAAAGTTACACAAAACCTCTTAATAATATTTTTAATCGCTATCTTGGTGACCGTAAGTCCAAAAATCAAAAAGGTGCCAGATATGTGCGATCTGGCGTTCTCGGAGAATTTTGACGCATTTTAGAAATTTCTATTTAATGGGTGCCAAAGTTACACAAGACCTCTTAATAATATTTTTAATCGCTATCTTGGTGACCGTAAGTCCAAAAATCAAAAAGGTGTCAGATATGTGCGATCTGGCATTCTCGGAGCATTTTGACGCATTTTAGAAATTTCTATCTTAATGGGTGCCAAAGTTACACAAGAACTCTTAATAATATTTTTAATCGCTATCTTGATGACCGTAAGTCCAAAAATCAAAAAGGTGTCAGATATGTGCGATCTGGCATTCTCGGAGCATTTTGACGCATCTTAGAAATTTCTATTTTAATGGGTGCCAAAGTTACACAAGACCTCTTAACAATATTTTTAATCGCTATCTTAGTGACCGTAAGTCCAAACATCGAAAAGGTGTCAGATATGTGCGATCTGGCGTTCTCGGAGCATTTTGACGCATTTTAGAAATTTCTATCTTAATGGGTGCCAAAGTTACACAAGACCTCTTAATAATATTTTTAATCGCTATCTTGATGACCGTAAGTCCAAAAATCAAAAAGGTGCCAGATATGTGCGATCTGGCGTTCTCGGAGAATTTTGACGCATTTTAGAAATTTCTATCTTAATGGGTGCCAAAGTTACACAAGACCTCTTAATAATATTTTTAATCGGTATCTTGGTGACCGTAAGTCCAAAAATCAAAAAGGTGTCAGATATGTGCGATCTGGCGTTCTCGGAGCATTTTGACGCATTTTAGAAATTTCTATCTTAATGGGTGCCAAAGTTACACAAAACCTCTTAATAATATTTTTAATCGCTATCTTGGTGACCGTAAGTCCAAAAATCAAAAAGGTGTCAGATATGTGCGATCTGGCGTTCTCGGAGCATTTTGACGCATTTTAGACATTTCTATTTAATGGGTGCAAAAGTTACACAAGACCTCTTAATAATATTTTTAATCGCTATCTTGATGACCGTAAGTCCAAAAATCAAGAAGGTATCAGATATGTGCGAGCTGGCGTTCTCAGAGCATTTTGACGCATTTTAGAAATTTCTATCTTAATGGGTTAGCTTTAATCGCTATCTTTGTGACCGTAAGTCCAAAAATCAAAAAGGTGTCAGATATGTGCGATCTGGCGTTCTCGGAGCATTTTGACGCATTTTAGAAATTTCTATCTTAATGGGTGCCAAAGTTACACAAGACCTCTTAATAATATTTTTAATCGCTATCTAGGTGACCGTAAGTCCAAAAATCAAAAAGGTGCCAGATATGTGCGATCTGGCGTTCTCGGAGCATTTTGACGCATTTTAGAAATTTCTATCTTAATGAGTGCAAAAGTTACACAAGAATTCTTAATACAATTTTTAATCGCTATCTAAGTGACCGTAAGTTCAAAAATCAAAAATGTGTCAGATATTTGCGATCTGGCGTTCTCGGAGCATTTTGACGCATTTTAGAAATTTCTATCTTAATGGGTGCCAAAGTTACACAGGGCCTCTTAATAAGATTTTTAATCGCTATCTTGGTAACCGTAAGTCCAAAAATCAAAAAGGTGTCAGATATGTGCGATCTGGCGTTCTCGGAGCATTTTGACGCATTTTAGAAATTTCTATCTTAATGGGTGCCAAAGTTACACAAGACCTCTTAATAGTATTTTTAATCGCTATCTAGGTGACCGTAAGTCCAAAAATCAAAAAGGTGCCAGATTTGTGCGATCTGGCGTTCTCGGAGCATTTTGACGCATTTTAGAAATTGCTGTTTTAATGGGTGCCAATGTTACACAAGACCTCTTAATAATATTTTTAATCGCTATCTTGGTGACCGTAAGTCCAAAAATCAAAAAGGTATCAGATATGTGCGATCTGGCGTTTTCGGAGCATTTTGACGCATTTTAGAAATTTCTATCTTAATGGGTGCTAAAGTTACACAAGACCTCTTAATAATATTTTTAATCGCTATCTTGATGACCGTAAGTCCAAAAATCAAGAAGGTATCAGATATGTGCGAGCTGGCGTTCTCAGAGCATTTTGACGCATTTTAGAAATTTCTATCTTAATGGGTGCCAAAGTTACACAAGACGTCTTAATACTATTTTTAATCGCTATCTAAGTGGCCCTAAGTCCAAAAATCAAAAAGGTGTCAGATATGTGCGATCTGGCGTTCTCGGAGCATTTTGACGCATTTTAGAAATTTCTATCTTAATGGGTGCCAGTTACACAAGACCTCTTAATAATATTTTTAATCGCTATCTTGGTGACCGTAAGTCCAAAAATCAAAAAGGTGTCAGATATGTGCGATCTGGCGTTCTCAGAGCATTTTGACGCATTTTAGAAATTTCTATCTTAATGGGTGTCAAAGTTACACAAAACCTCTTAATAATATTTTTAATCGCTATCTTGGTGACCGTAAGTCCAAAAATCAAAAAGGTGCCAGATATGTGCGATCTGGCGTTCTCGGAGAATTTTGACGCATTTTAGAAATTTCTATTTAATGGGTGCCAAAGTTACACAAGACCTCTTAATAATATTTTTAATCGCTATCTTGGTGACCGTAAGTCCAAAAATCAAAAAGGTGCCAGATATGTGCGATCTGGCGTTCTCGGAGAATTTTGACGCATTTTAGAAATTTCTATCTTAATGGGTGCCAAAGTTACACAAGACCTCTTAATAATATTTTTAATCGGTATCTTGGTGACCGTAAGTCCAAAAATCAAAAAGGTGTCAGATATGTGCGATCTGGCGTTCTCGGAGCATTTTGACGCATTTTAGAAATTTCTATCTTAATGGGTGCCAAAGTTACACAAAACCTCTTAATAATATTTTTAATCGCTATCTTGGTGACCGTAAGTCCAAAAATCAAAAAGGTGTCAGATATGTGCGATCTGGCGTTCTCGGAGCATTTTGACGCATTTTAGACATTTCTATTTAATGGGTGCAAAAGTTACACAAGACCTCTTAATAATATTTTTAATCGCTATCTTGATGACCGTAAGTCCAAAAATCAAGAAGGTATCAGATATGTGCGAGCTGGCGTTCTCAGAGCATTTTGACGCATTTTAGAAATTTCTATCTTAATGGGTTAGCTTTAATCGCTATCTTGGTGACCGTAAGTCCAAAAATCAAAAAGGTGTCAGATATGTGCGATCTGGCGTTCTCGGAGCATTTTGACGCATTTTAGACATTTCTATTTAATGGGTGCAAAAGTTACACAAGACCTCTTAATAATATTTTTAATCGCTATCTTGATGACCGTAAGTCCAAAAATCAAGAAGGTATCAGATATGTGCGATCTGGCGTTCTCGGAGCATTTTGACGCATTTTAGAAATTTCTATCTTAATGGGTGCCAAAGTTACACAAGACCTCTTAATAATATTTTTAATCGCTATCTAAGTGACCGTAAGTTCAAAAATCAAAAATGTGTCAGATATTTGCGATCTGGCGTTCTCGGAGCATTTTGACGCATTTTAGAAATTTCTATCTTAATGGGTGCCAAAGTTACACAGGGCCTCTTAATAATATTTTTAATCGCTATCTTGGTAACCGTAAGTCCAAAAATCAAAAAGGTGTCAGATATGTGCGATCTGGCGTTCTCGGAGCATTTTGACGCATTTTAGAAATTTCTATCTTAATGGGTGCCAAAGTTACACAAGACCTCTTAATAATATTTTTAATCGCTATCTAGGTGACCGTAAGTCCAAAAATCAAAAAGGTGCCAGATTTGTGCGATCTGGCGTTCTCGGAGCATTTTGACGCATTTTAGAAATTGCTGTTTTAATGGGTGCCAATGTTACACAAGACCTCTTAATAATATTTTTAATCGCTATCTTGGTGACCGTAAGTCCAAAAATCAAAAAGGTATCAGATATGTGCGATCTGGCGTTTTCGGAGCATTTTGACGCATTTTAGAAATTTCTATCTTAATGGGTGCTAAAGTTACACAAGACCTCTTAATAATATTTTTAATCGCTATCTTGATGACCGTAAGTCCAAAAATCAAGAAGGTATCAGATATGTGCGAGCTGGCGTTCTCAGAGCATTTTGACGCATTTTAGAAATTTCTATCTTAATGGGTGCCAAAGTTACACAAGACGTCTTAATACTATTTTTAATCGCTATCTAAGTGGCCCTAAGTCCAAAAATCAAAAAGGTGTCAGATATGTGCGATCTGGCGTTCTCGGAGCATTTTGACGCATTTTAGAAATTTCTATCTTAATGGGTGCCAGTTACACAAGACCTCTTAATAATATTTTTAATCGCTATCTTGGTGACCGTAAGTCCAAAAATCAAAAAGGTGTCAGATATGTGCGATCTGGCGTTCTCAGAGCATTTTGACGCATTTTAGAAATTTCTATTTTAATGGCTGCCAATGTTACACAAGACCTCTTAATAATATTTTTAATCGCTATCTTGGTGACCGTATGTCCAAAAATCAAAAAGGTATCAGATATGTGCGATCTGGCGTTCTCGGAGCATTTTGACGCATTTTAGAAATTTCTGTCTTACTGGGTGCCAAAGTTACACAAGACCTCTTAATAATATTTTTAATCGCTATCTTGGTGACCGTAAATCCAAAAATCAAAAAGGTGTCAGATATGTGCGATCTGGCATTCTCGAAGCATTTTGACGCATTTTAGAAATTTCTATCTTAATGGGTGCCAAAGTTACACAAGACCTCTTAATAACATTTTTAATCGCTATCTAGGTGACCGTAAGTCCAAAAATCAAAAAGGTGCCAGATTTGTGCGATCTGGCGTTCTCGGAGCATTTTGACGCATTTTAGAAATTTCTATCTTAATGGGTCTCAAAGTTACACAAGACGTCTTAATACTATTCTTAATCGCTATCTAAGTGGCCGTAAGTCCAAAAATCAAAAAGGTGTCAGATATGTGCGATCTGGCGTTCTCGGAGCATTTTGACGCATTTTAGAAATTTCTATCTTAATGGGTGCCAGTTACACAAGACCTCTTAATAATATCTTTAATCGCTATCTTGGTGACCGTAAGTCCAAAAATCAAAAAGGTGTCAGATATGTGCGATCTGGCGTTCTCGGAGCATTTTGACGCATTTTAGAAATTTCTATCTTAATGGGTGTCAAAGTTACACAAAACCTCTTAATAATATTTTTAATCGCTATCTTGGTGACCGTAAGTCGAAAAATCAAAAACGTGCCAGATATGTGCGATCTGGCGTTCTCGGAGAATTTTGTCGCATTTTAGAAATTTCTATTTAATGGGAGCCAAAGTTACATAAGACCTCTTAATAATATTTTTAATCGCTATCTTGGTGACCGTAAGTCCAAAAATCAAAAAGGTGTCAGATATGTGCGATCTGGCGTTCTCGGAGCATTTTGACGCATTTTAGAAATTTCTATCTTAATGGGTGCCAAAGTTACACAAGACCTCTTAATAATATTTTTAATCGCTATCTAGGTGACCGTAAGTCCAAAAATCAAAAAGGTGTCAGATATGTGCGATCTGGCGTTCTCGGAGCATTTTGACGCATTTTAGAAATTTCTGTTTTAATGGGTGCCAATGTTACACAAGACCTCTTAATAATATTTTTAATCGCTATCTTGGTGACCGTAAGTCCAAAAATCAAAAAGGTATCAGATATGTGCGATCTGGCGTTCTCGGAGCATTTTGACGCATTTTAGAAATTTCTATCTTAATGGGTGCTAAAGTTACACAAGACCTCTTAATAATATTTTTAATCGCTATCTTGATGACCGTAAGTCCAAAAATCAAGAAGGTATCAGATATGTGCGAGCTGGCGTTCTCAGAGCATTTTGACGCATTTTAGAAATTTCTATCTTAATGGGTGCCAAAGTTACACAAGACGTCTTAATACTATTTTTACTCGCTATCTAAGTGGCCGTAAGTCCAAAAATCAAAAAGGTGTCAGATATGTGCGATCTGGCGTTCTCGGAGCATTTTGACGCATTTTAGAAATTTCTATCTTAATGGGTGCTAAAGTTACACAAGACCTCTTAATAATATATTTAATCGCTATCTTGATGACCGTAAGTCCAAAAATCAAGAAGGTATCAGATATGTGCGAGCTGGCGTTCTCAGAGCATTTTGACGCATTTTAGAAATTTCTATCTTAATGGGTGCCAAAGTTACACAAGACGTCTTAATACTATTTTTAATCGCTATCTAAGTGGCCGTAAGTCCAAAAATCAAAAAGGTGTCAGATATGTGCGATCTGGCGTTCTCGGAGCATTTTGACGCATTTTAGAAATTTCTATCTTAATGGGTGCCAGTTACACAAGACCTCTTAATAATATTTTTAATCGCTATCTTGGTGACCGTAAGTCCAAAAATCAAAAAGGTGTCAGATATGTGCGATCTGGCGTTCTAGGAGCATTTTGACGCATTTTAGAAATTTCTATCTTAATGGGTGCCAAAGTTACACAAAACCTCTTAATAATATTTTTAATCGCTATCTTGGTGACCGTAAGTCCAAAAATCAAAAAGGTGCCAGATATGTGCGATCTGGCGTTCTCGGAGAATTTTGACGCATTTTAGAAATTTCTATTTAATGGGTGCCAAAGTTACACAAGACCTCTTAATAATATTTTTAATCGCTATCTTGGTGACCGTAAGTCCAAAAATCAAAAAGGTGTCAGATATGTGCGATCTGGCATTCTCGGAGCATTTTGACGCATTTTAGAAATTTCTATCTTAATGGGTGCCAAAGTTACACAAGAACTCTTAATAATATTTTTAATCGCTATCTTGGTGACCGTAAGTCCAAAAATCAAAAAGGTGTCAGATATGTGCGATCTGGCATTCTCGGAGCATTTTGACGCATCTTAGAAATTTCTATTTTAATGAGTGCCAAAGTTACACAAGACCTCTTAACAATATTTTTAATCGCTATCTTAGTGACCGTAAATCCAAACATCGAAAAGGTGTCAGATATGTGCGATCTGGCGTTCTCGGAGCATTTTGACGCATTTTAGAAATTTCTATCTTAATGGGTGCCAAAGTTACACAAGACCTCTTAATAATATTTTTAATCGCTATCTTGATGACCGTAAGTCCAAAAATCAAAAAGGTGCCAGATATGTGCGATCTGGCGTTCTCGGAGAATTTTGACGCATTTTAGAAATTTCTATCTTAATGGGTGCCAAAGTTACACAAGACCTCTTAATAATATTTTTAATCGCTATCTTGGTGACCGTAAGTCCAAAAATCAAAAAGGTGTCAGATATGTGCGATCTGCCGTTCTAGGAGCATTTTGACGCATTTTAGAAATTTCTATCTTAATGAGTGCAAAAGTTACACAATACCTCTTAATAATATTTTTAATCGCTATCTTGGTGACCGTAAATCCAAAAATCAAAAAGGTGTCAGATATGTGCGATCTGGCGTTCTCGGAGCATTTTGATGCATTTTAGAAATTTCTATCTTAATGGGTGCCAAAGTTACACAAGACCTCTTAATAATATTTTTAATCGCTATCTAGGTGACCGAAAGTCCAAAAATCAAAAAGGTGCCAGATTTGTGCGATCTGGCGTTCTCGGAGCATTTTGACGCATTTTAGAAATTTCTGTTTTAATGGGTGCCAATGTTACACAAGACCTCTTAATAATATTTTTAATCGCTATCTTGGTGACCGTAAGTCCAAAAATCAAAAAGGTATCAGATATGTGCGATCTGGCGTTCTCGGAGCATTTTGACGCATTTTAGAAATTTCTATCTTAATGGGTGCTAAAGTTACACAAGACCTCTTAATAATATTTTTAATCGCTATCTTGATGACCGTAAGTCCAAAAATCAAGAAGGTATCAGATATGTGCGAGCTGGCGTTCTCAGAGCATTTTGACGCATTTTAGAAATTTCTATCTTAATGGGTGCCAAAGTTACACAAGACGTCTTAATACTATTTTTAATCGCTATCTAAGTGGCCGTAAGTTCAAAAATCAAAAAGGTGTCAGATATGTGCGATCTGGCGTTCTCGGAGCATTTTGACGCATTTTAGAAATTTCTATCTTAATGGGTGCTAAAGTTACACAAGACCTCTTAATAATATTTTTAATCGCTATCTTGATGACCGTAAGTCCAAAAATCAAGAAGGTATCAGATATGTGCGAGCTGGCGTTCTCAGAGCATTTTGACGCATTTTAGAAATTTCTATCTTAATGGGTGCCAAAGTTACACAAGACGTCTTAATACTATTTTTAATCGCTATCTAAGTGGCCGTAAGTTCAAAAATCAAAAAGGTGTCAGATATGTGCGATCTGGCGTTCTCGGAGCATTTTGACGCATTTTAGAAATTTCTATCTTAATGGGTGCCAAAGTTACACAAGACCTCTTAATAATATTTTTAATCGCTATCTTGGTGACCGTAAGTCCAAAAATCAAAAAGGTGTCAGATATGTGCGATCTGGCGTTCTCGGAGCATTTTGACGCATTTTAGAAATTTCTATCTTAATAGGTGCCAAAGTTACACAAAACCTCTTAATAATATTTTTAATCGCTATCTTGGTGACCGTAAGTCCAAAAATCAAAAAGGTGCCAGATATGTGCGATCTGGCGTTCTCGGAGAATTTTGACGCATTTTAGAAATTTCTATCTTAATGGGTGCCAAAGTTACACAAGACCTCTTAATAATATTTTTAATCGCTATCTTGGTGACCGTAAGTCCAAAAATCAAAAAGGTGTCAGATATGTGCGATCTGCCGTTCTCGGAGCATTTTGACGCATTTTAGAAATTTCTATCTTAATGGGTGCCAAAGTTACACAAAACCTCTTAATAATATTTTTAGTCGCTATCTTGGTGACCGTAAGTCCAAAAATCAAAAAGGTGTCAGATATGTGCGATCTGGCGTTCTCGGAGCATTTTGACGCATTTTAGACATTTCTATTTAATGGGTGCCAAAGTTACACAAGACCTCTTAATAATATTTTTACTCGCTATATTGGTGACCGTAAGTCCAAAAATCAAAAGGTGTCAGATATGTGCGATCTGGCGTTCTCGGAGCATTTTGACGCATTTTAGAAATTTCTATCTTAATGGGTGCCAAAGTTACACAAGACCTCTTAATAATATTTTTAATCGCTATCTTGGTGACCGTAAGTCCAAAAATCAAAAAGGTGCCAGATATGTGCGATCTTGCGTTCTCGGAGCATTTTGACGCATTTTAGAAATTTCTATCTTCATGGGTGCCAAAGTTACACAAGACCTCTTAATAATATTTTTAATCGCTATCTTGATGACCGTAAGTCCAAAAATCAAAAAGGTGCCAGATATGTGCGATCTGGCGTTCTCGGAGAATTTTGACGCATTTTAGAAATTTCTATCTTAATGGGTGCCAAAGTTACACAAGACCTCTTAATAATATTTTTAATCGCTATCTTGGTGACCGTAAGTCCAAAAATCAAAAAGGTGTCAGATATGTGCGATCTGCCGTTCTAGGAGCATTTTGACGCATTTTAGAAATTTCTATCTTAATGAGTGCAAAAGTTACACAATACCTCTTAATAATATTTTTAATCGCTATCTTGGTGACCGTAAATCCAAAAATCAAAAAGGTGTCAGATATGTGCGATCTGGCGTTCTCGGAGCATTTTGATGCATTTTAGAAATTTCTATCTTAATGGGTGCCAAAGTTACACAAGACCTCTTAATAATATTTTTAATCGCTATCTAGGTGACCGAAAGTCCAAAAATCAAAAAGGTGCCAGATTTGTGCGATCTGGCGTTCTCGGAGCATTTTGACGCATTTTAGAAATTTCTGTTTTAATGGGTGCCAATGTTACACAAGACCTCTTAATAATATTTTTAATCGCTATCTTGGTGACCGTAAGTCCAAAAATCAAAAAGGTATCAGATATGTGCGATCTGGCGTTCTCGGAGCATTTTGACGCATTTTAGAAATTTCTATCTTAATGGGTGCCAAAGTTACACAAGTCGTCTTAATACTATTTTTAAACGCTTCTTGTTGACCGTAAGTCCAAAAATCAAAAAGGTGTCAGATATGTGCGATCTGGCGTTCTCGGAGCATTTTGACGCATTTTAGAAATTTCTATCTTAATGGGTGCCAAAGTTACACAAGACCTCTTAATAATATTTTTAATCGCTATCTTGGTGACCGTAAGTCCAAAAATCAAAAAGGTGCCAGATATGTGCGATCTGGCGTTCTCGGAGCATTTCGACGTATTTTAGAAATTTCTATCTTAATGGGTGCCAAAGTTACACAAGACCTCTTAATAATATTTTTAATCGCTATCTTGGTGACCGTAAGTCCAAAAATCAAAAAGGTGCCAGATATGTGCGATCTTGCGTTCTCGGAGCATTTTGACGCATTTTAGAAATTTCTATCTTCATGGGTGCCAAAGTTACACAAGACCTCTTAATAATATTTTTAATCGCTATCTTGGTGACCGTAAGTCCAAAAATCAAAAAGGGGCCAGATATGTGCGATCTGGCGTTCTCGGAGCATTTTGACGCATTTTAGAAATTTCTATCTTAATGGGTGCCAAAGTTACACAAGACGTCTCAATACTATTTTTAATCGCTAAGTGGCCGTAAGTCCAAAAATCAAAAAGGTGTCAGATATGTGCAATCTGGCGTTCTCGGAGCATTTTGACGCATTTTAGAAATTTCTATCTTAATGGGTGCCAAAGCTACACAAAACCTCTTAATAATATTTTTAATCGCTATCTTGGTGACCGTAAGTCCAAAAATCAAAAAGGTGCCAGATATGTGCGATCTGGCGTTCTCGGAGAATTTTGACGCATTTTAGAAATTTCTATCTTAATGGGTGCCAAAGTTACACAAGACCTCTTAATAATATTTTTAATCGCTATCTTGGTGACCGTAAGTCCAAAAATCAAAAAGGTGTCAGATATGTGCATTCTGGCGTTCTCGGAGCATTTTGACGCGTTTTAGAAATTTCTATTTTAATGGGTGCCAATGTTACACAAGACCTCTTAATAATATTTTTAATCGCTATCTTTGTGACCGTAAGTCCAAAAATCAAAAAGGTGTCAGATATGTGCGATCTGGCGTTCTCGGAGCATTTTGACGCATTTTAGAAGTTTCTATCTTAATGGGTGCCAAAGTTACACAAGACCTCTTAATAATATTTTTAATCGCTACCTTGGTGACCGTAAGTCCAAAAATCAAAAAGGTGTCAGATATGTGCGATCTGGCGTTCTCGGAGCATTTTGACGCATTTTAGAAATTTCTATCTTCATGGGTGCCAAAGTTACACAAGACCTCTTAATAATATTTTTAATCGCTATCTTGATGACCGTAAGTCCAAAAATCAAAAAGGTGCCAGATATGTGCGATCTGGCGTTCTCGGAGAATTTTGACGCATTTTAGAAATTTCTATCTTAATGGGTGCCAAAGTTACACAAGACCTCTTAATAATATTTTTAATCGCTATCTTGGTGACCGTAAGTCCAAAAATCAAAAAGGTGTCAGATATGTGCGATCTGCCGTTCTAGGAGCATTTTGACGCATTTTAGAAATTTCTATCTTAATGAGTGCAAAAGTTACACAATACCTCTTAATAATATTTTTAATCGCTATCTTGGTGACCGTAAATCCAAAAATCAAAAAGGTGTCAGATATGTGCGATCTGGCGTTCTCGGAGCATTTTGATGCATTTTAGAAATTTCTATCTTAATGGGTGCCAAAGTTACACAAGACCTCTTAATAATATTTTTAATCGCTATCTAGGTGACCGAAAGTCCAAAAATCAAAAAGGTGCCAGATTTGTGCGATCTGGCGTTCTCGGAGCATTTTGACGCATTTTAGAAATTTCTGTTTTAATGGGTGCCAATGTTACACAAGACCTCTTAATAATATTTTTAATCGCTATCTTGGTGACCGTAAGTCCAAAAATCAAAAAGGTATCAGATATGTGCGATCTGGCGTTCTCGGAGCATTTTGACGCATTTTAGAAATTTCTATCTTAATGGGTGCCAAAGTTACACAAGTCGTCTTAATACTATTTTTAAACGCTTCTTGTTGACCGTAAGTCCAAAAATCAAAAAGGTGTCAGATATGTGCGATCTGGCGTTCTCGGAGCATTTTGACGCATTTTAGAAATTTCTATCTTAATGGGTGCCAAAGTTACACAAGACCTCTTAATAATATTTTTAATCGCTATCTTGGTGACCGTAAGTCCAAAAATCAAAAAGGTGCCAGATATGTGCGATCTGGCGTTCTCGGAGCATTTCGACGTATTTTAGAAATTTCTATCTTAATGGGTGCCAAAGTTACACAAGACCTCTTAATAATATTTTTAATCGCTATCTTGGTGACCGTAAGTCCAAAAATCAAAAAGGTGCCAGATATGTGCGATCTTGCGTTCTCGGAGCATTTTGACGCATTTTAGAAATTTCTATCTTCATGGGTGCCAAAGTTACACAAGACCTCTTAATAATATTTTTAATCGCTATCTTGGTGACCGTAAGTCCAAAAATCAAAAAGGGGCCAGATATGTGCGATCTGGCGTTCTCGGAGCATTTTGACGCATTTTAGAAATTTCTATCTTAATGGGTGCCAAAGTTACACAAGACGTCTCAATACTATTTTTAATCGCTAAGTGGCCGTAAGTCCAAAAATCAAAAAGGTGTCAGATATGTGCAATCTGGCGTTCTCGGAGCATTTTGACGCATTTTAGAAATTTCTATCTTAATGGGTGCCAAAGCTACACAAAACCTCTTAATAATATTTTTAATCGCTATCTTGGTGACCGTAAGTCCAAAAATCAAAAAGGTGCCAGATATGTGCGATCTGGCGTTCTCGGAGAATTTTGACGCATTTTAGAAATTTCTATCTTAATGGGTGCCAAAGTTACACAAGACCTCTTAATAATATTTTTAATCGCTATCTTGGTGACCGTAAGTCCAAAAATCAAAAAGGTGTCAGATATGTGCATTCTGGCGTTCTCGGAGCATTTTGACGCGTTTTAGAAATTTCTATTTTAATGGGTGCCAATGTTACACAAGACCTCTTAATAATATTTTTAATCGCTATCTTTGTGACCGTAAGTCCAAAAATCAAAAAGGTGTCAGATATGTGCGATCTGGCGTTCTCGGAGCATTTTGACGCATTTTAGAAGTTTCTATCTTAATGGGTGCCAAAGTTACACAAGACCTCTTAATAATATTTTTAATCGCTACCTTGGTGACCGTAAGTCCAAAAATCAAAAAGGTGTCAGATATGTGCGATCTGGCGTTCTCGGAGCATTTTGACGCATTATAGAAATTACTATTTTAATGGGTGCCAAAGTTACACAAGACCTCTTAATAATATTTTTAATCGCTATCTTGGTGACCGTAAGTCCAAAAATCAAAAAGGTATCAGATATGTGCGATCTGGCGTTCTCGGAGCATTTTGACGCATTTTAGAAATTTCTATCTTAATGGGTGCCAAAGTTACACAAGACCTCTTAATAATATTTTTAATCGCTATCTTGGTGACCGTAAGTCCAAAAATCAAAAAGGTGCCAGATATGTGCGATCTGGCGTTCTCGGAGCATTTTGACGTATTTTAGAAATTTCTATCTTAATGGGTGCCAAAGTTACACAAGACCTCTTAATAATATTTTTAATCGCTATCTTGGTGACCGTAAGTCCAAAAATCAAAAAGGTGCCAGATATGTGCGATCTTGCGTTCTCGGAGCATTTTGACGCATTTTAGAAATTTCTATCTTAATGGGTGCCAAAGTTACACAAGACCTCTTAATAATATTTTTAATCGCTATCTTGGTGACCGTAAGTCCAAAAATCAAAAAGGTGTCAGATATGTGCGATCTGGCGTTCTCGGAGCATTTTGATGCATTTTAGAAATTTTTATTTTAATGGGTGCCAAAGTTACACAAGACCTCTTAATAATATTTTTAATCGCTATCTTGGTGACCGTAAGTCCAAAAATCAAAAAGGTATCAGATATGTGCGATCTGGCGTTCTCGGAGCATTTTGACGCATTTTAGAAATTTCTATCTTAATGGGTGCCAAAGTTACACAAGACGTCTTAATACTGTTTTTAAACGCTTCTTGTTGACCGTAAGTCCAAAAATCAAAAAGGTGTCAGATATGTGCGATCTGGCGTTCTCGGAGCATTTTGATGCATTTTAGAAATTTCTATTTTAATGGGTGCCAAAGTTACACAAGACCTCTTAATAATATTTTTAATCGCTATCTTGGTGACAGTAAGCCCAAAAATCAAAAAGGTATCAGATATGTGCGATCTGGCGTTCTCGGAGCATTTTGACGCATTTTAGAAATTTCTATCTTAATGGGTGCCAAAGTTACACAAGATGTCTTAATACTATTTTTAATCGCTATCTTGGTGACCGTAAGTCCAAAAATCAAAAAGGTGCCAGATATGTGCGATCTGGCGTTCTCGGAGCATTTTGACGCATTTTAGAAATTTCTATCTTAATGGGTGCCAAAGTTACACAAGACTTCTTAATAATATTTTTAATCTCTTTCTTAGTGACCGTAAGTCCAAAAATCAAAAAGGTGTCAGATATGTGCGATCTGGCGTTCTCGGAGCATTTTGACGCATTTTAGAAATTTCTATCTTAATGGGTGCCAAAGTTACACAAGACGTCTTAATACTGTTTTTAAACGCTTCTTGTTGACCGTAAGTCCAAAAATCAAAAAGGTGTCAGATGTGTGCGATCAGGCGTTCTCGGAGCATTTTGATGCATTTTAGAAATTTCTATTTTAATGGGTGCCAAAGTTACACAAGACCTCTTAATAATATTTTTAATCGCTATCTTGGTGACAGTAAGTCCAAAAATCAAAAAGGTATCAGATATGTGCGATCTGGCGTTCTCGGAGCATTTTGACGCATTTTAGAAATTTCTATCTTAATGGGTGCCAAAGTTACACAAGACGTCTTAATACTATTTTTAATCGCTATCTTGGTGACCGTAAGTCCAAAAATCAAAAAGGTGCCAGATATGTGCGATCTGGCGTTCTCGGAGCATTTTGACGCATTTTAGAAATTTCTATCTTAATGGGTGCCAAAGTTACACAAGACCTCTTAATAATATTTTTAATCTCTTTCTTAGTGACCGTAAGTCCAAAAATCAAAAAGGTGTCAGATATGTGCGATCTGGCGTTCTCGGAGCATTTTGACGCATTTTAGAAATTTCTATCTTCATGGGTGCCAAAGTTACACAAGACCTCTTAATAATATTTTTAATCGCTATCTAGGTGACCGTAAGTCCAAAAATCAAAAAGGTGCCAGATATGTGCGATCTGGCGTTCTCGGAGCATTTTGACGCATTTTAGAAATTTCTATCTTAATGGGTGCCAAAGTTACACAAGACCTATTAATAATATTTTTAATCGCTATCTTGGTGACCGTAAGTCCAAAAATCAAAAAGGTATCAGATATGTGCGATCTGGCGTTCTCGGAGCATTTTGACGCAATTTAGAAATTTCTATCTTAATGGGTGCCAAAGTTACACAAGACGTCTTAATACTATTTTTAAACGCTTCTTGTTGACCGTAAGTCCAAAAATCAAAAAGGTGTCAGATATGTGCGATCTGGCGTTCTCGGAGCATTTTGATGCATTTTAGAAATTTCTATTTTAATGGGTGCCAAAGTTACACAAGACCTCTTAATAATATTTTTAATCGCTATCTTGGTGACCGTAAGTCCAAAAATCAAGAAGGTATCAGAAATGTGCGATCTGGCGTTCTCGGAGGATTTTGACGCATTTTAGAAATTTCTATCTTAATGGGTGCCAAAGTTACACAAGACGTCTTAATACTATTTTTAATCGCTATCTAAGTGGCCGTAAGTCCAAAAATCAAAAAGGTGTTAGATATGTGCGATCTGGCGTTCTCGGAGCATTTTGACGCATTTTAGAAATTTCTATCTTAATGGGTGCCAAAGTTACACAAGACGTCTTAATACTATTTTTAATCGCTATCTAAGTGGCCGTAAGTCCAAAAATCAAAAAGGTGCCAGATATGTGCGATCTGGCGTTCTCGGAGCATTTTGACGTATTTTAGAAATTTCTATCTTAATGGGTGCCAAAGTTACACAAGACCTCTGAATAATATTTTTAATCGTTATCTTGGTGACCGTAAGTCCAAAAATCAAAAAGGTATCAGATGTATGCGATCTGGCGTTCTCGGAGCATTTTGACGCATTTTAGAAATTTCTATCTTAATGGGTGCCAAAGTTACACAAGACGTCTTAATACTGTTTTTAAACGCTTCTTGTTGACCGTAAGTCCAAAAATCAAAAAGGTGTCAGATGTGTGCGATCTGGCGTTCTCGGAGCATTTTGATGCATTTTAGAAATTTCTATTTTAATGGGTGCCAAAGTTACACAAGACCTCTTAATAATATTTTTAATCGCTATCTTGGTGACCGTAAGTCCAAAAATCAAGAAGGTATCAGAAATGTGCGATCTGGCGTTCTCGGAGCATTTTGACGCATTTTAGAAATTTCTATCTTAATGGGTGCCAAAGTTACACAAGACGTCTTAATACTATTTTTAATCGCTATCTAAGTGGCCGTAAGTCCAAAAATCAAAAAGGTGTTAGATATGTGCGATCTGGCGTTCTCGGAGCATTTTGACGCATTTTAGAAATTTCTATCTTAATGGGTGCCAAAGTTACACAAGACGTCTTAATACTATTTTTAATCGCTATCTAAGTGGCCGTAAGTCCAAAAATCAAAAAGGTGCCAGATATGTGCGATCTGGCGTTCTCGGAGCATTTTGACGCATTTTAGAAATTTCTATCTTAATGGGTGCCAAAGTTACACAAGACCTCTGAATAATATTTTTAATCGTTATCTTGGTGACCGTAAGTCCAAAAATCAAAAAGGTATCAGATGTATGCGATCTGGCGTTCTCGGAGCATTTTGACGCATTTTAGAAATTTCTATCTTAATGGGTGCCAAAGTTACACAAGACGTCTTAATACTGTTTTTAAACGCTTCTTGTTGACCGTAAGTCCAAAAATCAAAAAGGTGTCAGATGTGTGCGATCTGGCGTTCTCGGAGCATTTTGATGCATTTTAGAAATTTCTATTTTAATGGGTGCCAAAGTTACACAAGACCTCTTAATAATATTTTTAATCGTTATCTTGGTGACCGTAAGTCCAAAAATCAAAAAGGTATCAGTTATGTGCGATCTGGCGTTCTCGGAGCATTTTGACGCATTTTAGAAATTTCTATCTTAATGGGTGCCAAAGTTACACAAGACGTTTTAATACTATTTTTAAACGCTTCTTGTTGACCGTAAGTCCAAAAATCAAAAAGGTGTCAGATATGTGCGATCTGGCGTTCTCGGAGCATTTTAATGCATTTTAGAAATTTCTACTTTAATGGGTGCCAAAGTTACACAAGACCTCTTAATAATATTTTTAATCGCTATCTTGGTGACCGTAAGTCCAAAAATCAAAAAGGTATCAGATATGTGCGATCTGGCGTTCTCGGAGCATTTTGACGCATTTTAGAAATTTCTATCTTAATGGGTGCCAAAGTTACACAAGACGTCTTAATACTATTTTTAATCGCTATCTAAGTGGCCGTAAGTCCAAAAATCAAAAAGGTGTCAGATATGTGCGATCTGGCGTTCTCGGAGCATTTTGACGCATATTAGAAATTTCTATCTTAATGGGTGCCAAAGTTACACAAGACGTCTTAATACTATTTTTAATCGCTATCTAAGTGGCCGTAAGTCCAAAAATCAAAAAGGTGTCAGATATGTGCGATCTGGCGTTCTCGGAGCATTTTGACGCATTTTAGAAATTTCTATCTTAATGGGTGCCAAAGTTACACAAGACCTCTTAATAATATTTTTAATCGCTATCTTGGTGACCGTAAGTCCAAAAATCAAAAAGGTGCCAGATATGTGCGATCTGACGTTCTCGGAGCATTTTGACGCATTTTAGAAATTTCTATCTTCATGGGTGCCAAAGTTACACAAGACCTCTTAATAATATTTTTAATCGCTATCTTGGTGACCGTAAGTCCAAAAATCAAAAAGGGGCCAGATATGTGCGATCTGGCGTTCTCGGAGCATTTTGACGCATTTTAGAAATTTCTATCTTAATGGGTGCCAAAGTTACACAAGACGTCTCAATACTATTTTTAATCGCTAAGTGGCCGTAAGTCCAAAAATCAAAAAGGTGTCAGATATGTGCGATCTGGCGTTCTCGGAGCATTTTGACGCATTTTAGAAATTTCTATCTTAATGGGTGCCAAAGCTACACAAAACCTCTTAATAATATTTTTAATCGCTATCTTGGTGACCGTAAGTCCAAAAATCAAAAAGGTGCCAGATATGTGCGATCTGGCGTTCTCGGAGAATTTTGACGCATTTTAGAAATTTCTATCTTAATGGGTGCCAAAGTTACACAAGACCTCTTAATAATATTTCTAATCGCTATCTTGGTGACCGTAAGTCCAAAAATCAAAAAGGTGTCAGATATGTGCGATCTGGCGTTCTCGGAGCATTTTGACGCGTTTTAGAAATTTCTATTTTAATGGGTGCCAATGTTACACAAGACCTCTTAATAATATTTTTAATCGCTATCTTGGTGACCGTAAGTCCAAAAATCAAAAAGGTGTCAGATATGTGCGATCTGGCGTTCTCGGAGCATTTTGACGCATTTTAGAAGTTTCTATCTTAATGGGTGCCAAAGTTACACAAGACCTCTTAATAATATTTTTAATCGCTACCATGGTGACCGTAAGTCCAAAAATCAAAAAGGTGTCAGATATGTGCGATCTGGCGTTCTCGGAGCATTTTGACGCATTATAGAAATTACTATTTTAATGGGTGCCAACACAAAAATCAAGAAGGTATCAGAAATGTGCGATCTGGCGTTCTCGGAGCATTTTGACGCATTTTAGAAATTTCTATCTTAATGGGTGCCAAAGTTACACAAGACGTCTTAATACTATTTTTAATCGCTATCTAAGTGGCCGTAAGTCCAAAAATCAAAAAGGTGTTAGATATGTGCGATCTGGCGTTCTCGGAGCATTTTGACGCATTTTAGAAATTTCTATCTTAATGGGTGCCAAAGTTACACAAGACGTCTTAATACTATTTTTAATCGCTATCTAAGTGGCCGTAAGTCCAAAAATCAAAAAGGTGCCAGATATGTGCGATCTGGCGTTCTCGGAGCATTTTGACGCATTTTAGAAATTTCTATCTTAATGGGTGCCAAAGTTACACAAGACCTCTGAATAATATTTTTAATCGTTATCTTGGTGACCGTAAGTCCAAAAATCAAAAAGGTATCAGATGTATGCGATCTGGCGTTCTCGGAGCATTTTGACGCATTTTAGAAATTTCTATCTTAATGGGTGCCAAAGTTACACAAGACGTCTTAATACTGTTTTTAAACGCTTCTTGTTGACCGTAAGTCCAAAAATCAAAAAGGTGTCAGATGTGTGCGATCTGGCGTTCTCGGAGCATTTTGATGCATTTTAGAAATTTCTATTTTAATGGGTGCCAAAGTTACACAAGACCTCTTAATAATATTTTTAATCGTTATCTTGGTGACCGTAAGTCCAAAAATCAAAAAGGTATCAGTTATGTGCGATCTGGCGTTCTCGGAGCATTTTGACGCATTTTAGAAATTTCTATCTTAATGGGTGCCAAAGTTACACAAGACGTCTTAATACTATTTTTAAACGCTTCTTGTTGACCGTAAGTCCAAAAATCAAAAAGGTGTCAGATATGTGCGATCTGGCGTTCTCGGAGCATTTTAATGCATTTTAGAAATTTCTACTTTAATGGGTGCCAAAGTTACACAAGACCTCTTAATAATATTTTTAATCGCTATCTTGGTGACCGTAAGTCCAAAAATCAAAAAGGTATCAGATATGTGCGATCTGGCGTTCTCGGAGCATTTTGACGCATTTTAGAAATTTCTATCTTAATGGGTGCCAAAGTTACACAAGACGTCTTAATACTATTTTTAATCGCTATCTAAGTGGCCGTAAGTCCAAAAATCAAAAAGGTGTCAGATATGTGCGATCTGGCGTTCTCGGAGCATTTTGACGCATATTAGAAATTTCTATCTTAATGGGTGCCAAAGTTACACAAGACGTCTTAATACTATTTTTAATCGCTATCTAAGTGGCCGTAAGTCCAAAAATCAAAAAGGTGTCAGATATGTGCGATCTGGCGTTCTCGGAGCATTTTGACGCATTTTAGAAATTTCTATCTTAATGGGTGCCAAAGTTACACAAGACCTCTTAATAATATTTTTAATCGCTATCTTGGTGACCGTAAGTCCAAAAATCAAAAAGGTGCCAGATATGTGCGATCTGACGTTCTCGGAGCATTTTGACGCATTTTAGAAATTTCTATCTTCATGGGTGCCAAAGTTACACAAGACCTCTTAATAATATTTTTAATCGCTATCTTGGTGACCGTAAGTCCAAAAATCAAAAAGGGGCCAGATATGTGCGATCTGGCGTTCTCGGAGCATTTTGACGCATTTTAGAAATTTCTATCTTAATGGGTGCCAAAGTTACACAAGACGTCTCAATACTATTTTTAATCGCTAAGTGGCCGTAAGTCCAAAAATCAAAAAGGTGTCAGATATGTGCGATCTGGCGTTCTCGGAGCATTTTGACGCATTTTAGAAATTTCTATCTTAATGGGTGCCAAAGCTACACAAAACCTCTTAATAATATTTTTAATCGCTATCTTGGTGACCGTAAGTCCAAAAATCAAAAAGGTGCCAGATATGTGCGATCTGGCGTTCTCGGAGAATTTTGACGCATTTTAGAAATTTCTATCTTAATGGGTGCCAAAGTTACACAAGACCTCTTAATAATATTTCTAATCGCTATCTTGGTGACCGTAAGTCCAAAAATCAAAAAGGTGTCAGATATGTGCGATCTAGCGTTCTCGGAGCATTTTGACGCGTTTTAGAAATTTCTATTTTAATGGGTGCCAATGTTACACAAGACCTCTTAATAATATTTTTAATCGCTATCTTGGTGACCGTAAGTCCAAAAATCAAAAAGGTGTCAGATATGTGCGATCTGGCGTTCTCGGAGCATTTTGACGCATTTTAGAAGTTTCTATCTTAATGGGTGCCAAAGTTACACAAGACCTCTTAATAATATTTTTAATCGCTACCATGGTGACCGTAAGTCCAAAAATCAAAAAGGTGTCAGATATGTGCGATCTGGCGTTCTCGGAGCATTTTGACGCATTATAGAAATTACTATTTTAATGGGTGCCAAAGTTACACAAGACCTCTTAATAATATTTTTAATCGCTATCTTGGTGACCGTAAGTCCAAAAATCAAAAAGGTATCAGATATGTGCGATCTGGCGTTCTCGGAGCATTTTGACGCATTTTAGAAATTTCTATCTTAATGGGTGCCAAAGTTATACAAGACCTCTTAATAATATTTTTAATCGCTTCTTGTTGACCGTAAGTCCAAAAATCAAACAGGTGCGAGATATGTGCGATTTGGCGTTCTCGGAGCATTTTAATGCATTTTAGAAATTTCTATTTTAATGGGTGCCAAAGTTACACAAGATCTCTTAATAATATTTTTAATCGCTATCTTGGTGACCGTAAGTCCAAAAATCAAAAAGGTATCAGATATGTGCGATCTGGCGTTCTCGGAGCATTTTGACGCATTTTAGAAATTTCTATCTTAATGGGTGCCAAAGTTACACAAGACGTCTTAATACTATTTTTAATCGCTATCTAAGTGGCCGTAAGTCCAAAAATCAAAAAGGTGTCAGATATGTGCGATCTGGCGTTCTCGGAGCATTTTGACGCATTTTAGAAATTTCTATCTTAATGGGTGCCAAAGTTACACAAGACCTCTTAATAATATTTTTAATCGCTATCTTGGTGACCGTAAGTCCAAAAATCAAAAAGGTGCCAGATATGTGCGATCTGACGTTCTCGGAGCATTTTGACGCATTTTAGAAATTTCTATCTTCATGGGTGCCAAAGTTACACAAGACCTCTTAATAATATTTTTAATCGCTATCTTGGTGACCGTAAGTCCAAAAATCAAAAAGGGGCCAGATATGTGCGATCTGGCGTTCTCGGAGCATTTTGACGCATTTTAGAAATTTCTATCTTAATGGGTGCCAAAGTTACACAAGACGTCTTAATACTATTTTTAAACGCTTCTTGTTGACCGTAAGTCCAAAAATCAAAAAGGTGTCAGATATGTGCGATCTGGCGTTCTCGGAGCATTTTGATGCATTTTAGAAATTTCTATTTTAATGGGTGCCAAAGTTACACAAGACCTCTTAATAATATTTTTAATCGCTATCTTGGTGACCGTAAGTCCAAAAATCAAGAAGGTATCAGATATGTGCGATCTGGCGTTCTCGGAGCATTTTGACGCATTTTAGAAATTTCTATCTTAATGGGTGATAAAGTTACACAAGACGTCTTAATACTATTTTTAATCGCTATCTAAGTGGCCGTAAGTCCAAAAATCAAAAAGGTGTTAAATATGTGCGATCTGGCGTTCTCGGAGCATTTTGACGCATTTTAGAAATTTCTATCTTAATGGGTGCCAAAGTTACACAAGACGTCTTAATACTATTTTTAATCGCTATCTAAGTGGCCGTAAGTCCAAAAATCAAAAAGGTGCCAGATATGTGCGATCTGGCGTTCTCGGAGCATTTTGACGCATTTTAGAAATTTCTATCTTAATGGGTGCCAAAGTTACAAAAGACCTCTTAATAACATTTTTAATCGCTATCTTGGTGACCGTAAGTCCAAAAATTAAAAAGGTGTCAGATATGTGCGATCTGGCGTTCTCGGAGCATTTTGATGCATTTTAGAAATTTCTATTTTAATTGGTGCCAAAGTTACACAAGACCTCTTAATAATATTTTTAATCGTTATCTTGGTGACCGTAAGTCCAAAAATCAAAAAGGTATCAGTTATGTGCGATCTGGCGTTCTCGGAGCATTTTGACGCATTTTAGAAATTTCTATCTTAATGGGTGCCAAAGTTACACAGGACCTCTTAATAATATTTTTAATCGCTATCTTGGTGACCGTAAGTCCAAAAATCAAAAAGGTATCAGATATGTGCGATCTGGCGTTCTCGGAGCATTTTGACGCATTTTAGAAATTTCTATCTTAATGGGTGCCAAAGTTACACAAGACGTCTTAATACTATTTTTAATCGCTATCTAAGTGGCCGTAAGTCCAAAAATCAAAAAGGTGTCAGATATGTGCGATCTGGCGTTCTCGGAGCATTTTGACGCATTTTAGAAATTTCTATCTTAATGGGTGCCAAAGTTACACAAGACCTCTTAATAATATTTTTAATCGCTATCTTGGTGACCGTAAGTCCAAAAATCAAAAAGGTGCCAGATATGTGCGATCTGACGTTCTCGGAGCATTTTGACGCATTTTAGAAATTTCTATCTTCATGGGTGCCAAAGTTACACAAGACCTCTTAATAATATTTTTAATCGCTATCTTGGTGACCGTAAGTCCAAAAATCAAAAAGGGGCCAGATATGTGCGATCTGGCGTTCTCGGAGCATTTTGACGCATTTTAGAAATTTCTATCTTAATGGGTGCCAAAGTTACACAAGACGTCTCAATACTATTTTTAATCGCTAAGTGGCCGTAAGTCCAAAAATCAAAAAGGTGTCAGATATGTGCGATCTGGCGTTCTCGGAGCATTTTGACGCATTTTAGAAGTTTCTATCTTAATGGGTGCCAAAGTTACACAAGACCTCTTAATAATATTTTTAATCGCTACCATGGTGACCGTAAGTCCAAAAATCAAAAAGGTGTCAGATATGTGCGATCTGGCGTTCTCGGAGCATTTTGACGCATTATAGAAATTACTATTTTAATGGGTGCCAAAGTTACACAAGACCTCTTAATAATATTTTTAATCGCTATCTTGGTGACCGTAAGTCCAAAAATCAAAAAGGTATCAGATATGTGCGATCTGGCGTTCTCGGAGCATTTTGACGCATTTTAGAAATTTCTATCTTAATGGGTGCCAAAGTTATACAAGACCTCTTAATAATATTTTTAATCGCTTCTTGTTGACCGTAAGTCCAAAAATCAAACAGGTGCCAGATATGTGCGATCTGGCGTTCTCGGAGCATTTTGACGCATTTTAGAAATTTCTATCTTAATGGGTGCCAAAGTTACACAAGACCTCTTAATAATATTTTTAATCGCTTTCTTAGTGACCGTAAGTCCAAAAATCAAAAAGGTGTCAGATATGTGCGATCTGTCGTTCTCGGGACGCATTTTAGAAATTTCTATCTTAATGGGTGCCAAAGTTACACAAGACCTCTTAATAATATTTTTAATCGCTATCTTGGTGACCGTAAGTCCAAAAATCAAAAAGGTGCCAGATATGTGCGATCTGGCGTTCTCGGAGCATTTTGACGCATTTTAGAAATTTCTATCTTAATGGGTGCCAAAGTTACACAAGACCTCTTAATAATATTTTTAATCGCTATCTTGGTGACCGTAAGTCCAAAAATCAAAAAGGTGCCAGATATGTGCGATCTTGCGTTCTCGGAGCATTTTGACGCATTTTAGAAATTTCTATCTTAATGGGTGCCAAAGTTACACAAGACCTCTTAATAATATTTTTAATCGCTATCTTGGTGACCGTAAGTCCAAAAATCAAAAAGGTGTCAGATATGTGCGATCTGGCGTTCTCGGAGCATTTTGATGCATTATAGAAATTTCTATTTTAATGGGTGCCAAAGTTACACAAGACCTCTTAATAATATTTTTAATCGCTATCTTGGTGACCGTAAGTCCAAAAATCAAAAAGGTATCAGATATGTGCGATCTGGCGTTCTCGGAGCATTTTGGCGCATTTTAGAAATTTCTATCTTAATGGGTGCCAAAGTTACACAAGACGTCTTAATACTATTTTTAAACGCTTCTTGTTGACCGTAAGTACAAAAATCAAAAAGGTGTCAGATATGTGCGATCTGGCGTTCTCGGAGCATTTTGATGCATTTTAGAAATTTCTATTTTAATGGGTGCCAAAGTTACACAAGACCTCTTAATAATATTTTTAATCGCTATCTTGGTGACAGTAAGTCCAAAAATCAAAAAGGTATCAGATATGTGCGATCTGGCGTTCTCGGAGCATTTTGACGCATTTTAGAAATTTCTATCTTAATGGGTGCCAAAGTTACACAAGACGTCTTAATACTATTTTTAATCGCTATCTAAGTGGCCGTAAGTCCAAAAATCAAAAAGGTGTCAGATATGTGCGATCTGGCGTTCTCGGAGCATTTTGACGCATTTTAGAAATTTCTATCTTAATGGGTGCCAAAGTTACACAAGACCTCTTAATAATATTTTTAATCGCTATCTTGGTGACCGTAAGTCCAAAAATCAAAAAGGTGTCAGATATGTGCGATCTGGCGTTCTCGGAGCATTTTGACGCATTTTAGAAGTTTCTATCTTAATGGGTGCCAAAGTTACACAAGACCTCTTAATAATATTTTTAATCGCTACCTTGGTGACCGTAAGTCCAAAAATCAAAAAGGTGTCAGATATGTGCGATCTGGCGTTCTCGGAGCATTTTGACGCATTATAGAAATTACTATTTTAATGGGTGCCAAAGTTACACAAGACCTCTTAATAATATTTTTAATCGTTATCTTGGTGACCGTAAGTCCAAAAATCAAAAAGGTATCAGATATGTGCGATCTGGCGTTCTCGGAGCATTTTGACGCATTTTAGAAATTTCTATCTTAATGGGTGCCAAAGTTATACAAGACCTCTTAATAATATTTTTAATCGCTTCTTGTTGACCGTAAGTCCAAAAATCAAACAGGTGCCAGATATGTGCGATCTGGCGTTCTCGGAGCATTTTGACGCATTTTAAAAATTTCTATCTTAATGGGTGCCAAAGTTACACAAGACCTCTTAATAATATTTTTAATCGCTTTCTTAGTGACCGTAAGTCCAAAAATCAAAAAGGTGTCAGATATGTGCGATCTGTCGTTCTCGGGACGCATTTTAGAAATTTCTATCTTAATGGGTGCCAAAGTTACACAAGACCTCTTAATAATATTTTTAATCGCTATCTTGGTGACCGTAAGTCCAAAAATCAAAAAGGTGCCAGATATGTGCGATCTGGCGTTCTCGGAGCATTTTGACGCATTTTAGAAATTTCTATCTTAATGGGTGCCAAAGTTACACAAGACCTCTTAATAATATTTTTAATCGCTATCTTGGTGACCGTAAGTCCAAAAATCAAAAAGGTGCCAGATATGTGCGATCTTGCGTTCTCGGAGCATTTTGACGCATTTTAGAAATTTCTATCTTAATGGGTGCCAAAGTTACACAAGACCGCTTAATAATATTTTTAATCGCTATCTAGGTGACCGTAAGTCCAAAAATCAAAAAGGTGTCAGATATGTGCGATCTGGCGTTCTCGGAGCATTTTGATACATTATAGAAATTTCTATTTTAATGGGTGCCAAAGTTACACAAGACCTCTTAATAATATTTTTAATCGCTATCTTGGTGACCGTAAGTCCAAAAATCAAAAAGGTATCAGATATGTGCGATCTGGCGTTCTCGGAGCATTTTGACGCATTTTAGAAATTTTTATCTTAATGGGTGCCAAAGTTACACAAGACGTCTTAATACTATTTTTAAACGCTTCTTGTTGACCGTAAGTCCAAAAATCAAAAAGGTGTCAGATATGTGCGATCTGGCGTTCTCGGAGCATTTTGATGCATTTTAGAAATTTCTATTTTAATGGGTGCCAAAGTTACACAAGACCTCTTAATAATATTTTTAATCGCTATCTTGGTGACAGTAAGTCCAAAAATCAAAAAGGTATCAGATATGTGCGATCTGGCGTTCTCGGAGCATTTTGACGCATTTTAGAAATTTCTATCTTAATGGGTGCCAAAGTTACACAAGACGTCTTAATACTATTTTTAATCGCTATCTAAGTGGCCGTAAGTCCAAAAATCAAAAAGGTGTCAGATATGTGCGATCTGGCGTTCTCGGAGCATTTTGACGCATTTTAGAAATTTCTATCTTAATGGGTGCCAAAGTTACACAAGACCTCTTAATAATATTTTTAATCGCTATCTTGGTGACCGTAAGTCCAAAAATCAAAAAGGTGCCAGATATGTGCGATCTGGCGTTCTCGGAGCATTTTGACGCATTTTAGAAATTTCTATCTTAATGGGTGCCAAAGTTACAAAAGACCTCTTAATAACATTTTTAATCGCTATCTTGGTGACCGTAGGTCCAAAAATCAAAAAGGTGCCAGATATGTGCGATCTGGGGTTCTCGGAGCATTTTGACGCATTTTAGAAATTTCTATCTTCATGGGTGCCAAAGTTACACAAGACCTCTTAATAATATTTTTAATCGCTATCTTGGTGACCGTAAGTCCAAAAATCAAAAAGGGGCCAGATATGTGCGATCTGGCGTTCTCGGAGCATTTTGACGCATTTTAGAAATTTCTATCTTCATGGGTGCCAAAGTTACACAAGACCTCTTAATAATATTTTTAATCGCTATCTTGGTGACCCTAAGTCCAAAAATCAAAAAGGTGCCAGATATGTGCGATCTGGCGTTCTCGGAGCATTTTGACGCATTTTAGAAATTTCTATCTTAATGGGTGCCAAAGTTACACAAGACCTCTTAATAATATTTTTAATCTCTTTCTTAGTGACCGTAAGTCCAAAAATCAAAAAGGTGTCAGATATGTGCGATCTGGCGTTCTCGGAGCATTTTGACGCATTTTAGAAATTTCTATCTTCATGGGTGCCAAAGTTACACAAGACCTCTTAATAATATTTTTAATCGCTATCTAGGTGACCGTAAGTCCAAAAATCAAAAAGGTGCCAGATATGTGCGATCTGGCGTTCTCGGAGCATTTTGACGCATTTTAGAAATTTCTATCTTAATGGGTGCCAAAGTTACACAAGACCTCTTAATAATATTTTTAATCGCTATCTTGGTGACCATAAGTCCAAAAATCAAAAAGGTATCAGATATGTGCGATCTGGCGTTCCCGGAGCATTTTGACGCATTTTAGAAATTTCTATCTTAATGGATGCCAAAGTTACACAGGACCTCTTAATAATATTTTTAATCGCTATCTTGGTGACCGTAAGTCCAAAAATCAAAAAGGTGTCAGATATGTGCGATCTGGCGTTCTCGGAGCATTTTGACGCATTTTAGAAATTTCTATCTTAATGGGTGCCAAAGTTACACAAGACCTCTTAATAATATTTTTAATCGCTATCTTGGTGACCGTAAGTCCAAAAATCAAAAAGCTATCAGATATGTGCGATCTGGCGTTCTCGGAGCATTTTGACGCATTTTAGAAATTTCTATCTTAATGGGTGCCAAAGTTACACAAGACGTCTTAATACTATTTTTAATCGCTATCTAAGTGGCCGTAAGTCCAAAAATCAAAAAGGTGTCAGATATGTGCGATCTGGCGTTCTCGGAGCATTTTGACGCATTTTAGAAATTTCTATCTTAATGGGTGCCAAAGTTACACAAGACCTCTTAATAATATTTTTAATCGCTATCTTGGTGACCGTAAGTCCAAAAATCAAAAAGGTGCCAGATATGTGCGATCTGGCGTTCTCGGAGCATTTTGACGCATTTTAGAAATTTCTATCTTAATGGGTGCCAAAGTTACAAAAGACCTCTTAATAACATTTTTAATCGCTATCTTGGTGACCGTAAGTCCAAAAATCAAAAAGGTGCCAGATATGTGCGATCTGACGTTCTCGGAGCATTTTGACGCATTTTAGAAATTACTATTTTAATGGGTGCCAAAGTTACACAAGACCTCTTAATAATATTTTTAATCGCTATCTTGGTGACCGTAAGTCCAAAAATCAAAAAGGGGCCAGATATGTGCGATCTGGCGTTCTCGGAGCATTTTGACGCATTTTAGAAATTTCTATCTTAATGGGTGCCAAAGTTACACAAGACGTCTTAATACTATTTTTAATCGCTATCTAAGTTGCCGTAAGTCCAAAAATCAAAAAGGTGTCAGATATGTGCGATCTGGCGTTCTCGGAGCATTTTGACGCATTTTAGAAATTTCTATCTTAATGGGTGCCAAAGCTACACAAAACCTCTTAATAATATTTTTAATCGCTATCTTGGTGACCGTAAGTCCAAAAATCAAAAAGGTGCCAGATATGTGCGATCTGGCGTTCTCGGAGAATTTTGACGCATTTTAGAAATTTCTATCTTAATGGGTGCCAAAGTTACACAAGACCTCTTAATAATATTTTTAATCGCTATCTTGGTGACCGTAAGTCCAAAAATCAAAAAGGTGTCAGATATGTGCGATCTGGCGTTCTCGGAGCATTTTGACGCGTTTTAGAAATTTCTATTTTAATGGGTGCCAATGTTACACAAGACCTCTTAATAATCTTTTTAATCGCTATCTTGGTGACCGTAAGTCCAAAAATCAAAAAGGTGTCAGATATGTGCGATCTGGCGTTCTCGGAGCATTTTGACGCATTTTAGAAGTTTCTATCTTAATGGGTGCCAAAGTTACACAAGACCTCTTAATAATATTTTTAATCGCTATCTTGGTGACCCTAAGTCCAAAAATCAAAAAGGTGTCAGGTATGTGCTATCTAGCGTTCACGGAGCATTTTGACGCATTTTAAAAATTTCTATCTTAATGGGTGCCAAAGTTACACAAGACCTCTTAATAATATTTTTAATCACTATCTTGGTGACCGTAAGTCCAAAAATCAAAAAGGTGTCAGATATGTGCGATCTGGCGTTCTCGGAGCATTTTGACGCATTTTAGAAATTTCTATCTTAATGGGTGCCAAAGTTACACAAGACCTCTTAATAATATTTTTAATCGCTATCTTGGTGACCGTAAGTCCAAAAATCAAAAAGGTGCCAGATATGTGCGATCTGGGGTTCTCGGAGCATTTTGACGCATTTTAGAAATTTCTATCTTCATGGGTGCCAAAGTTACACAAGACCTCTTAATAATATTTTTAATCGCTATCTTGGTGACCGTAAGTCCAAAAATCAAAAAGGTGCCAGATATGTGCGATCTGGAGTTCTCGGAGCATTTTGACGCATTTTAGAAATTTCTATCTTAATGGGTGCCAAAGTTACACAAGACCTCTTAATAATATTTTTAATCGCTTTCTTAGTGACTGTAAGTCCAAAAGTCAAAAAGGTGTCAGATATGTGCGATCTGGCGTTCTCGGAGCATTTTGACGCATTTTAGAAATTTCTATCTTCATGGGTGCCAAAGTTACACAAGACCTCTTAATAATATTTTTAATCGCTATCTTGGTGACCCTAAGTCCAAAAATCAAAAAGGTGCCGGATATGTGCGATCTGGCGTTCTCGGAGCATTTTGACGCATTTTAGAAATTTCTATCTTAATGGGTGCCAAAGTTACACAAGACCTCTTAATAATATTTTTAATCTCTTTCTTAGTGACCGTAAGTCCAAAAATCAAAAAGGTGTCAGATATGTGCGATCTGGCGTTCTCGGAGCATTTTGACGCATTTTAGAAATTTCTATCTTCATGGGTGCCAAAGTTACACAAGACCTCTTAATAATATTTTTAATCGCTATCTAGGTGACCGTAAGTCCAAAAATCAAAAAGGTGCCAGATATGTGCGATCTGGCGTTCTCGGAGCATTTTGACGCATTTTAGAAATTTCTATCTTAATGGGTGCCAAAGTTACACAAGACCTCTTAATAATATTTTTAATCGCTATCTTGGTGACCGTAAGTCCAAAAATCAAAAAGGTGTCAGATATGTGCGATCTGGCGTTCTCGGAGCATTTTGACGCATTTTAGAAATTACTATTTTAATGGGTGCCAAAGTTACACAAGACCTCTTAATAATATTTTTAATCGCTATCTTGGTGACCGTAAGTCCAAAAATCAAAAAGGTGCCAGATATGTGCGATCTGGCGTTCTCGGAGCATTTTGACGCATTTTAGAAATTTCTATCTTAATGGGTGCCAAAGTTACACAAGACCTCTTAATAATATTTTTAATCGCTATCTTGGTGACCGTAAGTCCAAAAATCAAAAAGGTGCCAGATATGTGCGATCTTGCGTTCTCGGAGCATTTTGACGCATTTTAGAAATTTCTATCTTAATGGGTGCCAAAGTTACACAAGACCTCTTAATAATATTTTTAATCGCTATCTTGGTGACCGTAAGTCCAAAAATCAAAAAGGTGTCAGATATGTGCGATCTGGCGTTCTCGGAGCATTTTGACGCATTTTAGAAATTTCTATCTTAATGGGTGCCAAAGCTACACAAAACCTCTTAATAATATTTTTAATCGCTATCTTGGTGACCGTAAGTCCAAAAATCAAAAAGGTGCCAGATATGTGCGATCTGGCGTTCTCGGAGAATTTTGACGCATTTTAGAAATTTCTATCTTAATGGGTGCCAAAGTTACACAAGACCTCTTAATAATATTTTTAATCGCTATCTTGGTGACCGTAAGTCCAAAAATCAAAAAGGTGTCAGATATGTGCGATCTGGCGTTCTCGGAGCATTTTGACGCGTTTTAGAAATTTCTATTTTAATGGATGCCAATGTTACACAAGACCTCTTAATAATCTTTTTAATCGCTATCTTGGTGACCGTAAGTCCAAAAATCAAAAAGGTGTCAGATATGTGCGATCTGGCGTTCTCGGAGCATTTTGACGCATTTTAGAAGTTTCTATCTTAATGGGTGCCAAAGTTACACAAGACCTCTTAATAATATTTTTAATCGCTATCTTGGTGACCCTAAGTCCAAAAATCAAAAAGGTGTCAGGTATGTGCTATCTAGCGTTCACGGAGCATTTTGACGCATTTTAAAAATTTCTATCTTAATGGGTGCCAAAGTTACACAAGACCTCTTAATAATATTTTTAATCACTATCTTGGTGACCGTAAGTCCAAAAATCAAAAAGGTGTCAGATATGTGCGATCTGGCGTTCTCGGAGCATTTTGACGCATTTTAGAAATTTCTATCTTAATGGGTGCCAAAGTTACACAAGACCTCTTAATAATATTTTTAATCGCTATCTTGGTGACCGTAAGTCCAAAAATCAAAAAGGTGCCAGATATGTGCGATCTGGGGTTCTCGGAGCATTTTGACGCATTTTAGAAATTTCTATCTTCATGGGTGCCAAAGTTACACAAGACCTCTTAATAATATTTTTAATCGCTATCTTGGTGACCGTAAGTCCAAAAATCAAAAAGGTGCCAGATATGTGCGATCTGGAGTTCTCGGAGCATTTTGACGCATTTTAGAAATTTCTATCTTAATGGGTGCCAAAGTTACACAAGACCTCTTAATAATATTTTTAATCTCTTTCTTAGTGACCGTAAGTCCAAAAATCAAAAAGGTGTCAGATATGTGCGATCTGGCGTTCTCGGAGCATATTGACGCATTTTAGAAATTTCTATCTTCATGGGTGCCAAAGTTACACAAGACCTCTTAATAATATTTTTAATCGCTATCTAGGTGACCGTAAGTCCAAAAATCAAAAAGGTGCCAGATATGTGCGATCTGGCGTTCTCGGAGCATTTTGACGCATTTTAGAAATTTCTATCTTAATGGGTGCCAAAGTTACACAAGACCTCTTAATAATATTTTTAATCGCTATCTTGGTGACCGTAAGTCCAAAAATCAAAAAGGTGTCAGATATGTGCGATCTGGCGTTCTCGGAGCATTTTGACGCATTTTAGAAATTACTATTTTAATGGGTGCCAAAGTTACACAAGACCTCTTAATAATATTTTTAATCGCTATCTTGGTGACCGTAAGTCCAAAAATCAAAAAGGTGCCAGATATGTGCGATCTGGCGTTCTCGGAGCATTTTGACGCATTTTAGAAATTTCTATCTTAATGGGTGCCAAAGTTACACAAGACCTCTTAATAATATTTTTAATCGCTATCTTGGTGACCGTAAGTCCAAAAATCAAAAAGGTGCCAGATATGTGCGATCTTGCGTTCTCGGAGCATTTTGACGCATTTTAGAAATTTCTATCTTAATGGGTGCCAAAGTTACACAAGACCTCTTAATAATATTTTTAATCGCTATCTTGGTGACCGTAAGTCCAAAAATCAAAAAGGTGTCAGATATGTGCGATCTGGCGTTCTCGGAGCATTTTGATGCATTTTAGAAATTTCTATTTTCATGGGTGCCAAAGTTACACAAGACCTCTTAATAATATTTTTAATCGCTATCTTGGTGACCGTAAGTCCAAAAATCAAAAAGGTGTCAGATATGTGCGATCTGGCGTTCTCGGAGCATTTTGATGCATTTTAGAAATTTCTATTTTAATGGGTGCCAAAGTTACACAAGACCTCTTAATAATATTTTTAATCGCTATCTTGGTGACAGTAAGTCCAAAAATCAAAAAGGTATCAGATATGTGCGATCTGGCGTTCTCGGAGCATTTTGACGCATTTTAGAAATTTCTATCTTAATGGGTGCCAAAGTTACACAAGACGTCTTAATACTATTTTTAATCGCTATCTAAGTGGCCGTAAGTCCAAAAATCAAAAAGGTGTCAGATATGTGCGATCTGGCGTTCTCGGAGCATTTTGACGCATTTTAGAAATTTCTATCTTAATGGGTGCCAAAGTTACACAAGACCTCTTAATAATATTTTTAATCGCTGTCTTGGTGACCGTAAGTCCAAAAATCAAAAAGGTGCCAGATATGTGCGATCTGGCGTTCTCGGAGCATTTTGACGCATTTTAGAAATTTCTATCTTAATGGGTGCCAAAGTTACAAAAGACCTCTTAATAACATTTTTAATCGCTATCTTGGTGACCGTAGGTCCAAAAATCAAAAAGGTGCCAAATATGTGCGATCTGGCGTTCTCGGAGCATTTTGACGCATTTTAGAAATTTCTATCTTCATGGGTGCCAAAGTTACACAAGACCTCTTAATAATATTTTTAATCGCTATCTTGGTGACCGTAAGTCCAAAAATCAAAAAGGTGCCAGATATGTGCGATCTGGAGTTCTCGGAGCATTTTGACGCATTTTAGAAATTTCTATCTTAATGGGTGCCAAAGTTACACAAGACCTCTTAATAATATTTTTAATCGCTTTCTTAGTGACTGTAAGTCCAAAAATCAAAAAGGTGTCAGATATGTGCGATCTGGCGTTCTCGGAGCATTTTGACGCATTTTAGAAATTTCTATCTTCATGGGTGCCAAAGTTACACAAGACCTCTTAATAATATTTTTAATCGCTATCTTGGTGACCCTAAGTCCAAAAATCAAAAAGGTGCCAGATATGTGCGATCTGGCGTTCTCGGAGCATTTTGACGCATTTTAGAAATTTCTATCTTAATGGGTGCCAAAGTTACACAAGACCTCTTAATAATATTTTTAATCTCTTTCTTAGTGACCGTAAGTCCAAAAATCAAAAAGGTGTCAGATATGTGCGATCTGGCGTTCTCGGAGCATTTTGACGCATTTTAGAAATTTCTATCTTCATGGGTGCCAAAGTTACACAAGACCTCTTAATAATATTTTTAATCGCTATCTAGGTGACCGTAAGTCCAAAAATCAAAAAGGTGCCAGATATGTGCGATCTGGCGTTTTCGGAGCATTTTGACGCATTTTAGAAATTTCTATCTTAATGGGTGCCAAAGTTACACAAGACCTCTTAATAATATTTTTAATCGCTATCTTGGTGACCGTAAGTCCAAAAATCAAAAAGGTGCCAGATATGTGCGATCTGGCGTTCTCGGAGCATTTTGACGCATTTTAGAAATTTCTATTTTAATGGGTGCCAAAGTTACACAAGACCTCTTAATAATATTTTTAATCGCTATCTTGGTGACAGTAAGTCCAAAAATCAAAAAGGTATCAGATATGTGCGATCTGGCGTTCTCGGAGCATTTTGACGCATTTTAGAAATTTCTATCTTAATGGGTGCCAAAGTTACACAAGACGTCTTAATACTATTTTTAATCGCTATCTAAGTGGCCGTAAGTCCAAAAATCAAAAAGGTGTCAGATATGTGCGATCTGGCGTTCTCGGAGCATTTTGACGCATTTTAGAAATTTCTATCTTAATGGGTGCCAAAGTTACACAAGACCTCTTAATAATATTTTTAATCGCTATCTTAGTGACCGTAAGTCCAAAAATCAAAAAGGTGTCAGATATGTGCGATCTGGCGTTCTCCGAGCATTTTGACGCATTTTAGAAATTTCTATCTTAATGGGTGCCAAAGTTACACAAGACCTCTTAATAATATTTTTAATCGCTATCTTGGTGACCGTAAGTCCAAAAATCAAAAAGGTGTCAGATATGTGCGATCTGGCGTTCTCGGAGCATTTTGACGCATTTTAGAAATTTCTATCTTAATGGGTGCCAAAGTTACACAAGACCTCTTAATAATATTTTTAATCGCTTTCTTAGTGACCGTAAGTCCAAAAATCAAAAAGGTGTCAGATATGTGCGATCTGGCGTTCTCGGAGCATTTAGACGCATTTTAGAAATTTCTATCTTAATGGGTGCCAAAGTTACACAAGACCTCTTAATAATATTTTTAATCGCTTTCTTAGTGACCGTAAGTTCAAAAATCAAGAAGGTGTCAGATATGTGCGATCTGGCGTTCTCGGAGCATTTTGACGCATTTTAGAAATTTCTATTTTAATGGGTGCCAAAGTTACACAAGACCTCTTAATAATATTTTTAATCGCTATCTTGGTGACCCTAAGTCCAAAAATCAAAAAGGTGTCAGGTGTGTGCGATCTGGCGTTCTCGGAGCATCTTGACGCATTTTAGAAATTTCTGTCTAATGGGTGCCAAAGTTACACAAGACCTTTTAATAATATTTCTAATCGCTATCTTGGTGACCCTAAGTCCAAAAATCAAAAAATTGTCAGGTATGTGCGATCTGGCGTTCTCGGAGCATTTTGACGCATTTTAGAAATTTCTATCATAATGGGTGCCAAAGTTACACAAGACCTCTTAATAATATTTTTAATCGCTATCTTGGTGACCGTAAGTCCAAAAATCAAAAAGGTGCCAGATTTGTGCGATCTGGCGTTCTCGGAGCATTTTGACGCATTTTAGATATTTCTATTTTAATGGGTGCCAAAGTTACACAAGACCTCTTAATAATATTTCTAATCGCTATCTTGGTGACCCTAAGTCCAAAAATCAAAAAGGTGTCAGGTGTGTGCGATCTGGCGTTCTCGGAGCATTTTGACGCATTTTAGAAATTTCTGTCTTAATGGGTGCCAAAGTTACACAAGACCTCTTAATAATATTTCTAATCGCTATCTTGGTGACCCTAAGTCCAAAAATCAAAAAATTGTCAGGTATGTGCGATCTGGCGTTCTCGGAGCATTTTGACGCATTTTAGAAATATCTATCTTAATGGGTGCCAAAGTTACACAAGACCTCTTAATAATATTTTTAATCGCTTTCTTAGTGACCGTAAGTCCAAAAATCAAAAAGGTGTCAGATATGTGCGATCTGGCGTTCTCGGAGCATTTAGACGCATTTTAGAAATTTCTATCTTAATGGGTGCCAAAGTTACACAAGACCTCTTAATAATATTTTTAATCGCTTTCTTATTGACCGTAAGTCCAAAAATCAAGAAGGTGTCAGATATGTGCGATCTGGCGTTCTCGGAGCATTTTGACGCATTTTAGAAATTTCTATTTTAATGGGTGCCAAAGTTACACAAGACCTCTTAATAATATTTTTAATCGCTATCTTGGTGACCCTAAGTCCAAAAATCAAAAAGGTGTCAGGTGTGTGCGATCTGGCGTTCTCGGAGCATCTTGACGCATTTTAGAAATTTCTGTCTTAATGGGTGCCAAAGTTACACAAGACCTCTTAATAATATTTCTAATCGCTATCTTGGTGACCCTAAGTCCAAAAATCAAAAAATTGTCAGGTATGTGCGATCTGGCGTTCTCGGAGCATTTTGACGCATTTTAGAAATATCTATCATAATGGGTGCCAAAGTTACACAAGACCTCTTAATAATATTTTTAATCGCTATCTTGGTGACCGTAAGTCCAAAAATCAAAAAGGTGCCAGATTTGTGCGATCTGGCGTTCTCGGAGCATTTTGACGCATTTTAGAAATTTCAATTTTAATGGGTGCCAAAGTTACACAAGACCTCTTAATAATATTTCTAATCGCTATCTTGGTGACCCTAAGTCCAAAAATCAAAAAGGTGTCAGGTGTGTGCGATCTGGCGTTCTCGGAGCATTTTGACGCATTTTAGAAATTTCTGTCTTAATGGGTGCCAAAGTTACACAAGACCTCTTAATAATATTTCTAATCGCTATCTTGGTGACCCTAAGTCCAAAAATCAAAAAATTGTCAGGTATGTGCGATCTGGCGTTCTCGGAGCATTTCGACGCATTTTAGAAATTTCTATCATAGTGGGTGCCAAAGTTACACAACACCTCTTAATAATATTTCTAATCGCTATCTTGGTGACCCTAAGTCCAAAAATCAAAAAATTGTCAGGTATGTGCGATCTGGCGTTCTCGGAGCATTTTGACGAATTTTAGAAATTTCTATTTTAATGGGTGCCAAAGTTACACAAGACCCCTTAATAATATTTTTAATCGCTATCTTGGTGACCCTAAGTCCAAAAATCAAAAAATTGTCAGGTATGTGCGATCTGGCGTTCTCGGAGCATTTTGACGCATTTTAGAAATTTCTATTTTAATGGGTGCCAAAGTTACACAAGACCTCTTAATAATATTTTTAATCGCTATCTTGGTGACCGTAAGTCCAAAAATCAAAAATGTGCCAGATATGTGCGATCTGGCGTTCTCGGAGCATTTTGACGCATTTTAGAAATTTCTATTTTAATGGGTGCCAAAGTTACACAAGACCTCTTAATAATATTTTTAATCGCTATCTTGGTGACCGTAAGTCCAAAAATCAAAAAGGTGTCAGATATGTGCGATCTGACGTTCTCGGAGCATTTTGACGCATTTTAGAAATTTCTATTTTACTGAGTGCCAAAGTTACACAAGACCTCTTAATAATATTTTTAATCGCTATCTTGGTGACCGTAAGTCCAAAAATCAAAAATGTGCCAGATATGTGCGATCTGGCGTTCTCGGAGCATTTTGACGCATTTTAGAAATTTCTCTCTTAATGGGTGCCAAAGTTACACAAGACCTCTTAATAATATTTTTAATCGCTATCTTGGTGACCGTAAGTCCAAAAATCAAAAAGGTGTCAGATATGTGCGATCTGGCGTTCTCGGAGCATTTTGACGCATTTTAGAAATTTCTCTCTTAATGGGTGCCAAAGTAACACAAGACCTCTTAATAATATTTTTAATCGCTATCTTGGTGACCGTAAGTCCAAAAATCAAAAAGGTGTCAGATATGTGCGATCTGGCGTTCTCGGAGCATTTTGACGCATTTTAGAAATTTCTATCTTAATGCGTGCCAAAGTTACACAAGACCTCTTAATAATATTTTTAATCGCTATCTTGGTGACCGTAAGTCCAAAAATCAAAAAGGTGCCAGATATGTGCGATCTGGCGTTCTCGGAGCATTTTGAGGCATTTTAGAAATTTCTATTTTAATGGGTGCCAAAGTTACACAAGACCTCTTAATAATATTTTTAATCGCTATCTTGGTGACCCTAAGTCCAAAAATCAAAAAATTGTCAGGTATGTGCGATCTGGCGTTCTCGGAGCATTTTGACGCATTTTAGAAATTTCTATTTTAATGGGTGCCAAAGTTACACAAGACCTCTTAATAATATTTTTAATCGCTATCTTGGTGACCGTAAGTCCAAAAATCAAAAATGTGCCAGATATGTGCGATCTGGCGTTCTCGGAGCATTTTGACGCATTTTAGAAATTTCTGTCTTAATGGGTGCCAAAGTTACACAAGACCTCTTAATAATATTTCTAATCGCTATCTTGGTGACCCTAAGTCCAAAAATCAAAAAATTGTCAGGTATGTGCGATCTGGCGTTCTCGGAGTATTTTGACGCATTTTAGAAATTTCTATCATAGTGGGTGCCAAAGTTACACAACACCTCTTAATAATATTTCTAATCGCTATCTTGGTGACCCTAAGTCCAAAAATCAAAAAATTGTCAGGTATGTGCGATCTGGCGTTCTCGGAGCATTTTGACGCATTTTAGAAATTTCTATTTTAATGGGTGCCAAAGTTACACAAGACCCCTTAATAATACTTTTAATCGCTATCTTGGTGACCCTAAGTCCAAAAATCAAAAAATTGTCAGGTATGTGCGATCTGGCGTTCTCGGAGCATTTTGACGCATTTTAGAAATTTCTATTTTAATGGGTGCCAAAGTTACACAAGACCTCTTAATAATATTTTTAATCGCTATCTTGGTGACCGTAAGTCCAAAAATCAAAAATGTGCCAGATATGTGCGATCTGGCGTTCTCGGAGCATTTTGACGCATTTTAGAAATTTCTATTTTAATGGGTGCCAAAGTTACACAAGACCTCTTAATAATATTTTTAATCGCTATCTTGGTGACCGTAAGTCCAAAAATCAAAAAGGTGTCAGATATGTGCGATCTGGCGTTCTCGGAGCATTTTGACGCATTTTAGAAATTTCTATCATAATGGGTGCCAAAGTTACACAAGACCTCTTAATAATATTTTTAATCGCTATCTTGGTGACCGTAAGTCCAAAAATCAAAAAGGTGCCAGATTTGTGCGATCTGGCGTTCTCGGAGCATTTTGACGCATTTTAGAAATTTCTATCTTAATGGGTGCCAAAGTTACACAAGACCTCTTAATAATATTTTTAATCGCTTTCTAAGTGACCGTAAGTCCAAAAATCAAAAAGGTGTCAGATATGTGCGATCTGGCGTTCTCGGAGCATTTTGACGCATTTTAGAAATTTCTATTTTACTGAGTGCCAAAGTTACACAAGACCTCTTAATAATATTTTTAATCGCTATCTTGGTGACCGTAAGTCCAAAAATCAAAAAGGTGCCAGATTTGTGCGATCTGGCGTTCTCGGAGCATTTTGACGCATTTTAGAAATTTCTATCTTAATGGGTGCCAAAGTTACACAAGACCTCTTAATAATATTTTTAATCGCTTTCTTAGTGACCGTAAGTCCAAAAACCAAAAAGTTGTCAGATATGTGCGATCTGGCGTTCTCGGAGCATTTTGACGCATTTTAGAAATTTCTATCTTAATGGGTGCCAAAGTTACACAAGACCTCTTAATAATATTTTTAATCGCTATCTTGGTGACCGTAAGTCCAAAAATCAAAAAGGTGCCAGATTTGTGCGATCTGGCGTTCTCGGAGCATTTTGACGCATTTTAGAAATTTCTATCTTAATGGGTGCCAAAGTTACACAAGACCTCTTAATAATATTTTTAATCGCTTTCTAAGTGACCGTAAGTCCAAAAATCAAAAAGGTGTCAGATATGTGCGATCTGGCGTTCTCGGAGCATTTTGACGCATTTTAGAAATTTCTATTTTACTGAGTGCCAAAGTTACACAAGACCTCTTAATAATATTTTTAATCGCTATCTTGGTGACCGTAAGTCCAAAAATCAAAAAGGTGCCAGATTTGTGCGATCTGGCGTTCTCGGAGCATTTTGACGCATTTTAGAAATTTCTATCTTAATGGGTGCCAAAGTTACACAAGACCTCTTAATAATATTTTTAATCGCTTTCTTAGTGACCGTAAGTCCAAAAACCAAAAAGTTGTCAGATATGTGCGATCTGGCGTTCTCGGAGCATTTTGACGCATTTTAGAAATTCTTATCTTAATGGGTGCCAAAGTTACACAAGACCTCTTAATAATATTTTTAATCGCTTTCTTAGAGACCGTAAGTCCAAAAATCAAAAAGGTGTCAGATATGTGCGATCTGGCGTTCTCGGAGCATTTTGACGCATTTTAGAAGTTTCTATCTTAATGGGTGCCAAAGTTACACAAGACCTCTTAATAATATTTTTAATCGCTTTCTTAGTGACCGTAAGTCCAAAAATCAAAAAGGTGTCAGATATGTGCGATCTGGCGTTCTCGGAGCATTTTGACGCATTTTAGAAATTTCTATCTTAATGGGTGCCAAAGTTACACAAGACCCCTTAATAATATTTTTAATCGCTATCTTGGTGACCCTAAGTCCAAAAATCAAAAAGGTGTCAGGTATGTGCGATCTGGCGTTCTCGGAGCATTTTGACGCATTTTAGAAATTTCTATCTTAATGGGTGCCAACGTTACACAAGACCTCTTAATAATATTTTTAATCGCTATCTTGGTGACCGTAAGTCCAAAAATCAAAAAGGTGTCAGATATGTGCGATCTGGCGTTCTCGGAGCATTTTGACGCATTTTAGAAATTTCTATCTTAATGGGTGCCAAAGTTACACAAGACCTCTTAATAATATTTTTAATCGCTATCTAGGTGACCGTAAGTCCAAAAATCAAAAAGGTGCCAGGTATGCGCGATCTGGCGTTCTCGGAGCATTTTGACGCATTTTAGAAATTTCTATCTTAATGGGTGCCAAAGTTACACAAGACCTCTTAATAATATTTTTAATCGCTATCTTGGTGACCCTAAGTCCAAAAATCAAAAAGGTGTCAGGTATGCGCGATCTGGCGTTCTCGGAGCATTTTGACGCATTTTAGAAATTTCTATCTTAATGGGTGCCAAAGTTACACAAGACCTCTTAATAATATTTTTAATCGCTATCTAGGTGACCGTAAGTCCAAAAATCAAAAAGGTGCCAGATATGTGCGATCCGGCGTTCTCGGAGCATTTTGACGCATTTTAGAAATTTCTATCTTAATGGGTGCCAAAGTTACACAAGACCTCTTAATAATATTTTTAATCGCTATCTTGGTGACCCTAAGTCCAAAAATCAAAAAGGTGTCAGGTATGCGCGATCTGGCGTTCTCGGAGCATTTTGACGCATTTTAGAAATTTCTATCTTAATGGGTGCCAAAGTTACACAAGACCTCTTAATAATATTTTTAATCGCTATCTAGGTGACCGTAAGTCCAAAAATCAAAAAGGTGCCAGATATGTGCGATCCGGCGTTCTCGGAGCATTTTGACGCATTTTAGAAATTTCTATCTTAATGGGTGCCAAAGTTACACAAGACCTCTTAATAATATTTTTAATCGCTATCTAGGTGACCGTAAGTCCAAAAATCAAAAAGGTGCCAGATATGTGCGATCCGGCGTTCTCGGAGCATTTTGACGCATTTTAGAAATTTCTATCTTAATGGGTGCCAAAGTTACACAAGACCTCTTAATAATATTTTTAATCGCTATCTTGGTGACCGTAAGTCCAAAAATCAAAAAGGTGCCAGATATGTGCGATCTGGCGTTCTCGGAGCATTTTGACGCATTTTAGAAATTTCTATCTTAATGGGTGCCAAAGTTACACAAGACCTCTTAATAATATTTTTAATCGCTATCATGGTGACCCTAAGTCCAAAAATCAAAAAGGTGTCAGGTATGTGCGATCTGGCGTTCTCGGAGCATTTTGACGCATTTTAGAAATTTCTATCTTAATGGGTGCCAAAGTTACACAAGATCTCTTAATAATGTTTTTAATCGCTATCTTGGTGACCGTAAGTCCAAAAATCAAAAAGGTGCCAGATATGTGCGATCTGGCGTTCTCGGAGCATTTTGACGCATTTTAGAAATTTCTATCTTAATGGGTGCCAAAGTTACACAAGACCTCTTAATAATATTTTTAATCGCTATCTTGGTGACCCTAAGTCCAAAAATCAAAAAGGTGTCAGGTATGTGCGATCTGGCGTTCTCTGAGCATTTTGACGCATTTTAGAAATTTCTATCTTAATGGGTGCCAAAGTTACACAAGACCTCTTAATAATATTTTTAATCGCTATCTAGGTGACCGTAAGTCCAAAAATCAAAAAGGTGCCTGGTATGTGCGATCCGGCGTTCTCGGAGCATTTTGACGCATTTTAGAAATTTCTATCTTAATGGGTGCCAAAGTTACACAAGATCTCTTAATAATATTTTTAATCGCTATCTAGGTGACCGTAAGTCCAAAAATCAAAAAGGTGCCTGATATGTGCGATCTGGCGTTCTCGGAGCATTTTGTCGCATTTTAGAAATTTCTATCTTAATGGGTGCCATAGTTACACAAGACCTCTTAATAATATTTTTAATCGCTATCTTGGTGACCGTAAGTCAAAAGATCAAAAAGGTGCCAGATATGTGGGATCTGGCGTTCTCGGAGCATTTTGACGCATTTTAGAAATTTCTATCTTAATTTGTGCCAAAGTTACACAAGACCTCTTAATAATATCTTTAATCGCTATCTTGGTGACCCTAAGTCCAAAAATCAAAAAGGTGTCAGGTATGTGCGATCTGGCGTTCTCGGAGCATTTTGACGCATTTTAGAAATTTCTATCTTAATGGGTGCCAAAGTTACACAAGACCTCTTAATAATATTTTTAATCGCTATCTTGGTGACTGTAAGTCCAAAAATCAAAAAGGTGTCAGATATGTGCGATCTGGCGTTCTCGGAGCATTTTGACGCATTTTAGAAATTTCTATCTTAATGGGTGCCAAAGTTACACAAGACCTCTTAATAATATTTTTAATCGCTATCTTGGTGACCCTAAGTCCAAAAATCAAAAAGGTGTCAGGTATGCGCGATCTGGCGTTCTCGGAGCATTTTGACGCATTTTAGAAATTTCTATCTTAATGGGTGCCAAAGTTACACAAGACCTCTTAATAATATTTTTAATCGCTATCTAGGTGACCGTAAGTCCAAAAATCAAAAAGGTGCCAGATATGTGCGATCCGGCGTTCTCGGAGCATTTTGACGCATTTTAGAAATTTCTATCTTAATGGGTGCCAAAGTTACACAAGACCTCTTAATAATATTTTTAATCGCTATCTTGGTGACCGTAAGTCCAAAAATCAAAAAGGTGCCAGATATGTGCGATCTGGCGTTCTCGGAGCATTTTGACGCATTTTAGAAATTTCTATCTTAATGGGTGCCAAAGTTACACAAGACCTCTTAATAATATTTTTAATCGCTATCATGGTGACCCTAAGTCCAAAAATCAAAAAGGTGTCAGGTATGTGCGATCTGGCGTTCTCGGAGCATTTTGACGCATTTTAGAAATTTCTATCTTAATGGGTGCCAAAGTTACACAAGATCTCTTAATAATGTTTTTAATCGCTATCTTGGTGACCGTAAGTCCAAAAATCAAAAAGGTGCCAGATATGTGCGATCTGGCGTTCTCGGAGCATTTTGACGCATTTTAGAAATTTCTATCTTAATGGGTGCCAAAGTTACACAAGACCTCTTAATAATATTTTTAATCGCTATCTTGGTGACCCTAAGTCCAAAAATCAAAAAGGTGTCAGGTATGTGCGATCTGGCGTTCTCTGAGCATTTTGACGCATTTTAGAAATTTCTATCTTAATGGGTGCCAAAGTTACACAAGACCTCTTAATAATATTTTTAATCGCTATCTAGGTGACCGTAAGTCCAAAAATCAAAAAGGTGCCTGATATGTGCCATCCGGCGTTCTCGGAGCATTTTGACGCATTTTAGAAATTTCTATCTTAATGGGTGCCAAAGTTACACAAGATCTCTTAATAATATTTTTAATCGCTATCTAGGTGACCGTAAGTCCAAAAATCAAAAAGGTGCCAGATATGTGCGATCTGGCGTTCTCGGAGCATTTTGACGCATTTTAGAAATTTCTATCTTAATGGGTGCCAAAGTTACACAAGACCTCTTAATAATATTTTTAATCGCTATCTTGGTGACCGTAAGTCCAAAAATCAAAAAGGTGCCAGATATGTGCGATCTGGCGTTCTCGGAGCATTTTGACGCATTTTAGAAATTTCTATCTTAATGGGTGCCAAAGTTACACAAGACCTCTTAATAATATTTTTAATCGCTATCATGGTGACCCTAAGTCCAAAAATCAAAAAGGTGTCAGGTATGTGCGATCTGGCGTTCTCGGAGCATTTTGACGCATTTTAGAAATTTCTATCTTAATGGGTGCCAAAGTTACACAAGATCTCTTAATAATGTTTTTAATCGCTATCTTTGTGACCGTAAGTCCAAAAATCAAAAAGGTGCCAGATATGTGCGATCTGGCGTTCTCGGAGCATTTTGACGCATTTTAGAAATTTCTATCTTAATGGGTGCCAAAGTTACACAAGACCTCTTAATAATATTTTTAATCGCTATCTTGGTGACCCTAAGTCCAAAAATCAAAAAGGTGTCAGGTATGTGCGATCTGGCGTTCTCTGAGCATTTTGACGCATTTTAGAAATTTCTATCTTAATGGGTGCCAAAGTTACACAAGACCTCTTAATAATATTTTTAATCGCTATCTAGGTGACCGTAAGTCCAAAAATCAAAAAGGTGCCTGATATGTGCGATCCGGCGTTCTCGGAGCATTTTGACGCATTTTAGAAATTTCTATCTTAATGGGTGCCAAAGTTACACAAGATCTCTTAATAATATTTTTAATCGCTATCTAGGTGACCGTAAGTCCAAAAATCAAAAAGGTGCCTGATATGTGCGATCTGGCGTTCTCGGAGCATTTTGTCGCATTTTAGAAATTTCTATCTTAATGGGTGCCATAGTTACACAAGACCTCTTAATAATATTTTTAATCGCTATCTTGGTGACCGTAAGTCAAAAGATCAAAAAGGTGCCAGATATGTGTAATCTGGCGTTCTCGGAGCATTTTGACGCATTTTAGAAATTTCTATCTTAATTTGTGCCAAAGTTACACAAGACCTCTTAATAATATCTTTAATCGCTATCTTGGTGACCCTAAGTCCAAAAATCAAAAAGGTGTCAGGTATGTGCGATCTGGCGTTCTCGGAGCATTTTGACGCATTTTAGAAATTTCTATCTTAATGGGTGCCAAAGTTACACAAGACCTCTTAATAATATTTTTAATCGCTATCTTGGTGACTGTAAGTCCAAAAATCAAAAAGGTGTCAGATATGTGCGATCTGGCGTTCTCGGAGCATTTTGACGCATTTTAGAAATTTCTATCTTAATGGGTGCCAAAGTTACACAAGACCTCTTAATAATATTTTTAATCGCTATCTTGGTGACCCTAAGTCCAAAAATCAAAAAGGTGTCAGGTATGCGCGATCTGGCGTTCTCGGAGCATTTTGACGCATTTTAGAAATTTCTATCTTAATGGGTGCCAAAGTTACACAAGACCTCTTAATAATATTTTTAATCGCTATCTAGGTGACCATAAGTCCAAAAATCAAAAAGGTGCCAGATATGTGCGATCCGGCGTTCTCGGAGCATTTTGACGCATTTTAGAAATTTCTATCTTAATGGGTGCCAAAGTTACACAAGACCTCTTAATAATATTTTTAATCGCTATCTTGGTGACCGTAAGTCCAAAAATCAAAAAGGTGCCAGATATGTGCGATCTGGCGTTCTCGGAGCATTTTGACGCGTTTTAGAAATTTCTATCTTAATGGGTGCCAAAGTTACACAAGACCTCTTAATAATATTTTTAATCGCTATCATGGTGACCCTAAGTCCAAAAATCAAAAAGGTGTCAGGTATGTGCGATCTGGCGTTCTCGGAGCATTTTGACGCATTTTAGAAATTTCTATCTTAATGGGTGCCAAAGTTACACAAGATCTCTTAATAATGTTTTTAATCGCTATCTTGGTGACCGTAAGTCCAAAAATCAAAAAGGTGCCAGATATGTGCGATCTGGCGTTCTCGGAGCATTTTGACGCATTTTAGAAATTTCTATCTTAATGGGTGCCAAAGTTACACAAGACCTCTTAATAATATTTTTAATCGCTATCTTGGTGACCCTAAGTCCAAAAATCAAAAAGGTGTCAGGTATGTGCGATCTGGCGTTCTCTGAGCATTTTGACGCATTTTAGAAATTTCTATCTTAATGGGTGCCAAAGTTACACAAGACCTCTTAATAATATTTTTAATCGCTATCTAGGTGACCGTAAGTCCAAAAATCAAAAAGGTGCCTGATATGTGCGATCCGGCGTTCTCGGAGCATTTTGACGCATTTTAGAAATTTCTATCTTAATGGGTGCCAAAGTTACACAAGATCTCTTAATAATATTTTTAATCGCTATCTAGGTGACCGTAAGTCCAAAAATCAAAAAGGTGCCTGATATGTGCGATCTGGCGTTCTCGGAGCATTTTGACGTATTTTAGAAATTTCTATCTTAATGGGTGCCAAAGTTACACAAGACCTCTTAATAATATTTTTAATCGCTATCTTGGTGACCGTAAGTCAAAGAATCAAAAAGGTGCCAGATATGTGGGATCTGGCGTTCTCGGAGCATTTTGACGCATTTTAGAAATTTCTATCTTAATGGGTGCCAAAGTTACACAAGACCTCTTAATAATATCTTTAATCGCTATCTTGGTGACCCTAAGTCCAAAAATCAAAAAGGTGTCAGGTATGTGCGATCTGGCGTTGTCGGAGCATTTTGACGCATTTTAGAAATTTCTATCTTAATGGGTGCCAAAGTTAGACAAGACCCCTTAATAATATTTTTAATCGCTATCTTGGTGACCCTAAGTCCAAAAATCAAAAAGGTGTCAGGTATGTGCGATCTGGCGTTCTCGGAGCATTTTGACGCATTTTAGAAATTCTTATCTTAATGGGTGCCAAAGTTACACAAGACCTCTTAATAATATTTTTAATCGCTTTCTTAGTGACCGTAAGTCCAAAAATCAAAAAGCTGTCAGATATGTGCGATCTGGCGTTCTCGGAGCATTTTGACGCATTTTAGAAATTTCTCTCTTAATGGGTGCCAAAGTTACACAAGACCTCTTAATAATATTTTTAATCGCTATCTAGGTGACCGTAAGTCCAAAAATCAAAAAGGTGCCAGATATGTGCGATCTGGCGTTCTCGGAGCATTTTGACGCATTTTAGAAATTTCTATCTTAATGGGTGCCAAAGTTACACAAGACCTCTTAATAATATTTTTAATCGCTATCTTGGTGACCGTAAGTCCAAAAATCAAAAAGGTGCCAGATATGTGCGATCTGGCGTTCTCGGAGCATTTTGACGCATTTTAGAAATTTCTATCTTAATGGGTGCCAAAGTTACACAAGACCTCTTAATAATATTTTTAATCGCTATCTTGGTGACCCTAAGTCCAAAAATCAAAAAGGTGTCAGGTATGTGCGATCTGGCGTTCTCGGAGCATTTTGACGCATTTTAGAAATTTCTATCTTAATGGGTGCCAAAGTTACACAAGACCTCTTAATAATATTTTTAATCGCTATCTTGGTGACCGTAAGTCAAAAAATCAAAAAGGTGCCAGATATGTGGGATCTGGAGTTCTCGGAGCATTTTGACGCATTTTAGAAATTTCTATCTTAATGGGTGCCAAAGTTACACAAGACCTCTTAATAATATTTTTAATCGCTATCTTGGTGACCGTAAGTCAAAAAATCAAAAAGGTGCCAGATATGTGGGATCTGGCGTTCTCGGAGCATTTTGACGCATTTTAGAAATTTCTATCTTAATGGGTGCCAAAGTTACACAAGACCTCTTAATAATATTTTTAATCGCTATCTTGGTGACCCTAAGTCCAAAAATCAAAAAGGTGTCAGGAGTAGTATAGATTAGCCGATTCTAGAACCTCCTCCTCGAACCTGCGTCCGAGGAGGAGGTTCTAGAATCGGCTAATTGTTGGAGGAGGAGGAGGAGGTTGTTGTATCTACTAATTTTTGGAGGAGGTTGTAGAATCGGCTAATTGTTGGAGGAGGAGGAGGAGGAGGAGGTTCTAGAATCGGCTAATTGTTACAAACCTACTAACCTTAAAAGTTGTAATGTGGGAGGAGTTTCCAATTAAGTTTTAATTATTTGCAACCTCCCCCCAAGTGACACCTTTAAATAGGGAAACCAGAGAATAAAATAATAACGCTCTGTTGACGTGTTAAGACATGTTCGTAGATGGTTACTCTTCGTCGTCTTCCGATAGAATGAAAAATAATCTTGTAATATTTACTAATATATACTAATTAAAATGATTATCCCATCCTACCTGATTTGGATGATATAATGTGAGAGGGTTTAAGCGACTAATTGAAAATCGTGTATATCGAACTTGCTTGCAAAAAGGTTTTAAATCGGCCGTAATTATTAAATAAGAGTAGGGTTTTTTATACATTTATTCAGGTAGTAATACTGCCCAAGCAAGTTTATGTAAAAAAATATATGCAGATAAGAAGTGCTGTTTTGCTCGAAGAAAAGGAATGAGTCATATTTACCTGGCATCATTTGGGTTCATTATGTTCACAAAAAACCTCCTGCATAAAACTCCTGCAAGAATTGGGAGGAGGTGGAAAGGTTTATAAACGGTGGTAAAGTATCACAGGGACGTAGTTATTCGTTGAGAAGTGAAAAAGAATAAAGTCCAAAATGTTGGTGTGTGATAATTGCGCAAAATGTTTCACCCGGTCCGATAACTTGAAGAGACATCAGCGGCAATCATGCATTGGTAAAAGAATCAAACTTGAAGAAATATCTAAATCAAATATGGCAAAATGTGATGCGTGCGATAAGTACGTAAATAAGCAATGTTATTCTGCACATTTGCGCAGTAATGAGCATAAACGCAATGCGTTTGTAATAATTGACGATGGAGTTGAGAGAATCGCTGGGGCATTTGGCGATAAAATAGTAAGCTATAGAATAAACGAACCGGGAAATTTTGTGGATTTGAAGGAATATTCGGATAGAATTCGTGAAAAAATCTTAAATCTAATTCAAAGCGCTATCGATATTCATGGCAGCATTAAATTAAATCTAGAATGTTTTGGAATGTATTGTTTGCAATCCAAAGAAGATTGGGAAATAAAATCGTTTAATACAAAAAATAAAGTAGCATCTTTAGCGACAGATTTGTATAAAATTTATAATGACTTCATCGATGAAATATCATCAAAAATGTCGGAATTTCAAGAACGTGATTCAGGTAAGCGCTCTAAGGTGCAAGGTTTGAAGAATACTAATTAAAACAATTTGTATACAGGGTGGACACTATTACAAATACTGTATATGGAGGTTAATCTCAACAAATATAACCCCACAAGAGCTTCGAGCTACATGGATCTGCCGTACCATATAAAAGCTAAGCGTGCTGTAATAAATATCCAAAATGCTGATGATGCATGCTTTGCTTGGGCGTTAACATCAGCAGTGTGTGAACCGAACGGTTTACCACAGCGGACAACTTCGTATCCTCATTATGAAAATTGTGGCTTTGACTATTCAAATATAACATTTCCGGTTAAATTACGAGACATACCCGAGTTTGAGAAGCAGAATAAAGTTTCGATAAATGTCTATGGTTTAAATGAATATTTTAAAGACGGAGTTATGAATTATGATATAATCACCATGTACATATGTCGACAAAAGGAAGAAAGACATATAAATTTATTATTAATATCGGATGATCTTGGAAATAGCCATTACTGTTGGATAAAAAGTTTATCCAGATTACTGTCAGCACAAGCATCTAAAAATGGTCATGAAAAATTTATTTGCGAGGGATGTTTGATATTCTTTTCAACAGAGTGTCAACTTCAGCGACATCAAACGCACGATTGCGGCAAGGTAAGAGCAATTTTACCAACAACAAGTATTAAAATAAATAAATATGGAGAGCAAGAACAGGAGAATGTATTACAATTTGAAAATTTTGAAAAACAATTAAAAATACCATTTGTAGTATATGCAGACTTTGAATCGTTACAGAAACCAATCGTCTGTATCGAGAATACAGAAAAGAACAATGAGAATTCATACTCCGTAAAATGTTTTGAACACGAGCCGTATGCGTTTGCATACTATATTAAATGTTCTTATGATGATTCGTTATCGAAATTTGAAATATATCGAGGGCGTAATGCAGCACAAATTTTTATGAACAAGTTGGAGGAAGATGTTTTAAGTATATACAACAACTATTTAAGCAAGCCAAAAGAAATGTTACCATTAGAAAATCTAGAAAAATTAATACATCATATGGAAGATACGTGTCACATTTGTTCGAAAGAGATAAAAACTGGCAGCAAAGTATACGATCATGACCACCTCACCGGCTTATATCGAGGGCCTGCACATAGTGTGTGTAATATAAATTACCAATTACCAAACTTCATACCAATATTTTTTCATAATCTTTCAAATTACGATTGTCACATGTTCGTAAAAGATATGGCGTTAAAAGAGGAAGATGTTGAAGTTATAGCACAAAGTAAAGAGAAATACATATCGTTTTCAAAAAAAATTGTCGTAGGAGATTATGTTGATAGCAAGGGAAAGCTAAGAAGAGTGTCGATGAAATTAAGATTTGTCGATTCATATAGATTTATGGCTTCATCGTTAGAAAAATTGGGATCATTTTTGGAAGATAATCAATGTGTCGAAATCAGAAAGCATTTTAAAAATGAAGAACAGTTTCGATTAGTGCGTCAAAAGGGAGTATTTCCATACTGTTTTGTAGACTCATTCGAAAAGCTAAACTTCAACTGTTTGCCAGATCAAAAAAGTTTTTATAATACATTATGCGATGAAGAAGTAACTGAAGAAAATTACTGTCGAGCACAAAAAGCGTGGAAAGTGTTTAATTGTCACACTTTAGGAGAATATAGTGACATATATCTAACGTCGGATGTTTTACTTTTGGCGGATATATTTGAGAATTTTCGAACCATATCGATTCAGAACTATGGTTTGGATCCGTGTCATTATTTCACATCACCGGGTTTCGGTTTTGATGCCTTACTACGCATGACTAGGGTAAAATTGGAATTGCTAACCGATATAGATATGTTGCATTTCTTTAAAAAGGGTATTCGCGGTGGTTTGAGTATGTGCAGCAAGAGAAGTGCTGAAGCAAATAACAAGTTTATGCCGGAATTTCTACCCAATAGAGAAACATCCTATATTTTATATCTTGACGCTACAAATTTGTATGGGCACGCGATGAGAAGAAAACTTCCAACCGGAGGATTTCGATGGCTGTCAGATGAAGAGATCCGTAGGCTAGATATTGACAATATGAATGAAGATTCAGGAAAGGGTTACGTGTTTGAAGTTGATTTAGAGTATCCGGAAAACTTGCATGATGAACACAACGATTTACCATTTTGTCCTGAACGAATTGTACCTCCAGGCTCAAAAAATGCAAAGTTAATAGCAAATTTATATAATAAATCAAGGTACATCATTCATTACATGAACTTAAAGCAATGTGTACGGTTTGGTTTGAAGTTAATAAAGGTTCATAGGGCGTTAGAATTTAAACAATCAGAGTGGATGCGGAAATATATTGATTTCAATTCTGAAAAACGTGCGAAAGCGACAAATGAATTTGATAAAAACCATTACAAGTCGATGAATAACAACGTGTTCGGTAAAACAATGGAAAATGTAGAAAAGCGGGTAGATATAAGATTAGTTACACACTGGGAATGTCGCCATAGGAAACCGGGCGTAGAAGCTCTGATCGCTAAACCAAATTTCAAATCTTCAAAAGTATTCAATGATAATTTGGTAGCAATTCAGCTGAATCTCGCAGAAGTACGTTATAATAAACCGCTGTACGTAGGATTCTGCATATTAGAGCTTTCGAAAACGGTAATGTACGATTTCTTCTATGGTTATTTAAAAGAAAAGTATGGAAACGACGTATACCTCTTGTACACCGATACGGATTCGTTGATTCTAGAAATATTTACACCAAACGTATATGAGGATATAAAAGAAAATATTGATGTCTTTGACACGTCGAATTATCCGTTAGACAATATACACGGTATACCCCGCGGTGTACCGGTATTGGGAAGAATGAAGGATGAATATCCAAATAGGTGTATCACCTCATTTGTTGGAACAGGAGCCAAAGCTTATTGCATAACTTTGCTCGACGATAACGTAAAGAAGGCTAAAGGAGTGAAAAAGTATGTTATTGATAAACATTTGAGCGTAACCGATTACAAAGCTGTGGTCGAACGTGGTAGATTGATACGTAAGGAAATGTACGTATTTAAATCGGAATATCACACAATGTACACAGAATTAAAAAACAAAATCGCTTTATCATGTAGTGATGATAAACGACACATATTACCGGATGGTTCTAGTACATTGGCTTGGGGGCATAAGTCATTGAATGATGCAACACAAAATATAGATAATTAAAAAATATAATATAAATAATCAATACAAAATAATACATATACTGTAATCTCAGATAGTAAATAAATTATTTAACGTGTATTAGTAATTGTTTTATTGTTTCTTAAATAACGTTACTTTTTGAGATCCAAGAATTATGAGACGGTCCCAAACCCAACCATTTAACAAGCACTTGTTGTCCTTTTCGTCTTAGCACTTTTTCCACCAAGTAAACGTCTGGATGCTTAACGTTTTGTAATTCTTCTCTATAGAATCCGCCAGAAATAATTTCACCGGAAGCATCTTTGAGAAGGTATGTTGTGGGGTTAGTATTACGAACGGTATGTATAGTAAATACTTCGTTAGACCAATTTGGAGTGTAGTTTTTGGTGAAGGCGTGTCGATGCTTGCTTATTCGTACGTAATCACCGACTTTAAATCTTTTTCTAATAGGGTCGACCGTCTTTATGTAATTGTAAACAGATTTCAACAGAATTGAAGCATTTCTGCTGTTTACTTCGCTTGGTTTCATTCCTATCGTCCGGTGCTCTCGGTTGTTATAATCCTGAATTAATTTAGGTAGTATTTCCAACCAACGATAATTACCTTGCATACTAAATTCTTTCCACATCTTTTCCTTTAGTGTTCTATTGAAGCGTTCGACAATTGAACTCTTTAAATTAGAAAATGTGCTGTAATGATTAATACCATAGCGTGTCATAAGGTTCTTAAAGTTTGCGTTATAAAATTCTGTTCCGTTATCTGTCTGTAGGTTCTTCGGTATATTGTTTCGCTTGTCTAACAGAATCGTTTCCATAGCCCGCGTAACTTCCTTACCCGTTTTGTTTTTTAGTGGTACAGCCCATCCGTACTTGGAAAATGCATTAATAACGGTTAATATATATTTAAAATTACCATTAGCTTTTGAATAAGGAATCATCTCTACCAAATCAGCTTGAAATAAGTCCCTTAAACCCTTTATAACAACACGCCTGCGTCTGTAGTTTTTCCGTACTGGCGCGTGCAACTCATTTACAAGGGATCTCTTGATATTACTCATTTTGTGGACAATTCAATGACTAATTCAACACTAAATGGATGCTTCAATAAAGTGGGCGTTACTGTAGGCTTGCATACTATTTTATTCCCGAAGGATAGATAATTTAAGTCATTTGGATCGAATTGCTTCCCATCAATTATGAGTTGTACGTTTCCCTCAAATCGGGAAGAAACAATTTCACCAACATAAAAATAGTTAACATACTGTTTAACGTATCCTAAATTTTGAATAATGAAATAATTATCAACCTTATCTGTAGTTCCATCTCCGCTAAATGTTAATATAATTGATGGTCGTAAATATCGACGCTTCTTCAAATGAGTAACAATGTTGTGACCATGTACATGCTTACCAAACTTATCGATTACCATACTGGACGAGTGCTTTCCGAACCGGTTTAAACTCATCTTTCCTACTTCATGGTCGCTGACGTTTTAAAATAGAAAGTATGAAGCATGTATATTTATGATTTAACGTATAATCTTTGCCTCTGCTAGTTCAGATATGATAGATGTAATTTCGTTGACATGTGCGGAATTACCTGCAGCTTGAGAAGCCATTAACAATCGCAATCTATTGACCAGCTCATTGGGATCGTCCCAGTACTCGTACTCGATAAGAGCGTGAGGAACAACTTGTTTCTGCAATGTACCACCCAAGGTTTTTTTCTTAGGATTCGGCCAGTACCTCGCCCAATGCACCCTGGGTTTGTCACCCTCCATGATAGGCTTGATAATATCTTGAAACTTTTGACTTTCATCCTCCGTGGTCAAACCTGCCTCTGGAATGTAATTCATGTAAGCTGCATTCGAACGTTGCAAGATATCTTTGTAATTGCGCACATCTTGAATTGTAAATCTGCCAGGATTGTTTTTAAATAATAAATCATATAATCCAGTGGTTCCCGCATATTTAAATTTTCCAACGAGAATATCCTTGTCGTCAAATTCAACAGGGCTAACACCTATGTAAAAGCCTTCCGGAGTCTGACGAACACCGTATACTTGATCATACTCATCTGCCACATCCTTAGCCAAACCAACAATATACCTTCTGGGTAAAGGATCAAACATATCCAATGCAGCTTGTACATCGGGACTTGCCAATTGTTCTTCCAATTCATCTTTAAATCGTTCCACTCGATCTTTTCCGTAGGTTATAAGGGCTGCAGTATCATCGCTGGAATCTGAATACTCTTCATCGATATCCTCACCCGGTTGACCTTCAAATATCTCTTCTTGTACCTGGAATGATGGTATAGTTGGAGTAGAAATTACTTTTTTCTTTTCAGGAGTAGAGGTGATTAATTTTCGGCGTGTAGGTTTCAATGGAATTTTAGGTTTTTGTGTAAAATGTTCATCCTCGTATTTGGATGCTATGTCAGAAATGTCGTCCGTGAAACGTTCCATTTTAGAGATCTTTTCGGTCTTCGGATACAGACGTGGTTTTGAATCGGATAACAAACCAACTGTTTCTATTTTTGCAGCAATATCTTTTAATGGTTTCGTAATCGGAGAGTACGCCGTTTCCGTCCGAATTCTTGATTCTGCTACGTCCTCTTTTAACGAGCGAATTTTGTCTCGCAAGGCTTCGCGAGCAGTGATAAGTTCCGCAGCAAGCGTCTTCTTCATAGTGGGATGTACTTCAACGTAATGAAGTAAGTACTGTTTAAATAGACACTTTTAAACTTCAATGAATTTGTCAAAACCATAGCGGAACCGACCGTTAGACAAAGTACAGTCCAGGTCAATTACTAGGACACCATGTCTATTCTTCCAACAAGCATCGGCAATTCGCTTTAGATTATTAAATTCTATATCAGCCATTAGATGATCTTCGAACACGTGTTTTAAATTTGTTAGGTCCTGTTTAAACAACACCAACAAATTGCAGTTGTCACGAATTAACTGTTTAGGAATTGCGCTATAACTTTGACAAATCAAGAAACAATCAATATTCTTATGGCGACCATATGAAAAAAAATCCTTAATTACATTCTGACCAGTACAAGGAACATCGTCAAATATGACTACCGAATATTCTTTCACTTCTTCCGGAGTAATAAACGAATCTATATTAGAAAATTCATAGTAACCACAATCTTTTATAGGTTCTAACAGATGTCTTAAAAAATCATACTTATTTTGGTACAATGAATTAGAACATAAATATATGTTTAGGAAGCGCAGGCCATTACGAGCAAGTAAAACCGATAGCATGACATTCGTTTTACCGACACCAGACGGTCCCACAATTATACCTCGCTTACACTTTCCGCCGAACAAGTCACTATGTCTCACAAAGTATTCTTCGGCTGCACCTTTACTAAAATTAATTATTGGTAGAGTTAGCGGTTGCGATGAACACTTTACCTTCTCGACAATCATTACTCACGACCTACCGCATTCAAAAGTTAACAGGGTAATACTGAACTAAAAAACATAACTCAACATATAAGTAATAATAATATAATATGATATAATATGATATAAAATAATATGATATAATATGATATAAAATAATAATAACAATAATAATAACAATAATAATAATATAATAATATAAAAATAATAATTAGCCACCTAGGGGTGGCTAATCCCACACCTCCTCGGGTTCGTCAGGGGGTGCAACCGGCTCCGTCGGCGTAGGCGAGTGGTTGGGAGATGCATCCGGCCAAGGGTCAGGCGGTTCTGTATTGCGCGGTGGCAGTTCCCGGTATACATTTACCGCCTCTATATTTACCGTCGTCGCTTTTATTGTCGACGACTCCTTGACCGCTTCTTTGAGCATCTCCATCTCCGCTCTTAAATGATTTAACTGAAAATTTTAAATTAGTAAAACATGTATATAAATATGAATAACTAACGTACTACATCTTTCATCCCACTTATTTGGGCATCCATCACGGCCGCCCTCCTTTCAAATATTAACAGTTTGGCCAAGGTGCGAGGGCTAATAGTGGTCATTCTGTTAAAAGATAATGTATTAGCTATAAAGAAAATAATTTTAATAGGTTACTGTAGAAGAGAAAGAATTTGTTTGTCCTTCGCAACCTCTGCAGTCAAATCCTCAATGGTTTCGTTAAGAGAAATTTTTAGAGGATCATCATCAACCATAAAAGACGTCATCCCTTCTTTAAGCCGCAATAAATACACTAAAGAATGATTTAACTCAGTAACCTTTTGTTGAAGGTTATTGCTATAATTTCTGTGTAATAATTTGACATCTTCCAAAAGCAAGCTTTTAGTTTTTTCCAATGTAGAACTTATTGCAGTTGAAAAAAGGTTGCCTAATACTTCTGAATGTACAGCAGAAGTTGATGGAATGTTAGAGGTAGGAGGTAGAGTACTTGTAATCATTGTGGTCTGTACTTTTGGCACATTACCGATCTTCGAAGAAGAAGAAGAAGAAGCAGAAGAAGGAGAAGTATGGCTAGCGACAACCAAGGAATCTTTCTTGTTTAAAGGAACTTGAAGAGAGGACAGGTCAGAAGTCCTTACTGCGCAGAATTGTGATACCGCCATTGCATTAAGAGAGTCGTCAGAAATGTGCTCGTTAATGCTGGAGGCGACTTTTCCAGCGTCAATTATAGACGCTTCCGTCGGTTCCTCATCAGAAGCACGCTTACGTTGTATTGATCTTGAACGAGCACGTTCCCGTCGTTGCTCTCTATATGTATCCTTCGGTAACCACAATCCTACACCCTTCTTCCAATGCTCACGTTTCCTTGAATTCTGACGAAGTGACAGACTTTTCACTCCACCGGTATTCGAGGAAGCCGTGCCGCTCGGAACTGGTAAGGGCGTCTGTGCTTCATCTGTAGGTTGGACGACGCAGGAATCTCTAGCCTTCTCAGCAGAGGTTATGTCCAACAACTCAACGTTGAAATTATTTAAAATTTCAACCTCTTGGCTGTTAGAAAATCCCGGTTCTGTCAAATTAATTTGACTGAAACCATCTTGAGACATCTTAATGAAAAGAATTTATTAGTTTAAATGAAAATAAACAAGAGAAAAAATTAATCTCTACTTACTTTGGCGATAGATGTAAAAAGTTGAAAAAAAACTTGTAGCTGTAAAACGATATAAAAAATTAACTTTTGTTTGCTGATGCTCGGGATCGAACCCGAACAATTTTGCTAAAAGCCAAGCGTCATATACGCTAGGCTATTGAAGGACACGAGATAAAGTGCTTAATTACTTTACTTACATTGACGAGGGATGTAACGGTTATAGTGGTAACCGTGAAGCAGCTGCAAAAAAAAATATATGGAATATAATAATAATTTCTTGCCAGCGCTCCGAATCGAACCCGAGCCATCTGGTCGAGAGCCTGACGTACTGTACTGTTAGGCTATCGAAGGAATCGGCTTGAGGTGTTTAAGATTACTTATAGTTTACGAACGCTCAAATTATTGTACTTACATTGACGATAGGCGATGGAATTGTAACCGTGACGCAGCTGTAAAAAATATAGAAAATAATAAAAATTTCTGCCAGCGCTTGGGAACGAACCCGAAGCATCTGGTCGAGAGCCTAACGCACTGCACTGTTAGGCTATCGAAGAAATTGGCTTAAGGTATTTAAAATTTAGTAACATTTTCACCAACGCTCGGGATCGAACGTTTTAGAAAGTAAAAGTATAGTAAATTGTACTTACCAAAAGGTTGCGCTGTTAGTGAACAGTGGACACTAGAAACTGGACACTAGAAAGTGGGAACTAGAAACTTGACACTACAAAGTGAACAGTAGAAACACTAGAACAGTAGAAAACTGTGAGGAATTGTTGTTCATTCTTCCTTTTTATACAAAAAAAGTAGGTTAGTAGATGTGGTAGGAGGCGGAGTAGGGGCGGAGTAAGGGGCGTGGTGGGGAAAGGGGGCGGAGTTAGAGTGGGGGAACTTTTTTCCTGGTGCTTTTTTGGCCGGCACGGGGGGGGGGGGGGGGGGGGAACTAAGCACCCCCACCCCAAAACCCCACTCCCATCCCTACTCTTCCCTTTCCTCTTTCGGGAGGAGTTTAAGGAGGAGCTCCTTTTAAAAGAACTCCTCCCCTTTTCTTTACCATTTTTCCTTCCCTTTTTTCCTTTCTTTTCTTCCCTTTTTTCCTTTTTTCTTCCCTTTTTTCCTTCTTTCTTTCTTCTTTCCTGCTTTTCTTCTACAAACCCAACCCAACCCAACCCAACCCCCCCCCCAACCCCTTTCATTATTCACCCTTTTGTACTAATAAAGATGCAACATTTTTTCGTTATACAAGAGAACCTTTATTTCGTTAAACAATTTACATATAATACATATACAAATTACACATTACAAAAACCACAATTTCCTCGGGTTGGTGGTGGTCCGTCAATATGCGTATCCATATGATCCATATTGTAATGCTTGAAACAAGGTAGCTTACATTGCAGTCGTTCTTCATTTCTGTATTTCGAAGGTAATTTGAACCAAACAGCTGCAAGGTCCAATGGTTTCACTTTATCCAAATAATACTCCATTGGTAAATAACAAAGTTCGTAATTTTTTATATTCACAAACGATAAATCCCTTTCATATCTTTGCATAATGTCCCACACTTTATTTATTATGAAAGTTGAAAGCCCCAACCGCGTAACTAAACGCCAAATACGTTCCATCTCGAACTGTACGCTGTTCTACGTTTCTCAGTTCATTTATACCCTCAAATTTCTGAAGATGTATGAAAACAAGTAAAAAACGTTTGACAGAGAGCACATGCTTGGTGTCTTTTTATGGAAGGGGCACATTGGCAAGCCAACCTCTAATTTACATTCGTGTTCGGGCAATTCTTTGACTGGTATCGTTACAATTCTTTTTAAAAAACATGCTTTTTCATGCCCTTTTACGTAAACTACTTTTGCTGATCGACACAGATAATAAACGATGTCATCGAAACTGGATACCGGGACAAAGCCGACATTCCAATCGATGCAGTGATGATAATTCATTAACCAGTTGGCCGTATTGCGAAATTTGGTAGGTAAAGATGAAAAACTTCGAATTGGTTGGAATATGTAATGACTTACACGGTTCTTATTATCATAGGAGGCCAATTCCTTAGGAATAAATTCTTCATCATTAACCATAAAACCTTGAATATCAATTATAATAAAATCGTTTTCGCAAAGCATGCTCAACCCACTTTTAGACAGGCGTTTTCTTCGACGTTTAGACAAACACTAATTGATTATGGTTAACAAACGTTACTATATCAGTTGCTTGACAATTTTCGTCAGAGGTGAATATGTGAATGCTCTGTCATGTAATATTAACGCGTAGGCCGTAGTGCCCGCCGGAATCGCAGCTTTTGTTGAATACTCAATTTTTATTTCTACACCACTTTTATGTACTGCTTCCTGTTGGTACGTACAATCGATTCCAATTAACGGAGCATACGTTTTAAATTCTTCGGGAGAAAACAAAGGCTCGCTTTCTTGATAGTAGTACGCTTGCTGGAATCTTGAATACATATCATATAACACTGCATAATGATTATTATCAAAATCTACATTCAAATTATCATACGGGAAACGTTCGCCGTTCAGAAATACAGTTAAATTTGTTAAATTGATGTTATCAAACAGAGACAAATTTCCTGTAAAAGCACCCTTACGATTAATTTGAAATCCAATAATTATAAACCTCGGAGTTTCTAATTGTGGTGCTGTTTTTACTGCCCACGTTTGCTTCGTAGTCTGTGGTAATTGAGGATATTCGTGTATTTCCCAAGAGCGAAAAGGAACGTGAATATCCAAATTTCTTTCAGAAATTTTAGTTAATGTCAACTGCTCCCTTAGGCCAACGACCACGTGTGGGACTCTCCATACAATCTTAGTAATAATCAACTTCAATTTTTCATCGACCGGAGCTGTTGCAGGTTGGAAAATAACGTCGGTATCATCGTGTCCACGAATTAATACGAGCTCCTGTCGGACGTTCATCATAATTTTTCTAAAATCTTCAGCAAATCCCAACAATGTTTTCAATGGAACGCTTATACCGAAATTACCATTCTTATCTAATGCTTTCGAAATACCGACTTGATCATTCTCACCCGGTGTAATGTGCCAGCCGGCGTTCTCTAATTTTATAACCTCATTCCGGGTACATGAAAAGTAACCCTTCATACAAGATGTTATACCGACATTTCGTACGCTATCCACTAATATTCCATTTATAAGATACCTAATGTCGCTAAACATAAATGCAACAGCATTGCTAACCAATTGAGCTGTTGCACTAGCATTTTTTGTTACACTACCATCCGCAGCGATTTTACGAACGCTGCCTTCGACGTATAAATAACTCTCGCTCGGTAAAGTGTAATTATCTATTTCTGGAATTGAAATTCTTATTTCATCGTTGTTATCGTATGTCGTCGAACCAAATGGTTGATGAGAATGTAGTTCGTAACTCACAATTGATTGATCAGATTTTATTTTATCAGTCACTTTTAATATATCCATTACAATAAAACTTCGTATCCTAGTTGACTTAAATATCTTCGATTGCTAGGTGTTAATCGACTAATGGACTGTTCTCTACTAACGTTGCGCTCTCCTACAATACGCGCTTTATAGTTTCGACCATTGTACGTTTTCCCGTTTCTATCTCTTCTTGCCCACCTTTTCCTTTTACTTTGATATACTACAGACATAGTCTTTTCAATTTATGGATTTCAAGTGAACTCTCACGGTTAATTCCTCTTCTCTGAAATCAACCAATTTTCCGTCCTGGTCTAGTATGCGTACTGTTACACTACTAATCACGTTCGTTGAAACCGGCAAATAAATAGGCAGCTGTGGCGACTCAATTATTTTAAAACCTGCCGGAACGTTTGGGAAAAAGTGGTATAAAACGTGAACGGGAACTCCGTTGTTGTACGAACCTGTCACCAAGTTACAATAAATTTGTAAAGCGTTTGTTTTGTTTATGTTTACTACGTAATCCGAATACCGTTCCGTATGTTTAGGCACTATTCCAGGCTTAAAGCCCAGTAGGGATCCTATTGAGTTATCGCACGCAAAATTAATTCTTCTAGTACTTTTTATACGAACGTGTTGAGTATTATTATTTCCCGTAATGTCTATAAAGACTCCTTTAGCGTGTCTCCTCAGTAACTGTTCATTCACAACTCCGGCAATATCATCAATATCGTACGTTCCAACCGGTATTTCTATATTGTTTTTAAAATTACCTGTCTTATCTTCGTATTGTAAAATATTGTTACTTTTATCTACGTTTGCCAAACTATTGAACGTTTCGAAATTTAAGAGAGCCAACTCGTACCTTCCTGATTCATTCAAATATATTGGAGGGTTAAAATTACAAGATAACTCCGAAGATTTTCCAGACAATGTAAATGTGTAACTTGTATGTCCTGCTTCTTGCTCCATTATGTTTCTAACTGAACATGTTTTTTACCTACTACATGTTTTATTCATTAGGAATTTCAAACATAATTCGCCACAATTTTTCTCTGAACCTCTTTGATATTGACGATAGTTATATTTTATCACATTACCCCTACCATCTGATAACAAATACCGTTCAACTTCTAATGGTGGTCTTAAATCACCGTAACTATCAAAATACTGTATGTCTTTACCATCCTTCTTATATGCAATCCAGTGTGTACCTCGCCCATTCGAATTGTCAAGATTAACTATACCTCTTTCTACTTTTTTCACGTGCTTCGGAAGATCGTCTTTCATAAAAACACCACGAAAATTTGGAATTTTCAGTATTTTTACGAACCTTTCCAATTCTTCGTTATTTAACGCATGACGAGGTATCTGAATTAGTTTTTTGAATTATTTGTAATACCACAACCTTTCTTATACGGTTTAATATAGAATCCTCTCCCTGCAACGCTAGCCTCTTTTCTATCGACATATAAACCACATCCTTTCTTATATGGCTTTATATAAAACCCGCTGCCTACAGGTTTAGCTTCCAACGCCCTGTTGTGTCTCTGATCTTCTTCCAAACGTTCCTTAGCCAACTTTGCGTCAGTGACAGTTTTCGCAATGGCAGCCGCCCCGCCACCGAGACTACCTAGAGCTCCCAAAGCGGCAAATAAAGGTACTAATGGTAGAAAACCTCCCTTTTTCGGGATTCGAATTATCCTGCCCCTAGGCTCAGCAATTTTTCGTCGTTTACTTTTTAATGTTCCGTATGCAGCTTTCACATTCGCTAATAGATTTTTAGTACCGGTTTTCGCAACTGCATTACGAGCAACCTTGAGCGCTTCTGAAAAAGATAAAGCTCCTCCACGCTTTGAGCGCTTCAATTTTCGATCTTTCTTCTTCACCGATCTTTTTCCAACACCCATGCCTATTGCTACTTTGGCTTTCATTAATGCTGCTACTGCAGATGATGCCGCCTTTTCACCAAAACTAGAGTCCTTACTGAATATTCGTTCCTTCGCCGCTTTATATAATTCCTTATCTGCACCGTGTCTGAATTTTAAATCAGAACTGTGTGTATACGCGATGTCGTGTTTTTTACACGCTTCGTCCAATGGATTCACACCGTGATCTCCTCTTTTTAATCTTTTCTCCAATTTCGTACCCGGCCCACAGAAATTATATCCAGGCAAGTGTAGTTCTATCGGAAGTTTATCAATCAATTTATTGAAAAAACCGTGACCAATTCGTTTACCCCTCAAACGCCTACTGCGACGCTTCGATAGTGTCGATGTCATTTTATATTTTTTTCACGCGCGGTCCTTCTTTCTCTACACAATTATAAACAGCAAATGAATCACCGCTTTACTATCATATGCTTTATATTCTTTATTAAGAAGCATATTATACATATAGCTACTAATTTATAATACTGAAACGCTCTCGATACATCTTCAATCTATGTTCTACACTTAAATATTTTGCTAACAACTCATTTACGATTCTTATTCTACCCTTAAATCTAATTTCATCCAACATTCTTTCTTCCCAATCACCTTTCCTCGCTTTTCGGTAAGCGAACGACCATTGACACATTCTATACACTTGATTTTTAGATTCGCAAATTGTTACTTGTTTAACCATATTAAATTCACTTATTCTACAAAAACTTTTAACTTATAGCTTTCTAATATTAATACATATTTATAATGAAATATTTTTAACACATTCTCAATAAAGTATACAAGTCTATATCCAACAATATCTTGTCCATACCATACACTAGCAACTCTTGAGCTATGCACGACTGCTCACTTGGTCCAGTATTACAAGCTGCCCATACATTCGATTTTATGTCACCTTGCATTCCACTCACAACCTCAATCATATTATCATAATACGTATGGTATTCAAGACTTTTCAATGCGTCTAGCCTCACCGAAACTAATTCGGTTAATTTCCACAATTCATGCAACGAGTCATAAGCTAGGTAAAATACTTCTGAACCCCTATCCATTTTGAATACTTTTCTCGTATTCTCTATCCACATACTGCTGCAAGACACTCCACTTATAAGGAACTTTGCTGGAGTAGATAAATCACCGACAAAACTGTTTAAAATCAATTGTTTGCTGTTTACTATGTTCTTCCATTCAGGTTCAGATAAACTCAAGCATTGTCCTTTTCCCATTAACCGTATCACGGGTTCAAAATGCTGATTCGCGCACAGTCCAACAGATATCCATTTGGTTCTACTTTTGTTTAAATAATAGGTGCTTTCCGAGAACAGCGGTCCTTGGTTACCTTTCTGGTTTATCGCAGATTCATTGGATACAGTACTACTTATTACAGATGGCTGACCAATATTTTCGATAATCTGTTGACTGCTGGGATACACAAACTCTCCCAATTCTGTTGCCAATACATTAGTTGTTTCCGATACTACATTTTGCTTTGCATTTCCAGACGATATATTTGGCAATGATGAGCAACCTTCATTTTTTGTGGTCACAAGTGACTTCTTGTTTTCTCCCCTCCCCAACACATTTGGCGCAGGTCTCTTGTTTGAGCATTTGGAGTTCGGTTTGGATGCCACTATATTTAAAAATCTTTTACGTTAATTCATTATCTACTTGATATTCAATTTGAATTACTTACTTGTATATTAATTACACTAAACGTGCACTCGTTGTGAATCTCACCACTGTATGAATCACTATCGCCAGGCATTTTGTATTTATAGCTGAAGTAATAGAGTGGGGGGAATCTTTTTCACACAAGAATTGTGGGAACACCTTTTGCATTGATATTAATTAATATTACAACATTATTTACATTCTATCAGAAGACGTCGATGGGTGACCACGTTGGCATATAGAACGTTGTCATAATTTATTCTCTGGTTTCTTACTTGGAGGAGTCACTTGGGAGGAGGTTGGACATTAATTGAAACCTCATTAATTGGAAACTCCTCCCATATTGCAACCTCTAAGAGGAGTAGGTTTATACCAGTTACCCGAATCTAGAACCTCCTCCTCCTCCTCCTCCTCCTCCCCCAACAATTAGCCGATTCTAGAACCTCCTCCTCGGACGCAGGTTCGAGGAGGAGGTTCTAGAATCGGCTAATCTATACTACTGTCAGGTATGTGCGATCTGGCGTTCTCTGAGCATTTTGACGCATTTTAGAAATTTCTATCTTAATGGGTGCCAAAGATACACAAGACCTCTTAATAATATTTTTAATCGCTATCTAGGTGACCGTAAGTCCAAAAATCAAAAAGGTGCCTGATATGTGCGATCCGGCGTTCTCGGAGCATTTTGACGCATTTTAGAAATTTCTATCTTAATGGGTGCCAAAGTTACACAAGATCTCTTAATAATATTTTTAATCGCTATCTAGGTGACCGTAAGTCCAAAAATCAAAAAGGTGCCTGATATGTGCGATCTGGCGTTCTCGGAGCATTTTGACGCATTTTAGAAATTTCTATCTTAATGGGTGCCAAAGTTACACAAGACCTCTTAATAATATTTTTAATCGCTATCTTGGTGACCGTAAGTCCAAAAATCAAAAAGGTGCCAGATATGTGCGATCTGGCGTTCTCGGAGCATTTTGACGCATTTTAGAAATTTCTATCTTAATGGGTGCCAAAGTTACACAAGACCTCTTAATAATATTTTTAATCGCTATCTTGGTGACCGTAAGTCAAAAAATCAAAAAGGTGCCAGATATGTGGGATCTGGCGTTCTCGGAGCATTTTGACGCATTTTAGAAATTTCTATCTTAATGGGTGCCAAAGTTACACAAGACCTCTTAATAATATCTTTAATCGCTATCTTGGTGACCCTAAGTCCAAAAATCAAAAAGGTGTCAGGTATGTGCGATCTGGCGTTGTCGGAGCATTTTGACGCATTTTAGAAATTTCTATCTTAATGGGTGCCAAAGTTACACAAGACCCCTTAATAATATTTTTAATCGCTATCTTGGTGACCCTAAGTCCAAAAATCAAAAAGGTGTCAGATATGTGCGATCTGGCGTTCTCGGAGCATTTTGACGCATTTTAAAAATTTCTATCTTAATGGGTGCCAAAGTTAGACAAGACCTCTTAATAACATTTTTAAACGCTATCTTGGTGACTGTAAGTCTAAAATCAAAAAGGTGCCAGATATGTGCGATCCGGCGTTCTCGGAGCATTTTGACGCATTTTATAAGTTTCTATCTTAATGGTTGCCAAAGTTACACAAGACTTCTTAATAATATTTTTAATCGCTATCTTGGTGACCGTAAGTCCAAAAATCAAAAAGGTGTCAGATATGTGCGATCTGGCGTTCTCGGAGCATTTTGACACATTTTAGAAATTTCTATCTTAATGGGTGCCAAAGTTACACAAGACCTCTTAATAATATTTTTAATCGCTATCTTGGTGACCGTAAGTCCAAAAATCAAAAAGGTGTCAGATATGTGCGATCTGGCGTTCTCGGAGCATTTTGACGCATTTTAGAAATTTCTATCTTAATGGGTGCCAAAGTTACACCAGACTTCTTAATAATATTTTTAATCGCTATCTTGGTGACCGTAAGTCCAAAAATCAAAAAGGTGCCAGATATGTGTGATCTGGCGTTCTCGGAGCATTTTGACGCATTTTAGAAATTTCTATCTTAATGGGTGCCAAAGTTACACAAGACCTCTTAATAATATTTTTAATCGCTATCTTGGTGACCGTAAGTCCAAAAATCAAAAAGGTGTCAGATATGTGCGATCTGGCGTTCTCGGAGCATTTTGACGCATTTTAGAAATTTCTATCTTAATGGGTGCCAAAGTTACACAAGACCTCTTAATAATATTTTTAATCGCTTTCTTAGTGACCGTAAGTCCAAAAATCAAAAAGGTGTCAGATATGTGCGATCTGGCGTTCTCGGAGCATTTTTACGCATTTTAGAAATTTCTATCTTAATGGGTGCCAAAGTTACACAAGACCTCTTAATAATATTTTTAATCGCTTTCTTAGTGACCGTAAGTCCAAAAATCAAAAAGGTGTCAGATATGTGCGATCTGGCGTTCTTGGAGCATTTTGACGCATTTTAGAAATTTCTATCTTAATGGGTGCCAAAGTTACACAAGACCTCTTAATAATATTTTTAATCGCTATCTTGGTGACCGTAAGTCCAAAAATCAAAAAGGTGTCAGATATGTGCGATCTGGCGTTCTCGGAGCATTTTGACGCATTTTAGAAATTTCTATCTTAATTGGTGCCAAAGTTACACAAGACCTCTTAATAATATTTTTAATCGCTGTCTTGGTGACCGTAAGTCCAAAAATCAAAAAGGTGCCAGATATGTGCGATCTGGCGTTCTCGGAGCATTTTGACGCATTTTAGAAATTTCTATCTTAATGGGTGCCAAAGTTACACAAGACCTCTTAATAATATTTTTAATCGCTATCTTGGTGACCGTAAGTCAAAAAATCAAAAAGGTGCCAGATATGTGGGATCTGGAGTTCTCGGAGCATTTTGACGCATTTTAGAAATTTCTATCTTAATGGGTGCCAAAGTTACACAAGACCTCTTAATAATATTTTTAATCGCTATCTTGGTGACCGTAAGTCAAAAAATCAAAAAGGTGCCAGATATGTGGGATCTGGCGTTCTCGGAGCATTTTGACGCATTTTAGAAATTTCTATCTTAATGGGTGCCAAAGTTACACAAGACCTCTTAATAATATCTTTAATCGCTATCTTGGTGACCCTAAGTCCAAAAATCAAAAAGGTGTCAGGTATGTGCGATCTGGCGTTCTCGGAGCATTTTGACGCATTTTAGAAATTTCTATCTTAATGGGTGCCAATGTTACACAAGACCTCTTAATAATATCTTTAATCGCTATCTTGGTGACCCTAAGTCCAAAAATCAAAAAGGTGTCAGGTATGTGCGATCTGGCATTGTCGGAGCATTTTGACGCATTTTAGAAATTTCTATCTTAATGGGTGCCAAAGTTACACAAAACACCTTAATAATATTTTTAATCGCTATCTTGGTGACCCTAAGTCCAAAAATCAAAAAGGTGTCAGGTATGTGCGATCTGGCGTTCTCGGAGCTTTTTGACGCATTTTAGAAATTTCTATCTTAATGGGTGCCAAAGTTACACAAGACCTCTTAATAATATTTTTAATCGCTATCTTGGTGACCGTAAGTCCAAAAATCAAAAAGGTGCCAGATATGTGCGATCTGGCGTTCTCGGAGCATTTTGACGCATTTTAGAAATTTCTATCTTAATGGGTGCCAAAGTTACACGAGACCTCTTAATAATATTTTTAATCGCTATCTTGGTGACCCTAAGTCCAAAAATCAAAAAGGTGTCAGGTATGTGCGATCTGGCGTTCTCGGAGCATTTTGACGCATTTTAGAAATTTCTATCTTAATGGGTGCCAAAGTTACACAAGACCTCTTAATAATATTTTTAATCGCTATCTTGGTGACCGTAAGTCAAAAAATCAAAAAGGTGCCAGATATGTGGGATCTGGAGTTCTCGGAGCATTTTGACGCATTTTAGAAATTTCTATCTTAATGGGTGCCAAAGTTACACAAGACCTCTTAATAATATCTTTAATCGCTATCTTGGTGACCCTAAGTCCAAAAATCAAAAAGGTGTCAGGTATGTGCGATCTGGCATTGTCGGAGCATTTTGACGCATTTTAGAAATTTCTATCTTAATGGGTGCCAAAGTTACACAAAACACCTTAATAATATTTTTAATCGCTATCTTGGTGACCCTAAGTCCAAAAATCAAAAAGGTGTCAGGTATGTGCGATCTGGCGTTCTCGGAGCTTTTTGACGCATTTTAGAAATTTCTATCTTAATGGGTGCCAAAGTTACACAAGACCTCTTAATAATATTTTTAATCGCTATCTTGGTGACCGTAAGTCCAAAAATCAAAAAGGTGCCAGATATGTGCGATCTGGCGTTCTCGGAGCATTTTGACGCATTTTAGAAATTTCTATCTTAATGGGTGCCAAAGTTACACGAGACCTCTTAATAATATTTTTAATCGCTATCTTGGTGACCCTAAGTCCAAAAATCAAAAAGGTGTCAGGTATGTGCGATCTGGCGTTCTCGGAGCATTTTGACGCATTTTAGAAATTTCTATCTTAATGGGTGCCAAAGTTACACAAGACCTCTTAATAATATTTTTAATCGCTATCTTGGTGACCGTAAGTCCAAAAATCAAAAAGGTGCCAGATATGTGCGATCTGGCGTTCTCGGAGCATTTTGACGCATTTTAGAAATTTCTATCTTAATGGGTGCCAAAGTTACACAAGACCTCTTAATAATATTTTTAATCGCTATCTTGGTGACCGTAAGTCAAATAATCAAAAAGGTGCCAGATATGTGGGATCTGGAGTTCTCGGAGCATTTTGACGCATTTTAGAAATTTCTATCTTAATGGGTGCCAAAGTTACACAAGACCTCTTAATAATATTTTTAATCGCTATCTTGGTGACCGTAAGTCAAAAAATCAAAAAGGTGCCAGATATGTGGGATCTGGCGTTCTCGGAGCATTTTGACGCATTTTAGAAATTTCTATCTTAATGGGTGCCAAAGTTACACAAGACCTCTTAATAATATCTTTAATCGCTATCTTGGTGACCCTAAGTCCAAAAATCAAAAAGGTGTCAGGTATGTGCGATCTGGCGTTCTCGGAGCATTTTGACGCATTTTAGAAATTTCTATCTTAATGGGTGCCAATGTTACACAAGACCTCTTAATAATATCTTTAATCGCTATCTTGGTGACCCTAAGTCCAAAAATCAAAAAGGTGTCAGGTATGTGCGATCTGGCATTGTCGGAGCATTTTGACGCATTTTAGAAATTTCTATCTTAATGGGTGCCAAAGTTACACAAAACACCTTAATAATATTTTTAATCGCTATCTTGGTGACCCTAAGTCCAAAAATCAAAAAGGTGTCAGGTATGTGCGATCTGGCGTTCTCGGAGCTTTTTGACGCATTTTAGAAATTTCTATCTTAATGGGTGCCAAAGTTACACAAGACCTCTTAATAATATTTTTAATCGCTATCTTGGTGACCGTAAGTCCAAAAATCAAAAAGGTGCCAGATATGTGCGATCTGGCGTTCTCGGAGCATTTTGACGCATTTTAGAAATTTCTATCTTAATGGGTGCCAAAGTTACACGAGACCTCTTAATAATATTTTTAATCGCTATCTTGGTGACCCTAAGTCCAAAAATCAAAAAGGTGTCAGGTATGTGCGATCTGGCGTTCTCGGAGCATTTTGACGCATTTTAGAAATTTCTATCTTAATGGGTGCCAAAGTTACACAAGACCTCTTAATAATATTTTTAATCGCTATCTTGGTGACCGTAAGTCAAAAAATCAAAAAGGTGCCAGATATGTGGGATCTGGAGTTCTCGGAGCATTTTGACGCATTTTAGAAATTTCTATCTTAATGGGTGCCAAAGTTACACAAGACCTCTTAATAATATCTTTAATCGCTATCTTGGTGACCCTAAGTCCAAAAATCAAAAAGGTGTCAGGTATGTGCGATATGGCATTGTCGGAGCATTTTGACGCATTTTAGAAATTTCTATCTTAATGGGTGCCAAAGTTACACAAAACACCTTAATAATATTTTTAATCGCTATCTTGGTGACCCTAAGTCCAAAAATCAAAAAGGTGTCAGGTATGTGCGATCTGGCGTTCTCGGAGCTTTTTGACGCATTTTAGAAATTTCTATCTTAATGGGTGCCAAAGTTACACAAGACCTCTTAATAATATTTTTAATCGCTATCTTGGTGACCGTAAGTCCAAAAATCAAAAAGGTGCCAGATATGTGCGATCTGGCGTTCTCGGAGCATTTTGACGCATTTTAGAAATTTCTATCTTAATGGGTGCCAAAGTTACACGAGACCTCTTAATAATATTTTTAATCGCTATCTTGGTGACCCTAAGTCCAAAAATCAAAAAGGTGTCAGGTATGTGCGATCTGGCGTTCTCGGAGCATTTTGACGCATTTTAGAAATTCCTATCTTAATGGGTGCCAAAGTTACACAAGACCTCTTAATAATATTTTTAATCGCTATCTTGGTGACCGTAAGTCAAAAAATCAAAAAGGTGCCAGATATGTGGGATCTGGAGTTCTCGGAGCATTTTGACGTATTTTAGAAATTTCTATCTTAATGGGTGCCAAAGTTACACAAGACCTCTTAATGATATTTTTAATCGCTATCTTGGTGACCGTAAGTCAAAAAATCAAAAAGGTGCCAGATATGTGGGATCTGGCGTTCTCGGAGCATTTTGACGCATTTTAGAAATTTCTATCTTAATGGGTGCCAATGTTACACAAGACCTCTTAATAATATCTTTAATCGCAATCTTGGTGACCCTAAGTCCAAAAATCAAAAAGGTGTCAGGTATGTGCGATCTGGCATTGTCGGAGCATTTTGACGCATTTTAGAAATTTCTATCTTAATGGGTGCCAAAGTTACACAAAACACCTTAATAATATTTTTAATCGCTATCTTGGTGACCCTAAGTCCAAAAATCAAAAAGGTGTCAGGTATGTGCGATCTGGCGTTCTCGGAGCTTTTTGACGCATTTTAGAAATTTCTATCTTAATGGGTGCCAAAGTTACACAAGACCTCTTAATAATATTTTTAATCGCTATCTTGGTGACCGTAAGTCCAAAAATCAAAAAGGTGCCAGATATGTGCGATCTGGCGTTCTCGGAGCATTTTGACGCATTTTAGAAATTTCTATCTTAATGGGTGCCAAAGTTACACAAGACCTCTTAATAATATTTTTAATCGCTATCTTGGTGACCGTAAGTCAAAAAATCAAAAAGGTGCCAGATATGTGGGATCTGGAGTTCTCGGAGCATTTTGACGCATTTTAGAAATTTCTATCTTAATGGGTGCCAAAGTTACACAAGACCTCTTAATAATATTTTTAATCGCTATCTTGGTGACCGTAAGTCAAAAAATCAAAAAGGTGCCAGATATGTGGGATCTGGAGTTCTCGGAGCATTTTGACGCATTTTAGAAATTTCTATCTTAATGGGTGCCAAAGTTACACAAGACCTCTTAATAACATTTTTAAACGCTATCTTGGTGACTGTAAGTCTAAAATCAAAAAGGTGCCAGATATGTGCGATCCGGCGTTCTCGGAGCATTTTGACGCATTTTATAAGTTTCTATCTTAATGGTTGCCAAAGTTACACAAGACTTCTTAATAATATTTTTAATCGCTATCTTGGTGACCGTAAGTCCAAAAATCAAAAAGGTGTCAGATATGTGCGATCTGGCGTTCTCGGAGCATTTTGACACATTTTAGAAATTTCTATCTTAATGGGTGCCAAAGTTACACAAGACCTCTTAATAATATTTTTAATCGCTATCTTGGTGACCGTAAGTCCAAAAATCAAAAAGGTGTCAGATATGTGCGATCTGGCGTTCTCGGAGCATTTTGACGCATTTTAGAAATTTCTATCTTAATGGGTGCCAAAGTTACACCAGACTTCTTAATAATATTTTTAATCGCTATCTTGGTGACCGTAAGTCCAAAAATCAAAAAGGTGCCAGATATGTGTGATCTGGCGTTCTCGGAGCATTTTGACGCATTTTAGAAATTTCTATCTTAATGGGTGCCAAAGTTACACAAGACCTCTTAATAATATTTTTAATCGCTATCTTGGTGACCGTAAGTCCAAAAATCAAAAAGGTGTCAGATATGTGCGATCTGGCGTTCTCGGAGCATTTTGACGCATTTTAGAAATTTCTATCTTAATGGGTGCCAAAGTTACACAAGACCTCTTAATAATATTTTTAATCGCTTTCTTAGTGACCGTAAGTCCAAAAATCAAAAAGGTGTCAGATATGTGCGATCTGGCGTTCTCGGAGCATTTTTACGCATTTTAGAAATTTCTATCTTAATGGGTGCCAAAGTTACACAAGACCTCTTAATAATATTTTTAATCGCTTTCTTAGTGACCGTAAGTCCAAAAATCAAAAAGGTGTCAGATATGTGCGATCTGGCGTTCTTGGAGCATTTTGACGCATTTTAGAAATTTCTATCTTAATGGGTGCCAAAGTTACACAAGACCTCTTAATAATATTTTTAATCGCTATCTTGGTGACCGTAAGTCCAAAAATCAAAAAGGTGTCAGATATGTGCGATCTGGCGTTCTCGGAGCATTTTGACGCATTTTAGAAATTTCTATCTTAATTGGTGCCAAAGTTACACAAGACCTCTTAATAATATTTTTAATCGCTGTCTTGGTGACCGTAAGTCCAAAAATCAAAAAGGTGCCAGATATGTGCGATCTGGCGTTCTCGGAGCATTTTGACGCATTTTAGAAATTTCTATCTTAATGGGTGCCAAAGTTACACAAGACCTCTTAATAATATTTTTAATCGCTATCTTGGTGACCGTAAGTCAAAAAATCAAAAAGGTGCCAGATATGTGGGATCTGGAGTTCTCGGAGCATTTTGACGCATTTTAGAAATTTCTATCTTAATGGGTGCCAAAGTTACACAAGACCTCTTAATAATATTTTTAATCGCTATCTTGGTGACCGTAAGTCAAAAAATCAAAAAGGTGCCAGATATGTGGGATCTGGCGTTCTCGGAGCATTTTGACGCATTTTAGAAATTTCTATCTTAATGGGTGCCAAAGTTACACAAGACCTCTTAATAATATCTTTAATCGCTATCTTGGTGACCCTAAGTCCAAAAATCAAAAAGGTGTCAGGTATGTGCGATCTGGCGTTCTCGGAGCATTTTGACGCATTTTAGAAATTTCTATCTTAATGGGTGCCAATGTTACACAAGACCTCTTAATAATATCTTTAATCGCTATCTTGGTGACCCTAAGTCCAAAAATCAAAAAGGTGTCAGGTATGTGCGATCTGGCATTGTCGGAGCATTTTGACGCATTTTAGAAATTTCTATCTTAATGGGTGCCAAAGTTACACAAAACACCTTAATAATATTTTTAATCGCTATCTTGGTGACCCTAAGTCCAAAAATCAAAAAGGTGTCAGGTATGTGCGATCTGGCGTTCTCGGAGCTTTTTGACGCATTTTAGAAATTTCTATCTTAATGGGTGCCAAAGTTACACAAGACCTCTTAATAATATTTTTAATCGCTATCTTGGTGACCGTAAGTCCAAAAATCAAAAAGGTGCCAGATATGTGCGATCTGGCGTTCTCGGAGCATTTTGACGCATTTTAGAAATTTCTATCTTAATGGGTGCCAAAGTTACACGAGACCTCTTAATAATATTTTTAATCGCTATCTTGGTGACCCTAAGTCCAAAAATCAAAAAGGTGTCAGGTATGTGCGATCTGGCGTTCTCGGAGCATTTTGACGCATTTTAGAAATTTCTATCTTAATGGGTGCCAAAGTTACACAAGACCTCTTAATAATATTTTTAATCGCTATCTTGGTGACCGTAAGTCAAAAAATCAAAAAGGTGCCAGATATGTGGGATCTGGAGTTCTCGGAGCATTTTGACGCATTTTAGAAATTTCTATCTTAATGGGTGCCAAAGTTACACAAGACCTCTTAATAATATCTTTAATCGCTATCTTGGTGACCCTAAGTCCAAAAATCAAAAAGGTGTCAGGTATGTGCGATCTGGCATTGTCGGAGCATTTTGACGCATTTTAGAAATTTCTATCTTAATGGGTGCCAAAGTTACACAAAACACCTTAATAATATTTTTAATCGCTATCTTGGTGACCCTAAGTCCAAAAATCAAAAAGGTGTCAGGTATGTGCGATCTGGCGTTCTCGGAGCTTTTTGACGCATTTTAGAAATTTCTATCTTAATGGGTGCCAAAGTTACACAAGACCTCTTAATAATATTTTTAATCGCTATCTTGGTGACCGTAAGTCCAAAAATCAAAAAGGTGCCAGATATGTGCGATCTGGCGTTCTCGGAGCATTTTGACGCATTTTAGAAATTTCTATCTTAATGGGTGCCAAAGTTACACGAGACCTCTTAATAATATTTTTAATCGCTATCTTGGTGACCCTAAGTCCAAAAATCAAAAAGGTGTCAGGTATGTGCGATCTGGCGTTCTCGGAGCATTTTGACGCATTTTAGAAATTTCTATCTTAATGGGTGCCAAAGTTACACAAGACCTCTTAATAATATTTTTAATCGCTATCTTGGTGACCGTAAGTCCAAAAATCAAAAAGGTGCCAGATATGTGCGATCTGGCGTTCTCGGAGCATTTTGACGCATTTTAGAAATTTCTATCTTAATGGGTGCCAAAGTTACACAAGACCTCTTAATAATATTTTTAATCGCTATCTTGGTGACCGTAAGTCAAATAATCAAAAAGGTGCCAGATATGTGGGATCTGGAGTTCTCGGAGCATTTTGACGCATTTTAGAAATTTCTATCTTAATGGGTGCCAAAGTTACACAAGACCTCTTAATAATATTTTTAATCGCTATCTTGGTGACCGTAAGTCAAAAAATCAAAAAGGTGCCAGATATGTGGGATCTGGCGTTCTCGGAGCATTTTGACGCATTTTAGAAATTTCTATCTTAATGGGTGCCAAAGTTACACAAGACCTCTTAATAATATCTTTAATCGCTATCTTGGTGACCCTAAGTCCAAAAATCAAAAAGGTGTCAGGTATGTGCGATCTGGCGTTCTCGGAGCATTTTGACGCATTTTAGAAATTTCTATCTTAATGGGTGCCAATGTTACACAAGACCTCTTAATAATATCTTTAATCGCTATCTTGGTGACCCTAAGTCCAAAAATCAAAAAGGTGTCAGGTATGTGCGATCTGGCATTGTCGGAGCATTTTGACGCATTTTAGAAATTTCTATCTTAATGGGTGCCAAAGTTACACAAAACACCTTAATAATATTTTTAATCGCTATCTTGGTGACCCTAAGTCCAAAAATCAAAAAGGTGTCAGGTATGTGCGATCTGGCGTTCTCGGAGCTTTTTGACGCATTTTAGAAATTTCTATCTTAATGGGTGCCAAAGTTACACAAGACCTCTTAATAATATTTTTAATCGCTATCTTGGTGACCGTAAGTCCAAAAATCAAAAAGGTGCCAGATATGTGCGATCTGGCGTTCTCGGAGCATTTTGACGCATTTTAGAAATTTCTATCTTAATGGGTGCCAAAGTTACACGAGACCTCTTAATAATATTTTTAATCGCTATCTTGGTGACCCTAAGTCCAAAAATCAAAAAGGTGTCAGGTATGTGCGATCTGGCGTTCTCGGAGCATTTTGACGCATTTTAGAAATTTCTATCTTAATGGGTGCCAAAGTTACACAAGACCTCTTAATAATATTTTTAATCGCTATCTTGGTGACCGTAAGTCAAAAAATCAAAAAGGTGCCAGATATGTGGGATCTGGAGTTCTCGGAGCATTTTGACGCATTTTAGAAATTTCTATCTTAATGGGTGCCAAAGTTACACAAGACCTCTTAATAATATCTTTAATCGCTATCTTGGTGACCCTAAGTCCAAAAATCAAAAAGGTGTCAGGTATGTGCGATATGGCATTGTCGGAGCATTTTGACGCATTTTAGAAATTTCTATCTTAATGGGTGCCAAAGTTACACAAAACACCTTAATAATATTTTTAATCGCTATCTTGGTGACCCTAAGTCCAAAAATCAAAAAGGTGTCAGGTATGTGCGATCTGGCGTTCTCGGAGCTTTTTGACGCATTTTAGAAATTTCTATCTTAATGGGTGCCAAAGTTACACAAGACCTCTTAATAATATTTTTAATCGCTATCTTGGTGACCGTAAGTCCAAAAATCAAAAAGGTGCCAGATATGTGCGATCTGGCGTTCTCGGAGCATTTTGACGCATTTTAGAAATTTCTATCTTAATGGGTGCCAAAGTTACACGAGACCTCTTAATAATATTTTTAATCGCTATCTTGGTGACCCTAAGTCCAAAAATCAAAAAGGTGTCAGGTATGTGCGATCTGGCGTTCTCGGAGCATTTTGACGCATTTTAGAAATTCCTATCTTAATGGGTGCCAAAGTTACACAAGACCTCTTAATAATATTTTTAATCGCTATCTTGGTGACCGTAAGTCAAAAAATCAAAAAGGTGCCAGATATGTGGGATCTGGAGTTCTCGGAGCATTTTGACGTATTTTAGAAATTTCTATCTTAATGGGTGCCAAAGTTACACAAGACCTCTTAATGATATTTTTAATCGCTATCTTGGTGACCGTAAGTCAAAAAATCAAAAAGGTGCCAGATATGTGGGATCTGGCGTTCTCGGAGCATTTTGACGCATTTTAGAAATTTCTATCTTAATGGGTGCCAATGTTACACAAGACCTCTTAATAATATCTTTAATCGCAATCTTGGTGACCCTAAGTCCAAAAATCAAAAAGGTGTCAGGTATGTGCGATCTGGCATTGTCGGAGCATTTTGACGCATTTTAGAAATTTCTATCTTAATGGGTGCCAAAGTTACACAAAACACCTTAATAATATTTTTAATCGCTATCTTGGTGACCCTAAGTCCAAAAATCAAAAAGGTGTCAGGTATGTGCGATCTGGCGTTCTCGGAGCTTTTTGACGCATTTTAGAAATTTCTATCTTAATGGGTGCCAAAGTTACACAAGACCTCTTAATAATATTTTTAATCGCTATCTTGGTGACCGTAAGTCCAAAAATCAAAAAGGTGCCAGATATGTGCGATCTGGCGTTCTCGGAGCATTTTGACGCATTTTAGAAATTTCTATCTTAATGGGTGCCAAAGTTACACAAGACCTCTTAATAATATTTTTAATCGCTATCTTGGTGACCGTAAGTCAAAAAATCAAAAAGGTGCCAGATATGTGGGATCTGGAGTTCTCGGAGCATTTTGACGCATTTTAGAAATTTCTATCTTAATGGGTGCCAAAGTTACACAAGACCTCTTAATAATATTTTTAATCGCTATCTTGGTGACCGTAAGTCAAAAAATCAAAAAGGTGCCAGATATGTGGGATCTGGAGTTCTCGGAGCATTTTGACGCATTTTAGAAATTTCTATCTTAATGGGTGCCAAAGTTACACAAGACCTCTTAATAATATCTTTAATCGCTATCTTGGTGACCCTAAGTCCAAAAATCAAAAAGGTGTCAGGTATGTGCGATATGGCATTGTCGGAGCATTTTGACGCATTTTAGAAATTTCTATCTTAATGGGTGCCAAAGTTACACAAAACACCTTAATAATATTTTTAATCGCTATCTTGGTGACCCTAAGTCCAAAAATCAAAAAGGTGTCAGGTATGTGCGATCTGGCGTTCTCGGAGCTTTTTGACGCATTTTAGAAATTTCTATCTTAATGGGTGCCAAAGTTACACAAGACCTCTTAATAATATTTTTAATCGCTATCTTGGTGACCGTAAGTCCAAAAATCAAAAAGGTGCCAGATATGTGCGATCTGGCGTTCTCGGAGCATTTTGACGCATTTTAGAAATTTCTATCTTAATGGGTGCCAAAGTTACACGAGACCTCTTAATAATATTTTTAATCGCTATCTTGGTGACCCTAAGTCCAAAAATCAAAAAGGTGTCAGGTATGTGCGATCTGGCGTTCTCGGAGCATTTTGACGCATTTTAGAAATTCCTATCTTAATGGGTGCCAAAGTTACACAAGACCTCTTAATAATATTTTTAATCGCTATCTTGGTGACCGTAAGTCAAAAAATCAAAAAGGTGCCAGATATGTGGGATCTGGAGTTCTCGGAGCATTTTGACGCATTTTAGAAATTTCTATCTTAATGGGTGCCAAAGTTACACAAGACCTCTTAATGATATTTTTAATCGCTATCTTGGTGACCGTAAGTCAAAAAATCAAAAAGGTGCCAGATATGTGGGATCTGGCGTTCTCGGAGCATTTTGACGCATTTTAGAAATTTCTATCTTAATGGTTGCCAATGTTACACAAGACCTCTTAATAATATCTTTAATCGCAATCTTGGTGACCCTAAGTCCAAAAATCAAAAAGGTGTCAGGTATGTGCGATCTGGCATTGTCGGAGCATTTTGACGCATTTTAGAAATTTCTATCTTAATGGGTGCCAAAGTTACACAAAACACCTTAATAATATTTTTAATCGCTATCTTGGTGACCCTAAGTCCAAAAATCAAAAAGGTGTCAGGTATGTGCGATCTGGCGTTCTCGGAGCTTTTTGACGCATTTTAGAAATTTCTATCTTAATGGGTGCCAAAGTTACACAAGACCTCTTAATAATATTTTTAATCGCTATCTTGGTGACCGTAAGTCCAAAAATCAAAAAGGTGCCAGATATGTGCGATCTGGCGTTCTCGGAGCATTTTGACGCATTTTAGAAATTTCTATCTTAATGGGTGCCAAAGTTACACAAGACCTCTTAATAATATTTTTAATCGCTATCTTGGTGACCGTAAGTCAAAAAATCAAAAAGGTGCCAGATATGTGGGATCTGGAGTTCTCGGAGCATTTTGACGCATTTTAGAAATTTCTATCTTAATGGGTGCCAAAGTTACACAAGACCTCTTAATAATATTTTTAATCGCTATCTTGGTGACCGTAAGTCAAAAAATCAAAAAGGTGCCAGATATGTGGGATCTGGCGTTCTCGGAGCATTTTGACGCATTTTAGAAATTTCTATCTTAATGGGTGCCAAAGTTACACAAGACCTCTTAATAATATCTTTAATCGCTATCTTGGTTACCCTAAGTCCAAAAATCAAAAAGGTGTCAGGTATATGCGATCTGGCGTTCTCGGAGCATTTTGACGCATTTTAGAAATTTCTATCTTAATGGGTGCCAAAGTTAGACAAGACCCCTTAATAATATTTTTAATCGCTATCTTGGTGACCCTAAGTCCAAAAATCAAAAAGGTGTCAGGTATGTGCGATCTGGCGTTCTCGGAGCATTTTGACGCATTTTAGAAATTTCTATCTTAATGGGTGCCAACGTTTCACAAGACCTCTTAATAATATTTTTAATCGCTATCTTGGTGACCGTAAGTCCAAAAATCAAAAAGGTGCCAGATATGTGCGATCTGGCGTTCTCGGAGCATTTTGACGCATTTTAGAAATTTCTATCTTAATGGGTGCCAAAGTTACACAAGACCTCTTAATAATATTTTTAATCGCTATCTTGGTGACCGTAAGTCAAAAAATCAAAAAGGTGCCAGATATGTGTGATAGGAGTTCTCGGAGCATTTTGACGCATTTTAGAAATTTCTATCTTAATGGGTGCCAAAGTTACACAAGACCTCTTAATAACATTTTTAGTCGCTACCTTGGTGAACGTAAGTCCAAAAATCAAAAAGGTGCCAGATATGTGCGATCTGGCGTTCTCGGAGCATTTTGAAGCATTTTAGAAATTTCTATCTTAATGGGTGCCAAAGTTACATAAGACCTCTTAATAATATTTTTAACCGCTATCTTGGTGACCGTAAGTCCAAAAATCATAAAGGTGCCAGATAGGTGCGATCTGGCGTTCTCGGAGCATTTTGACGCATTTTAGAAATTTCTATCTTAATGGGTGCCAAAGTTACACACGACCTCTTAATAATATTTTTAATCGCTATCTTGGTGACCCTAAGTCCAAAAATCAAAAAGGTGTCAGGTATGTGCGATCTGGTGTTCTCTGAGCATTTTGACGCATTTTAGAAATTTCTATCTTAATGGGTGCCAAAGTTACACAAGACCTCTTAATAATATTTTTAATCGCTATCTAGGTGACCGTAAGTCCAAAAATCAAAAAGGTGCCTGATATGTGCGATCCGGCGTTCTCGGAGCATTTTGACGCATTTTAGAAATTTCTATCTTAATGGGTGCCAAAGTTACACAAGATCTCTTAATAATATTTTTAATCGCTATCTAGGTGACCGTAAGTCCAAAAATCAAAAAGGTGCCTGATTGTGCGATCTGGCGTTCTCGGAGCATTTTGACGCATTTTAGAAATTTCTATCTTAATGGGTGCCAAAGTTACACAAGACCTCTTAATAATATTTTTAATCGCTATCTTGGTGACCGTAAGTCCAAAAATCAAAAAGGTGCCAGATATGTGCGATCTGGCGTTCTCGGAGCATTTTGACGCATTTTAGAAATTTCTATCTTAATGGGTGCCAAAGTTACACAAGACCTCTTAATAATATTTTTAATCGCTATCTTGGTGACCGTAAGTCAAAAAATCAAAAAGGTGCCAGATATGTGGGATCTGGCGTTCTCGGAGCATTTTGACGCATTTTAGAAATTTCTATCTTAATGGGTGCCAAAGTTACACAAGACCTCTTAATAATATCTTTAATCGCTATCTTGGTGACCCTAAGTCCAAAAATCAAAAAGGTGTCAGGTATGTGCGATCTGGCGTTGTCGGAGCATTTTGACGCATTTTAGAAATTTCTATCTTAATGTTTGCCAAAGTTACACAAGACCCCTTAATAATATTTTTAATCGCTATCTTGGTGACCGTAAGTCAAAAAATCAAAAAGGTGCCAGATATGTGGGATCTGGAGTTCTCGGAGCATTTTGACGCATTTTAGAAATTTCTATCTTAATGGGTGCCAAAGTTACACAAGACCTCTTAATAATATTTTTAATCGCTATCTTGGTGACCGTAAGTCCAAAAATCAAAAAGGTGCCAGATATGTGGGATCTGGCGTTCTCGGAGCATTTTGACGCATTTTAGAAATTTCTATCTTAATGGGTGCCAAAGTTACACAAGACCTCTTAATAATATCTTTAATCGCTATCTTGGTTACCCTAAGTCCAAAAATCAAAAAGGTGTCAGGTATGTGCGATCTGGCGTTCTCGGAGCATTTTGACGCATTTTAGAAATTTCTATCTTAATGGGTGCCAAAGTTACACAAGACCCCTTAATAATATTTTTAATCGCTATCTTGGTGACCCTAAGTCCAAAAATCAAAAAGGTGTCAGGTATGTGCGATCTGGCGTTCTCGCAGCATTTTGACGCATTTTAGAAATTTCTATCTTAATGGGTGCCAACGTTACACAAGACCTCTTAATAACATTTTTAATCGCTATCTTGGTGACCGTAAGTCCAAAAATCAAAAAGGTGCCAGATATGTGCGATCTGGCGTTCTCGGAGCATTTTGACGCATTTTAGAAATTTCTATCTTAATGGGTGCCAAAGTTACACAAGACCTCTTAATAATATTTTTAATCGCTATCTTGGTGACCGTAAGTCAAAAAATCAAAAAGGTGCCAGATATGTGGGATCTGGAGTTCTCGGAGCATTTTGACGCATTTTAGAAATTTCTATCTTAATGGGTGCCAAAGTTACACAAGACCTCTTAATAACATTTTTAGTCGCTACCTTGGTGAACGTAAGTCCAAAAATCAAAAAGGTGCCAGATATGTGCGATCTGGCGTTCTCGGAGCATTTTGACGCATTTTAGAAATTTCTATCTTAATGGGTGCCAAAGTTACATAAGACCTCTTAATAATATTTTTAATCGCTATCTTGGTGACCGTAAGTCCAAAAATCATAAAGGTGCCAGATAGGTGCGATCTGGCGTTCTCGGAGCATTTTGACGCATTTTAGAAATTTCTATCTTAATGGGTGCCAAAGTTACACAAGACCTCTTAATAATATTTTTAATCGCTATCTTGGTGACCCTAAGTCCAAAAATCAAAAAGGTGTCAGGTATGTGCGATCTGGCGTTCTCTGAGCATTTTGACGCATTTTAGAAATTTCTATCTTAATGGGTGCCAAAGTTACACAAGACCTCTTAATAATATTTTTAATCGCTATCTAGGTGACCGTAAGTCCAAAAATCAAAAAGGTGCCTGATATGTGCGATCCGGCGTTCTCGGAGCATTTTGACGCATTTTAGAAATTTCTATCTTAATGGGTGCCAAAGTTACACAAGACCCCTTAATAATATTTTTAATCGCTATCTTGGTGACCGTAAGTCCAAAAATCAAAAAGGTGCCAGATATGTGCGATCTGGCGTTCTCGGAGCATTTTGACGCATTTTAGAAATTTCTATCTTAATGGGTGCCAAAGTTACACAAGACCTCTTAATAATATTTTTAATCGCTATCTTGGTGACCGTAAGTCAAAAAATCAAAAAGGTGCCAGATATGTGGGATCTGGCGTTCTCGGAGCATTTTGACGCATTTTAGAAATTTCTATCTTAATGGGTGCCAAAGTTACACAAGACCTCTTAATAATATCTTTAATCGCTATCTTGGTGACCCTAAGTCCAAAAATCAAAAAGGTGTCAGGTATGTGCGATCTGGCGTTGTCGGAGCATTTTGACGCATTTTAGAAATTTCTATCTTAATGGGTGCCAAAGTTACACAAGACCCCTTAATAATATTTTTAATCGCTATCTTGGTGACCGTAAGTCAAAAAATCAAAAAGGTGCCAGATATGTGGGATCCGGAGTTCTCGGAGCATTTTGACGCATTTTAGAAATATCTATCTTAATGGGTGCCAAAGTTACACAAGACCTCTTAATAATATTTTTAATCGCTATCTTGGTGACCGTAAGTCCAAAAATCAAAAAGGTGCCAGATATGTGCGATCTTGCGTTCTCGGAGCATTTTGACGCATTTTAGAAATTTCTATCTTAATGGGTGCCAAAGTTACACAAGACCTCTTAATAATATTTTTAATCGCTATCTTGGTGACCGTAAGTCAAAAAATCAAAAAGGTGCCAGATATGTGGGATCTGGCGTTCTCGGAGCATTTTGACGCATTTTAGAAATTTCTATCTTAATGGGTGCCAAAGTTACACAAGACCTCTTAATAATATTTTTAATCGCTATCTTGGTGACCGTAAGTCAAAAAATCAAAAAGGTGCCAGATATGTGGGATCTGGCGTTCTCGGAGCATTTTGACGCATTTTAGAAATTTCTATCTTAATGGGTGCCAAAGTTACACAAGACCTCTTAATAATATCTTTAATCGCTATCTTGGTGACCCTAAGTCCAAAAATCAAAAAGGTGTCAGGTATGTGCGATCTGGCGTTCTCGGAGCATTTTGACGCATTTTAGAAATTTCTATCTTAATGGGTGCCAAAGTTACACAAGACCCCTTAATAATATTTTTAATCGCTATCTTGGTGACCCTAAGTCCAAAAATCAAAAAGGTGTCAGGTATGTGCGATCTGGCGTTCTCGGAGCATTTTGACGCATTTTAGAAATTTCTATCTTAATGGGTGCCAACGTTACACAAGACCTCTTAATAATATTTTTAATCGCTATCTTGGTGACCGTAAGTCCAAAAATCAAAAAGGTGCCAGATATGTGGGATCTGGAGTTCTCGGAGCATTTTGACGCATTTTAGAAATTTCTATCTTAATGGGTGCCAAAGTTACACAAGACCTCTTAATAATATTTTTAATCGCTATCTTGGTGACCGTAAGTCAAAAAATCAAAAAGGTGCCAGATATGTGGGATCTGGAGTTCTCGGAGCATTTTGACGCATTTTAGAAATTTCTATCTTAATGGGTGCCAAAGTTACACAAGACCTCTTAATAATATTTTTAATCGCTGTCTTGGTGACCGTAAGTCCAAAAATCAAAAAGGTGCCAGATATGTGCGATCTGGCGTTCTCGGAGCATTTTGACGCATTTTAGAAATTTCTATCTTAATGGGTGCCAAAGTTACACAAGACCTCTTAATAATATTTTTAATCGCTATCTTGGTGACCGTAAGTCAAAAAATCAAAAAGGTGCCAGATATGTGGGATCTGGCGTTCTCGGAGCATTTTGACGCATTTTAAAAATTTCTATCTTAATGGGTGCCAAAGTTACACAAGACCTCTTAATAATATCTTTAATCGCTATCTTGGTGACCCTAAGTCCAAAAATCAAAAAGGTGTCAGGTATGTGCGATCTGGCGTTGTCGGAGCATTTTGACGCATTTTAGAAATTTCTATCTTAATGGGTGCCAAAGTTACACAAGACCCCTTAATAATATTTTTAATCGCTATCTTGGTGACCGTAAGTCAAAAAATCAAAAAGGTGCCAGATATGTGGGATCTGGAGTTCTCGGAGCATTTTGACGCATTTTAGAAATTTCTATCTTAATGGGTGCCAAAGTTACACAAGACCTCTTAATAATATTTTTAATCGCTATCTTGGTGACCGTAAGTCCAAAAATCAAAAAGGTGCCAGATATGTGGGATCTGGCGTTCTCGGAGCATTTTGACGCATTTTAGAAATTTCTATCTTAATGGGTGCCAAAGTTACACAAGACCTCTTAATAATATCTTTAATCGCTATCTTGGTTACCCTAAGTCCAAAAATCAAAAAGGTGTCAGGTATGTGCGATCTGGCGTTCTCGGAGCATTTTGACGCATTTTAGAAATTTCTATCTTAATGGGTGCCAACGTAACACAAGACCTCTTAATAATATTTTTAATCGCTATCTTGGTGACCGTAAGTCCAAAAATCAAAAAGGTGCCAGATATGTGCGATCTGGCGTTCTCGGAGCATTTTGACGCATTTTAGAAATTTCTATCTTAATGGGTGCCAAAGTTACACAAGACCTCTTAATAATATTTTTAATCGCTATCTCGGTGACCGTAAGTCAAAAAATCAAAAAGGTGCCAGATATGTGGGATCTGGAGTTCTCGGAGCATTTTGACGCATTTTAGAAATTTCTATCTTAATGGGTGCCAAAGTTACACAAAACCTCTTAATAACATTTTTAGTCGCTACCTTGGTGAACGTAAGTCCAAAAATCAAAAAGGTGCCAGATATGTGCGATCTGGCGTTCTCGGAGCATTTTGACGCATTTTAGAAATTTCTATCTTAATGGGTGCCAAAGTTACATAAGACCTCTTAATAATATTTTTAATCGCTATCTTGGTGACCGTAAGTCCAAAAATCATAAAGGTGCCAGATAGGTGCGATCTGGCGTTCTCGGAGCATTTTGACGCATTTTAGAAATTTCTATCTTAATGGGTGCCAAAGTTACACAAGATCTCTTAATAATATTTTTAATCGCTATCTTGGTGACCGTAAGTCCAAAAATCATAAATGTGTCAGGTATGTGCGATCTGGCGTTCTCTGAGCATTTTGACGCATTTTAGAAATTTCTATCTTAATGGGTGCCAAAGTTACACAAGACCTCTTAATAATATTTTTAATCGCTATCTAGGTGACCGTAAGTCCAAAAATCAAAAAGGTGCCTGATATGTGCGATCCGGCGTTCTCGGAGCATTTTGACGCATTTTAGAAATTTCTATCTTAATGGGTGCCAAAGTTACACAAGATCTCTTAATAATATTTTTAATCGCTATCTAGGTGACCGTAAGTCCAAAAATCAAAAAGGTGCCTGATATGTGCTATCTGGCGTTCTCGGAGCATTTTGACGCATTTTAGAAATTTCTATCTTAATGGGTGCCAAAGTTACACAAGACCTCTTAATAATATTTTTAATCGCTATCTTGGTGACCGTAAGTCCAAAAATCAAAAAGGTGCCAGATATGTGCGATCTGGCGTTCTCGGAGCATTTTGACGCATTTTAGAAATTTCTATCTTAATGGGTGCCAAAGTTACACAAGACCTCTTAATAATATTTTTAATCGCTATCTTGGTGACCGTAAGTCAAAAAATCAAAAAGGTGCCAGATATGTGGGATCTGGAGTTCTCGGAGCATTTTGACGCATTTTAGAAATTTCTATCTTAATGGGTGCCAAAGTTACACAAGACCTCTTAATAACATTTTTAGTCGCTACCTTGGTGAACGTAAGTCCAAAAATCAAAAAGGTGCCAGATATGTGCGATCTGGCGTTCTCGAAGCATTTTGACGCATTTTAGAAATTTCTATCTTAATGGGTGCCAAAGTTACATAAGACCTCTTAATAATATTTTTAATCGCTATCTTGGTGACCGTAAGTCCAAAAATCATAAAGGTGCCAGATAGGTGCGATCTGGCGTTCTCGGAGCATTTTGACGCATTTTAGAAATTTCTATCTTAATGGGTGCCAAAGTTACACTAGACCCCTTAATAATATTTTTAATCGCTATCTTGGTGACCGTAAGTCAAAAAATCAAAAAGGTGCCAGATATGTGGGATCTGGAGTTCACGGAGCATTTTGACGCATTTTAGAAATTTCTATCTTAATGGGTGCCAAAGTTACACAAGACCTCTTAATAATATATTTAATCGCTATCTTGGTGACCGTAAGTCCAAAAATCAAAAAGGTGCCAGATATGTGCGATCTGGCGTTCTCGGAGCATTTTGACGCATTTTAGAAATTTCTATCTTAATGGGTGCCAAAGTTACACAAGACCTCTTAATAATATTTTTAATCGCTATCTCGGTGACCGTAAGTCAAAAAATCAAAAAGGTGCCAGATATGTGGGATCTGGAGTTCTCGGAGCATTTTGACGCATTTTAGAAATTTCTATCTTAATGGGTGCCAAAGTTACACAAGACCTCTTAATAATATTTTTAATCGCTATCTTGGTGACCCTAAGTCCAAAAATCAAAAAGGTGCCTGATATGTGCGATCCGGCGTTCTCGGAGCATTTTGACGCATTTTAGAAATTTCTATCTTAATGGGTGCCAAAGTTACACAAGATCTCTTAATAATATTTTTAATCGCTATCTTGGTGACCGTAAGTCCAAAAATCATAAAGGTGTCAGGTATGTGCGATCTGGCGTTCTCTGAGCATTTTGACGCATTTTAGAAATTTCTATCTTAATGGGTGCCAAAGTTACACAAGACCTCTTAATAATATTTTTAATCGCTATCTAGGTGACCGTAAGTCCAAAAATCAAAAAGGTGCCTGATATGTGCGATCCGGCGTTCTCGGAGCATTTTGACGCATTTTAGAAATTTCTATCTTAATGGGTGCCAAAGTTACACAAGATCTCTTAATAATATTTTTAATCGCTATCTAGGTGACCGTAAGTCCAAAAATCAAAAAGGTGCCTGATATGTGCTATCTGGCGTTCTCGGAGCATTTTGACGCATTTTAGAAATTTCTATCTTAATGGGTGCCAAAGTTACACAAGACCTCTTAATAATATTTTTAATCGCTATCTTGGTGACCGTAAGTCCAAAAATCAAAAAGGTGCCAGAAATGTGCGATCTGGCGTTCTCGGAGCATTTTGACGCATTTTAGAAATTTCTATCTTAATGGGTGCCAAAGTTACAAAAGACCTCTTAATAATATTTTTAATCGCTATCTTGGTGACCGTAAGTCAAAAAATCAAAAAGGTGTCAGGTATGTGCGATCTGGCGTTCTCGGAGCATTTTGACGCATTTTAGAAATTTCTATCTTAATGGGTGCCAAAGTTACACAAGACCCCTTAATAATATTTTTAATCGCTATCTTGGTGACCCTAAGTCCAAAAATCAAAAAGGTGTCAGGTATGTGCGATCTGGCGTTCTCGGAGCATTTTGACGCATTTTAGAAATTTCTATCTTAATGGGTGCCAACGTTACACAAGACCTCTTAATAATATTTTTAATCGCTATCTTGGTGACCGTAAGTCCAAAAATCAAAAAGGTGCCAGATATGTGCGATCTGGCGTTCTCGGAGCATTTTGACGCATTTTAGAAATTTCTATCTTAATGGGTGCCAAAGTTACACAAGACCTCTTAATAATATTTTTAATCGCTATCTTGGTGACCGTAAGTCAAAAAATCAAAAAGGTGCCAGATATGTGGGATCTGGAGTTCTCGGAGCATTTTGACGCATTTTAGAAATTTCTATCTTAATGGGTGCCAAAGTTACACAAGACCTCTTAATAACATTTTTAGTCGCTACCTTGGTGAACGTAAGTCCAAAAATCAAAAAGGTGCCAGATATGTGCGATCTGGCGTTCTCGGAGCATTTTGACGCATTTTAGAAATTTCTATCTTAATGGGTGCCAAAGTTACATAAGACCTCTTAATAATATTTTTAATCGCTATCTTGGTGACCGTAAGTCCAAAAATCATAAAGGTGCCAGATAGGTGCGATCTGGCGTTCTCGGAGCATTTTGACGCATTTTAGAAATTTCTATCTTAATGGATGCCAAAGTTACACTAGACCCCTTAATAATATTTTTAATCGCTATCTTGGTGACCGTAAGTCAAAAAATCAAAAAGGTGCCAGATATGTGGGATCTGGAGTTCACGGAGCATTTTGACGCATTTTAGAAATTTCTATCTTAATGGGTGCCAAAGTTACACAAGACCTCTTAATAATATTTTTAATCGCTATCTTGGTGACCGTAAGTCCAAAAATCAAAAAGGTGCCAGATATTTGCGATCTGGCGTTCTCGGAGCATTTTGACGCATTTTAGAAATTTCTATCTTAATGGGTGCCATAGTTACACAAGACCTCTTAATAATATTTTTAATCGCTATCTTGGTGACCGTAAGTCAAAAAATCAAAAAGGTGCCAGATATGTGGGATCTGGAGTTCTCGGAGCATTTTGACGCATTTTAGAAATTTCTATCTTAATGGGTGCCAAAGTTACACAAGACCTCTTAATAATATTCTTAATCGCTATCTTGTTGACCGTAAGTCAAAAAATCAAAAAGGTGCCAGATATGTGGGATCTGGCGTTCTCGGAGCATTTTGACGCATTTTAGAAATTTCTATCTTAATGGGTGCCAAAGTTACACAAGACCTCTTAATAATATCTTTAATCGCTATCTTGGTGACCCTAAGTCCAAAAATCAAAAAGGTGTCAGGTATGTGCGATCTGGCGTTCTCGGAGCATTTTGACGCATTTTAGAAATTTCTATCTTAATGGGTGCCAAAGTTACACAAGACCCCTTAATAATATTTTTAATCGCTATCTTGGTGACCCTAAGTCCAAAAATCAAAAAGGTGTCAGGTATGTGCGATCTGGCGTTCTCGGGGCATTTTGACGCATTTTAGAAATTTCTATCTTAATGGGTGCCAACGTTACACAAGACCTCTTAATAATATTTTTAATCGCTATCTTGGTGACCGTAAGTCCAAAAATCAAAAAGGTGCCAGATATGTGCGATCTGGCGTTCTCGGAGCATTTTGACGCATTTTAGAAATTTCTATCTTAATGGGTGCCAAAGTTACACAAGACCTCTTAATAACATTTTTAGTCGCTACCTTGGTGAACGTAAGTCCAAAAATGAAAAGGTGCCAGATATGTGCGATCTGGCGTTCTCGGAGCATTTTGACGCATTTTAGAAATTTCTATCTTAATGGGTGCCAAAGTTACATAAGACCTCTTAATAATATTTTTAATCGCTATCTTGGTGACCGTAAGTCCAAAAATCATAAAGGTGCCAGATAGGTGCGATCTGGCGTTCTCGGAGCATTTTGACGCACTTTAGAAATTTCTATCTTAATGGGTGCCAAAGTTACACAAAACCTCTTAATAATATTTTTAATCGCTATCTAGGTGACCGTAAGTCCAAAAATCAAAAAGGTGCCTGATATGTGCGATCTGGCGTTCTCGGAGCATTTTGTCGCATTTTAGAAATTTCTATCTTAATGGGTGCCATAGTTACACAAGACCTCTTAATAATATTTTTAATCGCTATCTTGGTGACCGTAAGTCAAAAGATCAAAAAGGTGCCAGATATGTGGGATCTGGCGTTCTCGGAGCATTTTCACGCATTTTAGAAATTTCTATCTTAATGGGTGCCAAAGTTACACAAGACCTCTTAATAATATCTTTAATCGCTATCTTGGTGACCCTAAGTCCAAAAATCAAAAAGGTGCCAGATATGTGCGATCTGGCGTTCTCGGAGCATTTTGACGCATTTTAGAAATTTCTATCTTAATGGGTGCCAAAGTTACACAAGACCTCTTAATAATATTTTTAATCGCTATCTCGGTGACCGTAAGTCCAAAAATCAAAAAGGTGCCAGATATGTGCGATCTGGCGTTCTCGGAGCATTTTGACGCATTTTAGAAATTTCTATCTTAATGGGTGCCAAAGTTACATAAGACCTCTTAATAATATTTTTAATCGCTATCTTGGTGACCGTAAGTCCAAAAATCATAAAGGTGCCAGATAGGTGCGATCTGGCGTTCTCGGAGCATTTTGACGCATTTTAGAAATTTCTATCTTAATGGGTGCCAAAGTTACACAAGACCTCTTAATAATATTTTTAATCGCTATCTTGTTGACCCTAAGTCCAAAAATCAAAAAGGTGCCTGATATGTGCGATCCGGCGTTCTCGGAGCATTTTGACGCATTTTAGAAATTTCTATCTTAATGGGTGCCAAAGTTACACAAGATCTCTTAATAATATTTTTAATCGCTATCTTGGTGACCGTAAGTCCAAAAATCATAAAGGTGTCAGGTATGTGCGATCTGGCGTTCTCTGAGCATTTTGACGCATTTTAGAAATTTCTATCTTAATGGGTGCCAAAGTTACACAAGACCTCTTAATAATATTTTTAATCGCTATCTAGGTAACCGTAAGTCCAAAAATCAAAAAGGTGCCTGATATGTGCGATCCGGCGTTCTCGGAGCATTTTGACGCATTTTAGAAATTTCTATCTTAATGGGTGCCAAAGTTACACAAGATCTCTTAATAATATTTTTAATCGCTATCTAGGTGACCGTAAGTCCAAAAATCAAAAAGGTGCCTGATATGTGCTATCTGGCGTTCTCGGAGCATTTTGACGCATTTTAGAAATTTCTATCTTAATGGGTGCCAAAGTTACACAAGACCTCTTAATAATATTTTTAATCGCTATCTTGTTGACCGTATGTCCAAAAATCAAAAAGGTGCCAGAAATGTGCGATCTGGCGTTCTCGGAGCATTTTGACGCATTTTAGAAATTTCTATCTTAATGGGTGCCAAAGTTACAAAAGACCTCTTAATAATATTTTTAATCGCTATCTTGGTGACCGTAAGTCAAAAAATCAAAAAGGTGTCAGGTATGTGCGATCTGGCGTTCTCGGAGCATTTTGACGCATTTTAGAAATTTCTATCTTAATGGGTGCCAAAGTTACACAAGACCCCTTAATAATATTTTTAATCGCTATCTTGGTGACCCTAAGTCCAAAAATCAAAAAGGTGTCAGGTATGTGCGATCTGGCGTTCTCGGAGCATTTTGACGCATTTTAGAAATTTCTATCTTAATGGGTGCCAACGTTACACAAGACCTCTTAATAATATTTTTAATCGCTATCTTGGTGACCGTAAGTCCAAAAATCAAAAAGGTGCCAGATATGTGCGATCTGGCGTTCTCGGAGCATTTTGACGCATTTTAGAAATTTCTATCTTAATGGGTGCCAAAGTTACACAAGACCTCTTAATAATATTTTTAATCGCTATCTTGGTGACCGTAAGTCAAAAAATCAAAAAGGTGCCAGATATGTGGGATCTGGAGTTCTCGGAGCATTTTGACGCATTTTAGAAATTTCTATCTTAATGGGTGCCAAAGTTACACAAGACCTCTTAATAACATTTTTAGTCGCTACCTTGGTGAACGTAAGTCCAAAAATCAAAAAGGTGCCAGATATGTGCGATCTGGCGTTCTCGGAGCATTTTGACGCATTTTAGAAATTTCTATCTTAATGGGTGCCAAAGTTACATAAGACCTCTTAATAATATTTTTAATCGCTATCTTGGTGACCGTAAGTCCAAAAATCATAAAGGTGCCAGATAGGTGCGATCTGGCGTTCTCGGAGCATTTTGACGCATTTTAGAAATTTCTATCTTAATGGGTGCCAAAGTTACACTAGACCCCTTAATAATATTTTTAATCGCTATCTTGGTGACCGTAAGTCAAAAAATCAAAAAGGTGCCAGATATGTGGGATCTGGAGTTCACGGAGCATTTTGACGCATTTTAGAAATTTCTATCTTAATGGGTGCCAAAGTTACACAAGACCTCTTAATAATATTTTTAATCGCTATCTTGGTGACCGTAAGTCCAAAAATCAAAAAGGTGCCAGATATGTGCGATCTGGCGTTCTCGGAGCATTTTGACGCATTTTAGAAATTTCTATCTTAATGGGTGCCAAAGTTACACAAGACCTCTTAATAATATTTTTAATCGCTATCTCGGTGACCGTAAGTCAAAAAATCAAAAAGGTGCCAGATATGTGGGATCTGGAGTTCTCGGAGCATTTTGACGCATTTTAGAAATTTCTATCTTAATGGGTGCCAAAGTTACACAAAACCTCTTAATAACATTTTTAGTCGCTACCTTGGTGAACGTAAGTCCAAAAATCAAAAAGGTGCCAGATATGTGCGATCTGGCGTTCTCGGAGCATTTTGACGCATTTTAGAAATTTCTATCTTAATGGGTGCCAAAGTTACATACGACCTCTTAATAATATTTTTAATCGCTATCTTGGTGACCGTAAGTCCAAAAATCAAAAAGGTGCCTGATATGTGCGATCCGGCGTTCTCGGAGCATTTTGACGCATTTTAGAAATTTCTATCTTAATGGGTGCCAAAGTTACACAAGATCTCTTAATAATATTTTTAATCGCTATCTTGGTGACCGTAAGTCCAAAAATCATAAAGGTGTCAGGTATGTGCGATCTGGCGTTCTCTGAGCATTTTGACGCATTTTAGAAATTTCTATCTTAATGGGTGCCAAAGTTACACAAGACCTCTTAATAATATTTTTAATCGCTATCTAGGTGACCGTAAGTCCAAAAATCAAAAAGGTGCCTGATATGTGCGATCCGGCGTTCTCGGAGCATTTTGACGCATTTTAGAAATTTCTATCTTAATGGGTGCCAAAGTTACACAAGATCTCTTAATAATATTTTTAATCGCTATCTAGGTGACCGTAAGTCCAAAAATCAAAAAGGTGCCTGATATGTGCTATCTGGCGTTCTCGGAGCATTTTGACGCATTTTAGAAATTTCTATCTTAATGGGTGCCAAAGTTACACAAGACCTCTTAATAATATTTTTAATCGCTATCTTGGTGACCGTAAGTCCAAAAATCAAAAAGGTGCCAGAAATGTGCGATCTGGCGTTCTCGGAGCATTTTGACGCATTTTAGAAATTTCTATCTTAATGGGTGCCAAAGTTACAAAAGACCTCTTAATAATATTTTTAATCGCTATCTTGGTGACCGTAAGTCAAAAAATCAAAAAGGTGTCAGGTATGTGCGATCTGGCGTTCTCGGAGCATTTTGACGCATTTTAGAAATTTCTATCTTAATGGGTGCCAAAGTTACACAAGACCCCTTAATAATATTTTTAATCGCTATCTTGGTGACCCTAAGTCCAAAAATCAAAAAGGTGTCAGGTATGTGCGATCTGGCGTTCTCGGAGCATTTTGACGCATTTTAGAAATTTCTATCTTAATGGGTGCCAACGTTACACAAGACCTCTTAATAATATTTTTAATCGCTATCTTGGTGACCGTAAGTCCAAAAATCAAAAAGGTGCCAGATATGTGCGATCTGGCGTTCTCGGAGCATTTTGACGCATTTTAGAAATTTCTATCTTAATGGGTGCCAAAGTTACACAAGACCTCTTAATAATATTTTTAATCGCTATCTTGGTGACCGTAAGTCAAAAAATCAAAAAGGTGCCAGATATGTGGGATCTGGAGTTCTCGGAGCATTTTGACGCATTTTAGAAATTTCTATCTTAATGGGTGCCAAAGTTACACAAGACCTCTTAATAACATTTTTAGTCGCTACCTTGGTGAACGTAAGTCCAAAAATCAAAAAGGTGCCAGATATGTGCGATCTGGCGTTCTCGGAGCATTTTGACGCATTTTAGAAATTTCTATCTTAATGGGTGCCAAAGTTACATAAGACCTCTTAATAATATTTTTAATCGCTATCTTGGTGACCGTAAGTCCAAAAATCATAAAGGTGCCAGATAGGTGCGATCTGGCGTTCTCGGAGCATTTTGACGCATTTTAGAAATTTCTATCTTAATGGGTGCCAAAGTTACACTAGACCCCTTAATAATATTTTTAATCGCTATCTTGGTGACCGTAAGTCAAAAAATCAAAAAGGTGCCAGATATGTGGGATCTGGAGTTCACGGAGCATTTTGACGCATTTTAGAAATTTCTATCTTAATGGGTGCCAAAGTTACACAAGACCTCTTAATAATATTTTTAATCGCTATCTTGGTGACCGTAAGTCCAAAAATCAAAAAGGTGCCAGATATTTGCGATCTGGCGTTCTCGGAGCATTTTGACGCATTTTAGAAATTTCTATCTTAATGGGTGCCATAGTTACACAAGACCTCTTAATAATATTTTTAATCGCTATCTTGGTGACCGTAAGTCAAAAAATCAAAAAGGTGCCAGATATGTGGGATCTGGAGTTCTCGGAGCATTTTGACGCATTTTAGAAATTTCTATCTTAATGGGTGCCAAAGTTACACAAGACCTCTTAATAATATTCTTAATCGCTATCTTGTTGACCGTAAGTCAAAAAATCAAAAAGGTGCCAGATATGTGGGATCTGGCGTTCTCGGAGCATTTTGACGCATTTTAGAAATTTCTATCTTAATGGGTGCCAAAGTTACACAAGACCTCTTAATAATATCTTTAATCGCTATCTTGGTGACCCTAAGTCCAAAAATCAAAAAGGTGTCAGGTATGTGCGATCTGGCGTTCTCGGAGCATTTTGACGCATTTTAGAAATTTCTATCTTAATGGGTGCCAAAGTTACACAAGACCCCTTAATAATATTTTTAATCGCTATCTTGGTGACCCTAAGTCCAAAAATCAAAAAGGTGTCAGGTATGTGCGATCTGGCGTTCTCGGGGCATTTTGACGCATTTTAGAAATTTCTATCTTAATGGGTGCCAACGTTACACAAGACCTCTTAATAATATTTTTAATCGCTATCTTGGTGACCGTAAGTCCAAAAATCAAAAAGGTGCCAGATATGTGCGATCTGGCGTTCTCGGAGCATTTTGACGCATTTTAGAAATTTCTATCTTAATGGGTGCCAAAGTTACACAAGACCTCTTAATAACATTTTTAGTCGCTACCTTGGTGAACGTAAGTCCAAAAATGAAAAGGTGCCAGATATGTGCGATCTGGCGTTCTCGGAGCATTTTGACGCATTTTAGAAATTTCTATCTTAATGGGTGCCAAAGTTACATAAGACCTCTTAATAATATTTTTAATCGCTATCTTGGTGACCGTAAGTCCAAAAATCATAAAGGTGCCAGATAGGTGCGATCTGGCGTTCTCGGAGCATTTTGACGCACTTTAGAAATTTCTATCTTAATGGGTGCCAAAGTTACACAAGACCTCTTAATAATATTTTTAATCGCTATCTAGGTGACCGTAAGTCCAAAAATCAAAAAGGTGCCTGATATGTGCGATCTGGCGTTCTCGGAGAATTTTGACGCATTTTAGAAATTTCTATCTTAATGGGTGCCAAAGTTACACAAGACCTCTTAATAATATTTTTAATCGCTATCTTGGTGACCGTAAGTCCAAAAATCAAAAAGGTGCCAGATATGTGGGATCTGGAGTTCTCGGAGCATTTTGACGCATTTTAGAAATTTCTATCTTAATGGGTGCCAAAGTTACACAAGACCTCTTAATAACATTTTTAGTCGCTACCTTGGTGAACGTAAGTCCAAAAATCAAAAAGGTGCCAGATATGTGCGATCTGGCGTTCTCGGAGCATTTTGACGCATTTTAGAAATTTCTATCTTAATGGGTGCCAAAGTTACATAAGACCTCTTAATAATATTTTTAATCGCTATCTTGGTGACCGTAAGTCCAAAAATCATAAAGGTGCCAGATAGGTGCGATCTGGCGTTCTCGGAGCATTTTGACGCATTTTAGAAATTTCTATCTTAATGGGTGCCAAAGTTACATAAGACCTCTTAATAATATTTTTAATCGCTATCTTGGTGACCGTAAGTCCAAAAATCATAAAGGTGCCAGATAGGTGCGATCTGGCGTTCTCGGAGCATTTTGACGCATTTTAGAAATTTCTATCTTAATGGGTGCCAAAGTTACACTAGACCCCTTAATAATATTTTTAATCGCTATCTTGGTGACCGTAAGTCAAAAAATCAAAAAGGTGCCAGATATGTGGGATCTGGAGTTCACGGAGCATTTTGACGCATTTTAGAAATTTCTATCTTAATGGGTGCCAAAGTTACACAAGACCTCTTAATAATATTTTTAATCGCTATCTTGGTGACCGTAAGTCCAAAAATCAAAAAGGTGCCAGATATTTGCGATCTGGCGTTCTCGGAGCATTTTGACGCATTTTAGAAATTTCTATCTTAATGGGTGCCATAGTTACACAAGACCTCTTAATAATATTTTTAATCGCTATCTTGGTGACCGTAAGTCAAAAAATCAAAAAGGTGCCAGATATGTGGGATCTGGAGTTCTCGGAGCATTTTGACGCATTTTAGAAATTTCTATCTTAATGGGTGCCAAAGTTACACAAGACCTCTTAATAATATTCTTAATCGCTATCTTGTTGACCGTAAGTCAAAAAATCAAAAAGGTGCCAGATATGTGGGATCTGGCGTTCTCGGAGCATTTTGACGCATTTTAGAAATTTCTATCTTAATGGGTGCCAAAGTTACACAAGACCTCTTAATAATATCTTTAATCGCTATCTTGGTGACCCTAAGTCCAAAAATCAAAAAGGTGTCAGGTATGTGCGATCTGGCGTTCTCGGAGCATTTTGACGCATTTTAGAAATTTCTATCTTAATGGGTGCCAAAGTTACACAAGACCCCTTAATAATATTTTTAATCGCTATCTTGGTGACCCTAAGTCCAAAAATCAAAAAGGTGTCAGGTATGTGCGATCTGGCGTTCTCGGGGCATTTTGACGCATTTTAGAAATTTCTATCTTAATGGGTGCCAACGTTACACAAGACCTCTTAATAATATTTTTAATCGCTATCTTGGTGACCGTAAGTCCAAAAATCAAAAAGGTGCCAGATATGTGCGATCTGGCGTTCTCGGAGCATTTTGACGCATTTTAGAAATTTCTATCTTAATGGGTGCCAAAGTTACACAAGACCTCTTAATAACATTTTTAGTCGCTACCTTGGTGAACGTAAGTCCAAAAATGAAAAGGTGCCAGATATGTGCGATCTGGCGTTCTCGGAGCATTTTGACGCATTTTAGAAATTTCTATCTTAATGGGTGCCAAAGTTACATAAGACCTCTTAATAATATTTTTAATCGCTATCTTGGTGACCGTAAGTCCAAAAATCATAAAGGTGCCAGATAGGTGCGATCTGGCGTTCTCGGAGCATTTTGACGCACTTTAGAAATTTCTAACTTAATGGGTGCCAAAGTTACACAAGACCTCTTAATAATATTTTTAATCGCTATCTAGGTGACCGTAAGTCCAAAAATCAAAAAGGTGCCTGATATGTGCGATCTGGCGTTCTCGGAGCATTTTGTCGCATTTTAGAAATTTCTATCTTAATGGGTGCCATAGTTACACAAGACCTCTTAATAATATTTTTAATCGCTATCTTGGTGACCGTAAGTCAAAAGATCAAAAAGGTGCCAGATATGTGGGATCTGGCGTTCTCGGAGCATTTTGACGCATTTTAGAAATTTCTATCTTAATGGGTGCCAAAGTTACACAAGACCTCTTAATAATATCTTTAATCGCTATCTTGGTGACCCTAAGTCCAAAAATCAAAAAGGTGTCAGGTATGTGCGATCTGGCGTTCTCGGAGAATTTTGACGCATTTTAGAAATTTCTATCTTAATGGGTGCCAAAGTTACACAAGACCTCTTAATAATATTTTTAATCGCTATCTTGGTGACCGTAAGTCCAAAAATCAAAAAGGTGCCAGATATGTGGGATCTGGAGTTCTCGGAGCATTTTGACGCATTTTAGAAATTTCTATCTTAATGGGTGCCAAAGTTACACAAGACCTCTTAATAACATTTTTAATCGCTATCTTGGTGACCGTAAGTCCAAAAATCAAAAAGGTGCCAGATATGTGGGATCTGGAGTTCTCGAGGCATTTTGACGCATTTTAGAAATTTCTATCTTAATGGGTGCCAAAGTTACACAAGACCTCTTAATAATATTTTTAATCGCTATCTTGGTGACCGTAAGTCCAAAAATCAAAAAGGTGCCAGATATGTGGGATCTGGCGTTCTCGGAGAATTTTGACGCATTTTAGAAATTTCTATCTTAATGGGTGCCAAAGTTACACAAGACCTCTTAATAATATTTTTAATCGCTATCTTGGTGACCGTAAGTCCAAAAATCAAAAAGGTGCCAGATATGTGGGATCTGGAGTTCTCGGAGCATTTTGACGCATTTTAGAAATTTCTATCTTAATGGGTGCCAAAGTTACACAAGACCTCTTAATAACATTTTTAGTCGCTACCTTGGTGAACGTAAGTCCAAAAATCAAAAAGGTGCCAGATATGTGCGATCTGGCGTTCTCGGAGCATTTTGACGCATTTTAGAAATTTCTATCTTAATGGGTGCCAAAGTTACATAAGACCTCTTAATAATATTTTTAATCGCTATCTTGGTGACCGTAAGTCCAAAAATCATAAAGGTGCCAGATAGGTGCGATCTGGCGTTCTCGGAGCATTTTGACGCATTTTAGAAATTTCTATCTTAATGGGTGCCAAAGTTACATAAGACCTCTTAATAATATTTTTAATCGCTATCTTGGTGACCGTAAGTCCAAAAATCATAAAGGTGCCAGATAGGTGCGATCTGGCGTTCTCGGAGCATTTTGACGCATTTTAGAAATTTCTATCTTAATGGGTGCCAAAGTTACACTAGACCCCTTAATAATATTTTTAATCGCTATCTTGGTGACCGTAAGTCAAAAAATCAAAAAGGTGCCAGATATGTGGGATCTGGAGTTCACGGAGCATTTTGACGCATTTTAGAAATTTCTATCTTAATGGGTGCCAAAGTTACACAAGACCTCTTAATAATATTTTTAATCGCTATCTTGGTGACCGTAAGTCCAAAAATCAAAAAGGTGCCAGATATTTGCGATCTGGCGTTCTCGGAGCATTTTGACGCATTTTAGAAATTTCTATCTTAATGGGTGCCATAGTTACACAAGACCTCTTAATAATATTTTTAATCGCTATCTTGGTGACCGTAAGTCAAAAAATCAAAAAGGTGCCAGATATGTGGGATCTGGAGTTCTCGGAGCATTTTGACGCATTTTAGAAATTTCTATCTTAATGGGTGCCAAAGTTACACAAGACCTCTTAATAATATTCTTAATCGCTATCTTGTTGACCGTAAGTCAAAAAATCAAAAAGGTGCCAGATATGTGGGATCTGGCGTTCTCGGAGCATTTTGACGCATTTTAGAAATTTCTATCTTAATGGGTGCCAAAGTTACACAAGACCTCTTAATAATATCTTTAATCGCTATCTTGGTGACCCTAAGTCCAAAAATCAAAAAGGTGTCAGGTATGTGCGATCTGGCGTTCTCGGAGCATTTTGACGCATTTTAGAAATTTCTATCTTAATGGGTGCCAAAGTTACACAAGACCCCTTAATAATATTTTTAATCGCTATCTTGGTGACCCTAAGTCCAAAAATCAAAAAGGTGTCAGGTATGTGCGATCTGGCGTTCTCGGGGCATTTTGACGCATTTTAGAAATTTCTATCTTAATGGGAGCCAACGTTACACAAGACCTCTTAATAATATTTTTAATCGCTATCTTGGTGACCGTAAGTCCAAAAATCAAAAAGGTGCCAGATATGTGCGATCTGGCGTTCTCGGAGCATTTTGACGCATTTTAGAAATTTCTATCTTAATGGGTGCCAAAGTTACACAAGACCTCTTAATAACATTTTTAGTCGCTACCTTGGTGAACGTAAGTCCAAAAATGAAAAGGTGCCAGATATGTGCGATCTGGCGTTCTCGGAGCATTTTGACGCATTTTAGAAATTTCTATCTTAATGGGTGCCAAAGTTACATAAGACCTCTTAATAATATTTTTAATCGCTATCTTGGTGACCGTAAGTCCAAAAATCATAAAGGTGCCAGATAGGTGCGATCTGGCGTTCTCGGAGCATTTTGACGCACTTTAGAAATTTCTATCTTAATGGGTGCCAAAGTTACACAAGACCTCTTAATAATATTTTTAATCGCTATCTAGGTGACCGTAAGTCCAAAAATCAAAAAGGTGCCTGATATGTGCGATCTGGCGTTCTCGGAGCATTTTGTCGCATTTTAGAAATTTCTATCTTAATGGGTGCCATAGTTACACAAGACCTCTTAATAATATTTTTAATCGCTATCTTGGTGACCGTAAGTCAAAAGATCAAAAAGGTGCCAGATATGTGGGATCTGGCGTTCTCGGAGCATTTTGACGCATTTTAGAAATTTCTATCTTAATGGGTGCCAAAGTTACACAAGACCTCTTAATAATATCTTTAATCGCTATCTTGGTGACCCTAAGTCCAAAAATCAAAAAGGTGTCAGGTATGTGCGATCTGGCGTTCTCGGAGAATTTTGACGCATTTTAGAAATTTCTATCTTAATGGGTGCCAAAGTTACACAAGACCTCTTAATAATATTTTTAATCGCTATCTTGGTGACCGTAAGTCCAAAAATCAAAAAGGTGCCAGATATGTGGGATCTGGAGTTCTCGGAGCATTTTGACGCATTTTAGAAATTTCTATCTTAATGGGTGCCAAAGTTACACAAGACCTCTTAATAACATTTTTAGTCGCTACCTTGGTGAACGTAAGTCCAAAAATCAAAAAGGTGCCAGATATGTGCGATCTGGCGTTCTCGGAGCATTTTGACGCATTTTAGAAATTTCTATCTTAATGGGTGCCAAAGTTACATAAGACCTCTTAATAATATTTTTAATCGCTATCTTGGTGACCGTAAGTCCAAAAATCATAAAGGTGCCAGATAGGTGCGATCTGGCGTTCTCGGAGCATTTTGACGCATTTTAGAAATTTCTATCTTAATGGGTGCCAAAGTTACACTAGACCCCTTAATAATATTTTTAATCGCTATCTTGGTGACCGTAAGTCAAAAAATCAAAAAGGTGCCAGATATGTGGGATCTGGAGTTCACGGAGCATTTTGACGCATTTTAGAAATTTCTATCTTAATGGGTGCCAAAGTTACACAAGACCTCTTAATAACATTTTTAGTCGCTACCTTGGTGAACGTAAGTCCAAAAATCAAAAAGGTGCCAGATATGTGCGATCTGGCGTTCTCGGAGCATTTTGACGCATTTTAGAAATTTCTATCTTAATGGGTGCCAAAGTTACATAAGACCTCTTAATAATATTTTTAATCGCTATCTTGGTGACCCTAAGTCCAAAAATCAAAAAGGTGCCAGAAATGTGCGATCTGGCGTTCTCGGAGCATTTTGACGCATTTTAGAAATTTCTATCTTAATGGGTGCCAAAGTTACAAAAGACCTCTTAATAATATTTTTAATCGCTATCTTGGTGACCGTAAGTCAAAAAATCAAAAAGGTGTCAGGTATGTGCGATCTGGCGTTCTCGGAGCATTTTGACGCATTTTAGAAATTTCTATCTTAATGGGTGCCAAAGTTACACAAGACCCCTTAATAATATTTTTAATCGCTATCTTGGTGACCCTAAGTCCAAAAATCAAAAAGGTGTCAGGTATGTGCGATCTGGCGTTCTCGGAGCATTTTGACGCATTTTAGAAATTTCTATCTTAATGGGTGCCAACGTTACACAAGACCTCTTAATAATATTTTTAATCGCTATCTTGGTGACCGTAAGTCCAAAAATCAAAAAGGTGCCAGATATGTGCGATCTGGCGTTCTCGGAGCATTTTGACGCATTTTAGAAATTTCTATCTTAATGGGTGCCAAAGTTACACAAGACCTCTTAATAATATTTTTAATCGCTATCTTGGTGACCGTAAGTCAAAAAATCAAAAAGGTGCCAGATATGTGGGATCTGGAGTTCTCGGAGCATTTTGACGCATTTTAGAAATTTCTATCTTAATGGGTGCCAAAGTTACACAAGACCTCTTAATAACATTTTTAGTCGCTACCTTGGTGAACGTAAGTCCAAAAATCAAAAAGGTGCCAGATATGTGCGATCTGGCGTTCTCGGAGCATTTTGAAGCATTTTAGAAATTTCTATCTTAATGGGTGCCAAAGTTACATAAGACCTCTTAATAATATTTTTAATCGCTATCTTGGTGACCGTAAGTCCAAAAATCATAAAGGTGCCAGATAGGTGCGATCTGGCGTTCTCGGAGCATTTTGACGCATTTTAGAAATTTCTATCTTAATGGGTGCCAAAGTTACACTAGACCTCTTAATAATATTTTTAATCGCTATCTTGGTGACCGTAAGACAAAAAATCAAAAAGGTGCCAGATATGTGGGATCTGGAGTTCACGGAGCATTTTGACGCATTTTAGAAATTTCTATCTTAATGGGTGCCAAAGTTACACAAGACCTCTTAATAATATTTTTAATCGCTATCTTGGTGACCGTAAGTCCAAAAATCAAAAAGGTGCCAGATATTTGCGATCTGGCGTTCTCGGAGCATTTTGACGCATTTTAGAAATTTCTATCTTAATGGGTGCCATAGTTACACAAGACCTCTTAATAATATTTTTAATCGCTATCTTGGTGACCGTAAGTCAAAAAATCAAAAAGGTGCCAGATATGTGGGATCTGGAGTTCTCGGAGCATTTTGACGCATTTTAGAAATTTCTATCTTAATGGGTGCCAAAGTTACACAAGACCTCTTAATAATATTCTTAATCGCTATCTTGTTGACCGTAAGTCAAAAAATCAAAAAGGTGCCAGATATGTGGGATCTGGCGTTCTCGGAGCATTTTGACGCATTTTAGAAATTTCTATCTTAATGGGTGCCAAAGTTACACAAGACCTCTTAATAATATCTTTAATCGCTATCTTGGTGACCCTAAGTCCAAAAATCAAAAAGGTGTCAGGTATGTGCGATCTGGCGTTCTCGGAGCATTTTGACGCATTTTAGAAATTTCTATCTTAATGGGTGCCAAAGTTACACAAGACCCCTTAATAATATTTTTAATCGCTATCTTGGTGACCCTAAGTCCAAAAATCAAAAAGGTGTCAGGTATGTGCGATCTGGCGTTCTCGGGGCATTTTGACGCATTTTAGAAATTTCTATCTTAATGGGTGCCAACGTTACACAAGACCTCTTAATAATATTTTTAATCGCTATCTTGGTGACCGTAAGTCCAAAAATCAAAAAGGTGCCAGATATGTGCGATCTGGCGTTCTCGGAGCATTTTGACGCATTTTAGAAATTTCTATCTTAATGGGTGCCAAAGTTACACAAGACCTCTTAATAACATTTTTAGTCGCTACCTTGGTGAACGTAAGTCCAAAAATGAAAAGGTGCCAGATATGTGCGATCTGGCGTTCTCGGAGCATTTTGACGCATTTTAGAAATTTCTATCTTAATGGGTGCCAAAGTTACATAAGACTTCTTAATAATATTTTTAATCGCTATCTTGGTGACCGTAAGTCCAAAAATCATAAAGGTGCCAGATAGGTGCGATCTGGCGTTCTCGGAGCATTTTGACGCACTTTAGAAATTTCTATCTTAATGGGTGCCAAAGTTACACAAGACCTCTTAATAATATTTTTAATCGCTATCTAGGTGACCGTAAGTCCAAAAATCAAAAAGGTGCCTGATATGTGCGATCTGGCGTTCTCGGAGCATTTTGTCGCATTTTAGAAATTTCTATCTTAATGGGTGCCATAGTTACACAAGACCTCTTAATAATATTTTTAATCGCTATCTTGGTGACCGTAAGTCAAAAGATCAAAAAGGTGCCAGATATGTGGGATCTGGCGTTCTCGGAGCATTTTGACGCATTTTAGAAATTTCTATCTTAATGGGTGCCAAAGTTACACAAGACCTCTTAATAATATCTTTAATCGCTATCTTGGTGACCCTAAGTCCAAAAATCAAAAAGGTGTCAGGTATGTGCGATCTGGCGTTCTCGGAGAATTTTGACGCATTTTAGAAATTTCTATCTTAATGGGTGCCAAAGTTACACAAGACCTCTTAATAATATTTTTAATCGCTATCTTGGTGACCGTAAGTCCAAAAATCAAAAAGGTGCCAGATATGTGGGATCTGGAGTTCTCGGAGCATTTTGACGCATTTTAGAAATTTCTATCTTAATGGGTGCCAAAGTTACACAAGACCTCTTAATAACATTTTTAGTCGCTACCTTGGTGAACGTAAGTCCAAAAATCAAAAAGGTGCCAGATATGTGCGATCTGGCGTTCTCGGAGCATTTTGACGCATTTTAGAAATTTCTATCTTAATGGGTGCCAAAGTTACATAAGACCTCTTAATAATATTTTTAATCGCTATCTTGGTGACCGTAAGTCCAAAAATCATAAAGGTGCCAGATAGGTGCGATCTGGCGTTCTCGGAGCATTTTGACGCATTTTAGAAATTTCTATCTTAATGGGTGCCAAAGTTACACTAGACCCCTTAATAATATTTTTAATCGCTATCTTGGTGACCGTAAGTCAAAAAATCAAAAAGGTGCCAGATATGTGGGATCTGGAGTTCACGGAGCATTTTGACGCATTTTAGAAATTTCTATCTTAATGGGTGCCAAAGTTACACAAGACCTCTTAATAATATTTTTAATCGCTATCTTGGTGACCGTAAGTCCAAAAATCAAAAAGGTGCCAGATATTTGCGATCTGGCGTTCTCGGAGCATTTTGACGCATTTTAGAAATTTCTATCTTAATGGGTGCCATAGTTACACAAGACCTCTTAATAATATTTTTAATCGCTATCTTGGTGACCGTAAGTCAAAAAATCAAAAAGGTGCCAGATATGTGGGATCTGGAGTTCTCGGAGCATTTTGACGCATTTTAGAAATTTCTATCTTAATGGGTGCCAAAGTTACACAAGACCTCTTAATAATATTCTTAATCGCTATCTTGTTGACCGTAAGTCAAAAAATCAAAAAGGTGCCAGATATGTGGGATCTGGCGTTCTCGGAGCATTTTGACGCATTTTAGAAATTTCTATCTTAATGGGTGCCAAAGTTACACAAGACCTCTTAATAATATCTTTAATCGCTATCTTGGTGACCCTAAGTCCAAAAATCAAAAAGGTGTCAGGTATGTGCGATCTGGCGTTCTCGGAGCATTTTGACGCATTTTAGAAATTTCTATCTTAATGGGTGCCAAAGTTACACAAGACCCCTTAATAATATTTTTAATCGCTATCTTGGTGACCCTAAGTCCAAAAATCAAAAAGGTGTCAGGTATGTGCGATCTGGCGTTCTCGGGGCATTTTGACGCATTTTAGAAATTTCTATCTTAATGGGTGCCAACGTTACACAAGACCTCTTAATAATATTTTTAATCGCTATCTTGGTGACCGTAAGTCCAAAAATCAAAAAGGTGCCAGATATGTGCGATCTGGCGTTCTCGGAGCATTTTGACGCATTTTAGAAATTTCTATCTTAATGGGTGCCAAAGTTACACAAGACCTCTTAATAACATTTTTAGTCGCTACCTTGGTGAACGTAAGTCCAAAAATGAAAAGGTGCCAGATATGTGCGATCTGGCGTTCTCGGAGCATTTTGACGCATTTTAGAAATTTCTATCTTAATGGGTGCCAAAGTTACATAAGACCTCTTAATAATATTTTTAATCGCTATCTTGGTGACCGTAAGTCCAAAAATCATAAAGGTGCCAGATAGGTGCGATCTGGCGTTCTCGGAGCATTTTGACGCACTTTAGAAATTTCTATCTTAATGGGTGCCAAAGTTACACAAGACCTCTTAATAATATTTTTAATCGCTATCTAGGTGACCGTAAGTCCAAAAATCAAAAAGGTGCCTGATATGTGCGATCTGGCGTTCTCGGAGCATTTTGTCGCATTTTAGAAATTTCTATCTTAATGGGTGCCATAGTTACACAAGACCTCTTAATAATATTTTTAATCGCTATCTTGGTGACCGTAAGTCAAAAGATCAAAAAGGTGCCAGATATGTGGGATCTGGCGTTCTCGGAGCATTTTGACGCATTTTAGAAATTTCTATCTTAATGGGTGCCAAAGTTACACAAGACCTCTTAATAATATCTTTAATCGCTATCTTGGTGACCCTAAGTCCAAAAATCAAAAAGGTGTCAGGTATGTGCGATCTGGCGTTCTCGGAGAATTTTGACGCATTTTAGAAATTTCTATCTTAATGGGTGCCAAAGTTACACAAGACCTCTTAATAATATTTTTAATCGCTATCTTGGTGACTGTAAGTCCAAAAATCAAAAAGGTGTCAGATATGTGCGATCTGGCGTTCTCGGAGCATTTTGACGCATTTTAGAAATTTCTATCTTAATGGGTGCCAAAGTTACACAAGACCTCTTAATAATATCTTTAATCGCTATCTTGGTGACCCTAAGTCCAAAAATCAAAAAGGTGTCAGGTATGTGCGATCTGGCGTTCTCGGAGCATTTTGATGCATTTTAGAAATTTCTATCTTAATGGGTGCCAAAGTTACACAAGACCTCTTAATAATATTTTTAATCGCTATCTTGGTGACTGTAAGTCCAAAAATCAAAAAGGTGTCAGATATGTGCGATCTGGCGTTCTCGGAGCATTTTGACGCATTTTAGAAATTTCTATCTTAATGGGTGCCAAAGTTACACAAGACCTCTTAATAACATTTTTAATCGCTATCTTGGTGACCCTAAGTCCAAAAATCAAAAAGGTGTCAGGTATGCGCGATCTGGCGTTCTCGGAGCATTTTGACGCATTTTAGAAATTTCTATCTTAATGGGTGCCAAAGTTACACAAGACCTCTTAATAATATTTTTAATCGCTATCTTGGTGACCGTAAGTCCAAAAATCAAAAAGGTGCCAGATATGTGGGATCTGGCGTTCTCGGAGCATTTTGACGCATTTTAGAAATTTCTATCTTAATGGGTGCCAAAGTTACACAAGACCTCTTAATAATATCTTTAATCGCTATCTTGGTTACCCTAAGTCCAAAAATCAAAAAGGTGTCAGGTATGTGCGATCTGGCGTTCTCGGAGCATGTTGACGCATTTTAGAAATTTCTATCTTAATGGGTGCCAAAGTTACACAAGACCCCTTAATAATATTTTTAATCGCTATCTTGGTGACCCTAAGTCCAAAAATCAAAAAGGTGTCAGGTATGTGCGATCTGGCGTTCTCGGAGCATTTTGACGCATTTTAGAAATTTCTATCTTAATGGGTGCCAACGTTACACAAGACCTCTTAATAATATTTTTAATCGCTATCTTGGTGACCGTTAGTCCAAAAATCAAAAAGGTGCCAGATATGTGCGATCTGGCGTTCTCGGAGCATTTTGACGCATTTTAGAAATTTCTATCTTAATGGGTGCCAAAGTTACACAAGACCTCTTAATAATATTTTTAATCGCTATCTTGGTGACTGTAAGTCCAAAAATCAAAAAGGTGTCAGATATGTGCGATCTGGCGTTCTCGGAGCATTTTGACGCATTTTAGAAATTTCTATCTTAATGGGTGCCAAAGTTACACAAGACCTCTCAATAATATTTTTAATCGCTATCTTGGTGACCCTAAGTCCAAAAATCAAAAAGGTGTCAGGTATGCGCGATCTGGCGTTCTCGGAGCATTTTGACGCATTTTAGAAATTTCTATCTTAATGGGTGCCAAAGTTACACAAGACCTCTTAATAATATTTTTAATCGCTATCTTGGTGACCGTAAGTCCAAAAATCAAAAAGGTGCCAGATATGTGGGATCTGGCGTTCTCGGAGCATTTTGACGCATTTTAGAAATTTCTATCTTAATGGGTGCCAAAGTTACACAAGACCTCTTAATAATATCTTTAATCGCTATCTTGGTTACCCTAAGTCCAAAAATCAAAAAGGTGTCAGGTATGTGCGATCTGGCGTTCTCGGGGCATTTTGACGCATTTTAGAAATTTCTATCTTAATGGGTGCCAACGTTACACAAGACCTCTTAATAATATTTTTAATCGCTATCTTGGTGACCGTAAGTCCAAAAATCAAAAAGGTGCCAGATATGTGCGATCTGGCGTTCTCGGAGCATTTTGACGCATTTTAGAAATTTCTATCTTAATGGGTGCCAAAGTTACACAAGACCTCTTAATAATATTTTTAATCGCTATCTTGGTGACCGTAAGTTAAAAAATCAAAAAGGTGCCAGATATGTGGGATCTGGAGTTCTCGGAGCATTTTGACGCATTTTAGAAATTTCTATCTTAATGGGTGCCAAAGTTACACAAGACCTCTTAATAACATTTTTAGTCGCTACCTTGGTGAACGTAAGTCCAAAAATCAAAAAGGTGCCAGATATGTGCGATCTGGCGTTCTCGGAGCATTTTGACGCATTTTAGAAATTTCTATCTTAATGGGTGCCAAAGTTACATAAGACCTCTTAATAATATTTTTAATCGCTATCTTGGTGACCGTAAGTCCAAAAATCATAAAGGTGCCAGATAGGTGCGATCTGGCGTTCTCGGAGCATTTTGACGCATTTTAGAAATTTCTATCTTAATGGGTGCCAAAGTTACACAAGACCTCTTAATAATATTTTTAATCGCTATCTAGGTGACCGTAAGTCCAAAAATCAAAAAGGTGCCAGATATGTGGGATCTGGCGTTCTCGGAGCATTTTGACGCATTTTAGAAATTTCTATCTTAATGGGTGCCAAAGTTACACAAGACCTCTTAATAATATCTTTAATCGCTATCTTGGTTACCCTAAGTCCAAAAATCAAAAAGGTGTCAGGTATGTGCGATCTGGCGTTCTCTGAGCATGTTGACGCATTTTAGAAATTTCTATCTTAATGGGTGCCAAAGTTACACAAGACCCCTTAATAATATTTTTAATCGCTATCTTGGTGACCCTAAGTCCAAAAATCAAAAAGGTGTCAGGTATGTGCGATCTGGCGTTCTCGGAGCATTTTGACGCATTTTAGAAATTTCTATCTTAATGGGTGCCAACGTTACACAAGACCTCTTAATAATATTTTTAATCGCTATCTTGGTGACCGTAAGCCCAAAAATCAAAAAGGTGCCAGATATGTGCGATCTGGCGTTCTCGGAGCATTTTGACGCATTTTAGAAATTTCTATCTTAATGGGTGCCAAAGTTACACAAGACCTCTTAATAATATTTTTAATCGCTATCTTGGTGACTGTAAGTCCAAAAATCAAAAAGGTGTCAGATATGTGCGATCTGGCGTTCTCGGAGCATTTTGACGCATTTTAGAAATTTCTATCTTAATGGGTGCCAAAGTTACACAAGACCTCTTAATAATATTTTTAATCGCTATCTTGGTGACCCTAAGTCCAAAAATCAAAAAGGTGTCAGGTATGCGCGATCTGGCGTTCTCGGAGCATTTTGACGCATTTTAGAAATTTCTATCTTAATGGGTGCCAAAGTTACACAAGACCTCTTAATAATATTTTTAATCGCTATCTTGGTGACCGTAAGTCCAAAAATCAAAAAGGTGCCAGATATGTGGGATCTGGCGTTCTCGGAGCATTTTGACGCATTTTAGAAATTTCTATCTTAATGGGTGCCAAAGTTACACAAGACCTCTTAATAATATCTTTAATCGCTATCTTGGTTACCCTAAGTCCAAAAATCAAAAAGGTGTCAGGTATGTGCGATCTGGCGTTCTCGGAGCATGTTGACGCATTTTAGAAATTTCTATCTTAATGGGTGCCAAAGTTACACAAGACCCCTTAATAATATTTTTAATCGCTATCTTGGTGACCCTAAGTCCAAAAATCAAAAAGGTGTCAGGTATGTGCGATCTGGCGTTCTCGGAGCATTTTGACGCACTTTAGAAATTTCTATCTTAATGGGTGCCAACGTTACACAAGACCTCTTAATAATATTTTTAATCGCTATCTTGGTGACCGTAAGTCCAAAAATCAAAAAGGTGCCAGATATGTGCGATCTGGCGTTCTCGGAGCATTTTGACGCATTTTAGAAATTTCTATCTTAATGGGTGCCAAAGTTACACAAGACCTCTTAATAATATTTTTAATCGCTATCTTGGTGACCGTAAGTTAAAAAATCAAAAAGGTGCCAGATATGTGGGATCTGGAGTTCTCGGAGCATTTTGACGCATTTTAGAAATTTCTATCTTAATGGGTGCCAAAGTTACACAAGACCTCTTAATAACATTTTTAGTCGCTACCTTGGTGAACGTAAGTCCAAAAATCAAAAAGGTGCCAGATATGTGCGATCTGGCATTCTCGGAGCATTTTGACGCATTTTAGAAATTTCTATCTTAATGGGTGCCAAAGTTACATAAGACCTCTTAATAATATTTTTAATCGCTATCTTGGTGACCGTAAGTCCAAAAATCATAAAGGTGCCAGATAGGTGCGATCTGGCGTTCTCGGAGCATTTTGACGCATTTTAGAAATTTCTATCTTAATGGGTGCCAAAGTTACACAAGACCTCTTAATAATATTTTTAATCGCTATCTAGGTGACCGTAAGTCCAAAAATCAAAAAGGTGCCTGATATGTGCGATCCGGCGTTCTCGGAGCATTTTGACGCATTTTAGAAATTTCTATCTTAATGGGTGCCAAAGTTACACAAGATCTCTTAATAATATTTTTAATCGCTATCTAGGTGACCGTAAGTCCAAAAATCAAAAAGGTGCCTGATATGTGCGATCTGGCGTTCTCGGAGCATTTTGACGCATTTTAGAAATTTCTATCTTAATGGGTGCCAAAGTTACACAAGACCTCTTAATAATATTTTTAATCGCTATCTTGGTGACCGTAAGTCCAAAAATCAAAAAGGTGCCAGATATGTGCGATCTGGCGTTCTCGGAGCATTTTGACGCATTTTAGAAATTTCTATCTTAATGGGTGCCAAAGTTACACAAGACCTCTTAATAATATTTTTAATCGCTATCTTGGTGACCGTAAGTCAAAAAATCAAAAAGGTGCCAGATATGTGGGATCTGGCGTTCTCGGAGCATTTTGACGCATTTTAGAAATTTCTATCTTAATGGGTGCCAAAGTTACACAAGACCTCTTAATAATATCTTTAATCGCTATCTTGGTGACCCTAAGTCCAAAAATCAAAAAGGTGTCAGGTATGTGCGATCTGGCGTTGTCGGAGCATTTTGACGCATTTTAGAAATTTCTATCTTAATGGGTGCCAAAGTTACACAAGACCCCTTAATAATATTTTTAATCGCTATCTTGGTGACCGTAAGTCAAAAAATCAAAAAGGTGCCAGATATGTGGGATCTGGAGTTCTCGGAGCATTTTGACGCATTTTAGAAATTTCTATCTTAATGGGTGCCAAAGTTACACAAGACCTCTTAATAATATTTTTAATCGCTATCTTGGTGACCGTAAGTCCAAAAATCAAAAAGGTGCCAGATATGTGCGATCTGGCGTTCTCGGAGCATTTTGACGCATTTTAGAAATTTCTATCTTAATGGGTGCCAAAGTTACACAAGACTTCTTAATAATATCTTTAATCGCTATCTTGGTGACCCTAAGTCCAAAAATCAAAAAGGTGTCAGGTATGTGCGATCTGGCGTTCTCGGAGCATTTTGACGCATTTTAGAAATTTCTATCTTAATGGGTGCCAAAGTTACACAAGACCCCTTAATAATATTTTTAATCGCTATCTTGGTGACCCTTAGTCCAAAAATCAAAAAGGTGTCAGGTATGTGCGATCTGGCGTTCTCGGAGCATTTTGACGCATTTTAGAAATTTCTATCTTAATGGGTGCCAACGTTACACAAGACCTCTTAATAATATTTTTAATCGCTATCTTGGTGACCGTAAGTCCAAAAATCAAAAAGGTGCCAGATATGTGGGATCTGGAGTTCTCGGAGCATTTTGACGCATTTTAGAAATTTCTATCTTAATGGGTGCCAAAGTTACACAAGACCTCTTAATAATATTTTTAATCGCTATCTTGGTGACCGTATGTCAAAAAATCAAAAAGGTGCCAGATATGTGGGATCTGGAGTTCTCGGAGCATTTTGACGCATTTTAGAAATTTCTATCTTAATGGGTGCCAAAGTTACACAAGACCTCTTAATAACATTTTTAGTCGCTACCTTGGTGAACGTAAGTCCAAAAATCAAAAAGGTGCCAGATATGTGCGATCTGGCGTTCTCGGAGCATTTTGACGCATTTTAGAAATTTCTATCTTAATGGGTGCCAAAGATACACAAGACCTCGTAATAATATTTTTAATCGCTATCTTGGTGACCGTAAGTCAAAAAATCAAAAAGGTGCCAGATATGTGGGATCTGGCGTTCTCGGAGCATTTTGACGCATTTTAGAAATTTCTATCTTAATGGGTGCCAAAGTTACACAAGACCTCTTAATAATATCTTTAATCGCTATCTTGGTGACCCTAAGTCCAAAAATCAAAAAGGTGTCAGGTATGTGCGATCTGGCGTTGTCGGAGCATTTTGACGCATTTTAGAAATTTCTATCTTAATGGGTGCCAAAGTTACACAAGACCCCTTAATAATATTTTTAATCGCTATCTTGGTGACCGTAAGTCAAAAAATCAAAAAGGTGCCAGATATGTGGGATCTGGAGTTCTCGGAGCATTTTGACGCATTTTAGAAATTTCTATCTTAATGGGTGCCAAAGTTACACAAGACCTCTTAATAATATTTTTAATCGCTATCTTGGTGACCGTAAGTCCAAAAATCAAAAAGGTGCCAGATATGTGGGATCTGGCGTTCTCGGAGCATTTTGACGCATTTTAGAAATTTCTATCTTAATGGGTGCCAAAGTTACACAAGACCTCTTAATAATATCTTTAATCGCTATCTTGGTTACCCTAAGTCCAAAAATCAAAAAGGTGTCAGGTATGTGCGATCTGGCGTTCTCGGAGCATTTTGACGCATTTTAGAAATTTCTATCTTAATGGGTGCCAACGTTACACAAGACCTCTTAATAATATTTTTAATCGCTATCTTGGTGACCGTAAGTCCAAAAATCAAAAAGGTGCCAGATATGTGCGATCTGGCGTTCTCGGAGCATTTTGACGCACTTTAGAAATTTCTATCTTAATGGGTGCCAAAGTTACACAAGACCTCTTAATAATATTTTTAATCGCTATCTCGGTGACCGTAAGTCAAAAAATCAAAAAGGTGCCAGATATGTGGGATCTGGAGTTCTCGGAGCATTTTGACGCATTTTAGAAATTTCTATCTTAATGGGTGCCAAAGTTACACAAGACCTCTTAATAACATTTTTAGTCGCTACCTTGGTGAACGTAAGTCCAAAAATCAAAAAGGTGCCAGATATGTGCGATCTGGCGTTCTCGGAGCATTTTGACGCATTTTAGAAATTTCTATCTTAATGGGTGCCAAAGTTACATAAGACCTCTTAATAATATTTTTAATCGCTATCTTGGTGACCGTAAGTCCAAAAATCATAAAGGTGCCAGATAGGTGCGATCTGGCGTTCTCGGAGCATTTTGACGCATTTTAGAAATTTCTATCTTAATGGGTGCCAAAGTTACACAAGACCTCTTAATAATATTTTTAATCGCTATCTTGGTGACCCTAAGTCCAAAAATCAAAAAGGTGTCAGGTATGTGCGATCTGGCGTTCTCTGAGCATTTTGACGCATTTTAGAAATTTCTATCTTAATGGGTGCCAAAGTTACACAAGACCTCTTAATAATATTTTTAATCGCTATCTAGGTGACCGTAAGTCCAAAAATCAAAAAGGTGCCTGATATGTACGATCCGGCGTTCTCGGAGCATTTTGACGCATTTTAGAAATTTCTATCTTAATGGGTGCCAAAGTTACACAAGACCTCTTAATAATATTTTTAATCGCTATCTTGGTGACCGTAAGTCCAAAAATCAAAAAGGTGCCAGAAATGTGCGATCTGGCGTTCTCGGAGCATTTTGACGCATTTTAGAAATTTCTATCTTAATGGGTGCCAAAGTTACAAAAGACCTCTTAATAATATTTTTAATCGCTATCTTGGTGACCGTAAGTCAAAAAATCAAAAAGGTGTCAGGTATGTGCGATCTGGCGTTCTCGGAGCATTTTGACGCATTTTAGAAATTTCTATCTTAATGGGTGCCAAAGTTACACAAGACCCCTTAATAATATTTTTAATCGCTATCTTGGTGACCCTAAGTCCAAAAATCAAAAAGGTGTCAGGTATGTGCGATCTGGCGTTCTCGGAGCATTTTGACGCATTTTAGAAATTTCTATCTTAATGGGTGCCAACGTTACACAAGACCTCTTAATAATATTTTTAATCGCTATCTTGGTGACCGTAAGTCCAAAAATCAAAAAGGTGCCAGATATGTGCGATCTGGCGTTCTCGGAGCATTTTGACGCATTTTAGAAATTTCTATCTTAATGGGTGCCAAAGTTACACAAGACCTCTTAATAATATTTTTAATCGCTATCTTGGTGACCGTAAGTCAAAAAATCAAAAAGGTGCCAGATATGTGGGATCTGGAGTTCTCGGAGCATTTTGACGCATTTTAGAAATTTCTATCTTAATGGGTGCCAAAGTTACACAAGACCTCTTAATAACATTTTTAGTCGCTACCTTGGTGAACGTAAGTCCAAAAATCAAAAAGGTGCCAGATATGTGCGATCTGGCGTTCTCGGAGCATTTTGACGCATTTTAGAAATTTCTATCTTAATGGGTGCCAAAGTTACACAAGACCTCTTAATAACATTTTTAGTCGCTACCTTGGTGAACGTAAGTCCAAAAATGAAAAGGTGCCAGATATGTGCGATCTGGCGTTCTCGGAGCATTTTGACGCATTTTAGAAATTTCTATCTTAATGGGTGCCAAAGTTACATAAGACCTCTTAATAATATTTTTAATCGCTATCTTGGTGACCGTAAGTCCAAAAATCATAAAGGTGCCAGATAGGTGCGATCTGGCGTTCTCGGAGCATTTTGACGCACTTTAGAAATTTCTATCTTAATGGGTGCCAAAGTTACACAAGACCCCTTAATAATATTTTTAATCGCTATCTAGGTGACCGTAAGTCCAAAAATCAAAAAGGTGCCTGATATGTGCGATCTGGCGTTCTCGGAGCATTTTGTCGCATTTTAGAAATTTCTATCTTAATGGGTGCCATAGTTACACAAGACCTCTTAATAATATTTTTAATCGCTATCTTGGTGACCGTAAGTCAAAAGATCAAAAAGGTGCCAGATATGTGGGATCTGGCGTTCTCGGAGCATTTTGACGCATTTTAGAAATTTCTGTCTTAATGGGTGCCAAAGTTACACAAGACCTCTTAATAATATCTTTAATCGCTATCTTGGTGACTGTAAGTCCAAAAATCAAAAAGGTGTCAGATATGTGCGATCTGGCGTTCTCGGAGCATTTTGACGCATTTTAGAAATTTCTATCTTAATGGGTGCCAAAGTTACACAAGACCTCTTAATAATATCTTTAATCGCTATCTTGGTGACCCTAAGTCCAAAAATCAAAAAGGTGTCAGGTATGTGCGATCTGGCGTTCTCGGAGCATTTTGATGCATTTTAGAAATTTGTATCTTAATGGGTGCCAAAGTTACACAAGACCTCTTAATAATATTTTTAATCGCTATCTTGGTGACCGTAAGTCCAAAAATCAAAAAGGTGCCAGATATTTGCGATCTGGCGTTCTCGGAGCATTTTGACGCATTTTAGAAATTTCTATCTTAATGGGTGCCAAAGTTACACAAGACCTCTTAATAATATTTTTAATCGCTATCTTGGTGACCGTAAGTCAAAAAATCAAAAAGGTGCCAGATATGTGGGATCTGGAGTTCTCGGAGCATTTTGACGCATTTTAGAAATTTCTATCTTAATGGGTGCCAAAGTTACACAAGACCTCTTAATAATATTTTTAATCGCTATCTTGTTGACCGTAAGTCAAAAAATCAAAAAGGTGCCAGATATGTGGGATCTGGCGTTCTCGGAGCATTTTGACGCATTTTAGAAATTTCTATCTTAATGGGTGCCAAAGTTACACAAGACCTCTTAATAATATCTTTAATCGCTATCTTGGTGACCCTAAGTCCAAAAATCAAAAAGGTGTCAGGTATGTGCGATCTGGCGTTCTCGGAGCATTTTGACGCATTTTAGAAATTTCTATCTTAATGGGTGCCAAAGTTACACAAGACCCCTTAATAATATTTTTAATCGCTATCTTGGTGACCCTAAGTCCAAAAATCAAAAAGGTGTCAGGTATGTGCGATCTGGCGTTCTCGGGGCATTTTGACGCATTTTAGAAATTTCTATCTTAATGGGTGCCAACGTTACACAAGACCTCTTAATAATATTTTTAATCGCTATCTTGGTGACCGTAAGTCCAAAAATCAAAAAGGTGCCAGATATGTGCGATCTGGCGTTCTCGGAGCATTTTGACGCATTTTAGAAATTTCTATCTTAATGGGTGCCAAAGTTACACAAGACCTCTTAATAACATTTTTAGTCGCTACCTTGGTGAACGTAAGTCCAAAAATGAAAAGGTGCCAGATATGTGCGATCTGGCGTTCTCGGAGCATTTTGACGCATTTTAGAAATTTCTATCTTAATGGGTGCCAAAGTTACATAAGACCTCTTAATAATATTTTTAATCGCTATCTTGGTGACCGTAAGTCCAAAAATCATAAAGGTGCCAGATAGGTGCGATCTGGCGTTCTCGGAGCATTTTGACGCACTTTAGAAATTTCTATCTTAATGGGTGCCAAAGTTACACAAGACCTCTTAATAATATTTTTAATCGCTATCTAGGTGACCGTAAGTCCAAAAATCAAAAAGGTGCCTGATATGTGCGATCTGGCGTTCTCGGAGCATTTTGACGCATTTTAGAAATTTCTATCTTAATGGGTGCCAAAGTTACATAAGACCTCTTAATAATATTTTTAATCGCTATCTTGGTGACCGTAAGTCCAAAAATCATAAAGGTGCCAGATAGGTGCGATCTGGCGTTCTCGGAGCATTTTGACGCACTTTAGAAATTTCTATCTTAATGGGTGCCAAAGTTACACAAGACCTCTTAATAATATTTTTAATCGCTATCTAGGTGACCGTAAGTCCAAAAATCAAAAAGGTGCCTGATATGTGCGATCTGGCGTTCTCGGAGCATTTTGTCGCATTTTAGAAATTTCTATCTTAATGGGTGCCAAAGTTACACAAGACCCCTTAATAATATTTTTAATCGCTATCTTGGTGACCCTAAGTCCAAAAATCAAAAAGGTGTCAGGTATGTGCGATCTGGCGTTCTCGGGGCATTTTGACGCACTTTAGAAATTTCTATCTTAATGGGTGCCAAAGTTACACAAGACCTCTTAATAATATTTTTAATCGCTATCTAGGTGACCGTAAGTCCAAAAATCAAAAAGGTGCCTGATATGTGCGATCTGGCGTTCTCGGAGCATTTTGTCGCATTTTAGAAATTTCTATCTTAATGGGTGCCATAGTTACACAAGACCTCTTAATAATATTTTTAATCGCTATCTTGGTGACCGTAAGTCAAAAGATCAAAAAGGTGCCAGATATGTGGGATCTGGCGTTCTCGGAGCATTTTGACGCATTTTAGAAATTTCTGTCTTAATGGGTGCCAAAGTTACACAAGACCTCTTAATAATATCTTTAATCGCTATCTTGGTGACTGTAAGTCCAAAAATCAAAAAGGTGTCAGATATGTGCGATCTGGCGTTCTCGGAGCATTTTGACGCATTTTAGAAATTTCTATCTTAATGGGTGCCAAAGTTACACAAGACCTCTTAATAATATCTTTAATCGCTATCTTGGTGACCCTAAGTCCAAAAATCAAAAAGGTGTCAGGTATGTGCGATCTGGCGTTCTCGGAGCATTTTGATGCATTTTAGAAATTTGTATCTTAATGGGTGCCAAAGTTACACAAGACCTCTTAATAATATTTTTAATCGCTATCTTGGTGACCGTAAGTCCAAAAATCAAAAAGGTGCCAGATATTTGCGATCTGGCGTTCTCGGAGCATTTTGACGCATTTTAGAAATTTCTATCTTAATGGGTGCCAAAGTTACACAAGACCTCTTAATAATATTTTTAATCGCTATCTTGGTGACCGTAAGTCAAAAAATCAAAAAGGTGCCAGATATGTGGGATCTGGAGTTCTCGGAGCATTTTGACGCATTTTAGAAATTTCTATCTTAATGGGTGCCAAAGTTACACAAGACCTCTTAATAATATTTTTAATCGCTATCTTGTTGACCGTAAGTCAAAAAATCAAAAAGGTGCCAGATATGTGGGATCTGGCGTTCTCGGAGCATTTTGACGCATTTTAGAAATTTCTATCTTAATGGCTGCCAAAGTTACACAAGACCTCTTAATAATATCTTTAATCGCTATCTTGGTGACCCTAAGTCCAAAAATCAAAAAGGTGTCAGGTATGTGCGATCTGGCGTTCTCGGAGCATTTTGACGCATTTTAGAAATTTCTATCTTAATGGGTGCCAAAGTTACACAAGACCCCTTAATAATATTTTTAATCGCTATCTTGGTGACCCTAAGTCCAAAAATCAAAAAGGTGTCAGGTATGTGCGATCTGGCGTTCTCGGGGCATTTTGACGCATTTTAGAAATTTCTATCTTAATGGGTGCCAACGTTACACAAGACCTCTTAATAATATTTTTAATCGCTATCTTGGTGACCGTAAGTCCAAAAATCAAAAAGGTGCCAGATATGTGCGATCTGGCGTTCTCGGAGCATTTTGACGCATTTTAGAAATTTCTATCTTAATGGGTGCCAAAGTTACACAAGACCTCTTAATAACATTTTTAGTCGCTACCTTGGTGAACGTAAGTCCAAAAATGAAAAGGTGCCAGATATGTGCGATCTGGCGTTCTCGGAGCATTTTGACGCATTTTAGAAATTTCTATCTTAATGGGTGCCAAAGTTACATAAGACCTCTTAATAATATTTTTAATCGCTATCTTGGTGACCGTAAGTCCAAAAATCATAAAGGTGCCAGATAGGTGCGATCTGGCGTTCTCGGAGCATTTTGACGCACTTTAGAAATTTCTATCTTAATGGGTGCCAAAGTTACACAAGACCTCTTAATAATATTTTTAATCGCTATCTAGGTGACCGTAAGTCCAAAAATCAAAAAGGTGCCTGATATGTGCGATCTGGCGTTCTCGGAGCATTTTGTCGCATTTTAGAAATTTCTATCTTAATGGGTGCCATAGTTACACAAGACCTCTTAATAATATTTTTAATCGCTATCTTGGTGACCGTAAGTCAAAAGATCAAAAAGGTGCCAGATATGTGGGATCTGGCGTTCTCGGAGCATTTTGACGCATTTTAGAAATTTCTGTCTTAATGGGTGCCAAAGTTACACAAGACCTCTTAATAATATCTTTAATCGCTATCTTGGTGACTGTAAGTCCAAAAATCAAAAAGGTGTCAGATATGTGCGATCTGGCGTTCTCGGAGCATTTTGACGCATTTTAGAAATTTCTATCTTAATGGGTGCCAAAGTTACACAAGACCTCTTAATAATATCTTTAATCGCTATCTTGGTGACCCTAAGTCCAAAAATCAAAAAGGTGTCAGGTATGTGCGATCTGGCGTTCTCGGAGCATTTTGATGCATTTTAGAAATTTGTATCTTAATGGGTGCCAAAGTTACACAAGACCTCTTAATAATATTTTTAATCGCTATCTTGGTGACCGTAAGTCCAAAAATCAAAAAGGTGCCAGATATTTGCGATCTGGCGTTCTCGGAGCATTTTGACGCATTTTAGAAATTTCTATCTTAATGGGTGCCAAAGTTACACAAGACCTCTTAATAATATCTTTAATCGCTATCTTGGTGACCCTAAGTCCAAAAATCAAAAAGGTGTCAGGTATGTGCGATCTGGCGTTCTCGGAGCATTTTGATGCATTTTAGAAATTTGTATCTTAATGGGTGCCAAAGTTACACAAGACCTCTTAATAATATTTTTAATCGCTATCTTGGTGACCGTAAGTCCAAAAATCAAAAAGGTGCCAGATATTTGCGATCTGGCGTTCTCGGAGCATTTTGACGCATTTTAGAAATTTCTATCTTAATGGGTGCCAAAGTTACACAAGACCTCTTAATAATATTTTTAATCGCTATCTTGGTGACCGTAAGTCAAAAAATCAAAAAGGTGCCAGATATGTGGGATCTGGAGTTCTCGGAGCATTTTGACGCATTTTAGAAATTTCTATCTTAATGGGTGCCAAAGTTACACAAGACCTCTTAATAATATTTTTAATCGCTATCTTGTTGACCGTAAGTCAAAAAATCAAAAAGGTGCCAGATATGTGGGATCTGGCGTTCTCGGAGCATTTTGACGCATTTTAGAAATTTCTATCTTAATGGGTGCCAAAGTTACACAAGACCTCTTAATAATATCTTTAATCGCTATCTTGGTGACCCTAAGTCCAAAAATCAAAAAGGTGTCAGGTATGTGCGATCTGGCGTTCTCGGAGCATTTTGACGCATTTTAGAAATTTCTATCTTAATGGGTGCCAAAGTTACACAAGACCTCTTAATAATATCTTTAATCGCTATCTTGGTGACCGTAAGTCCAAAAATCAAAAAGGTGCCAGATATTTGCGATCTGGCGTTCTCGGAGCATTTTGACGCATTTTAGAAATTTCTATCTTAATGGGTGCCAAAGTTACACAAGACCTCTTAATAATATTTTTAATCGCTATCTTGGTGACCGTAAGTCAAAAAATCAAAAAGGTGCCAGATATGTGGGATCTGGAGTTCTCGGAGCATTTTGACGCATTTTAGAAATTTCTATCTTAATGGGTGCCAAAGTTACACAAGACCTCTTAATAATATTTTTAATCGCTATCTTGTTGACCGTAAGTCAAAAAATCAAAAAGGTGCCAGATATGTGGGATCTGGCGTTCTCGGAGCATTTTGACGCATTTTAGAAATTTCTATCTTAATGGGTGCCAAAGTTACACAAGACCTCTTAATAATATCTTTAATCGCTATCTTGGTGACTGTAAGTCCAAAAATCAAAAAGGTGTCAGATATGTGCGATCTGGCGTTCTCGGAGCATTTTGACGCATTTTAGAAATTTCTATCTTAATGGGTGCCAAAGTTACACAAGACCTCTTAATAATATCTTTAATCGCTATCTTGGTGACCCTAAGTCCAAAAATCAAAAAGGTGTCAGGTATGTGCGATCTGGCGTTCTCGGAGCATTTTGATGCATTTTAGAAATTTGTATCTTAATGGGTGCCAAAGTTACACAAGACCTCTTAATAATATTTTTAATCGCTATCTTGGTGACCGTAAGTCCAAAAATCAAAAAGGTGCCAGATATTTGCGATCTGGCGTTCTCGGAGCATTTTGACGCATTTTAGAAATTTCTATCTTAATGGGTGCCAAAGTTACACAAGACCTCTTAATAATATCTTTAATCGCTATCTTGGTGACCCTAAGTCCAAAAATCAAAAAGGTGTCAGGTATGTGCGATCTGGCGTTCTCGGAGCATTTTGATGCATTTTAGAAATTTGTATCTTAATGGGTGCCAAAGTTACACAAGACCTCTTAATAATATTTTTAATCGCTATCTTGGTGACCGTAAGTCCAAAAATCAAAAAGGTGCCAGATATTTGCGATCTGGCGTTCTCGGAGCATTTTGACGCATTTTAGAAATTTCTATCTTAATGGGTGCCAAAGTTACACAAGACCTCTTAATAATATTTTTAATCGCTATCTAGGTGACCGTAAGTCCAAAAATCAAAAAGGTGCCTGATATGTGCGATCTGGCGTTCTCGGAGCATTTTGTCGCATTTTAGAAATTTCTATCTTAATGGGTGCCATAGTTACACAAGACCTCTTAATAATATTTTTAATCGCTATCTTGGTGACCGTAAGTCAAAAGATCAAAAAGGTGCCAGATATGTGGGATCTGGCGTTCTCGGAGCATTTTGACGCATTTTAGAAATTTCTGTCTTAATGGGTGCCAAAGTTACACAAGACCTCTTAATAATATCTTTAATCGCTATCTTGGTGACTGTAAGTCCAAAAATCAAAAAGGTGTCAGATATGTGCGATCTGGCGTTCTCGGAGCATTTTGACGCATTTTAGAAATTTCTATCTTAATGGGTGCCAAAGTTACACAAGACCTCTTAATAATATCTTTAATCGCTATCTTGGTGACCCTAAGTCCAAAAATCAAAAAGGTGTCAGGTATGTGCGATCTGGCGTTCTCGGAGCATTTTGATGCATTTTAGAAATTTGTATCTTAATGGGTGCCAAAGTTACACAAGACCTCTTAATAATATTTTTAATCGCTATCTTGGTGACTGTAAGTCCAAAAATCAAAAAGGTGTCAGATATGTGCGATCTGGCGTTCTCGGAGCATTTTGACGCATTTTAGAAATTTCTATCTTAATGGGTGCCAAAGTTACACAAGACCTCTTAATAATATTTTTAATCGCTATCTTGGTGACCCTAAGTCCAAAAATCAAAAAGGTGTCAGGTATGCGCGATCTGGCGTTCTCGGAGCATGTTGACGCATTTTAGAAATTTCTATCTTAATGGGTGCCAACGTTACACAAGACCTCTTAATAATATTTTTAATCGCTATCTTGGTGACCGTAAGTCCAAAAATCAAAAAGGTGCCAGATATGTGCGATCTGGCGTTCTCGGAGCATTTTGACGCATTTTAGAAATTTCTATCTTAATGGGTGCCAAAGTTACACAAGACCTCTTAATAATATTTTTAATCGCTATCTTGGTGACTGTAAGTCCAAAAATCAAAAAGGTGTCAGATATGTGCGATCTGGCGTTCTCGGAGCATTTTGACGCATTTTAGAAATTTCTATCTTAATGGGTGCCAAAGTTACACAAGACCTCTTAATAATATCTTTAATCGCTATCTTGGTGACCCTAAGTCCAAAAATCAAAAAGGTGTCAGGTATGTGCGATCTGGCGTTCTCGGAGAATTTTGACGCATTTTAGAAATTTCTATCTTAATGGGTGCCAAAGTTACACAAGACCTCTTAATAATATTTTTAATCGCTATCTTGGTGACCGTAAGTCCAAAAATCAAAAAGGTGCCAGATATGTGCGATCTGGCGTTCTCGGAGCATTTTGACGCATTTTAGAAATTTCTATCTTAATGGGTGCCAAAGTTACACAAGACCTCTTAATAATATTTTTAATCGCTATCTTGGTGACCGTAAGTCAAAAAATCAAAAAGGTGCCAGATATGTGGGATCTGGAGTTCTCGGAGCATTTTGACGCATTTTAGAAATTTCTATCTTAATGGGTGCCAAAGTTACACAAGACCTCTTAATAATATTTTTAATCGCTATCTTGGTGACCGTAAGTCCAAAAATCAAAAAGGTGCCAGATATGTGCGATCTGGCGTTCTCGGAGCATTTTGACGCATTTTAGAAATTTCTATCTTAATGGGTGCCAAAGTTACACAAGACCTCTTAATAATATTTTTAATCGCTATCTAGGTGACCGTAAGTCCAAAAATCAAAAAGGTGCCAGATATGTGCGATCTGGCGTTCTCGGAGCATTTTGACGCATTTTAGAAATTTCTATCTTAATGGGTGCCAAAGTTACACAAGACCTCTTAATAATATTTTTAATCGCTATCTAGGTGACCGTAAGTCCAAAAATCAAAAAGGTGCCAGATATGTGCGATCTGGCGTTCTCGGAGCATTTTGACGCATTTTAGAAATTTCTATCTTAATGGGTGCCAAAGTTACACAAGACCTCTTAATAATATTTTTAATCGCTATCTTGGTGACCGTAAGTTCCCAAAAATCAAAAAGGTGCCAGATATGTGCGATCTGGCGTTCTCGGAGCATTTTGACGCATTTTAGAAATTTCTATCTTAATGGGTGCCAAAGTTACACAAGACCTCTTAATAATATTTTTAATCGCTATCTTGGTGACCCTAAGTCCAAAAATCAAAAAGGTGTCAGGTATGTGCGATCTGGCGTTCTCGGAGCATTTTGACGCATTTTAGAAATTTCTATCTTAATGGGTGCCAAAGTTACACAAGACCTCTTAATAATATTTTTAATCGCTATCTAGGTGACCGTAAGTCCAAAAATCAAAAAGGTGCCTGATATGTGCGATCTGGCGTTCTCGGAGCATTTTGACGCATTTTAGAAATTTCTATCTTAATGGGTGCCAAAGTTACATAAGACCTCTTAATAATGTTTTTAATCGCTATCTTGGTGACCGTAAGTCCAAAAATCAAAAAGGTGCCAGATATGTGCGACCTGGCGTTCTCGGAGCATTTTGACGCATTTTAGAAATTTCCATCTTAATGGGTGCCAAAGTTACATAAGACCTCTTAATAATGTTTTTAATCGCTATCTTGGTGACCGTAAGTCCAAAAATCAAAAAGGTGCCAGATATGTGGGATCTGGCGTTCTCGGAGCATTTTGACGCATTTTAGAAATTTCTATCTTAATGGGTGCCAAAGTTACATAAGACCTGTTAATAATATTTTTAATCGCTCTCTTGGTGACCGTAAGTCCAAAAATCATAAAGGTGCCAGATAGGTGCGATCTGGCGTTCTCGGAGCATTTTGACGCATTTTAGAAATTTCTATCTTAATGGGTGCCAAAGTTACACAAGACCTCTTAATAATATTTTTAATCGCTATCTTGGTGACCGTAAGTCCAAAAATCAAAAAGGTGTCAGGTATGTGCGATCTGGCGTTCTCGGAGCATTTTGACGCATTTTAGAAATTTCTATCTTAATGGGTGCCAAAGTTACACAAGATCTCTTAATAATATTTTTAATCGCTATCTAGGTGACCGTAAGTCAAAAAATCAAAAAGGTGCCAGATATGTGGGATCTGGCGTTCTCGGAGCATTTTGACGCATTTTAGAAATTTCTATCTTAATGGATGCCAAAGTTACACAAGACCTCTTAATAATATCTTTAATCGCTATCTTGGTGACCCTAAGTCCAAAAATCAAAAAGGTGTCAGGTATGTGCGATCTGGCGTTCTCGGAGCAATTTGACGCATTTTAGAAATTTCTATCTTAATGGGTGCCAAAGTTACACAAGACCTCTTAATAATATTTTTAATCGCTATCTTGGTGACCCTAAGTCCAAAAATCAAAAAGGTGTCAGGTATGTGCGATCTGGTGTTCTCGGAGCATTTTGACGCATTTTAGAAATTTCTATCTTAATGGGTGCCAAAGTTACACAAGACCTCTTAATAATATTTTTAATCGCTATCTAGGTGACCGCAAGTCCAAAAATCAAAAAGGTGCCTGATATGTTCGATCTGGCGTTCTCGGAGCATTTTGACGCATTTTAGAAATTACTATCTTAATGGGTGCCAAAGTTACACAAGACCTCTTAATAATATGTTTAATCGCTATCTTGGTGACCGTAAGTCAAAAGATCAAAAAGGTGCCAGATATGTGGGATCTGGCGTTCTCGGAGCATTTTGACGCATTTTAGAAATTTCTATCTTAATGGGTGCAAAAGTTACACAAGACCTCTTAATAATATCTTTAATCGCTATCTTGGTGACCCTAAGTCCAAAAATCAAAAAGGTGTCAGGTATGTGCGATCTGGCGTTCTCGGAGCATTTTGACGCATTTTAGAAATTTCTATCTTAATGGGTGCCAAAGTTACACAAGACCTCTTAATAATATTTTTAATCGCTATCTTGGTGACCCTAAGTCCAAAAATCAAAAAGGTGTCAGGTATGTGCGATCTGGCGTTCTCGGAGCATTTTGACGCATTTTAGAAATTTCTATCTTAATGGGTGTCAAAGTTACACAAGACCTCTTAATAACATTTTTAATCGCTATCTTGGTGACCGTAAGTCCAAAAATCAAAAAGGTGCCACATATGTGCGATCTGGCGTTCTCGGAGCATTTTGACGCATTTTAGAAATTTCTATCTTAATGGGTGCCAAAGTTACACAAGACCTCTTAATAATATTTTTAATCGCTATCTTGGTGACCGTAAGTCCAAAAATCAAAAAGGTGTCAGGTATGTGCGATCTGGCGTTCTCGGAGCATTTTGACGCATTTTAGAAATTTCTATCTTAATGGGTGCCAAAGTTACACAAGATCTCTTAATAATATTTTTAATCGCTATCTAGGTGACCGTAAGTCCAAAAATCAAAAAGGTGCCTGATATGTGCGATCTGGCGTTCTCGGAGCATTTTGACGCATTTTAGAAATTTCTATCTTAATGGGTGCCAAAGTTACACAAGACCTCTTAATAATATTTTTAATCGCTATCTTGGTGACCGTAAGTCAAAAAATCAAAAAGGTGCCAGATATGTGGGATCTGGCGTTCTCGGAGCATTTTGACGCATTTTAGAAATTTCTATCTTAATGGGTGCCAAAGTTACACAAGACCTCTTAATAATATCTTTAATCGCTATCTTGGTGACCCTAAGTCCAAAAATCAAAAAGGTGCCTGATATGTTCGATCTGGCGTTTTCGGAGCATTTTGACGCATTTTAGAAATTACTATCTTAATGGGTGCCAAAGTTACACAAGACCTCTTAATAATATTTTTAATCGCTATCTTGGTGACCGTAAGTCAAAAGATCAAAAAGGTGCCAGATATGTGGGATCTGGCGTTCTCGGAGCATTTTGACGCATTTTAGAAATTTCTATCTTAATGGGTGCAAAAGTTACACAAGACCTCTTAATAATATCTTTAATCGCTATCTTGGTGACCCTAAGTCCAAAAATCAAAAAGGTGTCAGGTATGTGCGATCTGGCGTTCTCGGAGCATTTTGACGCATTTTAGAAATTTCTATCTTAATGGGTGCCAAAGTTACACAAGACCTCTTAATAATATCTTTAATCGCTATCTTGGTGACCCTAAGTCCAAAAATCAAAAAGGTGCCAGATATGTGGGATCTGGCGTTCTCGGAGCATTTTGACGCATTTTAGAAATTTCTATCTTAATGGGTGCAAAAGTTACACATGACCTCTTAATAATATCTTTAATCGCTATCTTGGTGACCCTAAGTCCAAAAATCAAAAAGGTGTCAGGTATGTGCGATCTGGCGTTCTCGGAGCATTTTGACGCATTTTAGAAATTTCTATCTTAATGGGTGCCAAAGTTACACAAGACCTCTTAATAATATTTTTAATCGCTATCTTGGTGACCCTAAGTCCAAAAATCAAAAAGGTGTCAGGTATGTGCGATCTGGCGTTCTCGGAGCATTTTGACGCATTTTAGAAATTTCTATCTTAATGGGTGTCAAAGTTACACAAGACCTCTTAATAACATTTTTAATCGCTATCTTGGTGACCGTAAGTCCAAAAATCAAAAAGGTGCCACATATGTGCGATCTGGCGTTCTCGGAGCATTTTGACGCATTTTAGAAATTTCTATCTTAATGGGTGCCAAAGTTACACAAGACCTCTTAATAATATTTTTAATCGCTATCTTGGTGACCGTAAGTCCAAAAATCAAAAAGGTGTCAGATATGTGCGATCTGGCGTTATCGGAGCATTTTGACGCATTTTAGAAATTTCTATCTTGATGGGTGCCAAAGTTACACAAGACCTCTTAATAATATTTTTAATCGCTATCTTGGTGACCGTAAGTTCAAAAATCAAAAAGGTGCCAGATATGTGCGATCTGGCGTTCTCGGAGCATTTTGACGCATTTTAGAAATTTCTATCTTAATGGGTGCCAAAGTTACACAAGACCTCTTAATAATATTTTTAATCGCTATCTTGGTAACCGTAAGTCCAAAAATCAAAAAGGTGTCAGATATGTGCGATCTGGCGTTATCGGAGCATTTTGACGCATTTTAGAAATTTCTATTTCAATGGGTGCCAAAGTTACACAAGACCTCTTAATAATATTTTTAATCGCTATCTAGGTGACCGCAAGTCCAAAAATCAAAAAGGTGCCTGATATGTTCGATCTGGCGTTTTCGGAGCATTTTGACGCATTTTAGAAATTACTATCTTAATGGGTGCCAAAGTTACACAAGACCTCTTAATAATATTTTTAATCGCTATCTTGGTGACCGTAAGTCAAAAGATCAAAAAGGTGCCAGATATGTGGGATCTGGCGTTCTCGGAGCATTTTGACGCATTTTAGAAATTTCTATCTTAATGGGTGCAAAAGTTACACAAGACCTCTTAATAATATCTTTAATCGCTATCTTGGTGACCCTAAGTCCAAAAATCAAAAAGGTGTCAGGTATGTGCGATCTGGCGTTCTCGGAGCATTTTGACGCATTTTAGAAATTTCTATCTTAATGGGTGCCAAAGTTACACAAGACCTCTTAATAATATTTTTAATCGCTATCTTGGTGACCGTAAGTCCAAAAATCAAAAAGGTGCCAGATATGTGCGATCTGGCGTTCTCGGAGCATTTTGACGCATTTTAGAAATTTTTATCTTAATGGGTGCCAAAGTTACACAAGACCTCTTAATAATATTTTTAATCGCTATCTTGGTGACCCTAAGTCCAAAAATCAAAAAGGTGTCAGGTATGTGCGATCTGGCGTTCTCGGAGCATTTTGACGCATTTTAGAAATTTCTATCTTAATGGGTGTCAAAGTTACACAAGACCTCTTAATAACATTTTTAATCGCTATCTTGGTGACAGTAAGTCCAAAAATCAAAAAGGTGCCACATATGTGCGATCTGGCGTTCTCGGAGCATTTTGACGCATTTTAGAAATTTCTATCTTAATGGGTGCCAAAGTTACACAAGACCTCTTAATAATATTTTTAATCGCTATCTTGGTGACCGTAAGTCCAAAAATCAAAAAGGTGTCAGATATGTGCGATCTGGCGTTATCGGAGCATTTTGACGCATTTTAGAAATTTCTATCTTGATGGGTGCCAAAGTTACACAAGACCTCTTAATAATATTTTTAATCGCTATCTTGTTGACCGTAAGTCCAAAAATCAAAAAGGTGCCAGATATGTGCGATCTGGCGTTCTCGGAGCATTTTGACGCATTTTAGAAATTTCTATCTTAATGGGTGCCAAAGTTACACAAGACCTCTTAATAACATTTTTAATCGCTATCTTGGTGACCGTAAGTCAAAAAATCAAAAAGGTGCCAGATATGTGCGATTTGGCGTTCTCGGAGCATTTTGACGCATTTTAGAAATTTCTATCTTAATGGGTGCCAAAGTTACACAAGACCTCTTAATAATATTTTTAATCGCTATCTTGGTGACCGTAAGTCAAAAAAACAAAAAGGTGCCAGATTTGTGCGATTTGGCGTTCTCGGAGCATTTTGACGCATTTTAGAAATTTCTATCTTAATGGGTGCCAAAGTTACACAAGACCTCTTAATAATATTTTTAATCGCTATCTTGGTGACCGTAAGTCCAAAAATCAACAAGGTGTCAGATATGTGCGATCTGGCGTTATCGGAGCATTTTGACGCATTTTAGAAATTTCTATTTCAATGGGTGCCAAAGTTACACAAGACCTCTTAATAATATTTTTAATCGCTATCTAGGTGACCGCAAGTCCAAAAATCAAAAAGGTGCCTGATATGTTCGATCTGGCGTTCTCGGAGCATTTTGACGCATTTTAAAAATTACTATCTTAATGGGTGCCAAAGTTACACAAGACCTCTTAATAATATTTTTAATCGCTATCTTGGTGACCGTAAGTCAAAAGATCAAAAAGGTGCCAGATATGTGGGATCTGGCGTTCTCGGAGCATTTTGACGCATTTTAGAAATTTCTATCTTAATGGGTGCAAAAGTTACACAAGACCTCTTAATAATATCTTTAATCGCTATCTTGGTGACCCTAAGTCCAAAAATCAAAAAGGTGTCAGGTATGTGCGATCTGGCGTTCTCGGAGCATTTTGACGCATTTTAGGAATTTCTATCTTAATGGGTGCCAAAGTTACACAAGACCTCTTAATAATATTTTTAATCGCTATCTTGGTGACCCTAAGTCCAAAAATCAAAAAGGTGTCAGGTATGTGCGATCTGGCGTTCTCGGAGCATTTTGACGCATTTTAGAAATTTCTATCTTAATGGGTGTCAAAGTTACACAAGACCTCTTAATAACATTTTTAATCGCTATCTTGGTGACCGTAAGTCCAAAAATCAAAAAGGTGCCACATATGTGCAATTTGGCGTTCTCGGAGCATTTTGACGCATTTTAGAAATTTCTATCTTAATGGGTGCCAAAGTTACAAAAGACCCCTTAATAATATTTTTAATCGCTATCTTGGTGACCGTAAGTCCAAAAATCAAAAAGGTGTCAGATATGTGCGATCTGGCATTCTCGGAGCATTTTGACGCATTTTAGAAATTTCTATCTTAATGGGTGCCAAAGTTACACAAGACCTCTTAATAATATTTTTAATCGCTATCTAGGTGACCGTAAGTCCAAAAATCAACAAGGTGTCAGATATGTGCGATCTGGCGTTATCGGAGCATTTTGACGCATTTTAGAAATTTCTATCTTGATGGGTGCCAAAGTTACACAAGACCTCTTAATAATATTTTTAATCGCTATCTTGGTGACCGTAAGTCCAAAAATCAAAAAGGTGCCAGATATGTGCGATCTGGCGTTCTCGGAGCATTTTGACGCATTTTAGAAATTTCTATCTTAATGGGTGCCAAAGTTACACAAGACCTCTTAATAATATTTTTAATCGCTATCTTGGTGACCGTAAGTCAAAAAATCAAAAAGGTGCCAGATATGTGCGATTTGGCGTTCTCGGAGCATTTTGACGCATTTTAGAAATTTCTATCTTAATGGGTGCCATAGTTACACAAGACCTCTTAATAATATTTTTAATCGCTATCTTGGTGACCGTAAGTCCAAAAATCAACAAGGTGTCAGATATGTGCGATCTGGCGTTACCGGAGCATTTTGACGCATTTTAGAAATTTCTATTTCAATGGGTGCCAAAGTTACACAAGACCTCTTAATAATATTTTTAATCGCTATCTAGGTGACCGTAAGTCCAAAAATCAAAAAGGTGCCTGATATGTGCGATCTGGCGTTCTCGGAGCATTTTGACGCATTTTAGAAATTTCTATCTTAATGGGTGCCAAAGTTACACAAGACCTCTTAATAATATTTTTAATCGCTATCTAGGTGACCGTAAGTCCAAAAATCAACAAGGTGTCAGATATGTGCGATCTGGCGTTATCGGAGCATTTTGACGCATTTTAGAAATTTCTATCTTGATGGGTGCCAAAGTTACACAAGACCTCTTAATAATATTTTTAATCGCTATCTTGGTGACCGTAAGTCCAAAAATCAAAAAGGTGCCAGATATGTGCGATCTGGCGTTCTCGGAGCATTTTGACGCATTTTAGAAATTTCTATCTTAATGGGTGCCAAAGTTACACAAGACCTCTTAATAATATTTTTAATCGCTATCTTGGTGACCGTAAGTCAAAAAATCAAAAAGGTGCCAGATATGTGCGATTTGGCGTTCTCGGAGCATTTTGACGCATTTTAGAAATTTCTATCTTAATGGGTGCCAAAGTTACACAAGACCTCTTAATAATATTTTTAATCGCTATCTTGGTGACCGTAAGTCCAAAAATCAACAAGGTGTCAGATATGTGCGATCTGGCGTTATTGGAGCATTTTGACGCATTTTAGAAATTTCTATTTCAATGGGTGCCAAAGTTACACAAGACCTCTTAATAATATTTTTAATCGCTATCTAGGTGACCGTAAGTCCAAAAATCAAAAAGGTGCCTGATATGTGCGATCTGGCGTTCTCGGAGCATTTTGACGCATTTTAGAAATTTCTATCTTAATGGGTGCCAAAGTTACACAAGACCTCTTAATAATATTTTTAATCGCTATCTTGGTGACCGTAAGTCCAAAAATCAAAAAGTTGTCAGATATGTGCGATCTGGCGTTCTCGGACCATTTTGACTCATTTTAGAAATTTCTATCTTAATGGGTGCCAAAGTTACACAAGACCTCTTAATAACATTTTTAATCGCTATCTTGGTGACCGTAAGCTCAAAAATCAAAAAGGTGCCAGATATGTGCGATCTGGCGTTCTCCGAGCATTTTGACGCATTTTAGAAATTTCTATCTTAATGGGTGCCAAAGTTACATAAAACCTCTTAATAATATTTTTAATCGCTATCTTGGTGACCGTAAGTCCAAAAATCAAAAAGGTGCCACATATGTGCAATTTGGCGTTCTCGGAGCATTTTGACGCATTTTAGAGATTTCTATCTTAATGGGTGCCAAAGTTACACAAGACCCCTTAATAATATTTTTAATCGCTATCTTGGTGACCGTAAGTCCAAAAATCAAAAAGGTGCCTGATATGTTCGATCTGGCGTTCTCGGAGCATTTTGACGCATTTTAAAAATTACTATCTTAATGGGTGCCAAAGTTACACAAGACCTCTTAATAATATTTTTAATCGCTATCTTGGTGACCGTAAGTCAAAAGATCAAAAAGGTGCCAGATATGTGGGATCTGGCGTTCTCGGAGCATTTTGACGCATTTTAGAAATTTCTATCTTAATGGGTGCAAAAGTTACACAAGACCTCTTAATAATATCTTTAATCGCTATCTTGGTGACCCTAAGTCCAAAAATCAAAAAGGTGTCAGGTATGTGCGATCTGGCGTTCTCGGAGCATTTTGACGCATTTTAGAAATTTCTATCTTAATGGGTGCCAAAGTTACACAAGACCTCTTAATAATATTTTTAATCGCTATCTTGGTGACCCTAAGTCCAAAAATCAAAAAGGTGTCAGGTATGTGCGATCTGGCGTTCTCTGAGCATTTTGACGCATTTTAGAAATTTCTATCTTAATGGGTGTCAAAGTTACACAAGACCTCTTAATAACATTTTTAATCGCTATCTTGGTGACCGTAAGTCCAAAAATCAAAAAGGTGCCACATATATGCAATTTGGCGTTCTCGGAGCATTTTGACGCATTTTAGAAATTTCTATCTTAATGGGTGCCAAAGTTACAAAAGACCCCTTAATAATATTTTTAATCGCTATCTTGGTGACCGTAAGTCCAAAAATCAAAAAGGTGTCAGATATGTGCGATCTGGCATTCTCGGAGCATTTTGACGCATTTTAGAAATTTCTATCTTAATGGGTGCCAAAGTTACACAAGACCTCTTAATAATATTTTTAATCGCTATCTAGGTGACCGTAAGTCCAAAAATCAACAAGGTGTCAGATATGTGCGATCTGGCGTTATCGGAGCATTTTGACGCATTTTAGAAATTTCTATCTTGATGGGTGCCAAAGTTACACAAGACCTCTTAATAATATTTTTAATCGCTATCTTGGTGACCGTAAGTCCAAAAATCAAAAAGGTGCCAGATATGTGCGATCTGGCGTTCTCGGAGCATTTTGACGCATTTTAGAAATTTCTATCTTAATGGGTGCCAAAGTTACACAAGACCTCTTAATAATATTTTTAATCGCTATCTTGGTGACCGTAAGTCAAAAAATCAAAAAGGTGCCAGATATGTGCGATTTGGCGTTCTCGGAGCATTTTGACGCATTTTAGAAATTTCTATCTTAATGGGTGCCAAAGTTACACAAGACCTCTTAATAATATTTTTAATCGCTATCTTGGTGACCGTAAGTCCAAAAATCAACAAGGTGTCAGATATGTGCGATCTGGCGTTACCGGAGCATTTTGACGCATTTTAGAAATTTCTATTTCAATGGGTGCCAAAGTTACACAAGACCTCTTAATAATATTTTTAATCGCTATCTAGGTGACCGTAAGTCCAAAAATCAAAAAGGTGCCTGATATGTGCGATCTGGCGTTCTCGGAGCATTTTGACGCATTTTAGAAATTTCTATCTTAATGGGTGCCAAAGTTACACAAGACCTCTTAATAATATTTTTAATCGCTATCTAGGTGACCGTAAGTCCAAAAATCAACAAGGTGTCAGATATGTGCGATCTGGCGTTATCGGAGCATTTTGACGCATTTTAGAAATTTCTATCTTGATGGGTGCCAAAGTTACACAAGACCTCTTAATAATATTTTTAATCGCTATCTTGGTGACCGTAAGTCCAAAAATCAAAAAGGTGCCAGATATGTGCGATCTGGCGTTCTCGGAGCATTTTGACGCATTTTAGAAATTTCTATCTTAATGGGTGCCAAAGTTACACAAGACCTCTTAATAATATTTTTAATCGCTATCTTGGTGACCGTAAGTCAAAAAATCAAAAAGGTGCCAGATATGTGCGATTTGGCGTTCTCGGAGCATTTTGACGCATTTTAGAAATTTCTATCTTAATGGGTGCCAAAGTTACACAAGACCTCTTAATAATATTTTTAATCGCTATCTTGGTGACCGTAAGTCCAAAAATCAACAAGGTGTCAGATATGTGCGATCTGGCGTTATTGGAGCATTTTGACGCATTTTAGAAATTTCTATTTCAATGGGTGCCAAAGTTACACAAGACCTCTTAATAATATTTTTAATCGCTATCTAGGTGACCGTAAGTCCAAAAATCAAAAAGGTGCCTGATATGTGCGATCTGGCGTTCTCGGAGCATTTTGACGCATTTTAGAAATTTCTATCTTAATGGGTGCCAAAGTTACACAAGACCTCTTAATAATATTTTTAATCGCTATCTTGGTGACCGTAAGTCCAAAAATCAAAAAGTTGTCAGATATGTGCGATCTGGCGTTCTCGGACCATTTTGACTCATTTTAGAAATTTCTATCTTAATGGGTGCCAAAGTTACACAAGACCTCTTAATAACATTTTTAATCGCTATCTTGGTGACCGTAAGCTCAAAAATCAAAAAGGTGCCAGATATGTGCGATCTGGCGTTCTCCGAGCATTTTGACGCATTTTAGAAATTTCTATCTTAATGGGTGCCAAAGTTACATAAAACCTCTTAATAATATTTTTAATCGCTATCTTGGTGACCGTAAGTCCAAAAATCAAAAAGGTGCCACATATGTGCAATTTGGCGTTCTCGGAGCATTTTGACGCATTTTAGAGATTTCTATCTTAATGGGTGCCAAAGTTACACAAGACCCCTTAATAATATTTTTAATCGCTATCTTGGTGACCGTAAGTCCAAAAATTAAAAAAGGTGTCAGATATGTGCGATCTGGCATTCTCGGAGCATTTTGACGCATTTTAGAAATTTCTATCTTAATGGGTGCCAAAGTTACACAAGACCTCTTAATAATATTTTTAATCGCTATCTAGGTGACCGTAAGTCCAAAAATCAAAAAGGTGCCAGATATGTGCGATCTGGCGTTCTCGGAGCATTTTGACGCATTTTAGAAATTTCTATCTTAATGGGTGCCAAAGTTACACAAGACCTCTTAATAATATTTTTAATCGCTATCTTGGTGACCGTAAGTCCAAAAATCAACAAGGTGTCAGATATGTGCGATCTGGCGTTATCGGAGCATTTTGACGCATTTTAGAAATTTCTATCTTAATGGGTGCCAAAGTTACACAAGACCTCTTAATAATATTTTTAATCGCTATCTTGGAGACCGTAAGTCAAAAAATCAAAAAGGTGCCAGATATGTGCGATTTGGCGTTCTCGGAGCATTTTGACGCATTTTAGAAATTTCTATCTTAATGGGTGCCAAAGTTACACAAGACCTCTTAATAATATTTTTAATCGCTATCTTGGTGACCGTAAGTCCAAAAATCAAAAAGGTGCCAGATATGTGCGATCTGGCGTTCTCGGAGCATTTTGACGCATTTTAGAAATTTCTATCTTAATGGGTGCCAAAGTTACACAAGACCTCTTAATAATATTTTTAATCGCTATCTTGGTGACCGTAAGTCAAAAAATCAAAAAGGTGCCAGATATGTGCGATTTGGCGTTCTCGGAGCATTTTGACGCATTTTAGAAATTTCTATCTTAATGGGTGCCAAAGTTACACAAGACCTCTTAATAATATTTTTAATCGCTATCTTGGTGACCGTAAGTCCAAAAATCAACAAGGTGTCAGATATGTGCGATCTGGCGTTATCGGAGCATTTTGACGCATTTTAGAAATTTCTATTTCAATGGGTGCCAAAGTTACACAAGACCTCTTAATAATATTTTTAATCGCTATCTAGGTGACCGTAAGTCCAAAAATCAAAAAGGTGCCTGATATGTGCGATCTGGCGTTCTCGGAGCATTTTGACGCATTTTAGAAATTTCTATCTTAATGGGTGCCAAAGTTACACAAGACCTCTTAATAATATTTTTAATCGCTATCTTGGTGACCGTAAGTCCAAAAATCAAAAAGTTGTCAGATATGTGCGATCTGGCGTTCTCGGACCATTTTGACGCATTTTAGAAATTTCTATCTTAATGGGTGCCAAAGTTACACAAGACCTCTTAATAACATTTTTAATCGCTATCTTGGTGACCGTAAGCTCAAAAATCAAAAAGGTGCCAGATATGTGCGATCTGGCGTTCTCCGAGCATTTTGACGCATTTTAGAAATTTCTATCTTAATGGGTGCCAAAGTTACATAAAACCTCTTAATAATATTTTTAATCGCTATCTTGGTGACCGTAAGTCCAAAAATCAAAAAGGTGCCACATATGTGCAATTTGGCGTTCTCGGAGCATTTTGACGCATTTTAGAAATTTCTATTTTAATGGGTGCCAAAGTTACACAAGACCCCTTAATAATATTTTTAATCGCTATCTTGGTGACCGTAAGTCCAAAAATCAAAAAGGTGTCAGATATGTGCGATCTGGCATTCTCGGAGCATTTTGACGCATTTTAGAAATTTCTATCTTAATGGGTGCCAAAGTTACACAAGACCTCTTAATAATATTTTTAATCGCTATCTAGGTGACCGTAAGTCCAAAAATCAAAAAGGTGCCAGATATGTGCGATCTGGCGTTCTCGGAGCATTTTGACGCATTTTAGAAATTTCTATCTTAATGGGTGCCAAAGTTACACAAGACCTCTTAATAATATTTTTAATCGCTATCTTGGTGACCGTAAGTCCAAAAATCAACAAGGTGTCAGATATGTGCGATCTGGCGTTATCGGAGCATTTTGACGCATTTTAGAAATTTCTATCTTAATGGGTGCCAAAGTTACACAAGACCTCTTAATAACATTTTTAATCGCTATCTTGGTGACCGTAAGCTCAAAAATCAAAAAGGTGCCAGATATGTGCGATCTGGCGTTCTCCGATCATTTTGACGCATTTTAGAAATTTCTATCTTAATGGGTGCCAAAGTTACACAAGACCTCTTAATAATATTTTTAATCGCTATCTTGGTGACCGTAAGTCCAAAAATCAAAAAGTTGTCAGATATGTGCGATCTGGCGTTCTCGGACCATTTTGACGCATTTTAGAAATTTCTATCTTAATGGGTGCCAAAGTTACACAAGACCTCTTAATAACATTTTTAATCGCTATCTTGGTGACCGTAAGCTCAAAAATCAAAAAGGTGCCAGATATGTGCGATCTGGCGTTCTCCGAGCATTTTGACGCATTTTAGAAATTTCTATCTTAATGGGTGCCAAAGTTACATAAGACCTCTTAATAATATTTTTAATCGCTATCTTGGTGACCGTAAGTCCAAAAATCAAAAAGGTGCCACATATGTGCAATTTGGCGTTCTCGGAGCATTTTGACGCATTTTAGAAATTTCTATCTTAATGGGTGCCAAAGTTACACAAGACCTCTTAATAATATTTTTAATCGCTATCTTGGTGACCGTAAGTCCAAAAATCAAAAAGGTGTCAGATATGTGCGATCTGGCATTCTCGGAGCATTTTGACGCATTTTAGAAATTTCTATCTTAATGGGTGCCAAAGTTACACAAGACCTCTTAATAATATTTTTAATCGCTATCTAGGTGACCGTAAGTCCAAAAATCAAAAAGGTGCCAGATATGTGCGATCTGGCGTTCTCGGAGCATTTTGACGCATTTTAGAAATTTCTATCTTAATGGGTGCCAAAGTTACACAAGACCTCTTAATAATATTTTTAATCGCTATCTTGGTGACCGTAAGTCCAAAAATCAACAAGGTGTCAGATATGTGCGATCTAGCGTTATCGGAGCATTTTGACGCATTTTAGAAATTTCTATCTTAATGGGTGCCAAAGTTACACAAGACCTCTTAATAATATTTTTAATCGCTATCTTGGAGACCGTAAGTCAAAAAATCAAAAAGGTGCCAGATATGTGCGATTTGGCGTTCTCGGAGCATTTTGACGCATTTTAGAAATTTCTATCTTAATGGGTGCCAAAGTTACACAAGACCTCTTAATAATATTTTTAATCGCTATCTTGGTGACCGTAAGTCCAAAAATCAAAAAGGTGCCAGATATGTGCGATCTGGCGTTCTCGGAGCATTTTGACGCATTTTAGAAATTTCTATCTTAATGGGTGCCAAAGTTACACAAGACCTCTTAATAATATTTTTAATCGCTATCTTGGTGACCGTAAGTCAAAAAATCAAAAAGGTGCCAGATATGTGCGATTTGGCGTTCTCGGAGCATTTTGACGCATTTTAGAAATTTCTATCTTAATGGGTGCCAAAGTTACACAAGACCTCTTAATAATATTTTTAATCGCTATCTTGGTGACCGTAAGTCCAAAAATCAACAAGGTGTCAGATATGTGCGATCTGGCGTTATCGGAGCATTTTGACGCATTTTAGAAATTTCTATTTCAATGGGTGCCAAAGTTACACAAGACCTCTTAATAATATTTTTAATCGCTATCTAGGTGACCGTAAGTCCAAAAATCAAAAAGGTCCCTGATATGTGCGATCTGGCGTTCTCGGAGCATTTTGACGCATTTTAGAAATTTCTATCTTAATGGGTGCCAAAGTTACACAAGACCTCTTAATAATATTTTTAATCGCTATCTGGGTGACCGTAAGTCCAAAAATCAAAAAGTTGTCAGATATGTGCGATCTGGCGTTCTCGGACCATTTTGACGCATTTTAGAAATTTCTATCTTAATGGGTGCCAAAGTTACACAAGACCTCTTAATAACATTTTTAATCGCTATCTTGGTGACCGTAAGCTCAAAAATCAAAAAGGTGCCAGATATGTGCGATCTGGCGTTCTCCGAGCATTTTGACGCATTTTAGAAATTTCTATCTTAATGGGTGCCAAAGTTACACAAGACCTCTTAATAATATTTTTAATCGCTATCTTGGTGACCGTAAGTCCAAAAATCAAAAAGTTGTCAGATATGTGCGATCTGGCGTTCTCGGACCATTTTGAGGCATTTTAGAAATTTCTATCTTAATGGGTGCCAAAGTTACACAAGACCTCTTAATAATATTTTTAATCGCTATCTTGGTGACCGTAAGTCCAAAAATCAAAAAGGTGCCAGATATGTGCGATCTGGCGTTCTCCGAGCATTTTGACGCATTTTAGAAATTTCTATCTTAATGGGTGCCAAAGTTACACAAGACCTCTTAATAATATTTTTAATCGCTATCTTGGTGACCGTAAGTTCAAAAATCAAAAAGGTGCCAGATATGTGCGATGTGGCGTTCTCGGAGCATTTTGACGCATTTTAGAAATTTTTATCTTAATGGGTGCCAAAGTTACACAAGACCTCTTAATAATATTTTTAATCGCTATCTTGGTGACCGTAAGTTCAAAAATCAAAAAGGTGCCAGATATGTGCGATGTGGCGTTCTCGGAGCATTTTGACGCATTTTAGAAATTTTTATCTTAATGGGTGCCAAAGTTACACAAGACCTCTTAATAATATTTTTAATCGCTATCTTGGTGACCGTAAGTCCAAAAATCAACAAGGTGTCAGATATGTGCGATCTGGCGTTATCGGAGCATTTTGACGCATTTTAGAAATTTCTATTTCAATGGGTGCCAAAGTTACACAAGACCTCTTAATAATATTTTTAATCGCTATCTTGGTGACCGTAAGTCCAAAAATCAAAAAGGTGCCAGATATGTGGGATCTGGCGTTCTCGGAGCATTTTGACGCATTTTAGAAATTTCTATCTTAATGGGTGCCAAAGTTACACAAGACCTCTTAATAATAATTTTAATCGCTATCTTGGTGACCGTAAGTCCAAAAATCAAAAAGGTGTCAGATATCTGCGATCTGGCGTTCTCGGAGCATTTTGACGCATTTTAGAAATTTCTATCTTAATGGGTGCCAAAGTTACACAAGACCTCTTAATAAAATTTTTATCGCTATCTTGGTGACCGTAAGTCCAAAAATCAAAAAGGTGTCAGATATGTGCGATCTGGCGTTCTCGGAGCATTTTGACGCATTTTAGAAATTTCTATTTTAATGGGTGCCAAAGTTACACAAGACCTCTTAATAATATTTTTAATCGCTATCTTGGTGACCGTAAGTCCAAAAATCAAAAAGGTGTCAGATATGTGCGATCTGGCGTTCTCGGAGCATTTTGACGCATTTTAGAAATTTCTATCTTAATGGGTGCCAAAGTTACACAAGACCTCTTAATAACATTTTTAATCGCTATCTTGGTGACCGTAAGTCCAAAAATCAAAAAGGTGCCAGATATGTGCGATCTGGCGTTCTCGGAGCATTTTGACGCATTTTAGAAATTTCTATCTTAATGGGTGCCAAAGTTACACAAGACCTCTTAATAATATTTTTAATCGCTATCTTGGTGACCGTAAGTCCAAAAATCAAAAAGGTGCCCGATATGTGCGACCTGGTGTTCTCGGAGCATTTTGACGCATTTTAGAAATTTCTATCTTAATGGGTGCCAAAGTTACACAAGACCTCTTAATAACATTTTTAATCGCTATCTTGGTGACCGTAAGCCCAAAAATCAAAAAGGTGCCAGATATGTGCCATCTGGCGTTCTCGGAGCATTTTGACGCATTTTAGAAATTTCTATCTTAATGGGTGCCAAAGTTACATAAGACCTCTTAATAATATTTTTAATCGCTATCTTGGTGACCGTAAGTCCAAAAATCAAAAAGGTGCCAGATATGTGCGATATGGCGTTCTCGGAGCATTTTGACGCATTTTAGAAATTTTTATCTTAATCGGTGCCAAAGTTACACAAGACCTCTTAATAATATTTTTAATCGCTATCTTGGTGACCGTAAGTCCAAAAATCAACAAGGTGTCAGATATGTGCGATCTGGCGTTATCGGAGCATTTTGACGCATATTAGAAATTTTTATCTTAATGAGAGCCAAAGTTACACAAGAGCTCTTAATAATATTTTTAATCGCTATGTTGGTGACCGTAAGTCCAAAAATCAAAAAGGTGCCAGATATGTGCGATGTGGCGTTCTCGGAGCATTTTGACGCATTTTAGAAATTTTTATCTTAATGGGTGCCAAAGTTACACAAGACCTCTTAATAATATTTTTAATCGCTATCTTGGTGACCTTAAGTCCAAAAATCAAAAAGGTGCCAGATATGTGCGATCTGGCGTTCTCGGAGCATTTTGACGCATTTTAGAAATTTCTATCTTAATGGGTGCCAAAGTTACACAAGACCTCTTAATAATATTTTTAATCGCTTTCTTAGCGACCGTAAGTCCAAAAATCAAAAAGGTGTCAGATATGTGTGATCTGGCGTTCTCGGAGCATTTTGACGCATTTTAGAAATTTCTATCTTAATGGGTGCCAAAGTTACACAAGACCTCTTAATAATATTTTTAATCGCTATCTTGGTGACCGTAAATCCAAAAATCAAAAAGGTGCCAGATATGTGCGATCTGGCGTTCTCGGAGCATTTTGACGCATTTTAGAAATTTCTATCTTAATGGGTGCCAAAGTTACACAAGACCTCTTAATAATATTTTTAATCGCTTTCTTAGTCACCGTAAATCCAAAAATCAAAAAGGTGTCATATATGTGCGGTCTGGCGTTCTCGGAGCATTTTGACGCATTTTAGAGATTTCTATCTTAATGGGTGCCAAAGTTACAAAAGACTTCTTAATAATATTTTTAATCGCTATCTTGGTGACCGTAAGTCCAAAAATAAAAAAGGTGCCAGATATGTGCGATCTGGCGTTCTCGGAGCATTTTGACGCATTTTAGAAGTTTCTATTTTAATGGGTGCCAAGGTTACACAAGACCTCTTAATAATATTTTTAATCGCTATCTTGGTAACCGTAAGTCCAAAAACCAAAAAGGTGTCAGATATGTGCGATCTGGCGTTCTAGCAGCATTTTGAAACATATTAGAAATTTCTATCTTAATGGGTGCCAAAGTTACACAAGATCTCTTAATAACATTTTTAATCGCTATCTTGGTAACCGTAAGTCCAAAAATCAAAAAGGTGTCAGATATGTGCGATCTGTCGTTCTAGCAGCATTTTGAAACATATTAGAAATTTCTATCTTAATGGGTGCCAAAGTTACACAAGACCTCTTAATAATATTTTTAATCGATATCTTGGTAACCGTAAGTCCAAAAAATAAAAAGGTGTCAGATTGAACGATCTGGGGTTCTAGCAGCATTTTGAAGCATATTAGAAATTTCTATCTTAATGGGTGCCAAAGTTACACAAGACCTCTTAATAATATTTTTAATCCCTATCTTGGTAACCGTAAGTCCAAAAATCAAAGAGGTGTCAGATATGTGCGATCTGGCGTTCTGGCAGCATTTTGAAACATATTAGAAATTTCTATCTTAATGGGTGCCAAAGTTACACAAGACCTCTTAATAATATTTTTAATTGCTTTCTTGGTAACCGTAAGTCTAAAAATCAAAAAGGTGTCAGATATGTGCGATCTGGCGTTCTAGCAGCATTTTGAAACATATTAGAAATTTCTATCTCAATGGGTGCCAAAGTTACACAAGACCTCTTAATAACATTTTTAATCGCTATCATGGTGACCGTAAGCTCAAAAATCAAAAAGGTGCCAGATATGTGCGATCTGGCGTTCTCCGAGCAATTTGACGCATTTTAGAAATTTCTATCTTAATGGGTGCCAAAGTTACATAAGACCTCTTAATAATATTTTTAATCGCTATCTTGGTGACCGTAAGTCCAAAAATCAACAAGGTGTCAGATATGTGCGATCTGGCGTTATCGGAGCATTTTGACGCATTTTAGAAATATCTATTTCAATGGGTGCCAAAGTTACACAAGGCCTCTTAATAATATTTTTAATCGCTATCTAGGTGACCGTAAGTCCAAAAATCAAAAAGGTGCCTGATATGTGCGATCTGGCGTTCTCGGAGCATTTTGACGCATTTTAGAAATTTCTATCTTAATGGGTGCCAAAGTTACACAAGACCTCTTAATAACATTTTTAATCGCTATCTTGGTGACCGTAAGCTCAAAAATCAAAAAGGTGCCAGATATGTGCGATCTGGCGTTCTCCGAGCATTTTGACGCATTTTAGAAATTTCTATCTTAATGGGTGCCAAAGTTACACAAGACCTCTTAATAATATTTTTAATCGCTATCTTGGTGACCGTAAGTCCAAAAATCAAAAAGTTGTCAGATATGTGCGATCTGGCGTTCTCGGACCATTTTGACGCATTTTAGAAATTTCTATCATAATGGGTGCCAAAGTTACACAAGACCTCTTAATAATATTTTTAATCGCTATCTTGGTGACCGTAAGTCCAAAAATCAAAAAGGTGCCAGATATGTGCGATCTGGCGTTCTCCGAGCATTTCGACGCATTTTAGAAATTTCTATCTTAATGGGTGCCAAAGTTACACAAGACCTCTTAATAATATTTTTAATCGCTATCTTGGTGACCGTAAGTTCAAAAATCAAAAAGGTGCCAGATATGTGCGATGTGGCGTTCTCGGAGCATTTTGACGCATTTTAGAAATTTTTATCTTAATGGGTGCCAAAGTTACACAAGACCTCTTAATAATATTCTTAATCGCTATCTTGGTGACCGTAAGTTCAAAAATCAAAAAGGTGCCAGATATGTGCGATGTGGCGTTCTCGGAGCATTTTGACGCATTTTAGAAATTTTTATCTTAATGGGTGCCAAAGTTACACAAGACCTCTTAATAATATTTTTAATCGCTATCTTGGTGACCGTAAGTCCAAAAATCAACAAGGTGTCAGATATGTGCGATCTGGCGTTATCGGAGCATTTTGACGCATTTTAGAAATTTCTATTTCAATGGGTTCCAAAGTTACACAAGACCTCTTAATAATAATTTTAATCGCTATCTTGGTGACCGTAAGTCCAAAAATCAAAAAGGTGTCAGATATCTGCGATCTGGCGTTCTCGGAGCATTTTGACGCATTTTAGAAATTTCTATCTTAATGGGTGCCAAAGTTACACAAGACCTCTTAATAAAATTTTTATCGCTATCTTGGTGACCGTAAGTCCAAAAATCAAAAAGGTGTCAGATATGTGCGATCTGGCGTTCTCGGAGCATTTTGACGCATTCTAGAAATTTCTATTTTAATGGGTGCCAAAGTTACACAAGACCTCTTAATAATATTTTTAATCGCTATCTTGGTGACCGTAAGTCCAAAAATCAAAAAGGTGTCAGATATGTACGATCTGGCGTTCTCGGAGCATTTTGACGCATTTTAGAAATTTCTATCTTAATGGGTGCCAAAGTTACACAAGACCTCTTAATAATATTTTTAATCGCTTTCTTAGTGACCGTAAGTCCAAAAATCAAAAAGGTGTCAGATATGTGTGATCTGGCGTTCTCGGAGCATTTTGACGCATTTTAGAAATTTCTATTTTAATGGGTGCCAAAGTTACACAAGACCTCTTAATAATATTTTTAATCGCTATCTTGGTGACCGTAAGTCCAAAAATCAAAAAGGTGTCAGATATGTGCGATCTGGCGTTCTCGGAGCATTTTGACGCATTTTAGAAATTTCTATCTTAATGGGTGCCAAAGTTACACAAGACCTCTTAATAACATTTTTATTCGCTATCTTGGTGACCGTAAGTCCAAAAATCAAAAAGGTGCCAGATATGTGCGATCTGGCGTTCTCGGAGCATTTTGACGCATTTTAGAAATTTCTATCTTAATGGGTGCCAAAGTTACACAAGACCTCTTAATAATATTTTTAATCGCTATCTTGGTGACCGTAAGTCCAAAAATCAAAAAGGTGCCCGATATGTGCGACCTGGTGTTCTCGGAGCATTTTGACGCATTTTAGAAATTTCTATCTTAATGGGTGCCAAAGTTACACAAGACCTCTTAATAACATTTTTAATCGCTATCTTGGTGACCGTAAGCCCAAAAATCAAAAAGGTGCCAGATATGTGCCATCTGGAGTTCTCGGAGCATTTTGACGCATTTTAGAAATTTCTATCTTAATGGGTGCCAAAGTTACATAAGACCTCTTAATAATATTTTTAATCGCTATCTTGGTGACCGTAAGTCCAAAAATCAAAAAGGTGCCAGATATGTGCGATGTGGCGTTCTCGGAGCATTTTGACGCATTTTAGAAATTTTTATCTTAATGGGTGCCAAAGTTACACAAGACCTCCTAATAATATTTTTAATCGCTATCTTGGTGACCGTAAGTCCAAAAATCAACAAGGTGTCAGATATGTGCGATCTGGCGTTATCGGAGCATTTTGACGCATTTTAGAAATTTCTATTTCAATGGGTGCCAAAGTTACACAAGACCTCTTAATAATATTTTTAATCGCTATCTTGGTGACCGTAAGTCCAAAAATCAAAAAGGTGCCAGATATGTGCGATCTGGCGTTCTCGGAGCATTTTGACGCATTTTAGAAATTTCTTTCTTAATGGGTGCCAAAGTTACACAAGACCTCTTAATAATAATTTTAATCGCTATCTTGGTGACCGTAAGTCCAAAAATCAAAAAGGTGTCAGATATCTGCGATCTGGCGTTCTCGGAGCATTTTGACGCATTTTAGAAATTTCTATCTTAATGGGTGCCAAAGTTACACAAGACCTCTTAATAATATTTTTAATCGCTATCTTGGTGACCGTAAGTCCAAAAATCAAAAAGGTGTCAGATATGTGCGATCTGGCGTTCTCGGAGCATTTTGACGCATTTTAGAAATTTCTGTTTTAATGGGTGCCAAAGTTACACAAGACCTCTTAATAATATTTTTAATCGCTATCTTGGTGACCGTAAGTCCAAAAATCAAAAAGGTGTCAGATATGTGCGATCTGGCGTTCTCGGAGCATTTTGACGCATTTTAGAAATTTCTATCTTAATGGGTGCCAAAGTTACACAAGACCTCTTAATAACATTTTTAATCGCTATCTTGGTGACCGTAAGTCCAAAAATCAAATAGGTGCCAGATATGTGCGATCTGGCGTTCTCGGAGCATTTTGACGCATTTTAGAAATTTCTGTCTTAATGGGTGCCAAAGTTACACAAGACCTCTTAATAATATTTTTAATCGCTATCTTGGTGACCGTAAGTCAAAAAATCAAAAAGGTGCCAGATATGTGCGACCTGGTGTTCTCGGAGCATTTTGACGCATTTTAGAAATTTCTATCTTAATGGGTGCCAAAGTTACACAAGACCTCCTAATAACACTTTTAATCGCTATCTTGGTGACCGTAAGCCCAAAAATCAAAAAGGTGCCAGATATGTGCGATCTGGCGTTCTCGGAGCATTTTGACGCATTTTAGAAATTTCTATCTTAATGGGTGCCAAAGTTACACAAGACCTCCTAATAACACTTTTAATCGCTATCTTGGTGACCGTAAACCCAAAAATCAAAAAGGTGCCAGATATGTGCGATCTGGCGTTCTCGGAGCATTTTGACGCATTTTAGAAATTTCTATCTTAATGGGTGCCAAAGTTACACAAGACCTCTTAATAATATTTTTAATCGCTTTCTTAGTGACCGTAAGTCCAAAAATCAAAAAGGTGTCAGATATGTGTGATCTGGCGTTCACGGAGCATTTTGACGCATTTTAGAAATTTCTATCTTAATGGGTGCCAAAGTTACACAAGACCTCTTAATAATATTTTTAATCGCTATCTTGGTGACCGTAAATCCAAAAATCAAAAAGGTGCCAGATATGTGCGATCTGGCGTTCTCGGAGCATTTTGACGCATTTTAGAAATTTCTATCTTAATGGGTGCCAAAGTTACACAAGACCTCTTAATAATATTTTTAATCGCTTTCTTAGTGACCGTAAGTCCAAAAATCAAAAAGGTGTCAGATATGTGTGATCTGGCGTTCTCGGAGCATTTTGACGCATTTTAGAAATTTCTATCTTAATGGGTGCCAAAGTTACACAAGACCTCTTAATAATATTTTTAATCGCTATCTTGGTGACCGTAAATCCAAAAATCAAAAAGGTGCCAGATATGTGCGATCTGGGGTTCTCGGAGCATTTTGACGCATTTTAGAAATTTCTATCTTAATGGGTGCCAAAGTTACACAAGACCTCTTAATAACATTTTTAATAGCTTTCTTAGTGACCGTAAGTCCAAAAATCAAAAAGGTGTCAGATATGTGCGGTCTGGCGTTCTCGGAGCATTTTGACGCATTTTAGAGATTTCTATCTTAATGGGTGCCAAAGTTACAAAAGACTTCTTAATAATATTTTTAATCGCTATCTTGGTGACCGTAAGTCCAAAAATAAAAAAGGTGCCAGATATGTGCGATCTGGCGTTCTCGGAGCATTTTGACGCATTTTAGAAGTTTCTATTTTAATGGGTGCCAAAGTTACACAAGACCTCTTAATAATATTTTTAATCGCTATCTTGGTAACCGTAAGTCCAAAAATCAAAAAGGTGTCAGTTATGTGCGATCTGGCGTTCTAGCAGCATTTTGAAACATATTAGAAATTTCTATCTTAATGGGTGCCAAAGTTACACAAGACCTCTTAATAATATTTTTAATCCCTATCTTGGTAACCGTAAGTCCAAAAATCAAAGAGGTGTCAGATATGTGCGATCTGGCGTTCTAGCAGCATTTTGAAACATATTAGAAATTTCTATCTTAATGGGTGCCAAAGTTACACAAGACCTCTTAATAATATTTTTAATTGCTTTCTTGGTAACCGTAAGTCCAAAAATCAAAAAGGTGTCAGATATGTGCGATCTGGCGTTCTAGCAGCATTTTGAAACATATTAGAAATTTCTATCTTAATGGGTGCCAAAGTTACACAAGACCTCTTAATAATATTTTTAATCCCTATCTTGGTAACCGTAAGTCCAAAAATCAAAGAGGTGTCAGATGTGTGCGATCTGGCGTTCTGGCAGCATTTTGAAACATATTAGAAATTTCTATCTCAATGGGTGCCAAAGTTACACAAGACCTCTTAATAACATTTTTAATCGCTATCTTGGTAACCGTAAGTCCAAAAATCAAAAAGGTGTCAGATATGTGCGATCTGGCGTTCTAGCAGCATTTTGAAGCATATTAGAAATTTCTATCTTAATGGGTGCCAAAGTTACACAAGACCTCTTAATAATATTTTTAGTCGCTATCTTGGTAACCGTAAGTCCAAAAATCAAAATGTGTCAGATATGTGCGATCTGTCGTTCTAGCAGCATTTTGAAGCATATTAGAAATTTCTATCTTAATGGGTGCCAAAGTTACACAAGACCTCTTAATAATATTTTTAATTGCTTTCTTGGTAACCGTAAATCCAAAAAATAAAAAGGTGTCAGATATGAGCGATCTGGCGTTCTAGCAGCATTTTGAAACATATTAGAAATTTCTATCTTAATGGGTGCCAAAGTTACATAAGACCTCTTAATAATATTTTTAATCCATATCTTGGTAACCGTAAGTCCAAAAATCAAAAAGGTGTCAGATATGTGCGATCTGGCGTTCTAGCAGCATTTTGAAACATATTAGAAATTTCTATCTTAATGGGTGCTAAAGTTACACAAGACCTCTTAATAATATTTTTAATCGCTATCTTGGTAACCGTAAGTCCAAAAAATAAAAAGGTTTCAGATATGAGCGATCTGGCGTTCTAGCAGCATTTTGAAACATATTAGAAATTTCTATCTTAATGGGTGCCAAAGTTACACAAGACCTCTTAATAATATTTTTAATCCCTATCTTGGTAACCGTAAGTCCAAAAATCAAAGAGGTGTCAGATATGTGCGATCTGGCGTTCTAGCAGCATTTTGAAACATATTAGAAATTTCTATCTCAATGGGTGCCAAAGTTACACAAGACCTCTTAATAACATTTTTAATCGCTATCTTGGTAACCGTAAGTCCAAAAATCAAAAAGGTGTCAGATATGTGCGATCTGGCGTTCTAGCAGCATTTTGAAGCATATTAGAAATTTCTATCTTAATGGGTGCCAAAGTTACACAAGACCTCTTAATAATATTTTTAATCGCTATCTTGGTAACCGTAAGTCCAAAAATCAAAAAGGTGTCAGATATGTGCGATCTGTCGTTCTAGCAGCATTTTGAAGCATATTAGAAATTTCTATCTTAATGGGTGCCAAAGTTACACAAGACCTCTTAATAATATTTTTAATCGCTATCTTGGCAACCGTAAGTCCAAAAAATAAAAAGGTGTCAGATATGAGCGATCTGGCGTTCTAGCAGCATTTTGAAACATATTAGAAATTTCTATCTTAATGGGTGCCAAAGTTACACAAGACCTCTTAATAATATTTTTAATCGCTATCTTGGTAACCGTAAATCCAAAAAATAAAAAGGTGTCAGATATGAGCGATCTGACGTTCTAGCAGCATTTTGAAGCATATTAGAAATTTCTATCTTAATGGGTGCCAAAGTTACACAAGACCTCTTAATAATATTTTTAATCGTTATCTTGGTAACCGTAAGTCCAAAAAATAAAAACGTGTCAGATATGAGCGATCTGGCGTTCTAGCAGCATTTGGAAACATATTAGAAATTTCTATCTTAATGGGTGCCAAAGTTACATAAGACCTCTTAATAATATTTTTAATCCCTATCTTGGTAACCGTAAGTCCAAAAATCAAAAAGGTGTCAGATATGTGCGATCTGGCGTTCTAGCAGCATTTTGAAACATATTAGAAATTTCTATCTTAATGGGTGCCAAAGTTACACAAGACCTCTTTATAATATTTTTAATCCCTATCTTGGTAACCGTAAGTCCAAAAATCAAAAAGGTGTCAGATATGTGCGATCTGGCGTTCTAGCAGCATTTTGAAACATTTTAGAAATTTCTATCTTAATGGGTGCAAAAGTTACACAAGACCTCTTAATAATATTTTTAATCGCTATCTTGGTAACCGTAAGTCCAAAAAATAAAAAGGTGTCAGATATGAGCGATCTGGCGTTCTAGCAGCATTTTGAAACATATTAGAAATTTCTATCTTAATGGGTGCCAAAGTTACACAAGACCTCTTTATAATATTTTTAATCCCTATCTTGGTAACCGTAAGTCCAAAAATCAAAAAGGTGTCAGATATGTGCGATCTGGCGTTCTAGCAGCATTTTGAAACATTTTAGAAATTTCTATCTTAATGGGTGCAAAAGTTACACAAGACCTCTTAATAATATTTTTAATCGCTATCTTGGTAACCGTAAGTCCAAAAAATAAAAAGGTGTCAGATATGAGCGATCTGGCGTTCTAGCAGCATTTTGAAACATATTAGAAATTTCTATCTTAATGGGTGCCAAAGTTACACAAGACCTCTTAATAATATTTTTAATCCCTATCTTGGTAATCGTAAGTCCAAAAATCAAAGAGGTGTCAGATATGTGCGATCTGGCGTTCTAGCAGCATTTTGAAACATATTAGAAATTTCTATCTTAATGGGTGCCAAAGTTACACAAGACCTCTTAATAATATTTTTAATCCCTATCTTGGTAACCGTAAGTCCAAAAATCAAAGAGGTGTCAGATATGTGCGATCTGGCGTTCTGGCAGCATTTTGAAACATATTAGAAATTTCTATCTTAATGGGTGATAAAGTTACACAAGACCTCTTAATAATATTTTTAATTGCTTTCTTGGTAACCGTAAATCCAAAAAATAAAAAGGTGTCAGATATGAGCGATCTGGCGTTCTAGCAGCATTTTGAAACATATTAGAAATTTCTATCTTAATGGGTGCCAAAGTTACATAAGACCTCTTAATAATATTTTTAATCCATATCTTGGTAACCGTAAGTCCAAAAATCAAAAAGGTGTCAGATATGTGCGATCTGGCGTTCTAGCAGCATTTTGAAACATATTAGAAATTTCTATCTTAATGGGTGCTAAAGTTACACAAGACCTCTTAATAATATTTTTAATCGCTATCTTGGTAACCGTAAGTCCAAAAAATAAAAAGGTTTCAGATATGAGCGATCTGGCGTTCTAGCAGCATTTTGAAACATATTAGAAATTTCTATCTTAATGGGTGCCAAAGTTACACAAGACCTCTTAATAATATTTTTAATCCCTATCTTGGTAACCGTAAGTCCAAAAATCAAAGAGGTGTCAGATATGTGCGATCTGGCGTTCTAGCAGCATTTTGAAACATATTAGAAATTTCTATCTCAATGGCTGCCAAAGTTACACAAGACCTCTTAATAACATTTTTAATCGCTATCTTGGTAACCGTAAGTCCAAAAATCAAAAAGGTGTCAGATATGTGCGATCTGGCGTTCTAGCAGCATTTTGAAGCATATTAGAAATTTCTATCTTAATGGGTGCCAAAGTTACACAAGACCTCTTAATAATATTTTTAATCGCTATCTTGGTAACCGTAAGTCCAAAAATCAAAAAGGTGTCAGATATGTGCGATCTGTCGTTCTAGCAGCATTTTGAAGCATATTAGAAATTTCTATCTTAATGGGTGCCAAAGTTACACAAGACCTCTTAATAATATTTTTAATCGCTATCTTGGTAACCGTAAGTCCAAAAAATAAAAAGGTGTCAGATATGAGCGATCTGGCGTTCTAGCAGCATTTTGAAACATATTAGAAATTTCTATCTTAATGGGTGCCAAAGTTACACAAGACCTCTTAATAATATTTTTAATCGCTATCTTGGTAACCGTAAATCCAAAAAATAAAAAGGTGTCAGATATGAGCGATCTGACGTTCTAGCAGCATTTTGAAGCATATTAGAAATTTCTATCTTAATGGGTGCCAAAGTTACACAAGACCTCTTAATAATATTTTTAATCGTTATCTTGGTAACCGTAAGTCCAAAAAATAAAAACGTGTCAGATATGAGCGATCTGGCGTTCTAGCAGCATTTGGAAACATATTAGAAATTTCTATCTTAATGGGTGCCAAAGTTACATAAGACCTCTTAATAATATTTTTAATCCCTATCTTGGTAACCGTAAGTCCAAAAATCAAAAAGGTGTCAGATATGTGCGATCTGGCGTTCTAGCAGCATTTTGAAACATATTAGAAATTTCTATCTTAATGGGTGCCAAAGTTACACAAGACCTCTTAATAATATTTTTAATCGCTATCTTGGTAACCGTATGTCCAAAAAATAAAAAGGTGTCAGATATGAGCGATCTGGCGTTCTAGCAGCATTTTGAAACATATTAGAAATTTCTATCTTAATGGGTGCCAAAGTTACACAAGACCTCTTAATAAAATTTTTAATCGCTATCTTGGTAACCGTAAGTCCAAAAATCAAAAAGGTGTCAGATATGTGCGATCTGGCGTTCTAGCAGCATTTTGAAACATATTAGAAATTTCTATCTTAATGGGTGCCAAAGTTACACAAGACCTCTTAATAACATTTTTAATCGCTATCTTGGTAACCGTAAGTCCAAAAATCAAAAAGGTGTCAGATATGTGCGATCTGGCGTTCTAGCAGCATTTTGAAACATATTAGAAATTTCTATCTTAATGGGTGCCAAAGTTACACAAGACCTCTTAATAATATTTTTAATGGCTATCTTGGTAACCGTAAGTCCAAAAATCAAAAAGGTGTCAGATATGTGCGATCTGGCGTTCTAGCAGCATTTTGAAACATAGTAGAAATTTCTATCTTAATGGGTGCCAAAGTTACACAAGACCTCTTAACAATATTTTTAATCGCTATCTTGGTAACCGTAAGTCCAAAAATCAAAAACGTGTCAGATATGTGCGATCTGGCGTTCTAGCAGCATTTTGAAACATATTAGAAATTTCTATCTTACTGGGTGCCAAAGTTACACAAGACCTCTTAATAACATTTTTAATCGCTATCTTGGTAACCGTAAGTCCAAAAATCAAAAAGGTGTCAGATATGTGCGATCTGGCGTTCTAGCAGCATTTTGAAACATATTAGAAATTTCTATCTTAATGGGTGCCAAAGTTACACAGACCTCTAAATAATATTTTTAATCGCTATCTTGGTAACCGTAAGTCCAAAAAATAAAATGGTGTCAGATATGAGCGATCTGGCGTTCTCGGAGCATTTTGACGCATTTTAGAAATTTCTATCTTAATGTGTGCCAAAGTTACACAGGATCTCTTAATAATATTTTTAATCGCTATCTTGGTGACCGTAAGTCCAAAAATCAAAAAGGTGTCAGATATGTGCGATCTGGTGTTCTCGGAGCATTTTGACGCATTTTAGAAGTTTCTATCTCAATGGGTGCCAAAGTTACACAAGACCTCTTAATAATATTTTTAATCGCTACCTTGGTGACCGTAAGTCCAAACATCAAAAAGGTGTCAGATATGTGCGATCTGGCGTTCTCGGAGCATTTTGACGCATTTTAGAAATTTCTATTTTAATGGGTGCCAAAGTTACACAAGACCTCTTAATAATATTTTTAATCGCTATCTTGGTGACCGTAAGTCCAAAAATCAAAAAGGTGTCAGATATGTGCGATCTGGCGTTCTCGGAGCATTTTGACGCATTTTAGAAATTTCTATCTTAATGAGTGCCAAAGTTACACAAGACGTCCTAATACTATTTTTAATCGCTATCTAAGTGACCGTAAGTCCAAAAATTAAAAATGTGTCAGATATGTGCGATCTGGCGTTCTCGGAGCATTTTGACGCATTTTAGAAGTTTCTATCTTAATGGGTGCCAAAGTTACACAAGACCTCTTAATAATATTTTTAATCGCTACCTTGGTGACCGTAAGTCCAAAAATCAAAAAGGTGTCAGATATGTGCGATCTGGCGTTCTCGGAGCATTTTGACGCATTTTAGAAATTCTTATCTTAATGGGTGCCAAAGTTACACAAGACCTCTTAATAATATTTTTAATCGCTTTCTTAGTGACCGTAAGTCCAAAAATCAAAAAGGTGTCAGATATGTGCGATCTGGCGTTCTCGGAGCATTTTGACGCATTTTAGAAATTTCTATCTTAATGGGTGCCAAAGTTACACAAGACCTCTTAATAATATTTTTAATCGCTATCTTGGTGACCGTAAGTCCAAAAATCAAAAAGGTGTCAGATATGTGCGATCTGGCGTTCTCGGAGCATTTTGACGCATTTTAGAAATTTCTGTCTTAATGGGTGCCAAAGTTACACAAGACCTCTTAACAATATTTTTAATCGCTATCTAGGTGACCGTAAGTCCAAAAATTAAAAAGGTGCCAGATATGTGCGATCTGGCGTTCTCGGAGCATTTTGACGCATTTTAGAGATTTCTATCTTAATGGGTGCCAAAGTTACACAAGACCTCTTAATAATATTTTTAATCGCTATCTTGGTGACCGTAAGTCCAAAAATCAAAAAGGTGTCAGATACGTGTGATCTGGCGTTCTCGGAGCATTTTGACGCATTTTAGAAATTTCTATTTTAATGGGTGCCAAAGTTACACAAGACCTCTTAATAATATTTCTAATCGCTATCTTGGTGACCCTAAGTCCAAAAATCAAAAAATTGTCAGGTATGTGCGATCTGGCGTTCTCGTAGCATTTTGACGCATTTTAGAAATTTCTATTTTAATGGGTGCCAAAGTTACACAAGACCTCTTAATAATATTTTTAATCGCTATCTTGGTGACCGTAAGTCCAAAAATCAAAAATGTGCCAGATATGTGCGATCTGGCGTTCTCGGAGCATTTTGACGCATTTTAGAAATTTCTCTCTTAATGGGTGCCAAAGTTACACAAGACCTCTTAATAATATTTTTAATCGCTATCTTGGTGACCGTAAGTCCAAAAATCAAAAAGGTGTCAGATATGTGCGATCTGGCGTTCTCGGAGCATTTTGACGCATTTTAGAAATTTCTATCTTAATGCGTGCCAAAGTTACACAAGACCTCTTAATAATATTTTTAATCGCTATCTTGGTGACCGTAAGTCCAAAAATCAAAAAGGTGCCAGATATGTGCGATCTGGCGTTCTCGGAGCATTTTGACGCATTTTAGAAATTTCTATCTTAATGGGTGCCATAGTTACACAAGACCTCTTAATAATATTTTTAATCGCTTTCTTAGTGACCGTAAGTCCAAAAATCAAAAAGGTGTCAGATATGTGCGATCTGGCGTTCTCGGAGCATTTTGACGCATTTTAGAGATTTCTATCTTAATGGGTGCCAAAGTTACACAAGACCTCTTAATAATATTTTTAATCGCTATCTTGGTGACCGTAAGTCCAAAAATCAAAAAGGTGTCAGATACGTGTGATCTGGCGTTCTCGGAGCATTTTGACGCATTTTAGAAATTTCTATTTTAATGGGTGCCAAAGTTACACAAGACCTCTTAATAATATTTTTAATCGCTATCTTGATGACCGTAAGTCCAAAAATCAAAAATGTGCCAGATATGTGCGATCTGGCGTTCTCGGAGCATTTTGACGCATTTTAGAAATTTCTCTCTTAATGGGTGCCAAAGTTACACAAGACCTCTTAATAATATTTTTAATCGCTATCTTGGTGACCGTAAGTCCAAAAATCAAAAAGGTGTCAGATATGTGCGATCTGGCGTTCTCGGAGCATTTTGACGCATTTTAGAAATATCTATCTTAATGGGTGCCAAAGTTACACAAGACTTCTTAATAATACTTTTAATCGCTATCTTGGTGACCGTAAGTCCAAAAATCAAAAAGGTGCCAGATTTGTGCGATCTGGCGTTCTCGGAGCATTTTGACGCATTTTAGAAATTTCTCTCTTAATGGGTGCCAAAGTTACACAAGACCTCTTAATAATATTTTTAATCGCTATCTTGGTGACCGTAAGTCCAAAAATCAAAAAGGTGTCAGATATGTGCGATCTGGCGTTCTCGGAGCATTTTGACGCATTTTAGAAATTTCTATCTTAATGGGTGCCAAAGTTACACAAGACCTCTTAATAATATTTTTAATCGCTATCCTGGTGACCGTAAGTCCAAAAATCAAAAAAGTGTCAGATATGTGCGATCTGGCGTTCTCGGAGCATTTTGACGCATTTTAGAAATTTCTATCTTAATGGGTGCCAAAGTTACACAAGACCTCTTAATAATATTTTTAATCGCTATCTTGGTGACCGTAAGTCCAAAAATCTAAAAGGTGCCAGATATGTGGGATCTGGCGTTCTCGGAGCATTTTGACGCATTTTAGAAATTTCTATCTTAATGGGTGCCAAAGTTACACAAGACCTCTTAATAATATTTTTAATCGCTATCTTGGTGACCGTAAGTCCAAAAATCAAAAAAGTGTCAGATATGTGCGATCTGGCGTTCTCGGAGCATTTTGACGCATTTTAGAAATTTCTATCTTAATGGGTGCCAAAGTTACACAAGACCTCTTAATAATATTTTTAATCGCTATCTTGGTGACCGTAAGTCCAAAAATCTAAAAGGTGCCAGATATGTGGGATCTGGCGTTCTCGGAGCATTTTGACGCATTTTAGAAATTTCTATCTTAATGGGTGCCAAAGTTACACAAGACCTCTTAATAATATTTTTAATCGCTATCTTGGTGACCGTAAGTCCAAAAATCAAAAAAGTGTCAGATATGTGCGATCTGGCGTTCTCGGAGCATTTTGACGCATTTTAGAAAATTCTATCTTAATGGGTGCCAAAGTTACACAAGACCTCTTAATAATATTTTTAATCGCTATCTTGGTGACCGTAAGTCCAAAAATCAAAAAGGTGCCAGATATGTGCGATCTGGCGTTCTCGGAGCATTTTGACGCATTTTAGAAATTTCTATCTTAATGGGTGCCAAAGTTACACAAGACATCTTAATAATATTTTTAATCGCTTTCTTAGAGACCGTAAGTCCAAAAATCAAAAAGGTGTCAGATATGTGCGATCTGGCGTTCTCGGAGCGTTTTGACGCATTTTAGAAATTTCTATCTTAATGGGTGCCAAAGTTACACAAGACCTGTTAATAATATTTTTAATCGCTATCTTGGTGACCGTAAGTCCAAAAATCAAAAAGGTGTCAGATATGTGCGATCTGGCGTTCTCGGAGCATTTTGACGCATTTTAGAAATTTCTATCTTAATGAGTGCCAAAGTTACACAAGACCTCTTAATAATATTTTTAATCGCTATCTTGGTGACCGTAAGTCCAAAAATCAAGAAGGTGCCAGATATGTGCGATCTGACGTTCTCGGAGCATTTTGACGCATTTTATAAATTTCTATCTTAATGGTTGCCAAAGTTACACAAGACCTCTTAATAATATTTTTAATCGCTATCTTGGTGACCCTAATTCCAAAAATCAAAGAGGTGTCAGGTATGTGCGATCTGGCGTTCTCGGAGTATTTTGACGCATTTTAGAAATTTCTATCTTAATGGGTGCCAAAGTTACACAAGACCTCTTAATAATATTTTTAATCGCTGTCTAGGTGACCGTAGGTCCAAAAATCAAAAAGGTGCCAGATATGTGCGATCTGGCGTTCTCGGAGCATTTTGACGCATTTTAGAAATTTCTATCTTAATGAGTGCAAAAGTTACACAAGACGTCTTAATGCAATTTTTAATCGCTATCTAAGTGACCGTAAGTTCAAAAATCAAAAAGGTGTCAGATATGTGCGATCTGGCGTTCTCGGAGCATTTTGACGCATTTTAGAAATTTCTAACTTAATGGGTGCCAAAGTTACACAGGATCTCTTAATAATATTTTTAATCGCTATCTTGGTGACCGTAAGTCCAAAAATCAAAAAGGTGTCAGATATGTGCGATCTGGCGTTCTCGGAGCATTTTGACGCATTTTAGAAGTTTCTATCTTAATGGGTGCCAAAGTTACACAAGACCTCTTAATATTTTTAATCGCTACCTTGGTGACCGTAAGTCCAAAAATCAAAAAGGTGTCAGATATGTGCGATCTGGCGTTCTCGGAGCATTTTGACGCATTTTAGAAATTTCTAACTTAATGGGTGCCAAAGTTACACAGGATCTCTTAATAATATTTTTAATCGTTATCTTGGTGACCGTAAGTCCAAAAATCAAAAAGGTGTCAGATATGTGCGATCTGGCGTTCTCGGAGCATTTTGACGCATTTTAGAAATTTCTATCTTAATGGGTGCCAAAGTTACACAAGACCTCTTAATAATATTTTTAATCGCTATCTTGGTGACCGTAAGTCCAAAAATCAAAAAGGTGTCAGATATGTGCGATCTGGCGTTCTCGGAGCATTTTGACGCATTTTAGAAATTTCTGTCTTAATGGGTGCCAAAGTTACACAAGACCTCTTAACAATATTTTTAATCGCTATCTAGGTGACCGTAAGTCCAAAAATTAAAAAGGTGCCAGATATGTGCGATCTGGCGTTCTCGGAGCATTTTGACGCATTTTAGAGATTTCTATCTTAATGGGTGCCAAAGTTACACAAGACCTCTTAATAATATTTTTAATCGCTATCTTGGTGACCGTAAGTCAAAAAATCAAAAAGGTGCCAGATATGTGCGATTTGGCGTTCTCGGAGCATTTTGACGCATTTTAGAAATTTCTATCTTAATGGGTGCCAAAGTTACACAAGACCTCTTAATAATATTTTTAATCGCTATCTTGGTGACCGTAAGTCCAAAAATCAACAAGGTGTCAGATATGTGCGATCTGGCGTTATTGGAGCATTTTGACGCATTTTAGAAATTTCTATTTCAATGGGTGCCAAAGTTACACAAGACCTCTTAATAATATTTTTAATCGCTATCTTGGTGACCGTAAGTCCAAAAATCAAAAAGTTGTCAGATATGTGCGATCTGGCGTTCTCGGAGCATTTTGACGCATTTTAGAAATTTCTATCTTAATGGGTGCCAAAGTTACACAAGACCTCTTAATAATATTTTTAATCGCTATCTTGGTGACCGTAAGTCCAAAAATCAAAAAGTTGTCAGATATGTGCGATCTGGCGTTCTCGGACCATTTTGACTCATTTTAGAAATTTCTATCTTAATGGGTGCCAAAGTTACACAAGACCTCTTAATAACATTTTTAATCGCTATCTTGGTGACCGTAAGCTCAAAAATCAAAAAGGTGCCAGATATGTGCGATCTGGCGTTCTCCGAGCATTTTGACGCATTTTAGAAATTTCTATCTTAATGGGTGCCAAAGTTACATAAAACCTCTTAATAATATTTTTAATCGCTATCTTGGTGACCGTAAGTCCAAAAATCAAAAAGGTGCCACATATGTGCAATTTGGCGTTCTCGGAGCATTTTGACGCATTTTAGAGATTTCTATCTTAATGGGTGCCAAAGTTACACAAGACCCCTTAATAATATTTTTAATCGCTATCTTGGTGACCGTAAGTCCAAAAATTAAAAAAGGTGTCAGATATGTGCGATCTGGCATTCTCGGAGCATTTTGACGCATTTTAGAAATTTCTATCTTAATGGGTGCCAAAGTTACACAAGACCTCTTAATAATATTTTTAATCGCTATCTAGGTGACCGTAAGTCCAAAAATCAAAAAGGTGCCAGATATGTGCGATCTGGCGTTCTCGGAGCATTTTGACGCATTTTAGAAATTTCTATCTTAATGGGTGCCAAAGTTACACAAGACCTCTTAATAATATTTTTAATCGCTATCTTGGTGACCGTAAGTCCAAAAATCAACAAGGTGTCAGATATGTGCGATCTGGCGTTATCGGAGCATTTTGACGCATTTTAGAAATTTCTATCTTAATGGGTGCCAAAGTTACACAAGACCTCTTAATAATATTTTTAATCGCTATCTTGGAGACCGTAAGTCAAAAAATCAAAAAGGTGCCAGATATGTGCGATTTGGCGTTCTCGGAGCATTTTGACGCATTTTAGAAATTTCTATCTTAATGGGTGCCAAAGTTACACAAGACCTCTTAATAATATTTTTAATCGCTATCTTGGTGACCGTAAGTCCAAAAATCAAAAAGGTGCCAGATATGTGCGATCTGGCGTTCTCGGAGCATTTTGACGCATTTTAGAAATTTCTATCTTAATGGGTGCCAAAGTTACACAAGACCTCTTAATAATATTTTTAATCGCTATCTTGGTGACCGTAAGTCAAAAAATCAAAAAGGTGCCAGATATGTGCGATTTGGCGTTCTCGGAGCATTTTGACGCATTTTAGAAATTTCTATCTTAATGGGTGCCAAAGTTACACAAGACCTCTTAATAATATTTTTAATCGCTATCTTGGTGACCGTAAGTCCAAAAATCAACAAGGTGTCAGATATGTGCGATCTGGCGTTATCGGAGCATTTTGACGCATTTTAGAAATTTCTATTTCAATGGGTGCCAAAGTTACACAAGACCTCTTAATAATATTTTTAATCGCTATCTAGGTGACCGTAAGTCCAAAAATCAAAAAGGTGCCTGATATGTGCGATCTGGCGTTCTCGGAGCATTTTGACGCATTTTAGAAATTTCTATCTTAATGGGTGCCAAAGTTACACAAGACCTCTTAATAATATTTTTAATCGCTATCTTGGTGACCGTAAGTCCAAAAATCAAAAAGTTGTCAGATATGTGCGATCTGGCGTTCTCGGACCATTTTGACGCATTTTAGAAATTTCTATCTTAATGGGTGCCAAAGTTACACAAGACCTCTTAATAACATTTTTAATCGCTATCTTGGTGACCGTAAGCTCAAAAATCAAAAAGGTGCCAGATATGTGCGATCTGGCGTTCTCCGAGCATTTTGACGCATTTTAGAAATTTCTATCTTAATGGGTGCCAAAGTTACATAAAACCTCTTAATAATATTTTTAATCGCTATCTTGGTGACCGTAAGTCCAAAAATCAAAAAGGTGCCACATATGTGCAATTTGGCGTTCTCGGAGCATTTTGACGCATTTTAGAAATTTCTATTTTAATGGGTGCCAAAGTTACACAAGACCCCTTAATAATATTTTTAATCGCTATCTTGGTGACCGTAAGTCCAAAAATCAAAAAGGTGTCAGATATGTGCGATCTGGCATTCTCGGAGCATTTTGACGCATTTTAGAAATTTCTATCTTAATGGGTGCCAAAGTTACACAAGACCTCTTAATAATATTTTTAATCGCTATCTAGGTGACCGTAAGTCCAAAAATCAAAAAGGTGCCAGATATGTGCGATCTGGCGTTCTCGGAGCATTTTGACGCATTTTAGAAATTTCTATCTTAATGGGTGCCAAAGTTACACAAGACATCTTAATAATATTTTTAATCGCTTTCTTAGAGACCGTAAGTCCAAAAATCAAAAAGGTGTCAGATATGTGCGATCTGGCGTTCTCGGAGCGTTTTGACGCATTTTAGAAATTTCTATCTTAATGGGTGCCAAAGTTACACAAGACCTGTTAATAATATTTTTAATCGCTATCTTGGTGACCGTAAGTCCAAAAATCAAAAAGGTGTCAGATATGTGCGATCTGGCGTTCTCGGAGCATTTTGACGCATTTTAGAAATTTCTATCTTAATGAGTGCCAAAGTTACACAAGACCTCTTAATAATATTTTTAATCGCTATCTTGGTGACCGTAAGTCCAAAAATCAAGAAGGTGCCAGATATGTGCGATCTGACGTTCTCGGAGCATTTTGACGCATTTTATAAATTTCTATCTTAATGGTTGCCAAAGTTACACAAGACCTCTTAATAATATTTTTAATCGCTATCTTGGTGACCCTAATTCCAAAAATCAAAGAGGTGTCAGGTATGTGCGATCTGGCGTTCTCGGAGTATTTTGACGCATTTTAGAAATTTCTATCTTAATGGGTGCCAAAGTTACACAAGACCTCTTAATAATATTTTTAATCGCTGTCTAGGTGACCGTAGGTCCAAAAATCAAAAAGGTGCCAGATATGTGCGATCTGGCGTTCTCGGAGCATTTTGACGCATTTTAGAAATTTCTATCTTAATGAGTGCAAAAGTTACACAAGACGTCTTAATGCAATTTTTAATCGCTATCTAAGTGACCGTAAATTCAAAAATCAAAAAGGTGTCAGATATGTGCGATCTGGCGTTCTCGGAGCATTTTGACGCATTTTAGAAATTTCTAACTTAATGGGTGCCAAAGTTACACAGGATCTCTTAATAATATTTTTAATCGCTATCTTGGTGACCGTAAGTCCAAAAATCAAAAAGGTGTCAGATATGTGCGATCTGGCGTTCTCGGAGCATTTTGACGCATTTTAGAAGTTTCTATCTTAATGGGTGCCAAAGTTACACAAGACCTCTTAATATTTTTAATCGCTACCTTGGTGACCGTAAGTCCAAAAATCAAAAAGGTGTCAGATATGTGCGATCTGGCGTTCTCGGAGCATTTTGACGCATTTTAGAAATTTCTAACTTAATGGGTGCCAAAGTTACACAGGATCTCTTAATAATATTTTTAATCGTTATCTTGGTGACCGTAAGTCCAAAAATCAAAAAGGTGTCAGATATGTGCGATCTGGCGTTCTCGGAGCATTTTGACGCATTTTAGAAATTTCTATCTTAATGGGTGCCAAAGTTACACAAGACCTCTTAATAATATTTTTAATCGCTATCTTGGTGACCGTAAGTCCAAAAATCAAAAAGGTGTCAGATATGTGCGATCTGGCGTTCTCGGAGCATTTTGACGCATTTTAGAAATTTCTGTCTTAATGGGTGCCAAAGTTACACAAGACCTCTTAACAATATTTTTAATCGCTATCTAGGTGACCGTAAGTCCAAAAATTAAAAAGGTGCCAGATATGTGCGATCTGGCGTTCTCGGAGCATTTTGACGCATTTTAGAGATTTCTATCTTAATGGGTGCCAAAGTTACACAAGACCTCTTAATAATATTTTTAATCGCTATCTTGGTGACCGTAAGTCAAAAAATCAAAAAGGTGCCAGATATGTGCGATTTGGCGTTCTCGGAGCATTTTGACGCATTTTAGAAATTTCTATCTTAATGGGTGCCAAAGTTACACAAGACCTCTTAATAATATTTTTAATCGCTATCTTGGTGACCGTAAGTCCAAAAATCAACAAGGTGTCAGATATGTGCGATCTGGCGTTATTGGAGCATTTTGACGCATTTTAGAAATTTCTATTTCAATGGGTGCCAAAGTTACACAAGACCTCTTAATAATATTTTTAATCGCTATCTAGGTGACCGTAAGTCCAAAAATCAAAAAGGTGCCTGATATGTGCGATCTGGCGTTCTCGGAGCATTTTGACGCATTTTAGAAATTTCTATCTTAATGGGTGCCAAAGTTACACAAGACCTCTTAATAATATTTTTAATCGCTATCTTGGTGACCGTAAGTCCAAAAATCAAAAAGTTGTCAGATATGTGCGATCTGGCGTTCTCGGACCATTTTGACTCATTTTAGAAATTTCTATCTTAATGGGTGCCAAAGTTACACAAGACCTCTTAATAACATTTTTAATCGCTATCTTGGTGACCGTAAGCTCAAAAATCAAAAAGGTGCCAGATATGTGCGATCTGGCGTTCTCCGAGCATTTTGACGCATTTTAGAAATTTCTATCTTAATGGGTGCCAAAGTTACATAAAACCTCTTAATAATATTTTTAATCGCTATCTTGGTGACCGTAAGTCCAAAAATCAAAAAGGTGCCACATATGTGCAATTTGGCGTTCTCGGAGCATTTTGACGCATTTTAGAGATTTCTATCTTAATGGGTGCCAAAGTTACACAAGACCCCTTAATAATATTTTTAATCGCTATCTTGGTGACCGTAAGTCCAAAAATTAAAAAAGGTGTCAGATATGTGCGATCTGGCATTCTCGGAGCATTTTGACGCATTTTAGAAATTTCTATCTTAATGGGTGCCAAAGTTACACAAGACCTCTTAATAATATTTTTAATCGCTATCTAGGTGACCGTAAGTCCAAAAATCAAAAAGGTGCCAGATATGTGCGATCTGGCGTTCTCGGAGCATTTTGACGCATTTTAGAAATTTCTATCTTAATGGGTGCCAAAGTTACACAAGACCTCTTAATAATATTTTTAATCGCTATCTTGGTGACCGTAAGTCCAAAAATCAACAAGGTGTCAGATATGTGCGATCTGGCGTTATCGGAGCATTTTGACGCATTTTAGAAATTTCTATCTTAATGGGTGCCAAAGTTACACAAGACCTCTTAATAATATTTTTAATCGCTATCTTGGAGACCGTAAGTCAAAAAATCAAAAAGGTGCCAGATATGTGCGATTTGGCGTTCTCGGAGCATTTTGACGCATTTTAGAAATTTCTATCTTAATGGGTGCCAAAGTTACACAAGACCTCTTAATAATATTTTTAATCGCTATCTTGGTGACCGTAAGTCCAAAAATCAAAAAGGTGCCAGATATGTGCGATCTGGCGTTCTCGGAGCATTTTGACGCATTTTAGAAATTTCTATCTTAATGGGTGCCAAAGTTACACAAGACCTCTTAATAATATTTTTAATCGCTATCTTGGTGACCGTAAGTCAAAAAATCAAAAAGGTGCCAGATATGTGCGATTTGGCGTTCTCGGAGCATTTTGACGCATTTTAGAAATTTCTATCTTAATGGGTGCCAAAGTTACACAAGACCTCTTAATAATATTTTTAATCGCTATCTTGGTGACCGTAAGTCCAAAAATCAACAAGGTGTCAGATATGTGCGATCTGGCGTTATCGGAGCATTTTGACGCATTTTAGAAATTTCTATTTCAATGGGTGCCAAAGTTACACAAGACCTCTTAATAATATTTTTAATCGCTATCTAGGTGACCGTAAGTCCAAAAATCAAAAAGGTGCCTGATATGTGCGATCTGGCGTTCTCGGAGCATTTTGACGCATTTTAGAAATTTCTATCTTAATGGGTGCCAAAGTTACACAAGACCTCTTAATAATATTTTTAATCGCTATCTTGGTGACCGTAAGTCCAAAAATCAAAAAGTTGTCAGATATGTGCGATCTGGCGTTCTCGGACCATTTTGACGCATTTTAGAAATTTCTATCTTAATGGGTGCCAAAGTTACACAAGACCTCTTAATAACATTTTTAATCGCTATCTTGGTGACCGTAAGCTCAAAAATCAAAAAGGTGCCAGATATGTGCGATCTGGCGTTCTCCGAGCATTTTGACGCATTTTAGAAATTTCTATCTTAATGGGTGCCAAAGTTACATAAAACCTCTTAATAATATTTTTAATCGCTATCTTGGTGACCGTAAGTCCAAAAATCAAAAAGGTGCCACATATGTGCAATTTGGCGTTCTCGGAGCATTTTGACGCATTTTAGAAATTTCTATTTTAATGGGTGCCAAAGTTACACAAGACCCCTTAATAATATTTTTAATCGCTATCTTGGTGACCGTAAGTCCAAAAATCAAAAAGGTGTCAGATATGTGCGATCTGGCATTCTCGGAGCATTTTGACGCATTTTAGAAATTTCTATCTTAATGGGTGCCAAAGTTACACAAGACCTCTTAATAATATTTTTAATCGCTATCTAGGTGACCGTAAGTCCAAAAATCAAAAAGGTGCCAGATATGTGCGATCTGGCGTTCTCGGAGCATTTTGACGCATTTTAGAAATTTCTATCTTAATGGGTGCCAAAGTTACACAAGACCTCTTAATAATATTTTTAATCGCTATCTTGGTGACCGTAAGTCCAAAAATCAACAAGGTGTCAGATATGTGCGATCTGGCGTTATCGGAGCATTTTGACGCATTTTAGAAATTTCTATCTTAATGGGTGCCAAAGTTACACAAGACCTCTTAATAACATTTTTAATCGCTATCTTGGTGACCGTAAGCTCAAAAATCAAAAAGGTGCCAGATATGTGCGATCTGGCGTTCTCCGATCATTTTGACGCATTTTAGAAATTTCTATCTTAATGGGTGCCAAAGTTACACAAGACCTCTTAATAATATTTTTAATCGCTATCTTGGTGACCGTAAGTCCAAAAATCAAAAAGTTGTCAGATATGTGCGATCTGGCGTTCTCGGACCATTTTGACGCATTTTAGAAATTTCTATCTTAATGGGTGCCAAAGTTACACAAGACCTCTTAATAACATTTTTAATCGCTATCTTGGTGACCGTAAGCTCAAAAATCAAAAAGGTGCCAGATATGTGCGATCTGGCGTTCTCCGAGCATTTTGACGCATTTTAGAAATTTCTATCTTAATGGGTGCCAAAGTTACATAAGACCTCTTAATAATATTTTTAATCGCTATCTTGGTGACCGTAAGTCCAAAAATCAAAAAGGTGCCACATATGTGCAATTTGGCGTTCTCGGAGCATTTTGACGCATTTTAGAAATTTCTATCTTAATGGGTGCCAAAGTTACACAAGACCCCTTAATAATATTTTTAATCGCTATCTTGGTGACCGTAAGTCCAAAAATCAAAAAGGTGTCAGATATGTGCGATCTGGCATTCTCGGAGCATTTTGACGCATTTTAGAAATTTCTATCTTAATGGGTGCCAAAGTTACACAAGACCTCTTAATAATATTTTTAATCGCTATCTAGGTGACCGTAAGTCCAAAAATCAAAAAGGTGCCAGATATGTGCGATCTGGCGTTCTCGGAGCATTTTGACGCATTTTAGAAATTTCTATCTTAATGGGTGCCAAAGTTACACAAGACCTCTTAATAATATTTTTAATCGCTATCTTGGTGACCGTAAGTCCAAAAATCAACAAGGTGTCAGATATGTGCGATCTAGCGTTATCGGAGCATTTTGACGCATTTTAGAAATTTCTATCTTAATGGGTGCCAAAGTTACACAAGACCTCTTAATAATATTTTTAATCGCTATCTTGGAGACCGTAAGTCAAAAAATCAAAAAGGTGCCAGATATGTGCGATTTGGCGTTCTCGGAGCATTTTGACGCATTTTAGAAATTTCTATCTTAATGGGTGCCAAAGTTACACAAGACCTCTTAATAATATTTTTAATCGCTATCTTGGTGACCGTAAGTCCAAAAATCAAAAAGGTGCCAGATATGTGCGATCTGGCGTTCTCGGAGCATTTTGACGCATTTTAGAAATTTCTATCTTAATGGGTGCCAAAGTTACGCAAGACCTCTTAATAATATTTTTAATCGCTATCTTGGTGACCGTAAGTCCAAAAATCAACAAGGTGTCAGATATGTGCGATCTGGCGTTATCGGAGCATTTTGACGCATTTTAGAAATTTCTATTTCAATGGGTGCCAAAGTTACACAAGACCTCTTAATAATATTTTTAATCGCTATCTAGGTGACCGTAAGTCCAAAAATCAAAAAGGTCCCTGATATGTGCGATCTGGCGTTCTCGGAGCATTTTGACGCATTTTAGAAATTTCTATCTTAATGGGTGCCAAAGTTACACAAGACCTCTTAATAATATTTTTAATCGCTATCTGGGTGACCGTAAGTCCAAAAATCAAAAAGTTGTCAGATATGTGCGATCTGGCGTTCTCGGACCATTTTGACGCATTTTAGAAATTTCTATCTTAATGGGTGCCAAAGTTACACAAGACCTCTTAATAACATTTTTAATCGCTATCTTGGTGACCGTAAGCTCAAAAATCAAAAAGGTGCCAGATATGTGCGATCTGGCGTTCTCCGAGCATTTTGACGCATTTTAGAAATTTCTATCTTAATGGGTGCCAAAGTTACACAAGACCTCTTAATAATATTTTTAATCGCTATCTTGGTGACCGTAAGTCCAAAAATCAAAAAGTTGTCAGATATGTGCGATCTGGCGTTCTCGGACCATTTTGAGGCATTTTAGAAATTTCTATCTTAATGGGTGCCAAAGTTACACAAGACCTCTTAATAATATTTTTAATCGCTATCTTGGTGACCGTAAGTCCAAAAATCAAAAAGGTGCCAGATATGTGCGATCTGGCGTTCTCCGAGCATTTTGACGCATTTTAGAAATTTCTATCTTAATGGGTGCCAAAGTTACACAAGACCTCTTAATAATATTTTTAATCGCTATCTTGGTGACCGTAAGTTCAAAAATCAAAAAGGTGCCAGATATGTGCGATCTGGCGTTCTCGGAGCATTTTGACGCATTTTAGAAATTTCTATCTTAATGGGTGCCAAAGTTACACAAGACCTCTTAATAATATTTTTAATCGCTATCTTGGTGACCGTAAGTCCAAAAATCAACAAGGTGTCAGATATGTGCGATCTGGCGTTATCGGAGCATTTTGACGCATTTTAGAAATTTCTATCTTAATGGGTGCCAAAGTTACACAAGACCTCTTAATAATATTTTTAATCGCTATCTTGGAGACCGTAAGTCAAAAAATCAAAAAGGTGCCAGATATGTGCGATTTGGCGTTCTCGGAGCATTTTGACGCATTTTAGAAATTTCTATCTTAATGGGTGCCAAAGTTACACAAGACCTCTTAATAATATTTTTAATCGCTATCTTGGTGACCGTAAGTCCAAAAATCAAAAAGGTGCCAGATATGTGCGATCTGGCGTTCTCGGAGCATTTTGACGCATTTTAGAAATTTCTATCTTAATGGGTGCCAAAGTTACACAAGACCTCTTAATAATATTTTTAATCGCTATCTTGGTGACCGTAAGTCAAAAAATCAAAAAGGTGCCAGATATGTGCGATTTGGCGTTCTCGGAGCATTTTGACGCATTTTAGAAATTTCTATCTTAATGGGTGCCAAAGTTACACAAGACCTCTTAATAATATTTTTAATCGCTATCTTGGTGACCGTAAGTCCAAAAATCAACAAGGTGTCAGATATGTGCGATCTGGCGTTATCGGAGCATTTTGACGCATTTTAGAAATTTCTATTTCAATGGGTGCCAAAGTTACACAAGACCTCTTAATAATATTTTTAATCGCTATCTAGGTGACCGTAAGTCCAAAAATCAAAAAGGTGCCTGATATGTGCGATCTGGCGTTCTCGGAGCATTTTGACGCATTTTAGAAATTTCTATCTTAATGGGTGCCAAAGTTACACAAGACCTCTTAATAATATTTTTAATCGCTATCTTGGTGACCGTAAGTCCAAAAATCAAAAAGTTGTCAGATATGTGCGATCTGGCGTTCTCGGACCATTTTGACGCATTTTAGAAATTTCTATCTTAATGGGTGCCAAAGTTACACAAGACCTCTTAATAACATTTTTAATCGCTATCTTGGTGACCGTAAGCTCAAAAATCAAAAAGGTGCCAGATATGTGCGATCTGGCGTTCTCCGAGCATTTTGACGCATTTTAGAAATTTCTATCTTAATGGGTGCCAAAGTTACATAAAACCTCTTAATAATATTTTTAATCGCTATCTTGGTGACCGTAAGTCCAAAAATCAAAAAGGTGCCACATATGTGCAATTTGGCGTTCTCGGAGCATTTTGACGCATTTTAGAAATTTCTATTTTAATGGGTGCCAAAGTTACACAAGACCCCTTAATAATATTTTTAATCGCTATCTTGGTGACCGTAAGTCCAAAAATCAAAAAGGTGTCAGATATGTGCGATCTGGCATTCTCGGAGCATTTTGACGCATTTTAGAAATTTCTATCTTAATGGGTGCCAAAGTTACACAAGACCTCTTAATAATATTTTTAATCGCTATCTAGGTGACCGTAAGTCCAAAAATCAAAAAGGTGCCAGATATGTGCGATCTGGCGTTCTCGGAGCATTTTGACGCATTTTAGAAATTTCTATCTTAATGGGTGCCAAAGTTACACAAGACCTCTTAATAATATTTTTAATCGCTATCTTGGTGACCGTAAGTCCAAAAATCAACAAGGTGTCAGATATGTGCGATCTGGCGTTATCGGAGCATTTTGACGCATTTTAGAAATTTCTATCTTAATGGGTGCCAAAGTTACACAAGACCTCTTAATAACATTTTTAATCGCTATCTTGGTGACCGTAAGCTCAAAAATCAAAAAGGTGCCAGATATGTGCGATCTGGCGTTCTCCGATCATTTTGACGCATTTTAGAAATTTCTATCTTAATGGGTGCCAAAGTTACACAAGACCTCTTAATAATATTTTTAATCGCTATCTTGGTGACCGTAAGTCCAAAAATCAAAAAGTTGTCAGATATGTGCGATCTGGCGTTCTCGGACCATTTTGACGCATTTTAGAAATTTCTATCTTAATGGGTGCCAAAGTTACACAAGACCTCTTAATAACATTTTTAATCGCTATCTTGGTGACCGTAAGCTCAAAAATCAAAAAGGTGCCAGATATGTGCGATCTGGCGTTCTCCGAGCATTTTGACGCATTTTAGAAATTTCTATCTTAATGGGTGCCAAAGTTACATAAGACCTCTTAATAATATTTTTAATCGCTATCTTGGTGACCGTAAGTCCAAAAATCAAAAAGGTGCCACATATGTGCAATTTGGCGTTCTCGGAGCATTTTGACGCATTTTAGAAATTTCTATCTTAATGGGTGCCAAAGTTACACAAGACCCCTTAATAATATTTTTAATCGCTATCTTGGTGACCGTAAGTCCAAAAATCAAAAAGGTGTCAGATATGTGCGATCTGGCATTCTCGGAGCATTTTGACGCATTTTAGAAATTTCTATCTTAATGGGTGCCAAAGTTACACAAGACCTCTTAATAATATTTTTAATCGCTATCTAGGTGACCGTAAGTCCAAAAATCAAAAAGGTGCCAGATATGTGCGATCTGGCGTTCTCGGAGCATTTTGACGCATTTTAGAAATTTCTATCTTAATGGGTGCCAAAGTTACACAAGACCTCTTAATAATATTTTTAATCGCTATCTTGGTGACCGTAAGTCCAAAAATCAACAAGGTGTCAGATATGTGCGATCTAGCGTTATCGGAGCATTTTGACGCATTTTAGAAATTTCTATCTTAATGGGTGCCAAAGTTACACAAGACCTCTTAATAATATTTTTAATCGCTATCTTGGAGACCGTAAGTCAAAAAATCAAAAAGGTGCCAGATATGTGCGATTTGGCGTTCTCGGAGCATTTTGACGCATTTTAGAAATTTCTATCTTAATGGGTGCCAAAGTTACACAAGACCTCTTAATAATATTTTTAATCGCTATCTTGGTGACCGTAAGTCCAAAAATCAAAAAGGTGCCAGATATGTGCGATCTGGCGTTCTCGGAGCATTTTGACGCATTTTAGAAATTTCTATCTTAATGGGTGCCAAAGTTACGCAAGACCTCTTAATAATATTTTTAATCGCTATCTTGGTGACCGTAAGTCCAAAAATCAACAAGGTGTCAGATATGTGCGATCTGGCGTTATCGGAGCATTTTGACGCATTTTAGAAATTTCTATTTCAATGGGTGCCAAAGTTACACAAGACCTCTTAATAATATTTTTAATCGCTATCTAGGTGACCGTAAGTCCAAAAATCAAAAAGGTCCCTGATATGTGCGATCTGGCGTTCTCGGAGCATTTTGACGCATTTTAGAAATTTCTATCTTAATGGGTGCCAAAGTTACACAAGACCTCTTAATAATATTTTTAATCGCTATCTGGGTGACCGTAAGTCCAAAAATCAAAAAGTTGTCAGATATGTGCGATCTGGCGTTCTCGGACCATTTTGACGCATTTTAGAAATTTCTATCTTAATGGGTGCCAAAGTTACACAAGACCTCTTAATAACATTTTTAATCGCTATCTTGGTGACCGTAAGCTCAAAAATCAAAAAGGTGCCAGATATGTGCGATCTGGCGTTCTCCGAGCATTTTGACGCATTTTAGAAATTTCTATCTTAATGGGTGCCAAAGTTACACAAGACCTCTTAATAATATTTTTAATCGCTATCTTGGTGACCGTAAGTCCAAAAATCAAAAAGTTGTCAGATATGTGCGATCTGGCGTTCTCGGACCATTTTGAGGCATTTTAGAAATTTCTATCTTAATGGGTGCCAAAGTTACACAAGACCTCTTAATAATATTTTTAATCGCTATCTTGGTGACCGTAAGTCCAAAAATCAAAAAGGTGCCAGATATGTGCGATCTGGCGTTCTCCGAGCATTTTGACGCATTTTAGAAATTTCTATCTTAATGGGTGCCAAAGTTACACAAGACCTCTTAATAATATTTTTAATCGCTATCTTGGTGACCGTAAGTTCAAAAATCAAAAAGGTGCCAGATATGTGCGATGTGGCGTTCTCGGAGCATTTTGACGCATTTTAGAAATTTTTATCTTAATGGGTGCCAAAGTTACACAAGACCTCTTAATAATATTTTTAATCGCTATCTTGGTGACCGTAAGTTCAAAAATCAAAAAGGTGCCAGATATGTGCGATGTGGCGTTCTCGGAGCATTTTGACGCATTTTAGAAATTTTTATCTTAATGGGTGCCAAAGTTACACAAGACCTCTTAATAATATTTTTAATCGCTATCTTGGTGACCGTAAGTCCAAAAATCAACAAGGTGTCAGATATGTGCGATCTGGCGTTATCGGAGCATTTTGACGCATTTTAGAAATTTCTATTTCAATGGGTGCCAAAGTTACACAAGACCTCTTAATAATATTTTTAATCGCTATCTTGGTGACCGTAAGTCCAAAAATCAAAAAGGTGCCAGATATGTGGGATCTGGCGTTCTCGGAGCATTTTGACGCATTTTAGAAATTTCTATCTTAATGGGTGCCAAAGTTACACAAGACCTCTTAATAATAATTTTAATCGCTATCTTGGTGACCGTAAGTCCAAAAATCAAAAAGGTGTCAGATATCTGCGATCTGGCGTTCTCGGAGCATTTTGACGCATTTTAGAAATTTCTATCTTAATGGGTGCCAAAGTTACACAAGACCTCTTAATAAAATTTTTATCGCTATCTTGGTGACCGTAAGTCCAAAAATCAAAAAGGTGTCAGATATGTGCGATCTGGCGTTCTCGGAGCATTTTGACGCATTTTAGAAATTTCTATTTTAATGGGTGCCAAAGTTACACAAGACCTCTTAATAATATTTTTAATCGCTATCTTGGTGACCGTAAGTCCAAAAATCAAAAAGGTGCCAGATATGTGCGATCTGGCGTTCTCGGAGCATTTTGACGCATTTTAGAAATTTCTATCTTAATGGGTGCCAAAGTTACACAAGACCTCTTAATAACATTTTTAATCGCTATCTTGGTGACCGTAAGCCCAAAAATCAAAAAGGTGCCAGATATGTGCCATCTGGCGTTCTCGGAGCATTTTGACGCATTTTAGAAATTTCTATCTTAATGGGTGCCAAAGTTACATAAGACCTCTTAATAATATTTTTAATCGCTATCTTGGTGACCGTAAGTCCAAAAATCAAAAAGGTGCCAGATATGTGCGATATGGCGTTCTCGGAGCATTTTGACGCATTTTAGAAATTTTTATCTTAATCGGTGCCAAAGTTACACAAGACCTCTTAATAATATTTTTAATCGCTATCTTGGTGACCGTAAGTCCAAAAATCAACAAGGTGTCAGATATGTGCGATCTGGCGTTATCGGAGCATTTTGACGCATATTAGAAATTTTTATCTTAATGAGAGCCAAAGTTACACAAGAGCTCTTAATAATATTTTTAATCGCTATCTTGGTGACCGTAAGTCCAAAAATCAAAAAGGTGCCAGATATGTGCGATGTGGCGTTCTCGGAGCATTTTGACGCATTTTAGAAATTTTTATCTTAATGGGTGCCAAAGTTACACAAGACCTCTTAATAATATTTTTAATCGCTATCTTGGTGACCTTAAGTCCAAAAATCAAAAAGGTGCCAGATATGTGCGATCTGGCGTTCTCGGAGCATTTTGACGCATTTTAGAAATTTCTATCTTAATGGGTGCCAAAGTTACACAAGACCTCTTAATAATATTTTTAATCGCTTTCTTAGCGACCGTAAGTCCAAAAATCAAAAAGGTGTCAGATATGTGTGATCTGGCGTTCTCGGAGCATTTTGACGCATTTTAGAAATTTCTATCTTAATGGGTGCCAAAGTTACACAAGACCTCTTAATAATATTTTTAATCGCTATCTTGGTGACCGTAAATCCAAAAATCAAAAAGGTGCCAGATATGTGCGATCTGGCGTTCTCGGAGCATTTTGACGCATTTTAGAAATTTCTATCTTAATGGGTGCCAAAGTTACACAAGACCTCTTAATAATATTTTTAATCGCTTTCTTAGTGACCGTAAATCCAAAAATCAAAAAGGTGTCATATATGTGCGGTCTGGCGTTCTCGGAGCATTTTGACGCATTTTAGAGATTTCTATCTTAATGGTTGCCAAAGTTACAAAAGACTTCTTAATAATATTTTTAATCGCTATCTTGGTGACCGTAAGTCCAAAAATAAAAAAGGTGCCAGATATGTGCGATCTGGCGTTCTCGGAGCATTTTGACGCATTTTAGAAGTTTCTATTTTAATGGGTGCCAAGGTTACACAAGACCTCTTAATAATATTTTTAATCGCTATCTTGGTAACCGTAAGTCCAAAAACCAAAAAGGTGTCAGATATGTGCGATCTGGCGTTCTAGCAGCATTTTGAAACATATTAGAAATTTCTATCTTAATGGGTGCCAAAGTTACACAAGATCTCTTAATAACATTTTTAATCGCTATCTTGGTAACCGTAAGTCCAAAAATCAAAAAGGTGTCAGATATGTGCGATCTGGCGTTCTAGCAGCATTTTGAAACATATTAGAAATTTCTATCTTAATGGGTGCCAAAGTTACACAAGACCTCTTAATAATATTTTTAATCGATATCTTGGTAACCGTAAGTCCAAAAAATAAAAAGGTGTCAGATTGAACGATCTGGGGTTCTAGCAGCATTTTGAAGCATATTAGAAATTTCTATCTTAATGGGTGCCAAAGTTACACAAGACCTCTTAATAATATTTTTAATCCCTATCTTGGTAACCGTAAGTCCAAAAATCAAAGAGGTGTCAGATATGTGCGATCTGGCGTTCTGGCAGCATTTTGAAACATATTAGAAATTTCTATCTTAATGGGTGCCAAAGTTACACAAGACCTCTTAATAATATTTTTAATTGCTTTCTTGGTAACCGTAAGTCTAAAAATCAAAAAGGTGTCAGATATGTGCGATCTGGCGTTCTAGCAGCATTTTGAAACATATTAGAAATTTCTATCTCAATGGGTGCCAAAGTTACACAAGACCTCTTAATAACATTTTTAATCGCTATCATGGTGACCGTAAGCTCAAAAATCAAAAAGGTGCCAGATATGTGCGATCTGGCGTTCTCCGAGCAATTTGACGCATTTTAGAAATTTCTATCTTAATGGGTGCCAAAGTTACATAAGACCTCTTAATAATATTTTTAATCGCTATCTTGGTGACCGTAAGTCCAAAAATCAACAAGGTGTCAGATATGTGCGATCTGGCGTTATCGGAGCATTTTGACGCATTTTAGAAATATCTATTTCAATGGGTGCCAAAGTTACACAAGGCCTCTTAATAATATTTTTAATCGCTATCTAGGTGACCGTAAGTCCAAAAATCAAAAAGGTGCCTGATATGTGCGATCTGGCGTTCTCGGAGCATTTTGACGCATTTTAGAAATTTCTATCTTAATGGGTGCCAAAGTTACACAAGACCTCTTAATAATATTTTTAATCGCTATCTTGGTGACCGTAAGTCCAAAAATCAAAAAGTTGTCAGATATGTGCGATCTGGCGTTCTCGGACCATTTTGACGCATTTTAGAAATTTCTATCTTAATGGGTGCCAAAGTTACACAAGACCTCTTAATAACATTTTTAATCGCTATCTTGGTGACCGTAAGCTCAAAAATCAAAAAGGTGCCAGATATGTGCGATCTGGCGTTCTCCGAGCATTTTGACGCATTTTAGAAATTTCTATCTTAATGGGTGCCAAAGTTACACAAGACCTCTTAATAATATTTTTAATCGCTATCTTGGTGACCGTAAGTCCAAAAATCAAAAAGTTGTCAGATATGTGCGATCTGGCGTTCTCGGACCATTTTGACGCATTTTAGAAATTTCTATCATAATGGGTGCCAAAGTTACACAAGACCTCTTAATAATATTTTTAATCGCTATCTTGGTGACCGTAAGTCCAAAAATCAAAAAGGTGCCAGATATGTGCGATCTGGCGTTCTCCGAGCATTTCGACGCATTTTAGAAATTTCTATCTTAATGGGTGCCAAAGTTACACAAGACCTCTTAATAATATTTTTAATCGCTATCTTGGTGACCGTAAGTTCAAAAATCAAAAAGGTGCCAGATATGTGCGATGTGGCGTTCTCGGAGCATTTTGACGCATTTTAGAAATTTTTATCTTAATGGGTGCCAAAGTTACACAAGACCTCTTAATAATATTCTTAATCGCTATCTTGGTGACCGTAAGTTCAAAAATCAAAAAGGTGCCAGATATGTGCGATGTGGCGTTCTCGGAGCATTTTGACGCATTTTAGAAATTTTTATCTTAATGGGTGCCAAAGTTACACAAGACCTCTTAATAATATTTTTAATCGCTATCTTGGTGACCGTAAGTCCAAAAATCAACAAGGTGTCAGATATGTGCGATCTGGCGTTATCGGAGCATTTTGACGCATTTTAGAAATTTCTATTTCAATGGGTTCCAAAGTTACACAAGACCTCTTAATAATAATTTTAATCGCTATCTTGGTGACCGTAAGTCCAAAAATCAAAAAGGTGTCAGATATCTGCGATCTGGCGTTCTCGGAGCATTTTGACGCATTTTAGAAATTTCTATCTTAATGGGTGCCAAAGTTACACAAGACCTCTTAATAAAATTTTTATCGCTATCTTGGTGACCGTAAGTCCAAAAATCAAAAAGGTGTCAGATATGTGCGATCTGGCGTTCTCGGAGCATTTTGACGCATTCTAGAAATTTCTATTTTAATGGGTGCCAAAGTTACACAAGACCTCTTAATAATATTTTTAATCGCTATCTTGGTGACCGTAAGTCCAAAAATCAAAAAGGTGTCAGATATGTGCGATCTGGCGTTCTCGGAGCATTTTGACGCATTTTAGAAATTTCTATCTTAATGGGTGCCAAAGTTACACAAGACCTCTTAATAATATTTTTAATCGCTTTCTTAGTGACCGTAAGTCCAAAAATCAAAAAGGTGTCAGATATGTGTGATCTGGCGTTCTCGGAGCATTTTGACGCATTTTAGAAATTTCTATTTTAATGGGTGCCAAAGTTACACAAGACCTCTTAATAATATTTTTAATCGCTATCTTGGTGACCGTAAGTCCAAAAATCAAAAAGGTGTCAGATATGTGCGATCTGGCGTTCTCGGAGCATTTTGACGCATTTTAGAAATTTCTATCTTAATGGGTGCCAAAGTTACACAAGACCTCTTAATAACATTTTTATTCGCTATCTTGGTGACCGTAAGTCCAAAAATCAAAAAGGTGCCAGATATGTGCGATCTGGCGTTCTCGGAGCATTTTGACGCATTTTAGAAATTTCTATCTTAATGGGTGCCAAAGTTACACAAGACCTCTTAATAATATTTTTAATCGCTATCTTGGTGACCGTAAGTCCAAAAATCAAAAAGGTGCCCGATATGTGCGACCTGGTGTTCTCGGAGCATTTTGACGCATTTTAGAAATTTCTATCTTAATGGGTGCCAAAGTTACACAAGACCTCTTAATAACATTTTTAATCGCTATCTTGGTGACCGTAAGCCCAAAAATCAAAAAGGTGCCAGATATGTGCCATCTGGCGTTCTCGGAGCATTTTGACGCATTTTAGAAATTTCTATCTTAATGGGTGCCAAAGTTACATAAGACCTCTTAATAATATTTTTAATCGCTATCTTGGTGACCGTAAGTCCAAAAATCAAAAAGGTGCCAGATATGTGCGATGTGGCGTTCTCGGAGCATTTTGACGCATTTTAGAAATTTTTATCTTAATGGGTGCCAAAGTTACACAAGACCTCCTAATAATATTTTTAATCGCTATCTTGGTGACCGTAAGTCCAAAAATCAACAAGGTGTCAGATATGTGCGATCTGGCGTTATCGGAGCATTTTGACGCATTTTAGAAATTTCTATTTCAATGGGTGCCAAAGTTACACAAGACCTCTTAATAATATTTTTAATCGCTATCTTGGTGACCGTAAGTCCAAAAATCAAAAAGGTGCCAGATATGTGCGATCTGGCGTTCTCGGAGCATTTTGACGCATTTTAGAAATTTCTTTCTTAATGGGTGCCAAAGTTACACAAGACCTCTTAATAATAATTTTAATCGCTATCTTGGTGACCGTAAGTCCAAAAATCAAAAAGGTGTCAGATATCTGCGATCTGGCGTTCTCGGAGCATTTTGACGCATTTTAGAAATTTCTATCTTAATGGGTGCCAAAGTTACACAAGACCTCTTAATAATATTTTTAATCGCTATCTTGGTGACCGTAAGTCCAAAAATCAAAAAGGTGTCAGATATGTGCGATCTGGCGTTCTCGGAGCATTTTGACGCATTTTAGAAATTTCTGTTTTAATGGGTGCCAAAGTTACACAAGACCTCTTAATAATATTTTTAATCGCTATCTTGGTGACCGTAAGTCCAAAAATCAAAAAGGTGTCAGATATGTGCGATCTGGCGTTCTCGGAGCATTTTGACGCATTTTAGAAATTTCTATCTTAATGGGTGCCAAAGTTACACAAGACCTCTTAATAACATTTTTAATCGCTATCTTGGTGACCGTAAGTCCAAAAATCAAATAGGTGCCAGATATGTGCGATCTGGCGTTCTCGGAGCATTTTGACGCATTTTAGAAATTTCTGTCTTAATGGGTGCCAAAGTTACACAAGACCTCTTAATAATATTTTTAATCGCTATCTTGGTGACCGTAAGTCAAAAAATCAAAAAGGTGCCAGATATGTGCGACCTGGTGTTCTCGGAGCATTTTGACGCATTTTAGAAATTTCTATCTTAATGGGTGCCAAAGTTACACAAGACCTCCTAATAACACTTTTAATCGCTATCTTGGTGACCGTAAGCCCAAAAATCAAAAAGGTGCCAGATATGTGCGATCTGGCGTTCTCGGAGCATTTTGACGCATTTTAGAAATTTCTATCTTAATGGGTGCCAAAGTTACACAAGACCTCCTAATAACACTTTTAATCGCTATCTTGGTGACCGTAAACCCAAAAATCAAAAAGGTGCCAGATATGTGCGATCTGGCGTTCTCGGAGCATTTTGACGCATTTTAGAAATTTCTATCTTAATGGGTGCCAAAGTTACACAAGACCTCTTAATAATATTTTTAATCGCTTTCTTAGTGACCGTAAGTCCAAAAATCAAAAAGGTGTCAGATATGTGTGATCTGGCGTTCACGGAGCATTTTGACGCATTTTAGAAATTTCTATCTTAATGGGTGCCAAAGTTACACAAGACCTCTTAATAATATTTTTAATCGCTATCTTGGTGACCGTAAATCCAAAAATCAAAAAGGTGCCAGATATGTGCGATCTGGCGTTCTCGGAGCATTTTGACGCATTTTAGAAATTTCTATCTTAATGGGTGCCAAAGTTACACAAGACCTCTTAATAATATTTTTAATCGCTTTCTTAGTGACCGTAAGTCCAAAAATCAAAAAGGTGTCAGATATGTGTGATCTGGCGTTCTCGGAGCATTTTGACGCATTTTAGAAATTTCTATCTTAATGGGTGCCAAAGTTACACAAGACCTCTTAATAATATTTTTAATCGCTATCTTGGTGACCGTAAATCCAAAAATCAAAAAGGTGCCAGATATGTGCGATCTGGGGTTCTCGGAGCAGTTTGACGCATTTTAGAAATTTCTATCTTAATGGGTGCCAAAGTTACACAAGACCTCTTAATAACATTTTTAATAGCTTTCTTAGTGACCGTAAGTCCAAAAATCAAAAAGGTGTCAGATATGTGCGGTCTGGCGTTCTCGGAGCATTTTGACGCATTTTAGAGATTTCTATCTTAATGGGTGCCAAAGTTACAAAAGACTTCTTAATAATATTTTTAATCGCTATCTTGGTGACCGTAAGTCCAAAAATAAAAAAGGTGCCAGATATGTGCGATCTGGCGTTCTCGGAGCATTTTGACGCATTTTAGAAGTTTCTATTTTAATGGGTGCCAAAGTTACACAAGACCTCTTAATAATATTTTTAATCGCTATCTTGGTAACCGTAAGTCCAAAAATCAAAAAGGTGTCAGTTATGTGCGATCTGGCGTTCTAGCAGCATTTTGAAACATATTAGAAATTTCTATCTTAATGGGTGCCAAAGTTACACAAGACCTCTTAATAATATTTTTAATCCCTATCTTGGTAACCGTAAGTCCAAAAATCAAAGAGGTGTCAGATATGTGCGATCTGGCGTTCTAGCAGCATTTTGAAACATATTAGAAATTTCTATCTTAATGGGTGCCAAAGTTACACAAGACCTCTTAATAATATTTTTAATTGCTTTCTTGGTAACCGTAAGTCCAAAAATCAAAAAGGTGTCAGATATGTGCGATCTGGCGTTCTAGCAGCATTTTGAAACATATTAGAAATTTCTATCTTAATGGGTGCCAAAGTTACACAAGACCTCTTAATAATATTTTTAATCCCTATCTTGGTAACCGTAAGTCCAAAAATCAAAGAGGTGTCAGATGTGTGCGATCTGGCGTTCTGGCAGCATTTTGAAACATATTAGAAATTTCTATCTCAATGGGTGCCAAAGTTACACAAGACCTCTTAATAACATTTTTAATCGCTATCTTGGTAACCGTAAGTCCAAAAATCAAAAAGGTGTCAGATATGTGCGATCTGGCGTTCTAGCAGCATTTTGAAGCATATTAGAAATTTCTATCTTAATGGGTGCCAAAGTTACACAAGACCTCTTAATAATATTTTTAGTCGCTATCTTGGTAACCGTAAGTCCAAAAATCAAAATGTGTCAGATATGTGCGATCTGTCGTTCTAGCAGCATTTTGAAGCATATTAGAAATTTCTATCTTAATGGGTGCCAAAGTTACACAAGACCTCTTAATAATATTTTTAATTGCTTTCTTGGTAACCGTAAATCCAAAAAATAAAAAGGTGTCAGATATGAGCGATCTGGCGTTCTAGCAGCATTTTGAAACATATTAGAAATTTCTATCTTAATGGGTGCCAAAGTTACATAAGACCTCTTAATAATATTTTTAATCCATATCTTGGTAACCGTAAGTCCAAAAATCAAAAAGGTGTCAGATATGTGCGATCTGGCGTTCTAGCAGCATTTTGAAACATATTAGAAATTTCTATCTTAATGGGTGCTAAAGTTACACAAGACCTCTTAATAATATTTTTAATCGCTATCTTGGTAACCGTAAGTCCAAAAAATAAAAAGGTTTCAGATATGAGCGATCTGGCGTTCTAGCAGCATTTTGAAACATATTAGAAATTTCTATCTTAATGGGTGCCAAAGTTACACAAGACCTCTTAATAATATTTTTAATCCCTATCTTGGTAACCGTAAGTCCAAAAATCAAAGAGGTGTCAGATATGTGCGATCTGGCGTTCTAGCAGCATTTTGAAACATATTAGAAATTTCTATCTCAATGGGTGCCAAAGTTACACAAGACCTCTTAATAACATTTTTAATCGCTATCTTGGTAACCGTAAGTCCAAAAATCAAAAAGGTGTCAGATATGTGCGATCTGGCGTTCTAGCAGCATTTTGAAGCATATTAGAAATTTCTATCTTAATGGGTGCCAAAGTTACACAAGACCTCTTAATAATATTTTTAATCGCTATCTTGGTAACCGTAAGTCCAAAAATCAAAAAGGTGTCAGATATGTGCGATCTGTCGTTCTAGCAGCATTTTGAAGCATATTAGAAATTTCTATCTTAATGGGTGCCAAAGTTACACAAGACCTCTTAATAATATTTTTAATCGCTATCTTGGTAACCGTAAGTCCAAAAAATAAAAAGGTGTCAGATATGAGCGATCTGGCGTTCTAGCAGCATTTTGAAACATATTAGAAATTTCTATCTTAATGGGTGCCAAAGTTACACAAGACCTCTTAATAATATTTTTAATCGCTATCTTGGTAACCGTAAATCCAAAAAATAAAAAGGTGTCAGATATGAGCGATCTGACGTTCTAGCAGCATTTTGAAGCATATTAGAAATTTCTATCTTAATGGGTGCCAAAGTTACACAAGACCTCTTAATAATATTTTTAATCGTTATCTTGGTAACCGTAAGTCCAAAAAATAAAAACGTGTCAGATATGAGCGATCTGGCGTTCTAGCAGCATTTGGAAACATATTAGAAATTTCTATCTTAATGGGTGCCAAAGTTACATAAGACCTCTTAATAATATTTTTAATCCCTATCTTGGTAACCGTAAGTCCAAAAATCAAAAAGGTGTCAGATATGTGCGATCTGGCGTTCTAGCAGCATTTTGAAACATATTAGAAATTTCTATCTTAATGGGTGCCAAAGTTACACAAGACCTCTTTATAATATTTTTAATCCCTATCTTGGTAACCGTAAGTCCAAAAATCAAAAAGGTGTCAGATATGTGCGATCTGGCGTTCTAGCAGCATTTTGAAACATTTTAGAAATTTCTATCTTAATGGGTGCAAAAGTTACACAAGACCTCTTAATAATATTTTTAATCGCTATCTTGGTAACCGTAAGTCCAAAAAATAAAAAGGTGTCAGATATGAGCGATCTGGCGTTCTAGCAGCATTTTGAAACATATTAGAAATTTCTATCTTAATGGGTGCCAAAGTTACACAAGACCTCTTTATAATATTTTTAATCCCTATCTTGGTAACCGTAAGTCCAAAAATCAAAAAGGTGTCAGATATGTGCGATCTGGCGTTCTAGCAGCATTTTGAAACATTTTAGAAATTTCTATCTTAATGGGTGCAAAAGTTACACAAGACCTCTTAATAATATTTTTAATCGCTATCTTGGTAACCGTAAGTCCAAAAAATAAAAAGGTGTCAGATATGAGCGATCTGGCGTTCTAGCAGCATTTTGAAACATATTAGAAATTTCTATCTTAATGGGTGCCAAAGTTACACAAGACCTCTTAATAATATTTTTAATCCCTATCTTGGTAATCGTAAGTCCAAAAATCAAAGAGGTGTCAGATATGTGCGATCTGGCGTTCTAGCAGCATTTTGAAACATATTAGAAATTTCTATCTTAATGGGTGCCAAAGTTACACAAGACCTCTTAATAATATTTTTAATCCCTATCTTGGTAACCGTAAGTCCAAAAATCAAAGAGGTGTCAGATATGTGCGATCTGGCGTTCTGGCAGCATTTTGAAACATATTAGAAATTTCTATCTTAATGGGTGATAAAGTTACACAAGACCTCTTAATAATATTTTTAATTGCTTTCTTGGTAACCGTAAATCCAAAAAATAAAAAGGTGTCAGATATGAGCGATCTGGCGTTCTAGCAGCATTTTGAAACATATTAGAAATTTCTATCTTAATGGGTGCCAAAGTTACATAAGACCTCTTAATAATATTTTTAATCCATATCTTGGTAACCGTAAGTCCAAAAATCAAAAAGGTGTCAGATATGTGCGATCTGGCGTTCTAGCAGCATTTTGAAACATATTAGAAATTTCTATCTTAATGGGTGCTAAAGTTACACAAGACCTCTTAATAATATTTTTAATCGCTATCTTGGTAACCGTAAGTCCAAAAAATAAAAAGGTTTCAGATATGAGCGATCTGGCGTTCTAGCAGCATTTTGAAACATATTAGAAATTTCTATCTTAATGGGTGCCAAAGTTACACAAGACCTCTTAATAATATTTTTAATCCCTATCTTGGTAACCGTAAGTCCAAAAATCAAAGAGGTGTCAGATATGTGCGATCTGGCGTTCTAGCAGCATTTTGAAACATATTAGAAATTTCTATCTCAATGGCTGCCAAAGTTACACAAGACCTCTTAATAACATTTTTAATCGCTATCTTGGTAACCGTAAGTCCAAAAATCAAAAAGGTGTCAGATATGTGCGATCTGGCGTTCTAGCAGCATTTTGAAGCATATTAGAAATTTCTATCTTAATGGGTGCCAAAGTTACACAAGACCTCTTAATAATATTTTTAATCGCTATCTTGGTAACCGTAAGTCCAAAAATCAAAAAGGTGTCAGATATGTGCGATCTGTCGTTCTAGCAGCATTTTGAAGCATATTAGAAATTTCTATCTTAATGGGTGCCAAAGTTACACAAGACCTCTTAATAATATTTTTAATCGCTATCTTGGTAACCGTAAGTCCAAAAAATAAAAAGGTGTCAGATATGAGCGATCTGGCGTTCTAGCAGCATTTTGAAACATATTAGAAATTTCTATCTTAATGGGTGCCAAAGTTACACAAGACCTCTTAATAATATTTTTAATCGCTATCTTGGTAACCGTAAATCCAAAAAATAAAAAGGTGTCAGATATGAGCGATCTGACGTTCTAGCAGCATTTTGAAGCATATTAGAAATTTCTATCTTAATGGGTGCCAAAGTTACACAAGACCTCTTAATAATATTTTTAATCGTTATCTTGGTAACCGTAAGTCCAAAAAATAAAAACGTGTCAGATATGAGCGATCTGGCGTTCTAGCAGCATTTGGAAACATATTAGAAATTTCTATCTTAATGGGTGCCAAAGTTACATAAGACCTCTTAATAATATTTTTAATCCCTATCTTGGTAACCGTAAGTCCAAAAATCAAAAAGGTGTCAGATATGTGCGATCTGGCGTTCTAGCAGCATTTTGAAACATATTAGAAATTTCTATCTTAATGGGTGCCAAAGTTACACAAGACCTCTTAATAATATTTTTAATCGCTATCTTGGTAACCGTATGTCCAAAAAATAAAAAGGTGTCAGATATGAGCGATCTGGCGTTCTAGCAGCATTTTGAAACATATTAGAAATTTCTATCTTAATGGGTGCCAAAGTTACACAAGACCTCTTAATAAAATTTTTAATCGCTATCTTGGTAACCGTAAGTCCAAAAATCAAAAAGGTGTCAGATATGTGCGATCTGGCGTTCTAGCAGCATTTTGAAACATATTAGAAATTTCTATCTTAATTGGTGCCAAAGTTACACAAGACCTCTTAATAACATTTTTAATCGCTATCTTGGTAACCGTAAGTCCAAAAATCAAAAAGGTGTCAGATATGTGCGATCTGGCGTTCTAGCAGCATTTTGAAACATATTAGAAATTTCTATCTTAATGGGTGCCAAAGTTACACAAGACCTCTTAATAATATTTTTAATGGCTATCTTGGTAACCGTAAGTCCAAAAATCAAAAAGGTGTCAGATATGTGCGATCTGGCGTTCTAGCAGCATTTTGAAACATAGTAGAAATTTCTATCTTAATGGGTGCCAAAGTTACACAAGACCTCTTAACAATATTTTTAATCGCTATCTTGGTAACCGTAAGTCCAAAAATCAAAAACGTGTCAGATATGTGCGATCTGGCGTTCTAGCAGCATTTTGAAACATATTAGAAATTTCTATCTTACTGGGTGCCAAAGTTACACAAGACCTCTTAATAACATTTTTAATCGCTATCTTGGTAACCGTAAGTCCAAAAATCAAAAAGGTGTCAGATATGTGCGATCTGGCGTTCTAGCAGCATTTTGAAACATATTAGAAATTTCTATCTTAATGGGTGCCAAAGTTACACAGACCTCTAAATAATATTTTTAATCGCTATCTTGGTAACCGTAAGTCCAAAAAATAAAATGGTGTCAGATATGAGCGATCTGGCGTTCTCGGAGCATTTTGACGCATTTTAGAAATTTCTATCTTAATGTGTGCCAAAGTTACACAGGATCTCTTAATAATATTTTTAATCGCTATCTTGGTGACCGTAAGTCCAAAAATCAAAAAGGTGTCAGATATGTGCGATCTGGTGTTCTCGGAGCATTTTGACGCATTTTAGAAGTTTCTATCTCAATGGGTGCCAAAGTTACACAAGACCTCTTAATAATATTTTTAATCGCTACCTTGGTGACCGTAAGTCCAAACATCAAAAAGGTGTCAGATATGTGCGATCTGGCGTTCTCGGAGCATTTTGACGCATTTTAGAAATTTCTATTTTAATGGGTTCCAAAGTTACACAAGACCTCTTAATAATATTTTTAATCGCTATCTTGGTGACCGTAAGTCCAAAAATCAAAAAGGTGTCAGATATGTGCGATCTGGCGTTCTCGGAGCATTTTGACGCATTTTAGAAATTTCTATCTTAATGAGTGCCAAAGTTACACAAGACGTCCTAATACTATTTTTAATCGCTATCTAAGTGACCGTAAGTCCAAAAATTAAAAATGTGTCAGATATGTGCGATCTGGCGTTCTCGGAGCATTTTGACGCATTTTAGAAGTTTCTATCTTAATGGGTGCCAAAGTTACACAAGACCTCTTAATAATATTTTTAATCGCTACCTTGGTGACCGTAAGTCCAAAAATCAAAAAGGTGTCAGATATGTGCGATCTGGCGTTCTCGGAGCATTTTGACGCATTTTAGAAATTCTTATCTTAATGGGTGCCAAAGTTACACAAGACCTCTTAATAATATTTTTAATCGCTTTCTTAGTGACCGTAAGTCCAAAAATCAAAAAGGTGTCAGATATGTGCGATCTGGCGTTCTCGGAGCATTTTGACGCATTTTAGAAATTTCTATCTTAATGGGTGCCAAAGTTACACAAGACCTCTTAATAATATTTTTAATCGCTATCTTGGTGACCGTAAGTCCAAAAATCAAAAAGGTGTCAGATATGTGCGATCTGGCGTTCTCGGAGCATTTTGACGCATTTTAGAAATTTCTGTCTTAATGGGTGCCAAAGTTACACAAGACCTCTTAACAATATTTTTAATCGCTATCTAGGTGACCGTAAGTCCAAAAATTAAAAAGGTGCCAGATATGTGCGATCTGGCGTTCTCGGAGCATTTTGACGCATTTTAGAGATTTCTATCTTAATGGGTGCCAAAGTTACACAAGACCTCTTAATAATATTTTTAATCGCTATCTTGGTGACCGTAAGTCCAAAAATCAAAAAGGTGTCAGATACGTGTGATCTGGCGTTCTCGGAGCATTTTGACGCATTTTAGAAATTTCTATTTTAATGGGTGCCAAAGTTACACAAGACCTCTTAATAATATTTCTAATCGCTATCTTGGTGACCCTAAGTCCAAAAATCAAAAAATTGTCAGGTATGTGCGATCTGGCGTTCTCGTAGCATTTTGACGCATTTTAGAAATTTCTATTTTAATGGGTGCCAAAGTTACACAAGACCTCTTAATAATATTTTTAATCGCTATCTTGGTGACCGTAAGTCCAAAAATCAAAAATGTGCCAGATATGTGCGATCTGGCGTTCTCGGAGCATTTTGACGCATTTTAGAAATTTCTCTCTTAATGGGTGCCAAAGTTACACAAGACCTCTTAATAATATTTTTAATCGCTATCTTGGTGACCGTAAGTCCAAAAATCAAAAAGGTGTCAGATATGTGCGATCTGGCGTTCTCGGAGCATTTTGACGCATTTTAGAAATTTCTATCTTAATGCGTGCCAAAGTTACACAAGACCTCTTAATAATATTTTTAATCGCTATCTTGGTGACCGTAAGTCCAAAAATCAAAAAGGTGCCAGATATGTGCGATCTGGCGTTCTCGGAGCATTTTGACGCATTTTAGAAATTTCTATCTTAATGGGTGCCATAGTTACACAAGACCTCTTAATAATATTTTTAATCGCTTTCTTAGTGACCGTAAGTCCAAAAATCAAAAAGGTGTCAGATATGTGCGATCTGGCGTTCTCGGAGCATTTTGACGCATTTTAGAGATTTCTATCTTAATGGGTGCCAAAGTTACACAAGACCTCTTAATAATATTTTTAATCGCTATCTTGGTGACCGTAAGTCCAAAAATCAAAAAGGTGTCAGATACGTGTGATCTGGCGTTCTCGGAGCATTTTGACGCATTTTAGAAATTTCTATTTTAATGGGTGCCAAAGTTACACAAGACCTCTTAATAATATTTTTAATCGCTATCTTGATGACCGTAAGTCCAAAAATCAAAAATGTGCCAGATATGTGCGATCTGGCGTTCTCGGAGCATTTTGACGCATTTTAGAAATTTCTCTCTTAATGGGTGCCAAAGTTACACAAGACCTCTTAATAATATTTTTAATCGCTATCTTGGTGACCGTAAGTCCAAAAATCAAAAAGGTGTCAGATATGTGCGATCTGGCGTTCTCGGAGCATTTTGACGCATTTTAGAAATATCTATCTTAATGGGTGCCAAAGTTACACAAGACTTCTTAATAATACTTTTAATCGCTATCTTGGTGACCGTAAGTCCAAAAATCAAAAAGGTGCCAGATTTGTGCGATCTGGCGTTCTCGGAGCATTTTGACGCATTTTAGAAATTTCTCTCTTAATGGGTGCCAAAGTTACACAAGACCTCTTAATAATATTTTTAATCGCTATCTTGGTGACCGTAAGTCCAAAAATCAAAAAGGTGTCAGATATGTGCGATCTGGCGTTCTCGGAGCATTTTGACGCATTTTAGAAATTTCTATCTTAATGGGTGCCAAAGTTACACAAGACCTCTTAATAATATTTTTAATCGCTATCCTGGTGACCGTAAGTCCAAAAATCAAAAAAGTGTCAGATATGTGCGATCTGGCGTTCTCGGAGCATTTTGACGCATTTTAGAAATTTCTATCTTAATGGGTGCCAAAGTTACACAAGACCTCTTAATAATATTTTTAATCGCTATCTTGGTGACCGTAAGTCCAAAAATCTAAAAGGTGCCAGATATGTGGGATCTGGCGTTCTCGGAGCATTTTGACGCATTTTAGAAATTTCTATCTTAATGGGTGCCAAAGTTACACAAGACCTCTTAATAATATTTTTAATCGCTATCTTGGTGACCGTAAGTCCAAAAATCAAAAAAGTGTCAGATATGTGCGATCTGGCGTTCTCGGAGCATTTTGACGCATTTTAGAAATTTCTATCTTAATGGGTGCCAAAGTTACACAAGACCTCTTAATAATATTTTTAATCGCTATCTTGGTGACCGTAAGTCCAAAAATCTAAAAGGTGCCAGATATGTGGGATCTGGCGTTCTCGGAGCATTTTGACGCATTTTAGAAATTTCTATCTTAATGGGTGCCAAAGTTACACAAGACCTCTTAATAATATTTTTAATCGCTATCTTGGTGACCGTAAGTCCAAAAATCAAAAAAGTGTCAGATATGTGCGATCTGGCGTTCTCGGAGCATTTTGACGCATTTTAGAAAATTCTATCTTAATGGGTGCCAAAGTTACACAAGACCTCTTAATAATATTTTTAATCGCTATCTTGGTGACCGTAAGTCCAAAAATCAAAAAGGTGCCAGATATGTGCGATCTGGCGTTCTCGGAGCATTTTGACGCATTTTAGAAATTTCTATCTTAATGGGTGCCAAAGTTACACAAGACATCTTAATAATATTTTTAATCGCTTTCTTAGAGACCGTAAGTCCAAAAATCAAAAAGGTGTCAGATATGTGCGATCTGGCGTTCTCGGAGCGTTTTGACGCATTTTAGAAATTTCTATCTTAATGGGTGCCAAAGTTACACAAGACCTGTTAATAATATTTTTAATCGCTATCTTGGTGACCGTAAGTCCAAAAATCAAAAAGGTGTCAGATATGTGCGATCTGGCGTTCTCGGAGCATTTTGACGCATTTTAGAAATTTCTATCTTAATGAGTGCCAAAGTTACACAAGACCTCTTAATAATATTTTTAATCGCTATCTTGGTGACCGTAAGTCCAAAAATCAAGAAGGTGCCAGATATGTGCGATCTGACGTTCTCGGAGCATTTTGACGCATTTTATAAATTTCTATCTTAATGGTTGCCAAAGTTACACAAGACCTCTTAATAATATTTTTAATCGCTATCTTGGTGACCCTAATTCCAAAAATCAAAGAGGTGTCAGGTATGTGCGATCTGGCGTTCTCGGAGTATTTTGACGCATTTTAGAAATTTCTATCTTAATGGGTGCCAAAGTTACACAAGACCTCTTAATAATATTTTTAATCGCTGTCTAGGTGACCGTAGGTCCAAAAATCAAAAAGGTGCCAGATATGTGCGATCTGGCGTTCTCGGAGCATTTTGACGCATTTTAGAAATTTCTATCTTAATGAGTGCAAAAGTTACACAAGACGTCTTAATGCAATTTTTAATCGCTATCTAAGTGACCGTAAGTTCAAAAATCAAAAAGGTGTCAGATATGTGCGATCTGGCGTTCTCGGAGCATTTTGACGCATTTTAGAAATTTCTAACTTAATGGGTGCCAAAGTTACACAGGATCTCTTAATAATATTTTTAATCGCTATCTTGGTGACCGTAAGTCCAAAAATCAAAAAGGTGTCAGATATGTGCGATCTGGCGTTCTCGGAGCATTTTGACGCATTTTAGAAGTTTCTATCTTAATGGGTGCCAAAGTTACACAAGACCTCTTAATATTTTTAATCGCTACCTTGGTGACCGTAAGTCCAAAAATCAAAAAGGTGTCAGATATGTGCGATCTGGCGTTCTCGGAGCATTTTGACGCATTTTAGAAATTTCTAACTTAATGGGTGCCAAAGTTACACAGGATCTCTTAATAATATTTTTAATCGTTATCTTGGTGACCGTAAGTCCAAAAATCAAAAAGGTGTCAGATATGTGCGATCTGGCGTTCTCGGAGCATTTTGACGCATTTTAGAAATTTCTATCTTAATGGGTGCCAAAGTTACACAAGACCTCTTAATAATATTTTTAATCGCTATCTTGGTGACCGTAAGTCCAAAAATCAAAAAGGTGTCAGATATGTGCGATCTGGCGTTCTCGGAGCATTTTGACGCATTTTAGAAATTTCTGTCTTAATGGGTGCCAAAGTTACACAAGACCTCTTAACAATATTTTTAATCGCTATCTAGGTGACCGTAAGTCCAAAAATTAAAAAGGTGCCAGATATGTGCGATCTGGCGTTCTCGGAGCATTTTGACGCATTTTAGAGATTTCTATCTTAATGGGTGCCAAAGTTACACAAGACCTCTTAATAATATTTTTAATCGCTATCTTGGTGACCGTAAGTCAAAAAATCAAAAAGGTGCCAGATATGTGCGATTTGGCGTTCTCGGAGCATTTTGACGCATTTTAGAAATTTCTATCTTAATGGGTGCCAAAGTTACACAAGACCTCTTAATAATATTTTTAATCGCTATCTTGGTGACCGTAAGTCCAAAAATCAACAAGGTGTCAGATATGTGCGATCTGGCGTTATTGGAGCATTTTGACGCATTTTAGAAATTTCTATTTCAATGGGTGCCAAAGTTACACAAGACCTCTTAATAATATTTTTAATCGCTATCTTGGTGACCGTAAGTCCAAAAATCAAAAAGTTGTCAGATATGTGCGATCTGGCGTTCTCGGAGCATTTTGACGCATTTTAGAAATTTCTATCTTAATGGGTGCCAAAGTTACACAAGACCTCTTAATAATATTTTTAATCGCTATCTTGGTGACCGTAAGTCCAAAAATCAAAAAGTTGTCAGATATGTGCGATCTGGCGTTCTCGGACCATTTTGACTCATTTTAGAAATTTCTATCTTAATGGGTGCCAAAGTTACACAAGACCTCTTAATAACATTTTTAATCGCTATCTTGGTGACCGTAAGCTCAAAAATCAAAAAGGTGCCAGATATGTGCGATCTGGCGTTCTCCGAGCATTTTGACGCATTTTAGAAATTTCTATCTTAATGGGTGCCAAAGTTACATAAAACCTCTTAATAATATTTTTAATCGCTATCTTGGTGACCGTAAGTCCAAAAATCAAAAAGGTGCCACATATGTGCAATTTGGCGTTCTCGGAGCATTTTGACGCATTTTAGAGATTTCTATCTTAATGGGTGCCAAAGTTACACAAGACCCCTTAATAATATTTTTAATCGCTATCTTGGTGACCGTAAGTCCAAAAATTAAAAAAGGTGTCAGATATGTGCGATCTGGCATTCTCGGAGCATTTTGACGCATTTTAGAAATTTCTATCTTAATGGGTGCCAAAGTTACACAAGACCTCTTAATAATATTTTTAATCGCTATCTAGGTGACCGTAAGTCCAAAAATCAAAAAGGTGCCAGATATGTGCGATCTGGCGTTCTCGGAGCATTTTGACGCATTTTAGAAATTTCTATCTTAATGGGTGCCAAAGTTACACAAGACCTCTTAATAATATTTTTAATCGCTATCTTGGTGACCGTAAGTCCAAAAATCAACAAGGTGTCAGATATGTGCGATCTGGCGTTATCGGAGCATTTTGACGCATTTTAGAAATTTCTATCTTAATGGGTGCCAAAGTTACACAAGACCTCTTAATAATATTTTTAATCGCTATCTTGGAGACCGTAAGTCAAAAAATCAAAAAGGTGCCAGATATGTGCGATTTGGCGTTCTCGGAGCATTTTGACGCATTTTAGAAATTTCTATCTTAATGGGTGCCAAAGTTACACAAGACCTCTTAATAATATTTTTAATCGCTATCTTGGTGACCGTAAGTCCAAAAATCAAAAAGGTGCCAGATATGTGCGATCTGGCGTTCTCGGAGCATTTTGACGCATTTTAGAAATTTCTATCTTAATGGGTGCCAAAGTTACACAAGACCTCTTAATAATATTTTTAATCGCTATCTTGGTGACCGTAAGTCAAAAAATCAAAAAGGTGCCAGATATGTGCGATTTGGCGTTCTCGGAGCATTTTGACGCATTTTAGAAATTTCTATCTTAATGGGTGCCAAAGTTACACAAGACCTCTTAATAATATTTTTAATCGCTATCTTGGTGACCGTAAGTCCAAAAATCAACAAGGTGTCAGATATGTGCGATCTGGCGTTATCGGAGCATTTTGACGCATTTTAGAAATTTCTATTTCAATGGGTGCCAAAGTTACACAAGACCTCTTAATAATATTTTTAATCGCTATCTAGGTGACCGTAAGTCCAAAAATCAAAAAGGTGCCTGATATGTGCGATCTGGCGTTCTCGGAGCATTTTGACGCATTTTAGAAATTTCTATCTTAATGGGTGCCAAAGTTACACAAGACCTCTTAATAATATTTTTAATCGCTATCTTGGTGACCGTAAGTCCAAAAATCAAAAAGTTGTCAGATATGTGCGATCTGGCGTTCTCGGACCATTTTGACGCATTTTAGAAATTTCTATCTTAATGGGTGCCAAAGTTACACAAGACCTCTTAATAACATTTTTAATCGCTATCTTGGTGACCGTAAGCTCAAAAATCAAAAAGGTGCCAGATATGTGCGATCTGGCGTTCTCCGAGCATTTTGACGCATTTTAGAAATTTCTATCTTAATGGGTGCCAAAGTTACATAAAACCTCTTAATAATATTTTTAATCGCTATCTTGGTGACCGTAAGTCCAAAAATCAAAAAGGTGCCACATATGTGCAATTTGGCGTTCTCGGAGCATTTTGACGCATTTTAGAAATTTCTATTTTAATGGGTGCCAAAGTTACACAAGACCCCTTAATAATATTTTTAATCGCTATCTTGGTGACCGTAAGTCCAAAAATCAAAAAGGTGTCAGATATGTGCGATCTGGCATTCTCGGAGCATTTTGACGCATTTTAGAAATTTCTATCTTAATGGGTGCCAAAGTTACACAAGACCTCTTAATAATATTTTTAATCGCTATCTAGGTGACCGTAAGTCCAAAAATCAAAAAGGTGCCAGATATGTGCGATCTGGCGTTCTCGGAGCATTTTGACGCATTTTAGAAATTTCTATCTTAATGGGTGCCAAAGTTACACAAGACATCTTAATAATATTTTTAATCGCTTTCTTAGAGACCGTAAGTCCAAAAATCAAAAAGGTGTCAGATATGTGCGATCTGGCGTTCTCGGAGCGTTTTGACGCATTTTAGAAATTTCTATCTTAATGGGTGCCAAAGTTACACAAGACCTGTTAATAATATTTTTAATCGCTATCTTGGTGACCGTAAGTCCAAAAATCAAAAAGGTGTCAGATATGTGCGATCTGGCGTTCTCGGAGCATTTTGACGCATTTTAGAAATTTCTATCTTAATGAGTGCCAAAGTTACACAAGACCTCTTAATAATATTTTTAATCGCTATCTTGGTGACCGTAAGTCCAAAAATCAAGAAGGTGCCAGATATGTGCGATCTGACGTTCTCGGAGCATTTTGACGCATTTTATAAATTTCTATCTTAATGGTTGCCAAAGTTACACAAGACCTCTTAATAATATTTTTAATCGCTATCTTGGTGACCCTAATTCCAAAAATCAAAGAGGTGTCAGGTATGTGCGATCTGGCGTTCTCGGAGTATTTTGACGCATTTTAGAAATTTCTATCTTAATGGGTGCCAAAGTTACACAAGACCTCTTAATAATATTTTTAATCGCTGTCTAGGTGACCGTAGGTCCAAAAATCAAAAAGGTGCCAGATATGTGCGATCTGGCGTTCTCGGAGCATTTTGACGCATTTTAGAAATTTCTATCTTAATGAGTGCAAAAGTTACACAAGACGTCTTAATGCAATTTTTAATCGCTATCTAAGTGACCGTAAATTCAAAAATCAAAAAGGTGTCAGATATGTGCGATCTGGCGTTCTCGGAGCATTTTGACGCATTTTAGAAATTTCTAACTTAATGGGTGCCAAAGTTACACAGGATCTCTTAATAATATTTTTAATCGCTATCTTGGTGACCGTAAGTCCAAAAATCAAAAAGGTGTCAGATATGTGCGATCTGGCGTTCTCGGAGCATTTTGACGCATTTTAGAAGTTTCTATCTTAATGGGTGCCAAAGTTACACAAGACCTCTTAATATTTTTAATCGCTACCTTGGTGACCGTAAGTCCAAAAATCAAAAAGGTGTCAGATATGTGCGATCTGGCGTTCTCGGAGCATTTTGACGCATTTTAGAAATTTCTAACTTAATGGGTGCCAAAGTTACACAGGATCTCTTAATAATATTTTTAATCGTTATCTTGGTGACCGTAAGTCCAAAAATCAAAAAGGTGTCAGATATGTGCGATCTGGCGTTCTCGGAGCATTTTGACGCATTTTAGAAATTTCTATCTTAATGGGTGCCAAAGTTACACAAGACCTCTTAATAATATTTTTAATCGCTATCTTGGTGACCGTAAGTCCAAAAATCAAAAAGGTGTCAGATATGTGCGATCTGGCGTTCTCGGAGCATTTTGACGCATTTTAGAAATTTCTGTCTTAATGGGTGCCAAAGTTACACAAGACCTCTTAACAATATTTTTAATCGCTATCTAGGTGACCGTAAGTCCAAAAATTAAAAAGGTGCCAGATATGTGCGATCTGGCGTTCTCGGAGCATTTTGACGCATTTTAGAGATTTCTATCTTAATGGGTGCCAAAGTTACACAAGACCTCTTAATAATATTTTTAATCGCTATCTTGGTGACCGTAAGTCAAAAAATCAAAAAGGTGCCAGATATGTGCGATTTGGCGTTCTCGGAGCATTTTGACGCATTTTAGAAATTTCTATCTTAATGGGTGCCAAAGTTACACAAGACCTCTTAATAATATTTTTAATCGCTATCTTGGTGACCGTAAGTCCAAAAATCAACAAGGTGTCAGATATGTGCGATCTGGCGTTATTGGAGCATTTTGACGCATTTTAGAAATTTCTATTTCAATGGGTGCCAAAGTTACACAAGACCTCTTAATAATATTTTTAATCGCTATCTAGGTGACCGTAAGTCCAAAAATCAAAAAGGTGCCTGATATGTGCGATCTGGCGTTCTCGGAGCATTTTGACGCATTTTAGAAATTTCTATCTTAATGGGTGCCAAAGTTACACAAGACCTCTTAATAATATTTTTAATCGCTATCTTGGTGACCGTAAGTCCAAAAATCAAAAAGTTGTCAGATATGTGCGATCTGGCGTTCTCGGACCATTTTGACTCATTTTAGAAATTTCTATCTTAATGGGTGCCAAAGTTACACAAGACCTCTTAATAACATTTTTAATCGCTATCTTGGTGACCGTAAGCTCAAAAATCAAAAAGGTGCCAGATATGTGCGATCTGGCGTTCTCCGAGCATTTTGACGCATTTTAGAAATTTCTATCTTAATGGGTGCCAAAGTTACATAAAACCTCTTAATAATATTTTTAATCGCTATCTTGGTGACCGTAAGTCCAAAAATCAAAAAGGTGCCACATATGTGCAATTTGGCGTTCTCGGAGCATTTTGACGCATTTTAGAGATTTCTATCTTAATGGGTGCCAAAGTTACACAAGACCCCTTAATAATATTTTTAATCGCTATCTTGGTGACCGTAAGTCCAAAAATTAAAAAAGGTGTCAGATATGTGCGATCTGGCATTCTCGGAGCATTTTGACGCATTTTAGAAATTTCTATCTTAATGGGTGCCAAAGTTACACAAGACCTCTTAATAATATTTTTAATCGCTATCTAGGTGACCGTAAGTCCAAAAATCAAAAAGGTGCCAGATATGTGCGATCTGGCGTTCTCGGAGCATTTTGACGCATTTTAGAAATTTCTATCTTAATGGGTGCCAAAGTTACACAAGACCTCTTAATAATATTTTTAATCGCTATCTTGGTGACCGTAAGTCCAAAAATCAACAAGGTGTCAGATATGTGCGATCTGGCGTTATCGGAGCATTTTGACGCATTTTAGAAATTTCTATCTTAATGGGTGCCAAAGTTACACAAGACCTCTTAATAATATTTTTAATCGCTATCTTGGAGACCGTAAGTCAAAAAATCAAAAAGGTGCCAGATATGTGCGATTTGGCGTTCTCGGAGCATTTTGACGCATTTTAGAAATTTCTATCTTAATGGGTGCCAAAGTTACACAAGACCTCTTAATAATATTTTTAATCGCTATCTTGGTGACCGTAAGTCCAAAAATCAAAAAGGTGCCAGATATGTGCGATCTGGCGTTCTCGGAGCATTTTGACGCATTTTAGAAATTTCTATCTTAATGGGTGCCAAAGTTACACAAGACCTCTTAATAATATTTTTAATCGCTATCTTGGTGACCGTAAGTCAAAAAATCAAAAAGGTGCCAGATATGTGCGATTTGGCGTTCTCGGAGCATTTTGACGCATTTTAGAAATTTCTATCTTAATGGGTGCCAAAGTTACACAAGACCTCTTAATAATATTTTTAATCGCTATCTTGGTGACCGTAAGTCCAAAAATCAACAAGGTGTCAGATATGTGCGATCTGGCGTTATCGGAGCATTTTGACGCATTTTAGAAATTTCTATTTCAATGGGTGCCAAAGTTACACAAGACCTCTTAATAATATTTTTAATCGCTATCTAGGTGACCGTAAGTCCAAAAATCAAAAAGGTGCCTGATATGTGCGATCTGGCGTTCTCGGAGCATTTTGACGCATTTTAGAAATTTCTATCTTAATGGGTGCCAAAGTTACACAAGACCTCTTAATAATATTTTTAATCGCTATCTTGGTGACCGTAAGTCCAAAAATCAAAAAGTTGTCAGATATGTGCGATCTGGCGTTCTCGGACCATTTTGACGCATTTTAGAAATTTCTATCTTAATGGGTGCCAAAGTTACACAAGACCTCTTAATAACATTTTTAATCGCTATCTTGGTGACCGTAAGCTCAAAAATCAAAAAGGTGCCAGATATGTGCGATCTGGCGTTCTCCGAGCATTTTGACGCATTTTAGAAATTTCTATCTTAATGGGTGCCAAAGTTACATAAAACCTCTTAATAATATTTTTAATCGCTATCTTGGTGACCGTAAGTCCAAAAATCAAAAAGGTGCCACATATGTGCAATTTGGCGTTCTCGGAGCATTTTGACGCATTTTAGAAATTTCTATTTTAATGGGTGCCAAAGTTACACAAGACCCCTTAATAATATTTTTAATCGCTATCTTGGTGACCGTAAGTCCAAAAATCAAAAAGGTGTCAGATATGTGCGATCTGGCATTCTCGGAGCATTTTGACGCATTTTAGAAATTTCTATCTTAATGGGTGCCAAAGTTACACAAGACCTCTTAATAATATTTTTAATCGCTATCTAGGTGACCGTAAGTCCAAAAATCAAAAAGGTGCCAGATATGTGCGATCTGGCGTTCTCGGAGCATTTTGACGCATTTTAGAAATTTCTATCTTAATGGGTGCCAAAGTTACACAAGACCTCTTAATAATATTTTTAATCGCTATCTTGGTGACCGTAAGTCCAAAAATCAACAAGGTGTCAGATATGTGCGATCTGGCGTTATCGGAGCATTTTGACGCATTTTAGAAATTTCTATCTTAATGGGTGCCAAAGTTACACAAGACCTCTTAATAACATTTTTAATCGCTATCTTGGTGACCGTAAGCTCAAAAATCAAAAAGGTGCCAGATATGTGCGATCTGGCGTTCTCCGATCATTTTGACGCATTTTAGAAATTTCTATCTTAATGGGTGCCAAAGTTACACAAGACCTCTTAATAATATTTTTAATCGCTATCTTGGTGACCGTAAGTCCAAAAATCAAAAAGTTGTCAGATATGTGCGATCTGGCGTTCTCGGACCATTTTGACGCATTTTAGAAATTTCTATCTTAATGGGTGCCAAAGTTACACAAGACCTCTTAATAACATTTTTAATCGCTATCTTGGTGACCGTAAGCTCAAAAATCAAAAAGGTGCCAGATATGTGCGATCTGGCGTTCTCCGAGCATTTTGACGCATTTTAGAAATTTCTATCTTAATGGGTGCCAAAGTTACATAAGACCTCTTAATAATATTTTTAATCGCTATCTTGGTGACCGTAAGTCCAAAAATCAAAAAGGTGCCACATATGTGCAATTTGGCGTTCTCGGAGCATTTTGACGCATTTTAGAAATTTCTATCTTAATGGGTGCCAAAGTTACACAAGACCCCTTAATAATATTTTTAATCGCTATCTTGGTGACCGTAAGTCCAAAAATCAAAAAGGTGTCAGATATGTGCGATCTGGCATTCTCGGAGCATTTTGACGCATTTTAGAAATTTCTATCTTAATGGGTGCCAAAGTTACACAAGACCTCTTAATAATATTTTTAATCGCTATCTAGGTGACCGTAAGTCCAAAAATCAAAAAGGTGCCAGATATGTGCGATCTGGCGTTCTCGGAGCATTTTGACGCATTTTAGAAATTTCTATCTTAATGGGTGCCAAAGTTACACAAGACCTCTTAATAATATTTTTAATCGCTATCTTGGTGACCGTAAGTCCAAAAATCAACAAGGTGTCAGATATGTGCGATCTAGCGTTATCGGAGCATTTTGACGCATTTTAGAAATTTCTATCTTAATGGGTGCCAAAGTTACACAAGACCTCTTAATAATATTTTTAATCGCTATCTTGGAGACCGTAAGTCAAAAAATCAAAAAGGTGCCAGATATGTGCGATTTGGCGTTCTCGGAGCATTTTGACGCATTTTAGAAATTTCTATCTTAATGGGTGCCAAAGTTACACAAGACCTCTTAATAATATTTTTAATCGCTATCTTGGTGACCGTAAGTCCAAAAATCAAAAAGGTGCCAGATATGTGCGATCTGGCGTTCTCGGAGCATTTTGACGCATTTTAGAAATTTCTATCTTAATGGGTGCCAAAGTTACGCAAGACCTCTTAATAATATTTTTAATCGCTATCTTGGTGACCGTAAGTCCAAAAATCAACAAGGTGTCAGATATGTGCGATCTGGCGTTATCGGAGCATTTTGACGCATTTTAGAAATTTCTATTTCAATGGGTGCCAAAGTTACACAAGACCTCTTAATAATATTTTTAATCGCTATCTAGGTGACCGTAAGTCCAAAAATCAAAAAGGTCCCTGATATGTGCGATCTGGCGTTCTCGGAGCATTTTGACGCATTTTAGAAATTTCTATCTTAATGGGTGCCAAAGTTACACAAGACCTCTTAATAATATTTTTAATCGCTATCTGGGTGACCGTAAGTCCAAAAATCAAAAAGTTGTCAGATATGTGCGATCTGGCGTTCTCGGACCATTTTGACGCATTTTAGAAATTTCTATCTTAATGGGTGCCAAAGTTACACAAGACCTCTTAATAACATTTTTAATCGCTATCTTGGTGACCGTAAGCTCAAAAATCAAAAAGGTGCCAGATATGTGCGATCTGGCGTTCTCCGAGCATTTTGACGCATTTTAGAAATTTCTATCTTAATGGGTGCCAAAGTTACACAAGACCTCTTAATAATATTTTTAATCGCTATCTTGGTGACCGTAAGTCCAAAAATCAAAAAGTTGTCAGATATGTGCGATCTGGCGTTCTCGGACCATTTTGAGGCATTTTAGAAATTTCTATCTTAATGGGTGCCAAAGTTACACAAGACCTCTTAATAATATTTTTAATCGCTATCTTGGTGACCGTAAGTCCAAAAATCAAAAAGGTGCCAGATATGTGCGATCTGGCGTTCTCCGAGCATTTTGACGCATTTTAGAAATTTCTATCTTAATGGGTGCCAAAGTTACACAAGACCTCTTAATAATATTTTTAATCGCTATCTTGGTGACCGTAAGTTCAAAAATCAAAAAGGTGCCAGATATGTGCGATGTGGCGTTCTCGGAGCATTTTGACGCATTTTAGAAATTTTTATCTTAATGGGTGCCAAAGTTACACAAGACCTCTTAATAATATTTTTAATCGCTATCTTGGTGACCGTAAGTTCAAAAATCAAAAAGGTGCCAGATATGTGCGATGTGGCGTTCTCGGAGCATTTTGACGCATTTTAGAAATTTTTATCTTAATGGGTGCCAAAGTTACACAAGACCTCTTAATAATATTTTTAATCGCTATCTTGGTGACCGTAAGTCCAAAAATCAACAAGGTGTCAGATATGTGCGATCTGGCGTTATCGGAGCATTTTGACGCATTTTAGAAATTTCTATTTCAATGGGTGCCAAAGTTACACAAGACCTCTTAATAATATTTTTAATCGCTATCTTGGTGACCGTAAGTCCAAAAATCAAAAAGGTGCCAGATATGTGGGATCTGGCGTTCTCGGAGCATTTTGACGCATTTTAGAAATTTCTATCTTAATGGGTGCCAAAGTTACACAAGACCTCTTAATAATAATTTTAATCGCTATCTTGGTGACCGTAAGTCCAAAAATCAAAAAGGTGTCAGATATCTGCGATCTGGCGTTCTCGGAGCATTTTGACGCATTTTAGAAATTTCTATCTTAATGGGTGCCAAAGTTACACAAGACCTCTTAATAAAATTTTTATCGCTATCTTGGTGACCGTAAGTCCAAAAATCAAAAAGGTGTCAGATATGTGCGATCTGGCGTTCTCGGAGCATTTTGACGCATTTTAGAAATTTCTATTTTAATGGGTGCCAAAGTTACACAAGACCTCTTAATAATATTTTTAATCGCTATCTTGGTGACCGTAAGTCCAAAAATCAAAAAGGTGCCAGATATGTGCGATCTGGCGTTCTCGGAGCATTTTGACGCATTTTAGAAATTTCTATCTTAATGGGTGCCAAAGTTACACAAGACCTCTTAATAACATTTTTAATCGCTATCTTGGTGACCGTAAGCCCAAAAATCAAAAAGGTGCCAGATATGTGCCATCTGGCGTTCTCGGAGCATTTTGACGCATTTTAGAAATTTCTATCTTAATGGGTGCCAAAGTTACATAAGACCTCTTAATAATATTTTTAATCGCTATCTTGGTGACCGTAAGTCCAAAAATCAAAAAGGTGCCAGATATGTGCGATATGGCGTTCTCGGAGCATTTTGACGCATTTTAGAAATTTTTATCTTAATCGGTGCCAAAGTTACACAAGACCTCTTAATAATATTTTTAATCGCTATCTTGGTGACCGTAAGTCCAAAAATCAACAAGGTGTCAGATATGTGCGATCTGGCGTTATCGGAGCATTTTGACGCATATTAGAAATTTTTATCTTAATGAGAGCCAAAGTTACACAAGAGCTCTTAATAATATTTTTAATCGCTATCTTGGTGACCGTAAGTCCAAAAATCAAAAAGGTGCCAGATATGTGCGATGTGGCGTTCTCGGAGCATTTTGACGCATTTTAGAAATTTTTATCTTAATGGGTGCCAAAGTTACACAAGACCTCTTAATAATATTTTTAATCGCTATCTTGGTGACCTTAAGTCCAAAAATCAAAAAGGTGCCAGATATGTGCGATCTGGCGTTCTCGGAGCATTTTGACGCATTTTAGAAATTTCTATCTTAATGGGTGCCAAAGTTACACAAGACCTCTTAATAATATTTTTAATCGCTTTCTTAGCGACCGTAAGTCCAAAAATCAAAAAGGTGTCAGATATGTGTGATCTGGCGTTCTCGGAGCATTTTGACGCATTTTAGAAATTTCTATCTTAATGGGTGCCAAAGTTACACAAGACCTCTTAATAATATTTTTAATCGCTATCTTGGTGACCGTAAATCCAAAAATCAAAAAGGTGCCAGATATGTGCGATCTGGCGTTCTCGGAGCATTTTGACGCATTTTAGAAATTTCTATCTTAATGGGTGCCAAAGTTACACAAGACCTCTTAATAATATTTTTAATCGCTTTCTTAGTGACCGTAAATCCAAAAATCAAAAAGGTGTCATATATGTGCGGTCTGGCGTTCTCGGAGCATTTTGACGCATTTTAGAGATTTCTATCTTAATGGTTGCCAAAGTTACAAAAGACTTCTTAATAATATTTTTAATCGCTATCTTGGTGACCGTAAGTCCAAAAATAAAAAAGGTGCCAGATATGTGCGATCTGGCGTTCTCGGAGCATTTTGACGCATTTTAGAAGTTTCTATTTTAATGGGTGCCAAGGTTACACAAGACCTCTTAATAATATTTTTAATCGCTATCTTGGTAACCGTAAGTCCAAAAACCAAAAAGGTGTCAGATATGTGCGATCTGGCGTTCTAGCAGCATTTTGAAACATATTAGAAATTTCTATCTTAATGGGTGCCAAAGTTACACAAGATCTCTTAATAACATTTTTAATCGCTATCTTGGTAACCGTAAGTCCAAAAATCAAAAAGGTGTCAGATATGTGCGATCTGGCGTTCTAGCAGCATTTTGAAACATATTAGAAATTTCTATCTTAATGGGTGCCAAAGTTACACAAGACCTCTTAATAATATTTTTAATCGATATCTTGGTAACCGTAAGTCCAAAAAATAAAAAGGTGTCAGATTGAACGATCTGGGGTTCTAGCAGCATTTTGAAGCATATTAGAAATTTCTATCTTAATGGGTGCCAAAGTTACACAAGACCTCTTAATAATATTTTTAATCCCTATCTTGGTAACCGTAAGTCCAAAAATCAAAGAGGTGTCAGATATGTGCGATCTGGCGTTCTGGCAGCATTTTGAAACATATTAGAAATTTCTATCTTAATGGGTGCCAAAGTTACACAAGACCTCTTAATAATATTTTTAATTGCTTTCTTGGTAACCGTAAGTCTAAAAATCAAAAAGGTGTCAGATATGTGCGATCTGGCGTTCTAGCAGCATTTTGAAACATATTAGAAATTTCTATCTCAATGGGTGCCAAAGTTACACAAGACCTCTTAATAACATTTTTAATCGCTATCATGGTGACCGTAAGCTCAAAAATCAAAAAGGTGCCAGATATGTGCGATCTGGCGTTCTCCGAGCAATTTGACGCATTTTAGAAATTTCTATCTTAATGGGTGCCAAAGTTACATAAGACCTCTTAATAATATTTTTAATCGCTATCTTGGTGACCGTAAGTCCAAAAATCAACAAGGTGTCAGATATGTGCGATCTGGCGTTATCGGAGCATTTTGACGCATTTTAGAAATATCTATTTCAATGGGTGCCAAAGTTACACAAGGCCTCTTAATAATATTTTTAATCGCTATCTAGGTGACCGTAAGTCCAAAAATCAAAAAGGTGCCTGATATGTGCGATCTGGCGTTCTCGGAGCATTTTGACGCATTTTAGAAATTTCTATCTTAATGGGTGCCAAAGTTACACAAGACCTCTTAATAATATTTTTAATCGCTATCTTGGTGACCGTAAGTCCAAAAATCAAAAAGTTGTCAGATATGTGCGATCTGGCGTTCTCGGACCATTTTGACGCATTTTAGAAATTTCTATCTTAATGGGTGCCAAAGTTACACAAGACCTCTTAATAACATTTTTAATCGCTATCTTGGTGACCGTAAGCTCAAAAATCAAAAAGGTGCCAGATATGTGCGATCTGGCGTTCTCCGAGCATTTTGACGCATTTTAGAAATTTCTATCTTAATGGGTGCCAAAGTTACACAAGACCTCTTAATAATATTTTTAATCGCTATCTTGGTGACCGTAAGTCCAAAAATCAAAAAGTTGTCAGATATGTGCGATCTGGCGTTCTCGGACCATTTTGACGCATTTTAGAAATTTCTATCATAATGGGTGCCAAAGTTACACAAGACCTCTTAATAATATTTTTAATCGCTATCTTGGTGACCGTAAGTCCAAAAATCAAAAAGGTGCCAGATATGTGCGATCTGGCGTTCTCCGAGCATTTCGACGCATTTTAGAAATTTCTATCTTAATGGGTGCCAAAGTTACACAAGACCTCTTAATAATATTTTTAATCGCTATCTTGGTGACCGTAAGTTCAAAAATCAAAAAGGTGCCAGATATGTGCGATGTGGCGTTCTCGGAGCATTTTGACGCATTTTAGAAATTTTTATCTTAATGGGTGCCAAAGTTACACAAGACCTCTTAATAATATTCTTAATCGCTATCTTGGTGACCGTAAGTTCAAAAATCAAAAAGGTGCCAGATATGTGCGATGTGGCGTTCTCGGAGCATTTTGACGCATTTTAGAAATTTTTATCTTAATGGGTGCCAAAGTTACACAAGACCTCTTAATAATATTTTTAATCGCTATCTTGGTGACCGTAAGTCCAAAAATCAACAAGGTGTCAGATATGTGCGATCTGGCGTTATCGGAGCATTTTGACGCATTTTAGAAATTTCTATTTCAATGGGTTCCAAAGTTACACAAGACCTCTTAATAATAATTTTAATCGCTATCTTGGTGACCGTAAGTCCAAAAATCAAAAAGGTGTCAGATATCTGCGATCTGGCGTTCTCGGAGCATTTTGACGCATTTTAGAAATTTCTATCTTAATGGGTGCCAAAGTTACACAAGACCTCTTAATAAAATTTTTATCGCTATCTTGGTGACCGTAAGTCCAAAAATCAAAAAGGTGTCAGATATGTGCGATCTGGCGTTCTCGGAGCATTTTGACGCATTCTAGAAATTTCTATTTTAATGGGTGCCAAAGTTACACAAGACCTCTTAATAATATTTTTAATCGCTATCTTGGTGACCGTAAGTCCAAAAATCAAAAAGGTGTCAGATATGTGCGATCTGGCGTTCTCGGAGCATTTTGACGCATTTTAGAAATTTCTATCTTAATGGGTGCCAAAGTTACACAAGACCTCTTAATAATATTTTTAATCGCTTTCTTAGTGACCGTAAGTCCAAAAATCAAAAAGGTGTCAGATATGTGTGATCTGGCGTTCTCGGAGCATTTTGACGCATTTTAGAAATTTCTATTTTAATGGGTGCCAAAGTTACACAAGACCTCTTAATAATATTTTTAATCGCTATCTTGGTGACCGTAAGTCCAAAAATCAAAAAGGTGTCAGATATGTGCGATCTGGCGTTCTCGGAGCATTTTGACGCATTTTAGAAATTTCTATCTTAATGGGTGCCAAAGTTACACAAGACCTCTTAATAACATTTTTATTCGCTATCTTGGTGACCGTAAGTCCAAAAATCAAAAAGGTGCCAGATATGTGCGATCTGGCGTTCTCGGAGCATTTTGACGCATTTTAGAAATTTCTATCTTAATGGGTGCCAAAGTTACACAAGACCTCTTAATAATATTTTTAATCGCTATCTTGGTGACCGTAAGTCCAAAAATCAAAAAGGTGCCCGATATGTGCGACCTGGTGTTCTCGGAGCATTTTGACGCATTTTAGAAATTTCTATCTTAATGGGTGCCAAAGTTACACAAGACCTCTTAATAACATTTTTAATCGCTATCTTGGTGACCGTAAGCCCAAAAATCAAAAAGGTGCCAGATATGTGCCATCTGGCGTTCTCGGAGCATTTTGACGCATTTTAGAAATTTCTATCTTAATGGGTGCCAAAGTTACATAAGACCTCTTAATAATATTTTTAATCGCTATCTTGGTGACCGTAAGTCCAAAAATCAAAAAGGTGCCAGATATGTGCGATGTGGCGTTCTCGGAGCATTTTGACGCATTTTAGAAATTTTTATCTTAATGGGTGCCAAAGTTACACAAGACCTCCTAATAATATTTTTAATCGCTATCTTGGTGACCGTAAGTCCAAAAATCAACAAGGTGTCAGATATGTGCGATCTGGCGTTATCGGAGCATTTTGACGCATTTTAGAAATTTCTATTTCAATGGGTGCCAAAGTTACACAAGACCTCTTAATAATATTTTTAATCGCTATCTTGGTGACCGTAAGTCCAAAAATCAAAAAGGTGCCAGATATGTGCGATCTGGCGTTCTCGGAGCATTTTGACGCATTTTAGAAATTTCTTTCTTAATGGGTGCCAAAGTTACACAAGACCTCTTAATAATAATTTTAATCGCTATCTTGGTGACCGTAAGTCCAAAAATCAAAAAGGTGTCAGATATCTGCGATCTGGCGTTCTCGGAGCATTTTGACGCATTTTAGAAATTTCTATCTTAATGGGTGCCAAAGTTACACAAGACCTCTTAATAATATTTTTAATCGCTATCTTGGTAACCGTAAGTCCAAAAATCAAAAAGGTGTCAGATATGTGCGATCTGGCGTTCTCGGAGCATTTTGACGCATTTTAGAAATTTCTGTTTTAATGGGTGCCAAAGTTACACAAGACCTCTTAATAATATTTTTAATCGCTATCTTGGTGACCGTAAGTCCAAAAATCAAAAAGGTGTCAGATATGTGCGATCTGGCGTTCTCGGAGCATTTTGACGCATTTTAGAAATTTCTATCTTAATGGGTGCCAAAGTTACACAAGACCTCTTAATAACATTTTTAATCGCTATCTTGGTGACCGTAAGTCCAAAAATCAAATAGGTGCCAGATATGTGCGATCTGGCGTTCTCGGAGCATTTTGACGCATTTTAGAAATTTCTGTCTTAATGGGTGCCAAAGTTACACAAGACCTCTTAATAATATTTTTAATCGCTATCTTGGTGACCGTAAGTCAAAAAATCAAAAAGGTGCCAGATATGTGCGACCTGGTGTTCTCGGAGCATTTTGACGCATTTTAGAAATTTCTATCTTAATGGGTGCCAAAGTTACACAAGACCTCCTAATAACACTTTTAATCGCTATCTTGGTGACCGTAAGCCCAAAAATCAAAAAGGTGCCAGATATGTGCGATCTGGCGTTCTCGGAGCATTTTGACGCATTTTAGAAATTTCTATCTTAATGGGTGCCAAAGTTACACAAGACCTCCTAATAACACTTTTAATCGCTATCTTGGTGACCGTAAACCCAAAAATCAAAAAGGTGCCAGATATGTGCGATCTGGCGTTCTCGGAGCATTTTGACGCATTTTAGAAATTTCTATCTTAATGGGTGCCAAAGTTACACAAGACCTCTTAATAATATTTTTAATCGCTATCTTGGTGACCGTAAATCCAAAAATCAAAAAGGTGCCAGATATGTGCGATCTGGCGTTCTCGGAGCATTTTGACGCATTTTAGAAATTTCTATCTTAATGGGTGCCAAAGTTACACAAGACCTCTTAATAATATTTTTAATCGCTTTCTTAGTGACCGTAAGTCCAAAAATCAAAAAGGTGTCAGATATGTGTGATCTGGCGTTCTCGGAGCATTTTGACGCATTTTAGAAATTTCTATCTTAATGGGTGCCAAAGTTACACAAGACCTCTTAATAATATTTTTAATCGCTATCTTGGTGACCGTAAATCCAAAAATCAAAAAGGTGCCAGATATGTGCGATCTGGGGTTCTCGGAGCATTTTGACGCATTTTAGAAATTTCTATCTTAATGGGTGCCAAAGTTACACAAGACCTCTTAATAACATTTTTAATAGCTTTCTTAGTGACCGTAAGTCCAAAAATCAAAAAGGTGTCAGATATGTGCGGTCTGGCGTTCTCGGAGCATTTTGACGCATTTTAGAGATTTCTATCTTAATGGGTGCCAAAGTTACAAAAGACTTCTTAATAATATTTTTAATCGCTATCTTGGTGACCGTAAGTCCAAAAATAAAAAAGGTGCCAGATATGTGCGATCTGGCGTTCTCGGAGCATTTTGACGCATTTTAGAAGTTTCTATTTTAATGGGTGCCAAAGTTACACAAGACCTCTTAATAATATTTTTAATCGCTATCTTGGTAACCGTAAGTCCAAAAATCAAAAAGGTGTCAGTTATGTGCGATCTGGCGTTCTAGCAGCATTTTGAAACATATTAGAAATTTCTATCTTAATGGGTGCCAAAGTTACACAAGACCTCTTAATAATATTTTTAATCCCTATCTTGGTAACCGTAAGTCCAAAAATCAAAGAGGTGTCAGATATGTGCGATCTGGCGTTCTAGCAGCATTTTGAAACATATTAGAAATTTCTATCTTAATGGGTGCCAAAGTTACACAAGACCTCTTAATAATATTTTTAATTGCTTTCTTGGTAACCGTAAGTCCAAAAATCAAAAAGGTGTCAGATATGTGCGATCTGGCGTTCTAGCAGCATTTTGAAACATATTAGAAATTTCTATCTTAATGGGTGCCAAAGTTACACAAGACCTCTTAATAATATTTTTAATCCCTATCTTGGTAACCGTAAGTCCAAAAATCAAAGAGGTGTCAGATGTGTGCGATCTGGCGTTCTGGCAGCATTTTGAAACATATTAGAAATTTCTATCTCAATGGGTGCCAAAGTTACACAAGACCTCTTAATAACATTTTTAATCGCTATCTTGGTAACCGTAAGTCCAAAAATCAAAAAGGTGTCAGATATGTGCGATCTGGCGTTCTAGCAGCATTTTGAAGCATATTAGAAATTTCTATCTTAATGGGTGCCAAAGTTACACAAGACCTCTTAATAATATTTTTAGTCGCTATCTTGGTAACCGTAAGTCCAAAAATCAAAATGTGTCAGATATGTGCGATCTGTCGTTCTAGCAGCATTTTGAAGCATATTAGAAATTTCTATCTTAATGGGGGCCAAAGTTACACAAGACCTCTTAATAATATTTTTAATCGCTATCTTGGTAACCGTAAGTCCAAAAAATAAAAACGTGTCAGATATGAGCGATCTGGCGTTCTAGCAGCATTTTGAAACATATTAGAAATTTCTATCTTAATGGGTGCCAAAGTTACACAAGACCTCTTAATAATATTTTTAATCGATATCTTGGTAACCGTAAGTCCAAAAAATAAAAAGGTGTCAGATATGAACGATCTGGCGTTCTAGCAGCATTTTGAAGCATATTAGAAATTTCTATCTTAATGGGTGCCAAAGTTACACAAGACCTCTTAATAATATTTTTAATCCCTATCTTGGTAACCGTAAGTCCAAAAGTCAAAGAGGTGTCAGATATGTGCGATCTGGCGTTCTAGCAGCATTTTGAAACATATTAGAAATTTCTATCTTAATGGGTGCCAAAGTTACACAAGACCTCTTAATAATATTTTTAATCCCTATCTTGGTAACCGTAAGTCCAAAAATCAAAGAGGTGTCAGATATGTGCGATCTGGCGTTCTGGCAGCATTTTGAAACATATTAGAAATTTCTATCTTAATGGGTGCCAAAGTTACACAAGACCTCTTAATAATATTTTTAATTGCTTTCTTGGTAACCGTAAGTCCAAAAATCAAAAAGGTGTCAGATATGTGCGATCTGGCGTTCTAGCAGCATTTTGAAACATATTAGAAATTTCTATCTTAATGGGTGCCAAAGTTACACAAGACCTCTTAATAATATTTTTAATCGCTATCTTGGTAACCGTAAGTCCAAAAATCAAAAAGGTGTCAGATATGTGCGATCTGTCGTTCTAGCAGCATTTTGAAGCATATTAGAAATTTCTATCTTAATGGGTGCCAAAGTTACACAAGACCTCTTAATAATATTTTTAATCGCTATCTTGGTAACCGTAAATCCAAAAAATAAAAAGGTGTCAGATATGAGCGATCTGGCGTTCTAGCAGCATTTTGAAACATATTAGAAATTTCTATCTTAATGGGTGCCAAAGTTACACAAGACCTCTTAATAATATTTTTAATCGCTATCTTGGTAACCGTAAATCCAAAAAATAAAAAGGTGTCAGATATGAGCGATCTGGCGTTCTAGCAGCATTTTGAAGCATATTAGAAATTTCTATCTTAATGGGTGCCAAAGTTACACAAGACCTCTTAATAATATTTTTAATCGCTATCTTGGTAACCGTAAGTCCAAAAAATAAAAACGTGTCAGATATGAGCGATCTGGTGTTCTAGCAGCATTTTGAAACATATTAGAAATTTCTATCTTAATGGGTGCCAAAGTTACACAAGACCTCTTAATAATATTTTTAATCGCTATCTTGGTAACCGTAAGTCCAAAAAATAAAAAGGTGTCAGATATGAGCGATCTGGCGTTCTAGCAGCATTTTGAAACATATTAGAAATTTCTATCTTAATGGGTGCCAAAGTTACACAAGACCTCTTTATAATATTTTTAATCCCTATCTTGGTAACCGTAAGTCCAAAAATCAAAAAGGTGTCAGATATGTGCGATCTGGCGTTCTAGCAGCATTTTGAAACATTTTAGAAATTTCTATCTTAATGGGTGCAAAAGTTACACAAGACCTCTTAATAATATTTTTAATCGCTATCTTGGTAACCGTAAGTCCAAAAAATAAAAAGGTGTCAGATATGAGCGATCTGGCGTTCTAGCAGCATTTTGAAACATATTAGAAATTTCTATCTTAATGGGTGCCAAAGTTACACAAGACCTCTTAATAATATTTTTAATCCCTATCTTGGTAACCGTAAGTCCAAAAATCAAAGAGGTGTCAGATATGTGCGATCTGGCGTTCTAGCAGCATTTTGAAACATATTAGAAATTTCTATCTTAATGGGTGCCAAAGTTACACAAGACCGCTTAATAATATTTTTAATCCCTATCTTGGTAACCGTAAGTCCAAAAATCAAAGAGGTGTCAGATATGTGCGATCTGGCGTTCTGGCAGCATTTTGAAACATATTAGAAATTTCTATCTTAATGGGTGATAAAGTTACACAAGACCTCTTAATAATATTTTTAATTGCTTTCTTGGTAACCGTAAATCCAAAAAATAAAAAGGTGTCAGATATGAGCGATCTGGCGTTCTAGCAGCATTTTGAAGCATATTAGAAATTTCTATCTTAATGGGTGCCAAAGTTACACAAGACCTCTTAATAATATTTTTAATCGCTATCTTGGTAACCGTAAGTCCAAAAAATAAAAACGTGTCAGATATGAGCGATCTGGTGTTCTAGCAGCATTTTGAAACATATTAGAAATTTCTATCTTAATGGGTGCCAAAGTTACATAAGACCTCTTAATAATATTTTTAATCCATATCTTGGTAACCGTAAGTCCAAAAATCAAAGAGGTGTCAGATATGTGCGATCTGGCGTTCTGGCAGCATTTTGAAACATATTAGAAATTTCTATCTTAATGGGTGATAAAGTTACACAAGACCTCTTAATAATATTTTTAATTGCTTTCTTGGTAACCGTAAATCCAAAAAATAAAAAGGTGTCAGATATGAGCGATCTGGCGTTCTAGCAGCATTTTGAAGCATATTAGAAATTTCTATCTTAATGGGTGCCAAAGTTACACAAGACCTCTTAATAATATTTTTAATCGCTATCTTGGTAACCGTAAGTCCAAAAAATAAAAACGTGTCAGATATGAGCGATCTGGTGTTCTAGCAGCATTTTGAAACATATTAGAAATTTCTATCTTAATGGGTGCCAAAGTTACATAAGACCTCTTAATAATATTTTTAATCCATATCTTGGTAACCGTAAGTCCAAAAATCAAAAAGGTGTCAGATATGTGCGATCTGGCGTTCTAGCAGCATTTTGAAACATATTAGAAATTTCTATCTTAATGGGTGCTAAAGTTACACAAGACCTCTTAATAATATTTTTAATCGCTATCTTGGTAACCGTAAGTCCAAAAAATAAAAAGGTTTCAGATATGAGCGATCTGGCGTTCTAGCAGCATTTTGAAACATATTAGAAATTTCTATCTTAATGGGTGCCAAAGTTACACAAGACCTCTTAATAATATTTTTAATCCCTATCTTGGTAACCGTAAGTCCAAAAATCAAAGAGGTGTCAGATATGTGCGATCTGGCGTTCTAGCAGCATTTTGAAACATATTAGAAATTTCTATCTTAATGGGTGCCAAAGTTACACAAGACCTCTTAATAATATTTTTAATCCCTATCTTGGTAACCGTAAGTCCAAAAATCAAAGAGGTGTCAGATATGTGCGATCTGGCGTTCTGGCAGCATTTTGAAACATATTAGAAATTTCTATCTTAATGGGTGCCAAAGTTACACAAGACCTCTTAATAATATTTTTAATTGCTTTCTTGGTAACCGTAAGTCCAAAAATCAAAAAGGTGTCAGATATGTGCGATCTGGCGTTCTATCAGCATTTTGAAACATATTAGAAATTTCTATCTCAATGGGTGCCAAAGTTACACAAGACCTCTTAATAACATTTTTAATCGCTATCTTGGTAACCGTAAGTCCAAAAATCAAAAAGGTGTCAGATATGTGCGATCTGGCGTTCTAGCAGCATTTTGAAGCATATTAGAAATTTCTATCTTAATGGGTGCCAAAGTTACACAAGACCTCTTAATAATATTTTTAATCGCTATCTTGGTAACCGTAAGTCCAAAAATCAAAAAGGTGTCAGATATGTGCGATCTGTCGTTCTAGCAGCATTTTGAAGCATATTAGAAATTTCTATCTTAATGGGTGCCAAAGTTACACAAGACCTCTTAATAATATTTTTAATCGCTATCTTGGTAACCGTAAGTCCAAAAAATAAAAAGGTGTCAGATATGAGCGATCTGGCGTTCTAGCAGCATTTTGAAACATATTAGAAATTTCTATCTTAATGGGTGCCAAAGTTACACAAGACCTCTTAATAATATTTTTAATCGCTATCTTGGTAACCGTAAATCCAAAAAATAAAAAGGTGTCAGATATGAGCGATCTGACGTTCTAGCAGCATTTTGAAGCATATTAGAAATTTCTATCTTAATGGGTGCCAAAGTTACACAAGACCTCTTAATAATATTTTTAATCGTTATCTTGGTAACCGTAAGTCCAAAAAATAAAAACGTGTCAGATATGAGCGATCTGGCGTTCTAGCAGCATTTGGAAACATATTAGAAATTTCTATCTTAATGGGTGCCAAAGTTACATAAGACCTCTTAATAATATTTTTAATCCCTATCTTGGTAACCGTAAGTCCAAAAATCAAAAAGGTGTCAGATATGTGCGATCTGGCGTTCTAGCAGCATTTTGAAACATATTAGAAATTTCTATCTTAATGGGTGCCAAAGTTACACAAGACCTCTTAATAATATTTTTAATCGCTATCTTGGTAACCGTATGTCCAAAAAATAAAAAGGTGTCTGATATGAGCGATCTGGCGTTCTAGCAGCATTTTGAAACATATTAGAAATTTCTATCTTAATGGGTGCCAAAGTTACACAAGACCTCTTAATAAAATTTTTAATCGCTATCTTGGTAACCGTAAGTCCAAAAATCAAAAAGGTGTCAGATATGTGCGATCTGGCGTTCTAGCAGCATTTTGAAACATATTAGAAATTTCTATCTTAATGGGTGCCAAAGTTACACAAGACCTCTTAATAACATTTTTAATCGCTATCTTGGTAACCGTAAGTCCAAAAATCAAAAAGGTGTCAGATATGTGCGATCTGGCGTTCTAGCAGCATTTTGAAACATATTAGAAATTTCTATCTTAATGGGTGCCAAAGTTACACAAGACCTCTTAATAATATTTTTAATGGCTATCTTGGTAACCGTAAGTCCAAAAATCAAAAAGGTGTCAGATATGTGCGATCTGGCGTTCTAGCAGCATTTTGAAACATAGTAGAAATTTCTATCTTAATGGGTGCCAAAGTTACACAAGACCTCTTAACAATATTTTTAATCGCTATCTTGGTAACCGTAAGTCCAAAAATCAAAAACGTGTCAGATATGTGCGATCTGGCGTTCTAGCAGCATTTTGAAACATATTAGAAATTTCTATCTTAATGGGTGCCAAAGTTACACAAGACCTCTTAATAACATTTTTAATCGCTATCTTGGTAACCGTAAGTCCAAAAATCAAAAAGGTGTCAGATATGTGCGATCTGGCGTTCTAGCAGCATTTTGAAACATATTAGAAATTTCTATCTTAATGGGTGCCAAAGTTACACAGACCTCTAAATAATATTTTTAATCGCTATCTTGGTAACCGTAAGTCCAAAAAATAAAATGGTGTCAGATATGAGCGATCTGGCGTTCTCGGAGCATTTTGACGCATTTTAGAAATTTCTATCTTAATGTGTGCCAAAGTTACACAGGATCTCTTAATAATATTTTTAATCGCTATCTTGGTGACCGTAAGTCCAAAAATCAAAAAGGTGTCAGATATGTGCGATCTGGTGTTCTCGGAGCATTTTGACGCATTTTAGAAGTTTCTATCTCAATGGGTGCCAAAGTTACACAAGACCTCTTAATAATATTTTTAATCGCTACCTTGGTGACCGTAAGTCCAAAAATCAAAAAGGTGTCAGATATGTGCGATCTGGCGTTCTCGGAGCATTTTGACGCATTTTAGAAATTTCTATTTTAATGGGTGCCAAAGTTACACAAGACCTCTTAATAATATTTTTAATCGCTATCTTGGTGACCGTAAGTCCAAAAATCAAAAAGGTGTCAGATATGTGCGATCTGGCGTTCTCGGAGCATTTTGACGCATTTTAGAAATTTCTATCTTAATGAGTGCCAAAGTTACACAAGACGTCCTAATACTATTTTTAATCGCTATCTAAGTGACCGTAAGTCCAAAAATTAAAAATGTGTCAGATATGTGCGATCTGGCGTTCTCGGAGCATTTTGACGCATTTTAGAAGTTTCTATCTTAATGGGTGCCAAAGTTACACAAGACCTCTTAATAATATTTTTAATCGCTACCTTGGTGACCGTAAGTCCAAAAATCAAAAAGGTGTCAGATATGTGCGATCTGGCGTTCTCGGAGCATTTTGACGCATTTTAGAAATTCTTATCTTAATGGGTGCCAAAGTTACACAAGACCTCTTAATAATATTTTTAATCGCTTTCTTAGTGACCGTAAGTCCAAAAATCAAAAAGGTGTCAGATATGTGCGATCTGGCGTTCTCGGAGCATTTTGACGCATTTTAGAAATTTCTATCTTAATGGGTGCCAAAGTTACACAAGACCTCTTAATAATATTTTTAATCGCTATCTTGGTGACCGTAAGTCCAAAAATCAAAAAGGTGTCAGATATGTGCGATCTGGCGTTCTCGGAGCATTTTGACGCATTTTAGAAATTTCTGTCTTAATGGGTGCCAAAGTTACACAAGACCTCTTAACAATATTTTTAATCGCTATCTAGGTGACCGTAAGTCCAAAAATTAAAAAGGTGCCAGATATGTGCGATCTGGCGTTCTCGGAGCATTTTGACGCATTTTAGAGATTTCTATCTTAATGGGTGCCAAAGTTACACAAGACCTCTTAATAATATTTTTAATCGCTATCTTGGTGACCGTAAGTCCAAAAATCAAAAAGGTGTCAGATACGTGTGATCTGGCGTTCTCGGAGCATTTTGACGCATTTTAGAAATTTCTATTTTAATGGGTGCCAAAGTTACACAAGACCTCTTAATAATATTTCTAATCGCTATCTTGGTGACCCTAAGTCCAAAAATCAAAAAATTGTCAGGTATGTGCGATCTGGCGTTCTCGTAGCATTTTGACGCATTTTAGAAATTTCTATTTTAATGGGTGCCAAAGTTACACAAGACCTCTTAATAATATTTTTAATCGCTATCTTGGTGACCGTAAGTCCAAAAATCAAAAATGTGCCAGATATGTGCGATCTGGCGTTCTCGGAGCATTTTGACGCATTTTAGAAATTTCTCTCTTAATGGGTGCCAAAGTTACACAAGACCTCTTAATAATATTTTTAATCGCTATCTTGGTGACCGTAAGTCCAAAAATCAAAAAGGTGTCAGATATGTGCGATCTGGCGTTCTCGGAGCATTTTGACGCATTTTAGAAATTTCTATCTTAATGCGTGCCAAAGTTACACAAGACCTCTTAATAATATTTTTAATCGCTATCTTGGTGACCGTAAGTCCAAAAATCAAAAAGGTGTCAGATATGTGCGATCTGGCGTTCTCGGAGCATTTTGACGCATTTTAGAAATTTCTATCTTAATGGGTGCCATAGTTACACAAGACCTCTTAATAATATTTTTAATCGCTTTCTTAGTGACCGTAAGTCCAAAAATCAAAAAGGTGTCAGATATGTGCGATCTGGCGTTCTCGGAGCATTTTGACGCATTTTAGAGATTTCTATCTTAATGGGTGCCAAAGTTACACAAGACCTCTTAATAATATTTTTAATCGCTATCTTGGTGACCGTAAGTCCAAAAATCAAAAAGGTGTCAGATACGTGTGATCTGGCGTTCTCGGAGCATTTTGACGCATTTTAGAAATTTCTATTTTAATGGGTGCCAAAGTTACACAAGACCTCTTAATAATATTTTTAATCGCTATCTTGGTGACCGTAAGTCCAAAAATCAAAAATGTGCCAGATATGTGCGATCTGGCGTTCTCGGAGCATTTTGACGCATTTTAGAAATTTCTCTCTTAATGGGTGCCAAAGTTACACAAGACCTCTTAATAATATTTTTAATCGCTATCTTGGTGACCGTAAGTCCAAAAATCAAAAAGGTGTCAGATATGTGCGATCTGGCGTTCTCGGAGCATTTTGACGCATTTTAGAAATATCTATCTTAATGGGTGCCAAAGTTACACAAGACTTCTTAATAATACTTTTAATCGCTATCTTGGTGACCGTAAGTCCAAAAATCAAAAAGGTGCCAGATTTGTGCGATCTGGCGTTCTCGGAGCATTTTGACGCATTTTAGAAATTTCTCTCTTAATGGGTGCCAAAGTTACACAAGACCTCTTAATAATATTTTTAATCGCTATCTTGGTGACCGTAAGTCCAAAAATCAAAAAGGTGTCAGATATGTGCGATCTGGCGTTCTCGGAGCATTTTGACGCATTTTAGAAATTTCTATCTTAATGGGTGCCAAAGTTACACAAGACCTCTTAATAATATTTTTAATCGCTATCCTGGTGACCGTAAGTCCAAAAATCAAAAAAGTGTCAGATATGTGCGACCTGGCGTTCTCGGAGCATTTTGACGCATTTTAGAAATTTCTATCTTAATGGGTGCCAAAGTTACACAAGACCTCTTAATAATATTTTTAATCGCTATCTTGGTGACCGTAAGTCCAAAAATCTAAAAGGTGCCAGATATGTGGGATCTGGCGTTCTCGGAGCATTTTGACGCATTTTAGAAATTTCTATCTTAATGGGTGCCAAAGTTACACAAGACCTCTTAATAATATTTTTAATCGCTATCTTGGTGACCGTAAGTCCAAAAATCAAAAAAGTGTCAGATATGTGCGATCTGGCGTTCTCGGAGCATTTTGACGCATTTTAGAAATTTCTATCTTAATGGGTGCCAAAGTTACACAAGACCTCTTAATAATATTTTTAATCGCTATCTTGGTGACCGTAAGTCCAAAAATCTAAAAGGTGCCAGATATGTGGGATCTGGCGTTCTCGGAGCATTTTGACGCATTTTAGAAATTTCTATCTTAATGGGTGCCAAAGTTACACAAGACCTCTTAATAATATTTTTAATCGCTATCTTGGTGACCGTAAGTCCAAAAATCAAAAAAGTGTCAGATATGTGCGATCTGGCGTTCTCGGAGCATTTTGACGCATTTTAGAAAATTCTATCTTAATGGGTGCCAAAGTTACACAAGACCTCTTAATAATATTTTTAATCGCTATCTTGGTGACCGTAAGTCCAAAAATCAAAAAGGTGCCAGATATGTGCGATCTGGCGTTCTCGGAGCATTTTGACGCATTTTAGAAATTTCTATCTTAATGGGTGCCAAAGTTACACAAGACATCTTAATAATATTTTTAATCGCTTTCTTAGAGACCGTAAGTCCAAAAATCAAAAAGGTGTCAGATATGTGCGATCTGGCGTTCTCGGAGCGTTTTGACGCATTTTAGAAATTTCTATCTTAATGGGTGCCAAAGTTACACAAGACCTGTTAATAATATTTTTAATCGCTATCTTGGTGACCGTAAGTCCAAAAATCAAAAAGGTGTCAGATATGTGCGATCTGGCGTTCTCGGAGCATTTTGACGCATTTTAGAAATTTCTATCTTAATGAGTGCCAAAGTTACACAAGACCTCTTAATAATATTTTTAATCGCTATCTTGGTGACCGTAAGTCCAAAAATCAAGAAGGTGTCAGATATGTGCGATCTGGCGTTATCGGAGCATTTTGACGCATTTTAGAAATTTCTATTTCAATGGGTGCCAAAGTTACACAAGACCTCTTAATAATATTTTTAATCGCTATCTAGGTGACCGTAAGTCCAAAAATCAAAAAGGTGCCTGATATGTGGGATCTGGCGTTCTCGGAGCATTTTGACGCATTTTAGAAATTTCTATCTTAATGGGTGCCAAAGTTACACAAGACCTCTTAATAATATTTTTAATCGCTATCTTGGTGACCGTAAGTCCAAAAATCAAAAAAGTGTCAGATATGTGCGATCTGGCGTTCTCGGAGCATTTTGACGCATTTTAGAAATTTCTATCTTAATGGGTGCCAAAGTTACACAAGACCTCTTAATAATATTTTTAATCGCTATCTTGGTGACCGTAAGTCCAAAAATCTAAAAGGTGCCAGATATGTGGGATCTGGCGTTCTCGGAGCATTTTGACGCATTTTAGAAATTTCTATCTTAATGGGTGCCAAAGTTACACAAGACCTCTTAATAATATTTTTAATCGCTATCTTGGTGACCGTAAGTCCAAAAATCAAAAAAGTGTCAGATATGTGCGATCTGGCGTTCTCGGAGCATTTTGACGCATTTTAGAAATTTCTATCTTAATGGGTGCCAAAGTTACACAAGACCTCTTCATAATATTTTTAATCGCTTTCTTAGAGACCGTAAGTCCAAAAATCAAAAAGGTGTCAGATATGTGCGATCTGGCGTTCTCGGAGCGTTTTGACGCATTTTAGAAATTTCTATCTTAATGGGTGCCAAAGTTACACAAGACCTGTTAATAATATTTTTAATCGCTATCTTGGTGACCGTAAGTCCAAAACTCAAAAAGGTGTCAGATATGTGCGATCTGGCGTTCTCGGAGCATTTTGACGCATTTTAGAAATTTCTATCTTAATGGGTGCCAAAGTTACACAAGACCTCTTAATAATATTTTTAATCGCTATCTTGGTGACCCTAATTCCAAAAATCAAAGAGGTGTCAGGTATGTGCGATCTGGCGTTCTCGGAGTATTTTGACGCATTTTAGAAATTTCTATCTTAATGGGTGCCAAAGTTACACAAGACCTCTTAATAATATTTTTAATCGCTATCTAGGTGACCGTAAGTCCAAAAATCAAAAAGGTGCCAGATATGTGCGATCTGGCGTTCTCGGAGCATTTTGACGCATTTTAGAAATTTCTATCTTAATGGGTGCCAAAGTTACACAAGACCTCTTAATAATATTTTTAATCGCTATCTTGGTGACCGTAAGTCCAAAAATCAAAAAGGTGCCAGATATGTGCGATCTGGCGTTCTCGGAGCATTTTGACGCATTTTAGAAATTTCTATCTTAATGGGTGCCAAAGTTACACAAGACCTCTTAATAATATTTTTAATCGCTTTCTTAGTGACCGTAAGTCCAAAAATCAAAAAGGTGTCAGATATGTGCGATCTGGCGTTCACGGAGCCTTTTGACTCATTTTAGAAATTTCTATCTTAATGCGTGCCAAAGTTACACAAGACCTCTTAATAATATTTTTAATCGCTTTCTTAGAGACCGTAAGTCCAAAAATCAAAAAGGTGTCAGATATGTGCGATCTGGCGTTCTCGGAGCGTTTTGACGCATTTTAGAAATTTCTATCTTAATGGGTGCCAAAGTTACACAAGACCTGTTAATAATATTTTTAATCGCTATCTTGGTGACTGTAAGTCCAAGAATCAAAAAGGTGCCAGATATGTGCGATCTGGCGTTCTCGGAGCATTTTGACGCATTTTAGAAATTTCTATCTTAATGGGTGCCAAAGTTACACAAGACCTGTTAATAATATTTTTAATCGCTATCTTGGTGACCGTAAGTCCAAAAATCAAAAAGGTGTCAGATATGTGCGATCTGGCGTTCTCGGAGCACTTTGACGCATTTTAGAAATTTCTATCTTAATGGGTGCCAAAGTTACACAAGACCTCTTAATAATATTTTTAATCGCTATCTTGGTGACCGTAAGTCCAAAAATCAAAAAGGTGCCAGATATGTGCGATCTGGCGTTCTCGGAGCATTTTGACGCATTTTAGAAATTTCTATCTTAATGGGTGCCAAAGTTACACAAGACCTGTTAATAATATTTTTAATCGCTATCTTGGTGACCGTAAGTCCAAAAATCAAAAAGGTGCCAGATATGTGCGATCTGGCGTTCTCGGAGCATTTTGACGCATTTTAGAGATTTCTATCTTAATGGGTGCCAAAGTTACACAAGACCTCTTAATAATATTTTTAATCGCTATCTTGGTGACCGTAAGTCCAAAAATCAAAAAGGTGTCAGATACGTGTGATCTGGCGTTCTCGGAGCATTTTGACGCATTTTAGAAATTTCTATTTTAATGGGTGCCAAAGTTACACAAGACCTCTTAATAATATTTTTAATCGCTATCTTGGTGACCGTAAGTCCAAAAATCAAAAATGTGCCAGATATGTGCGATCTGGCGTTCTCGGAGCATTTTGACGCATTTTAGAAATTTCTCTCTTAATGGGTGCCAAAGTTACACAAGACCTCTTAATAATATTTTTAATCGCTATCTTGGTGACCGTAAGTCCAAAAATCAAAAAGGTGTCAGATATGTGCGATCTGGCGTTCTCGGAGCATTTTGACGCATTTTAGAAATTTCTATCTTAATGGGTGCCAAAGTTACACAAGACCTCTTAATAATATTTTTAATCGCTATCTTGGTGACCGTAAGTCCAAAAATCAAAAAGGTGCCAGATTTGTGCGATCTGGCGTTCTCGGAGCATTTTGATGCATTTTAGAAATTTCTCTCTTAATGGGTGCCAAAGTTACACAAGGCCTCTTAATAATATTTTTAATCGCTATCTTGGTGACCGTAAGTCCTAAAATCAAAAAAGTGTCAGATATGTGCGATCTGGCGTTCCCGGAGCATTTTGACGCATTTTAGAAATTTCTATCTTAATGGGTGCCAAAGTTACACAAGACCTCTTAATAATATTTTTAATCGCTATCTTGGTGACCGTAAGTCCAAAAATCAACAAGGTGTCAGATATGTGCGATCTGGCGTTATCGGAGCATTTTGACGCATTTTAGAAATTTCTATTTCAATGGGTGCCAAAGTTACACAAGACCTCTTAATAATATTTTTAATCGCTATCTAGGTGACCGTAAGTCCAAAAATCAAAAAGGTGCCTGATATGTGGGATCTGGCCTTCTCGGAGCATTTTGACGCATTTTAGAAATTTCTATCTTAATGGGTGCCAAAGTTACACAAGACCTCTTAATAATATTTTTAATCGCTATCTTGGTGACCGTAAGTCCAAAAATCAAAAAAGTGTCAGATATGTGCGATCTGGCGTTCTCGGAGCATTTTGACGCATTTTAGAAATTTCTATCTTAATGGGTGCCAAAGTTACACAAGACCTCTTAATAATATTTTTAATCGCTATCTTGGTGACCGTAAGTCCAAAAATCTAAAAGGTGCCAGATATGTGGGATCTGGCGTTCTCGGAGCATTTTGACGCATTTTAGAAATTTCTATCTTAATGGGTGCCAAAGTTACACAAGACCTCTTAATAATATTTTTAATCGCTATCTTGGTGACCGTAAGTCCAAAAATCAAAAAAGTGTCAGATATGTGCGATCTGGCGTTCTCGGAGCATTTTGACGCATTTTAGAAATTTCTATCTTAATGGGTGCCAAAGTTACACAAGACCTCTTAATAATATTTTTAATCGCTTTCTTAGAGACCGTAAGTCCAAAAATCAAAAAGGTGTCAGATATGTGCGATCTGGCGTTCTCGGAGCGTTTTGACGCATTTTAGAAATTTCTATCTTAATGGGTGCCAAAGTTACACAAGGCCTGTTAATAATATTTTTAATCGCTATCTTGGTGACCGTAAGTCCAAAACTCAAAAAGGTGTCAGATATGTGCGATCTGGCGTTCTCGGAGCATTTTGACGCATTTTAGAAATTTCTATCTTAATGAGTGCCAAAGTTACACAAGACCTCTTAATAATATTTTTAATCGCTATCTTGGTGACCGTAAGTCCAAAAATCAAGAAGGTGCCAGATATGTGCGATCTGACGTTCTCGGAGCATTTTGACGCATTTTAGAAATTTCTATCTTAATGGGTGCCAAAGTTACACAAGACCTCTTAATAATATTTTTAATCGCTATCTTGGTGACCCTAATTCCAAAAATCAAAGAGGTGTCAGGTATGTGCGATCTGGCGTTCTCGGAGTATTTTGACGCATTTTAGAAATTTCTATCTTAATGGGTGCCAAAGTTACACAAGACCTCTTAATAATATTTTTAATCGCTATCTAGGTGACCGTAAGTCCAAAAATCAAAAAGGTGCCAGATATGTGCGATCTGGCGTTCTCGGAGCATTTTGACGCATTTTAGAAATTTCTATCTTAATGGGTGCCAAAGTTACACAAGACCTCTTAATAATATTTTTAATCGCTATCTTGGTGACCGTAAGTCCAAAAATCAAAAAGGTGCCAGATATGTGCGATCTGGCGTTCTCGGAGCATTTTGACGCATTTTAGAAATTTCTATCTTAATGGGTGCCAAAGTTACACAAGACCTCTTAATAATATTTTTAATCGCTTTCTTAGTGACCGTAAGTCCAAAAATCAAAAAGGTGTCAGATATGTGCGATCTGGCGTTCACGGAGCCTTTTGACTCATTTTAGAAATTTCTATCTTAATGCGTGCCAAAGTTACACAAGACCTCTTAATAATATTTTTAATCGCTTTCTTAGAGACCGTAAGTCCAAAAATCAAAAAGGTGTCAGATATGTGCGATCTGGCGTTCTCGGAGCGTTTTGACGCATTTTAGAAATTTCTATCTTAATGGGTGCCAAAGTTACACAAGACCTGTTAATAATATTTTTAATCGCTATCTTGGTGACTGTAAGTCCAAGAATCAAAAAGGTGCCAGATATGTGCGATCTGGCGTTCTCGGAGCATTTTGACGCATTTTAGAAATTTCTATCTTAATGGGTGCCAAAGTTACACAAGACCTGTTAATAATATTTTTAATCGCTATCTTGGTGACCGTAAGTCCAAAAATCAAAAAGGTGTCAGATATGTGCGATCTGGCGTTCTCGGAGCACTTTGACGCATTTTAGAAATTTCTATCTTAATGGGTGCCAAAGTTACACAAGACCTCTTAATAATATTTTTAATCGCTATCTTGGTGACCGTAAGTCCAAAAATCAAAAAGGTGCCAGATATGTGCGATCTGGCGTTCTCGGAGCATTTTGACGCATTTTAGAAATTTCTATCTTAATGGGTGCCAAAGTTACACAAGACCTGTTAATAATATTTTTAATCGCTATCTTGGTGACCGTAAGTCCAAAAATCAAAAAGGTGTCAGATATGTGCGATCTGGCGTTCTCGGAGCATTTTGACGCATTTTAGAAATTTCTATCTTAATGAGTGCCAAAGTTACACAAGACCTCTTAATAATATTTTTTATCGCTATCTTGATGACCGTAAGTCCAAGAATCAAAAAGGTGCCAGATATGTGCGATCTGGCGTTCTCGGAGCATTTTGACGCATTTTAGAAATTTCTATCTTAATGGGTGCCAAAGTTACACAAGACCTCTTAATAATATTTTTAATCGCTATCTTGGTGACCCTAATTCCAAAAATCAAAAAGGTGTCAGGTATGTGCGATCTGGCGTTCTCGGAGTATTTTGACGCATTTTAGAAATTTCTATCTTAATGGGTGCCAAAGTTACACAAGACCTCTTAATAATATTTTTAATCGCTATCTAGGTGACCGTAAGTCCAAAAATCAAAAAAGTGCCAGATATGTGCGATCTGGCGTTCTCGGAGCATTTTGACGCATTTTAGAAATTTCTATCTTAATGGGTGCCAAAGTTACACAAGACCTCTTAATAATATTTTTAATCGCTATCTTGGTGACCGTACGTCCAAAAATCAAAAAGGTGGCAGATATGTGCGATCTGGCGTTCTCGGAGCATTTTGACGCATTTTAGAAATTTCTATCTTAATGGGTGCCAAAGTTACACAAGACCTCTTAATAATATTTTTAATCGCTTTCTTAGTGACCGTAAGTCCAAAAATCAAAAAGGTGTCAGATATGTGCGATCTGGCGTTCGCGGAGCCTTTTGACTCATTTTAGAAATTTCTATCTTAATGGGTGCCAAAGTTACACAAGACCCCTTAATAATATTTTTAATCGCTATCTTGGTGACCCTAAGTCCAAAAATCAAAAAGGTGTCAGGTATGTGCGATCTGGCGTTCTCGGAGCATTTTGACGCATTTTAGAAATTTCTATCTTAATGGGTGCCAACGTTACACAAGACCTCTTAATAATATTTTTAATCGCTATCTTGGTGACCGTAAGTCCAAAAATCAAAAAGGTGCCAGATATGTGCGATCTGGCGTTCTCGGAGCATTTTGACGCATTTTAGAAATTTCTATCTTAATGGGTGCCAAAGTTACACAAGACCTCTTAATAATATTTTTAATCGCTATCTTGGTGACCGTAAGTCAAAAAATCAAAAAGGTGCCAGATATGTTGGATCTGGAGTTCTCGGAGCATTTTGACGCATTTTAGAAATTTCTATCTTAATGGGTGCCAAAGTTACACAAGACCTCTTAATAACATTTTTAGTCGCTACCTTGGTGAACGTAAGTCCAAAAATCATAAAGGTGCCAGATAGGTGCGATCTGGCGTTCTCGGAGCATTTTGACGCATTTTAGAAATTTCTATCTTAATGGGTGCCAAAGTTACACAAGACCTCTTAATAATATTTTTAATCGCTATCTTGGTGACCGTAAGTCAAAAAATCAAAAAGGTGCCAGATATGTGGGATCTGGCGTTCTCGGAGCATTTTGACGCATTTTAGAAATTTCTATCTTAATGGGTGCCAAAGTTACACAAGACCTCTTAATAATATCTTTAATCGCTATCTTGGTGACCCTAAGTCCAAAAATCAAAAAGGTGTCAGGTATGTGCGATCTGGCGTTCTCGGAGCATTTTGACGCATTTTAGAAATTTCTATCTTAATGGGTGCCAAAGTTACACAAGACCTCTTAATAATATTTTTAATCGCTATCTTGGTGACCGTAAGTCCAAAAATCAAAAAAGTGTCAGATATGTGCGATCTGGCTTTCTCGGAGCATTTTGACGCATTTTAGAAATTTCTATCTTAATGGGTGCCAAAGTTACACAAGACCTCGTAATAATATTTTTAATCGCTATCTTGGTGACCATAAGTCCAAAAATCAAAAAGGTGCCAGATATGTGCGATCTGGCGTTCTCGGAGCATTTTGACGCATTTTAGAAATTTTTATCTTAATGGGTGCCAAAGTTACACAAGACCTCTTAATAATATTTTTAATCGCTATCTTGGTGACCGTAAGTCCAAAAATCAAAAAGGTGCCAGATATGTGCGACCTGGCGTTCTCGGAGCATTTTGACGCATTTTAGAAATTTTTATCTTAATGGTTGCCAAAGTTACACAAGACCTCTTAATAATATTTTTAATCGCTATCTTGGTGGCCGTAAGTCCAAAAATCAAAAAGGGGCCAGATATGTGCGATCTGGCGTTCTCGGAGCATTTTGACGCATTTTAGAAATTTCTATCTTAATGGGTGCCAAAGTTACATAAGACCTCTTAATAATATTTTTAATCGCTATCTTGGTGACCGTAAGTCTAAAAATCAAAAAGGTGCCAGATATGTGCGATCTGGTGTTCTCGGAGCATTTTGACGCATTTTAGAAATTTCTATCTTAATGGGTGCCAAAGTTACACAAGACCTCTTAATAATATTTTTAATCGCTATCTTGGTGACCGTAAGTCCAAAAATCAACAAGGTGTCAGATATGTGCGATCTGGCGTTATCGGAGCATTTTGACGCATTTTAGAAATTTTTATCTTAATGGCTGCCAAAGTTACACAAGACCTCTTAATAATATTTTTAATCGCTATCTTGGTGACCGTAAGTCAAAAGATCAAATAGGTGCCAGATATGTGGGATCTGGCGTTCTCGGAGCATTTTGACGCATTTTAGAAATTTCTATCTTAATGGGTGCCAAAGTTACACAAGACCTCTTAATAATATCTTTAATCGCTATCTTGGTGACCCTAAGTCCAAAAATCAAAAAGGTGTCAGGTATGTGCGATCTGGCGTTCTCGGAGCATTTTGACGCATTTTAGAAATTTCTATCTTAATGGGTGCCAAAGTTACACAAGACCTCTTAATAATATTTTTAATCGCTATCTTGGTGACCGTAAGTTCAAAAATCAAAAAGGTGCCAGATATGTGCGATCTGGCGTTCTCGGAGCATTTTGACGCATTTTAGAAATTTTTATCTTAATGGGTGCCAAAGTTACACAAGACCTCTTAATAATATTTTTAATCGCTATCTTGGTGACCCTAAGTCCAAAAATCAAAAAGGTGTCAGGTATGTGCGATCTGGCCTTCTCGGAGCATTTTGACGCATTTTAGAAATTTCTATCTTAATGGGTGCCAAAGTTACACAAGACTTCTTAATAATATTTTTAATCGCTATCTAGGTGACCGTAAGTCCAAAAATCAAAAAGGTGCCTGATATGTGCGATCTGGCGTTCTCGGAGCATTTTGACGCATTTTAGAAATTTCTATCTTAATGGGTGCCAAAGTTACACAAGACCTCTTAATAATATTTTTAATCGCTATCTTGGTGACCGTAAGTCCAAAAATCAAAAAGGTGCCAGATATGTGCGATCTGGCGTTCTCGGAGCATTTTGACGCATTTTAGAAATTTTTATCTTAATGGGTGCCAAAGTTACACAAGACCTCTTAATAATATTTTTAATCGCTATCTTGGTGACCGTAAGTCCAAAAATCAAAAAGGTGCCAGATATGTGCGACCTGGCGTTCTCGGAGCATTTTGACGCATTTTAGAAATTTTTATCTTAATGGTTGCCAAAGTTACACAAGACCTCTTAATAATATTTTTAATCGCTATCTTGGTGGCCGTAAGTCCAAAAATCAAAAAGGTGCCAGATATGTGGGATCTGGCGTTCTCGGAGCATTTTGACGCATTTTAGAAATTTCTATCTTAATGGGTGCCAAAGTTACACAAGACCTCTTAATAATATCTTTAATCGCTATCTTGGTGACCCTAAGTCCAAAAATCAAAAAGGTGCCTGATATGTGCGATCTGGCGTTCTCGGAGCATTTTGACGCATTTTAGAAATTTCTATCTTAATGGGTGCCAAAGTTACACAAGACCTCTTAATAATATTTTTAATCGCTATCTTGGTGACCGTAAGTCCAAAAATCAAAAAGGTGCCAGATATGTGCGATCTGGCGTTCTCGGAGCATTTTGACGCATTTTAGAAATTTTTATCTTAATGGGTGCCAAAGTTACACAAGACCTCTTAATAATATTTTTAATCGCTATCTTGGTGACCGTAAGTCCAAAAATCAAAAAGGTGCCAGATATGTGCGACCTGGCGTTCTCGGAGCATTTTGACGCATTTTAGAAATTTCTATCTTAATGGATGCCAAAGTTACACAAGACCTCTTAATAATATTTTTAATCGCTATCTTGGTGACCGTAAGTCAAAAAATCAAAAAGGTGCCAGATTTGTGGGATCTGGAGTTCTCGGAGCATTTTGACGCATTTTAGAAATTTCTATCTTAATGGGTGCCAAAGTTACACAACACCTCCTAATAACATTTTTAGTCGCTACCTTGGTGAACGTAAGTCCAAAAATCAAAAAGGGGCCAGATATGTGCGATCTGGCGTTCTCGGAGCATTTTGACGCATTTTAGAAATTTCTATCTTAATGGGTGCCAAAGTTACATAAGACCTCTTAATAATATTTTTAATCGCTATCTTGGTGACCGTAAGTCTAAAAATCAAAAAGGTGCCAGATATGTGCGATCTGGTGTTCTCGGAGCATTTTGACGCATTTTAGAAATTTCTATCTTAATGGGTGCCAAAGTTACACAAGACCTCTTAATAATATTTTTAATCGCTATCTTGGTGACCGTAAGTCCAAAAATCAACAAGGTGTCAGATATGTGCGATCTGGCGTTATCGGAGCATTTTGACGCATTTTAGAAATTTTTATCTTAATGGCTGCCAAAGTTACACAAGACCTCTTAATAATATTTTTAATCGCTATCTTGGTGACCGTAAGTCAAAAGATCAAATAGGTGCCAGATATGTGGGATCTGGCGTTCTCGGAGCATTTTGACGCATTTTAGAAATTTCTATCTTAATGGGTGCCAAAGTTACACAAGACCTCTTAATAATATCTTTAATCGCTATCTTGGTGACCCTAAGTCCAAAAATCAAAAAGGTGTCAGGTATGTGCGATCTGGCGTTCTCGGAGCATTTTGACGCATTTTAGAAATTTCTATCTTAATGGGTGCCAAAGTTACACAAGACCTCTTAATAATATTTTTAATCGCTATCTTGGTGACCGTAAGTCCAAAAATCAAAAAGGTGCCAGATATGTGCGATCTGGCGTTCTCGGAGCATTTTGACGCATTTTAGAAATTTTTATCTTAATGGGTGCCAAAGTTACACAAGACCTCTTAATAATATTTTTAATCGCTATCTTGGTGACCCTAAGTCCAAAAATCAAAAAGGTGTCAGGTATGTGCGATCTGGCCTTCTCGGAGCATTTTGACGCATTTTAGAAATTTCTATCTTAATGGGTGCCAAAGTTACACAAGACTTCTTAATAATATTTTTAATCGCTATCTAGGTGACCGTAAGTCCAAAAATCAAAAAGGTGCCTGATATGTGCGATCTGGCGTTCTCGGAGCATTTTGACGCATTTTAGAAATTTCTATCTTAATGGGTGCCAAAGTTACACAAGACCTCTTAATAATATTTTTAATCGCTATCTTGGTGACCGTAAGTCCAAAAATCAAAAAGGTGCCAGATATGTGCGATCTGGCGTTCTCGGAGCATTTTGACGCATTTTAGAAATTTTTATCTTAATGGGTGCCAAAGTTACACAAGACCTCTTAATAATATTTTTAATCGCTATCTTGGTGACCGTAAGTCCAAAAATCAAAAAGGTGCCAGATATGTGCGACCTGGCGTTCTCGGAGCATTTTGACGCATTTTAGAAATTTTTATCTTAATGGTTGCCAAAGTTACACAAGACCTCTTAATAATATTTTTAATCGCTATCTTGGTGGCCGTAAGTCCAAAAATCAAAAAGGTGCCAGATATGTGGGATCTGGCGTTCTCGGAGCATTTTGACGCATTTTAGAAATTTCTATCTTAATGGGTGCCAAAGTTACACAAGACCTCTTAATAATATCTTTAATCGCTATCTTGGTGACCCTAAGTCCAAAAATCAAAAAGGTGTCAGGTATGTGCGATCTGGCGTTCTCGGAGCATTTTGACGCATTTTAGAAATTTCTATCTTAATGGGTGCCAAAGTTACACAAGATCTCTTAATAATGTTTTTAATCGCTATCTTGGTGACCGTAAGTCCAAAAATCAAAAAGGTGCCAGATATGTGCGATCTGGCGTTCTCGGAGCATTTTGACGCATTTTAGAAATTTCTATCTTAATGGGTGCCAAAGTTACACAAGACCTCTTAATAATATTTTTAATCGCTATCTTGGTGACCCTAAGTCCAAAGATCAAAAAGGTGTCAGGTATGTGCGATCTGGCGTTCTCTGAGCATTTTGACGCATTTTAGAAATTTCTATCTTAATGGGTGCCAAAGTTACACAAGACCTCTTAATAATATTTTTAATCGCTATCTAGGTGACCGTAAGTCCAAAAATCAAAAAGGTGCCTGATATGTGCGATCCGGCGTTCTCGGAGCATTTTGACGCATTTTAGAAATTTCTATCTTAATGGGTGCCAAAGTTACACAAGATCTCTTAATAATATTTTTAATCGCTATCTAGGTGACCGTAAGTCCAAAAATCAAAAAGGTGCCTGATATGTGCGATCTGGCGTTCTCGGAGCATTTTGACGCATTTTAGAAATTTCTATCTTAATGGGTGCCAAAGTTACACAAGACCTCTTAATAATATTTTTAATCGCTATCTTGGTGACCGTAAGTCCAAAAATCAAAAAGGTGCCAGATATGTGCGATCTGGCGTTCTCGGAGCATTTTGACGCATTTTAGAAATTTCTATCTTAATGGGTGCCAAAGTTACACAAGACCTCTTAATAATATTTTTAATCGCTATCTTGGTGACCGTAAGTCAAAAAATCAAACAGGTGCCAGATATGTGGGATCTGGCGTTCTCGGAGCATTTTGACGCATTTTAGAAATTTCTATCTTAATGGGTGCCAAAGTTACACAAGACCTCTTAATAATATCTTTAATCGCTATCTTGGTGACCCTAAGTCCAAAAATCAAAAAGGTGTCAGGTATGTGCGATCTGGCGTTCTCGGAGCATTTTGACGCATTTTAGAAATTTCTATCTTAATGGGTGCCAAAGTTACACAAGACCTCTTAATAATATTTTTAATCGCTATCTTGGTGACCGTAAGTCCAAAAATCAAAAAGGTGCCAGATATGTGCGATCTGGCGTTCTCGGAGCATTTTGACGCATTTTAGAAATTTCTATCTTAATGGGTGCCAAAGTTACACAAGACCTCTTAATAATATTTTTAATCGCTATCTTGGTGACCGTAAGTCAAAAAATCAAAAAGGTGCCAGATATGTGGGATCTGGAGTTCTCGGAGCATTTTGACGCATTTTAGAAATTTCTATCTTAATGGGTGCCAAAGTTACACAAGACCTCTTAATAACATTTTTAGTCGCTACCTTGGTGAACGTAAGTCCAAAAATCAAAAAGGGGCCAGATATGTGCGATCTGGCGTTCTCGGAGTATTTTGACGCATTTTAGAAATTTCTATCTTAATGGGTGCCAAAGTTACATAAGACCTCTTAATAATATTTTTAATCGCTATCTTGGTGACCGTAAGTCAAAAGATCAAATAGGTGCCAGATATGTGGGATCTGGCGTTCTCGGAGCATTTTGACGCATTTTAGAAATTTCTATCTTAATGGGTGCCAAAGTTACACAAGACCTCTTAATAATATCTTTAATCGCTATCTTGGTGACCCTAAGTCCAAAAATCAACAAGGTGTCAGATATGTGCGATCTTGCGTTATCGGAGCATTTTGACGCATTTTAGAAATTTTTATCTTAATGGCTGCCAAAGTTACACAAGACCTCTTAATAATATTTTTAATCGCTATCTTGGTGACCGTAAGTCAAAAGATCAAATAGGTGCCAGATATGTGGGATCTGGCGTTCTCGGAGCATTTTGACGCATTTTAAAAATTTCTATCTTAATGGGTGCCAAAGTTACACAAGACCTCTTAATAATATCTTTAATCGCTATCTTGGTGACCCTAAGTCCAAAAATCAAAAAGGTGTCAGGTATGTGCGATCTGGCGTTCTCGGAGCATTTTGACGCATTTTAGAAATTTCTATCTTAATGGGTGCCAAAGTTACACAAGACCTCTTAATAATATTTTTAATCGCTATCTTGGTGACCGTAAGTCCAAAAATCAAAAAGGTGCCAGATATGTGCGATCTGGCGTTCTCGGCGCATTTTGACGCATTTTAGAAATTTTTATCTTAATGGGTGCCAAAGTTACACAAGACCTCTTAATAATATTTTTAATCGCTATCTTGGTGACCGTAAGTCCAAAAATCAAAAAGGTGCCAGATATGTGCGATCTGGCGTTCTCGGAGCATTTTGACGCATTTTAGAAATTTTTATCTTAATGGGTGCCAAAGTTACACAAGACCTCTTAATAATATTTTTAATCGCTATCTTGGTGACCGTAAGTCCAAAAATCAAAAAGGTGCCAGATATGTGCGATCTGGCGTTCTCGGAGCATTTTGACGCATTTTAGAAATTTTTATCTTAATGGTTGCCAAAGTTACACAAGACCTCTTAATAATATTTTTAATCGCTATCTTGGTGGCCGTAAGTCCAAAAATCAAAAAGGTGCCAGATATGTGGGATCTGGCGTTCTCGGAGCATTTTGACGCATTTTAGAAATTTCTATCTTAATGGGTGCCAAAGTTACACAAGACCTCTTAATAATATCTTTAATCGCTATCTTGGTGACCCTAAGTCCAAAAATCAAAAAGGTGTCAGGTATGTGCGATCTGGCGTTCTCGGAGCATTTTGACGCATTTTAGAAATTTCTATCTTAATGGGTGCCAAAGTTACACAAGATCTCTTAATAATGTTTTTAATCGCTATCTTGGTGACCGTAAGTCCAAAAATCAAAAAGGTGCCAGATATGTGCGATCTGGCGTTCTCGGAGCATTTTGACGCATTTTAGAAATTTCTATCTTAATGGGTGCCAAAGTTACACAAGACCTCTTAATAATATTTTTAATCGCTATCTTGGTGACCCTAAGTCCAAAAATCAAAAAGGTGTCAGGTATGTGCGATCTGGCGTTCTCTGAGCATTTTGACGCATTTTAGAAATTTCTATCTTAATGGGTGCCAAAGTTACACAAGACCTCTTAATAATATTTTTAATCGCTATCTAGGTGACCGTAAGTCCAAAAATCAAAAAGGTGCCTGATATGTGCGATCCGGCGTTCTCGGAGCATTTTGACGCATTTTAGAAATTTCTATCTTAATGGGTGCCAAAGTTACACAAGATCTCTTAATAATATTTTTAATCGCTATCTAGGTGACCGTAAGTCCAAAAATCAAAAAGGTGCCTGATATGTGCGATCTGGCGTTCTCGGAGCATTTTGACGCATTTTAGAAATTTCTATCTTAATGGGTGCCAAAGTTACACAAGACCTCTTAATAATATTTTTAATCGCTATCTTGGTGACCGTAAGTCCAAAAATCAAAAAGGTGTCAGATATGTGCGATCTGGCGTTCTCGGAGCATTTTGACGCATTTTAGAAATTTCTATCTTAATGGGTGCCAAAGTTACACAAGACCTCTTAATAATATTTTTAATCGCTATCTTGGTGACCGTAAGTCAAAAAATCAAACAGGTGCCAGATATGTGGGATCTGGCGTTCTCGGAGCATTTTGACGCATTTTAGAAATTTCTATCTTAATGGGTGCCAAAGTTACACAAGACCTCTTAATAATATCTTTAATCGCTATCTTGGTGACCCTAAGTCCAAAAATCAAACAGGTGTCACGTATGTGCGATCTGGCGTTGTCGGAGCATTTTGACGCATTTTAGAAATTTCTATCTTAATGGGTGCCAAAGTTACACAAGACCCCTTAATAATATTTTTAATCGCTATCTTGGTGACCCTAAGTCCAAAAATCAAAAAGGTGTCAGGTATGTGCGATCTGGCGTTCTCGGAGCATTTTGACGCATTTTAGAAATTTCTATCTTAATGGGTGCCAAAGTTACACAAGACCTCTTAATAATATTTTTAATCGCTATCTTGGTGACCGTAAGTCCACAAATCAAAAAGGTGCCAGATATGTGCGATCTGGCGTTCTCGGAGCATTTTGACGCATTTTAGAAATTTCTATCTTAATGGGTGCCAAAGTTACACAAGACCTCTTAATAATATTTTTAATCGCTATCTTGGTGACCGTAAGTCAAAAAATCAAAAAGGTGCCAGATATGTGGGATCTGGAGTTCTCGGAGCATTTTGACGCATTTTAGAAATTTCTATCTTAATGGGTGCCAAAGTTACACAAGACCTCTTAATAACATTTTTAGTCGCTACCTTGATGAACGTAAGTCCAAAAATCAAAAAGGGGCCAGATATGTGCGATCTGGCGTTCTCGGAGTATTTTGACGCATTTTAGAAATTTCTATCTTAATGGGTGCCAAAGTTACATAAGACCTCTTAATAATATTTTTAATCGCTATCTTGGTGACCGTAAGTCTAAACATCAAAAAGGTGCCAGATATGTGCGATCTGGTGTTCTCGGAGCATTTTGACGCATTTTAGAAATTTCTATCTTAATGGGTGCCAAAGTTACACAAGACCTCTTAATAATATTTTTAATCGCTATCTTGGTGACCGTAAGTCAAAAGATCAAATAGGTGCCAGATATGTGGGATCTGGCGTTCTCGGAGCATTTTGACGCATTTTAGAAATTTCTATCTTAATGGGTGCCAAAGTTACACAAGACCTCTTAATAATATCTTTAATCGCTATCTTGGTGACCCTAAGTCCAAAAATCAACAAGGTGTCAGATATGTGCGATCTTGCGTTATCGGAGCATTTTGACGCATTTTAGAAATTTTTATCTTAATGGCTGCCAAAGTTACACAAGACCTCTTAATAATATTTTTAATCGCTATCTTGGTGACCGTAAGTCAAAAGATCAAATAGGTGCCAGATATGTGGGATCTGGCGTTCTCGGAGCATTTTGACGCATTTTAAAAATTTCTATCTTAATGGGTGCCAAAGTTACACAAGACCTCTTAATAATATCTTTAATCGCTATCTTGGTGACCCTAAGTCCAAAAATCAAAAAGGTGTCAGGTATGTGCGATCTGGCGTTCTCGGAGCATTTTGACGCATTTTAGAAATTTCTATCTTAATGGGTGCCAAAGTTACACAAGACCTCTTAATAATATTTTTAATCGCTATCTTGGTGACCGTAAGTCCAAAAATCAAAAAGGTGCCAGATATGTGCGATCTGGCGTTCTCGGAGCATTTTGACGCATTTTAGAAATTTTTATCTTAATGGGTGCCAAAGTTACACAAGACCTCTTAATAATATTTTTAATCGCTATCTTGGTGACCCTAAGTCCAAAAATCAAAAAGGTGTCAGGTATGTGCGATCTGGCGTTCTCGGAGCATTTTGACGCATTTTAGAAATTTCTATCTTAATGGGTGCCAAAGTTACACAAGACCTCTTAATCATATTTTTAATCGCTATCTAGGTGACCGTAAGTCCAAAAATCAAAAAGGTGCCTGATATGTGCGATCTGGCGTTCTCGGAGCATTTTGACGCATTTTAGAAATTTCTATCTTAATGGGTGCCAAAGTTACAAAAGACCTCTTAATAACATTTTTAATCGATATCTTGGTGACCGTAAGTCCAAAAATCAAAAAGGTGCCAGATATGTGCGATCTGGCGTTCTCGGAGTATTTTGACGCATTTTAGAAATTTTTATCTTAATGGGTGCCAAAGTTACACAAGACCTCTTAATAATATTTTTAATCGCTATCTTGGTGACCGTAAGTCAAAAGATCAAATAGGTGCCAGATATGTGGGATCTGGCGTTCTCGGAGCATTTTGACGCATTTTAGAAATTTCTATCTTAATGGGTGCCAAAGTTACAAAAGACCTCTTAATAACATTTTTAATCGATATCTTGGTGACCGTAAGTCCAAAAATCAAAAAGGTGCCAGATATGTGCGATCTGGCGTTCTCGGAGCATTTTGACGCATTTTAGAAATTTCTATCTTAATGGGTGCCAAAGTTACACAAGACCTCTTAATAATATCTTTAATCGCTATCTTGGTGACCCTAAGTCCAAAAATCAAAAAGGTGTCAGGTATGTGCGATCTGGCGTTCTCGGAGCATTTTGACGCATTTTAGAAATTTCTATCTTAATGGGTGCCAAAGTTACACAAGACCTCTTAATAATATTTTTAATCGCTATCTTGGTGACCCTAAGTCCAAAAATCAAAAAGGTGTCAGGTATGTGCGATCTGGCGTTCTCGGAGCATTTTGACGCATTTTAGAAATTTCTATCTTAATGGGTGCCAAAGTTACACAAGACCTCTTAATAATATTTTTAATCGCTATCTTGGTGACCGTAAGTCAAAAAAACAAAAAGGTGCCAGATATGTGGGATCTGGCGTTCTCGGAGCATTTTGACGCATTTTAGAAATTTCTATCTTAATGGGTGCCAAAGTTACACAAGACCTCTTAATAATATCTTTAATCGCTATCTTGGTGACCCTATGTCCAAAAATCAAAAAGGTGTCAGGTATGTGCGATCTGGCGTTCTCGGAGCATTTTGACGCATTTTAGAAATTTTTATCTTAATGGGTGCCAAAGTTACACAAGACCTCTTAATAATATTTTTAATCGCTATCTTGGTGACCCTAAGTCCAAAAATCAAAAAGGTGTCAGGTATGTGCGATCTGGCGTTCTCGGAGCATTTTGACGCATTTTAGAAATTTCTATCTTAATGGGTGCCAAAGCTACACAAGACCTCTTAATAATATTTTTAATCGCTATCTTGGTGACCGTAAGTCAAAAGATCAAAAAGGTGCCAGATATGTGGGATCTGGCGTTCTCGGAGCATTTTGACGCATTTTAGAAATTTCTATCTTAATGGGTGCCAAAGTTACACAAGACCTCTTAATAATATCTTTAATCGCTATCTTGGTGACCCTAAGTCCAAAAATCAAAAAGGTGTCAGGTATGTGCGATCTGGCGTTCTCGGAGCATTTTGACGCATTTTAGAAATTTCTATCTTAATGGGTGCCAAAGTTACACAAGACCTCTTAATAATATTTTTAATCGCTATCTTGGTGACCGTAAGTCAAAAAATCAAAAAGGTGCCAGATATGTGCGATTTGGCGTTCTCGGAGCATTTTGACGCATTTTAGAAATTTCTATCTTAATGGGTGCCAAAGTTACACAAGACCTCTTAATAATATTTTTAATCGCTATCTTGGTGACCGTAAGTCCAAAAATCAACAAGGTGTCAGATATGTGCGATCTGGCGTTATCAGAGCATTTTGACGCATTTTAGAAATTTCTATTTCAATGGGTGCCAAAGTTACACAAGACCTCTTAATAATATTTTTAATCGCTATCTAGGTGACCGTAAGTCCAAAAATCAAAAAGGTGTCAGATATGTGCGATCTGGCGTTATCAGAGCATTTTGACGCATTTTAGAAATTTCTATTTCAATGGGTGCCAAAGTTACACAAGACCTCTTAATAATATTTTTAATCGCTATCTAGGTGACCGTAAGTCCAAAAATCAAAAAGGTGCCTGATATGTGCGATCTGGCGTTCTCGGAGCATTTTGACGCATTTTAGAAATTTCTATCCTAATGGGTGCCAAAGTTACACAAGACCTCTTAATAATATTTTTAATCGCTATCTAGGTGACCGTAAGTCCAAAAATCAAAAAGGTGCCTGATATGTGCGATCTGGCGTTCTCGGAGCATTTTGACGCATTTTAGAAATTTCTATCCTAATGGGTGCCAAAGTTACACAAGACCTCTTAATAATATTTTTAATCGCTATCTTGGTGATCGTAAGTCCAAAAATCAAAAAGGTGCCAGATATGTGCGATCTGGCGTTCTCGGAGCATTTTGACGCATTTTAGAAATTTCTATCTTAATGGGTGCCAAAGTTACACAAGACCTCTTAATAATATTTTTAATCGCTATCTTGGTGACCGTAAGTCAAAAAATCAAAAAGGTGCCAGATATGTGCGATTTGGCGTTCTCGGAGCATTTTGACGCATTTTAGAAATTTCTATCTTAATGGGTGCCAAAGTTACACAAGACCTCTTAATAATATTTTTAATCGCTATCTTGGTGACCGTAAGTCCAAAAATCAACAAGGTGTCAGATATGTGCGATCTGGCGTTATCGGAGCATTTTGACGCATTTTAGAAATTTCTATCTTAATGGGTGCCAAAGTTACACAAGATGTCTTAATAATATTTTTAATCGCTATCTTGGTGACCGTAAGTCCAAAAATCAAAAAGGTGCCACATATGTGCAATTTTGCGTTCTCGGAGCATTTTGACGCATTTTAGAAATTTCTATCTTAATGGGTGCCAAAGTTACACAAGACCCCTTAATAATATTTTTAATCGCTATCTTGGTGACCGTAAGTCCAAAAATCAAAAAGGTGTCAGATATGTGCGATCTGGCATTCTCGGAGCATTTTGACGCATTTTAGAAATTTCTATCTTAATGGGTGCCAAAGTTACACAAGACCTCTTAATAATATTTTTAATCGCTATCTAGGTGACCGTAAGTCCAAAAATCAAAAAGGTGCCAGATATGTGCGATCTGGCGTTCTCGGAGCATTTTGACGCATTTTAGAAATTTCTATCTTAATGGGTGCCAAAGTTACACAAGACCTCTTAATAATATTTTTAATCGCTATCTTGGTGACCCTAAGTCCAAAAATCAAAAAGGTGTCAGGTATGTGCGATCTGGCGTTCTCGGAGCATTTTGACGCATTTTAGAAATTTCTATCTTAATGGGTGCCAAAGTTACACAAGACCTCTTAATAATATTTTTAATCGCTATCTAGGTGACCGTAAGTCCAAAAATCAAAAAGGTGCCAGATATGTGGGATCTGGCGTTCTCGGAGCATTTTGACGCATTTTAGAAATTTCTATCTTAATGGGTGCCAAAGTTACACAAGACCTCTTAATAATATCTTTAATCGCTATCTTGGTGACCCTAAGTCCAAAAATCAAAAAGGTGTCAGGTATGTGCGATCTGGCGTTCTCGGAGCATTTTGACGCATTTTAGAAATTTCTATCTTAATGGGTGCCAAAGTTACACAAGACCTCTTAATAATATTTTTAATCGCTATCTTGGTGACCGTAAGTCCAAAAATCAAAAAGGTGCCAGATATGTGCGATCTGGCGTTCTCGGAGCATTTTGACGCATTTTAGAAATTTTTATCTTAATGTTTGCCAAAGTTACACAAGACCTCTTAATAATATTTTTAATCGCTATCTTGGTGACCGTAAGTCCAAAAATCAAAAAGGTGCCAGATATGTGCGATCTGGCGTTCTCGGAGCATTTTGACGCATTTTAGAAATTTCTATCTTAATGGGTGCCAAAGTTACACAAGACCTCTTAATAATATTTTTAATCGCTATCTTGGTGACCGTAAGTCAAAAAATCAAAAAGGTGCCAGATATGTGCGATTTGGCGTTCTCGGAGCATTTTGACGCATTTTAGAAATTTCTATCTTAATGGGTGCCAAAGTTACACAAGACCTCTTAATAATATTTTTAATCGCTATCTTGGTGACCGTAAGTCCAAAAATCAACAAGGTGTCAGATATGTGCGATCTGGCGTTATCGGAGCATTTTGACGCATTTTAGAAATTTCTATTTCAATGGGTGCCAAAGTTACACAAGACCTCTTAATAATATTTTTAATCGCTATCTAGGTGACCGTAAGTCCAAAAATCAAAAAGGTGCCTGATATGTGCGATCTGGCGTTCTCGGAGCATTTTGACGCATTTTAGAAATTTCTATCTTAATGGGTGCCAAAGTTACACAAGACCTCTTAATAATATTTTTAATCGCTATCTTGGTGACCGTAAGTCCAAAAATCAAAAAGTTGTCAGATATGTGCGATCTGGCGTTCTCGGACCATTTTGACGCATTTTAGAAATTTCTATCTTAATGGGTGCCAAAGTTACACAAGACCTCTTAATAACATTTTTAATCGCTATCTTGGTGACCGTAAGCTCAAAAATCAAAAAGGTGCCAGATATGTGCGATCTGGCGTTCTCCGAGCATTTTGACGCATTTTAGAAATTTTTATCTTAATGGGTGCCAAAGTTACATAAGACCTCTTAATAATATTTTTAATCGCTATCTTGGTGACCGTAAGTCCAAAAATCAAAAAGGTGCCACATATGTGCAATTTGGCGTTCTCGGAGCATTTTGACGCATTTTAGAAATTTCTATCTTAATGGGTGCCAAAGTTACACAAGACCCCTTAATAATATTTTTAATCGCTATCTTGGTGACCGTAAGTCCAAAAATCAAAAAGGTGTCAGATATGTGCGATCTGGCATTCTCGGAGCATTTTGACGCATTTTAGAAATTTCTATCTTAATGGGTGCCAAAGTTACGCAAGACCTCTTAATAATATTTTTAATCGCTATCTAGGTGACCGTAAGTCCAAAAATCAAAAAGGTGCCAGATATGTGCGATCTGGCGTTCTCGGAGCATTTTGACGCATTTTAGAAATTTCTATCTTAATGGGTGCCAAAGTTACACAAGACCTCTTAATAATATTTTTAATCGCTATCTTGGTGACCGTAAGTCCAAAAATCAACAAGGTGTCAGATATGTGCGATCTGGCGTTATCGGAGCATTTTGAAGCATTTTAGAAATTTCTATCTTAATGGGTGCCAAAGTTACACAAGACCTCTTAATAATATTTTTAACCGCTATCTTGGTGAACGTAAGTCCAAAAATCAAAAAGGTGCCAGATATGTGCGATCTGGCGTTCTCGGAGCATTTTGACGCATTTTAGAAATTTCTATCTTAATGGGTGCCAAAGTTACACAAAACCTCTTAATAATATTTTTAATCGCTATCTTGGTGACCGTAAGTCAAAAAATCAAAAAGGTGCCAGATATGTGCGATTTGGCGTTCTCGGAGCATTTTGACGCATTTTAGAAATTTCTATCTTAATGGGTGCCAAAGTTACACAAGACCTCTTAATAATATTTTTAATCGCTATCTTGGTGACCGTAAGTCCAAAAATCAACAAGGTGTCAGATATGTGCGATCTGGCGTTATCGGAGCATTTTGACGCATTTTAGAAATTTCTATTTCAATGGGTGCCAAAGTTACACAAGACCTCTTAATAATATTTTTAATGGCTATCTAGGTGACCGTAAGTCCAAAAATCAAAAAGGTGCCTGATATGTGCGATCAGGCGTTCTCGGAGCATTTTGACGCATTTTAGAAATTTCTATCTTAATGGGTGCCAAAGTTACACAAGACCTCTTAATAACATTTTTAATCGCTATCTTGGTGACCGTAAGCTCAAAAATCAAAAAGGTGCCAGATATGTGCGATCTGGCGTTCTCCGAGCATTTTGACGCATTTTAGAAATTTCTATCTTAATGGGTGCCAAAGTTACATAAGACCTCTTAATAATATTTTTAATCGCTATCTTGGTGACCGTAAGTTCAAAAATCAAAAAGGTGCCAGATATGTGCGATGTGGCGTTCTCGGAGCATTTTGACGCATTTTAGAAATTTTTATCTTAATGGGTGCCAAAGTTACACAAGACCTCTTAATAATATTTTTAATCGCTATCTTGGTGACCGTAAGTCCAAAAATCAACAATGTGTCAGATATGTGCGATCTGGCGTTCTCGGAGCATTTTGACGCATTTTAGAAATTTCTATTTCAATGGGTGCCAAAGTTACACAAGACCTCTTAATAATATTTTTAATCGCTATCTTGGTGACCGTAAGTCCAAAAATCAAAAAGGTGCCAGATATGTGCGATCTGGCGTTCTCGGAGCATTTTGACGCATTTTAGAAATTTCTATCTTAATGGGTGCCAAAGTTACACAAGACCTCTTAATAATAATTTTAATCGCTATCTTGGTGACCGTAAGTCCAAAAATCAAAAAGGTGTCAGATATGTGCGATCTGGCGTTCTAGCAGCATTTTGAAACATATTAGAAATTTCTATCTTAATGGGTGCCAAAGTTACACAAGACCTCTTAATAATATTTTTAATCGCTTTCTTAGTGACCGTAAGTCCAAAAATCAAAAAGGTGTCAGATATGTGTGATCTGGCGTTCTCGGAGCATTTTGACGCAATTTAGAAATTTCTATCTTAATGGGTGCCAAAGTTATACAAGACCTCTTAATAATATTTTTAATTGCTATCTTGGTGACCGTAAATCCAAAAATCAAAAAGGTGCCAGATATGTGCGATCTGGCGTTCTCGGAGCATTTTGACGCATTTTAGAAATTTCTATCTTAATGGGTGCCAAAGTTACACAAGACCTCCTAATAATATTTTTAATCGCTTTCTTAGTGACCGTAAGTCCAAAAATCAAAAAGGTGTCAGATATGTGCGGTCTGGCGTTCTCGGAGCATTTTGACGCATTTTAGAGATTTCTATCTTAATGGGTGCCAAAGTTACAAAAGACTTCTTAATAATATTTTTAATCGCTATCTTGGTGACCGTAAGTCCAAAAATAAAAAAGGTGCCAGATATGTGCGATTTGGCGTTCTCGGAACATTTTGACGCATTTTAGAAGTTTCTATTTTAATGGGTGCCAAAGTTACGCAAGACCTCTTAATAATATTTTTAATCGCTATCTCGGTAACCGTAAGTGCAAAAAATAAAAAGGTGTCAGATATGAGCGATTTGGCGTTCTAGTAGCATTTTGAAACATATTAGAAATTTCTATCTTAATGGGTGCCAAAGTTACACAAGACCTCTTAATAATATTTTTAATCGCTATCTCGGCAACCGTAAGTCCAAAAAATAAAAAGGTGTCAGATATGAGCGATTTGGCGTTCTAGCAGCATTTTGAAACATATTAGAAATTTCTATCTTAATGGGTGCCAAAGTTACACAAGACCTCTTAATAATATTTTTAATCTCTATCTTGGTGACCGTAAGTCCAAAAATAAAAAAGGTGCCAGATATGTGCGATGTGGCGTTCTCGGAGCATTTTGACGCACTTTAGAAATTTTTATCTTAATCGGTGCCAAAGTTACACAAGACCTCTTAATAATATTTTTAATCGCTATCTTGGTGACCGTAAGTCCAAAAATCAACAAGGTGTCAGATATGTGCGATCTGGCGTTATCGGAGCATTTTGACGCATATTAGAAATTTTTATCTTAATGGGAGCCAAAGTTACACAAGAGCTCTTAATAATATTTTTAATCGCTATCTTGGTGACCGTAAGTCCAAAAATCAAAAAGGTGCCAGATATGTGCGATGTGGCGTTCTCGGAGCATTTTGACGCATTTTAGAAATTTTTATCTTAATGGGTGCCAAAGTTACACAAGACCTCTTAATAATATTTTTAATCGCTATCTTGGTGACCTTAAGTCCAAAAATCAAAAAGGTGCCAGATATGTGCGATCTGGCGTTCCCGGAGCATTTTGACGCATTTTAGAAGTTTCTATTTTAATGGGTGCCAAAGTTACGCAAGACCTCTTAATAATATTTTTAATCGCTATCTCGGTAACCGTAAGTGCAAAAAATAAAAAGGTGTCAGATATGAGCGATTTGGCGTTCTAGTAGCATTTTGAAACATATTAGAAATTTCTATCTTAATGGGTGCCAAAGTTACACAAGGCCTCTTAATAATATTTTTAATCGCTATCTCGGCAACCGTAAGTCCAAAAAATAAAAAGGTGTCAGATATGAGCGATTTGGCGTTCTAGCAGCATTTTGAAACATATTAGAAATTTCTATCTTAATGGGTGCCAAAGTTACACAAGACCTCTTAATAATATTTTTAATCGCTATCTCGGCAACCGTAAGTCCAAAAAATAAAAAGGTGTCAGATATGAGCGATTTGGCGTTCTAGCAGCATTTTGAAACATATTAGAAATTTCTATCTTAATGGGTGCCAAAGTTACACAAGACCTCTAATAATATTTTTAATCGCTTTCTTAGTGACCGTAAGTCCAAAAATCAAAAAGGTGTCAGATATGTGTGATCTGGCGTTCTCGGAGCATTTTGACGCATTTTAGAAATTTCTATCTTAATGGGTGCCAAAGTTACACAAGACCTCTTAATAACATTTTTAATCGCTATCTTGGTGACCGTAAGCCCAAAAATCAAAAAGGTGCCAGATAGGTGCGATCTGGCGTTCTCGGAGCATTTTGACGCATTTTAGAAATTTCTATCTTAATGGGTGCCAAAGTTACACAAGACCTCTTAATAATATTTTTAATCCCTATCTTGGTAACCGTAAGTCCAAAAATCAAAAAGGTGTCAGATATGTGCGATCTGGCGTTCTAGCAGCATTTTGAAACATATTAGAAATTTCTATCTTAATGGGTGCCAAAGTTACACAAGACCTCTTAATAATATTTTTAATCGCTTTCTTAGTGACCGTAAGTCCAATAATCAAAAAGGTGTCAGATATGTGTGATCTGGCGTTCTCGGAGCATTTTGACGCATTTTAGAAATTTCTATCTTAATGGGTGCCAAAGTTATACAAGACCTCTTAATAATATTTTTAATTGCTATCTTGGTGACCGTAAATCCAAAAATCAAAAAGGTGCCAGATATGTGCGATCTGGCGTTCTCGGAGCATTTTGACGCATTTTAGAAATTTCTATCTTAATGGGTGCCAAAGTTACACAAGACCTCTTAATAATATTTTTAATCGCTTTCTTAGTGACCGTAAGTCCAAAAATCAAAAAGGTGTCAGATATGTGCGGTCTGGCGTTCTCGGAGCATTTTGACGCATTTTAGAGATTTCTATCTTAATGGGTGCCAAAGTTACAAAAGACTTCTTAATAATATTTTTAATCGCTATCTTGGTGACCGTAAGTCCAAAAATAAAAAAGGTGCCAGATATGTGCGATTTGGCGTTCTCGGAACATTTTGACGCATTTTAGAAGTTTCTATTTTAATGGGTGCCAAAGTTACGCAAGACCTCTTAATAATATTTTTAATCGCTATCTCGGTAACCGTAAGTGCAAAAAATAAAAAGGTGTCAGATATGAGCGATTTGGCGTTCTAGTAGCATTTTGAAACATATTAGAAATTTCTATCTTAATGGGTGCCAAAGTTACACAAGACCTCTTAATAATATTTTTAATCGCTATCTCGGCAACCGTAAGTCCAAAAAATAAAAAGGTGTCAGATATGAGCGATTTGGCGTTCTAGCAGCATTTTGAAACATATTAGAAATTTCTATCTTAATGGGTGCCAAAGTTACACAAGACCTCTTAATAATATTTTTAATCGCTATCTCGGCAACCGTAAGTCTAAAAAATAAAAAGGTGTCAGATATGAGCGATTTGGCGTTCTAGCAGCATTTTGAAACATATTAGAAATTTCTATCTTAATGGGTGCCAAAGTTACACAAGACCTCTTAATAATATTTTTGATCGCTATCTCGGTAACCGTAAGTCCAAAAAATAAAAAGGTGTCAGATATGAGCGATTTGGCGTTCTAGCAGCATTTTGAAACATAGTAGAAATTTCTATCTTAATGGGTGCCAAAGTTACACAAGACCTCTTAATAATATTTTTAATCGCTATCTCGGTAACCGTAAGTCCAAAAAATAAAAAGGTGTCAGATATGAGCGATTTGGCGTTCTAGCAGCATTTTGAAACATATTAGAAATTTCTATCTTAATGGGTGCCAAAGTTACACAAGATCTCTTAATAATATTTTTAATCGCTATCTCGGCAACCGTAAGTCCAAAAAATAAAAAGGTGTCAGATATGAGCGATTTGGCGTTCTAGCAGCATTTTGAAACATATTAGAAATTTCTATCTTAATGGGTGCCAAAGTTACACAAGACCTCTTAAAAATATTTTTAATCCCTATCTTGGTAACCGTAAGTCCAAAAATCAAAAAGGTGTCAGATATGTGCGATCTGGCGTTCTAGCAGCATTTTGAAACATATTAGAAATTTCTATCTTAATGGGTGCCAAAGTTACACAAGACCTCTTAATAATATTTTTAATCGCTTTCTTAGTGACCGTAAGTCCAAAAATCAAAAAGGTGTCAGATATGTGTGATCTGGCGTTCTCGCAGCATTTTGACGCATTTTAGAAATTTCTATCTTAATGGGTGCCAAAGTTATACAAGACCTCTTAATAATATTTTTAACTGCTATCTTGGTGACCGTAAATCCAAAAATCAAAAAGGTGCCAGATATGTGCGATCTGGCGTTCTCGGAGCATTTTGACGCATTTTAGAAATTTCTATCTTAATGGGTGCCAAAGTTACACAAGACCTCTTAATAATATTTTTAATCGCTTTCTTAGTGACCGTAAGTCCAAAAATCAAAAAGGTGTCAGATATGTGCGGTCTGGCGTTCTCGGAGCATTTTGACGCATTTTAGAGATTTCTATCTTAATGGGTGCCAAAGTTACAAAAGACTTCTTAATAATATTTTTAATCGCTATCTTGGTGACCGTAAGTCCAAAAATAAAAAAGGTGCCAGATATGTGCGATTTGGCGTTCTCGGAACATTTTGACGCATTTTAGAAGTTTCTATTTTAATGGGTGCCAAAGTTACACAAGACCTCTTAATAATATTTTTAATCGCTATCTCGGTAACCGTAAGTGCAAAAAATAAAAAGGTGTCAGATATGAGCGATTTGGCGTTCTAGTAGCATTTTGAAACATATTAGAAATTTCTATCTTAATGGGTGCCAAAGTTACACAAGACCTCTTAATAATATTTTTAATCGCTATCTCGGCAACCGTAAGTCCAAAAAATAAAAAGGTGTCAGATATGAGCGATTTGGCGTTCTAGCAGCATTTTGAAACATATTAGAAATTTCTATCTTAATGGGTGCCAAAGTTACACAAGACCTCTTAATAATATTTTTAATCGCTATCTCGGCAACCGTAAGTCTAAAAAATAAAAAGGTGTCAGATATGAGCGATTTGGCGTTCTAGCAGCATTTTGAAACATATTAGAAATTTCTATCTTAATGGGTGCCAAAGTTACACAAGACCTCTTAATAATATTTTTGATCGCTATCTCGGTAACCGTAAGTCCAAAAAATAAAAAGGTGTCAGATATGAGCGATTTGGCGTTCTAGCAGCATTTTGAAACATATTAGAAATTTTTATCTTAATGGGTGCCAAAGTTACACAAGACCTCTTAATAATATTTTTGATCGCTATCTCGGTAACCGTAAGTCCAAAAAATAAAAAGGTGTCAGATATGAGCGATTTGGCGTTCTAGCAGCATTTTGAAACATATTAGAAATTTTTATCTTAATGGGTGCCAAAGTTACACAAGATCTCTTAATAATATTTTTAATCGCTATCTCGGCAACCGTAAGTCCAACAAATAAAAAGGTGTCAGATATGAGCGATTTGGCGTTCTAGCAGCATTTTGAAACATATTAGAAATTTCTATCTTAATGGGTGCCAAAGTTACACAAGACCTCTTAATAATATTTTTAATCGCTATCTCGGCAACCGTAAGTCCAAAAAATAAAAAGGTGTCAGATATGAGCGCTTTGGCGTTCTAGCAGCATTTTGAAACATATTAGAAATTTCTATCTTAATGGGTGCCAAAGTTACACAAGACCTCTTAATAATATTTTTAATCGCTATCTCGGCAACCGTAAGTTCAAAAAATAAAAAGGTGTCAGATATGAGCGATTTGGCGTTCTAGCAGCATTTTGAAACATATTAGAAATTTCTATCTTAATGGGTGCCAAAGTTACACAAGACCTCTTAATAATATTTTTAATCGCTATCTCGGCAACCGTAAGTCCAAAAAATAAAAAGGTGTCAGATATGAGCGATTTGGCGTTCTAGCAGCATTTTGAAACATATTAGAAATTTCTATCTTAATGGGTGCCAAAGTTACACAAGACCTCTTAATAATATTTTTAATCGCTATCTCGGCAACGGTAAGTCCAAAAAATAAAAAGGTGTCAGATATGAGCGATTTGGCGTTCTAGCAGCATTTTGAAACATATTAGAAATTTCTATCTTAATGGGTGCCAAAGTTACACAAGACCTCTTAATAATATTTTTAATCGCTATCTCGGGAACCGTAAGTCCAAAAAATAAAAAGGTATCAGATATGAGCGATTTGGCGTTCTAGCAGCATTTTGAAACATATTAGAAATTTCTATCGTAATGGGTGCCAAAGTTACACAAGACCTCTTAATAATATTTTTAATCGCTATCTCGGCAACCGTAAGTCCAAAAAATAAAAAGGTGTCAGATATGAGCGATTTGGCGTTCTAGCAGCATTTTGAAACATATTAGAAATTTCTATCTTAATGGGTGCCAAAGTTACACAAGACCTCTTAATAATATTTTTAATCGCTATCTCGGCAACCGTAAGTCTAAAAAATAAAAAGGTGTCAGATATGAGCGATTTGGCGTTCTAGCAGCATTTTGAAACATATTAGAAATTTCTATCTTAATGGGTGCCAAAGTTACACAAGACCTCTTAATAATATTTTTGATCGCTATCTCGGTAACCGTAAGTACAAAAAATAAAAAGGTGTCAGATATGAGCGATTTGGCGTTCTAGCAGCATTTTGAAACATATTAGAAATTTCTATCTTAATGGGTGCCAAAGTTACACAAGACCTCTTAATAATATTTTTAATCGCTATCTCGGCAACCGTAAGTCCAAAAAATAAAAAGGTGTCAGATATGAGCGATTTGGCGTTCTAGCAGCATTTTGAAACATATTAGAAATTTTTATCTTAATGGGTGCCAAAGTTACACAAGACCTCTTAATAATATTTTTAATCGCTATCTTGGTGACCGTAAGCCCAAAAATCAAAAAGGTGCCAGATAGGTGCGATCTGGCGTTCTCGGAGCATTTTGACGCATTTTAGAAATTTCTATCTTAATGGGTGCCAAAGTTACACAAGACCTCTTAATAATATTTTTAATCCCTATCTTGGTAACCGTAAGTCCAAAAATCAAAAAGGTGTCAGATATGTGCGATCTGGCGTTCTAGCAGCATTTTGAAACATATTAGAAATTTCTATCTTAATGGGTGCCAAAGTTACACAAGACCTCTTAATAATATTTTTAATCGCTTTCTTAGTGACCGTAAGTCCAAAAATCAAAAAGGTGTCAGATATGTGTGATCTGGCGTTCTCGGAGCATTTTGACGCATTTTAGAAATTTCTATCTTAATGGGTGCCAAAGTTATACAAGACCTCTTAATAATATTTTTAATTGCTATCTTGGTGACCGTAAATCCAAAAATCAAAAAGGTGCCAGATATGTGCGATCTGGCGTTCTCGGAGCATTTTGACGCATTTTAGAAATTTCTATCTTAATGGGTGCCAAAGTTACACAAGACCTCTTAATAATATTTTTAATCGCTTTCTTAGTGACCGTAAGTCCAAAAATCAAAAAGGTGTCAGATATGTGCGGTCTGGCGTTCTCGGAGCATTTTGACGCATTTTAGAGATTTCTATCTTAATGGATGCCAAAGTTACAAAAGACTTCTTAATAATATTTTTAATCGCTATCTTGGTGACCGTAAGTCCAAAAATAAAAAAGGTGCCAGATATGTGCGATTTGGCGTTCTCGGAACATTTTGACGCATTTTAGAAGTTTCTATTTTAATGGGTGCCAAAGTTACGCAAGACCTCTTAATAATATTTTTAATCGCTATCTCGGTAACCGTAAGTGCAAAAAATAAAAAGGTGTCAGATATGAGCGATTTGGCGTTCTAGTAGCATTTTGAAACATATTAGAAATTTCTATCTTAATGGGTGCCAAAGTTACACAAGACCTCTTAATAATATTTTTAATCGCTATCTCGGCAACCGTAAGTCCAAAAATAAAAAGGTGTCAGATATGAGCGATTTGGCGTTCTAGCAGCATTTTGAAACATATTAGAAATTTCTATCTTAATGGGTGCCAAAGTTACACAAGACCTCTTAATAATATTTTTAATCGCTATCTCGGCAACCGTAAGTCTAAAAAATAAAAAGGTGTCAGATATGAGCGATTTGGCGTTCTAGCAGCATTTTGAAACATATTAGAAATTTCTATCTTAATGGGTGCCAAAGTTACACAAGACCTCTTAATAATATTTTTGATCGCTATCTCGGTAACCGTAAGTCCAAAAAATAAAAAGGTGTCAGATATGAGCGATTTGGCGTTCTAGCAGCATTTTGAAACATAGTAGAAATTTCTATCTTAATGGGTGCCAAAGTTACACAAGACCTCTTAATAATATTTTTAATCGCTATCTCGGTAACCGTAAGTCCAAAAAATAAAAAGGTGTCAGATATGAGCGATTTGGCGTTCTAGCAGCATTTTGAAACATATTAGAAATTTCTATCTTAATGGGTGCCAAAGTTACACAAGATCTCTTAATAATATTTTTAATCGCTATCTCGGCAACCGTAAGTCCAAAAAATAAAAAGGTGTCAGATATGAGCGATTTGGCGTTCTAGCAGCATTTTGAAACATATTAGAAATTTCTATCTTAATGGGTGCCAAAGTTACACAAGACCTCTTAATAATATTTTTAATCCCTATCTTGGTAACCGTAAGTCCAAAAATCAAAAAGGTGTCAGATATGTGCGATCTGGCGTTCTAGCAGCATTTTGAAACATATTAGAAATTTCTATCTTAATGGGTGCCAAAGTTACACAAGACCTCTTAATAATATTTTTAATCGCTTTCTTAGTGACCGTAAGTCCAAAAATCAAAAAGGTGTCAGATATGTGTGATCTGGCGTTCTCGCAGCATTTTGACGCATTTTAGAAATTTCTATCTTAATGGGTGCCAAAGTTATACAAGACCTCTTAATAATATTTTTAACTGCTATCTTGGTGACCGTAAATCCAAAAATCAAAAAGGTGCCAGATATGTGCGATCTGGCGTTCTCGGAGCATTTTGACGCATTTTAGAAATTTCTATCTTAATGGGTGCCAAAGTTACACAAGACCTCTTAATAATATTTTTAATCGCTTTCTTAGTGACCGTAAGTCCAAAAATCAAAAAGGTGTCAGATATGTGCGGTCTGGCGTTCTCGGAGCATTTTGACGCATTTTAGAGATTTCTATCTTAATGGGTGCCAAAGTTACAAAAGACTTCTTAATAATATTTTTAATCGCTATCTTGGTGACCGTAAGTCCAAAAATAAAAAAGGTGCCAGATATGTGCGATTTGGCGTTCTCGGAACATTTTGACGCATTTTAGAAGTTTCTATTTTAATGGGTGCCAAAGTTACACAAGACCTCTTAATAATATTTTTAATCGCTATCTCGGTAACCGTAAGTGCAAAAAATAAAAAGGTGTCAGATATGAGCGATTTGGCGTTCTAGTAGCATTTTGAAACATATTAGAAATTTCTATCTTAATGGGTGCCAAAGTTACACAAGACCTCTTAATAATATTTTTAATCGCTATCTCGGCAACCGTAAGTCCAAAAAATAAAAAGGTGTCAGATATGAGCGATTTGGCGTTCTAGCAGCATTTTGAAACATATTAGAAATTTCTATCTTAATGGGTGCCAAAGTTACACAAGACCTCTTAATAATATTTTTAATCGCTATCTCGGCAACCGTAAGTCTAAAAAATAAAAAGGTGTCAGATATGAGCGATTTGGCGTTCTAGCAGCATTTTGAAACATATTAGAAATTTCTATCTTAATGGGTGCCAAAGTTACACAAGACCTCTTAATAATATTTTTGATCGCTATCTCGGTAACCGTAAGTCCAAAAAATAAAAAGGTGTCAGATATGAGCGATTTGGCGTTCTAGCAGCATTTTGAAACATATTAGAAATTTTTATCTTAATGGGTGCCAAAGTTACACAAGACCTCTTAATAATATTTTTGATCGCTATCTCGGTAACCGTAAGTCCAAAAAATAAAAAGGTGTCAGATATGAGCGATTTGGCGTTCTAGCAGCATTTTGAAACATATTAGAAATTTTTATCTTAATGGGTGCCAAAGTTACACAAGATCTCTTAATAATATTTTTAATCGCTATCTCGGCAACCGTAAGTCCAACAAATAAAAAGGTGTCAGATATGAGCGATTTGGCGTTCTAGCAGCATTTTGAAACATATTAGAAATTTCTATCTTAATGGGTGCCAAAGTTACACAAGACCTCTTAATAATATTTTTAATCGCTATCTCGGCAACCGTAAGTCCAAAAATAAAAAGGTGTCAGATATGAGCGCTTTGGCGTTCTAGCAGCATTTTGAAACATATTAGAAATTTCTATCTTAATGGGTGCCAAAGTTACACAAGACCTCTTAATAATATTTTTAATCGCTATCTCGGCAACCGTAAGTTCAAAAAATAAAAAGGTGTCAGATATGAGCGATTTGGCGTTCTAGCAGCATTTTGAAACATATTAGAAATTTCTATCTTAATGGGTGCCAAAGTTACACAAGACCTCTTAATAATATTTTTAATCGCTATCTCGGCAACCGTAAGTCCAAAAAATAAAAAGGTGTCAGATATGAGCGATTTGGCGTTCTAGCAGCATTTTGAAACATATTAGAAATTTCTATCTTAATGGGTGCCAAAGTTACACAAGACCTCTTAATAATATTTTTAATCGCTATCTCGGCAACGGTAAGTCCAAAAAATAAAAAGGTGTCAGATATGAGCGATTTGGCGTTCTAGCAGCATTTTGAAACATATTAGAAATTTCTATCTTAATGGGTGCCAAAGTTACACAAGACCTCTTAATAATATTTTTAATCGCTATCTCGGGAACCGTAAGTCCAAAAAATAAAAAGGTATCAGATATGAGCGATTTGGCGTTCTAGCAGCATTTTGAAACATATTAGAAATTTCTATCGTAATGGGTGCCAAAGTTACACAAGACCTCTTAATAATATTTTTAATCGCTATCTCGGCAACCGTAAGTCCAAAAAATAAAAAGGTGTCAGATATGAGCGATTTGGCGTTCTAGCAGCATTTTGAAACATATTAGAAATTTCTATCTTAATGGGTGCCAAAGTTACACAAGACCTCTTAATAATATTTTTAATCGCTATCTCGGCAACCGTAAGTCTAAAAAATAAAAAGGTGTCAGATATGAGCGATTTGGCGTTCTAGCAGCATTTTGAAACATATTAGAAATTTCTATCTTAATGGGTGCCAAAGTTACACAAGACCTCTTAATAATATTTTTGATCGCTATCTCGGTAACCGTAAGTACAAAAAATAAAAAGGTGTCAGATATGAGCGATTTGGCGTTCTAGCAGCATTTTGAAACATATTAGAAATTTCTATCTTAATGGGTGCCAAAGTTACACAAGACCTCTTAATAATATTTTTAATCGCTATCTCGGCAACCGTAAGTCCAAAAAATAAAAAGGTGTCAGATATGAGCGATTTGGCGTTCTAGCAGCATTTTGAAACATATTAGAAATTTTTATCTTAATGGGTGCCAAAGTTACACAAGACCTCTTAATAATATTTTTAATCGCTATCTCGGTAACCGTAAGTCCAAAAAATAAAAAGGTGTCAGATATGAGCGATTTGGCGTTCTAGCAGCATTTTGAAACATATTAGAAATTTCTATCTTAATGGGTGCCAAAGTTACACAAGACCTCTTAATAATATTTTTAATCGCTATCTCGGCAACGGTAAGTCCAAAAAATAAAAAGGTGTCAGATATGAGCGATTTGGCGTTCTAGCAGCATTTTGAAACATATTAGAAATTTCTATCTTAATGGGTGCCAAAGTTACACAAGACCTCTTAATAATATTTTTAATCGCTATCTCGGCAACCGTAAGTCTAAAAAATAAAAAGGTGTCAGATATGAGCGATTTGGCGTTCTAGCAGCATTTTGAAACATATTAGAAATTTCTATCTTAATGGGTGCCAAAGTTACACAAGACCTCTTAATAATATTTTTAATCGCTATCTCGGCAACCGTAAGTCTAAAAAATAAAAAGGTGTCAGATATGAGCGATTTGGCGTTCTAGCAGCATTTTGAAACATATTAGAAATTTCTATCTTAATGGGTGCCAAAGTTACACAAGACCTCTTAATAATATTTTTGATCGCTATCTCGGTAACCGTAAGTCCAAAAAATAAAAAGGTGTCAGATATGAGCGACTTGGCGTTCTAGCAGCATTTTGAAACATATTAGAAATTTCTATCTTAATGGGTGCCAAAGTTACACAAGACCTCTTAATAATATTTTTAATCGCTATCTCGGCAACCGTAAGTCCAAAAAATAAAAAGGTGTCAGATATGAGCGATTTGGCGTTCTAGCAGCATTTTGAAACATATTAGAAATTTCTATCTTAATGGGTGCCAAAGTTACACAAGACCTCTTAATAATATTTTTAATCGCTATCTCGGCAACGGTAAGTCCAAAAAATAAAAAGGTGTCAGATATGAGCGATTTGGCGTTCTAGCAGCATTTTGAAACATATTAGAAATTTCTATCTTAATGGGTGCCAAAGTTACACAAGACCTCTTAATAATATTTTTAATCGCTATCTCGGGAACCGTAAGTCCAAAAAATAAAAAGGTGTCAGATATGAGCGATTTGGCGTTCTAGCAGCATTTTGAAACATATTAGAAATTTCTATCTTAATGGGTGCCAAAGTTACACAAGACCTCTTAATAATATTTTTAATCGCTATCTCGGCAACCGTAAGTCCAAAAAATAAAAAGGTGTCAGATATGAGCGATTTGGCGTTCTAGCAGCATTTTGAAACATATTAGAAATTTCTATCTTAATGGGTGCCAAAGTTACACAAGACCTCTTAATAATATTTTTAATCGCTATCTCGGCAACCGTAAGTCTAAAAAATAAAAAGGTGTCAGATATGAGCGATTTGGCGTTCTAGCAGCATTTTGAAACATATTAGAAATTTCTATCTTAATGGGTGCCAAAGTTACACAAGACCTCTTAATAATATTTTTGATCGCTATCTCGGTAACCGTAAGTCCAAAAAATAAAAAGGTGTCAGATATGAGCGATTTGGCGTTCTAGCAGCATTTTGAAACATATTAGAAATTTCTATCTTAATGGGTGCCAAAGTTACACAAGACCTCTTAATAATATTTTTAATCGCTATCTCGGCAACCGTAAGTCCAAAAAATAAAAAGGTGTCAGATATGAGCGATTTGGCGTTCTAGCAGCATTTTGAAACATATTAGAAATTTCTATCTTAATAGGTGCCAAAGTTACACAAGACCTCTTAATAATATTTTTAATCGCTATCTCGGCAACGGTAAGTCCAAAAAATAAAAAGGTGTCAGATATGAGCGATTTGGCGTTCTAGCAGCATTTTGAAACATATTAGAAATTTCTATCTTAATGGGTGCCAAAGTTACACAAGACCTCTTAATAATATTTTTAATCGCTATCTCGGGAACCGTAAGTCCAAAAAATAAAAAGGTGTCAGATATGAGCGATTTGGCGTTCTAGCAGCATTTTGAAATATAATAGAAATTTCTATATTAATGGGTGCCAAAGTTACACAAGACCTCTTAATAATATTTTTAATCGCTATCTCGGCAACCGTAAGTCCAAAAAATAAAAAGGTGTCAGATATGAGCGATTTGGCGTTCTAGCAGCATTTTGAAACATATTAGAAATTTCTATCTTAATGGGTGCCAAAGTTACACAAGACCTCTTAATAATATTTTTAATCGCTATCTCGGCAACCGTAAGTCCAAAAAATAAAAAGGTGTCAGATATGAGCGATTTGGCGTTCTAGCAGCATTTTGAAACATATTAGAAATTTCTATCTTAATGGGTGCCAAAGTTACACAAGACCTCTTAATAATATTTTTGATCGCTATCTCGGTAACCGTAAGTCCAAAAAATAAAAAGGTGTCTGATATGAGCGATTTGGCGTTCTAGCAGCATTTTGAAACATATTAGAAATTTCTATCTTAATGGGTGCCAAAGTTACACAAGACCTCTTAATAATATTTTTAATCGCTATCTCGGCAACCGTAAGTCTAAAAAATAAAAAGGTGTCAGATATGAGCGATTTGGCGTTCTAGCAGCATTTTGAAACATATTAGAAATTTCTATCTTAATGGGTGCCAAAGTTACACAAGACCTCTTAATAATATTTTTGATCGCTATCTCGGTAACCGTAAGTCCAAAAAATAAAAAGGTGTCAGATATGAGCGATTTGGCGTTCTAGCAGCATTTTGAAACATATTAGAAATTTCTATCTTAATGGGTGCCAAAGTTACACAAGACCTCTTAATAATATTTTTAATCGCTATCTCGGCAACCGTAAGTCCAAAAAATAAAAAGGTGTCAGATATGAGCGATTTGGCGTTCTAGCAGCATTTTGAAACATATTAGAAATTTCTATCTTAATGGGTGCCAAAGTTACACAAGACCTCTTAATAATATTTTTAATCGCTATCTCGGCAACGGTAAGTCCAAAAAATAAAAAGGTGTCAGATATGAGCGATTTGGCGTTCTAGCAGCATTTTGAAACATATTAGAAATTTCTATCTTAATGGGTGCCAAAGTTACACAAGACCTCTTAATAATATTTTTAATCGCTATCTCGGGAACCGTAAGTCCAAAAAATAAAAAGGTGTCAGATATGAGCGATTTGGCGTTCTAGCAGCATTTTGAAATATAGTAGAAATTTCTATCTTAATGGGTACCAAAGTTACACAAGACCTCTTAATAATATTTTTAATCGCTATCTCGGCAACCGTAAGTCCAAAAAATAAAAAGGTGTCAGATATGAGCGATTTGGCGTTCTAGCAGCATTTTGAAACATATTAGAAATTTCTATCTTAATGGGTGCCAAAGTTACACAAGACCTCTTAATAATATTTTTAATCGCTATCTCGGTAACCGTAAGTCCAAAAAATAAAAAGGTGTCAGATATGAGCGATTTGGCGTTCTAAGAGCATTTTGAAACATATTAGAAATTTCTATCTTAATGGGTGCCAAAGTTACACAAGACCTCTTAATAATATTTTTAATCGCTATCTCGGCAACCGTAAGTCCAAAAAATAAAAAGGTGTCAGATATGAGCGATTTGGCGTTCTAGCAGCATTTTGAAACATATTAGAAATTTCTATCTTAATGGGTGCCAAAGTTACACAAGACCTCTTAATAATATTTTTAATCGCTATCTCGGCAACCGTAAGTCCAAAAAATAAAAAGGTGTCAGATATGAGCGATTTGGCGTTCTAGCAGCATTTTGAAACATATTAGAAATTTCTATCTTAATGGGTGCCAAAGTTACACAAGACCTCTTAATAATATTTTTGATCGCTATCTCGGTAACCGTAAGTCCAAAAAATAAAAAGGTGTCTGATATGAGCGATTTGGCGTTCTAGCAGCATTTTGAAACATATTAGAAATTTCTATCTTAATGGGTGCCAAAGTTACACAAGACCTCTTAATAATATTTTTAATCGCTATCTCGGCAACTGTAAGTCCAAAAAATAAAAAGGTGTCAGATATGAGCGATTTGGCGTTCTAGCAGCATTTTGAAACATATTAGAAATTTCTATCTTAATGGGTGCCAAAGTTACACAAGACCTCTTAATAATATTTTTAATCGCTATCTCGGCAACCGTAAGTCCAAAAAATAAAAAGGTGTCAGATATGAGCGATTTGGCGTTCTAGCAGCATTTTGAAACATATTAGAAATTTCTATCTTAATGGGTGCCAAACTTACACAAGACCTCTTAATAATATTTTTAATCGCTATCTCGGGAACCGTAAGTCCAAAAAATAAAAAGGTGTCAGATATGAGCGATTTGGCGTTCTAGCAGCATTTTGAAATATAATAGAAATTTCTATCTTAATGGGTGCCAAAGTTACACAAGACCTCTTAATAATATTTTTAATCGCTATCTCGGTAACCGTAAGTCCAAAAAATAAAAAGGTGTCAGATATGAGCGATTTGGCGTTCTAGTAGCATTTTGAAACATATTAGAAATTTCTATCTTAATGGGTGCCAAAGTTACACAAGACCTCTTAATAATATTTTTTATCGCTATCTCGGCAACCGTAAGTCCAAAAAATAAAAAGGTGTCATATATGAGCGATTTGGCGTTCTAGCAGCATTTTGAAACATACTAGAAATTTCTATCTTAATGGGTGCCAAAGTTACATAAGACCTCTTAATAACATTTTTAATCGCTATCTTGGTAACCGTAAGTCCAAAAATCAAAAAGGTGTCAGTTATGTGCGATCTGGCGTTCTAGCAGCATTTTGAAACATATTAGAAATTTCTATCTTAATGGGTGCCAAAGTTACACAAGACCTCTTAATAATATTTTTAATCCCTATCTTGGTAACCGTAAGTCCAAAAATCAAAGAGGTGTCAGATATGTGCGATCTGGCGTTCTAGCAGCATTTTGAAACATATTAGAAATTTCTATCTTAATGGGTGCCAAAGTTACACAAGACCTCTTAATAATATTTTTAATCCCTATCTTGGTAACCGTAAGTCCAAAAATCAAAGAGGTGTCTGATATGTGCGATCTGGCGTTCTGGCAGCATTTTGAAACATATTAGAAATTTCTATCTTAATGGGTGCCAAAGTTACACAAGACCTCTTAATAATATTTTTAATTGCTTTCTTGGTAACCGTAAGTCCAAAAATCAAAAAGGTGTCAGATATGTGCGATCTGGCGTTCTAGCAGCATTTTGAAACATATTAGAAATTTCTATCTCAATGGGTGCCAAAGTTACACAAGACCTCTTAATAACATTTTTAATCGCTATCTTGGTAACCGTAAGTCCAAAAATCAAAAAGGTGTCAGATATGTGCGATCTGGCGTTCTAGCAGCATTTTGAAGCATATTAGAAATTTCTATCTTAATGGGTGCCAAAGTTACACAAGACCTCTTAATAATATTTTTAATCGCTATCTTGGTAACCGTAAGTCCAAAAGTCAAAAAGGTGTCAGATATGTGCGATCTGTCGTTCTAGCAGCATTTTGAAGCATATTAGAAATTTCTATCTTAATGGGTGCCAAAGTTACACAAGACCTCTTAATAATATTTTTAATCGCTATCTTGGTAACCGTAAGTCCAAAAAATAAAAAGGTGTCAGATATGAGTGATCTGGCGTTCTAGCAGCATTTTGAAACATATTAGAAATTTCTATCTTAATGGGTGCCAAAGTTACACAAGACCTCTTAATAATATTTTTAATCGCTATCTTGGTAACCGTAAATCCAAAAAATAAAAAGGTGTCAGATATGAGCAATCTGGCGTTCTAGCAGCATTTTGAAGCATATTAGAAATTTCTATCTTAATGGGTGCCAAAGTTACACAAGACCACTTAATAATATTTTTAATCGCTATCTTGGTAACCGTAAGTCCAAAAAATAAAAACGTGTCAGATATGAGCGATCTGGCGTTCTAGCAGCATTTTGAAACATATTAGAAATTTCTATCTTAATGGGTGCCAAAGTTACATAAGACCTCTTAATAATATTTTTAATCCCTATCTTGGTAACCGTAAGTCCAAAAATCAAAAAGGTGTCAGATATGTGCGATCTGGCGTTCTAGCAGCATTTTGAAACATATTAGAAATTTCTATCTTAATGGGTACCAAAGTTACACAAGACCTCTTAATAATATTTTTAATCGCTATCTTGGTAACCGTAAGTCCAAAAAATAAAAAGGTGTCAGATATGAGCGATCTGGCGTTCTAGCAGCATTTTGAAACATATTAGAAATTTCTATCTTAATGGGTGCCATAGTTACACAAGACCTCTTAATAATATTTTTAATCCCTATCTTGGTAACCGTAAGTCCAAAAAATAAAAACGTGTCAGATATGAGCGATCTGGCGTTCTAGCAGCATTTTGAAACATATTAGAAATTTCTATCTTAATGGGTGCCAAAGTTACATAAGACCTCTTAATAATATTTTTAATCCCTATCTTGGTAACCGTAAGTCCAAAAATCAAAAAGGTGTCAGATATGTGCGATCTGGCGTTCTAGCAGCATTTTGAAACATATTAGAAATTTCTATCTTAATGGGTGCCAAAGTTACACAAGACCTCTTAATAATATTTTTAATCGCTATCTTGGTAACCGTAAGTCCAAAAAATAAAAAGGTGTCAGATATGAGCGATCTGGCGTTCTAGCAGCATTTTGAAACATATTAGAAATTTCTATCTTAATGGGTGCCAAAGTTACATAAGACCTCTTAATAACATTTTTAATCCCTATCTTGGTAACCGTAAGTCCAAAAATCAAAAAGGTGTCAGATATGTGCGATCTGGCGTTCTAGCAGCATTTTGAAACATATTAGAAATTTCTATCTTAATGGGTGCCAAAGTTACACAAGACCTCTTAATAATATTTTTAATCCCTATCTTGGTAACCGTAAGTCCAAAAATCAAAAAGGTGTCAGATATGTGCGATCTGGCGTTCTAGCAGCATTTTGAAACATATTAGAAATTTCTATCTTAATGGGTGCCAAAGTTACACAAGACCTCTTAATAATATTTTTAATCGCTTTCTTAGTGACCGTAAGTCCAAAAATCAAAAAGGTGTCAGATATGTGTGATCTGGCGTTCTCGGAGCATTTTGACGCATTTTAGAAATTTCTATCTTAATGGGTGCCAAAGTTATACAAGACCTCTTAATAATATTTTTAATTGCTATCTTGGTGACCGTAAATCCAAAAATCAAAAAGGTGCCAGATATGTGCGATCTGGCGTTCTCGGAGCATTTTGACGCATTTTAGAAATTTCTATCTTAATGGGTGCCAAAGTTACACAAGACCTCTTAATAATATTTTTAATCGCTTTCTTAGTGACCGTAAGTCCAAAAATCAAAAAGGTGTCAGATATGTGCGGTCTGGCGTTCTCGGAGCATTTTGACGCATTTTAGAGATTTCTATCTTAATGGGTGCCAAAGTTACAAAAGACTTCTTAATAATATTTTTAATCGCTATCTTGGTGACCGTAAGTCCAAAAATAAAAAAGGTGCCAGATATGTGCGATTTGGCGTTCTCGGAACATTTTGACGCATTTTAGAAGTTTCTATTTTAATGGGTGCCAAAGTTACACAAGACCTCTTAATAATATTTTTAATCGCTATCTCGGTAACCGTAAGTGCAAAAAATAAAAAGGTGTCAGATATGAGCGATTTGGCGTTCTAGTAGCATTTTGAAACATATTAGAAATTTCTATCTTAATGGGTGCCAAAGTTACACAAGACCTCTTAATAATATTTTTAATCGCTATCTCGGCAACCGTAAGTCCAAAAAATAAAAAGGTGTCAGATATGAGCGATTTGGCGTTCTAACAGCATTTTGAAACATATTAGAAATTTCTATCTTAATGGGTGCCAAAGTTACACAAGACCTCTTAATAATATTTTTGATCGCTATCGCGGTAACCGTAAGTCCAAAAAATAAAAAGGTGTCAGATATGAGCGATTTGGCGTTCTAGCAGCATTTTGAAACATATTAGAAATTTCTATCTTAATGGGTGCCAAAGTTACACAAGACCTCTTAATAATATTTTTAATCGCTATCTTGGTAACCGTAAGTCCAAAAAATAAAAACGTGTCAGATATGAGCGATCTGGCGTTCTAGCAGCATTTTGAAACATATTAGAAATTTCTATCTTAATGGGTGCCAAAGTTACATAAGACCTCTTAATAATATTTTTAATCCCTATCTTGGTAACCGTAAGTCCAAAAATCAAAAAGGTGTCAGATATGTGCGATCTGGCGTTCTAGCAGCATTTTGAAACATTAGAAATTTCTATCTTAATGGGTACCAAAGTTACACAAGACCTCTTAATAATATTTTTAATCGCTATCTTGGTAACCGTAAGTCCAAAAAATAAAAAGGTGTCAGATATGAGCGATCTGGCGTTCTAGCAGCATTTTGAAACATATTAGAAATTTCTATCTTAATGGGTGCCATAGTTACACAAGACCTCTTAATAATATTTTTAATCCCTATCTTGGTAACCGTAAGTCCAAAAAATAAAAACGTGTCAGATATGAGCGATCTGGCGTTCTAGCAGCATTTTGAAACATATTAGAAATTTCTATCTTAATGGGTGCCAAAGTTACATAAGACCTCTTAATAATATTTTTAATCCCTATCTTGGTAACCGTAAGTCCAAAAATCAAAAAGGTGTCAGATATGTGCGATCTGGCGTTCTAGCAGCATTTTGAAACATATTAGAAATTTCTATCTTAATGGGTGCCAAAGTTACACAAGACCTTTTAATAATATTTTTGATCGCTATCTCCGTAACCGTAAGTCCAAAAAATAAAAAGGTGTCAGATATGAGCGATTTGGCGTTCTAGCAGCATTTTGAAACATATTAGAAATTTCTATCTTAATGGGTGCCAAAGTTACACAAGACCTCTTAATAATATTTTTAATCGCTATCTCGGCAACCGTAAGTCCAAAAAATAAAAAGGTGTCAGATATGAGCGATTTGGCGCTCTAGCAGCATTTTGAAACATATTAGAAATTTCTATCTTAATGGGTGCCAAAGTTACACAAGACCTCTTAATAATATTTTTAATCGCTATCTCGGCAACGGTAAGTCCAAAAAATAAAAAGGTGTCAGATATGAGCGATTTGGCGTTCTAGCAGCATTTTGAAACATATTAGAAATTTCTATCTTAATGGGTGCCAAAGTTACACAAGACCTCTTAATAATATTTTTAATCGCTATCTCGGCAACCGTAAGTCCAAAAAATAAAAAGGTGTCAGATATGAGCGATTTGGCGTTCTAGCAGCATTTTGAAACATATTAGAAATTTCTATCTTAATGGGTGCCAAAGTTACACAAGACCTCTTAATAATATTTTTAATCGCTATCTCGGTAACCGTAAGTCCAAAAAATAAAAAGGTGTCAGATATGAGCGATTTGGCGTTCTAGCAGCATTTTGAAACATATTAGAAATTTCTATCTTAATGGGTGCCAAAGTTACACAAGACCTCTTAATAATATTTTTAATCGCTATCTCGGTAACCGTAAGTCCAAAAAATAAAAAGGTGTCAGATATGAGCGATTTGGCGTTCTAGCAGCATTTTGAAACATATTAGAAATTTCTATCTTAATGGGTGCCAAGGTTACACAAGACCTCTTAATAATATTTTTAATCGCTATCTCGGCAACCGTAAGTCCAAAAAATAAAAAGGTGTCAGATATGAGCGATTTGGCGTTCTAGCAGCATTTTGAAACATATTAGAAATTTCTATCTTAATGGGTGCCAAAGTTACACAAGACCTCTTAATAATATTTTTAATCGCTATCTCGGCAACCGTAAGTCCAAAAAATAAAAAGGTGTCAGATATGAGCGATTTGGCGTTCTAGCAGCATTTTGAAACATATTAGAAATTTCTATCTTAATGGGTGCCAAAGTTACACAAGACCTCTTAATAATATTTTTGATCGCTATCTCGGTAACCGTAAGTCCAAAAAATAAAAAGGTGTCTGATATGAGCGATTTGGCGTTCTAGCAGCATTTTGAAACATATTAGAAATTTCTATCTTAATGGGTGCCAAAGTTACACAAGACCTCTTAATAATATTTTTAATCGCTATCTTGGTAACCGTAAGTCCAAAAAATAAAAACGTGTCAGATATGAGCGATCTGGCGTTCTAGCAGCATTTTGAAACATATTAGAAATTTCTATCTTAATGGGTGCCAAAGTTACATAAGACCTCTTAATAATATTTTTAATCCCTATCTTGGTAACCGTAAGTCCAAAAATCAAAAAGGTGTCAGATATGTGCGATCTGGCGTTCTAGCAGCATTTTGAAACATTAGAAATTTCTATCTTAATGGGTACCAAAGTTACACAAGACCTCTTAATAATATTTTTAATCGCTATCTTGGTAACCGTAAGTCCAAAAAATAAAAAGGTGTCAGATATGAGCGATCTGGCGTTCTAGCAGCATTTTGAAACATATTAGAAATTTCTATCTTAATGGGTGCCATAGTTACACAAGACCTCTTAATAATATTTTTAATCCCTATCTTGGTAACCGTAAGTCCAAAAAATAAAAACGTGTCAGATATGAGCGATCTGGCGTTCTAGCAGCATTTTGAAACATATTAGAAATTTCTATCTTAATGGGTGCCAAAGTTACATAAGACCTCTTAATAATATTTTTAATCCCTATCTTGGTAACCGTAAGTCCAAAAATCAAAAAGGTGTCAGATATGTGCGATCTGGCGTTCTAGCAGCATTTTGAAACATATTAGAAATTTCTATCTTAATGGGTGCCAAAGTTACACAAGACCTCTTAATAATATTTTTAATCGCTATCTTGGTAACCGTAAGTCCAAAAAATAAAAAGGTGTCAGATATGAGCGATCTGGCGTTCTAGCAGCATTTTGAAACATATTAGAAATTTCTATCTTAATGGGTGCCAAAGTTACATAAGACCTCTTAATAACATTTTTAATCCCTATCTTGGTAACCGTAAGTCCAAAAATCAAAAAGGTGTCAGATATGTGCGATCTGGCGTTCTAGCAGCATTTTGAAACATATTAGAAATTTCTATCTTAATGGGTGCCAAAGTTACACAAGACCTCTTAATAATATTTTTGATCGCTATCTCGGTAACCGTAAGTCCAAAAAATAAAAAGGTGTCAGATATGAGCGATTTGGCGTTCTAGCAGCATTTTGAAACATATTAGAAATTTCTATCTTAATGGGTGCCAAAGTTACACAAGACCTCTTAATAATATTTTTAATCGCTATCTCGGTAACCGTAAGTCCAAAAATAAAAAGGTGTCAGATATGAGCGATTTGGCGTTCTAGCAGCATTTTGAAACATATTAGAAATTTCTATCTTAATGGGTGCCAAAGTTACACAAGATCTCTTAATAATATTTTTAATCGCTATCTCGGCAACCGTAAGTCCAAAAAATAAAGAGGTGTCAGATATGAGCGATTTGGCGTTCTAGCAGCATTTTGAAACATATTAGAAATTTCTATCTTAATGGGTGCCAAAGTTACACAAGACCTTTTAATAATATTTTTGATCGCTATCTCGGTAACCGTAAGTCCAAAAAATAAAAAGGTGTCAGATATGAGCGATTTGGCGTTCTAGCAGCATTTTGAAACATATTAGAAATTTCTATCTTAATGGGTGCCAAAGTTACACAAGACCTCTTAATAATATTTTTAATCGCTATCTCGGCAACCGTAAGTCCAAAAAATAAAAAGGTGTCAGATATGAGCGATTTGGCGCTCTAGCAGCATTTTGAAACATATTAGAAATTTCTATCTTAATGGGTGCCAAAGTTACACAAGACCTCTTAATAATATTTTTAATCGCTATCTCGGCAACGGTAAGTCCAAAAAATAAAAAGGTGTCAGATATGAGCGATTTGGCGTTCTAGCAGCATTTTGAAACATATTAGAAATTTCTATCTTAATGGGTGCCAAAGTTACACAAGACCTCTTAATAATATTTTTAATCGCTATCTCGGCAACCGTAAGTCCAAAAAATAAAAAGGTGTCAGATATGAGCGATTTGGCGTTCTAGCAGCATTTTGAAACATAATAGAAATTTCTATCTTAATGGGTGCCAAAGTTACACAAGACCTCTTAATAATATTTTTAATCGCTATCTCGGCAACCGTAAGTCCAAAAAATAAAAAGGTGTCAGATATGAGCGATTTGGCGTTCTAGCAGCATTTTGAAAATATTAGAAATTTCTATCTTAATGGGTGCCAAAGTTACACAAGACCTCTTAATAATATTTTTAATCGCTATCTCGGTAACCGTAAGTCCAAAAAATAAAAAGGTGTCAGATATGAGCGATTTGGCGTTCTAGCAGCATTTTGAAACATATTAGAAATTTCTATCTTAATGGGTGCCAAGGTTACACAAGACCTCTTAATAATATTTTTAATCGCTATCTCGGCAACCGTAAGTCCAAAAAATAAAAAGGTGTCAGATATGAGCGATTTGGCGTTCTAGCAGCATTTTGAAACATATTAGAAATTTCTATCTTAATGGGTGCCAAAGTTACACAAGACCTCTTAATAATATTTTTAATCGCTATCTCGGCAACCGTAAGTCCAAAAAATAAAAAGGTGTCAGATATGAGCGATTTGGCGTTCTAGCAGCATTTCGAAACATATTAGAAATTTCTATCTTAATGGGTGCCAAAGTTACACAAGACCTCTTAATAATATTTTTGATCGCTATCTCGGTAACCGTAAGTCCAAAAAATAAAAAGGTGTCTGATATGAGCGATTTGGCGTTCTAGCAGCATTTTGAAACATATTAGAAATTTCTATCTTAATGGGTGCCAAAGTTACACAAGACCTCTTAATAATATTTTTAATCGCTATCTCGGCAACCGTAAGTCCAAAAAATAAAAAGGTGTCAGATATGAGCGATTTGGCGTTCTAGCAGCATTTTGAAACATATTAGAAATTTCTATCTTAATGGGTGCCAAAGTTACACAAGACCTCTTAATAATATTTTTAATCGCTATCTCGGGAACCGTAAGTCCAAAAAATAAAAAGGTGTCAGATATGAGCGATTTGGCGTTCTAGCAGCATTTTGAAATATAATAGAAATTTCTATCTTAATGGGTGCCAAAGTTACACAGGACCTCTTAATAATATTTTTAATCGCTATCTCGGTAACCGTAAGTCCAAAAAATAAAAAGGTGTCAGATATGAGCGATTTGGCGTTCTAGCAGCATTTTGAAACATATTAGAAATTTCTATCTTAATGGGTGCCAAAGTTACACAAGACCTCTTAATAATATTTTTAATCGCTATCTCGGCAACCGTAAGTCCAAAAAATAAAAAGGTGTCAGAATTGAGCGATTTGGCGTTCTAGCAGCATTTTGAAACATACTAGAAATTTCTATCTTAATGGGTGCCAAAGTTACACAAGACCTCTTAATAATATTTTTAATCGCTATCTCGGCAACCGTAAATCCAAAAAATAAAAAGGTGTCAGATATGAGCGATTTGGCGTTCTAGCAGCATTTTGAAACATTAGAAATTTCTATCTTAATGGGTACCAAAGTTACACAAGACCTCTTAATAATATTTTTAATCGCTATCTTGGTAACCGTAAGTCCAAAAAATAAAAAGGTGTCAGATATGAGCGATCTGGCGTTCTAGCAGCATTTTGAAACATATTAGAAATTTCTATCTTAATGGGTGCCAAAGTTACACAAGACCTCTTAATAATATTTTTAATCGCTATCTCGGCAACCGTAAGTCCAAAAAATAAAAAGGTGTCAGATATGAGCGATTTGGCGTTCTAGCAGCATTTTGAAACATATTAGAAATTTCTATCTTAATGGGTGCCAAAGTTACACAAGACCTCTTAATAATATTTTTAATCGCTATCT